>JAQSVV010000039.1:8395000-11161968 GCA_036375495.1 Agrotis segetum
ACGCTGGTGTCGTGCGGTCCATGGCCCTCTACGGGGCCCCTGTGTGGGCCCTGAGCATCCGGACGCGACCACAGAAGCTGGTCGCATGCCAGAGGGTCATGGCTATCCGAATGATCCGGGGATACCGCACGATTGCCGGCGAATCGGCCAACCTGCTTGCCGGATTGCTGCCTTGGGATCTGGAGGCGACTGCCCTCCAGCGCGTCTATGAGTGGCGCGTGGAGGCGCAGCGCCGGGGCGTGAGCCCGCTGCCTCGCGAAGTCGAGGCGCGGCGCGAAGACCTCCGGCGCGATCTCAGGGCAGTATGGAAGGAACGACTGTCGCGACCGACGGCCGGGCACGCCGCAATTGCGGCGGTAAGACCCCTCTTTGAGGAGTGGTTGGAGAGAAGTCATGGCGTCCTTACCTTCCGCCTGACGCAGGTCCTCACGGGCACGGGTGCTTCGGGAGGTACCTGTGTCTAATGCGGAAGGAGGATACGTCTGGGTGTCATCACTGCGAAGATCGCCCGGAGGACACGGTGGAGCATACGGTGCAGGACTGCCCAGCTTGGGCGGCGCACCGACGTGTCCTCACGGCTGCGATAGGCGGAGACCTCTCGCGCCCGGCATTGGTTTCGGCCATGCTGCGGGGCGAGACGGAGTGGGAAGCGGTCGCCTCCTTCTGCGAAGCAGTAATGCTCGCGAAGGAGGAGGCGCGCCGCGAGCGAGAGAGGACAGAGTTCTCCCTCCGCCCCAACCGCGGTGTAGGACGCCCACGGCGACGGACGTCGCGCGACGATCTCCGGCCACCGTAGGCGCGGGCATGCGGGCAGCGAGTAAAGGGCAACTCGCTGCCCGACCAAGGACCATGCCCGGGTCGACGGCGCGTTGTGTCCCACGCGCGCCTCAAAGAGCGTCAGCATAATGACGGGGCCCCCCTCTCAGAGAGGGCCAAAGCCTGCCGGGGTCGCGGGATTATTCCCTAACCGTAACCCCGGAACGTAACAGGCTATGAAGGACACCGTGGATTTTAGTCAGTAGAAGTCTGACAGTCCCTCCCGCCCTGCCCGGGGTTGGAGGACTCATTTGATGATTTTACCACGCTAAAAAAAAAAAAAAAAAAAAAAAAATGTCCAAAAATTGATATACTGGATAAGGTTTTTTAGAAAAGTATCGATATCTTTGTAACTATAAGTGCGATTTTGAAGCTGTTTTCAGCTCAATGGACCTGAAAAGGCGGACGCCTACCATTTGACACTAATCGCAACCCCTAAAGTTCAACCCTTACCCGTATTCTGCATTTTAGCCATTTTTTTCAAAATTTCAGCACATTTAATTCGATAACTTCGCCAGTTTTTAATCTAAATTCACCGTTTAAAATTTAAAATAGTCTCAGCCACCGCCCTCAATTATTCCAGTGACCAGGACCGCTTTCCGTGGCCGTAGTTCCGGAGTGGGGGTGGAAATCACTAAATTTCACTTAAAAAACTGGTTTTTCGGCCATAACTCAAAATTTTGTCTCTTGTCATAAAAAATTTTATTGCATATTCGTCTAGCCCGCGCCGAGCCCGATCTATCGATACCTCGCACGACCGGCTAGCTCGCAAAAAATTTTCTTCAATTTTTTCAAAATTCCGTCTATGTCCAAAAATTGATATACTGGATAAGGTTTTTTAGAAAAGTATCGATATCTTTGTAACTATAAGTGCGATTTTGAAGCTGTTTTCAGCTCAATAGACCTAAAAAGGCGGACGCCTACCATTTGACACTAATCGCAACCCCTAAAGTTCAACCCTTACCCGTATTCTGCATTTTAGCCATTTTTTTCAAAATTTCAGCACATTTAATTCGATAACTTCGCCAGTTTTTAATCTAAATTCACCGTTTAAAATTTAAAATAGTCTCAGCCACCGCCCTCAATTATTCCAGTGACCAGGACCGCTTTCCGTGGCCGTAGTTCCGGAGTGGGGGTGGAAATCACTAAATTTCACTTAAAAAACTGGTTTTTCGGCCATAACTCAAAATTTTGTCTCTTGTCATAAAAAATTTTATTGCATATTCGTCTAGCCCGCGCCGAGCCCGATCTATCGATACCTCGCACGACCGGCTAGCTCGCAAAAAATTTTCTTCAATTTTTTCAAAATTCCGTCTATGTCCAAAAATTGATATACTGGATAAGGTTTTTTAGAAAAGTATCGATATCTTTGTAACTATAAGTGCGATTTTGAAGCTGTTTTCAGCTCAATAGACCTAAAAAGGCGGACGCCTACCATTTGACACTAATCGCAACCCCTAAAGTTCAACCCTTACCCGTATTCTGCATTTTAGCCATTTTTTTCAAAATTTCAGCACATTTAATTCGATAACTTCGCCAGTTTTTAATCTAAATTCACCGTTTAAAATTTAAAATAGTCTCAGCCACCGCCCTCAATTATTCCAGTGACCAGGACCGCTTTCCGTGGCCGTAGTTCCGGAGTGGGGGTGGAAATCACTAAATTTCACTTAAAAAACTGGTTTTTCGGCCATAACTCAAAATTTTGTCTCTTGTCATAAAAAATTTTATTGCATATTCGTCTAGCCCGCGCCGAGCCCGATCTATCGATACCTCGCACGACCGGCTAGCTCGCAAAAAATTTTCTTCAATTTTTTCAAAATTCCGTCTATGTCCAAAAATTGATATACTGGATAAGGTTTTTTAGAAAAGTATCGATATCTTTGTAACTATAAGTGCGATTTTGAAGCTGTTTTCAGCTCAATAGACCTAAAAAGGCGGACGCCTACCATTTGACACTAATCGCAACCCCTAAAGTTCAACCCTTACCCGTATTCTGCATTTTAGCCATTTTTTTCAAAATTTCAGCACATTTAATTCGATAACTTCGCCAGTTTTTAATCTAAATTCACCGTTTAAAATTTAAAATAGTCTCAGCCACCGCCCTCAATTATTCCAGTGACCAGGACCGCTTTCCGTGGCCGTAGTTCCGGAGTGGGGGTGGAAATCACTAAATTTCACTTAAAAAACTGGTTTTTCGGCCATAACTCAAAATTTTGTCTCTTGTCATAAAAATTTTTATTTTTAGCCCGCGCCGAGCCCGATCTATCGATACCTCGCACGACCGGCTAGCTCGCAAAAAATTTTCTTCAATTTTTTCAAAATTCCGTCTTTCCAAAAAATTTAAAATAGTCATGTGTTTTCATGGCCGCCGTAACGCGCCACCGTCGAGTTACAGCATTACGGTGGAAGGAGTTCCAATCGGCGTACAGGGGACGATGAAGTACCTGGGACTCGTCCTCGACAGCCGGTGGAACTTCAGGGAATTTCCTAGTTTTGAACCGTGCAGCGGCCGCCCTCAGGCGACTGCTGCCCACGGGGCCCCTGTGTGGGCCCTGAGCATATTCCAGTGGCCTACCAGGACGAATCGCTTTCCGTGGATCCGTAGTTCCGGAGTGGGGGTGGAAATCACTAAATTTCACTTAAAAAACTGGTTTTTCGGCCATAACTCAAAATTTTGTCTCTTGTCATAAAAAATTTTATTGCATATTCGTCTAGCCCGCGCCGAGCCCGATCTATCGATACCTCGCACGACCGGCTAGCTCGCAAAAAATTTTTCAGAGAGGGCCAAAGCCTGCCGATACCTCGCGGGATTATTCTAGCTCCAAAACCCCGGAACGATCAATTTTCAAAATTCCGTCTATGTCCAAAAATTGATATACTGGATAAGGTTTTTTAGAAAAGTATCGATATCTTTGTAACTATAAGTGCGATTTTGAAGCTGTTTTCAGCTCAATAGACCTAAAAAGGCGGACGCCTACCATTTGACACTAATCGCAACCCCTAAAGTTCAACCCTTACCCGTATTCTGCATTTTAGCCATTTTTTTCAAAATTTCAGCACATTTAATTCGATAACTTCGCCAGTTTTTAATCTAAATTCACCGTTTAAAATTTAAAATAGTCTCAGCCACCGCCCTCAATTATTCCAGTGACCAGGACCGCTTTCCGTGGCCGTAGTTCCGGAGTGGGGGTGGAAATCACTAAATTTCACTTAAAAAACTGGTTTTTCGGCCATAACTCAAAATTTTGTCTCTTGTCATAAAAAATTTTATTGCATATTCGTCTAGCCCGCGCCGAGCCCGATCTATCGATACCTCGCACGACCGGCTAGCTCGCAAAAAATTTTCTTCAATTTTTTCAAAATTCCGTCTATGTCCAAAAATTGATATACTGGATAAGGTTTTTTAGAAAAGTATCGATATCTTTGTAACTATAAGTGCGATTTTGAAGCTGTTTTCAGCTCAATAGACCTAAAAAGGCGGACGCCTACCATTTGACACTAATCGCAACCCCTAAAGTTCAACCCTTACCCGTATTCTGCATTTTAGCCATTTTTTTCAAAATTTCAGCACATTTAATTCGATAACTTCGCCAGTTTTTAATCTAAATTCACCGTTTAAAATTTAAAATAGTCTCAGCCACCGCCCTCAATTATTCCAGTGACCAGGACCGCTTTCCGTGGCCGTAGTTCCGGAGTGGGGGTGGAAATCACTAAATTTCACTTAAAAAACTGGTTTTTCGGCCATAACTCAAAATTTTGTCTCTTGTCATAAAAAATTTTATTGCATATTCGTCTAGCCCGCGCCGAGCCCGATCTATCGATACCTCGCACGACCGGCTAGCTCGCAAAAAATTTTCCCCACCCACCCGCCCATTGGCCTATAGGTAGGAGTGGAAACTTTATTTTGACCAAAAAATTTTTCTTGATTAATTCGTTTCCTCATCCCTTAAGGAGGTAGACCGTCGCTGTTAGCGCAGACAGGGTTTGATTTAGGGCAAACTACATTAGTTTTAAGTATATTTTAAATTTAATTTGACTTTAGACATTGATCCCTTTACAGGGACATATTTTAACTCGTTGCGACCTATTTTGTTATATTTATTTAATCACGCTTAGTTATTGCTGACCGTATCCCTCCTTTACAGGGATTTAGACTCAGCATCGATTTATTGTATCTTCCCTCTTTACAGGAAGTGAAGGGTCCAGTGTCCTATCCTCTCTCTCTGAGCAGAAACTCGTTCTCAGTAACCCCCTTTTACAGGGTTTCTCTATTAATACTGCTCTAAAACGTCAAATAATGTACCGCACTCCAGTCGTTCCCACCAAGACTCAGTGCTCCGGGGGCTCGCCGCGATCGGTGGAGAAGGCAGGGCCGTCTTCCATAGAGGCCAGGAGGAGAATCTCGTTCGGAGAAAGTAGTCCTCCGGCTCTTCAGACCGGCCTTCACACTCCGGCGACGCGGCGAGTAACCGTAGAAGCTCCCAAAACGCACAAAAAGTCTGGGGTTGGGCACCGCAGCCGTGTTGAGGAGGCGAGAGCTTGCCTGAGTAAGGCAAAAGTCAACTTGGGCAACTCTCGCAACCTTAGGACTGACATTAAGGCTGCGGTGCTCGAAGCCATAAACAGGCTCTTTGAGCTTGTGAAGGAGTCGGAGCTTGACCGGACTCCCTCCATCCCTACTACCATACCGGTACCTGCCTCCACTGCCAACCATAGTCCGGACCCCGTTTCGAGTAACGTTCACGCTGGTCAGACTGAACTCCTAAACGCCATCAAGGAGCATATCTCGGAGCTGAGAGACAACTCCAAGAAATTGGACTCGCTCCGAGACAGTCTGACCAGCGGGATGAAGGTGGGGGAGACAACCTACGCGGGTGTAGCAGCCAACACAAAGAGCCATACTGGGACGCTTGTCCCGGAGCGAACGACGCTGCACTCGGTGATTGTCTCCTCGACAGTCGAGATGGATACGGGGGACGAAATCCTCGAGAAGGTTAGGAAAGCAGTGGACGCAAAGGAGGGCTGGGTACGGGTGGACAGAGTCCGGAAAGCAAAAGACAGAAAGGTGATACTGGGGTGCGAGACAATGGAGGAGAGGACCAAACTTCGGAAGCGGCTAAGTGAGGCTGGAGAGAACCTCGTCGTCGAGGAGGTGAAGAATCGGGACCCGCTTCTGGTTCTTAGGGACGTACTCTCAGTCCATAGCGACGAAGAAGTGCTCCAAGCCCTTAGGAACCAGAACCGGGAGATATTTCACGGCCTCGGCGACGAGGAGCAGAAGATGTGCGTCCGTTTTAGGAAAAAGTCCCGTAACCCTCACATAAACAGCATTGTGTTGAGTGTGTCCCCCGCGGTCTGGAGGCGGGCACTCGAAGGGGGCAAGCTAAGGATTGATCTCCAGAGAGTGCGCGTCGAAGACCAAACCCCCCTGGTGCAGTGCACGCGCTGCTTAGCATACGGTCACGGCAAGCGTCTTTGCACAGAGCCGGCCGACCTATGCAGCCACTGCGGCGGTCCACATCTGAGAGTGGACTGCCCTGTAAAGCAGAACGGCCAACCAGCGGTGTGCGTGAACTGCACCAGGGAAAAGCGGGGGGAGCACTCACACAATGCTTTCAGCAGTGAGTGCCCGGTGCGTATGAAGTGGGACGCGTTTGCGAGGTCAGCAATTTCGTATTGCTGAAGTTACGGGTGCGCCCACTTCCTCGCTTGCAGAAAAGACCAATTCGGCACAACCGATGAGCAACCGCATAAAGCGAACCACTAGGGCTGGCTCAATGAGTGGGGTAGATTCTAGTGACTTTCATAAGAAAGTAATGAAAATTGGGCTGACCCATGAGCCAGCGCTAGTGAAATCGCATTGTTGTGTCGGGTTGGTCAGACTTTCGTTTGGTACGCCATTGCATGGAGAGAAGTATTCGAAGGAAGTAGTCGGGAGTGTCAGTCGAAGAACAATCTTGACTAATATAATAATTATATCCAGCAAGAATTGTTGACAAAGATAGAAATTAGGAGCATTGGCGTATCAGACGTAAGTTTAAACTAGCGGGAAAACAATAAAAAGGGAAGTAAAAATGAAAGCAACAAATTGCAATAAAAATATTAAGAGAACAGTTAGTAAAAATAAATTGGAAAAATAAAAAGTAAATAAATATGAAAGAATAAACGTAGTAGAATATAAAGGAGTAAAAAATAGTTAAATAAGTTGTGAATAAAAATATAAGCCTTAAAATAAAAAAGATCAAAATTAGAATTTAATACAAAATGACGAAACATTGCATATCTGAACGGTCTCACCGGCCTACTAATAAGAAGCCAAAGAAAATTAAAGCCGCAAAGAAGGTCTCTGCAAAATTTCAGCAGAGGGACACTGGCAGGGCAGGAGTGGGTTTTAGTGGGTTCGAGTCCCACACTACCTCGACTGTCTCATGGTCTCTATGAGACGGTGAGACAGCCGGGGTGTCCGTGGGGATTTCCCACTCCTGCCTCAACAAAAAAAAAAAAAAAAAAAAAAAAAAAACCCACCCACACACGACAGTGGGCAGTGGGTCTGTATGTGGACAAAACATCTTATTCAATCTTGACCCACTGTGCGTAAAATCTAACATGAATTTTACACATACAGAGTTATATTCATCATAAATTGTCCTTCCTGTGCATTTCAGTTTATTTCGAGTCCGGCAGCATCTCTTTTTCTCCCTATCTTTTTTGTGTGGACTCTAAGGGTGCTCCCATATCTATCGACGCGGAATCGGCTTTTTCCGTCGCCCTTTCTCTTTCTGTTGCTTAGAACTGCCATTTGCTAGACCGAGACAGAAAGCATACGATAGCACGCGGCGGAAGCATTCGCATCGATAGATGTGGGAGCACCCTAAGTCGTCAGACATTTTGAAATCAATTTTTTTTAAGACAGTTTGTCCATCATATATTTTGTCATTTAGGTATCATGTTTGTATGCGAAAGACAGGCGATTTGGAGTAGGGAAAGATCTTATACATAAGTAATTTTAAAGTTTAGTAATTTTGGCCTAGTTTTAATAAATTACTTTACTTTTTGTTATGAGTTTTTGACAGCTTAGTAGTAAAAAGTCATATTTTATCTTTGAATCTTTCTAAATCTTCAGTGTTGTACAATAGTACATTACTGCCGCGGCCTATAATGGCTACTTTGCTGGTCGCGCTGATGATGGCCGACAGCGCAGCCTAGCGCAGCTCCAGGCCGACACAGCGCGGTCAGCATGCACCACTTGATGGACGAGCTGAGATAAAGGCCGAGGCCGGAGGCCGAGGCCTTTACAGTGAGGACAGCAAGGGCTGCATGATGGCCAAGCTGGAGGGCCTAGAGCGTAGCTAGGCTAGCTCGAGGCAATCATAGCGTGACCAGCGAAGAGTCATAATGGGCCAAGGCTTGTATAGTGCTTTACTCAAAAATGCAAGTACCTAACCTAAATAAAACCAGCAAGTGATTTAAATAAAATACATATAGGTATTAACTAGAAAATTAATTAAAATAACAATATGAAAAGTACAGTTACTAAAATTCAACACCGGGTTTCCGGGTTTCATATTACTTACTAATAGTTTGCGATAATTTTAATGCGGTGTTTGACTGTTAGGTATATTTTCTTCACTTACTTAAAGCAAAAAAAGGTCACTAAATCAAAATTAAAATTTCGCTGAACCGCGCTTTTGTTACTTCTTTGTATTTTTTTTTTAAATATGGAATACAATCTTTTTGTGCCTACCTCTTTATATACAAACAGCTGGGGTGCGTTTAAATCCTTCTGCGGTATTTCGCCGGAAAAAAATTAAACCAGCGACGGTTCGCTGAACGGAGTCATAAGTTTCTGTCAATGTTAGTTGTCAAATTCAATTGACAGCTCAGTTTATTGAACAAATAATCAATTTGCCGGTCCAAAAATAATATTTACCAATCCACCAATCCACAAATAATATTTACTCTCTAAAATAAAAATAACATTCTTTTACGCCGAGAATCTAGCAAAACAACGAAACTTAATGTCAATCTGACAGCAGGATAAAATTTTGCGTGGTAAAAAGGTCGCAAAAATTTATTCCTTTCAGCAAAAACATAGACCAGCGGACGACCGTAAACGGGGCAGATTAAATTTTAGTTGGTATAATTTTTCACCTCTCGGTGAACTTAAACAGGCTGTTTGACATTTAGTCAGTATAAATTTAAACTGGATAAAGGATTTAAACGCAGCCCTGTGTTTTAAATAAAATCTTTTTGCATTTGTTTTTTTAAAACGTTGAAACGTCAAAATAGCGGCCGGCAATGTATTGCCGACCTGTTAGAGCGGCCAGCAAAAACATTACTGGCCGCTCCTTGAAACACTCCGGCAAAGGCGACTTTGCTCAAACAAGGTTGTCAAAATAATGACCACATTACATGCATTTTTGAGTAAAAAGTTATTATTTTCATAAATAAACATTACGTATCGGTATTTTTATTCTAGGCAGGGTGCGGTGACTAAACAACGCACAAGGTCGAGATAACACTGTGTGGGATAAGATATGGATTGTAGTGCATTTTTATCAACGGATTAATATCACGTTCATCGGAAATTCCTATATTTTGAAAGTTATAACTATATCACTTTTGGTGAAAAACTGCAATTTGATATGACCTCGTATGGGATTCGTTATAGCGGACCTATGGCCAACAATTTTCCAAACTTACAAGAGCTGTAATACCTACGTGATTTTCCCCGGAAAAATTGCAAAAAAAAAATGCATGGCAATATCTCTGTCAAGGTATATTAACTATTTATTGATTATAGACTTTCTAAAATTCGATTGGACAGTTGATTGAAAACAAATACGGGTTTTAAATAACTAAGTTTTTATGAAACTCGATGAATAGCGACTGCATGGCGGCAATTTTACCATAGATTCTACAGAAGACTTCACATAAATTAGAAGAGAGTCTTGTCCCACTATTCCATCAATGCGTTGCCACTGTAGTAGGTTGTTACAGGCGCTAGGTGCCTTCGAAAGGCTAGTTTTTTTATTATTTATTATTAGCGAGGTAACATCATCAAAATGATTCTTCTCATCCAGGGCGGGACGGGAGGCAATGTCAGACTCGTACTGACTAAAATCCACGGTGTTCTTCGATAGCACTTTACGTTCCAGGGTCACGGTTACCTCATAAGATAGTCCCTCGAACCTATGTGGTATGTGTATAGGTACAATCGACTAAGTTGAATTATGTAATTATGACCCACCATAAGCTTATTTTCCTACAGACATTCAAATACGTTTTTTTTTAGCCTGGTAAAATCATCAAATGAGTCCTCCCACCCCGGGCAGGGCGGGAGGGACTGTCAGACTTCTACTGACTAAAATCCACGGTGTCCTTCAATAGCCCTTTCTGTTCCGAAGTCACGGTAAGGAAATAACCCCGGCAGGCTTTGGCCCTCTGAGAGGGAGGCCCCGTCATTAAGCTGACGCTCTTTGAGGCGCGCGTGGGACACAACGCGCCGTCGACCCGGGATTCAAATACGATACTAGGTCCACATTCGCGTAAACAAACATATCCATGGTATCGACATGACCTTTGTCAATTTGACGGATACAAACGATTTATTGTCAAAATGGGTTATGATCCAACTTTGTCGATTATACATACACTTCGACTTTTGATCTCTGAATCAAATTGATAAGAACCGCTTAATTAAATATTCATATCTAACCTCTAGTAATCTTATTACGATTGAATTTGTAATACTAGGAAATACCTACATAACTTGAATACACGCAGTGATTATACAGGATGTCCTAAATACGCGTAAAATTTAAATGACAAAACGTAGCGAATTCAAAATTCTTTACGGTAATTAATGGCATTGATTGACTGATGGCTTTTTCACAAGAAACGCTGAAAAAAGCGTACCCGATTGATATTCTATATCTATTAATTGTAGAGAGGTTTTTGGCACTCATTTTATTGCTGAAAAACGATAACCTTGCGCCAGTTTTCCCCTGAATGTTTGGGTACACATGTTACTTAATAATGCACCCACATTTTCGCCTGTTTTTTTGTCTTATGTATTTATGATTACCAGCTGTTCAGATATATCTAGAAAATCCGGAATTTTTGCTGTCTGTCTGGATTTTCTCGGCCTTTAACATTTTTATGGAGTTTACAACTGAAGTTGGTAATTTGGTATTTTGGTATGCAAAAAAGAGAGGACCCAGTAAATAAATGAAAAGTCCGGACTTTTACGTAATTAACCGGTTTTTTTAAATTTAGAAACGTTTTTCGAGAAATGAACAGAAGCGAGACTTCTTAGGACCAACATCCTGTACATTTTATATTGGGGATTTATCAACGCGATATACAAAGATATGGAGTCGCCGAGTAAATATCTATATTTATCTATGATTGCAATGATTCAAGGGCATTTCCACGACTCGACTCAAAATATTAGGGTTTACCAACGGCATAATTATAATATATTTAGGTATATTTTTTGATAAGGTCACAAAATGTGAATCCGGATTTATGAACGGAACTGTGTACAGGAATTATTCAATGGCATCACGTCGAAATATTGAATGAATTCTTTTTTCTTCTTTTCGTAAGTTACTTTAATAATAAATCTTGGTGGAATTTAATTAAAGTGTCTTTTTTCACGAACAACGGCAACACATGGGTAAATAAAGAATGACACAATTTGTCATTCTTGCATTGTTTAGAATTTTAAAGAGAATGTCTTTTATCAAGAATCTTAAATATATTTACGTGGATAAGCGTTTAGTGGTTTAGTTAAGCAATATGCACCGGTTTTTCCTAGGTACGATAAACATATTTTTTAAGTAAGTACCCAAATTATTTTTAACAATACAGGAAAATCGACAAATATAATGTAATTTCATTTAATTTAGGTAAATTCATGTCGAGGTCAATAATAATAAATATGCTTTTGACATTGTAGAGAAGGCACGTATTTTGAGATAATGCCAATAACTAAAGTATTATTGTTTTTTTTTAATAACAAGAAAACAGTATCCTTGCTCTTAGGTCGGTTCTTTTACACAAGAAGAATATGAAAACAGTTATAAACATTATAAATCTTTTTTTTTAGCATCTAAAGAGTATCACAAAGGTGTCCCTGAGAGTACACCGAACCCAATCACCAGTAAAAAAAGAAACGTTCAAAGTGCTGGTAGCGAGAAGGCAGTGGTGACTTCCGGTTTTCTACAGTTTTTTGCCAAGCTGTATGTTTAACCTTAGAGGGCCAGAACCTGCCGGGGTCGCGGGACTGTTTTATCTTGGTAACTGTGGCCCCAGAAAGAGCTATTGAAGGACACTGTGGATTTTAGTCAGTACAAGTCTGACAATTCTTCCTGTTGATACCCTGGGTGGGAAGATTCATTTGATGACTCTCCCATGTAAAATGGATTTTATTTTCGAATTTCAGTAAGAAGTAAGCCGAAAAGGGGCATTTTTTTTAAAATGCCTAACTGCTGCAGACATTATAACATTCAAACTGCTCTCATTAAATGGGAGTGAGTCATTAATATGCTAAGAAGAGACAGACCAGGGGGGTTATTACAACGTCTTAAAACCAGGCTTGTTCCAGTGAGTGAACGAGATGGCGCTAGACGACTTATACATATAGCTCTGTCACTTTCACTCGCCGGAATAAGCTTGGTTTTAAGATGTTGTAATACCCCCCCCTAGACGGCCTACCATGAGGGCTTAAAGTCAGAGTAGTTCCAGTGAGGGAACGAGGTGGGGCTAGACGACTTGTATAGCTCTGTCACTTTCACACATTTGAACTACTCTGGCATCAAGATGACCTGATTTAATTTGTAGTTAAGGCGCCTATTTAAGCCCGATTAATTGTCACAAATTGTAATTTAAGTTATACGCAGATGCCATAATATCTGCATAGGAGTTTAGAAGTAATCAACCATAGATAAATAATATTAAAAGGTATGATGGTCTATTGTATGAAAGGTTTCCTCTGTTCAATGAGGTATAATTTGAAACAAATGATCGACAACATTAACATTTAGATAATAATGGATTTGGAATGAATTTAGAAGCCAATTTTGAATTTTATCAGCAGAACCCCATCGCTGTATAATGAATGTGTTGAATATACATGCTGTTTATTCTTTTTATATATAAAAAAATATGAAGTGATAATAATAAATATCTATTCGGTTTCGTAGCATTATGCCTAAAATAATATATTATAAGTAAATTGATGAAAGTTTATTTTTAAAGAAAAGGAGATTTTTTCTTTTTTTGACAGCATGTATATTTAAACTCCAAGCCAAATGAAAATTAAAACAAAAAAAAACCAATTGAAAAAGAAAGTACCGCCGCGATCACTTGTGGTAACAGCCCGGAAACCTGTCCATGGTCCTAGCGAACAAAGTTATTTTGTTATTTTATTTTAAAATATAATACACTATGTTATATATCAGAGACCTTACCACGAGCCCTTAACGCGATCCAGTTTAGGCTGTGGGAAAGAGACAGAGCTATACAAGTCGTCTAGCGCCATCTCTTTCCCACAGCCTAAACTGGATCGCGTTAAGAGTTTATGGTAGGCCACTAGTAAGATAAATAGGATTACTAAGTCATTTTATAGAGGAAAACATTGATTATGATAAAATGACAATTTGTCCATGGTAAGTTGGACAAATTTTCCAAGTAATCTTGTGTTGAATAAAATTGAATTCTGCAGTCATAATATGCTTTTTACTAACGAATCTATTGTTCGTAAAAAAATTAGGTCTTACCACTATTAAATTGATTATTGCGAAAACGTCCGTCTAATATGAAAAAAAAAACAAATGCAAAATTATTTACATACTACCTATTTGCAAGCTTTCAAAAACCATGTTATTACTACGCAAGCTCGTATTCACATTCCGCAATCATAATCTACTAAATAGGTCTACTAAAACACCTGTTTACACGCAATTTAGTTCAAGTGATAAGTCAATTGTAGAAGCACACGTGCTTAAGATTGTAGGCGTACATTTTCGACATAATTATTTCCAGCCAATATGAATGAATTGAACTGCATAGGTTTTTAAAGGCAAAATATCCCTTAATACTATGAACATTTTTACTAAAATGTCGCTTGCACTAAATTGCGTGTAAACAGACTATACAACATGCTGTGCAAAACGTAGGTGTAACTTGGATCAATATTTGAATAAAGAATTTAAAAAGAAAACAGTGTAAATGAAGTGCATATTGAATGGAGTTTCCTCTTGATTCTTATCAGTTTGAAACGACTAACACTAGAACCACAATAACGGATAATGCCGTTGATTTTAGCGTTAATGGACGTTTACACGAATATTATTATCGCGAAAATCAACGGGTAATACCGTTGATATGGCCCGGCTATAACACGAACCGAAAAACTTTATTCTGACGTACCATAGAGCCTTTAAATATTCTTTTAAGAGTGAAAACGTTTAAAAACGCGCCAAAGTACACGTCCACGACGATTCTCGTGAATTTAATAAGTAAACAATACAAGAGTGATAAAACACGTGCCGTGTTATTGTATTTTATTTGAGTTACTACCGTGGAGCTGCTAAAACCTAACAATTTAACTGGTTATCACTTGGATTTTACAATATCATTTAGAATTTTTTGGACTCTCTCTAAAAATCCATACAATTTTAACCCCGGTATTGAAATTAACCAGGAATTTACTTAATTACGGAGGCCCATCGCTGCGACGTCATGGCCATAAATACCATAAAATGATATTTCGGAACTGTAATGTTTTCTTTTAAGATAAATTTTCATGTAGACTTAGCAGCCAATTCTATTCGCTCAATGGAGTATTTCGGCAGTTTAAACTTCCAAAAATAGCTGACTAACTGTCATGTGTACAAAGATGCACTTTTATAACTACTGTGCAATAAACTATGTGATATGAATAGTAATTCAGATACCAGTTACACCTACGTTTATAATACAAACACCTATAAAAAGTAGCACGAATCTTTTGGCACGTGGATGAAGTCGGAACTAACGCCGCCATCTTGCTTTTTCAATACAATTTCTGCAAACGATATGACAAAATGTTCTCGAGCAGTGCTCTCTTGACAATGTCATTCAAGCGCCAAAAGATCCGTGCAGCAGTTTTCTCAAGATTTTATAAATGTTGGTCAGTATATTTTGGCAGTGGTCATATACTATACAAAATAATTATAGTAAAAAGGTGTGACCATAATTTAAGGTTTTGGGTTCAGTAGATCTTCAACAACTTTTTCATTGTTGGCCAAATTGACAAAATTGTTGACGATATCTTTGTGGTACATGCTGTTTTAGATTTTTACTGTCTGCCAAGGTATACTAGACTCTATATACTTATTCATACGAAAGATAATAACAGAATCAGTAGAAATCACCTCTGTCATAGAAAAGTCAGGAATCAACTGGAGTCAATTCTGACAGATCTACTAGTACTAACAGTTTAACACAGTTATTACACGTCGGACTGCGGCAAGCTAACATCAACCATGTCATGATCAAAATAAATATCACTTTGATAACAACAATCATGTGCTCCAAGATACACAACCCGGGCGCAATAACTTGACACCTGGCTTCAATCTCGATCCCGCTCCCACTACCCCGAAATGTCTGTAGTGGGAGCGGGATCGACATTCAAGCCAGGTGTCAGGTTATTGCGCCCGGGTTGTAATAACTATTGATATGATAGCCACAGATCCTGTTCATCAATTACCTGTAGTATCCACAGGTCCTCGATGTGGAATGATGGAGTGGACGTATCTGGCGACAAAATGGCCGAACACAGCCTTCAAATCAGGGTTCTGCATCATGGCAACGAATTCATTGAAGTCGAGGTATCCAGAATTATCTCGGTCTGCGAGCCCCATGATTTTATCCACCACATTATCAGGTAGATCGTGCTCATACTCTCTTGAATTGATGATCTCTCTGAGTTCCACGTAGGAGATCCGTCCATCTTTATCTTTGTCGTACTGGAACAAAAAGAGAAATATTTTTAGTAAAGGGCTTTTTAGGTCAATTGGGAACATCGTGGTAATTGGGAAAATGAGAAAGTTAAAAAAAAAATCACCCTGACGGCGTAAAAACGAACTAAAACCATAGAACCTAATTCATGGTGTGCACAAGTCGAAGGATAAATAACCCAGTGGTGAAAGACCATAACTATATTTGTATTCTTCAACTCGATAGCATAATGTTTCTATTCTGGGCTTTAAATCCCAAACGTCCATAGCCGACAATTCCACACATCTGCCTAGCTTTGTCCCAACTATGTTATAGTTCTTGGTTTAGTTTATTCGGGCGACTCCTTATCTGACCTCCACAACCCTGGATTACGAGAATATGATACCCCTCCGTCAGACTAGCTGTTTCGAAAAGCCTCACATTTTAAATCTGCAGGATATTTGGGTGCCTTAAATAGTTTCCATTTTCTGCCGTCACTGCGTTTATAGATTATTTTGGCATCATTACTAATAACCTAGGCATTAATGACGGAAACGTGCCATTGTTATCAAACAGATTCATAGATGATGATTCATTCCACAAAACCACGGCTCCGTTACTAAATAAAGTCCCTGAAGTAACGGAGTAACTGAATATTTTGGGAGAGAAGAAAACAGAACATATTTTATGAATACATAGTTGCAAAAGTTTGGTACACAAATGTCTAATTACAGAACTGGCAACAAAAGCAAAGATTTTCTAAGGAAAATAAACCAGAAGTACTCGTATGTCAATAAAATATTGGCTAATACTATTATTAGTTTCTCATTTGTTTTCTTAACCACATGTTTGCGTGAGGTTGTTGGATTTCACTAGAAAACTCCTGTAAGTAATATTATGGAATTTTGATTACCTAAAAATTTCAATAATTACATCAATTTTCCTTGAAATTAAAAAAAAAAAAAACATGAGCTTGATTTTTTTTCAACTAGTTGATATAAGGAAAACCAAATTATTTAACAAATTACGCCTAACAACCAAATAAGGCATTGATTGATTTTCTTGCAAATCTGTATTTTGTGCTAAATCATTCATTCATTTCATTGGAGTCTTTATAGAACTGTCATCTAACAATGAAATTATGAGCTTACGACCGCGACGTAGGTACTCAAAATTTTGTAAATCTGAATCAGTTTCCTGTACTTTTTAACATTTATCAGTTTATAATTTGCCTGCAATTGCTCTTTCCAATTACACACGTCTTTGCCTCCTGTACATTATTAATCCTAATATTGTCATCATCTACTCAACAGTCATCTTTTTTCTACACATTCTTTAAACCGTGAATCTATACACTCTTTCAACGGCACTACTCTTACAGTAATTTATCTACATTCATTCTTCATAATATTGCCATCATGAAATGATGTGTTTCTAAGATTATTCACATACATTCATATTATACAAATTGAAGACCTAGATTCCCCAGCCTTGTCCTCTCTTGTTAAACATTTACAAGGTCATCAGTTGCTTCTCGTTTAAACATTATTTTGTTTTCAGCACGCGTCTCATCGAGATGCTGTGTCGAATGATTTTAAACCATGAACTCAAGCACCACGACCCCATTTAAGTACAAAAGTTTGCGAACGATGACAATTTTGGAAAAATTTGTGATAATTCGTGCTACAGTACCGATTTCTGTATGCTCTCGATTGTTGTTTTGTAGTTCTGTGAATTATGGGCCGTTATGTTGCTTCCGGTTAACTCTACGGCACTTTATTTCATAGGATTTTATTTATTTCTTTTATCTTGTATATCATCATCTTCCTCCCTTATCCCACTTTACTTGGGATCGATACAACACGTTTTCTTCTTTCATTCTCCCCTATCAGACGTCATGGTTACGTTTAGGTACATAATTTTCTTTCAGTCATTTCTCACACAGTCTATCCATCTATTCTTTGGCCGTTCTCTTCTTCTCCATCCATTCCATCACCATTCATATTCACCTGGTAGGTACAATATCAAAACAGACTCTGATTTAAGAGTAGCTGAAGACCAAAGAAACAAAGATTAGACTTATAGACTGTCTCAAAGATGCAAGCAAGGCTACACTTGTTAAGTTGACTAATGGAGAAGTTCTTATGGAAGAAGAAAACATACAGCGCTGACCCTAAATAAATTAGAATAGTGGCCAGCGATAAGATGATGCCTCTGGATGCTGTGAAGACCTTGACATTATAGTCGAGAAAGAAGAAAGGCGTATAACACGAGAGTCGAGAAATCTTGTCGTGCAAAACGGATTGAATTGTTTTTTTTTATCAGCGAAATCTAGGAAGTTAAAGTAGAATTCAAGTCAAAACACAAGCTGACTGAACAAAACATTGATAACGATATTATTTTGTTACGTAATTAGTTAATTAATGTAAAATATTACTGCACAGACCTAAATATTTTTACACACAAGGTTTTGTCAACCAAAAAGGTGTCAATTGTGGTGTTAATTAAATTACTATTACATTGTTAAGTTTTTATAGTTTTGTACGTGATCTATTAATTTTAAAATGACCTATTAGTACGAAGGTATACAAACACATAGTACCTATTAGATGATTTTTATACTGTGGTATTAGAGAGGTCTCAATTAAAAATAATTTTAGAACCAACCTATTTCATCGTAAATTCTATATCCGGTCCACATTTGATACTGAAAGTGATTCACTAGTACCTAAAAAGCCTTGAAATTATTCACCGAAAAAAAAAATCTTAATCACATGCGAGTTATCAATCATTGTTGATAGAATCCACGAAGTAATCACTCATTTAATAACTTCCAATGTATCGTATCGTATACTTCATGAATCATAAAGTCTTGAGTCAACCTGAAACGTTTTTACAGCTGAATATAATTACAGTTGTCATGCTAGTTGAATAGTTAACGTTATAAGACTTATAAGTTAGCTCTTTGCAGACTTTGGAGCAAAATATATTTTTATGAGGGAATGACAGCAACGCTAACTGCCAACTTTAGCAGTATCCTATTATGAATATTGATATATTATTCTCTATTATTGAATCTTTTCAGTTCTCATCAAAAAAATCGAAACACTTTCTTTTTTATTGTTTTTGTCCTAATTTTTTACAAAAGAGAATTCCATGAAAAAAAAACATTACTGTGTAGCTGGCAGTTTGGTCATACAGAGAAAAAAAAATCAAAATTCGAAATAATTTCATTTGTTTATCCTATAAATGAAATTAATCAGAATGTTTTGAGACAAATGTGTATTTAGGGTTGGAGTACGTTTCTCGTTTAAAAACTAAAAATTAGCGCTTGTCTTTAAACTTTCTGTTTCTTATTTCATTTACTGTGACTTTGGGACGTCTGAAAAAACTTTTTTTTCTAAAACATATGAATACTTCGCCCGCAGAAGCCGCCCAAGTGGTATTGCGGATTCTGGACTTAGCGTGTTGTGGCTGCAAGATTGCATCTAAGCTTATCATCTGTTCATAGAGTCTACAAACGCTATCGGGAGACTGGTTCGTATCACGCGCCGTTCAGGATCTGGCAGGAATCGGGTCACTTCTGAGCGAGATGATCGATTTATTGTAACAACTTCTTTACGAAATCGACGCCTTAACGCTTTTCAACTGCAGCAGCAGCTTCGCGTTGTACGAAGAGTAGCTGTAAGTGACTCTACAATAAGAAGAAGGTTGAAGGAACGCGGATTGGCACCGCATAAGCCAGCGAATGGGCCGAAATTAACTGCAGACCATCGAAGAGCGCGCCTTAACTTTGCACGCGAGCACCTAACTTGGTCATACCTTCAGTGGAGCAAAGTACTGTTTTCTGATGAGTGTAAAATTATGCTGTATGGTAACGACGGAAGGAACAAGGTCTACAGAAGAGATGGAGAACGCTTTGCACAATGCTGCATTGAAGAAAAGGTCAGCTATGGTGGCGGTTCGTGGACGGTTTGGGGAGGAATCAGCGCCGACGGTAAGACAGAACTTGCCTTTGTGTCTGGGCCACGGCTGCCTGCACTAAACTCTTATCGGTACATCGAACAGTGTCTTGAACCTCATGTGATGCCCTATGCACATTTTATTGGCAACGACTTCATATTCATGCACGACAATGCTAGAGCTCACACCGCGGGCGTCGTACGAGATTATCTTACCGAAGTCGGTATCTCCATTATGGTATGGCCAGCAAGAAGCCCGGACATGAATCCCATTGAACATCTATGGGATGAATTAAAGAGACGAATTCGAGCAAGAGATCCAGCCCCAGAAACACTTAGCCAGCTGCAAAATGCAATCCAAGAGGAATGGGATAATATACCACAACATGTGATCGTGACTCTCATCCGATCGATGAAGAACCGTATGGAAGCAGTAATAAGAGCTCGCGGAGGGAATACAAGTTATTAAATAAACGTTTCTTACATTTTTTTTTCATTTACGCGTGTTGTTTTACCCATTTCCTTCATATTCCATACAGGGTAAAAATTACTCATTATACAAAATACGAAACCTATGAAGACTTAATTTGAATTTAGAACATTAACATTAGGATCTCAGATAAAACAAATAGGCAGATAGAGCGCTCAGAACACGCGAGTGGTTCCACCAAAGTTAATACAAAATCAAAAGTTGCTACGAACTCGCGACAGTACCAAGCTACGCATCGTCTCGCTCACACGTCACTAGTGATTTGCCATTTTATGTCAAAACATGCCGTCTTGTGTGTTTAAACACTGCAAAAGTTGTTCACAAAAAGAAAGAAAACAAGATGGAATATCTTTCCACAGGTAACTCTTGTTATTTTTATTGTTTTGGTATTTATTTTCCATAAAATATTTTCGGCTCACTTGAAACACAAAACCTTAACAGTAAATCGTCTGTGTTGCTAGTTTATGACGGGTAAATTACCCTGAATTAGAGGAATGTGTATTGTGCATTAAAAATATCGATCAAATTCGTCAAAACAACTGCGCAGTCGTAATCTATAGTACCTATACAACATTAGTTTTTGGTTATGTGAAACCTGAAACACGTATCTAGTATTTTTATTTAAAGAATCCATGTACAGTCGACAAAGTGGAATCATGACCCATTTTGACAATAAGATCGTTTGAATCTGTCAAATTGACAAAGATCAAAGTTGTTGAATGGATATGTATGTTTACGCGAAGTGGACTAATTGTATTTGAATGTCTTCTGGGAAAATAAGCTTATGGTGGGTCATAATTCAACTTGTGATGGTACATGGTACATTATTGTGAGAATTAAATAGGTAAGGAGCAATGATATTATAAAGTCATAGATATGTTATACGCGTACAAATCGATGGAAAAAACTGTGCCGCACCGAGCGGCAGCACAGATACACACTTTTTTATTCACACATTACATTTCAGCTACAAAGTAGGAAGCTTGATACAAGGCAATAAGATAAAAAGTGACAGCTAGATAAACAAACAGCGCCACGCGTCATCAATCCCCCCGCACGTCAGCGTCTCCTCTCACTCGCACCCGTGTACGCACTCTTTCTTTTACGACGCCATATTTATAAAAACGTAATGTTTTATTTGTGAAAATATTAAAGATAAATAGTATATTTACGAATGTTATGTGATTCCTTGACTTTTAGAAGTCTTGCATGTTTAATTTGTACAATATCTCATCACACACGACGGCATTTTATAGTTTGAGTCATTATTACTTTTAATTCAGTCTGTGGCACGTGAAGTGCCGCTGGCAACGTCGCACTGAGATCAAGATGTTGAATTAGCCTCATTTGAGAGTTTATGTTATTGAGCGCGTATGACGTATCTACACCTTTTTTACTTATAATATCATTGGTAAGGAGTAATGAAATAGGTAGTAAGTAATTACGCATATTAACTTTTATTCCTCATTATTATTCTGATAAATAATAAATACTACACGCTTATGCTCTCTAGGTATAACCATAAAGCAAAATAGCGTTTCCAATTTTAAAAAAAATGTTACAATTTGAGAGCAATGTAACTGAACAAAAATGTGGTATTCTCAATATCTGGCAACCGTAAAGCACACAGAGCACGTGTCCGTACACGGCGCCACTTATCTGCCGCGCACACATAAATAAAAACTGTGGTCGCTTTGTTGTTCGCGCACGTTCTATCTGCCTATTCCTTCATCTGAGATTAGGATTTAAAAACCTCATACTACTCACTATTAAATGACATTTTACATTTATTCCTAAATATACACATTTTTCTGATAATCCTTATCAAATCATAAACTGCGAGGTGTTTCAATTTTTTTGATGAGAAGTGTAGATAAGAATTTTTTTTTTTTCATTTCTATGGCAATTTATATCCTTGCATAACAGGCCTACTAATTAGACCCCCTATTCTTTTAAGAGCAAAGTCGGGGCGCCTCTGAGTTAAAAGTTCTTCAGATTTAAATACCTCTCCCTCTAGTTTTATCAACGCCAATACTCCAATAAATTAGTCAGATTTTACTAAAGTAAAACTTCACACATTCACATAAATAATCTACTTAGTCCTTTTAGACAACTATTTTAGCTGCTATGCAGCATTGCAGCGTTTCCACTAGGCAACATTTGGCGCGTGACACGTGCGTGACGCTCAACATGTACGGCAACGCTGCACAGTAGCTAAAACACGATAGCGTGCGACGTTGCCAGCTGGCGCGCAACATGACGCGCGGCTTGTTGTTTGTATAGAGAACATTGTTACTTAGTTGAGCATCGATTGTTGTCGACTGGAGACGTGACGCGCAACAATGTCCGTGGTGTGGTGTAATGAACGAGTGCTCAAATTAATCGAAGTGTACCAAAACTATGAATGTTTATGGGATACTGTTCACAGAGACTATAAAAATAAATTTAAAAAACTAGAAGCATGGGATTCAATAGCGAAAACACTAGATGTGCCTGTGAAAGAGGTTGAAAGCAAAGTACATACTCTTCGATCGCAATTCGCTCGCGAGAGGAAGAAATTTAAATGTTCAAAACAAACAGGAAGTGGCAGTGAAGATGTTTTTAGCAGTAAATGGTTTGCTTATGAACCTATGCTGTTTTTGATAAAAGGTGAAACAACAACTGGAAATAAAGATACAATTGAGAGTCATGTAAGTTTTTATTATTATGTACCTATTATAAAATACTAACCTGGCTACATTATTGTTGTAACTATAGTTAAAAAATCGTTTTATGTCACCTATTTCGTAAGTTCTATGGTAAGGTATTTTTAATCATCGAAAAGCACATCTGTTGATACTAAAGTTTCTACTAGTGGCAACGATGGCGTCTTGTCAGTCATTTTCATATAGAATGCTGTCTCACGAACTAGTACCCATCAGATTTACCTTTTGACATTTGCATAAAGAAAATTATATTGTGCATCGACACGACAATAGCTAAAAGGACTATACTAAACTGTTCCTTGTAATCATAATATTCACTGCCAATGTTTGGTGGCGCTATAAGGTGTTACGGCCGAGGGGATAAGCACATGTTTACCATCTATAACACCGACACAATGGGGAAAATTACACAACATGATAAATTTTCTTGCGACTAACTTCCATTCCTGTTAATTTCATATTTGAAATGTTTCATACATTAATGCTTAATATAATTATCATTACTTTTTTAGGTGGAAGACGATAACTCTACGCAACATCAAAATGAAGATAATTCAATGCAACACCAAAAGAAAGAAGCGCGAGCAGAAGAAACCGAAATAATTCCGCAAACTGAGAAAAAAGTAGCGAAGAAGCGGAGTCACGATGAAGAAATTGATGAAACTTATGAAGTAATGAAGAATGTGAAAAAAATATTTGAGGACAGAGATGAAACGACAGATGAATTTGATGTTTATGGAAAGTATGTGGCATCAGAACTTCGAAATGTAAAAGATGAATATTCTACTCTTATAGCCAAACAATTTATAAATAACATATTGATTGATGCTCGTCTTGGAAAGTACCGGAAACAGTATAATACGTACGGCTATAATACAGGACGGCAAAGCATACCCGGCATGTCAGCAAGTAATGATGGCTCCACAAACCAGGATAGTATTGAACAAAATAATGATGAAGATGTTGATTCAAAATTACGTAATATCAAATCTGATTTAGAGGATTAATCCACAATTATATCATCTAAATCATTAACAGTCGTTGATTATTTGTAATAGAACTTAATATTTAATCTATCACATCTTTTATTTTATATGTTTTAATCAGTGTTTTATAAACTTCTGGTACAAATTAATTGTCTTGATATTTTGAAGGAATGAATTTCAGGTTGCCAAATATCGAAGTGTAACAGCCAATCTGATCCATCAACCACATGGAGATCACTGAATATAATTATGTATTTATTTAGTAGGTATATTTTAACCCACCAACGTGCGTTCTTTTTCTTTTTGATGAATTTTTCGATAAAATCATAAACACTGCAGTTAAAATCAACACAAGTTCCTCTGGCGACATGTTGATGCTGTCGACGTAAAGTAGTAGATGCGAAGACAGACAACGTTGTTTAACAAAATTTCGCGCTGACTTTAAACATGTTGGGCAACATGTTGAGCGTCAAGTGTTGCTTAGTGGTAACGTAGCTATAATCTTCAAAACCTACTAGCCTTTAATAAGATTTCCTTTAATTTTACTAAAAGTACGGCAGATAGGAAGTAGCACATTCCTAAAAATTTGTCACAAATCAGTTCCATTTTAGGTCATAACCATGATCACGGCATACTGAACCATATGATGTACCAATAAATATGAGTCATGTCAAAGGGGAATGATTCCTAGATTTCATTGATAGAATTGAAACAATTGGTGACACAGTAAAACACAAATGGGTAGTGACTAAGCTGTCTAGACTAATTTTATGAACATTTGAATGACATGGTGTCGTACGGTGACTTTTTGTATGGAAATCTGTTAGGCTTTTGAAAGAGGACAGATGTTGAGCAAACATATTAAAGGAAATCCTATGAGGCATACTGCAAGGAATCTTTGATCTCATCTCTTTGCTTCAGATACCAGTGTAATAACATCGACATTGTTGAATGTAAGACAGAATCAATAATATCGCAAACATAAAGCAAAGGAAGTAAAACAAACACAAAGTATGAATTTAGACGAATAAAATTAAATTCCCTTATTTTAATACATTGTAATAATGATAACGACAATGTGCATGCTGCATAATATTTCTAAATTATGCAATGTTACTGCAGAACTTGTTGATAATTCAAATGAATCACTGGATTCTCAATAAAAGCTTTATTCGTTTTAAAACCATTACACTTGACAAGACTGTTGAAATTTATGGTACACAGTTTCAAGTTCCATTGTTATTTGACGGCAGAATACCCAGTAATGATGTCTTTAATGGGTGTCCTTGTATCAAGCTTGATAAAACCAAAGTCAGTTAAGAGTTATATACAAGCAGTTAAAAACTGCACCCGCATAATAAATTAAATGTAAGGCAGGACATTTTTAAAATTACCATGTCCGACCGATTAGACACAGAAATGAACCTAAATTAGGTCCTTGGGGAATCCCTTTTGATTTTGGGTGAGATATCATTAATTTATTTCCAATTTTATTAAAAGCATGTCACAAAATCATTAAAAAACTATACAGTTTTTAATCCAAGGGAAGTGGTGCGGGTGATTATGATTAACAAAGTCGAACGCTTTAGTGTGGTCAGAATACATTCAAAATAAGCTGTTTCCTTAAGATATGGGATTACAAATCCATGTAAATCCAAATGTGAGTTAATGGATGTGTAACTAAGATTGTAATCTGTCCATAATGGCATTGTTTATGCGGCACGATTTCCTGCTATTATATCACTAATTACTGTTACGGATTCTGCATTGCTGACAATTAAATCGAGTCGCAATATTTCGTGTAACTCTTTTACGCTTTCTAGTTTCATAGTAGATATTACTTTGCCTTTTGCACGGAAGCTATCAATTTAAAATAATTTTATGTTTAATGAATGCCAATTAAGTACTGCTCTAGCTTCTAGCTATATA
This sequence comes from Agrotis segetum, assembly GCA_036375495.1. Classification (NCBI taxonomy): domain Eukaryota; kingdom Metazoa; phylum Arthropoda; class Insecta; order Lepidoptera; family Noctuidae; genus Agrotis; species Agrotis segetum. The sequence goes on from JAQSVV010000039.1 coordinate 8,420,880, forward strand.
ACAGGATTGTTTCCATGTGTCGTTGATGCCTCCTCCAGAGTAAGATGAAACAATAAAAGCAGGATTCTAAGGCCCGTATTACAGAACGTCACTCAATACTCAAGTATTACTTAAAACTAGATTCAAGCTATTTGATTGGTTGAAATCTAGATTTAAATAGAGATCAGTGCTTGAGTTTCGTTCTGTAATACGGGCCTAAGTGTAGTAATTAAATGAAAATCAATTTTACAGTTTCAGTACCAACGAAAGTAATTTAGTTTGACCCAAATGGTTGTTTGGCTAGTTGATTGTGTAAATATTCGCTGAACAAGTTTGCCGTAAGTCATCGTTGTTTGGTTTGTGACATCACGCATTCCACTGTAATTACCGCGTGCTCTATCTACCTGGTTATTAGATTAGTAAAAAAGTCTGACATCGATTTAATCGTTGGGAAAAAAGAAATAGTTTTTATCATTAACTGTTAACCGACCATTAGTGAAGTCAGGATATTTTCACTTTTTACATTTAATATGTGTTAAAGACAGTGACGGATGGGAGCAAGTCTTTCTTATTGACATTTTCTCTCAAAGAAAAGGGGCAAGTGTCAGGCAATGCTAAATACTGACTACTTCATGCCATACTAATACCATAAGACAAATTCCATTCTGTGCGAAAATAGATGATACCTTTACAAAGTTCTACGTTGGTAGAGTTTAATACAAGTATAATGCAAAACTTATCTTGCACATCCTCCTGTTTTTCCACGTTTATTAGTCTGTATAATAAACATAAATACATTGTATATCACACGTTTAAGATAGGCAAATCTTGACATCAATAATAATTTAAATAAGAGAAGGAGCTTGTAGCTACATCAACATAATTTTTTTTCTTTCTGCGTTGCGGCCAAGAGGTCTTTGTTCAGCAATGGACGACAGGCTGGTGATGATGATGATAAATGAACTTGAAAGGTCGACCTCAAAAGAGGAAAACATAGTACAGTAAAAGATTGTTTTATCATTATCATACAACGTCACATGGATGAGTCAACCGGGAAAAGTTTTATACGTAGAGGATATAAATCACCTTTGTCTTTAACACCAATAGTGTCATGTACGTGTCTTGGCATATTACCAAGATCAATGTTGTTAGATGTCTCTTCAAGATATCGTCACCACAAAGTTTAGTGACCTCTTTATAACTAAAGTAGGTGAAAAACTTGATTGAGGTGCCGTTGACGTAGAACATACATTAACCTAGAACCAGTTTTTTGATAGGCAAAGTGAATGACCAATAACTTGAGATGGAATCAATAAAATACAAAAAAAAATATGATGATCAATACTCCGTTGATGATGAAAAAGGAGTATTTAAGGTCAGAAGCAGGTGGTGTAACTTCCCTTCTAAATATAGCATCGTGGAAGTATGGTTTACCTCTCAGTTCAAACACCATAATTACAACAAAACAGGTTTTATTATTCCAGTTAGAACCTGAAACTATAAACTTTATGATCTAACAAGCCCTATTACAGCTATCACACAACAATTAAATGACCTTACAACAGATGTAATGCATGTAAATACTATAGTTTAACTTCTAATTTATATTTGCATTTATGAACTAACAACTCAAGTACATCTTGTGCAATGAGAAGCATAATATACAGATTATGTAAATAAATATAACAAACAGACTGAACTCTTCTTTACATAATGTTAATGAGCTGCCATAAAACAATTTACAATGTTTTTAGAAAGGCTCGTAACACAGACTAATATTTACAACTTCACAAGATGTAACGTTAGAATACTATTGAACAGATTCGGATTTGACTTGCGAACGTAGCAATTCATCAGGTCATTAGTACAAACAAAAAAGAAAATTATGTAGATTCGTAAGATGAGAAAAAAGAAGAAAACACAGGCAGTCAGGCACATCCTGACTGGGATAAAAACTAACTGGCAGTATGCTTGTGACTGATGATAATGCATAATGGATTCAATTTAATTATTCTTTTTCTAGGATATTGTGATTGATTTCTCAAAAGAGAATTTTACCATTTGTCGATAAAGTTGATTGCTGTTCCTCTGCAAAATAACTGTATTTATCGATCTGGGGGACAGTAATATATCTATAGGAACAGTACTCCAAACTCAAATGTTACGTAAAACTCTGTCAAATCATTTTGTCGAAGCTCATAATGCTAGCAATGAAAAAATGATGATCTGATGATCAATATTGTTGAATAATGGGTTCCCGTTTAAGAGGTCGAGAGTAATCAACGTGAATTGCCCGGTTTTTTAATGCACAACTTAGAGGAAAATCCGGGGTAAGACCCAGATCTACTTGATATACAAAATGCATGCGTGCCATTGAATCCGCAATAAAATTGGCAACGATTAAGTATTGTTTGAAAATACCAATGATTCGTCATTCTAGGATGGAATACTCAGTACGTCAGAAACTATTTCTATTCTTTGGTAACATAAAGTATGTTATAGACGACAGCGGCGGTAGTATTTGTCTCTGGTCTCGTTAGCGAGCGCTAAATCGAACAAATAAGGCCAAAGAAAGCTTGCAAAATCCAGTCGTTGGCTCGGTTTGTACTTCTGTAGTCTGTACTCAACAATTTCCTGACTGTAGGAGGTTCCTTGGAACATGTTTGGATCAATTTTAATTAAATCGATTACTAGATGTGGATTTTCCATCGACTCCTGTGGCACTATTTAAAATTTTGGGTTTCTTTTATATCGGTTGTTGACTTAGGATGCTTTGCCGGTATCGTCCTGCATTATAGCCATTAACTGGTTTTTTTCTACGAAATAACAGAAATGGAATACTTTGTCACAATCTATATATATAAAATTCAAAACTGACTAACTGATCTGACAACGCACAGCCCAAACCACTGGGCCTAGAAACTTGAAATTTGGCATAAGCCCTCCTTATACCACGTAGGTGAGCACTAAGAACGGATTTTCCGAAATTCGGTCCCTAAGGGGTTTTTTGATCGTTGATAGTTTGTATGAAACTTCGTTATTACAGGTGCTAGGAATTTCAAGGTTTGCATGAGGTAAGACCTCAGAACGTAGATGATAACCATGACGGGATTTTGCGAAATTCGACCCTAAGGGGTTTGTTTTTGGGGTCGATAGTTTGTATGAAACTTTTTTAATACAAGTGCTAGGCGTCTCAAATCTTGCATGGTGGTACTTTTTAAGATGTGAATGTTCACCAAGGTGGAAATTTTGAGAAGTTCGACCCCTAACCCCTGTTTTTGGGGTTGATACTTTTTAGACTTAAAATTTTACATACGGCTTTTTTTGGACGTAAAGGATACTAAAGATAGGATTTTGTGAAATTCGACACCTAAGGGGTTGTTTTTGGGGTTGATAGTATGTATGAAACTCTGTTACTACAAATACGAGGAGCCTCAAATTTTGCACCGGGTTCTTTTATAGGACTTAAATGCACACCATGGCAGGATTTTGGGAAATTCGACCCCCAAGGGGTTTGTTTTTGTGTTTCATTGTTTGTATGAAACTTTGTTACTACAAGTGCTAGGCGTCTCGAACTTTGCGAGGGGCTTTTTTTAAGACCTAAATATTCACTAAGACGGTTTTGCGAAATTCGACCCCTAAGGGGTTTTTTCGGGGTCGATAGTTTGGAGACTCATATTTTCCATAGAGATTCTTTTTTGGGCGTAGTTGCGGGTGTTTTGTGAAAATAGTTACCAAGGGGTTGATTTAGGGGTTGATTTAGGGGTTGAAATTTTGTGTAAAACTTCGTTTCTACAAATGCTAGGAGTATTAAATTTTGCAAGGTTATTCTTTTATGACGCAAATACAACAAGGCACTGTTTTCTGAAATTCTACCCCTAAGGGGCTGTGTAAGGGATTGACAGTTTGTATGAAACTTTGTTGCTACAAGTTAATGCTAGGAGTTTCTCAGCATGGGGATTTTTTAGGTAGGTTCTCACTAAGACGGAATTTAACAAGATCGATCCCTTAGGGGTTGTCTTTGGAGTTTTTAATTAGAGGACTCAACATTGCAGGGGCTTTCTATTTAGGATACAAATTCTCGCTAACAGAGGATGATACGAAATTCAACCCCTAAAAGTTTGTATTGCGGTTGATAGTTAGGAGTCTAACAGTTTTAGGACCTAGGTGACCTTTGACGCAATATTGCGGGTTGATAGAATTTTTGTTGAATATTGATTTCGTTTTTCCAACAGTATCCCATATAGAGGGTGACCGGGACTAGAAATTCACAAAGGCAAAGTTCTGAAATCTCGCGGACGAAGTCGCGGGCGTAGTGCTAGTCTCTTATAATATCATCTATCTCGTATTCTTTCTCTCCATCTTTTTCCGTTGTTTTAGTAATGTTATCGGTCATGAAAATACTGTAAGTATTATGCTAAGCAAATATTTGATGACGCAACGCAGACTCTGTGAATGAAAATAATCGAGTTCTTGCATTAAATTACGCTACGGTATTGCAGTTATTTATAGATCGTAAATAGTGAATTGAAGATACGTTTAGAGAGTACCGATAAATATGTAGGATCATGTGGTATGTGGTTCGAAATATTATATTGCTCTTTGGCATACCTAGTTATTTGATTAAGATCATGAATGGGTTTTGTATGAGAGAATATGAATCTAGTGATTTGACAACTCGTAACGAAGAAAGAGACAAATTGATAGAAAACTCTGTGTTATGTATACCATGAATAAATCAAATGGGATGTGATTCATTGATTATGTAGTTAAGTTAAAAGTTATTTATGAATCAGGACGGGATATACACCTATGTTTCGCAACACAGACGGGACTTTTCGTTGGCCAAATTGCTTCAGTTTGAAATACGAGAGATATTTTGGAATACAATTTTGGAAATTCCAAGAAAGGAAGGTCGGTGTGTGGCGAGGTTTTGGAAAACCTCGGCAAAAATTTGGCGTCCTGCAGAAAAATATCACGACAAGGAAAATTTGTTGAGCATTTTTTTACAAACGACATAAAAATGTTAACGATTGTTTGTAGAGTTGAACATTCATATAATCGTTAGTCAGAAACCAGATTCACATAGAATACGAAATTGATGGTGAATAAAATGTAATAATTATGGTAATCTAGAGGAAAATTCGATAAATAAATTGGTAGATAGATACTTAAGTCCGGTTATCTAACGTTGTAGATGTTAACCAACTGAGGTACCTGGGATTTTTTTGGGGATTTTGGTCTTCTGTTGATTCCCAGCTTAGTGTGGTAGGAAGTGGCGAAGGGCGAGCCATTTGGGGGACTGCTTCTTGTAAAAAGTACTCAGTATTAAATTTAGAAAAGTAAGATCCGATACATTCGAATAAGAATTACTTTATTGATTTACCGACTTTTAGGTCTGCTAAACAGGAAACTAAATTGCGCAACATTTTGCGATTTTTGTCAATTTGGCTAAAGATTACCTCTCGGAAAAACCGAGAATACAAGGCAATACATTAAATTGCCAAAAATGGCTCTTTTATTGATCATGTTATTCAACATTGTTTAGGGAGTTAGGTAGTAAGATACATCTAGTTTGTTTTCGTCTGCTACATTAGGATTCCCGTCGCAAGGCCTTGACATTAAAAAGTAGAACGCTGACGTATGGTGGCACAATTTAACGATGTAATGCTCCCGAATTTTATCACCCATTTTATCTAATTGAGAGTCTAGTATTTTATGACAAGCTAATTGTTTATTTTATGTAGACCGCATTTTAAAGCTTTGTGGCTTTTGTAGTAGGTACGAGTAGCGTTTTCTTATTGGTCTCTAATCTGTTGAGCAATTTTCCAGCTACGTTGGAATCGACTAAACTACCTGGATGCTAAATAACCAGTATTTTATACAGAGCCTGTGTCTGGAACAAATATTAGTAGAGGGGCGCCTCCGCCCGCAGTATATGGTGGAGGTTTGCCCAGGTTCCGCGGAGCGCTGTGCCCTTATGGATGGCAACAGCGATTTCTCGCATCAGGCCCCGGTTGACGCGATGTTACTTATAGAGCGAGGGTGCCTGAGAAATTGGGAAGCAGCAGGTAATGCTGGCCGTGCGAAGGAGAAAGCGAAGCGAAGAGAGGTAATCCGCCGCCAGCGTTAGCCGCGGGGCATGCCTTGGGAGTCTTAAATCGTTATTGACGGATACCGTAAGCTTGCGAACGGCGATCAATGACTAGCTCACCATCCGATAAGAGCCAGATAAAGGCCCAAGTTGACAGCACCTACAGTGTCACACGAACCTTAAAAGAGTTGTCAGCAAATCTGCCAGGGTTGCGGGAATTTCATTAAGATATGTTTGACTAATTTACGTAGGACTTTTTCATTGAATTGTAAGTCAGTCAATGCACTCAAATTCCGCTATTTATGAACCTAGCAATACTATTTCCTCACATTGCTAAGTAATACATAACTCGCCGGATCTATTTTTTCTTTGATTTAGTTTTATGTACAAAAGATCATGCTCGCGAGGCCTCTTCATGTACGAGGTCGGGGGAATGAGTGCGGGCAGTAGTCCAACTGCTCTATCCAACTGGTTGAACTTGGATAAGGGTCATTCATTAGGGGTAGTTGTCCAACTTTGGAATGGGCCCGCTTCGACCCCCCTTATTCCGCCACTGTAGTTAGGAACATACATATTTTATTTATCTATTAGGTATGTATTTACGTGTGTTAGGCCTTGACATAAAAATACGTTCCAATTTTGCCAATCTCATGAATTATTTTATGGTTTCAAATACTCCAGATTTTATTACTGTTAGATAGATAACATTTCAAGCATAAACCTAATTGGGGTGAGTGCTCCCATATCGTTAAACATATGTCAAGAAGATAGTCCAATAAATATTTCATGGCTTGAACTTGTGCCAATATTAGTTCTGTGTGAGAATACATATTGAAAATAGAATCAGGAAGATGTGTAGACACAAAGTAATGTAAACGGGCAACTACAGCGGGCACGCCGCAGTCATGGCTGTAAGACCCCTCTTTGAGAAGTGACTGGATAGGCGTCAGGGCATCCTGACCTACCGCCTGATGCAGGTCCTCACCGGACACGGAAGTTTCGGAAGAAACGCCTGGGTGTCACCACTGTGGGGATCGACGATCACACGGTGGAGCATACGGAGCATGACTGCCCCGCTTGGGCAGAGCACCACCCGTGTCTTCACGACGGCGATAGGCGCAGACCTCTCGCGCCCGGCATTGGTTGTCACCTGCTCATTTTGCTAGGCCGAACGGAATGGGCAGCGGTCGCCTACCTTTGCGAAGCAGTCATGCTCCAATTACAAAGGAGCGAGGCGGGATCGAACCCACGTGAGGTATCTCGAGGCGTCTACCAAAAATCCCGCACTAAATATCGTTGTGTTCCACGCGCGCCTTATTTTCGGCACAATGACGTCCACCCCCCTGTTAAAGGGCCAAAGCCTGCCGGAGTCACGGGACTAACGAATTATTGTGAGCCCGGAACGGGGAAAGGGCTATTGAAATTACAGGACACCATGGATTTTAGTCAGTACAAGCCTGACAGTCCTTCCCGCTCAGCGGGAGGATTCATTAGATTTTTCCACTATAAGAAAATAAAAAAAAGTGCAACTACACTCTCGAACAAAAGATGGAAATACTCCGATTTTGTGCGATCTTGAGTAGGTACCTACTAAATAACTAACTAAAAAGTTAGTACTGAAAAGTTTAAATAATTTTATCCATTATTTCTTTTCATCAGGGTTTCACACACAGCAGCTATAATGTAAAGATATACATTATAGCACAATACATCTCATTACATCATTCCATAGAGATTCGCAGATGTAAAAATATACATTATAACTGCAGTGTATGGTCTCCTGACGATTTCTTGGACGAAGATGTAATGAGATGTATCATGCTATAATATACATTTTTACATTATAGCCGCTGTGTGTGTAGCCCTTTGCCAGGTTTAGTATAATTTACCATTAATAATGTTTATGACTAATTTACTTTTAAAACTTTTTCATTGTTCTGTCTTTGACATATTGCACAATACAAATTATTTTTGCACTCTTATTGAGTACACATTTAAATCAATATGAGTATAATTGTGTAGCAATACACGAATTTCACAATTAAAAATCACATTGTATTTTAAAAGAACTCAAAAATAACTCGCAACTATATTGACCTATTCTTTCTTTGATTTAGTAAACAGTACAAAAGATCATGCATCATAATGTGTGTCTTAAATACTTGGTAATAAGTTCTAATTGCGTTGCATCACATTAATTTCTAACAAGCTGAAATATGGAAGGATTTGTTTTCTTTCTCAACTTTATAGAATTTTATTGAATGGAAGTTTATCTATTATGAATTATTATTGTTGATTGAAATAAACTGTTTTGACTCCGACCGATTTTGCTTAGTTAACTCTATTATTGGATATAACAATATTTGTCAGCTATGATAAGTTGGCATAAAACAAACTTTTGTTGATGCTAACTTTTTGTAGTTTCTTTTGCTAGACACATCTAGAAGATCCCTTGAACATTATTTGTAAGATTCTTCACATAAATATTTTTAAACCTATTTTATGCTTACCATTCCTACACGTCAAATGACACAGTCAAATCATTATTTTTTATTAAATGTTGTGGTATTTACTATCGATTCTTCATTTGTAATAAATAAGCTTCAGAGGATTTATAACCGGTATAGATAGTACCGGTTTTGTTACAGCTACATCAAAATAATTCTTATTAAACAAAGAAATGTACCGTAATGATCGACTGCGATACTTCCGAGATACCTTAATACTAACTTTCAGGCTAAGAAAAATCTGTACATACGTGATAACAAAATAATGTAAACAGAAGGTACGTACACTCAAAAACTGGTTTTGCACCTGCTCTATCGCTAGTCCTAAAATAATTTATTGTTGCTACGTACCTTTTCAAAAATCCTCCTCCAATACAAATCGGACCGCGACGGCGTCAGCGGCATCGAAACAGTAGTATCTCGAGGCATTTTCACTCAAAAAATCAACAGTAAATATCGATAAATGTAAATAATTAAGCTAAGTAGCGCATCACAACACAGCTGTAAACAAGGCACAGTGATGATTGAACATGATCGATTAATCCTCCACAATACGTGATAAGATAACGATTGTATGAAAAGGTAGATATTTCGCGATTAGCTTTATTAAATTCGTGTTTATTTTGGTTATATAAAGACAACAAGCTCTCATGAAGTACAGTTAGCGACTGACGGGAAAATAACGATGAGCGGATGGCTTGATTTGCTTGACATTTTACTCAGCGCTTGACATTGACATGAATGAATGAAATGAAAATATTTCAGTTATAATAATAGCAACACTCGAAGAGTGCCCCGTGCTCCATAGGCTTTTCTTCTTACTAAAATTATAATTTTACTTTATTATCCTTCTGCAAGTGAGCAAATCTCCGAAATCTAACTTCGATGCACCTTTTCTATGTGAGAGCTGATGGAGCGATTTTTTTGATAATTTTTATATTTAAAATTATTCTTGTTATTACCGCAACTCATTTAATTATAAAGTTACAACATGTCACTGGCCTGCAAATTGCAAAAAACGTAAAAATATTTGAATTTCGCGGGCTACATCGACGCAATCACCTACAATATTTAATTAAGATCTCCCTTGAACTCAAGTTTAAAAATGAAATCAAGTTCTATGAACGCATTTTTGTCGACTCACGGGATGTTCGGTTGTCATTGTCACTGTCAATGTCATGTGTCATCGGTTGCCATGGTGATGGTATTCTAAATGTTGGCAAACAAAATAAATATCCAATTATCCAAGAAAAATACTTCCAAAACTCGGATATAATGAGTTATTTGTGACAATGAATGACTTTAACCGTTGTAATAAAGTGTCAGGTGTATACTGGCTTAAGAAAGATATCAGAGATTTACAAATAAAGTGAGTTTTATTCATATTATTCAATTGTTTGCATACAAGACAAGTGTAGACCGGTTTTAATATTATGTCCATTCCACTTTATTGAAACCTTGCCCTAAGACATTCTTCTTACTACGTAGGACAATGAAACTTTATAATTTTGCCTTGCTTTTACACCTCTATCCTCTATTATTATTATATCTACGACCCTGAACCGTCTATATCCCAAATCTTTAGAACTATCCAAATTGAGTTAGAAACAGGCACTTAAGAACTAATTGAAACTTTTGTAGGATAAAGTTAAAGCCCCAAGACGGCACCATATCACTGCCAAAATTCGAAGACTGTACCAACGGAAGTGACAATTTAAAATTAGAAAACACTGCAGAAGAATTCTGTTTTAAATGGCAAGAAAAACTATTCAGCTTATGGGAAGTAAAGCGCTTTGCAGAAAGTCACAACTGCATTACAGAAAAAGAATTAAATTACCATGAAATGATTGAAAACTTAGAATACAAACCATCAAAGATATTCACTTACGTGGATGAAGACGGTTATCTTCCTTTGCCTATTGACTGTAAGAAAAAAAACAAAGGACTTTTGAATTTGGATTCATATTTAGAAAAGTTGAATTTGAATGATGTGGTTGGTAGAGTATTTGGTGGTGAAACCATTTCAACAACTTTTTTGTTCAAAAGTGAAGAAAACATTGCCTTGGAAAGGGAAGAATGGACCGCAATGCATGTGGTGTTTGATAATTCTGATTATAATGAGTAAGTTTTCCTCAGCAATTACTATAGAGTTGAGTGTGTGGGTACTGACTGACAGGCCTGTTGGTCTAGTGGTTAGTGACCCTGACTGCTATGCTGGAGATTGTGGGTTCAATTCCCATGCAGGACAATTGTTTTTATGATGACCACAATCATTTGTTCTGTGTCTGGGAGTAATTTATCTATAATATTTATGTATTTAGAGATATATGTATTAGAATGTTGATCAGTTGTCTAGTACCCATAACACACTGTGCTTAGCTTGAGACTAGGTGGCATTCTGTGATAGTTGTGGAATGTTATTTTTATTAGATAATTATTATTTGTTCTTAATATAAGCTCTTATATTGCGCATTTGGTATCACACGTGTGAGGACCAAATCGTTATTTTAAACATAAATTAATTATGTATTTAATTATTAAATTTCAACATAAGACATGGTTAAATTCCAGAGACCTCCAGTTAGTCTACAAACAGGAAGTGACGATCCTCTCCATTTACCATAATACTGTCAACAACTACATAGTGATGATGCCAGATGTCAACAACTTGGAACTGAATCCGTACTCTGTGGAGACCGCTGCCGGTGTGCCGTGGGGATACCAGTATGCTGTCGAGATAGACTTTGATGAAGAAAGTGGAGAAGAGCTTGTTATGTTGGTATGATTGTTTAATGTATAATGCATAGACTTAAAGTATGGACTTAGCTTTCCCTAGCCGAATCTTCTAATAAAAATGAATTGTTGTTTGGCTGATTTTGGTTTTGAATTATTTTGGAAAGTCCAGGGAAGGTTTAAAAGGTTTTTTTTTAATCGTTTCTCAGGCGGTACGGAGTTCGCCGGGTCAGCTAGTGTAAAATAAAATGTAACCATACTCTCTAGAAAGAGAGAAAAATAATACAGGTCATCTGTATGTAAATTATGAGTATGTCATTTTTGGGCATTTATTACTCGATCCATGGTCTATGTCTGCCTGCCGGGGTCGCGGGACTTATCTCATTACCGTGACCCCGGGACATAAAGGGCTACTGAAGGACACCGTAGATTTAAGTCAGTACAAGTCTGACAGCCCCTCCCGCCCAGCCTTGGGTGGGGGGACTCATTTGATGATTTCACCACGATAAAAAAAGGGTACCTGAGTGGAAAGAAAATGGAACACTTCGAACTTACGGGTATTTGACTCTTAGTTTTCCTTCTGGGCAAAGGAGCAAAAGGAGGGTTGGCCAGAGGCCTATGTTTAGCAGTGGACGTCTTCCGGCTAATGATGATGAAAGGAGCAAAGGCTTCCCTCATTATCTCTCAATTCTCACGAGCCCATGGCATTCCCCTTTCATTTCTTACGGAAACTATCCAGTTTGACACTAAACCGATAATTCCAAAACACATTATCTCCAAAAAAAACAGTAGATGTAGGCCCAAAAACCCGATTTCATACTCACATACTCAAAATATATTTAATCCTTAACTTTATTTTTCAGTTAAAGAAACTGCACAAAAGATGGGAGAGGAATCAGAGGCATTTACTGAACTTCGTGATGCCCCCTGTTGGCAAGAAACAGTACTCCGTTACAATAGAAATACTCACTGCTACAGACTTTGATATGGACAACTTGTACATAGAGTTTGATTTAAAGGTAAATACTTTTTAATGAATGAACTGTGGGCACAAAATTACCACCATGTGGAGCCCTGACACAGCCAGAAGGCGTCGCGGCAGACCTCGCAGAAGATGGCGGGATAAGCTGGACAAAACTAACAACCAGTGGCTCACACTGGGTTATGGGACATCTCGCCCACAAAAAAACTGGCCCACAGGCCAGATGTTCCCTTTTTAAAATGTGCATGGGTATATTCGCCCGGACCAATTTAGTAGAACAAGCCAGATGTCTTCTTTTAAATAGTAAATGGATATTTCGGCAAAACCGTATACGAAGGGATATCTGGTAATTCTAGGCAGAGGATTATCTCAGTCACTGTTTCTCAATGGCCAACTGATTTTGATGATTCATTAAGCACCTCATTGGTGGGCCATTTTTAGGCCGAGACTCCACCAAAGCTGTGCGAGTCGAGATGTGCCTCGAACAACTAATAAAATCGCGTTGCCGGAGTGGAGCTGTGTCAATAACGCAATTCTATTGGCCGCTCATAACACGTCTCGACTCGCACAGCTTTGGTGGAGTCTCTGTCTTACCGTGGTAAAATCATCAAATGAGTCCATATAGTGACCATCCACGGTGATTCTTCAGTAGCCCTTTACGTTACAGGGTCACGGTAACCTGATGAGACAGTTCCGCGACCCCGGTAGGCTTTGACTCTAAGATGGATCCTCTCCTGAGAGTTCATGGCGTGCGTGGAACATGACGCGCCATCGACCTGGGCATTGTTCATGATCGGACGGCGAGTTACCCATTACTCCTTAGATGCGCTCCATTTCTTTGGACAGGCATCCTAATGCTGATGAATTTTGTATGTTTGTTCCTGCATTTTACAGGTGCCAGAAGATATCCAATGCTCTAACGATCTCCATGGCAAAACGCATACAAGTGAAGCTCTGTCCATAGACAGAAAGAAATTATGGAGTTACGGCCATATTCTGGAATTGTCTCTGCTTATTAATACTGGCTTAGGTAAGTACGCTTTTTTTTAGCGTGGTTAAATCATCTTATGAGCTCACCCCGGGCATGGCGGGAGGGACTGTCAGACGTGTACTGACTAAAATCCACGGTGTCCTTTAATAGCCCTTTATGTTCCGGGGTCACGGTAATGAGATAAGTTCCCGCCATTATGCTGACGCTCTTTGTGGCGCGCGTGGAAAAAAACGCGCCTTCGACCCGGGCATGGTCCATGGTCGGACATCGAGTTGCCCTTTACTCGCTGCCCGCAGGGTACGTACGCTTCAAGGAGCTGTTATCAAATGTCTGTCTTGCGGGTTGGTAGATGTCACATGTCTTCAAATTTTTGGTTCTAGGACATGCCGGTTTCCTCACGATGTTTTCCTTCGCCGTTGAGAGTGGTGGTGATGAAATAAATTACACAAAGTAATTGCGCCTGGCGGGGTTTAACCCACGACTTACAACTCTTAATTTCTACAAGGATCGATACCGTGGGTCACCACTGCTCCCAATAATATAAGATTAGTAGAGAATCCTATAATATAAGATTTTAATTTTTACCATAAAAAGACTTCCTGTACTGTCCACCGCTATGTTGATTTAAAGCTTAATATTTTGAACGCAAAACTTTCAAACGAAAAACGATCTTTCATCAGCAGTCCAAAATTCATTACAGAACCAGCCCCTATCAAGTTGTTCCTGGAAGCCATATCTTCAGACTGGTGGGGTCGACATCGTACTGAAGGGTACTGCTACCTTCCTATCACCTTGAACCCTGGCTGCTACTCCAAGCAGCTGGCCTGCAGCCGCCCTGAGGAGTTGGATGTAGTGGCAGCTGAGAGCAGGAGATTCTTCTTGGGTGGATGTAACCTGATCAAGGATTTGAATGTTTTGGCTGAACCACAGTTGCAGGTAATGAGGAAGGCAAGTCAAAGCTAATTGTAGATGGCACCACCATAGCTTAGTCCTAATCCGACCAATGAGGTAGTACTATTTTGAAGTACCTTTAAGATTTGAACCAATGACGATGCTTGGAACAAGCTATACTATAGCGCCATTAGTTCTCCAGTTGCCATCCCCATTAGAATTTATATTTGAAGAAAAAGGTTGAAAGGGGAAGGTAAATGTGAAACTAGTGGCGCTAGTATCGCTTGTTCCAAGTATCGACAATGGCTGTTTTTTTTTCTAAAAAGCTTTAACGCTGTGGGCAAATTAAGATCATGCTTTGGTCACACCATCTGCAATTAGCTTTTTTTATCGGGGTAAATCATCAAATGAGTCCTCCCACCCAGGGCAGAGCGGGAAGGACTGTCAGACTCGTACTGACTAAAATCCACGGTGTCCTTCAATAGCCCTTTATGTTTCGGGATCACGGTAACCGGAAAAGTCCCGCTACCATCTGCAATGAACTTAGACAGGCTATTATAGTTTCACATCCAGACTCCATCCTGTTTAGAATTCCCTATTGGAAAATTACCTACCATGAAAACCCTGGAATCCAACCCAAGCTTCCAAGCTAATAAGCCGTAACTAATTGCCAACCCCTTTTCTCATCCCCAGGATTTAAACTACTCATTCACAACGACAGGATCTATCAACATTCGTTGGACCATCATCTCCCAAGCCCAGGTCGGCGGCCTCGTAGCGCCTCCTCCTCAGCCTGGCACCAGTACAGCATCAGCACTGCTCCTGGGTGCTGAGGCTGCCCTGAAGAAGTATAAGAAAGCTAGGGCTCGTCTCGCGGCCGCTACTAAGGATCTTAGTGATGTGAATTATTTGGGGACTGGAGATGGGTGAGAACAACTTTAGAACCCCTCAAGGTATTTTACTTCATCATCTACCTAGCCTTTTCCCAACCATAGATTCAGCTGGATATCAGTATTTTACATGGAGCGACTGGCTGTCGGACCTCCACAACCCACTAACTGGGTAATAGGTACGATACCCCATGGTAAGACTGGTTGTCAGATTTTAGAGCTTCTGACTAACAGTAACGGCTGTCAAAGATCTACAAATGACAGCCGGGATCAACGGCTTTACGTGCTTTCCGAGGCACGGAGGAAACTCGCTATGACAGATGGTGACCCATCCACTGACCAAACTTGGCAAGCGCGGCTTAACACGGAAGAGCGGCCTGTGTGGCTGTAATTATTTAGCCACGACCTCTTAGTGATGTGAATTATTTGGGGACCGGAGATGGATGAGAATACCTTTAGAAACCCTCAAGATATTTTACCTAACTGTTGATTATTAACGGCGTCTGCTAAAACTTGGTGCTTGGAGTGTGTGCAGTGCAAGGTATCAATATGTCCTTACTTGACAAGACAGAAATGCAACTCGTCAGATTCGCAACTCGTCAGAAAACGCATTTAGACAGTATCGCAACTCGTCAGAAGTGCAACTCGTCAGATTCGCAACTCGTCAGATTTTCAAAGGCGTAGCTCGACAAACAATAAAATTAATAAATAAGGTTTTGTCGATGAACGTCATAATAATATTGCACGTTATTAAAAAAAAAAAACTGACGAGTTGCAAATCTGACGAATTGCGTTTCTGTCGAGATAACTACGTTTCTGACGAGTAGTTGCGTTTCTGTCGACATGAGAATGATCCGTCCTTACTTCATATTATTTATCTAATAAGACTCGTTATAGATTTTCAACTTTATCACAAAACATGAAGATTAAAGTTGAATTGGGAAAATTGGCCGATTCGGGCGGGTGTGTCTGTGTCTGTACAAAAAAGAAATTCTTTGTGAATGCACTTTTTAATATAATTTGGGAAGGTGGAGAAACATATAAATTGTATATTTGATGTAAATAATTTATTAGTGATTAATATTAAAAATAAGTTACACAAGACTACGTTTACTTTAAAACCTACAAAAACAATTTACATAAAGAGGTAGTTTACATTAAAATTCAACAATTTAAACATTGAATATATTATTATTAATTTACCTAAAAATTGCGGGTAGTAGTGAAATACAATTCTAAGATCAGAGATTATCAAAATAAGCATAAAAAGTATCAGGTAGCTCAAGATTTTATTAAAATTATGTTTTATTTAGGACTGGACACGTCATAATATAAAAAAATATATTGATAGTCACATCATTAACATACCGGTGCGGTGGGCAAGCGGAATGGCTGGAAAACAATTAGTCGTTAGCCCGAATTCGGTTACTTATAGAATACGGGTAAACGACCAAGTTAAAATGAACAGAGTCGAGTCAGTAGCGTGCTAATGCCAGAGGTAAAATAAGACTTAGAGGCTTTACCACGAGCTCATAACGCGATCCAGATTAGGCTGTGGGAAAGAGACAGAACTATACAAGTTGTGTAGCGCCATCTCTTTCCCAAAGCCTAAAGACTCACGCTTTAAGAGATCATGGTTGGCCACCAGAGGGCATATTACAACGTCATAAAACAAGGCATGCTCCAGTGAGTGAACGAGATGGCGCTAGACGACTTGTATAGCTCTGTCACTTTCACTCGCCGGAACAAGCCTGGTTTTAAGACGTTGTAATACCCCCCAGGCCTTGCTATAATAAGTCTATTATAAAAACCCCTAGTGATAAACCTACCTATCTACTAGACCTAATAGCATCCCTCAGTTGTTCAGTAACGATAGCCATATTCTTCGCTCGCCTCCTTCTCGCGTCTCTAGCGCGCATCAGTCGCACACTACGCGCGTCGGTCAGAGCCGCGTGCGCAGCGTGATGCGCGCGTCGTGCTGCGTCCATCGCTGTCACTTCTTGACGGAGGAGGGATGACTCCCAGGAGGAGAGGGCGTTGTGGATGGCGACGCGCTGGGAAGAAGAAGTGTCATCGTCATCAGCCTGTAATGTTCCCAATGCTGGGACACAGGCCTCCACTCTGTGAGAGGGAGTGGCCATAAACCACCACGCGGGCCCAGTGCGGATTGGTAGATGTCACACATCTTCGAATTTTTGGTTCTAGGATATGCCGGTTTCCTCACGATGTTTTCCTTCACCGTTGTGAGAGCAGTGGTGATGAATTTATAAATTACACAAAGTAATGTGCCTGGAGGGGTTCGAACAGTGCCGGTTTTAGCACTACCCGCGCCCTTGGGCGAGATTTTCTGCGGCGCCCCCTAACTGCAATACAAAGCCATTTTTTTAGCGTGGTAACATCATCAAATGAGTCCTCCCACCTCGGACAGGGCGGGAGGGACTGTCAGACTTGTACTGACTAAAATCCACGGTGTCCTTCAATAGCCCTTTATGTTCCGGGGTCACGGTAATGACATAGGTCCCGCGACCCCGGCAGGATCTGGCCCTCTAGAGGCCCCGTCATCGTGCTGACGCTCTTTGAGGCGCGCGTGGAACACAACGCGCTGTTGACCCGGGCATAGCCTGTGGTCGGACAGCGAGTTGCCCTTTACTCGCTGCCCGCAAGCCCGCACCTACTGCGGCCGGAGATCGTCTGCCGACGTCCGACACCGTGGGCGTCTACATAAGATTTTGTAAAAATTAGTTTTTATTTAGATTGGACCTGATAGCGGTGGCCACTGCGGCTGGGGTGGAGGGAGGACGCTATCGTCTCCCTCAAGCGGCCCGCCTCCTCCTTCGCGAGCATGACTGCTTCGAAGAAGGACGCGACCGCTTCCCACTCCGTCTTGCCCTGCAGCATGGCTTTGACCAATGCCGGGAGTGAGAGGTGTCCCGCCTATCGCCGCCGTGAGGACACGGTGGTGCTCTGCCCAAGTGGGGCAGTCCTACATCGTATGCTCCAACGTGTCCTACGGGCGATTTCGCAGTGGTGACACCCAGGCGTTTCTTCCTTCCTCATAAGACACAGGTATCTCCCGAAACTTCCGTGTTCGGTAGGACCTGTGTCATGCGGTAGGTCAGGACGTCGTGACGCCTATCCAGCCACTCCTCAAAGAGGGGTCCTATCGCCGCGATTGCGGCGTGCCCGAACCACATTCTGATCTGGCAAAAAAGATTTCAGGCTTATAAGCTCATCACATAACATACACCCATCTATGTCGGATTTAGAGTCTATAGTTAATTTTAATTGGAGATCTCCACAGAGTGTTTAGAAGGTCAGGTTTTTCCGGAATCTTTTTCATATTGTACAAAAAAGACCAATATTCGCAATACTCGTTGAGCTGTGCATCTTTCATGGACTGAAATTATAGTAGTGGCCAAAAGACAATTGAAAAATTCAAACTCAATTTTTTTTCCGGAGAAATTATAGGCTCATCAGAAAGTAGGCCTGCGGCGCCCCTTCGTATTTGGCGCCCTGGGCGGTCGCCTAACCGCGCCTTGCCCTAACGCCGGTACTGGGTTCGAACCCACGACCTGCAGCTCGTAATTAGTCGGGATCGATAGATACCACTGGGCCACCACTGCTCATTCTTTGCTTTGTTTTTTCTAAACTCTGTTAGGATCGGCTTTCAGTCTAACAACCGAATGAAGCTGAAAGCCAGTAACAATTCCCAATTCCAATAACAATACCCTCAGCACGAGTTTTCAGTATAAAGTAAACTGGAAATTTGACAGTTTCAAATGACAATTTTCAAGGAAAAAAATTAGTTCCTTCTTCGCACACCGGAGGCGCTGTTTAATTTTTTTCCACGTTTTTATAAACTCACTTTTCTTTTCATACAAGAAACGCTGTAAATACTGGACAGACGCTGTAAAGTAAAAGAATAAATTCGTGCTAAGGGTACTGATCTCCACAACTCAATAACAAAGTGTCTACATTCGCTACGTGCTTGTTGCTGAGTCCCCTTTGTCAATCGCAGAGTCGAAAGCGGCGACGCAAGGTCGCGACGCATCAAGTTCAGCCATTTTTTACTGCTACGTTTAAATTCTCGTAACAACGAAGATCTACGTATGATTTTGGTGTTAGAAAATAAACGTATGTTGAATGGCTTTAAAAGAGTACGCGCATCGTCGCGTCGCTTCGCGTCGCGGTCTGAACTGACCCTTAGGGTTCATGCCAAATGGCACAACGGAACCTTGTATGCCATATAGATCCATCCATGTATCTTCTAAATTTTACCTGAGTAGCATCTCTTAACATCTTGTTCCGTCTCTGCATAGCGTTGTCGGCTTTCCTCTGCTTGTCTATGAGGTCCACGTGTTTCCGGAACTGTTCCGCTTCGTCCATACGTATGCGTCGGTCGGCAGCAAGTAAAGTGCGAGCCTCTTCTTCAAATGCTCTCTCCACTAGGCAACAAGTCTGAGGAATTTTCAAATGTAATCGCTATAAAATGGGGCCGTACATATTTTCCTCACGTTAAGGAAGATGTGTTTTGAGAAGATAGGGTTCGAAAGACTACGCTAATTTCCAAAACTGCCAAAACAGGTGTTGGTAAGAAGGCTGCCATGCCGAAATGGGATTGCCGTTGCCGCATCTAAAATGGCGGCTAAGCAAAAGTCTCGACACAATAGATGCTGGTAGAGGTATAATACCGCTGAGACCAGTTCAGAAAAAGGTGGCAAGATGACCTAGACGATATTCCTACTATTCCACGACTGATTCAACGAGGTTCAGAAAGAGTTCGTGGAAGAAATTGGGAGAGGCCTTTGGCCAGCATTGAGACTAGATGCAACTGAATCTCCTTTTCCGCGCGCTCATTCAGCGTTGTAGATCTATTTTCTGTCTTTTTCTATACCTGAGCGTTGCATGCCTATGTTATGACAAGTATCCGGTACGGAAAAACATCAGCTCGTGGCTCGAACTTAATATCCTATTCCGAAAAACTCAGGTGTGTCGCTACTCGCTTCCACGTTTTATGGCATCTGACTAAATTCTTACCTTCTGATCATCTATCTGAGCGAGCAGATCAGCACTGCGCTGTTCCTTGTGACGGATGCACTCCAGCAGTTCCTGTCTCTTGATCTGCGACTCCAGCGCCTTTTGGTACTGCATGTACTCATAGCGGGACTTCTCTTGACGCCGCTTCTCGTTCAGGTAACGCTTGTACTGGTCTAGGGTTTCAGCTTCTACCTGGAAGATAGCGAGTTAATGGAGCGTCAGTCAGTCAGCGTGCCAATTTGGTTTACCCCATTGATTTCAAAGCATAAGTGCTTAACCTTCGATAACTACGTATGTACATTAGGTGATTCATCATGCCACCTTTTGGAAATAAGCCTTACAGAAAAGAGAAAGTGAAATCATACATAAACTACCTTTGCCATGGTCGAAAGTGTAAAATGCCAACTGTTACTATAATCCTAATATTCTATTGTTATCTTTTTGAGCAAAGTTCCTCATGATAGTCTCGTTAGCTATTTTGTGGTACAAGGCGTTTCACCATGAAATATTCATATTCATACACTAAAGTCACCGACATAGCTCATAAAATTTGCAAGTTGAAGTGGCAATGGGCAGGCCACATCACTCGTAGAACTGACAACCGATGGGGAAGAAAAGTTCTCGAGTGGCGACCACGGACTGGAAGACGCAGCGTAGGCAGGCCTCCTACTAGGTGGACCGATGGATGCAAGTAGCGAATTGTCGTTCGGCGTGGCGGTCCAAGGGGGAGGCCTATGTTCAGCAGTGGACGTCTTCCCGTCTTCCGGCTGATGATGATGACACTCGTGGCTAAATACTGTCACGTCAGATAATTAGAATATCTTGGTAGATGATGGAAAACCTTAACCTAAAATGAATGTTATGAATCCAAAAATTTTACTTCAGACTAACAATTTCTCTTTCTTTCTTCTCCTTCTGCCACAGCTGTCGGAACTGGTCGGCAAGATTCTCTCTCTCGATGTCTTCTTCTCTCTTCCTTGCTAGCGCTGCAAGTAGCTTCCACTCCCTCTCAGGAATGGAGTCTACTATGTCTGTGCTGCAGTTCTCGTAGTCAAACGAACGAATCAATTGGGATATGGAACTGCGTACTGGAACAACAATATGATTATTTTGTAGATACTAAAATCTTGAATTGAGCAATCTGTAAGCTTCAAAAATTCAAACTGGATATCAGTTTTTTATAAAAAAACCTGATAAAGCTTAATACGGGGACATTCCTTTTGTCCCCCTTAACGGGGACTTGGCCTACGGGGACAGGGTTTTAAAAAGTGCATCTAGAATTCGCCTGAAGCTTTGCGTTGTTATTGTTCGTTGATGTTTTGCTAACATTCTTTAACTAGGCGCTTTGTAGTGATACGTCAAGTATAGCTTCGATTTTTAGATGAACAGCGGCAGCCGTGTCCTGGTTCAAGCTCCATAGCTTCGGAGCGAGGGGGATGAGAAGCAGTTACATCAGCTTCTGGGTGCTTGTGTACCTACTACCTATGTGAGTTTGAATGTTTCTAAAGGCACCCACGACACGATACAGATAAATTTCTAGTCAGGAGTAAATTTTCTTCTTCTAAAGAGAAAACAAAAGAAGCCGATGCATACCTGCCTATTTTAACAAATTCTCTGATTCGTTCTTGATACACGTGTCTAAAATAAAACACAATAGTTAAGCTTAGTGCAAGAGCACTAAGGTAAACGATGTTCTCTCTCTCGATCACAATCAATGATATTATAAAGTCATAGATGCGTTATACACGTACTAAGCGACGGAAAAAACTGTGCCGCGCCGAGCGGCAACACAGATACACACTTTTTTATTCACACATTACATTTCACTACAAGTAAAAAGGATAGCTTGATACAACGCAATAAGAAAAAAAGTGACAGCTAGATAAACAAACAGCGCCACGCGTCATCAATCCCCCCGCACGTCAGCGTCTCCTCTCGCTCGCACCCGTGCTCGCACTCTTTCTTTTACGACGCCATATTTATAGAAACGTAATGTTTTATTTGTGAAAATATTAAAGATAAATAGTGTATTTACGAATTTTATGTGATTCTTTGACTTTTAGAAGTCTTGCATGTTTAATTTGTACAATATCTCATCACACACGACAGCATTTTCGGTAGTTTTAGGTCACTTTTACTTTTAATTCAGTCTCTGGTACGTGAAGTGTCGCTGGCAACGTCGCACTGAGACCAAGATGTGTGTATCAGCCTCATTTGAGCAATTATACGTTATTGAGCGCGTATGACGTATCTACACCTTTTTACTTATAATATCATTGATCACAATGGGTTAGAATTTGAAGTTTAATTTCTCATGAGAATTGATTACCATAATCCGTAGTTATTGTTATGAATGCGAAAGTACGAGTAACTCTGTCTGAAACTCTGAACATTTTTAGATTATCATGTCTGAACGGATTTCGGCAAAATGTGGGACGTAGACCATAACTTGTTTTGATAACATAAGATATCTTTTATCCCGCTAATACACTCTTGTTAATTTCCAACAAATTACGCACGGCTATACTACTACTACAATGCTGGTCAAATCACGGATTGCGAGATTGTAAAAACAGGGTACAGAGGCCCTAATACGCCAAGATCAACTGAGCATGTAGCCAAACGGCAAGCGAAAATCTTGAACGTTCAGCAGTCGCTAATACATTTTCAACTTTATACCCCATCGCTTAAAGTTGAAAATATAATAGACTGCTGAGCGATAGCGAACAAAGCAAACGACAAAAATCTGTAATCTTTGATAGATTTTCAACTTTATGCAATGGGGTATAAACTTGAAAATGTATTAGCGACTGCTGAACGTTAGCGAATTTGTTGATGATTTAAGCCCGGTTTCCACTGCAAGCGGAGCGGACACATTAAATAAAACCAGCGGGTGAATAGAATAAAAGTTAGCTCGCTCAGGGAACCTAAAAACTATTTGTTGGTGAAAATACAAGTACTCAGTTTGCGCTTGCGAGTTTAACTGGGTCCGTTCCGCTCGCGATGGAAACCGGGCTTGAGATGATCACGAAAAAAAAAGGAGAAACCGCGAGCTGAATCTTCACAAAACCACGCTACATCTTACCATTACTGGCAGCCGACTTCTTCCTCGGCGACAGTCCGGGCCGGCGTGGACTCTCTGTTATTATCTTATAACAAAACACCATTATATGTAATCACTTCCTGACTTTGTTTCGATTGTGAGAAACTTTTTATTGACAATTCTTATTTGATTGTAGCACTTAATTGCGATGTTCTTAATTTTTGAAGGCGGATTTTGATGCTGTCGATTTGTAAATTATATATGCAAAGAAATTCACCCATTAGGGGCGAAATAGGGGTTGCCAGGTTTTATGTGGAGGGAGTGGCTCGTACACAAATAGTGTCCAAGTCGTCGTGTACTGTAGGTACTTTCGGAAAATCTAGGCGAATAGGCTGAGCGATTGATTCTGCGCTACGATTCTTAAGAAAGACATAGATTTGCAATTCAAATAGATGATAGAGGAACGCAAAAACCAGGTAAGCATTGAAGTAACATGCAATGGTCAAAGGTTGGATTTAGACGAAGTCAGGGAACTAGATCTCTAGGTTTTTAAATATTTAAAGCCTTTTAGTCAGTACGAGTCTGACAATCTTTTCCTTTCCACCAAAGCCGGGAGGAATTATATTATTTGTCTAAAAAAGCAATGGTAACTTTTAAAGTTAGGGTAGGCCTTTCAAAATAACCATTCATTATTCTGATTTAGGGATGGTAAATTACCACCGGCATGGTTTAGTAAGAGCAAATTTTATCCTCCAAATACGGCGCATTTAAAAGCTCCCGAAACTGAAAGTAAATCATACAGTGTATTTACTTTTAGTTTCGGGAGCTTGAGAGAGAATGGGTAGGTACTAGTATCATGTAAGTATTACAAAAAAGTGTTTCCATAAAACGTTACTGAAGAGGAAACAACACGAGCATACGTGTTAATATCCTCCAGGGAGATCATATCAGGTACGGTCATCTGCTACCAACCGTGATAGTGCCATTACCCCCAGGATCAGTCACTGTAACGGTCAGATGCGTCTACCATGTCTAGCACAGGAACTTGACAGCCTAGCTACTGGATTTATATCGCACACCTTGCAATTGACTTAATTAAATCAAGCTAGAAAGACTAGGTTCCTAATAGAACATTTGGAACGCTTTTTGCACAATTTAAGCTTTTTTAGAATTTTGCAGAAGAAGTTTATAGCTTAAGATTTGCGCATGTAAGTTTGTTTGCATCTTGCCCTTGAACTAAACCCAAAAGAAAATTGAAAGACAGACTATTTTGGAATGCTACACAGTTTTAAAAACTTTAACAGAGAAAGATCTCAGTTTAATAGCGCGCACGCAATAATATCGTTTGCCCTTTACCATTGAACTTTGATACCAGTAAACATAAAACAAACAAGAATGACAAATAGACGATTTCAAAATGCCTTTTTGCTTTAAATTGCAATTTGTAGCAGTTTTAGCATAGGCCGATGCACTTGATAACCTCGCTTGCACTTCGCTCTTAAACTTGACCAAAAACTAAAACAAAACAATGTACTTCTTAACAAAAAAATATTTTTTTTTAATGCTCTTTGCATATTTAATCAAAGTGCAGCTTAAAGCACTCTAAAGACATTGTAGCCACAGAAACTTTTCACAGCATGGACAAAATAACCTCTGCAAGTCTGCACTTTGCCCTTGAACTAAACCCAAGAATAAAACACAATAAAACAAACTAGAAAGACAAATGGACGATTTCTGAATGCTTTTTGCACATTCAAAGCACAGTTTTAAAGCACTTTTTTCACAAAACTATCACATCATGCTATTCAGTCGTCGACTACTGACGACAGACTTGGTTGCTACGTTTGTATCGATTTAATTTTAATTCTAGTTGTATCAAGGTTATTCTGTACATAGATAGGTAAGTACTATAAGTACCTACTTATAGTAATAACATGTAATTTTCCAGAAGCAATCGTGGAGTTTTGGATATTGTGTGTGCCCGGTTGCTCGCCCCATTTCATTCATCTGCTCAGCGATTTCCCAGCTATTATAGGTTCGGCTTTCAGTCGAATATAATGCAGATGCAGCTGAATATTGGCTTTGGATTGTGACATCCCAACTCAGTAATTAGGTAATACGATATGCCATATGATATATGGTTGCCGGACTTTCGAACTTTGACTAACAGTAACTTAATTTCTAAGATCTATAAATGACAGCCGGGACGAAAGGCTTCAAACTAGCTAGGTACTATAGATCACGATCACCCATCCGCAGATCTACCTTTTGTCCAAGAGTAGGATGGGCTTGTACTGATTAAAATCCGTGATCTCGTTCATTAGCTCTTTACGTTCGGGGAAACGGTTACCTCATCCCGCGATCACTTCAATAAATTTTAAATGATTATAGAAAAATACAGGATAAGTATACAAAATATGACCGGATAAAGTTACTGCAATGAAAAGCGGGAAAATACGGCAAAATGATTAAAAAACCATTCAAGCCTATTTTGTAGTTTTTAAAAGGGTAATTGTTTTCCCGTGTTCTATTTTTCTACCCTTCCTTTTAAACAGAAAAGTTGAAACAAACGATGGCCATTTCGTTCCCCTATTTCGGAAAAGTTACATGTGGGGGTTGAAACCCATTTATCAACAACTGTTACGACTGACTAATGATCTCGTTTGGAATTTAACTTTGTTGTGAAATATAGGTTTCCTACCTACTTTTACAAATATGGATGGACTTTGTAAAATGATAGGGCTAGAAAGAAGCGACGGCACGATTGGCGCAGTTGCTGAGGCCTTACCACGAGCTCTTAACGCGATCCAGTGATGCTCATCCACTGAATGTGCAACAAATGTAAAACTCGCTTTAGCAAGATTTCAGGGACACCCCGAAGTTCGGTTTGGTTAGGTTCCTTTAAACCTTGCACATAGAAATAGAAGCCCCGCGAAGCGGGGCTTCGTCGACCCCGATTAGGTAGGTTTTTTTTTATTACACCTCGTTATGACATATTTTGGTGCACATTCAGTATATTTGGTGGAACACAGGCAAAATTAGGTAAATCAATTGGGAATAGATTGAAGTACTTTTAAATAAATTGAAGTACTTTTAAATACCATCCAATAATTTGTATTATTTTAAAACATAAACGCATTAAATTATAAAGCAAGCATTTAAAAGGATGACTGCTACCTACTTCTAATGACATGATAATTTACGAGGGTAAAACAAATAATCGTACATACCCACATTCTGATAAATTAAAACATTAAACTACATAGTTAGGTATCTTCTATTACAGTAGATGTCAGAATTTTCTACGTTTAAGTGCATCAATCACCTTGGCAATAGTGAGTAAGCTAAGTGGCTTCATTATACATAATGTTACGTCGATCGGATTGTGAGACCAATCTATAAGCTTCTCGAAGGTTCCACAAGGTTCTCGGCTATTCTAGTGAAGATTGGTCTGGAAGTTTCTAGAAAGTTCTACCCTGTTCTAGATGTTTCCAGATGGTTTTGGAATGTTCCAGAAGGTACGGGACTATGTCGAAGTCTATGGATGTTTCCAGAACATTCGACCACCTTCTGGAAACATCTAGTGGGTCCGGCCGGGGTATAAAAAGGGGCGCCGATCGGCGACCGAGTCAGTCTAGTTTTGACTACGATCGAGGCGACTCGAAGTGAAATACAAGCGATATCTAAGTGAGTTCTACGTGTGATTAAGAGTGCGTATAAGTGTTAAAGTGTTGAGTAGTGTTTTGTGATTGTTTTAATTTGTGATTTGTCTGTGAATAAAGTTGTATTTGGTTTTAATTGGTGTTAATTAATTTATCCCAATACCCAGCTCGTAATATTTGGTGTCAGAAGTGAGGGATAAAATGCCGATTTTACCAAAGGACGACACAGACGGTATTTGTACCAGGAGTCAGCGCCAGCAAGACATGGACCAGAGGCGGTTTGGAGGTCCAGACCTGTCTGCGCTTATGGCGCTGCTGCAGGAGCAGGGTCGACACTTGCAAGAGCTGCTGCAAAAGGACAAGGAGGAGCAAGCCCGCCGCCAGGAGGAGCAGGTACGCCGCCAGGAGGAGCAGGCACGGCGCCTGGAAGAACAGCTACAAAAGGATAAGGAGGACCAGGCCCGCCGCCAGGAGGAGCAGGCCCGTCGCCAAGAGGAGCAGATGTACCTGATCAAGGACCTGCACTCGATATTTGGCAAGGAGCTCAAGATGATGAAGGAACAAGTTCACCAGCTAGAGAGTCGCATCTCAGAAGCTGTAGTTCGGATTGCTGAGATGAAGAAGACTTTGGGCGAACTAAGGACTGGAGACGGTGTTGTGTGTCCAGTGGTTGCGGTATCTTCGGCACGAGGATTTAAGATGCCGCCATTTGACGGAACAGCATCATGGTCGGCTTACAGGATGCAGTTTGAGGCCGTTATGAAGGCGAATGGGTGGACCAAGGAGCAAGCTATGACGGCGCTCATCTTGAGTCTGCGAGACCAGGCTCTGACCGTAATAGAGGTTCTTGGCAACGATGTGACATATGAGCAGCTGCTGGAAGCCTTGGAGTCCAGGTACGGCGACGCGCACCTGGAGCACGTATTTCGAGCTAAGATAAGGGATCGTGTTCAACGAGGTGGCGAGAGCCTGCAACAATGGGCCCTAGAAATTGAGAAGATGGTCCGGAAAGCATATCGGTCCGTCCCGGCTCTCATCGATTGCAATCTGATACAGGCTTTCATCGACGGGATACGTGACTTGGAAGTTAGAGCAGCTGTAAGACTTGGGCATCACGAGACTTTGAAGGGCGCCTTGGCCCATGCTTTGGAAGTGGAGGCAGCGAGGCAAGATCATCGAACTCAGCGTAGCAGGGAGGTTGTGCCATCTTTTGTACGCGACAGTTCGAGAGGATACAGCCCTAGGTGTTATACCTGCGGAGAAAGGGGTCACCTTCAGTCAAGCTGTCCAAAGCGAAGGGCAGCCGATATGACTGCCCAGCATCGCAGTTGGAGATCGCAAGGTGATTCTTATACACCGTCTAGAAGAAATTGTCCTGAAGACAGTAAGCACAGCATCAAGGAAGAGCCTAAGGAAGTAGTGCTCGTGAGGACGCTAAAAGGAAGCACGGATCTCGGCAATGAACGGAAGGAAACCCTACGGCCTGCGCAGGAAAATGACATGCCGGACAATTGTGTGAAAAGACCCCAGACAAACGGTAGTGGTTTTGACGTAGCGTCACTTGTTGTGCATAAACCAGTTCGCCGTACACGGAAGTCCCGTAAATCGAAAGTTAAACGGGATGGACTATGCCGAGTTGCGACCAGGAGCAGTGATGTCCCTTACCACATACAGAGTGGTGAAGGTGGTGCGCCTAAGTTTGACCACGTTAAATGGTTGGCGCGATACAACGACGACTACGACGGACTGTGCATGCTCGGAAGTGATCGGGATTAACGATGCTCGGGACGAGCATGTCTAAGGAGGGGGCAGTGTTACGTCGATCGGATTGTGAGACCAATCTATAAGCTTCTCGAAGGTTCCACAAGGTTCTCGGCTATTCTAGTGAAGATTGGTCTGGAAGTTTCTAGAAAGTTCTACCCTGTTCTAGATGTTTCCAGATGGTTCTGGAATGTTCCAGAAGGTACGGGACTATGTCGAAGTCTATGGATGTTTCCAGAACATTCGACCACCTTCTGGAAACATCTAGTGGGTCCGGCCGGGGTATAAAAAGGGGCGCCGATCGGCGACCGAGTCAGTCTAGTTTTGACTACGATCGAGGCGACTCGAAGTGAAATACAAGCGATATCTAAGTGAGTTCTACGTGTGATTAAGAGTGCGTATAAGTGTTAAAGTGTTGAGTAGTGTTTTGTGATTGTTTTAATTTGTGATTTGTCTGTGAATAAAGTTGTATTTGGTTTAAATTGGTGTTAATTAATTTATCCCAATACCCAGCTCGTAACAATAATAAAAATAATCATATTTCAAGTTTGTAGCGGATGTAAGTGAATTACTATATTTTTACTAGCATTTTATTACGTTGGAGTAGCCATTGACTTCCCGACAATTTCTTTAATTGTTGCTTTTACGACACTCGCACGCGCCATGTTTTTTTAAAGAATACTTTAGCTAGGTATGGCTTGATCAAATAATGTTTTTTTTTTAAAGATTTGAATCTTTCTGCGGCAGAATGTCCAATTCTCAAAATTCCCAGCGGTGTCAAAATATCGAAAGCCCAAAATGTTCAATTCTCAAAACGACCACTTCTTAAAATTTCCAATTTCCAAAATCTTCATGGAGTTAAACATTTTTTTTAACAAAGCAGGTGTTTCTTTTTTTCTGTACTTAGTTTGAAAAATCTTCTCAACTCAAGTAGGTAATAAGTACCCTTGGGTGGGTACAAAAAAAACGTTTTGACAAAACGATTTTTTTTGTTTATTTAGGTTAAAAATTACCACTTAGGTCAGTATCCCAAGTAAATCTAACATTGTAGGCACCGCTCCATGTTACTCGCTACCTAAAAATAGTTGTTCCAATAATGGGCCGCTGGAGAAACACGATTTTATCGCCCTCCCGAATAGCTGCCACGTAAACTTGTAACGAAACGAACCTCATCGACCCTACCTAATCAACCCTACACAAGGTGACAAGGTGTTAGACTAACTGCAATAGTCTAACACGAAGATAGGTGTGTGTTATCCAGTTTTTACCCGACTACGGCGAAGCCAAAAGGAAGAATAATGATTTTGTTGAGGATAGGATATAGTTGGATAGTTGCTTGTCACTCTTTCAAACAAAAACTAGTAAAAGGATTTGGAACTAGGTACTTTAATACCTACACAAGTAGGTTGTATCTTGGATAAACATACTAGGATACTTTTAGTCCTAGTAATATGATCCTGATTATTATTATCTACCGTACATACCGTATTTACAAATACATCTAGTCTAAACTTTACATTTCTTCCATTGTATTTTGATTATTTTGCGCAGGTATATCAAACAGCAATATTAGTTAAGCACACAAAACATGAGAGAATATTATCAGCGCTTATCAGTTTCGAAGATATCGCACTTGATAAGCGCCAGTCGAAAACACACCGCGGGCCGGTGATGACGTCCGACATGGACAAAGATAAACCGAAGCCACCAATCATCAGACGACCTGATGTCTTGAAGAAACTAAATGCGGACAGCTTGTTCATGATAGAGAGAGGTCTACTCGGAGATATACCGGATAAACTCAAACCAGCTCCACTAGTACCAACTCGAGCGCAATCTCAAGAACTCGTTGTATCTAAACCATCTAGTTTCTTATCAGCATGTCTGCCCATCCCAGATTCACCTGTATCCGAGAGAGTGTCGTCATCCGACGAAGAAATCTCCAGTTCTCCGCTGAAAAAATCCTTCAGTTTCCGCGACCGACTATCCAGAATAAGTTTCTTCAACAAAGACAAAGAAAAAGAAAAGCCGAAATGGAAAACTATTGTGGAAGACGAGAAAACAGAAGATCCAGTGAAAAACCACGGAATTCCGAAGTTAACACCAAAGAGATCCGACACCAAAGCAGAACAAGACTACAAAAGCAACAAACGTTTCTGGTTTTTCCGAAGCAAAGAGCTATCTGAAAAAAGAGAAAAGGGTCATAGACCTGTGTACATGCGCAGCAAGAGTTTCGAATTCCTGCCAAGAGCTGCTATTAAGGAAGAAGATGAAGAATTGTCACCAAGAATTAAAA
This sequence comes from Agrotis segetum, assembly GCA_036375495.1. Classification (NCBI taxonomy): domain Eukaryota; kingdom Metazoa; phylum Arthropoda; class Insecta; order Lepidoptera; family Noctuidae; genus Agrotis; species Agrotis segetum. The sequence goes on from JAQSVV010000039.1 coordinate 8,451,746, forward strand.
AGAACAGTTCTTCATACGCGTATGGAAGCAGTGATACTATGGGAGAAGCTTGGACGTCTAATGAGAGCCTCGAATATATAGCTAACATTTATCATGACAGTGACGACGGAGTGTGCCTTAAAAGTATTAAAGAGCTGACTTCAGACCTCTCGGGTAATAATTCCAGTACATCAATTCCAACATCTGGATCTAGTGTGAACGCTCAAAGTATCTTGAAGTCGGAATCCGTCGAGAATGTCTTTAGTGATTTTAAGAAGGCTGTGGAGATGTTCAGTGAGACTTATCTTAGTGATTGCGAGCCGTATACAAAGTCGAAGGATTTGACCATTAAACAGAAGAGAATGAGTTCTTCTTTTACTACGTTGCCGTCTCCGAAAGTGGTGCAAGTGAATAAAGTGAGTGAGGCTAGTGAAGACTTTAAGAAAGAGTTGTCAAAAGTGTTGGGTATGAAACGTGAAGTGCGGACAGTGAGGAGAGGATCTGTGACTGACTGGTTTGTGTTAGAAGATAAGGGAGCTGCTGTCCCTGTAGTTACTACTGTCCCCGAGTCCAACAAATACAGGAGGGGAAAGAAGAAAGATGTGAACAGAGTCCGGAGAATCAGCTCGACAAAATATGTAAGTGGACCTTTTTATCTGATTGATAGTAACGTGTTGCAGTATGATAAGCACGTTTGAACGCTGATAATATTGTTATCTTTATTAGGTCGTATTTGTCATTGTTTTGTGTATTTTCAGAAACAAGTAACTTTGGACAGTTTTTAAGATGAAAATAACGTGATAGATAATTCTCTACAGCTTTTTAACAACTATATTATATGATTTCTTTAAAGTGAAAAATGTTAAGATCTACAGCTTAATTCAGACTGAATATGTTGAAAAGCATGAAAATTAACATTTTAATTAATTATTATTCAATCCGGAAACTATTTTACTGTTTCGTTTATTCAACAGTATCGAGATGTTCCATATTATTGTGAACTTAGCCAAAAAACATGAAAACTAATAGCGTTGTTGTGTTCTTCATCAGAAATTGATAACAGGGTTTATTAGCTAAACCAATTTAAGTTTCTGTTTAAAAAATCGATTGAAAACTTAATTTATCCGCTCCAGTAAAGCAGTTCTAATCAGAGCACACGTTGCCCTATTTTACCAATTAGATTATTGTTAGTCTTATCGACGGTTGCCTGATAAGCCACTCGGTACGATTCGATAGCTAATGATTGCTACACTTGTACCAACCGATAGTTATTTGTTGTGATACCGACATTCCTTGCTTTTGCTACATCACTGTCTGTCAGGGTTTTACTTGGTACGTGTGAGTCAAGGACTTGGTAAGAAATTGAAGCAGATCTTTGATCCAATATTTGGATCCACATCGATTTAAAAACAGGGTCGTGTCTATTGCGATCCAGCGCTGGATAGAGGAGGCTGTATTCGATTGAAATATGTACTTATGTTATTTCAGTAATAATATTGTAGAGCTTTAAAGTGGCAATCTGTGGGCATTTTGTTTGAACAACTTTGTATAATTTTGAAGAATGATGCAGTCTCATTTAACGCACTAGACCCAGGTTTTGATTAGACAATATAACATAGAAAATGCAGTGTTAATAATATGGATGTACACTTGCTAATGAGAGCATGACTAGTTTCTGCAAAGAGGAATCTTAAACCTCACAAAAGGCGTAAACTAAAGGACTACTGTTTAAGTACCAGATTTTGTTACAGACAGGTTTCACCATTTTTACCTGCAATAGAACACTATGTTTAAGCCTAAACATGTAACAGGGTGCGAGGTCTACCTAGTATCTGGTACAAATTCAGATTCCATGGCTGCCACTGGGGAATTTAGAACCCAGCATTATCGGTCGTGTTCACAAGACCAATGTTGATGAAGGTAAAGATTTGAATTGCGTGTGAAGAAGATTCGAGTGTCCTGTCCTTATTGGTAGGGCTGTGTTTCCCAATAGGCATACTAGGTTTCTAGCCTAACTTCACCACAGAATATATAATAGTACGAGTACCTAACTTCACGCAATTCTTGAGGCCCCTAAATTCCTATTGCGAATCATAGCATACAGAATACCTCTAACTCATTACATTAGAGTCAATTAAATTAACTGACTGGATGGAGCAGAAAAGGGCTTAAGATTATTCCCTGTAGAACACCTACCATTGTTTGCCTCTGTACCACTGAAAGTTTCAAAGAAAGAAAAATTTTGATTGGTAGAAAATGCCTCGATCTGTGCTTTTATTTTTGGGTTGGTATGAATCATCAAATGAGTCCTCCCACTCTGGATGAATCGGAAGGGACTGTCAGATTCTTACCGACAAAAAAACCACCCTGTTTTTGCAATTGCTCTATAAGTTACAGAGGCACGGTAACATGCTTAGATGACCGTCCTGTGACCCCGTTTACTGTGCATAAAGTATTAAACTCTGAGTTAAGGATAACAACAAAACAACCGAACAAATATAGTTAAGCGTCCATAAAACCAGCAGTCAAATCAATGATCAACCGGTCGTTACGTGCCACGATAATGTTTGCCAACCGAGTAAGTTCACTCTTATCTGAAAATATATTCAAGTAATAAATGGAGTTAATCTATTCGATGTTTTTACTGTGACTCATTCTCTAGTTATAGATAAATCTGGAATTTCCGTATCTTGATTGAATTACTTTTAACACTCCTATAGATAGAATAAAGTAGTTTTCTTGTCTCTTCATTGAACCTACTATAGTCTACTGCATTGATTTTAAAACTGTGTTCTTCGTTGTTTTGAAGAAACTTGAGTTATTGAATTGGAAGCCGAATAAGTTGAGAAGAAATTAAGGAAACAATTACGTAAATTAGATGAAATTGGTATCCTAATTAGTGGTGTTTGTTATCTTTTCAACACCCAAACCACTGAAACGAACATACTGTAATTTTACATACATATACGTTGTTAGGCGTACAGAGATGGACATAGGTTACCTTTTATCCCAAATCCCTACCCAAGCGAAGCTAGATCAACGTCATCACCAGTCGGAAGACGTCCACAGCAGAGCAATAGAAAAATCTCCCCATAGACAGCCACGCCGAATGACATTCGACCACTGGATTGGACTGTGACTGGCAGTAGTCTTGATTGAATTATCATCAATATTTTCGTCATGATTGTGTTGCGTTCCTCCGCGATTTGTCATTTATTCGGCAATGTTTTCCGTGTACATTAAAATGTTTTATTCAATGACATGCGCTTGCAAACTGATAAAAACTTCACTGATAACAGTCATGGATTAAACGTAACAAGTGCTATATTTCAGTGGCGCCTAATTGAGGCCAATGCTACTGCATTTTCTGTTGCTCTTCCTTTTCAAACTTGTTTAAAACTTCGTTTTTAATGACGTTTATAACTTCGGTTATAATGATAGTAATAAAAAAATATGTAGGCTAAAACCTCCTCAGTTTTCTGGCGCTGGCAGCAGCGAGCGGTAAACTTGATGATATTGATGGCTATCAGAGGTAGACTTGTCCTATACACTGACGCTTGCCGCTTCCAACGTACTGAAAACTTGGCGGTAGACTTGATTGGCATGACAGTTTGTTCAAAAACATTTCCATTTGTAGCGCATTTAACGAACTAGGTCAACTTATGAAAGGCCAATGAAAATCAGAACCTTTTATCTGAGTAATACAGCATATCTCCATGTTTTGTTGAGTTCAGAATAGATTTTAAAGTTGGGCATGACCGTACCCGTGTCAAACCAGGATGACGTTTTCGTCAAGGTTTCCAAGGTCATAATTATGAGAATAGACTAAAGAACAAGGTCACTCATGTGAACCGTTGTAGTGACATTGGGGTGAAGCTAGACATTGAGGTTTAGAAATAATGGCACGAATGGTTTGATTGGTCTACAATTTTTTTAGAACTCATTTCAAAGATATTTGATAACTGTTTGTGAGTGGACTAAAGAACAGGGTCACTCTTGTGAACCGTCCGTCGTGGTTACAATGGGGTGAAGCTAGGCGTTGTGGTTTAGAATTTATGGCGCGAATGGTTTGATTGGTCTACAAATTGAGGAGTTACTGTATGTTATTAGGACTCCTTTCCAAATATTTGGTAACTCATCCACGAATTGTTGCGCACCGACTGCCGATGTCGGCCACTCATACACATGCGGACGAAGAGTAATGGGTAGCTAGCCATTTGATTCTTGCCTGAGAAGTCGTCGGTGCGTCGTGTTCTACTGGCGCCTGAAAAGCTCTCAGCAGTCTAATGGGGTCCTATAAGTGAACAAACAGCTGCCGGGGACTATCTTAACAGGATGGCAGGCCTTGGGAAGCACAGGGCATGTGAAGGGGAAGGGTGGTTTTGAATCACTAGGACACTGACAGTTTCGACTTCACCCAGGGCAGGAGGACTTCTTTGATAATTTTACCGCGAAAAAATAACTATGTAAACTGTAAACCCAGATTGCTTGTTGTGTGTTTCGACTTCACCCAGGGAGAGAGAACTGATGATACTACGTACCACTTACTTCAAAAAAAAAAAACCTATGTAAACCTAGAATGATTTAAGTTTTTAAACTGACATGGTCACTATTATAAATATTAGGGTTTAAAACGGGATATTTACCATGTTTATTATTTGCTTTAAACCCTAATATTTACCTAGAATGATTGTTGTGTACTTGTGTATATCAGTGCGTATCAGTCAATAACATGTTTTTATAGACCACCTGCGTAATTACATCGGTTTGAAAGTTACAACGACGCGATGTCACGTTTCCACATACCACAACACAAATAGTTAACATTTTCAAAGCAACATTATGTATGAAGAATTTTCCAAGAAATACCTACTACATTTATGGAGACCAGATATCGGACGATACGACGATAACGTAGATAGGATGTGAGCTATCGATGGCTTATCTATCTGAGTGAATGAGATTGACGATAGCTGGCGTCAGCTTCTCAGCTGATTGTACGATTTGACAATATTTTGAGAAGAACAGGGGGGCCTGAAAAGGCCACTAGGATTTTATATGAATTTAGTCTTTAAACTCAAACCTTTAATAATTGTATTCGCGACCACCTTTTTAGACAGAATGTCTACAGTTCTTGACAAACTAGCTCGTAGACGTATTAGACATTCGATGACGATTTATCGTTACAATGGCTTTTCGATGAAACTGAGGCTCGATCTAGAAAGCTACTCTTACGGCAAATTAGCATTTCAGTTGCTTTCAAAGAGCTTTCATAGGACTTACGGTTGGTTGTTCATAGAGCCAAAAAGAGTTAAAGGCTAAAATATCGAGAGAGCTGCTTTTGAACGGCTCTTGGAATTCTAGGATCTTTCATGCGACCGTCTTTCGATCTATAGTCGTAAGAGTAATTGCTCATAGGACCTCTTTGCTAGTTGGGAAGTTACAGTTTTTACTTGCTTCTGCCATCACGAGAACCCACTCTGGAATTTTGATGCATTGTATCTTTGTAAATATACATTGATTTATCGATAGAAAAAATACCATGTTCATTATTTTTCAAAACTCTAGTTGATGGACTAATTAAAGCACTTTATTGATGATGTCAAATTGCCTATTTATGTTATCGCCATACTTTGGTATAGCTTGCTTTGAAACAGGGCAAAATCTGCCCTATTATTATTAGACAATCTGATGAAGCCAATTGACCTTTTGACAGCCAGTAATAACCAGAAGACATAGTTCGTATGACGACCTAGTTATGTAATTATGCACTGTGATACATTGATTTAATATTTATTTTCATTTGATTAGTCTCACTGACTCTATAAACATATGCATTGAGAAATAATGTCGATATAATAACGTTATGTTATGAAATTAAATAAACTATAAGATAAATAACCAAAATGATGTGTAACCATAGCTTGTACCTACCCTGTTTTATGCTTCTAAGCATACTTTTGTTTAGTAAATATATTTAAAAGTAAAGGTAAACATGAATAAAAGACAAGATAGTTATATTGGTTAAAGAATATTTTTCTAACATGCCTTAAAATATTAATTTTAAGGCATAAAATAGATGGGGTGATTCAATAACCCGTACGCCGTACTAGTCCCGAGGGTTAAAATATTTATTCTAGCTCGGTGAAAACATTACACGCTGATTAAGGCTGCGCTACAAGCGAAATCTTCAATTTTGGATTGGATTTTTAGAGTACTAAATCGTGTTTAATTCGGAACAAAAGTATATGTTGGGAAACTTCATTATATTTGCGAGGGCAGAGTCAAACAGAAAACATAAAAAGACAATTTTTTCTCGATAGAAAATGATCAAAAAGTTGCCTCTGATTTTCACGTTTTTTTGATTTCATTCTATTTTGGTTCGTCCTACAGAAATATAAATTAGATCAATATGAACACAATTACGTAGCCGAGGGCAGTGTCTGGCACTTTTTTGAAATATTGTTTATAATAAAAGTTATCATTGTTCTTAGCATTCGGCGCTTACGACGTTTTTAAACCGTGTAGAATGCTATTTTCCATTTCGCGGCACACTAGAATCTGCGTCACGAGTGAAGGTCTGCGGAAAATTCGTGGTACTACATTTTTTTAATACAATTTGATGTAATGACATAGACACTAGCGCCGCGTCAAAACGACTTTTGTCGCGGCGCGGGTTCTAGCTTCAGGCATCATTTTGTTTCACCTGCCAGTCGGCGCCGCTCTATTGAGACGGGAGGACTATGACAGTTTGCACCGCGCCCGGCGGCTATTAAAATAATAATATTTCTGTTGATATAATCAGAGAAACAACACATAATACAACAAAAATACGAGAGCTAAAATATTTTAAGACTGAAATAATTTCAAATAGCCGAAGACCATTTTTTTGAAATTTCTTTTGCCACATGCGCGCTAAATAAGCAAATAAGCAGTATGTCAATTGTTCTGCTGGTCGAGTATTTTTATTACTGTATAATGAGGTCGGCTTAAAATAAATGATGATTTGTTTTTGTATAGATTTATTCATGTTACATACTTATAAATACAAACACATTTATTTCAAACATCGCCATGCTAAGTCTAGTACGACACAAATATTTTAACGTTATAATATTATTATGGTTTAGGAGCAGAATGCCTATCATCAGCCGGAAGATGTCCACTGCTGAACATAGCTCTCCCCCTTAGACCGCCACGCCGAACGACAATTCGCCACTTGCATTCATCGGCTGCCCGCGACCCTCACGATGTCGTCGTTTCACCTAGTGAGAGGCCTGCCTACGCTGCGTCTTCCGGTCCGTGGTCGGTACTCGAGACCTTTTCTTCCCCATCGGTTATCAGTTCTACGAGAAATGTGGCCTGCCCATTGTCACTTCAATTTGCAAATTTTATGAGCTACGTCGGTTTAGGATTTTATTCCGCAAAGAAACTCCAAGCAAAGCTCTTTCCATTGCTCGTTGAGTGACTCTTAAGCCGGATTTACATTACAAAAGTAGTGTCATGCATGATAAAACTAGTTTCGTGAAACTTGTTTCAGCACATGTGAAAGTACTTTCGTTTAAATTTTAGTGTCGTGAAATTACCAGTATCGCGGAGTACTGGCCCTCTCAAGATCAAAGCTGTATTTCATTTATGATGCAAAGCGTCGCTGTAGAAATTATAAAATATAAAATTTGTCTCGGAAAAAAGACGTTGATAAATCCACCAACGTCTTTAGTTCCCTTGTCTAGTCCCATTATGGAATTACTCGAGGCGAAAACTTGAAAAAAAGCATCCGGGTGCAACACAGTTAATCTCTGAATTAGCAGATGATCCTAAAAGCTATGCAAATTACTTTCGTATGGGTAAAAATCATTTTAATTTCAAATACCACACGTCCTCTCAGCGCAGGTGCTGTCGCGACACTACTTTCGCGTTGTATTTACATGATGAAAGTAGTTGCATGAAACTAGTTTCACAAAAAATATGCGCATAGCACGAAAGTAATTCAGTGTCACGAAAGTAATGCATGCATTGTAAAACTGAACGTTTACACGTGAAATTACTGGTGAAAGTAGTGTCATGAAAGTACTTTCATGCAACTAGTTTCGTAATGTAAATCAGGCTTTAGTCTCTCTTAAAGGCCAGCAGTCAAAGACCAGAATGCTCAATTCCCATAAAATGGCAACAAGGCCGCGCAAATATAGTGGCAAGGTGGCAAGTTCTTATGTTGGTAGATTCTCGTATAAGCCTAATTCTCAAAATAGCAAATTCTCTCAAAATAGCGATACAACTAAAATCGGGGTTTCCATTAGGTTGCCCGACAACATCGTGAGAGTCGCGGGCAACAAATGCATCCAAGTGGCGGTTGTCTTTCAGCGGCGCGGTATAGTGGGGAGGCTTTTGTTCAGCTATGTATACGTCTTTCTGATGTAATTCAGAAATCAGAAAGATTTATTAAATTTGTAAACATAGGTCAAGTTACACATAGTGTGAGTTGTTATAAATGGGTAGATCCTCCATGTTTTGCCCAGTGGCGTACAAATATAATATAATTGTTTAGTAATTATAATAAAATAAGTATAAAATTAAATAGGCATGGCATAATTATCAAATACAAAGAATAATACAATCTATTTATAAATAATTGTCAAAAGGTTTAGTTACATGTAATAATAATAATTAGTAGTCATAATGTCGAACAGAATTAAAGGTCCATTAACAGGTCAAGTAGGGTGTTTTTAAGGCAGTAATTATAGAATTGAATTGTCGTCAAAATAGTCTTATAATGAGTAGTAGCATTTATTAGTCAAAATTCTAAGTAATTCTTTTTTGAATTTGTCCAGATTTAACATTTTAATACATTCGGGTAGTTTATTATATATTTTTTTAGCCATACAGAATGTGCTCTTATTCATAAGTGCAGTTTTGCCATAACTTATTTCGAGTTCTGACTTATTTTTATCGCGTAATTTTCTGTAGGAGCTTTTACTAGCTATTTTGTATGATGAAATGTTGGATTTGACGAATACATTTGTTTCGTATATGTACAGCGATGGTAAGGTAAGAATCTTAAGTCTTATAAAAATCGATTGGCAACTGTCTGTGCTTTTTAGGCCACACATAGCTCTGATACACCTTTTTTGGGCTCTAAAGATTAATTCTCTGTCAACTGAATTGCCCCAAAACATTACCCCATATCTGAGTGTTGATGCAACATAACCGTGATAGGCTGTAAGTACGGATTCTAGACTGACTATTTTTGAAAGTTTATATAGGGCATAGGTATAAGTGTTGAGTTTTTTGCATATTTCGTCTGTCTGGGATCTCCAAGTCAAGTTATTATCTATATTGATACCAAGAAATTTAGTAGTAGTAGTTAATTCTAAACGATCATAAACAATCTAAGCCCAATGTTCCATGAACGTGATACATTGAATGGAATGTTTATTATACGTATTTATTGAACACTTCTACACCATTCGCAACTTGAAATTGAAAATAATGTAATACATATTTACAATACAAAAACAACCACAAAAAAGGGTATTAAAATAAGCTACAAAACTTTTCTTTCGGAAGTCGGTGACTTTTTTTTATTAATTTCATAGTCTTTTTAACCGACTTCAAAAAAAGGAGGAGGTTATCAATTCGACTGTATTTTTTTTTTTAATGTTTGTTACCTCATAACTTGCGACTGGGTGAACCGATTTTCATGATTCTTTTTTTATTCGAAAGCTGGTGCTTCCCGCGTGGTCCCATTGTCACCATTTCAGGATCTGATGATTGGATCTTGGGGAAATCGAGGGCAACCCTCAAATTTTATTAGCTGACACCTAGTTTTTCGCAAATCTTATGAAGTAATTCAAGTACTTACGTATGGAAATCATCATCTCATGTAGCTGAGCTGATGATGGAAGGTACAACTTCTCAAGTAAGAAATTATGTTTGTGTTCGCATATCTCCGGAACTACAAGTCACACGTCACAAGTTTTGAGATAGGGAATGAATGAAAGAGTTGTTAACGATTTTATTACCGGTGCTACGGATTACAAAATTCTAGTGCACATGTAAGAAAATGATGTAGGTATTTGACAAGAATTTTGGTTGATTATTTGAACTAAAAAGAGTAAAATAAAAACTTTTTCAAAAAAAATGTGACCGCCTTCAGAGTAAAATAACCTACAAAACTTTTCTTTCGGAAGTCGGTGGCAAAAGAGACAGTGAAATTAATAAAAAAGTCACCGACTTCCGATAGAAAAGTTTTGTAGGTTATTTTACTCTGAAGGCGGTCACATATTTTTTTTCCATCGACTTCCGAAAGAAAAGTTTTGTAGGATATTTTACCCTTTTTTGTGATTGTTTTTGAAGACGGTTACATTTTTTTTGAAAAAGTTTTTATTTTTTTAGTTTAAATATTCAACTATAATTCTTGTAAAATATGTATATCATTTTTGTGCACTAGAATTTTGTAATCCGTAACACCGGTAATAACATCGTAAACATCTCTTTCATTCATTCCCTATCTCGAAAACTACTGAACCGATTTTGTTGAAACTTAGAGTATTCCCTAAGTTGAACGATATCAAGTAAAACTAAAAAAAAACGGCCAAGTGCGTGTCGGACCACGCACAGTGTAGGGTTCCGTAGTTGCCCATCAAAATACTTATTCAAACTAACTAAACTGATTCGCTGAATTTAATTTTAAAAAGAAGAATTTTCAAAATCGGTCCAGGAGTCTTTGAGAAATCGGGGAATATACATAAGAAAAAAGATTACAACGAATTTAGAACCTCCTCCTTTTTTGAATTTAGTTAAAAATAGTTGACGATGAAAACCTACCTATCCCCAAAAAACATACCTATAAAAGCTGTAAAAATAAAGTTGACAAACTTACATTTGCAGTTGTCTCCGATACATTTTGTTTAAGAAAATATGATATCCAAGTACATTTTATAAGTTGGTCGACTTTTACTCGTAAAGTTGTAAAGCCTACTTAGTCATGATAATTTTCTTTTAAACTTCGTTATATATACTACTATTGTGAATTTTTTCACACCCTCAAACATAACAGTTTAGCTGGTAGAGGGGGGGGGGACACTCGAGTCGAGCAAAATTTAGCACTTTGAAGCTTAATATTTCACAAACGAATTTTTTTATCAAAAAATTGATAATGGAAACTATCATTATTTTTTAAAGGCCTATTTAATGATACCCCACACTAAGGGGTACGCTAGAAAAAAAAAATCCTCACTTTACGTGTAAGTACTGGAGGTACCAAAAAAAAAATCCTCACTTTACGTGTAAGTACTGGAGGTACCCAAAAAAAAATATTTTACGAGATTTTATTTTACCACTTTTTCGGCACAACAAATCCGTATATTTACACCAAATTACAGCTCTCTAGTATTGTGCGTCTCTGAGCTAAACTGCGGACAGACGGACGGACTGACATGGCGAAACTATAAGGGTTCCTTGTTGACTACGGAACCCTAAAAAGGATTACTTAAATCGGACTTGTAGTTCCGGAGATATGCGAACACAAACATGATTTACTAAATCAGTCGATGCCAAGTCCTTACTAGCGGAGTTGTACCTTCCATCATCAGCTCAGCTACATGAGATGATGATCACCATTACGCAAATACCTAAATTACTTCATAAAATTTGCGGAAAACGATGTGTAGGCCTACAAAATTTGAGGGTTGCCCTCGATTTCTCCAGTATCCAATCATCATATCGCACACCTAGCAGTATAATGACACAATTACATTTTTCTAATTTTACAGAAATGAGGATTAAAGATTTTACAAATGTTTGAAACGAAGTTATGGGTTTATTTTACATTTTGTCATGGATTTTATGGTTTTGGCAACTAGTATAGACCCTAATAGATACTTAGGGAAAAAAAATCCACTTCAGGTCTCCAGGAATTACTTCATAACAGTCAAAGAAGAAGAAGAGTCATGCAATTGTGCCGTTATACTTTTAAAATTTTCCAAAAATGACATTTATGCCCCTAAAGTCATAATTATACAGGATGTGAAAAACAAGAAATAAAGGCAATTAATTAATAGAAAATGTATGAAACTTACATACCTGAAAAAGTATAACTATATCAAATTATGATAACCTATATTTGGCTCATAATCGTTGAGAAATAGACATCAGTTAACTATGTCAAAACTAAAATAAAGTAAAATCACGTATCTTTTCTGGTTTAAACCAGTTCAGCTCTTATAATTTGTAGCCTTGTCTATGTACAACCCCTAAATGTTGTCCACGGACAACCCTTACTTGAACATTATAATTATCAACTGTAGTATACCTCGTGCTGTGCTGACGTGCCTTCGAACGTGATTCGGCAGGGGATGGAGTATTTTATTCCATTTTCGGACATCCAGCTTGGTCATAAATGTCAAAAATGGTACAATGCAGAATGGAATGAGGTCCGTAAAGAGAATGTGCCTACCAAGCATGAGTCAAGGCCCGTAACCGAAAAGCTAAGGTACGTAAGTTCGCACGAGGAAAAGCGCATTTAATTCTGCGGCCAAGTTCTGCAAGAGGGCTCTGCGTAGGGTTCGTTTTGACCACGTCAGATGTATTGGGGTAAAACTAGTATATAGTAAACAGTTTTATTCTACTAACTGACACACTGGCTCCAAGCAACCACTGACTATACCTCGATATAACTCTTCGGTGTCGGAAGTCACAGTTTATTTTAAAAGAGTCAGTCTAGACGTGAACAAGGCCAGCGGGCCTGCATACCAGCAAGAGTGTTGAGGCAGTGTGTGACTGAACTGTCTCCTGTGTTGACATACCTGTTCAGCCTCTCTCTTGATAAAATAATGGTGCCAAAATCCTGGAATCTTGCGAATGTACCACATTTTTTTAAACGTTGTAAAATCATAAAATGGGTTGTCCCTCCCAGGGCAGAGTAGAAGGGACTGTCAGACTTGTACTGACTAAATTCCACGATGTTCTTTAATAGCCCCTTTCCTCGGCAGGCTTTGGCCCTCTAAGAATGCCCCGTCATTATGCTGAAAGCTCTTTCGACCCGGGCATGGTAAGTAACTAGCCCATTACTTGCCGGCTGCTGTCAATGTAGCACCTGTGCCAAAAAAGGGCGACACTGCAGACCCTGCTCGTTACCGTCTGATTGCCATTACCTCCATTCTCTGCAAGGCATGGAAAGGGTACTGAACAGTAAGCTGCTGACCTATCTCAAAGACAATGATCTTCTCAGTGGCCGTCAATTTGGCTTTCGTCGGAGACGGTCAACTAGTGATCTTCTTGTGTATGTCACGGACTGCTGGCTGGGGTGAAATCATCGAGAAACACGATGAAGCACTTGCGGTTTCGCATGATATCTCGAAGGCATTTGATAGGGTCTGGCACGCTGATCTACTCAGCAAGCTTCCTGCTTATGGCATGCCAGGTGACTTTTGTAGCTGGATATCAGACTTCGGTCGGCTACATGGCTGCTTCTCTGATCTCATAGCTATTGATGCCGTTCCGTGTTCCTCAGGGGGCTGTTCTCTCTGCAACTATTTTCCTGCTGCACATCAATAACCTACTTCAATCTGGTATTGTTGGGTATGCAGATAACAGTACGATTTCAGACGCGGGAAATGTTTACTCCGTGTTTGTGGTTTCAAGTCTCAGTTGCCTACTATAAATCTGAACATTTTTAACCGACTTCAAAAAAAGGAGGACGTTCTCAATTCGGTCGGTATGTTTTTTTTTATCTTGATCAGTGCAAAAAGCACAGGAGATGAAGTTTGCTTCTTGAGAGAGGCCATAGTAGAGCGGTCAAATTGACCCTTGCGATATCAAATGTGCCATTTCTACTTATTTACTAAGTTAATAAAATGTATCATTCGGCACATCTGACAAATAAGCCGTTGTTATACTCGGAAGCGGGGGAAACATACCAAGTAGTACAATGACACTAAACGCCCTCTCTCGACAAGTATTATAACTATCACCGTGTCGTTTTACCACTTTATAAATTACGCACTTTTAAACACTTAGGCCGCAAAAACTCAATTTCGCTTTTTTTGCAATTGTGCCATTATACTGCTAGGTGTGCGATATCCTGACATGGTGACAATGGGACCACTTCAGAAGTATCTCCTTACGAACAAAAAAAAAATTTTGAAAATCGGTCCACAATATTGGCGGAGTAATCGCGTAACAAACACACAAAAAAAAAACATACCGTCGAATTGATAACCTACTTCTTTTTGAAGTCTGTTAAATTAAATAGAAATAATTTCCACTAAATTAAAATACTGTAAGCAGGCAGCCCTACCGCGTGCGTGTGTACCCCGCCTGTGAAGCCGAGTCGTACCTACTGTCATAATGCTAGACTGTGGCACTGTAGTTGTTTTGTTTTTTCAAAGAAGTTTTGCAGAGCGCGTCGTCACAGCGCCCGTGGTTGTTATTGGTACTAGAGCAGAGGCATGTGAGACGCGAGGGTGAAATCTGATTTTTTCCTGGCATAATACCCACTCTTAAAAAATTAAATAAATGGTAAAGGGGTCTATGAAACAGGCATAGGTCTATCTCAATAGTATAATATGGCCCAAGAACATAAAAGTTGACCATAAAAAGAACAACTGAAGGAAAAGGATGTTTTTTTTAGTCAGAAAAGTCTGACAGTCCCTTCCGCTCCACCCTGGGCGGGAGGACTAATTTGAAAAAAAAAAACTATAAATAAAGGCAGTTAACACTATTATGAGCAACTGACATTTCAAAAATACGTAGTGATGAAAGATATAACAATGCGAAGTTGAACTTTCTAGTAACTCGTATTGAATCTACCAGTCCGATTTGATAGGGGTGGAAATTACCCATTTTGTACTTATACCCCCAGGGTGAAGCTAACGATAGCGAGATCTAATTCGACTACAACACCATCTAGGGAAGAAGGGTGTAAATTTTCCTCAATTTTTTTTTCCTTTTTAAGTTGGGGAGTTTATTGTTTCTTAAGTATAAGTGTGTATTAGAATAGAGCATTTTACAGCCATATTTTGTGAATCAAGTTAAAATTCCATATTTTAATTCAGAACGAAACGGTATAATATGTTGACATCATAATAAAGAACATTTCGGCTCAAATCTCGGTACAATATTGGTCACTTATGTCTGACATTTACGGTGTACTGGCATAGAAGTGGCGGAGCCCTGAGGTCGTGGGATCACATGGTGCCATTTGACTCCGCGCTCCGATTGTGCCTGTGTCCGGTTAGATCATTGAGAAATGTAACAATGGAGTGTTCACACGTAGGTATGTGTGTCCTTCCGTTGTGACAGACGCTGAGATTGAGACGTCAGTCATTTTTGGCTGGGTATACCTACATGTCAGTGGTTGATCGCAAACTCCTAAGTGTTCACCAGCTGACGGTAAAAAACCGTGTAGTTTAATGTAATAGAAACATGTTCAGGATGTTTTACAAGGAATACATTGCGACAGTAGCATCATTTACCATACACATATTGAAGCGGATCCACACCACACTCTTATTTTTAGCTCAATCAGAATGAGATCTTGTAGATGTTGTTATTAAAAGTGATGCAAATGGACTTATAATTCGCACAAACTCTGTTATGCCTGTTTTTTTTTTCGATAAACCTCAAAACTTGTAGTCTATTAACCTGGGTTATGTTACTGACAACGCCGTGGAAGTGGAGGAACTCAGGCTATAATATTTTTAAAGATGAGTAAAAAAAGAAGAACTTTAATTCGGCTAATAATTCACCATCATCTTTCGTCCTATATTCCATTCTACTTGGGGTCGGCGAAACATGTTTTCTTCCTTCAGTCTCCCGGATCCTGTCAGGAGTCGCGTGTAGGACACTATTCTCCTTATTTTTTGAAGAATAACAATCCGCTGAAATCTATAATAATGATTTACTATTGACGAGTGAGTGCTCCATTCTGCTTTACTCCTTGGCTCGGGACAACCACACCCAGTATGTTGAAATACTCCGTGATAGTTAGCAAAGGGCATGGTGTGTGTGTCGGTTGCATTGATTTCCAGTATTTGTACAACCAAATAGTTTAAACGCTAAATAGGTTGCATTCCTTACGATACACTTTCAAACCAACTTGAAAAAGGAAGAGTTTTACAATTCGAATGTAAATAAATTTTCTTTCGAAAGTCGTTGGTTAAAAAGTCAATGAAATAAAAAACGAAGCCATAGACTTCCGCAGGAGAGGTTATTTTATACTTTTTTGTACTTATTTTTCAAGTTAATATTTTCTCCATTGCAAATACCCAAATATTTAACGTTTGTTGTAGGCCGTGATCTTGGGAACTATAGCTCTAATTCCGATTTGTTTAACTAATTAGAAACTTTCCAACCACAAAACAAGCGATACCGCGATACAGACATAGTCAAATAATTTAGATTGACATTAATACTGATTAATATTAAATAAGGTTCTAAAAGGCTGAACTATAGAGTTAGGTATGTAGATTGGATACTCTATTTTGTAGGGAGCTAGTGGACGGCTCAAAGGCTTCGTATATTAAATAGTTGGGTTCGACCCATTGCCTAATTAATGAGGAAGGGATCATTGTACGGAGTACTAAATTAATCAAGATAAAGGATGGCTTGGTTATCAATCTATGGGCAAGTGATGAGTTTGTGGATTTGGTAATGAATTTAGTGAAGACTCTGGAAGTAAATTAGGAAGAATATAGATGTAAGGCGCGGTGACGGCAGGTGGAGTAAAGCTATGACAGAGTGGCGTCCAAGAAATGGAAAGAGAAGTGTTGTTCGTCCGGCGGCGAGATGGGCAGACGATATTGTTGCCATTGCGGGAGTGTCCTGGATGAGGCTGGCGCAAGATTGTGGAGCTTGGCACAAACAGAGAGAGGCCTATACCCAGCAGTGGGTGAAGACGGGCTGTGGATGATGATGATGATGATAGATGTAAGATTCTGTCTTTAAATCCATCCAAAGGCTGTCTTGAAAAGATCGCTTTTATCAATAACACCGCCCGTTGTGTCACACCCTATTTATAAGATCTACTTTGTACCCGCATTTTGCATCTTGTGCATAATGAATTGAAATCTAACTATCTATCTATCTAAGACATTATCCTTTTGCAAAAGCTACATTTGCATAGATGCCAGCACATCAATCTATTCCAGTCTGAACAAGTTTAAGGGGGATGCTCCAACCAGCCCGCGAAATTCAAATTTTTTTACGTTTTTTGCAATTTGCAGGCCAGTGACATGTTGTAAGTTTATAAATATTTGTGTTGCGCAAATAACAAGTATAATTTTAAATATAAAAAATATCAAAAAACTCGCTCCATCAGCTCTCACATAGAAAAGGTGCATCATGTTAAAATCTCCGAAATCTAACTACGATGCACCTTTTCTATGTGAGAGCTGATGGAGCGAATTTTTTGACAATTTTTATATCTACATCAAATGCAAAAGAAATAAATTTAAAATTATACTTGTTATTTGCGCAACACAAATATTTATAAAGTTACAACATGTCACTGGCCTGCAAATTGCAAAAAACGTAAAAATATTTGAATTTCGCGGGCTACATCGACGCAATCACCTTAAGTATTTTTTTAGGATTTTCAACTTTATTACAAAAGAAAAAGGTTCATGTTCGATACAAAAAATGACAAAGGAAGAAGAAAGAAGCTGAGATGACAGAACAGGCAACATAATATATCTAATATCTTTAAACGGCCAATTCTTGTATATTTATATATTATCAGGATCTCGGAAACGGCTCCAAGGAATTTCATGAAAGTTACAGATTAGGGGTTTTTCGGCGCAAGGAATCGATTTATCAAAGTCCCAGGTTCGAGAAAAGCTCGGTTCCCAAGATATCTATCTCTAAAGTGCAAACAAATTACCCTACAAAAGAAAGTGCTCAAACGCGAACCTATCATTAAATAAAATTAAAACAAAAAGTATTAGAAACAACAAACTATTGCATAAATCACCTCATAACAATCCCATAAAACATAATTACAAGCCTCAACATCAACACAAACATAACAACACATCTCCAGCATGCTGCGCCGGCGCCGGAGTATCGCATGCCCTGCGTAAGCGCACCGGACGGTGAAAGGAGACAGCGTTCCGCCCTGAATGGTGTGCTAGCGCAAGTCTGTTGGCAGTTTCGCTTTTACTAGAGTACTTTTTTGGTACTGCTTCTGGTGTAGTGGTCGTTAGCACGACTCCTGAGCATTAGGATCCGGGTTCGATTTACGAGTCGGACATGTTATGCTTCAGTTTGTTTTATAACAGCCACTAATTCATTTGATTTGATTGATGGAATAAACTCGCGCCTTGTTACGTATGGGCTTCAAAATATTTGACGATGTGGGTCAACTATCTAATCGCGTGAATTATGGGTGAGAAGTTATAATGCTATACTTTGACACAGTGCTGCGAAAGAGCACAAAAAATCCAAATAACAACATCTTGGATGATCACACAAATTGGAAAGCTCAAATAGCGACCGATAGAAGCAATGAAGGGCGGACGCAGTAATGCGAGTTATAGAAGTCCTAAAGTCCCCTGGGGTAAATCAAGACAGATAAAAAGACAGTAATGTATGATGAAACATCTAAAGTACTGTGAATAAGAGTGATGAGTATGAATGTTGATGGATGGAGAGGAAGAAGAAGGTCAAAGAAGAGATGGATGGATTGTCTAAGGAATGATATGAAAGAAAAAGGAGTAGATGATATTATAACGTGTGATAGGGGAGAATGGAAGAAAAAAACGTGTTGCGCCGACCCCAAGTAAAATGGGATAAGGGCTGGAAGATGATGATGATTTAAAGTACTGTGAATCATCAAGGTTCCAAACGTGATAAACATGAATAGGTACTGGCAGTTCCCAGAGTCTGTCTCATACATTTTTCGAATTGACGGCAGCCGTCAGAAGTCACATCTAGGCATCTTTTTGATTCAAAAGAACCTTACGTATATCTGTTTGAATCATCATCTTGGCAACTAGAATAGTAATATCACCAGCAGGCATAGCATGACGCCGTAGAAAGGGATTTTGTCGACGCAAGAATAGAAAAAACTACAGAACGCAGAAATATTTTTAGCGTTTTAAGCATGGTAATGTAAAAAATATGGAAATAAACGTTCTTTTCTTCAATAGAGTACCTACGAATGGTGCCATATTTGTGCAAAACAACAGTCGATTTGTGTAGAAATAACGATGAAATAACTTTGTCTTTTCTTGGTAGGATAGAGATAGAATCACCATGCTACGCGTGCTGCAAGCTTTTAAGCCTTTACTTATACCTGAAAAAGTCACCGCATCCACAAAAAGAAAAGAGAAGCTTTGGGCTTTCGACAACCGGAAACATACTATTACAGCATCAAAGAAACCGTTAACATTTCATTCCATCACTACCACATTAATAACAGGATTGTAAACTTGTCATACGCTGCTAATTCACTAGAAAACTACCAATTAACAGACAATCAGACCTTTACGAGCTCGACAGCCATGACTAAATGCTGACAGTCATTAGTGCTTACAGTATCTAGGCTAGAAAGCGATTGTGCCATCTGCCTATGGCTTGACGTTGAGGAATGAGGGTAATATTTCATATTGAAGCTTGAATGCTGTAATTGTCTGCGAGATTCAAGTGATAGGTCGTTAATATAAGGTGGTTGACAGTCTTTCTTTATCTTTGTGGACTGGTTCTGATGAAAGAATACTATAATTAGTGGTAAATTATATTGGGAATGATGACAAAGCGGATTTGCCTTCAAATCTCCAAGTATACAAAAGCATCTATGTGTAGATGTTTCTACTTGAGGATTTGAAATTCAAAAGTGTCAAGTCCGTGGATATTATAAACTGGAACATAAAAAATATGGAAGTTGCTATGGTATCTTATTGTTTCAAAACAATACTACAATTCAGTTGACAACACGGATTTGCTATAAAATCTCCAAGTATAGAAACGCATTTGGATGTTTCTACTTGAAGATTTGAAATTCAAAAATATCAAGACATTGGATATAAAAATAACAAAAAAAATGGAAGTTACAAGGTATCTTAGAGGTTGTAAATGTTCTGAATATCGTAATTTTTAAAACAAGCAGCCTACGTGCGTATCTATACTGGACTACCTCAAGTTTATTGTCTAATTGGAAACAATTCTTCTTCTACTAGAACATTAGCATTAGTTTCTATTGCAGAATTCGCTAGCAATAAATTGTCGATTACGCCATTTGTGTTAAGGCAGATATCAATCACTATTAACCACTATACAAGTGTCTGAGACTCTATGAATCATGCGTATTAAACGTCTTGTGAATCTTGTAATCGCGTTGATTAGCCTGTGATTGATTGATCACTATATTCTTCATCATTGTCATAGAATTTTCAGAAGTCTTGATACTCTGTGATGAACTGACAAATACTGATTAGTCTCGCGATCTATTTGTTAGGTTCGTTGATTATGAATGCACTGGCATTGTTATCCATCATCATGATATGATAGTCATCTTCATTTCCATCCATTCTTCGTCATTTATCATTTATGTATTCATCCATTGATGCCTATTGATTTTGCTTTTTTTTCAGTGCTAATCTCCATGTTCCTGTATCAGAATTATCCAGCATTCTTTGCCCGAAGACAACAATTTCGTCCTCCTATCAATCTAAAGTTGTATGTTTTCTTTTTCAAAACCATGTCTTTACCAGCCATCTTCTTCGAAGCCACCCTCTAACATCACATCAAAATACAAATCATTCACGCATTTTCTATGATCTTCCTCGACTCATACAAGTCGTCTGGCGCCATCTCGTTCGTGATCTGGGGTATGAAAGATAGGTCGTGAGTAAGGTTTCTTATGGCTTCCCATAAGAGACCTTAGTCACGGCCTATCTTTCATACCCCAGATCACATACCAGCAAGGGTATTACATCGTCTTAAAACTAGGCTTGTTCCGGCGAGTGAACGAGATGGCGCTAGACGACTAGTATAGCTCTGTCACTTTCACTCGCCGAAACAAGCCTGGTCTGCCCCCCTGATGGCCTACTATAACGTCTTAAAGCGACAGTAATTCCAGTGTGGGAACGAGATGCCGCTAGACGACTTGTATAGCTCTGTCACTTTCACTCGCCGAAACAAGCCTGGTCTGCCCCCTGATGGCCTACTATAACGTATTAAAGCGACAGTAATTCCAGTGTGGTCACGAGATGCCGCTAGACGACTTGTATAGCTCTGTCACTTTCACTCGCCGAAACAAGCCTGGTCTGCCCCTCTGATGGCCTACTATAACGTCTTAAAGCGACAGTAATTCCAGTGTGGGAACGAGATGCCGCTAGACGACTTGTATAGCTCTGTCACTTTCACTCGCCGAAACAAGCCTGGTCTGCCCCCCTGATGGCCTACTATAACGTCTTAAAGCGACAGTAATTCCAGTGTGGGAACGAGATGCCGCTAGACGACTTGTATAGCTCTGTCACTTTCACTCGCCGAAACAAGCCTGGTCTGCCCCCCTGATGGCCTACTATAACGTCTTAAAGCGACAGTAATTCCAGTGTGGGAACGAGATGCCGCTAGACGACTTGTATAGCTCTGTCACTATAGCTCTATCACTTTTCCACAGTAGAATTAATCTTGCTTTATTACGTAATGGTAGGCCACCTGTATCATAACAATTTAACTTTTGACTAACCTTCACCATACTCATAGGGACCTACAAATAAACCCAGTCATCTATTTGTCCCAAATTACTCAACTATAAAACGGTTTGAGCTACAAAATTCAAAAGGGAACGTGAGAAACTTTAAACAGTAAATGTCCTAATTCACAGAGACACCTTTAAGCACTGAATTACCCAAAATGTCAAGTATGACTGTTGAACTTAGAAGCTAATATTATTCATCTACTATTTGTACTAAACCGCATATTGTAGCACAAAGGATGTGTATACAGGGTGTCCCAAAACTCAACGTCAAGCCGAAACGGGGTGATAGGATTGATCATAACCATCATGAGAAAAATCTGAAAAAAAATCTATCCCATGTAGTTTGAAAATTATAGACATTTTAAGAAAATCCTAGAAATTTGTTCAAACTGTACCATTTTTCGGTTATTGTGGTTTTCCTTTTTTATTTTTGTTCAATTGAACTTTGGAAACGTAATCCTAAATAACATTTCTAGAATCCCAATAAAAAATAATGACACAATTGCCTCAAGTTTCCGAGAATTGAGACTATTTGTTTAACTACAAATTTAAAATTTTCAACATCCGTCGACTTTGACAGGCCCTCCTTTAAAAAAAATGTACTAGAGTGCCTTGGCAAGTGTCATCAAAAGTTGGCGCATTTAATCAGGATTCTAAAATGGTACAATACTTATTAGTTCCATACAATAAAAAAGAGTAAAAAAATTAAAACCTCAAGTAAGCCGATTTTTGCTATCTCGGTTAAAATGTTTTTGATTCGCACAAGCTCTAGGTAGGTTTGTAATTTTAAGGCAAAATGATCTCAAAGCCCATTGAAAACGTAGCCGACCTGCGTTAATACATTTCTCAAGCAGCTGAGGAGATTAACTCTCGAAGATATGCTCGACTAATAAGTAGATCTTTTTTAAGAAGATGTAGGGCTTGTATTGAGGCCAATGGTAAACAATTTGAATTTATTGTTATAAAATGTTATTTCTCTATCTGACTTTTATTCCATCATCAAACCTAAATTAAACGAGATCAAGATTTTTCATAATTTTACTAATTTTACTAACTTTTTTCACTTTGGTTAAAGTGGCGTTATTATCTGTCTCGCTCACTCATGGCAAAAATACCCACTGTCCATCTTTCTCATCATTTTGCCTTAAAATTAAGAACCTATCTAGAGCTTGTGCGAATCAAAAACATTTTAATTGAGATAGCAAAAATCGGCTTACTTGAGGTTTTAATTTTTTTACTCTTTTTTATTGAATGGAACTAACAAGTATTGTACCATTTTAGAATCCTGATTAAATGCGCCAACTTTTGATGCCACTTGCCAAGGCACTCTAGTACTTTTTTTTTAAAGGAGGGCCTATCAAAGTCGATGAATGTTGAAAATTTTAAATTCGTAGTTAAACAAATAGTCTCAATTCTCGGAAACTTGAGGCAATTGTGTCATTATTTTTTATTGGGATTCTAGAAATGTTATTTAGGATTACGTTTCCAAAGTTCAATTGAACAAAAATAAAAAGGAAAGACCACAATAACCGAAAAATGGTGCAGTTTGATCAAATTTATAGATTTTTCTTAAAATGCCCATAATTTTCAAACTGCATGGGATAGAATTTTTTTCAGATTTTTCTCGTGATGGTTATGATCAATCCTATCACCCCGTTTCGGCTTGACGTTGAGTTTTGGGACACCCTGTATAGAAGATTTTTTTTTTGTGTATATTCCTTTTGCTTCTTTCTGTAGGATTGAATTCGTAGTATGTTTAAAAGAAGTGGAACAGAATTGGTTAAATCAAATAACGTGCGCTATTTAATTGAACTATTATTCTACTATTAAAAAAATGCGAAAGTTTGTGAGAATGTATGTGTGTATGTAGGTATGTTTGTTACTCTTTCACGCAAAAACCACTGAATGGATTTGGCTAAAATTTGGTACACAGATAGTTTATAATCTGGATTAACACCTAGGCTAGTTTTTATCTCGATTTTATGTTTCCGTGGGATAATTTTCGAGTTGTAGCGGCTGAACCACTGAACGGATTTGGCTAAAATCCGGAAACCTGGATTAACAACTAGGATAGTTTTTATCCCGATTTTATGTTCCCGTGGGATAATTTTCGAGTTGTAGCGAGTGAAGCCCCTGTCAACAGCTAGTTTCTTTAATAAGCGCGAGCGGTGGTGGGTAGATGAAGCTGGTCTTATGCTAGCAACTTTTGAAGTCTGTCTTCGGATGGGTGAGCAAGGTTAAGCTACTTTTGTCTAGGTCCGTCTTTGTATAGTCACCAAAATTAAACAGTTCATGCCGAGGTCTGTCTATGGATAAGTTGATTGTTTCAAAGCTAAAGTCGAAGTCGAAAGCGACGTGCGAGACAGCACGTTGCTTGTTCCCGAGGTGAAATTTCCAATGTTTCACATCATGTGCGATATGCTATGACAGGGCCCCCTCTCAGAGGGCCAAACCCTGCCGGGGTCAAGGGATTATTTCCTTACCGTGACCCCGGAACATAACAGGCTACTGAAGGACACCGTGGATTTTAGTCAGAAGAAGTCTGACAGTAGGGGGTTGGAGGACTCATTTGATGACTTAGCCACGTAAAAAAAAAAAAAACATGTGCGACTACTGTAAGCCGTTGGGATCGATCATTTTTTTTTGTAATTAGCCGACACTTTCGAACTCCTGCGTGAAGACTTCTCCCTTCTTGGTCATTCAAAAGCAGAGAATGACTATCAAAAAATAAATATTTACTAGAGTAGACATTAGTCACAATGACAAGTCAAATGTTCGTTGCAACACAAATGCATTTATGATATCGTGCCATTTCGTTCAACTGTATGAAGTTGTTGGAGACAGAATGATAGTTATCTTTTCACTTCAGTAGCTCAAACATGTAGGTTTTGCTGCCTGAAATCAGTGAGCAAAATGCGATTTTGCTCACTAGTGAGACAAAGTAGCTTTTTAATTTTTGTTTAAAAAAAAGCCGCGAATATCATATTCAGCCTTGAGTTAATCATACAATTCGAAACATTAACACTCTATCTCTTTCCCGCCAATAGAAAGAGAGAGAGACAAACACCAGCCCTTTCGAAGTTCCGATTTTGAATTTAGTCTCAAAGACAAACACGTTCGGAAATTTGTACTAACCAAAGAAATGCAAAAAGATAATAATGTCTTCGAATGTATTTTATTGAATTTTTAACTTATTGCTGTATTTAAATGAAAATAAGCATTTACTGTAAATATTTATTTCTAGTTTCAATTTATGTTAATAAACATTTTGAATAATAAAATATTATGGATGCTATTTCCGAACACGCTTATGGCGTGAATTTGTTTAAAAATAAAAGAGCGGGAATAAAATTTCATGGCTGGCGTAAAGAGTTGAATAACTAAAAAAAAAAAATATGCGTAAAACTAGCGACGAGAACAGTACTAATTTTAACATAACCATTTAAAACAACAAATTATTAATGCAGAATTAAATTTCCTAACTCTAACTAAATATCTGAAACCATACCATGTCTTCAATGAATGGAGACTTATCAAAGGGCGCAAGCAGTTTTTCGGAGACGGTGTTGCTATCTTATTTTTTAGATTTATCACAGACGAGACGATTATCTACAGTGCGGAGTATTTACTTATTGTTGAAAGCTACTTTAAAAAAAAAGTTATTTTAATCTATTCCTATTTATTATTTTATCTCCTAAAGTGTTCTCGCTGCTGAAGTGAAAAGTTATGTGTGTTACACGAGAGCAAAGTTTTTTGCATCTCGTGCCTTTGAATCTCTCGCTACACTCAGGATTCAACTTTAGAATCACTCGCTACGCTCGTGATTCAATCCTTGAATCCTTCGCTTGCTCAAGATTCAAAATCAGCACTCGCAGCAAAAAACGACTTTGCTCTCTTGTTGCACAAATAACTATTTCATTTAGTGACTAATAGTGCAAATGGAAAATGAGTATTGTACCTTTGATAATCGTAGATACCTATGTTTGTATTTGGTTGTAGGAATTAGTGGAATTAAAGAAGTGATTTTGAATATTCAGTTAGGCAAGTGTCATAATATCTATTTCATTCCGGGGTTACGGTAAGGGAATAATCCCGCGACACCGGCAGGCTTTGGCTCTCTGAGGGGGCCCCGTCATTATGCTGACGCTCATTGAGGCGCGCGTGGGACACAACGCGCCGTCGACCCGGGCATGGTCCTTGGTCGGGCAGCGAGTTGCCCTTTACTCGCTGCCCGCATGCCCGCGCCTACGGTGGCCGGAGATCATCAAGCGACGTCCGTCGCCGTGGGTACCTACCACTGCGGCTGGGGCGGAGGGAGGACGCTGTCCTCTCTCGCTCGCGGCTCGCCTCCTCCTTCACGAGCATTACTGCCTCGCAGAAGGAGCTGACCGCTTCCCACTCCGTCTCGCCCCGCAGCATGGCCGCAACCAATGCCGGGCGCGAGAGGTCTCCGCCTATCGCAGTGGGAGGACACGTCGGTGCTCCGCCCAAGCTTGGCAGTCTTGCACCGTATGCTCCACCGTGTCCTCCGGGCGATCTTCGCAGTGGTGACACCCAGGTGTCTCCTCCTTTCACATCAGACACAGTACCTCCCGAAACTTCCGTGTCCGGTGAGGACCTGCGTCAAGCGGTAGGTCAGCACGCCATGACTTCTCTCCAGCCACTCCTCAAAGAGGGGTCTTACCGCCGCAATTGCGGCGTGCCCAAAAGAGCGGATCGCTGGTAGATAACATTAATAAAGTCCTAATTACACCTAAACAAAATTGTCTCAATAGTCTTATTCAAACGTTATCGACCCCTTTCTGACCTGTTTTTTTTTGATTATCTATAGCTACATTCATTTCCTAAACATTTTCCTCACTTCAACCTAAGAAAACACAACATTCGATGTTATTATTTACGTATATTTACTTGTCGGTGCGAAAGCGAAAGTTACAATCAATGCGGATGAGCCGAGATGTAAGACTTCCCTTGCATTTAGAACTCAATCGTGCAAGTGAGGGGGAAGGGGGAGGGAGGATTTAAGTACAGTCGAACTCCAAATTCCTGGGTCAATATCTGAAAGCAATAGCCTGACGCTTCGCTGTGACTTACGACCTTTTATTATAAGTTGTTTTAATACTATACAAATCAAAGGAACTTACGGTATACTTCATAATTTCAACCTTTTCCTACAAGTAATGCTGGCGCAGTGGTTAACGTGCTCGGATATTTCCATCACTGCTGGCGAAGGATCGATCCTCACTTTTTTCTAATTACTTTTATTTTATTTAATAATTTTAAATAGTTGCGATATTCTTTTTGTTATTTTTCATGCATTTTTTTGTAGAAATTTGATAAATAAAATTGTTTTTTTTTAGTAATTACTAATACTAGTCATTAGTGTTGTGTGTCGACCGTTATCATCATAATTATAAGTATAATAAAGTTTTGTAGGTAGATCAGGGAAATAAAACAAAAGTTACAAAAGTAAATTATTTCGATTTGTGAGGTAGACATAACTATGTTAGTTCGTTTCGAGTCTCATTATAGAACGTTGTTGATTCCTGGATATTTTGTGTGACGATTGTTTACATCTATGTTACGCTGTTTTAATGTTATTGTTTTGTAGTGAAATATTAACAGTGGAAATAATATAATCACTGAGGTTGAATATTATAGCCGTGCATAAATATGAATGAAACAATACAAATATCAAATTAAACCGGACTAAGTGTGAGTATTAATATTTAATTTTTAAGTGTTTCACATGTTAATATCTTATTTATTAGTTAAGATTCCCTACAATAGGTTTGTTTAAAAGATAGTTAAACGTGTTATTTACTTATAGTTTTTACTTTTAGTAAAATAAATTATCAGTTGTATTTTGCATAAAGATAATAATAGTATTCCATGTTTTGTTCTAGTGAAATACTGTGAGTCCTGTGGAAGTGGATATGAGATATAAGGAACGGTCGAGACCAAAGTCCAACACCGACGGTTGTCAGACATCATAATAAAATTATGGTGAATGAATATGAAGGAAATGGCTTCCCCCAATGAGTAACTAATTCAACACGAAATGAATAACCGTTCAGTTACACCGTGCACTCAAGACAGAAAACTTCACCAATCAGCCAAAAACCCTTTTGTTTTATAGAAATAAAAGAAACGTTTAAAAGCACGACCATATTTTTAATACTTATGGCTTTTGTTGTATTCATTCTTAGTTAGCGAAAACATAATTTTATTCACAGTTCTTATTAATTTAGGGCTTAGATTTGAGGCTAAGTTTCAATCATTCTTTTCATAAAGAAAACGAAAATTAAACTGATGTCCTCAATAGGGTATATTTATGGAGAGCGGTTATTTTTTTATGGTTAAGAAAATAATAATAAAATTATTTTTTCAGATATAGAACATATTTCGATAGTATTATTTTTTTTTGCTAAATCGCACCTAGTGGAACGCAAAAAGCTTGATTTCATAGAAAAAAAATTTTGGGAACCGCAGCCCCGGAATGCAAAGAGCAACTGGCCCTTTGCGTTCCAGGACCGTGGTGCCTTCACAATCATAGCTATAGCAGTATTTTTTATGTAGTGATAATGTTATTTATTTGCGTGCTTCTATTTCAGTAAAAGAACATTCATCCTTAAATACCTAACTTTTTTTAAACAACCTGTTTCTGGACCGTGGCCCTGGAACGCAAAGGGCAACTAGCGTTTTGTGTTCCAGGACCGAAGTGCCATGAGACGTTTGTTTGAAATAGTAACAAGGCACTGCGGCCTTGGAACGCATAGAGAAATTGGCCTGCTGAATTATTACTATTTCAAATGGCTTTATTATATAGTCATATCTTTAATATTTCTTTTGTTAACAAACATATAGACAAAATTACACATTAATTTTTTTATGGGATAACATACTAAAATGGCCGCACTTTATAAAATAAACCTTATAATTTCTTAAATATAATTAAACGTAACGTCTTATAATCAACTAATTAAATTGGATAATATTGTTTTATCTTCACTTCTAATTTTTTAATTGACTTATTTTATTACTGATAGCTGTTGGGCTAAGTGGAGCTATATCAATGAGATCTGAGTCTTATAATGTGTTTAGCTATTGTTTAGTTTTTTTTTTTAATCATGATCTTATTAATCAATGTCTTGTTAGTTATTCATGTTAATTTACAATGTCATGCTTATTATTTATTTAAAAAAAGTTAAATATTAGTCTAATGTTTTTTTTTTGGTCTTGGTGGAAATAAAAAAAGTCATGCTGAATTAAAATGTTTATTTTGTTTTATTTATTTATGTAATTAACAAACTTATAAATTATATTTTTGATATCACATTCATACGAATCTGACAATCCCTCAGTCAACAGTCAACTCATTTGATGAACTTCAACATGACATTGCAATAACATTCGTTCTTTCCTCAATATTGATATTCGCCGGCATTATGAGAATACTTAAATGTATCGCTATCTATATAATCTCACATGATGACTAACCAATAACCACAATCTAACGACAACTTGATTTCGATCAAGTTAAATATTCCTAAAACTTGGTCTACCTCACAGAAATTGTGAACAAACGATTATAATCATATTTCTGTCCCATTACAATATTTAACAATTGAGTAAAACTTACAAAAAGAATATCACTGCGAGGGGATCGAACTCGTGCCTTGCTGTTCCCCGCACATTATGCAGTGGAACGCTTAACCATTAGGCCAACTGAACAAGTATTACATATGTTGAAATTATGAATCCTATACAATCAGAAGTTAATGATGAATGTGTTTCTTAAAAATAGAAGGTCGTAAGTCAAACAAAACGTCAAGCTATTTCCTTAAAAGTGTGTTTGACCACTTTTGAACCGCTACTGTACCTATGGCTACTCTAATTTGACTATAATGTACGTTGTGGCTTTCATGGGAACCGGAATAGTAATTTGCAGCTGTATGGGGCAATAAACAGGATGGAATTTGCGTTGAACGATAAATCAATCAATTTCCTTCGTTAATAAATCACCTATGTTTTACGATTTACTCACGTATTACAATTAATCAAAAGGCTTATTAAATTGGTGTGGTAATTTTACTTTTTTTGTATGAAAATACATATCTTGTCAGGTCTGTTTTAGCCTTAGCTCAGTATAATAATGATTATCAAATTTCGAACACAGCTAATCAGAATCGATTACAAAAATCTCTCTACACAATCGATTAGACATATCAAGACTGGCCAGTCATTCGCATCACTACAGAAATTCATAAATGGAATACAATACGCATAGAAAGGCGGGAAACGCTACGTGTTATGAAAGCGACAGTGACAAACAGCTGATTATGACATGTGTCACAATTTGTGCACGTTCGGAAATTAAGCTACGTTAGTTTTTGGCTCTGATTAGAATTTTCTGCTTATTATTATGGGTTTAGGGTCAAGAGTGGACGTAAGATCCCGTAAAGTGAGCATATTGCATTGAAAATGTGGAAAAAAATGTAGTATAGTGTCATTTGGATCTTTCAGTACCTACATGATCACACTTTATTATTATTACAATCCTACAGTATCTTGAAACGCATTCATAAATATCCAAAAACGAACCGTTGTCATGGACAAAATTATGAAGTAAAATTTTGATAAAATATGACCAACACGAAATGAGTAGATATTATGTATGAGTTACCTGTTTAAATAATAATAACGGGTTAAATATGCTATATATAATGGACTAAATATGCTATGGTTTTACTGTAGAGTCCATCACTCGTCATTGTATAGAAAACATCCAAGTGGGAATTTGCAACAGCATTTATTTTCTCCCAAATCACGAGGAAGTTGGCTTCAATGAACTGACTTATTGACTTTCTAAAATATTCTATTCTAAATATTCCTACAAATACTTTTCCGGGTCTGGGTGTTTTTGTATGTGTGTTTTTATGTTTGTAGACGGTCCCACGTTACAACGGACATTCCTAGTGTGGGCCAACGTTGTCAAAAAATGTTTTAATTGATAGTGATGCTTTCATACTTGAAATTTTCTACAAGTGCAACTCCAACTTAACCAAGTGCATTCACAGATGCAAATATTAAATGCACACTGTGTTATTAATTTTAATTAATAATGCATGCAGAGTGGAATCGGTTAAATGCAAATGTACGCCGAACGCATAATAGATGCATAGTTGCAAGTTTTATTCTGAATCTCACTATGCATTGATTAACGGGAAATTCTAAGAGACCAGTAGTCGCCCCCGGTTTCTCTTCTGGACATCTTTTTTCCTGCTCGTGGCTAAATATTTATAGCCGCACACACAGGCCGATTTTCCGGGTTAAGCCGTGCTTGCCAAGGTTGGTCTGTGGATGGGTGACCATCTGCCTTAATGAGTTTCCTCTGTGCCTTGGAAAGCACGTAAAACCGTTGGTCCCGGCTGTCATTTGTAGATCTTTGACAGTCGTTACTGTTAGTCAGAAGCTGTAGTCTGACGACCAGTCTTACTATGGGGTATCGTATTGCCCAGTTACTGGGTTGTGGAGGTCCGACAGACAGTCACTCCATGACAAATACTGATATTCAGCTGCATCTGGTTCGATTGGAAGCTGACTCCAATATATTATTATGTAGTTGGGAAAAAGGCTAGGCAGATGATGACATCTTTTTTCGACTACACTGTAATGTCGGACCTCCACAGCCCAGTAACTAGGCAATATGACATCCCATGGTAAGACTGGTTGTCAGCCTTTACAGCTTCTGACTAACAGTAACGACTGTCAAAGATCTACAAATGACAGCCTGGACCAACGGCTTTACGTGCTTTTCGTCAGAGGCACGGAGGAAACTCGCTACGATAGATGGTCACCCATCCACACACCAACCTCGGCAAGCACGGCTTAACACGGGAGATCAGCCTGTGCGGCTGTTACGAATTAGCCACGAACTCTTCCGCTCGATGCTTTTAAAGCAGATCTCAGAAAAAATGGTGCGCGTTTGTGGAACTCTGTGGTAAATAAAAGATGCAAGATTCAGGCCTGACAATAAGGTGCCTGAAAATTATTTACATACTTAATGTTTTAATAATATCTACAAACCTATATTAAGATACAGTTACAGTATCTGTAACACAAATACGCCATTTGACACATACGTGCTAACACAGATGCAATTCTAACAGAACGCGCAAACTATTTCCTTACATACTCGTGTATTTTGTTACAATCTATTTAGAATTCTAGATTTATCTGTGCGAAAATATGGATTGTAGAATAAAATATTTCCATCATTGTAACAGCGCCAGCGTTAGGCGGTAATGGGTGACTAGAGTCGTCTAATGGGTGACTAGGGTCGTCCAATGGGTGACAACAATGGCGCAAGAAGATTAGAACGTTTATTTTTCATATTTTTTATATTGCCATGCATAAACCGATAAAAATATTTCTACGTTCTGTCATTTTGTCTATTCTTCCGTCGACACAACCCTTTTCCACGACGCCATGCTACGCCTACTGGTTTTGTATAGCTTCATGTGTAGCCGTGTGTACCTACTCAGTTCTAAACAACTCCAAAAAAGTTACTATGTGGTCTACGCCATATTTTAGACCACACAAAACGTAATCGCTATAATGACATGTGCAATCATAGACAAGTTCTACTTTTCTCACATTCTCGAGGCGTAGACAAAAAGTGTGCCATCATTAAAGTCACATAATGTATGCAACGTAACATACTCTAGGCAGGTCTAAGTGCGAAGACGGTGTTGCCAGAACAAAGCGATTGAAAAATAATAATATATAACTAGCATTCTGATTGCGACTTCGTCCACACGAATTTAAATAAATTAAGTAAGTAGCCTATGTTACTCAAGAATCATGTAGCTCATTGTACTTTTTATTTTTTCTCTCTCACGGGACAGTCCGTACCGTATGCTCCACCGTGTCCTCCGGGCGATCCTCGCAGTGGAGAGACCCAGGCGTTTCTTCCTATCCCATACGACACAGGAACCTCCCGAAAAATCCGTGCTCGGTGAGGAACTGCGTCAAGCGGAAGGTGAGGACGCCGTGTCACCTCTCCAGCCACTCCTCAAAGAGGGGTCTTACCGCCGTGATTGCGGCGTGCCCGATATCGTAGTACCCTTCGGTTGATTTTAAAATAATTCTAGCAGGCCAATTTAAAGTTTCCAGCTAGAATAATTCGATTTAAAACTTGAGTATGGCAACACCGGCCAGCTTACAACAATGACGTGAAAGTAAAAGCCGCCATAAGTCGTGTGATCAAGTCACGGAGGCGATACGAAACAATATCACGAGTCGATCGATGCAATATACCAACTAGCCGACTAAGTTGTGGCCATTCATAACACTTAGCATAATAATACAGTGACGTTGGTATGACAAATATAGTGCAGGTATAAATGACAAATATTGCACAATAAACTTTGGAAAAAGACAATCGAAAGCTAGTTTCAGCTTCTCTATAGCGTTATCTCTGTCACACAATGCATAGGTTGATGTTTATGGATCGCTGTGGGTAGTGCTTTGTTTGATAGAGACTACGTTAGAGAAAAGCTGAAACTAGCCGATCAGGGTGCTCCCACATCTATCGACGCGGAATCGGAGCACCCTTAGGTGGCCTAGTAGTATCAGCCTCGGCTTGTACGAGTTGTAGATCGTGGCGCATTCCTTTGTATAATTTATTTCTAAACATAACCCTCTTATTATTTTTAAACGAAAAAGAAAAACATCCTGAAGAAATTAGCATGATTGTCCTTGAACCAAAAACTCGAAGACATGTGTAATATGTGTATCGCCTAATTGGAATAAATGATTTGACTTTGAGTTCACAGAGAGGAAGCCTGTGTCCCAGAAGTGGGAATATTTATAGCCAGTGGCAGTGCTATGTAACTGCGATTACACTGGAGGTATAGTCATTTTCAAGTTTCAAATTGCAAAAATATGCCTGCATAGCTGTCTCTAGAATCCATTGCCAAAGTCTGCTGTGTCGCAGGACTGTCTCAGACAGAGATAACCGTGACCCTGAAACGTAAAGGGCTATTGAAGGATCGCCGAAGATTTTAGTCAGTACGGATCTGACAGTTTCTCGTCCTCAGCTCAGGACGGGAGGACTCATTTGATTATTTTGCAACGATGAAAAACATGGGTTATGTTTTTCTGGCGCAGTCGGGTAAAAAAAGAGTATCATTTTAGCAAAATTGAGGCCGATAGCGAAACAAATACACTCAAATTTGCATTTATTTGCATTGACACACTTTAGTTTACATCCCAATTTCGCACTATAAAAGTTATGTCAGTAAATAAAACTGCACATTCACACATAATGTGTTAAGTTTCCGTGCTCTCGATGATTACGAATAGTGACGTACTTATGTATTTACTATTACCGGTGAACACGACTAGTGTTGTGTCGTGCGCTACACGTGCATCCGGGACATCGGGGCGCACGTGCGTTGCCGTGCGCTGTCATCGTGAGGACTTCGTGTTGAGCGGAGCGGCAGCGACAACACAAGTTTCTCGCAATTGCGTCAATTAAAGATGGAATCGACAAGCTATCAACTGAGATCATCATTGTTGACGATAATATATTTGTCTGGGTTCCATTTAGAGATGCATTTTAAACTTGAGATGATAATAATAACAAACCCAAAAGAAATAAGGAATAAACAAGTTCACTATCGCGATTTGGCATAAAGGCTTGTGATACTAAATGAAATAACCACTAGGAATCAGATCTAGGAACAACAATGATTGGCTCTATGCAGTTGAATGCAGTGAAATCTTGTAAGAAGAGAAAACGAGTCGTACTTCTCCAGAAATGAGAACGTTAAACAACTATGACTATGTTATCCTTGTCGTAGGATTTGTTTTGGGACAAACCCACCGCACTATTTCCAAACTCCTGAAACCCAGAATCAACAGTGGCAACCACCAGAAAAGCGCCGAAACAATGAAGCTCAACGTGTCCCGGAGAATGAATTTACCTGTCTTGGATCCTGCAACAAAATTAATCAGAAAAGAATAGTGGAGGAGTAGGAAAAATATGTTTCCACTCAAACACAAGGTTAAAGAAAAGGTTGCGTGAACGTGAAGAATAAAGATAGAGGCAAAAACAACAAAAGACAAATCTGACATATGTGGCATGCCACACTGCCACAGTCCAAGCGGGGCGTTCAACTAGCGCTCGTAATAACAAGCCAACCATCAAACAGCTTAGATTTGCAATTGAGCATTGTAATCTCTTGAAGATTTCTTCAATCCTCAGATAATATCGTATGATTATGCCAATATTGTGATAAATAGAATAGACATTTTATAAATAGAGATATACAATCTAATCTGTCGTAGTGAAAGTTACGATTTGTAGCTAACGGAGGTCTGTCACGTTTGAAGTGTCATAAATAATAGGAGGTATGACATTTTTGTCAAATTCGGTTTGAATAAATCGTTTGTCTGGTGTTAGTTGACTAAACCTTTATGGCAGATTAATAAAAACTATACATATTTTCATTTGCAGCTACTTCATACATATTTATCAACCAGAATCTCAACAATCTACCATTGTTTATTTGATCCTCTGCTACACGAATAACATTATGATTGTCAGAAGGAACAATATTAGTTCAGTTTCCATCATCATCTCTTGCTCTTATCGCCATTTATTTAAGCATTTATTTATTTATCTATTTAAAACTTTATGCATCACAAAAGGTACATAGGCGAACTTAATGCCTGATTCATCTATTCTGCTCTTTTGGTCGTCCTGGCATCACCTTTCTAACCATCGTTTCTGTATTCTCGTTCTAATTCATCATTCTTCTTCGTTTTTAATCTTTAGTCATCCAATGTTGTATGGTCTTCCACTATTGGGGATTTCGTATCATGATATCCAGTTTCTTCCAGCTAACCTAATTAGATCCTCTATCCACCTAGTCCAACAATGCTTTTATAAACGTGTTTCAAGAACATTGTTGCTTTATTTTTCTATTTCTGATACATTCGCTCCGTTCATCACAATGTCAGCTACCTACCGTGACCAGTAGTCCAATTTGTGCCCACCACGCCACGCGTGACATGCATACTAATGAGGAACCTCGTTTATTATGTCTTTTATTTGCCTTCAGATAGATGACAAGCTATTATAATCACTCCATTGAAATATGAGTCAATTATGTTAAGGAGTTAATGAACTTTAAGTACTACGGTTGATTTATTATGGATTTTGTTGCCTCTTCATAGGAAGTTTTATTTTATATGTGTGGAAATGGGTAGTTTTGTACGTGTTTCTGGTCATTCGTTATAATTTGTATTTTTTTTCACATTTCATTTACACAGTATAATAAACATGTAAAGCCATAGAAACACCTTAGAATTAATCAGAAACCAAATACCGATTACAACACCTATTTGATAGAACCCGCAACGCAGCTCCACCAATCAATTTTAATACTTGTACGGATTCGATTCGGAGGTGAAGGCCAACTATACGGCTTCCTATGTTCATACATACTGATTACTTTTATAATACGTATCCAATTACATAACGGCACGTTTAAAATCCCCAAAAAAGAGGTTATGTGTATCTAAAAGAAATTCCACATTTTGCCAAGTAAGCTTTTTGCTCTATTGTCATCAGTTGAGCTTTAAATCTAAACTGTCTCTAGGTCTAAGTATCTAATACCTTTAAACGAGCAATTCTTCTATATTTATATATAATCAGGATCTCGGAAACGGCTCCAAGGATTTTCATGAAAGTTACAGATTAGGGGTTGTACGGCTCAAGGAATCGATTTATCAAGGTGCCAGGTTCGAGAAAAGCTCGGTTCCCAAGATATAGACATTTTAAAAACCGAGCGAAGCTCCGTCATCCAGATATTTTTTATGATAAAACTTAAACCCGACACTATTTTATAGGGTGGAAAATTATCAAATACCTTTATGATTCTTTCTAACCTGGGCGATGCCTCCCTTCTAAGGGGGTAGCTTTAAACCCTGAACATTGAAAAAGCCGCTCAGCTGGGCTTCGTCGTTCCTGCCTAAGTTTAAGATGCGTTTGCGTTTCCAATTAACAAATTACATCCACTTTCAAAACTCCCCTTAACCTTGTTTACTTGGCAAAATTCATTAAACTGTATGATAGAGATTTCAGTCAAAACGACCTGATTTTACAAGTTAGATAGAATCAGCTATTGAATCCTAATATGTACTAGAACGTTTTAACGTTGAAGGTCACTCCTACGGCTTCCTATATTTATATTGATTACTTCTAAACAAACTCTATTTGGTAAGCTAACTACGTCATTCGTTTCTTAAAAAAGCGTATTTATATGTCGATGTCTGTCTAGACGAGAAAAATTCCGTATCATTGGTACTGAAATCTATGTACGTAAATAAATGTACAGCATGTCTGTTGCTAAGCATTATATAAGAATGTAGTATTTCAAGTGCATACTGCCATGCCTTTGACCATTTATTTGACACGCACTGAATGTCAAATTTTGAACCAACTTTAAATATTGAATAAGTTATAGTCTTCGATAATAGAAGTTTAGCTACGTAGGTACCAACTTAAAGTTTTGATAAATTATGGTCGTATTCGTTCCTTGATATACAATTTTTTATTTATTGTTATTAAGAGTACTGTAGTACTTTTCTGCTCTCATCTTAAAGAATTTTCATTTATTCCAACATTTAGAGTTGTGTGTGATAAATATAAATAAATTATACAAGATATCGAATCTTTTATTTGATTCTTGGAGATCACTGACTGATAGCGTATTTACGGGTAATTTTATTTGCAAATTTGCTGACCCCTCAAAAACGATTATTTCAATTAATTACATCATTGTCTTTCATTATGGTTACCTAATTAGCAATTAAACCATTGTTTATATCTCCTAAATGGCGTACATATTTGAAATTCACATTATAAGTATGTATTACTGATGCAAGTATTTGTTTAATGGTTTTAGAACTATAACGTTAACCTACAAAACTAATGGCATTGTAATCGCACTGTGTGGGCTGTGAATAGCTGCAGCCATTGTAGTTTTACTTTTTAGTTTAACTATAAAATAGAAAGTTGTATCGTTCGATTAGATGCGTTTCTTGAGTATTGAACGGTGTATGCAAAGAGAAATGTGCATGTTTTTAGAAATTGTTAGTGGATAGTAAAATTTGTCCCATAAATGGCAAAACTAATTTGTTATTTGTCTCTTTGACTAACGTTTAGTTATTGATTTATAATATTTATTCTGAAATGGTTAATAAGCCTCCTGTCTATACAATGTGTAACGTTAAATGAGCAAAACCTCTCGTGGGGTAACTCAGCCCTGTTACGGAACAATGTTTGTCCTAAGACTTTTGAAGAAAAATTGATTTTTCATACTGATGGACCCGATCAACTTCTCTTTTTGTATGAAAAACCCAATATATATTTTTTTATGAATTTCCAAAAGTCAAATTCCAAAACAAACGAATTTCCAAAACAAATATTGTTCAGTAACATGAGCTGAGTTACCCACCGTAAAGTTTTGCGCATTTAACGTTACACGTTGTATATGCTACCCATCTTTTCATGATCCAAAAGATCCTGATTGTCATATTATTTTCATTCCTCGTAGGCTGAACGAATTAACATGAAATTTGGCATACATAAATCCGTCTCTCAGTCTCCATAAAGTTAGATGTTTGGCAAATAATAAATCTGTAACCCTAAAGAGTTTAACTAACTAACAAGTCTAGTCTTTTTTAACGTCAAAACTCTTATTTACTCCAAAACACATAATTATGAATAAGTGTTCTTGTCAGCAGCATCCCTCTTGTAATAAGGAAGCAAGGAATAAAATCCTAACAAAATCAATAAAACGTTGCAACAGCGAACACGCAAAAAGTGAAGTTTTCCGGCATTTATGTCTAGGCTAACTACTACTCAATTACTGTCAATTATATTGAACGATGATTGTTAATTAATGAGGAGCTCGTGGCTAAATAATCACAGCCGCACAGACCGATCTTCCAGGTTAAGCCGCGCTTGATGAGGTTGGTCTGTGGATGGGTGACCATCTATCATAGCGAGTTTCCTCCGTGCCTCGGAAAGCACGTAAAGCCGTTGGTCCCGGCTGTCATTTGTAGATCTTTGACAGTCGTCACTGTTAGTCAGAAGCTCTAAAGTCTGACAACCAGTCTTACCATGGGGTATCGTATTACCCAGTTACTGGGTTGTGGAGGTCCTACAGGCAGTCGCTCCATGTAAAATACTGATATCCAGCTGAATCTGGTTTGACTGCAAGCCGACCCCAATATAGGGAAAAGGCTTAGGCAGATGATGATGATTGTTAATTAATTGCGAATATTATTACTGATGATGAAGAACGACTTCTGATGAGTAGGAATTGTGACTAGGAGTCACGAACTAAGATTTTAGGACACATTAAACAGCAGATCAGGCCTATATTATGATAAAACAGGGCTGCAAAATAAGATAATAATGATGACGTGGTAGATTGCAACTCAACATCTCATAGAGAAGAGTACTATCTCCTAGCAGTAGCTAATTTATGATTATTCTATTCTATAATAGGAGGCAAGTGATGACTTCAGTTTTAGAGGGCGTCGGACCATTTGAAGTTTAATTGTGTAGGCGATTCGATGTTAAGGCGACAGTGACTAGGTAATCAATATTGTTACAGAAAAAGTTGACAAATTATGACGCCTAAGTCTATTTTGTAGCTAAAGCTTTTAGGTATATGAACATAGAGAACTCTTGAATAATTTTGTAGTTCAAATTCTAAAACGTAGTCATAACAAGGCAGAACAACCAAAAAAAGTTCAAGTTTGGAACTGTTACATTTATTCACATAGAAACAAACAAATCAATCACTTTCTTTTACGTACCCAAACACATTGGAACTTAAATTACAAGCGCATAACGACATACTGACGACCTGAAGTGAGAAACACAACTTGATCCACAAACACGTTACGTCTACCAAGATTCAGGAAGCAAAGATAGATTACAAGTAACTACACATTTGATATCATCTGTATGCGATCATAGCTCATCGTATGAATTACATAAAACATTTATGTAATCATTTGTAGACGTCCGTGTAGCCATAACTAATGATGATCAGGGGATAGTGGGGTAAGTAGTGAATACGATGATTGGATGGATATCATCGGAGTTGGATGTTATATTTCATTTTGTAATCGGGAATAAGTAAGTGTACCTACAGTCACGAGCAACAACATGTTTACAGTTAACAAAATTCTAACGCAAATTACTCGTATAATACCGGTTTCCACTTTGAAGTAAGACCTATTTCGTAATAGTATGGCTTCCAAAATAGAAGTCTAATGAAAAGGCAAAAGTATAATCAGTTTGGTAGCAGAAAATCGCTTTTGAATACTGGTTAGTGTATACATACTATTGCTCGTGACTGTACATAAAGATGTTCAGCTGCATTCGGTAAAAGAAAATGTTGACCGTAGTCGAAAAAAACCTACATTCGTAATTTGATAATAAATAATTCTTTTTAATATAAAACTAGAAAATAAACCTTATAATCTCGTGACAACCTGATAGAGAGAATAAATGTGATATGATCTACAAAAATAATTTATATCAGTTTGCTAAAAACTGCACTTAACCAAAACAACATTTTGATAGATTTTGTGAAGATTGAAAACAAAAACATGAATCTCAAAGATGTCAACTTTAATACGACGGTTATTAAAAAAGTGGGTCCGTAGGTTACGCCCCCAGTGTGTTTTGCCCCCGTGGTGGAAGCCCCCGATTTCGTTTTAGTACTATAATATTTATTAGTTAAATATTTTTATCAAAAGTACAGTCAGATAGCAAAGTGTAACCTATTATAAAAAATGTCTAAGTCATGGTTCATTATTAAAATCAAAATCATAGTTTATTATTATAAATCTTTATTAACAATGTCGGTGTAACAAACGTTTGCTTATCTAATAATAGGTACTAATGGGTAATAATAGGTAATACGTAGGTACTTAATATGTAATAAAAATTAAATTAAATGTCTAATAAATAATAATAGGTATCTACGTAAATACAACTTTGATAACAAATAAAACCAAACATTAAAATAAAGCAACAATAACATGCAAAATCACAGATACGAAATTAAAAATCACAGTTTAAAATTAGGATTATTTTAAGTACTTATATACTATTTACGTACTAAGTATATAGGTAGGCATCTACTTAAATATTTAGAAGATTGGTAACAGAATGTTCAAACACTAAAATATAATAAAAACAATTAACATTTAAAATCACAGATAACAAAAGTAACAAAAGAAGAAAAACATAGTAAAAATATTAGGATGATTTGAACTTTGTAATTAAATTATGTAATTTAAGTCATTTAAATGCAGTGACTATGGAGGTTACAACATTGATATAGATATAAAATTAAAATGTAGTAATTATGTAACAATAAACATGCAAAATCATTATTTTTAAGCTAAGTAAGTAGGTGATTATTTTTGCTTGACTTGCACATACGGACGGATTTGTTCCAAAAACTCCATAATTGTAATTTGTTTCTTTTCATATTTGTCTGTCAGCTTAGCAATGAGTTTGTCATTGATTATTGAAGATTTTTTCCTTTTACTTATAGGACTGTCATTTCTTCGTAATCTGAAAGTATAAGATAAAGATTATTTACTAAGAGTAAAAAAAATGAATTACTGATATATTAAGCGTTATGTAAGTAATCAGCATTTTACCTCACTTGGCCTGTGCTATACGTAGAAATATCAGTTGTTATAATTTCCAAAAACGATAATAATGATGGTTTTCGGCCCAGATAGCACTGAAGCCGTTGATTCCAGGCCTCCACTAAATTTGTGGTTCTATGTCGTTCTTTATAGCAACACCACTTTGAGATCATCCCCGGAGGCTCAAGCCAGACTTTTTCATCGGGAATACTGAAAACAAAAATTATGATATATATGACATGTCGTATATACCTAAGCATTATTTTTATTTTTGCGTACTTATAAAAACAATCTATGAGCTGTTAAAACTTTAAAATAAAATGAAAATTAAAATTACCTGTTTTCCATTACGGAAAGCCAACCATCTTCTATATCTTCTTTAGGAAGAAATGCTAGACAGGTGCACAGTTTCACATACAATGTTGTTTCTTCGTGTGCCAATAAACCTAAAGACTTCGCTTTTCTGTAAATGGCTCTTTGGAAGTGAACATTACAGCCATGTATTGTGACCGCTGGCAATACCTCTTTTATTGCCAGCATTGTAGCTAATTCAAAATCTACAGTGAATTTCATGGGGCTGAAGTCCGGCACAGCTTCTTTAATTTTTTTAAACATGACTTCATATGTACTTTTTTCTTTATTAACTAGTAGCACATAAAATATAGGCACAATATTGGTTGCTTGTGCATCACTTCCCATATCTCCATGAATGGTAAATATTTGGTAAAATGGACCTGGACAACAATCAAATGTACCATCCCCGAAGTAGTGTTGTATATTTTTGATGTGTTTTAAAGCCTGTGCTGATACGAATACTATAATTCTGTTGTCGTTCTCACAGTAATCAACTAATAGATATTTTTGAAAAATCTCAGGCATAATGACTTCAGCTGGATTACGAAACTGTGTCTTTTCTACATTTAAGGCTTTTTTTCGAGAGTTGTATAACTGTTGCTTGATATTATTGAATTTGGGTATGTATTCATCGAAGGCTGTGTCTGTGTTTTTTAACTCGGCAAATTTTGTTTCAAATTTTTGTTGTATAGAGCTCGAGAAACTCGTTTTCACTTCCTTTTTTAATTTTTCCATAACAACTCTAACTTCATTTTTCATTAAGTTAGGTTGACACTCAGCATTATGACACTTTTGGATTTGTACATTGTCACTTTCCTCACTTAATTTTATAGAACCACTACACTTGCCATGACTTTTATTTACGCATGTCCACACACTCGATTTATTATTTTTCCTATGAAGATTATAAGCAAATCCGACATGTAGTAACGTTCTTCCACCTAGTTTATTTGAAATTATTTTGTAATTGGTTTACAGTGCTAAACCCCGTGAAGGACCTGGACTTGCCATTTTGAGTTAACATGACCGACTAAACTTTCTTATCAGTAACATATTGCAACTATGTGGGAAAGGGATAGAAATAGTGCCCATCGCTATGTTTGCTATTTTCACTGTCCGTCACCCTTGACTCTATTGTTTTCAACCCTATCTTTCCCTTTCTTTGACTACCTATCTCTTTCTTTTAGAATTCGATCTGGCTATTGTGTAAAACCAGTTTGGCCGGGCACGGGCGCCTCGTTTAGACAAAGTACAAAGTAATGCATCTAAAGTAAATAATTGTAATATAGTAATAAAGTGAATATCCTTGTAGCATGTTTATAGTATCCAATATTGTGTTAGTTAGAATACTTATTTAGTAAGTTTGTCTACGTATTTGGTTCCGAAACACTTTTTTCATCGTCTGTATCTAGTAAAAAATATTTTTATTTCGGCGAAATCAACTATAATAACTTAATTTAAAATCGGGGGCTTCCACCACGGGGGCAAAACACACCGGGGGCGTAACCCACGGACCCAAAAAAGTGTATGAAAAAAAGTTAATTTGTAATTGCCATCGTGTCCAAACAGGACAGTGTAGCATTCTTCCAATGCAATTTTTATGCAATGAATCAATGATTGATAATCCTTTACGATGATGGAGAGAAAGTGAAAAGATAAAATATATGAGTTAATGAAATGGGTAGGACTGAAAAGGAAAATGGAAGAGTAGACTGAAGTAGAAAATAAGTAACACAAGACAAAGGTAAGAAGATGTTCATGATAAGACCCAAAACAATGATAGGATTCGTTAACTTAACAGAATCACAAGTATTATTTTTATGTGCAACGCCTGCGTCGCGTCTTCGCAAAGATATTTTTAAAGAAACGAAAATTTCTGATTCCGAGCAGGGC
The DNA here is from genome assembly GCA_036375495.1 of Agrotis segetum. NCBI lineage: Eukaryota > Metazoa > Arthropoda > Insecta > Lepidoptera > Noctuidae > Agrotis > Agrotis segetum. Next base: position 8,495,433 of record JAQSVV010000039.1, read on the forward strand.
TTGAACCTGCGTCTTCTGACTCCAGACGTTTGTTTCCCAAAAAACAAGGGAACGAGAAATCCAGTTTTGTGACTAGTGGTTGCCATGGCCTAGTAGGTTAAGGCCTCTGGAGTACCTATTCAGAAGACGAAGGTTCCAGCCATGTTCGCAATCTGAATTTATCGTTTCTTTAAAAATATCTTAACAGTATCACATGATTTAACTTCGCCTTAAATGCAGCTATTGTAGGTCCGCGGACCGTTACACTTGAAGCGTCATTTCCAAACAAATATGGTCAAACGGTGACCGGGTTTCCAGAAATACACACGACACAGAAACTTTAAGATAAAGGTACGGCTGCAATGAATTGTGACAAATTTTGTCGTTTCTTTGTTAGTTTTAGCAAATAGTTGGAGAAGAAATGTAGGGTACGCTAGCCTTTAAAGTAGCATATATTCGAGATCGAGATAAATGACCATGCTTCTATTCGGTACAAAGATGTGCTTGTGCGTCACATGAAGCGATGTGAGCACTCAGGTGTTTGTGTTTTAAAGGCAACGTAAAGAAGAGTTCGATGCTAAGCGAGACGAGCTTAAAGCCCGACCACCCGCGGCCATGCAATATAATTATGTCGGAGGGGTACTGACTTGCAGTGAATGTGGACACACCTTCACTCCAAAAATTGGCTATATCAGTCAGCTGAGAGCACACTTGTGAAATTCTCAATATGAAGATCCAAGTTGCTGTGGCCGAAATCGGTCAGGATCATAAAAATCGCATGCAGATAGACATTTATGTTGTTTGCACCGCTTGCTTCATTGGATTGCAGATAGATGTTAATCTTATAATAGTGACCGAAAGAGTGAAAGTAAAAGGAGTAAATGATGCTTTGACGTCAGACAAGGGAGGATGGAAGAAGAAAACGTGTTATTACGACCACAAGTAGAATGGGATAAGGACAGGAAGATGATGATGATGAGTGACCGTATGAATTTGGATAGCCATGATGTGACATGAGCCGTCTAAACTGGCAACATTTGGACGAGAACTATACTCGGTATTGGGTGGATAGAGGCTGAAAAAGAAGAAGATAATAGATGATGATACTTTAGGTACTGTGCACCAACATTTTAGGAAATGTCTTTTACAATAATAGTAATTTTATGGTTACAATAATTTTGCTTATCTTGCTGATAGCAACATCTTCCAGACAACGACTTATCAAGATTTAGATGGATTTCTTATCAGAAAATTAAATTTTTAGACAGCAGTGACCTTATTTCCTGTGTCATTCAATCTTCTGCCAACTCTCCTACTGTCTCCCAGCTACAATTTAGTGAAGGCTTTACTCCACCTGCCACCACCACATTATTTTTATTTTATTTTTTTATTTTTATTGAATAGGTTCACCAACAATTGCTTACACAGGAAACAAGATCTTACATACTAGTCTTATATAATTGCAATAGTGTAACAATTACTTATAGGTAAACACAGCATTTAAAATAATTATGTATGTAGACGTAAATTCCGTGAATCTACAGATACATCAATTTCACGCATCAAATGAAAGGAAACAGAAAAAAAAAACTAAAACTAAACAATAAACAGAAAAAAAACAAAAAGCAATGATTTTAAAGATAAAACAAAACAAAAATAATAATTTGTGATTAGATCTAAGGACCCAAGTCAGAAATCAGTCAGGCCAGAGAGAATAGACTTCTGTTTGTTACTGGTGTCAGAATGCAGATCAAGAATATCACTACAACCATTGATAGCCTTACAAATCCTAGCGCAGGGAGAGTTTGCGCCCAAGGTCGTTCTTCGCAGGGGTGCGCACAGGGGTGTTATTGGACTACGCGGAATTCTACAAGGCACACGCAGTCTAAAGAGGGCCAGCAATTTTGCTGAGTCAATTTTGTGAGAGAAAAGTTTACAAGCAAACATAGCATCATTGAATTTTCGACGCTCATCTAAAGATTTCATTCTGAAATGCTTTAACCTAGCATTGTACGAACGTATTTGTTTTGCTATCCCATTTGAAAATGCCAAGTGCCAAAGAAAACGTTTTTGAATCCGCTCGAGACGCAAAGAGTGCGCGGCGTAGTGTGGTCGCCATATCACGCTGCAGTATTCCAATATGCTCCGGACAAGGCTATTGTACAGCAATATTTTCGTCCTGTTGCTGCTAAATGTCCTACAAGTTCTCAGAACAAATCCCATCATTTTGGATGCTCTTTTGGCTATGTTGTCCATATGAGGTACGAATGTTAATTTTTTGTCATATAATACACCAAGATCACGCATGGTTTCGGTTTCATTTATTGCTTTGCCATTAATGCAGTAAGCAGATGCAACAATATGTTTAGGAGTTTTTCTAGAAAATGTCATCTGGTAACATTTTTTTGCATTTAGGTGCATACAATTTCTTTCACACCAATCAACAAGCCTATCGAGATCTTTCTGGAGCTGTTCTGTGTCTTCAGTACCAGTTATAATTTTAACTGCTTTTAAGTCGTCAGCGTATATAAACACTTCAGAATGATGGAAACAATCAGGGATATCATTGATAAAATAATTAAACAATACTGGACCCAAATGTGCACCCTGAGGTACACCAGAGGTAATACCCCTGAGGCGTGACTGATAACCATTGACTACTACAAAAAAGTGCCTGTCCCTCAGATAAGAATTCAACCAGCTCAACATTAGACCAGAGATTCCATAGGAGTATAATTTTGAAATTAGAATGTTATGTGATACCTTATCGAAAGCTTTACTAAAATCTGTATAGATCACATCAGCCTGCTGTCCGGAATCTAATGCAGCTATCAACATTTCAGTGAATGGCACCAAATTAGTACTGGTGGAGCGTCGAGGTACAAACCCATGCTGATTTTCGCTCAAATACAATTTGAGATGGTTTTGTACAAATGGGCAGACTAATGACTCCATTACTTTTGAGAATGTAGACAGAATAGATATAGGTCTATAGTTGGATACATTTTCCCTCGCGTCAGATTTATGCACGGGAACGACCTTCGCTATCTTCCATTTTGAAGGAAATGTACCAGTAGACAAAGACTTATTATAAATTAATGTAAGAGGAAGAGCTAATTCAGACGAACACATTACTATAAATTTGGGAGGGATACCATCTGGACCTGCACCTTTATTAATATCCAGGTTTTTTAAATTGCTATGTACGGTATCACGTTCTAAACAAAGTTCATGAAAGTTTAAGCTGTGCGTTTCTAGCATTTGCAATTGAACAGACTTGTGTTCATTGGAAGAGATGCTATCTGGGCTGTAGACTGAGGAGAAATGACTTGAAAATAGTTCGCATATAATTGTGGGATCTGACGAGGTTTCGGTACCTTTTGACATGGTATTAGGAAATGTACTAGTTCCACCCCTTTTAGTCTTAACGAATGACCAAAAGAGTTTAGGGTTTTTCAGAAGCTCCTGTTCTAGATTTATCATATAGTCGTTGTAACATTTGGTTGCCATTATATCACATTGCTTACCTATATATTTAGTTCAATAGCATCCAAGGGGTTTTATATTTCTTGAAGCGCACCCTAATTTTATTTTTTTGTTTAATAGTCTTATTAAATTACGATTGAACCACGGTGGGTATTTTTGAGACTTAGGTAAATGAATGGGTACATATCTTTCAATAGCTGTCCTCAGATTTTCATAGAAGATTTCAAGCATTTCATTCACATCTCTCGGTTCCTGAAATAAGTCATCCCATTTCTGTACACTTAAATATTCACGAATAGATTGGTAATCAGCCTTATGAAAGTTATACTTTTTGTAGTCCTTATTATAGGGTAAACCAATTTGTTCATTAAAGCACATGTTGATTTCTATAGGCGGATGGTGACAGTCAACAATACTTAAGGGATTCATACACTCATTAACAGAACTTGATGAATTTGTTGAAAGAACCAAATCCAATGTGCGACCTGATGTGTTTGTTACATTATTGAATTGATTGAGCCTATTGATAAGGACGAAATCTATAAACGCATCCGTTAAGCTAGTTGAATTCAAAGACGGGTGATCAACTGCTCTCCAGTCAATGTTGCCTAGGTTGAAATCGCCAATAATACTAACGTGTGAATCTTTAATTTGTTCGAAGACGGAACTACAGTTACCCATAAATAACTCCAAGAAAGATCGTCGCACTGGGGGAGGTAGATACACCGCACAAAAAGCTAGACGATTTATGGCACGTGATCCTGGCATTTCTATAGTCACCCACAGATCCTCACAACTACTTTCCCATTCTGGAATGCGTTTGGATTTCAGATGAGTTCTAATAGCGATCAAGACGCCACCGCCCTCCCTACGACCTCGAGAACAGACCTCCCTATCCCTCCTATAAACTACATACCTGTCATCAAACAGCTCTCCATCCAACACAGAGTCATTAAGCCATGTTTCCGTGAGAATTATTACATCATATTGGTTGCAGCAAATATTACGATAAAATGCGTGAGTTTTAGTTCTCAGGCCTCGACTATTCTGGTAATAGATTTGCAAACTATTGAATTTAAGAAAAACTAAGCTACACATACATGACAACAAGAAAAATCAAGTTTGCAACTTAAAGAATCAGATCAGTTTGCTCAAAGTATCAGAGTTCTTTATTAGTAGGAGCTCTGCAGTGTCATCCTTCTTGACGTAGATTTTACCGTTCCTTACCCAAACGTACTTATATCCAAATTCCCTTGCTTTAATCCTGGTTGCGGCGTGGAGGGCCTTATTGGTTGTAGATAAATGCTCCACTACATAAACTGGGGTTTTACTTCCACTGATACCGAAATCAAGGCTATTAAGTTTGTTGTCTTTATTCTGCTTGTTGTAATTTATGACCGCTGCCAAGAGCTGATCGCGTATCCTTGGGCTCGATAACTGGACTACCACTGATCTTGGACGGGGCTTGAGGAGTTAAGCTTAGCAATACGAGTAACATGTGCAACATCATTGTCCTTAAGGTCACATCCGACTATTGAACCCAGTTTTTTTGTTAAGTTAAACAAGTTTTCCTGCTTGTGCTCAGGCAGACACTGGAGTTCTAGGTTGTTTGCCCTAGCTTGCTGTTCAAGATTATTCATTTTCAGTGTGAGGTCACCCACGGTGCTCTTTAATTGCGCATTTTCAGAATTCAGTGATTTTAAGTTGTTTTTCATTGATACATGTTCTATTTGCATGTCATCAAAACACTTAGTGTGAAATGTGAGGGAAGTCTTCAGACCTTCCACTTCTTTCTTGATAGGTTCAAGCAGGGTATTAATGAAACTTGTCATTGTTTTCTTAAAATCCTGGAGTATTACGTCAAACTGTTTCGTAACAACTTCTTCCACAATAGATCGCACCTCCTCCGCAGTTACAGTTCTGACTTCTGGGGGAGAATTTAATGCCGGGCGTTTATTACCTCTGGTAGTAGACACATTACGTATCGGAGTGTAATCTTTCTTTGACGATTTGGGAAGGAGACTAAGACACTCCTGACACTTCCAGTTGCGATATTCATCAGAGTCACTATCAATTGGCGGAACAGTCAGACAGCAGAAATGAAACATTTTATTACAATTAATACAAGTAATTTTCGGTTCATTTACATCTTCGTTACCATTAGAACAACATCCCCAAGAGCTTTTAATTGAGGTCATTCTTACAAGATAATTTTTGTTTCTTAAAGTTGTCTGTCGTGGTAGTAGGTAATTAGTCAGTTAGCGGTTCCAATATTGTACGAGATCCAAACAAAAATAACAAAAAAAACAGTTGAAACAGTATGTTTTGCAGGCGACTCACTGGCCGGTGTTCGTATTTCTTGAGCGAGGCCGCGAGAAAAACGTCGTAAGCGCCGTGAATACCGTGTCGCTTACGCGTACTTGTGAGACACTATATAAACACTTAATGACGGTGTGCTAAATTATTTAAACTTTTGTTATTCGTTCAATTGTTTATATTAAATCACTGCGAATAAGTTAAATCACTGCACAGTTCGATTATCACCTTTTACACAATGATTATTTCCATTTATTAACTGCTTGAGATACTTTTAGAGACTATAAAAACACTTAGAAATTGATGAGCAAGATAAACGCTGTTTACTGCACGAAACGTACGTCGAGTATATTATGGCAAAACAATGTCAAAACATGTCCAAAAATTAAAAAACCGGGCAGTGTTCGCTCTGCTAAAATAGTTAAAACACAATTATCTACTAAAAATGTCGATAATTTTTATCTAGAGATAATGACTGATTAAAACGAAGCGTAACTCATCCGTAAACTACCGTTACCAAATCCAATTCTAGACTTCCACAAATTGCTGACTAACAGTCGGCGAACCAGCACACAAAAGGCTTCCCATGATTAAAGAACAGATAAACATGATTCACGTTCTAACTGTATTACAATATACACCAAAACATGAACGTATTAATCTTTTTAAAATCACAATAAAGATACTTCCGCCAAACCTTTTATTAAAGCCCCATCAGTTAAAGCAGAAACTGCAAACAGAGAGCATGCTACACCATTCTGAACTTTATCACCTTCTAATAAGAGTCGTATAGTGGTGTAAATACAACAAAGTGCCGGATGTGGGCAATGGAACGGTTGTCGGGTTACCTGACATGCGGGTCTTGAGTGCACGGTAGACCACAGATCATGGATGGTTGCTTACATTGTGCCACTGGTCCCACGATCACGTTAATGAAAAGATTTAGTCTCAGTTACAGAAATCTTATTCAATTCCATTTGTGGGATAATTGCGTCACACATTCACTATTTGAATGTTTGTTAATTTTGACAATTCAACAAAATTAATTGCGTTAGCTGTTGAGGAGATGATTATTTCGACGACGACGAACTGATTTACTATTTTGAGAGAAAAGTGTGATCAATGTCAAATGGGGACTTGTTTTAAAATCTAATGAAAACCCAAATGAGCTTGGGAGTTTGACTAAAATGTTTAAAATTAAAAATATTTTTGAACGTGACAAAGAGGAGGGTGTAAAAAATTAAAAATAAAAACTTAGACTTGCAGCTTTCATAAAACTGTAGTTTACAAATCGAGAAAATGATGCTATATTGTCTCACAGGGAAGAATGGTAGAAGAAAAATTATTGCGGCGAGGAAGATGCTACAATTATGTATTTACATAATAACAAAGTAATCATGCCTGACGTTCACTATATCAAAATCGGCCTCCTTGTTCTCGATACGGACATTATTAGATCTTTAGCAACTTCATCAAAATTGCAATATTAATAACCGTTTGTATTAGATTTTAGATCTCATAAATGGCTAATGTTATTACGATCTGTTGCTCAAATGTTACACATTATTGTAAGGAGACTATGTATGATGAGCCATTATATTGAAGCATATTTCTCTATTACTCCACGCTTACAAAACGATTTTTTGTGTAATAAATCTACTTTGGATTCGTGAATTGTTCGACTAATGTTCAATATCATTATGACTAAAGTTACTTGTAGTTTGTGGAGTAATATCATTGTTATGATGAATGGTCCTTGCTTCTTCTGATTTGAAAGATCGGATGTTGAAATAGATTTAGAACTCTTCTGTTGTGTAGTTTTTCGCAGATCAATGTTGTGTTTTTTTTCGCGTCTGTAGTGTGAGTACACATTTGCCTATGGCTCAGGATTATTTTTTGTGTATTGTCCAATAAATACCTTTCTTTAGCTATTTTAGGCGTAGTTACTTTTTTGTCTAACAAAAATACAATTGACTGAAATCTGTCTAGACTACTAGACGAGACGCTGTCTCCACTTCAAGGTCTAAAATTTTGGCCTACAAGTGAAAATAACGTCGTTAGTTTAGAATTGGAATGAACTATCATTTGGTTTGATGCCGAGGTCTTGCAGTGGTATTGGGTTATTTTCTTTATTTACTATACCGACTAATTCATTACATTTTTAAATATTTTCTAAAGACATAAAACCATTTAACTTCGGTGTGGTAGGAGGGATCAAACTACAGATGATTAGGGATCTAAAGACACGACCCTCTTCACAATGCGATTCGTATTGGAATAATTATTGAGATTTTTGTTAGGAATTCTCAGTAGGACTTAGATTGGATTAGCAATAGCGTCGTCATCTATTATAAGACTTAAACTAACTGGCAGAACTATACTATAGTCCGTGTACTAGAGGTATTCTTAGACATCATTATCAGCCTGAAATGTTCCCACTGCTGGGACAAAGGCCGCGTTTCTGTGAGAGTGAGCAGGTCACCACACAGGTGAATCCAAGAAGTATGGGTTGCAGAAGTCACATGTCTTTGAATTTTAGGTTCTAGGACTGACCCCAGTTAGAATAAGGCCTTCAAAAACCTGCCTACATTCCTTCTATTTAAAAAAAATCACTACACCAGAGATTACTTTTCTGGATTTTTTGAGATAATTCAGTTCAAGTGTAACACAATTTGTGTCAGGCAGGTACGAACATCCAATTTTAGAGCACACAAAAGTAAATCCAGTTTTTCAACAATAAAACGCTCCTATGAATACAATTTTTTGTGGGAAATGTACCGTGAAATAGATTTTTTAAAGCAGGTTGAGTGTAGGCAGCGGATGAAGTGACAGTTATGGTATCAAATTACGAAGACAACAAGAAAAGTTTTTATTCAGTTTTGTAGTTTAATGGACTGCCTCTTTGGGGCGTACTGTATAAAATAGTTTTTGATCTAAGTTAAAAAGACGGTTATTTAGCAATTCGGGATTACCAAAAGCATTCACATTTTTTATATTTATAATTTGCCGATACCATAGATTTTGACCTTTATCGCACCTGATGGCAAGCGAAGATGTGGTCGACGATGAAGCACGCTTGCCTAGAAGTAATATATTCGCTTTTTGCTCTTGAAAGACCCCAAGGTTGTAGCTATCAAGAAATACAGACACCGATATAATTCCACTCCTTAACTACGGGTACGATAATAGTATTGTAAGATTCGAGCATCATAATATACAAGTGAATATCTTCTTTAGGACTAGAGAACGTGGTTGCAAACTTGCTACTGACACCTACACTGGCATTCGGTCAGACTACGTTAGATTTTTCAAAAAAAGTTTTGTTTTTCTTACTGACGGACCAATTAGATCTGTTTGTTGTATCTGTCAGAGTCCCGAATACGGCGTCATGTCTGAAATTCGTCCATACCGGTCTGATCTTTACTCAGCCGTAAGGTGACCCAATACATTAACCCCACAATCATAACCAACAAATTCATCAGAATAGTTCCTCTTGACGTCAGCACTGACGTTGTCGTCCGAGTTTCAGAGGTGCCCCTAATTGACGTCAGGAAGGGGGGAAGACGTCAGGAAAGGGGGAAGACGTCAGAGGCGACTAACCTTAACCCGATTTAATATAAGAATCTGTTGGAATAGTGACGCGGGAAACTAAATATAGTTTGGGGCTGAACTTGGGTAACCCTTTGTGGGTGTATTAAACGATTTTGTGGTGATGGATTGGTATAAATAGCGAGTTTAAGGTTCAAGTTCCTTTAGCTTGTTGTCATAATTAGGGAAATGGATTATAAATACACACACTGCGTTAACATTGCGCATGACACACATTTTGATTTACACTTAATAAGCTTGCTTTTGGCTATGCCTCGCCTAATGTGAAGCAATGATGTGGCAAAAAAAAAAGATGGGATACGCTTGCCTCCAAGAAACCAATTCTCTCGAAACTTGTGATCCATGTATTATTTGATCGGGGAACAGAGAAGGTACCTATCTTTCAATTGTTAAGGATTACCAATAGGTATAGTTGTGATTTGTACAATCAGATAAGTAGTTCAAGTTGATACAATTAGTTTCCCAGACTTCACATCGCCATTTATAAACAGCCCTTCACAGCCAAAAAGTAAAAAAATAATACTTATAAACATGCGTTTGCAGTAAAATTGGAGAAGAGAGGTTACTTGCTTTTCAAATTTTTATAATAAACGTTCATCAAATCTTTGTAAATAATTTATTTTTAAATTCACAAATAGGTACAAACAAACATAGATGCACAATACAAAGAAAGGAAACATCTAGTGTAAAACAGTGTCTTTTTGACGTGTAAAAGAGTTTGCCAAAACCAATTTACTGAATAAATATCATTTAACATCTGAAAAAAAAATACTGAAGACTCTACAATTATTAATTCATTGTGGGTTAAAAACTAGCGACATGGACTGAACCAGTCAATCGCTAAGCCTCTGCGTCAAATATAAATGATGGAGTAGATTACCAAGTGAAGTTTAAATAATAGGTAATTAAAAAGATAGTTTTACTAAGCCTTTTCCCTTTCTTCTGGCTATCCGGCTTCCGATTTGAAAATACATCCTGCCAAATTCCAAGGCGTAAAGTTTACAAACGACATTACCATGACATAATATCATCAATTCATCATACATTCGTAAGTATCAAAAGCATACGTAGCGTCACGTTCACGTTTAATTAGACAGCGCGAGCGCAGTGAAAGCGAGCGGAAACACAAACAAGATGGCGGACGAATAACAATGGTGTATTAATATCTTGCGTGGATGATTATGAAAGATTAATTTGTCCAATTTTAATGGTGGTGTTACAGAATCGTCTGTCTTTTGTTTCTGGTGATGACAGTTTTATGACTTTGGTGATGGGAAACTGGTGGAAGACGGATGTAAAAGAAATTGTGGATGAATCGGAATTGGGTCAAGATTGTAACGACTTGTTCCTATTGATTACAATATTAAAGTTGCTGTTAACTCTAGCCTAGGTCAGAGATGACAAACACAAAGCCACTGATGAGCTTCACCAGAAGAAGCCTGTTCAGTCTAACTAAAGAAATTCGGGTTGTATACATTCGGGAACACAGATGCAGGTAATGAGTTCCACACTTTTGCTCACATGAAAGGTATCACAAGTACGTTGCCGATCCTGTAACGGTTTTACGCCCTTTTTAGGGTGTGTAGAAAGTAGATTGGAGATTTGTTCCAATACTTAAGGGGAATATCGATACTTATTGAGACAACCAATGTAGCTACCGATGAAGTACCTATATGAAAGATGATATGGCTAAAAAGGTAGTCGCTTTTAAGATTTCGACTGAAGACGTATGAGAGTAAGAAGATGAGATGCAGTGACATAGAAGAAGAGAATATGAAAATATTGGTTTAGCAAAAGAGTCTGGCGTATGATTATTTTATATAAACTGACTTAGAGGTTTCCATACCCATTCAAAAACTGGCCAAAATAAATATTCGAAGTTTTCATTCCCGTTCAATCCTGCACCAAATCTTCAAGCATAAATCAAAAGTTAATGGAATTTCGCATAGTATCTATAAATTCTTAGTTTAAATGCGAAACTTGCGCAATGTGCATGTGGGTTATCAAAAATGGCTCGTAGCCAGAAGTAACTATGAGCTATTTTTGTTTTACATCGTCTGTGCAATCTTGTGCGTTGAGTCCTGTTTATGCGTCAATACTTTTAATTTTAGCTTGCTTCAGTAGTCCTTCAAGTAATACTATATACTAGTCTAGCTAACATTGTTCTTCTGTATTTTTTTTTGGATTTCCTGAAAAAGTCTTCATCTTTGATATTTTACTTCCCAACTTCTGTGGCCATCCACTTTCTAACTTCAAATATTCTATACAATTGTTACCTCGATCGTGTGTGTTCGAACGAATATTGTTTTTCAACTGCATGATGATAATTCCAACGATCTGTTTCGTTCAAAAATTCTGTTTATTTTTAGTGAAGAACTGCGAATTAAATATTTGTTTTGCTAAATATTTATAGTGTTAGCTTTTTACACAAAACTAGAATCAAGATAATAACTAGTTCGTTACAGTACAAATACATTTCTTTCTTTCCACATTTCTAAAGACCTATGCGGAAACCGAGCCAGTGAGTTGCAATTACGTAATTTTCCGTTCCATGCCATGAAAACACGCGCGACCTCGAAATGTAACATATTTTTTGTAACTATTAACATTTGTAAATAGCGTTACACTAATTAATAAGTAGCTTGTGCCATAATTATAAGATGCACAGCAGTTATGTTGAGATAATGATCAACACGGTGATAATTCAGAGTAAAGTTAAGTCGGAATAGGCTATGAGGATGGCGGGAATTAAGGAGATGGTAAAAGTATATTTAATTTGGAACTGGGTCATTTGATGTCGCATTAAAGTAGTTATTATCGTTAAGTACTACTAGATGTGGAAGTAAAAAGGGCGAAAAGAATTTAATCAATTTGGGAGATGAAGAAGAGGCAGATCAAAGAAAGGACGAAGGGGTTGTATGAAAATCTAAAAAAAAGAGTCGTTTGTCAGGTGCAGTCCAAGAAAAAAAACGTCGCATAAAGTTCGACCCGAAAGTAAGGAAGATGATAGGATTTCGGGGTCATAACCCATCAAACGTTGACGACAATCGAATCTAGAATCCCGAAACGCAATGATCTTCTAACAGCAAACCTAGCCTACATTACTAACAAAATTATTATGGAATCTACGACTCCACATCTAGATTTGGACTGACAAGCAACATTACCAAGTTATTTACCCGCACTAGTTTCTAACCGCCACACAATTCAATCCACCACAAACATAGTAAATATTATTCGATTTAATGAGTACTCCGCGGTTCTAGTGGCCTCTGTTATGAAACTACGCTTGTAGTATCGTGTATCTCTGTTGTCATCACTACACGTAACAATAAATATCTGAAGTAGAGTAACAATATTAATTATCATCATCTGTCCAGTCTTTATACGAGTACTAAGAAAAACTTCCAGTCCAACATGATGCGGTTCATCATCATTATCTATTTATCCTTTTTCAGCGATAACATCTTCTTTCAATTTCCTCTGAACATCAGGATTTTTTATTACATGGAGCAATTACCTGTCTTTTTTTTTGGGACAAACCCACTACCCTATTCCCAAATCACTGCAACTCCTGAAAGCCAGAATCAACAGTGGCAACCGCCAGAAAAGCGCCGAGACAATGAAGCTCGACGTGTCCCGGAGAATGAATTTACCTGTCTTGGATCCTGCAACGAAATTAATCATAAAAGAATAGTGGAGGAGTAAGAAAAATATGTTACAATTCAAGCATCTATTTCACTTTTACAGCTTATGTTGGTTTTTACATTTTCGGATTTCTGATTAACTAAGTCTTAAAGATGCATAGAATAGAACTAGCCCCAATGGCTCAACGTGCTTTCTCAAGGATAGGGGGATTTTTATAATGTCATGGCAACTCAACCATGTACTGAACTCGTTGCTAAACCCAGACCGTGGCTATCGATTTTTAGCTGCAAGTCCATCGATTAATCTAAATAAATACATATAACTCAAAGGTGACTGACTGACATAGTGATCTATCAACGCACAGCCCAAACCACTGGACAGATCGGGCTGAAATTTGGCATACACGTAGATACTCGTATTATGACGTAGGCATTAGCTAAAAATTGAATTTTGATCAATTGTATGCCCAAGGGGATAAAATAAGGGATGAAAGTTTGTATGAAACTTAACTATGTATTTTTTATAACAAAAATACATAGTTAAGTTCCGACATCCACGCGAACGAAGTCGCGGGCACATCTAATACAATATAAGCTTAGAGTTTAATTAAAATGCTTAAATACCAACAATTGTAAACTTGTAGTTATAAATGATTTCATAATTCACGACTATCTGAGACAGTTTACCTGCACTTTTTGCTATACAGGTTTTTGAAAGGATCTGCACAAAAAATCTTAAGAACAGATGCTTGCGATCGATCAGCTCACAGCTGGCATTGAAAAAATGGATTAAAAAAACATAATGCACCTTTTTATTTTAACGGAGGTTATATTTCATCATTGATCTGATACATTCGTTATGAAGAAATTATTTCTGCGCTCTTTAAATAAAGAATGGTTGTGTAAATTGCTGCTGAATTGCATTCAGAGACGTGAAGATTTATAAAGTTTTGGAACGAAGTTCCTTATCGCGGGTTGTGAAAGGGGGCTAGACGGAAAAAATTCTTACGAAAAGTTGTCACGACACTTTTTGGAACGAAGTTCCTTATCGCGCGTTGCGAAAGGGTGCTAGAGCTCTAAGAGTGGAGTGGAGTGAAGTGGAGTCGCGAGTCGGAGGATGGAGTCGATATATTCTTATTTATCACATGAACGGTCGCCCAGAAGTATTTATTGAAGCAATATATGTAGATAATGTAGGTTACACACAATATTAAAAAATGTCCTTAAAACACTTTAGCCTAAATGTTTATGGTTGACAATGAAAACACTGAGCTCAGGACGAGAGGAATTTACAGAACATTTTTAAACAAGAAAGGTCGTGTTTCTGCGAAAAATCTTGATAATGTGATTATGACTTTCACCCTGAAATACAACGCCATTATAATTATGGAGGCTGCCGTAACTAACATGTAGATTTAACAAAAAGATAAAGCAAAAACACGCACCTTAATAAAACGATTAAGAAAATCAAGATGTGTAGTTTTTGATTCAGAATCTCTTGAAACAGAACATCCAAAAGACATAGCTACAGTCACTACTCCAGTAACAATTGGATTGTGTGCGAAAGTGAAAGGAAGCGAAGGGCTAGTACTGACAGTAGTCGGTACAGTACTGACCTACCGCGATCATGTCGGGCGTGCTCCCTCGGAATGTGAAGCTGCTCCTTTAAAACTATGGGAGTAGAACTTCGATGATTTGAATAGGGCATAGTATGATCCCTTGGGGGACACCCAAAAGGTGAGTTGTTACAGCAAGGGATTATTCCTTCAAAACGGTGTGTCGTACTTTATTGATTTGCACAGGAGGACATTTATAATCTCTTTTTTTAATCGTGGTACAGTCAACAAATGTGTCCTCCCACCCAGGGCAAGGCGGGAGGGACTATCAGACTCGTACTGATTAAAATCCACGGTGTTCTTCAATAGCCCTTTACCGTTCCAGGGTCACGGTTATTAGAAAAGTCTCGCGACCCCGGCAGGCTTTGGCCCTGTAAAAGGGGGCCCTGTCATCATGCTGACACTCTTTGAGACGCGCGTGGAACATAACGCCCTGTCGATCCGGGTATGGTCCATGGTAGGACAGCGAGTCGCCCGTTACTCCCTCGCATGTCCGCACCTACGGTGGCCGGAGATCGTCTTGCGACGTCCGTCGCCGTGTGCGTCTACCACCGCGGGACTCTTATAATCTCTTGGAGTTATTTTGAAGGTTCTTAAAAAACGGTAGTTAATTTTGGATTGGCAAGGAAGAAGGAGAAACAAATTATAAAAGTATCGCAATAACTATATTTACGAGTACATAGCACACAATACAATTCTTTTAACTGTAAATGGACACTAACACCAAGTTATTCAATACGAGTGCAATGCACCTTTAGAAACCATTCAAATACACCTGTTCGAATTGAAAATGTTTTACTGCATCACTTTAATCCTGCTAGACAGAATTTAATAGGATTTCGCTTGTAGGGATTGGAATTGGAAATCTCTTCAGCTATAGTTAATCCTGAAAATGTCTGTGAGTGACAGGTTTCTATGAGAAGGGTACTCAATCAACGTAGTTGAATAAGTTGGAAATCACTAATGGTTTGCATGATAATCTGAATTTTGGATTTGACGTTAAGGAAAAATATTTGTACGAGTAGTTTGAATTTAATTTTCTTGAGTTCAAGATAGTAAAGTGACATCCACCAACCCGCATCGGGCCCGCGTGGTGGATTATGGCCCTCTCCCTCTCACAAAGAGAAGGCCTGTGTCCCAGCAGTGGGTGCATTACATAGGCGGATGATGATGAATAGTTGAATCAGTCTAATCCCTAAATTCTCTTTAAATTTGAAATTGACGTTCAAAAGTGCCTCTTTGATGGCCTAATTGGAATAAATGATTTGACTTTGACTTTGATGATGATGAAGACTTATTAAAGAAATATTGTAAAAGATTTTTTTGATTTTCATTATATTAATTGTATTTTTTTATCCTCAAAACTTTTTACATTTTGATAATCTTTTCTTTACCAGACGTTGAAACGACCGAATAGCGAATCTGGTAAAATTCATCGATGTCTTGTTTGTTAATTCACTTTTAATTGAAACTAATTAATTTTTATGTTTTCACAATATTTTTTATATTTAGGTACACAGGTCAGTAACTTCTTAGTTCTTTCCTGTATGTTTTTAAAGTCAACAGAGTCAAACTGGTTGTTCAGGTGTTTGTGAACAATAGGCTCGCAACCTGTTACCCTCTGCAATAGCACTGTTGTTAACTTTAGTGCTAGACCTAAGTGTTAGTAAAAGATAGGTACTTTATTCGTTTCCTGTTTTAGGTTCTCATTTCCTGGTAAACTTTGGTTTAGTTAGTGTTAGTGTCAGTTGTTTTCTTTTAGTTTAAGTAACTAATCTCTCTAATACTGACTGTTTCTGACTCCAAAATAGATTTGATTTCTAGCTTTAAACAAATTGTTTTATAACAGCTTCGTTATTTTTGCGTGCTCTGACACTACTGTTAAGTCTGTGGTCCTTGCTTCATTTCCCAGGACGGGTAAAGTGTTATTGATTTTTTTTTTTCTATCAGGAAAATTTCAAAAGATGCCATAAAATGGATTTGTATCTTGTTTATAGCAATAGGCCCATCCCCCTCTTACATAAGGGTAAATGGAGAAATATGGGATTAACTATTCGGTACCTACATCTATATGTCTTAATTCTACCACAATTCTACGTTGAACTGTTGTTTAAATTTTCTATCCCTGCATTGCATTCTTAAGAATGCTTCACTTCCTTCCTGATCGCACAATTTTCAATCTACATTATTTTCTCATTAATTTCTTTCTGACAACTTCTGACGTAACTCACAAGGAACTATAAATACAAGTGTGAATTACTTTATATTTATCTCTCACATAATATGTAACGACGTACTCCAACTAAGTTTTATGTAATACTTAGGAAATGACTTTGAGTCTCGTGTCATGCTGACTGTTCGCAAGAAATGGATCTAAAGTGCAACTACAGACAAAGATTAGTATAGCAGATACCTAAGTATGTTAATTGTGTTTATTAATTTCAGTATTTTATCAGTAATCGATTGAAAAGCATTGCCATTAGGTGCCATATTACCGGTAGTTGTAGATTCTTCTGCAATTTCTGTTTTATTATTATTTAGTACAGTATTATTATTGAATGCTGATTTAAGTTGTAGCTATTGCTGTGTCCGTTCACAGAAAAGCAAACCTAGCATAATCATAATCTTCCATTGATCAGCGAACGAATTGGTGTCTATTTTTTTCATAAGTGGACTTGAAATTATAATTTCTCAGTTACCGATAGTTTATCTAGTTTCTTGAATAACGAAATTTTTGTCAAACTTGTTTACGAATCATAATATCCATCAACTATGGAACATTTAAGTTTCTCAAACTTTTACGTTGAAATACTCCCTGAAGCAAGCGACCATTTCATTAGTAGTTACTACTGTAATTAGACCGACGGTTTCGTCTCTTTTAATTACCACGCCAGCTTCATGTGTCTGTGCTATAAAACTTAATTGCCCTTTGATTTCGTCTTTAATTGCATCAACCATTATTTCTTAACAGAACCCTTTCTATAAATCATAGATTACTTAGAATCTTTGGTAGTCTTTGATTAGATTTAAAGTAACCTTGGCCGGATTAACAATGACATAACCGTAGCTTAAAGTGGTGACTCAGTGCTCGAGTCTAGATATTAAGATTGTTTACCTAAACCTTTAATAAGGTCGTAGCCGATTAACTTTCTACGAGTGTTTACTCTATGACCGCCGAAGAGCGCAGCCGTGTCGTTTCGCCGGTCCACGGGTCTACCGCGCTCAGTTGCGACTCGGCTATGGCGCGGAATGCACGTCATATCTACTGCGCGATTTTCAACGTATTGTTTACGTGAATAAACCTCGTTTCCTATTTCATTGTTAGTATTGTTACTACCAACTACTGTTGACGCGAGTGGTAAATGTTCAGTTTGTAAAGTGCTTGTGTTGTGTGTATAATGGCCAACTTGACGCTCCGGTACCTGGATGAGTTGTCCTATGTTTTGAACAGCCGTAGGCATTTGGCGAATCAGGCGAAAGCATCTTCTGTTGGGGATTTGCTTAATGCTGAAGAGGAACGGTTCACACCGGTATGTTATGTTTGTGACACTGTTACACTAAGATTTTAATTAGTAACTGATGGTAACTGAGAATTTTGATCTAAACAGCAAAACTGACAATCACTTGACTGCTGACGTTTGAAATTCCGTTTCACCAAAAAAGACAATAAATATACTTTTTTATAAATGACGTTTGCGTTCGAATTTCGTTTGTAATGGGGACGTTGTTAAGGTGAGATTTGACTGCATCCGATTTAACCAGTAGATTGTAATCAACTGATTGCGCCTTGTCGCAGAGATTCAAGGTCATATTAATAATTCCGTGATTAGTTTTCCAACATTAAATCGATAGCCTGAGTTGAAATCATATACGGTTGAATGGAAAGCGATTAATTGATTATTTATAAATCTACCCATGTTGATGATCACGTGGCTTGATGACATTTGCGATAAGAAAATACCAAATGCATTTTATATGAATCTTGAGTAAATTGCACGTAACTAATGCATATTAATAACACGGATGTTCGAATTCGACATTTTACTTTAATAAAATAAGAAAAAAAGAACTTGATTCGTGAAAGGAAAATAAGAAGTCAAACACGAAATGAGGTCGCTGTGGCATGCAACCTTTTAGATGCAATACAATAAATACAATCTGTTGAGAACTTGAGACTAATGAAATACTTAATGCACTTTGGTTACATGATTTGAAGTTATGCATTATTATTGCCAAAGAATAAAATAATGATGATGTGACGTCTGACGACGAAGAACAGCAAAAAGGAGATGATGATTAATAGTGCTAAAGAAAGAGTAAATGATTCCGTATGACATGGAAGAAGAGGAGAAGAATGGTTAAAAATCAAGTCTAAAAATCTTTCGAGGTGTTTTTTATATTAGGGAATTCTCAGTAGCAGACCGCAGCTGGCATTCTTGAATTAGATTCCTGCATAGGACGGAACTATGCTGATGGAACACATTCATACATTTGCCCAACATTTTGAGGATTAGAGACATGTTGATTTTTTTATTTCTGAAGTCTGCAATGATAAAAATGACGAAAATTTAACAGTTAAAAAAACAGCTATCAGAGAAAGTGCAAATCGTAGTTAAACGTGTAAAATCTTGACAATAATAGTGTTTATACGAGACATCAGACATGCCAATTACTGTTGTAATTCATAGTCCCACGCTAATTGTCAACACAATTTGTCTTTAGTTAGCAGATGAGGATATAAAAAGTAAACATTCAATCGTTCTACGTAATAAACACGTCTAGTTATCCACATACTAAAACATCAATTATGTAATATCCGAAGGATTAGACAGAGATGTAAATAGTGCAAAGCTAGATCTTTAAGAACATGTGTGGTGGGACCTACGTCCATCAGTGGTCTGCAATATGATGAATGATAGAAGCCTATTTGCCATTTGGGCACAAATCCAGACACCGTGGCTGATGTACTGAAAACAAAAATATAACTCGAAATATTCAAAGATTTGATCCATGGAAAATCGCAATATACTTTGCTGAACTGGTAATTGTACTCAGGAAAGTTGTTAACTAAAGCGCTTGCAACGACTAGAGCCCAAATCTACACCCATCAACGGTAATCGCTTAGTTCTTTAGATTTCCAAAGTTGAATTTTCGGAACCTGCCCTTAACTTCAAACCAACCAAAAACAAGACACTGAAACCTATTTGCTTGTTGCAAAAAGAGTATGATTGCATAGAAAGGTTTTGAATCGACCTCAGAGTATTCAGATATCGGGCACAATGGGAACCGGTCGTTGCGGTTCATCGCTTCAACGACCATTCATGAGAATCGAGTCAAACTGTGACCGTTCTGTCTATTCATATTTCGTATCAAATCGAACTGTTTGTATTGTACAAGTTACACAGCATAGTTTACTTCGTATTGAATCTAATTAGTGACTTCCGATGTTATTTTAATTACTTATATTTAGTGGACTTCCTTGAATTTTTCGATAATTCAGTTTGGAGCGCACGGAGCCGTGACGATATTTATTTCAGTTTACTAAATGCTGCATGATGCTCATTTTGTATTTTCGTTAAAAAGCTTTTTCTTTTTCAAAATTGCTTTGCTGCTAAACTCAGTGCCACTAGTTTTTGTGTCGAATTCTGTGAAAAGAGTTTGTCTATTTTTAAGTTTAAAAAATTTGATCGGAGTTTTTGTTACTATACCTCAGCTTTCGAGTTCATCGTATTAATCAAAGTTCTAATTTAGTTTCTCTTTTATTTATAGAATAGAACGTTTGGGGTTAGCTCTAGACTTTCTGAAGTCCGGTCTGAGCGTTTTATAGATTTTAAAATATCTCATCAGGGTCTTTTCTAGCTTCAATGGCTTCTTTGTTTTCACAAATACATCATCTGCCGTTCGATCATCATCAATGTGCTGAAATTAAGCAACAGTTTATTATCGTTGGTGTGAAAATATAACAATAATTGCTCGCTTCACGATTGTTTCATCAATATAATCAAATTTAGACTCTGACTTCATAATTTTACAGTGTATTTTGCTTCGATGTAAGCAGTAAGTGAATCTTGTCGTGTCTAGAGAATGGATTGATGACTTTTGTTGGCAGACACGAACGTTTTCGCTTATTTTTTTATGTTAAACGGTTTCCGAGATTGAAAGACTTCTTCATACTGTGTGACTTCGGGTTGATGAAATACGACACCTGGTGATTTTGAGTTGATTTTGTTTATTTCTGGTGTATTGTTATGAACAACTAGATCTACATTTTATTTGATATCATACTGTAGGTTTGACAGGCTTAGATTTTCGTAATCGTCATTTTTATCAAAGTACTGCTATAATTTTTAATCACGACTCGATGACCCTTGCCTGTTTGCATACTACTGCTATTCTGCGAAGATGATCGCTCCACCTGTATCTATTTGATCATGTCAAGTGTCCTTAGCTTTTGTATTATGTGAACTTGTGGCGTGTACTAATAAAAGTTTTTGTTTCTTTCTTTCTTTCACGAGAACCATATGCATTCCTAAAGTTATTCGGGCAAGATTCTTTTGCTATTAACCTTATTGAATATTTACCTAGATCAAATTATTCTTCAAAAACCTGTACATCATTTGCAAAACAGGCCTCCCAAAGACCACATATTTCCATCAGCAAGTTCCAATGTAAATAGTTCCGCGGTACAATCTAATGAAGCAACATTTGCCAGACAGCCGCTTGCCCCATTTGTATTTAATTCTCATACAAACAAAGAAATCTAAATTATGTCGTAAACAAACGCAAACATATGGGCAGAGGAATTAATTGCGTACAATGTGGGACAGATTGATGATGATAATTAAAAACTAGTTCATTAAGAACTCGTATTTGTAAACTTTCTTCTGCTTTCTAGACTTGTTTGTGTTGCCTAGACTTTCCTTATCAATTAATTAATGATAAATAATTGATAAGGAAAGTCTAGATCAACTGATCATGATCTTGATCGCTAATCAGCTTGCTCATTTACTGACATCCTCAGATGCAGGTACTCTTGATTGTTGAGCTTTTGACGAAATCAAATGCATAATTCTAAAAAAAAGCTGGTTGGTTTTATAGAGACCCTTATAGTAACTGCATAATTATGATGATAAAAATCTTCCCTCTGTAGTTTAAAGCAACATTAACATTTTAAACAAAAAAAAAACTAAGTAGTATTATTTAAAATGATCTAGAAGTAATGTAATTTTGCGAGAAGTGTTCCCTGGACACACTTCAACTATTACACCTTACGAATTAACTCTCAAAGAAATGTTAGTAAAGATAAAATATTACACAATACAAAACAGCAAAAATGGGGCCTGAGTGAAAGGTTCCCTACCATCCTCTGGAGTATAGCTATGTTACAACTCCCTAAGGCCTGGCCTGTCACAACACATCGCCTTCCCAACGTTGAACGATGCGAAAGTGTGGCAATGTCAGGAACCCGCGTAGAATTTTAAGTAGACCACTCTGGCAACTGGCAGACCATCCATTAGGATTTACTTACTTTCCCGGATCTATAATACTTGAAGGAGATAGACATACAGTTATGGTCCTTGAACATGACAACCTACTAATACACTAGCGAGCAAAAGTATTTAATCACTTATACAACGTGTAACGCCAAAAGCGCAAAACCTCTCTTGAGGTAACTCAGTCCACGTTAGTGAACACCTTTTTGTTCTAAGACTTTTGGATATTTGGACATGCAAAATGAGAAATTGGTCGGTAACATCTATGAAAAACCATTTTTTTTGCGACTTTCCAAAAGTCTTAGAACAAAAATTGTTCACTAACATGAGCTTAGAGAGGTTTTGCGGTTTTGGCGTTACTCGTTGTATAATATAATTGAGCCGGGATATCTCCTTTAAGAATGGCATGATTTGAATGAATTTGGTATCAATTTAAAGTTGACAGTTAAATCTTTAAATTGGTAAGTACCTAAGAATAATTCTTAACTAGTTATTAAATACTCAAGATCACGCGGAATGGAAGTAAGTGATTCCAACCTTTTGCTCGCGAGAGTATTATAAATGCAAATTGATTTGGACGTTTGGATGAATGGACGGATTTAATGAAAGAACGATCAAACAGCTCTTGATGTTCATTTTCCTGTAACAGGAGGATAATGGTATACTTGTGTTTCAATAATTTCTCTGTTATCCATGAATCCAATAAGCGAATTGGCGATTGATACCGAGGACATTTGTATTGTCTGCCATACTTTTTAAACGGATGAACCAATTCGAATGTGTTTTTTTATTATTTTAAAATCTGGCCCTATAGCCAAATGGCAAGCGATATTCGCTAATGTTCAGCAGTCGCTAATATATTATTTTGAACTTTATACTCCACTGCATATAATTAAAAATCTATCAAAGATTATAGATCGTTTTCGTTTGTTTCGTTCACTATCGCTCAGCAGTCTTTACTAGATTTTCAACTTTATAAAATGTATTAGCGACCGCTGAACGTTAACGATTGTCGTTTGCCCTTTGGCTACAGGCTCAGGTTTTTTAGCGATGGTTCATATGGTTGTTTTTGTAAAAGATTTTCGTTTTAAGGTTCGCTATTTATTGAATCATCTTGATTTAATCGATTAAGTTATTGACACAAAAACACAACATGCGTAATCAATAAAAAACCAACGGGAATATTTCAATGCAAATGCAATCAGTTCTCTTATACATACACTTTACGTTGTATTTACTAGCTTATTTATTTTTATAACATTGTCGCGATTAGGTACATTAGTTGGAATCAGTTCGTTTCCCTTTGTTCTTTGCTTTGTGGTTAATCTTTTACACATATTTATATAGCAGACCCAACGTCAGTAGGAATGTGGCAATTTGATTGTACTTTGCACTATATGCTTCTTCTTAATTGGATTTATATCCACCAAATTTTTGGTCATGTGCACTACATCATTGGTTTCTTATAAATTTTGGAAGCATTCATCTAAAATTCGATCACGAATTTGATCTTTATGTCCTGAGGTGATACAGAAGAACGCCCGTAACTTTGGTTGAAACTATGATTTGCATGCTTAGAGAGTACACCTACTACGCATTCTGTTATTGAGCAATTAAAGAAGATATTTGATTTTAGTCAATACATGTTTGACTAGTCTTTCTATTGTTGCCGTTTTTTCTAATACATAATTCGTTTGCTGGTTGAGAAATAAATTCCTTGATAACCCACTTACATATAAAACCGGTAACTTAAGAATTTTGAATGATAAGCCACGTATGAATGCGTTGAGACGTGGCGCAATGTTCAGTTTTGGCGCCATTACTGTGCGTGATAATGTCGCACACAGCAAACAGTAATTTATAATACATTTTATACGGTTATTAATAATTCCATTTTATATTTCTGTGCCTATAATCATAGTAAATTGTTATAATAACTGTTTACCGGTTGGAAAATTCTTATCAAAGGAAAACATGGAATGGACATGGGATTTTACAATATATTTCGCCACAAAAACACCAATACAGTAAAACGGGGCTATTTGGGTTTTTGGGGTTATTTGGAACGACCCAGAATTTCTCACAAAAACATCGATTATTATTGTCGGTAAACTATCAAAGTGTTCCTAGAGTTTGTAAAATAAATTCGACCTTACACCAGAATTTATTTTACAAACTCTAGGAACACTTTGATAGTTTACGCTTACAATAAACAAATGTAATTGTGAAAAAAATATTTCTATAATATCCTACCAATCCCAAAAAAAGGATTATTTTATGTGGTAGGTATTAGTCCCAAATATCGATAGATTTGTTAAAGTTTTGTTCAGCCATTTTCTATTGCTGTCCATAATAGCCCCAAATATGCGATATTTGGGACAGTCACATCTTTATTTAAGTATATTTTCAGTTCCTGTTGTAAGTCGTTACTTCAAACTTATATCTGCATAAGTAATGGGTTCTCTAAGACCCATATAATTTTTTACCATAGCTATTTATTTGACATAAACAAGATATTTGCTAAATTATATCAAATGTGTCCCAATTAGGGGTGCTATGACAGGAAACCTCCAGGGGTGCTATGACAATGACAGGAAACCTTTAAGTGCGCCCGTGGACTGGAGTTCCCTCTGTGATACGTCCGGGGGGAAGACCAGTTTTTTGGGCCGGTGCTCCCTGAGATGCGGGCAAAAACTCTTCCTTAGGCACACTGTGCCTAAGGGGTCTCTTTGCCCGTATGTAGGTACTATTATATATTCTGTGCCGTATGCGAATAGCCTGTCGTGTGGACGCTCCAACGCGTGTCCCTCTGATTAGCAGAGGGCAAAAAAATAGGTACTTGTCGAATATTTTTTGATAAACCACCTGACGTATCTTAACTTAATTATAACTTTACGGCGTAATATCAAGGTAGGCAGTAACTGTTATGTTTTTCTTTAAAAATCGAAGGCCCGTTTTACAGAACGTCACTCAACACTCAAGCATTCCTTAAAACTAGATTCAAGCCATTTGATTGGTTCAATCTATCCACGCAGAAATGTAAAATTAACTCTTTATTTACCAATCTTCTTATAAAAAGGCCTGCTACATCCACAAAATCCGAATTAAACCGTATTATCGTTTATTCAAAACACATTAAAATTCACCCACAAAACCACAGTATAGAAATCATACAGTAGGACGACGCCTTTGATCTCGGGTAAAATGCCGACATCGTCTAGACAGTTACGCATCGGCCAGGGTTGTCACAAATAAAGAATATTTATGAAATTATTTATTTATTGCAGATCAACATGGATGGCAGAATTATAATGAAAACAATATTAAACACTTATATAATAATAAAAACAAGTTTTAACCCCCTCTTTACTGCATGTATTATTAAGAAGTTGAATGAAAATAAAAAATGCAGATAAGACGTATACTAAGAGATTTATAAAAATTGAACTGATGCATTTGATAAATAGTTACTATGTGACACTGACGACGTGGACTGCGATTTTTTTTTAATTTTAACTTCCAAATAAATAAATATCATAAATACAATACAAATTAATAAATAATAAGTATATTCTAACCGCAAGGGTACTTACATACATGTGAAAAAAAAATTGCTACAGACTACCAAAATGAACAACTTTTACTATAGGACCAACTCGAGACAGATTTAAGTTATTTAGATGGCATTTCGTAACCAGCACCCCAATTTATCACGGAATTGGCGTAATACATTTAAATTGACGCCCGCCATCTTGGATTTCAAAAAGAATAGCTTTTTCGTAACAAGCACCCCATTAACCTCGAAATTGACACCCATATCAAATTCTAAGAAAAAAACGGCGTCCGCCATCTTGGATTTCAAAAAGAATGACTTTTTCGTAACAAGCACCCCAATTAACCTCGACCCATATGTACGGGGTTATTTGGGTTTTTGAGGGTATTTGGAACGACCCATATCAAATTATAAGAAAATGACCTCCGCCATCTTGGATTTCAAAAAGGATGGCTTTTTCGTTACCAGCACCCCAATTAACCTCGAAATTGACACCCATATCAAATTCTAAGAAAAAAACGGCGTCCGCCATCTTGGATTTCAAAAAGAATGGCGTTTTCGTTACAAGCACCCCAACTAACCTCGAAATTGACACCCATATCAAATTCTAAGGAAAAAATGACGTCCGCCATCTTGGATTACAAAAAGAATGGCTTTTTCGTAACAAGCACCCCAAATAACCTCGAAATTGACACACATATCAAATTATAAGAAAATGACCTCCGCCATCTTGGATTTCAAAAAGGATGGCTTTTTTGTAACAAGGACCCCTAATAAACTCAAAATTGATACCCGTACTTGGTAAATTAAAATACGTGCGCCATCTCGAAATTCACCCTTGGTAATTAATAAAAAAAGTCCACCATCTTGTCATGGGACATACAAATTATAACACAGTCATATAAATATAATATTAGTAGAATTTCCAAACAGATGCCCTGTGCAATAACCTATTAAAAAAAAGGCGTGCGCGGGTCGGCCATTTTAAATGAACAAATAAAAATAAATACCTACGCACGTCACACGCGATAGCCCTGAATGATAGAGCCCAACATAGGAACATCGTTTTGTTCCCAAGTTGGGCTCGGCTTACCCGCGTCTCACCTCTCACACCCCGCACGATTGCCCTGTCTAGACGTCTTCGTCGGACGACTGTAGGATTATTAGACTGTGCACAAAACATTTCAATACATACAAACAAACATAAACATCACAAATGTCAAACGTGACAGCATCCGCGTAGAGATTTACGCAGTGCCTCTGTTGCTGATGGAAATTCAACCTTATGTGTTGGTGGTAAGGTCGGTGGGTGAGGGCAGGAAGCTGTGGGGAGCGACAGGATGGTTGCAATTGAATGAGTGCCCTTGCCAGGAGATCATCCTGTTGGTTTGATTGAGACTCGGGCTTTGTTTGATGGCCATGGCTGACGCAGCTGTTTGGATTAGGTATTATTTTTAGTTTTTTTTTATAACGGGCCTGAGATTTATTTTACAGGGTTGATACTATACCCTGGCCCTCTGTAAGGGAGCCCGCTTAGAGGGTCAAACCCTGTCGGGGTCATGGGACTAACGGGCTACCGTCAATCCGGAACGTAAAGGGCTATTGAACTTTGATTGGCCACCGTTAGGCCCGGTATCCACCAAAGCGGAGAGGAGAGGAGATGTGTTTGAATAACCAATCAGATGTCCACATCTCCTCACCGCTTATTGACAGACGCTTATTACAGACATCTGATTGGTTATTCAAACACAATATCTCCTCTCCGCTTTGGTGGATATCGGGCCTTAGTTAGTATAAGTCTGACAGTCCCTCCTGGCTTGCCCTGGATTGGAGGGCACATTTGATTTTACCACCGAAAAAAAACACCATAAAAAGCAATTGTATCCAGTATTTATTTCTTCTGATAGAAACAATATAAAATTGTCACTTCATTCTGTTTGTTATTGCGGATGATCATATCACGAGGAAAACAGCTGCTGTAAATCGAGAAAGGTGCTCACGAACGCATTGACATTCATCTTTCTGTTGGTAACTCGTATTGTTGTAAATATATTTCCACTAACAGTTGCCAGCGGCTTCACCCGCTCATCATCATCTGCCTGCCTTTTCCCAACTATATTGAGGTCAGCTTCCAGTCGAACCAGATGCAGCTGAATAACGGTATTTTACATGGAGCGACTGCCTATCAGACCTCCACAACCCAGTAACTGGGTACGATACCCCATGGTAAGACTGGTTGTCAGACTTTCGAGCTTCTGATTGTGATTAACGACTGTCAACGATCTACAAATGAAAGCCGGGGCCAACGGCTTTACGTGCTTTCCGAGACACGGAGGAAACTCGCTATGACAGATTGTCACCCATCCACAGACCAACCTCGGCAAGCGCGGCTTAGCCTGGAAGATCGGCCTGTGCGGCTGTAATTAAATTACTCGTATTAAGCCACGAGCTCATCCAGCGGCTTCAAACGCTACAGCTCGAAAATTATCCAACGGGAACATAAAATCGGGATAAAAACTATCCTAGTGTTAATCCAGGTTATAAACTATCTGTGTACCAAATTTTAGCCAAATCCGTTCAGTGGTTTTTGCGTGAAAGTGTAACAAACATACATACACGTACATACTCCAAACTTTCGCATTTATAATATTATTAGGATTATGATTATGTCGTTTCATATTGAGGAACTCGTTGGTAAAAAATAAAGGGCTAGAAGGATCACCGTGAATTTGAGTCAGTACGAGTCTGACAGTCCCTCCGGTCCCCCCTTAAGTGAGAGGACTCATTTGATGATTTTGCCAAGATACAACAAAAAGCGTAGAGAAATATGTTGCAATGTGGAAATATGAGTAATAAATATAGTATAAGTAGTAGTGTATTTTGATCTACTTATTGTTGTAAACTTATGATTCATCGATCCACAATTGACCAACAAATCGATGGATTCTATTTTTGTCATGTCATGTTTAGGGGATAACCATTGTAGGTGACGTGGCTGCCTATGGTTAGGTTACATAAGACGCAGCGTGATCGAAGACACGGGTATGGATGGACGCATGGACACAGATGTACGACCGTAACTAAAGTCGTTACTAAAGCGGACGAAAAATATAGCCACGATTCAAGACGCGACGTTTTGACGCGGCGCTACCGTCTACGAGTATGTCATTACGTCAAATAGCATTAAAAATGTAATACTACCACGAATTTTCCACTGGTCATGAGTACTTTAAGGAGCTATTTGTCTATTCGTAATATCATGCTGGTATTCATAGTTCGACGGTCTCGATGTCACGGGGTGGGTGTATTCTAAGGCCGAAACCACGAGTTCTTAGAGATAAGAACTTCTTATATGCGCACATTAAGAGGAAACAGCAAGGGCTGGAGAATTGAAAAATAGGTATTTGTAAAATCTATTGCTGTCGCGCAGTACCCACAACAGAGTTACAGAGCGCGATAGAGACAACAGCAGCTTGGACCGAAAATACCTTATTAAATGGCACAAAATCAACGATTCGTAGTCCCCTGATTACTCCTCCAAAACTTAACCGATTTCACTACTTTTTTCTTTAAAAAATAAAGAAAGGCATTGACCGTGTTCCTATGTTTTCCTTTTTTTATATAATCCCGTCAAATTTGTTTACTGATTATTTGAACACAGCGGAAAATTTGGCCATTTTTTTTAGGATTTTGAATGTTCATATCTCTTTTCATAATTAATTTATGGGAAAAAGGAAAACATAGAGACATGCCAATAGTGGTCATAGATTTTTCGTAAAAAAATTATTGCCCTACTGGCATTATCCAGGGAGAGAACAAGGGACTACGTTTGTATGGAAAAACGGCCGTGCTGTTTCCTCTTAAGGACTTCTTAAACTACGCTACTGGTCTGCTTACCTGCCACCTCCCTCTGCCTTGTGTTGCACGTTAACAACACCCCTATTTACGGCACTATTAAGGACTAACTTCACGACTCGCGTGACAAATAGAAAATGTCTGCACGTTCATCATTATCTTCCTGCCTTTAACCCATTTTAGTTGTAGTCGGCGCAATACTTTTTTTTCTTCAATTCTCCCATATCAGACGTCACAGTATCATTTACTCCTTTTTCTTTCATATAATTTCTTAGACAATCCAATCATCTTTTCTTTGGCCTTCCTCTTCCTCTCCATCCATCAACATTCATACTCATACCTCTCTTAGTCACATGAGTGTCATTCAACGCATAGACAACGTCTACGATGGGGTGGTTATTTATTGATTTTCACGATTAGTTGTCATTTTGTGAGTCACCCCTTTTAGTCATTTAACCATTCCAGCAATCCACAGCTTCCAGGCAATTCCTCGTAAACATTATTGTCGTAAAGACATTTATTATTTTCGTATTCTGTCCATTCAAGATATCTATCAATTCCCACCCTTATCATTTTTAGGTCAAATGACTAATGCGTTGTTGACCAAAAGCAATAAATATTGTGATTCATAATATAAATATGATTCAGTAGTCATTAAACGAGAGTATTCTAACCTAACAACATCCTTATTAATGAACGCCAGTAATATTATAAAAGCGAAAGTGTGAATGTTTGTTTGTATTTACCTAAGTACACATATCAAAAAAAGTCTGCAATCACTTTGAAAAATCGAAATCTTTATTGTTAAAGTAGACTGTAGTATTCTGGTTTCTTCTTCTTTTTAGATTTAATTTAAAAATAGGTACCCACACTAGCGAAAGACGACCACTTCTTTGAGAAACTTCACCAAGGCATAGAGATCATTAATAGTTTCAAAGTTATAGAATTTAATTTAAGTACAATCTCTAGGCCTATCTAGACAGGCACAAAAAGTACCCACGGCACAGGCTTACTCGTGGCAAAAAAATTGGAAATGACCTTGCACATACAAATGCCCATGCATCTATTCGTTTTACATGCTTCCAGACTCACCCTGTGTGGAAGAAGGGAGCAAGCAAAGTTACAGGCAAAAGTTTACACTTAAAAATAAAAGAAAACACATCCATAAACTAAAAAAAAATATGTTTTCTAACCACCAGACAAGGAATCAATTTCATTTTATAATAACGAACAGTAAATAAGGAAATCGTTTATCAAAGTTTTTTGCATGCGAACATTTTATAATAGTCTTTTATTGAGTTGAACATGTTACAACCGTTATGTCCAGTTATGTAATAAATTGTAAGATCTCTAGTTGAAGAAATCTTAGTTAATATGCTTCACGGTACATTGGGTTATTCGGCAGTGGACCTCGGACTGTGTGCTGTAAGAACAAGTAATGATACACCTGAGGTTTACCGTTCAAGTTTATCAGTTATTGGATAATTTTAATATAGAAAGAAAGAAAAGAGATTTATTGACACACACAGGACAGAACAAACAGAATTACATGAAAAAAAAACAACAAAGGAAAACAAAAATTACCTAAAAGAAAATCAACAAAAGGTAAAATAAAAAACAATTTAGTCCTGCGAGGCCAAAAGGCCACCTCAGCACGTGCTGAGACATTTATTAAAATGTCACGGCGCTGGTTTTCTGGTAGGGCCCAATGTGATATGTGTAATATGTAGTTGGGTTGTGAAGACCAAGAGGCAGATGCATAGATTAGGTTCAGAAAAGAAGTTGATTCTTTGATTCCTAGTAGCTAATACAAAAATGGAGTCTTTAAGTCAAGAAAGAATGGGTTGCTTATAAGCTTGACCACATCTTTCCTTTTTTAAAGATAAGTTGGCGTTTGACCACAATCTCGCCTGATGGTAAGTAAAGATGTGGTCGACGATGAAGCACGCTTGCCTAGAAGTAACTTGTTCAATTTTGACTTGAAGACGAAGCAAGCGTAGAAGCTGTCGGGAAATACAAGAAAGAATTCCACTCCTTGCTAGCTGTGCATACAAAAGAGGTATTTGCAAAACGCTTTGTACGTACCGGAGGGATGTCCACCATATCGATTGCGCATTGCAGTACATCTTGTAGTCCGATGATGGAAAGGGCCAGGCGGAATGAAGTTGTGCAGTTCCCACTGCTTACCATGAGGAGACACAGTAGTTAACACAAGCATCATCATCTGCCTAGTCTTTTCCCAACTATATTGGGGTCTCGTTTGACTTCCAGTCAAACCAGATTCAGCTGGAAATCAGTATTTAGCCAACACAAGCATATCACCAAATAATATTAGACCTGCTTGAGATTCACTAGACAGAGAAGAATGTCATAATGAACAAGGACGTCAATAACAATAAGAAAAGACAGTGTGCAAGCTACAAATTGGTGACCCGATTATTAATTTTGACTACGGATATTTGGGTAGACAATGCTAAATCTGAACGAGGAAGTAGGTCTTGGACAATATGCAGAAGGAGTGATACTTGAGGGTGCAGCCGATGGTCTAATTACAATTCAGACCATTTATGTAGGTGAAATGAAGATAGGGATGAATTAAAAATAATAAAGAACTGTTGCTGGAAATTGATGTCTGGAACGCTTGTTAGAATATATAAATTAAAAATCATAGTGAACAAGCGCAGTATTATAAAAAGCAAACCACTGTTAAATCGTCAAATTAATTTTACTGTTGCTGTAACTAAAATCGCGATATTACAAACTAAGTACAAACATAATCAATGAAATACGATTCCATTGTCGAATTGATATCGTATTTCAATGACCTTGCGCCTTGAAACAGGAAAGTTTCGCAATAGTACGGGTTGACTCATATTACATAATACTTAATTTAATTACAACAAAAGATAATGGCCAAAATATCCCTGTAATTATAACAGGAGGCACCGGGAACAATCAGTTATTCAATGATTAAGGAATTCATTGATTGATATGAAAAAGGAATTTCGAAGAGATATTGCCAAAGCCACAGTAGATGAAGATCGTGATGTAAAAGTCAAAGCTGTTCATAATGAAAGCATCAATAAAGCAGATGATATAGAAGACCTCGGATGAAAGAAATAGGCAGATAGAGCGCTCCGAACACGCGAGTGGGTCCACCAAAGTCAATACAAAATGTAATGTAATGCAATGTAAACTGAGCTTTAGAATTTTGTATTAACTTCGGTGGAGACACTCGCGTGTTCTGAGCGTTCTATCTGCCTATTTTTTTGATTTGAGTAGAAGACGAAGTACTTTGAAGCAAATAAGAAAAGGTTTGACTAAAAAGAAGTTGACTTTGATAGTAATGTACGTATACCTGAATAATAAGCATGAAAACTATATGACGTTTTCTTTTAAACTAGTCGCCGTACGTAAAATATTTGCAAAGCTTTTAGCAACCATACCCGTGCATTTAATTTGCTGTGAAATTCCGAGAAGTGGAAACAGCCTCATTTCATTGAATAATTATTGGCAGATTGAGAAGTCAAAATTGTATTATTTCGAGAGTTAAGTTTCATTGTAGAAATATGAATCATTTTAAAAGTATCTGCGCGTTGTCTAGGCGTTTTTATATTTCGAATATTTCCACTTAAAATGGTAACGGAATTTTAGTAGATTTGAAGAACCTCTGGCTCTATTACTTTTCATCTCACGTTCTCAGAATTCGATTTCGTTTTTTTCCGATTTATTGTTATGTTTCGTATTTTTAGAGTGATCCGTTTCAAATTTATTTGAAGATAAAAATATAAATTGAGCTTTAGAATCTATGTCACTTGATAGTTAAATAATGTTTGAGTTGATGAATTTCGTTTTTACTTCAGTTTTATTATTAGGTTCTTCCCTATATTCGATGAATTTAGTAGCCATCTTATTTTCTTGAACTTTACGAGGGGGTGTGGTATTCCAGGCCTTCAATCATTTACTTAAGTTGTCCGAATTATTGATTAAATTTGAAATTCGTCCCACTGTTTCGTTCTCGGTTACAGTTGTAACCGAAACTTTTGTAACGTATAAACGTTAGGGGTACAGTTGTGCCCACCTTTTTTTTATTATGAAACACGTTCTATAACTTCGAAACAATACAGGAATCAATGACATTATTCTCTATTCAGGGGAGAAGCCGAGCTGGCTGAGCTAAGTCGCAGGTAAAATCTAGTATTATCATATTTGATAGTTCGTGGACGTGAAAGAATCCGCGTCTTCCACATTTCACATGCAGATACATGGATATCTGCATAAATACAATTGTGAGCACTTTCAAAACGTTCGCTCAATGAAAGTCGTGTAGGTTTCATTTCTCTATTATGATTTGTCTATTGGCAGAAATGTTAAATCAAGAAGAATATGTGACAAACTATGGATCTAACATGAGCTCTCCATCTTTGGAAGAACTCCAATTGTATGAATGGATCAAATCTTGTACCTGGGTTTTAAAAGTTTCTCTCGACCGTTTGAGATGCAGTGATAGCCCAGTGATATCAGCCCCGACTTACAAGTGGTAGGTCGTGGGTTCAAACTCAGCCAGGCGCATTACTTCGTGTAATTTATTTCATCACCACTGCAAAACGGTGAAGGAAAACATCGTGAGTAAACGTCTGTCCTAGAACCATCAAATTCGAAGACATGTGACATCTACCAACCCGATTATGGCCCACTCCCTCTCACAGAGAGGAGGCCTGTGTACCAGCAGTGGGAACATTAGGCTGATGATGATGTTTGAGGATGGCACAGACCAATTCATGAGTCTCGAAACGGTCTAAACAGGTAGTTGTGACCCTAGAACGTAGAGGGCAATCGAAGAAAAACGGTAGATTTTAGTCAGTATTGTGTACAACGTGTAACGTTAATAGCGCAAAACCTCTTGTGGGGTAACTCAGCCCATGTTACTGAACAATGTTTGATCAAAATATTTAGGAAAAAAAAAAGATTTTTCATACTCGATCAATTTCTGATTTTGTATGAAAAATATTTTTTTTTTTTTTTGTTTATAACCAAAGTTCAAGTCACAAGTGTTCATTTAGATAATTAGCTCGTTCATAATCCCAATTAATCCTGTTTTATAAACTGTAAAACGTGACCATTATTATACATGAAGCAAGCAGAATGAGTGGACATTAATGACCATGTTATTTTAGATGAAGCAGTGGACAAATATATTTTGTTTGTTTTTTATGGATTTGCATGTAGGTTGGGCTGGCGGATGCCCAATGAACTATGGGCCAAAATTACCACCATGAGGAGTCCTGACACAGCCAGAAGGCGTCGCGGCAGACCTCACAGAAGATGGCGGGATGAGCTGGACAAAACTAACAACCAGTGGCTCACACTAGCCTTAGATCGAGATAGTTGGAAGTCATGGGGAGAGGCCTTTACCCAGCAGTGGAATGATACAGGCTGACAGTAACAGTAACAGCATGTAGGCTAATCTGTGATCATCGTTTATGAAGAGATGCGACAAACGCACGTTGGTCTGAAAACAAAACGAGGAAAAAGAAGGACAATCGAAATAACAGAGCAGTTAGTAAGAGTCTAATAGTCCCGTCTGCCTCAAATGGGCTGGGGGGATTAATATTATGATTTTTCATCCCACCTATTCGAAAAGGACGACTTGGTTCGCCTTTAAGTGCGCCCAAAACTGGTGTTTTCTATAGGGAACGTTTAGCGGGCAGAAATGAGTTTTTAATCCTCTTTATAAGTGCGCCGGAAAGAACATTGCCGCGCACTTTTTGAATTTGGAACATCTAAGTGCGCCGCAAAGAAAATTGCCGCGCACTTTTTGAATTTGGAACATCTTAGTGCTCTGCACCAAAGAAATCAAACGCAAATAGTGTTTGAATAAAGACTGGCTGGAATGACGGCCCATAGTCACGCCGCGTCGCTGGCTGAATAAAAATTATAGATTGTTTTTTTTTTCGGACAGTGGCATGGATGTATTAACTGTAGGTTGTAATTTAATGTTTTCCACGATGCGTTCACATGTTTTCGCCTCGTTCTCAATGGAATCTTCTATATAATTTTCATAATTGCGAAAATGTCTCAAATGTAAATATGTATAAGTTTTTAGTTGTTTTAATATTAGATAATTTCAAGTTAGTTGTTGCATTTTTTTTTTAACCCGTATAATAATATTACAATAAAATACGAGGCGCTTTTTATTTTCTCATAGTGGGTGATGAAAAGTAGAGTGTATCACTCGGGCGCAAAATATATTTTTGGCTCGGGCGGCGTACTTTGAATCCCTCGCTACGTTCGGGATTCTACCAAAGAATCCCTCGCTACGCTCAGGATTCTACAGTAGAATCCCTCACTTCGCTCTGGATTCAAAAAAGCGCCCTCGCCGTAAAAATATTACTTTGCTCCCTTGTCATACAATCTACTATTCTCAAAGAGAACAGGTCTCGAGACATCCGTAAGTTTCTATCTGTGTAGTTTGTCTTTACTCCGACCGATTTAGCTCATTTAGTCGAAATCGGCCTACAACTAAGGGACTTTACCTATGGCGCGATGCAACGCAATGGGGATGGCAACTCAAAGCTAATCGTAGATGGCGCTGCGATAGTTGGTCCCCACGTCTACCTTGTACAAAAAACAAACAAGATTATTTGTTATAAAAATTGAGTATAAATACAAAACAAATATGGAAAATTATTCGTCCATGCAAGTACATATACTAAAAGAAGAATTAAGACGCCGCGTTGCATCTACAAGAAGAAAAAAGTGATTTAATTGAGTGGTAATACATTTGATTTTACCGTAATAAATCCACAATTACTTGTAGTTGAGGTTTCAATTTTTGAGTTTAGGTATGTTTTACCTGTCCTCTCCTATAACAAGAATATAATGCTGCTTCTGACTTTCTATTTCGATAAAATATCATAATGTTTTAAGTCAGTAATTTTAACCTTTTTTTCTATTTAGATTCGAGAAATATCACTATATATTTAATTTCTTAACACCACAACTATTACAAAACTCGTTCCAGGTGATAATTCTTCCGCCAGACGAACCATTTCATGATTTATGGAGCGATGCAATACTGGTACTTAACCTCCAAAAGAAAAGTAGATATTATTTTGAAAAGTGTATTCCATCATTTTTACAGCTTATTACACAACATCTAGTCATTTAACATCAATAAATGGTTTTTTTTCTGAAAATTCCTTTGATTTGACAGTTCTTTGGGGACCAAACTGTCATTTGTCACTGACACTTGCCTTCCCCATTCGACTGATTCCAACTACAAGGTGAAAATCAACCTTACCACTACGACTTATGACATAAAACACGTTGTCTACGTGTGAATGAAAAACAAAAAACGATCGCCACAACGACGTCAAGTCAATCGAATTGCATCATTATTTCTTAGTAGCAAGGTTGATTTTCATTTGTAGTTGGAATCGGTCGAATCGCATCGGGTAAAGTCCCTAACTGTTACAAAAGTATCGATTCTATTTCTCTCGATACTGTGACGTCAGTACTTCCACTCGATTGACCACGACGGTTCTCCTCGACTGGATTCGTTAACCTGCATTTGAAGAGTTGAAGTTAATTCGCACTTGCCTCTAACGGTAGCCTCATTCGGTGAATAAAGCGCCATTTAGACGGGGAGAGTTTCTCGAATGTTTCCGTTCGATAATGTCTAAGCAATTATCGCAAGCAATAATCTCCATAACATAATCGTATCAAGATGTTTACACACAGGCAAGAACTAAAATCTCGTCTACGATTATATCATACGAGATTCGCATATGACATTATCGTAGGCGATAATATCTATGTTTGTTTACACGGCGATATTATTATAAGAAGATTCTCGCATACGAGAAACTCGACTTGTCTAAACACGATCTCGTATGACATTTTGTCTCGTTCATACGAGTATCGTACAAATCAGTTTGAACCGTTTTGTTTTGTTATGTCACTCATGTTAGCAACTGTCAATGACAGTTGCTAACATGAGTGACATGAGTGACAGTCTGTCATAAAAACTCGAAATGCGATTATTGCTTTGACGTTCTGTTTAGATGGACACGAGAAATCTTCCTATTCGAGGCGATTATCGCCCAAGTCAACGGGCGATGTTTAGACGAAGACAATATTTAATATTCCTTCGATTATCGTATGTTCGAGTCGTGAAACTCTCCCCGTCTAAATGGCCCTTTACGCGCATTCCGAATTACTGTGTCCGTGGCCAGTGTAACTTGGCACACAACACGAAAAATAAAAGTTTTGTTATGTTCCGAATTTGATTTGCAGTCTTTGCTATCAACGGCATCTAGATATGTCAAGAGGTACTGGTAATGCTATACTGTATGTTCTGTTTGATTGGTATTTGCTGTGTATCATGTTTCCACGCTCGTATAATATATTTCAAAGTGTGCCTTGATAATCAAATTAGCATCACCCCGAAATTCGTACAGATGGTATTGAACTTGATAACTAAGGCAGTCATTAATAGGGTCAAACAAAATTTTACTTTGTTCACAAGAAATTGGATTGTTGTATTAACAACAAATCTTAAATCTTATTAAAGATAATTGAAACATATAGGTTGGTGGGGCCTATACGTTGGTATACCCATTACCCATGAGGCCTACTTCTCGCAGAGAATAAACCTGTACTGCAACAGTTTGGACTAAGGCAAATTTAGATTTCTATTGCTGATAATTTCAAGTGATGGTGATCATTTTCCATCATGCTACCAACTGTCTGTTCCTGATTATAATTTTGAAATTAAATATTTAAATAGTGATCTTGTAAACATATCGATTTGCAAATATTCATGTAGATTTACCACCTCTGTAATCACAGAAATATTAAATCTGTAATACACACTAAAAATTTTACATACTCATATGTAAATATTGAACGAATGCTGAAATACCTAACTTTTTTTCCGAAACCTTCCTTATTCCATTACGTCACAAATAACATAAAAACACTTTTGTACGAATATAGAAGCAAATGGCAATACTTCTGCGTATTCACAATATTACGCTATTTCTTCGCTGTTTTTAGCATACGAATAATTCATTTCTGAGCGAAAACCTCATATTCTTTTATTTCATTTCCTTTGCCTGTTTATTCTGGTATTGTCATTCTAATTTGAACTTAAGAATACACTTGTTTAAGATAACATACAAAGCAGAAGATAGTTTGTGTGTTAGGGGACAGAGATTGTTTTGTGTCGATTTCCTGTTATTGATTGTACAACGATTGGTTCGCTTTTGACCACTATCTCGCTTGATGGTACGCGAAGATGTGGTCGACGATGAAGCACGCTTGCCTAGAAGGAATCTATTCATTCTTGACTTGAAATCTCAATGTTATATCTGTCAGAAATACAGACCCCGGCAGAGAATTCCACTCCTTAGCTGTGCGTACAATAAAGGTATTGGCAAAACGCTTTGTACGCACCGGAGAGACGACCACCATGTAGCGATGGCGCATTGTATGAATGTCTTTTTCATCTGTGTCCTAATCTTAAAGTACTCAAATTAATTATCAACAATAGACTAATCTATTTTAAACCACTGCTGTATAATTGACATATAGCCCTCTGAAGCGGAAACACATGACCCTGTTCTTTGCCTTCCGCAACCTCTACCTATGTACTTTTAAGCCGTCGGTACATCTAGCTATCGGCAAATGATTGGTTTGATTTCAGCTTTTGATCAATAATTGTTTAGCATTTTTTATCAAGGGTCTCTTTGTGTATCACTATCTGTAAAGCACGACTGAATTTGCGGTGGTTTGCACTCTTTTTTGTTCTTTTCAAAAAATATTATTTCACATGTTTTCGTTTCCCCGTAGTCTAGCTTCTGCGTTATCTATCAGCACAGTAACTGCTTTTATGCTAACGTGACCTTCATTATTATTTGAATATTTACGTTTTGGATAAATATATTCATCAGTATACATATTATTATATCCACTCCACTATCTCTGGGTTATGGTCAATATATTCAGATTATGCTTAGAGAAACGCCGGCAGTAATAAACATGTTAATAGCTACTAAAATTCGTCTGGTAGCATTTGCCTAGTTTATGTTTTTACATCAAGCGTGACCTTAAATATGCTGATATGATTATGTGTCTTAAAGTTTTTGTTATTAAGTTTCTTTTTCATTAATTTGTTTTTCTCACAGATCATACTTTCAGTAGTCGTCCTTGTAAACAATTTTAGATGCAACGTTTTGTGTTCAACCAGTAATGTGTTGTTTCATTTGAAAATGTTTAGATGCTAATGTGTTTTTGTTTTTTTTTTATTTCTGCAATGGATTTTTGCCAGCCTGTAGTTTTATTTTCTTCATTCAAATCAAAAGTCATTTATTCAAAATAGGCCGATGAAATCAGCAATTTCTGAAGGTCAATTTTACATAAGACAGTCGTCCAACCTTCGCGACGCATTGATCTTTCCAATTGTAAAGCAATGCAGAAAAACCAAACGCAGAAAGAGGAATGGCAATAAAAATACCGATGCTTGACTAAATTGAATACGATAACAAACTAACGGTGGCTTATATTGCATAATACGGCTATAAAGTTAGAATTATTTAAATATTCACAGTTATCAAAAGAGAAACAGAGATGCAACACTTCATAGAAAAAGCGAAAACATAGGCATTTATCGAAAGTAATATCTAAACAGATTTGAATGTTTCGTGCAACCAGCAGCAAAATACGGTAATTCAATTTGTTCAAAATGAAGACCTTTCTCTCGACAAGACTAAGTAATTGCAAAATGATATGTCTGGTATCACAGATACCTGAGAACCTCACACAATGAGTGACGGTAACAAACGGTAAGATAATGCATACTTGTTTGCTCAACGTTACAGAGGATGTTGTGAATGGAGTGTTCATGAGACACTTATTACCCAGACGAACAATGACACTAATCATTTCCCTAACAGCCAGTTGATTGAGTGTCCTCTAGATGAAAATAATGGTGTTTCCTAGTTGTATTGAATTCCATTTTTTTTCGGGATGGATAATCTAATTTAATAATGCCGACCGTATGTAAAGATGAAATGACTTTTATATCCCATGAGATACCGTTCTGATAATTATCATGTCATGTCAGTCTATTTATTGACAGATATGACTTTTCAACGTCTTTTTCAAAAAACAACTGCGTCATTTATCGTTCACATTGACACAACATCGTTCTAGTGCATCCAGCGGCTAATACTGAATATTTAATTTAAACTTCACCACAAACACAATACTGCTATTATGTGACCTTTGAATTCATAATGTAATAACAACAAGTAAGAGTTGGCGTGTTGGCTTTGCATTCCGTTTGCTTATCACTCTGTGGTTAACCCCGGCTATTGTTATTTTTGTGCACTTTGCGTAAAACGGGAATTGAATTAGTGCCTGTTACAGTTAGCTGAATTTTAATGCCAAGGTGTCCTGAATGACATTTGCAAGGTTATGGACAAGCAGCTATAGAAGTTTGAATTGTAAGGAAAACAGAAAGTTATCAACTGTATTTTGACCTTTTTATAGTTTGTGTGTTATGCCGTATGCATTCCTGGTATTATTAAATAGATTAAGGACATGAATTACTTTCATTTGGCTACTTTCTCTGGGTCTAAAATGACTGCGTCAAGGCTCAACTCTTTTCCGTTTCATCAATTCACAAAAGTGCCGTTTCACTACTGTACTACATTAATTTTCATACATTCAAAAAATGTGATAAATGGTGATGATTGTAAAGTCTCGTTTCATCACTTTTTTGCGTTTATTCTTAACCTGCTTCACGTTCTGAAAACCTAATTAGATCGTTATTAACGATAAGACCCATTTTGTCACCAGTTAAAATGTCTTTACTAAGTACTCCATTTACTAACACCTTATAATTTCTTTACTTTATAAAATAAAGGGCTATCCTTTAAATCCATAGCAGTCTGCTATTAGCAGAGGCATCGCGGATAACCAGAAACCAATTTATATAATCCTGCTGCATCACTAAAAACTTGAATGCCTATTTATGTAATGGTGCAATAAATTCAAATGACGCTAATTATAACATGCATAACTCAACAGCGACTCACTTCGCTTCTTTTACGTTCTGAAATTAATAGCAGAGCTTCGTTAAAATGTTCGTAATAGCAGCAATAAATAAGATTATAGCAGGCGTCGAGCGGACCAGTAGTTCGTACACAAAAATTACATTATCGGGAAATTTATTAGCAACCAGCACCGTCAAGTCAGTTTCAGTAAAATTCACCCGCTTTGTTAGTGATGTCACTAACAAAGGGGTGAGTGGCTGTAACTTCAGAGGAAACTCGCCCCCTTTATTAGACTTCACTACCAAACCTTATATTAATAGTCTTTCTTTGAAGATTTACCGACTTCTATACAGACGTTGGTAAATCTTCAAAGCATGATGGATTTCTGATTTGTCCAAAGCAGAGCTCCGGTTGGGCTTAATTTGTCGCAAATGGATTAGTCTGAGAAACCTGTGCGATTAGGTTTCTACAAAAAATGCATGGATAAAAAGACATAGAGCAGAATCTTAGTCAAAGATCTAATAATGATATCTGGAAGGTACAGCTTTCCAAATATGGCACAACACGATTTTCCTTAGCAAGGCTGACTGTCGGATTTTTGGGGCTTCTGACAATCCGCAACGACTGTCAATGACGAAATTGACAGCCAGGACCAACATCTTGGCGTGATTTCAGCAGGATGTAAAAGTCTCAAGTAATAACTTTCAAAATTGGCATATAAAATGTAATCTCGTCTATTTACGTCTTCCCGCGGCAAAAACACAGGATATGAGCGCATCTCTGGTCAAATAATTGCGTCAGTCGTTAAAAGTATGACGTAGTCTGTCGTAGATATCTGATCTAATCCCTGTAAACGAACCGTGTT
Organism: Agrotis segetum; assembly: GCA_036375495.1. NCBI lineage: Eukaryota > Metazoa > Arthropoda > Insecta > Lepidoptera > Noctuidae > Agrotis > Agrotis segetum. The sequence goes on from JAQSVV010000039.1 coordinate 8,537,914, forward strand.
TCAGAGTTGTTTCGAAACTTCTTATACTATCATGTAGATCCCTTGATGAAGTCATTAGATGATTATCATCACTAGAATTAACATCAGACTCTGTGGTGTTGAGAAAGTCATTTTCTTTTAACATTTGACTTTTCTTGTCCTTATCAACATTCCATTTTACTTGGTATGTCTTCTTCTGTCAGACTACCTTGTGTCGTGATTTTAATGGCATCCCCCATTTTATCCATCATCTTAAATTATCATTATTGTACAATTTTGCATTCTCCTATTTTTATTATTCATTTGTTGTGACCGCCTACGACTTCTTGAAAATTAGCAACGTTGCATTAACGTAGTCGTCAAAGTTTGCGTAGACATGTATCTAGCCCCCCCCCCCCACCCCTTTAGAGGGCTAAAGCCTGCCGGGGTCGCGGGACTTATCTCATGCCTTGACCTCGGAACATAAAGGGCTATTGAAGGACACCGTGGATTTTAGTCAGTATCAGTCTCTCAAAACGGTGAAGGAAAACCAAAAATCCGAAGACATGTGAAATCCACCAATCCGCACTGGGCCCGCGTGGTGGATCAAGGCCCACTCCTTCTCACAGAGAGGAGGCCTGTGTCCCAGCAGTGGGAACATTAATAGGCTGATGATGATGATGATCAGTCTAACAGTCCCTCCCGCCCCATGCCCCGGGTAGGAGGACTCGTTTGATGATTTTACCACGCTAAAAAAACAGGTATCTAGGTTTAATATTTTACTCAAAATTTTTAGGGAGTTCGCCTAATTTATTTAGGGAATTCCCCTTCTGTTGTAAAGACCACACACTGCCCGATATTAATTCATAAACAAACGGAAGAATTGCGAAGATCGTTGCCAGACAGTCCCCAAGTAACAATAGAATCAAGTTGAAATGAATCAGTAATATCGCAACATGATCAAGACGGTATAAATCGATGGGTGATCAGGTTCAAACAATGGACAATGCTTGGTCTATGTACCTATACGTAGATGTAGATGGTCATGTACCTAAGCCCCTTTGTACACAAGGCGACCTAAGTCTTCAATTTATCCAGGCCACTATCGCAGTACAAATTCATAGAAGTGTATACACAGCCACGCGTCAATGGATGTCAAAGTCGTAAGGTATCGGACGCTTGCGTTGCCTGGTGTACGAAGGGACTAAGTGTTACTGAGAAGGAGAAGACAAAGTGATAGTGTTTTGTTATTGTGGTGAATTAGCCACCCATCGTTCGTCATACGGTGGTTCAAAGCAAATGGAATTGCCATCTTCAATATCAGTAACACTCTTTTTCAACCTAGGTACTATTCAGTAGACACCTTCCATTTGTACCAATCTTCCAGGCAAGTTAAATATATAGATTGACGAATTGTTGATCAATATCTGTCTACATTATTATGATGTAATAGAAATTTAATTTACGATTATCAGTTTGGCACAGTGCCAATATTTTGCTACTGCCTGTCTTACGGTTGTAGTATAAACATTTCATAATATTTACGATCGCCAATATTTGCATTTAATGTTGAGGATCAGGAAAATTTCAGAGGATGATACTAGATTTCAATTGGTGAGCCCAAAATTATCACTCTAGCAGATTCGTTTTATAGCATTCGTTTTATATTATATTCGTTTTATTAGCATTGTAATGGCTAATCTCTGAATTTGCTGGACCGATTTTGTCGGGACTTTTATTGGCAGGTAGCTGATGTGATAAGGAGAAACTTAGGCTATTTTATGTTCCGACATCCACGCGAACGAAATCGCGAGCACAGCTAGTGATTAATAAAGTGGTATATTTAAGACACCCATTTATCAGTCTTTAAAAGTACAATGAACTTTAGAATCTGTTAATTCTTTGTTAAACTGATTGTTTATTTTGTTAAATCAACTGCTGATAGACGATAACCATCATATCCGCCATGTTATTCTATAAAATTCACTACGCTTTAAAAAATAATAAACATTCAAAATCCGAAGTCCGAGTCAAAATCCCGAGGCCTATAAAAATAATAAACAATTAGGTAATCTTAAAATTACCTCACATCCTATAATAATACCAAAAGTACACAAAAATAAATACATATTAAGTGACGTGAAGCTAATTTGCGTCAAAACAATAAGCCAGACTGCGCCGGCGCACGTTACAAAAACTAACCGACATATTTACTTTCACGTCTTCCACAGTTTGATCAGCTGCTTCATATGTCTGTCTTGCTTCAACAAGTGCTATTTGCAAGGAAAAAGAGAGATGGCAGGAGTTATGATGCTTTTTATTTTGGAAAGGAATGTGTTTTGCGTTTCCGTAAACAAAAGTTGTTCAGTGTTTTGTGTTTGGTTGCTTTGAAGTTCTTGGACTGTTTAATGTGGACTCAGACTTGATAGTTTTTGACTCGAAAGATACATAACACGACACTTGTAACTCTAAAGAGTTAGGGACTCGAATGATGAGTCCACATTTTGCCAGTTAGTTTATTTCCATCATAAAAAAACTAGGAGAACCTACTGCCATCATCATCATCACCACGTCTGCCCCCCGGAAACGCAGCAATCGGTGATCACGATCATACTTTTGGCCATACTTTTTTTTTGGGACAAACCCACCACTCTATTACCAAACCACTGCAACTCCTGAGAGCCAGAATCAACAGTGGCAACCACCAGAAAAGCGCCGAGACAATGAAGTTCGACGTGTTCCGGAGAATGAATTTACCTATCATGTATCCTGCAACGATATTAATCAGAAAAGAATAGTGAAGGAGTAGGAAAAGGAAAAATTCTTCCATATCAAAGGATACCTTTTATCCCAATATTAATAAACCGTGGAAGTTTCGGCACGGTGGGTGGGAGACTTGGAACGGGTAATGAATCCATATTAGACGTTGAACAAAGCTCTCAAAATAATGTTTTTTTCCTGAAAAGATAAGAGGTTGAATAAATGATGTTAATTATAACTATTCATTATTATATTTTAAGTATTATAAGTAGTTATTTAATGCTTTCCTCCTCGTAACAATCAGTTCTCGATTCAAACTTCCTTTAACGGACGGATGCATGTTAGAAATCAAGCTAATATAACTTTTTTATACGCTTAGAATATGACTCATGCATGAGGAATACGTTATGTCTATTAAACTATTAGTTATTTCCTGAATTACGGGATCATTGGACCAAGATTAACCGTGAGAACAAATTGATAGATCAGCATCACATGACACGGATACCCCCTACACAACGCGACGTGAGTTTCCGATATCACAGGCAGGCGTCAATGGATACACAAATGGTGTTATGTTTACTCCCTTTGCAATAGGGATCAAATCTGTAACCAGTATCTTGGCTTGACCTTTTTTTTTTTGGGACAAACCCACCACCCTATTCCCAACCCCTGCAACTCCTGAAGCTAGAATCAACAGTGGCAACCACCAGAAAAGCGCCGAGACAATGAAGCTCGACGTGTCCCGGAGAATGAATTTACCTGTCTTGGATCCTGCAACGAAATTATTCAGAAAAGAATAGTGGAGGAGTAGGAAAAAAAAGGGCTTGACCTTTCTAGACTTCGGGGTTCAAAATATTCCTGGTACGTTTATAAACATCTAAACTCATATACATAAACAGGCAGGTACGGAACAACTACCTACTTTTAGATCATACAAATATTTGGGAGTAGTTTCCGTGTGGGATTCGAAGCAGTGCAGCGCAGTGCTGCAGTCAAACACGCCACCGTGTACCATGTATAGTAAAGTATGAATACATTTATCATCATCATCATCAACTGGAAGCCGTCCACTGCTAAACATAGGCCTCCCCTTTAGACAGCCACGCCGAACGACAATTCGCCACTATCATCCATCGGTTGCCCGCGACCCTCACAATGTCGTCGGTCCACCTAGAAGGAGGCCTGCCTTCGCTGCGTCTTTCGGTCCATGGTCGCCACTCGAGAACTTTTCTTGCCTATCGGTTGTCAGAATAGATGTATGTATAAACAGAATTAAACTAGACATAGTATAGACCCGGGGTCGCGGGACTTAACAGCAACCGTGACCGAACATAAAGGGCTACTGGAGGACACCGTTGATTTTAGTCAGTACAAGTCTGACAGTCCATCTTGCATACTCATCCCTGGAGGACTTATTTGATGATTTTACCACGATAAAAAAAGACATAGTATAGACACAAATCTATTTCTAAACGCCCACACCAATTTCTTCTCAGTCGTCCTCCGAACCAATTGATGTGGGCGTTCCCGAAATAGAATAAGTACACAATTTCCTTCTAATTCCTTTTCTCTTTGAACCAAAAAGGGTTTTATAAGATAGACAGGCCAACGAAATAGGATTCTCATTCTATTTGATCTTTTAAAAGAAGATTCTATACATCAGTAATTTTCATCATGTTTTAGTGAGATCAAAAGCTCTTTGAGTACACGTAATTTTATATGAAACTCGTATGCGCATTCAGCTGAATATTTTTGAGGTAAACTAGCAAGTATCTTATATCGTAATTAGTCCGGATTCGTAATCATAATAGAAGTCCATTAGTGGATAAAGGGGTCACCAAACGCACACCATTTCACTCGATCATCGGCTACTTTCATCTAGCCTGTGTAGTAGTCTTAATTATTCCACGGGAGCCGTACTTCCTGGCTTAAAATAATCGTAAAAGAATTTAAGTCTTCAATTATTCTACAGGAGCCGTACTTCCTGGATTAAAATAATCCTAAAAGAATTGAGGTATTAAATTATCCTACAGGAACCGTACTTCCTGTTTTGAAATAATGTGAGTGGTTCAAGTTTGCGTCCTATGAAGACGTACACACACAGGGTACATAGGGTCATCTATGTGAAGTGCTTCAGAAAGTTCGAAGTCGTAGTACATCCAATTGGCATGCTTGTATGGCCGCATGTATGAATGTGGACGAGGAGAAAGGAGTAAATGTAAAGGATCATAGCAGGTAGCGCTCTCAGGTTTCTTCCTACCACAATGCGAAAAGGATGTAAGTTTATGTATATTATGTTAAACTTGCTGTTATCCGCGGTTTCACCCGTTGCGGGGCTTCTATTGATCATAGCGTGATGCTGCATACCCTATAACCTTCCTCGATATAAAAATGAATGAGGAATGATGAAAGAAAGAAATAGTATGCAGAACGAAAGTGCGAGAGGAATACTTGCGAGAACTGGTATGAATGTGAATTAGTATAGAAAGGTCTCCGACTACCGTTGGAGATGCTAGCTAAAAAAAAAGCCAGCCATCAGAAGTTCCTGTCATAAGAGCGTTCGACAAAAAATCTTCAACTTGATAATATTAATTCTGTGTTATTTCAAACTATAAATAATGTATCACTAAGCCTTTCATCCAGATCGATTCAGCTGTTTGGGCGTGATTGATTTACAAAACTTTCATATTTATATTAGTATGATAATGTTTTGATTTCACAAGGTCATCCAATGTAGTAAAAGTTGTTTGTAATGCACCTGTGCTTTCACCTTTCGAAAAATTTGCATTCATTTCAAATTCAGCCCCTAAATACAATGTAGATGTGGGCATTAATACTGATGTAGGGTTGATAAAGTTTTAAGTCGCTTGGCAGACTACGGTAACCGCAAGGAGATTTTATCAGCACGCCAAGTTGTTGCCCTAGTGCACTCCACGATTTTGCAATGTCTAACCATGCAAGTTTTGTGAAAAGGGCACTGGAACATGGACCTATCCGACCGTTGTTATCTATTTCTTCGAAAGTTTTGTTTTTTTCAGAAATTCTTCACCTGCCTTTTTGCCATTTCTTCGACTGTATCCTACATTATTGCCAACTTCTTCTATATATAGTAATCTCAATGAAGTTGTAACTTCATCGAGATTACTATCACCGCTCTGTTCATATTTTAATTTCACTAAGAGCACCCGCAGACCACAGACTTTTTATCGGCCGATAGTTTGGTCGGGCTGTTAATCATTAAGCAAATGTAACCAAGTGCGCACACTATGACGATTTGGTATCGGCCGATAAACAAGTTTGATGGGCTTCCCGATTCAATTCAAACTAAACTGTCGGCAAACTATCGGCCGACCGTATAATCAGTATTGGCTTCCTACCACACGCGCATACACGACGATTTTTTAGTCGGCCGACTAAGCCGATAGTTCAGTTCGTTCCGAGCTTTGATAGCGAATGGTCGGCCGCGCGTGTTTTGTAAAACGGCCCAATTCTCAGTCGCTTATTTCGGAATCTTCGATCGTAACTTTGATCGAGGAAGTCGAAAAACGCCCTGCACTTTATAAGAAAAACTCAAAAGAGTACTCTGGGCAATAGTAACAATTCTATACAATGTTTTGTTAATTTTCATTATGCGGTGCGACCACTCTTTTCACCAGTTGGTTAGAAACTAGCAAATAGAGAATAGTCGGCAGACTGTTGTGTAGTATGCGCACTCATCACCGACTGAACTGTTTAGTTGGCTCGGTGTGCGTACTAGCAGGCCAACCCGACTAAACTATCGGCCGATAAAAAGTCTGTGGTCTGCGGGGGCTCTAACGCGCTTTCTTCTTCTGCTTCATGAATCTTTTCTTAAGTCCTATTCTGAGTGTAGGTCTCTTTAAAAGCTTTTCACTTCCAGTGGTTTTGGTTCATTGCTGTACGTCTTCCGGTCTTTTTAGCAAAATTGTCTGTCATCCTAGTCGGATCTCACTCTACATTCTCCTTTCCCATTAGTGGTCTCAACTCCAATAATTTCCTGCCCCGTCTTCCATAGATTCTGCGTCGTCTCGTTACTCATTTATGATATGTTTATCACTATTTTCGCCTCTTACTAAACTTTGACAGCTTCCTTATCTTATTCATCATCAATATTATTCAGTAATACTTTTATGTCTGTGTTCATCGTAACTCCCATATGTATAAAACTATAACAAATTCTCTGCACCTCGAATCCATTTTATGACTGCACTATCCAACACTCGAGGCCGTCCGTTCACTCGCTCTTTAAATCCCGCTCTCCATATTACACCACTGTCTATACAATATAGCTACATAATTCACGTATTATTTTTATTATATTGCTACTTTTAAACTTTATTATGCCAACTCATGTATAATCATCTTGGCCAATCATGTAATGAATACTATTCAGGTCTTATACGATATTCAGATTTTTATTGATGTTTATGTAGAGTATGCAATCTGTGACTGTTTTAGAATGATGCTTTGAGAATAGTGGCAGGTCAAAAACAGATGATAGAGAATGGCGGAAGCATGCCGAAAACCAAATGTCACAAAAAAGTATGGCTCTTTGCTGATTTCCGCCATAGTATGCAGTTGGTTTATTCCGCGTTCAACCCCTAAGATTTTCTAGCCTCTTCCGCGTTTGACGCCTAATCGTTTCCACATTCATCCCCTGAGGGTTGAACATGGAACTCGGTACATTAGTAATAAGACTGCATTTCTTGGCTGAAAAACTCTGAGCACCATTGATAACATCATTACAATGGACGTTTGTACTATCATTGGTTCTATCCTACATGAGTGCTGAAAAGCTGAAAACAAAAATATAAGAGAAAAAGAAATTGCATCGTCTTTGAATAAACTCGGCTAGGGACAGACCAAAAATAAACTTAAGTAAAAAGGTGATGCTGATTAAATCTGTTATAAACGCAGTAGGAATAAGGGAAAAATAAATTAAAAGTGTAATACAAAAATAAGACGAAAGATAAAAGAACAATGGCTGATAAATCATTTCTACTGCACATGTTTCAAAGGTAACAACATCACATAATGAGATAAAGACGCTCCGTTGGCCAATCTCGTCTGGCCAATCTTGGAAGCCATTATCATAGATAGATAATAAGAGTATAGAAATGTACTCAATACTGGCGTTCGGTGATGTAATTTTACTCGAGTTTTTATATAAGTATGTTGGAAATGACAATTTGTATTAACATATTCTTCGGCTTCGGGTAACTTGGATTTTATCAACCTCATGCCTACAAATTATGTATTTTGGTTCAGTGGAGTATGTCTCTTCCGTCCATAAATCTTCACTAGCTGTCGTATACTTTACTTCCTTCACAATTATATCATCTTATAAACATCCATGTTTTATTTAGTTTTCCCTTTTTCTGCATTTGGAGAATTCTTACTGCCACCATTCGTAATTTTCTTCAAAGACTATGTGAAATAGCACCTGGTCTTTATTACTCATTACAAAAATCCTTGGTTGCTTTTGGGGACTAAATACTGGTCTTATTTCAGAAATAAGACTGCAACGAAAAGTGACCACACTAACAATTTAATGTGCGTAACAACAAAACGATTGCTTTACGTGTAATGTTCAAGATTTTCGTAATCGACTCCTTAATTACACTTAACTTCATTTCGTAACACCTTCTTATTAAATTACTGCCACAAATATGCTTGAGACGTGCCATTTTTACAAAGGAATCACATGCGATTATAGGAATTTTCTTCTTCGGCATAAAGGTTATTGTTATGTGCAGTAAAAAGTTCGAATAAAACAGTACTTTCCCCGTTTTTATGGTGGTTAATAAGTACCGAAAAAAGATCTATTGTGTCGAGTTACATCAGTTGCTTGCGGTTTTAAATTTCACCGAAATTTCGTGTCATGCTTTGTTGTTACCGCTTTGCCACCTGGTTTTTTAGAGTTCTTTGAATAATGCTTTAAAAAAACTCATTGCATTTTGCAGAAATCTTATAAATTGTGAGATAGTTGAAGATTCAAGAAAGTTTGAGATTGCTTAAATTATGCCGTTCGTTGCTACCTGCATCTTACTCTTAAATAACATTTGTTATTTGATGTTCTTCATAATTTTCATGAATATCTTTACTGCCAGTAGTTTCGTCTAAAGTTCTTATAAGAAAACTGACTGGTTTATTCATAACTTCATGTGAAGTCATATCCATAAAGTTATTATTAAAAACTTCCTGAAGACTTTAATTAAAAAATCTTTATAAATGTAAGTTGTTAAGTAATAATCAGTTCGTTCTTATGATCATGTTTCAATGAAGATTTATTCATAAACGGTGTTAAATAAAACACAGAAAAACTAGCCTCCCATAAAAGGTGGACACGGTTAAATGGTGATAACAGTTACCTCCCAGTAACTACAGATAAAGACAAGGTATTGAATATTTAAACCTTGGTGATAACTGGAGTTGAACTAACCGGTTACTTACATAATGTATGCGTCTAACTTGATCTTGAAAATGTACCTAACCATCATTTGCAATCCCTGAAGAATAGGCAGAGGTTTATTGTTTTTATTTTAACTATCATCATCATCACCATTATCCTCAGCGCGTTAATCCCGCTTGCATCCTTGGCTTCCACCTCGGTGCCCGGGGGCCTATTTCCAAAGCCTATACTATTTCAGTCACGAGTCGGACTCTACTCGATTAGCTTTTGTTTGTGCATATTTCTCAACAAAACCTATACTATTTCAGTCACGAGTCGGACTCTACTCGATTAGCTTTTGTTTGTGCATATTTCTCAACAAAACCTATACTATTTCAGTCGCGAGTCGGACTCTACTCGATTAGCTTTTGTTTGTGCATATTTCTCAACAAAACCTAATCTATCTCAGTAAAAAACTTGACTCAAATAGATTAGCTTTTTGTTTTGATATTTTCAAAGAAAATGCACGTACAAAACCTAGTTCTATATAATTCATGTCACTCGAATAGCTAGACTTTCGGCGAGTTATTTTTAAACATTACGTACGAGCAAAACCTTATTTAACTTTTCTTAAATTTTGTAGTACTTGAATATCGCAAATACGACTGTGGGCACCCCGACTCGGACAGGTTAGGTTAGAAGGGGATGGCGGGGTCTGAAAGACCCCGCCATTCCCTTCGTGGTTATTTTTTTTTAAACCACCCGGAAGTAGGAGCACCGCGAAGCGGTGCTCCGTCGACGTTTTCAACATTTTACTTAGTTTAGTGAAATGACATGATCTCTGACTTTATATTAGTATTTTTGTCATAATTATCACTAGATACTTTTCTTGATAATTGGATTTCGTGAAATCCCTGATTTCCTCATTTCACTGCGACATGCATAAACAAAACATCGTCTTTTTTTAGAGTTTGACTCGTACGTGACTAAAATGGTACTAGATTTTGTCCGTGCATTTTCTTTGAAAATATCAAAACCAAAAGCTAATCTATTTGAGTCAAGTTTTTTACTGAGATAGATTAGGTTTTGTTGAGAAATATGCACAAACAAAAGCTAATCGAGTAGAGTCCGACTCGTGACTGAAATAGTATAGGTTTTGTTGAGAAATATGCACAAACAAAAGCTAATCGAGTAGAGTCCGACTCGTGACTGAAATAGTATAGGTTTTGTTGAGAAATATGCACAAACAAAAGCTAATCGAGTAGAGTCCGACTCGTGACTGAAATAGTATAGGTTTTGTTGAGAAATATGCACAAACAAAAGCTAATCGAGTAGAGTCCGACTCGTGACTGAAATAGTATAGGTTTTGGAAATACGCTGCCCGGGGTCCGCCTTCCTACCTAAACGCCTCCACTTCGCACGGTCTTGTGCATCTCCTGCCGTGAGCCCGTAAGCACGCATATCGTCCCTTACGACATCAAGCCAACGTTTTTTCGGCCTTCCTCGTTTCCCTTGCCCCGGCGGAGGCGGCATGGCAAGGCATTTGTTTCCCAAGTAATCTGCCGGTTTTCGTAAAACGTGGCCATACCAGCGTAGGCGACTTTCTTGCAGTTTATCTGCTATGTCACGGACATGAAGGCTGCCGCGGATGCGGGAGTTTTTAATGTTTAAGTTTTTAACTTATGATTGCATTTGACTACTATATCTCCTCTAGATAAGTAATCATGTGGTCGACGGTGAAGTACGTTTGCCTAGAAGTAACCTATTCAATCTTGAGTTGAAGACCCCAAAGTTAGTAAAGCTATCAGGAAACAAATAATCAAAGGCAAGGAATTCCACTCCTCAGGTACACGCACAACAAAAGCGTTTTCAAAACGTTTTGTACTCATTGCCGTACGTCTTGTGGTCCGAAGTGCACTAAATAGTTCACCCACATTTAGATTCTGTGGCAGCACCTGAAAAATTCCTAGTTGAAGAAAACAATAGCATTTTGCTCGACCTGGGAATTGAACCCGGACCTTGTACTTAGCAGATGCGCTTGTGACCACTAGACTAACGAGGCAGTCAATGGTAATGATAGTTATTATAACAGATATACAGTGTGTCCGGGCACGAGTTAGCGATATTTGAAGAGGATATTCTAGACTCATTTTCGTCGACAAAATTGCTTTAAAAAAAATTCTAACTCCAAAACTTCGCGAATGGCAGCCATTTCAAATTTTTGATCTGTCGAACTGGGGTGTGTACAATAAAATGCAAATATCTTTGAATCCAAGAGACCTAGATTCATGCAAATGACTTTACTGTAAAGTTAAATGTTGAGGCTTATCAAAAACTTCCGAAAGTTTTCTAAAAAATATGTAAAAATAGCCAAAAAACATGGGCAAACATGAAATTTTACACAAAAATTACTGAATAATTTCACATTTTTAACTCTAGCTCGATGAGTACCCCTGTATTTTGGTAGGGTTTTTGCATTAATTTAAAAGTGTTTGAGTCAGGCTATAAAATGATATCAAAATTATCACTCTACGTTAAGTATCTTCGGAGTTATTCTCAATTGAACATTACCCTTCCGTCTCACCTCGCACCAATAAATCCAAGAAACTGTACCATTTCAGTATAAGGATGGTTACTTGGGGATCATTTACGCGGTGGTCAATAATGCCAGCTCATAAATATTCGTTGGAACGATTTAGCTCACCCAAAGTATGCGACACCTGTAATATTGGGGTACATGCGCTAAGGAAGGGTGATGTTCAAGTGAGAATAACTCCTAAGATACTTAATGTAGAGTGATAATTTTGATATCATTTTATTGCCTGACTCAAATACTTTTAATTTAATGCAAAAACCCTAGCAAAATTCAGGGGTACTTATCGAGCTAGAGTTAAAAATGTGAAATTATTCAGTAATTTTTGAGTACAATTTCGTGTTTGCCCATGTTTTTTGGTTATTTTTACATATTATTTAAAAAACTTTCGTAAGTTTTTGATAAGCCTCAACGTTTATCTTTGCAATAAAGTCATTTGCATGAATGTAGGTCTCTTGGATTCAAAGATATTTGCATTTTATTGTACACACAGATCTAAAAATTAAAATGGCTGCCATTCGCGAAGTTTTGGAGTAAGAATTTTTTTTAAAGCATTTTTGTCGATGAAAATGAGCCTAGAATATCCCCTTCAAATATCGCTAACTCGTGCCCGGACACACTGTATAGATAAAGCCTTTTGTTAAAATCTAGTGTTAAACACTTTCTATGGGAAATTCTTATTGTTTTTTGAAGTGAAAACTTCTTTAGCGGCGTTGTACACTTTTTCTGTAATGGGTAAAAAATTTAAAACTCGCGTCAGGGTCACGTGACCAAAACTCGCGTCAGGGTCACGTGACCCTGATCGAAAATGAGTAAGACGTCATTCAAATTAAAAATAAAACATAGTAACAAAAAAGTTTTCACTTCTACCGGCACTCCTGGAGTGCAACCTTTTTTTTTTTCTATTTCTCTTTTACTGATGTGTTGGAGATGAAGTGCTAGCAAATGACTGGCTATGAAGATGGTCTTTAAATATTTCTTATAAATTATTGTGTAAACCTCACTTGTTGCTTACTTTGATTAAGAATTGAATAGAAATATATTCTTTCTTAATTTTGTCATTAAATATGACTAAAGAATTAACATTGAGAATTTCTTCCATCACAAAGTTAGTAGTGTCGTCACTGGAAAAGCTAAATCACTTAACAAGCAAATTATGCATATTGAGTTACGAAAACTCGTAATCAGTTTTTCTTCTGCATCTGTCTATGAATGTAGCATTGCAAGCGAAGCACGTTAGTGAAATATCAGCAACCCGTAAAAAGACGGTTTCGATTACAGAAGAGACATATTTTCGATACTTTATGCTAGTAACTCAATATGCTCAATTTAGTGGTTAAATAATGTTATCTTTCAAGTGCTGAGCTGAGCGTATGGTATTAAAACATTTTTTTTAGAAATGTTGTATTAAAATATCGTATTATTGAAGAAATGTAGGTCCAATGCTTATGTTTTAGGGATTACAGATCTGTGTTTATGATTCTAATGATTTATCCTTGGTGGTTCAGTGCTCAGCATTTAGATGACCCATCTTTTACGACAGTGTAAGAGAAAGTGGGCCAAGTAATGCTGGCCACCAACTGTACTATCTAATCCTTCTACTAGCCGATATAAATTCATGCTATTGTAAGTTATCTTTCGATATCACTGTATTAAGATGCTCCATCTCTCTCTCTCTCCTACACGTTCAACCCTCAATATATCACAAATCGATAGTCCTATCTTTATCTTCCAATCTTTAGAGGCTTCATTAATCAGTTCTTGCGGTCCAACCTCTACATTGTTCAGACCTAAGTCAGCGTTGTCCTAATCTATTCTACGATCATTGCTGTAATATTTTTTATCTCTTTTCTTCCGTTTTATGGGTTACTGGTTTATTAGCAGTGTGACCTTTCGCAAAATGGCTGTCGGCTTTTTCTTGGGAATTATTATTTTCTCTTCTAACAGTATTTTATTTTTGGTGTCTTGCTAGGTACCTACCTATAATGTATAAGGGATCTATCTTAACTGACTATTATTAGAAATGAGTAGCAAACCGCTTACTTACAACTGTGTAGCATTATACTGGTGAAAGAATTCAAAAAATCAGTCCTTTAGTTCATGAGTTTATCCGCTTTTGCTTTATAATAATAGTTGGGATTTAGATTAGGCAAAAAAATAACCATATTTCGAGGTAGGCTCCATAAGACATCACGCTACGGTCAATAAGAGCCCCCTCTCCCCCACCCAACTACTATCATCATCATCATCAGCCTATAATGTTCCCACTGCTGGGACACAGGCCTCCTCTCTGTGAGAGAGAGTGGGCCATAATCCACCACGCGGGCCCAGTGCGGATTTGTGGACACCCAACTACTAGGTAGATGCGAAAGGCAGAGGTTGTTGAGATGCAGTAAAGACCTATGTCCAAACTAGTGACCTACCAATTACGTTTTAAAGCGAGACTAATTCCAGTGTGGAAAGGAGACAGAGTTATACAAGCCGACTAGCACCACCTCTTTCCAACACTCTCGCTTTAAACGCCATCTGGGTTGATAAAACATTCAGGGAACCACCTAAACCATATCAGAAATTATCACCATGGGCATCCCAGCAATTAAAGTCTACCGTATTTAAAAAGCATTGTGTTGAGTTGCACGGCGCGATGAGTAACATGTCGATTACTAGTTAAATGAGTATGATGACCTTTCAGCTGCGCAGGCGCTTCCTAGTGCCGATGATCGATAGACTGGTAGGTGGTAGAAAAAATGGCGGATTATAATGGATATGGTCTGTGGCCTTGTTTTGAGAATTGAATACGTGGTTGATGAGTAGTTTTGGTGATTCAGACTTTACGGAGTTACAATATTTTTGGACATTTTGGCATTATGATGACTCAGTTTCAGTCACTCTGTTCCGTGACCCCGGAACGTAAAGGGCTATTGAAGGACACCGTGGATTTTATTCAATACAAGTCTGACAGTCCCTCCCGGCCTGCCCTGTGTTGGAGGACTATTTTATTATTTTACCACGAAATAAAAAAAGATTCAAAGTTTCATACAAATATTTCTCACTAATTCATGCCTACCTAAAGGTGCTCGTCAATATTTAAATAGTAAATCCTTTGTTAAATACGAGTACCGGTTAAAAAAACCAGTTGGTTGTCTAAAATGTCTAAAACTCTAAATAAACTGATAATAATAGCTATTACCAGACTTCTTTTAAATAACAATGTAGATAGGTACCATAATAGTTGGACGGTTGTCAATTAGCGGTCATTGAACTTATTGCAATAAGACAATTGCCAAATTAATTAGAAAAATATTGCAATTGCTAGAACTGAAGGGTTATTTGGAAACATTTAGTTAGTTACTAGCTGTTGCCAGCGGCTTATCCCGCTATAACTCGAAAATTATCCCGCGGGAATATACAATTTGGATAAAAACTATCCTATGTGTTAATCCAGGTTTTAAACTATCTGTGTACCAAATTTTAGCCAAATCCGTTCAGTGGTTCTTGCGTGAAAGAGTAACAAACATACCTACATACACATACATACATCCTCACAAACTTTCGCATTTATAATATTAGTAGGATTTTAGTAACCTTTGTGGTACTATTATATTATATTCTGTGCCTTTGTTTACTCGTCTCGATTTAAATGGGTCAACTCGACACTAAGCATCGGTCGGGAAACTTATAGAAACCACTTTCGCGCCATCGTAATGAACTAATGACAGTTGACATTAGTGACAGATACCCGACTGAGCGAGATAGAGTCATCGCCACGACTCTTGCTAATCTTGCAATGGGGAAGGCAACTGGGGAACGAATGGCGCTAGTTAATATCTCGTATTTAACTTTTGTACGACTTCAAAACATCCACAAAAAAGGTCAAAATAACCTACAAAAAAACTTTTCTTTCGAAACTCGAAAGTGACTTTGTTTTTTATTTCATTGACTTTGTGTCACCGACTTTTTCAAATCTAGAATTTTTCAAATCGGTTGTAAAACGACGGAGTCATGCCCGAACAAACATAAAAAAATAAAAACATCCGAATTGAGAACCTCCTCATTTTTGGAGTCGGTTAAAAACACAAGTTATTCTGCATTTATTTGCCCCGACACGTAATATCTTAATGTCAGGTTTGTGTTATATTTATCAATTTCCCTTAATACTATAATTTTATCCTGTTTTATATTTACTTACCATTATGGACAATATTGTGGTTAGTCATGGCTTATTATTGTTATTCCAGTTATTTTTAAACAGCGCTAGTATCCAAAATGTTTTTAAGCTGACAGTGGACACCTTGACTTCCACTTGAGGGTTGTAGGTCGTAGTTTCTATCTCAGCCAGACGCATTACTTTCGTGTAATTTATTTCATCACCACTGCTCTCAAAACGGTAAAGACCGGCAACCTAGAACTAAAAATTCGAAGACATGTGACATCTACCAAACCGTCCTTGGTGGATTATGGCCCACTCCTTCTCACAGAGAAGAGGCCTGTGTCTCAGTAGTGTAAATTTTCATAGGCTGATGATGATAATGATTATGATGAAGTATACTGATTGAAAGATTAACAAAAATACAATAATCATTATAATAGAAGTAAGGTAAGAAATAACACACTGAACTGAACTATTTATATCAAAATTTTCTAAAATGGGGTCTAAATATTAGTAACTGTTTATAAGTTTTGTCTACAGTGCAACTGTGCAAGTCAACATACAAAATTCATCGTAGTGCAGTTGTAAGTTCAATTTTATCTAAAGCCAAGTATTCAACTGATTTCTTCGGGGATTTACTTGGAAGTTTTATATTTTTCAACTGTTTTGTCTTGTCTTAAAACTGTTTCTAGTTCCACTGTTACCTTGTTTTCTATTGTATTCTGTTGTTTGGGTCAAATTTAAATGCAAAATTTCAAAGATGTGATGCCTAGATTTTATCTGATCAAATGCTTACCGGCAGCTTTTCCCCAAATTTATCTTTCGTAATCCTACTCAAGATTCAAGTTAGTTTGTGTAAAACTATACATATAAAAGGCAAGTGCCTCAGATATAGCTGTCTCAGAACATGCTTTTTCGCTTTGAAAGCGATTGCTAATTCG
Organism: Agrotis segetum; assembly: GCA_036375495.1. NCBI lineage: Eukaryota > Metazoa > Arthropoda > Insecta > Lepidoptera > Noctuidae > Agrotis > Agrotis segetum. The sequence continues at coordinate 8,554,728 of JAQSVV010000039.1, forward strand.
TCACCAAAATCGTCTTCTTCAGTGGCAGTTTTTTTTTGGGCAATCCAACCTCAGCTTGCCGAACCACTGTAACTCCTGAAAGCCAGAATCAACAGTGGCAACCAGGAGTAAAGCGTAGAGACAATGAAGTTCGACGTGTACCGGAGAATGAATTTAACAGTCTTGGATTCTGCAGCAAAAAGAAAAGAATAGCGGAGGAGTAGGAAAATACGTAGTTACAATTTCCACAGCGCTGTCTAAAAGTACCTTCTTCAAAAAACTTTCAGTATAATTTCGCACACAGCGGCTGTTTCAGACACGTCATGTAGTATGCCTATAGTTACACTGGGATTTCCTCTCGGCGACCCGCAAAATGTCAAGGTCGAAGTGCCCTTGGCGCGTTGCAGCATCCCCTTCCCCCCTTCCTCCAAATTTGGGGGAGGCGGCATTACCATAACCCCCTTTAAGGGAGGGTTTTGTGAAAAATAGGGCCATGTTGGCGTTTAGTGTTAATGAAGCTTGATAATGTTGTGGTTGGTTGGTTATTAGGTTGGCAAGGTGTACAGTTTTGTGGAGTATTGCTTTACATTTGGGGGTGAAATTGCATAATTGTGGGTGGTGAAATGCTTTTTACAAACTCATCGTATAAAATCTTTTTGATCCAGTCCATTGCTAAATCCTACTAATATTATAAATGCGAAAGTTTGTGAGGATGTATACTATGTGTATGTTTGTAACTGTTTACTTTCACGTAAAAACCACTGAACGGATTTGTCTAAAATTTGGTACACAGATAGTTTCTAACCTGGATTAACACATGGGATAGTTTTTATCCCGATTTTATGTTCACGTGTGATAATTTTCGAGTTGTAGCGGGTGAACCCGCTGACAAAAGCTAGTAATTATTAAGTGCATCTTTTATACTTCAAATAACTTTTAAAATGATACTGCTACTACTATAGTATTTAACTATACTTAACAAATAATTTTGAGACACTGGAATTTCCGGAGACTAAGAATTTTTGAATTTTAACACAATGGAAAATCTATAAAATTGTAAATTCACATCACTCGTCTTATTCAAGTGGTGTCACCATTGTGATGGTTAGGTTAATAATGAGGTTCCTAGTAGCGGTGCCAATACGATTCACTTCCAAAAGAGGAAGTTGGAAATACGAACGGAACGTCGCCATTATCGAGCCCCGATAATTGTGCCATTGGGGCGCATTGGGGTTCGAGAGGATCAAATCATGAAAGATATAAGGACGCTCCCTCACCGCGAGCATTCACCAGTAATGTAACGTTACAGATTCGAACATTCTAAGACAATAGCGCATCAAATTGCGCACTTTTCTGTTACATTACAAGTGGTGAAAGCTCGCGGTGAGCGCCTTAGGAATATTGATGAATGAAAATACTTATCTAAATTAATAATAAAGGGTCATGTCTGTCACTAAAAGTTATGTATGCCGCAGAACCGATGAAAGGTGGAGTAGGAAGGTTCTCGAATGGAGAACTCATATAGGAAAACATATGGGGACTGGTTGGGACGCCCCCAGACAACATGGGCTGATGACCTGAAGAAGGCAGCTGGCAGTGGTTGGATGATAAAAGCGGGACATTGTGCACTGTGGCCTCCCTGGGAGAGGAGTCCAGCAGTGGACTGCAACAGGCTGAAATGATGATTATGATGAATACTAAAGGAGAACTGAAGGAACAAGGTGAAATTTTAGTTAGTTAGAATCTGACAGTCCCTTTCCCTCCAACATAGGCGGGAAGACTCATTAATTTGATGAATTTAATAAGAGCCCAAAAAAAGCGTAGTTCTAAGTGTGATTTTACTTCCTCGAACCACACTATCCTGGGATTATCCATTCACCAAAATGATTCTCAGAAGAATTTAAAACTGTAGTAATTGCTTCTTCCTGTTTATTGTGTCGTAGGAAAGAATTGCCCAACAATAAGGTCAGTTCTTGGTATAGACCCGGAACTTAGCAATTGGTAGACCATAGTTACAGTTCGTCCACAGCTATACCTTCCTCTGCTTTTGCGTCGATGCCAAATTCACTTTGGTATTTGTCATCCTTCCTACCTTTACTGAAGTTGCTAGACTATTAAACTGCCTGTTCATTGATGCGGAGCGGAGAAACGATTATATATTAACCAATAGGATTGCATCATTGAAGAGGAGCGGAGATTTAGTACAATCCTATTGGTTAATATTTCCTCGTTTTTCCGCTCCGCCAGCTCGCTCCACATCAACCGACAAGCAGCTTTACAGATAAGTCTGTCAAGTCATAGTAATCATTATAATATCTTTAAAAACAAAGTTGCTATTGGATTGACGCTATCAGCAATGACTGATGGGATGGTATCTATTAAGGATGACACGGTTTTGTCTAATTAAGACACAGATGACTGTCCTCCTAATGTCATTGTCCTATAATTTGTTAGTACTTATACACCCATTGTGTTTGAAATTGGATATGGACCTTGACTTTGATTTTTGAATCGTAAAGTTATTAGTCTGACTTGAATATTTTGAACTCCGAGTCTATATACTTAGACTGGTTGTACGTCTGTATGTAGTATTATTTCATTGAGGTAAAAGCGAGGGTTTTGATAATTACTTAATATGTTTATTTTTTCTGATAATATGTTTGTTTTTATGACATTTGGACATTCGTTTTATTTCTATGTATTTTGATTTTATTTTTTAGTTTTATTTTATTGATGATTTGATTTTTAGTTTTTACTAAATTTTGTTTATTTATAATTATCTTTTTGATTTGTGTTTTGTCATGGAATAGGTGTAATTAACCTGAAATAAATGAATTTATTATTATAAAGCATTATCCATTTGCCTATTCACTTTTTTGTGGTCTTTTAACGTCCAAAATGTCATAAGGTAGTCCCCAAAAACCATCACCATATCCTAACCCTTGTTGATTAGGAAAAACATGACCTGTCTGTGGACTTGACAGTGTGTTTATCTAATGTCTCCTGGCTTCAGCCAAAGAAAATATGGCAACACAATTTGCTACCGATATTTCTCGCGCTCTTTATTTCTGCAGTTAGTAACATTTCTCCGCCCTCTTGTAAGTGGTCGTCGTTCGGGAATGATTGATCGCCCTTTTGAGCCCATTCCGGCCAATATTTTGGGCCCTCTATATAGTAGACATAATATGCTATACTATGGTTCTATTTTGGTTTATTTTTAGCACATTTGAGGGGTACTTTTTGTTTGAGAATACTTTTCATTATTGATGCAATGTCAATTACTCATTGATCATTTAAAAAAGCTTTCGGAAGATTGTTAGCGGAGCCCTAAGCAAAGTGGATACCTATAGATAGTGGAGCCCTAACCGTACGTAAATAAATTTTGTCAATTCAAACCCAAACTATCCAGCCGGGGTTGCGGGACTTATGGTATTACCGTTACTCTGAAGCGTAAAGTAAAGGGTTATTGAATGACACCGTGGATTTTAGTCAGTACGAGTCTGATAGTCCCTCTCGCTCTGCCCTGGGTGGGAGGATTCGTTTAATCATTTTACCACTTTAAAAAAATTCGAACCCAAACTGGAAATAACTTTATGGTTCCTTTTGAAACCTGCCCACATGGGGCCTCATATAAAATCATAATTATAAAATCAGTACTTCTTTTTATTCCTAAAGCGATCATTGACTTTTAATCTTGATTTCATGTCTTGTATGAAACGTGCATGGAATTAAGAATATACCATGTTTTAACACAGTCCTTTTATAGTACGAATGATTGACGGCGTTCATTGTTAATGCATAGGAGGAAGATGTAAAACAAAAACTAGAGTCCGAATTTGGTTATCAGATGGAAGAAGTTTGATGACACCAGAAGTTGTGGAATAACTAAGACTGATTAGGTGATGGATTCGACTACGTTATGTTGGCTATGAAGTCTTTATTTCCAAAAGCGTTTTTTTATGGTCGGGCAGTGATTTGCCCTTTACTCGCTGCCCGCATGCCACGGGCAGCGAATACGGTAGCCGGAGATCGTCTTGCGACGTCCGTCGCCGTGGGCGTCCACCACTGCTGGTGGGTCGGAGGGACGACATTACCACTTGCCAGCTTTTGCCATCTTTCCACTTAAAGAAGCTAAAAATGATACCTCAGGCTTGACGTGGAAATATTTTAATTAGAAGTAACCATCACAACCAACCAAAACAATGTTTAACCCAAGGGATATCTTATACAGTTACTGGGTTATGGAAGCTAGATAAGTATTCACTCCATATTGTAAAATACTGATAATCACGCTACTTACAACTGGAAGCCGATCCTTACATACTTTGGAAAAGGCTAGGCAGATTGATTTGTTTCAATTTTAGACTTTAAATAAATCTCCAAACTCAATATTGGCTGTCTGTCCGCCATTTTCTCGGCAGCTGTAATGAATGACCTTTGCTCCACAATTACATTGGTGCGAAAGTAATAATAGCTAACGGTGATATTCAGTCGACCTTGTTTTCAATCAGCTAGTCAATAAACTGGAAGTCTTGAGACTGGGTAAGCTGGTTTGACTACGTCAGGTTTTGTAGTAGGTGATAATGACAATGAGGTTTAATTAATGTTAATTTATGAATTGGTCCTGAAGTAAGTAACCTTTTTCTTTTTTTTGGAATATTTTTGTCGTGTTTTGTTTAGGTTTATTTAATGTTAAGCCTTTTTTTATGGAATAAATAAGAGTCAATAATTTGGATAAAAATATTTTGTTTATGACACTTCTCTTTGTCGCCTTGTGCCTTTATTTTTTTCTGATTCGTACAGAACTTTGAATTCTCCTACGCGAAAGACAATCTTTTTGAGACAACATTTGGATGAATTAGAAATTGTGAGAAAGAAAGATAATTTAGATTACGGAGGATCGAAACAAGTTTTTATTTTAATGCTCATAAAGTTCATTATTATTGTTCAAAGCCCTTTTACCTTACGATTAACAAGGTTGAATTAAAATTCTGGTATTTCATTTTTAACTTTTCCGTGATCATATCTACTTATTCACTGACGGCATGTCATAGAAAATATAAATAATATGGAAACACAACACATCATTATAAGTATGTAATTAAAGTTTTTAGCAACGGACAAAAGAGCACTTTGTCCATCATCCACAACAAACAAATCTAGAACTAGATCTAAAGCCTGTTTGAATATTTCAAAGTACTACTTAACCCAACAGGAACTCACATTTATTGACTTATTTTCGCGTTCTAGTAAGTATTAGTTAAGATAAAGATGAAACACATTTAAGTGACGTAGATAAAAATACTCTTATCTAAGATGAATGGTGCAGTTTGAAACGACCTCAGAATTTAATTGAGACGGCGAAACCAAGACAAGTGGAGAGATTCTGCAGAAAATTGCAGTGGAAAGGAAAGGAAATAAGTGAGATGAATGCCTAGAATGAGAGTTGCAATAAGACGGAGACTTCGGTGGAAATGGTTGTTGGAATTTACAAAAGGATAGGGTATTTTTCAAGTGTGGGATATCATCAATGACTTCTTCCACTCTAGGTGAAGTTAAAAAGGACTTTTAACTCGTACTGTCTTAGCCCGTTCACAGACAACACGACGAAAGTCGCTAATACTATGCAGTATTAGCAAGCGCACGCCTGGAATCCATCAAGCATTTTTGTATCCATGCTGAATCGCGAATCTGATCGCAGGACTCACGAATTACCGTGAGCCCAGCCCCGACCCCATGTGGTGTCCTTCAATAGCCCTTTGGCTATTGAAGGACACCGTGGATTTTAGTCAGTACAAGTCTGACAGTCCCTCCCGCTCTGCCTTGGGTGGGAGGACTCATTTGATGATTTTACCAAGCTAAAAAAAAAACGCGATTGAAGTAGAAAATAGTCGATATAGTACTGATACAAAACCGTGATCACGTAGTGCAAGGTACATAGCCACAATATCGCGGCCGTATCACGTTTGCATCGCAAAAAAGTCTCAATGAACGAGGACTCTAATTAATCTCCCATGACCTAATTATATAATTACGACCATCGCACAATTGCCGTTAACAAACAATTGTTTTGCAACTGTCGGTCAGTTGCTAAGAGACTTTCATGTCAGCCGCACTCGCGGTAATTGCAGTCGTGACAACATTATGCTGTAGCTGAACTGCTTATCTGAGAATGTTCTTGGTATTATGAGGAAAAAAATGAAAGAAAATGAGGTTGATTGTAACAAGGATGATCTGGTTAAGAAACATGCAAACAGTTATCCATTGAAAAGAAGTCAAAAGGATTATGACAGTCAAAGGACATTATGATGAACTGGCTGTTGCCAGCGACTTCACCCGCTACAACTCGAAAATTATCCCACGGGAACATAAAATCGGGATAAAAACTATGCTATGTGTTAATCCAGGTTATAAACTATCTGTGTACCAAATTTTAGCTAAATCCGTTCAGTGGTTTTTGCGTGAAAGATAACAAACATACATACACATACATCCTCACAAAATTTCGCATTTAAAATATTAGTGGATTAAAGGAAGCAGTGTCGAATGCAGTCATAAGGACAGCATTCGGTAGGATGGATACTGAAATGCATGATGAACTCCAGTCGTGTCGTGATACCTCTGCGCTATCCTTTGGGCTAAGAGGTGAAAGGTGAAGCATCGTTTGTGATATCCACTTCCAAAGCCCACTGCTCTTCCAATGAGTAGCAATTACAGCATTTTATTGTTGATCAAAAGCATCAGCATCGTCACAAAACATTGATGATAGGCTTCACCGAATACCATCCTGACGAAGCCCTGCGCTAAGCAGTTTGATTGCTTTGTTCCGTCGATTCCTTGGATTTCCATTTCTTTCCGAGTGAGCTCGATTGATCTTTGGCCTCACTTTTGCTTCTGGGATAGATTGAAGCCATGATAAAAAGACAGTCGCTTTAGCTCCTCCAAGAGTAGAACGATCCATCCGATGAACTCAACTTAAAAGAATAGAATCAGTTAAATATTTATTCAAAAAAACAGGAGCCTTACCACGACCTTTTAATGCGATCCAGTTTAGACTGTGGGAAAGAGACAGAGCTATACAAGTCGTGTAGCGCCATCTCTTTCCCACAGCTTAAACTGGATCGCGTTATGAGCTCATGGTAAGGCCCCAGGTCCCTTTTACATCTAACCTTTGCTGTTACCAGCCAACTTTGTCTAGACAGATTCTCAAGGGATCCAACTTTAGATCCGAGAGGAATCCCCAACGGGTCCAAGTAAAAGCTTAGTTAAGTCCATTACATTAATATTATAATTTTAATTTACTGTACTAGTCCATTCGAGGTCTACTTTTTTTCTAAGCCATCGTAGACAGTACACCAGGTGGATATATCAAGTAAGATACTCCAGTGTAATTTGACCTGTCATTGTATACCAAGCCTGCACAAAGTCAAGTCTAGTCATACTGGAAATGTAAGGTAGTATACGCTGCGAAGTTGGTAGTGTGGTCGATCAAATCGATAGCAGCGCGCGATGTGACAGAGATATGAACTAATTCGGGACTCTCGAGAATGACGTCTGTCAAGTCCACAACGTTTTTAGGGTTCCGTAGTCAACAAGGAACCCTTATAGTTTCGCCATGTCCGTCCGTCCGTCCGTCTGTCCGCAGTTTAGCTCAGAGACGCACAGTACTAGAGAGCTGTAATTTGGTGTAAATATACGGATTTGTTGTGCCAAAAAAGTGGTAAAATAAAATCTCGTAAAATATTTTTTTTTAGGGTACCTCCAGTACTTACACGTAAAGTGAGGATTTTTTTTTTCTCGCGTACCCCTTAGTGTTGGGTATCATTAAATAGGCCTTTAAAAAATAATGATAGTTTCTATTAACAATTTTTTGAGAAAAAAATTCGTTTGTGAAATATTAAGCTTTAAAGTGCTAAATTTTGCTCGATTCGAGTGTCCCACCCCTCTACCAGCTAAACGGTTATGTCTGGGGGTGTGAAAAAAATCACAATAGTAGTACATATAACGAAGTTTAAAAGAAAATTATCATGACTAAGTAGGCTTTACAACTTTACGAGTAATAGTCGACCAACTTATAAAATGTACTTGATATTATATTTTCTTAAACAAAATGTATCGGAGACAACTGCAAATGTAAGTTTGTCAACTTTATTTTTACAGCTTTTATAAGTATGTTTTTTGGGGATAGGTAGGTTTTTATTGTCAACTATTTTTAACAAAATTCAAAAAAAGGAGGAGGTTCTAAATTCGTTGTAATCTTTTTTCTTATGTATTTTCCCCGATTTCTCAAAGACTCCTGGACCGATTTTGAAAATTCTTCTTTTAAAAATTAAATTCAGCGAATCAGTTTAGTTAGTTCGCATAAGTATTTTGATGGGCAACTACGGAACCCTACACTGTGCGTGACCCGACACGCACTTGGCCGGTTTTTAAATTGCTTTTTAGGGTTTATTCAATTCTTATTGAGAAAATACCGAAAATGTTTGTCAAAATATTTTTTTGGCAGATTTTATGAGTCCCGAAATAATATCCTCACTAAGACTCGCTGTCTTCGCGTTACAACACAGTGCTTGGTATTATGCGGTCGCATGTACCAGTTACCACAGCATCATTTTAGCCTATTGCAGTCCATTGCTGGACATAGGCTTCACCCAGGGAACGACACAACGCACGATCTCCTGCTTTTTTCATCCAGTCACTGCCAGCTACCTTCTTCAGGTCATCGATCCATCTTGCCGGGGGTGGCCATCGTCATAGAGGACCACACGTCATAGAGTCCTGCCGGGGTTGCGGGACAAATGTATACCGCGACTCCGGCACACAAAGGGCTACCGAAGGACACCGTCGATTTTAGTCAGTACAACTCTGACAGTCCAGACTTGTACTGACTAAAATCTAACAGTCCAGACTCATTTGATGATTTTGCCACGTAAAGAAAGGGGTGTGGCCATCCCGTACCTACACAACGGTCTACATTCGTCAGTTCTGCGGCAGACATGACCAGTTACCACACACTTCACCAACATTGCACCTTGCTCGAAACAGGTTGGTCTCGTCGCGAAGGTCCCGTTAGGCATCCGTGTAACAAAATATACGTACAAGTACCACGGTGAATACGGGTTTTAATTGATAGCTTCTATCATTCGTTTGTGGTCGACTTTCTCTTCACTTGTGTGTTTGTATGCGTTTTTGATTGGTTGTCGATGGTTCTACAGTTTTGTTTTTGTAGTATTTGAATGTTATTCTAGTACTGATTCGTTCTTTTTTGCCTTTTTCAGGTAAGTCACCATTCCTGATGTCTCGGTAGATCTGCAAAATTGGTGAATATTATAATATTTGTAATTTCTAATTTATATTTAGAAATTATGTCAACTTATTATAAAATGTTATGATTGTGTATTGATGACATAACTTAAAAAGTTATGTATAAATAATGTATACGATTTTAACGAATACTTAACTCTTAGAGAAGAAGATAATACCACACAGTTACAATATTATTTAATCCTTAACAAAATCATGAAGACGTCTGCCTATTTAAATGGGAAATACCAATCAAGAAATTAATAGAAAATACCTATTAATTTGGTACCTACATACAGAAATATAATGAAGGAAATACCATTCATGTAGTTATGTGCCATACAATTGATAAAGGTCAGTGGGGCGCTTGGCTCGCTGTCAGGTGGCATCCCAAAAATGTCGGCGATCCGACTGGATTCCTGACGTTTGTGGGATTGTAGTAATACCTTCTAAGCTTGGGGTGTAAGTACGTACTTTGAAGATTTGTTACAGGTAATGCGTAGGGTGTGATAATTATAATGAGAGACATTATAATTGACACGGTTAATTCAGCCGAATAATCAGACAATCAGAAGAAATCAGAAATTAAAACGGCTATTTTAGCTGTTTTATTAAGTTGTGTATTTCTGCCTTTCGCGAAATTCATTTTTTTTTTACGTTTTTTGCAATTTACAGGCCATTCCATCCAATCCATTCAAAAATTCGCTCCATCAGCTCTCACATAGAGAAGGTGCATCGTAGTTAGATTTCGGAGATTTTAACATGATGCACCTTTTCTATGTGAGAGCTGATAGAGCGAATTTTCTGATATTTTTTATATTTAAAATTATACTTGTTATTACCGCAATTCATATTTTGATAAAGTTACAACATGTCACTGGCCTGCAAATTGAAAAAAACGAAAGAAAATTTGAATTTCACGGGCTGGTTGGAGCATCCCCCTTAAACCAATATAGTTTGAGGCACAGACACTTATAGAAATTTGTCTGACATATTAATTCCCTAAACATTGTTTTGCCTTTAAGAGTAAAGTTAAAACACAGCAAAAACGTTGGGAGTAGCTTCTTCAACTTTACAAGTGACATCTCTTTGCTAACAAAGGGAAACACAGAGCTGACTGGCAACCTTGATTTATTGAAGAGCACTTTAGGAAATAGACACTAGCGAAATGCTACAACCACAAGGCCCACATGTCAAGGTCAAACTGAGCCTTCTTTTATTTTCTTGTGAGTTTTTTTATGGAGAAATCTGTAAGCGCCACCGACTGAAAAGTTGTGTACGCGGTAATCGGTTGTTATAATGGTACTGAAACACATGCTTTAAATGCAGCATGCTAAAGCACGAAAGCATGCTACTTTTAAGCAAATGCTACTTAGTAGCATAATATGTGTATCGAAACCATTTACTAATAATGAGCATGCTCAAATAGTTTACTTAATGTTAGCAAACGCTAGCAAATGTAAACTATTCATAGGCATGCTCGAATGAAGCATGCTCTTATGCATGCTCTTTTAGCATGCCAGTTTAAAGCATGTGTATCAGTGCCTTAATGTTCACGGTGTGGGGCAATAATGGTGCGGATAAATTAGTACAATGTGGTGAAGATATACTTGAATAAATGTGAATAGTTAGAAGAATAGAGGAAGATCAATACAATATTAGATGGATAACATAAAGCATGATACGCCTAGAAAGGAGATGTCTGCTTAGAAGACGAGTAATAGATACGTATAAAAGAAGCAGACATGCTGTGCCATCTACAAATGAATTGAAATGAGTGTAGTACAATTCTATGTATCAACATCATTAGCAAAACTGATGCGATAGGCAGCTAACAGGGTGTTGAAACGCAGCTTAGCTTGCTTATAGCCACAATTGGCAAACTAATTCTGAACTCTTGTAATTCATGAGGCTGAATACCATATAATATGATGATCCTTTAGTCCTGATCATTAGTTTGGCACACAAGAGTATTAGGACCAGTAATTTTAACCATTCGTTAAAAGCTGTCGTCTCAACCATCATCCAATTAGCCATACAGTATAGACTCTTTATAAACCTTAGATGTGTCACAAGAACATGATTCTAATTAATTCACATCTAGATATCTATTGTTTCCACATATTTTCAATCATAATAAGCCTTTGTGGATGCAATCTTTTTTTCACACAATTAGTTATTGACTCACAAAGTATTAAAGTCAATTTTATCAATCTGTTTTTTTAATAATGGACTGTCGGCAAATCAATTCAAAGTTATCGCCGTCCTACTTCCCAGCGTCTGTCTGTCTGTCTGTATGCGTGGGTAGCAGATAAACGACCAATATAACGGTTCTTTTGATAAACAATGCATGTGTTTATTAATTGCTAATCCGTTTTGCTTCCCGTACGTTTGGCGAGACAACAATTTTTGTTGTTTGGTAAAGATTGTGAGAAAGGAGGTGGTTTATCTCACGGTGTGGCTAGTATTTAATAGACTTTTGAGAATACTAAAATCTGTGGGCGAAATTTTACACGAGATTTCTGATTCTCAGCATGCATTAAGATTGCATATTCCTCAGGACATTTGCTAAGCCTGCAAGGGTCGCGACACTGTCAAAACTAGGTTATTGAAAGGACACTAGATTTTAGACGTGCCATCAAACCCTGACCTGATCCTTGATTGGACGGCAAGTTACGCTTTACTTACTCACCGTCCGATAGCTTAAAGGTGTTACAGACTGAAATGATTCTATTAATACAAATTCCTCAACCTAACCTCAACTGAAACCGCGGGTATAACCCAGATTTCATAAATCAAAACATTTGATATTCCTAAATATATCTATGACCGAGTTTTCAGACGTAAAACACTAATAATTTTAAAATGATACAACAATTTAAAGTTTTCAAATTCCAAGCTCGTTTCAAACTTGTAACATACATCATAAAGTCCTTTTTGCTGTGTCATGTAATTCTGACTTGTTAAAACACATATAAACACGGTTTTAAACTGTATTGCCTAAAGAATAGAGTGTATTATTATATCTTGTACTCCCACGTGTTCCAGTGTGAATGTCTGATAAGCAATATGAGACTGTAAAGTTCATGTTTTAAGGTTAGTTTTTAAATGAAAGTTTCAGGATAAAGTGGTTAGGGTAGAAATAAACCGGTATTTGGGACAGACAGTTTGGCGCCCTACCAAGTAGACAGCCACTGGTTTCTGAATTATGGTAGCCATACACCATACTGCCTATTTGTCAATTCGGCATAAAACTGCCAATTTGCTCAAATAGAATTGAACGTGTATGGGGGTGGAATGCCAATTTGATGGCATGACATGCCAATTTTGATAGGTCATCAAATCGTTTTTGACACAACGTCAAATCGGCAGCAGTGATGCCATCTTAGCAACTTCATAGATAGTTAGCTAATTTTATAAAGGTGCTAGAAAAAAAGCTAAAAAGTGTAACTTGTGGCTAAACTTTTTAGCTACTTTTCTACAGGGACGGTTAGGCCACGTTCACACGGCGATTATTTTCCCGTATACCGTACACGAGATTTTATCGAATAGAGTTGACCAGTTTTAGGACAACTTTGCACGGTACACGGTAAAATATTATATTTCTCAAACACGGGATTTTCCCGTATGAACGCCGTTTAAACTATTTTTAAGTTTTCATTTGTGAACTGTTATTACTGCTCTATTCGATAAAATCTTGTATACAGTATACGGGAAAATAATCGCCATGTGAACGTGGCCTTACCAGGAAAACTGAGGCTTTTCGCACATGGATCGCATGTACACTCGTAAAAAAAAGAGTTATTCATTTTATTTTAAACCAAAATACGATTGAAAACTTGAGAGGTGTCAAGGGACCACGAAAGCAAGTTTAAAAAAGGTTCATGCTATTTTCGACCTTATTGACATTTATGCAAACACTATACAGACTGATTTTAATGAACGAGCAATGTTAACGAATGAGAATGTGAGAAAACAAACTAAATTTTAAATGTCGATAAGGTCGAAAATAGCTTGCACCACTTTTTTTAACTTGCTATCCTTAAGCAAGTATTTTCCGACGTTCAAGCGATTTTCGACCTTATTGACAATGATGCAAACACCGGATTTTAATGAAGGAGCAATGTTAACGAATGAGAATGTGAGAAAAACAAACTAAATTTTAAATGTCGATAAGGTCGAAAATAGCTTGCACCACTTTTTTTAACTTGCAATCCTTAAGCAAATGTTTTCCGACCTTCAAGCGATTTTCGACCTTATTGACAACGATGCAAACACCGGATTTTAATGAAGAAGCAATGTTAACGAATGAGAATGTGAGAAAAACAAACTAAATTTTTAATGTCGATAAGGTCGAAAATCGCTTGCACCACTTTTTTTAATCTAATTCGATAGTCTCATGATGAAATGAAAAGGTGCTAGAAATTGTAGCTGTCGTCACCGAATAATAGCCAGATCTAGTTGCTGAGTTGGCATCACTGGTGCAGATTTGAAGTTGTGACAAATCTATCGTATCGATAGGCAGGATGGTGTATGGTGTATATGGACGAACTGCCGATTTGAAACAATTGCAAGCGGCAAATCTATCGTATCGATAGGCAGGATGGTGTATGCCTACTATTAGATACAAAATCAATGGCGACTCGAGCGGAGTTTTACTATTCAGACACGATACCTACATTTTTTTTTCTAGTTAACTGAAAATGTTGAGTTTTTTTTGGAAAGTTTGTATTGTCAAGAATTTTTATTGCGTAACTCGAGGGGAAGCCCTCGCGGAAGACCTACATTGATCAGGGTATTACGTCTTAAAACCAGGCTTGTTCCAGTGAGTGAACGTGATGGCGCTAAGACGACTTGTATAGCTCTGTCACTTTCACGCGCCGAAACAAGTCTGGTTTTAAGACGTTGTAATACCCCCCAGGTGGCCTACCATGAACTGTTAACGCGATCCAGTTTAGGCTGTGGGAAAGAGATGGTGCTAGACGACTTGTATAGCTCTGTCTCTTTCCCACAACCTACACTGGATCGCGTTAAAGCTTCTTATTGTTGAAGTGTATCAGAAAGGCCGGGTGCATAGTATTCGCAATCGGCGTGCTTGTATGACCAGATGTATGAATGTGGATGAGGCGAAAGGAGAATGAGTTGAGCTTGAGTTAAGGTGTACGTCCACAGGTCGGCATCGCACGTATTGGACGTATCATACGTAACGGATTTTAGTTTGCCTTGTATGAAAACTCATACAACTGCGTCCACTGATCCGCATCGTACGGACGGCTCATCGGCAATGCCTCTGCGATGCGTACTGATGACGTCATACGGAATGCCGATCAGTGGAAGCGATGAAGGTGGCATCGGCAATCCGATTGCTGATACTCGCGTCGGCAATCCGATCGCTACCGACACAGAAATTCGTTTGATGCGATGCGTCCGATACATACGATGCGGAGCTGTGGACGCTTACCATTATTGTATGTATTGCTTAACTCATTAGTCATTTAGGCCGAGTGGCCGAGTTGTTAGATGAGTTAGCTATCAAAAGCTGAGATACGTTCCTCCCAAATGTTTCCACTTCTGGCAATTTCATATCGCAAAGATTTAGCACTAAATATTACACAGTACTATTGCCAGCGGCTTCGCCTTCAGCAACTCGAAAATTTTCCCTCAGGAAGATTAAATAGGGATAAGAACCATCCTATATGTTAATCTAGGTTATATTTTATCTGTGTACCAAATCACAGTATAATCCATTCATTAGTTTTTGTGTGAATGAGTAACAAACGTCCATCCAGTGATCCTCACAAACTCTCGCAGTAAGAAGATAACATAATAATTATATATTATTTTGCTAGTATCGTTTACTTTGATCGTAAAGATCCTAAGTATTTCAGAGACTTCAGCTGCATTACAGACATGCATGATTCAGACATCTGTATTGACTTAGATTTATTTATGTTTATGCATTGAATTCCTTTGAATCCGGGAGTCCCACGCATCTGCCAGTCATTTAGTTTACAAAGTAGTTTGAGTACATTGTACAGACTCATTGCTAACTCCACTTAAGAATGAAAGAAAGAAGACTTTTCTTTTCTTTTCTTTTTCTTTCTTTCTGGCTAACCCCACTTCTAATCAAGTCAGAAATCTGCAGACCATTGAAGAAGACCATCGAGTGAAGCATTGAGAAGCTTTATACCGTGTACTTTTTGCTTTGCTAGAATTCTTTGTTTCACTCTAGTAGTTTTATTTCCATCACAGCGGTGAGCGCTAGTTTTTCCAGAAGCTTTGTAAATTTTTAGTTTCAGCGTAGCATGAGCACTGCCACAAGTCTGTGCTTGTGGCGAATAACACTGCTGGTCATTTCCCTTCCTCCATTACTTCCACTTCTCGCAAATCTGCTCGTTTACCTTCCAAATTTTTCGGTCTTCCTTTGTTTGGATTGTATCCAGTTCGGCCTGCTATCTTCTTCATGGCCCGCCTTAGTGTCTCAGTTAGCACTCAGATTAAGGACCAGACCCGGGTTGACGGCGCATAGTGTCCCACACGCCCCTCAAGTAGCTGTCAGCGAACTGTCTCACGGGGTCCTATAGGGCCAAAAGCATGCCAAGGTCGTTGGACGGTGCCTGTAAAGAAAACCGTGCCTTTTTTTTTGGGACAAACCCACCACACTATTCCCAAACCACTGCAACTCCTGAGAGCCAGAATCAACAGTGGCAACCATCAGAAAAGCGCCGAGACAATGAAGCTCGACGTGTCCCGGAGAATGAATTTACCTGTCTTGGATCCTGCAACGAAATTAATCAGAAAAGAATAGTGGAGGAGTAGA
Organism: Agrotis segetum; assembly: GCA_036375495.1. Taxonomy (NCBI): domain Eukaryota; kingdom Metazoa; phylum Arthropoda; class Insecta; order Lepidoptera; family Noctuidae; genus Agrotis; species Agrotis segetum. Next base: position 8,570,830 of record JAQSVV010000039.1, read on the forward strand.
AAAAAAAAACCGTGCCTCAGCGACGTAGGACATTTAGGCAATTGGAGTCTGACAGTCCTTTCCGTTCCACCCAGGGTTTGAGGACTCAGTTTGATGATTTTACCACCCAAAATAGCCACTAGTTCCAGTTATTGTGGCCCAGAGTTGTTCCGGAATGCAGCAGTTCGTCTTTACTTCGACGGTCATATCCAAATGGCCTTGAGTCGAGCCAGTTTCTGTAATCTGCTCTGTCCTTTATACGTGTACAAGTGCCTATTCAGGTGTAATAATAAACTCAATCTCATTTAGGCGTGGCTTTGGGTGGGCCATTGACCGTAACGATACACATGACTGCGTTTGCTCTTGCCTCCGTAACATCTACGGAATTGAGATGAATAATTTCGTCGCCTGTGTACTAGAAATTCGTCGTTTTATAGTCACCCTCATTCCATCTTGTATATGACATGTATGGTTGGTAAGATGATGATAATATTATGAAAATAATAAGAGACTATATTGACCTTCGTTTCTTTGTTTTTACATGCTTTTATGTAGTTACACTTGTCCTGGCGTCATCTGTAATCGAATCTACACACACTTTCCGATAGCTAGCCTGTACTGTCTTACTGCTGGGCAAAACCTCCCTCCATTCCTTTATTCCTTCGAACGGTTTCGATTGTGCGCCATTTCCTTACGGTTCTCCAGAAAAGCATCCAGTTCGTTCCACCATCTCTTTCGTGGTCTGTCCCAACCCCACTTTGCCGTTTCAGGGCACCAGTCCTAAGCTTTGTAAGTCTACACCTCTGATGTAATGTAATCAAATGATAGCAATTGTTACTGGGTAGATATTTGACAATTTATTACACGAAAAACTTTAAAGCCAGAACAACAGTGACCAATCGATGAAGAGGCGATAACTACCGGTTTGCTATCGTTGTCGAGCGTGCGACCTTCTGACATCCTTGCGACCAACCAGCTGGTAACCAGCACCCAAGGCCGAGCACAAGGCCGGGCAAACAAACTCTTGAATTTGATTTAGGGAGGTAGCTTTTAAAGAAAAAGTTGCGTCGTTTTATCGGGCAACTGGGTTTCGGGCAAGGGTAACTGATGTTACATCTCATCAGAATCTTTACTAAGCTCATAATAAGTGTAGGACGTAGGAGTATAGGACCCAACAAAACTGAATTATTTTATCATAACTGAGCCACACTACAAGCCCTTTGTTACTTGTACCTTGTACCTAATAATAAGTTCCGTGTTGCGTGGGATGTGGGACCATCCTAGCGAGTTAATCAGGTGGAAAACATCGTTCAAGGACATTATGCAAGGTCGCACGTAACTGGCTTCTGTTTCGTGCTAATTACTCGTTGTTTCACTAATTACGGGTGCAGTTAAATGTTGCTGACACGCTCGTCCTCTAAAATAAGTATCTGTAAAACTTAAAAATTAATTAACACACAGAAAAATATATAACATTGCGCTTGTAATTCCTAAGGTGTTAGGTAGACGTGTATCATAATACCGGTATCATCGGTAATACCGATGACACGACGCAGTGTGGCGCCTCACACACCTTTTTATTTTACCTAACTCAAAATCTAACTTTATAATTACAGGAAAAGATACATATTATACATTATTCCAGTAACGTCGCGTCAACTGACCTTACAGTCAAACACAGCCTTTAGGTATTCATAAAACTAACACTGGAAACTTTTCTCTTACTTTTTTATTTGGCAATATTCTGAGGTCGTCGACACGGTCATTGCATCTCTGAGCTCCACTTTAAAATTCTCTACATCTGCAGTACCTCTCATTAGTCATACGGATCACGTACGCAAACAATGGCAACTACTTGATTTGGGAGATGTTTCTGTAGGTCATAACATGCTTACTCCACTTGCAATTTGATTTTAAATCTCTGATGCATTGTCAGCCTGTAATGTTCCCATTGCTGGGACTCAAGCCTTGTCACTATGAGGGAGTGGTCTATATCCGCCACGCGGACTCAGCTTGGGTTGATAGCCTAGATGTCGCATATCTTCGAATTTTTGGTTCTAGGACATGCCGGTTTCCTCATGATATTCCTTATTCCTTCATCGTTTTGAGAACAGTGGATTGTCTGGGTTCGATCTCTTTCTAGATGTCGATGTGCGTTTAAAGCTGGTACCAGTACCTCGTTCATAAAGCTACGCTTTAACTGTTTTAATTTAGTAGATACTTGAGAGCATAAAATCCTAGTTTGTGCTTAATAATGATAGGTTCACGTTTGACCACTATCTCGCTTGGTTTCTAGCGAAGATGTGGTCGACGGTGAAGCACGCTTGCATAGAAGTAACCTGTTCACTCTTGATTTGAAGACCCCAAGGTTATAGATGTCGGTAAATACAGATGCAGGTACTGCCGGCAGGGAATTCCACTCCTTAGCTGTGAAATATAAACATTATAATAAAAACTTGAGAGGTGTCAAGGGACACCCGGATGGAACGAAGTTACTGTATACACTCAACAAAAATAACCGTCGCGACTCCACTCTACTCCACTCTCGCCGCTCCGCTCCGCTCCACTCTTTGAGCTCTAGCACCCTTTCGTAACGCGCGATAAGGAACTTCGTTCCAAAAATAAAAACATTTTTATAGGCATCCACTATCCCAGTCTATTATAACAGTTATTAATTACAATATTAATGATCTTTTGTCGTTCCTAGATTAGTACCTAATAGGATTTGTGTGGGCGTTGTCAGTGGGTTGTCTATCCGATACTGATAGTTGATGCTGAGCACCACATACCATATTTGATCCAATGTCTATAAAAACGGTTAACTGCCCACATGAAACCGAAGCCTAATTAATGAGTTCCTAAGTTGGTTTAAGTGGCCGGAAGAAACTGTAAAGTCTTAATACAAAGCCGCGGAAAGTGGAGAGGTTTTTCAGAGAGCTCCAGCACGTAGCACTTACTACCTACTTCTCGGATATAAGTACAGTCACGAGCAATAACATGTATACACGTAGCAGAATTCAAAAGTGATTTTCTCCTACTATTAGTGATTTACCTTTTGCGTTTTCATGAACCTTCTATTTTGGAAGCTATGCTATTCCGAAAGGCGTCTTACATTAAAGTAGAAACCAGTATTTCATGAGAAAATCGCGTTTGTATTTTGTTATGTGTATACATTTTATTGCTCGTACTGTACAGAATTATCCATAAAGGTTCAAGAATAATTGATTTTTCTACGCGTGAGTCCGGCCGTTTTCACGAAGTCCTTTTGCCGTCCTAAAAGTGGCAAAGTAGGTAGTACGTAGACACAGGTAATTAGTATTTATACTAAAGTAAAACCAAAATGAATGAACGTATCCCACTGCTGAGCCCATTGTATCCCACTCTATTACGAAGACTAAACCCTGTTATTCGTGCATGTCACGCTGCATTTCGAGGGAAACTATACATATATTTAATTTTGTTTGCAGGATATCTCTATCAGCTATCTCTTCAGGACTTAATTATATATAAAGTCCTTCAAAACTTCAATAGAAATAAATAGTTTAACTTCATCTTAAAACGTCAAAAGTATGTGTATTTTATTTAAATAAAAAAGTCGTCAAAATATGTAATTGTAACAAACATAATTTCTGACTTTTAAAACCCACATAAACGAACAGAGAAAGCAAGCTTGTAAATATAACACTATCAACGAAACCAATCCATCGCACAGATCCAATTACAACCGACTCTTGCGCAACCACAGTTTCATAAATCACGGCTCGACTGCGCCTGCGCACCGGAACGTTAGATCGAGCATTGTGTGTGCAGTCTTTGACCTAGCAAGGTCGATGATTTATTTCTTAGAAAGGACTTGGATTTGAGGCCAGAGAAAGTCCCAATAGCTGATGAATGGGACTCATTTATCAGGTCATGTTATGTTTTGATATCAAAGGAGATTCAAATCTATATGAAGAGTTCTGCGGATGGATCTAGATGTTCGTTACTCTTTTACGCAAAAACTACTGTACGGATTTGGATAGAATTTTGAACACAGATAGATTATTACTTGGAATAACACATAGGGTAATTTTTAACTCATAGTTATTTGTTGATTGGATGCTGTTATTCTATTACTCTTAAACACAAAACTATCGAACGGATTTGGAAAGAACTTTGTACACAGACAGATTTCTTTTGTCCTGATTTGACGTTCCCGTGGGATAATATAATTAATGGACTTAACGCGGGCAACGCCGCGGGTAAAGCTAGATAGGTAGCTATTTATAGCTTTTCAAATTGAAGAACAAATTGAAGTAATTTTTCTCCGGAAATGTTGGCGGTAAAGGTCAGTCTATAAGTAGTTTCGTTAATGCACATTATATTGGTCTATTAGATTATTGTTAGAGGAAATTACAGTTTTTTCGTTGGCTTTTTTGTTGTTAAAATAATTGCAGTCCTTGAATTTGGACTCTGGCTTTAATCTTTAAACCTCTGCCGCTAAATAGATTACCATAGATGAGTAATAAGTTGGTTTATTATATAATTATAAAATATGCATGAAAATAAATAATTTCATAATAACAAATTATCTAAACTTATTACAAAGAACAGCCTTTCAACTAGTAATTAATGTTATAACACTATTGTTTAAAGTTTGTATTGTATTATGTATTTTATAATTTTTCCCACCAAAACAGTTATCGCAAATTACAATAGCAGTAGTACTGCTAACGCCATCTAGTTTGCTTGTATGTAACTAAAAATATCAGAGCCATCTATGCTGCGTTGTGCGATGTTAGCTTGCACGTAGTTCACAATAACGCTAGTAGATGGCGTTAGCGACCTCTTTTAAGTTTTATCAGTTATTTTCAATATTATTGTTGTATTTCGTTTAATTGTATTCTGTACTGTAGATAAACAAGTTATTGACTTATTGTCCTTATTTTGAGTAAAAAATAAACTGTATTCAAACTAAATAAATAAACATAATTACCTATGCGTATTAAACGCATTAGTTATCTACCTATTGTTATTTTTATGTTTATATCGCTACATAGAAATAACTTACAAAAATATAATTATGCTTTTTATTTTTTTATGCCATATTTTTTTTTTTAGTTTTTTATGCCATATTTGATAACAATTTAATTTAATTTGTTTTAATTTTAATAGTAATTTATTTTATTTAATTCAGTCAATTAATTTTATATTTTATTCATATTTAATTTGATTTTTGTGTTTTTTGATTAAGTAATTTATTTTATTAGGATGTATTTAATTTTGATTAATTTGATTATGGTTTTAGTAATATTAATTTTATGAGTCATAGTCACTCGAAATAAATGCATTTTATTTATTTCTTTATTATTGATATAACCTTGAGCACGACTGTTGTAGCTCGGTTAGTAAGAGCGTATTCTATGAATAATTAAATCAGAAGGGCAGATTCAAATTTTGCTCGCAATCAAATATTTCTTTCGCGGATGAGCTAGACGTAGCAATTAAATACTTGTCCTAGGTTCCTATGTAAAAATACAAAAAATTTCTCTATCTTACTAACACGAACTATATAATTATATTCTATACCTAAATATTTTCACCACAGATTTTTAGAAAAAAAAAATACAAAGTCGAGCCAAATTTTGATTAGGTATTATTTGAATTAACTAAAAACAAACTTAAAAAATAATCTCATCAAAACAAATTCTACAAGAAACATTTAAGAAGAAGGAAATATAAATCATATCAATCATTTCTTCGGCCACCCAAAAAGTGGACAATCACCACATCCTCAATGCTTCCCCACTGATCGATCCCCATGTTCAACTGGGGATAAAACCCATAATTTATATTAACACGTGCCTAAAGCGGACGTGGCCTAATAATAGATATATTTTTGTATACAAATGGAACATCTGATAGATTCATTGGTTTCATTCATTCATAATGTTTGTATGGGAGATCGTTTAATGTTTATTCATATTTTAGAAACATACAGACGGCTGAAGACGGTAAACTGGGAGTTAGGAAGTTGAACTTTGAAGGATTCTATGTTTTAACTTGTTTTTGTGCTTACGACGAGGTGTAAAATAAATAATTAGTGAACTGGGTAATTGCACAAATAATGCGGATTGTAAGGGATCAACGATCTACACGTCATGTCTAAGACTTATTGCAAAACAAAAACACATTAAACGACTGAAATTGAAAGTTAAAATAAATAAAAAATGGTAATAAAAACTGGGTTTCAATGATAATAAATATAGTAGTCGAAATGGAAAAAAAGCTCATCTTGGCTTCCGACTTGGTTGAAGGCACCTGAATTGGTGTTGTGTTGACGGCTTCGCTATGTAGTGTCCTTAGCAGAAAATTAATTAAACATTAAAAATATTATGCATTCATCATTACTATTCAAATATATCTAATTAATACTTTGAATTCACTGACTGTTGTAATTTTTTCCGCATGTAACATTAGGTGACGCATTCGTTATGAATATTGTATGCAAATAAGATTGTCAATGTCGTCATTCCGTACTAGTGAACAAAAGAGAAACCGTACTTATATTTATCATGCATATTCGCTAAATAAGTAGTTTATATGTACCTGGTGGTATCAACCGAATAAAAAACGTATTCCACTAAGAATAAAGATCACATTGATGATGAAGGAGTAAATTTCCTTGACACTAAGGAAATAGAGAAATTTCCGAACTGACCGTCTAGTGTCTGAAGAGTTGCACTGATCACAGGGCCTGTTGTAAATTTTTTTTATATACTTAACCTAAGTCAACAAGTCCCTTTTTTCGGATCGAGTTACATCTGTTTAATCCTTTTCCGATACTGCTGGAAAAAAATCAAACCACCACTAATTGTTGATGCTCATAATTTTTTGAAGAACTCGCGATGTAGCTTTTTTATTTGAGTTAATTGGAGTTAATTTTTTGCAAGACAGATGTCGGTAGTGATCTTTTTAACACCTTGAATATCTCAGCTACATACTTGACAGTGGCAGCAACATAATTGCAATTTTGCTGTGTTTTAAGGGATAAAGATCTGTACACTTAGCACGAAATTTCACTCTTTTACTTTACAGCGTCTGGCCAGTATTTACAGCGTTTATTAAAAATGAACAGCGCCTCTGGTGTGCGAAGAGTTCCATTTTTTCATACAAAAAACCTCAAGAAACGCTGTAAATACTGTAAAAGAGTGAAAATTCATGAGGAACTATTTTTTTCCTTGAATGTTGTCAATTTGAAATTGTCAAAGTTCCAGTTTACTTTACGTCTCAAATACTGAAAATTCATGCTAAGAGTAGTTTCGTTTTTACATAAGGTGAGTAGTTATGAAGGAACAGTTTGTAGATCGATGCAGTTGATATTTAGCGAATAAGTCCTTGAAATAACATTCAGGAAACATGTTACATTTGCATCTTTTAATTTAAAATATCTGGTTGACCGAGCTTCGCTCGGTTTTTAAAATGTCTATATCTTGGGAACCGAGCTTTTTTCGAACCTGTGACCTGATAAATCGGTTCCTTGAGCCGAAAAACTCCTAATCTGTAACTTTCATGAAAATCCTTGGAGCCGTTTGCGAGATCCTGATCATATATAAATAAATATACAAGAATTGCTCGTTTAAAGATATTAGATAACTTTAGGTCAACAGTTTATCGCTAAAAGTCGCATTAATTGGAACATGTTTTACAAAGTAAAAATAATGTTGTTTTGAATTTTATTCAAAGATCTCGTTTGTTTTATTTTTTAGACTTTAAACATTGATAACGAATGTTGAAGGCACCTATTTTAAAAATGCAAGTTTGTATTCAAGTAAGTAATGAAAATTAAAAATATCCAATGGAAAGTTTATAATGCTCGAATTTTAGGCTGTGTAACAGGTAGGTACTACCTTTCAAGCTGAAAAGGACGTGGGCTTCACAAATTTTAATACCTAATAATAACTAAAGCTTGATCATGGGTGGCCCTGTAGTACTTATCGGTCCCGATTTACGAATTGTAGGTCGTGGGCTCGAACCCCGCCAGGCTCATTACTTGTTTAATTTATTTCATCACCACTATTCTCAAAACGGTGAATTAAAACATCGTGAGGAAATCGGCATGACCTTGAACCAAAAATTCGAAGACGTGACATCTACCAACCCACACTAGGGCCCGCGTGATGGATTATGGCCCACTCCCTCTCACAGAGAGGAGGCCTGTGTCCCAGGAGTGGGAACATTATAAGCTGATGATAAAAGCTGGATAAAGGGCTTGATTCAGAAAGCAGTTCTTCTGGTTATGGCGCGCGTCTGAAATAACTTTCCCGACTCAGATCAAAGAAATAGGCAGATAGAGCGCTCAGAACACGCGAATGTGTCCACCAAAGCAAATACAAAATCAAAATCGAATACAAAGTCGCGCACAATATGGTATGTACCGACCTAATTCGATTGGATTTTGTACTAACTTTGGTGGACATATAAAAAATGGTAGGATATAAAGATTCGTGGCATAATTCCGACTTTATTCGGACTTTGGTCAGCTGGGAGCTTTTTACTTTCGGTCAACCCATCCCAATAATTTTGTGCCTTATTTCTTTGTGCTATCCTTATTCTTCTTCATTCTGTTTTTTCAGGTAAGTCAATATCATCATTGATAAACTGCTGACGACGGTCCTGGAAACTGGTGAGATCGAAAAATCTAGAAATATTTTATGACCAACGGTTTTACGTGCTCTCTGAGCGACCAAGGAAATTCGCTATGATACATGGTCACCCATCCACAGACCATCTCTCGGCAACCGCGTTTTAACCTTAAAAATTTAAGCATCTGTTAAAATTAAACCATAATGTTATATTATAATCGCCCTTATTTTTTTCATAATAGGTACATTTATATTTTAATCGGCCTGCCCGTATAGTGATAAAAATAATAACTATCATGTTTTGACACTGTCATGCGGGTAGAACGAATCATATGTTATTAAACGACATCATTAAGTGTCAATTAAAAAGGTGACACCCTTATGTAGGTAACCCTTTTATCGTCATATTTTTTTTTTGCTTTTTATGCAGGTCATGTCGAACTCGAATCAAATTATTTGAATTGACGAATCTGCATCATATAAAGGGTTTAGTTTTTCAAACTAAGTATATGACGTATTTTTCAGAGAAAATAAATAAGTAGTGTTGCTACCCAAGGGGTGAAAGTTACTTTTTTAGTGCCGAGACGGGATTTGGTGCCAGTAACGTATTGAGGGCACTAATAGTTCGAGGGACTAAATAAAAAACTTTCGCCTCATCATCATCAGCCTATAATGTTCCCACTGCTGGGACACAGGCCTCCTCTCTGTGAGAGGAAGTGGGCCATAATCCACCACGCGGGCCCAGTGCGAGTTGGTAGATGTCACATGTCTTTGAATTTTTGTTTCTAGGACATGCCGATTTTCCTTCACCGTTTTGAGAGCAGTGGTGATGAAATAAATAACATAAAGTAATGCGCCTGGCAGGGTTGAACCCCCAACCTACAACTCGTAAGTCGGGACCGATACCACTGGGCCACCACAGCTCTCTATCTACTTTCGCCTATTGGATAACAATGTAGGTACTATGAAATGATTTCGGTACCCAAAGGCTGGTTTTAATCTTAGCCAAAAACTAAGCGTTGCAACGACTATAAATATTATATCTGAAATTTTTACTGTATCTAAACAATCGATATAGGTAAGGGAAAAAACATAACCCTCCTTCTGGCGCAGTCGGGTAAAAAAAACTTAATGATGCGTATCTGTGAAACAGAACACGACGGCAACGCGTAGTGCGCGTATCAATATGTATGCGTTACCCAGGAATCGAACCCGCACCATCATTACATGATATGCATCGTAGATGAAGTGAGCACTGTGGTTATTGTAAAAAGCAAATTATATTTGCTTTCTAGACTTGTGTATCAGATTGTACGGAAATGTGGCAATTATATGTTTTTTTTATTTGCTACTGAGCCTAGCTTGTATGAATTTGAAATGATTTTCTTTTGCGTCAATAATAAGTTAATAATATTATTCCACAACTATTACACAACGCCATCTAGTCCCAAGCTAAGCAGAGCTTGTGTTATGGGTTCTAGACAACTGAAAACATACTTATATATTCCTAAATACATACATATTATAGATAAATTACACCCAGACACAGAACAAACAATCATGCTCATCACACAAACATTTGTCCTGGGTGGGAATCGAACCCTCGACCCCCGGTATAGCAATCACTAACCACTAGACCAACAGGCAAGTCGAGTCGAATGATTTTCTTTTGCGACAATAAGTTCTGCAAAATCAATCCAAGAAAAATACCGACTGAAATCGATGATCGGTTAAAAAACTGCAATGAATGTGTTAGAAATAGGATGTATATGTGTGATGAATAGAGTTGTGTATTTCTCGTTTTATTGACATTAGTATAGACTTTATTATCAAGTTTAAGATATGAGGATGGTTAATGTTATTTATTTACTGTATGTAAGGCGTATCTATAAGGACTTTTGCACAGGAATGGGTTTACAAAGAAAAGCACAAAATCAAGACTAGGTATTTATTACCAAGCTACCTCCGTTCGCAAAACCCTAGGTCCTCGTGGAGAAGAACGGAGAAAGAAACTCCACGGCAACATATTTTATCAGTACACACATTTACAAAACATACAATATCAATAATATTCAGATTGACAGAACATTGGACTATCAACTGTTTTCGTTCGGAAATCAGTTAATCGTAGTTTTAAATATATTTCTGTTATTAATGACATAGCAGCTATGTATCATAAATTCATTAATCTAACAAATGCATATTGGTCTTATTGCTATCCACACTTTAGTCTGCTCTCCATAAATTACTATCTCACAAACTTCTAAAATTACCACACAACACTCAGCATTTATTATATTTGTCTAAATTCGTCCATTTTACGAACGTAGTGGATCCAATAAAATATTTACGAGCTATCGAATTGATACATTAATGGTGTACCCATAAAAAGCTGGCTTGTATTACCCCGGCCACTCACATGCGCGCAAAGGTTCGTACATTGTACGAATCTTTGCGCGCATGTGGAGGGCCGTCAGACGTACATTCACGAACTTCGCATATTTGCAAATGGGTTCGCATACTCTATGATCAAATTAAAACTAATAACTTTAAACTAAGGACCAAAATTTAACGGTGTATGAATAGGTACTTATACTGATCAGTATTTCCTCACACAAAATATAACAACGACACGACCGTTTGCTTCGCAATCGTGTGCGCAACTGGTCACTAGGGATGAGCGTTGAATCAACGAACTAGTTGAATCAACCGTTGATCTCTTGTCAACGTATTAACGTTAACTGAATATGAATCAACTAGTTGAATTCGTCAACGACGTTTATGAGTTGAACTCGTTCGTTCGTTCGTTCTCGTTAATTCAACGAGTGTACAACTAGTTGAATTCGTCAACGACGTTTATGAGTTGAACTCGTTCGTTCGTTCGTTCTCGTTAATTCAACGAGTTGAATTAACGAGAACGCAAATGTTATCTTCAACGTTGAGTTTTATGGTTCGATATTTTTAAAGTCAGATTGCGAGCGGTTGAATGAGTTGATTTTCGAAATATTTATTTTAAGAATAGTACATAAATATTGGTGGAGTTTGTTTAATTATTCCAATGTATTATTTGAAATGTACTATTTTTTGAGACGCACGAGGTATAGCGAACAGCTCTCTGTGAAAAATGTAATACATAATAATATTTTTATTTCACACAATTTAAGATGTTAGTTTGTACATAAAACGTTTCCAATACAAAATTTGAATCAAATTGTTTCTTAAATTAAACACGCAATCGTTGATTATAAACCGTTTAATGAATCAACGGTTTACGTTACAAGTTGACAGTTTAATTTGTCAACGAGATGAACACGTGAACTCATTCAACTCGTTGACGAATTTAACTAGTTGATTAACTAGTTGACAAACGTGAATCAACGTTAACGTTTCGTTGACGGAAAAACCGTCAACGACCCATCGCTACTGGTCACACGAATGTGTAGGAGACTACGCGAAGGTTCGCGCACATAAAACCGACACAGCTTGGAAAAGCACGAATGCCACGAAAACTTCGCGAAGTCATTCGCAAATGTCGTCCTACACATGCGGGTTCGCGTATTCGCGCGAATGTGAGTGGCCGGGGTTAGAACCCACTTTGATTATGAACTTAATAGTCCAAGCACTTTCAGGACGATTAAATTGAGAGCTTTTTATCATGTTTTTCATAGCCATGTTGCCATACTATTCTTTTCAACGACGATATAATACTAGACTCCGCATGCACGATCTAAGGAACAAAAACTGTTCTGTCAACTCGCTGAGGTACTACGTAAGTCTACGTAAGTTAGGGGGACGGGGTACTGCGTTGAGATTGGCTAACTCAAGGTCTGTTCTGTCTCAACGTATGGCTCACAGGATTGGTCGAAATGAGACGGATATAAGACTTTTTTGCCTAATGTGTTGACAGACATCGGTCGCCTATTATTAGGAGTCTAGTATTGTATCGTCGTTGATTCTTTTACTCTGCGACCACGTTTGGTCAAAGATATCTATTAACTTAATTAATACTCGTACTTTTGGCGAACTTCATATTACCTATTACATCTAATTTCCTGCCAATGCTATCTTTCAGATCTCGATCGAAGCACGCAAAACGCGTTGTTGTTGTTAGGAAGAAATTACAATTAATATTAATTAGTTTTAGTACGGTATCATTTGATATGGTCTGTTTGGTTTTTACACTGTCAGAATTGATCGATTTCCATACTATCATGAGGAAAACCCTCGTACATTCGTGGTATATGCGTTATCACTTATCAAAACACGGATGCTGTTTCCTGAACCTTGGTGCTATCTCGCCCGGCTTTCTATGACGACAATTTCCATCCTTCCATTTTATTGATGAAGAGGTTATAGCTGAAGAGGTGCTAGCTGTCCATTCCGGACTGGCTACCTGTAAACTGTGGTGACGGCTGACCGATCCAACTGGTGGTGGTAGGCCTCAGTGGTATCCACAGATATCTTAAAGAAGGAGATATGGCGTGGAGTTTAAAATGTATAGAAAACCGGTGAAGCCGCAACAGCCCCACCATAACGATAATATTGCATATGTAGTTCTATCAAAACAATACTACGAACAAGTGCACACACGCGCCATCGATAACTCAGTCATTTAAATATAAACCTTATTCTTAAAACCACAGCGTACTCTTTTTCCGTGTAACTTACTCACACTAACAATTATCATTGTGTGTTGTCGCGACACGCGAGGGGCGGTACTACTCCCGCTCAAATACTACGGACGCACCACGCGACATTACGGCTTGTTGAGGTATCGTTATGTTAGCTTTACATTGCTGGTCCAGTCACTCAGTGATAATGTGAGATCGTTGTAAAAGAGCAATGTATTTTATGAAAAACAATACAGTCGGAGTAATAAAGGAAACAAAAATAAAGTAGTCCAAGTCAATAGCTGGCCAAAACGCTCAGGACCTGGTGTCAACGACACGCCCCCTTACCACTTCTCCTGTTTTTAATATTTCTGTGGTGGTATCACCAGGGCCGCCTGGCTTGCGACCACTATCTTGTCAAATTTACTGCGTGTTCCGAAGTCGGTTTCAGTTCCATGTGAACTCCAACTTAGGCCTCAGGTTTGATTTAATTAAAGCGCGCCTCTACGCGTGGAACACAACGCGCCGTCGAACTGGGCATGGTCCATGGTCGGACAGCGAGTTGCCTATTACTCGCAACAAATGCTTTATGCGTTCGGAAACACAGACGCATTTGTTATTGCATTATGATGTTTGTAACTTTTGGGTTAAAAAACTTTTGATAGGTGCTGTTAGATAGACACATCTAGAATTTCGACAGCTAATAAAGACGCTAGATATTTCTAAATAGAAGTCCAAATGTTTGACACATTCACCCTCTTCTTAAGAGCCCTCTTAACGTCTTTTATAGTGATAACTAGCACTCTATAAAATGTGTGTGCTCTTGAATACTTGACAGACAGCTGTGCAGTCCAGTCACCCAGTGGACGTTCAATTCAGACAATTTAGACTCGCCAACGGCTATACTAATTGTAGCCAATATAGCTCAATTAAAAGATCATGCCATTTTTGGACACGACTGTGGATTAAAATGCCTTTTTTGAACTTGTTGTTTTGACGTTCCTAATGATCATTTACAATATTCATTCATTCGTTGATGTCGCAAGAGGGGGAGAGGGAGACCCCTAGCAACATGGCTAACGACTGTCCAGATGGACATGAAGATGCTAAACCTGGCGAAAGAAGATGCCGAAAACCGCAGTAAATGGCGTCGCATGATAAGGAAAGCCGACCCCGAATAACGGGAAGTGGCGAGGCAGAAGAAGAAAATTCATTCGTTAATGGCTCAGTTATCGTCAGTCGCCTTTCAGAGTTTTGGGGATTTAATCATTTTCACTTGAATACTAAAATTTCTGGTTGTTTGACAATAGACACTGATGTTTTGGTGTTCTAGTGGACTACCAAGATGTCTTATAACGAGAGTAATTCCAGTGTGGGGAAAAGACAGAAGTCTAGCGTCTAGCGCCACATGGTTTCCACACTAGAATAAGGTCGTGGTATGCCACCAGATATACATGTTTTAGGATTGTCTTCATTTGTTGTATAAGGTTGTAATGTTCCTTATAGTTTTCAAGAAATCTGTATTGAGACATTTTGACGAAAGAGACGTATACGTTTCGTCGTTTACTGAAGAGAAAAAAGATTTACAGCAAATATTATTCTTTGTCATATCCTCATATACATCTCACTATATTTATATATTCAATCGTTATCATCAGAATAAAATTAGAAATATTGTAAAACAGTTATTGTTTTACAATTTTCGGGTACAAAAAGATATATTCTATATCTTTAATCGCTTATTATGAAAGATCTTAAAGCAAGTGAATCAAGAATTAAAAGGCGTGTCTAGTCTGTCTTGTTATTCAAGCTAGCTTTTCCCTATAAAAGCCATTCCATGCCAGACAAGTTTTCCGATTAGTAAAAGCAACGAGGCCTAGAGGAAATTGAAAAATTAATAACTGAAGTTAGGCTAAAAAACTAAGTTTTAATTGCACCTTCGTTAAACTGTTGTTTAACGGGCTCGGATAAATACCCTAGTTTTTTAATGGTCTATCGACTTAATACTGAAATTAAATCACTGATTTAACTCAGGCTATCTGTATCACTTCAAAATATACTATTTATAGTGTAAGAATTTTTTCCCTTCGTGCACCCTCAGACGTTGGGGGGGGGGGGGGGCGGTGAACGAAGGGAAAACTTTATAAAATTATTCCCGTTGGTCACCTAACCACAGGTGGACGACTTTTGTTCTCCAAGTGAACAGAAACACAATTTTAACGATACTAAGTATACTCTGTGTCCATCGGGAATCATCGCTTTTTTAACTTTAAAGGGCTAAAATTGTTTGATCAATTAGTTAAGCAACTATTAGTTAGCAAATAGTTTACTTAAGTAACGATAAACGAGCCTTAAACTTCGTAAATTGTAGAACGTACCAATTTTTTAACGAGGCAACCCATAACGTACTTTTATTTCAGCTTTTTGCATAACTAAGCGTCATTTTATAGTACAAAATAGAGCTTAAAATGGTGTAGGTAATAAATTGCTTTGTAAATGTTCATAAAGTTCAACAATGATATTTATTATCTTACTCTAAAACTAAGTTAAATTGAAAGTTCAACTGTTAACTGCTCCAGACGTTCATTGCTAACAAGTTACGCAAACAGAACCTTTAGAACCGAAACTTAAGGGGATAGGTCAGTAAAAATACGGTTTTTATTTTTTACTTTTCTTCGTACATATCTGGACTACAGATCTTACAACTTGGAATATAGTTATTGACTATATGATCTAAATTCTCACAAAGTTGAAAACACGATTCAATTAAATTTTCTCGATACAAAAAAAATGCAAAGTTCGGTCTATCTAATTAATTTTTTGGACTGTATGGAATAACTACTATGAGTTTTTGAAAGGATGTTGTTTTAAATTGTATAAAATACTAGTATCTAAATTCTGTAAAGACATTTTTTCAATAAATAAAAATTTTAATTCATAAAAAGACGTCAATATGTTTGGGCACATACGCCGTTTTATTCTGAGCACACATTCACTATCGTCCTCTCATCTTTTGCCTTTTAAAAGTAGTGTCATCACTTTCGTTCCATGACGAATCAGTCAGCCAGCGTGGCTCTTACAGGCTAGACCTGCGACACTTTTTTTCAGATCGCGGCTGTCAGATTTTCGTAATAATAAAATTGGAATGGATAAAAAGATCGAGAAAATAAAAACGAATGATACGTAGGCTTATAGATTATTGAAAACTATGTTCCGCTGTGTTACATGGGACGTGATTAAACGGACTTGACTGTAAATAAGTCACGTAAACTTTCTATTTTATCTAACACATTATTTTGATGAATAAATAAAGAATAAAATAAACCAAACTCACTGAAAATCATCGCAGGAAATTCCTGACGACCCCTACTGAGCAAACAAGGGAAATGTTAGAATACGTATGATTCTATACATTACGAATTGTTCCTATCATCAATTATAATAAATTACTCACAGTGATATTATATCAATACCATCGTGATGTCGTACTATTGTTGTCGGATGGATCCTCTGTGTCCATCCTCCTCCCATCTAATCTTTATGCATCTAAATACCATTTCACATAAACTAATGATAAATGCAGATTTGCAGTCAACATTTTGAGATAATATGTAACTGAAAACAACTTCTAATCGTATCAAATTGCGATATAGGATAAGAAGCACTTCACTTTTATTATTATTTATTTAGTTTCGTCACAGATTTATAACAATTTCTAAGAAACAGGATTAAAATAAATTAAATGAAAACTGCTGTTGTCATTTTGAATACTTCAAAATTACTTGTCAACTACAAATAAGGCATAGCACCCATCACCCGGTTAAATATCGTCTATGATGAGAAAAATCGGTGGTCATTGCTGTCTCACCGCGTGTTCGGTACAAGTTGCTTCTCGCTCTATTTATTGCTTTGGAGTAAAAAAAGATCAGTACTGGGTTCATTTTGGAGTGGCTGGAGAGAAGTCATGGAGTCCTGACCTACCGCTTGATGCAGGTCCTCACCGGACACGGAAGTTTCGGGTGGTACCTTTGTCTGATGCGAAAGGAGGAAACGCCTGGGTGTCACCACTGCGAAGATCGCCCGGAGGACACGGTGGAGCATACGGTGCAAGACTGTCCAGCTTGGGCAGAGCACCGACGTGTCCTCACGGTTGCGATAGGCGGAGACCTCTCGCGCACAGCATTGGTCGCGGCCATGCTGCGGGGCGAGACGGAGTGGGAAGCGGTCGCGAAGGAGGAGGCGGGCCGCGAGCGAGAGAGGACAGTGTCCTCCCTCCGCCCCACCCGCGGTGGTGAAGCCCACGGCGACGGACGTCGCTAGACGATCTCCGGCCACCGTAGGCGCGGGCATGCGGGCAGCGAGTAAAGGGCAACTCGCTGCCCGACCATGGACCATGCCCGGGTCGACGGCGCGTTGTGTCCCACGCGCGCCTCAAAGAGCGTCAGCATACTGACGGGGCCCCCCTCTCAGAGGGCCAAAGCCTACCGGGGTCGCGTGATTATTTCCTTACCGTGACCCCGGAACAGAAAGGGCTATTGAAGGACACCGTCGATTTATCAGAAAAGTGATTATTACAACCTTGTCCCAAAAAAAAAATACTGTGGATAAGATATTATAGAATGTAGATTTAATTATAAAGAGGTTACTGACATTAAATTGTTCTAGTGTCCGTCATTACATCAAAATGCATCAAAAATTAGTACCAACACCAGATGGTGGAGGACAGGGTGTCAAGCACCCTTAGCTTTCCACTCTCGAACATATTAAGATATCACACAACCAGCTTTGTGAACGCACGTTAATAAAAGGAGCGTGTGTTTGGGGCTTTTTTTAGCGTGCTAAAATAATTTACCAGCCCTACCCAGGGCAGGGCGGGAGGGACTGTCAGACTCGGAATACTTACTAAAATTTACGATGTCTTTCAATAGCCCTTTACGTTCTGGGGTCATGGTATTCGTTAGCCCGCGACCCAGGTAGGCCCTCTATAAGAGAGCCCCGTCATTGCCATTGTGCTGACACTCTTTCAGGCGCGCGTGGAACACAAAGCACATGCCCTTGCCCGTGCGCGCGTGTGTTTGGGGCTTAACGATAATAGGTTTTGTCACTTTCGTAAGGTATGCCAATTATCATTCATTTTCTACCAAATAGGTAGTAGTTATTTTCGTTATCTCGGGACGTCAAAATCTGTGTCAAAGTGCTAAAAAATAAATTTAAGACTTTGAATGATAAAAATATTACAAAATATTTATCCACATCAATAAGTATTTCTATCATTTTGTTTTAGTAAATGTTTCGATATCCTTATATCAAAATATTTCTACTAGAGTAGGTAATACATGTATTTTGGGTAAAGGGAACACTTTATGAAATGTCGAAGTTGACGAAATGAAATACATAAAACTTTGGATTGCGTTAATTTTGCGATACTGGCGCCTACTGGTGGCGGTGCGTGGCAACTTTTCCGACTCATCAAACGACGCTTTCGCTTGACCATACGCCGTTAAAATGCATGGGAACTTTTAAGTTAAGTTTATATTGTTACCAATGAAAGTAGATATTTCAAACACAAACACATCAAACAAATAATATGTGTATTTGTATAATCTACAAGTGATTCATTCAGCTTTATTGAAACTTAAAAAACTATACAATAATAATGTCAATTAATCTAACTAAGAAAGAAAAATAAATAAAATGACTAAGTGTATAGTCGACCTATCATATTAGAGTAGCGTGTCGCCATATTTCTTGGTCAAAATATCAGTGTTGCCATCCAACGTAAATATCTACAAGTAAGTATGAAGTAGGTGTCAATGTTGTCAAAACGTAATGACGGGACCCCCCTTAGAGGGCCAAAGCCTGCAGGGGTCGCGGGACTAACAAATTACCGTGACCCCGGAACATAAAGGGCTATTGAAATTTGAAGGACACCGTGGATTTTAGTCAGTACAAGTCTGACAGTCCCTCCCTGCCCTGGGTGAGAGGACTCATTTGATAATTCCACCACGTAAAAACTACAAGTAGGTAGTTGTTTCAGATTGTGTATGTGAGTTTAAATGGTAGTAATGTCACCTTTATTGGCATTTAAATAGTTTTTCTTTGTCTGCTCAATGCACCTGCAACGCCTCTGGTATTGCAGATGTTCATAAATGAGGATAGCCAATAATTATTAGACATCAGGTATGCGCTGCATGATAATTACAACATAAAATTACAATAAATAAAAAGGCTTTTCTATTTGTGCATTGGTGAACCTTTGGCATAGTTACTAAGGTTTAATAATAGCTGTTGAGGCCCAATAAAAAAGGTGGTCGGTGCTCTTAGAATGAGAGTACACAGTCATTATTAAAAAAAGAATATTAAACATGAAAATCAAAGAGTGTCAAAAAAGGTCTTAAGTGTCATCAACTCTGACGGGGCCTCCTTGCCTCCTTAGATAGACGGGCCCCCTTAAATAGACGGGCCCCCCTTAGATAGACGTTCCCCCTTAAATAGACGGGCCCCCTAAAGAGACGCTTTCCCTTAAATAACCCCCCCCCCCTTAAAAAGACGGGGCCCGCTTATATAGACGGAGCCCCTTTAAATAGACGGGCCCCATAAATAGACGCCCCCCCCAAAATAGACGCCCCCCCCCTTAAATATACGGGCCCCCTTAAATTTACGGGCTCCCTTAAATAGACGGGGCCCCCTTAGATAGACGGGCCATTCTTAAATAGACAGGGCCCCCTTAAATAGACGGGGCCCCCTTAGGCCCGACGCTGCGTTAAGCGGATGCACGCGCGGTTCTATACAAAAGTGCTCCGTCGCGGGGACCCGTGCGGGGACCCGCGCGGAGCCACGTGCGGAGACCCGCGCGGACGTCCGTCGCGGGGGCACGCGCGGTGCCACGCACGGGGCCACGCGCGGGTCTACGCGCGGTGCCTGCCAGCGGTAACAAGCACGGGCTTGTTCAGTCATTATGGGTGCTTATAATATAGCAAACAGAGAGCAATTTTTTTTTGTATGAAGACTTTCGAAAAGTTCATCCGGTGCAGAAATTTGGAATATGGTGAGAGTAGGTGATCAGATTATAGATGCACAATAATCCAACATTTTTTTAGCCGAGAAGTTCTGTTTTTTTACCAAAACATGAAAATTGCATATGTATAACTCTCTGCAAAAAATTCTTCAGTCTCAAATTCTTTTTGTAGGTATTTGTTTAAATGAAATAATAGGAAAAAAAAAGTATAAGTTAGAAAAGGAAGTATAAACATCCAACAAATGTTCGATTTCAGTGTCACTCCAAATCAACATCGCGCATCCGTTTTCACATATCGCGCTTTAACTTGAAATTGAAATAAAAATCTTCAAATTGAACTAGCGACACTGCGTAAATCGGTCTCCGCGACGGGGACCGTGGCATACCCACGGAAACCAGCCGCGAATCGTCGCGCGTGTCTCCGCGCGTGGCCACGCGCGGGCCCACGGACGGGGCCACGGACGGGGCCACGCGCGGGACCACGGACGTGGACCCGCGACGGTTGCCCGTCGCGGGCGCCCCTTTAACGCAGCGTCGGGCCTTAGATGGCCAAAGCCTGCCGCACCGTGGGTTTTAGTCAGTCCAAGTCAGTCAGTCCCTCCCGCCCTGCCGAGGGTTCCCAGGACTCATTGGATTAATTTACCACGATAAAAATGTCGTCAACTTAACATCAGTACCTATTTTTTTTCTCGTTAGTATCTTTGTTTTTTTATTCTTTGATTTTCAAAAAAAAACAATACGCCTTGATTCCTGCATTTACACACCAAACGTGCATAGTTGCCTAGACCACATTTCCTTTAAGGAAATGAAAGCAATTCACAGCCTAATCATAGCATCTTGACATGCATACGCGAACATGCCCTGAAACTATGCTGTGCACAAATGAAGTATTTAAGTAAATACCTGCCAGTAAAAAATCAAATAGTTAACTTGACCACGAAGTGCTAAGGTTAGAATGTGACAATCTAGACTTGAGACATCATAATATTTGAAACAACAAACCCAAATGCAGCTATGGACATATTTATATCTAAAATAAAAGTATTATAAAGAATAACTCTAAAATTGTAAATGTAACGAAATAGGACCAGAATACTGAAACCTTGTGATGACAGTTGGGTCTTGTTAGATGCTCTCGTATTAGAGATCGGATGCTGTTAAAGATATTTAAACGTAAAATCCGGATAACGCTGTTTCGAAATAACCTACAAAAGATACCGAAACTTCTACAATAAAATTATAAACAAATTAAAACGAGAATACGAATAAAACTTACTCCGAACTGCAGGTTAAAATAGTAAATTTCTATGGAAAGCTATCAATAATATCACAAATAGAAATGTCAAAAAAGATGACTCACAAGATCTCCTTTCCTTAACCTACCCCGCGTGTTATCAGTCAATGCCGTAAATCATTTTTTGCCACGATAGGTGAAAACTTTAAAAAAAATCACGCCACCACCGGATCCACCAAACTTCAGTAGGCTAAATGACCCGTCTTTAACTGTAATTCATTTGTTTTACTTGATACCGACGAAGAAGAGATTAGAAGCCTTATTAATGGTTTGAAAAGTAACTGTGCCGCTGGTGATGATGGAATTTCTTCGGATACACTCAAATTGATCAAAAATAATATAGTAACCCCGCTTACCTATATTTTTAATATGTGCCTAAAAATGGGAGTATTTCCTGATTCACTTAAAGGATCTATAGTTAGACCTATTTTTAAGGGTGGAGATAGAAGCCGTGTCAAAACTATCGCCCAATTTCAATTTTAACATCCTTATCAAAAATATTTGAAAGAATTATTAATAAAAGACTAACAAATTATTTAGAAACATTTAACTTATTCTCAAAACATCAATTTGGTTTCCGTTCAGGCAAGTCCACTGAAGATGCCTTAAATGAATTTACTGAACTTATTGTCAAAACTATCGATAGCAAAAAGAAATGCCTGACCATCTTTCTTGATCTGGCGAAAGCCTTTGACACGGTTTCTATTCCCACCCTTGTAAACAAACTGGAAAAACTCGGAATACGGGGAAACCAACTCAAATTGCATGATTATTTATCTGGTAGAACACAAAGGGTTAAGATTGGAAATTACTTAAGTGATAGTTTACCTGTCACACACGGTGTCCCTCAGGGTAGTATCCTAGGTCCAACGATGTTTTTAATTTACATCAATGAACTCTCACTACTTATTATTGACAACTGTAAAATAATATCGTATGCCGACGATTCTACTTTGACATTCTATGGTGACACCTGGACTGAGACCTTCATGAAGGCTCAACAAGGTTTTAACAGTGTCACAAAATGGCTTGCATATAATTATCTTACTCTTAATACCGATAAAACCAAGTACATCTCATTTCAAATTCGCAATCCGAGTAAAACACCACAACCATCATATTATATAAAATCACACATTTGCCAAACAGAGTCAGCAAATTGTTCCTGTCCTGAACTATCTGCCGTTGAGTCAACGCAAATATTTGGGACTCATTTTTGACAAAAATCTTAATTTCAAAAATCACATCGCTAATCTCTCAAACAGAATAAGAAAATTAACATACATATTTAAACAAATCAGACATTCTGCTAATACTGATACAATGAAAATGATCTATTATTCTTTGTGTCAATCGGTTATAACATACTGTATTACTTGTTGGGGAGGTGCGGGAAAAACTCATATATTGACTGCTGAAAGAGCTCAAAGAGCGTTATTAAAGGTGAGCTGGTTTAAGCCCAGGTTCTATCCCACCTTTGAACTTTATAGGCATTTTGAGGTACTAACGGTGCGCAAACTATTTGTATTGGCCCTTATTTTAAGACAACATTCTACTATCAGACCAAATACCCTTACTGAAAAGCAAACTACTAGTAGACGACGTTTCGATCTTGTTAAGTCTGTTCCCTGTAGAACATCTTTTGCTCAGAAATTTAACATGTTCCTAGGCCCGAGAATATACAACATAGCAAATAAACGCCTACAAATCAGTTCGTTGTCTAAACAGGAATGCAAACGGATTATTATCAAATGGCTATTACCTCTAACGTATGACGAAACTGAAAAACTTTTTAGTATTCTCGTATAAATTGAAAGAAAAGAAATACAAAGCAAGGGTAAATAAGGTTATTCAAAAAAAAAAAAAAAAAAAAAGTTTTGTTACTTGTATGTCACTCGCTTCCCCCCCCCCACACACACACACACATACACTCCACACACACACACACACACACACACACACACACACACTCAAAACACACACACACACGCGCACTCACCCACACAGCTTTCAAATATATGTCTACACTCTAACACACTCATGCAAACTCATAGCATTCCGTTTTTGCTCTTTATTTCAATGTATCTTTAATAATGTAAATGTATCTAATTAGGGACACGTACCTTGCGAAATGTAAATCCAAATTTTTATTTTTTGTAATTAAGAAGATCAATATTTAAAATTTGTACCGCTACTACTTACTGAAACTAATTATATGTAATATTGTATAAAGTAAGAAAAGAAAATAAAACTATTAAGCAGGATTAACCCTTAAATAAGCTTAGCGGCACTGTTATACTAGAATGAAGGTGGGCGCTGATACCTATAACCACAAGATATTTAATTATCTTAGCTTAGGTATTAGCTGCAACTAAAAAAAAAACACTAATGTCGTTACCTTTAGACTTATAATATAATAACTTTGTAAGGTATTGTGAACTTGTAAGGTGCAAATAAACTTATTTTATTTTATTTTTATTTTTTTTTAATCAATTGCTGTTCGTTAGTGTCGCTAAGACTCGAGAACGGCTGGACCGATTTGGCTTAGTTTTGTATTATTTTTGGAAGTCCAGGGAAGGTTTGTAAGGTGATTAAATATGATAAAATACTAGGAATATAGTAAACGCAACAATTTCGTTTTGGCTTAGAAACTATTATTATCTGTCAAATTCGCGTCGCGTCGTTCGAAAACAATTTAAAGTCGTTCAGAAATTAAAAATTCAATATAATGTTTGCTGGGTCAGGTCAGCATAATAAAGATCTACTTATAAAATACAATTTAGCAAAATAAACACATTCGTTCAAAAAAAAAATGCAGTAGGATTTATTTATATTTTATTTATTTATTCATTTGAGATTGACTTTCAATATGTTTTTGGAAGCTTTCTCAAAATGTCGTCATGTCTTTCCCAAAAATTTATTGGGGTCGACTTACAACCCAAACAGATGTGCCTGAATACTCATCTTTTTTCCGTTTTTTTGCTACAATTTATATTTTACAAGATCCCAATGGATATTTAGGCAGTATCCTAAAACTATTTTTTTTTTCCTTAGGCTTTTGGGATCTTTACATAAAATTGTTCTATTTACTGAGAAATATTATATAAAGGCGTTATTTGGCGTTATATTTGGGTCGTATTACTGGTATCAAATGTATTTAGTTTATAATGTCTATGTACCAAATTTTTTCAGTAGCTTTTGTGTAAAAGAGTAACAAACATTATCTTCTCATCCACACAAACCGCATTTTTTATATAATAGTACAGCTTGGCAAAAAACTGTAGAAAACCGGATGTCGCCACTGTCTTCGCGCTACAAGCACTTTGAATGATTTTATTTTATTTTTTTATTTATTACGTTAGTGTCATAGCACAATAATAAATCTAACAAACCTGTGGTCTTTGTTTACATCAAATATCAAAGATTTTAAAACGTTGTCAGAAACAAAAAGATTAGTTCCGTTTCAATCCGTTCAGGCCAAGCTGTACTCAGAAGCGAGATACCACTTCATTTGAAGGAGTCTTTTATATTCTTTAATTATTTGTATAACTGCCAAACAATGATTATTTATTTATTTCATTTCATTCTGATTCAAGCGAATAGGTACTATTATCACCAAGAACTGTGGTCACTCTCAATTCAATATTGGTGTCAAGTCCGTTACTTACGCAAAGTGTAGTCACCCTAGCTTCTGTAGGCGTGCGCCTGCGACCACATTCAAACCAAATTTTAAGGAAAAACGCGGTCATTAAAATTTGTTTGATGTAGTTTTGAATTGCGAAACAAAGGTGCATCTTTATTTTAATAGTTTAAAACTTGATAGCTTCTTAACTATTAAGTGGGTGTTTAAAAGTTGGTTTGCTTCTGATCTTAAACTACTAAAAATTCCAGGAATTAATGCTGCTAACCTACTTAAAATTGACCATTTTAACCTCATTTGGTCCTTAATAGAGTTACAGGGATTGTTTTACAAAAATACTTTAAGTGAATTTTTAAAAATATTATTTTGAAATTTGGGGGGCCAACATAAGAAATAAAATCAATAATAATATAATGATAGGTGATCATTGACGAATGATTTTTTTATATACCACCGCCTTGCATGTCTATGCCTCACATATTAACCTAGAAACAGTTGAGAGCAACTTTACTGGCTATGGATGGCCTTATGCCCAGAGTCGATCGAGTCGTTGAGAATGTTGGACCCTGGACTAATATCACTTGGGGGCCTTCCTAGTTAAGCAACTATGGCTATTTTATCCTGCAACTGTTTTTAGCACCAGCTAAGTGCAGTTATACGAAAAAAACAATACAATAAATTTTCTTCAATTATGTGTTGGAGGCCCTTGAAGTCCACGATGCCCTACGCTGCTCCCCAAAAAGCCCTTTCATAGATCCGCCTCTGCTTAAATAACAGTCGCTGCAATATGTGTATTTATTATTTGTTGTTCTTTTGTTCAACCTTGATATTAAATACCTCTTTAATAAAGTAGGTATACTTTAGGTAGAATAAAAAGCAGTCTGTGTCATGCTTAGTCACTTTTATGACGTCTGCAACTTGCAACAAAGAACCAAATAAGGTTTATATTAGTTCCGGTACTTTTAATATTTCAGAAAATGTTCACAAAATCTGGAATGGAAGGTTAGTTTCCATGGAATTTATTATGGCGATCACTCTTAACGATTATCCTGTTCGTTGAATTTAATATTGTAAACTTATATTATGATGCTTATTTGAGAGGAAATAGGGTCTAAAATGGCGTAAGAGTTCATCAAACGCATTTGACGTTCCCAAGTTCAGGACAGGAAAATATCCAGCAAAACAGATAGAAACATTTAAATTTATATTACTGCGAGCTCAAACAGGAACACATAATGGTAATGAATTTAAATTATGCTCTATAAACAAACTTAAACTTGCTCGAAGTTTATTGGCCAACACACGACTTTATGGCCCGTATCAATACAATTAAACATAGCAATAAATATGTACATGTCTCGGCGCCTGATCTGTCTTATCTAATGCACATTGCATTTAGTTTTAGTGTGGTTGCGCCACGCTTGCTCCAGCTGCCACAGAAATAACGTAGAATATCGGTCACACAGACGCGAGCGCAGAATGAACGCATCCAATTAATTGCCGGACGGCGCACCACTATCGTGGTGGACGTGCCGCGCGCGGACGCTTCCGCTACAACATTTAAAAATTAATAAATAAAACAAAAGCGCGCGAACTTCTACAACTGTCAGTGTCAAAATTGCCGCCAAATTTTTTCGTATTTAATTTTTTGAAAAACATATTTGTGCTGTGATAAAAATTATTTTGTAAATTACAGTGATGTCTCACAAAAAATATGAGAAGCGAAAATAGTCAGTTATCAAACAAAGGTCAAATATGCGTTCGTCGTGTATAATTAGGAAAATAATGATAAGCGATCGCGGTCGAGTGCAAATGTCGTCGATATCGTACGCGCGCTCTACACTGCTATGGAGACGTCAAAGCTTAGTTTCGCGGAATCCCGCGTGTTGATTCATACACCGGTTATCGTGGAGCGGCGGTAAAATGTGTGAACTAGCAAGTTGGATTCCGAACGCAGTCGCGGACACACTGCGCTCCGAGACAGCGCAGCCGGTTATCGAATGGCTCACGACGATCAGGCTCAACATCGAGGAGTACGACCCGCTCATCACGGTCATCCCGCCCGAGCCCGAACCTGACACATCTGACAGCAAGTTCGACGAGATACTCTCGCAGCTCGGCAAGGAGATCTACAAACTAGATGAGTACCAGCGCCACCTGGCGCCCTCCGAGAAAGAAGTGTCCCTCAGCATTCTCAACATATTTGACGAATGTTTGGAACGCATGACCGAGGAAAAACAAACAAAACACAGTGAGAGTGAATGTGAATCGACCCTATCGGACGTCTCTTTCGTGACGAGCACACCGTCTAGTGTCAAAGTGAATAATAACATAAACACGATCTTCGACAAGGGCGTCGGCACACCGGTACCACCGCGGCGGGCTCGCCTAAAATCAATGGGCGACACATCCATTTCAGATATGGAGTCGAACAACCACGAGAGTGAATCGTCGAGTGATTCAGAGAGCACGTGCTGGAGTTACAAGGAGTGTAGTACCGACGACAATGAAGTGAACCCTTACGCGGCGGTGTGGGCCCACTCCACGGGCTTTCACAATTCCGACGAAATATTACGTCGTGTTTTATCGCAGCACCACGCAACTATATCGCGTCTTTCGTTCGACACGGCAAGCGACTTTATACCTGCTCGGTATTCAGTGTACTCGCTGCACGAGGTGGGAGAATGTAAGGACAGGTGTGTTGACAGTGGCTCAGTAGCAATGACGCCGGACAAGCCGACGGACGACGGCTACGAGCCGGTGCGGGACGCGATCACCGACGAGAATATATACGAGGAGATCGAATATGGATATAGTTATACAGACGAAGGGTGTTCCTGCGGTGGTAGTGTTGAAGTGGAAAGTTGTTCAATAAGTGCTAGTTCAGAGGGTGTTGGCCGGGACAGTCCCTTGTACGCGAATTTAAGAGACCACGACGCGTACGCGGTACCTCCGGATGTTATTTATTGGAAGAACCTACTACTGGATCCGTTCTTTAACGACGACGAGGAAGACGAAGTAAGTGTTTTATTCATTACAATATGTTAATAAGCTTTGGTGGTTGTGTAGAAAGGAACTTGAATGAATAGGTGCTGCTCGAATGGTCCTTTAAGCTTTAATTAGAACGTAAATTAAACCTTTGTTGTTTTCATTTTGTGTTTGAGTCGAATTAAGATCTGTTTTTGATAAAGGAACTTGATAAATTCTAGATACGTTCCTTTATAAATGGCAGGTTTCTTTAACACTTAGCCATTTCCGCTCGACGAGATCCTTTACAAATCTAGTTTGTTTGCGTTCTGTGATATAATCAGTACACAGGTGGATGATGCCCATCCTGTCGGATATAATCCCTTATTCTCTGCTCACGATTCATTAGTAGGGGTAGGGAGAACTATTTTTAACTCACAGATCATAATATTTATGATAAAAGAAATAAACAAGGGCTCATGCTAGCTGTTGGCTGCGGTTTTACTCATAATCTTGTGGAAATTGGGAACTGTTCTACGTTCGGAAGATACAAGAAGAGAATTTAAAAATAGTTTAAATATGAATGAATGCAAGTTTTGGTGTTTTTTGTTGCCAAGATTCATCCAAACCCATCGATGAATACATGCATGAAACATATATAAACAATACATATAAACTACAATAACTAGATCTGGAAAAAGTAATGTCCCAAGGCATGTAAAGTTCCTAAGGAAAGTAGCAGTGATCTCATCAATGCAAATCACAGCTTACTATTATTCTTTGCAAACCTATCAGCACATTGTTTTCACAACAACAACTTCTCCTTCAATACAAACATTAAATAAGTCAGATGATGTGCAATATTTATAATTGAAGACTAACAGCTAAATATATAAAAACAGAACATTTCTTGTTGGTCCATCGATCGTTACGTCAGATATAAGAAATAAACTAGCAACAGTATCTCGGAATAAATAACAGCAGTATAAAATGGTAGTTAACATGGTTCTACTTTTGATGTTTCCTGAAATCGGAAACTAACCAGCGTATATTTTGCAAGGCTGTTTGACTTTTGTTACTCAATCACTTCAAAGAATACGATGGATTGTAGAGAAGAACAAAACATAATAAGAAATACAGGGAAAAGTATTCAAAACAATCCATTGGAACTTCTTAATCGCATTCACAGTGTTTGAAAAGCAATAAAAAATGACAATAAAGAGTTATTTAATGCTGTAGAGCACTTAAAGGACTTAGAAATGCGACGAGAAAGTGATGAATGTCTTCAATAAAGAATACATAGCAGAGTAATTGACATTCAGAGTAGTCTTAAAGCAACAAAAGACAATAATGATGATTTGAAAGAGTTCACTAATCCAAATACCGTATCCGAAAACGTGTCAAAAACACAAACGAGTTACAATAAAATTGAATGATCCGTAAAATTTTACGCCAATGAACTGTTTTATACGTTTGCTGGTCAGTTTTATAGTCCGAAATGGATGGGCTTCCGTATCAATGAAAATCCGTTTATTTATGTAACTATCTTGAACAACCGATAAAAGACAGGATGTGAAAGAAAGATCATGGGAAGTCTTGAAACGTTGACATACCTTGAATTCTGATTAAGAAATAATTTATTGTTGAGGAACAAACATTTATAAAAGGACGAAAAGAGATTAAAGAAGACTCAAGCGTATTTCAGGGAAGCTAAAGTTGAATTTTGTAAAGTTGAGAGGACGGAAACAATTTCTCCGTACTTGAGTAATGTTTAAATTAAAATGAGTGTAAAATTAAACAATGATTTTGATAAACATTAACATACAGCTTGACTCAGTCATTGTACAGCAAAAGACAATATTCGTCAGATTGAGGACGTAACAAAACTCATATTAAACTTTATAGGACAAGTAGGATACAATTATGTACACAATGCGTCACCATACTAATTAATGCTTTTAATTTCTATTTAACTACAGTGACTAAGAATCATAATGTTATTTAATAAGTAAAGCTAATTACAATAACGACTTCACCAGTGAGTATTTTCGTAGAAAATCCGGAAATTGAAATCCAAAAACTTGTAGGGGTGATTAGCTTTTGATTAGCATTAGATTTTGATTACAAATCTGTATTTGAAAACAGTAGGACATCAAAATGTTTAAATGTCTTTTCTTAATAGAGGTTTCGTATCTAAAGACCCAAAATTCTTAACCATATTCTAAATCAGCAATAGAAATACGCGTGGAATCCCACCTCATCCAAATATACGATTAACTAAGACTGGCTAAAACTTTAGAACGAACGAAAATGGTAAGAGAACCAAATGCGATGCAAATAATTTAAGATATTTGTGTATCTAGACCAAAGACCAAAGTACATATGGTAGAAATCTAACTAATTTATTAACTGATTCCGATGAAGATATACAAGGATTTATAGTATCCAAGGAAAATTCCTCGCATGCTAAACAATACGCATAGTTTTATCATAACATAGACAAGCTGGTAGTTTTCTAGATGAATCAGAAACAACATTCAAGCGTATAATGATTAAATTCTTTGATTGCAAAGCAAGTTTAATGAGTATGAATATTTACGTGGGCTGTATGACTATAAAGATCCTTGTCATTGAGTAAATCGAGATGGTGCAGTGGAAATACCGTAAACCGCATCATTTAAAACCATAAAATAAATAGAATTCCTCCATTTTGTTTTCTTGATGCGTTCCATAGTTAATTCAGGGCAATCCTACTTAAATCTTTAACAGTGCTAAGCCTACAAGAATATTTTGACAATTGAACGACATTGACAAAATGGCATTCTTGAGATTTGGGAAATTGTTTTGAGAAATATTTTTGGATAAACAAGATAGTGGAATTCTGAATTAATTCTTTATTTGAATACGCGCCAAAACATCAATATTCCTTCTTTTTTCAAATTCTATCCATAGACAATCCCTCTTAAAAAGAAGTCTGCGAATCGGAATGTTGACGCAAGAAACTCCTTGCTAATTCTAGACTCCTTGGTTTCACTTACGCTATGATGAATGGCGTGGGTTCCATTCATCTTGATCCGGAGTGCTCTTGAATAGATTAATAAACGTCTCCTGCAAGGCCGTGGAACAACGGATGTGACTCGCAACGTAACTGAGAAGATTGATGCTAAATGTTTTGTGAGATTCTGTTTTCTGAATCTCTGATCCTTACTTTTACCTTAGGATCTCTGGAATAACAAATTTTTGTTCAGTGACTGTTTTATTTATACTTTTATTATTAACTACTTAGATGGAAAAATGAATAATGTGCCAGACAGCTGTTACTTCGAACCTTATCGTATTTTTGGCAATGCAGGAGTCATTTGCGTAACTACTGATAAAACTTGCCTTCAAATTGAACTCACTCAATTGATACCAGTTTAGCACTTAAACCGATAAGAACAGTTTATTTAAACACACAAAAATGTAAATAAGTGACGTTTGTACTAATCCAATTTAAATTGCTCGCAATTTTTCAGTCATTTGGCACTTAACGCTTTATTTACTTGAATAATTACGGAATTTAAAAGACTTAATACGACTGAAGCCGTGTTTAACAATTAGTGGCAAATTAAGATTTGTAATGAGAAATATTCTTCTAATAACTCCATTAACCGGCAAATTAGCAAAAACGGTTTAAGTGACTTAGTTGTGCTTAAGTGTCTTTTCCAAGAAGGACCAGTTTTCTGAGAAGTATTTTCAAGCCATTATGAAAGTCTACGTGATAAAAATGTAGTAATTTTGGCAGCTAAGTGTTTAATAATTGTATTACCTGGCCTTGGATTCTTGCCAAAAACCCAACATTTTTATTGTCGCTTAAAAGTAATTGCCTTTTTAGTCACTTTTTATCTTGGCGGTCAATTTCGGAGGAGAAATAGTTGTCGACATGCTTGCGTTTAAGTTTGAATACATTCCGGACTGTTAGTAGTTGATAAATTCAGTTGATCAAACAAATAAAAATGTATGCAATGTGTCGCAATACGCATACAACTTTTTCACCGTCTAAATAAACTTATTGCACCCTCGTACAGAACACGACACAATCTCCAATACCTTACGACTTTGGTATCCATTGACGCGTGCCTGTATCCGAAACTCTATGGATTTGTTTTTTGGTAGTCGCCTGGATACCAAAGTCGTAAGGTATTGGAGACTTACATCGCCTAGCGTAACGAAGGGTCTTTGGCTACCAGGCGCAGGCGCATAGTCGCATAGAGGTTCGTAGACAGGCACACGTCAATGAATATCAAAGTCGTACGTATCGGAGACTTAGGCCGAGACTCCACCAAAGCTGTGCAAGTCGAGACGTGTTTTGAACAACCAATAGAATTGCGTTGCGGAGTGGAGCTGTGTCAATAACGCAATTCTATTGGTTGTTCAAAACACGTCACAGCTCGACACAGCTTTGGTGGAGTCTCTCTCGGCCTTATAATGTGTCGCATCGTGTACGAAGCGCAAAGGGGCTAAGTCTTAATTTCATTTACCCAAACACTTGAGCTAAGCTTTACCGCCATGTTCAGAAGTTATAATTAAACCGGCCTGACTGTCATGATGTCATATCCTAAGACGCGTCATGCGTCCCGTCATATAGTATCATTGTGGACATTTACAATTCAAATTACCTTTAGGCTCTAAAGTGGAACATTACCTATCCTAACGAGATATAAGTTCTTGACTAAAATTAATTAGGTGCTTAAAACCGTGTAACCGTATAGTAGGTACGAAAAGTGTTGCACGACTTTAAAAATTTAATTGCAAAATAAACAGTGAAACAACCCAACAATGACTAAACAGTGAAATAAAATGATGACAAAATGATCAAAAAAAAACATGTTGGCAGTTGTTTTTTTTTTTTTAGTATGGTAAAATCATCAAAGGAGTCCTCCCACCCGGGCAGGGCGGGAGTGACTGTCAGACTTGTACAAATAAAATGTACGGTGTCCTTCAATAGCCCTTTATGTTCCGGGGTAATTGGTGCTAGAAAAATAAATTACCGATTAAATTAGGTTAATAAGCACTATAATTAGAACATTTGGAACGCAAAATACAGCACCCAAAAATAATGAGTTACCCTGTTAATATTCGAATAGATTTTGATAGAAATTCTTAGTAAGTAAATACATTGCTTCATATCTTTGGGAAATTGTTCGTTCAACATCGTAAATAGGTAACACAAGGACTGGCTACGTTTATAAATTAGTGTATTGCCATTACCCCACTGTTTCTAACAGACCTATTTTGTTTTACTCCAAATTTTAACCTCACAGATGACGTACTAACATAATTAGATTAATTACCACTACTATTTAACTAATTGTCTCTACTACACAACTTGTACATTCCTACATACTAGTTCAAAGGTTTTATCAATACATACATACATACATACAAACAGACAGACATACAAATCTATAAGTACGTAGGTACACGAGGTAAACAAACTCTGGCCGATATTACTGCCACGTGCAACTGCCAGCGATGTTTGGTTTAGATACGAATATGCAGTTAATGTACGCGACTGTAAAGGTACAGTCACGAACAAAAACAAGTAAGACATTTCAAAAGAGTTTGAATAATTGTTGTCTGTGACTTTTGTCTTATTATTTTCAAAATGGCAGCCACGCATGTCATAATTACCTATGTCATGCATGTCATAGTAATTATGACATGCGTCGGCTGGGGTCGGCTTCCAGTCAATCCAGACCCAAC
This sequence comes from Agrotis segetum, assembly GCA_036375495.1. Taxonomy (NCBI): domain Eukaryota; kingdom Metazoa; phylum Arthropoda; class Insecta; order Lepidoptera; family Noctuidae; genus Agrotis; species Agrotis segetum. The sequence continues at coordinate 8,604,707 of JAQSVV010000039.1, forward strand.
TGAATATCAGTATTTTACATGGAGTGACTGCGATAACGGACCTTCACAAGCCAGTAATGTATGTTACTTGTAATAATCAATAGCTGGCACTGATATCAATATTCTGAACAAATGACGAAATCTAAAAGTTAATAATACCTACTTATAATAACTAAAAAGTTAGACGAAAATGATTCAAACACCATTTAATAGCGATCCACCTCGAAAAATCATTCAACATGCATTGATTTAAGACCATTTATAGAATAGTCCGGTTTTCCAAAACGTCACAACAACAAAAAATACCAGAATAAAAACGCAAGAGAAAATTTCTTGTAACTTGCGACATGACATTCATATTTAGTGCCCGGGTCTTAACTAGCCCATAATGCTCCGTAACCCATTTTGTGCGGGGAAGCGGAAGAGTATGCAGTAATTACCAGATGGTTTGAAAGCTGTCAAAATTGTTCATGTGGATATTGGCGTATTAAATTGCACGGTCTTTATCTTTTTGTTTTATTATTTTGTTATTTCTTGTAATTTTATCTTTGAAGATGCGTTGAATGTTCAACGGGTTATTAAGTTGCATCTAGGTCAGAATGATCAAACATTATAATTATCATTATAGAATTTATTATAAAATCTCATGAATAGGCTAGTTGCCAAAAATAAGGGACACGTATTTTTTTATTTGTAAATTAGACCAAAAATTACAAAGATATAGCCTATTAAAGTTATGTGTGACGTCGCGATGCGTGGCATTTTTCGCGCAGAGTGACGTCACAGGTAACTTAAACAGGCTATTATCTTTGTTCTTTTTTGTTCGAAAAAAGAAAAAAATACGTGTCCAATATTTTTTTTATAATCTAAAATACGGACTAAATAGAATGTAATTATTTTGACCCTGGAAACTACCCTATTGGATAGTAACTTAGCTTATAACGAGTATAGCTTAAATTAGGATTATTCAAGCCTTCTTGTGATATATAATACATACTACAAACTATACACTACTAATAATCTGCTACTGAATCATAGAGTTACCAAAAACATAGAAACTCTTTAAAGAAAACTTTATCGTTGAACATTCCAATTTTGAACGTATAGTTTTTTTTTTCACTTAGCGCAATACATTACCATTCACCATTCTAAAATCAAAATTCAAACACACCCAGACACAACTCGTTACCACAATCAAATCCAAGTCAAGCAACAAACATTCAATTCACAAAGAATGCTTCACTGAACAATTCGGTTAACAATGGCCCCGTAAATGTCCACAATGATACTATATGACGGGACGCATGACGCGTCTTAGGATATGACATCATGACAGTCAGGCCGGTTTAATTATAACTTCTGAACATGGCGGTAAAGCTTAGCTCAAGTGTTTGGGTAAATGAAATTAAGACTTAGCCCCTTTGCGCTTCGTACACGATGCGACACATTATAAGGCCGAGAGAGACTCCACCAAAGCTGTGTCGAGCTGTGACGTGTTTTGAACAACCAATAGAATTGCGTTGCGGAGTGGAGCTGTGTCAATAACGCAATTCTATTGGTTGTTAAACACGTCACAGCTCGACACAGCTTTGGTGGAGTCTCTCTCGGCCTTATAATGTGTCGCATCGTGTACGAAGCGCAAAGGGGCTAAGTCTTAATTTCATTTACCCAAACACTTGAGCTAAGCTTTACCGCCATGTTCAGAAGTTATAATTAAACCGGCCTGACTGTCATGATGTCATATCCTAAGACGCGTCATGCGTCCCGTCATATAGTATCATTGTGGACATTTACGGGGCCATTGTTAACCGAATTGTTCAGTGAAGCATTCTTTGTGAATTGAATGTTTGTTGCTTGACTTGGATTTGATTGTGGTAACGAGTTGTGTCTGGGTGTGTTTGAATTTTGATTTTAGAATGGTGAATGGTAATGTATTGCGCTAAGTGAAAAAAAAAACTATACGTTCAAAATTGGAATGTTCAACGATAAAGTTTTCTTTAAAGAGTTTCTATGTTTTTGGTAACTCTATGATTCAGTAGCAGATTATTAGTAGTGTATAGTTTGTAGTATGTATTATATATCACAAGAAGGCTTGAATAATCCTAATTTAAGCTATACTCGTTATAAGCTAAGTTACTATCCAATAGGGTAGTTTCCAGGGTCAAAATAATTACATTCTATTTAGTCCGTATTTTAGATTATAAAAAAATATTGGACACGTATTTTTTTCTTTTTTCGAACAAAAAGAACAAAGATAATAGCCTGTTTAAGTTACCTGTGACGTCACTCTGCGCGAAAAATGCCACGCATCGCGACGTCACACATAACTTTAATAGGCTATATCTTTGTAATTTTGGTCTAATTTACAAATAAAAAAATACGTGTCCCTTATTTTTGGCAACTAGCCTATTCATGAGATTTTATAATAAATTCTATAATGATAATTATAATGTTTGATCATTCTGACCTAGATGCAACTTAATAACCCGTTGAACATTCAACGCATCTTCAAAGATAAAATTACAAGAAATAACAAAATAATAAAACAAAAAGATAAAGACCGTGCAATTTAATACGCCAATATCCACATGAACAATTTTGACAGCTTTCAAACCATCTGGTAATTACTGCATACTCTTCCGCTTCCCCGCACAAAATGGGTTACGGAGCATTATGGGCTAGTTAAGACCCGGGCACTAAATATGAATGTCATGTCGCAAGTTACAAGAAATTTTCTCTTGCGTTTTTATTCTGGTATTTTTTGTTGTTGTGAAGCCGTACCTCAAAATAGTTGGGACGTTTTGGAAAACCGGACTATTCTATAAATGGTCTTAAATCAATGCATGTTGAATGATTTTTCGAGGTGGATCGCTATTAAATGGTGTTTGAATCATTTTCGTCTAACTTTTTAGTTATTATAAGTAGGTATTATTAACTTTTAGATTTCGTCATTTGTTCAGAATATTGATATCAGTGCCAGCTATTGATTATTACAAGTAACATACATTACTGGCTTGTGAAGGTCCGTTATCGCAGTCACTCCATGTAAAATACTGATATTCAGTTGGGTCTGGATTGACTGGAAGCCGACCCCAGCCGACGCATGTCATAATTACTATGACATGCATGACATAGGTAATTATGACATGCGTGGCTGCCATTTTGAAAATAATAAGACAAAAGTCACAGACAACAATTATTCAAACTCTTTTGAAATGTCTTACTTGTTTTTGTTCGTGACTGTACCTTTACAGTCGCGTACATTAACTGCATATTCGTATCTAAACCAAACATCGCTGGCAGTTGCACGTGGCAGTAATATCGGCCAGAGTTTGTTTACCTCGTGTACCTACGTACTTATAGATTTGTATGTCTGTCTGTTTGTATGTATGTATGTATGTATTGATAAAACCTTTGAACTAGTATGTAGGAATGTACAAGTTGTGTAGTAGAGACAATTAGTTAAATAGTAGTGGTAATTAATCTAATTATGTTAGTACGTCATCTGTGAGGTTAAAATTTGGAGTAAAACAAAATAGGTCTGTTAGAAACAGTGGGGTAATGGCAATACACTAATTTATAAACGTAGCCAGTCCTTGTGTTACCTATTTACGATGTTGAACGAACAATTTCCCAAAGATATGAAGCAATGTATTTACTTACTAAGAATTTCTATCAAAATCTATTCGAATATTAACAGGGTAACTCATTATTTTCGGGTGCTGTATTTTGCGTTCCAAATGTTCTAATTATAGTGCTTATTAACCTAATTTAATCGGTAATTTATTTTTCTAGCACCAATTACCCCGGAACATAAAGGGCTATTGAAGGACACCGTACATTTTATTTGTACAAGTCTGACAGTCACTCCCGCCCTGCCCGGGGTGGGAGGACTCCTTTGATGATTTTACCATACTAAAAAAAAAAAAACAACTGCCAACATGTTTTTTTTTGATCATTTTGTCATCATTTTATTTCACTGTTTAGTCATTGTTGGGTTGTTTCACTGTTTATTTTGCAATTAAATTTTAAAAGTCGTGCAACACTTTTAGTACGGTTTTAAGCACCTAATTAATTTTAGTCAAGAACTTATATCTCGTTAGGGTAGGTAATGTTCCACTTTAGAGCCTAAAGGTCATTTGAAAGTGTAACCTAACCAGTTTAAATTAGCTACCTGAAGTTTGTAACTGGTTTTTGCGAATTTTGTGATGCAGATTTAATGAAACACCAAATAATGCTACTATTCAAAGTAATTTTGATTAATAATGGTTTAACAAGGATTAGCACTTATTCCTTTTAACATTTCGAAGTACAGAGAGTTCTTTTTTTTTATTTTGTTTTTTTTTTATCTTGTCTTAATGCGTTTCTCTCTATAGAGTCTTACAGTAAAGATTATGCCAATGACTAAGTAGTTTTTGGTTATCGAAATAAAAAATATTCACTTTTTTTTACTTCATTTTTTACGTTAATTACCGTTTTATGGTACTGAACATTTTTTAAGTAAGTACTAGTTAATCTTTTGAGTAGTAGATCAATATTTTCATGAGTATCGGGAATCTGTTGCTATAATTTTATTAAAGCTTTCAATTGAACTTGTTTACATGTTTTTAAACAACGTCTGACCTTTTTAGAACCGTAATAACATTGGTTAGGACTGTTATTAACCCCCGACGGAAAAAGAGGGGTGTTATAAGTTTGACGTGTCTGTCTGTCTGTCTGTCTGTCTGTGGCACCGTAGAGCCCGAACGGATGAAGCGATTTCAATTTAGTTTTTTTTTGTATTAAAGGTGATTTACGTGCGAGTGTTCTTAGACATGTTTGATGAAAATCGGTTGAGCCGTTTAAAAGTTGTGGGGGTAAAAGTGAGAAAGGGTAGCCGAGGGTTTGCAAATATACTCGAGTGGGGTCTTAAATCAAAGCAAACTGAAAGGGAATATTGATCACTTAATTAAGTGTGTAGCTATAAAAAGTTTCAAATAAAAATTAAATTAAAAATTAAAAAAAACCCCGACACAAAAACCAAGATCCCTTTAAAAAGTACTAAATAATAAAAAAACTAAATCTTAAAATACCTAACTATGTATTAATAATTATTAAAAAAAATACGTCACGTTGGGGGACCGAAAAAAACCTAGATAATAAATAATTTGGACCGGTCCCCCAACGTGACGTATTTTTTTTAATAATTATTAATACATAGTTAGGTACTTTAAGATTGAGTTTTTTTATTATTTAGTACTTTTTAAAGGGATCTTGGTTTTTGTGTCGGGGGTTTTTTTAATTTTTTATTTAATTTTGTAGAAGTAGGTTTGTCCATTCACATTCTCAAAAACTGCTGATCCAATTTTCGTGCGATCTCTCCCAAATTACTTTTACACGACTACACACAAAAACTAGTTAGGTAGGTATTACAAATATCTGCTTTACTTCACACTGATTGTATTAGAAAATACAAAGAAACAATAAAAGAATGTGCTTTTTATAAACAAAACAAAAGAAAACCTACTTACACCCAAATCGAATTCTCCGAAGAAGTAAATAGGGTTCCTGTTATCCATATTCAGCCAGCTATATTTAAAAATAACGTAATAGGGCTCAAGTCTATTGCCACTAATCGACAAAAGGCAAAAATCAAGACTACAAAACTGCTACTGAGACAAAAAAAATCTTCGAAGTTAAGAGCGCATATTCTGAAAGTTGGCAACGTCGCAAATGGTTGTCAAATATTAAAAAGTTTTGATTAACTTAGCATTGTTACAGTGTGAAAATAAGAAATATGGCTCTGTGGTGTGTACACTAAAAAAATTATAAGGCAATGCAATAGTTAATATCGTAACAGCGAATATAGTTTTAGATGTAAAAAGGCATTTGGGAACATTCCAAATGCCTTTAATACCTACACCTGAAACGGTTACAACATCAAATTCAGTGTTTTAATTTGCATTCCTATATCAATTTTTTAGTGCACTACAGAGCCATATTTCTTGTTTTCACACAGAAAACTTGCCAAATTAATTAAAACTTGTAAATATTTGACAGCTTTTTGCGATGTTGCCAACTTTCAGAATATGCGGCCTTAATGATTTGATTCTATAAAATCTTTCAAAAGTTGTTCTTGTACTAGTTTACAACGTAGGTCCCCCATGGGATTTTACTATCGAAAGAGCTAACAATGTAATTAGTAGACAATCCTATTTGTGTTCGACCATAATGTAAATCTATGGACAAAAGATAGTAAGCTCTTAGAAACTTACTTTTTCCTCAATTAGTGTTTTCCTATTATTTAATTAGTTCAGGTAGTTAACAATTAACTGCGGTGAAATACTTTACTGTTTACTGTCAGTGATTACTAATCATTATTTCTACTAATAGGGGTTTTTCTGATTATTATTACATAATAGTAATAAAGTAAAAAAAATCAAGCAAAACTTATAATCATCACCAATGCTCTCATAATCGTGAAGGAAAACATTGTGAGGAAACAAGCATGTCTTTTTTTTTTTGAAGTGAAAACTTCTTTAGCGGCGTTGTACACTTTTTCTGTAATGGGTAAAAAATTTAAAACTCGCGTCAGGGTCACGTGACCAAAACTCGCGTCAGGGTCACGTGACCCTGATCGAAAATGAGTAAGACGTCATTCAAATTAAAAATAAAACATAGTAACAAAAAAGTTTTCACTTCTACCGGCACTCCTGGAGTGCAACCTTTTTTTTTTAGGTGGTAAAATCATCAAATGAGTCCTCCCGCCCTGAGTGGGGCGGAAGGGACTGTCAGACTCTTACTGACTAAAATCCACCCGTGTTCCTTCCTATGCCCTTTACGTTCTGGGGCCACGGTATCCTGGGTTAAGAAAAAACCGGCGACCCCAGCAGGCATTCGGCGCGAAACACGACGCGCCACCGACCCGGGCTTGGTCCTTTGGACGGCGAGCTACCCATCACTCACCGTCCGCAAGCCCGCTCCGCCGCTGTGCCCTCTGCTAATCAGAGGGACACGCGTTGGAGCGTCCACACGACAGGCTATTCGCATACGGGCAAAGAGACCACTTAGGCACACAGTGCTTAAGAAAGAGTTTTCGCCCGCAACCCAGGGTGCACCGGCCCGAAAAACTGGTCTTCCCCCCGGACGTATCCGAGAAGGAACTCCAGTCCACGGGCGCACGTGGAGGTTTCCTGTCATAGCACCCCAAACGAGCATGTCTTAGAACCATCACTTCGTTTACATGTGACATCTACCAACCTACTAGGCCCGCGTGGTGGATAATGGCCCACTCTCTCTCACAGACAGGAGGCCTGTGTCCCAGCAGTGGGAACATTAAAGGTTGATGTCAATGATGATGCTTTGTGTTAGACGTAATTTTCATTCACTGTTTTAGAAACATGGAGGTCAGTCATATTTTTTATTCTTTTTCATTTTCTTTCTTTCACCTACATCATTTTAACACATTGACAAACATTTGGACTGAATAACATAGTTTTTATTGCTTCCATTTCGTAACAAATACATACATATAAATCAATTATAAACCTTATTGACTATTGGAGCGCATATTGCAATGTTTTGCACGCGACCACTTGCTCAAGTGCTGGGGCAAAAACAACTAAGGTCCAATTTACATTGCACGGAATGGAATGACAACTATTTTTTTGCACGAAACCTTACAAAGCATAATGCACTCTATTATAATTATGTAATTGCCAATATAGCAATCGACCCTAATCTGTCAAACTCCTGTAACAGGGCTGCGTTTAAATCCTTTATCCAGTTTAATTTTATACTGACTAAATGTCAAACAGCCCGTTTAAGTACACCGAGAGGTGAAAAATAATACCAATTAAAATTTAATCTGCCCCGTTTACGGTCGTCCGCTGGTCTATGCTTTTGCTGAAAGGAATAAATTTTTGCGACCTTTTTACCACGCAAAATTTTATCCTGCTGTCAGATTGACATTAAGTTTTGTTGTTTTGCTAGATTCTCGCCGTAAAAACGAATATTATTTTTATTTTAGAGAGTAAATATTATTTGTGGATTATGGATTTGTATACAACCGGCAAATTGATTATTTGTTCAATAAACTGAGCTGTCAATTGAATTTGACAACTAACATTGACAGAAACTTATGACTCCGTTCAGCGAACCCTCGCCGGTTTAATTTTTTTCCGGCGAAATACCGCAGAAGGATTTAAACGCACCCCAGAGTTTCAACTTAATCGCAAAAAAAAAGATTCATTGAAATGGAATTTTTAAAGATTGTGATAGGTTGTCGTACTGGCACCAATCATAATTAAATCATAAGATATCTATGTTCTATGTTAGGGGTTTTGGTTTCCGCACTTAGTCCTTCATGTGGACCATTGTGCGTATCATAAGAGATCATAATCTGCAAAAATTCCCGAGATAGTGCGAACATTCTCCGAAAGACGCACAACATTATGCTTTGTAAGCCTTCGATATAAAAATCGCTTCTCTCCCGTTTCATGGCAAATTGAACCTTACAGCCGATCGACCAAAAGAACAGAAAACATTTGACATGCATTCTAATTTAAATCTTAGACAACCTAGACTAGGTTGACATTCTAAAAAATATAGTGAGAGGTGACCTTCTAAAGTAATGTTTCATAAATATTCTATTGTCTTGTTAAAATTAAATTAATGATTGAAGGTTTATTTTTTAACTGTTCGATGTTGTGTAATGTAATGACTTGTAAAAATTAAACAGAGAAAAAGAGATTAGGAAGCAATCATTGGTACTATTGGAATAATTAACTAATTATACTTTAAGGAAAAAAGGAGCTAAATGCTTGTAAAAACATTGCAGTTTCCTGGAAACACCTATTTTAATGTAATAATGACAGTAGAATTATAGTATGGAGTGGGCCTCCCCTAGACAAATTCCCAAATAATATTGCAAAACTCTCTAGAAAGAGAAAAAAAACAAAAGAGCTTGATCTGTGTCTTACAGAAAAGTAGATGTAGAATAAGTGTAACTGATGAGAAATGCAATTTTAAAATGACAATTCTCGTTCCATATTCTATGTCTATGGATATTAATATGACTTATTGCACTGAGTAGTGAACGTTTTTTCTACATTTTACTTGTAATAAATGCTAAGAAACAGTATGTGAAATCTTTTCTCCATACCCATAATATCAGAATACGAAAGTGAAGCTCTCTGATCCATCCAGCAAATGTAACATAGACCAAAGTCTAAATGCAGTAATTAGCAGGGTCACAAAATGTCAATCACTCATCCAGACAGGACGGAATTTATGTCAGGTCCGTTTCGAAAGTATTCAATTGATCTAAACATAGCAAAAATATACCTACATGTTCTTTAGGAGAAGATGAGCTTATTTAAAATATACGGATTTAAGCTACTGACCCCTAATTTTCTTAGTAACTGTTTACTACTAGCGGCCCGTCCAGTTTTGCACAGATGGACATGATATCGCTGGCCCCGGGCAATAAAGCGGTAATATCAAAAATCGATTTTTACAGGAGAAATAAAAGAAGCTAATTTGTTTATAGTGCAGCGTACAGTGATCCAAAACAGGCGTTCAAAATGTCAAATGAAAGCTAATTTTTTTACCAATTTAATCTTTTAAAAATAATTGTAATTGTATAAATATTTAATGAAATAATTGAAAAAATGTATAATACAAATTATAGACGATATTGTTTCAATTGCAACATCATTAATGACTTTATAAACACACCGACCACTGAGATTCAGGACTGTAAGAATATAATACGACGTATTTTCCGCTTTAGATCTCGAGCGTACCAGCCGATTACCACCTTCTTCAGGGAAATTTTATAGCCAAAGCTTAGCTGTATCATCCACTAATCGCTATTTTAGAATCCTATTAATGAATCATATTTTTATGTAACCATTGTAACAGACTGACTTTAAGATGTGATTTATTTTTATTTTTAACCATTTTAGACAGTATTTTATGAAATTAATATTTTTTTTAGTGTTTCTACCAACTAATTTTTGTTTTATTACATTTTAAATGATAATGACATTGTTTAAAAAAAACCTTTCAAATCACATATTTTTTATTAAATATTAAACATTGGAAAAAAACACAAAAACACTTAAAAAAGAAAAAATACTATGCTACCTTAATTTGAATAAAATCACAATTTTTTTTTATTAAATATTAAATTTTGGAAACAAACAAAAAACACTTAAAAAAGAAAAAATACTATGCTACCTTTATTTGAATAAAATCACAATTTTTTGTATTAAATATTAAACTTTGGAAACAAACACAAAAAAACCTTAAAAAAGAAAAAATACTATTCTACCTTAATTTGAATAAAATCACAATTTTAATTAGCTGTTATACTTTGGAAACAAAAATAAAATGGTCAAAACCTTAAAAAGAAAAAAAATATTATGCTACTTTAATTTGAATCTTCGCTTTCAATATCGATTTCTACTTCAGAGTTCACAGCACAATGCAAATTGTTATAAAATGTATGATAATGTTTCGGGATTGCTTCAGTTTTGCAGAGACTCATCAAATCATCGTAAAGTGGTTTTGGTAAAGCGATTGGCTCACTGTACAAATTTCTCAGTTCATCTCCTGAAACATCAGTCACTGGAGTCTTTTTGGGTCTTCCTCTTGAAGATCTGGTGTTTGATGCAGTATTTAAAGAAATATATTCATCATCAAAGTTATACTTTAAATAAATAACATCTGGATGCGCTCGAGTAATCTTGATTTCGTGAATCTTTGTCCACATAACTTTTTCATTAGTTTGGTCTGCCCGCAACCAGTGTCTTTTGTCCATTATCTCCTTTAAATCGAAGAAATTATGTTGTTCCATTTCCTTAAGATGAAATTTTTCACCATTGATCTTGGCATTCATGATTACGCCATACATTTGATCAGGAGTATAAATCGTGTGGTTCTTTTTTGCGCGTTCGATAAGAGAATGCATCGAATCTCCTTCAGACTGGCTATGGCCAGTTTCAAAGTACCTATGTATTATGTTAACTCCATACTTTTTGGACAAATATAGGTAAAGAGCAAAGATAATCCTATTTTTATTCTGCCCAGCACAACCATCAGAATAAAATATAAAATTCTTGATACCGCGTTGGCTCTCAGTTTCAATGAAATTTAGGACGCAACTGCCAATTTCATTAGCACCCCTTTTGGCCACTTGATAGTGCCAAAGATAGCAGTAACCTCGTCCACTTAATGAGTTGTAAATCGTAAAGTTATAAATAGGATACTTTCGCTTGTAATGAAAGATTCCTACCTCTGATTGAGGAATCGTCAGGACTTTTTCCAGATCATAAATAGCGACGACAGTAGTTGTAGAATCGACTTCTATTTTATCTTTAGTTTTGAGTTCACGAACACGTTCCTTGTTTCTAATGTGCTTTGTGTAAACTTCTTGGAGTTGGTCTTTTCTTTCACCATCAGCTTGACGATACAATGTACATTGGCCGCACATATCTTTTTTAGGTCTGTGAAAAGAATAATTGAATTTTGTATTAAACACAGTTTCATACTGTCGTTTTGTGGCCATCTTTACATCAATTGGATAATTTGCACTCTTAAACCATTCATCAGAATACAGCCTGTACATTTTGGAGATGTTCAGTGTTTCTTCTAAGTATAACTTCTTAGTATCTCTTCGGACATAATGTGATTCTTTTACTGGAAATTGTTTTATATGTGCAATAACACTTTGCTCGGTTGTAACACTCATTTTCCGTGGTCTATTTTCATGCTGACCCCTGTTATCTTTGACATGTTCAGATTTCCCTTTCTCTATTGCTGTGTAAACTGTTTTTTCGCTAATGCTAAGGGTATTCAAAAAAAATTTTTTGCAAACGTCAATTGATTCTGTTCCATTTATCTTGAAAAAATAGCTAATAGTTTGTGTCCTGTTTTTGGTTCTAACTAGTTGCATTTTTTTAATATCTTTAGTTTTCACATGTCGTAAGATATAGTGCCACTGATCCTCGTGATCACTAAGTTTCCAAAATTCGTCGAATATAGCCTGCCGAGAGACTTGAGAAATCTGTTCACCGCATTTTTTGTTACATTTACAGGCGTCCTTCATAGTTTTAGAATCAAACTTTTTTTTCGTATTACTACCAGTATAAGCTTGGCCTGAATTTTTTTGTTTTTTATTCTTAATTTTTTCCCAGTTTTCTTCGTGTCGCCTTTTTTTTCTAGTTAGTTCTTTGGTGGTTGATGGTACATCAGATACGGATGGAACACTTTCTGTCGTTGTAGTTTGGTTGCAATCATTAGATTCGACGTTAACATTTTCTATCGTTGTAGATTGGTTTTCAACTAAGAAATCTGCATCCAAGTTTATAGTATTATTGCAACCATTAGATTCAACGGCAGTTTTTTCACATTGTAAAATCAAAATATGCGAATTGTCATCATTATCGACCGGTGTTGTGTATAAAATATTTTGGTCTATTGTGAAATCTTGGCGTAAGGTTTCCAGTGTTGTGTATTGTATATTTTCTTCTTGGGGTGTAGCTTCGCACGTTTCTGGTACTTGTAGTACCAATGTGGCTTGTGGCATCGTTGTGTCAGTTAGTGTTGTAAGGTCTGTCGATTCACACACATTATAATATTCTATAGACCGAGTGTCACGATTCTCTTTAAATCTGCGCTTCTGGTGACGAGGTGTGCCAAATACTAAAGTTGGAGAAGCTACAAAGTCAACATTATCGAATATAGCAGACTCGTATGAAATAGTAGAAGGGGATTGCAATAAATGTGATTGTAAATCGAAATTGGGAGACAGACATTGTAAAGTTGGGCTATGAGTTCCAGTGAGGTTTACGTCTTCCACACTCTTCGAAATGGTGACTTCTTTTGTTTTTTCATAATCACCGTTACAGGGAAGATTTATGGCATCTAAAACAAAACAAAACCTATTAAAATATCAAAGCTGTCGTAAAACAACATAAGTTAGTGACAACATTTTTAATATTCATTTTATAAGCTTATACAGTATGTTAATTAACGAAGGGCGTTCCCGTTAACGCAAAATAGTATAGCGTCCATACATGCTAAAAAAATATTAACATTAAAAAATTCGCGAAAAAAAAATCAGCTGTGGTACTATTTATGTTCGCATAACTCGTCAAAATGTAGGGAACAGCTGATTTTTTACTTTTTTTTTATTTTTTTTGCTAGTATACATATACCTATCGTCTTGTTTCTATTAGTTGAATACATTTACCTCTTTTAAACTCTCTCTTTATGTTGATTATAATTATTCTTGTAAAACCTACCTACCTATGTAGGTAGGTAGGTAGGTATTACAAGAATAATTATCATACCTAATCATCTTACTGATTAATCACTTACCGTCAACCATGGATAACATTCTTCTTGCTCGAGATTTTGCTGGTAATGGTCTTGCCATTTTAAAAAAAAACACACAATTTATAGATCTAAGGATTATTAAGTTTAGTATAGGTATTTACTCGTAATATTCAAAACCACTTAATCGCACTAAAAGAACATTATTAGCGCAAGACGTCACACGCTGCACTGACACCGCCCGCCGAATTGAGTTATTATTTGTATCAATTGTTTACCTAAACATGATGCTAGAAAGCATGCGGTAATCATTTATGCGTAGGAGTGAAAGGGATGGCGTTCAGCGTAACACGACAGTACGGCGCCGGGTTTACAACAAATTTCCGGGAAGAAAGGCGTAATAGCTTGTACAGAATAAAATCTCTCGTGATTACTTCGTATTAAATGTTTACAGTTTATTGTTAAGATACGATTATTTCCAAAAACGCGGTTAAATTTATTACTGTTACTCTTTGTTTAGAAATGTAGTGTAAAGATGTTCACCGGTTTTTTGTGTTATGTTTCATAGAGTAATGCAATAATACATTTTTAGTCGTAAGAGAATTTTCCGTGCAATAAAGCTGTTATTGTCATTCATTCTAAAGAAATATTAATTAAAAAAAATAGAAAAAAATAAGGGCGATAGACTGATACTCAGAGAAGTGAAACGACAAAGATGAGAATAAATAGAAAATACTTAATTTACGCTTTTTATTTGGGCAGAGCTTTCCCTTACAATTATCGTTATAAACAGACACACCAAAATCACTGCTCCTCGCTTTTATATAGCTCGCCGGCTGGCGGCTATTTCACCCCCTCCGCTCAGAATTTGGCGGGGATGACTCACGTGGTAGGGCAGTGACGTGGCGAGCTGGACTGGCTGGCTGGCTGGCTGGCGTTGGCAGGCTTGCCTGGCATCGCTGGCGACATCTGGCGTTACAATCGGCCATCCTGGAACAATTGCTCCCGCAATGGGAACAACAAAACAGTGATTACAAGTCAGCTCAGAGCAAATGGCATATCGATAACATGGACTATAATTTAGCTGTCTAGGAGATCTACGAGATCTTCGTTTTCCTACTGTTGGTTCACACTACTGGCGCTATCGGGTATAAAAGCAATGCTACGATATGGTCGTAATAATCAGCACATATTGGGCCTGTGAACTTCTTGTATCCTAAGACATTTATATAATTATTACAGCTATTATATATTACCTAAATCCTTAGGCAATAACACATGGGCCAGAATATAGATCATCTAACTTAGAATTAACCACGGGCTGGAATTAACCTTATTGCAGCAAGGAGTTTGAGCCTGGCAACAAAGTACGTACTTACTAACTGTACCTAATCGCTTTTTTTGTAAATTGTGCTATTTTTACGCCTTTTATCGCAGTTACGTTTCATTTTCTTGCTAGCTGTTCTAATTCGATTATAATATAGCCCTATTGCGTCTAGATCGCACTGACTCATAAACCAACCAGGGATGGAAACATCACATTCAGATCTACCTACACGAGCAAACATTAACTCGTATAAATTATAGCCTGCTAAATCATTAACAGTATTATTAATACTCCATATGACTTTGGTAAACTATTGTCCCAAATAAGAGGCCTCGCTAGGTTCCGTGGCTCTCAACGCATCGAGAATTGTGCAATTAGAGCGTTCTACCTGCCCATTACACCTAGGCCACGCAATAGCTGTTAACATGTATAACTTCACACGTACAACAATAGACAAACCTGTAATTTATCTAGTAAATTGTAAAAAAAAGCAAAATTTGTGTGTAAACGCATGTTTTGAACAAATAAAATATCTTTATCTTTAACTGTTTTTCTGTTGCGAACTTCTTAAAGTATCTACTGGTAAAGGCCTTACCATGGACAGAAACTACGTGATCTAGGAAACTAAGTAAACTAGAAATGCGTTTAAACTCTAATAATCACAAAAACTGAATAAACCTTAGTTTAAACCTGGACTACCAAGTTCAGGCTTGTCTGCGGAACCGCGGTTTAAATTTCTCCGTATACAAAACATAGATTAAACCCTGACCTGACCTAGTGCCGTTTTTTTTTTGAACCATTGTCTAAACAATTAAATCTACAATTTTTAAATACATTTTGGCTGAAATTAACATAAAATCAACAACACAATGAAAAAGTTACTATCAGAAACTTTCACACACATTTGACAGCTACTACTGTTAGACCATGGTTTATCACAAAACCACGACATGTAATAACCTTTGTGCAAACCGTTTTACGAGATTCAATCCTGGGTTTTTAGTTAAACCCTTTTTTTTTACGCGCTTTTATTTTGTAATAAGACGGTAATTGTCTTTACAGAATTGACAATACGTGTAGGCTCAGAAACAACGAATTTAGAGAAAGAATTTGTCAAAACTAACACTTATGACACCAAGATCATACTAATTCAAACACTTTCCCGCAATCGACACCACCACACTCACATACTCACACTTCTTGTTATCAGACTCATACAATACAAAACACACACATACCCAGTCACACACAGAAACTCGATACACAGATACGAAAGTTCATTTTACTATAATTTAACTTTTTTAACTAGTTTTTTTTGTTTTTTCTTTAAAACCCCAAGTAATAATATAAAATTTTTGTATAAAATCAACTTCTGGCTCTTCAGTTAATTTAGAGAGTTTATAGTGCCCAAGTGGCAGTAGAACACTGATTCCTGAGTCACAGGTACTCCTAGTTTAGGAATCAGGGTTTCAACTGATGTGTACCTTCATTGTTGTGAACTTTCTCTAGATAGTAAGTAATGATTGTAAGGATTTGTGTCAATAAAGTATATTATTATTATATTATTATTACTTATTGGCACCCCTTTTTAATTTTGCTCAAAAGGGCTCAAATTATCGATGTCTACCATTTTCATTGGTTTAGTAGGTTTAGGGATTCGATGTAATTTGCCTTCTTTTCAACCGTATTCTCTTTTATCGTACGCACAATGTAAACACGACGTCACATATTTCCTATATGTAATGGCCATCGTTTTGATGCATTTGAAATATTTTCTACGCGCGAATTTTGGCACAACTGATCGGTTATCGTAAAGCATTTTACGAGACAGCCCATAATTATTTACAGTATCACTATCTGTGCACCCACTTTACAATAGATCAATATACGTTGCACTCTTCGTAACCAACAGTTTACTTTTAAACGGAACACATTAACGGCATCTATCGGATTCCTGCACAAGGCGTTGATATGCTCTAAGCGCTTACCTGGTCTATAAAATAGTCAACGGCAATTTTGAAGTCTCGAATTGAAAGTCACCAGTAGGCAATGCGTGCAATAAGATCACTTTAGTCATTGTATCGCGAACTGCACTACAATCCGTAATTACACGGACATTTTTACACAACACAGATTCTAAAACTTCGTAATAACGCTGTGAAAAACACTTTTTTTTCTTTTCTTGTGACGCAACTAAAATACAAGACAGAGCTCAAACTACCGCCTATCCGTATTAATAAAAGAATACTTGCTATGGGTGACTTGCATGCATCCGTGTGAATTTCTATTGGCAAAACTAAGATTTTATACCATACCCACATCTCATAAATTTTTTTATTTTTTTTTATTTCCGTTAGTGGACGAGCCATTATTGCAAAATTATGGATGAACTTCCTAAAGTAGCTACATAGTCCAATGAACTGACGCACTTTGTGTATGTTACTCAGAACGGGAAATTGAGACACAGCTGCAAACTTAAATTCACCCGGTTCAATGCCATGAACATAATAATTCATCACTAAATAACACAGCTAAATAAGAAATCATGTTTTGTAAAAATTTACATTTACCCACATGTACATAATTAAATAAAAATTCTGCGTTTGACCCCGACCATTTGACGACATTATTGGAGTTACTTTTATTTGATAATTTACTTTGAAATTACTAAACTATCTACGAACTTGTTAATTCAGCGCATATAAAAACTGAGGGAGCGCTAAATGTATCTTTAGGATGGATGCTGAGTTTATGGGTACCCTTGGACTACATTCAGACTGGTGAAGTAGGTACTTCTTACCAGATAATTTAGTTTGCTTATCGATATTATATTAAAATGGTTATCTATCGCGGACAATTAATGCATTTAAGGTTCTGTTATCGACACATAGGCAACTATCTCCGTTCTTTCTCATAACTAAACAATAGGAGAGGCATACATCAATTCGGGTTCTTTTTATAATACCTGCTGGCTCAATGGCTCATTAATTTTGACTCTAACAATCTCTTGTTTGTGATGTGCTTATCTATTCCTAAGGCCTACGTGTACTTAATGCGCATTTGGACTAAATCTGTATATTCCAACTTCCCAGCTCCCTAGTATAGCTAGCAAAGCAGTTTTATACCGAGATAATCTATACTAATATTATATCTATACGATATTCCATATTACTATTTACTATAGTAGGTACATAATAAAGCTGAAGAGTTTGTTTGTTTGAACGCACTAATCTCAGGACCTACTGGTCCGATTTGAAAAATTCTTTCAGTGTTAGATAGCTCATTTATCGAGGGAGGCTATAGGCTATACGGTAACGGGATATTCCCACGGGAACGGGAATAAAACGGGATATGCACGTGCAATGTCGCGGGCAACAGCTAGTAAACTAATAAATTGATTACAATCAAATTTGCTTATCAGGCTTACCCTAGTTTTGTCAAGGTCACCAATGGCATTTTATGATTATTTATCGACACACGAGGCACTCAAATATAAAACACATTTGGCTAATGGCATTTTGCAAACATTGGCATGGCATGACTGACCTGGTTGTTTAAGCATGATTCCTGGCAGCTCTCGGCGCGAAGTATGACGAATCCGTCCTGCCTGCGATGTCCTTGGATCCGCTATTGACGACTTTGAGGTAGCTTTCATTTCCACCGAGAAGCGTTGCTGGTAGCGAGAAGAATGCTTCTTGAAACTCGATCATTAACGGAATAAACGATGCGGCATGGTGTTCTTTCCGACGTGAGGGTAGACACTTCGTGATCCAGATCATGGTTGATGATTTTTCAACTTCTTGTGCAAGGAGACTTCAATATTTTCCTTGCGGGTGGTGTGCATCGCCTTTCTTCGTTTTTATTTTCAGAAGTCTGGCTAACCAAAGCAGAATCTTCGTCCTCCAGATAAGACGACCGTCGAGATTAATGTGTAGCAGAGCGTCGTTTTAACGTAGGTTTTTTTATCCCACTTCTGAATTGAAACGACAAAGATGAGAATAAATAGAAAATACTTAATTTACGCTTTTTATTTGGGCAGAGCTTTCCCTTACAATTATCGTTATAAACAGACACACCAAAATCACTGCTCCTCGCTTTTATATAGCTCGCCGGCTGGCGGCTATTTCACCCCCTCCGCTCAGAATTTGGCGGGGATGGCTCACGTGGTAGGGCAGTGACGTGGCGAGCTGGACTGGCTGGCTGGCTGGCTGGCGTTGGCAGGCTTGCCTGGCATCGCTGGCGACATCTGGCGTTACAGAAGCCAAAAATCAAATAACATTAAAAAGGGCGTAACCGGCGTTTACCGCTATATTGCCCGGGGCCAGCGATATATTATAGCCTATGTTTCTTCTTATATCGAAAAAAAAAAATGAAAACGGCACAGTAGTTTTTGAGTTTATTAATTACAGACACACACACACAACAATACAGATCTTTCCTCTTTATTATTTTCATATAGACTAGTGTCTACTCCAACTATGTATATTCTACAGGGAAACAGTCAGGCTCATAGTGAAACCTCATGGCACAAAGGCCCCGAAACCGTACCAGACACATTACAAAAAAAAAAGTCAAAAATTTGACAGCTGCGAGAGTTCGCGCCACAAACTAAAGTCCCTTTGACGCCGCGCTAGTGTCTCTGTCATTATAAAATTGCATAAAAATAGTGATACTACCTACATTATTTTTATGCAATTTTATAATGACAGTAGTAATACGAATTTTTTGCAGGGCTTCAGTAGTGGAGCGGACTCTACTTATCTTTGGTTTCCCAACAATGTCGGTGCTCACTTCCTTTCCACGACTAGGTTTACGAAAACCAAATGTAAAAACGATTTTAATTTCAAAACCTAGGCAATCTAATAAAAAAACTACGGATGTAATAAAAATAGCATGTCTGACCTGTAACAGTTACTTAAGTAACAGTTAACAAATAACAAGTATAAGTACCTAGTAAAAATAAATAACAGTTAATAATAATGAAATCACTTAGAACGTTTTCCGTGTGTCCTTAATATTCGTGATTGCAAACTACAGTACTATTTTGTTGACGTATAAACAATATTATTATGAAATATTACATTACAATGAATTGATTAGTATAAGATCCAGTCCTAAACCTTTCAGCGTCAAATTCAATGCATAAATATTATTCCACTGAAGAAAAATCAACTCTCGACGCTGAGCCCAGTGTTGAAAATCCAACAGAACGGTTTCATTCAAGTGTTGCCTACTCATATTTGAATTACGAACCCCGATCAACAAATTATGCATAATTCTTATCTCTTTAGTAAATAAACATGCTGGAATTACCAGTAATGTCATTAAAAGTCAACAACTTACCTCATTACAAGCCTGTACCAACTTGAACTCATTTACATCGTTGATTATGTAGAGAAACTGTTTACAATCCAATGAACAAATGTTGGCAAGAAAGAAAGAAAAAAAAGAAAGAAAAAAATGTTCATACACAAGTCGATGGTCGATAAATGAGCAGTTTGTTGCAATTCCTTGTACACAACGTATTAACATAATTTATATTTATGAGCTGGTAACACTGAGTGCTTTAATTGCTGGCTTATTGCTGGTGCTTCTTTTATTTTTATTTTTTATTTTTCTTTATTGGCCAACCAACAATTGTTTATACTACAAAAATATAAAGTTAAATCTACCATAATCTAGGGTTAGTATAACAATTTATTACAGGTTAGCACCGCATGCCCCTTTAACTTACAAACGCTAGACTAATTTATAACTTAAAATTAACAAGATATTAAAATTAAAATTACGTGATGAAGTGAGATGAATACAAGAAAAAAAAAAATTATGATCAGAAAAAGTAGAAAGAAAAAAAACAATAAATTACGTTAGGTTCTGGTAACTATTCTATGAAACTTAGCATACGAGTCAAAATGCACGTCAACTAAATCACTGGAGCCATTCAATAATTTGCAAAGACGAGGAACTATAGAGTTTGCACCAAGTACTGTTCTGCGGAGTGGAGGGTGTAAGGGGGTAATTGGAGCACGAGGGATTCTAGCAGGGGCCCGAAACTGAAATTTAGATAGTAATAGGGGGCAATCAATCTTGCATCTGAAGAGCTTGTAAAGGAATAAGGAATCGATAATTATTCGTCGTTTCTCCAATGAGATCATCTTAAAATAAGACAACCGGGCTTCGTATGATCGTATCCTTTTTGTGTTTCCGGTAGTGAAGGCCAGATGCCAGAGGAATCTCTTTTGTATACGCTCTAATCGAAGGATATGCGTAGAGTAATGAGGTCTCCATATTGTACAACAATATTCTAAGATACTGCGAACGAGACAGTTGTACATTATTTTTTTTGTGCGACTATGCTTAAAACCAGCAACATTGCGCACAACAAAACCCATCATTCTAGAAGCCCTTTTGATGACGCCGTCAACATGAGGTACAAATGTCAAAGCGTTATCGAACACAACTCCTAAGTCCCTTATTTGGTTCACCTCTTGGATAGCGTTATTGCCCACGTAATACAAACTAGCAATATTATTTTTTTTCCGGGTATATTTCACGTAAAAGCACTTTTTTATGTTTAAGCTCATTTCGTTGTCGTTGCACCATTTAACTAACGAGTCTAAGTCGCGCTGGAGCAATATTTTATCATTTTCAGAATGGATTATCCTAGAGAATTTCAGGTCGTCAGCATACATATAGCAATCCGAGAATTTCAGGCAATGTGGGATGTCGTTAACAAAAACATTAAATAGAATTGGTCCAATATGTGCACCCTGGGGAACCCCAGAGGACGTTTTGTAGGTTCCAGATAGAAATCCATTAACTGCAACAAAGAAGAAACGATTTTCGAGGTAAGACTTTAGCCAATTATAGAGTGTACCAGTGATACCATACGCAGATAACTTCGACAAAAGTAAATGGTGAGGTACACGGTCAAAGGCTTTGCTAAAGTCGGTATAAATCACGTCAATCTGCTCGCCACGGTCAATAGCATCCGATAGCATTTCTGTGAAAGTCGCTAGATTAGTGCAAGTAGACCTGGAACTCACGAAGCCATGCTGAGAAAAGCTCAAATAGAGTTTGAAGTGTGTCTGAATGTATGGGCAAACTAAGGATTCGAATACCTTGCCAAAGGTAGACAAGATAGAGATGGGTCTATAATTTTTGACGTTGTCCTTTTCACCGCTCTTATGGATAGGAATAATCTTAGCTGTTTTCCACAATTCGGGAAAGATACCCGAGCTGAGGGATTTATTAAAAATCAGTATTAAAGGGGATACCAGAGCGGGGGCACATTTATAGATAAATATTGGAGGGATACCATCAGGGCCAGCGCCTTTACTTAGATCCAGTGATTTTAGCTTGGTCAGAAGGCTTTCGCGATCAATCACAGGTGCCGTTAGTGGTAGACTGTTGTTCCTCATATTATGAAGATAATCGGACACTGGCTCGGTGTTGGTCGCTTTAACGTCGCTGAATGCGGAGAAAAAATTTAACGCGAACATTTCACATAGTTGAGGACCGTCAGATGTAGATGTGGTTCCGTTAGTCATTGTAGCCGGGAAAGAGCTCGAGCCTCCTCTTTTATCCTTAATGTATGCCCAGAAGCGTTTAGGATTTTTGGCGATGTCCTTTTCTATGTCTTTTATGTAATTATTGTAACTGTCAGTTGCCAATTTGGAACACCGTTTGCCCAACAATTTGAGTTCGAGTTCATCTCTAGGGTTCTTATAGATTTTGTATCGAGATCTTAATTTTTCCTTCTCTTTTAAGGCTCTTATTAAACTTTTGTTGAACCAAGGAGGGTACTTTTTACGTTTGCTAGTAGGCCCGGTATGCCCATGCTTATTAATAATGTTTAGAAGCCTGTCATAAAAAACACGAAGCATTGCATTAACATCAGGCAAAGGTTCGAAAATTTTATCCCAGTTTATATCGTTTAGATTCGCGCAGATTTTAGTGTAATCTAGTTTATAATAATTAGTTCTTGTAATCCGGGGGTTATAAGGAAGTCGAGTTTCTACACTCGATGGTAGCAGGATTTCGATAGGAGGGTGGTGGACATCAATATTACTAAGGGGGTTAAGGGCCTCGGTAACGCTAGCGGAAGGTAAATTAGTTAATACAAGGTCTAATATTCGTCCCGACACATTCATGACTCCATTGACTTGTGTCAATTTATGCATATGAGTAAAATCTATTAGCGCGTTACAAATGCCAGAAGATGCGTAATTGTTCACTGAGTCATTAACCAAGTTCCATTTAATGTTACCCAAATTAAAATCGCCGATAATACAGACATGCAAGTCTGCCTGTTCAAATATCACATTACAAGAGTCCAAAAACTTGTCTAAGTCACTTTGCAATACGGGGGGTGGCAAGTAGACTGCGCACAGAGCTATTCGACGAAAGCGCTTCATAAACGGAACTTCAATAGTTAACCAGAGATCCTCGCATTGGCTTTCCCAGTGACGCATGCGTTTAGAATGAATTTTCTTTAATACGGCGATTAATACTCCACCTCCGTCCCTTTTCCTACCATCTCTGTCTCTCCTGTATACAATATATCTTTCATCAAAAAGCTCTGTACTCAGAACACTACTATTTAGCCAAGTTTCAGTTAGTACAATAATGTCATAGTTCTCCAAAGATAATTGACGACAAAAGTTATGAGTTTTTGTGCGTAGACCTCTTGTGTTTTGGTAATAAATATTAATATTTAGAGCTGAGAATTTTAACAATCAGTAATGCCAATGCGATCACAATAATAATAATAGAACTAGAACTATGTTAACTTGTTCAAGGTGTCCATGTTTTTAACCATAATGTGCTCAGATTCCTGTTGTTTCCGCATAAAAATTCTACCACTTCGTATCCACACAAATTTATAACCAAGCTCTTTGGCTTTGATCCTCGCGGCGGCGTGTAGAGCTCTATAAGTTGGGGACAGATGTTCAGTCACGAAGATTGCTGCTTTTGGTTCAGAATAACCAATATGCGCGCTGTTTAGTTTGTTGTCCTTATTGATTTTATTAAAATTAATTGTTGACGCCAGGAATTGATCACGAAGTCGAGGGGAAGCCAGCTGTACTACTACTGAACGTGGTCTGGTATTATTAGGGTTGAGTTTGGCAACCCTGGTACAATGCAAGATATCTCTGTTTTCCACGACACATCCAACCACTTTAGAGATGTCTGACACTATATTAAACAGGTTTTCCTGCTTTTTTTCAGGCAAGCATTGTATTTCAATGTTGTTAGATCGAGTCTGCTGTTCAAGCTGATCTACGCGCACTTTCAGCGAAGTGATATTATTGCTCATTTCAAGGTTCTCGCTTTGCAGTTTTGTAATGGTCTCCTTAGATGAAGCATGCGCAGTTAGTAGGTCCTCGTACTGCTTGTTCATAAATTTCATAGCATCGTCCATGGCATCGATTTTCTCATTGATGGGTTGCAACTCTCTGTTCAGTGTTGCAGTCATGGTCTCATTAAATTTAGATAACATAATCGATAGTTCCGTTTTCATTACTTCCTGGATTATTTCTCGAACACTATCTCGCGATAATACACCTTCAGGTGAGCTCGACTGTGGTGGAGATCCGAGAGCTTGCCTTTTATTCCCTCTGGTGGTCGCCACATTACGCAAAGGTGTATTTTCGTGTTTATTTGTGGGAGATGTTCCATCAGCCATGTTTAGTTAAATTTGGTAAAATAAAACGTTCAATTTCTTAACGCTTAGTGCGAAGCAAATAATTGTTTCAATAGTAAGAAACAAGTAAGCGAAAAGGCAAGCAAACAAAAACAAAAAGCAAAAAGAGTATCCGCTTCTCGGATTCGAACTCGAGCCCCCTTGCGCGTGGTGTAGAACCAAACTCCAATCCGCTATTTGGACATGCAATTTCGTTGCAAAATTAGTAATCACTGTTTGGTATAAGTGTCTTGGAGAACGGGACGCTTGTGGATTTGTGACCATATATGGTAGCGCACGCAGCAGTATCGAATGTTCTGACTCACCACCAATCGGCGAATGGGAGCAGCTGGCGCAGGTGTGACTCACTGTTGCTTGATCAAATTTTGTTTCACTTTATGCTTCAATCCGTTTTTTTCCTTTGCATTTGAATAACTTTTTGTTTATATTACTTCACCAAAACACGATGTAACTTATGCACTACTTGATAATTGTGCAGTACTGTACGAAATAACACTTATAATAAACAAAAAATATATTTTTCAACGGAGCGACTTGTAACACGTCTTACCGCTAGCGCGCGGCAAAAATGATATGACTTTTATTAGGAACGTTTTAAAAATAGCAACACTAATACCTGCTGTCAAATTTTGCAATATAAGCATAAAGATAAGCAATCTCTAAATTAATTAAGAAACTGCTTAGTGGCAATAAAAATCAATAAATTCATGACAAAAATATTAAGACTATAAAATATTTGTTCCTGACACAATATTATTTATTTTTATTTAAGTCGCTAAAACACATGCAGACTTAAAAACTCCTTTCAAGATTAACTTGTTTTTACATCTCTAAAAACAGTTCCAAATTCAATTTTATAATTACATAATTATTTTAAAAAAAGAACGACAATCTCCGGCCGGTCCTAAGCAATTTCGTTGCAGCGCGGTGTCATAAATCTATCGAGTAGTAATTGGTTGCCATATACCGGCACCGAGGTTCCGACTGATTGGTCATGTGTGCCCAAGGACAGGAAGCTCATTTTGAACGACCATTGACTACTAATATCCACCTACATGCAACACTCTTATTGGTATAATTATTGCGAAATCTATACTTATAAAAAATGTTTGTACCGAGTGTTTTGACGGACTATCGATGTATCAACGCATAGCTCAAATTTATGGGATGTTTCGGGCAAAAATTTGGCAATTTAGTTTTTTTTTGGGACAACCCCTTCATTATTTTCAATCTACTTGCATGTCATGACAGCCAGAATCAACAGTAGCGATCTCTAGAAAGGCACCGAGCACCAAGCACCACAATAAAATATCTCAAATTCACCCTGAAAAATAATTTAACTGTCTTGGATCCCATGACGAATAGGAAAAATACAAAAGTTTCTACTAAAAAGATCGATGTAATAATGATACTACAGTCATGCAGTAAGGAAAAGTTTTTGAAAAAAAATTAATACCCTAGCAGGTGAAACCGGTGTTGAAAGTTTGTATTATTTTATCCAACAAACTCTGAGTTGGAACTCTTTTTTGTGTATAGGTATAGACATGCTTAGCACATTTTCTTTTATATTTTTTTATTATATTTTTATTTTATTAACCGACTTCAAAAAAGGAGGAGGTTCTCATTCGTAAAAATCTTTTTTTTTTAATTAATGTTTTTGTGTATGTAAAATTAAAATAAATGCTACTCTGTTCTATTATAATCCGCAACGAAACCAATGCGAGTCAACTAGTATATTTTTATTAGTATTTCTGACGTCAGATTTACAATCATCATGCACTTAGTATTCATTTGTAAGATAGCTGATGGGTAGTTCACTCTGTATTTGGACTAAACCATTGTAGTATCTACGTTTTTGTTTAGCCAATCAGGAAGTTTAGTTTAGCCAATGCTGAATGCAAAAATAATTTAAGTACTTCCTAACTTGTGGGGCGCCTAGCCAGGGTTACAAGTAACAGGGACAGTAACAGGGACTGGAACGCGTATTGTATCAGGAACAGGGTCATTTATAGTACGTATTTGATGGTGCCTTCCGCTGTACAACGGGTGGGAAGTCAAGACTCATTTGAAGGTTACCTAGGCAAAAAAAAAAAGAAATTACTTTATTAATTAGCTAAGTTGTTTTTTCATCTTCGTCAATCGCAAAATAACAAACAGGACATGTTGAGAATAAAGCTTTCGAGGATTGGGAGCATGTTCAGAATTAAATATATAATAAATAAGTTTTCAAAATTGCAATTACTTTTGAACAATTTGCTATTTTGAGAATTAGCTAGGCCTTCTGAGCTTAAGCTGTGGATTTGACTAAGAAAATTGTGTTTTTTTGACGTGACAATTGCAATTTGTCTAAGATGAATTAAAAACCTCAATTATCGGCTGTTTTTAATAAACAGAAAAAAAATACATTATTAAAAATCCAAGCATTTTACTAGTCAATCAAACATTTAACCAGTACATAGGAATTTGTGTAAATGAACACACTTATCGTGTATTGAGGTCGCGTTGGCATCTGGCAATATTGACAGAAGACCAGCCGGTGTTCTAAAATGACTGATAGTCAATTTTATAGGCAGTCATTTGTTTTCATTCATGTATTACAGCTCGTGATGTCATATTGGTTGTAATGAAAAATGATTTCAAAAAGTTTTCCAAAGTACCTACCTTACTTTGCACAGGAGACCACAACTTTTGAAAATTTAACTATTTATCTGAGTAGTAAATTTTTCCAGAATATTCTATTCCTGTTTTTGTCATTGAGCGTTATAAGATTTAAAAAAAAATTGTAAGCGAATTTAACGCGTTATTTTTCGACAATTTATCTAACAGTGACAAACCAAAAAAAAACATCTCGTTGTTTTGTATTTGAGGTGAGAGATCTTATTTATATTATTTTCTTATCCTTTGGCTTTTTCGTTAGATACTTGACTACTGTTATTAGGAATTTCCTGTAATCATAGAGCAATAAAAAGTACTATACTTTCCGCGCCTTCCAAAATCTTGGCTGATCTCAAATTCTATTAATTACAGACTTTCGTCAGTAATTATTTTCTCCGAAGTTCTTGATATCAAAATTCCAGACAGGGATCACGAAAATTATTCCCTATTCATCAGATTTTCACGACAAACTCATCGGTGTCGGGAATAAATTTACAATTTGATAAGTTCTAGCGCACGGGTGATGTCACCACATCTGCATATTCACTTCCTAACCTGAATAATTGAGAGCGCATGTAAACATCGCTTTCTGTAGACAAAGAGACAGATTTCAAACATCAAAAGAAGGAATATTCAAATACTTATCTGGGGAATTTTAAAGACTACTTTAGCTTATTATGAATTGCGATACAATTCGTCAATAGATGATATAGAATATAATATTATATAGTTCAAGTAATTTATTTCATCACCACTGCTCTCAAAACGGTGAAGTAAAACACTGGAGGAAACCGGCATGTCCTAGAACCAAAAATTCGAAGACATGTGACATCCACCAATACGCACTGGGGCCGCATGGTGGATTATGGCCCACTCCCTCTCACAGAGCGGTGGCCTGTGTCCCAGCAGCAGGAACATTATAGGCTGATGATGATGATGATCTGGGAAATTTTAAAGACTACTTTAGCTTATTATGAACAGCGAGGATTCCTGTGGCTTAGCAGCAGGAAGATTAAAGTCTGATTATACTATGCTCGCTACGCTCATGCTCCATCTAAATTTATCGAAGTGCTATGCAATGGGCATTGTTCATTTTTTTTAATATGCTGTAATTGAAAAACCATTTCGAGGAATAGCGTTACTGATCATTATGTACTAATTAAAAATGAAAAAATATTCATATTTCATTGATATTTTTAATAAAATACGTTTGACCTTCCTTGCCCTTCAAATGTTTAACACCTTCTTCAAACCTTTGGCTGTACACAGTTTTGTATCTTTGCCTCAGAAAACAGAAAATATAATAAATATAAAACCGGCCAAGTGCGAGTCGGACTCGCCCATAAAGGGTTCCGTAGCAGAAAGTAAAATTCTTGTAGTTGGTTGTAACTTTGCAAGGTAAATTGCAGTTTATGATTTATTAAAAAAAAAAAAACTAATAACTCGATCTCGTTCAAAACAATTTTCAATTGAAGTTTGCATGGTAATGCACATCAAATATATTTTTTTGTTTTATCATTCTCTTAGTTTAGAAGTTACAGAGGGTGGTGGGGGGCACATTTTACCACTTTGGAAGTGTCTCTCGAGCAAACTGTTCAGTTTAGAAAAAAATAATTATGTTTGTAACCTCAATCACAGAATAATAGTACTACCTCAATATAATTTTTCAAGACCTATTCATAGATATCTCACACGAATGGGTAAGGCGAAAAAAATATATTATGAGTTTGAATTCTAAGTATGGGAGGTACCCCCAAAATTGGTTTTTGTTTTATTTTTGTGTGAAAGTCCTAATGGTTCACATAATACATCTACTTCCAAAGTTTCAACTTTTTGTCGAAATTATAAGAGCTATCTCTTATAATTTCGACAAAAAGTGGCTGTGACATACGGACGAACAGACAGACAGACAGACATGTCGAATCTATAAGGGTTCCATTTTCTGCCATTGGCTGCGGAACCCTAAAAAATAAGTGACAAGTATTTTCCAGGGTTTGTCAGGCATAAGTACCAATGTCTTGGTATACATACCAGTTTTCAGTGTCACGTACCATGTACCAAGATTATTACTCGAGAAAAAAAACCAAGATTGGACGTTGACCAACAATACAGAATAAAAGACAAATTTTAGGGTGCAATCGAGTATTATTATAGTCTTTATTTAACAATCTTACAAAACAAAAATATTAAAAGTAAGTTTACATTTTTTTCCCTCTCTTTTATATACTTATCTATGTATATATGTATTATTAGACACCGATATTGAGATTGTCTTTCGATTTCGCAAAGGCCTCGCCTGTAGCTTGCCACTCCTTCCGATTATGGGTCATCCTCCTCCAAGTAGCACCAGCCATCTTTTGAAAGTCGTCTTCCCATCTTAGGCGTTGCCTTCCTTTCTTTCTTTTGTTATATCTTGGACCTCGTCCTTGTCCTTAGCCTATTTATTATTAGTACTCCTCAACATATGACCTGCCCATCTCCATTTCAATTTTCTTATGCAATATGTGATTTCGTTGATTTTAGTTTGGTTTAGTAATGTCTCTAGTTTGATTTTGTCTTTTACCTTGTCGTTGAGCATGCTACGCTCCATGCTATGTTGACAGGGCTCTAGATTTCGCATATTTTGTTTAGTAACCAACTTTGACATCCATACGTCAATATAGGTAAATGAAGAAATCAAATATTTTCTTAGATTTGGGAGGAACCCGAGGATTTTTGACAACCTTGTGTGTCCAATATCTCTTCCACGCTAGCTGTACTCTGTTATCTATTTCATTAGTTACAATCGAGTATTGCTTACTAAAAAAAATCTCTTTTTTTGCCCTCTATTAACAGCAAAAGAAAAAAAGATTTTCGACACATTTTACCGATGTACCAATATTTCATATTGGTACCAATATTTCATATTGGTACATCACAGTGTGACAAGTGTCAATTTGTAAATGTCAAAGATGTAAACAAACAAGTTTTTATTTTTTAACTGCAAATTGCTTCATTATCTCGGTTAAATCTGTTAAATCGGCATCGGCAATATAACATAAACTACAAGTAAAATAGAATACAGGAAGTGCTTTGTCCCAACTTGCAACAATAATACTATTATTAATCCAAACAACATTTTGTTCGTACTAAAGAAGATTTGCGAGAAAAGTGGTGTGTGATGACGGCGTGGAATGTTGCAAGGTTTATACAATGTACTGTTGCGAAGATCACTTTGATTTTAGTATTTCAGAAGCCTTAGATTCCTTTGTATGTTCATCTAGGAGTAATTTTGTTTTGTAAACAATAACCTAGCAGGATGTAAGTGACGTTTAGACAGTTGACGTTGTGTTGACAGTTTTTTAATTTTGCTCTAGTAAGGAAACGGCACAACTTTTAGGCCAATGGTGACGTCACCCACCTCAAAAATTAAAATATTAAAAATAAAAAAACTATTGAGCCAATCATTAAAATATTCAAATTAGTTTCTCAAAATGCTCTATATTTGCAGAAAATGAAATAAAATCGAATGTTTAAAAAATTAAGACAATCCCCATTGGATTCATATAGGGTACGGTTAGCCGATACAAAATCTGGACAGAAATCGAAAATGCTGAACAGCATTCAGCCTATGCTGACTAAATTATCGGCTGAAACCATGCTGAGTTCAGACGAGAGTGAAGCATTTTGACAGCTGTCTCAGTATGCTACTCAGCATTCGCCATTTTTCTTTTACTGCTGCTCAGATATTGTATCGGCTTACCGTACCCATGGATCCCTAACAAAGAAAACACAGACTAAATATTAAAACACCGAAATACATGCGAAAACAACACTTCAGTTACGTCACAGTATAAATATCTACAGTAGTTGATCTCGGCCGCATGATAGAAATAAATACCTACAGCCGCGCGGTACGTAAACATGCGTTAGGGCTGTCCGACCACTGTGCGGCGCATCGCTCGCGCAGGCAGTCGGCCTAATGCAACCGAGTGCGCACACTCAAACACGGAGCGAACTATGTACGCCTGAGCCCTAGATATACGGTAATCTACGTTCCTAGAATAATATTCATGACTGTGATTTAATTTATGTAGTACACTGAATATACGTTGATTGTACACCGTACCGTAGGTAAATGAAGCTCACTGCTTCATTTCCGTGTCCGCCGACAATCCCACCGCGCCGTTACACCATGTCTTTATTTGAATTACACAAACTAACAAAACACACATGCACCGGAGTTTTAACACAAGCGTAAGTACCTACCGTATCATGATTCATTCAGGACCGCCTTTAGCTTACCTATTTCACTTGTCTCAGTAACTTTATTCATATAATTTACTGTATTTATTAATCCAAATACCCTTTTTTTCATGAGATAAAGGAAAATACATAACCATTAAAAAGTCACACATTATGTTCCTACCTACTAGTTACTAATAAGTAATATTTTTTTATAGTCAGTACTTACCTATCAGAGGTTGCAGGTAATTTAAAAAAACATATGTCTGGATGCGTTTTTGTTGAATTCATACACCCAAAAACAGCACAATATTTTCTACTCGTCATATTAAAATAGGTACTTTAACTGGTTTTGCTAAAAAAACAACGCACCGTCCGTTCATCACTACGGTACGGCCGTGACTGTCTGCGCCTCAAGCGCGCCCCGACATCGAGTCACGTGGTATAGCTCGCGTTTCGTCCGTTTGTATGAAGATCAAATACTGTAGATATTATTACCGTGGTTACGTAGTCATAAATTGAAGGTCATATTGATAAAGTATGGCAAAAAAACAAGCTAAATAAATAGATACATCACTTTAATTTATGGCCGGCCATTCATTGACCAACTCATTGAATAATGCTGTACTGTTTTCAGTTTGTAGAACATTTTGTAAATTATGAACCATGTGTGTCCACTATGACATTGAATCAAGTATCCACATTTTTGGGTTATTAAATTCTGGAAACTAAAATTTTACAGAATTCCTGCAACCATCGTTATTTCCCTCAAAATTTGAGAAGAGCTTTTTTACACAACAGAAAAAGTTACTAAAGCTGTTACTTTTGATGAAGTAAGAAACTGGCTGGTTATTTTTAAACATTTTATTCATTTTCCCTATTTCTTTCCATTTTAAAACTTATACAATAAAATGTAATAAAAAAAAAAACATTGCATAGATCAAAATAGCAGTCCACCAGTATTACGTACAGGGTCCGGGCTAGAGGTGGTCAGGGCTCTTGAGAGAGAACCCTCCTTATTATGCGCGCCGTGTCCAGAACCTTCTAAATCAATAAGTTTTTACCCAATACATATTTACAATTTTAATAATATTTATCTACTCTCATATCGTAAACTTCAAAATACAAAACTCAAAACGAGTTTATAATGACATACTTTATACCATAGAGTATCGTAATGAAATTAAAAAATTAAATTATAACACTGTTTGTCTAACAAAACAATGTTATAATTTAATTTTTGAAGTGAAAACTTCTTTAGCGGCGTTGTACACTTTTTCTGTAATGGGTAAAAAATTTAAAACTCGCGTCAGGGTCACGTGACCAAAACTCGCGTCAGGGTCACGTGACCCTGATCGAAAATGAGTAAGACGTCATTCAAATTAAAAATAAAACATAGTAACAAAAAAGTTTTCACTTCTACCGGCACTCCTGGAGTGCAACCTTTTTTTTCATTATGATACAGATTACTGATCATAGATAATTTTTTTTACTTTTTTATCTGTGGCTGCGCGCGCTTTCTAAGGGAATGTTGGGATTTTGACGTTTGTGTTTCGGTGGATGACATGGTGGATGATTATTAGTGTTTATTAATTTTTATCTTTTATTTGTTAAGTTCGTGTTCAATGAGAGTAGATAAAGTAGTGTATGAAACTGTACATAACTAGGTATTATACCACTCGTGTGATACTATTATTAAAACTCGCTTCGCTCGTTTTATAAACTCACACTCGTGTATAATACCCCTCATTATGTACCAGTTACATAAACTACTATTATCAATTGATGAATAACTGCTGTTTACTTACTTATCCATTGTCCACGTCATCCAATGACACAGGATTTGATCCTATTGTGGCAATTTTTAAATTATTATTATGCTAAATAATAATAATACGCATTAGTCATATTTGATCCGCTACATATTAATTAAGAATTGTGGTTATGACTTCTGGTGATAGCAAAGAACCTGTGATAGTTTTAAAATGGAAAGGAAGAGATATTCGTACCTACGTCATTGTTGAATCATTTGCGTCAAGTTGTGTTCCAATTTATTATTTTATTATAATTTATTAATAATAGTAATATTGGTTGTTATTTCCGCAAAAGCAATAAAACCTTACGTACTTAATTAGTTCTAAACTACAGATATTTGTCGACGGCGCGTCATGTCCCCGCGCGCCTCAAGAGCGTCAGCATAATGACGGGGCCCTCTAGAGAGCCAAATCCTGTCGGGGGCACGGGACTTATCTGATTACCGTGACCCCGGAAAATAAAGGGCTTTTGAAGAAACACCGTGGATTTTAGTCAGTACGAGTCTGACAGTCCCTCCCGCTCTGCCCGAAGTGAGAAAACCGGCCAAGTGCGTGTCGGGCCACGCACAGTGTAGGGTTCCGTAGTTGCCCATCAAAATACTTATGCGAACTAACTAAACTGATTCGCTGAATTTAATTTTAAAAAGAAGAATTTTCAAAATCGGTCCAGGAGTCTTTGAGAAATCGGGGAAAATACATAAGAAAAAAGATTACAAGGAATTTAGAACCTCCTCCTTTTTTTGAATTTAGTTAAAAATAGTTGACGATAAAAACCTACCTATTCCCAAAAAACATACCTATAAAAGCTGTAAAAATAAAGTTGACAAACTTACATTTGCAGTTTTCTCCGATACATTTTGTTTAAGAAAATATGATATCAAGTACATTTTATAAGTTGGTCGACTATTACTCGTAAAGTTGTAAAGCCTACTTAGTCGTGATAATTTTCTTTTAAACTTCGTTATATGTACTACTATTGTGAATTTTTTCACACCCCCAAACATAACCGTTTAGCTGGTAGGGGGGGGGACACTCGAATCGAGCAAAATTTAGCACTTTAAAGCTTAATATTTCACAAACGAATTTTTTTATCAAAAAATTGTTAATGAAAACTATCATTATTTTTAAAGGCCTATTTAATGATACCCCACACTAAGGGGTACGCGAGAAAAAAAAAATCCTGACTTTACGTGTAAGTACTGGAGGTACCCTAAAAAAAAATATTTTACGAGATTTTATTTTACCACTTTTTTGGCACAACAAATCCGTATATTTACACCAAATTACAGCTCTCTAGTACTGTGCGTCTCTGAGCTAAACTGCGGACAGACGGACGGACGGACGGACGGACGGACGGACGGACGGACGGACGGACGGACGGACGGACGGACATGGCGAAACTATAAGGGTTCCTTGTTGACTACGGAACCCTAAAAATGAAAAATACAGACATTTTCTTCTAATAAGTATGTGGTTTCCAGAATTAATCTGAGGAACATTGGATCCTTATGATTAATTAGGCGATTCAACCACAAAAAATGACCCAGCAAAAAGACACTTCGTGTAATGCCATAAGTAATAATTAATCCATGTCAAGTGCGCATCTTTATTTGACATTTGCGCTGCACATGCACGGCGATCGCTCCAGCTGATTGCGGATTTCAAGAACTGTTTTATTTACTTGTATTGCGCTCGCTACGTTTGGGGTCTTCCTTTCTGAGAAAGTTGCTTTGTTTTTGTTTGTTTGGAAGTGATCACACTGATTATACATTTACAAATAAACCAAAACTGTTCGTCTTGCAACTATAGTTTTATAAAGAGGAAAAGATTAATATCTTTGTGTGTGTATGTTGTAAGGAATAACTCAAAAACTACTGGATCAATTTCAAAAGTTCTTTCACTATTTGAAAGCTGCTTTGGTATATACACATACATAGGTAATAGGGGAGGGGGAGGGGGTGAGCTTGCGAAGTCGTTGGCAAAAGCTAGTTCTTTATAAAAATGATTGTATTATCAAGCATTCTTAACCGCACAGTCGACCTACCTCGCTCTATCGTTCGTGATTTCCATTCTAATCTTCCCTCTCCTTCACACTCTACGAATTCTCAAAGTAGCCGCCCGACAGTGGTGTAGACTTCAGTGAATTCAATTACCATTTTTGTGACAACAACATAATATAAGCATAATAATTTGGAGCCAAAAAGCTTTAAAAAAGTACATGAATAACTAATGCAAGGCAACTAATGCTCGAGCAGGCTATAAAGCGAAAAAGATGTTATTCGCCTCGTTTCTCTTCCGCTGAAATAAATTGCATTGATAATACAATTCCTTCTAATCGGCTCACGACGATTGCTTATCAATCAGTGTGATCTCACCCTTATTGTTGTAATAAACTGAATGCTAATGTTTAAAAAGAGTTATTGTTAAGATGAACCCTGATTGTGAAATCGTTTAAAGTCAAGTGGTCGGCGAAATACGAAAGAGGACATTTTTTTTGTAAACTTTGAATGCTTGAACGGTTTTAGTTTCTGATAAGACTTGATGAAGGATTTTATAAGTGTTGCGTAGCATTTTTTTGTGTAAAGGGCGCCAACAGGACCGTAGTTATTATGGCTCCGCTATGTGTCATCCGTGAGTACCTACCACTTTCACAGGCCTTGTAATAGGACTTGATTCTTTTCGACATTTTTTTTACGGAACCTTAGTAATCGACCCACTTAATTTTTTCACCGATTACGGAATCCTTCGTATACTCATGTGAATTTTACTCGCACTTGACTGTTTTTTTGTCGTTTTACAGTAGGTATTCCTTAATGTTTTAAAGATACGTCACCTTTTACTTTGTCGAGTGGGTCGTATAGTGGTATTCTTTACGACGTAATTATCAGCTGGACCTAAACATGAGGCAGTCATTGAAGGCTACAAGGAATGGCTTACTACTATACCACATAAAGTCGTAAAGTATGTGCAATAAGGTCGTATTTAGAATAAGTACCCAAAAATAGTAAAGGTTCTTTTTTCGAAACTTAAGTCTGATATCTTCATAATTATTGGTAGACTATTCCCTCCAGCCAGTAGTGCTGTTTGCTCGCGTTTATGAGTTCGGTTATGGCGTTCGAATTTCGAACTATGTAGATGTTTTTTTTTTATTCAAACTGTCAGTATAAGATGAATCAATGGGGAAGGCCGGTCAAAGCTAATTGTAGATGGCATAACCATAGCTAAGTCCTAATCCGACCAATGAGGTAGTACTATTTTGAAGTTGAAGTACCTATAAGATTTGAAACAATGACGATGCTTGGAACAAGCCCTATAAGCGCCATTCGTTTCCCAGTTGCCATCCCCATTGTTAGCAACTTGAAAGCACAATGATAGAGCAGAAAGGTCACGAAAGCTGTCTACAAACACCCTCGAAAGCAATGAACAAAAATGCTAACCTAATAAGCCAAAGTCTATAACATCATTGTCATCAATATGTATAAAGAAAACACTCCCACATCCATTCATATTCTACACAGCAAACCTTTCCATAAACTCATTTGAAAGCCAACATTTCTGTCCAATATTTCACAGCAAAAACAAATATTAAATCAAAATGATACTTGATTAAAATCACAAAGAACATTGGCAAAGGCCTGCCGACGGTCACGTAGGGCTCTACGTAGACTGACGGACGCCCTGCAAGGAGGCAACGCATGTATCCAATATGGACACGGGACTGCGATTCATGGATTGAATTTGTATAAGTTGAGATTGGTGCGACTGTTAGCGGGTAACTTTAGCTGTCATCTTCGCTGCTCTTCTCGTATTACCCTAGTACTGGGTTGTGTGGAGGTCCGAAAGCAGTCGCTCCATGTAAAATAATGATTTACAGCTGCATCTAGTTCGAAGACTGGAAGCCGACCCCAATATCCCCTATAGTTGGGAAAAAGCTAGGCAGATGATGTCGTCTTTACGGGCCCTTCTCAGTAACGCCTTTTATCAAACCATTATAGGAGTTGCCCTAGAGATGAGCTATGCCGTTATAATTTCAAGGATGTGGCTAAAAGTTGTAAACTAGGATTGAAACAAATAATATTATTTTGACCAAGGATAGCTTAAACTTATTAGAAATCGAATACATAACTATCAAAGCACATTGCTAATTTAACAAAAAAAAAAAAAAATAGGAAATGTATTGAGAATATTTTTAAACTGGTTCTCGTAAATTTTCGTAAAGTATCAATTTTTTTACGGTTTTGAAGAGCACGTGAAGAATGCATAATGAAACGAAAACGTGCTTGAATTGTAAATGAAAAGTAACTGTGGTGTTGATTTTATTGTCTTTTAAACTTTTATGATTACCATACTCGCAATATTGATTTGATTTGTTTTTTTTAACCTCTTTTTTGTGCCTGTGACATGGGGAGAAAGGGAAAACAGGAAAGATGATTATTGTAGATTTGAATTCATCATCTACTTAACCTTTTCCTAACAATATTGGGGTCGGCTTCCAGTCGAACCAGATGCAGCTGAATATCAGTATTTTACATGATTTGATTTGCTGGCTCCATAATTATTATTATTTTAATTTTCATGTATATTACGATGAGTCGATGATGGAATAATTTGTAATTATTATTATTGTTTGTTAACACTTAACGCTATGACGCTTTTCAGATAGCTATCAAAGATTTAATTAAATAATTGTATGGAAGATCGTGGAAACTAGAATTCGACGTACATTTTTATTTATAAAACAGACATATACTTAGCATTGCAAGAATGTTATAAAAATGTTGACAACGTCACCAAGAAGTACTATGTTTTTATTGTTATCGCCTGATGTAATTCGCTCATGCAATTCGCTAACAGTGGGACCTCTCCTAATAACACCTAGGTAGGGACACGCCTAGTCCTTACAATAGCATTTGAATACTAAGTCGAGGTCTTAAGTGATATGTAAATGCTACCTTTGTTTATTATAATACACTGTTAATATCACTTCCTTGTTTGATATGGGTTTTCACGTTTTTTAATGAGATATATTAGGGGCTTCGTGCTTCGATACTTAATGATAATGAGGTGGTGTAGAAATTGAATATGTATTCGAACCTGCTTAGTGCAACGTTTGTTTTTTTTTTCTTATTTCAAATGCTAGTTTTTTTTCGAATGTTATTTTTTTTACTTTGTTTATGTGTTTTGAAATTGGAACTTGAGTAATACATAATTCATAATGTTTACTAATTTGCTTTGCTCTAGTGTTAATTAAAGTTAAAGTGAGTTTTATTTCAATACTTTTATGGTTGTTGTTGCGTTGTTGCTTTGGTCGGTAATATAATTAGATACAAGATTGGTTTTTTTTAATGATTTGCAATAGTGACAATATTGGAATTCCTATCAGTATTTTCTGTTTTGCGGTATCTAGTTACCTGTCACCGTGTAATATTTTGAATTGAAGGAAATTCAAATGTTCGTTTTCTTCTTAAAAAAAAAAAACAAAGAATAATAAAGTAGGTATTTCAAATGAGAATCCATTAATTTTGAAAATTGTTTCTTACAATGCTTTTCTTCACGGCACGACATTCAAAATTTTAAGTACTGGTAATGATTGAAGATTTGTATTTTCTCCACAGATATCTTAAAGAAGATTTTCACCTTTAGTAGGTACTCGTAGCTTAAAAGTAGTAATACTTGGGTATTATTTATACTAATACTATGGATTACCAGTTAATGAAAACAAACGAATTCCAAACATTATGTCAAGTTACGTCTTTTTATGAGACGCCATTATAAATTCCACTTTCGTATCATGTAACTACAATAAAACCTCTTTGTAACGTTGTTTCCCACATCAATTAACATACAATGCATAGACTACTGATAAATGTCTATATTTGGTTAAAGAACAATGAATGGAGAATCTTATGATTTGAGAAAAAAAAAGAATTTCTATTTCATTGGGTTAATGGTTATTGTTGACGGCCTACCTTCTTATTAAGTACCTATCTTATAAGTATTAGCTGTGCCCACGACTTCGTTCGTGCGGATGTTGGATTTTTTTTACTAAAATGAAAGTAGCTTAAATGACTCCTTAACATCTCTTGGGAACCGAGCTTTTCTCGAATCTGAGATCTTGATAAATCGATTCCTTGAGCCGAAAAACCCCTAATCTGTAACTTTCATGAAAATCCTTGGAGCCGTTTCCGAGATCCTGATTATATATAAATAAATATACAAGAATTGCTCGTTTAAAGTTATTAGATATATAGATTACATCAGCTACCTGGCAATAGAATTCTCGTCAAAATTGACATGAATCGAATTGACAGTTGTATGTATGTTTTGTTGTATGTATCGTATATAATTATATTCGTATGCATGTAGTAAAAAAACGATTATTTCAATATCAGAAACAGACACTCCAATTTTATTTATGTATAGATGTATAGATTAAGGTGTGGGCAAATTGCGGCGAATCCCAAGCGGCAATGATGTCAAAATCGCTGGCTTCGATTGTGTGTTTAAAAAGGTGTCGAAAATGTCGCGGAACTACTTAGGGAGAATTATTCATCTTTCGGGACTGTCTCAGCAGGATACCG
This sequence comes from Agrotis segetum, assembly GCA_036375495.1. Lineage (NCBI taxonomy): Eukaryota > Metazoa > Arthropoda > Insecta > Lepidoptera > Noctuidae > Agrotis > Agrotis segetum. The sequence continues at coordinate 8,644,313 of JAQSVV010000039.1, forward strand.
TGGCCCTGGAATGCGAAGGACAAATTGAAAAAAACAGAGTGGAATATTAGACTGTAGTCTGACAGATCCTTCCTGATCCACCCAGTGCAGAAAGACTCATTTGTCGACTTTACCAGCTAAAAAAAGCGCCGTTCTCGCCCTAAGAGCCTAAGCACACCACGATTTATAAACGCGTCGGTGGCGGTGCAGCGCGTTTGACGCGATACGCACGCAAATCTAAAACAAACGACAACAAACTGTCCTGATGAAAACGCGGTGACGACGCGAGTTTCTGAAATGCGCTGTACCGGCGCGTTTAAAAAACGTTGTGTGGCACGGAAGGACTTTCCGACTCTAACAAATCCACCATAAGGATTTCTTCGCTTGATCCATACCTAACATACACATAACCATACATATGACCGATAATACCCATGTCTTAACAAACTAGTCACAATCATGTGCACGCGCATAATTGACGACTCCTTCCGTGCGCGTCTACTAACGCCCGTAACTTCCTGTACGATTTGAACAAACAACTCGGGAACTTACTACGTGAACTCGATGGGGAGTCGGTTATGAGATGGTAAATTAAGCGTGAGTTAGAGTTAAAAAAAAAACTGATGTAGTTTTTCTTACATCACTGTTTTATCTTTGTAAAACTAAAGGAATCAAAAGATACGATATGTCTAGTCTGGATATTAAAAAGTAATCAAGATGATTATAACCAAAACTTCAATAATAAATCTAATTCTGACTGAGAAAAATCAAAGCATAATGGAGAAAAAGACAGAGAAAGATAGATAAGCAATGTAACATAATGTAATATATGATATTAAAAGATGAAGCATTAAGAATGAGTTGGATTCTAGACTAGTTAAGAAAAACCTAAATGAGTACACACAGAAATAATAAAACTTAAAAAAAAAAAATGACCGCCTTCAAAAACAACACAAAAAAGTGTAAAAAATCTACAAAAAACTTTTTTTTCAGTCGGTGCCTTTGTTTTTTTTCTTTTCATTGTCTTTTTAGCCACCGACTTGATAAAACAGTTATTTTGTAGATTATTTTACACTTTTTTGTGGTTGTTTTTGAAGGCGGTTACATTTTTTTTGAAAAATTTTCATTTTACTCTTTTTAGTTTAAATTTCAACCCGAATTCTTGTCAAGAACATTATTCTCTTACATGTGCACTATAATTTTGTAATCCTTCGCACCAGTACTTACATCATCATGTACACATTAAGCTAATATTCCATATCTCAAAATTACTAAACCGATTTTGATGAAACTTGCAGTATTCTCTAAGTAAATGATACCTAGTACAACAAAAAAAGAATTACTTAACTCGACGTTCCGGAGATATGCGAACTCAAAGTAAATCAATCGATGCCTACTCCTTACTGTTAAGCAGTCGTACCTTCCATCATCAGGTCATCCACCTGAGATGATGATTAACAGATGCAAATACTTGAACAGCTTTAGAAAATATATGAAAATGGTACTATGTGCCTATAAAATTTGAAGGTTGCCCTCGATTTCCCTAGGATCCCATCATCAGATCCTGAACCTGGTGATCATGGGACCAATTGGAAAGTATACCCTTTCAAACAAAAGAAAAAATTCCAATCGGTCCAGGCGTCTTCGAGTAATCGGGGATAAAAAAAAAAAAAAAAAAGATTCCGACGAATTGAGAACCTCCTCCTTTTTTGAAGTCGGTTAAAAAACTCCATGATAATACAGATTTCAAATTATCCTGTAAAGATTTTCACTTCCTAAGATTCAAAACAATAGTAGTGGCTAAGGTCAGTAATATAGGTTATTGCTCTTTTGGGCCAGTAAAGTAAACAAGTACATTAACTCGCGCAGGGCTCTGAACAACGACGATATAATGCTAGACTCCGCATGCACGATCTAAGGAACAAAAATTATTCTGCCTCTCCTGAGGTACACGTAAGCGAGGGCCACAGCGCTACGTTGTGATTGGCTAACTCAAGGTCTGTTCTGTCTCAACGTATGTTTACGGCTCACAGGATTGGTCAAAATGAGACGAATATAAGACTTTTTTGTCTAATGTGTTGGCAGACATCGGTCGCCTGTTATTAGGAGTCTAGTAATAAATCGTCGTTGGCTCTGAATCATGCTAGCTACTAGCATCGAGTTAGCACCGGTCTAAACGAGGCACTGTAGTGAACTGATAACTGTAATTGTGGATTCTAGGTAAATTGCGAAACTGTGTTGTTGCTTTATTCGTAGATTTTAGTAATGATGTAGGAATGAAATCATTTAAAGATAATACTAATAGTTCTGTTTAAGCAAATATTTTGCAGTCTAATGCTTGAGCAAAAGGTTTCGGCATACATCATACTAGCTAATGGAAAAAATGGCAAATACACTGCATCGAACAAAAAAAGAATCACACTGATCTAAAAACCTCGCAGTATTCGGTCTATATTAAAAAAAATATCGACCGAATTGAGAACCTCCTCTTTCTATTGAAATCGGTTGAAGAGCAAAAGTTACTTGTCCTAAGGCTATATACAGACAACATTGAAGAAGTTTAGCATTATCTAATCAATTAAGTTTTGGGTCGGCTTCCAGCCTTAACTCGAACCAGTTTAATACCAGCACCTCACATACAGTGACTGCCAAGATGTTTCTAAATGTATCACGAAATCTGAAGCACGTATTCCTTCACCATTCAAGTAAAAGAAAGATTTCATACATTGTGTAGACTTTACAAACAGCCAGAAGTTACCTACACCATTAATAGAATATCAAAATTCATAGTGATTGACTCATATTCATTAACAGCAGGAAACCCTAATAAATTTAGTACATTGAAGCTCGTCCTGCGGTTAACGAAACGATTGAAGCATAAACACAATGCTATAATGATATCATCGAACAAAGTTAGCAACATTATAACGTAGTTAAATGAGTGAAATTTTGATACCTACTTGGGAAAATGAGGAACTATACGCAACTATAGTAGCACACTGTGAATTATGGCATATTGATGATGAAAATTCAATAAATGCTGATTTTAATCAACCGTGTGATCCTAATATGAATATGGATAGAGTGTTAATAACTGTTACAAAAGAAATTGGTGTGAATGAAGTAGGAAAAGTTATGGAATCAGGTGTTACTTTGCGGAAGTCCATAACATTTAATTTTGAATTGGGAGAAGGAATCTTTCCAACATCTTTGTCTGACGAGATAGGGTAAGTACTTGGTTGCTTACTCCTATAGAGTTGTTAAAAAGAGGTTTACTAAATATTAAAAAGTCTTTGTTTACATTAATTTTATTCTCCAGTAATTTTCATGTCTGACAACACTTCACGTGCCGATCGTCTTCATCATACATTGGCCATTGTTTAAACCACAGCGTGTGAAAAACACCTTCCAGAATTGGAAAATAACTTATGGTGTTAAAAATATGTTTCATATCTGGAAAACAGTACCTATCACTCCCATAGTGAAAAGCAGGTAATTTTATATCCGCTCTTAAAGTGACTTACGACACCTCATCACAGGTCTTAGATAGTGAATAAATATTATGTAGTAGAAGACATTGGCTTTCTTTGTCATTTGTTTGATTGGCATGACTTTAAAATTGATATTGATATAAGGATACTTCGGGGCTCAATTTTCTCTTCACTGTCTAAAAAATCAAGTGCAAATCTAACTCAGAAAGCTTCTGAGTCAAAAGAATACAAACCGAAAAAGTCTAATCATGTTTTTCTTATCTTCTCCTTCAGTAAGCTTAACATTATTGTTACATCATATCTTTTTAACCCTGCTTTCATTCTATTAATTATGAGACTTCATTTTTTGCATTTCGTGCTTTAATTACTCCATTCCATCAAATTATTTGTGGTGCTAAGTTTTAAGCACTCAAAATTCAAGTTCTTAAAACTCTAAATAATACAAATCTAAGAACGCGTAAGGAAGTTACACATAAAGTTAATCGCAGAAACACCGGATTTAATGAAGACGGCGCCACGAAATGACTTAACCCAAGAGTACACGGTGACATCATTATTAGACATAAAGTAGATAATTCACGTATTGAATAAACACTCCTTTGTGAGTCGCGTGAATTAATCAAATACCTTTAATATACATATATTGCATATGGACCTAAATAATTTACGTGATGATATTAAAGTAACCACAAAAATATGTATAATTGTAAATTTTTGTTCGCAGCTCGTAAAGTTTTCGAAATCGTAGTTTCTTTTCGCAATGCGTGTTAGTAATAGATTCCTTGAATTCAGTTTCAATTCCAGGAACATGTTGTATGATATTGTTCTGGTATCATGGATAACGAATGTTTTTGTTTATTATTCGTGGTAAATTGTAACTTCTGTTATTTGAAATGATTTTGCATCTCTAGTATTTGTTTTGCTTTTGATTCTGCTAACAGCTTTGTTTTTATTTCAGTGTAATCTATTACCACTGCGACTTTTTTAAATTCCCCTTTTTTCATTTATTATAGCAATGTGTGTTCTATGTTGAACCATTTCTTGTTTTTATTCCAGAATATTTCCAAGCAGTTTCTCTTGCTACTGTTCAACATTGCTAAATTCAACCAATTTCGTCACTGCTATCGATTTCAGTTCTGCAGCAGAAATGTTTTAGCTACTAACTCTAGTTTATTTCAATGATCAAAATCAAATGTTTTTATTTTACATGGGCCTCAGTGGTCACTTATAAAACGTCGAGAAGAGAGGAAAAAAAAAATTGGCACGGTTCGGGTTGGTCGTTTCCATGGAGAAGAACCGGCAAGAAACTCCATGGTAACTCTTTTAAAATATTTGCTTTTACAATGTTATTGTTACAGTTTGGTAAGGATACGAGAGAACATCGCAGGCACGATAAGAAGAGGGAACTTCTTACCAAAGCTAAACAAAAAAAAAAAAAAAAAAACTAAATAAGAAAGTATATAATAATATATACGTAAAAAAGTAAACGATAAAATAAAATGGGCATCAGGGAATTTCCACAACCAACAATGTTCTCGCATTCACAATTCTGGAGTAAAAAGAAGTTATATAGATAAAATAAAAAAATGCTCTGAAAAAATGATCACTCGGACGCCATTGTTCTCTTTACCTCTACCTACTATATAACTTTTAACATTATTTCCGTCGCCAAGGGCTAGAATAAAATTACTATCTCATAGGGATTTACGTACACAATACGTACGTTATTATGTGGATATAAATGTATTGAAAACAAGGATAAATGAAATGTTTAAATTCAATTTTACATCCTTTACTTATTTATTACTCTTTGTTGTGGGAGCTAGTCAATTAGGTCTCAATGAATGTTTCATTTAATTATTCTCAAATTTTCATCAAATTTTGAACCAGAATGATAGTTCTCTAATGGGTTTTCATTCATTGTTGATTTCACTGTATGTTTATCACAATGAACATCCGTGCCTGTTTCTTCTATTATTTAATGTTTTAAGATCTTCAGGCCTGCTTTGATTACCGTCGTAAGCTTTATGTACTTTTTTTTCACTGTCATCATCTTTCGAATCCATAGGTTCTTCCTGCTTGCATTCGTAATGTGTTTTGTTTGACTACACAACTTTTACTCATATAATGTTGCTTCATTAACAATATCTGGTTGACCGAGCTTTGCTCGGTTGTAAAATGTCTATATCTTGGGAACCGAGCCGTTCTCGAACCTTGATAAATCGATTCCTTGAGCCGAAAAACCCTTAATCTGTAACTTTCATGAAAATCCTTGCAGCCTTTTCCGAGATCCTGATTATTTATATAAATATACAAGAATTGCTCGTTTAAAGATATTAGATACAGTAGAAGTATGAATAATGTAACTAGAAGTTGTATAGCGTGTACCAAAACATTTAGGTCATACCTGTATACAACATACTGTATACAGAATTCTTTCTTTCGTACTCAAAAATTGCAAGATCAGTAATAAAATCTGATTACTCACACGGCTCAGGGAACTATGGCAAAAAAAGGAAGGCCTACACTCAATAGTGGATAGCACAGGGCTCTCAAAGATGATGATGATATTGGTCTCATAAATGTAGTTATTACGTTTAACAGTCTATAGCACAACCTGAAACATGACCTGATGCATGATGTAGATAGAAACAAAAGCCGTAACTCTGTCATCATTCTTACATTTCCTTCTAACAATACTTCACCATCCGTTTGGTAGTAACAATATTTTGACAGTTACTATTGTTTGTTTGATCGCAAGCGTAGCTAAGTGCACTCATACGAGTCGTACGGCATCACTGAAATTCTCTTCGATTGTGTTCGTATGTCCATTGTTTGTTGAAAGAAAAAATAATGAAGAATCATTTCTACGCATTTCACTGTCTTACACGTCTTTTAATGGTAATAGATATTGTGTTTTCAACAATTTTGCTTCGTTCAGTTTTTCTCTCAACTATTGATTTTGTGTATTAGTATGTCTGTATTTAGTTTAACTTCTTTAATTGTGTGAATTACTCTGCCCAACCCTTTGTTATGTTTAATTTTGGCTTCAAGTCTACCATTCGTGTACACCAAACTAGTATTTTACAAGGAGAAACTGCCTGTTTAGTAACTATTCCCTTTTAAGACTATAACTCAGTAATGATAATAAATCTTAGAAACTCCCAAGATGCAGTACGCATCAAGGCCTAGTTTCTCATCATTCTTCAAAACGAGTTATAAATCGCTCGTTTTTTGTTTCAATTCACTCCAGCGCCTGCCACTCTACAGTAAGATCGACGGCAACTTTTTCCCTCATATCCAATCATTCCTTGAATTAACATTGTACGACTAAAATGGTATCCTACAGCGAATCCAATTAAGTATCATGGTTAATTGACTCTCATTGACTTTACTTCCTGTCTCGTTTCGCAAGCTGCGCGTACGCAGTGTCGGAGAGGGACAGAGCATCGAACTCATGAATGGGAGCTCCATTCGCGTTGACTTGTAAGGTCAATAAGGTGGTTCAACTCTTGATATCATGTTATTAAGGGGTATTAAAAGAATGGAAAGTACATTGGGTTGAAAAGTGAAAGGCATAGAAATTATTACTGATTTACGAGATTTTTAACTGCGGATTTGCACCTGACATGTTGATGTTTTCTTTGTAAGTTTCATTAATCTGCAATTATTTTTCGTTGTCATTTAGATTGATCACTCAGTTTCTTTTTCTATCTTCTTTAGCACTTGCCTCATAAATATTATTTTGAAATTCAATTTTCTTATTCATCTTTTGTAGGTACCTACGGCAGCAAACTTCTCCTTAACACCTAATTGAACGCCCGCATCATCAATTCATTCATATTCTTATTTAGTGTGACAGAGACAGCAAATGTCAATTAGGAGAAACAATAAAGCCTTGATATCATTAACTTTATGATACTACGATAGGAAATAATGAATGAGTTCCTCTCGTAATTTACTTTGTCCCCAGACTGCTTGAAGTCAACGAAATCAGTGCATGCAACTTATTTGCAAGATTTATTCTTTGTCGTGTCCTGTTTTGCATATGCAACGGTCAGACTTAGAGGCGTTGGAATCGAAAAGCAGTGCTTTTAAACCTTTCCCTATTGTGATACAGTTAGTCAAGTGCTGGATGTTTAGATAGATAGATAATGCCAAGTGTACCTTTTGTACTGTGACTAAGGGACTCAACAGTTTTCACTCGTTTAAAAACAGTTTTCTTATATCTTCAGACACTTTTAAAAGGATTGCATAGAATTTTGGAGGATGTCTCAGTACCATACATTTTAGTCTTTTTACCTTCGTTGTAGTTAACAAAATGTTTCTTTGTTTAACCCTGTGGTTACATAAGCATTTTAACTTGGTTGGAAAGGTATCCGCCTATAATTGTAGCCTAATGTAGTAATATTTCATCAGGGTTATCTGCTTGTGTCTTAATATTCTGGCATTCCAGAGAAATGGAGTAACATATTACATGTATGTTTTGAAAACTTTGCAGGAGATCTAAATGCGACAGTGCTGAAATTTACATCAGCCTAAGCTAAAGTCGCTTACAGTTATTTATAGCTAGACAGACTAACCTTGATTATTCCAGCTCCAAAATTAGCTCTTAATTCAATACAAAATAAACCAACTAAAACTGAAACCGCGTCTCCAAACGCAACAAATAGAATTCGAACCGTGATTTCTAAGATCAATTTCACAAAGACATACATACTCGTATCTCGAGTTTATTGCTTGTGATACAACTGATAGAGATGATTTATACTCTTGATTATAATTAATGTTTTCCTTGATATGTTAAATAGTTCCCGTCTGACATTGTGGTCTTTAAGTACTGTAGTTAGTATGTATTTGTTTAGCATTATCTATTAGAGTCACGGTCTATTCGACGTGAACGGAAACATGTTTTATGTACTTGTGTTACTTACATGTGGAGATTTTCTTTCTACACTTGATGAGATGAGTAATCAAGTAGTATTCTTCGGATTTCAATAAACTGCTTACCGTATCTGTCTGTCCGAATTCTGTATACAAACGTACTATAAGATTATGTCCATTAAAATTTTATGACATCCCATTGCTACTGCTGTTTCATTTTCTGGAACTAATCTTGTTTCATGCTCTCGAAACGGCCCTTTAGACACTATTTCTGTTTCTATAGAAACTACCGTATTTACTATGTCAGTTCTTTCACTTTAAACGCTTATCTGTCTATTATGTTCTGTCTCTAAACGTAACGTTTCATTGCCAACACCTACAAGACCAATAACCTCACACACCCACATAAGATTAGCATCAACACATGAATCAGTACCATTCATAACTTCATCTATAAACAAAACACCATCAAGCAGGTTTTGTCTGTCTAATTTAGCATAGTAAACAAACTCCAACGCAAACTAGTCTTTAGGGTCAAGGAGACTGTTTGTAACCGGTTCCGAAATCGCATCATCTCATTCATGACTTCGAGTGATTCATCACTGTGGGTAGACGTGGAAGGAAGGACGTAAGATTTAATGGAGATATGGAAAAACCCTGCTGCATTTATGGTTCAGTGATGATTGAGGTCGGATGATGGTGACAGTGATACAATGATGATCGGTGCGTCGAGATTGTTAAAAGAAATGATATTTAAATTATTAAATAATGGCTTTAAAAACAAATTCAACTTTTGCATTTTGTTTGGTACCTATTTCTTTGTTAGACCTTCGTTCTGAAACTTTAGATATGACTTCTAGTTTCTGGGTAATAGGTTGTTTATATATCAAGATTCAAGAGGCACTAGTTAAGACTAGGAAGTTTCAAAGGTTAATGCCTACAAGGAATTTGTAGTTCAGAAGCATCTAAGCTATTGAGCTCTTAATAAATGGAGGCTTTTGTCTAGCAGTACAGACGTTTATACAGGTAATTGATAGCAATTTATCAGCTAAGCTTAGCTATTCGTCGACAAATCTTCTCTTAAGTTTCCTACTTATGCCTGCTTGTTCATCTATTTTACTTATCAATTAACAGGTAAATGATTTCTCGAATTAGTAAGCTATCGTGTCAGATCTCGGGCTCTCGAGATCTTCTACTTATTAGAGACTCGGGATCGTCTTAAAAGGACACGTTTTTAGTCAGGCTAGAATGTCATGAATACTCCCACTACAAATAGTGCTTTCCGCACTAAGCATAAGGTCAATATTTTAATGAAATTATTGAATTACTACCTAATAAACGTTGCCATAAGGTCCATTGTTTTCGTGTTTTGTTTTTTCAATCGCCCTTTGTTTAATTCCAAACATTTCTCACTAATGTTGTCCAAGGATGTATAATAGTAGGCATACACCATCCTGCCTATGTGAACGATAGATGTGACGCTTGCAATTGTTTCAAATCGGCAGTTCGTCCATAGACACCATACACCATACTGCCTATCGTAAAGATTGATTTGACACAACGTCAAATCTGCATCAGTGATGCCTACTCATAACGCAACAGTGGCTAATTCTACATATATAAATAAGTGGAATTCTGAAGCAATAGTTCAGTTTTGGGTTGAAGTAAAAAAATGAAATTCTTCCGGTGGAATAATAAAAAAATTGGAATCGACTTCGTTTTTGATACCGAGTACGCCCACGAAATGCCTGCGGTTCATTTTTTAACACCTTTACCCTTAGCACGAATTATTTTATAAACGCAACCAAGTACTTTCAATGTGTTGAATCTGTGCAAAACTGAATTTAAAACAGGATTTCTACTAACAGAAAACCACCAACTTTATGTATGCCAAGAAGCAAACTACTACAGTCTGTTATCAGCTTGGACTTGCTATAGTTATAAGGTAGGAATTACCAAAGATTATTAACCATACCTACTACTACTATAATAAGTTTATGCAGGATGTGATGATACATACGTACATCAACTATTAAATGCAAAACCATCACTAACAAATTCATATAATGTAATCAACAATTTGATTACGTTTATTGGTTTAAACTGTCTCACAACCCATTTCCTGGTAGATTAAAAACATACCTATATAGTGTGCACTTTTGTCCGAATCTGTCACACTAATATAAATTAACTGAACTACAATATTCACAAGCAAGGGCCATCACTGAGCCAGCATCTTCGCTGTATCATTTTAGTTACAAGTTTTTTACACTAGAAAAATGGGTTAATTTAATGGTAATTTCTTCATGTTTACAGATTATTTTATCTTTGGACAGTAACTCTACTGAGAGCAAGGATTGCCTATTCTCAATTTCGCTGCTGCTCTGTGAATCATGCAAGAAAAACACACTGAATTATATGATAAAATATGTGGTAGTTTACCTAATATTATAGGTCCTATATAGTGTTTTAACCTTTTATTATTAAAATAAATACTTAGGGAAATATTAATAGTTATATTTTATTTACAAATCTTATGATTCGTCGTCTCATCGTTCTCCTGCCCTTATTCTAATTCATCAAATCTTCTATTTTTCTCTACTCATTATGTCAGTACTCACCTTTTTAGTAAAATCATGCAAAAATAATTATATTTTATATATTTGCTCTGGCAGAGCTGCTTAGCTTTGCTTGAAATGCTTTAATTAAAATCATATCAAAATGAAAGTCGTTGGTTTTACTTTACTTACTTTACTTTTACCTATATTATTAACATTCTGTAAGTTATAACAGCATAGGAAAAATACAATTATTGTAATTTAAACACAATCACTAAATAACTATTACTAACAACAATAAGGAATATGATATTTCACTTCACTGAGATGTAAATCCATTGTACATTTTTTGTTAATCGAAGTACCTAAATCCATGATAAAGAATTACACATTGATCCAATGGCTCTCAACTTTCTGTATCAAATTGTTTGCATGAAATAATTAGGAAACATTTTGATCATACTCGTACAATACCTAGCGGTTTCACACTAGGTATATCACTGTGTCAGCTGGTTTTATCTTCCACCTTATTCATGTCTGAAGAATGGCAGGTTCTGCGATTATTTTGTGCTGATCCTCTTAGCATGTCGATGGCAATCTAAATTGAGTCGGGTCAGAATTGGACCACGCGTTTTCCATATAATTTTTCCAGAGCAAAGTCGTCGATGATGATGATGATCTCCCTTAGGTAGGTAGGTATTTTAAACGCTTCTCGATTTTATTGAAACGAACCACAAAATTTAATTTATTGAATTTCCTAACGTATTTTTGTTTGATGTTTGTTACTTAGATACACATCGATTGTTTTATTTGAATATTCGTTGTCATAGTAACCATATTGTCAGCCTCTGATTTCAGTTTTGCCCGTATTTTAATATTACTAAAAAGGTATTAAAATTTAAAATAAAATGATTTTACAATTTTATCCTAACTTATTCGTGTAGTATAAATGCACTTGTTCGTTATGCTTTCACGCCTAAACCGCTGAACTATTTTGATGATATTGGTTCGTAGACCCATCTGAAAAAAAAGTCATAATGACTACTCATTAATCGTAGTAATAGTGCCTGCAGGCAGTTGCTGGTTTTTTTAATCCTACCTAGACTTTTTAAGACGCCATTCGCGCGAATTTTTTTTTTTTTCTGCTGGCGTTAAAAAACCGCCGATATAGAACAAATGCATTCCCTTGTATAATAATAATAATATTCCACAACTATCACACAACGCCATTTAGTCTCAAGCTAAGCAGCGCTTGTGTTATGGGTACTAGACAACTGAAAACATACTTATATATTTTTAAATACATACTTACTATAGATAAATTACACCCAGACACAGAACAAATGATCATGCTCATCACACAAAGATTTGTCCTGGGTGGGAATCGAACCCACGACCCCCGGCATAGCAGTCAGGGTCACTAACTACTAGACCAACAGGCCAGTCAAAATCTGTTCACACGTCAGCGCTTTTAAAGTGCCAGCAAAAGAAAACGCTCGTTTGAGTCGGGGCTTACCCGTAAGTATAATAAATACTTAGTTTTAACTTACCTACCTGTTCCGACACCTTTTTTTAACCTACTTCAAAAAAAGGAGGAGGTTCTCAGTTCGGAATATTTTTTATTTTTATGTATGTTCCCCGATTTCTCGAAGACGCCTGGACTGATTTGGAAAAAAATTCTCAGGTCAGGTTCTGGTGATAGGATCCCAGGGAAAGCGAGGGTAACCTTCAAATTTTATAGGCAGATAGTACCAATTATATATATTTTCTAAAGCTGTTCGAGTATTTGCATCTGATAATCATCATTTCAGGTGGATGAGCTGATGATGGAAGGTACAACTCCTTAACAGTAAGGAGTAGGCATCGATTGATTTAGTTTGTGTTCGCATATCTCCGGAACTTTGAGTCCGATTTAAGTAATGCTTTTTTTTGGTGTGCGAGATATCATTTAACTTAGGGAACACTGCAAGTTTCATCAGAATCGGTAGAAATCGGTCAGTAATTTTTGAGATAATTATGGAATTTTATTAGCTTATTGTGTACATGAGCGATGTAATTACCGGTGCGAAGGATTACAAAATTCTAGTGCACATGTAAGAGAATGATGTTCTTGACAAGAATTCGGGTTGAATATTTAAACTAAAAAGAGTTAAAAAAATTTTTTTTTTTCAAAAAACTGTAACCGCCTTCAAAAACAACCACAATCTACAAAATTACTTTTCATTCGGAAGTCGGTGGCTAAAAGACAATGAAAAAAAAAAAAAAACAAAGGCACCGACAACCGAAAGAAAAGTTATTTTGTAGATTATTTTACAATTTTTTGTGGTTGTTTTAGAAGGCGGTTACATTTTTCTTGAAAAAGTTTTTTTTATTATCACCTTTTCAATACGCGATTATTTTGACATTGAAAAATTTTGCCTTTTTTTTAATTGAAGTCGAAAATAAAAATTATAATAATGCAGAGAAGTGTTGCTTTTTATTATTTAGCTATTAGCCTCCTAGAGGGTTACACGAGCACAAAGCATGAAGGTTGGTTTTTGGGTAGTTAATTTCATAAAGACCTTCATATATTTATTTATTTTACAATTTTTTCGCTTAAATAATGACCAACATTTGAAAGGACCCCCCTACCCTAAATAAAGGGAAAATATTTATAAAGTGGGAACACTGTCTTATATTGCGTACGCATCACAGACTAGATAGGTACGCATGCTAGACGTGGTGCGTTCGAAAACGTTTGTCTAGTAAATTAAATGTAAAATGAAATGCGGAGAATATTTGTTTTTGAAGTGAAAACTTCTTTAGCGGCGTTGTACACTTTTTCTGTAATGGGTAAAAAATTTAAAACTCGCGTCAGGGTCACGTGACCCTGATCGAAAATGAGTAAGACGTCATTCAAATTAAAAATAAAACATAGTAACAAAAAAGTTTTCACTTCTACCGGCACTCCTGGAGTGCAACCTTTTTTTTTTTTTTTAGTCAATTCTATTATATATTATTAACGTTTTTGTACAATTATTTTCTTATTTAGTCACTGAATTTGGATTAGTACTGGTTATTTTTAAATAAAAATAAATATTTGTCAAAAAGTCGAGTTTCAGAACGATCCCATATGCAGGACTCTGGGCTGCGTTTATATCCTTTATCCAGTTTAAATTTATACTGCCTAAATGTCAAACACCCCGTTTAAGTACACCGCGACGTGAAAAATGAAGCTAACTAAAATTTAATCTGCCCCGTTTACGGTCATTCGCTGGGATAAGTTTTTACTAAATGGAATTTACTGATAAAATATTGCGACCTTTTTACCTCGCAATATTTTATCCTGCTGTCAGACTGACATTACGTTTTGTTATTTTGCTCGATATCCGCAGTAAAAACGAATATTATTTTATTTTAGAGAGTAAATATTATTTGTGGATTATGGATTTGTATTAAACCGGCAAATTGATTATTTGTTCAATAAACTGAGCTGTCAATTGAATTTGACAACTAACATTGACAGAAACTTATGACTCCGTTCAGCGAACCTTCGCTAGTTTAATTTTTTCCGGCGAAATACCGCCGGAAGATTTAAACGCACCCCAGCCCTGGCCACCACTCCTTGACCTTTAGACATGGCGCTAGTGTCTATTTCATTACATCAAATGCATTAAAAAATTAGTACCTAGAAATTTCCGAAAGTCATGAGTGGTCGGATTTTAGTGACTTCTCAGTGATGTCGGCTGACAATAATCCCTGTATTTGTTACAGAGATTTTGCAGTATTTTACTCTACAGAGTCTGCTTTACTTTCCCAGTTTACTTAAGATTGAAAATTCATATTCAGGGTATCTTGTATATTTAAATATATTTTGCCACCGGAAGAATTTCATTTCTTTTTTATTTCCACCCGAAACTAAACTATTTCTACAGAATGCCACTTATTTATATGTAGAATGAGCCACTGTTGCATTATCTTGTCTTTTGACTCGGGACACTACTTGACTAATTTTGAAAGTCTCAATGTCATGATGAATTGAAATGGTGTTAGAAAAGTAGCTAAAAAGTTTAGCCACAAGTTACACTTTTTAGCTTTTTTTCTAGCACCTTTATAAAATTAGCTAACTATCTATGAAGTTGCTAAGATGGCATCACTGCTGCCGATTTGACGTTGTGTCAAAAACGATTTGATGACCTATCAAAATTGGCATGTCATGCCATCAAATTGGCATTCCACCCCCATACACGTTCAATTCTATTTGAGCAAATTGGCAGTTTTATGCCGAATTGACAAATAGGCATGTACGTGTATGGCTACCATAAAAGTGACGGCAAGCGGTTTCTCTAAAACTGACGTCATTGCTAGAAGAGGCGTTGTCCTAATCAGTGTCTGAGTCACTAGAGTGTCCAATAGGTCAGTTTCCATCCGGGTTGCCTTTTAGAATAGGAAGTCCAAGGTTGAAATCTGACGAGGCAAACTGGATGTAACGCTAGACAAATATGAGCTAGACATATTAGAGCTAGTTTTTTGTGATGTTGTGATCTTTGTGATGTTGGAATTTCCGAGCAGTATAATAAAATGAACTACGAAAACTGTGATTTGAACAAAAGGATCACTGGCTCAATTTTTAAGGGCTTCACACACACCAGCTATAATGTAAAGATGTAGATTATAACACGATACATCTCATTACATCTTTCCATAGAGATTCGAAGATGTAAAAATATACATTATAGCTGCAGTGTGTGGTCTCCTGACGATTTGTATGGAAAGATGTAATGAGATGTATCGTGCTATAATGTATATCTTTACATTAAAGCTGCTATGTCGGAAGCCCTTTACTATGACTTTATTTATCTGTAATAAAAGCGATAGTAGTAGCTACAATCCTACATTACTACGATACTAGCAGAGTAGCTAAATGGACAAAATTTCCAAAGAGAAAAATATCTAATCTGTTTTTTATTAGGTACTTTTAAGTGCTAAACTATTATTTACCATGCACAACAAACAAAACCTGTATTCCTTCGAAACAGTTAGGTTCAAAGTAAATATTTTTCCATAGCACGTGTTTTTCTACTCATTCTCGTAGTACTAGATACCTACTGGCACCTATTAGTCAGAGAGCATGTTAGTTATATATTTTATGTGCTAAAGTTGTTTGAAGATATGTAAATGTTTACTTTTTAAACTGTTTACTAGAAGTATGTTTGACTTTTGAGCGATGATTGATAGATATTTAAAGTCAGTTCGTAGTCTTGAAGAGTTAATTTAAGGGGATACTTAATAATCCGTAGGTGATCTCAGAGATGTGAATGTCATTTCTAAACTAACATTTCTGGATTTAAACTTGGAGGTTACACTTGTGTTACGTCATTTCCGTCACCTCCAAAAAAGTAAAATTACTATTGATATCATATAAATGACGATAGCATTATTTATCTCATATTCCATAGTCATTTCTATACTAACATTTCTGGACCCAAACTTGGAGGTTTCACTTGTCTTAAATATCAAAATAATTAGAGTAACTGCGATTTCTCGGCAAAAGGTCAACACGAATCAACAATATGGCGGCCTTACTAAGCACTTTTCTACAAATCGGAAACGAATACTGGCTTACTAACTCATAACATAAACCATTACAACTTGACATTTCATTGTAGCGCTGCTTGCAACGGAAATAAATTAAAATCTGTAAAATAAATTCTAGTTCCTGATTTCGCCGTAGGTCAAACTTTTTTGGTCTGTTTAGACATAATCATACCTACAAGAGCTTTATGAATAGCATTTACTAACATTACTATTAATTTGTAATACATTTTAAAATCATTTTTAATGAATGACGTTATGCAATAATGATATTTCCTGATGCCTATTTGACATTTAAAATGTCAAAAGATCATCTGTTTGAGCAGTAAAAGATGATCGTTATTGTCTAATTGTGTTGATGCGTGTGAATTATTCTTAGAAAGTAGGTGTGGAACGTATTACGTATGATTTTGTCTATTGTTAGACAAAAAAAATATGAGGTCGATTAAGCAGAAGGTTTTTCTATAAAGACTCAGTTATTTTATCTTAAGGTACATCTGTAAATCAATCTTGATTATGAATCTTTACTGGAACCTGTGAAAGTATTGTATATGGACAATCGAAAATGAGTTATGTCCATCCCTCTTTAAAATTTCCACTTCTCTATCTCAGATGAAGGAATAGGCAGATAGAACGTGCGCGAACAACAAAGCGACCACAGTTTTTATTTATGTGTGCGCGGCAGATAAGTGGCGCCGTGTACGGACACGTGCATCTGTGTGCGTTTACGGTTGCCAGATATTGAGAAATACTCCCACATTTTTGTTCAGTTACATTACATTGCTCTCAAATACTGTATTACATTTTTTTTTAAATTGGAAACGCTATTTTGCTTTATGGTTATACCTAGAGAGCATAAGCGTGTAGTATTTATTATTTATCAGAATAATAATAAGGAATAAAAGTTAATATGCGTAATTACTTACTACCTATTTAATTACTCCTTACCTATTTAATTCTCACAATAATGTACCATGTACCATCACAAGTTGAATTATGACCCACCATAAGCTTATTTTCCCAGAGACATTCAAATACAATTAGGTCCACATTCGCGTAAACATACATAAATCCATGGTAACAACTTTGATCTTTGTCAATTTGACAGATTCAAACGATTTATTGTCAAAATGGGTCATGATTCCACTTTGTCGACTGTACATGGATTCTTTACATAAAAATACTAGATACGTGTTTCAGGTTTCGCATTGGTTATGCGAAACCTGAAACATTAGTTTTTGGTTAAAACTAATGTTGTATAGGTACTATAGATTACGACTGTGCAGTTGTTTTGACGAATTTGATCGATATTTTTAATGCACAATACACATTCCTCTAATTCAGGGTAATTTACCCGTCATAAACTAGCAACACAGACGATTTACTGTTAAGGTTTTGTGTTTCAAGTGAGCCGAAAATATTTTATGGAAAATAAATACCAAAACAATAAAAATAACAAGAGTTACCTGTGGAAAGATATTCCATCTTGTTTTCTTTCTTTTTGTGAACAACTTTTGCAGTGTTTAAACACACAAGACGGCATGTTTTGACATAAAATGGCAAATCACTAGTGACGTGTGAGCGAGACGATGCGTAGCTTGGTACTGTCGCGAGTTCGTAGCAACTTTTGATTTTGTATTAACTTTGGTGGAACCACTCGCGTGTTCTGAGCGCTCTATCTGCCTATTTGTTTTATCTGAGTTCTCTATGGTAATTTTCGGACAATGTTTTTTCGTCACAATTGCCCAAGAAAAAAACTGTAGTCATAGGTCCACTGTTCTGCAAATTCAAACTTGGAACTGCTCTCCTGAATAATTTACTTTGATTTGATAGCTTGATATGTAACTACATGAAATATATCTAAGTACTTTTACATACCCGAGGCCATTGCTTAATTCTCATTCATTGTTCTTTGGGCCATATTATTTAAATAATCTCTATTTGTTAATGGTCGGGTAACAAAATCACCATCCATGTAGCCTGAAACTCGCAGATAATGAAGCTTCCAATATTACCAAAGATTATTTACCACCTTATCAAACTTACAAACTTCACCTCTAAAATGTTATAGCATAGTTAGATACTATATAACAGTGAAACTTTGTAGATCTAATCAATCTCTACCCCGTACATAATACCTATAAAATCTAATCAAGATTCAAGTTAACATCAAGTAAGATCTAATTTTGATCTCTAACGTCACAAACTGACAATCAACGCCATCTATCGCTCATAACCTCAACTTCGTCCGCCAAGTGTCAAGAACTCGAGATACAAAGAGACAGACATAACTCAAATGGTTTAAACTCGATAGACTGTGACAGAGCAACTGAAGATGTATGTGAAAATATATCATATTTGAGATGATCTCGTGTTGCTACAGATTAGCTCCTTTATAAAAACTTGTATTGCTTAGCTACCGATTAAATATCACCTGTCCTTGTCATTTCTATTTCAATGAATAGAGATGGCAAGTGACTTAAGAGCTATTTATGATAAGTAACGTCTAATCAATGTTTATAAGTAAGACCCTAGTTGTTTAAGTATTTCTTACATAATTGGCTTCTGCTCGCAATTTTGTGCGTAAGTGTTAAGTTAAGGTATGGGATTTTTTCAAAAGGACCTATTAGGGTGGTCGCCACTCGAGAACTTTTCTTCCCCATCGGTTGTCAGTTCTATGAGCGATGTGACCTGCCCATTGCCACTTCAACTTACAAATTTTATGAGCTATGACGGCGACTCTGGTTCTTCGCCGAATATCCATGTTCCGAATTTTATCCCGCAAAGAAACTCCGAGCATAGCTCTTTCCATTGCTCGTTGAGTGACTCTTAGTCTCTCTAAAAGGCCAGCAGTCAAGGACCACATTTCAGAGCCGATAATTAGGTACGACAATTTTACTGCAAAATCAGTTGCTTTCAAATATAAATCAATGCCAAATATCTATAAAGATTTGCAATAAAACTAACAGACATCAATCATTAAAAACTTAGGGATTACCCATTGAAGTACTGCTAAGTACAGTAGCTGTAAGTAAGATAAAGACTGGGCTTCCATTGAGTCCCACATGGCGCCACCAGGGCAGGATGTGCAACAAGGAACACTGTGCAAGTTGTAACACGATCGCTAAAGGAAATCATTGTGTTTCACCATCAATTAGCATTGAGTCTTAATGGATAAGAATGTTGTTGCGTGTTGCGAATTGTATTCTGTTAGTGGAGGTCTACAGTCCTATTCTGGCTAGTTCACTTTGCATCGCAATCTAGTAAAGGTGTTCAATACGAATGATTGATGAATTCTTTTGTTTTAATCAGTTCTATTTATATTCGCTCGTCGACGTTGCCGTAGTAATTCGTCACAGAGATAGGATTGTAGCTCTAGGTAAACTATTTTAAATGATTTTGGTGCAAGCAGGCTGTTTTTTTTTTTGAGGTTATGAAAGCTGCCCTATGATTAATATTAAATTAGTTGATAGCAATTTAATTTTAATATCCATTGTGATAGAATTTGCTCTAACAGCAAAAGTTAATAAAACCAAAACTATTTAAATCGCACACCACGCTCAAGTTTTTCGAAGTAGCTTTTTCTTCCAAAAAAGTTATCGTGTCGAAATAAAAGAGGAGGTGTTCATCTCAATTCGTCGGCATCTTTTTTTTTATTGTATGTTATCCGATTTCTCGATGACACCTGGATCGATTTTGAAAACTCTTCTTTATTTATTACTAGCTCTGCCCACGACTTTGTTTGCGTGAATTTCGGAAATTAACAATGTATTTTTTAAAAAATACGAAGTTTCTTACAAACTTTCATCCCCTATTTTATCCCTTGGGGGTAGACTTAATCAAAATCCTTTATTATCGGATGCCTACGTCATAACATCTACCCGCATGTCAAATTTCAACCCGATCCGTCCAATGGTTTGGGCTGTGCGTTGATAGATCACTATGTCAGTCTTCACCTTTTTTTTTATCGTGGTAAAATCATCAAATGAGTCCTCCCACCTTTACTGCCAGACTTGTACTGACTAAAATCCACGGTGTCCTTCAGTAGCCTGTTATATTCCAGGGTTATGGTAAGGAAATAATCCCGCAGGCTTTATATCAGTCTTCACCTTTGAGTTAATTTAGATTATGCATCCATATTTTTTACCACTATCTAACGTAACCCTTTCCTTGTCCACAGTGGATAACACCAGAAGAATGTGCAGTGTACAGCAGAGACCAGAGGCCGCCTCTAGTAATTCCTCGCATCACACAGTTCAGGGCTCCACGACCAAGAGCACAGCCTGTGGGACATGGATATCATGAGGTAAGGGACTTGATAACTTTTTTTTAGCGTGGTTAAATCATCAAATGAGTCCTCCCACCCCGGACAGGGCGGGAGCGACTGTCAGACTTGTACCGACTAAAGTCCACGGTGTCCTTCAATAGCCCTTTATGTTCCGGGGTCACAGTGAGGAAATAAACTCCCGCGACCCCGGCAGGCTTTGGGCCTCTGAGAGGGGGCCCCGTCATTTATGCTGACGCTCTTTGAGGCGCGCGTGGGACACAACGCGCCGTCGACCCGGGCATGGTTCATGGTCAGGCAGCAAGTTGCCCTTTACTCGCTGCCCGCATGCCCGAGAAGAAATTATTTGGAATCCAGAATCTTCGTGGTTTCGATTCCAGTTCCTGGCTGAATTGGTGCTTAGTCACAGTGTCGTAAATAGGGGTGATGCCCAGCCAGAGGGTGCAGACCCTGGAAAGACGCGGAAATGGCAAGACGAGGATTACAATTGGTCAGACCAAGGCTCAGTAATAGAAAGTAGAAACTTGCACTGGGTGCATAAAAGTCTAGTTACGGCACTGCTTAGTCACAGACAAGGATCTTTGGGGCACTATAAGAATTTGGTCTGCAAATTGAGATCTTAATATTGTGAAGGACTTCATTGCTCCTCACCCGTATTCATGGCTTGCTGCATTGGACCCCGTACGCGTAGCTAATATATTCAAGTTCGTGATAATCCTCAAAATGATAAGGTAGGCACACACGTCCTTTGACGATGTAAAAGAGATGAAGCAAAATGAATAAGTAATAAAGGACCGTGATACATTTTTTCCCATTAAAAGCTGTTAAACTATGCATGTCATGCTAATTCAAAAAGAATGCATAAAGCAAGCAATATGTCGCCCTTTTATATTGCAACACATGAGCCCCACGAAGTATATTTAGCTAATATTCGAAGAGATAAGGCGGTGATAACGCTACGTCTACGTTGCATTCCTTAGTCACTTGTGCAACTACAGTTGAATATTAAATAACTATAAACTATCTACAGTACTGAATTACGAACTTAGAGAGCTTCTGAACTACAATGCTTTAAAAACTGTAAGATACTCAGCTATGTACCAAACTGTTTGACAGTCAGTTTCGTCAATTATCAATTTTCAACTTTACGACATGTCCGTTTACATCATTTTCTATTTTTTTAGAAATTAATCTGACGTAGACAGCCTCCACCTGCAAAAATGAAAATATTCCACCTCTGACAATTTTATTGAAGACACCGTGGATTTTAGTCAGTACATGTCTGACAGTCCCTCCTGCCCTGCCCTGGGTTCCCAGGACACATTTGAATTTGATGATTTAACCACGCTAAAAAGAAACTCTGACTATTTTCATAAAACTGCGTATACGCAACGCACCAATTAAACCAATAATTGAACTCTTCTCTTCGATAGCTGTTAGCTTGGTGTCTGATGAGTAAACCAACTGCTCACTATTGACCTTAATTCAATATGACAACAACCAATTACAAGTTGACAACCCATAAAGTCTATGAGCACCAGTTGACTCATAATAAAATGGCTCCCAAACAATCGACCTCCTATAACACAAACTAGATGGCGTTATTCTCAACAATTTATTTATAAGGAAATTTCTAATAAATAATAATATTAAGTTGGGTACCCAACAATTTTCCTTGTATAGCTGAACACAAGCGCGCAAAATAAAGGCGTGTCATGAGTCAGCGAGGATCGCAAAGCCATAGGTCTGTGTTAATTTGTCCGATTACTGCTCGTCGTGCTGTTAATTTATGTGCAAACGCACGTATTGTGTGTTCACCCGTTCTAATATGGCGGCGCTTTAGAATGAAGGAATGAGCCGTAGAACAACTGTGTAAGAACCAGGGCTTCCAAAAAAGTAATTGCTAGTTATAAAATTTAATTACTGAAAAGTTCATAAGTTACTGAAAATGGCCAGGCGGATCACTACTAAGTTTCGTTCTGGTGGCCTACCACGAGCTCTACGCGATCCAGTTTAGGCTGTGGGAAAGAGACAGAGCTATACAAGTCGTCTAGCGCTATCTCTTTCCCACAGTTTAAACTGGATTGCGTAAAGAGCTCGTGGTAAGGCCTCTGATTCCAGTCTAATCGAATGTAGTTCAAAATCTGCATTTTACAAGCCCCCACAACCGAGTTACTGCCTAATTCTGTGACTGCTCGCAGGACTCTCCGACTTTGGTCTTCTGCCTACTATCAAGGATCTTCAAATGACAGCCAGAACCAACGGCTTCAATTACAGTATTAGTACTTTCTCCATAGAAGGACTTCAACCTGTCCAGATTTAGGACTTAGCTAAAGTAGATCATCATCATCAGCCGGAAGACGTCCACTGCTGAACATAGGCCTCCCCCTTAGACCGCCACGCCGAACGACAATTCGCCACTTGCATCCATCGGCTGCCCGCGACCCTCACGATGTCGTCGGTCCACCTAGTGGGAGGTCTGCCTACGCTGCGTCTTCCGGTCTGTGGTCGCCACTCGAGAAGTTTTCTTCCCCATCAGTTGTCAGTTCTACGAGCGATGTTGCCTGCCCATGCTAGAGTAGATCAAGACTTATTATCTGTTTCACTGAAGGGCAGACTATTTGGAGAACCGGCTCTTGTAAAATTGACCTTCAAAATTTTCGTGTTCAGTCAACTTTGAGTAAATCTTTTCATTTTTTTTTATTTACTGCAAACTGGAGAAAGTAGAGTAAGAAGGTTCTCGAATGGTGGCCGGGGGTAGGTAAACGTAGTGTCGGACGTCCCCGGCAAGATAGATAGATAGATGATCTGAAGAAGTTTTCTGACAGTGACTGGATGACTGAAAGAGCGTTAGATCATGCGCTGTGGCGCTCTATAGGAGAGGCCTCCAGCAGTGGATTGATAATGATGACTAAAAACAACCCATATTTTCTAAGTCTTGTTCAATCTATATTTCTGTAACTCATCTGTCTAGTGAATAAAATGTAATATGGCGTCGTGCTCTGACCAATAGCGTGCATCCGGCGCGCCCTTCAAGTCAATGTATTGACTCAATGCGCGATTCATTCGCGAAATTCAAATGGTATTCAACTTTCAATGAAGGCAAACGTCAATTTGATACTGAATTATTTTCTCATTTCATGCAGGGCTTTTTTTCCAGACAAAAATGACAGCCGTTGATCCCGACTGTCATTTGTAGATCTTTGACAGTCGTTACTGTTAATCAAAAGCTTTAAAGTCTGACAACCAGTCTTACCATGGAGTATCGTATTACCCTGTTACTGGGTGGGTTGTGGAGGTCCGACAAGCAGTGGCTCCATGTAAAATACTGATATTCAGCTGCATCTGGTTCTACTGGAAACCGACCCCAATATAGTTGGGAAAAAGGTTATGCAGATGCAGGGCTTTTTTTTGTTGTGGGTAATCATCAAATGACTTCACCAACTCTAGTTGGAGTGAAAAGGAGTTTTATACTCGAACTGACCGAAACCCACTCTATTTCTTCAATTGCCTATTGTGTTCCAAAATCATATGGCAACTCTTCGATCATTCCTGCATTCATGGCTGGCTGCAATATAGCTACTACACGTTGCCACAAACGTATTATAAAATCTTTGGTTTACAAGAACTATTCTTTTTTATCAAGAATCTACATTCGTGATGATAATAGACAAAATGTGTTTTTTTTTTTAAGTTTTTGCATTTTTATTCAAGCACCTAAAGTACTTTAACGCATAATCTGAGGTTCTTGACTAATATTAATTTCATTTAAATGTTGTAATTAATACAATAAAAACAAATGCACGTATTCATATAGTATTCATGAACGGTACTTACTCGTATAAGATATAATTTATACTAATGCAACACACTGTTGTAACGTAAAGCATATTAATGAGCTTAGAAGACGTTTAATATTACAAACATTAGCTTAAGTCGATGTTGAATGATACATATTTAATGTCATTAGAATCTTCATGATTCGCAATTTCATCTTGTAATTAAAGAACTTTATTTTTGGAGAGCTTTCCCTTTTTTTAGAACAACTCTAAATAGCATTGAAATAAGTTTAAGGTGTAAGGAATTCTGCCACAAGCTACGTAACAATAAAAAAAAACTATTTAAGACTTTCTGGTCCTTAGATCCGGATACTTCAAAATTTACAGCGATCAAGATTTTCCGGCAGATAATAGCCAATAGTGTAACTTATAAAGCCTTAAAATTTGAAATTATTAATTATACGTTCAAAAGTGCCTCTTTGATGGCCTAATGGGCATCCCCATTAGGCCATCGGCAACTAGGGAACTAATGGCGCTAGCATAGCTAGTTCCCAGCATCGTCATTGGTTCAAATCTTATTGGTACTTCAAAATAGGACTACCTCATTGGTTGGATTGGGACCTAGCTATGGTGGCGGCATCTACAATTAGCTTTGACCGGCCTTCCCCATTGGAATAAATGATTTGACTTTGACTTGAATAATGGTAAAAGAAGCTAAAGTGTCTGCAAGCGATGATCTGTCAGATCTACAATAAATCTTGTACCGATGCACCTTTACCGATGTTATTGCTGCAAGCACGTGTTCTGCATCACTTATGTTTACTCGTGATCTTGAATGTTTGTTTACATAACAAAGGTGTAAAAACATCATCAGTTTACATTAATACAACTTGCAAAACTTCTGAACGAAATTCCTGCAATTTTGGAAGCTTCAATGCCAATTTTGGATTTATAACTGACTTCGAAGAAAATGGTTCTCAATTCTTCGGAAACTTTTTGTCTATGTTCCCGGGACTTTACGAATTCCAACTACAAGTGAAAATCAACCTTGCCACTAAGAAATTAAGATGCAATTCGATTGACTTGACGTTGTCATGGCCATCGTGTTTTGTTTTTCATCTACCCATAGATAACAACGTGTTTTATGTCTTATGTCATAGTGGTAAGGTTGATTTTCACTTGTAGTTGGAATTCGTTCGAATCGCCTCTAACGCACAATGAGTAAAGTCCCTTACTCGATGACGGCTGGAACGATTTGGAAAATTCTTCTTTTGTTTGAAAGGGTATACTTGACAGATTGTCCCATGGTAATCAGGTCAGGATCTGATTATGGAATCTTGGAGAAATTGAGGGAACTCTTCAATAAGTGACAGCAAATCATCGGCGATTGCTGCTGTCGCATATCTATGCATTGTTTACGCAATCACACAATATAATATTAAGCCAGTACTCACTAAAATGGAAAAAAATAAAGAATGCCAAAAAAAAAACAAGTAAATAAAAAACAAGTCACCGACTTCTAGAAGAAAAGTTATTTTATACTTTTTGTGTCTGTTTTTAGAAGTCACTTTAATTTTAAGTTAGTTTTCTATAGAATTCTTTAACGGACATTATGTGGAATAAATATCGTTAAAGCAAGAACTCAAAGTAACAACAGATTTAACTGGGCTATTTCCTTATACACCTACATATACGTGGGATGATACAATTCTCAAGTTTCGCTAGTACAACCACAGAGTAATTCAAATACAGTAGTTCAGCGCCATGACAGGTTCATCGTACGACATAAATACCACGAATAAAGAATGACATACGAGCTTTTAAAATTAGAACGCTAGTTTGAATGTAACATTCGAAATAATGTAACAATTACGATACTACAGCTCTGTCCTGTCATCAATCTTTCGAAGAATATTGTTGACTAACTGCACGATACTAAGCTGTGGTTACTATAGTACCTCCTAGTGTGGCTACAGAGAACACAATTATAATCAGTGCAGAGTAATAAAGCAAGATAACAATACACTTCCTAACATCGAATTGACGACCGGCTGCAGATAAGAGGGCTCTAGTGATGGGACATTACTTGTTCCGTTCTCCGGATCTTAAATGTAGACTACAATTTCTCTAAAGATTCTTATTGTAGGTTCATTTGGTTACAAAATGTAACAATGTACTTTATTTGTAACATTTTGATTTCGTGTAGTGAATTTATCAAAATCAGTAAAAAATAAAGCCTCTTTAACTGGAGGCTGGTTTTTAATCATTATCATCACCATTTCTTAATTTCTCTTTGCTATAACATAGGCTTTCCCATTGGCTTAAATTGGACCAGTTGGAAGTATAAAAATAAGGCATATAAAAATAAATAATCATGAAACACTATTTAGGTTTTTTCGTTGATATCTAAGTAAAATGGTTGCATGTTAAATAGTATAAAACGTTTTTTTTTTTTTTTTTTGCTCATTCTATAACCTCATTGTGATACGTAAAGCACTTACGGTTTAGTTACTTTTTTTTTTCATTTTCCTTGTACCCATTTTGTTATTAATGAAGGAAACAGAATGCTTCGTACTTTGGAACGAACACGACATGAGCAGGAATATTTATAAGGGTACAAACGCCTGACGATCAAGTTTTTTGACATTATGATTTAACTTATGTGTTTGTAATGATTCCATTTTATTTATTTAAAATTTAATTCTTTTTAGTTTTGTAGTTGTGTTTAGTTTAACAATTTTGTTTATATTATCAATATGTTCTACACAACTATGTTGTTCTTGAATAAAGATACTACTACTCTGATCAATTTTCTATAACAGATTATCAACTTTATCACCATATGGGAAGAATCATGTTCGATTCGGAAAATTTAGATTCGAATACGATATTTCGATAGACACCTAGGCAATGTCAATGTGCGAAAAGATTTTTTTGATGTAACGATTCGATTTTGAACAGAAGCCTGAAATTCTGACTTTGATTCTAACCAAAAGAATTGTGTTAGCCTGTTACCGAATTTTGAAGGTTATGAAATTTATTGTTACATGTAAAATAAAATGTATTAAACTAAGTACATATTACAACTTAATTAAACCCCAACCCATAAAATAACTCGGTGATGATTCAATTGTAGTTACAAATCAATAGGTTTGTTACATCAACTATTTTGCTATTTGTTACAGTTGGTAAGTATAAAAATACTTATTAAGGAAAAACATTAAACTAAATATTTCCTTGTTGACAAAATAAATTGATTGAATTCATATTAACCAGGGGCATTAGGTAGTGACTGCCATTGGAAATATATCGACAAATTAACGGGAAAGCATCGACAAAACCATCGACGTGTGCCCATCACTAAATAATATCGCTACAATGACACAACTGCAGTCAGTGTGTCATCCGCTACGCGAACAAGACGAATTTATTGTCGTTTTCCTTTAAATATTACTCTATTTAACACATTTATACGTTTAGTTGGTCGTTATTAATATAATAAATATGTGGACTAGTGTTGTGGAGTGAAAATACAAGTTAAAAACTAAGTTTTATCAAAGTTCTGATATGTTCAGACTGAAAAGGACAAAAACATGGTTCAGAGAGGTAAATTTATTAATTATTTCTTCCTATAGGAGTGGTCACAGCGTAGATTTAATGGACTATGTGGTCAAGCAGCGTAAGAGCGGTCATACATGAGATGGGTGACATCTCGTCGTTACAAGTGCAGAATGTATGACTGCAGATGTGTGTGTAACTGTAGATATGTACCTACCCTTAGCACGAGTTTTCACTCTTTTACTTTACAGCGTCTTTCCAGTATTTACAGCGTTTCATGTATGAAAAAATGTAGGTAACAGTGCCTCTGGTGTACGAAGAAGGAACTAATTTTTTCCTTGAAAATTGTCAATTTGAAATTGTCAAAGTTCAAGTTTACGTCTCAAATACTGAAAACTCGTGCTAAGGGTACTGGTCATTCAAAGACCTTCCTCACCATGATTATTATGAAAAACTAGAAGTTAATGAGGTAGGTAGAGGTATATCACTGAATGAGCCTCAAAATCTTTCCCGAAATACTGAAAAATCCGCAAAAAATCGTAAAATCTATCCCCTCTTCATTGTACAACATACGTTTCGGAGACAACTTCACATAAATGCCCAACTAATATGTACTACTATACTCAAGCCTCTATTCCATAGAGGTAGGCAGAAAGCCCGCCACATGTTACAAACCTTACTATTATAAAACTTGTTTTGTCCACGTACTTACACTGGAGGATCTAAAAATTTATGCTATTCGCTTAAAGACAATTTCTAGGCTGTACGCTACGACGAACTCGTGGTCGAGGGTTGCCTTGAAATAGTGTAGCGAAACGTCGCTGTCAGATAGCTTAGTGAATACGAAACTGTTGATCCGACCCTGGGGCAGCGCTGTACGTAAAGCTGTTTCATTAGAGAATAGCACCCATTGATTCACATCTCTGTCACTACGCGTGCTGCGATGTATTTAATGGTCAACATTACCGACTTGCCCATAACGTATACAAGACCTAAAGAGGTCATCAATACGATGTGATACTGTGATTCATAGCAACGAAACTATGTGTCATTAAAAACAAAATACTGAAACAAATAACTGTCATAATATTATTCGTAATAATTGACGAATTAACAACACGATTGACGTAATGGCTGGTGTGTTATGGGTCGTGGATTCGATTACCTCCTGGAACAAACTTTATGGCCTGTAGAAAGATATTTCAGTATTTTCAGACCTAGGGTGCAAGCTATTATCTATACAGTCCTGTGTCGGCGTGCGTCTAACTGCAGGCTGTCTTTTAAAAAAAGAATCAAACAAATCGGACCAGAAACAACGGAGTAATCTGTGTACAAACATTTATACGACCGAGTTACGAACCTCATCCTTTTTGAAGTCTGTTAAAGATATTCAACTTTATACTCAGGCAGAGTAAAATAGAGTTCAAAATCTATTAAGGCACTTTGTAGTTTCGTCGACAACAGAGAAGTTCATAGCTGGCTTTGAAAAACTGACCCACGCGACAGGAGAAATTTCTAGAGCGAGACGATGGGTGCGTTTAGCTGATACAAAATCTGGACAGAAATAGAAAAATGCTGAACAGCATTCAGCTATGCTGACTATTTTGTCGGCCGAAAACATGCTGGGTTCAGACGAGAGTGAAGCATTTTGACAGCTGTCTCAGCCTATCATCATCTCAGCCATAGGACGTCCACTGCTGAACATAGGCCTCCCCTTTCGATCTCCACATATACCGGTTGGAAGCGACCTGCATCCAGCGTCTTCCGGCGACCTTTATAAGGTCGTCTGGCCACCTTGCTGGTGGACGTCCTACGCTGCGCTTGCTAGTCTGTGGTCTCCACTCTAGTACTTTTCGACCCCATCGGCCATCTACTCTGCGAGCAATATGGTCTGCACATTGCCACTTCAGCTTGCTAATCCGGTGGGCTATATCGGTGACTTTCGTTCGTCTACGGATCTCCTCGTTTCGAATTCGATCACGTAGAGAAACACCGAGCATAGCCCTCTCCATAGCTCGTCGCTCTTCATAGTCTCAGCCTATGCTACTCAGCATTCGCCATTTTTCTTTGGGTTCCGTTTTTTGCCATTTGGCTACGGCACACTAAAAGGAGGCGGGGGTTCTCAATTCGGTTGGTTAATTTGATCCAAACAATATGTTTGTATTATACTCGTATTTACGAAAATAATCACTAGATTCAATGAACTGGCTGTGATAAGGACGCAATGACTCATACATTCAACTGTTTTGTATTATGTTTCAATTGAACTATTTGAATGTGTGTTGTAGAAAATTGAAACAGTTTATCTTAAACATTCAATAAATTTCAGTAAGGTTATAGTGAAAATAGAATTTGTTGAAACATTGTTTTTGTGATTGTAAATAGGCCATATTATTCTCCAACTATTACAACTTCTGAAAGCCAATAATAACAATGGGGATCACCAGAAAACAAGCTGGAAGAAGTCTCAGATAATAATTTATAAAAACTAAAAACAAAAATACGAATACTGCTTTCAAGATGGACACCTCCATTAGACTATTAAATTTTCGTAAACCTCAGATAAATAAATTTGGTTTGGAATACGGACCCTTCTCGAGAATTTTCACGAACAAAAAGTTTAAGACTAAAAATTAGGTAAGTGTTTTCCCTCCCGAGCACATTTTTTTTTTTACAGTCGTTACCCATAGTTCGAATTTCTCCTGTACTATGGGTGCATTTAGAAACATAGAAAGTACATACACAAACACACCCAGACACGGATAAACTACTTTCAAATTCTACAAATATTTGGTCCGTGCGGGGATCGAACCCACTCAGCCACTGCGCCAACCACGCCTTCAAAAAATATTGAACAGCTGACGGTTATATCATCAATTAATCAGAATCAGCTCTGAATAGGAGTCAACGAATCGGAAATACTGATTAGTTGTTCGGATATCAGACGCTTCCTGTAGTAATATTTTTATTTTATTCGCTCTCATTTTAAAAAAATGTATCCGGCTCGAAGGACCAATAAACACGTGCTGATAAGATGGCCGCGTGGTTGCCGGTGAAGCGTGTTGTAATAACTAATCACCTGAAGATAAATATTGTTAAGCTAACAAAACGCACTTTTATCTCTTCTATTCCACGCATTTTTTATTCGCTCTATCAAATTGTGAAGTGTTTAGTCTGTTTGCGTTCTCTGCTATCACGTTTGAAGCTAGACAAAGAGATTTAAAAGAACCTATAGAGCGGGAATTAGGAAAATTGTCATACAAAATTGTTGATGCCGTGCGTCAGTAGCAGTATCTAAGCGTTGCATAGCAACGCGACTACTAGACTGAGGGACTTTTTACCTATTGGTAAAAAATTTTGGATCACAAATTTCTTCGTGATGTCCCGTCTACTGCTCGTATATAGTTTAACGTCTTTGAAGCTAGAGCATCTTCTAAGTTTGCTAGTTCTTTCTCTTGCTTCATCATATAGTTTTCATCATGACTATCAGGCTAATTGAATGAAATTGGATCCATTTTTTTTTTTCTTTTTTTTTTTTAATTGAGTTGGTTCTTGACTCTAATCTAGTTCAGAAATGACAGATACAAAGCCTATAACAGAGCGATCTTACCCAGAAGCCTGTCACTCGGTTAAAGTTTTTCGGACTAAAAGAGGCAGGTAGTGAACTAATGAGTTCCTCTCGTTTGTATTGCATGCACATTATAAAAGAAGATTAAAAGCACTTAGTGCGAATTGGTAGAATGGCCACTAAGCCATATATCCCATTCTACTTGTGGTCGGCGGAACACGTATTTTTCTTCCATTCTCCCCTATCAGACGTCACAGTATCATTCACTCCTTTTTCTTTCATATCGTTCCTTAGACAATTCATCCACCTTTTCTTTGGCCTTCCTCTTCCTCTCCATACATCAACATTAAGAATGGCGACTATGGTACGATTCAAACCAACCGGCCGGGCCGGGCGGCATTTTACAATGCGGTAAAGAACATTGAAATCTATCAACAGTAGGTAAATACAGTTCATTATTGCATGCAACTTATAGTCGCTACGTGTCGCGGGATGCCGACGGAGATAACTTTGCAAGCAAATATGAACTTTATTTACTGTTGATAGATTTCAATGTTCTTTACCGCATTGTAAAATGCCGCCAGGGCCGGCCGGTTGGTCTGAATCGTACCTTAGTCGCTATTCTCAATGTTGATGGATGGAGAGATTGATAGATGGTAATTAAAAGTACGCCCAGATGCCCGATGCCCCTTTCAACTTTGTCCTGTTGGGTGTAGTGTAATCCAGTGACGAATGGTTAGGTCTTAAGTTTTGTAGACGTAATGCGCAGATAAACGTCGAGTAATATTAGGTTCACGACACGACATCGGCAAAAAAGAGATATTGCTACTGACATTTCATGCCATGTTTGACACTTTGAGGAGTGATGTGGAGACGCAAGGCTGTAGCCATAGATAATGAAACATTCAGGTTGATTTGAATTGATGCCCCTTTCAACGATTGTCCTTTGGGTTTCCAGTTTATCGTGGTCTTAATCATTTGTGAGTCGTCCCACCCCGGGCAGAGTCGGTAATATTACTGTCAGACTTCTAAAGACTAGAATGCTACGGTGTCCATTCAGTACTGTTATGAGTCCGGGGTCACGGTAAAGAAATAATCCCGCGACCCCGGATGATTTTTTAGGGTTTTGGCTCCCTTATAGTTTGAGATGTCCGGGGCCCCGTGATCCGTGCTGACGCTCATTCGAGGCACGCGTGGGACACAACGCGCCGTTGGTGGCATGGTCCATGGTCGGGAAAAGCGTAAAGTTGTAAAATTTTCTCGCTGCCCGCTTGTCCATGACCTACTGAAATACCGAAAAAAAAATGCTATTGCATGAATATTTTGTTACAAATTATACAAAATGCTTTGTAAAGACCAAGGATTTGTCTAGGAGTTCAGGATCGTCTTGAAGGTTCAGTCAAGATATTGATGACTGGCAGCATGAATTTATGTTCGTCCCATATTTCCATTTATTCTATTGCTTGCCAAGTTTAAAATGGTAAATCATGACTAAGTAGGGGAAACTGGGTAATAGTCGAATACCAACTTATAAAATTCCTTGTTTGTCCATTAACAATGGTGTCTGATAATAGGTAACATGTTAATAAAAACGTTTAAAATTATTTCGATGTCATCCACTGGGGAAGGTAGGTTTTTATTGTTACATATTTATAACTAAATTCAAAAAAAGGAGGATGTTCTAAATTCGTCGTAATCTTTTTCTTATGTATTTTCCCCGATTTCTCAAAGACTCCTGGACCGATTTTGAAAATTCTTCTTTTTAAAATTAAATTCAGCGAATCAGTTTAGTTGTTCAGCGAATATGGGCTGAGTTACCCCACATTACACGTTGTATAAGATTTAACCACCCACAAGTAATCAATTTTATTGCTCTATCGGCCAGTGATAAATAGAAACCAGATTAACATTCCGTGCTGCGTTGACTACTTACTTATACAACGTTTCCAAGGTTTCCAGGAGGACATACCAGAACAGGGCTCCCTGCGTGCGCGCGGGTACGAGCACCTCAACAACTGGAGCCCCACGTCGGAGCGGTGCCGCGCGGATCTCGACCTTGGGTACAACAAGGCCAGTTCCGACAGTCCACCTTTTGTCAGGATTAACAAAAGACTGGGTAAGTTTCCAGCAAATGATGAAAAGTTTTTCGCCCAAAACTGCAAACGTTTCTGGATGGGAAGCTGTCTATTGATTATTTCTCTGAAGGTAGAATTTTAAAGGATTCGGCTCCATTTCCACCTTGATTAAGATTCATCAAGGAATTCTTCTGGCGAATCAAAAACTCTTATAAAAGCAATTGATCTTTCTTAACGAAGACAGGCGATTTAGACTTAGCTAAAAGATTTTTGCATATAAAATAAAATAAAATGCAAAAGGAAGAATGCACAATGCTGATAGGTACTTAGTCTCATTCCCAATTTAATATTCCTTGGGACCTGTTTTTAAAAACATTATGTATGTCATACTTATTCATAACATCTCATTTCCAGGTGGCTCGTCAGAAAACCTCCTAGTCAATCCCAGAAGACCAAATCACCTGCAGCTCCCGGCGTCCTCGTCTGGGGACAGCCTGGATGTGGAGATCAGGGAGCGGGAGCCGGCGTACGCCAGGAATAGAAAGTCCAGGTCTATGGTGGCTACGAAGAACCGGATGCAGTCACCTATACCTGCGCCTAGGTTGACGCTGCAGCAACCGTCCGAGGTAAGGAGATTGGAGTCATTTTAGTTTCATTTTAATAAGCATCTGCAGGCGTAGCATAGCGCCGTAAAAAGGGGTTTTGTCGACGCAAGAATAGACAAAATGACAGAGCGTAGAAATATTTTAAGCGTTTTATGCATGATAATGTAAAAAATATGGAAAATAAACGCTCTTTTCTTAAAAAGTGTACGAATGGTGTCATATTTGTGCAAAGGTAAAAAAAACAGTTTTTGATTTGTTCAGAAAAACGATAAGTTTTAATAATTTGTCTTTTCTTGGTAGAATAAAAGAATCGCCATAAAACGCGTGTGGTTTAATGTTATTTCTTTAATTTTTATGAGCGTACCCAATTTAACTATCTTAAAAATTTGTCTGTTATGTAACCGGGATCTAGAAGGTAAGTGTACTTAGCCTATTGACGGGACACGGCCTACTGTCATTTTAGTCAGTAAGAGTTTCACAGACACTCCTGTCCCACCATTGGTGGAAGGAATCATTTGGTGATTTTACCACTATAGAAAAACTTCAAAACTACCGTGAAACTTTAGTAGATACAGTAATTAGCTTTCCTAGACAACTTCATGGGTTGTTTGGTTGGTTAAAATTGAGAGTAGCTTTTTAAAACTATGTTATTTGCAATCTCCAAATTTCCTAAAAGTAGCCAAAGAAGCTTTTAAAACTGTTATATAAATGTATAAATTGAGATTCCAAAAACGACAAGAATGTATGTAAAATTGAACTCAAAAAAACACGTTTGTTATTCACAGGTGATTTTAGAGAGTCCTATTAAACGCACCAAGTTCCTGGAAGGTACCAAGAAGACCAAGAAGAACTGGATAGACTGCTACATGGTCCTAACACCCACCGCGCTAGTCTTCTACAAGGACCAGAGGACGTATTACGCTCCAGTGAGTATTGTTTAGTTACTAGAATGGTCTTTGACTGCTGGCCTTTTTGAGAAACTTAAGATTGTTCATAACGAGCATTGGAAAGAGCTGCTCAAAAGTTTCTTTGCGGGATAAAATTCGGAACTGGACGTATTCGTCTGAAGACCGGAGTAATCCGACCGTAGCTCATAAAATTTTTCTATTGAACCTGGAAATGGCATAAATATAATCATCTGTAGAACTGACAACCGATGAACGGTAAGTTCTCGAATCGACCACGGACC
Source organism: Agrotis segetum (assembly GCA_036375495.1). Lineage (NCBI taxonomy): Eukaryota > Metazoa > Arthropoda > Insecta > Lepidoptera > Noctuidae > Agrotis > Agrotis segetum. The sequence goes on from JAQSVV010000039.1 coordinate 8,679,858, forward strand.
GGAAAAGGGAGCATAGTCAGGCCTCCACTAGGCTGGAAGACGACATCGTGAGGGTCACGCGGGCAGCCCGATGTCTCGCAAGTGGCGAATTGTCGTTCGGCGTGGCGGTCTAAGGGGGAGACCACTTTAGCAGTACAAGTCATCCGGCTGATGATGGGATGATGATGACTAGAATGGAGAATAATTTTGATTTGTTGCACCAATGAAAGTTGCCAAAACCTCGTGGCGTGATCCCTGTAAACCGATTAACTACCATTCTGTTCCTTCTTATACAACGTTATTAACATGGTTTAGAGATACTATCCCACAACGGACAATGGTGCGCGGGGTACCACCCAACAATAGCCCTACGTGGTCTACCGTGACCCTGTGTCACTGTTTAATGCACCATTCCTGAGCTCCTGTACCGATTAATGAGAGGTTTGATGCCAGCAAATTTAAAGTTTATTGTCCAAAACTGCAAACATTTCTATTATTAATTAATGAAGATAATATAATATTCCGGCTCCATATCCACCGCCATGAGTCCTAAGTTAAGCAGAGCTTGTGTTATGGGTACTAGACAACTGATAAAGCATATTTTATATATTTCTAAATACATATTATTGCTAAATTACACCCAGACACAGATAAAATGCAAATGATCATGCTCTTAGTCACCCAAACATTTGTCCTGGGTGGGACTTATGTCATACTTATTCAAACCACGACCCCGGCAAAACTAGTCAGGGTCACTAACCACTAGACCAACAGGACCAAGTCAACCTGCAACTCCCGTGGTCCTGATACCATGTTTAGCGTTATAGTGTATACTGTGCTAAAAAAACAACATCACTATTGACTCGCTTTAAAATAAAGTCTTCAAACACTCGCAAGCAAAGGTGGGTATGGAGAATGAAGCAAATTGGTGCTTTTAGATCATGATCAGTATTGAACATGGACGCTAATCTGCTGTCTTGCTTCTTTAATAGAGTTTTTATTCTAGGGAAGAACACAGACATTATTTTGAAGTATGCTAACCCAATGTACCATTTCAGAAAGTATCTCGTCCGCCGGGCACGCCACCCAGCCCGTCGGCACCACTTGCCGAGCTGGTGCTGCCGCTGCGAAATGCACACGCCACGCAGTGTATACAGAAACACACTAAGAGGTAATGTTTATTTCCTAATAGCTTTTTCCCGCGGCTTCGCTCGCATTAATTTAGAATTCAACGATCAATGGGGATCGTACATGTGGCGCCATTTATTTTCATATGAACGTTTTTGTTGTTTTTCTGGGCAAAAATACTTTCTTTGGGATGATATCTCTACAAACCTCCGGTCGATGTCGGAGCCGAAAAACCCCGAACTATAATATTATAGAAACAGTGAGTGCACCTGTAGTGCACTTGTGCACTTTAAATTTATGTCCCGCACAGGAGAGTTATCTCCGCTGATATTTGCCGCCGAGGCGAAAATCGGTCGGGAGGATTATTATTGTATTGTCATTATCATCAACCGGAAGACGTCCACTGCTGAACATAGGCCTCCCCCTTGCCGAACGACAATTCGCCACTTGCATCCATCGGCTGCCCGCGACCCTTACGATGTCGTCGGTCCACCTACGGGAGGCCTGCCTACGCTGCGTTTTCCGGTCCGTGGTCGCCAAAGAACTTTTCTTCCTCATCGGTAAGAAACATCATTTCTACGAGCGGTGGCCTGCCCATTGGTACTTCAACTTGCAACTTTTATGAGCTATGTCGGTGACTCTGGTTCTTCGCCGAATATCCATGTTCCGGATTTTATCCCGCAAAGAAAATCCGAGAATAGCCCTTTCCATTGCTCGTTGAGTGACTCTTAGTCTCTCTAAAAGGGCAGCAGCCAAGGACCACGTTTCGGAGCCATATATTATCACATCATATATATACTAACAAACAAACTTCCCGTGCAGGTACACGAGATCTATCCTGCTCATCGTAGGCTACGATCAATACCTGATCCAGGATGAAACAGAAGAAGGAGCCAGAAAGTGGCTCGGACACATCCGAGGAGTTATTTATAACCTGGTAAGAATCTAGATTTTACGCAGTACTTTTTTACCGTATCGCGGGTTCAATCCCTGCACGAAACAAATATTTTTGTATGACCTACAAGTATAGTTATTTCGGATTTGGGTGTCGCAAAGTCAAAGTCAAATCATTTATTCCAATTAGGCCATCAAAGAGGCACTTTTGAACGTCGATATTTAAACTTAAAGGGAATAGGAAGGGATGGGATTGATTCTACACCCATTCGCTAAAGTAGGTTGTATAGAGAAGAATGAGCAAGAAACTCCATACTTACTCTTTTTCAAAAATGTTTCACAATGTTTTGGATTCACAAATTAAAAAAAAAAGAATGTGTGCGATGTACTCAAGTCAAGACCATTCAATCATTTAAAGGATATGTCGCACCAACGACACAGGAAAAATTCCTAGTGTGGGATAAAGTTTAAAAACAAATTACCTAGTTTAACATATACTATAGCAGTGATGATAACGAATTGTCAGTCAACTCGTGGACGTAGTTTAAATTAATGTGTTACATAATTGAGTTTCTTTGATGAAATCCCTATGAGTTGTACTCGTTTATTTATGTATGTAATTGTCATCACTTTATGGCACGGGTCACAAAATGGTGGACCGCGGTCGGCATCCGTACCGCTCGCGCCGCCCGACCCATTTTGTGCGGACCGCGAGAACACAGCGACTTGCACTACAAAGTACGATCTTATGATCAACTTCTAGAAAGTTGTTTGATTTGAACAAACAGGCAATAAAACAGACACTTTTCCTCATAATTATAATTGTAAAAAAATATTATTATAATAATTACTTAAGTAAATTCCGTAACTAATTCCAATTTTTCAACAATTTTTATTTTCACAAAATGTTCTGCAAATGGCGATGGTCATTGTATGTCTTAAAACGGACCCCGAACGAAACTAATTGGTGACCCTGCTATATGGCGTTTAGTTCATCCTCTTTTTAGTTGACACACATCAGCTGTGGTAGGTAATGTCTTCTATTTGTGTGGAAGTAAGCCACATTTTGAGCCCATTGTCGGTTGGTAGATGTCTCTAATCATTTGAAGCTTTTAAACTCACTACGATTCTAATGGAGTAAGAAAAATCGTCTAAAAACAACCTTATCTTTAGATAAAAAAGTATTTATGCACAGATACTATATTTATAAAAACATAGTTAATAAAATCATTTCTAAGACTTGTTGTTGTTCAAATTCAGCATAATTCTTAGATTAGTTAAATGTTAAATGGCTTCCACTGAACTTTAAAGTTGAGATTTATGGACGTGTTGTTCATTTACAAATCCAAGTATACGTAGTTTATTTACCCCGCACATTGTACCCGGTGAGTGCACCCAAACCATCTTCAGTAGTCACTCAAATATTCGATGAAAATAAATCGGAGAACTCACTAGAAGGACATGCCCGCGGGCACTTTGTACGGGCATGTATATCGCCACAATACACACTGCTCAGTTATAGTACTCGTATGCACATTTATTATGCCCAGAACGAGCAACAGGCAAGCCTGCCAGATTGACCCGAAGGTCCTACAAGCAAGCTTTGTACAGACCTAAAGTTGTGAGGTCTGGCGGGCATTTCTGTAAACTTGCCCGTGGCTATATCCTAGGAGTGAATCGCCGTTTAAGGAAAGAGATAGCTCTTACACGGCTGTCGTTCAGATATACTCATCGCGTTTAGCTTCATTTTTGCCTTTTTCCCGACCCATGACGTGATTCCTTTTAGTCAGAAAAGGTACTAAGTAAAGCTTATCCATTATTTGTCTGATCTTTGACGCACGGAACAAATAATATCATATTTGTGTGACCTAAAAATTAGTTATTCTGGGTTTGGGTGTTAGTGTATGTGAGTTTCAAAGTTCAATGTTTGAAAACGTACCCACGGCCACGGGAGAAATTCTTAGTGTGGGGCAACGTTTTAGAAAAAAGGGCCTACTATGACGAGCATGAGTAGTTTCGTTGAGGGAACGAGATGGCGCTAGAGCTCTGTCTCTTTCCCTCAGTGAAACTACTGACGCTTTAAAACGCCATGATAAGCCACGTGGCACTTTTATGACGCTTTCTTTTTAAATAAAAGCGATAAACTGACAGTTTATTGTTTTCCGCAGTACCAATGCAGTCTGGCGGGAGATTCTCCGCCCCCAGCATTTTCTCAGAGCAGCAATACAGACCTGGAGAGCTTAGGAAGGACCCCACCAACCGCCAGACACGCCAACAGGAACAAACAAAAAGGTAAATAATATTCAGATAACAGTCTTCAATTTTCCCACTGCTGGGACTTCGCGTCCTAGGAAGTAAAAGGTAATGTTTAACAATTAAGATTAATTTGCATTATTTTACACTTATCATCTTTTGTAAAGATGGCGGACACACATTTTTTTTCTACTCCACCGTTTTTTGAAATTAGAAGCTTGATCGCTAAAAAGAGCATTTTTAAATGTTGTTTTAGCCATTTCCAGAGCAAGAGATACAGTGGCCGGCACGTAAGTTGGCAAGAGTCGTTAGATCAGAAGTCATTTTGTAGATCACTTTGGTGGTCATGCGGGTCGCGGGGTATGAGGTAATGACGATCCGAGCACGCGATTTGTGCGTCATCGTGTTTGCCCCAATCGCACAGACCAGTTATACGCGCTCTCGCAATACATATTTATGCCGCGAGCAAATGCAAGATGCGCAAACTTACCCCCACTACACATAATCTTGCCAACTAACGTGCCGGGTCTACTGCAAAACTAATGAATCTTGCCCGCGGCTAACCCGAGAAAGTAATCATTTGCCATTAAGGGAAGATAGCTCCATGCGCGAAATTGACGCATGTTTTTTTAATTAGCTTAAAGTAGGTTTATTAATATTTTTCAATAAATTCGTATCGCTCTATATATTAACATCATTTATTAGAATAATTAAGACTGATGATAATTCATTTATAATTATTTATTTATGTAAAAAAATAACTTTAATTTCTGCTATAAATGATCAATTTTTAACACATAGTCTTCATTTGGCTTTTTCTATGATAATCAGCGTTTTTATAGCACACAATCAACAATTAGAATTTCTTTTTCATATTAGAAACATATAATGTGTAAAAATAACGGTTGGCAAATTCAACGACACATTGCGTTTCTCTACATTTTTTTCAGGACAAATTTGCCCTTCGCCTCATCATGAGGGGAAAGGGGCTGTTCTACTCAGAAACTCATCTATAAAAATATGTTCTTATCGCTTGCAAGTCATCATCACTTTCATGGTCCGCTGCATCACACGTATCCAACAGAGAAGCTCGTCGTCGCTTTGCATAAGGGGCCAGGTTAGGTATGTCGTTCAATGCATTCTACGGGAGAAATTCCTACTACCCCATTATGTTATATTTTTGCTTCAATATCTATAAAAGCAAACTAATAATATAAATAATGAAATACAGTTTTCATAGAAAGATAAAAATAGACCTGGAGAGCTTAGGAAGGACCCCACCAAAAAAAAATATACAAAGTCAAAATCTTAAAAGTTACTTAAAAGATAATCAGTGCTTCATTTTGACTGCACGTGGTCGCGATTAGGAATTTCAAAATCGGTTACACATAATTATTACATTTGCATTATTTTACACTTATCATCTTTTGTAAAGATGGCGGACACAAACATTTTTTTTTACTACACCGTTTTTGAAATTAGAAGCATGATCGGTTAAAAGAGCATTTTTAAATGTTGTTTTAGCCATTTCCAGAGCAAGAGATACAGTGGCCGGCACGTAAGTTGGCAAGAGTCGTTATATGCGCAGAAGTCATTTTGTAGATCTCTTTGGTGGTCATGCGGGTCGCGGGGTATGAGGTAGTGCCGATACGAGCACGCGATTGGTGCGTCACTCGTCTTTGTCTCGCACCCAGTATACGCGCTCTCGCCTCTTGCCGCTAAATGCGATGCGCAAACTTACTCCCACTACACCATAATCTTGCCAACTTACGTGCCGGGTACTGTAACACTAATGAATCTTTTGAAAAAATATAGCGCAGACGGCTTAAAAAATAATCTGTTTTATATTTGAGTCTTTATTGAAACTACTGAGTTGTTTAGTCTACAAGATACAGTTTCGCCATGTCCGTCAACCTCACACATCTTAGCTCAGAGACTTTTGATCATGCAACATGGTAAAATATACTCTTTCAAGTAAATTATGAGTTATAACTACTATAGTCGTACAACCTATTAAAAGTTATTAGTGAAGTACAAAAAATACTTGTGAAAATGTCTCTGTACAAATAGTTGTTGACTGTGCAAAGCAGGTAGAAAGTAAATATAAGGCAACAACAGAACCCTACAATGCTGCGTGGTCAGATACGGACTTGGCTATTTTTTCACACTTAACTTTTCGCATCGTGGAAACAAGGAACATAATAGTTTTCCTGCTCTTCACTATTGTCTGATGCAAAATCTTTGAGCAAAGAAAACCCAATACTTTCGTAAAAGATGTGACGCAAAGAAATTTTGTTTTAGGTACGTCACCAAACCATGTCGCAAAATTGCGTACCACAATATTTATTTAGCGGCCTCATCTTTATAAAATGTACAAATCAACCACACGTTTACTGTTAATTTATTGTATTTTCCCGCTTCTTTTGCTATGACGAATCGGTTCCCGGTAAATGTTTGTTACCGGGTGTTCAGTTTTTCCTCATTTACGTAGTACCGCCCACGATGTACTCTCGTTGTAAAAACAAATAATGTATTATTTAAACCATAGACACTGAAAGTTTGTGCAGTGTGCATTTAGTGTTGTGGCAATACAGTTGGCTAGAATTTCAGCCTGTACACATTTAAAAAAAACAAACTGACGTGATTTTAAAAAGAGAACGCGTTGTTTATTGAACTGAATTTTTGTTTATTTGTGGTCTAGTTCTTTTTTTAAACTGAATTTTGTTTAAGCTGACACACCGAATTCGTTTTTGTTTTAGAATTGATTAAACTTTAGTGTTTTGTGTAAAATGACTGTATTACTGTGCGGTTGTGTAAATAATGGCTATAGTCCGATGAATTCATGTAAGCATTTTATTTTTACTTTCTTAAATTGTGGTGCCACTGTTGAGTGAGGTTGTATGGCAATCAAAATTTTTTCCTACGGGCGTGAAATCAAGATTACGTTTAAATCATAATACTTTGAAAGAGTACCGTACCGTAAAAATGTCCAGCATGCGACAGTGTCTCATTTGGTTAAAAAAAAACGAGAAAGAGAATTTATTTAGCATATTTGCTACTCGTACAATTAATTTGGGGTATTGCAAGGTATTCACAGCGGTAATGTTATTAAAAAAACAGTCCAACTACAAACAATGTGACATTTCAGAGACCTCACGTCAAACGCGCCTCTAGCAGCAAATTCATACCTGCATCAATTTCGTACTTAAAAATATTTAGTATTTTTTTTTTAGATCAAACTATCGTTAATTTTTCAGTGAAATAGGTTACGTTTCTTAAAAACATGTGAAAGGTATTGCACGCAATTTTCAACTCTATTCACATTATACTTTAGTTCACATAAATTAGTAAACCAAGGTTCTTTCTAACCAGCGTTTGTTATTCTCACCCTTAGTGCACAGACCCTAAGGTCGTAATCCTGAACATAGTATAAAACATGTAAACAAAGAGGTTCTTTTGTAAATATTCCACTACTCATAGTTATTCTCTCTGATAACGCATAAAGGAAACTGACATCGTCTAGTTAAACTAAATGAATGTCATTTCACTGCAAAACATAAACATAGACTTTTATTAAAGTAAACAAGTATTCTGTTTATATACGTGGGTAGTTGTATCATCGTTAGAATGGGATATTTAACATATTTCTTATTTGTTTTCGATATTTTCATTCTGAAATACTTATACGAGTTCGTGATGTAAACATTCATGACGTTTATAAGCTTGCTACGCATAGACTGCGCTACATCCCCAGTCCTCTGCCTTCCGCATCCAATCTGTGCTAGCCATGTCTACTCCACCGAGTATCGGTCCTATTCGATATACGTAAACTAGGGTGAAAATCCTGAAATTTTAAGAGTCCAGAACCCGGACATCGAGTCGCGGTGCGCACCGTCCTGCGTCGGGAGGGGGACGGGGGACGGTGAAGTGTGTGTGTCGCAGGCGACCCAAGTTTCGATCATGTTGATTAAAATTATCGAAGGGCCCACGACTTTAAATTTTTACCTGGACTTCAAGTGAAGCCACGAATGGCAACCCTAAAGTTTGCTAATGACTGCTACACACCTTATGGCTGCTACGCACCTTACGATAAATCGTTACGATTAGTCGGTACAGTTCAAACTGCAACGGTAAATTGACAAGTGTGTATGAGAAAAACTGTACAGTTTGTTAGATTTTTCTCATACACACTTGTCGATCTATCGTAAGGTGTGTAGCAGCCATAAGTCTGATTACTATTATTATAAAGATCTCTGTAGATTTTAAAAATCGAAAAATACAAATATAGTTTAGCATGTTGGTACAAATTTTGAGCGAAAAAATACGATAGGATAAGTTAGAGGTATTCTATTTACTATGATGCTCTCAGGAATGCCCTGGTTAACTGCTCAGTGTGACCCCTATGAAAAGACGGCCCTGAAAACAAGTCGTAGAGTAGCAGTAGGTTTGTAAATGCATTATGGCTGCTACACACCTTACGATAAATCGTTACAATTAGTCGGTACAGTTCAAACTGCAACGATAAATCGACAAGTGTGCATGAGAAAAATCGAACAAACTGTAAAGTTTTTCTCATACACACTTGTCGATTTATCGTTGCAGTTTGAACTGTACCGACTAATCGTAGCGATTTATCGTAAGGTGTGTAGCAGCCATTAGACTGGTTATGATTACATTTTCAAAGCAGTACCTAAAAAGTACCACGTACCTACGTCATAAAAACGTCACTAACATAAAATCCGTATTAACGTGCAATTCAATCCAAAGACGAAATATCCAAATCCGTGCTTAGATATTTCGTCATGTCTAATCTCAACGTGAATCTGACTCAGAAATATTTGCATAATAAACATACGTTTATATGGGCTGTCTATAGACGTAAAGTTTGCACATTATGTTGCGGGACCGTCTGTGTTCGTAACACTGGAGCACAAAGATCAAAAATTTCCAAAAAAATGAAACTAATCGCCTGCAAAAACCACCACAAAAAAAGTGATAAATCTTAAGGAAGTCGGTGACGTTGTTTTTTAATTCATTTTTGCCACCGTCTTCATGATTCAGAAAATGTGACAGCCCTCTGCCTCTGGTGTGAGAGTAATTAGTAGAGCTGATCAGTGAAACCCACAGGCCGCTGACATGGCTTTGGACTTGTATTGAATTTAAGACCTGGTTTCCTCACGATTACCTTGGACATTACCCACATCTTTTAAGCAAAACACTTTACCGATATCGGCTGTAACTTCGAAAGCACTTAATTTAAAAGACACATAATTATTGGTAATTTGGTACTTCCATGTTCGAAGTCGTAGGCATTGAAAGCTCTCAATTAATTTTCAACTTTCACTGCAACGCTCAACACTTCAAGTTCCTGTAAATGCGATTATATTTAGATCTTCAAATAGTAATGCAAACGAAAATTAGTTTGCCAATTTAATGTTTTAACCTAGTAAGATAATAATTTTGTAGTCAAAGTTCAACGTGAAACCGCATTGAAAACATTCATGATGTCAGTTTTATTCTTAGTAAGTTATACACAAAACTTCTATATTTAGAACATGCATTCATTCTATCACTATTGAGAATATCGTTATTTCTGCTGGATAAGAAACTATTTAGTGAGTTCTAATTTAATAATAAACTTATGTTTACTCTTAGCTGCTTAGTAAATGAAAAGTTAGACGCAAATGTCGGCACGTCGGACGTCGTGTTCCACGCGCATCTCAAAGAACTGTCAGCAGTATGACTCCCGTCCTTCCCTGAGCGGACAAGTTCTACCAAATATTTTAGGTACATAAAATTTTCCAAACGTAAATCAGTGAACAACAGAAATGTACTACAATCCACGCACTGCGAAAATAACTCGTTTGTGATTTCACGAACTAGTTTGCGATTTCATTTTCGCATACTTACCTATATTAAATTTAATAATGCGTGCATAGCCTACGCTTGAGTGCGGCCCTGCTATTCTCTAAAAGAAATTTTCTAGGCTGTATGCTACGACGAGCTCGTCGTCGAGATTGATGCTTAGGTTAGTTACCAACGTGTATCATAAGACTTGTAAGTAAATTATCAGCTTCTCAAGTTTTGAAACAACATGGGATGCGTAGACGAAAGTAAAAATATAGATCATGACTTATACCTTGACTCATGTAGATTAACAAAAACATTTACGCAATACCAATTAAATTATATCGTCACTTTTATCTAGACTGTTGTCATTTCTCCTTCGTCGTTTGTTTACGGCAAATAACCACACCTAAAGAGTATAAATCCTCAGATAAGTATCTCGGAAGAAATTTATAAATCAGCGAAATTACCTTAACGGGTTGATTAAATCCAAAATACCCCAATATCATCGAACGTTAATCAAAAATATATCCGCAATGTTTTACCACGACTGTACTTGCTATCTGATAGGTCTTGATAACACCAATCACTAATTGTGCCAATCATTCAGTCTTTACCAATCTATAATGGGGCATTGTCATCTGCTTTGCTATTTTATAAATATCGCTATTGTTTTGTTCAATTCAGACTTCATAATAAATCCCCAACGTTGTTAAAAAAAACAAGTGCAGGAAAACAAAAATGTTAATGTGTCAAGTGCTTTGTGAATTTGAACCTTATATGAAGTGATATGGAACAGAAAGTAGTAGAGTCATTAGTGAACTATATTCATAAGAAAATGCCCAGTGATTCAAGTAGTAAACCGAAGAAAAGTCCAACGGAAAAGACTAATAAGTTCAAAGAATATTTTGGATCGCATCATGATTTGAGGAAAATTGGATCCCCTAAACGTAATGTACCGTTAATGTTTAGGTTTTAAGCAATAATAACTTTAACTGCAATGTCCTGTTTTAATGCATCATTAACTGAATCATTATCAGCAACTAAAATTAAAATATTGTTGATACTTTCATCGACAAGTGTCGATATTGTATCGAGTGTGTGTGTTTGTAGGCTTATCTCTTGTTATCCGATAGTATATTTTATCTTTCTGTTGGAGTTTCGTTTTGCCCAAATATGGTTCAACGGGCAATGTAGCGATTATGCAGTAATTCGCTAAATGCTTTTTGATCTTGTGAAGTCTTTGGTTGGAGCAATATACAAATTGTCAGGGTCTGATTTTATCGGATTTCTTAAGACTGAAATCATCATCATATTTGATTTCAAAATAAGCCAAAAAATATACGGCACCAAGGCGCTAACATTCGTGACGTGTTTATTTTAAACAATAAATTACATAAAATTGCATTGATCAAGTAGTCGAAAGAATAACCTTTACAAACGTGTTCGGCTACAATGGAATTTGTCGTTTTCTCAAAATCAAAAAAAAAGGAAGAAGAAAGAAAAAGAGGCTTATTTGTACCAAGACAACATTGAAATTTGAAACATGGACTTAATGACTCATAGCGATAAATACTATAATCGTGTGACGATAATCTTAATCATACAGCAAAAACTTATAGATCTGTCGATTATCACCGGACATACGAATACAGAGCAGTGGTTACTAAAGAAAATAAAATAGACACGCTTATACAGAATATTGCTAACGTCGATATGGTCGACGGTGAATTAAATAAGTCTCGATATCATCTTATCATACCCACGAACGGTTGATAACAACCTCCTATCAATATATCTGTAGCAGGCATGACGAATTTTACTGTATTTTTCAATAGTATTGACTGTTTTACTTTTATTAATGTCTCCTAAAAGAAATATGGCTTAAAACGTAAAGTGGTTTTTGAAATTGATTTCGTCAAAATTTGACATTGATTCTAGTGTTAGATTTTAGAAAATATTTGTTAGTTGTTATTTCCATTTTGTTATATTATTTTATGGTGTGAATTCAGGATACAGGCGAAAAAGGTAAATTATTGCCGTCAAAATTTATATTTACGAATGTTTTGGTTTCAATTTGTGTTCGTCTCAAATGCCTGTTCCTAACTTGTATCGTCCGTATCATTTTAAGAATCGTCTAATTCAAAACCCATATTTTTGTTTATTACAAAATGTGGATCATTTTAAGGTTTTAGTTTGTTACTTATTGGTTCATTTAATGTGTCTTTTACACTAGTCTAGTCATTTTGCAGACGCTACTTTGCGTTATAGTAGTGTATCTGAAAGTATGACTAACTCAAGTTACTGAACACTTAACTCATTAATCCTATTTTGTAAATCTACAAATGTATTTAAACTTCTTTCATGAATCGTCCAGTAAGTACTCGTAGGGACATAATCATAAACTGTTTGAAACTTAATTTCTGTGTCGTAACTTGTAATCTAAGCAGCGTCTATTAATCCATACTACATTCTGCCTTTCTGGTTATGGCTTTGAACCCAAACTATCTTGCTGTGGTATGGGGTACCTTTTAACTATGAACTGTCCTTTAAAACACTAGCGACAGAAAAGACCCGAGAGTTCCATCGGCGAATAGTATCCAAAAAAAACTAAACCACATGTTATCTTTTCTGTCACTAATGTTTTAGTTATCAAGCTGCCAGTGTTCATTGATTGACAGCTTGTAACCAATCTTGCCAACCCTCAAGCTACATTATCCTATCAATTCAGGCTTTATGTCGCAAAAATAGTCAAAGGAAAAATTTGCCGTACCAACAAGCATAATATGGAATTGAAAACAATAGTTATTGAGTTACCTGATTTGATGCGATCGTGTTGTGTGGTATTCTTTTGGAATAAAATATAGGTGAATAGCTGTGTTTATTTGACACTATAGTTTTGAAAAGAATACTGCCCAAAACGTGTAGCCTTCTGTCTCCTGCTTTACCATTTCAATTTCTTCTTACTATACAAACTAACAATTCGTTTTCATCTTCAATATTCTACGTTTCAGCTGGAGGTAGCAGCAATGAAGATCTGAGCGACTCAACAGAAGTTTCTATACAGAAATCACATGTGAGGAGTAGGTTAAGAAAATTCTTCGCCAAAAGACCAGCCATGGAGCAACTAGTGAAGAAAGGGATTTACAAAGGTTCGGAAATTTGATCTTTGATGGTTTGAGTGGCACTGAGTAGACAGTAGTTTTAGACCGTAGATTTGGTTTGGTGTTAAATGAAGCTAACAGTTTTTTGGAGTGAAATAAACTTTCTGGACTTAACTATTGTTGGTGGAAAAGTGATTTGGAATTATTAACTGAATTTTTGACTGGAACATTTTTGAAGAATTGCAGTGAACTAAACGTTGTGTTAAAATAAGTTTATATAATAATTTGGGTTTTTAGTTTAGTCTTAAAATTTGGCTTAGGCACACTGCTTGATAAAATTTGAAATTTTCAGTGCTCATATTGTAACCAAAGGTAAGTGCTTATGTTTCGAGAGTTGCATTTAACATGTACATATTTTTTGTAAATATGTTTTCACACGTATGTATTATAACAATTAGTTGTATGAAATCTAATTGGTGTTTTATTTTTTTACCTATGCGCGCCTTTATTTTGACTGTTTTTACTAGAGTAGATGGGATATTTTACTGTATATTTGCACAATAACTTATTTATTCTTCATAATATGTCTAACCCCGTAGAAAATAATGACGTATCAGTTTTATACTTGTCTTATGTTAGGTACTCGTTTTTGTAAACAAATTAATTATGACGTATTACTATCAATCAAAAACAATGTCTTTTCATTAAAATGTTACTGAAGTTTTATGATAGCATCATGCGTTCCACACTCCACTTCTCTCACATTCATTTTACCTGCATCATCACTATGATCTTTACCTACTTCCTTTGCCATAAGGTTTACATTAAAAAAGTTTCATCCTGATGACGAAAGAGTATGCCTTAATATTTCATCATAGTTAACTTATAACGTGGTTACACGTATACTGTTATTGTTTATTGCTTCTCATACCTTTCAGTTTACGTTGTGGTTGATGTTAGCTTTAATTGTGTTTAAATAAGCTTTGCAAACACTTTCAGCTTTAGTTTTAAAGATTCCTTTATTCGGATCAGTAGTGTTTCCTTTTCTTTTTATATTTTTTATATTGATTACTCCACATAAAATGGTTAACTGGAATTCTTTAGTTTTTGGGAAACGTCGACGCCCGAAACTTCTTCTGAATACCATATCGATTTTGTTTCGGTGTATTTATTGCAAATTTGGTATTCATAGTTCCTTTATTACATTTCTTTATGTATATTTTCACACAGACATTAATAAAGACGTTTGTTCGTTTTTTTTTTGTTTAGTTTGTTTTCAAATTACAAACAATTTTATTTATTATAAACGAATCATTTGACTATAATTTTTTAAACGTATCGATAAAAAAAAACATAAAAAAATAAATTTAACTTTTGCTTCATATAACTGAAATCTAACAAACCAACTAATTTTTCAACAGATGAGCCTGTATTTGGGCGGAACCTGGAGGAGGTATGTCCTACCACCAGCCCTCGAGTTCCGGAGTTCGTGGTGGCATGTGTCACCGAAATTGAGAGGAGCGAAGAGAATATGTGCACGGATGGACTGTACCGAGCTAGTGGTAACCTTAGTCAGGTCCAGAAGATTCGATTAGAGGTGAGTTTTACGTCATTTATCCAAGCAAACATATAATTGGGCCGTTGAACGCATAATGCATAATAAATGAAGACAAATCATAAAAACATAAGTAAAATTATCAGCTGCCCGATTCATTTGAGACGACACACACATTGGAGAAAGTTATTTAGTCTGAATCACACTAGATTCTTTCAATCTTTAACATCCTTTACAAAGTTAGTTGCAGTGTTCCTAAGTTTAGAAGTGTTTGAAGTTATTTTACACTCTTCCACTGGAAGCCCTAATAATTGCCATTGATGTTATAACTTAGTGAAAAATCTATTGCTCCCAAATAATTTATGGCAGATCAAAGATCAGAATTTTCGCAAATTTTGCTAAACGGAAACCTTTCTTAGAGCTATAACAATCAACTTTATTAATTTACATAAATATTTTAATATAAACAGATTCCAAACAACCAATAGTTCATTTATAACTATTATAAAGGAGAGCAAACACGCTTTTATCCTTCCTTGCTGTGATATTAATAATTGTAATGATAATAATCAATAAAAACATCATGCTAATGATGTAGAAATAACAATAATATTTAACCACATTGATAACAATAAATAATAATTTATATTGGTTAGGCGTTTCCGTAGGACACGGCTATAATTCGAATAAATTTTAGCACCTATACGTTTAAGTTTAGCTTTATTTGATGTTGATGGAGTTAAAAGATGAGTTTCACAAAGATAGAACTTAACAGGACTAATAAATCTTTTAGGAGGAGTCTTTTCTGTGATATACAGGTTAAATTTTTCGACCACGCCCACTCTATTTCAACTTGATTTGAGTCTTCATAACTGAGTCTAGGACCTGCTATGATAAATTTTCTTGTTTATAAAATATTTACTGTGAAAGAAAAATTCGAACCGTGAGCAGAACTTAAGCCTGCGAATTCCGGATTCAGTAAATCCGACGCTTTTTCCAATCGAGCCATCGAGGTTCCTACCTGTGTACAATCGTCAAATTCTTCAACCCGTTTGTAACGTTAAGACATTAGAAATGAATTGACGGTGATGTTCTTTCCATGGAATATTAAATTGCAAAAATTAATGGCGATCTTTTAATCGGGACGCATGCGTTAATGCGTATAATATTTATAAAAAAAACATTTCTTGCTTATGTTCAACATATCCTACATTTAACTATGAACTAAAAAAATGTCTTCTATGTAATTCAGGTGGACCAAAACAAGATGTCAGTGATAGAGAACAACACAGATATCCACGTGCTGACCGGCTCGCTGAAACTATTCTTCAGAGAGCTGAAGGAACCACTAATACCCTGCACCATGTTCGACAGAGTACTCGCTGCCTGCTGTAAGTACTAGCAGTGTAATTTATTTTACCAAATTCCTGTCAGTTTGAATGGGAAAAACATCTTTTTCCAAATTTTTGGGAAAATTTCCTCGGCCTTTTAAGTGGAGGCAGTTGCTTGATGAAAACATGGATCTTTTTTCTAAATTGCATGCAAAATATTTGCTTGTTCAGCTTGTAATGTCCCATTTGCAACTATGACAAACCTTGTCTCTTTAAAAGGCTGTATTGCCCCCAGTCCGAGCTGCTACAAGACATATTTTCGATTTAAGTGATCATACGCGAAATCAATTATTATTAATAGTTTACCAAAATTAGTAATTGATTTCATTATTTAAACAAGCTTTGAAAAGTAACCCATACCAAAAAATAACGAATATTTTAAAGAGTTCATAAAGGTAGATACTCCAGAGAATTACGGTACTTCAAATCTAATACCAATACCGTCCCTCTGAGAGCCACTTCAATATTTAATATGTAAGCTGACAAGGGTTGAAGCGAAGGGTTAATCCGAATAGGAATGTCCGGAAATTGTAACACGGCTGAAATGATTACTTTGCTTGTTTTTAACCTCGTCCAAAAGGTTTATAGAAGCAGATTATTAATTTCGTTTTAATATCTGATATTAAATAGAATTGCCTTCATAACGAAACTGAAAGAACAATAGTGTCGATAATAATGAAAAAACTAATACGCAGAAATAGCAATTTAGTTCTAATTGTAAAAATAATAAATTAATAATATTAAATCCTCACAATTTCAGCACTAAAACCCAAGGAGGCGAGAATCAAGGAGTTCCAAGAGATCGTGAAGGCTCTTCCACAGTGCAACAGGGATACGCTTAAGTTCTTATTAGAGCATCTGCTTAAGTAAGTATTAAAGTTATAATTATGTATTTCATTTTTAATACAGCCAAAACCATTCAATACTGTAAGTGTAGACTAATAAGTACAACTCCCCAACATTGCCCTGATTTTCCTCTTCCTCCTTTACACGAAGTAGAGCCATCAAGTAATATTTACTCAATTACTAATAGTTTTCGAAAACACTCACTTGACCAAAAAGTTTGGTATTATTATAAATAGATTTTTCATCATGAAAGAACTAAAGTTTTCTAAGAAAGATTTGTGTCTATTATAAAAGAATCACTCCCAAGTTTTCGTCAGTTTTTATCTCAGGTCTAATATTTTTCAATTATTTTCAGGGTTACACAATATAAGGAACAAAACAGAATGCACACAGCAAATCTAGCTATCGTATTTGGCCCTACTCTACTGTGGGCACCTCCGGAACAAGCCCACAACATCGCCGTAGACTGCATCCAACAAAACAATGTCGTCGATATACTCCTCACAGACTTCAAAGAAATATTCGTAGAAAATGGAAGTAAAGGGAAGAAAAAAGCGTGACTCTTAAATAGCCGTTAGCTACGGGTAGTTTTACGAGCCCCAGTATTGGTTATTGTGTCAAGATGCCAAAATGTTCAGTTACATCCAGTTCTACAAGCCGTAGTGAGTACAAAAGCGTTTATTGAGGAGCTAGTATCTTCCATTTCTTCAATGAAATAATCTATACTACGTTACATTTATCTAATTCAATCAAAGAACGAAAAAAAATCGATCGCTTTTGTGAATCACTACTAGAGTTGAGAATGGTATTTCATCAAATAGAAATGACAATACAAAATCAAAAACTATTGTTAAAATAGGATTCTAACAATAACCAATCATTCCAAAGGGTTAAGTTTTGTGAATTTAAGCGCGCTAGAATGTAATATGTGTACGAAAAGTGTGCTATACTACATATTGTAGAGGAAGTTCTATTTTGTATATATAGACGACATGGTATGATTACGAATATTTGGAAGCCTGGAGATATACGGTATGATCTCTATTGCTTACAAAACTTATTTAATGCATAACTGCGATAAGAATGGTCTGTCTATCAGTAAATTGAGTTTATATGTAATAATACTCATAAAAACTTTGCTCACAAAGTGAATGTTAAAGAAAGCCATATTTTATTAGTAACAAAGTCACGTTCCTTTTGGTAAATCAATACGGAGCCAATGAGTTTATCTATTTATTTTCGGATCAAAGATCAGTTAAAAATTTCGCTGGTAGTCAGACCAAAACTATGTTACATTTAAAATTCATTTAAATTGATCAAAATTCAATACTGAATGAGAGTTGTGATTGTGAAGCAATATTGTACGGAAAGACTGTCCGAGGCTAGAGATAAATAATATATGCAAATATTAATTATGTATAAAGTGAAAAAGTGAAAAAAAAAAAAAAAAAATACGTTTCTTCTATTTGTATATATTTGTGGCACATCGCACAGAATTGCTGGATCGTCTATGATCTGGTCTTGAAAATATCCAATTTTACTTAGTTTGAGCTCTGGCAGTTTTATTATTCTATTCTAGTAATTGTAGAACTATAATTTCTAGATGGAAAGAAAAATGTTGGAGTAGGAGCTATCAGTAAAGTAGTTAATAGAGAAACGATTAAGTGTGATGAAATAGAAACTATAGTTTTAAACCTTTATCAACAGCATTATTTTGGGGCCAATGATGTATATATTATGAGTCCTAGGGCGTTTGGGGCGAGTAATGACAAGGAAGGCATAGAACAGTTGAAAATAGAAAAATATCAATAGAGGAACAGTAGAAAATATCAATATTCTTAAGGAGAATTTCACAAATGAAACTAAAAACTGTCAGAACCGCACTAAACTGCGAATAAGAGCTGTCAGAGTCACAAATGATTTGGAAGATTATAAGTTCTTAATAGTTTAATTAGTAAAATTTCCCAAAAGAGTTTGTGAATAGAATTAAAAGCCAACAAAGAATTTTATCCTTTATACATAAAATAGTGCCAAAATAATTATGACAAACATTATATTTTTCTTCCTTCCTGTAATTACTCGCTCCATCACTCTTTCATTATAGCGGCTGAAAGCCAATTTATAATTTGTGCCTTAAGCTATGTAAATATTCATCATAGATGATTTTCTTTATATTGTGATAATCATTACTTTGTTGTATTTTAGTTTAATTTCGTTGTATTAACTTTTTAAGTATAAACAATGCTTGCAAACGTGACAGTCTAGTCCTATACAGTTTAAACTGGACTTTATTCAGTAAAGGCTTTGCTTTCGTGTATATGCCTCTCTTCAAGTCAAGAATACATTTGCTCTATGCCTCATTCTCCAGAACTTCGTCGAGCTTCATTGTCTCGACTCTTTTCTGGTGGTAGCCACTGTTGATTCTGGCTTTCAAGATATGCAGTAGTTTGGAAATTGGCAGGATGCTACAAGCCTATCGTTTATTTGAGATGGTATCTGAGGATTAGTAGGGAGGGAGGCGTTCACTTGTTTGAAGTGCTCATGTGCTTTCTCACGAGCATTGTTTCACTAAAGCATCACGTACCTGCCTGAGGTACTGTCTCAATAAAACGGTAGGCTTGTTGTTACTTATACAAGAAGCTTGCAAGTTCCTATTAGTCACATCAGAAGTACTTCAGTGGCATGCAAGCTTCTTGCTGGTTTATGTGCAAGTTTATCGGCATCTGTATTCTTGTCTTGAAGCTCTTTTTTGGATTCATCATTCATTAAATCCATATCTCCGTTCAATTCAATAGCTTTTTCTGTATTTGTAATAGATTGGACGTTTCTAATTTTGTTTTTCTTTGCACTGTAAATATTTCCAGATGTTATAAAACAGTTCTCGTATTTAATTTGTATTTGCTGTAATTCCTTTAACACAAATTCAGCTTTCATATTCATAAGATTGAATGCAGAGAAAAGCTAGAATAAATACTCAAGGTAGAAACACCAATATTAAATGTAAATTTTCTAATAAGCTAGTAACCAAAGTTTTTGTATTTGGCTGATAGAATAAAAGAAAATAATTATATTGTTGTGTAGTTATTACTATATGTATGTTACGCAAATAATGCTTGAATATAGTTAATGAAGTTACATGAAATAAAATCAGATTATTTTAATGATATCTTTTATTTTTTATTATAACCCAACACAAATGACAATAGAAATGAGTAAACATTGCACAAGAATAGAAAACATATCCTGCTGCTGCTGATAGCATAATTATTATGGTTCCTAATCATTACTTTCACTATTTATACAGGACTAGCGACCCGCCCCGGCTTCGCACGGGTGCAATGCTGATACTAAATACACTACAGAAAAACTGTGAACGTTGTATATAAAACATAGCGGCCCGCTCCGGCTTCGCACGGGTATAAAATATATAGCCTATGTGATTAAAATCGATCCAGTAGTTTTGATTTATTCATTACTGCCCGTGTCCCGCACGCGTTAAATTTGGAGTAAAACAATCCCCCTTTCCCTATACCATGAAGATTTCCTGCTATCTTTGGAATATCTAAATTCATACACTACATTTTTACTTTTTACATTTTTAACTATTCATTTTATTTTCACAACATATTACAGAATCACTACATAGTATAAAACAAAGTCGCTCTTGCCGCACAGGGCGGCCGGCCGGTACCGCCGCAAACGCTACGTCCCGCAATTTTTAAATCTGTAATATCTTCGAAAACATTCACTTAAATCATAAGGTGTAAAGGGCCATATAGATCTATATTAAATGAACAATGTATTCAAGGTATTTAATTGGTTAAGGATTAATGCTGTATTGGTTAAAATCGCTTCGAAAATTAGCCATTATTTGTCGTAAAAAGTAAATGACAAAAAAAAATATTGTGGGTTATCCATAAGAGATAGACATATACTCGTACCACCACGGACTTTTCTGTAGACCTTTTCAATGTGTACAATACTTAGTACATTATTTTGATAAAACTCGTAGGGTTCAGCTTGCGTTTGCAATGTAAGCGGAAAAAATGTAATTATTTACGACATCACATTAGAAACCTCAAAAATAACAGAACTTCTCCACTATTTAATGGATGTTATTATGCATATAAACCTTCCTCTTGAATCACTCTATCTATTAAAAAAACCGCATCAAAATGCGTTGCGTAGTTTTAAAGATTTAAGCATACAAAGGGACATAGGGACAGAGAAAGCTACTTTGTTTTATACTATGTAGTGATAGTGATATCCGACTGAAAACACGGTAGACTATGTCAATACGTAACCAGATAATGGTCGACCTCTGCAGGTAGTACTCGCCTCTAAATTAAGAGCCAGACGGTGTTCTGTGGATCTTACTTTTGATTGACCAGGATCAGTCGAGGTCGTGTCAATTTTGAAGTTGACTCATGCTCAAAATATTCTATTAAAATCCAAATTCTGAGAACTCTTTTCTTTGACGGCTGCTTCTATTTAGACATCTTGAGAAGATAGATTCAGCGCAAATTCAGTGGTTGATTACTTAGCAACAGAGTAAGATCAAGAGTCATCATCATCAGCCGGGGGACGTCCACTGCTGAACATAGGCCTCCCCCTCTTGCATCCATCAGCTACCCGCGACCCTCACGATTTCGTCGGTCCACCTAGTGGGAGGCCTGCCTACGCTTCGTTTTCCGGTCCGTGGTCGTCACTCAAGAACTTTTCTTCCCCATCGAGATCAATAGTGCACCTGAGATTTATATTATACATAATTATGGTGTCAATAACAAAATATTAAAGAAATAGAAGTCCAGGAACAATTTCAATGGATCTATTTGTACTATAGATTGGTGCCAAAACCCTTAGACCATTGCATTATCATGGTTATCATAAAAAAATGCCATCTTATCTTTTACTATTACTGTTAAAAGATTCGTCATTGTCATATGAGTGTTTAGGAAACGTGTCATCAAATATTATCATGTTTTTATGAGTCATAGAACTTCACAAAACGTAACTTATGCGACCAGGAAAAGAATGAATACGTCAATGAACTTTACTTACCGCTGCTACTTCTGAAGACCTGCGGGAAATTAGTGGTACTATATAGGGTGACTGGTAATTAGTGTACGATACTTAAACACGTGATTGTGCTCATGATAACAAACAATTTTTATTATGGGAGCAAAGCCGAAATCGTGAAAAAATATCAGCTGTTCAGTACATTAAGCAAACATACAGCTTGGCCAGAACGGGTTGAAACGGAACTAAAATTTTATTTCTGACAGCGTTTTAAAATCTTTGATATTTGATGTAAACAGAACCGCAGGTTTGTTAGATTTATTATTGTGCCATAAAACTAACGTAATAAGTGAAAAAAAAAAACATTCAAAGTGCTGGTAGCGCGAAGACAGCACAGTGGCGACTTCCGGTTTTCTACATTTTTATGTCAAGCTATAAATGCACTGAAGAGCTGCATTTTTTCAATGCAATTTTAAGTAATCACATAGAAACTAGCGCCGCGTCAAAAGGACTTCAATCGTGGCGCGGACTCTAGTGTAATTTTTGTTCATGGTAACATTAATGTTAGTTTTACTGTTTGTTTTAAATTCAGAATTAATAAATAAATGGTAATTATGGAAAACTAAATCATTCATTTTCAACTGATTTTCAAGGAGTTTATAACATTTTGCACAAGGATTAATTTGATCTTAGTATGTATTTCTCATGCCGGATCCACACGCTTGCCGTGTTTTCCAAACAGAAGGTGACGGCGTTATACCAGAAAGCAAGACGCAAATAATTCTATCTCGTTTCTTAGTATAGCGCCGTCTCCTTCTGTTTGGCAAACACGGCAAGCGTGGATCACACTACCCTCATTGCATTTAATTTTTTTCAACATTGAGCTAATAGAGAATTTTGAATCCAACGGTCAGTCTAGTTTGAGCCTCGGAGCTGAGCAGGTCGAATTGATCCCTGGTAGTCGCGAATACTAACAAAATTATGTGAAGTGAAACTTATAAAGTGCGAATTTATTGTTTGTTAAAAGTGGAATAAAAAATGTAGGTAATACGAGTAAGTAACGACTGACGAATTATTTTATTTTAGTGTAGCAAAATAAAACTTTCTACTTACAAATTAATTTTTAAAGATATCTGCTGTCGTTATTATCTTGTTATAGTAGTTTATGTAACTGGTACATAATGAGGGGTATTATACACGAGTGGTATAATACCTAGTTATGTACAGTTTCATACACTACTTTATCTACTCTCATTGAACACGAACATATCAAATAAAAGATAAAAATTAATAAACACTAATAATCATCCTCCATGTCATCCACCGAAACACAAACGTCAAAATTCCAACATTCCCTTAGAAAGCGCGCGCAGCCACAGATAAAAAAGTAAAAAAATGTATCTATGATCAGTAATCTGTATCATAATGAAAAAAAATTAAATTATAACATTGTTTTGTTAGACAAACAGTGTTATAATTTAATTTTTTAATTTCATTACGATACTCTATGGTATAAAGTATGTCATTATAAACTCGTTTTGAGTTTTGTATTTCGAAGTTTACGATATGAGAGTAGATAAAAGTTATTTTCTTATGATTAAAGTTTATTTCGGAGTGTGCAAGTGTTAGAAAAATGTGTATGACGCCACAATATGGCGCCGTCACTCTATTCGTTAGTTATTTTGTCGCATGAAGTGGGTGTACATTCGACGTAGCAATGGGCTGTTGGCGGGTGTTGTTTTAACCATAATGAGACTGGATGAAGAACCTTCGGAGTCAGGCGACGGCGGTTGGCTCCCATCAGCTGATCCTGAAATTAAGAAGGTAAGTAATAGAAAAATAAGTTTGTACTAAGCATGTTAAATTACCTACCTTTAACCATACCTTTAAAAACGACACTTAAGTGTTACCATCTGAATCGTGAGTGCTTTTTTCAACTGCGTAACTCACATTTATACAAAAAGCCAGTCTAATACTTGTAGGCAAAGACACAATATATACGACATCACGTAGAAAGTTGTGATCCAAAACTTTTTACCACTAGCTAAAAAGTCGCTCAGTCTAGTAGTCGCGTTGCTATGCAACGCTAGATACCTACTCGTACTTAGTGCTACTGACGCACGCATCAACAATTTTGTATGACAATTTTCCCAATACCCGCTCTATAGGTTCTTTTAAATCTCATTGCTTTGATAGGTCTTAAAAATTTCGTTACATCTTAATTGTCACGTAACGCAGTAGTGGCAGTAGTATGTAAATTCCTCAGCCACAGTACAAACCGATCTTCAAGCACTTCAAGTAAAATGTAAACCTAGAAGACTTAGATAATTGCGGTCAATTTTAAACAAGGCTACCTTTAATGTTCAGAAATTTTCTAGTACTCGCATGGACACACTTACACCACAGCTTACACTCTAAGATAAATATATAAGGTTCTTACTCTGGCGCCAAACAGTTTTTACTGTGTGCGCAGGAGATAAAGTTCCTTTTAGGTGAGCTTCATGTTAGGCCTCTATCAAACTGACCTTTTACTAGGACGTCTCTCGCAACGTCAGCGCAGTGTCAACGCTGCACAGACGCGACGTTGGCATCGCGAGTCTCTAATGGCAAGCGTTCGTCTTGCAACCTCGCGACGGTAACGGTAGGTACAATTACGCCGTCAACGCCAGTGGGGTAGTGGCCTTAGGCCTCATCTTTGTTTCTGTACTAAATTGAGACCAAGAGCAAATCCGTAAGAAATAAAAAAGGACCCACTAACACTTTGGCTAAACAGGAAGGTGACTCAAACATGGAAGACTGAAAATTGAACCTAGTCGTGCTTTTACACCAAAGACGCGGTGAAATCAGTCCATTATTATAAGTAACTGGGTAAATGGTCTCTACTATATTATACATCTTATAAACATAGGTACTTACAAACCTCCTCTTGAATCTCTCAATATCTCAGTAAAAAAATCCGCATCAAAATCCGTTGTGTAGTTTTAAAGATCTAAACATAAATAAGGACAGACATACAACGGTAAGTGTCTTTGTTTTATACTATGTAGTGATAAATTAATACTTATACATACCTACAAACATTAAACTATATGTATATACGAGCAAAAGACGGGACATCACGTAGAAAGTTTTGATGCAAAACTTTTTACTAATAGGTAAAAAGTCGCTCAGTCTAGTAGTCGCGTTGCTATACAACGCTAGATAGTGCTACTGACGCACGGCATCAACAATTTTGCTGAATTTTGTATGACAATAATCCCAATGCCCGCTCTTTATGTTCTTTTAAACCTCTTTGCATACCTATATTAGTAATTGTCTGATTTCACTGCCATATTCCATGGTCATAACTGTGAAATCACATTGCTCTATAAACAGTACTCTTTAATGGTATCAACTGGACTTAACCTCGAATACTCAGGAAGTAATACGTACAAAGAATCCCAAAGTCATTCTATATTTAGTTTATTTTACCAAAATAACGTACACTGCTTTTACAGTCAGTACAGAATTTATACATGTAGCGTTGGTACCTGAGTGTATGTTCTTTCAATACTTTGTATTTTAGGCATTAGTCACAATGACTGCGATTAGCGAGTAGTGAGTTGAGCGAGCAACTGAAAATGTGTTGGCGAGCAGCATTTGTTTTGTTACGATTAATTTGTCGCTGGGATGTCGGCGAGTATCCAATTGCGACAAGCGATTACTTTCACTACTCGCCTGGGTATGAAGTACTGCCGTGGTTGTCTCTCTGCTTGTATTCTACGGGTTTAAAAAGGCCACTTAGCAATATTCCTAATGATTGACTTCATGAATTTTCAGCACATGTTCTTTAATTTTCATTCACGAAGTTAATTGAAACGAAATCAGGAATATTGGCATCGCTGAGCTAAATCTTTAAAATGGTACCATTTTATTATTCTTAACTAGTTTTAGGTACTCAAGATCGCGAGGAATCGGATCGTGATTCCTACTTTTGCTCCAGAGTGTAGATAATCGGTAGTAGACGCCCACGGCGACGGACGTCGCTTGATGATCTCCGGCCACCGTAGGCGCGGGCATGCGGGCAGCGAGTAAAGGGCAACTCGCTGCCCGACTAAGGACCATGCCCGGGTCGACGGCGCGTTGTGTCCCACGCGCGCCTAAAAGAGCGTCAGCATAATGACGGGCTCTCAGAGGGCCAAAGCCTGCCGGGGTCGCGGGATTATTTCCTTACCGTGACCCCGGAACAGAAAGAGCTATTGAAGGACACCGTGGATTTTAGTCAGTAGAAGTCTGACAGTCCCTCCCGCCCTGCCCGGGGTTGGAGGAGTCATTTGATGATGTTACCACGCTAAAAAAAAAAGTGTAGATAATACTAAAAAGTTTCAGTTTTAAGTAAACGAATATACTTGCAAGCCCTTGAAAACAACTACTACATAATATACCCACTCAAGTTCATACCTACCTATATGAAACCGTACCTACTCCATAATTACATTACACACAGACCGCTCCGTCCACTTCCCTTCATTACACAGACGCTATGCCCACAACTTCTAATGGAAATAATGGAATTCCCATCCAATATGGAACGCAATACCTTGAGCTTGTTCTATTGTTCTGGGTACGGCTTTTATGTATAGGCAAAAGTTTTATATATTTATACGTATAACGCCTGTGTCGCGTTTTCATAAAGATTTTTAAGGAATGAAAAATTCAGCTGCTAGTGGGATTCGAACCCATGTAAACCGTTCAGCTCCATATGATGAATAGTGGAATCAATGGAAAATTCCAAGTATTCAGAGGGATACGACACTCTTCATCATCATCACCACATCAGCTATAGGATGTTCTACTGCCGATCAAAGATCTCCTCTAAATAGCTGATTTCCAATAGGGCTGGTTGAAGCGGCTTGCAACCAGCTAGATCCTGTAGTCTTTATCAGATCGTCTGTCCACCTTGTCAGTGGACGTCTAATGCTGGATACTCGCTTAACAGTGTTGCATGTAATGTATCAGATACGGTATCAAGTGAGTAAGCACGTAGGCACGAGCCCGCTGCGAACCGCTCGCTGTAAGCTACAAAAGCAGCTTGCAGTGCGCTCAGAGACGTACACATTTGAAGTTGATACAGTATCTGATACGTTACATGCAACACTGCAAAGTGAGTACCCAGCTCTACGCTTCGCTTGACGCGAACCTTATGGCCCCATCGGCTCCAAAATAGGCTCAAATAAAAAATGAATTCCGTGCCACGGAATTCGAACTTCAAAAGTCAGAAATTCGTGGAACTCTTTTTTTTACTCGGATAATTATTGGAATTTAATGAAAAGTTGAACATTTATTTAGTCAGAATTTTTCCAACAAAAACATGAATATATTCTGCTATTACTTCAGTTAAAGTTAACGAGATTATGATTAACGGTTCTTTTACGTGACTGAATGCGCGATGTAACTGAACGATTTTATATTATTTAATGATGACAATAATATTACAATCATTTGGTATTAACAACAGGACGTTTTTTTCTTATTTTTTAGAAAGAACTTTGTTGACTTATTTATATCCTTTCACTGTTGTTTCAGCCCCCATGTTTCTTTTGGGGTACTAGTCTTCAACCCGGCTTAGGCGATTCTCACACTGCCCCGCATGATGCAGAAAACGCGTGGATGCGTGTTCATCCGTTGCTTGTAAGTATCTCCGTTTGTATGGAAAACACGCACCGCATCCGCATGAACGCGCGTGGATGCATTTTCTGTGTGTTAGACGGAAGAACACGCATCCACGCGCTACGCTGCAACATGCGGGGCAGTGTGAGAATCGCCTTATACTTATCGTTAAGTACTTACCTATATGCTTATCCTCTGGTCGTAATATTATTATGAAAGAACCAGCAACGTATTAGATAAACAAGGGCTCATATGCAGTAATATTTAGCAGCATTTTCAGTAGAAGTTCAGCATAAAAGCTTTTCAGAGTACTACTTCACAGGAATTCAGAATATGGAATTAAGTTTTTCAGGGAAGTGGTTCTATCTGCATTTGAATGTTTCCTGGAAATTTGAAATGAGTTTTGAAGGATTGGATTTTATGGGAGAATTTTGTAATTAGTTCTGATTCCGCAAACTGGAATTTTAGTAACAGGGAAAGAACACAAAGGGTAGAAAAACGTCACATTTCATAATTATAATAAAACACACGCCTCTAATGCTAAAAATAGATTATAAGTAGCTACTGTGTTTCAATACTAGCAGAACAATATTTTTAAGGGAAAAAGAATAAACACACATCAAGAAAATTTTACAATCACTATAAATCTAAATCACTACTTAAAAATCAAAATTTCAACTTTTTTGTTATGGTTGATTATAATATTGTGATTTCTTCTTCTTTATGATTATTTATTTAAAAATATAGATTTAGAATATAAAATACTAAAACTTATTAAAGGAAATAATAATGATATTATATTTCTTTATTTCAAAAATAACAATCAATAAGTGCAAGTTCAACAGGTATGACAGCTTTTTGGATAAAATATTTGAAATATTTAACACTAACGAACAAGTTGATACTGACATAATATTATAATTGTGACATTTCTAGCGAAACCTTGGTATAACAACCTGTTGCCGTATTAACCTAACTTATTACGAACACAACTTACAACTCTATTCATTCTTTTTTAAATAATAATGCCAACTAGTTATGTAGACTTTAAGTTGAGTACTCGATCATCTGCTTAGCTTTTTCCCCAATTACGCATATTGGTGTCGTTCAGTATCTGCCTATCATCATCATCATCATCATCTTCCTGCCCTTATCCAATTTACTCGTGATCGACGCAACATGTTTTTTTCTTACATTCCCGCCTACCACACGTCATAGTATCATTTACTCCTTTTTCTTTCATATCATTCCTTAGACAATCCATCCATCTTTTCTTTGGCCTTCCTCTTCCTCTCCATCCATCAATATTCAACATTCAATCATTTCAGCTTATTGGCACTGCTGGATATAGGCCTCTCCCAGGGATCGCCACAGTGCACGATCTCCCACTTTTTTCATCCAGCCACTGCCTACCTTCTTCAGGTTATCGGTCCATCTTGCCGAGGGGCATTCCACCCTACGCGGTCTCCATTCGAGAACCTTCCTAGTAGTGTCTGCCTAGATGCAAGTTGAATAGGGAACATCTTACCTCTCGCTTTTCAGCAATCTGTAGGATTAAGTGAAAAGGGAAGCCTGCTCTACACTACTCCCGAAGTTTGTCGAAGTTGACCGAATACGATAGTGTATAGAAGGGCAGTTCGCTTCGTGCAATTTCGGCTCGCTTCGGGCGACTTCCATTTGTTGTCGGTATTTGCGACCAAGTCAAAGGGTTCACGTTCAATGAGCACCTCGCGAAGTTGCACGACTGTGTAGTCACATACTTCGGGACTTCAATCAACTTCGACGAGTACTTCGTCGAGGCAACTTCGCGAGTAGTGTGGCTTAACAGGATGCTGTGGAAGCGTGCTATTTGATTTGATTAATGAGCAAGCGCGGTTGTAGAGTTGGCGTTTGGAGATGGTAGCAAATCTTGCCGTAGTCTGTAGTTGGATGGATCGTCAAAGATTACCAACTAGAGAGAGCGAGACGCAATGATCATATTGACTGGCCTGTTGGTCTAGTAGTTAGTGACCCTGACTGCTATGCCGGAGGTCGTTGGTTCGATTCCCACCCAGGACAAAAATGTTTGTGTGATGAGCACCATTATTTGTTCTGTGTTTGGATGTAATTTATCTATAATATGTATGTATTTAGAAATATATAAGTATGTTTATCAGTTGTCTAGTACCTATAACACAAGCTCTGCTTAGCTTGGGACTAGATGCCGTTGTGTGATAGTTGTGGAAAAAAAAACAAAAATGCGAATGCTGTAGGCCTCACTCTTTATTTTTAATGTATATTTTTTGATTATTTCCACTTACGTGTTGCTGCTTTCGGTTGCTTTCAGGATACACCTTTGTACAACAAGGGACA
The DNA here is from genome assembly GCA_036375495.1 of Agrotis segetum. NCBI lineage: Eukaryota > Metazoa > Arthropoda > Insecta > Lepidoptera > Noctuidae > Agrotis > Agrotis segetum. The sequence goes on from JAQSVV010000039.1 coordinate 8,709,875, forward strand.
CACAAAAGATATTAAAATATTTAAATCTCTTTGGGAAAATCTTACCTTTCATTATTTACACCAACTCAGTGTCGATGTCAAACATTCCTCGGGGCATTAAAAAAACAGTAATTTTAATACCAGTATGTAATTACGTAATGAAAAATGGTTACAGAAGACAACGGAAAACGTTTATTGGCTAACAATTCTTCTTTTTTTTCATAATTTTTACGCAGTCTTATTTATTTACTGTTATCGTATCGGACAGAATAATTTACGTTCTTTTTTTTCTACGCAAAATTGCATTAAGGAATGTACTTCTACAATAATAATTAATAATTACAAAAATTAATATCGAAATTATTTTTCTTTTACAATAATTAAAATTAAATTTCTATTACAATTTACAAACTAAAAATGTAACATTATTAGTTAATCCTACCTAACTTATCTACTATTAACAAATTATTGTAACTAACAAAAAATATTATTTTACAACTAATGATAAAATATTTTTACTGATCAGTAAAAGTGTAATAAAACATAAACATGACTACAAAACACGTGTTTTTCGCACGAAGGAATTCACGTGCTGAAAATAATCCAATTTCAGTTATCACGTGTGAGTCTATTATAATTTAATTACACTTTTACAGAAAACTACTGTTATTATGAACATTGATGCAAATAATTACTAGTTGTATTTTAATTATGTGATATTAACATTTAAACTAGGACAAACATTGAATATGTAAATGGACAGTGAAGAACAGAAATGCACAGTTGAAATGCTGTAAAAATGCCTATGCACACGGACCATTTATTTTTATAATCCCATTTTTTTTTTCAAACGCTTCGCCAATGACGCGCGTTTATAAAAACGCCCATGTTTATAGGCACTAAAAATACGACATATATTGGTACGTACTTCGCGTGGCTACAAACAAAAAATCTTTTCACATTGAACTTTTATTAATCCTGTTAATGTTATACTCGTATAACTGAATAGTAAGTATATAGAATTCTCCTCCTATCACAGTCCAATATATAATTTTACTTGCTTATGTACAATCGGCGCAAACATAATAGCTTAAAACGATACAATAATTATTAAAATTAAACTAATTGTCTAGTGTAAAAAAGCTATTTTAGTAATAAAACTTACAAAGCTCATGTTTTCATGTTTTTATACGTTTGTCGATGATTTGAGGTACTTATAAAAGTTTTTCGAAATATTTCGCAAATATTAAAACGGCATTTTGTAATGTCGGAATAAACAATATTTTAATATTACAATTAAAGCAACAGTAAAGAAAAGAGTTTTTCATTTAACTGAGCAACCCTGAAGAATTTTGTAATAATACCTCCTTTATGACAAAACCGTAACTTTACGTATAATCCCACCCCAAAAGGTAGATTTTTGTCGGTAAATATCGGAAAAAAATGGAACACGATGGATTAGAGACAAAAAGGAAGTATGGAACAAATCCCCTCGGGTAGCTAACTAAATGCCTTTAAGTATGTGGATGGAAGGCATTATGTAGGCTTTCAAATACTGTAATACCTCAATATTAGCCTGTATATCTTTTAGACTTCTAGTCTAAATACCTATATACTTCGGAGAAAACTTTTGTTACAATCTTTGTTGGAAAACCAATAAACATAATTTTATAAGACACACATTTATGTATAGTATGTACCTACGTACCTTCATGATAATTACCCTTTATACGTCTGAAAAACTGTTTGAAGTGTGTAATAGGCACATCAAATTAAACAATTAATTGTTAGTTCAATTTAAGGTGGCAGGAGTGGAAAATGATTAAAAAAATAACTTAGAAAATAGTCTAGCCTAATACCTTAAAATACCCTACAATAGTAAGGTACCAAAAAAAATTATGTCGTATAAAACGACAACTAAAAAAAAATGTGTGTCAATTACAACTTTCAATTTTATGCATGAAAAACTTACCTTCCTTGTTTTCGGCATAAAAAACAATCCAACCATTATGAATAAAGATTTACCTTATCCACATTCAAAAACTTTTACAAAAGATTTATAAAACCATGTTTAGATTCTTATCTTAACAAATCGTGGAAGAAAACTAACCTAAGTCGAGAAAAACATTTTTTTTTCCTCGAACTCTTGTGATTTTATCAAGATTGGGTTTACAAAGTTAGTAGAGAAATGGGTTTGCTACCGCTCAAGTTTCAATAGGTATCTACCAGATTACTTTGTTTGAAATAAATACGTTTCACTGTTTCTTTTGAAACGTAATGTTTTATATTATACGTTATAATTATTTTATAATATAATTATATGAAAAGCGTGTTATAATTATAAATGAAATTATAGAAAAAATATTATCTAGTATCTACTAGCAATCTGCCTTGGTTTTGCATGGCTGCAATAAATATTTATAAACCTTCCTCTAGAATCACTCTGTATAATGATGAAATTAAACATAAAAATCCGTTGCATAACATTTAAGACCTAAGCGTACAGACAGCGGGAAGCATCTTTGTTGTATACTTTTCTTTACAAATAAATAGTTTATATTACTATTAATATAATTATAATGCAAAAACAACTTATAAACAAACCTTGGAAGAGAAATTAGTTGAACAAATATTTACAAAAGGAAGACTGGAAATAAATGCTATTTGCGTATATTTCTATTAATAACAACGCCGCACCTGCAGGGTATTTAAGAGTTATTGGGTTATTGCATTCAGTTTTAAAGTAATACCATCAAATCATCAACAAACACATATTTTAATAAATTCCCTACACAACAACACGTTGTACAAAATTTCGGATGTACAAATATATAAAAAAGTGCATAAAATGTTCCAAAAATGTGTCTCAACAATCCATTGTCTCGCCACTAATTTCTTTCTACGTAATATATTTATTAATATCACTAACAACCATTGCAAAAGAAAATACAATTCTAAATTATAAAACGTATGGAATTTTTATCTACTAAGCTCTCTATTCGATTGAAGCATCGCTTTATTTTAAAGAAATATTTTTAGATGTATTCGAGATAATATTTTATAAATAATAAAGTCAAAACAAATGCTAATTTTTCGAAAAATTAATTTTTGAAATTATTTTTAAACTTACTTACTCCCTTTTAGATCCTACAAAAAATTGAGATAAACAGCACAATATTTTAAATTCCTTTATTGCTAAACGTATTCTGTAATAGCAATATAAATTATACTAAAACAGAAATCTACATTCAAATGAATAACAAAATTATAACGATGTTTTAATCTCAAATAAACGTATTTAATCATTTGTGATGCAACTGGGCTTTAATCAAACGAATTCAAATAAAAATAATGAATATAGCTTCGATTGTGTAAATTGTAGAATCTGTCTCTTATTCCAGATATCTATTCTGTTTGTTTTACCTATTTTTCACTTCAAATATCTCATTAGCAAAGTCATTATCACGGCAACCATGTATACAAGACATGTAGCATGTTTTCACGCCATGTCACGCGTTGATGGCTAACAATCAAGTAAACAACTCGAATAATTATTCTTCCATTAGTACGCCGTTAAGCTAATTTGTCGTATTTTTGTGTATTGTTAGTGAATGAAAAATACAAATGCTAATGTAATCTCGATCATCGTCAAATATTTCTCTAAAATGGGTACACATTACTTATTTTTTTATAACATATCGACCGTGGCCTAACATTGGTTTTGTACAATTGAAATACATTTGTAATAAAAAGATCGCAATAAATCTTCAATACTTTTATATTTTAATGATTCTGTATCGTAAAATTAATGGGTTTTTGATCGCCGTATCAAGGTAATGTTTGGTTTTAGATATCAGTAAGACGAATGCCGTTCAAACGGGGTGAGTATAGCTTTCAATTTTACATTTACAATAAGTGAATCACTAAAAATGTTCATCACATTTTGAAGACGTATTTTAAAATTTATTATTTTACGGTTATTCCACTTTCTTGTTGGTGTGCAAAAATGTCCGAAAGAAAGCTTATCTTTTAACACCAACATTACTCAAATCAGTTATGCTCCAAACTCACGAGTTTATCGCGTTAAAAAGTCAGTATATTTGCCTTTTAAAAGGCAACTTTATAGTGCCATAAAAACCGTTGTGAATGTCGATGGTCTTTCAAAAGTTTACCTTACGAAAAAATGATTTTCATGTAATTTATGCGTCTGAAAAAAGTCAAGGTGATTTGGTGGTGAGCGCCCTTGATCCGAGGCACGCGATTCGATCCTTGTCGACTATTTATTACCATATACTCCGGTTTTTTCCCCTTATTTATAACGAGCTTGTCAATTTTGGCTCTATACTAACTTTTACAGCGGTTATAGAATTTTTCGATCATTGTATTTCGTCTCTGGTTACTTTTTTGTTTTGGTTTTACTGTAAAATCAAAGAGATAGACTGTTAATGCTGCTATTATAATGATAATTTAAGTTGTTGCAGATATAAAATTTATACGTAAAAGACCTGTGTAAATTCTAAACCTACACCCCATTATTATTGGGCAGTGTATATAACAGGTGAATAACAGCGAAACAATAGTAAAAACATTTACCAATATTGAAATCAATACCACCGCATCAACAGTAACGGGACTCAAAACTAAATATTCAGCTGAAAATGTATTACATAACAAAACCAATGTCAGTCCAGTCAATCGTGCGTGAACACGCCATAACAACCATATACGTATACTACTGCTTCTCAAAGCGGGGTCAACAAAAACTCAGTCACAACTAATTAGGAACATTTTAATACAAACAAACTGTCCTTACAAACTAGTAACATATTTTCTCTCCTTACAAAGCACAATCAGTCTGTGGCACCATTTTTTTTTTACTAAAAATACACTTAGACGATCTACGGGTGCTATATCTCGTCCGAGTCCGACCTTATTGAATCATAGTTAGACGTTTTGCTCCTTAGCATCCTTAGGAAGGAGCCCACAGCAAAGATCGTCCGCCTGTGCCTGTGAAAGATACCCTGGTACAACGCTTCCCTCAACGCCTTCCTATCGTCCGACATCGAAGGCTGCGTGCTTAAAGTTATGTCGGAATGGGCCTGCACCACCACAGCTTTCTGATGCCTCAACCCGCCATGTTTCTTCTCCAAAGATTTCTGATTCGGTAAACTCATTGTCGATTCTATTGATGAGTTTTTCGTTTTTCTCAAATTCAAAGTCTTCTTACTGGAAGACTGTGTCTCTGAGGATGACCTAGTTGGAGCCAGCTTCGATCTGTGCAGAGGATTGTTCGAGCCTTCCGGATGAACCATTATTTCGACGGATTTTTGGCTGACGGCACTCGACCGTGTTAATGTTCTTTGTGGATGGGATGTTGTGGCCTCCGGTTTGGGCATCCGTTCCTCGCTTGGGATGGATTGTTCAGTTTCTAAAGCAATCATTTTGCTTGATTAGTTTTTTATGTGATTGTTGAACATACAAAACCTAATCACATCATCGGAGGGCGCGCCTCATTAATGCTGTCAATAGCGGGCACGGCCAAATGAATATCGACGTCCTTACTGTTAGGTAGGTCGCTCCTGGCGTACCCGTCGCAACAGTTACTAAATGTTATGGTAGGTACTTTTGCATCACTGTCTATTTTAACAGAATCCAAGTTTTGTGCCAAACAGTCCACGTTGGTGTCGTTCTGAGAGTCGCGGTCATCGGAGTTTGCGCTCATGCTCGGTGCGAGCCATTCCTCCTCGTTTTCTGCGCCTGTCTTTTCTACGTCGGGCGACGGCCCGTGGTCCTCGCGGCTCGGAGACAAGCGCTCTCCGTGTATATTCAGACTAATCAAATCTGCCAAGTTAACGTTGAAGTTCTTATTTCTTCTGCTGCTTGCCTGATTTTGTTCCTCTACAGTTTGAACTTCGTCAGCAACTAAACGGTCTGTGATAGTTTCAACTTCTTCTCGTAACTCTTGGTCGTCTTCGTAGTATTCGGATAAGTTCTGAAGGTTCTGAAACCAATTTTTTTCAAGGATGCTCGGTTGAGGTTTATTTTTCTCGGTGTTTGATTGACGGTACTGCTCGATAAGAGGTTCTAGGGATTCCTCGTGCTGACGGAACAAGTAGTGGTAAGTCTGACTTACGGCGTAGAGGGAGTAGGCAGATTTTGGCCTCGGCAACACAGACGCTGATCGCTTTGGTGGTGCGACACATCCATGCCACACGTGGCTGCGCACTCGCTCGCACAGTATTGCATTAGAATTAAGAATCCTTTCAAAGTCTGTCAGTTGTTCGGCTTCACTGATCTGCAACAACAGTTTGTTCTCCGTCTCTTTCCCGCAGCTCGCAGTGTCACACAGCCTCTTGTTGTCGCCGACCTGTTTAGGAGGATTACAATGCTTAGTCTTGTTAACATCGATCCGTCGATTGTATGCGTTCTGAGGAGGTTTGGAGGTTAAATGCCTTGATTTTGGTTCGTCCGCGTATTTCATAGGTATGGATAAATTTTGTACGGAAACCGCGAAAGGAACTTTTTCAACTACTTTTCTGTTTTGTTGTTTAACGACAACATTGCTATGTCGACGTTTGGTTTCAGTAGTGGACGCTGACCGTTGGAAAAACTGTTTGTCGGCATAACGTGAGCGGTTGTTAATGTCGGCGCTGCGTACGGCGCGAGCATATTTGGAGCGTGGCCTTTCCGCTAGAGAGACACTTTTGGCCCGCAAGGGGATATCGCGAGCCTCTTTAGGGACACCTGCCAGTTTTACGAGCGCGACGTCGTATCGTGATCCGATTGAATACGTATGGGGTGGCGCGAGACGAGCGACGTCCTCGTGCCCACACGACCGACTGCTTGCAAACCATGCACCGCTTTCTTCGAAAACTCGAGCAAAAAGTAATTTATCGTGGTGGCGTGCCCTACCAATCGATCCGATTGTTCCGAATCAACGTTTAAATAAAGATGCGCATAAAATTTGGCGAATGTACGATGCACGATTACTTCTGAACGACGTTTTTATAATCCTTTCGTGATTCTTTTCGTTGAATCTTACGTGATTTGTATTTATTACGACTGTTTATGTCCTGACCGAGTTGACGTGACTTTCGTATTGCGAATCCGACTGTCGGGATCGCGTGTTCGTGTATTTGTACGCGTGCAAGTTTGTATATCGCGTGTTAGGACGCGTGCATGCATGCAAAGTGTATATAAGGAGAGATGTCGATGCAAATCTTTGAACAAAACCCGTTTAACTGTTGAATGGGATTTAAAGTAGGTCGTAATATTTGTAAACAATCATTTAGAATGCAAAGGGTGAAAGTGTTTTAAACTTTGTTTGAAGCGGTTAGTTTTGAAATAAAATGGGAAAATACAAAAGGAAATGTTTTAACTTTTATTTTACACCAAAAATAAGTAAAGTAAAAGTACCTAAGTAGGTAAATGCCAATCCCTAATATATTACACACACGTCCACTATTGACTAAGGGCATGATAGATTATATTATTTATGATTTCAACACCCTTTTACGTAGACACTTTTATAGAAATATTTCAAAAATGTAATGGAAATGAATAAAAATAAATATTCTTCAGGGGACGAATGGGCCCCTCAAAAGTTCCAGGGGACGGGTGGGCACAGGGTTCAAATCTTAGGGGACGAATGGGCTCGGACCCATGGAAAGAATCATGAGATGTTACTCATCTGTCCTAAAACCAAAATTTCAGAGAATTCTAAGCCAAATTAACCCAGCATGGAAGGTCCCGTACTATGTCCCAGCAATCATTTGGAAACAGACCCCTTTTTATAACAATGGAATCTTTCCAGTTGCTTTAAATTGCTAAAAGAATGCGATTTTTGAACTTGTATTGTTTCTATCAATATATTTGAATTCCCTTTGGAATTTTCCGACTACTTAATATGCAATGTTTCGAATATAAATCTAACCAATAAACTATTATTCTTTTGTATTATGAATGTCGAAATTATCGATTTTATTTTATTTTATACACTATTTAATCCATCTTCTCTGTTCGAAAAACATCATAAATTATTAAGATAATCAATAATATCTGGAGTGTATGTTAAATCAAGTTAGCTGCTTGGTTGGTGATCGACTTGATCACCAACCGTGATCGTTGATCACAAATCTTGATCGCATCATCATCGACGGTAATAGCTATTTTGCTACATCCTATGAAACCTTATGACTGGATTTCGACGAAAATCGACACTTCGGTCACAACCCGAGTAAGCACATAAATATAACATCGTTTAGTTTTCATGACTTTTTTTTCGTGATTAAATCATCAAATGAGTCCTCCCGTCCTGGGTGGACCGGTAAGGACTGTCAGGCTTGTCTTGACTAAAATCCAAGGCGTTCCTTCAATAGCCCTGTACGTTCCAGGGCCACAGACACTCCCGCGACCTCGGCAGGGATTTGGCCCTATAAGCTCCCGTCAGACAGTTTTCATAACCTCAATTTGGCATTTCTAGCAAAACATTTAAGTAAATATTTACCCGCCACAGACCGATTGTTAGAAATTTCATTGTGAGATAGGATTAATTTTCCCTTGTAAAGCACCCACAGTCTTAAATAAATTCAAGATGGAGTTGTTTTGTAAATTAAATCAACTATTTATTTGTAGGTCGTCTGGAAGCTGATTAATTTATCGATCCGACCAATTTCAATGCCAACGAAAGGCTTTCTAAGCTAGCTTTTGCTAGCGGTTTGGTCCGTATGGTATCGTTACACCATCACCAGGAGAAAAAAGGTAGACAAATAAAACCTAAATTGCAATTATTTATAAACACTGGTACACACAGACCTAGTTTATATTCATCGACACTTCACACTAAGGGTGCTCCCACATCTATCGACGCGAAATCGGCTTTTTCCGTCGCCCTTTCTCTTTCTGTCAGGGCAACGCAAAAAGCCGATTCCGCCTCGATAGATGTGGGAGCACCCTAATTCATCGAATATTACACTTAAACCGATATGACATCCCCGTGTAATATTTACCGAATTTAACGCAGCCAACGCCGCGGTTAAAGCTATAGGTGTTAAAAAATAAACAGTGTTACCAACACACAAAAGTACAAAACAAAGAAAAGCTTCCGATTCAAAGCTTCCCAATTTATCCTCAGATTATGAATCATTTTACTACGCAGTTTGGTTATAAAAAGCTCATGTTTACTATCTGAACATGTATGTTTTACACCGTCATAATATCTTGACCGGCTGTAGACGATTAGATGACCTTTGCATATTGAGATATTTTTATTTATTGAGCGACTCAAGGCCACGTCCGATGGAGTCTGTTCGGGACTGTTTTTGCGCAGCCCAAATGTTTGGAATTGAATTTGTTACGGAAATTGAAATGGCGATGGCGGTAACGTATTTATTCGAATGCTTCGAGTTTTGTTTATCTTTTCTTGAAGCAAGTGTATTTGGTAAAAACCGCGCTATGACTGAAGTCCTTTTGAAGCGGCGCTAGTGTATATTTATGACATTTTTTTTTTAACGTGGTATAATCTTCAAATGAGTCCTTCCACCCCGGGCAGGGCGGGAGGCACTGTGAAGCCTGCCGGGGTTGTGGGACTTATCTCATTACCGTGACTGAAAGGGCTATTGAAGGACACCGCGGATTTTAGTCAGTACAAGTCTGACAGTCCCTTCCACCATGCCCGGGGTGGGAGGACTCATTTGATGATTTTACCACGTAAAAATAATGAGCACCTTGTAAAGCCGAAAGAAATCTTAATCATAATTATCACAAACCCATTGAAAATCACAACTTTCATCATTTACTTTAAATATCGTATGTACTTGTGTCATTTGCTTGTTTACAATAAACGTATTTTCCTTTTTTCTGATATTGCGCTGCAGTGGCGTCGTATGATTTTTATTTTTGAAACTTTGTTGTGTTTGTATGATCAGGAAACATGAAAAACAGTGGAGATGACGTTATGAAGTGTTATTTTTATTATAATCATGTTGCGCCAACAGATTTATAGTTGTAGTAAATATTTTTAATAATATTATGAGTACCTATGATGCATATCCGTTGCTTGTTGAATCGTGAAAGAAATGAAATATTTTTCGGGGAATTTTGGTGAAATTTATAGGGAAAAATTGAAAAAAATATTGTTCTTTCAATATTAGTACTATCAGCCTATTATGGGCCCATTGCTAGGATAAATGCATTGTCTTTCTGAAATCCGTAGCCTGTAATCCACCACGCAGTTCAATTCGAGTTAGTAAATGTCTCATTTTTAAATTTTTTGGTTCTGGGCATGTCGGTTCAGTCCTCGGAGTGGGAAGCGGTCGCCTCCTTCTGCGAAGCAGTAATGCTCGCGAAGGAGGAGGCGCGCCGCGAGCGAGAGAGGACAGAGTTCTCCCTCCGCCCCAACCGCGGTGTAGGACGCCCACGGCGACGGACGTCGCGCGACGATCTCCGGCCACCGTAGGCGCGGGCATGCGGGCAGCGAGTAAAGGGCAACTCGCTGCCCGACCAAGGACCATGCCCGGGTCGACGGCGCGTTGTGTCCCACGCGCGCCTCAAAGAGCGTCAGCATAATGACGGGGCCCCCCTCTCAGAGAGGGCCAAAGCCTGCCGGGGTCGCGGGATTATTCCCTAACCGTAACCCCGGAACGTAACAGGCTATGAAGGACACCGTGGATTTTAGTCAGTAGAAGTCTGACAGTCCCTCCCGCCCTGCCCGGGGTTGGAGGACTCATTTGATGATTTTACCACGCTAAAAAAAAAAAAAAAAAAAAAAAAAAAATGTCGGTTCAGTCCTGCAGGCGTAGCATGGCGCCATAGAAAGGGGATTTGTCGACCGAAGAATACACAAAATGACAGAACGTAGTTATATTTTTAACGTTTTATGCATGATAATGTAAAAAATATGGAAAATAAACGTTATTTTCTTCAATAGTTTACGAATGGTGTCATATTTGTGCAAAAAAAACAGTCGATTTGTATAGAAATAACCTCAGATAAAAAAATAGGAAATAACGATGAAATAACTGTCTTTTCTTGGTAGAATAGAGATGGAATCGCCATGCTAAGCGTGCTGGCTGACTTAAACCAACTTAATTATAATTTGTTGCCCTTAGCGTTCCGTTCTTTATATGACCTAAAATTATCTAAAAAACTTTTTCTGGAAATGTCTGTACTAAACCACTTACAAATCAAAACAAAACATATCATTAACCAAATCTAGTTTTCCATCAAGTTAATTTCAAATGTTGGAAGTTTTCCGAATAGAGAGACGTGTACCTTACTAATTATTGTCCGAGACGAGACTCGATTAGGAGAACTAGGCTAATGGAAGCTGGGCGATAAGCCAGATAACTGTCACTTTGACATTAATGCTGTCTTTAAAACCTAGTTTTTTTTTCTTCTGGAAAACTTTGTAGAGGAAAGATTTTCTAACGGGTCAACGCAGGCGCGGTCGCAGCCTGTTCCGGGGGGGTCACTCATTCGACAATTAACTAATATTTTATTTTTTGCTCAATCACAAAAGTTGACAACAATCACAATTCACAACGACAGTAGACATAGCCTGTATCGTGCCTTTATCTTGAATCTTTACAATAAACTGACAAATTACAATTAGACATTTTTTGTTAAAAAAAATGTTGTGATTTTCAATTACTAACATTTATTCCGTACAGGAATCAAACTATCGACACAGCGCAATAGTCAATTTATGTAAGAATGATCTAATAATGAAAAGTAATTGATTGCCTTACAACGAAAACTTCTAATAGCCAATAAAGAATGTCCTTCACCTAACTTCAAGTCTAACTATTTACTCAATAAATTTTATTTAAACAGTATCTGTTGGAATTCACATCCGTTCTAAATAACATAATTAGGTAGTTACTAGACGTATACACCGCTTTTATATACCAGACGGAACGGATAATATAATTGAGATCTCTACAATTTGACTGGAAATCAAAATGTTTGCGTAAAAATATTTAAAAAAAAAAAACAAAAAAAAAATGCAACCGTCTTCAAAAACAACCACAATTTTTTTTTAAATAGCCTTCAAAATAACTTTTCTTTTGGATTTCGGTGACTGTTTTTTACTGACTTTTTTGCCAACATCATTTTGATAACATTCAATCGCGGACATTGGCGCGGTCTCTAGGACCTATCTGTCAAATCGTATTATCATTCATTCTAGTTCGTCGTTCATCTGTCACTAAGGCAAAAACTCATAAAATGTATGTGCTGAGATTAGCCCTAGGTACAAGTCCATAATAAATTCAAAACAGTTGAACAATGAATTAAAAGAAATACGACAATAAAATCCTGAACGAATGAGGTAGATGGCATGAATGAATACGAGTGAATGAAAATATCCGGAACGAGATGACGATTTATCTCAGATGTAGCTTTTTCTTCGCGTGGGATGAAAAAGTCATTTCGGATTAACCTTTTTATTAAAATGCGGTCTTATTTTTCGTGGGATTTATTTTAGTTTATGTGATTTCATGCTTATTTGCAAATAGGTACATGAAAAATCATGACAATGCATGATAAATTTTCAAGTAGATAGTGCGGAATATATTATAAACATTCATGTTTTTTTTTTCATATCTACACAAATAATATTATAAAGAGAAAATATTTGCATTTTTGTGTGTTAGTTTGTAATGAATAAACTCAAAAACCGATTTCTTGATTCATTCTTGACTACTAGACCAATAATACAGGTCAAGGCTTTGAAATCAAGATATTTAAATTAAGAACAAGAAAATACCCGCCATTTTATTATATCCAGCCAGCCATGTTTATTCCAGCATTGATAATAAAACTTTTTACATCGCATATTCAGGTCAAACACTTTTAAACGTAACGTCTATGAAGTCAGTCAGATACTTACATTACCAATGTGTTGAGTTCCACGTTCAACCCCTGAGGGGTTGACTGTGGAAACGTTTAGGGGTCGAACGCGGAAGAGGGTAGAAATGATTGGGGGTTGAACGCGGAATAAATCCAATTTTTTTGTAGTTTTTGCACCAGACTTCGTACTGTAGTATTTTAAAAACAAAATTAGAAACGTTACCTCTATAAAATATTAATAATGTAGGTAAACATAGGTATGTTCAATGCCACACTGTTACTAACATGTTTGATAAACTGATACCTTTGCTCAAATAGAGTAATTTTCAATGTTTGCTTAGTTTTAATTTGTTTGTTTAAATGTCAGTCAACTGTTACAGTTAAAATAATATTGTTTTTTCTTTTGAATGTGATGTTCGAACGAGGATAGGAAATTTTTGCAAAATCCTAACATCAGTCAAGATTATTTATTGCCATCAACGGAGCACAAATCTAGTTTTTGTAATCTATAGAGAAGTTCTTGACACTGGAATCGTACTCCGGAATCTACACATATTTACTGTAGTGCATGTGACTACTAGACGAGGCTACAACTTGCTTACACATTAACAAAAAATATCTTCAATAAGCATCTTGCGTTCTTGTACTCTCGCACTGGTGACAAATGGGAAAAAGTTCCCGATTGTCCCCACTAGTGACAAATAGGAACAATATTCCCATTTGACACCAGTGAGACAATTAGAAGCTAACAAAATATACTTACTAGGCTAGTTTGAATCACTAGCACAATTATCTAATATTTTGTTATGGAGAAACTTTGTTTGCAAATAATTAATCTAAAAAGAACTCATAATTTAATTTACCGATACAAAAGATTTCTATTTTCAAAGTGATAGCAGAATATTTTTGATGTGTGTATGCCATTAAAACAAATTGCTAAAAATTTAACACCCATGTAGCATCACTAATTTTGCGCAAATCATGAGACTTTAAGGGCTGATTTTGTAAAAGGCAGATAACTTTTATCTGATGAATAAAAATAGCAGTTTGGCACATTTTCTCAGATAAAATTTATGACTTTTGAAAAATCAGCTCTAAATATAATATTTTTCCAGCTAAGGAACCGTTTTAAAACTCATAAACATTTTTTTATTCTTTTTAACTCTTAATTTTTCATCGTCATACTATAATATCATAGTCGGAAAAGAATGACAACAAATCAAATTCAAACTAAGAACACTTTCAAAACAAAACAAATAGCTGGCTGAAATAATCTCACAAAGCAAAATAAACTCTCCTAAGTGGGTAACAAGGTCATAATTAAGATTAATAGTACCGGCGGAGTGGATTAAGGAGGCAGCCTTAAGAATTCCGCCACGTCAGGTTAATACGGTCATGGCCAACGCTTAATTGAAGATTAATTTTATAAGGAAAATAGGCTAACTAATTAAACATTGGTACCGCTAATGGGGGTAATAAGACTGGTAGAAATCCCACAAGTGGGATTTGGTTGGCGGGTAAAGACGTACGACAATGCGCCTTCGATATAAGGCCGAGACTCCACCAAAGATGTGTCGAGCTGTGCGGAGTCAAGACGTGTTTTGAACAACCAATAGAATTGCGTTATTGACACAGCTCCACTCCGCACAGCTTCAGTGGAGACCGTTGTGCTAGCTGTGTCATATTTGTATGGCGAGAGGTGAGATGTGAGCGGCGTGCTGTGTGCAGCGAGGGGCGCGCTGTGAACGGCGAGCTGAGTTTTTAAACAAAAAAAAACTTAGATGTTCTTTTTATTATTTTGATAATATTTCATTACAACCGGTGAATTTGAAAAGATCTAGTCTTGAAATGAAATTTATAAGTAATTTATTTATAAAAGCCCGCTACAACTCAAAAATTATCCCACGGGAACATAAAATCGGGATAAAAACTGTCCTATGTATTAATCCAGGTTATAAACTATCTGTGTACCAAATTTTAGCCAAATTCGTTCAGTGGTTTTTGCGCGAAAGAGTAACAAACATACCTACATAGACACATACATCCTCACAAACTTTCGCATTCATAATTATTAGTAGGATTGTCCGATCAAGCTATCTACCATAGGTATTATCAGAGATTCTATCGCCTTTTAGAGTTCCTTACACAGTACCATAAAAGCCTCATTTTTCTAGAAAATGTCTTTGAACAACTTCAGTTTCTTTATGCATGAACTAGGTTGAGTTTCAAAAGGCTTCGATTCATGTAGGTACAGTCACGAGCAATAGTATGTATACATTAAGCAGTATTCAAAAGCGTTTTTCTGCTACTATATTGATTAAACTTTTGCCTTTTCAATAGACTTCTATTATGGAAGCCATACTATTACAAATTAGGTCTTATTTTAAACTGGAAACCAGTTTAATTCACGAGTAATTTTCGTTTGAATTTTGTTAAGTGTATACATGTTATTGCTCGTGACTGTACTGCATCCCTACGTTGTTATGTAACTCTATATTTACTGGATGCTACCTTGAAAGGCTTCAGCTTCAGGTAAAGGTCAAGCGGAAGCTGAAACGTTCTTCATGGCAAATATGTGATAGGAAATTGTAATAAGCAATATTTAAGATTCAACGTTATTTATATGGAGTACTAGCTGTTAGTTTCGCCTGCTGCAAATCAATTAGTATCCCACGAAAAGAAATAAAAAACATGATATAATGTAATTAATTATTATGACGGATTAAATTAGTTCTTCGTTGTACACTATGGACTGTGTCGCAACAGCGTGATGTCGGTCTTTAATGTGTCGCACTAGCGTAGTAGGTACCCTCCTGCTTTTTCGTTTTCCAGAATGACGATAGAGACACGGGTCGACAATGTGCAAATTCAATAAAAACGCACGAAATCATAACCGGTACGTGCTAGAATGTGACAAGTGATACACAGATATCTTTGTTGACGTTTCATTCATCTGTCATTTGTTGACGTTTCATTCATCTGTCATTTGTTGACGTTTCATTCATCTGTCAAAGCTCCAAAGTAAAGGCGGACAAATGCCACATCGCCGTTTCTACTGCAATGTTTTTTTAAAATCCAGTCTTCATTTACGTGTCAAAAATTCTTCACTATTTTGAATTTTGAAAAAAAAAATTGATACAGATTTGTAGATAATTATCTAATAATATAAGCACAATTTGTAAAAAAAGGATTTTCGAAAAAATGTAGATGTCCGTTTCTACTTTGCTGCCATCGACTTGTAAATGCATATTTGCTTTACGTATGTACGTCACCCACTCGTGCTAACGTCTCAGTTCAATGAAATTCCTAATAGTTCGAACATTTTTATATGCGTTATATACTCACGAGTTACGTCAGTGGCACTCCATTCTAAGGTAGCAATACATAATTTATGAGCTATCTCCCAAAATAAACCACCATGGTACCGACATCATCCAATTAACAATTTTGGAGAAACTATTTTCATCTTTATGCGAAACTCACCTTTCTTGCTTCATGATAATGGTGAATTTCGTGTGCTGATTTTTAGCCGTGTGTGCCGACTTTGTTGGCATAGGGTAATAGCATTTTTTCATTAATTTCATTAAGTGTTTGACATGATATTTAAAATGGCGGAATTTTGTACGGGGTTTGTTATTTTTATGAGCTTGTTTTTTAGGGGTTTAATAACTTTAGCACGTGATAAACTGTTGCTTTCGAAAATAATGATGTAATTGTCTGTGGATTCGGTGTAAAGAAAAGAAAAAATAGGGGCTAAGGGGACCATCTTTAAGGTTTATTTTTCATTCAACGATAGGTTCGCGTTTGACCATCACTGTCGCCTGATGGTAAGCGAAGATGTGGTCGGCGGTGAAGCACGCTTGTCTAAAAGTAACCTGTTCACTCTTGACTTGAAGACTTCAAGGTAATAACTGTCAGGAAACTTCTTTTTATCTCATCTTTTGTTTATTAGTATTTTTTGTTATAGCGGCAATAGACATACATCATCATCATCAGCCTATAATGTTCCCACAGGCCTCCTCTCTGTAGGAAGTGGGCCATAATCCACCATGCGGGCCCAGTGCGGGTTGATAGACATAGACATTCAGTCACGAGCATTTAAATGTTGTATGATAGGAGCACAGAGAACGAAAAAGCGATATTCTCCTACCAAATTGATAAAACTTTTGCGTTTTCATGAACCTCTTAGTTTGGAAGCCATGCTATTACAAAATGGGTTTTATTTCAAAGTAGAAACCAATATTTCACGAGAAAATTGAATTTTGAATTTTGTTAAGTGTGTACACTTAACAAAATTCAAAATTAATTTTTTATTTTTTTAAATTAAAAAAATTATCTTATTGCTCGTGACTGTACATCATCTGTGAAAATGTCAACTGTCTAACCATATAATATTTGTGTGTGTCTAACTATTCACGGTCTTTGAGATACAGCCTTGTGACTGTCGGGCAGACAGACACACAAAACGACAACGAAATCTTAGTAATATAGTTTTAAACTCAGTTAAAAAATAATAAAAAAATTAAGAAGTAGTAGCCGGTATGTATACAAAACCTGACCCAGCGCGCAAAACTCATAATTACAGCTAGCCGCTTCACCGAATAGAGCAATAAAAATATTTCCGTCTTCACTCAGCGCCACAAAATTAGAAATTAACACTAGTGTACTAACCAAGGTACTTGAAAAACAATGAAAATCCAATCGCCTTGTTAAATAGTCGTGTTCTGGAGAATTTGGCACGGATACGAATTTAAACTGAGCTGGTAGCGTGTGCTGGAATGAGTGTTTCAATTGAAGTTTTGTGCTGACCTCAGGGACACAAGGTCTCTGTTAGTGAGCCTTGTTTTTTTTTCAGGAAAACTAAGCAGCTTATATTTCTGCTCGCTGTCACGTTTCCCGCGGCGTCGGACGTCAGCAAACGATCTCCGGCCACCGTAGGCGCGTGCATGCGGGCAGCGAGTTAAGGGCAACTCGCTGCCCGACCATGGACCATGCCCGTTTCGACAGCGCGTTGTGTCCCACGCGGGCCTCAAAGAGCGTCAGCATAATGACGGGGCCCCCTCTCAAAGGGCCAAAGCCTAACGGAGTCGCGGGATTATTTCCTTACCGTGACCCCGGAACAGAAAGGACTATTGAAGGACACCGTGGATTTTAGTCAGTAAAAGTCTGACAGTCCCTCCCGCCCTGCCCGGGGTGGGAGGACTCATTTGATGATTTTACCACGTTAAAAAAGAAGCTGTCACGTTTGGGCATGCGGGTGGCGATTAATGGGCGACTCGCTGTCCGACCATGGACCATGCCCGGGTCGACTGCGCGTTGTATTCCACGCGCGCCTCAGAGTGTTCACTAAAATCTGTGTGGTTTTTTTCCTCAAAAGACCATCTTAGATACCCTTATGGTCCTCGTATAACCTGATCAGAAATGTCTGGACTTTAAAAGAGTCTATTACGGTTGTTTCTTCTCAAAGTAGTCAGGTACAATACTCGGGTCTCACCTAGCTATAAAAATATTGAGTGTTTTTTTATAACAAAATTAAATATCAATTATCACTTTCCAAAACCCGGAAATTGTCTAATAACAGATCATAATACAACCTGTTAGCAGATCATTCTAATTTTACGTGTCATAAAATCATAGCATCTTTAAACAAACTTCGGTCTAATAATTGTGGAATGCGATTGACGACAAGCAGTAGACTCATCAACAATAACAGTAATGGCCGAATAAATAAATCTATTAACCACAGTTGAGATAATGATCACGAACGTAGTGAGCAATTACTACCAATCATAGACGGCATGGGAACTGTCATAGCAGATGAGACAATCAGCAACCAGTGTACCCTACGTACCCTGGCTTGACTATACTTTATTATTTTAGGTGATAAAATCATCAAATGAGGGCCGGAAGGGACTGTCAGACTCTTACTGACAAAAATCCACCCGTGTGCCTGCGCCCTTTACGTTCCGGGGCCACGGTATCCTGGGCTAAAAAAAAACCCGCGACCCCAGCAGGCATTTGGCGCGAAACACGACGCGCCACGGACCCGGGCTTGGTCCTTGGTCCGACGGCGAGCCACCCATCACTCACCGTCCGCAAGCCCGCTCCGCCGCTGTGCCCTCTGCTAATCAGAGGGACACGCGTTGGAACGTCCACGCGACAGGCTCTTCGCATACGGGCAAAGAGACCCCTTAGGCTTACAGTGCCTAAGGAAGACTTTTGCCCGCATCCCCAGGGTGCACCGGCCCAAAAAACTGGTCTTCCCCCCGGACGTATCCGAGAAGGAACTCCAGTCCACAGGCGCTGGCTTGACTACTTGGATTCTTTCATGACGGATTGACCAGAGACAGAATGAAAATTCATCAGCAGCCTATAATGTTCCCACTGCTGGGACACAGGCCTCTGTGAGAGTGTGTGGGCTATAATCCACCACGCGGGCCCAGTACGGGTTGGTGCCTGGTGGATGTCACATGTCTTTGAATTTTTGATTCTAACACATGCCGGTTTCCTCACAATGTTTTCCTACACCGTTTTGAGAGCAGTGGTGATGGAATAAATTGCATAAAGTTATTGCGCCTGGCTGCGTTCGAACTCACGACCTCTTCCTCATAAAAATAATTAAAGGATGCGCTATTCGATTCAGAGATAAATGCCCAGTTTTGGAAAGCAAGCAGTAAAATCTTTCCCTTAAAACTTTTCACCAACAACTTAGGGGTGATTTTCGAAAAATCCAAAAACACGTACCTATTTAATTATTTCTGATCTAGTACATAAATACTGATTTTCACATTAATCAACTCACGCGTAGTGATTTTCCCATATAATCTGTAACAACCCCTAGATTACCAATGTTAGGGTAGTTTAAAAAAAACAAAATTAAATAACCTTTTGAATTGGATTTATAAAGAATCTCCGTAGTATTTTATTCGCAACATTTTCGTCAAGAAATATTTCATACAAATTTATTATCTTCGAAAAGCCAGACAATGTTATAACAAAGTAGTTTATTTCATCAAAAGAACAAACAAAGTGAATTGCATTATATCCGTCAGAAACGGAAGGACATAACAAGTAAATAAGAAAACTCTCGAAGTCCCTGCATATTGTATAAGGTAGCATATTACCTTGTAAATATATTTAGCTTCATTTTTCTTGAGTTTTCAAGACAGAAGAATAACGTACTGTCTACAACTCAAGGTGCTCTCTCATCGAGAGCATTCGGCGTTATGAAATATTTAATAATATCAGTTTTAGGGTTCCATGTTTTAAAAGAAAACGGAACCATGGCACGACTGTTCACGACTTTAGTCTTAGTGGTGAGTTGTGCGACGGGTGGCAAAATACATTAATTACTTGAAAATACGCGAATTCGCCACTACCAGCGCCTCGTGGCGTGTTTCAAACATTACTATACTGACTTATCGCGAGTTACCACTGAATAATGTGGCTTCATTATACTTTAACATCATCATCTGCCTAGCCTTTTCCCAACTATATGGGGGTCGGTTTCCAGTCAAACCAGATTCAGCTGGATATCAGTATTTTACATGGAGCGACTGCCTGTCGGACCTCCACAACCCAGTTACTGGGTAATACGATACCCCTTGGTAAGACTGGTTGTCAGACTTTAGAGCTTCTGACTAACAGTAACGACTGTCAAAAATCTACAAATGACAGCCGAGACCACCGGCTTTACGTGCTTTCCGAGGCACGGAGGAAACTCGCTATGATAGATGGTCACCCATCCACAGACCAACCTCGGCAAGCGCGGCTTAACCCAGAAGATCGGCCTGTGCGGCTGTGATTATTACTAAATATTTACTTTAACAGCACTCAAAATCCTAAAAAACTACTTTCATAATATTCCTTTCAGTTACTCGTGTCGCCAATTACCTTGTACTGAAAGAAAGTGTAACATGGCACGTAATGGAGCAACTTGTATCGGATATCAAGGTTAAAAAAACTGAACAAATTTATACGTATCGTGACTTTATTAAATATATACTTATAGAGTAATTTTAAAAGCTTCACTATCAAAAATCATGTTGTGATAACAGGCGGCAGATATGATTATATTATTATCACGTTTAGTCACAAAACTTGAAACCCATTTAACAAATATCTAACTATCATAACATATTACATAATTCTTAATATATTTATAAATGCGAGAATGGATGAATAGATGTTCGATACTCTTTCACACAAAAACTGCTGATTCCGATGTTTCATACAGGTCCTGGAATAATACATCATTAGGGTTGCCAAGTCGAAGGCCCGTCATCCACCAAAGCGGAGAGGAGAAGAGATGTGTTTGAATAGCCAATCAGATGACCACATCTCCTCTCCGCTTGTTGACAGACGCTTATTACAGACATCTGATTGGTTATTCAAGCACATCTCCTCTCCTCTCCGCTTTGGTGGATGAGGGGCCTTAAAACCGAAACGCCGGACAGACCACTCGTCAGCAGTTAAGCCGGACATTTGGGTGAAAAGACCAGACCCCTTTCATTTTTTAGTCCTAGTATAACACCACTAATTTTTCTTTTAAAGAAATCAAGAGTTATTTTAACTAAACAATCTGAAGAATAGCAAAAGCCGGATAGGTCGGATACGGTCTAATTTAGCCGGACACGCCACGGCAAGTAAAAAGCCTGACCGTATCCGGCTTTGTCCGGGCGCATGGCAACATGATTATGATATCTTTCATCCCAATGTAATGTTCCCGTGGAATCATTTACGAGTAAAACGCAGACGAATCCGTGGGCCATAACTAAACTATGAATGTGAAAGTATGAAGAAAAAGAAAGAAAGAAAAAACGTTTATTAACACATGCCTTATGTACACACAACATAAAGAAAATACATTATTTCAAAAAAAGTTAGAAAAACATTAGTTACTCAATCGTACCAAAACAGCTAAACAGGTCATGATGAAACCGGTCTCAGAGATAAGCTATAGTCTGGAATAACACATACAGGATCCCGGTTTAACGGATTCTGATTACTTTCGGCTATCACATGGGCGAAACCGCTGGCAAGAACTAGTACTTTATAAAAGTGTTACAGTTCAGTTAAAAAACAAATCGGACCCAGGATGGGTTATTATAAAACCAGGTGTAAAAAAATATTCCAGAAAAAGTATGGGAAGTTCAGAATTACATAATTCATTCGAAACAACGATGAAATAATTTCTCCTGGGACTCAAAATTTACTGAGTTCACATATGACACCGATACATTACAAAAAATGTGCTCGTGTTCCAAAAATACGCTTATGAAGCTCTGAAATCGGATATACAGATATCAAAATGAGGTACGGTTATGGTTATATCAGGAGGCTAAGGAACGCCTTTCAGGTCAGTAGGTTGGATTTATACCGGTATTACAACCTATTTCTTACATAACTTCTTCGTTTTGTAATCCGAACTTAGCGTAGTTATATCAATTATGAATGGCCGTAGATATTATTAGACTCTCATTCATAAATTCAGAGAACTTTACCGAAATAGTAACTATTAATAATTCTGTGGAAAGAGATTTAAGAATTTATTAGTGTCCATCAAAAATTATGTTTTAGATGTCCGTAGCAATGTCGTAGCGCGTAGGCCCTAGGCTCGTAGCACGCGTAGCCTTCGTAGCACATCGCGTCGTAGGCGACAGTCACTTGAAAGGCTACACGGTGACTTATACAAGACTGTTACTAAGTTGGGTGATGTTATTGGAACTTAGAAAATATACGGGATGATGTTTTCAAATGAGTAATTTCAATGGGGTACCCGATACCCAATTAAAAACTACGTGGAATAGCACAATTTAGTCAAGGCTTTATTTTGAGGTTTTTTTTTATTGTACCCAAAAATGCTTATAAAATAAAAATAAATACTTAAGGATTGGAACTCTCTGATTTTCCTCTGTTTTGAAAAGTTGTATATTGATAAGTACAGTTTTGTAATTTTAAACATTTCGTCAGTATGCAACAAAATATTCAGCAAAACATAAAATGCTTGCAAAATTAATATTCAACTATGAAAATAAAAGTACTACTGAATACATAAACAGATCTTATTAATTAAAAACATTGTAAGATCTCAAGAAGATACAAAGTTATAATAAAATTAATAAACTATTCATGAATAAATTGCATAAAGATGCAGAATTGTATAGCTTTTAATTAACTTTAGTAGTTAATAATATTCTTAAAAGAGAAGCGGTATGACCAGAGAGACTTTTGCATTAATTAGAAGTCTTACAGAGCCAATATTATAATTGCGAAAGATTGTGAAAATGAATGGATGTTTGTAACTCTTTCACATAAAAACTACAGAACGGATTTGGATGCAATTAGGTACACAGATAGTTTATAACCTGGATTAAAACGTAGGATATTTTTTATCCTGGTATTAACTTCCCTGTGGAATAATTTTCGAGTTAAACATGGGCGAAGCCGCTCTAACAGCTAGTACATACTATAAATGCGAAAGTTTCTGATAAATGTGTAGATGTTTGTTACTCTAATACGCAAAAACTGTTGAACGAATGTTGGTACACAAATAGTTTCATAACTTGTGTAAGATACTTTTAAATCCCCAAAAGACGTCCCTTATGGTATAATTTTCAAGTAACACTATAATAGCGTGATTCAAGCATTTTTCCAAAATTTCAAACAGCTTTCAGTTCATAAATGGTTGGAAAAAGAGTCTTAAAAATTTATTTGGGTCAAAGATTGGGTCTGAAAACTAGTGTCAAAGCTGAGTAGTCTTAAAACTGGACCACATCAGCCCGAAATCTATCAATCATAAACTAGAGACGTGTGCCAAAACTTTGGGAAACATCGGAACGAAATATACAGGGTGATTTAATATCTAGATGCGGCTGCAAAGTGACATAGCTTTTTTTTTAGCGTGGTAAAATAATTAAATGAGACTTCCCAACCCGGGCAGAGCGGGAGGGACTTTCAGACTCGTACTGACTAAAATCCACGGTGTCCTTCAATAACCCTTTATGTTCCGGGGTCACGGTAATGAGATAAGTCCCGCGACCCCGGCAGGCTAGTGACATGGCTAAGTTGTAAATTAAGAAAATAAAATATTTGACTTAACTGCAAAGCTAAAAAGAGAAATATTTTGAAGCAGTAACAGTAAAGTGTTGATTTTTTAAATTACAGAATAACTCAAAACTTTGTTTTGAGGTAAACTAAAGGGTCAACTCGTCAAATGAGTCCTCTTACCCTGGGTGGTGCAAAAGGGACTGTCAGGCCCGGCATCCACTAAAGCGGAGGGGAGAGGAGATGTGTTTGAATAACCAATCAGATGTCCACATCTCCTGTCCGCTTAGCTTCAGTTGACATCTGTTGGCATCTGATTCGTTATTCAAACACATCTCCTCTTCTCTCCGCTTTGGACCCAGACGGCGGGATTGGAATCGCCCGGGAAAAGAAAGCGTCGGCCGTCCCCGTCAAACCTGGCGACGCACCGTGCTAGCGGAAGCGGCGAGCATTGGATTGACGTGGAGCGAGGTGAAGCGTGAAGCTCAAGACAGATCGCGATGGAAGGCATCTGTGGACGCCCTCTGCCCCATCAAGGGGACATAGGACCTTAAGTCAAGTAAGTCAACACTTTGGTGGATACCGGGCCTTAGACTTGTACACACTAAAATTCCACCCTGTTCGGACGGCGAGCAGTGAGTTACTCGTCGGCCGATCATGAAACATTGCCAGGTCGACAGCTTGTCGTGCTACACGCGCCACCAAGAGCTGTAAGCAATCTCACAGAGTACTAAACGCGTGCCAGGGTCGCGGGACTGTATAAACTGGTAACCGTGACCCTAGAACGTAAAGGTTATTGAAGGAACGCACTGAATTTTAGTTAGTACAAGTCTGACAGTCACTTCCAAGCGGGAATCTTTTGCTGATTTTACCACGTTATATAATATTTTTCTAGCAGTTTTACTTGTCTGTTTGTCAATAAAGTAAAGTAATATTTACTTCAAACATAGCCTTGTTAATTAATTGTCTACCTGTCGCTCCAAAAATTGTCTGGTAAATATAGTTATTAGCGATAAGACTCCATTATAAATGGTTTTATAAACGAACGACGTTCAAATGTTAGTAAGTGTACAATATAATAAATTATTCTATTCATACTTTTTTTAATCTATACTTTTTTTAAAGAGGTAATGTTTGTTAGCTTATATTAAGGGTTAACCTTCGGAACTATGGATACGATAGAAAATTCTTTCCGTAATAATATTTATACAATCTACTAGCCAAGCAACGTGTAAACATCCAGAAGACGCAGGTTCGAGCCTTGCTCGCAAACTTAATTTTTCGTTTCTTTAAAAAAATATCTAAGCTATCTAAGCTAAGCTATCTGTTCTTGCAATAGCTAGTGCTATTGCAAGAACAGAGCTGTAATGCCGTATAATACAGGCAGCAGACAGCCTCAGAATTTACAAGTTACATGAAGCGATCAGGATCACAGGAGAATAGTTTAACAAAAACTAATAATTCGAAAACTTCCTAGCTTTTTCCCAACCATATCGGCTTCCTGTCGAGCCAGATGCAGCTGAATATCAGTATTTTACATGGAAAGACTGCCAATCGGACCTCTACTACCCAGTAACTGGGTAATGCGCTACCCTATCGTAAGACTGGTGGTCAGACTTTTAGAGATTCTGACTAACTGTCAAAGATCTACAAAATGACACGCGGGACCAACGGCTTTACGTGCTTACCGAAACACGGAGGAAACTCGCTATGACAGATGGACACAGACCAACCTTGCCAAGTGCGGCTTAACCCGGAAGAAAGACCTGTGTGGTTGTAATTATTTAGCCAAGAGCTCTTCAAAACAAAAACTAATAATTTTCTAACATAATATTTTAAGCGAAAACTTGGAAAGCCTGGAAAAACAAAGGATACCATTATTTTCAAGGGAAATAATTTTCCAATTACTATCAAAACATCACAGACTGAATTTCAGCTCGCAAAGTTTCAAATTCCTGCCTTCACAGTACACAGAATATTCCATGGAATGAAATCAATCAATCAGTTTCCAGGAACTCCTGTTAAAACAAAGGAACTAGGTCAAACCTGTTATGTCCGGGGATGGTACTGTTTTCATAACGATACCTGAAACTCCTGATTGAGCCTGGCCGCATGTTTTTCCTGATCAGGAATCCTGATCCGTTTTCTATCCGTACACAGTGAATTTATACAAATGTGTGTGCATGTTTTGGGTGTGTTGTTCAATTTTATTCATCATTTCGAATTCCGAACGGAAAAAAAAACTGATTTATGCGGCCAGGCTTAAGGTATTGTCAAACCGGTATCGTTATATTATTCTAAGGTTATTATATTATTATTATTATTATTCTAAGGGTGCTTGTACACGATGCATGTAACCCGCGCCAGTGCCTCAACATGCTCAAGCTATTTTACCACATTTATAGAGTTGTATAATTTGTTAGTTTACTTAATAAGAGTTAAGTGTATTTGTAGGGAGCATGCTCATTGCTATCAAACGAGCACAAATCATGATTCCAGCTACCTTTTAGAAGAAACAAGCCATAAAAGAACTAGAGTTCGTCAATACCTAGAATTTCTAAAGCTCTGTTCTGAAATACTTCATCCATGAAAGAACCACTGTACCTTAGATAGTTCTACCGTCGAGTAAAATTGCTACGTTCCGGTCTGAGAGCACAATGGCAAGCACATGAGACGTTTAAAGTTGTCTCCGCATGGCAGGCACACTGTAATGACATAGGGGGCATCTCAGGTTACCTAGATGTACTGGATCCTTAATGTAGGTAGCACAATATGCTACCTACTCGTCCATTAAGGTGATTGCGTCGATGTAGCCCGCGAAATTCAAATACTTTTACGTTTTTTGCAATTTGCAGGCCAGTATACTTGTTATTACCGCAATTCATATTTTGATAAAGTTACAACATGTCACTGGCTTGCAAATTGCAAAAAACGTAAGAAAATTTGAATTTCGCGGGCTGGTTGGAGCATCCCCCTTAAGAGGACAGAATAGCTGCTGCCATTTCAAAAAATAGGTATTTAGAAAAAATCGTACTGTCCCTCTCACGCGTTGAAAAAACCCCGAACGTGCGATAGAGAGCGTTGCAGCTCGTGACTGACTGTAAGTATTTTTTATATGAAAGGACATGGTCCACAATGTATGGACCAAAAACCCAGAATCAAAGTGTAGTCGATACGGTCAAACTGTATGCAGATGGATTCCCTAGAACTATCTTAATAATCGTACCAAGTTACAATATCCTAATCCACGGCATATCGGAGTTATGGGCTGAGAAGAAGTTTGCCAAAAAGTTCCACTTGCTACTGGATTTCACGTTTGTGTTGCCAAAATAGACATGCTGCCGATAATATCTGCGTACCAACGATGCTATAGCTGTTATTACACAAAAAAAAAGTGCCAATTCAGTAACCCCGGACGATGACGCGTCGACGTCGCGTTGTGTTCTACCCGCGCCTCAAAGAGTGTCAGCATGATGACGAGGGACTCTAGAGGGCCAAAGCCTGCCGGCGTCGCGGGACTTATCAATTTACCGTGACCCTGGAACGAAAAAGGCTATTGAAGGACACCGTGGATTTTAGTCAGTACAAGTCTGACAGTCCCTCCCGGTCTCCCTGAGTTTCCGGAAGATCATTTGATGATTTTACCACGATTTAAAAAAAATAGAAAACCATTCAATGAATGATCATCTGGAGAGATGCCGCTGCAATTAACTGCTATGGATGCCTGCCAGCAGCACTCGTGTCTTCTGCCCTTGTTTAGTTTTAACTGTTGTTGTTCGGTTTGTGCTGACTTTTTTTTTTTTTTTTTTTTTAGCGTGGTAAAATCATCAAATTGAGTCCTCCAACCCCGGGCAGGGCGGGAGGGACTGTCAGACTTCTACTGACTAAAATCCACGGTGTTTCATAGCCGTTACGTTCCGGGATTACGGTTAGGGAATAATCCCGCGACCCCGGCAGGCTTTGGCCCTCTGAGAGGGGGGCCCCGTCATTATGCTGACGTTCTTTGAGGCGCGCGTGGGACAAACGCGCCGTCGACCCGGGCATGGTCCTTGGTCGGGCAGCATATCTAGTTGCCCTTACTCGCTGCCCGCATGCCCGCGCCTACGGTGGCCGGAGATCATCTTGGACAAACCGTCGCCGTGGGCGCCTACCACTGCGGCTGGGGCGGAGGGAGGACGCTGTCCTCTCTCGCTCGCGGCCTGCCTCCTCCTTGACGAGCATTACTGCCTCGCAGAAAGAGCTGACCGCTTCCCACTCCGTCTCGCCCCGCAGCATGGCCGCAACCAATGCCGGGCGCGAGAGGTCTCCGCCTATCGCAGCCGTGAGGACACGTCGGTGCTCCGCCCAAGCTGGGCAGTCTTGCACCGTATGCTCCACCGTGTCCTCCGGGCGATCTTCGCAGTGGTGTCTGTGTGTGACTAACAATAAACTTTTATTTCTTTCTTTCCAAAGTACGTCTTTTGATGGATGGCCCAAGTAAAACAACACTTGCTGAGAACAATCTGAGGAAGAGTTGCCAAAGTTAAGCAACATTCACCGAGGTCTGTCTTTGAATGGGTGACCACTGTAAATTAACATTTCTCTCAGATGTACATCAATTGCGACTACTGTTATGTAATGCTGGCACTTTTTAGGGTTCCGTAGCCAAATGGCAAAAAACGGAACCATTATAGATTCGTCATGTCTGTCTGTCTGTCCGTCCGTATGTCACAGCCTTTTTTCTTCGAAAGTATAACAGCTATCCTGTTGAAACTTGGTAGGTAGAATGATGTATTTAGTGAACCGCATTAGGAACTCAAAAAAAAATTTTCACCGGACCCTTACGTGTGGGGTATCTATGAATGGGTCTTGAAAAATGATATTGAGCTTACTAACATCATTTTTTTCTAAACTGAACAGTTTGCGCGAGAGACTTCCAAAGTGGTAAAATGCCCCCCCCCCCCCCCTGTAACTTCGCAAGTGAATTATAAAGCTAAAAAAATATATGATGTACATTACCACGCAAACTTCTATTGAAAATTGGTTTGAACAAGATTAAGTAATTCGTTTTTTATAATACGTCATAAACCGTACATCCTCAATTAACTTTTCAAAGTTACAAGGATCAACTACAAACAAAAACTAATAATTGGGCAAAACACATCAACTACATCACTACAAAAGCATGGATAGCCTGTGGAGTGCAAGCGAATGCTTGGCAAATTGGGGGATAGTCCCAAGACCACTCACTGGCTATATACTGTCATACTGACCGACAGTCACGTACGGCTCATTTCTGGTGGCTCCAGAACAAACCTGAGCACAACCCAAAAAGACCTCGAAAACTGCAGCGATTTACTTGTATGGCAATTAAGTGTATGACAACTGCACCCACCGCTGCCCTACAGGCAATGCTTGGACTGCCACCTCTACACCTCATCGTGCAGAAAGAGGCGGCCCTGCCGCCTTTAGGCTTCATGCCACCCTAAACAAAGACTCAAGAATGAAAACACGCGAATTTTAAGAATGATGCGATCGAACAACAGCCAATGATGGCATCACCCTGCGACAAAGCCCCAAGACAAAACCACTTTGTCCAAATGCACTACAGTATCACACTTGCAGAAGAGCAGTGTGACTATTCAGGTCCGAAAGAGCTGAGGATATACACAGATGGATCAAAGAATGATTCCGGAACCGGGGCTGGAGTCTTCTCACAGGACCTTAACATAAATATATCCAGCTGGGAATGTACAACACCGTTACCAGGCGGAATGCATGGGCATTATACAAGCAGCATATGCGATAACTCCAGATTGAGTTACAGACACCCATATACGTATACTCTCTGATAGCACCTCAGTCCTTCAATCGTACACAGTGAATTCATACAAAGGCGTGTGCGTGTTTTGTATGTGTTGTTCAATTTCATTCATCATTTCGAATTCCGAACGGAAAAGAACTGAAGGTCTGAAGGACTGATACACAGTATGCTAAAAGAGTATGCTTATGAGAATGCTTATGAGCATGCTTCATTCGAGCATGCTTATGAATAGTTTACATTTGCTAACGTTTGCTAGCATTTATGTTAACTATTTGAGCATACCAAAATTAGCATGCTCATTATTAGCAAATGGTTTCGATACACATGCTACTAAGTAGCATTTGCTTAAAAGTAGCATGCTCTCGTGCTTTAGCATGCTAGTTTAAAGCATGTGTTTCTGTACCTTGATGTATGCGGCCAGGCTTAAGGTATCGTTGAAGTGGTATCGTTATGTTGTTCTAAAAATTCATGGCTTGAGAGCATGGAATCAGAGCAACTGTAGGAGTACAGTGTAATTTTAGTTAGTGAGAATCTGACAATACATGCCTCGTCCCATCTTGTCCTCCCGGGCTCAACCCAGCCCGGGAGGACACATTTGATGATTAATAACAAGTAAAATACATTTTAAAAAATAAAGATTCCGACGAATTGAAAACCTCCTCCTTTTTTTGAAGTCTGTTAAAAAAGGAAAACAAAACTGATCTTTTCAGTTATGGCGAAATTAACGAAATATCCCGTAAGTGTGGTCCTGGAATCGGAGGTATTCAATGGCCCGAAAGCATCTTAGTGGGCAGAAAAAAAAATGTCCATGTTCATTTTCAAGCCCACCCGTTGTGAAACTCGGTCCAGGCCATCGAGCATCATGCTGAGTTCCTCCATCGACTAAATACTGGTTTTCAGTCTAAGACTGGAAGCCGAACACAACATATTATCTGGGAAAAGGCTGACTTTAGTTTAGATAAAACATAAAATGACATTGCAATCCCTGAAAGTTAAGGCATATACATATTTGTACGTCTCTGCTATTTTACCACATTTATAGAGTTGTGTAATTTGTAAGTTTACTTAATAAGAGTTAAGTGTATTTGTAGGGAGCGTGCTCATTGCTGTCAAACGAGCACAAGTCAAGATTCCATAGCTACCTTTTAGACGAAACAAGCCATAAAAGAACTAGAGTTCGTCAATACCTAGAATTTCTAAAGCTCTGTTCTGAAATACTTCATCCATGAAAGAACCACTGTACCTTAGATAGTTCTACCGTCGAGCTAAATTGCTACGTTCCGGTCTAAGAGCACAATGGCAAGCACATGAGACGTTTAAAGTTGTCTCCGCATGGCAGGCACACTGTAATGACATAGGGGGCATCTCAGGTTACGTGTCTAGATGTACTGGATCCTTAATGTAGGTAGCACAATGTGCTACCTACTCGTACATTAAGGACCATGTAAACGATTGTATAGTTTGTCAAATTTTACGTGTTTGTCAAATAACTTCATCATCTGCAGATTTGTTTAACGCGTTGGTTATACATAGTAAGCTTTTCTCGTTTAATTATGTGTGTTTAAATGATTTGTTTTTTTTTTTTTTGTCGCGATTATTTATTGCAAACAAGTTTAAAAAAACCTGTACGGTGATGTTTGCTAAAAAAACACTGGGAAAGTCAACGCCAAAATGCTTAATTTGATGGTTGGTTTTATCGTTTACGCCTTTTATATTGGGGTAAGAAACGGAAGCGCCTGACAGACTTGTACTGACTAAAACCCAAGGTGTTCCTTCAATAATTCTTGACGTTCCAGGGTCACGATTACCTTTAGTATATAGACACTCCCGTGACCACGGATCGAATAAGTTGTACTTAAGATGTTACTTTTGATATTATTATCCAACCCCAACTGAGATCGATGATATTTTGGATGTAGGTACTGTTATCAAAGTAAAATAGTGACGTTATTTCGTTATCAAAATTAAAGTCCCTTCCGTCATCGACTCAAAAAAATAATATGAAAACACTTCGTTATCTGTCACCAAACTTGTTTTAATTGCAAAAGCCATTATCATTATCGCTCTGTTTGAATTTATATAATTGGGAATGTTTACTTTTTTATTTTATTAGCCTTGACGATTATTATTAAGAAATAATATTGTTGTAATAAAGTCCCGATGAGCTACAACTATAATAAGTACTTTCTAGAAATCAATCTGTTCTGTGTAACCCCCGGAAAACTTCGAAATTCTGTTCTCAAGGCCATCAATGATCTAATACAAAACACTTTTTCTCCTAACTTATTGCAAACAACTCAACATTATCTAGATATTTTAGCTTAAAATCACTGTTTCTTTTTATTTTTTTTAAAGTATATCACTTAATACTACATACCTAGTTATATCTTGACTACTATTATCTTTTCTTTGAAGCGTGTTACTAATATTTTTGCATATATTCTGTGAGTAACGCTGTTGAATATTGTTAATTTTAAGTATTATATTTGTATTATCTATTATGTAATTGTTTATTGTTTCAAATCAAATGATATAAAAATGAAGATTTAATACCTAATATTTTAAAATGGTGCCATGAAAAAGATTGAAAAACACTGCTCTTATTGACGGACTACATATTTTCAATTTACTCATGCAGCATACTACCCAATTAGCGGCTTTACTATAGTTAGTGTGGCCCCAGCATATTAGTAAAGTTTCGTCCAAGATTATACTTTCGAGGACTTCATTTTTCAAGGCAATCAGCTTTGAGTCCCTCTTCATATAGACTTAGGAGACTTCTTTGAAAAAGTCTTCATATTACAAGGCTTTATGAACTACTCTACGGTTGCATAGACTACTTATCTACCATAGAGTAGAGAGGATATCTAATTGAAACCGTCACCTCTTCTTGCCTTTTGAGCAATGAAAAAAAATTCATCTTATTCCTTTCAAAATAGTCGCAGTTCTTTTATGATTTAAAATCATGCATTTTATCATAATCGTCTTTAAATTTCCGAGTAAATGTCCATTATAACAATAATACGGTATTTACCGTTAGTGAGGCCTGATTATTTTTCTTTCTACACATTTTGAACAAATTCGTTTTTCAATTTATCCGGTCTAGTTATCAACAGATTCAAAAAACGCCAATAAATTTTCAGTTTCATCACTTCCTCAGAGGATAAAATAAGAGAAACACATATACCAGGTTGTTTATCATTCTGCGCAAGTCACGAATGTTGATTGAGGGTATTGCACCCTGCGATACCGTGATAGACAGACGATATACCTACCTATAATATATGTATATTTACCAATAGATACATATGTTTCGGGTTCACGCAAGACTTCCCATGCTTGCTCTACGGTAGAACTTGCTTGAGTTATATATAGGGTGACTAGTAATTAGTGTACGATACTTAAACACGTCATTGTGCTTATGATAAAAATATTTTGAATATGGAGCAAAGTGGATTTTGATATCAACTTTTTGAGTTACCTATGAGCAAACATAAATGTGCTGACAGCTGGTTTATTAAGCGTTTTCAGATACATACCTATATGCTACTAAACTAGCATGTTAAAGCACGAGCAGCATGCAAGTGTTTAAGTATCGTACACTAATTACCAGTCATCAGTCATATAGAAGACTAGACTTTACTATTTAACCGGTAAATATGTAGATATATTTAAATGTAAACTATCAGCATGCTCATAAGGATGCTGTTTTTGCTAGTTAGGAGCTTACTAATCGGCTGACAATATGTTTTGTTTTTTTTTTTAATATTATAGACATTGACGTTAAATACATCTTTGACAGTTGTTACGTTTGGTATTCAAAAGCTCGAAAACCAAGTCTGACAACCAGTCTTACCAAGGGATATTGTAGGAACTAGTTACTAGGTTGTGGAGATCAGACATTCAGTCGCTCCATGTAAAATACTGATATTCAGCTGCATCTGGTTCGACTGGAAGCCGACCCCAATATAGTTGAGAAAAGGCTAGGTAGATGATGATATTCTGTTATGATTCCAATTTATTATTTTATATTTAGCTGGCTTTTTTAGTAGCCTATTTTCATTGTCAATCATTTTTCAAAAAAAAAAAAATTAAAGATAGTTTTTGTATAGGTAAGTATTTAAAATGAATCTGAATCTTTGTTATTTTCACCGTTGCAACTATAAAATATCGAAAAGACAATTAAGTATTTATAACGATGAGCATAATTAAATATTATGTGAGACATCAAGCAAACAAAAATATAATAATTATTACAAATTGGGTGACAAAATATTTACAATCAAAGTACCTATTGGGTAGATTATAATTATCCTCTAATAATATCATTATCCTTATATTATTCAATCATAACTTGATTATAATACCTATATCAAAATTTTCGCATACAATTTTCTTTTAATGGTTCCACATTAAAATGGGAGCCAGAACAATATCACTTAAATTGATAAAGTAGATAATAACTTGTAGAAAAAAAACCATAGGTATCAGCTGCAAGATTCTTTGTTTTTGTTCTGATTTTCTTATCTTTGTTTTTCGATAAACTTGTTTTTGTTATATAAATACGCAAACTTTACGCAAATAGATAATCGTGCATCGCAGCTGGGGTCAAACGCAAATTCCGATTACGTCGCGGTTCAATCTTGTGCGTCTTACATTTTAAAAATATTCCTAAAATAAAAAACCGATTTTTATCATAAATTATCTTTTTTTTTATTTACCGATGTCCATAAATCAGGAGTTCGTCCGACTCAATAAAGTCCGCTTTATAAACCGCACATGATTGATGATCTACACCTATGTATGAGTCGCCAAAACTCGCGAAAAACCGTAAACGATCGTGCCAGGCACTAGCACACAATCAATAACCGGAACCTTTCCGTAAACAATAACATAAGAACCTCCAAAACCTCCTTTCGAACACAAATTAACCCACTAAATTAAAAACACCAAAAAAAATACGAGGAAAACATACAAAATGTACACAATTTAAATTCGTCGAGTAATCAATATCATTGCGACCTAGTTTACTCACCAAAGTTATGCGTTAAACAACACTCCCAGAAGGCACTGTGTTTTCCTAATAAAATACTTTAAATCACTGCCACATGTTTATTTTATTTAAATTTTACACTTTAGCGTGGATCGATAAGTCTACCATGCTGGTACAACGGCCGTCTGTGATCAGAGCGCGTCCATTCAATACTGGGAGAGGCATGCGTAGAGGGACGCTCGCCTCGACGCCAAGCGCGGGAAAAATGACGTTTTGTTTTTTTAAGATGAAGAGCGGAGGAGCACGGACGTTCACGTTACAGCCAAGAGATAAACGTGACACTAAATAAATATAATTTCATTTAAATGTTGTGTTAGCAAATATTCTTGATAGTAACTGTTTTAATTCTAGAATTATCAATGAGTATACTTACAGTAGCTGCTTGCGTTTGTTACATTGTGAATGAGCAATAAATTAAATGGTATTTCCGTTTAGATTGATGTTCTTGTTCATTATTTACTCAATGACAGTTTGTAGAACGGTTTTTCACGCTATGAAAGAAAAAAGGCTGTATTTTTTTACCACTAACAGTAAACAGACGGTATTTAGGTAGGCAATCATTTACAACATGAAAAATAAATCATTAACAATTTCGAAAGAAATATGATAATGCAAATACATTATGTATTATCTATATACTTCACAACACATCGCCTACATTTTCCGGCATTTCCGGACCGTAACTGTGGGCATTTTCCAGGAATAACATTATTTATAGATTCAGTGTACATGTACCTAGTTTGAACAGTATTATCGGCCAACAAATATAAAAAAAAAGGTTTTTCTAGGTTTTGTTTTGGTAGGTACCAAGCATATCCAGAATGTATTAGAAACATATTCTATGTCTCTTTTTTTAATTTAATGGCAATGGATTCTGGCGTTATCAACTCTACTAGCTCCTGGTTGAATATACAATGTAATTACTTAAAAAAGGACCACAAATTAATTTTTAATTCAATTTTCTTTACTTTTATGTAAGTTAGAGATATCTATTTAAATATTTTTTTAAATACAAAAATGAAACATTCAAAAATACAAACACATAATATATTTCAAAGAAAAATACCATCTACATTTATTCACTTATTAGTTATTAGGTATGAAAAACTAATTAATTTAAAACATTCAGCCTATTATTTTATTTAAAAAAAGTACATTAAAGCCAATTTAGAAGTTCCATTTTTAAACCAAGCTTCAAGCCTTGTTACGTCACTTTTGAAAATCGAACAGTGAAATAGCGCCATGGGCATCGGACTATACAAACCCTTTGAAAATCGACGATATTAATAAATATTTTTTTATGTTTACTCTCATAATATTTATTTAGGCAAGTAATAAACCATTCAAAATCAATAAAATCGAAACATTTTTTTATCTATAATTTTATTTACTTTGACTACATATTAAGATATCAAAGTAAACAGTGTAAAGGAAAAACACCAGGCACATAATATAAGCCGTTATGTATCTGTATTAAACTGTGAAACATATTAAGGAAATGGAAATACTTGGCAGCGTAGGTCAGGACGTCTGGGCTGCGTTTAAATCCTTTATCCAGTTTAATTTTATACTGACTAAATGTCAAACAGCCCGTTTAAGTACACCAAGAGGTGAAAAATTATACCAATTAAAATTTAATCTGCCCCGTTTACGGTCGTCCTTAGGTCTATGTTTTTGCTGAAAGGAATAAATTTTTGCGACCTTTTTACCACGCAAAATTTTATCCTGCTGTCAGATTGACATTAAGTTTTGTTGTTTTGCTAGATTCTCACCGTAAAAACGAATATTATTTTTATTTTAGAGAGTAAATATTATTTGTGGTTTATGGATTTATAATAAACCGGCAAATTTATTATTTGTTCAATAAACTGAGCTGTCAATTGAATTTGACAACTAACATTGGCAGAAACTTATGACTCCGTTCAGCGAAACCTCGCTAGTTTAATTTTTTTCCGGCGAAAAACCGCAGAAGGATTTAAACGCACCCCTGGCGTCGCACAACCAGTGAAAATAAACACCGTTAGGCTGGTTACAGAACTGACAGCTTAAGGATTTAAAAAAGGAAATAGGAATCGGCTTCATAAAGTCGCTGGCATAATTCGATGAAATAAAAAACAAAGCCACCGACTTCCGAAACAAAAGTTATTTAAGGTTGATTATCGCGGTAATGGACGTTTACGACATATAAACACTTATTGCTAAATGCCGTTAGTGTGACTCGACTATTAGAAGACACAAAAAAAAAAAAAAAAAAAACGACACCGGCGTATCATCCTCTCTCGTCCATTTTCCCTACAAATGCAGAAACTACCAATTCCACCGATATCGTGTCGTTACAGTTATCGTTTAATATGAAAACGGTTATTGGGCATTTGAAAGTTCGCCACAAAAATAACTCCCCACGAAAAAAGCCAAAGGTTTTTTTTTTTATTTATTGTACATACATTCGACCCGTTCCTCACGGGGATAGCAGAACAATTAAATTATAAAATCCAGCACAAATCTACCCAAAACTTGGACACCAGATAAGATTTATGTACAAAGGCGAGCTTAACCCGGAATTGGGTTTTCTTACAGCAAACTTAATTAGTTCAGAAAATTGATGCTTTCAACATGACTACTGTCCTCAAATATGTATGTCTCGTTTACCGCCAGCCTTACCTGTCATGGGATACTTATAGGGGGTTATTATACTGAACGGGCTGACCTGCAGCGGTCGACAACCCTCCGAATGAGGTCAGTGGGGGGCGATCTCACTCTCTCCTTAAATATTCAGCCTATTATTACCCTTTGTGATGCAACCGGGGTAATAACTAACTAACTAGCTAACTGAACTGTTTTAATGGTGAGCGTTATTTGAACGCGATTATAGCGGTATTCATTTTGATATTTCGTTTTGTGACTGATAGGGATTTTAGAATTGTGGTTGAAACTAATATTAATTGTATACCTATATTTGACACGCTGATATACGGGGTGATTTTTTAAGTGGGTATGGAAGAACTAAAAACTACTCAAAATCTACTCAAAAGTCTCTAGGTCAACTTATTTGAAAACTAAAATTGCACATTCGATTTTTGAAAAATCAACTTTTTTTATTCCTAACCAGAATCACTGATTTTGAAAATAGTAAACGACGCTTGATAATGTCACCTTAATAGGGATCAAATGTATGACGTATAAATATATTTATTATATCGAAAATGTTTTGTCAGTCTACATAATTATTGCTGTCTTCGTCAGTCTATTGCACATCAATATTCAGCGGTAACGAAATTTGACCTTGAAAGTATCTAAAAGTCGAAGCAGTAAGGTCTATTTTCGTAGCACCAGTATCACCTACCAATGATGTTCCTTTGACTCTAATAGTAATTTAATCAACACTTATGTAGCTCTCGTTACTGATTCCAACAGCTATAATTAAGGTTCGATGCAAGTTTGGATATATTTCAGCTTTATTAAATGGAGGTCGATTTTTATAGTTCCTAACGGCTTCGCTTCGGAAGGTTCCTGTGTCTGACAGGGAAGAAGGAAACGCCGTGCCACCACTGCAAAGATCGCCCAGAGGACACAGTAGAGCATACGGTGCAAGACTGCCCAGCTTGGGTATAGCACCGACGTGTCCTCACGGCGGCGATAGGCGGAGACCTCTCGCGCCCAGCATTGGTTGCGGCCATGCTGCGGGGCGAGACGTAGGAGTTGTATGCATTGCTGGTAAAAGGCTCGTCAAAATACCAGCTGCCTAACATTTCGGAAAATACAAGTCTAATATTAATTGAGATATTTCCATATTTATTATTTCTTATCAGTACCTAGGTAAAGATGTCTGGAGTAAAATATGATGCACTCGGCATATTATTTGTATTTATTAACAATGTTTGAACAGTAATTAGCAGTATGTTGTATTTACTCGTGAACAAAGCCGTAGGAAACTGAGAATGTAATTATTGTTGCTAATTTACACCAATATGAAGGACAGGTGGAGTAAGTACGAACAATGTTGCAAATTCTAGAGACTATGGTAAGTGATTTGTTTTACAATAGTGGTGATTTTCGATACCTTCTACTGGGGCCACACTAACGGGAAATTCCGTTAATTATCGAGATAATAATAATAATATTCAACAACTATCACACAACGCCATTTAGTCCCAAGCTAAGCAGAACTTGTGTTATGGCTACTAGACAACTGATATACATACTTATATATTTCTAAATACATACGTGCATATTATAGATAAATTACACCCAGACACAGAACAAATGATCGTGCTCATCACACAAACATTTGACCTAGGTGGGAATCGAACCCACGACCTCCGGCATAGCAGTCAGGGTCACTAACCACTAGACCAACAGGCCAGGAGGAGATGATAGAAATTTACACTAGTTTTTCCCAGTGGTTTCACCCGCACTGCTCGGTTTATACCTTGTAGCTTGATGTTCTAATACCTCGATAAATATATATTATACTCGTACTATCAAAGAAAATAATAATACAAGAATATAATATTTTCAATTGCAACCAGTAGGTCCTGTGATAGGCGCCTACTATCAATCGAACTCTTCAAATAAACGGTTTGAAATCCATTGTCGCAATATTTAACGGCATTTCCCGTATGACTAGTGTGTGTGTAATTGTACCTTGAATGTTCAAGGTACAATTACTCGGCTTTTTTGCGAGTGACTTCCTCCGTGTAGATTTTGGTATTTGCCACTTGTTCGATTTCGCAAGTTATGGGCATTAATTTTAACAAAGGAGTAAGATATCCGACACTAAACATTTCAATATTTTCTGTGCAAGTACATAAGTGTTCAATTTGACGAACGTTTGTAAAGAACTACAATTAAGTACTAAGTAATTTCTCAGTCAATATTTACAAAAATGTACTGCATTTCTTCAAGAAAGTTTCTCGATTATTATTTCCATAACGTTTTAAACCCACACTGTCTGCAGTCTTCACTTAGCAACATCAAGTCTGAATATTTTATGACCACCTCCATCGACTTCAACCAGGTTATCGACCAGGGGGTCTAAAAAGGCCATTCAATAAGTCATTTAAAAAAACTACGTTGTTTTTAAAAACCAGCTTGTATTGTTAAAGAATACTTACTAGAGACAAACTACGATATACAACATGTAACATAATTAACGCACATCTTGAAATTAGTTTGTTCAGAATCGTTTACTGAATCGATTTCTATGATTTTTAATATAGGTATTTTTTATCAAAAATAATTAAAACTACGGAAATTATAGTCACATTACCCCTGTACAGTCAAAACCAACTAAGATAGACCGTAAATCAAGGCAACAAGACTTAAAAGTGCAATTTTATTTGTATTAATACAAATTCCGTCATTCAGTACAAAATAAAGAAAAATAAACCGTACTGTATAATGACTAATTTAGTTAATAATAATGCATTTACATGTTAAATTAAAAATTCAATATAATTATGTAGATTATAACATAATATTCTATCTAATTGGGGTGTCTGAGAGTGTGCGTTAATTGTGTTGTATATGAATCAAACGAGCCTAAACTCTATGGGTTTGCGGTTTATTACAAAGTTCCTATAGCCACCTTCCAGCTCCATCATCAGAATATCAGCTCTATGTCATCATAATATTGCATTGTCACGCGAAAAGTTCTCTCATAGCGACCACGGACCGAAAGACTCAGCTTAGGCAGGCCTCACACTAGGAGGACCGACGACATCGTGAGGGTCGGGGGCAGCCGATGGATGCAAGTGGCGAATTGTCGTTCGACGTGGCGGTCTAAGGGGGAGGCCTATGTCCAGCAGTGGACGTCTTCCGACTGATCTGATGAAGATGATGATGATGACGTGGTATACACACATACACTTTAATTAATAACTCGCTACATCGTTTTCACATAGTGTACCACCTCAAAATGAATGATGTAACAAAGGTTCTGTAATAATTCTGGCGATCTAAAAAGAGTGTCCATGGAATTTCTTGCCCGTTCTTCTCCTTAGAGATCTACTTCTTGGAACGGGCATCTACGATACTTTCACAGTTTTTATGTCTTGTGACATGGGGATGTAGCATCATAACTTTTGTAGTGTTAAATAACATTCCTTTGATTTGTCTCTCAATTCAAAAGTGCCCGTAACTGGCCTACTTAAAATAAATGCTTTGATTTTTGATTTTGATACATACACGAGCAAAATTTCAGCTCAATCGGAAACCAGGAAGTGGATTCAATTTAACTTGCAAGATTTGGTTACAGACAACGGGACAGGTGAAACTGAAAACAAGCTTGTAAAAAGAATTTGATTCTAATCTATTGATTGAGCATTATAAAAAAATTATGCCATTTGATAGTAGCCGGTGATCGAGTGAATTCGCGTGCGGTTGGAGATGCCTATTGAAGATAAACCTATGACTGATGATATATACACCGTGACTTTTTAGTCGTCTTACAAAAGTGGTCCACTTAATGTATCCGACCTAAAATACGCGAGTTTATTTTGATGATGATGATTTATTTATTATTTATTTATTATCAATATTTAGTACAGCAGATAGCCATTACAACTAAATTAAAATATCCTGTCACTCTATCGTCTCACAGAACCGCAAACATTCCAACATTATCGTCTTCCATTCGTCAGCAAACAAGTCCAATCCAGGGTTGTTCCCACGAGCGCGTTGAGCATCGTCAGCATTCGAGGTGGATCGGGCTACGGTGCGGTGATGAAACTATTATATAAATTTTATCGCAATTTATATTACGATGCTGCTAAGCGGCCTTTTTAGACACCCCGGCTAATACCCCATACCTAGTGATTTGCCGTACTGTCTTTATTTGAAAAGTAGGTTAGACTAGAATAGCAAGACAGCCATCTATCGCAGGTCATTGCACCAGGCATTAACTTATAAATATAAAAAAATATGATTTCCCTAGAGACCGTGAGAAACTAATTTGCAAATTAGGTACAATCGAACAAATCAATATATTTTATGTGGGCAGGTAGCACAGATATACATAGATCTAGTGTAACTATTTCGCGTGTTTAACTAGCATACTGTTTGTTATTTGACACGTAAAATAAACTGGAACTTTGACAATTTCAAATTGACAATTTTTAAGGAAAAAAATTAGTTCTGGCTTCGCACACCAGAGGCGCTGTTCCATTTTTTCATACAAAAACGCTGTAAATACTGGAAAGACGTTGTAAAGTAAAAGAGTGAAAATTCCTGCTAAGGGTACTGAAATCGTAAGTCGACCGACACTTTCGGTGCATGTGC
The DNA here is from genome assembly GCA_036375495.1 of Agrotis segetum. Classification (NCBI taxonomy): domain Eukaryota; kingdom Metazoa; phylum Arthropoda; class Insecta; order Lepidoptera; family Noctuidae; genus Agrotis; species Agrotis segetum. The sequence goes on from JAQSVV010000039.1 coordinate 8,751,883, forward strand.
TTTCGCGCTCAGTCTGCCAAAAAACCTTCGATTCGGACAAACCGAGTGACATTTTCTAAGAACCTTGTGACAAGATTTGATAATTCTTTGTTGGTGTGCCATAGACATTTAATTGCAAATATTTTTCTTTTAGGTTTCAGCTTATCTTTTAGATTTTTTCATTCAGTAATGTACTAAATCCGAAGGTTCAGTTCTTGCTCGCCTTCGGCTTTTCCACGTTAAACCCTAAAATATAAAAAATTACACTGTCAACTTGCATACATTATTGTTTTTACAATCAGCTTTTCTCATTGCTTGATAGTGCTTTTTTTTTGGGACAAACCCACCACACTATTCCCAACCACTGCAACTCCTGAAGCCAGAATCAACAGTGGTAACCACCAGAAAAGCGCCGAGACAATGAAGCTCGACGTGTCCCGGAGAATGAATTAACCTGTCTTGGATCCTGCAATGAAATTAATCAGAAAAGAATAGTGGAGTCCCACTTCCCTCCATGCAAGCAGGAGACAGAACAAAACAAGGGCAATAGGCACAAAGGGACATTACAACTGGGAGAAGCCCAGTTGCCTAGCACCACGGGTAAAATGACTAAGTACTAATATTAATGGGTTCTAAATTGTGAGCTGTTATATTGATTCCAATAATAGGTATGGCAAAAACGCTTGAACGCACGGAAGTTTGTCGAGTTTCCACAAGGGCCGTATAGTAAACGACTCCAGATGTAGCCTGTACAGTATCCAACATAATATTGCTTATTGCTTATACAACATTGCTATTGATAGTGCTTGTGACATTTAAAAAAGGCAGTCTAAAAATTACACTCTTTTCTTTCAAATAGAGCGTCATACTTGCACTTTCGATTTCTATCTATATCCGTGGCAGGTACGTAGGTATAGCGGTCTAATACTGAATACGGCCTCTAGAAATTAGGGCAAGCCAAGCAACACGCGAAGTTAGCTTGTACCTTTGGCTTACCTAACATTAACATGGCTAGTTTACGAGTACTTCTGAATAATCGGCTTCGATAATAGAGGTCAACAAATGGGGGGCAGACGAGTAGCCCCTTCGTTTTACGGGGTGCGTTCGGTAGCAGCAAATCTTTTTGGCTAAGAGGGTAGGATAAAGGTGAAGCATGGTTTGGAACCCTAGAGTCGTCATGTCTGTTGTGTCTATGTAGCCCTTTTTTTGCCTGAGTCTTGTGCTGGGTGGAACGAATTTATGTCGAAAACTTCAGCCACTTTATCTTCGAAAACCGCCTGTTAAGAATTCTATCCCCTGTTGTAATGTAACTTACAGTCGAAGACACTAAAGCATATTTGCGCACTTTTATGTTACATTAGGTGAACCAGCGCCATAGAAATAGGTCCTGTTTTTTCAATGGTTCGGAAGAACAAAAATAAATGGCAAAACAATTTATGATTTGGGGGTACGGGGGGTCGCGGGATTTTCATCCCCAATACTTAAAGTATGAGAGTATTTTTCAATTTAATGCCTGACCTCCCAGCAATAAGCCAGATGGGGTTTCCTATAGGTCAAATTTTTGCAGCCCACAAAACCGTGATGTTGAAGTTATTGAATTATAATATTTTTCTAAACTGAACAGTATATAAAAAAACCCTGAGCTCGTAAACTCACCGATTACTACTAGTCTGCCACAATCAGCTCGTTACTCAATCGTAGCGTGCTTGAGGTTACGACCCCGTGAACGCCTACGTAATATATCGATTTCTTTGGCAAAGATAGAAAATTGGGTGATGGGCGGTGATTTATTTGAGGACAATGACTTTAATAGTTGTTGGCTATAATTTTGCTGCTACTTTTCGTAATTAGGAAAGAATAGATGTTGCCTGTGATCGTTTGTTTGTTTGTCCGAAATTAGATTGCCGGTTGCGATAAAAAGTAGTCCAAAACTGGTCCGTAAATTTAAAATCACTCAGCGATCTACGGGAAGGGTTTTGTCTGGCGTTTCTCTGCGAAATTTAATCTGTACCTAATTATCCAACATAGCAATAATAGCCCACAAATTAAAGTAAGTTGAAGTGGAAATAAGCCGGCCATATTAATTGCAGAAACGATTACAGTTCTCGAGTGGAGACTGCAGTTTTTTCAGAATAGGACACATCGACACTTCGACCACATCTTCGCTTACCTTCAGGCGAGATAGTTGTCAAACGTGAACCTATCTTTAATAAAAAAAAAATATGACAACCCGGTCGCTGAACTGTTCAAAAGGGAAACCGGAACCCCTGGAACCTTATGGGCTATTGAAGGAACTCGGTAGATATTATCAGTAAGAGTCGGACAGTCACTTCAACTCAAATCAGAGTGGGAGAACTTATTTGATTCTCTTAATAAAAGGTTGGCTAGAGTGCAAATCTCCGCAAGTTGGTCGGTTAGGGACTACGGTTACATTTATATGACAGTACCCAAAGTAGCCAAAACGAAAGACATTTAAAAAATATATAAATTTGGTCAATATGGTTCACTTTTGTGGACAACGCACACTTGTCCGGCTATTGCCAAAATAGTTAACATAAAAAGTGCTCTAAAGTCTCCTACCAAGGTTTTTTCATATCTACTATGGATTAAGATTTCCCCTTTGGCCATCCCCTTGTTGGCCAACGTAACAGAATGGCCCTGTATATTTATTTACGATATTTATTTATTATGATATTATGATTACCTATCCCCGTTACGCCACAACGTTTATCTTTTTGCGTAAGTCGCTAAAGATAAACAAACTATTTATGTTAAGAGCACACTTGGTGCATATGCGTATGTTCAACATGTTTGTCGGGTTTAAAACTGACAGAGTTAAGAAAACAAAGTTAAGTTTATCTTGATAAGTTAACGGGGTCATTAGCACGGTGCAAGCAGTAATGTTTAAGCCAGAAAAGAGTGAGCGTCCGTTTTTAAGTTATTCCATAGCTTTTACCGTTGGCTCTGAGCGCGGTGACCGAATCAAGAAATTCCGTAACGAAAATAAACCTTTTTTTTTTTTTAGCGTGGTAAAATCATCAAATGAGTCCTCTCACCCTGGGCAGGGCGGGAGGGACTGTCAGGCATCTACTGACTAAAATCCACGGTGTCCTTCTATAGCCTGTTACGTTCCGTCACGGTAAGGAAATAATCCCGCGACCCCGGCAGGCTTTGGGACGAAAATAAACCTAACGAAAAAATTCCTAACGAAAATAAACGTAACACCCCGTATCGTCTAACATCGTTTCAGTTCGACAGACTTCGGCACGGTGTTTGTTTTTCTTGAAGTTTCACTTAATTGACATGGCTGACCAAAGCTTAAAAAAAAAGAAAGAAAAGCATACGTTAATAAAAAATGAAATGCAATAGCTTTACCGCGGCAGTCCTCGAGTGCCTCACGTATTTTTTTTCTCTTTGAATACTTTTTTTTTTCCTTCTATAGATGGCTGAAAATAGCAACTTTGTGTAGGCACCTATGAACTATACGTCCAACGAACTTCATATACGTCACACGATATTGGCATTAAATAATTCCCCAGCTAAAAACCACCCCTGACTTCCAAGAAATACCTACGCACTTCGCTAATGGAGGCCTCTACATTATATCCATGCTAAAAATAGCGTGCATGTTGGCGGGATCAGAATAAACAGTAATTATCTAGTTGATCGTGTATTTGCTAGCTACACAGTGCCTCTTGTGTTCAATCAACTTAGCAAATATTTCATCATGATGAGAGAAAAGGGAACTGTGTTTTATCACGACGAAAATGAAAGATGTGTGGGCAGAGATTTCAAGATTCTTAAAGAAATTGGTGTAGGTTCATGCGCTGTTTTCGAATTTACGAATAATTTTTCCACAACTATCACACAGCGCCATCTAGTCCCAAGCTAAGCAGAGCTTGTGTTATGGGTACTAGACAACTGATAAACATACTTATATATATTTCTAAATACATACATAATATTATAGATAAAATACACCCAGACACAGAACAAATGATCGTGCTCATCACACAAACATTTGTCGTGGAGGTCTGATATGCAGACACTGCCTATCATACCTCCACAACCCAGTAACTGGGTAGTATAAAACCCCATAGTAAGACTGGTTGTCAGACTTCTGAGCTTCTGATCAACAGTAACGTCTGTCAAAGATCTTCAAATGACAGCCGGGACCAACAGCTTTACGTGCTTACGGAGGAAACTCGCTATGTCAGATAGCATAGTCATTCGTCCACGGACCAACCTCAGAGATCGGCAACCGAAGATCGGCACGTGCGATTGTAATTATTTAGTGCGAGTTTTTCATTCAAAATCAACTAATTTTGTACCGTATATTTTGTAACCCAAAGGGGCTGCCTCCACGAGCGAGAGAATCGCGGCGATATTATCGCCGTGCCACGTTTTTCTATACACTCTCTATGGAACCGTCTCCACACGGCGATATTATCGCCGCGATGCGACGAGTGGCAACGAGCGCGCAAAACGTCATTACATCGTCGCTAGCCCGCCACGACTAGCAACGCGACCGCCGCGCGCTCGCGGCGCTGAGCGACGAGCGCGCGGCGGGCGCGCTGTCAAGCGCAGCGTCATTTCAGCATTGCCAGCGAAGCGCTCATGTACACGACGCCGCCGCCGCGCCGCCGCCGCGCCGCTACCGCGCCTCTAGGCTGTGTACACGGTCGCTACCGCGCCGCCGCCGCGCCGCCGCCGCGCCGCCACCGCGCCGCTGCCGCGCCGCCACCGCGCCGCCGCCGCGATGCCATTCGCTAGTGTTTTATTTATCTAACAAAGGAGATGTCTCATTGCGGCCATATAATGTTTTTTTTTTGATAATTCAAGGATAACTTCTTCGTTTATGAATCGGTTTTGATGATTCTTTTTTTGTTGGAAAGAAGGTATTTCAAAGGCGGTTCCATGATATGGAGATTAGGGTTTGATGATGGAAGACCAGAGAAATCGAGTGGAGCTAAATAGTAAGAAATATCTGCTTTCCAACAAAAAAAGAATCATCAAAACCGGTTCATGAACAAAGAAGTAATCCGCGAATAAACATTAAAAAAAACATTATGGCCGAAATGAGAAACCTCCTTTTTCAGATAAATAAAACACTATCGAATTGGATTCGCGGTGCCAGCGCGGCGGCGGCGCGGTGGCGGCGCGGCGGCGGCGCGGCGGCGGCGCGGTAGCGACCGTGTACACAGCCTAGAGGCGCGGTAGCGGCGCGGCGGCGGCGCGGCGGCGGCGTCGTGTACATGAGCCCGAAGACGTCTTTGGCAACGTGACGTCAAGGAAACGCGGCGATACCGTTGTATACGAGTCGCCGCGGAATCGCCGCGATACCGTAACGACTCGCGACGATACGCGGCGGAATTATCGCTCGTTCGTGGAGATTATCCAACGATATAAGGGCGGACTCGTCGCGATTCTCTCGCTCGTGGAGGCAGCCCCAAAGGCAACGAAGAGGCCTAAAATGGAACAAACTGGTAATGCGCACCAATAGAATATTGTGCAATCGGTTTACCGCCGGACTCCAACAGGTTAATAAAAACTGAAATAAAAACAATAACGAGAATAGTCATAAAATTGATGTAGCAACAATGTACAACATAACATCTAAGATTCTTAGTAATACAAGATGTCATAGGTCATTTACATCAACGCCTCGACTGTTTAAAGTCCCCGCCTGGGGGTCTACCATAACCTCTGAGAGTATTGATTCAATTTCCCTTAAGAATCGGAATTTTATGAGGGTTCACAGACATTATTGCCAGTCTGAAACCATCGTCATCTGCCTTCTTTTTTTGGTCGGCTGCTGTCTAGTCAGATCATTTTAATTACAAGGAGCATTATATGAGAATTTATAGGTAGTTAAATAAGTAAGTAGACCAGAAAATCAGACGTAAGTCTTTCTAGGGGTTGTTGTCAAACTTCACAAATTATTGTCAACGATCCATAAATACTAAAAACTAAAATAAACAACTACAAACTAAACAAATTAAAGCTCATATCCGAAAGATGGCCTGTGTGCCGCCATCCACACGCAGAGAAATGTACAGCTACCTGTACGAGTACTTCTGGTTGCAACCGTGACAGCAAGACTCACTAGTTGACTTTACAACATTTCTAGTAATTAATACTAAGTAAGTAGTAGAGTTATCAAGGACAGTATTTATTACTAGAAATTTTGTTAAGTCAACAAGTGAGTCTTATTCAGCAGCGACACATTATTTGGCCATCAACCAAATAGAGTGTGATAAACAGTAGTCATAAACAGACTTTGATAAACGGTTATAGGTATTCCAAAACAAAGAAGACTCATGTGGCAGTTAGTGTAAAGTTACCCACGAGCTTTTATATTCCGCTATTAAAATAATCCTCATAACAGAGTTGGTAGTACAGACCCCAGTGACCTTTCAATGACTCCTTATTGATCGAATCGCTTTTTTATTAGCACAGCATTAGGATTGGTCGCTTGCGCATGAATTTTGAATGTTTCAATTGCACTTGATAAAGCGGAATTATTCGATGACGTTAGGATATTTTTTCATTTTTATTAAAAACAATTTCACTGTTTATTGGTAGTTATTATGGTTACATTATATTAGTGGCCATGGTATTTGAACATTTTAGGAACATAATTATCAAATTAGTTTATCCCCGAAGCGTGTGGATGGCAATCTATCAATAAATAAACATTTTTTCACTTCAGTAGCTCAAACATGTAGGTTTGGCTGCCTGAAATCAGTGAGCAAAATGCGATTTTGCTCACTAGTGAGACAAAGTAACTTTTTAATTCTTGGTTTCAAAAAGCCACAAATATCATATTCAGCCTTGAGTTAATCATACAATTCGAAACATTAACACTCTATCTCTTTCCCGCCAATAGAAAGAGAGAGAGAAAGACCAGCCCTTTCGAAGTTCCGATTTTGAATTCGGTCTCTAAGACAATAACGTTCGGGTACTAACTAAAGAAATTTTGCAAAAAGATAATAATGTCTTTGAATGTAATTTTTTGAATTTTTAACTTATTTCTGTATTTAAATGAAAATAAGCATTTACTGTAAATATTTATTTCTAGTTTCAATATTGTTGGTAAATATTTAAAAAATAAAATATCATGGGTGCTATTTCCGAACACGCCTTAATTTAAAAATAAAAGAGCGGGAATAAAATTTCATGGCTGGCGCAGTGTTGAATAAGTTAAAAAAAAAAATGAGTAAAACTAGCGACGAGAACAGTACTTATTTTAACACCGGAAGAGTTAAAACAACCTCAGAAGTCTCGAAGCGAGAAATATCTGAAACCATACCATGTCTTCAATGAATGGAGACTTACAAAGGGCGCAAGCAGTTTTTCGGAGACGGTGTTGCTATCTTATTTTTTAGATTTATCACAGACGAGGCGATTATCTACAATGTGGAGTATTTACTTATTGTTGAAAGCTACTTTAATAAAAAGTTATTTCAATCTATTCCTGTTTATTATTTTTCACTTCAGTAGCTCAAACATGTAGGTTTTGCTGCCTGAAATCAGTGAGCAAAATGCAATTTTGCTCACTAGTGAGACAAAGTAGCTTTTTAATTTTTGTTTTAAAAAAAGCCTTGCGAACACTTTAGAGCCTTGGTTTCGCTGTATGGTCTCTTTAACACGCGAATATCATATTCAGCCTTGAGTTAATCATACAATTCGAAACATTAACACTCTATCTCTTCCGCCAATAGAAAGAGAGAGAGACAAACACCAGCCCTTTCGAAGTTCCGATTTTGAATTTGGTCTCAAAGACAAACACGTTCGGAAATTTGTACTAACCAAAGAAATGCAAAAAGATAATAATGTCTTCGAATGTATTTTATTGAATTTAGCAATAAGTTAATTATTGCTGTATTTAAATGAAAATAAGCATTTACTGTAAATATTTATTTCTAGTTTCAATTTATGTTAATAAATATTTTGAATAATAAAATATTATGGATGCTATTTCCAAACACGCCTTAATTTAAAAATAAAAGAGCGGGAATAAAATTTCATGGCTGGCGTAAAGAGTTGAATAAGTTAAAAAAAAAAAAAACCGGCCAAGTGCGTGTCGGGCCACGCACAGTGTAGGGTTCCGTAGTTGCCCATCAAAATACTTATGCGAACTAACGAAACTGATTCGCTGAATTTAATTTTAAAAAGAAGAATTTTCAAAATCGGTCCAGGAGTCTTTGAGAAATCGGGGAAAATACATAAGAAAAAAGATTACAACGAATTTAGAACCTCCTCCTTTTTTTGAATTTAGTTAAAAATAGTTGACGATAAAAACCTACCTATCCCCAAAAAACATACCTACGGTATCCTCCCCCTCTCTACGGACTTCGCATAAAGCTGTAAAAATTAAGTTGACAAACTTACATTTGCAGTTGACTCCGATACATTTTGTTTCAGAAAATATGATATCAAGTACATTTTATAAGTTGGTCGACTTTTACTCGTAAAGTTGTAAAGCCTACTTAGTCATGATAATTTTCTTTTAAACTTCGTTATATATACTACTATTGTGAATTTTTTCACACCCCCAAACATAACCGTTTAGCTGGTAGAGGGGGGGGACACTCGAATCGAGCAAAATTTAGCACTTTAAAGCTTAATATTTCACAAACGAATTTTTTTATCAAAAAATTGTTAATGGAAACCATCATTATTTTTTAAAGACCTATTTAATGATACCCCACACTAAGGGGTACGCGAGAAAAAAAAAATCCTCACTTTACGTGTAAGTACTGGAGGTACCCTAAAAAAAAATATTTTACGAGATTTTATTTTACCACTTTTTTGGCACAACAAATCCGTATATTTACACCAAATTACAGCTCTCTAGTACTGTGCGTCTCTGAGCTAAACTGCGGACAGACGATAGGACGGACGGACGGACGGACGGACGGACGGACGGACATGGCGAAACTATAAGGGTTCCTTGTTGATTACGGAACCCTAAAAATGCGTAAAACTAGCGACGAGAACAGTACTTATTTTAACATAACCATTTAAAACAACAAATTATTAATGCAAAATTAAATTTCCTAACTCTAACTAAATATCTGAAACCATACCATGTCTTCAATGAATGAAGACTTAACAAAGGGCGCAAGCAGTTTTTCGGAGACGGTGTTGCTATCTTATTTTTTAGATTTATCACAGACGAGACGATTATCTACAGTGCGGAGTATTTACTTATTGTTGAAAGCTACTTTAAAAAAAAAGTTATTTTAATCTATTCCTATTTATTATTTTATCTCCTAAAGTGTTCTCGCTGCTGAAGTGAAAAGTTATGTGTGTTACACGAGAGCAAAGTTTTTTGCATCTCGTGCCTTTGAATCTCTCGCTACACTCAGGATTCAACTTTAGAATCACTCGCTACGCTCGTGATTCAATCCTTGAATCCTTCGCTTGCTCAAGATTCAAAATCAGCACTCGCAGCAAAAAACGACTTTGCTCTCTTGTTGCACAAATAACTATTATCTCCTAAAGTGTTCTCGCTGCTGAAGTGAAAAGTTATGTGTGTTACACGAGAGCAAAGTTTTTTGCATCTCGTGCCTTTGAATCTCTCGCCACACTCAGGATTCAACTTTAGAATCATTCGCTACGCTCGTGATTCAATCCTTGAATCCTTCGCTTGCTCAAGATTCAAAATCAGCACTCGCAGCAAAAAACGACTTTGCTCTCTTGTTGCACAAATAACTATTATCTCCTAAAGTGTTCTCGCTGCTGAAGTGAAAAGTTATGTGTGTTACACGAGAGCAAAGTTTTTTGCATCTCGTGCCTTTGAATCTCTCGCCACACTCAGGATTCAACTTTAGAATCATTCGCTACGCTCGTGATTCAATCCTTGAATCCTTCGCTTGCTCAAGATTCACAATCAGCACTCGCAGCAAAAAACGACTTTGCTCTCTTGTTGCACAAATAACTATTTTTTGTTATAATCGTCAAATGCATTCTCCTACCAAAAACGTGACGGAAGAAACTGTTAGGCTCTCGTAATGACTATTAAAGTTCACGATGTCCTTCAATAGCCCTTTAACTTCCAGGGTTACGGTTTCCTGATAAGACCATTCCATGACCCCCGGCAAGCTTTGGCCCTTTAAAGGGGCCCCGTCAAATTGTTGATAGATCTTTGCGGCGCGAGTTGAACCGAGCATGGTCCATGATCAGCCGGCAAGGCACCCGTAACTCGCCGTCCGCATGCCTGCACCTACAGTAGCCGGAAATCGCTTCGCGACATTCGTTACCGCGGGCGTCTCCCGCGGCGACTGAGTGGTGAGGTGGAAGCTGTCCTCGTCCTCTTCCTCACACGTCCCGCCTTCTCCTTCGGACTGCTTCGTAGTCGGAGGTGACTTCCCATTCCTTCTCCCCCCGAAACATAGCCTTTACCAATTCCAAAAGATCGGCGCCTTATGGCCTGCGATCTAGGACATCAAACCATCGTTTGTGGAGAAGCACCACATTTACACTCCCAATGACGATATAATACTAGACTCTGAGATTGGCCAACTCAAGGTCTGTTCTGTCTCAACGTATGTTTCCGGCTCACAGGATTGATCGAAATGAGACGAATATAAGACTTTTTTGCCTAATGTGTTGACAGACATCGGTCGACTGTTATTACGAGTCTAGTATTATATCGTCGTTGCACACTTCATTGTTTCGTGTTTTTAAAAAAAGAAAAAAAAATGGACAAAAGGTTTCCTGTTAAGCTTATATTTACATGTAGTTAACACCTACTCTGCTTGTGATAAATAGTACATAGACAAGCAGAATAGCATAATTAATGACGACTCGATTGATTGCGTCTACAGATATCCATCACGCTCTGAAAATGCTCATTGATCTAATAACTTGTGTTAATTAATGTGTGGAGGACACATTCCGTTGTAGTCTAGTAAAGTCCTGAATGTGTCCGGCTGTCTACTGTATGGTTGCGAGAGATGGGAGGAAGGTGATAGCGGGAGTTGCGTTTCTACGACTATTTTTTTTTCTCATCTTGTCTTCATCAATTTTGATTTAGGCACATAGATCTTTTTTTTTAAGCGTAGTAGAATCATCAAATGAGTACTCCCACCCGGGCAGGGCGGGAGGGACTGACAGACTCGTACTGACTAAAATCCACGGTGTCCTTCAATAGCCATGTTCCGGTATCACGGTAATGAGATAGGTCCCGCGACCCTAGCAGGCTAACTGACGTACTCTTATTAGAATTTTCTGTGGACTGTCAGTCCATGTCTGACAGTCAGCAATCTTGTGATTTGATTCAAAGCGCCACAAAAAAAAACTGCACAAAGCTTTTCTTTTTAAATCGATTAATTGCTTTTCTATACATCCAACATCAACTCTAAATGGCTGAATTTGGATTTCGTGACAATTTGTTTGAGAGGATTTACTATGAATGCCAACTTCAAATTGGCATTATCTAAAATGAGCGACATAATTATGAGTTTACGAATCGAAGAGTTGTGAAGCGTGCCCTGATGCATTAACGTACCTACCATTTTGTAATATAAATAACATATAGGTGTCAGTAACCTCTCGCAGGTACTTACATTTTAGATATTGTTTGCGGGTCATAGTTAGCATAACAAAAGCACACAGATTATAACAAAATGATACAGTTCTCGAGATAAAAATACACTTAAAAGATCTTTCATAGTGAATGTAAATCTGTAACTAGATAATCTAGTGACGCATGGCTTGGGTGCATATTGCGTCAAAACCAAAGACGTGTCTATAGAATTTTCTGTCCACACATTAATGATCTCGTTATGATAATTTCTGACGAACGTTGATCTCACGAGATAACATTTGCACGTAAGCAGATGTCTACATTGAAAATACACCCACATTTTAAGGCTACCTGTCCAAGGAGCGGAGAAACGGAGAAATATAGACTAATAGGATTGAAGAGGAACCGAAAAGTGTAACGATCTGTTAAGGAACCGTTTAGTGTATCGTTATCTGTTAAAATTTCTTTCTTTTAGCGATGCATCCGATACCGATATATCGGCGACGATATTTTTATGGCGATTCAAAGATATTCTAATTTAAAAATGTAATTTAAAAACTATGCCGGGGGAAACCTTTGCCAAGTAGACTTGCGAAATCGCCTTTCTCTGAAAAGTTTAAGAATTAAAGTTAATTTTAATTATGTCTTTTTATACATATAAAAAAAAAACTGATTTGTGATATTTATTTTATCGTATTTTTTTAATTCACAATAAACGTATCGGTATCGGTATCGCCGGTATCGGAAGCGGTATTTTTATCGGTAGCACGCAAAATACGCGCATATGACGTAGAGTTGCGGATACCAGCCCGTTATACAATACAAGAGTATCGGTATCGTATCGGCGAAAAGGCGTACCTATAATATCGATGCATCCCCTACTTTCTTTCCGTTTCTCCGCTCCACAGCAGCACTCGCCCTGTAGTCCTATTGTCTATTAACACAGCCTTATGACCGCAGCGCTCATTCCACGCTGGGACTAAAGCTGGCTATTCACTAATAAAGCTAGTCACAGCGACACTGGATTCACCGCTTCGCGCTGCACGATCGGAAGATCTCAAAACCGCCTCGTCGAAGAGTACAGCGATGTCATACAGAATTATAGAATGGCTGCTCGTATACAGCTTGGCCAGAACGGATTGAAACGGAACCAACGGAACTAAATTTTTTATTTCTGACAACGTTTTTTCAAATCTTTAATACCTATTTGATGTAAACAAAGACCGCAGGTTTGTAAGATTTATTATTGTGCCATAAAACTAACGTAATAAGTGAAACAAAATAAAATATAATCATTCAAAGTGCTGGTAGCACGAAGACAGTGGCGACTTCTGGTTTTCTACATTTTTATGTCAAGCTGTAGACGAGTTTTTTCCGCAAAAAAACTTTAGTACATAAACACTCGGAATGTACATAGAAACAGGCAGATAGGTAAATAGATCGATAGTTAAGTAAATAACAAACTGGTGTTCAATCAAAATTGGGCAGTGAAGTGTAATAAAGCTAGGTAATTGATTGGTGGATGTTTCCACTGACCCAGATTTACCTATATAGTAATTGGGAATTAGGTGTGTCCTATTGGCAATGGGGTGCGTCTCATTTCATATAAAGTTATTTGATATATTTTCATTTCAATAACGTTCACATGATATAATCAACGTGAGATATACCAACGGTTGATATAATTTCTCCACACATAATGTTTGTGTTACTCTAAAACTCATTTTAGTAATTTTATTTGATATAACGTTTAATAAAGCGAAAATCATTAAATGTAACGTTTGAAACGTATAATTTTTCAGTTATTTGACCTAGGATGCAAGAGCGAGCGAAGCGAGCTCGGGACTTGGGGCACCCCGACACGGACAGTTTAGGTTCGAAGGGGATGGCGGGGTCTGAAAGACCCCGCCATCCCCTTCGTGTTAGGTTACTTTAAACCCTGTACGCAGAAATAGGAGCCCCGCGAAGCGGGGCTCCGTCCAAGATTCACGGCAGGTGGTACTATTACTAGGTACATCAGTGTTAGATTACTTGCCAGGAAGAAAAAAAAAAATTAGACCAAATAAGTTTTATGTCTTTTGAGCGGTATACAAAACGATTTTATATTCATTGATTGTTATGCTTATAGAAATTAGTCATTATAAAATTATGTCAATCGTTTATTATATTAACAGATCGTTATATCAAATAAAATTATATGTTCAGTTGTTATCTCTTGTAAGTTTTAGAGATTTTGTAGTTATATCATATATTACTTACCCTTGGCAATGTTGTTATTTAGACTGCCTGGGTGTCGAGTCTGCTAATGATTAGTCAGAATGGCGCCACGATGGCGTTTAAATTTTCGAACCATTTTTTACTCAGCAGTAAAAAATGGTTCGAATAAGCACTACAATTGAAACGCCATTGTGGCGCCATTCTGACTAATAATTAGCAGACTCGACACCCAGTTATGTTGCCAAGGTTTTAAGTGTTTAGAATAATTAGTATCTTTTTTTAATCGTGGTAAAATCATCAAATGAGTCCTCCCAAACGGATGTTTCGGGAGGTACCTGTGTCTCATGAGGTAGGAGGAAACGTCTGGGTGTCACCTGCACTGCGAGGGTTGCCCGGAGGACAAGGTGGAGCATACGATGCAGGATTGCCCCGCTTGGTCAGAGCTATGCAGGTAAACGCTAGGATTAGCGCACCCTGTTCCTTCAATTGCCCTTTACGTTCGGATGAACGCGGAACAGGATGCAGTCCCTTACGCTCCAGTCCGCTCCATCCTTCACCAACCGAAAAAAGATAGGGTAGTAACTATTATCCCAGGTTAAGACATTAAGTCCGATTACGCATTGTTGGTACTTAGAGGAATTTGGGGTGGGTAGGCTTCTTCTTTTAAGTAAGACTGCATGTCTCGATGTCACTTACCTAGATTTGAGTCAAGAACAAACCCATCTTCGTATCCCCCTCTATCTTCATCCCTCAAAACACCTCAAGGAAAATACGCATTAGATTTTCCTACCCACAAAATTAAATAATACTCAGAAACCTGATGACTCCTAGTTTAAACAGACGTCCTAGCCACTACCAACAACAGTTCAGTTAGACCCTTATTATCCTATTACGGGGTCAAAAATAGACCCACGTGCGGACTATTATTCAATAGAGAGTGCACGTTGCAATTGTGTGTGCATCCAGTTGCTGGAGTGGAGGTACTGCGTGTGTACCTTGAGGGGAATAAAGTTGATTAATTTTGTGACCTCGCTGGGTTTAATTAAAATGTTTCTAAGGCACAACCAGGCAATACTTAGGGACTTTACTCATGGCACCATGTGACTCGACGAGATTCGTGCGATATCAAGTCGATTGCCGATTTAAGTCGCACGTGTTTACTAATGAAATGAAGCGATGCAATTCGACCGTGAACTTCAAAAATCCATCATCACATGAGTCCTCCTACCCAGGGCAGGATGGGCGGGATTGCTAATAGACTTGTACTGACTAAAACCCACAGTGATCCTTCAATAGGCATTTACGTTCCCAGTCACGGTTACCTGATGAGATAGTACCCCGGAGCTGTGAGACGCCACGTTGAAAAAAGAAGGGTTCTAGCTACAAGTCTTTTTTTCATACGTGTCTCAAGGGTGCTCAAGAGACCTCTCGCGCCCGGCATTGGTTGCGGCCATGCTGCGGGGCGAGACGGAGTGGGAAGCGGTCGCCTCCTTCTGCGAAGCAGTCATGCTCGCGAAGGAGGAGGCGGGCCGCTTGAGGGAGAGGATACCATCCTCCCTCCGCCCGAGACGCAGTGGTAGACGCCCACGGTGACGGGTGTCGCGGGACGATCTCCGGCCACCGTAGGCGCGGGCATGCGGGCGGCGAGTAAAGGGCAACTCGCTGCCCGACCATGGACCATGCCCGGGTCGACGGCGCGTTGTGTCCCACGCGCGCCTCAAGGAGCGTCAGCATAGTGACGGGGCCCCCCTATAGAGGGCCACAGTCCTGCCGGGGTTGCGGGACATACGTATACCGCGACTCCGGCACACAAAGAGCTACCGAAAGACACCGTGGATTTTAGTCAGTACAAGTCTGACAGTCCCTCCCGCCCTGCCCGGGGTTGGAGGACTCATTTGATGATTTTACCACGCTAAAAAAAGTGTGCTCAAGGAACAAGTAATAAGTGTATAATAATCCGTACCTACGTGATGCCTTTCCTGTCGCTCAGTTTTTTAGTTACTATTCTATTATTTCTAGTGGTATTCAGTAATTGAATAATAGAGATAATAGGTTAATAGTTAGTTAGTTACAAGCTAATAGTTGGTAGTTAGGTATTCTTTGTGTAAAAAAACTTTAATGTAACATAAAAGTGCGCAATTTGATGCTCTATTGTCTTCAAATGTTCGAATCTGTAACGTTACATTACAGGTGAAGTGAATGCTCGCGGTGAAGGAGCGCCCTTACACTGATTCCCGTTTACCACGCCTGTTTTATATTTGATCCAATTACAGGAATAGAAATATTGCTCTACAAATATTAAAAGGTGCTTTTAAGTTGATGTCTTTTTTTGTGTTAAAATCATCAATAGAGTCCCCAAACTCCATGGAGGGGAAGGGCTGTTACAACTAAAAGTCCATCCTGTTTTCGGGTGTCCTTTGCGTTCCAGGGCTACAACATCTGCATAAATAAATAAACCCGCGACCGCCGTTAGGTCGAGGTTTCGGATGTAGCGTTGACGAAGCATGTCATAATTATGATACCAGATGTGAACGTCAGAACTTGTGTTAAAAAATTGATAAGTAACCATTTTTTTGTTAGTGGTAAAAAGATATACTTTTTTTTAACCGACTTCTATCTTTGTCAAATTTGGTATTTGTGGCAAAAACGTACCCTTTTTTTGCTACCGGTGGCAGGTGGGATAGGTAGTTATTGGCGACCATACCGGCCGATGCAGCTGTTATTTCTCTCCAAATACGAAACCAGCTGATATAGGTAAAATCCACAGAAATAATAAAAATAGGTAGAATCTGTCACAGGAATACAGCGCTCTGTGAAAAACCCAGTTTGTTATTTTAAAAACGTTTAAAAGCGTAGTAATTTACCCTGTGTCGTGGTTGCTCTCATAAACAACCACCCAGACCCGGAACAACTACGTGTGGGTCATATAAATATTTGTTCTTTGCGGGGATCGAACCCGCGACACGCTGCGCAGTAGTCGACCGCTGAACCACTTTCTGGCCGTGTTGTTTCGGGGTAAACGAAGTGTTCGGAAAAATGAAAGTTAGAAACGTTGACTACAAATAACTGTATTTTATTTGGTGATATTTTGGTTTCTTCCAGTCTATAAATAGGCAAGTATAAAGTCGTATGCTTAGCCTCAACTAAATTATAAATTAATAATTATAAATTAATCGTTATAAATACGCGAAAAAAAAATAAAAGATTAACCTAAATTAAATAATGTAAAACTATGTCCGCATAGTTTACGTAGAAAGCACAGACGCCAGCACATAAACCTACCTCAATCTGTCAATTTTCTTAGATAGATTTTCAACCTTATCACAATACAGGAAGGTTTAATTTTCGATTGGTAAAGGTTGACCTGATGGCGTCTGAACTTAATAAATAATTATTATAAGTAACCAAGTATGCTTAAAATAAAATGAAAATAATAATCGGTGGGCGACTTAAGTCGGTCTCCATTATCAAAACAGAAAGCCTAAACAGATGCACAAACATTATTTTATTATTGGAATTTCAATCTTCGATACTCAGCACAGTGTAGATAATTCAAAAAATAATGCTCTTATAATTAGGTGTTCCTTAGTGTTAGATAAATCAAGTTTAAGACTAGATTACATTACACAGTAAAAAACTGAAGAAATACTAAAACATTACCTACTATAAGAATCCTATCACTTACACTTTGGAATTTATTATGCTTTGGGCAAAGTTGGAAAAATCCTAAAATTAAAACTTAATAAATAACATCTTAAAAAAAATACAATAAGTACCTATATATAAATCACAAATATAAATAAAAGTAAGTACATTATAGGATCTTAAAAATGAACTTAGAAAGTTACAGTAAATCAATTGCACTGCAATTTGATCCATAATTGCCTTATAATACTGTTCAAAATGTTGCTCCCAGAGTTCTTGAAGATAGTCAAAACGAGTACAGATAATATCTTAACCAATAACTTATTCTGTTGCCCTTACCAAATAGTTTTTAGTTCAAACAGCATAATTATTTTCCATACTTCTCAGCTATAAAAATATAAAAATTATTTCACATATTTTGCTGCAAAAACTTCCTCTCATTAATACAATTCTCCAACTCATCATGATATTTATCAATCTTAGCATCTAACCCCGGGCTTTGAATATCATAGTCAAAACTGTTCCCGGTGATCACTTTTTCCTGATTGAGTGTTGAATCAAAACGAACTTTCTTCCCAGGAGTATTAGTCTTATTATGCGATACATCAGCATTCTCACTTCTTTCTTTTAAAGGAGTAATGTTCATGTTAAGATGTGTATTTCTTAAAGTTTTTACTGTTTCATATTGATGATCGGGATCATCAATTTCTTCAATCTCAATTTCATCTGAATTGTCCAAGTTTAAGGCAGGGTTTTCAATTCCAGATTCTTTTGTTTCTATTTTCTGTTTTGGTACTTTTCTTGGCACTTCATAAGGGTTTAATGTGATGTTATTCTCTGATTTCTCCCCTTTGAAAGTCTTCCTCAAAGTCTTGAACACTCGCTTGGATAATCTGTTGCCGACCTTTAAGAATGGATTCTTTACTTTCTTGCTATCATTAGATTCAGTTGAAGAATCTTGATGTGAATTTTTATTTAAGTTTATGATATCTACTGCACTAAACTGCGATACATCATACCCTAGAATCCTGCTTTGCTTATTGTATTCATTTGCTTCATCAATATTCTCATAAACGGGGCTTTCGGCTCTGTAATTATCTATATTTTCATATTCTGGCTGTCCGTCAATGGATTCGTTGACTGTTGATATTGTGCTATTTGTGTCTCCAAATAATCTGCGAGGTTCAAGGACCTTGTCACCTTGGACTGGTACTTCTACAGGTCTGTTCAGTACTTCTTCATTATATTCTAGTTCAGGTTTTGTAGTGTCCATGTTCAAAAATGGGTTCTGGCTAGAAGCAATGACCGGAACATTCATATTACCTATATTTGGATCTAAGAAAGGATTTGTGTTATTTGTTCTAGTGTTAATCCTTTTCTTCTTTGTTATAATTGTAATAGTCTTAATCTCCATAATATTACTCTCATTTAAATCATCATCGTAGAATAAAGACTGATTTGATAAGTTCGGTGAATCCAACGCAAGTCTGTCAATAAAACTGAGGTTTAAATTGCTTGAATTGTTGATAAATACTTGGTTTGTGACATTTGTTTGTACATTAGTTACTGGCGATAATACTTTGGTGTCATTTGTTAAAGCACTTAAAGATTTCTGCTCTAGTACTGAAATACCAGAATCCATATCTTCGTTACCAACTGACACTTCCATTATATCTTTATTATGTACCACTGTTTGTGAATTAAAACTATTTTGTGTCATATCTGTTAGATTTAAAGAATGATTTTGTCGCTTTGGAAGTGGTGGTACTTCGGATAAATTGGCATAAATTGGTTCAACGTCGCATGAAGCATCCATGCTGGTATCATCTGTAGTATCATAGGATCTGACATTTTGTCTTACGTTTTCAATTTCTCTTGCAAGAAGTTTGTTGATTGTTTTCTTATTTACTCCTAAGTCTAAAGCTGAGTTGTCAAATGTAGTGATGTCACCACAGCTTCTGGTCCGTTTCCTTTTTTTTACTGGAATCTCCATTGCAGTGTTGCACATAGGATCCTCGTTAGCAAGTATGTCTAAAGCTGGGTTGAGATAAGCGTTGGAGCAAGGAGTTGCAATCTTCCTCTTGCTCTTTCCGGGTTTAATTTCAAATTGATTGTTGTTCACTGTGTCCATTGCAGTCTGGAAATCAAAAATTGAATATAATAAATTAAATTGTAATGACAAATTATGAATTTATTATTAATCTGTAGTCATTGACTACGAAAATTTACTTGGATTTATTTATCATTTACTTGAATTCCTGAGTGAAGCAATAAATATAATTAATGTTTTGTTTAAAATATCATGAATACATCATGGTTAAATATTGTTAACTAGAACCATGTTTTTCATATTTCTTTGTTCGTAAATTGCTACAGAGGGTTCTCTGGATATTCTACCTTTAATTTTACAATATGTTTTCAATACTTTCATTTATTAGTTTGTTAAGAAAAGTGGAACAATGAAATAGTAACTTCGTACCTTGAGAAATCCAAAATGGTACTGTGAACATGAAGGCAACTATTATATTCACACACAAATCACAATTATCTTCACTTTAAATCAATAGTTTATTAACAAAATAATAAGTTTCATTCATAACTTTCCGTTTGAAGATTGTAAACAAAAAATCGGCAGGTGTTCAGCAACCGTTATTATTTGACAGTTCAATCCAGTTGCCACACGATAGAAAACTTTTTCTACTATTCCTACCATTATCAGTTGCCGCGTTTTTGCGACAGACGGCGCTCTTTAGCTTAAGGTGATTACGTCGATGTAGCCCGCGAAATTCATTTTTTTTTACGTTTTTTACAATTTGCAGGCCAGTGACATGTTGTAGCTTTATAAATATGTGAGTTGCGGTAATAACAAGTATAATTTTAAATATAAAAATTATCAAAAAATTCGCTCCATCAGCTCTCACATAGAAAAGGTGCATCATGTTAAAATCTCCGAAATCTAACTACGATGCACCTTTTCTATGTGAGATTATATAGTACTATATTTATAAAGCTACAACATGTCACTGGCCTGCAAATTGCAAAAAACGTAAAAAAAATGAATTTCGCGGGCTGATTGGAGCATCCCCCTTAAGCTTTTACTTTGTTAACGATTTTTTTTTTGAGTTTACGTTTTATATGGTATCACTTCTCAATTACTGTGTAACTAATTTGATGTCGATCAATAATAAAATGACACTTTATTGCATAAAAATATATTTCTAATTCAAATCACATTTTCCGATTCTTGGAATCAACATAACACATTTTTTCCGTAACACAAGCATATCACAAACGTTTATAAGGAATAAAGTGGAATATTCAACTAAAACTAAACTACAGTGCACATAAATACAAAACATTAAGTACCTACCTACGCTACCGCCACCTTACAATGACGAATGGAATTTTACACGAATACTTGTTTAAAATTAGGTACAGAATTTTGAATACGCGTTTTCACAAGTCAGGTCCCAATTTTTTTTTTTTCATATTAGCTCGCTTTATTTTTGAACAAATGACAACATTCTAGTTTTGCAGTTAATTTATCGTGAAATATTCCATAAAACAGTCGATTTAGATTGAAAAAAGACTAGGTACGTGTATAATTTTCACATGGTAACCAGGTACCAATATAATGCTATTCATTATTTAACCTTTCCATGAACATGACCCCTACCTCATTTTAATGTTTAATAGAAATTGAGCGTCAATTGTGTTTTATATCGTCAGACATTGATTTTAAATGAGAAAATGACTATACTACGTATATTTACAATTTTTTTGTTAGATTTAGGTACCTAATATATTCAAAGACACGTCAAGATGACACAGCAATAAATAATTTTGTTTACATGGGAATATTTTTAGAGGAATACCAACAATTATTAACTAAATTGGAATATTCCATTCCTATTCAGAACTACAAAAAAATCTATAATTATCGGATCGGTAAATATTTGATTGCAATAATCTATTTAACTGGCTATCTTATCGATTCCTGTAAAAACATATTGAATACAATATTTACATATTTTGAATAATTAACATATTTTTTTCTGGTGACAATAATTTTGACTCTCGTATATTTAACTATTTTTCTTACTTTTGCATCACATCATTAAATCTATAACGTCATAATTTTGTTGTTGGTACAATGGTAACTTATTACTTAAATGTGTATGCCATGAAGCGGCATGTACAGTCACGAGCAATAAAATGCCTCCGACGCTCATTTCCAACCGAGCCACCGAGGATCTTACCTGCCGCGGCGAATTCTTCCTTCCATTTCTAACGTCTCATGGTGACGTTTAGCGCCATCTATTGTAGAGTATTAGAACTACTACAACCAACATGTTAACATTACAGTTAAATCAATGTTGTAACAGATGACGTCAACCATACTTAATATTTTTTTATTTTTTATATATATTTATATTTTTTATATAAAAAATATTAAGTATGGTTGACGTCATCTGTTACAACATTGATTTAACTGTAATGTTAACATGTTGGTTGTAGTAGTTCTAATACTCTACAATAGATGGCGCTAAACGTCACCATGAGACGTTAGAAATGGAAGGAAGAATTCGCCGCGGCAGGTAAGATCCTCGGTGGCTCGGTTGGAAATGAGCATCGGATGTACTGAATCCGAAGGTCGTGGGTTCGAATCCTGCCCGCGGATCGAATTTTTCCTTTCCAAAGAAAATCTTTGAAATTCGCTACGCATGCGTTAATGCGTTTAATATAAAAAATATTAATAAAATGCCATTTCATTTTCTCATAAAATACTGGTGTCTGTCTTTAATATAAGACCTGTTTCGTAATAGCATGGCTTCCAAAATAGAAGGTTCATGAAAACGCAAAAGCTAAACCATTAATGGTAGGAGAAAATCGCTTTTCATTTTAGCTAAATGTAAACCTACATTTGTTATTGCTCGTGACTGTACTTGGTTGAACTATGGAAAATTTTCATAAATTACATTAATTAGTAATTAGTGTAGGTATTAAAACTATACAAGGTCAAAGATTTGGAAAAGAACTACAATCGCAAATAGCAATCTTATTACCAAAATGTTTTTATATGAACAACAATGTTCATCGATGTCATTCATAGTAGTTTCTATATATTTTTTTGTCTTCTGGTAAGTGAAATTATATATGTATTACACCTTTATGGACAATTATTGTGCCTTTCTTTCAAGGCTACTGAGATTAATTAATTCATATCTCAAATTAAAATGATTACTTGTAAAATATTTTTTTATCGGTAGATAACAGTTGGGAAGCCTGAGCTAATCCTTATTATGTTTGGGTGGTATTTATAATTTAAACGTTTCATAACAATGTTAAGAAACAGTGGTATCCACTTCCTGAATACTAATTATGTAAATACTAAATAAGTGGGACGGATGTCAATGAAAAAAAAAAAATAGCAGACTATTTAACATTTATCTAATTCCAGAAAATTATAATACATACCCATGTACTTATTTTTTACTTTTAAGCACGTTACACAATAGATAACATAGAGATATTATTAAAGATTTGTTAAGATACGTCTATTAAATCCATACAAATCAATTAAAGATATAGTCAGGTGATCACTTAACAATTTATTATTTATAAATAAATATATTGCCATGGACCGGCGTCATGTATAATTTTATACCTTAAAGCTACTCTAAGGAAAAGTTCTGTCATTGATCTAACAATGACTTCCTAACCATATAGATTTTTATTTCAACAAAATTATAATAATCTATTCCGTTTAACCAAAATAATAAAATTATTTACACGAAAATAACCTGAGCTGCTTTCTATTTTTTATTTGCTAAATTTCAGAGTGTTTTATAATTACGAGAGTAAAAAGATCCATCCAGTCACGACTCACGTATGCTCTTATATACTCTTTCCCATCAATATAATATAATTATTTTCTTTAGTAGATCATACCTACTTAGGAGCAAAGTGATGTAGATTTTGGTCATGAATCTTTTTTACACCGTATAGAGCCGAAGAAGTACTATCTCAAATTCTTATCTATTGTAATTACAGATTTATAATTGACAGTATTTGAATAACATGATAGAAAGAAAATTCTAAATTAAATAAAGCAACCCCAAATTGTTACGATACGATGAATGTATCTTCCTAAACACCACTATTGAATTTAATGACTTCTAAAGTAACACAGAAATGCATATTGTACTAAAAATAAAAACTCCCTTAACGACTGGCAATATAATGAAAACAGAAACTAGAGCTGTTAAATTCTCGTCTACATACTAAAGACTAACATAACGTTTGAGAGTGTATTTCCCCAATAAATCTGACCGCGTTATGAGGACCTTCTAATAAAAGAAAGTTTAAACTTCGCAATGTAACAGCTGTTGCATCAACACGGGTTTGTGTTTCATATAAAATTTCACAAATAAATCACACATAGTAAGTTCAACTATCAATTTCAAGAATCCATAACATTTATTTTTTGATACTGACAGTTATTTAAATCAATTTTCTTGAACGGAGTAAAAATGTCTTGATCGCGTTCAATTTTATTGAAAAAAATCGTCCTAAAATAGAAATGATTATATTTAAATACACGTTATTAGGATTCAAGCGGTATTCCATCGCCAATCAAACTAATCTATACAAGAAGAGACAGCGATTCTTTCGCCCTTTTCATTATACTACCAGGAAATCATCGATTTAAGGAGTTAATCGATATCCAAGTTCTTAAAAGCCTTTTCCATGGCCTTCTCCCGCTTCTTGTCTGGTAAAGCTGCGATCCTCTGTTCCTCCTCAGCTTTGAAGTAGGGCTCCATGAGTTGGAGTTGTTGCATGCACTTCTTGTGGAGCGTCTGGGTGTCAGGGAGGGTACCTCCGTAATCTGGAGGTAAAGATGATCGTGGCACCACTGTCTCGTAGAATTTCTCCAAATCTTCATTCTTGTTGTGGAATTTGAGCTGGAAATATAAGTTACGTATATTTAGCTCACAACAAAAAATGTGAAAGAATGCATGGGTTTAGGTAATAAAAATTCATGCAAATATAGGATGGAATATATGAATGGCGTCATTTGATTTAGCAGTCAATATTTCTTAACCGGAATAGTTGGTATATATTAGGAAAGACACCGTCACTATTTCGTAATCGACCTCTTAACTATTATTTTTGGAGCAACCATTCATAAAAGGATTCAGATTTTACTGATTTAAATATTATGCGTATAGAATTTGTGATGCAACTTTATTTCCTTGACACGCATCCATTGAGATCAAGCCACCAATGATTTAAAAACATAATTAATACGCATAACTGGTTTAACGCGAGCCTATTATATTACGAGGCCGTAACAAATGTTATTATTACACTTGACGTTTTGGAATAAGTACTTAAAACCTTCAAAAAACTGGTGACGCACTGTTTCAAGATTAATGACTTAATTGTGCCCAATACCTACCAAGAGGTAATTTGCATATTTTATAGATTCTTGGGCAAGTTCAAGGTGCAATTTGCTGAGGCTAAGATTAAATATTGTGCTAGGTAATTTATAATGTATTTATGAACGTTATGTTAAAATTAAAATACAAACAATATTATCTAAGCAACATCTCAGGTATAAGTGTATGAAGGAAATTGGACGGCAAATCGATTTTACGCATATTTCATGGTGTGCCAGAAACAACGACGATATAATACTAGACTCGGCATGTACGATCTAAAGAACACAAACTATTCTGCCAAGTTGCTGAGGTACTACGTAAGCGAGGGGGACGGGGTACTGCGTTCTGATTGGCTAACTCAAGGTCTGTGCTGTCTCAACGTATGTTTACGGCTCACAGGATTGGTCGAAATGAGACGAATATAAGACTTTTTTGCCTAATGTGTTGGCAGACATCGGTCGCCTGTTATTACGAGTCTAGTATTATATCGTCGTTGGCCAGAAACAATTATAAGAATTCTACACGATTGTCTTTGAACTTCAGAGATTTTAAGCACTTTTTTAATACAGAGCTAGGAACCACATATATTTTTCTTAACATTCGTTAAAAATTGCAAAATAATAAAAGTCGTTTAAAACAATTCCTCAAGAAGACTTTTGACGAATTTTAAATAAAAATACATGGTTGGAATGACTCTTTAGTTACCATAATGATTCGCAATCATTGCTATACGATCATTTTAAGCTAATGTTTTTGTAATGTGTTTTTGATGGAATTTTGTGGCATGCCACTTAAATTTTAATGCAAAGCTAACCAAGCGACAAACTGATAAAAAATACCATTAATTTTGAATTACTGTTCCGTTTCAGAATACGCGGTGGAATTCAGTGAATAAAAAATAACTAGTGTTTAATGTCAATTTTAATTAAGTACCTAAACATGTAAAAACTTCAGACAATTTTTTTCTATACCTACATTGATCATGCTTGCCTCCAAGATAATCATAACCAATAAACAAATTCAATTTTAAATGAAACGCTTTTCCATAAAAAATCTAAATAGTGACAGTAATAGTTCTTTAAAGTCCTATATTCCTAGAAATAAGACTCAAAATTGTAGCCTATGTATGCCAAGGTTAAATGGTCTATTTGCAAGTTGAATAGTTAGAAGCAAACACTTACATAAAGTAGTGTTAGATCAAACAAATATTACCAACATATTATGTACATAGTTGAACTTATTGACATATTGTGCGCAATTCCATAAAATTACATTTGTGACAAGGAAAAAATACTGGTATGATTTGCGATTAATAGCATAATTACACAGGAATTGTTTAATCTCCAGTACTGTAATGAAGTTTATCTAAAATCCAAGCACTATGACTATAGGGTAGTTATAAGTTTTTAAACTGACATGGTCACTATTATAAATATTAGGGTTTAAAACGCAAGCACCATGATCACGGATGAACTCATCCGTGATCATGGTGCTTGCAACAGTGCCGAAATATCGGAAACTCAAAACAAATAATAAACATGGTAAATATCCCGTTTTAAACCCTAATATTTATAGGGTAGTTACCAGGGTCAAAATAATTACATTCTATTTAGTCCGTATTTTAGATTATAAAAAAATATTCGACACTTATTTTTTCTTTTTTCGATTAAACAAAAAATAACAAAGATACCCTGCCTATTTAAGTTACCTGTGACGTCACCCTGCGCGAAAAATGCCACGCATCGTGACGTCACGCGTAACTTTAATAGGCTATATCTTTGTCATTTTTGGTGTAATTTACAAATAAAAAAATAAGTGTCCCTTATTTTTGAATAATCTTTTTGAAAAAAGACGGACTAATTACATTTTTTTGGGCAACTAGCCTATTGTATAATCTCCAGTACTGTAATGAAGTTAATCTAAAATCCAAGCACTATGACTACTATAACTTTCTTTACTCGAAGTGCATTTCTACTGCATTGAGTCCAATAAACAGATTATATCTCAGATAAATTGAACAGATAGGTCGACCTTTAACCTTAATGTACTAAATGCGAAAATAGACATTAAAATGGCCTTTATTTGTACTGTTTCATTCCTCAGATGTTTGCATAGTTTCATTATTGTGCAAAGTACATTACTGTAAGTAAAGAACCTGATTTGTGTCTACTAGATAATATGGCTTAAAATGTTTCGAGATGACATTTTGCTTAACAATGACCAGACAAATCATATCCTCAAATGCGTCCTCCCTGCCATGATGGAACGGGAGAAACTTTCAGACTCTTACTGACTAATATCCAAGGTGTCCTTCAATAACCCTTTACGTTCCAGGGTCATGGTTCCCTCATGAGATAGTCCCGCTGCTTAACGGGCTTTAATCCTTTATTAAGAAGGCGGGATTAGATTCCTGACAGGTCGTTGACCCGTCGTCCCGGGCATGGTCCATGATCGGACGGCAAGTCACCCATTTATACTCGCCGGCCGGATGGCAAACTAAAACGAAGCAAAACTCACCATATCAAAGAACTTCTTGTCCATAAACGGCCTAATGAGCACCATTAATTTGTCTAAAACTGGTTCTGTGTTGAGTACATGTATCGCGCGCATGCGCACTGGCATCGCCTCCTGGACATACTGGAAGAATTTTCGGAGGGACCTGAAAATATTGCAATTTATTTGAATTTTTTGTACTTTTTATACGATTTTTGTGGCTAGGTTACATCTACGACTCATGGTAGGTTTGATTTTATGATGTTTTAGCAACTTATAACAATGTCATGTTTGATTATGCATGTATTTCAAAACGTAATTTTGATACGTCCACTTGAAGATTATCTAATATCCAAGTGATACACTTTTTAACTAAGTAAGTACCGAAAATAGTTATCTTACAAAGTAATTCCAACAATTTGACCTTATACAGTTTCGTACTAATTTATTACTGTTACTATACAATGAATAATGTTTGTATAATCTCATGATACACGATGATTTAATATACATACGTAAATATAAAAATTACAAGCAAAAAATGGGACGCTGATGCACATTTTTTTTACCTTTGTCTATCCTTTTGAAAGCTATGAAAATATAAATATGTATACTATCATAATATTTCATATGGGAAACATAATAATATTCTTTCATTAATTTACAGCTCTGTGAATCCATCATTTTGGAATAGGAAAGTTATATTATCATCAATAATTATACCTAAGCAATAGAATCAGTTGTACAAGGAATAAATAAGGGTTTACCTAATATTCTTTCTATCAAACTAAGAAAATTCGATACCAGGCCAAAGAATAATGAATCCACAGTTCAAATTCACATTAAGTTAATACTTACGATAAGCTAACTCTTGTAAGATGCCCGAATTTAACACCACGCATGTCGAAAAGGAACATATAGCCTGGCTGTGGACCCCGCTTTGTGAGACATAGGTCTGAAATAAAGAAAATATAAATTAAATAAATGGTAGAAATAAACATTCCCAATGAAACAAAAAATCTACCAAAATGGTAGGTTTTGGATCGTCAGGATCATTGATTTTTCGCGGGTTTCTTTCCTGTCAAGGCTAACAGTTTTTATGGGTGCTTGCGGATTTTTACGATGTTTACGTATCTACTACGTGTCTAAGTGAGAATAAATATAAGCGAGTCGTACTGACGTCTAAAAGTTAAATTATTAAGTACCTACCTAAAATGATTTATTTTCGACCATTAAATAAAAGGTACGTATGAACATTAAACACGACACTTGCTCAGGGAGTTTGGCAATTTCAGACTTTGATTATACGTATAAATATTTAATACTTATTAGATAATATAATACTTTTCGAATAAATAAATCCAGGTTTCTTTACTTTCTTTACGATATTTTTCCTTCACCGTTACCGTTGACAGTGATGTACAAGGAACTTTACTCGGATAGTACAAAATATTATGAATTGATAAAATCATGTACCTATTTCTTAAAATGGTAAAATCGTCAAGGGGAGAACTCTCTCGCCTTTGGTGGGGTGGAAAAAACTGTCAGACTCGTAATGACTAAAATTCACGGTGTTCCTTCAATAGTCCTTTGCGTTCTAAGGTCAGGGTTATCTATATAGACAGTTCTGGGAGCCGGCAAGTCCCGCGACCCCGGCAGTCACATTATTAGTACTGGTCCGGATTTGAACGCGCAACTTCTTGCATGTCAGTCAAAGTTTTAACCAGTGGGCCGTCAAGGTAACTCAGATTTTATTGTTAAACTAAGTGGTTATTATGTAACTCTTTGCAGTAGACACGTGTAAATATATAAAAAGTTATAAATAAAACATATTACTGGCCTCGATATTATTTGTTATTTTAATGCAAATACAGCCTATTTATCTAATTAAAAATCTAAATGCCATTAAAATATCATGTTTTTTGTTACGTATGCCTAAATTTTCCATACAAAATAAAATTAGTGAGAATAATTGAGTTCAAAGGATAAATTAACAACGTGACGTCATTTTTGTTGTTTATGGTATGGCCAGAACAAAAATAGCATAAAACCTATTTCCGATCCATTAAAAAACACTTCTATGAATTATTTATTTATGGAAATGCAGATATTTAAAAAAAGAATAGATATCAAAGAGTTATACAGATAGCACATCTCGTTGCCTTCGCAGACTGGCTAGCTACAGCCGTATAGTAAGCAAAAAAGTTGTCTGGCTCAAACAGTTTTACATCGAGTCATCTAAAAATTTTGTATGATGGTCACTGGGTACAAAATAATGTATTACCATACCTATTGTTCGTGGTTGCTACGCATAATAAGGTGTAAAATAATCTATAGCTGAAATAAAAAAAAAAAGTTTTACATGACGATAAATGGATATTTTCACTGGGTACAATAAAATTGTATTACCATGTCCTAGTGTCGCGGGATTATTTCCTTACCGTGACCCCAGAACATAAAGGGCTATTGAAAGACACCGTGGATTTTAGTCAGTAGAATTCTGACAGTCCCTCCCGCCCTGCCCGGGTGGGAGGACTCATTTGATGATTTTACCACGGTAAAAAAGAAGAAAGAAATGTTGCTACGCATAATAAGATCTAAATTAAAAAAAAGCTGGGATAACAAAAAAAACTAAATTGAAATCGCTTCATCCGTTCGGGCTCTACGGTGCCACAGACAGACAGACAGACAGACAGACAAACAGACACGTCAAACTTATAACACCCCTCTTTTTCCGTCGGGGGTTAAAAAAAACAAGTAGTGTATGAGAAAATATTATCTTCTAAACTGTACAGTGAACGTTGCCAAGATATAAATTATTAACAATATTATGCAGACGACATTTTAATATATGAATATTGATTTTACTAGTCACGCATAATTTGTGACCTCTATGAATAAGTTACTGGTACCAATAAATATTATCAAGTACATAAATAATGGAAATAAGGGCAGGACAAAATTACTAGGTATGCACACACACAGTTTGTCAACCATAGAGTTCAGCATGGTTATTTTTGTTTAATTGACAGTGACAGTGTCAAGTGAAAAACCAAGATGGCGGAGATAGTTGTCTACGGCTACGTGCAATTTGATCATTTAAAAACAACTATGCGATATTTTCATACATGTGTTTTTTTTTTTGCCCACTCTGGGCAGGCTGTCAGATTTGTACTGACTAAAATTCACGATGTCCTTCAATAGCCCTTAAATTTACGATCCGGGTTTCAAGTCACCGTAATTCGTGAGTCGAGTCCGGTAGGCTTTGGACCTCTAGAAATTAATTTCATTCATCTGCTAGGAAATGTATTCAACAACTGACAGACCATCTTTTTTTGCCGACAGTACCTACGTCTGTTTTCTGACGTCATGTTTTGATTTCATATAATCAATACTCCGCTATTCCGTCACGACTGGACTGCAGTGACTAGCAGTTTATATCACTATGATGTGCTCACTATGTTAGCTGTGTTAGATTATTATATTTATTATTACCATGATATATCAGTAGCAATGATTCAGGCAGCAGGACTTGAGTTTTGGCTTGATTTTTACTAATAGAAATTTCTATAAAAAGACTACCATTTAGTCTCAACTATGTAGTGTAGGTAGGTAATATTCACAGTGATCACACTGCCTCTTTGTGACCCACAAAATACAAAAAAATCCAAATTGGGTTTAAAAGTTCATTTACTCATTAGGTAAAATAAAACACTTTTATTAATAGCACAGAACACTTAATAGTACTTAGGTACTGTTAGTCTGTTACAAAAGGCCTGCGACCGGTGTTTTATTTAATGGCCCAGTACCGGGTCGCGACCAGGCAAATAGGAATCGGTGAAGAGCATAAAATAACCGCCTATACACTTTCAAAATGTTGGGCCGGCTTCCCAGCTGAATATCAGTATTTTAAATGGAGCGACTGACTATCTGACTTCTACAAACCAACAACTTCATAGTCTAGACTGGACTATAAAGAGAACTTTATGTTCTTTAGACTTGGAGCATGAAGTTGAACATCTTCAGGCCAACTGAAGTTTCGTCGACCAGTTCATTCAGGACTTGATAATAACATAGTAGGTACTCGTACTACTATTAAATTGAATCAAGAAGAGTGGGTGCTCGTGTACACGACGCGGCCGCCGGCATCGTGTAGGTACTTTACGTTAATTTTTTTACCAACCTGCAGGAGTAGCATGGCGCCGTAGAAAGGGGTATTGTCGACGACGTCAACGGAAGAATAGACAAAATGACAGAACGTAGAAATATTTTTAGCGTATTAAGATTTAAGCATGGTAATGTAAAAAATATGGAAAATAAGTATAAGAGTTCTTTTCTTCAATAGTGTACGAATGGTGTCATATTTGTGCAAAAAAACACTCGAATTGTATAGAAATAACTAACGATGAAATAACTTTGTCTTTTCTTGGTAGAATAGAGATAGAATCGCCATGCTACGCGTGCAGATGCAGTTGAATACCAGTATTTCACAGAGAACAACGAGTTATCTGATCTGCACAACACAGTTACTAGCTAACCGCTTAGTAGAAGGTCGCCGGATTTTCGAAATTCTGACTATCCGCAATGCCTGTAAATCTTCTACGAATGACGACACGGTTGGCGCAGTGGCTAAGCGATCGACTGCTGTGCAAGGTGTCGCGGGTTCGATTCCCGTAAGAAACAAATATTTGTATGATCTGCAAGTAGTTGTTTCGGGTCTGGGTGTTTGCGTGTGTGAGTTTCTATGTTTACAAACGCAAACACGACACAGGAGAAATGCCAAGCGTGGTGAAAAGTTTTAAAAAGGACAGCCGTGCCACCAACTCTCTGATAAGACCTCTACGTGTCTCGGAAACCACCTATCCACTGTCTAACCTTGAAAAGCGTCACTCAACCATAAATATCGACCCTTCTATAACCCAGCCCCGGGCAAAAGTGACAGCGGTTAAGGGTTAATAATGGCTTGATCTCAGTTTTATTGTACAGGTTTAGAACCTACAGGTCAATAACAATATGTTAACATTGCTAATTACTCGTACAGTTGCTAAGTACTTTATGCAAATGTTTAGCTGATGGCATCTATTCAGTGGCTTTTATGTGTAGTTTTGATTATTCTCGTTCTATTTTTCAATATCAATCAAAATAGGTCAGGGTTTATGTTCTCGCTAGTGGGTAACTCGCCGTCCGATCAGAAATTATGCCCGGGTCGAAGGCGCGTCTTGTACGACGCTGTCCTCAAAAAACTGTCAGGAATCTGACGGGAGCAGATTAGAAAATATCAATGGCCCTACATTATTTTATTCAGTACGTATCTAATAGTGCTCTCCACCCGGGGAGGGAGAACCCATTTCATAATTTTACCACCTAAAAAAGACTATAATGACTATATTCTCATCAGTTTAATATTTTCTTGGTTATAGAAGATTATTATTATGCAACTAACTATTTATGACAAAGATCAGCATAGCATCAACCTTTGACCAATATTGAGTTGACATAAACCTATAATCTTTTTAATAACTTTTATGAATCATAAATCTTTTATTTTTTAATTTACTGTTAATGCCGTATTTCTTTTTTATACGGTTTGTAATTAAAAGAATATGGTCGATTTATTAACATTCTTCTAGAGTCGGCACCACTATATTTATTTATTGCAATTTGATGTAATGACATAGACACACTAGCGGCGCGTCAAAAGGGCACGCGTTGTGGCGAGGACTCTATTGACATGACACAGAGAATCAGAGAATAGATTATCTGATACTTAGCTAGACGTCAAATAAATAAGGGCAGAAAAGTGAGAGAAAGGCGGTAACATTGTCTTTTTCTGTCATTGGTGATTGCGTCGATGTAGCCCGCGAAATTCAATTTTTTTTTAGGCCAGTGACATGTTGTAACTTTATAAAAATATGAGTTGCGGCAGGCCTGGCTCACTCCGCAGTGTAGGTATAAAACTGCAAGCATTGGCGGGGACCACTTCGGAGTGGACATTTAGACGGATGCCGCACGCCGCCCACTACGCACGCGCTTACTTATAATACTATTTAAGTTTGGCGTTTGGTTGAATTTACGCATGCGTTTAAAAAAAATATATATGATGAGGAAAAAAAAATACTGCATAACGTTTGGTTGTTTAAATAATGACAGTGATAGGAGCCTCACGTTTCACACACTACCGCGTGATTTCGAAAGGTAAGAAAAAAAAAGTGAATATTTATCTATGTAGTACATATTTAATAATGATCAAAAAACTATCTACCTGCTTGTGGCGTGCTTATTAATGTCATTCAAGTACCGGCTAGTAATCATGATCAGTTAAGCATGATTAGGTAGGTTACAAATTTGGCCTACAAGACGACCAAGATAAATAAAATAGACGATTATCAAACCTGACATCACTCTCACTCACCTAAGCTGAATACGGGTAGGTCGAATTATGATCGGTAGAAAGTAGGAACATGTTTACGTTATTGTTTAGACACGTTCAAACTCAGAAAATGGCTACACTACGCATTCAAGGTCAGCGATCGTAATTCTCTTCGCGACTTTTTTACCTACTTACCTACAAAGACACGCAACACGGGGCCTGTGACAATGAAATGAATAAAATGAAAATGATAAGGACTAGTTACCTATTTTGCCGTAAACGATAACAATCGATCTTTAAAGTTATGACTACAGCTTGGCCAGAACGGATTAAAACGGAACTAATCTTTTTGTTTCTGACAACGTTTTAAAATTTTTTGATATTTGATGTAAACAAAGACCGCAGGTTTGTTAGATTTATTATTGTGCCACAAAACTAACGTAATAAGTGAAAAAAACATTCAAAGTGAGAGCGAGAGCACAGTGGCGACTTCCGGTTTTCTACTGTTTTTTGCCAAGCGTACAAAATCAAGTGGTAGACGCCCACTGCGACGGACGTCGCTTGATGATCTCCGGCCGGTCGCTTGATGACCGCACGACTTGGGTGGCGAATGTCACGGATGAGGTAATAAAGCCTAACATTTCAAATATTTTTAAATATTTTTCTTAAGATGAAAATATGTTTAAAAATATAAAAATAATACGTAGAAAAGATAATAATTATTATAAACCCGACTTGCGACCTGACTGCGTTATACTCGTAATAACGAATTAAAATTTTATTTTTAAATTTTGAAATCTCTTAAATACATATATATTAAAAACGTGTTTTAGTCATTGGATACATAAACTGGGCTGCCGTTGTAAGGCGACTAAAAAGTCACGGTGTATATATTATTATTCCTCACGTAAGGTGCCGTAGGTACCTGTTAACATTCTGTGCTACCAATCGATATGAATATGAAGTAATCGATGACGAAACAGAAAAAGATATAGGCTGATGATAAAAACAAAATTCCTTGAGGGACTTAAGGAGGTAATGAGGAGTGATATATATTTATGTTAATATTAATTAACATAAATATATATGTAATTAAACAATGCATAAAATACGTATTCCTACCTAACTGTGCCCAAACTCGCGAGTCGCAACCCTATTGAGCTTGACCGACAGTAACCTTTTAATGTCGTTGGCGTCAGATAAACTAAAATGAACTCTCGCGCGTCACTATTTAGTTCATTTTTGCTTGCGCACGGGAAGTTTAGGCTATTATAAAAGTAGGTGGGTGATGCGGGTGCAAGTAAAAATGGACTCTATTCTTTCGTGCATAGATTTTACATTTGTTTGTTTTCTTTTTGGGAGTAAGCCTTCTGTGCCTTTAGGTACTATTATATATTCTGTGGTTGCGGTAGTAACAAGTATAATTTTAAATATAAAAATTATTATAATATTTAAAAAATTCGCTCCATCAGCTCTCACATAGAAAAGGTGCATCGTAGTTAGATTTCGGAGATTTAAACATGATGCACCTTTTCGCGGGCTGGTTGGAGCATCCCCATTAATACATTTTACTGCGCACCTATTCTTGTCTATGCTACCAAATAATAGACAAAGATATACATATTTTTCCGGAATATAAAACGACACGTAGACAAATGAAGAATAGAAACATTGTAAGACAAAAGAAATCTTTTCTTTTTTCGTAATTTCGTCTATTCTTCCGTCGACAAAACCCGTGTCTACGATGTCATGCTACCCGTACAAGAAAGAGACAGGTATGGGGATGAGTCAGACTTAGGGTCAAAAGGTAAATTATAAACGGTTATATAATTATATCGGAGCAAGTATTATTCGAAAGATTTAGATATTTTTTTTAAAAGTCGGAGCGAGTAGTATGATAGAACAGAAATCTGTCCAAGAAAGCCTCTTATTTTTTGGCCTTGAGCAAATAAATATTTTATACACAATCTAGTCAATAATACAAGATGTCTATCGATAAATACAAAATTGCTATAATTTACCTGCAATGCGTGGTCATTGTGGCAATTTCCCCCGGCGGCTATTCTCGGTAGCGGTACAGATTACATAGATACTAAATACCACAGTGTAAATAACAGGATCTACTATGTTACCAGTGGAACAGTCCACTCAATACAATCATTAGTACTATTTTGTAAGCTCCTGCAAGAAGAGTGCTTCTAAGAGCTTTCAAGTTGTGACACATGCATTTATGAAATTTATATTTGCACGCTTAGCATGACCAATTCTATCTCTATTCTGCCAAGAATAGACCAAGCTATTTAATGGTTATTTCTTTACCTACAATAAAACCTGCCATGCTAATTAAAACGGTAGAAATCTTTCGTTCTGTCATTTTGTCTATTCTTCCGTCGACAAAATCTGTTTCTACGATGCCATGCTAGTAATATTTGTAGCATCATGCTACGCATACTGTTACTGGATCAATACAAATATCAGTATCATAGCGTTAAAAATTCCAAAAGAAAAAACAAAAATAGTAATTTTATGATTCTAAAGCGGCCTTTTTAGGCGCCCTGTTCTTTCGCAGTTGATTTATTGCTAGCTATTAAGTTCGCAAACGGGGCTTTAACAATAAAAAGCAGAGTACTCATTCTTTCAGATTAGCCAACTTAGCAGCTTAAATATACTCTAGGACGACTTTAGCTTGCCATTATCACGTTTTTCTCAACTGAATTCGGTTAGACTGTGGTCCGGTCGAAATGCAGTAACAGAGTAGAAATACTGCATTGTCGCAGTGAGCTATGGGTATAAGCCTGTGTTTATTTGTACACCCTTTGTGGGTTGTTTTACTATGGCCGAAACATTGCTATTGCACTCGATCTACACCTATATGTTTAGATAGCTATTAGCTAGATACCTACCTACTGTCTTAGACGAGGAATCGAAATATAATAATTACTACCCGCACTGGGCCCGCGTGGTGGATTATGGCCCAATCCCTCTAACAGTGAGGAGGTCTGTGACCCAGCTGTGGGAACATTATAGGCTGATGAATGAACTAGCGAATCGCCTCCAGCTTCATACAGATTGAAATTTAAAAATAATAATTAAAGCCTTGATTGTTATTTTGTGTTTTTCTTTAAGTACCTATGTAATTTTGTTTGATCTGTCCTATGTGTGTCAATTTTCGTGTTCTTTATTTTCTTACTAGCTGACCCGGCGAACTGCGTACCGCCTGAGACCCGATTTAAAAAAAAACCTTTTAGAATCGGCCAAATCGGCCCAGCCGTTCTCGAGTTTTAATCAGACTAACGAACAACAATTCATTTTTATTTATATAGATATAGAAGATAGATTAAAAAGAAATTAATGCATACAAACGTACAAAAGATCAAGTATTTTCTCTTTTTTAAACACATGCGGTTTTATGAGTCTAATGTGTTCTATTGCAGTGCAAGGCCTCCCTTTCTTTCCAACTATATTTCTATATCTGTAGCTATTTAAATGGAAATCGAAATAGTTATACGATATTTCCCATACCCCAATTCCTTTTATGTATCTATTTGCATTTCCTATAGCCATACATAACCGATCGTCACGGGCTGTTTGGGCATTGTAGGCTTTCATTTCAATTGGATAAGTCGCATAATCCTATAGGCCTTGCAAAAAGATGGGGCAATAAATTAGTATCCTGAATACCTATCACGGGTCTGTCGAAACAGGGTACCGCGGCTCTGGAACGTTAAGGGTAAAGAGCACTAAGAAACAGGGTGGTTTTTAGCCAGTTAGACAGACTTTTTCTCACCAGCCGTTGCGTGGGGACTCATTTAATTATTTGACCGAAAAAAAAACCATCTACCTACAGCAAAAAACAAACGCCCTACTTGCGTCTACCCTGTGTAACGTACTTTTTCAGTGCTTCCAGACAGTGAAATATCGAGCGCGTCATGCAAGACTTTGTCTAGTAATATTGATTATTCTGCCTCCCTTAGGTACGTATCTTTCTTCTCAGGTATGTCTGGGTCTTATCCAGGGTCTAGAACCGCCACTTTAACAATGTTGCTTACAAAATTCGTAAAATGGAATATTCTGTTCTATTGCTGAAGCAATAGAGTACATAATTGATATTGTAGGTCCCGCAGGTCTCACAAACAGTACAAGGGCATAAGGGTGAGTTGTTTGATCTATAGTTAAACTACTAGTTGTTAAATCTACCGAGATAACTGCTTAAATAATGGCGAGATTTGAATGAATTTGGTATTAATTTAAGGTTAACAGTTAAGCCTATTAAATGGTATCACTTTTATTATTCTTAACTAGTTATTAAGTACTCAAAATCGCGTGGAATCGAAGCCAATTTATTACCTATGCACAAATTTTGGAAAAATTAATGTTAGTCACTCAATCACGTGCTAAAGGCTCAAAAAAAAAATTAACGAAAAACAAAAAATCCGACTGCGTTAAAAAAAAAACTAAAAAGAACGAAACAAGCCCAGTAGTTAAAAATTCACTCATTCACACTCACAGTCGGGGCCCATTCAAATTATACCAATCAAAATATCTTCCCAACGGGTAAAAAGACGTTTCCTTGGTATAATTTTGCGAGTTACATGCAGGTGAAGCTATGAACAAAAGCTTATACTTTATATGGCCTATTGACCATAAACAACCCAGTTTCTGGGTACAATACCCTTTGGCAAAACCCCAAGATAGCCTGTTAACGGCGTACGGCAAAGCGAAAGCATCGTTTGATGAGTCGGAAAAGTTGCCACGCACCGCCACCAGCAGGCGCTAGTATCGCAAAATTAACGCAATCCAAAGTTTTATGTATTTCATTTCGTCAACTTCGACATTTCATAAAGTGTTCCCTTTACGCAAAATACATGTATTACTCTAGTAGAAATATTTTAATATAAGGATGTCGAAACATTCACCAAAACAAAATGATAGAAATCTTTATTGATGTGGATTAATATTTTGTGAATATTTTTATCATTCACAGTCTCAAATTTATTTTATAACATTTTGATGTCCCGAGATTACGAACAAAACTACTATTTTGGTAGAAAATTAATGATAATTGGCATACCTTACGAAAGTGACAATACCCAATTATCGTTAAGCCCCAAACACACGCGCGCACGGGTATGGGCGTGAGCGTTGTGTTCCACGCGCGCCGGAAAATGTGACAGCACAATAACGGGGCTCCCCCTTAGAGGGCCTACCTGGGTCGCGGACAAACAAATACAATACCGTGACCCCAGAACGTAAAGGGCTATTGAAATAAATCGTAGATTTTAGTAAGTATTCCAAGTCTGACAGTCCCTCCCGCCCTGCTCTGGGTAGGAGGACTCATTCGATTATTTTAACACACTAAATAAAGCCCCAAACACACGCTCCTTTTATTATCGTGCGTTCACAAAGCTGGTTGCGTGATATCTTTATATGTTCGAGAGTGGAAAGATAAGGATGCTTGACGCCCTGTCCTCCACCATCTGGTGTTTGTATTAATTTTTGATGCATTTCGATGTAATGACAGACACAAGCGCCGCGTAAAATGGACATTAGTCGAGCAGCGGCGTGGATTTAGTAGTTTTTTACTCATATGAGGTACAGGTATAGTAGTAGTAGAACAGTTTAATGTCAGAACCTCTTTATAAATAAATCTTCATTCTATAACTAATATCTTATCCACAGTATTTTTTTGGGACAAGGTTTTAATATCACTTTTCTGATAAATGATCTTTTGGAGTCGATAGATATTATCTATCGACTCCAAAAGCATGAGCCCAGTACTGATCTTTTATACTCCAAAGCAATCAATAGAGCGAGAAGCAACTTGTACCGAACACACGGTGAGACAGCAATGACCACCGATTTTTCATCATAGTCGCAGCATTATACTATAGGCGATATTTAAATCATGTAATGTGGACCATTTGGAATTGGTTCAAAAAACCGGTTTTAAACGCCCAAATGGTCGGTTCAACATTGCGCCTCAGGGTGGTGGGTGCTATGCCTTATTTGTATTTGACAAGTAATTTTGAAGTATTCAAAATGACAATAGCAGTTTTCATTTAATTTATTTTATTCCTGTTTCTTCGAAATTGTTAAAATCTGTGACGAAACTAAATAAATAATAATAAAAGTGAAGTGCTTCTTATCCTATATCGCAGTTTGATAC
Source organism: Agrotis segetum (assembly GCA_036375495.1). NCBI lineage: Eukaryota > Metazoa > Arthropoda > Insecta > Lepidoptera > Noctuidae > Agrotis > Agrotis segetum. The sequence goes on from JAQSVV010000039.1 coordinate 8,791,734, forward strand.
GATTAGAAGTTGTTTTCAGTTACATACAATCTCAAATTGTTGACTGCACGATAGTGCATTTATCATTAGTTCATGTGAAATTGTATTTAGATGCATAAATATTAGATGGGAGGAGGATGGACACAGAGGAACCACCCGACAACAATAGTACGATATCACGATAGCATTGATATAATATCACTGTGAGTAATTTATTATATTGATAGGAACAATTCGTAATGTATAGAATCATACGTATTCAAACATTTCCCTTGTTTGCTCTGTAAGGGTCGTCAGGAATTTCCAGCGATGATTTTCAGTAAGTTTGGTTTATTTTATTCTTGATTTATTAATGAAAATAATTTGTTATTGAAAAAAGAAAGTTTACGTGACTTATTTACAGTCATGTCCGTTTACAATCACGTCCCATTGAACACATCGAAACATAGTTTTGAATAATATAAAGCCTACGTATCATTCGTTTGTATTTTCTCGATCTTTTTATCCATTACCAATTTTATTATTACGAAAATCTGACAGCCGCGATCTGAAAAAAAGTGTCACAGGTCTAGCCTGTAAGAGCCACGCTGGCTGACTGATTCGTCAAGGAACGAAAGTGATGACACTACTTGTAAAAGGCAAAAGATGAGAGGACGATAGTGAATGTGTGCTCAGAATAAAACGGCGTATGTGCCCAAACATACTGACGTCTTTTTATGAATTAAAATTGTTATTAATTGAAAAACTGTCTTTACAGAATTTAGATAGTGGTATTCTCTACAATTTAAAGTAACATCTTTTCCATAACTCATAGTAGTTATGCCATAAAGTCCAAAAAAGAAAAAATATAGACCTAACTTTGCATTTTTTTTGTATCGAGAAAATTTCAATGAATCGTGTTTTCAACTTTGTGAGAATTTATATCATATAGTCAATTACTATATTCCAAGTTTTAAGATCTGTAGTCCATATACGTACGAAGAAAAGTAAAAAATAAAAAGCGTATTTTTACTGACCTATCCCCTTAACACAATATAGGTAATACACGGTACCCGGTTACCCAAGGTTGTGCCCGTGACCCATATTCGCAAAACAGAAGCCACCTTTCTGGAAATACCAGACCCGTTTCTTTGCATTTTTTCCTTATAAAGAAACCTGTAATCACGGATTCGTACTTGATTATGTATAAAGCCATGTATTCACTGAGCAACAGTGTTTCGGATACACAGTTTCTGAAACATCACGTAAAGTGTTCTCCGCCGCAAGTGGGGAGCACCGAAACATACCGATAAACACGTAGTGTTTACAGAAACAAAATATATGTTTCAGAAACACGTAGTTTTTGTTTCTGAAACAGTTTATAAACAATTGTTGCTCAGTGAATACGTGGCTTAACTCGTGAACTACTGAATAAAGTAAAGATTACATACCTTACCTATATAAGAGGCCAAAACTCGAGCCTTAAGGAAATTCAAGCAATGGAGCGTAAGAAACACCTCCACGTTTGGAGACTACATCCGGAAACTACAGTGGAACAAATGAGCGCCCATGTGATACAGGTGTGTGGCTCTGAAGTTAATGTCAAAATTGAAAAAATTAGGCATAAGATAGAGAGAAATTATGCTTCATTCATCGTTGGGATCTCTGAGGGCCTTTACCACAAATTATGTCAACCAGAGGTGTGGCCTCTGAATGCAGAATTTGCCGAATGGATTTGGTTTCGGAGACCAACAAATAAACCAAATGACGGAAGGTAGAAGCATTGAAATATATTACCAAAATGTAAGAGGTCTTCGTACAAAGTTAGAAATCTTTAGAAATAACATAACATTATTTAATTCAGACTTATACGCTATAACTGAATCAGGCTGCAATGAATCCATTCAAGACGCAGAAATTATCCCTCAGAGATATAAAATAATACGTTGTGATCGAGTGGATGGGCGTAAGCAGGGCGGAGCGTTTCTCGTGGCCACACACCGCTTCGAGCTGCGACAGGTACGTGTCTCGGACGCGTCAATAGACACCTGCGTATTTGAAATTGTTTGTGCAACGGTTCATTTAAAGAATAGATTTTTGTTTTTATGTTGTGTTGTTTATATTCCACCTGGGAGCTCGGAGAATGATTATATGATTTTGTTTAGGATAATAGAAAATATGTGTTATAGATATAGACAAGTGATTGTTATTGGAGATTTCAATTTACATTCTTGTCCTGTAAATATTAGCAATTATTATGAATGCTTTAAGTCATATTGCGAGTTCACTCAAAGCAACATGGTACCCAATGTCTTAGGCCGACACCTGGATTTGGTTCTGAGTGCGGGTTTTAGCGGAGAGGTGTCAGTGGTGTTGGCGGACGACGCGCTCGTTCCCGTCGACCCGTACCACCCGCCACTAGCGGTGTGCGTGCGCCCCGCGCCCTCAGCCCCCGCGCCCTCCCCGCCTTCGCCCGCTGCCGAGTCCCCGTGCAATAACAGACCGCAGTGGAATTTTTATAGAGCCGATTATGAGTTATTGTATACGGCGTTAGCTTCTGTTGACTGGAGTACAATGTATGAAATGCAAGATTTGGAAGACATTTTAAATTTATTTTATGTGAAATTAGGCTGTATTTTAGACGAATGTGTACCAAGGAAAAAGTTAACCCAGGGAAACTCACGTTATGTGTATCCCGAATGGTACACCGGAGAGATTATTAAAGAGATCCAGATTAAAGCAAAACTTCACAAACTGTTTAAAAAATCGAAACGTGATTGTGATTACAAAGAATACGCTAAATGTAGGGCCCGGATAAAAAAGTCTATAGAAATTGCACACAGAAACCATAAATATAAAATTCAAAATCAGTTTGCTAAAGATCCAAAATCATTCTGGCAATATATTAGGTCAAAAAAAAGTAGAGTAAATAGGCAAAGTATTATAAAAGATGGGCAAAATCTCAGTGATGAGCAGTGTGCTAAGGAATTCGCAGAATTTTTTGAATCTGTATACAGTCAGGAACCACCGCAACTAGACGTCCAGGCGGCGATGGCGGGGGTCAGCAGTGCTACCAGCGCACGGGTACATATAGAGACCTTGAGTCTCAAAGATGTGCAGGATGCGCTGAAGAACCTCAAGCCGAAACGATCATCTGGCCCTGACGGTATACCAGCGTTTCTCTTTAGAGATTGTGCTAGAGTTTTAGCAAGCCCGCTGCATTACATTTATAACATGTGTTTAAAGCAATCGACATTCCCGGATCAGTGGAAGACTACACGTGTCGTTCCAGTACCCAAGGGTCGGGCAGGTCCAGATGTCAGCGGTTACAGACCAGTTGCAGTGTTGTCGACGCCGGCAAAAGTTTTTGAAGCCGCTATTCAACGCTGCATACAAGGTCAAGTCCGAGCGCAACTGTCGGACGCGCAGCACGGTTTCCGGCCAGGACGCAGCACTTCCACCAACCTGCTGAACTTCATGGCACAGGTTATACCGGCAGTCGACGCTGGAGTACAGGTAGACGCGGCGTACTTTGATTTTAAAAAGGCCTTCGACACCGTGGACAATGATGTCTTACTGCGGAAGCTGGCAGATGTAGGATGTACTCCACACTTGCTACAGTTCTTTGTCAGCTATATGAGGGACCGCCAACAGTACGTTGACTACAATGGGTACGAGTCGAAGTCGTACTTCACCAGGTCCGGTGTGAGCCAGGGCAGCAATTTGGGGCCTCTTGAATTTATCATAATGATAAACAGTTTGCCGGAGGTCGTCAGACATGGCTCATGTCTATTGTTCGCAGATGACCTCAAGTTGCTGCTCGAGGTGAGGGACGAGTCTGACTGCGAGCGGCTCCAGGGTGACATTGATAGGGTGGTGAAGTGGAGCCATGACAATAAGCTGTATTTCAACGTGTCCAAATGCTCGGTAATATCCTTTAGTCGTGCGCGCACCCCTGTCCGCTATGAGTACAAAGCAGAGGCGGTACCCTTGCAGCGAGTAACGCAAGTGCGTGATCTAGGGGTATATCTCACTCCAGATCTTACGTTTCGCGAGCATATCATTAAGATATGTAAGAAAGCGTACAGAAACCTTGGCTTTGTACTCAGGCAGTCACAGGGGTTCATTAACATTACGACTATTAGGGTATTATACGACGCTCTAGTCAGGAGTCACTTGGAGTATGGTGCTGTCATATGGTCTCCACATGAAGCCAAGTACTCTGTCATGCTGGAGCGCGTTCAAAACAAGTTCACGCGTCACCTGTACTTCAGACTGTACGGGGTTTATCCATTGTACCCGCTGATGTACCCCACCCTGTTTGTACTGGGCATGGTCGGGTACAATGAATTGAGGGTTCGACGACAGTTCACTCTTGTCGTCTATTTAATAAAATTACTCCGGGGCAAGGAGCACAACCCAGGAGTGCTTCAGTATTTGCGGCTCTCTGTTCCAGACCGCTACGTGTGGAGGCGGCGGCGCCCGCCACTGCTGGCTGTGCCAACTGCCAGGACCAACCTGTTGGCTAAAGCACCTCTCACGCGAGCTATTCGTACTGTTAACGAAATTCAGAATAGGTTGGACATTTTTTCGTGTTATTTTAGTGAACTTGCAAAAGTATGTTTAAATATAATATGTTACGAGAGCATTAATTAGTGTAATTTTATGTTACATAATATTGTTTATTTTATGTTATTGTTGATTTTATGTTTATTGTTTCTTTTATTGTTTTGCATTTTTAAAATTTTAATTTTTCATTGTAAAACAGATTTAAGTTAATTTGGTTTATGGTAAGGTTAAGTTGTATTGTTTTAAGGTAGGTACCGATTGTGTAATTTGTATATAATGATATTAGTAATTATTAGTAATATAATGTTTGTAATATAGTCTTTGCTATCGTATTAGGTGTGTAACCTGTAATGTTAGTGTAAGAGTTTTTAAATAAATAAATAAATAAATATATAAATGCGTATAGTGTGTTTGTTTAGTTACATTTTCAAGCCTAAGAAACCGAATTGCCCTTTTTTTTCATGGTAAAATCAGATAAATACTCGTAAATCCTCTCAACCTAGGTAGAGCGAATGGGACTGTCAGACCTTCCTGGCTTAAAATCCACCGTGTGTCTGCCGTTGCTCTTTGCGTTCCAGGACCACAGGGTGCTTTACAGACAGTCTCGCGACCCTGGAGACGGTTATTAGCTACTTCTTTTTGTATAAATTCAACTAAAATGAGCGTTGTATAAAACTTCTTATCATGTTATCCCATAAGCACCAAACTTTGCAGAAAATCTATATTAATGCGAACAAAGCCAGTGACAAAAGCTAGTAAATAAATAAAGCAGCAGAAGTCGTCAACCTTGAACGGGGAGACAATTTGCGTGAAGGGATCGTTTCGCAAGTCTCCGCGAAGTATTATGTAGGCCGCGTCCTTTATGAACCTTGGCTACACTGCGTACCTTATTTTCAGGGTTCGTTACGCAGGTAAGTTAATTTTACGAAGGGTAAACAATGACTGTAGTAAAATCAATGGCTCTTTTCATAGACATAGAGTAAAGATTTTCAGTACGCGTAGTATGACCAATTCTATGTCTATTCTACTGGGAATATAGACAAGGTAGTGTCTATTCATTTTTTTTTTAGTATGGCACGACCCGTAGATGACTGAAGAATACGACATAGAAACGACGATAGAAATCTTTTGTCTATTCTTCCGCAGACAAAACCTGTTTCTACCGTGTCATGCTACGCGTGCCAGAAGTAAAAACTAGGAAGGGTAAATGTTGACTTTTTACGACGTGTTTTATGTCGAAGGAAATGTCATGGCCATCTTTTCCAATTGGCACTCGGGGAATTATCCCAGAGCCATAAAAAGGCTCGAGTACCCGAGGGAAGCAAACTTAACTTAACCCTGAGAATCTATACAATTTTCGGGTTTGGCACGCTCTCTTTTGCATCCTACGTTCTTTAGCTTTTTCTATGTAAGTTCATAGTTAATACATTTTTAAATGACCACTAAAAAAATAATCTAACATATATCCCAGACAAGAATACCCGTATATGAAGCAGATGGACTAGTTTTGAAATCCACTGATCGAAAGCTTGAGGAAGTGATGCTGATGTTGATGATAATCACGTCAGTCAGGGTCACCAGTTGGGTATACGAGGAACAAGGAGTATTCCTCGAAACTCCATTGAAAAGGGTACCTAGGGTATCTCCGACAAGAAGCGTGATTTGTATGGTAGGCCCACAAATGATTTTTGTTGGTTCCTATTCCTGGAGGAGATTTCTCAATGAAATAAGGGTTTAGGTGCAAAGCCTAATAATTCTTAAAACAGCTACCGAGTCGTAATAATTTAAATAATTACAATACACCAAATTGCAGAAAATTTTCCATTATGCGAATTGGGCTTTTGAGAACTTGTCCTTTTGCGACTCGGTTGCCATTTTGCGATTCAGGCTTTCTGAGCCTAAACCGAAATAATTAGTCCCTCTGTGCTTTTTTACCTGTGAGTAATTTCCTGTTTGTGTTCTGTATGGGGGGAGGTCGTGGCTAACTAATTACAGCTGCACAGGCCGATCTTCCGGGTTCAGCCGTGCTTGCCGAGGTTGGTTTGTTTATGGGTGACCATCTGTCACAGCGAGTTTCCTCCGTGCCTCGGAAAGCACGTAAAGCCGTTGGTCACGGCTGTCGTTTGTAGATCTTTGATAGTCGTTACTGTTAGTCAGAAGCTCTAAAAGTCTGACCACCAGTCTTACTATGGGGTATCCTATTACCCAGTTACTGGGTTGTGGAGGTCCGATAGGCAGTCGCTCCATGTAAAATACTGATATTCAGCTGCATCCGGTTTGACAGGAAGCCGACCCCAATATAGTTGGGAAAAGCTAGGCAGATGATGATGTTCTGTATGTAGGTATGTATGTGTAAAGAAATAACTAAATGTATGCGATCCCCCAGGGTATGCACTACACTAAACCTACCTTTCAAAAAGGTCTACTGGCTTCAGCTAAAAATAACCAACCCCCTCGTCTCCTGTGTCAGTTACAGAGCAAATAGAAAATGTCAGGAAAATATTCATAATATTATGAAGGCAAAAAGCTGGCGTAAAAATACCTTTCCGCCTCGCGTACGGGAATGAGATTTAATACCGGAATAATAATGTCATCAAATCCTCCGTCAAGGCAGGAAAAGGTTACTTTTGCGTGTACAATATTGAATAACTAGCTTTAGCCTGCGACTACACTCGCCTGGAAATGGTGTAAAAACGAAATAGCGACGTAAAAAGTACAGTAAAGTTTTCTGTGTGTCAAATATCTACATTATGTAGAGAGTACACACACATACATCTTTACTGGCAAACTTTTATAATATTAGTAACTTAAGTTGTAAAAGTTATAATAGTAGTAGCAACCTTTATTGCCGATAAAATCTGCCAGATCTTACTTTCACAATCTTAGTAGAATGTTTTCATAATAAAATAGTTTATTATCTAACTCTCTTTCATCATCAAACCCAAAACATTTATAAACTTGATGAAACAATATGCATTCATGACTTCAACACCTGGCCTTTATAAATCGACTCGCCTTGCTGACTTTGAACAGGTGCATTTTTAAAACAAAATACACTGATAGCTAATGTACTCGTAGCTTTCCATAGTTTATTCATAACTAAAACTCCGCGCGCGACTTTGGCAGAGACTTGGTGCTCGCGGAAAAATTAAGTTACTTATTTTTTTTGTGAGTGGCAACTCGCAGGTCGACCTACACCACGCATACCATGGCGATTATTTATTTCTATTCTACCAAGAAAAGACAAAGTTATTTCATCGTTATTCCTACACAAATCGACTGTTTTTTTTGCACAAATATGACACCATTCTTACACTATTGAAGAAAAGAACGATTATTTTCCATATTGCATGCTAAAATTATTTCTACGTTCTGTCATTTTGTCTATTCTTGCGTCGACATAACTTTTTTCTACGGCGCCATGCTACGCCTGCAGGAGGTTGTGAGCTGCTTGTGGTGGGAGCACTCCTTTAATTCACATTTCGCTACATCGCACGGTCGCACCGTGATCGCACGCTGCGTTCGATTAAAGTCTCGCCGTTTCGCACATAACGTATAGTCACTACTATACGTTATGTGCGAAACGGCGAGACTTTTAAAAACTATCCAGCTCGGTTAGCATAACCAATCTATTTTTATTCTACCAAATACATACAAAGTTATTTCTATATCGACTGTTTTTTTTTTCACGATAGACCATTGTAAATTATTGTAGAATAAAAACATATTTAACCTGTATCTTAAAAATTGTGGTGATTGAAATGCTAAAGTTTTTATACGATCTGTCATTTTTTCTGTTCTTCTGTAGACAATACCCGTTTCTACGGTACCATGCCTGCGCGCATGGCATGGCACCGTAGAAACGGGTAGTAGTTTGCAGCAAAAACAAAAAAAAATACTGTTTAATATTACTCTAGTAGATATGTAAACAGAAATACTAATGTTATCTCTTTTATTTTATTTGTGTAGAATATCATCTTCCTGCCCTTATCCTATGCTACGTGAAGTCGGTGCTAAAATATAAATAATTATATAAATTCTCAAAGGTCACACAGGTTTCACACAGGTTCCCAAAAAGAGACAACTCGAAACGTATTGATAAATTTTTATCACACCTAATTAGCGCAATTATTTAAACACCCAAAACATGACAGGTAACAACAAGATAATTATGCGAATATATCATGAGCGATAATATTAAAGAAATCAAACTATTACGGAACACAGATTAAATGTTTTAATCCGTTGTATCAATTTAATAATTAACAACAAGATTACGCGTAATTATTCACGTGAAATATTTATCAAAAAATACTCGTGCAAAATTAATCTCGGTATGTCTGGAAGATTAATTCTAGCTCGGCGGAGATAAGTTACACGAGCGAGCATATTGTTACAGGCTTGTTATGGGATAAATTAATTTATACCAACGAATTAATTTCTATGAAGTTCCATTGTAGAAGATTCTGGAACCATCCCGAAACATGTAGAAGGTAAGGTCTACCAGCACGCGTAGCATGGCGATTCTATCTCTATTCTACCAAGAAAAGACAAAGTTATTTCATCGTTATTTCTACACAAATCGACTGTTTTTAAACAAGTATGACACGATTCGTACACCATTAAAGAATAGAAACATATCTTTTTTTATATTCTATAATCTTTTACGTTCTGTCATTTTGTCTATTCTCGCGTCGACAAAACCAGTTTCTACAGCGCCGTGCTACGCGTGCTGGTGGGCAATGGCATTTGCGGCGCCATAACATTATCTCGAGCTTCACCGGCAGCGGCAGTGTTATTTATTGACTGTTTGTTTAATAATCGCTTGTTAATTTATCATTACGTGTACGCTGAAGGAGGTAGGGGTAGAGCCCTTAATCGCCATCTCTGTACCTCGCTCGTCTAAGCGCTGAGCGGGGTGGTGCGAATAAGATTATCATACGATGTAAGTACACGATTTCGCTGCTGGCGGCCCCTTGTGACGTGTTACAAACATTTGATCTTACTGCTCCGCGCTAAGTTACCGCTCACAGCAGCAGTAAGATCGTGAATGGGCCATTAGAGTGTGGGCGAAATCCAAATAAATTATCTATAATTTTTTTTTATCGTGGTAAAATCATCGAATGAGTCCTTCCACCCAGGGCAGAGCGGGAGGGACTGTCAGACTTGTACTGACTAAAATCCACGGTGTCCTTCAACAGCCCTTTACATTCCATAACATATTTCTAACACCTTTCGACATCCTTACTTGTAACTTTTCTAACTTTACTTTCCTTGTTGATCAAATAGGTCATTATAACTCCTACTTAAAATTCAAGAAGCTTTTCTAGAAATTTCGAGTGCATTTCCTCGACTTATCCTCGCTCGACCTCTGCTCTCTCATTAGCAGTCTTCCGCCATTTTCCTAATTTGAGACGTGATGAGTTTCTTGTTCGTGTTTCGCGTTTGTGAGACGTCTCGAGTTGCTATTTGATTTTGTGAAAGGGGTTTGAAGATTTGTGGCATACCTACCGCCGCCATTTTGATTTTGTTTCAAAATCGCGGCCAGCTATGAAACCTTTTTAGATCGTTAGCTGACATTAATGCCAACAAAAAGTATTATGACAACAACCCGCGTAAAGTTTCAGGTTTCCGAGATAATAACCGTGAAAGTTAATCATGTGACATTCACAATTCTAAGCTAGTGTATATGTTCGAATGTATCAAGATGTTAAAAATAATAACTTTTTGTACGTAATATTTATGTTGCTTTCTATCTGCATGTTATTTAAACATTATACGTCTGATATAATCTACTTTTTGAATTTAATAAATTATTTTTAGACCGTCTACACTTATTTGAATGTAATATCTTCTTAAGATTTAACTATCAATACGATAGTAATACGTTAAATAAAAGTACAAATATTACACAACTCGCCTCACCCGCCTGCATTGTAGGTGTCTCGATCGCACCTTTGAAATATATGAGGCGTAGAAAGAGAAGAGTATAATTCATCTATGGTATGATGTATTATATTTTAGTGACAAATATACCTAACCATGGTACGAGTATGTCACCTTTACTTTTTGCAATTTTGGTAGGGATGGTTAGATTTTGCCACATTTTTAAATATCGAATTTCTTATTTGTACATGAAGCCATAACTTAGCCGTTACATTGTATCCCTATCATCAACAATAATGACCACTACAGACTTGGATTGGCTTGTACCGGAAGAGTATTTACTTCGCGTGTAAAAAAAGAGATATTTTGATTTCTTTTAACGATTCCGCGCTCGAATATTCTCGCAGTCAGACGTAATACAAAAAGTAAAAAATGCCTAATTGTGCCGTATTGAGTTGTAGAAACAATACATACACAAGAAGTAGGACGACTATGTCGAAGTTTGTATACTAAATTACAGTTGTACAGTTGTATCACAAAAATATCCATGCAAAATATGACACGCTCGTGTCGATACAAATCGAAGAACATATTGCTTCTATCCAGATAATATTGCTGTGATGGCCACAGTAAGCAGAAACATCATGAGGCATGATAGGTACCTAGTTTTAATATCATTATCAATTCATCATCATAACAGCCGTAGAAAGTCCACTACTGGACTAAGGCCTCACCCAAGGATTATCCATTAGTTAGATGGTTATTGCCACGCTTGGCAGGCGGTTTGACGAGCGCATTTATTTCAGCTTATTAGTCTTCCAACGCTTCCAAATCATCAAATGAGTCCTCCAACAGGACTCATTTGATGATTTTACCACACAAAAAAAAAAAAGAAAGCTGCTGCCCATTTGAAGAGTTTTAAGCTGAAGGGCTATGGATCTTACATTTTGCCCTATCCCGCGATCGAAGACCAGGATTATCGTTTACTTACTAAAATAATATATTAAGCCTTTGTTATTCCGAATTAATGTGGACAACTTTAACACTTTATATCTCAGAAACCTGAAACTTTACGAGGGTTGGTGTCTTAATATTTTTTGTTGTTATTGATGTCAGCTATCGATTTATAAAGGTTTCATGGCTGGCCGCGATTTTGAAAAAAAAACAAAATGGCGGCAGTAGGTATGCCACGCTCCATAGTAAAATCTTCAAACCCCTTTGAATTAATTTCATAATTATTTTATATTGTGTTACAAAAGACCGTTTTTTTTTTAAATAACGTAACTTTTTCAGGGCTTATTATAAACTCGTCACTTTAATTTTGTCTGTACGCGAAGATCTTACGAACTACGCAACGGATTTTAATTTATTTATAGACAGAGTGATTTATGAAGATAATTTATATACATAGGTATACATTTAATAAAGTTTTTTTGTAGTAGAGAAAATTAATATTTCGTGATTAATTCGTCAAAAATATCGATATCTTTCATGATACATTGCGTACGCTGGTTAAACCTTATGAGATGAAACAAAATTATCTTCTTAAAAATTGTAGATCCAGAAACAAAAGGTCCCAACTTGGGAACTGGGTGGACTTTTAGCAGTAAGAGTTTGACACTTCCTTCCACTCCGCCCAGGGCCTCATCTGATAGATTAACCACCCAAAAAAATGGAGCTATCGCAAAATAATGACTGGCCTGTTGGTCTAGTGGTTAGTGACCCTGACTGCTATGCCGGAGGTCGTGGGTTCGATTCCCACCCAGGACAAATGTTTGTATGATGAGCACGATCATTTGTTCTGTGTCTGGGTGTAATTTATCTATAATATGTATGTATTTATCAGTTGTCTAGTACCCATAACATAAGCTCTGCTTAGCTTGGGACTAGATGGCGTTGTGTGATAGTTGTGGAATATTATTAAAGACGTTACAAATTATTTGTACAGTAAGCGCACTTCTCTTTTTGTTCTAGGCGGGACGCTAGTTAAGCATTAAGTATACGAGTCAACTTATTTATCAAAAAATCCTACATATACTTCGTCCATTAATCTCTGTTTGATTGGATTTATTTGTAGACCACATTTTAAGAGTCGTTAAACATCTGTCGCCATTCCGGAAGCGTTTACAAATTCATTAAGCATTTAATTATTAAAGGGCTTCACACACAACAGCTATAATGTAAAGATGTACATTATAGCACGATACATCTCATTACCTTTCCAAAGAGATTCGAAGATGTAAAAATATACATTATAGCTGCAGTGTGTGGTCTCCTGACGATTTCTATGGAAAGATTTAATGAGATGTATCGTGCTATATCTTACATTATAGCATCTTTACATTATAGCTGCTTGTGTAAAGCCCTTTAGGTTTTTGTTTGTGCTTGTCAATAAGAGGTATATTTTATAATACATGTTTTATTTATGAACATTAGATTATACCGATCTTTTTAAACAAAATATTTTCTTTAATTCTTAAAATTTAAATATTATTTCTTGCTCTCCCCCCGCACCCACATGTGTACTCTCTCTCGGATCCCATCCAAATCTCTATACTAAATTCATTAAAATCAATACAGTATACAAACACACACTTATTGCATATTAGTGGGAAGATGGATTTAATTGAAAATACAATTTAAAAATAAAAAACTTTAACTATATATATAATCGTTTTTTTTTTGTTATAGCACGTTTTAAATTTACAATATTTACATAAAAATTTTCAAGGTTAAGCATATGCGGGACATTCCCGATCATCGAACCTAAAGGCAATCAATATTTGCAAATTAATAATGAAATTACAAGCATGCACTTGAGCTTACATAATATTAATTATATAATTTTTATATCAATAACCTTGTGATTTCCGTCAATTCAAGGTAAATAAATATTATGATTAATAATAAAAGCAATAAATCATATTAACCAAGTTATAAAAAAAGAAGGATTTCTGTCCGTAATTAAGTGCCATGATACGTTTTATTGTGAAAAAATTATATACGTATATTCACAAAAATTGTTAGTGGCAATTTATTTTTATTTTTTGTTTTTATCTCTAATCTACTAAGAAAAAAATACGGGTAACTCCAATAAGATGCCATAAATAAAGGAACGACGGACATGCCGTTGTCACTGTTGTCAGCAAATAAGAACGTCTAAAGAACGTTCCAATCGTTTTTCCCATTTTATTTTTTGGCATAAATACAATTAATCATACGTCCATAAAAACCGATTTAAAGTAAAAAGTCAACGACTGACAAAAAAGATCAATGTTAATGTCCCAATTAATAATTATGATGCAGAGGTCATTGCGAAGTGAATCGAATATAATAATAATGTCGTAATTGTATTACCAAGGCTACTTAAATAATATGCAGGATTATATGATAATGTTTCTTCTTGAATAGCTCACTTAACTGTTTTTTTTATCAAAAACGGTGACCTGACCTATTGAAAATGCACTGTGGATGCTCTGTTGCTCAGGGTATAATGGGGCATTTTTTTTTTTAATAAGAGGATTTTATAATCGTTACGCGTATGACAGTCCCATCATAACGACGGTTGCCGAGCAAAGAAGTTGTTCAAAGATTAACTTGATTTTCTTAAAAATACAATAAGTTTTAACAAACTATAGTGAAAGTGGTCATTCGAGTAAGCAAAATTTTAGATTTTTTAAACCCTTGCTTCCCCTTGTCAGAAAAAGTCTATATTTGGTAGAGTTGCCAATGAGGATGACAACTGGGGAACTAATGGCGCTAGCATAGCTTGTTCCAAGTATCGTCATAGGTTCAAATCTTAAAGGTACTTCAAAATAGTACTACCTCATTGGTCGGATTAGGACTTAGCTATGGTGGCGCCATCTACAATTAGCTTTGACCGGCCTTCCCCATTATTGCCATATTTTAATAGTTTTCAAGTTGGAACCTACCTACTACCCTTTTGCAATGTATCAATATAATTATAAAAAAGGACACTTACCGACAGTCATGAAGAGCAGTTTGCATCCAGATTCCAGGTTGTACTTCGAAGGTTCCGTATCGTGGAGCCGATGGTAGATGATGTCGTACCCCTCACATGACTTGCCTGGTAACACGGCGAATTCCCTGCAAAAATAACAGATACATAGGTTAACATTAATAAACCCTGATGTGAACGTAACATATACAATGATACTGTTAAAGCCTTATGATAAATCCTGTTTTGACCGTAACATATAGGTACAAATTTAATTTTAGATGATTAAAAAAACAGTTTTAAAAATAAGCTAGGACACATCTCCATAAGTCATTGACACAAAAGTCTTTAATTTTTTAGTTAGAGGACGAATTTTTTTTGCTTGCAGTAATGTTATAGGATAATTTTTAGACCAAAAGATTTGGCAACTTATAATAACAAATTCCCAAAACCTTTATACAGTTTTGTTGTCTTTCGAACTTTCTAGACACATTTACGTTTATGAAAGCTCATTTTTTATTTACTAACAAGTTTGTTTATACAGAATTTCCCTGGAAGTGTGAATCAAATCGAAAAGGGGCACGGGAAAGGTAATTTGACAATCATTTATCTCTGAGACATATGGTATTTTTTTTTTAATCCATACACTTACTACACAACCCTATTACATTTTAAATAAAAATGGCGCCCATTCCCACCAGCTGATCGCGGGATTCGCGTGTCTAACTCTACTTGTTTATGGAAAGAAACGAATGTTTTAGCTGTATACAAACATAGATCTTCGTTTACGTTCAAAACGACTTACAGGAATAAGCTATTCTTTAACTAGTGCAATGCAATTAGGGCAACAGTCCATTAGGGGTGGACGTTAATAGACGAACTGACATGAGTGATGGACTTAGGGATTTTTACAAAGTATAAAACAAAGTAGCCAAGTCTGTCTATATAGTGTCTGAGTAACTTGCGAATAACTGCGTCAAATCGCATAATTCTTTTATTTGTGTTCAGGATAAAGCCTGTTGTAAAATAAAGTTAATAAAAACTTTTTGAAAAAAAGAGAACCGACTTCAAAACCAAACACAAAAAATTGTAAAATAACTTTTCTTTCGGAAGTCGGTGGCTTTGTTTTTTATTTCATTGACTGTGGCCACCGACTTCCGAAAGAAAAGTTATTTTACATTTTTTTGTGTTTGGTTTTGAAGTCGTTTCTCATTTTTTCAAAAAGTTTTTATTTTTCCCTTTTTAGTTGAGATAATCATAAAATCTTCATAAAATTGGCGTCTTTGAAAATCTACAATCCTATTAAGCAAAGCGGATCTATGTGAGCAACTTCACGAGATATCCATTATTGCTATAAACCAAAACCTTCTCCTAAATGTAATGAACACTTTTCTGAAAACTGTATCTAAATCCATTCAGCCAAACGCGAGATAATTGCGGATAAACATGCAATCGTCTCTGAAAATCTACAACCTAAGTAAACAAAAACGGGTCCACGCGGGCAACATCACGGGATATCTATTAGTGTTATATACTAAAACCTTCTCCTAAATGTAATGAACACTTTTCTGAAAACCGCATCAAAATCCGTTCAGCCAAACGCGAGATAATTGCGGACAAACATGCAATCGTCTCTGAAAATCTACAACCTAAGTAAACAAAAACGGGTCCACGCGGGCAACGTCACGGGATATCTATTAGTGTTATATACTAAAACCTTCTCCAGAATGTAATGAACACTTTCCTGAAAACCGCATCAAAATCCGTTCAGCCAAACGCGAGATAATCGCGGACAAACATACATACATACATACAGGTCGAACTGAGAACCTACTTTTTTTTTTGAAGTCGGTTAAAAATAACTAAAACCCGACTACGAAAAAAACGCGTATTGAAAAGTATAAAACAAGAACAACATTAGGTAGCCGTGGTCGTGTGCCACCTAGCTAATAAAGATTGTGTGAAACAACCGCAGGTACTGGGTACAAGAGGAAAAGTCAAAGTCAAATCATTTATTCCAATTAGGCCATCAAAGAGGCACTTTTTGAACGTCGATTATTAAATTTAAAGGAAATAGGAAGGGGTGGGATTGATTCTACACCCATTAGCTAAGGTAGGTTGTATGGAGAAGAATGGGCAAGAAACTCCATACTTACTCTTTCTCAAAAATGTTTCACAATTTTTTGAAATTACATTTTTTTTATTAAATACATAAATGTGAAAGCGGTGTACTCAAGTTATGTCTATTTAAAGAATAAAAAAAAACAATAATTATACAGCTAAAAGGTACAATGTGTTCACACTTTCACAGGTACTATTATATATTCTGTGCTTTTGCTTTCACAAAATAACGTAATATAAGCAGTGTGTGAGCATTAAAATTTCAACTAAGTTTGATTCTGCTCAAGCCCTACATTGTACTATGGAACAGCACCAGCATGTTTCCAAGCACATGCTTGTTTACTAAGAGAATTTTTGATATAAGTTTTTTCTTTCATTTAGTCCTTAGGCTTTTATGTTGGAAAAACCGTTTTGGGAAATGTCACCGGGTAGGTCAATGTGAACCCGTGAGAATCCAGGATGAGCCGCACGTCTAGAATATAGCTAAGCTTCTAAAAACGTTTACCATTACCATAACATTCTAGCTAAGCCAAAAGCGAATTTTCCCAAAAACACTTTTGATTTGAAGACTTCAATATTGTTCGGTAATAATAAAACCGCTAGAAATAAGTTCCATTCCTAAGCCATCCTCATAATAATGTAAGGCCAAACTGCTATGTCGGCATGATGGAATGAAGAGATGAATTTTGTGAAAATATCTATGGTATGAAATTCAATTTATGAGACCTCTTCACACCCAATGTGTTTTCACAAAATCATAGCCTGATTCGCAAAAAAAAACCTACTCTTCATTTGTCTTTAAGGCATTCCATACTCGTTGTTTGGTAGAATTTTCTTTTGTTGGTAGAATAGAGATAAAACTGGTCATGCTACGCGTGGTAGTATACTTTCTTCTGTAGTCTTACACTCGAAATAAAGACCTATCTGATCCTTTTTTGACGGCTGCTTTTAGAAAAAGGCTTTTAAATATTTGGAAATTAAAACAAAGATTGGGATCGAAACCAGAGATAGATAATTAATTTACAGCAATAGTTTCCAAAGTGACCTGCAGCATGGTAGATCGATGATTTGAAAAAGGTAGTGGATGGATGCGGACTGCCCAGGACCGAGAGAGATGGTACTCTTTAGGAGGAGGGTTATGCCCATCAGTGGGTGGCAATTAGCCGAAGAGTGTTTCCAAAAGTTGAAGGCTAAAAAATACTGCCATCGGCCTTACAGCATTGAAATGAAATGAAATGATATTTATTTTTGCAAGTAGGTCAATATTAACACTTTTACACGTCGTCGTCTTTTTACAACCTAGATGAGGTCGGTGTTTCGTACCTGACTACTCTGAGAAGAAACAGCCGAAACAAACTCCGAGGTCACTGTCTCTTTTAAAGTCCAGACATTAAATTGGTAGTCATTCGAGGGCCATGTAGGTTAACGTCTGAGATGGTCTTTTGAAGGAAGAACCACACAGATTTGAGTGGACCTGTCTAGTCAGTGCAAGCATTTGTCAGTTATCGTGTAGCTCGACTCAGAACACAAGGAGCTCAACGTAACGACGAACAATACCAAAGAATGGACGTTTGTGTAGGCCGCATTCAATTCGAAATGGTCTGTAAAAGTACTTCAAACAAGGTCTAAAATGGTGCCAAAAGCAGGCAGGTGCAACGTTAGCGAAAGTTATTGCCTACAAAGCCTTGGCCAACGGAAAATAGGCAAAAACACCTCGTATGTGTGTGAAAATAAAAATGAAAATTGAATCACCCGTGTTCTCAGGGCTAGCAGCAGAGAAGCAGAGAAAATGTTTTTGTGGAAAATTAAAATTGAATTTCGAACAGGGTTTTCTGTACGGTTACGAAGCGATTAGAGCTCCCTTTTTAGTACAACCGGCTTTATTATAATTGAAAAATAAACTCGAAAAGCTTTTCCTTTGTTGGTTTAGGCACATATTGTTTAGGTCTTTTAATTAGGACCTAATTTCGGTGTTCTCGATTTTTCTCTAGCTACCTTTAGAATTTGCACAAATATATTCGTGAATTTGTAAAATTCAATTTTGGTTTGCAAAAGAAATTGAGGGTGAGAGCGCAAATTAGACTTTTATTGACCACTAGTTTAATACGCCAGCGTTTTCGCTCGCGTAGAATTTTCCTGCAGAATCATCGGAATAAAAATTCAAAAGTTATACAAATCTATGTGTAAAAAAGACCTTAACAGACTTCCATCCATCCATCCATCCATCGCATCCTCACAAAATTTCCTATTTATAGTACAGTAAGTAGTCTAGGTATCTTTGCAGATTTTAACAAGCGCACGTGATTCTACAAACGATCTAGGTGTTTTTCCTTAGCTACTTCGATTTCCATATTTCTAACACTTCTGTTTATGTATACGGCTTCATAGTAATATTTTAATGCGATTAATTTCCATGTTATACAGCGCTGTTCAGAGGAAAGGCACGTGTACGTGTAATAATTAGGACTGATATGGTAAATTTATAAAGCCGATGAAGTCCAAAATTTTAGCTCAGTGTCCCGAACGCAGTGGAAGGGACTACTTACTTTGAGGACATCAAAGTATGACACTGCGAACGGGACGTGTGTTTTACAAAATGTATGCAACATTTTTGCGCTGTATCCCCAACGCAGTGGGGATTCTTTGACGTCCGTGTTTTTACAAAATTTTGCATAATAGAAAACAATTAATTTTATTTATAAAACATTTGTTTTCAATTATGCAACATTTTATAGGTGTTAAAATAGCATTTCTTAACCTTTTAACGTCTAAACACGTAAATATTTATAAATCAGAGCAAAACAGACTTCCTACTATAAATAGTATACAATAATATTAATAGCTAAACTGGCAATAAATAAAAACATGCGTCATTTAGTTACACAACGTGCAACGTTAAATGCGCAAAACCTCTCGTGGGGTAACTCAGCCCATGTTACTGAACAATGCTTGTTCTGAGACTTTTGGAAATTCGCAAAAAAAAAAATGGTTTTTCATTCTGATGGGTACGATCAATTTCTCATTTTGTATGGTATGAGAAACCAAATTTTGAACAGCCGGATAAATTTTATCTGAGGAATAATAAAAATAGCGGTTTGAGCTATTTTCTATAGATTTTTTTTATAACCGCCATTTTTATTCCTCAGATAAAAGTTATCTGATTATTGAAAAATCAGCCCTTAATTAAATGTCAACTGATGTTCTAAATACCCGGAAAATCTAGTATTAATTTAGAACTACATAAAAAACATCAATATGGATCAACAACATTATGGAATAGATGAAATAAAATGATCGTGATTCATACGTTATTTTTAGACAGGTCAAAACGATTCTAAAAAAAAATTTTTTGTTTTCTATTTAATTAATTCTTGTAACGAGTTATGATTATTTGCTGCTGTTTTATCAATAAAATAAATACTGATCCCATTTTTTTTTTAATGTTTTTTCCTGTTTTTTTATTTGTATCTAAATGAATAAACTTAATACTTACTTAAAATGAGTACCTATAAAATAAATATTTAAGGGGGCTCCCATAGAACAGACATGATCTTTTTACCGTTATTATATTTATAATTAATGGTACGGAAACCTTCGTGCTCAAATCCGACGCACGTACTTAGCCGGTTATTACTGCAAATTTCGTAAAATAGTAGCAAAGACTATTATTTATAAAGAATGATACCTATAATATAACTCTGCTCAATTGATCGCCTAGAACCCAGTAACCTATTTTCAGACATTACAGGCCAGTTTCTTACAGGGAGGTAATATTTCATGCAGCGGCAGACACGATAAAAAACGTGAAGTTCCATTAAAACTTAGGTATTACTTCGTAACAGCTGTTTTTCTTCAACGACTAATAAGTATTAGGTCTTTTTTCTTTGTTAAAATCAAATGAGTCCTCCCACCCATGGCAGGGAGAGAGGGTCTGTCAGACTTGTACTGACTAAAATCCACGGTGTCCTACAATAGCCCTTTACGTTATGGGGTCATGGTAGCTCGTTGGTACCGCGACCCTGGCAGGCTTTAGCCCTCTAAGGTGGTCCCCGTCATTGTGCTGACACTCTTTGAGGCGCGCGTGGAAGACAACGCGCCGTCTCGCCGTCTACCTGACAACTAAGGGCTTCCACACACGGGCCACTTGCCACAACCAAAAAACGCTGCTAATATTTCCTTTATGTACCTAGTTTTCATACATTTTATAATGGACTCGCCGCACACGGTAGACGCCGCTCGCCCCGGTTCCCGCTTCTTGTGGCGTGTGTGTGGCCACTAAACGCCGACACAAAACGCCGCCGCACGCCACTCGCGCGATTCCGCACCTCTCTCTCTGTCTCTTACCTCAGTAATGCATTGGTTACGAAAAGAAGCAGCCAACGACCGCAAGTGTCGACCACCGGCCACAAATGGCTGTAGCGCGCTTCAGCTACCTCTGTAGCCGCTTCTAGCTTCTCGTGGCAGCGTTTATAGCTGTTGCGAGTGCCTCGTGTGTAGGGTTACCATATGACAGGCTTTTGCCGCATTTGACAGGCATTTTAAGGTCTATACAGGCGTGCGGCCGGCATTGCTCTGAGACAGGCATTTTTAAATTTCGCGCCCGCGGACGAATAACAGAGGAAAATTACAAACATGTTTTTTGTGAACATTTTTACGTGTATTTATTAGAAAAGAAAGAAGTATTAAAAAATAATGTCCTCTGACAAATATCAGCAATAAAAAGGTCCTTCTTCATTATTATCTGTTGGCTTTTACTTAATACCTACAGCGTTTTGCATTAGACAGGCATTTTTCTGAAATTTCAGGCATTTTAGGTACCTTATACAGGCATCCCTCTATTTACATATGGTAACCCTACTCGTGTGCGGCGACACTAAGGACTAGGACAATTTTATACCTAAGCAAAATTGTAGAACGTTTGTTGTATTCAACAATGAAAGACAATGGAAGTGTAAAAATGTACGCCATAAGGGTGTCGATCGTCTTTGATCACCATAATATATTAGTTCCTTTTTTCCCCATAACGCATGTGTGTCGCTTCAGTATTTACATAGTCGCTTTATCAGAAAAAATCGCTAATGACCAATTTTATTTTTATGATAGATCTTGCGTTCCCTGGTTTGTCTTCCTTATAAAGAGTTGCTTTTAATAAAAGCATGTACTTAACAATAACATTTAAATATCCCGGGTAAAATGTAATGAGTATTTTAATCTGTGGAACTCTTATGTCAAAATGAATGTCATATAGTCTATGGAGTAAGTCTATGGTTACTGAACTGTCAACAATAAAAAGTCACACCACGTTTACAAGTAGTCTGTTATTTATTTTAAAATATTACGAAAATCCAGCACGATATTTAAGAGGAAGTGGAACCCTTCGTTGGGGAGACTTTTAATCTAAAACAAACATACATACATACATACAGGTCGAACTGTGAACCTACTTTTTTTTTAAGTCGGCTAATGAAGTTATATTATCGATAAGTAGATCCATAATTAAATAGTTTGAAGGGTACAGGAAATACTTAACTAAACAAGTTAATATTAACTCACTGACCTTTTAGATTAGTTAATTATTTGTTACTCCTAATTTAATTGGCATGTGACTTAGTTAACCGACTATGGTTACATTAACTACTAAACGGTAACTAACATAAAATTTATTGGTATTTAATATTCATTATTAGCCACTGTTGGTTTGGGTCGACGGCGCGTTGTGTCCCACGCGCGCCTCAAAGAGCGTCAGCATAATGACGGGGCCCCCCTCTCAGAGGGCCAAAGCCTGCCGGGGTCGCGGGATTATTCCCTAACCGTAACCCCGGAACGTAACAGGCTATGAAGGACACCGTGGATTTTAGTCAGTAGAAGTCTGACAGTCCCTCCCGCCCTGCCCGGGGTTGGAGGACTCATTTGATGATTTTACCACGCTAAAAAAAAAAAAAAAAAAAAGCCACTGTTAGTTTAACCATAAACTGGTTTTTGCGTAGACTTTTTTGTAAGCTGTAAGGACTTTATAAGTTCATACTTGATTGTAATAATGACAG
Organism: Agrotis segetum; assembly: GCA_036375495.1. NCBI lineage: Eukaryota > Metazoa > Arthropoda > Insecta > Lepidoptera > Noctuidae > Agrotis > Agrotis segetum. The sequence goes on from JAQSVV010000039.1 coordinate 8,814,270, forward strand.
CAGCAATCAATTGCAAATAATTATATTTATTTATCCGTCAGATAAGAATACTGAACAATATTATTTTTAGAGTTCCGTAGTATTTATTGTACGGCTGTCTGTCTGTCCGCTCATAGCTCACAAACGCTTGGTACTAGTACTAGAACTAGCTGTAATTTGGCATGATTAAGTAAGGGATTACACAGATTAGTTACGCCGATAAAGTATTAATATTTTTTTGTTATAAAATCTTTCTTTTCGGGTGAGATACCATTGTTTCTACACGTACACGTACAGTGTTAATGTTTATTCTTTCTCACATACAAGGGGTGTGGGATCTAGTTAATTAATGAATGCTTGTGACGTCACAATACAGTAATATTCCACGTCCGTGATGTATTGTAACTGGAGATGGCAACTGGGAAACTAATGGCGCTTGTATAGCTAGTTCCAAGCATCATCATTGGTTCAAATCTCATAGGTACTTCAAAATAGTACTACCGCATTGGTCGGATTAGGACTTAGCTTTGGTGGCGCCATCTACAATTAGCTTTGACCGGCCTTCCCCATTTCAAAAACGTCGTATCTCACGATCACGGACCGCTTCCAGCGTGATGCTAACTTGACGGACGAAAAACTGAATCGTGTTTGGCTGGCATTTCGTACAAGTGATTTCTATTGGATGATACAATTACCCTGAAAGTAAATGTAAGTGGATTTTAATATATTCTTTCTGTCATGAAGTAACTAGGTAGGTACTAAATGAGTACCGGGTCCGGAGGGACAGTCAACGACGTGCGACAAAACAAAATTAGGCATAGCGATGAATCTTGTTACAAGGACATTTCAGCAAGGGAAATGTGATGAATTATTTATGATATTATAGGTTCTTTAGAATTGCGGCAAAATATTAAGTTCACCGTTTTAGGCAATCTCGTATTTGATTATTTTCGCAAAATTATACTCGTTGCTACGTTTTTGCAGTTTTTCCCGTTCAAGTTTCAAACAGGAAAATAAATAAATGGTAAGATAATTATAAAACTATGCGCAGGCATAAAATGGTCGGGTCACACACACATACACACGCACACACGCGCATGCACACACACAGTTCAGCTCTCTAGCATTAAAAAATGTGAAATGCAAATAAACCTCCCAGCGCTCAACCCTAGCGACCTGTTCTGTTCACGTCCCTATGTGCTGACGTCACGGGTCAATCTTAAAATGGCAAGGCGGCTATAGATCCTGAAGGACAACTGAAGAAACAGGATGGTTTTTAGTTAAGACCTTCCGCTCTGTCCAGAATGACATGACTCATCTGAAGAGTTTACAAACACGAAAAAAATGGGCAACGACCACATTTTGGGACATCAACTTCAACTAGGACACACACACAAAAAATAATAATAATAATGATATAATAAAATTAAAAATACAATAAGAATTTTGATGAGCATGTCCGCACCAAAAGGGTTACCAACTCAGCATTTGCTGGGCGAAAGACACCCAGCGCTGGTTTTCAGTTGGCACCACGCAGTGACACACGGACGAGGGTAGGCGAAGCAATAAATTATAAAAAATAATAATATAGTAAAACAAAATAAATAATAAGAAGTGAGTGTAGGGATACGTGTAGTGTATTATATAATAGTATATTACTTATATTAAAAAGTTCCATATTATCACAAAACATGTGCGCTTATTAAGTTTCTCACGAATGACGCCACCAATGGCGCGGCAACCGACCAATGGGAGCGCCGCTCGCGCTGTGGCGCCAGACAGGTGAACAGTTCAAACAAAAATTCGCTGCGTAGGTTGGACTCTAAGTTAGTACCTACCCCGCTTTTTAAGAAAAGAGAAAAGAGGTTATTAACAAAATCTTATCAGCTAATTAAAACACAGTTATATCTAACACTCTTAATACTCGTAGTTGTGAAAGTGCAATCATTATGGTTCCCGGCGACAGACGCAGGCCCAAACGAGCTCACCACATACAGCCAAGATCGTACCCTCTCGTTACCTAGCAATAGGTACCTACACAGTTTGATCGCACAACCGAGCGTTTTACTAATTTTGTGGTCGGATTTCCGACAAACCGAGGTTGTTGGCCACAAAGTCCCTAACTAAACTTATTCACCAAGTCTTCTCAAACCACAACCTTCGTATACAAAACAGTACACAAGTACTCCAAAGGCTTAAGTTGTCTCCATTCCCCGAGGGATACTCGGAAGGCTGGTTTCGCAAACAGCGTCAATGCGCCAGTGACCTGATTAGATGTCATTACACGCAGTACAGCACAGTTCTTGTGGATCAATAGACTTCATGGTGTATCGGTGACCCACCATAAGCTGGGTAATGAAGGGCAGCGAAATATACAAGGCATTGCTGATTGCTATAAGGAAATTTTCTTTTATGGAGATAACCTTTTACTACTAGTAGAAGGGAAGTAATTATAGTACATCGTTTACTACAAACTATTTTGATGATACCCCATTGATGATTAATTGAACCAAGATTAAAGCTCCAAAGATACGCTAGCTTCGGGAGCAATCGGGACTTCTACAAGTGTTTAATAGAGCGGAATAGCTCCAAGATGTTGATGCAATGGCTAGCGAAGCAAAAGATCAATCAAATAAATTGGATTCTAGTGATCCAAAAACTTCAGACTACTTTGTCAGTACAAAAATTGCAGTTTCTAAAAAGGACCTTCAAATCAACAAATGTCATACACATGTTAAACAATACTACCCGAACACATTACGTAGTCGACAAACACAATGTAATACATGTATTAGCATATTTACTTATACAAACAGCTGACAGGTCAAATCGATACAAGATCTTTTTTATGACTTCGAAACTCAGCGTGTGATTTCATTGTACACATCATAATCACGTGGCGAGCGCTTACGCGAAGTTTTTGCACCAAAGAGATTGTAATCGTGAAGAAACGCTTACAACGCTTTTTGTAACAGATTGTTTCGAAAGAAGGGTAATGCTTTTCCCCGATGTGTACATCTCCTAATTGCAGTGTAAACATTACTTCTGTAAGGTTTATGATTTAAATACCTATGTTTAAAAATACTCTGAATTTATTTATTTAGTACATTCATGATTTTATTTTAAAACCGAATAACGTTTTTATCGAGTTGAAAAATAACTCGGTAACAGCACTCGGCGAGCGGCGGCATTCTTGTCTTGGCAGCCGTACTGGACGGACGTGTACTTGTATTAGCTATAATTTGCTGTGTTTTGTTGGAATGCAATTAATAAATATTATCAAGTATTGTGAACGGAAGTTTTACTGACAAATCAGAAGTGGTATGTAATGCTCACATACCTTTGTAATTTTATTTTTAATTATTTGAAACTGACGGTTGGTTGACGAATTCAATGTGGTATGACGGTTAGATGATCGTTTCAAATGTGGTAATTAATTTGGAACAAAATACGATAATTTTGTTTAACCTAAGCTAACTAAGAAATATTTCCAATGTAATTTATATCCGAGGGTATTAATGATAATGATTTTTTATTTCTGAGGACATAATAAGGTACTCAATAATCAAGTCTTAGTGTGCTACGTTATTTCCGGTGGCAATCAAGGGCACACTTTATAAATATTATTTACCCATTTTTATTGGACGACCCTGGAACCAAGGGTCAGGGTTGTTGTCACATTATGATGTTCAGTGTTATAGCTCGCGGTTCAAAGGGTTTTTCGGTTATTTTTGCGCTAGGACGTACAGTTTCAGATACATCACGTTTTCTTTTTGTTTTGTACAAGTGACTAAATCAAACTGGATTGTGTCGTTTTCGAGTTATAGATAATACACAGATGGGAGCGGTCCAAGCCACCGTCTAGAGACACCTGAACGCACTGGGTCGAGACGTGATGGTGACGGAGGCCGACGTAGTCGGAGTCGCTTACGTAGCGAGACGCAGGGAGCACGCCGAAGCCGTACTCGCTATCGAAGTCGTAGCTCGGCTCGTCAGTGCAGGAGCATGCGGGAGAAGGAATTAAGCTGGAGCGTGAGCGAGACAGATCAGGCGCCTAGAACAGGAAATTGACCGGGACGGAGCCGGTTGCGATAGTTCAAGTCAAAACGACTGCGCACGACGTAACGCAGGCAGCTAATAGTAGCCGTGACTTCGCAAGCATTTGGAGCAGCATTCGTCTCGAGCGGAACCGGGATAAACGCAGCCGTTACCTGACCAGGATAGCAAGGTACTTCACGTATCTCCATTGGGCAGCAAGTCCCAACTTTTCTGCTAAGGATGTTGTAATATTTTAAATTCGATTAAGCCATCTCAGCCGTCAGCAGCAGCACACAGTTCACATAATTTAAATCACAAAAATATATTACCGGAATTCGACCCTTCCGTCGTAAAAATCAGAGAATTGACATTTGGTTACGGAAAGTGAACGAGTGTGCCGCCGTTTATGGGTGGGATGACAAAACTGTTATCCATTTCGGATGCAAAACTCCAGGGAAAGCCAAAACCTGGTATGAGGGGATTTTAAATTCTATTCTTTTTAGTTGTCAGAGTGGCAAGAAAAGCTTTTGACGGCTTTCCCCTGCGAGGACAATTACGGTCAATCCCTGGAGGATATGTTGAGGCGTAAGAGTAAGATTGGTGAGCCAATTGAGATATACTTTTATGAAAAGATGAGCCTTGTTACGGTGTGACATCGTTGGCAAGCGTGAAATGTTGATTGCGTTATTACATGGACTAAGCGATAAAACGACAAAAACTAGTGCCTTAGCGTTGCGTTGTACACAAATGATTTAGCTCCTGCAGTTTCTTATGAGTAATAAAGGTGCACAAACTGTATCACCCAATGCTCGTAACAACTTTAGAAGTAGGTTCGATGCTAAAACTTCAAATATTATAATAGTAATGCTGATACAAAAAAAGCTAACCCCACAGCAGTTTAATCCCGGTTTGGTTTCTATAACAGGCAAAGAACAAATGGTACCCTTATATGAAGTGCCCCAAACCCTAATAAAGTGCCAAACCTGCCAAAAATTAGGCCATAAATCTGACGGCTGCAGGTCTAAACCGGATAATAAAAACGTTACTAAAAGTGACACAACACAAAAACAGTTGTGCATTTCTGCTTCTAAGTCATAATTCTAAGTATATGAAAGTAGTGGCAATAAACGGATCACAAGCTCAAGCCTTCATAGATTTTGGAAGCGAAGTCTCTCTCTTAACGAAATCTGTTATACCTAACGTAGGCGAGTAAACTATGACCATGGGTTGACACCATTGAAGGATCTTTGGAAACGAAATTGTCCAAACGGTTGGAAGTGTTAAAGCTAATTTAGAAATCGATGGATGTTAAATCTGAAGTGATTTTCATGTAGTTGATGATAAATATTTGGAAGTGCCCGTACTTATTGGGCAGTCACTTACAGAACTAATCGCATAAGTGATTGTATATAAAAACTTTGAGCATTTGAAGTTTTACAATTTTGAAAATGAAATGCCCTTCAGTGATGTCAACCAAGACCCGCAAGCTGTTGCTCAAGACTTAAGGTCTTGCTGCTCTCTTGCATTGATGTACACGGTCCTGTAACTATAACAGCTATCACGGATACACGGATAGATAGCATTATTAAGTAGTAAGGTAGTAGGGCAAAAGTCAGTACACCATTATGGTGGGTATACCGGGTGACAAACTGGTGTGGTAAAAATCAGTATTGCCCCTATTACATGTGGTTAGAAGTTACTAATGGGAACTACCCTATGTCGCGCCACAGATTCATGGTAATGAACCGTATGCTTCCCCAGAGGTGAAGTTTTAGAACCAAACCTTCGAGTCATAGATGGCGGAATGGGTATGGGTGATAGTGGCAATGAAATGATAGACAAAAGTTATTAGCTATTTTGAATAAATATAAAAGTGTTTTGCCTCTTTAAGGAGTTAGACTGTTTTGCAACGTAGATGAGAATTGAGACATTAGTAAGCAGCCCATCGTTTACTTACCGAAACATAAGGAGCGCGAACAAGTTTTATGATACCCTGCATTGATGATTAATTTAAAGATTGAAGTATCCGAATACGCCAGCTTCTGGGGCAATTCTGGTCTAAAAGTGTTTAGATAGCAAGCTAAGAATGTGTATCGACAAGATATTAAATGCAACGGTTAGCAAAGCATATCCGATGCCAATCATTGAGGATGAAATTGCTCGATTATCTAGTGTATTTCATCACAAAATTTGGCATCGGGTTACTACTTTGTCAGCGGAAGCATCAAAAGTTGACAGCGTTCGTAACGCCGGACGGGCATTACGAAATCAACCGTATGTCGTACGGCCTTTAAACAATACTTCAGCGGATGATGCACAAGTAATACATGTGTTGGGATCCGCACGATACACTGAATACTGTATATATAGATGACGTGCTCATATACAAAGGAGCTGACAGGTCTGAATCGATTTGACAACGATCCTCCAATTGTTAGATAAGGCCAATTTGACGCTAAACTGAGCTAAGTGCGAGTTTTTTAAGGTGAATTGTACTTGGGCATCAAATCACGTGTCGAGCTGGTATAAGACCAGGGGATAAGAAAATTGCACGTCATTGAAGTCCGACCAACCAGATTACGACAATTTTTGGGTCTTGTCGTGATACTTCCGAATTTACGAAATTTTGCGCAACGCTCCTCTGTAACAAATTGTTTAAAGAAGGATTCACTATGGTTTCCGTGGCATGTGTACATCTCCTAAGGCAGTTGTAAAGATTACTTAAGGAGAGATTAATAAAACTGGCCTTTTCTGTCCAATATATTGACCCAACGGCTAATAGAGCTCCATACCAGATGCCAGCAAATTAGGCATTGGTGGGTATATTCTGTTGCAGAAAACCCCTTCCGGAAGCGCGTTTCATCCTGTCGCTTTCTACAGTCGGCAGACCACCCCAGAAGAAAAGCATTTTCATGCTTTACGAACTAGAAACGCTCGGTGATCTGCTCCCTGAAAAAGTTTGCGTTTATCTTTTCACTGGAGATTATTTAAAAGGGTTTCAGACTTCAATCGCACGTCAGTACATTTGTCGCGACTTAAACCTCAAGCATGAAGGATGTTGCAGGCAAGAGTTTCAGTTAACCATCGAATATAGGGCTGGCTCCAAAGTGAAATTTCGAGATGTCATTAACCTTAATTTACTTGAAACTTCTGTTTAGGGCTCTCCGACAATAAGGTCTATTTGAACTGATGAGGGTCCAGAGTCTGCAATTAGGAGACTCTGAACTGTGCGTATAAAGATTTGTTTCCGGATATTGACGCTGACGGCCTTAAATATGTAAGGACAATTACAAAATTAAGACAACCAACTTTACAAAATCATTGACGGCGATGATAACAACGTACGCTGGGTCGTGCTAAAGGGTGCTGGCAAATGCCGATTAAACCACGACGTATTGGGCATTTTGGTGTGGAGAAGACCGTTGAACGCATTAGGAAGTCGTATTGGTTCCCAGAAACTGTCTAGGTTATAAAGAAGTACGTTCAGGCTTGTTCAGGGATTTACGCGAAGAAAACTGTTCACAAAAGACGAAGGATACTCACATTCCAGTTAGAAAAGAACGTTCCTTTCCAATCCACATAGACCACCTGGCCGTATGCAGGTCCAAACGACGGCATATAATCACCTAGACTTAGTCCGCATGCACGATCTAAGGCATTCACGAAAATTATTCTATCAACTCGGTGCGAAAGGTACTAAATGTTATTCGAGGGGGACGTGGTATTTGTGATACTTTTCAAGATGTCCCAGACTCGCATTTTTAGTAAGACCGTGGATCCTGCTTACATCCCAGTTATTTAAAAGTGCATTTTGGCAAGACAAGAGTCATACAATGGTTTTAGCAATTGGAGTATCCAGCACGCTCTAATGGCCAGGTTGAGCGTTAAATCTCGATTTGGCCCACTCTTAATCAAGCGCTATGACGAAAGGGCATGGGATGATAATGATTTTAATGCTGCAATGGGGCTTTTAACACTGAGAGTTACATAATAGTTATAGGGTGGCGTTAGTGGCAAACAATTTCTTGTATCTATAATGGTGGTATAATATAAATCTAGCTACCTCAAGCACTTTAAAGTCTGTATTATGGTTATAAAAAAAACTATAGGTGGTACACAAGTTCTGAAATCTACTGGTATAAAATATGTAGTAACATATTAGTTCTTTTATAGGTCCATTTTTTTCTTGGATTTGCTTTATGTATCTTGATCAGAGTTGACTAGCAACTCAGGGCTGTAGCGTGTTTTCTTTTTCTATTGTTTTGCATATACATTAGTTCCAAAAGTGTTACTTTATTTCTCAAAAATGATGGTAAAGGAGGTGAAATTAAGTGAACTTCAAGTTACGGATTGTCAATAACTCGGTGAATCAAGTTTGATTTCTTTATCACATGGCTAAAATTTATTGCGAGGGTTACTTTATTGAGAAAATAATATATGTTTTGCATCTCAATTTTGCAGGGCCTCAAAAATAAGTGATATTTAAAGTAAAAATAAATTGCATTTTATCATGCGGGGCATACACTCAATCTAAATTTAGATAAAAACAGGATATTGGCTGTGTCTTTTACATTCATTGTGTATTGTAGTAAATATGTTGCGTTTTAAAATGAGAAAATTAAACAAAATATGGGTTTTAAACAATTTATTTTTTATTTATTTTTAGGTTATGTTTGATTTAGAATGGTGTCTACTCCTTATTATCCTAGGTTCCTATTATTACTATTAATGAACAAGAAGTACTGGATGGGCTGTAGTTAGAACTATTGTAGCACTTGTTATACCAGAATAGGGTTTTAAAGGTAATAAGAGTACAAGTTTAAGAGGTTTGGTTCTATAATGGTTCGACTTAGATGCAAAAGTAGTGGTATTTTTGGGTTACGTTTTTCAATCGATAAAACCCTTCCATCAAAAAAGGGAATAAATATGTAAAATTGAGATTAAATGCTAAAGAGTTACAATGTTTAAATTCCGTGTTATTATGGCTTAGAATAACATAAAAGTAAATTTGAACCCCACTGTAACGATTAGGGCTCTAAAAATAACTCCATAATACCAATTGCTATCATAAATAGGGGTTTCTGATTACTCAATTAAGTAGCTGTAAATAAGTTGCAATTAATACTTTTATAGCAACGTAGGTGGTAAAAATATTTTGCTAACTATTTTCAAGAGCTCTTGTCGGTAGGAAGAGTTAGCCTGTTCTAACAAACTATAATATTACTTTTAGTCATTTCTGTTACTTGAATTTATAAAAGCAGGTGCTATGATAGTTGCGACTGTACCGTTTATACCCCCTTAAGTAATAATACGTTTCCTAGGCAAGTTAGGTGGTATAAAACATTTACTTAGCACTCTTTAAGAACACTTGAAAATAGTGAGACTTATTAGAAATCTAACTATTACCTTAGGTACTTATTGTTACTTGAAGTTACTACCCCTAGTGTTACTGTGGTTCAGCTTTTATCTTTTATACCTACCCTAGTCATATTATGTATTCTTGTTACTGTTACTCATCTTGATGAGTTATTTAGTTATAGTCATAACCATTGAATAAACAAAAGTTTTACTGGGCGCTTTTATACACCCGTTAAACCAATACAAACTATAACAGAGGTGGAAATTAGCGTCAAAATGTTGGTTGGGCTGTTCTGTCTCAACGTATGTTTACGGCTCACAGGATTGGTCGAAATGAGACGAATATAAGACTTTTTTGCCTAATGTGTTGACAGACATCGGTCGCCTGTTATTAGGAGTCTAGTATTATATCGTCGTTGGTATGCAGTCTGTGATCTACGTGGCAGATAATACCAATTTCGTTTCGAAACATTCGTGAATATCTCCCGGAAAAATGTTTAAAACAGCGATATCGTGTAACTGATGGCCGAGACCTTTGCCCTTTTGCAAATCCATGGATGGTTAGGAAAGTGAGACATTTCAACCGTTACTGTGTTTCTGAATACTTTTTATGTTTGGTTGGGTATTTAAAATTGGTTGGGAATTATTTTCAGTTTCATGCTGAGAGATTTTGGTGAAAACTTTTATCGTATACAGTAACATTGTTGTAGTTGTATAAGAATGTTCGCAAATATAATGATAGTATTTTTTTTCTGTTTGCTAATTACCTACTATTTAAATTTGGTTTTTTTATACCCTACCACAATACTCTCATATTTAACCCAAAGGTTGACTGGTAGCGAATGCCTTGTGGCATTAAGTCCGCCTATGTACCACTGTTTGTACATGAAGCTTTAATAAATAAGTAACACGGTATTTTATGTTTATTTGAAATGTGCTTGCTCTTGACTCTATAAGCACACTTGAACACTTGTCTAAAAAAAGTCGCCACTCAAATGCTAGTGTGAAGGCGCTCTTGAAAAAATCCCTCGGCGATAAATTAAAAACCAATATGGCGTAGACACTCCGAGTAAATGAAGCCGTAGAGGCCAGAGACTCAAAATGTTTGAATAGTTAATCAAACATTTTGGCAATCGAAGTTAATACCAAAAAATGTCTATCATTCAGACACGCTAAGGGTCAATACACACCTAGAAATGACACTGCGCGCACATTACAATAGAACGACTCGATATCGTACTTTATTTTTGACGCAGCGCGACCTACTGACAACGGACGCAACTTTTCAATAGCGACTGAAGATCTACTTTTATTTACTACAAGGGAAGATTACTTTAGTGATAAATAAATAAAATAAATTATTAAAAATTACCTACATTATTCCAGTAGTGTCGCATCACATGGCGTCGCATCGCGCGTCGCGTCTCGGTGTGAACTAACCCTAAAGCATTTTTCGTCTCCCTCTACCAAAGATCAATAAGCGTTATAAAATAGAAATGATAACTCTCTGTTGCCTAGGAAACCCTCTTAATAATTCTAAGCGTTTTCCTCTCGAGTGGCACCGAACATAAATCGGCGTAATGGATCCTTTCAACTCGCTAGACGGGTCTTTAGTCAGGTCTAATTGCCTAGTGTAAGCTTGAAAAACATCAAATATAAAGTTCCCTTTGATCAGGGCAGTGGCAACTGACTGATGCCGAGATGTTCTAGTTACCTTTCTCCGTAATATTATAAAAAAAAAGAAGAGGTACCGGGCGTAAACCTCAACAAGTATTGGTCTATTAGCATTGATAGAAATAGGGTTGCCATCTTTAAAATTTGGAAAACGGGACAAGACGCGTGAAAACTCCGGATTTTAGAGTCAAAACCTGGCAACTGCGTCGGGACGGGTCCGGTCCGGGACGGCGAAGTGGTCGTGTCGCGAGCGGCACAAGACTTAAATTTTAAACCAGGACTACTGATGAAACCCCCCGGACGCTCCCCGGATGCCCTCTAAACTAGGACGAATCCGGAGAAACACGGACGGATGGCAACCCTAGATAGAAATAATAAGCATTCCATAATTATGAATTGTTCATGGAAACTTCTAAAAAGCGTCCTATGTTCGGGGATTAGACCGAGAAGTGTGGGAGTCACTAAAACCTGATGAGGATGTGGCCACCTTCCGTTGTCACGGCTGCCAAAGTCATCTCTGGGAATCACACGGGCCTCTGTGTCTCGATTTATGTTTTTGCCATACCTATTATTGGAATCAAATATAACAGCTCTCAATTTAGGACCCATTAATATTAGAAGTCACTTTTACCCGTGGTGCTAGGTAACTGGGCTTCTCCCAGTTGTAATGTCCCTTTGTGCCTATTGGCCCTGTTTTATTCTGTCTCCTGCTTGCATGGGGGGAAGTGGAAACATTTTTTTTCCTACTCTTCGGCTATTCTTTTCTGATTAATTTCGTTGCAGGATCCAAGACACGTAAATTCATTCTCCGGGACACGTCGAGCTTAATTGTCTCGGCGCTTTTCTGGTGGTTGCCACTGTTGATTCTGGCTTTCAGGAGTTGCAGTGGTTGGGAATAGTGTGGTGGGTTTGTCCCAAAAAAAAAAAAGAGTGGTGGGTTTGTCCCATAAAACAATTGCCTCTGTCATGACTTTGGACTTATATTAATTCCAAGTTCCAGGTTTTTCAAATGTTTTCCTTCACCGAATGCAGTAATGAAGTTACAACATAAGAAAATCGGTATGCATTCAAAAATACGACAACTTTTAATTTTGTATTTTTTGGTGCTTGATCGCCGAATTTTCCATTTAATCTATCTACCAAAAATATTTAGGCACTCATTATAATTCGTAAAACAATTATTTTAAATACCTATCTCAAATTCTAAAGTAATGAATAATTTTCTGCTAAAATATAATTTACATGACAATAGATCAGGAAAGTTTTGTATTCAAATATTACAATAATGAAAGAAATATAAAATTTGTCTATAGTTGTTAACCGAATTTAATACAACTGTTAGAAACTTATACATAGTTGTTAAGTTTAGATACCCTGATTTCTAACTGCCCCGGGGGAACCCTATTAAGGTAGATGTTTCCACAAAAGATTTTCTTTATTGTCTTCATTTTCGGTAACATTTTTGGGAAAAATGGGCAAAAACCATTATTATGCTCATTAATGTTTATCAAAGACATTTTTGTCTATTAAATTACTTCCTTCATTTGATTGCGGTACTTTCAGCCCTGTTATGGTAATAATAGCGTAGGTAATTTACCAAAAAAAATACCGGTAAAGTGCGTGTCGCAGCGCACAAAGTGATGGGTTTTAAAGTAAAAGTTAAAATATTAAGGAAAAAATTGGTACTTTAATTTGCAGTTAGACACGGAACTTTCAAATGCCTATGTTCTAGTAGGCACTGTCCACTGTCCACACAGCTATACATCAAGATATTGAAAACCCGTATAAGTTGGTCGTCATTGTGTGGAAAGATTATACAAGATGAGGACAAGATTAATTAGTTTTGTATAGTAGTCGTATATTCTGAAGTTGAAATACACCAGCAAGTTTGTTGTGGAAACTTCCTAAACATTAAATAAATAAGAATAACCAGTTTTTTTCGCAAATATTCAGCTAAAAAAACACACGAAATTTTCCTTTCTCAACAATCTTGAACATAAACGTCAATCCAAATAAAAAGGAATAAGCAAATTATATTAGGAGCGAGCGAATTTCATTAGAGGGCATAATGTCAGCTTTCGTATATTCGAAGAATTTCATTAATTTTGATTTCGGTGCTTAAAGAATGTTATTATGGTTGCTTCAAATAAAATAAACAGATGACATAGACCCTTCGTCCACAAGGCGACACAAGTCTCCGATACGTTACGACTTTGACATCCATGCGACACAAGTCTCCGATGCCTTACGACTTTGACATCCATTGACTCGTGCCTGTGTACGAACCTCTATGGATTTGTATTGCGATAGTCGCCTGGATACCAAAGTCGTAAGGTACCGGAGATTTGCGTCGCCTTGTGGACGAAGGGGTTTAGTGAAAGACAACATGTCCTTAGAATATCTCAGTTGTTATCTTCGGTCGGATTTTCGTTTGTAACTAATCAACGACTGATTTTGTCCAGATCCATAAGCATTAGACAACAAAGAAACAGTATTTAGATTGATATTGAATATTAGTTTCGGGCGACGGGAAGGGAACAGCGAATATAATATCGTAACACCCCATAATTTGCATGCGGTAAGTATTGCTGTCATTGTTCATGACATGTCTAATACTGATAGCAATACACCGTCTGTTTGTGCAGCAAGTTTACTAAATTGCTGCTAAATTGGCAATAAACTTGATCCGAGCATGGTTTAGAAGATTATTTGACTAGGTCAGATAGGCAGGGGTGCTATGACAGGAAACCTCCACGTGCGCCCGTGGACTGGAGTTCCCTCTTGGATACGTCCAGGGGGAAGACCAGTTTTCCGGGCCGGTGCGCCCTGGGATGCGGGCAAAAACTCTTCCTTAGGCACTGTGTGCCTAAGTGGTCTCTTTGCCCGTATGCGAATAGCCTGTCGTGTGGATGCTCCAACGCGTGTCCCTCTGATCAGGAGAGGGCACAGCGGCGGAGCGGGCTTGCGGACGGTGAGTGATGGGTAGCTCGCCGTCCGACCAAGGACCAAGCCCGGGTCGGTGGCGCGTCGTGTTTCGCGCCAAATGCCTGCTGGGGTCGCGGGTTTTTTCTTAACCCAGGTTACCGTGGCCCTGGAATGTAAAGGGCATAGGAAGGAACACGGGTGGATTTTAGTCAGTAAGAGTCTGACAGTCCCTTCCGCCCCACCCAGGGCGGGAGGACTCATTTGATGATTTTACCACCTAAAAAAAAAAAAAAAAAAAAAGGTCAGATAGGCAAACTCACCACGTTATCCATTCCCAAATCAATGGAACTGTTGAAACTAATAAAAGTCAGAAAAAAAAACCAGAAAAAAGCAAACAGATAGGCAGTAGCTTCAAGTAAAATACTTGTATGAAGCATCTGGTTAGATAAGAAATGCACCTCAACAAGGAAAAAGCGAGATGTTGTGGCTCGAAGACCTGTTTTTGACTATAGTCAAAAAAAAATTATTGAATAAATTTCCTTCGTTTTCTGTTTTTATTATACACTATATGAGTTAACAGAGTTCACTGAACATCTAATAGTTACGAATAACCATACAGACAAAACCTTGAGGTCAATGGAAATCGAAAGTTTAGTCCAAATTGGGCAACGATTGGATCTATGGCCTCTAAGCATGTCAATAATCCAGCCATTAGTTATTTGTTCGAAATATCAATGAATTCTAAAGAAATGGGTATCCTTCCTCGCGTAAGAATAGATTTAGCCTCGAAGTTGTCGAGGGTATTGTCATTAGTTTGGTGTCAGCAAACTCTATGCTGGCGCATATGGTTAACGTGCTCGGATATTTTTCATCACTGCTGGCTCATCTTTTTTAGGATCGATCCTCAACTTTTTTCTAGATTCAATTTTTATTTTATTTAATAATTTTAAATTTTAGTTGCGATATTCAATGACAATTTATGAATTTAGTTTTTTTTCATGCATTTTTTTGTAGAAATTTGATAAATAAAATTTGTATCTATCAAAATTTTAATTTTAGTAATTACTTAAAACTAGTCATTAAGATGTTGTGTGTCGACCGTTATCATCATAACAAATTATAAGTATAATACGAAGTTTTGTAGGTAGATCAGGGAAATAAAACAAAAGTTACAAAAGTAAATTATTTCGATTTGTGAGGTAGACATAACTATGTTAGTTCGTTTCGAGTCTCAATATAGAACGTTGTTGATTCCTGGATGGCTTTTGTGTGACGATTGTTTACATCTATGTTACGCTGTTTTAATGTTATTGTTTTGTAGTGAAATATTAACAGTGGAAATAATATAATCACTGAGGTTGAATATTATAGCCGTGCATAAATATGGATGAAACAATACAAATATCAAATTAAACCGGACTAAGTGTGAGTATTAATATTTAATTTTTAAGTGTTTCACATGTTAATATCTTATTTATTAGTTAAGATTCCCTACAATAGGTTTGTTTAAAAGATAGTTAAACGTGTTATTTACTTATAGTTTTTACTTTTAGTAAAATAAATTATCAGTTGTATTTTGCATAAAGATAGATAATAGTATTCCATGTTTTGTTCTAGTGAAATACTGTGAGTGCCTGTGGAAGTGGATATGAGATATAAGGAACGGTCGAGACCAAAGTCCAACACCGACGGTTGTCAGACATCATAATAAAATTATGGTGAATGAATATGAAGGAAATGGCTTCCCCCAATGAGTGGTATGACTATAATGCTAATTCAACACGAAATGAATAACCGTTCAGTTTTCACCGTGCACTCAAGACAGAAAACTTCACCAATCAGCCAGCTATGTATTTGAACCCTTTTGTTTTATAGAACTTAAAAGAAACGTTTAAAAGCATGCTCTTTGTTAGTTTATTTTAAAATGTCACTTACCATATTTTTAATACTTATGGCTTTTGTTGTATTCATTCTTAGTTAGCGAAAACATCATTTTATTCACAGTTCTTATTAATTTAGGGCTTAGATTAACTGAGGCTAAGTTTCAATCATCTCTTTTCATAAAGAAAACGACAGAATTAAACTGATGTCCTTCAATAGTGGTATATCGTGAACTTAATGGAGATCGGTTATTTTTTAAATGGTTAAGACAAATAATAAGGTTAAAATTAGTTTTTTAATACAGTATTTAGATAAATATAACAATACCATCAGATTTCACATAGTTCCTATTAGACAAATTGAGTAAATTTTTGCTGGAAAACACCTACAGAAGTCACCGGTAGTAATAGGAGCAACAGGAATACAAAAAGCTTGATATTGTGATAAATTAGATGAAGACATAAAAATTTAATACAGGAACCAGCTATTCAGTTATCATCTTAGCAAAGTACTAAAGGATACATAATTTGCTTAACAGAGCAACTGAACCTCTTTTTCTCTGAGGGTTCATTGCAGGACCGTGGTGCCTTCACAATCATAGCTGTAGCAGTATTCTTCTCAATTTTTATGTAGTGATAATGTTATTTATTTGCGTGCTTCTATTTCAGTAAAAGAACATTCATCTTTTTATATATACCTAACTTTTAACAAGTATAATTTTAAATATAAAAAATATCAAAAAACTCGCTCCATCAGCTTAAGAAAAGGTGCATCATGTTAAAATCTCCGAAATCAACCTGTTTCTGGACCGTGGCCCTGGAACGCAAAGGGCAACTAGCGTTTTGCGTTCCAGGACCGAAGTGCCATGAGAGCGTTTGTTTGAAATAGTAACAAGGCACCGCGGGCCTTGGAACGCATAGAGAAATTGGCCTGCTGAATTATGCTACTGTATTTCAAATGGCTTTAGGTTGTTCGCATAGTCATATCTTTAATATTTCTTTTGTTAACATATAGACAGGAAATTACGCACATTAATTTTTTTATGGGATAACATATTATGTAAATGGCCGCACATAAAATATAAAATAAACCCTCAAAATAATGCGTTCTTGAAAATATGGCAATTAAACGTAATTTTTTCTTATGAATCAGCTAATTAAATTGGATAATATTGACTAGCACTTTATCTTCACTTCTAATTTTTAATTGACTTATTTTATTACTGATAGCTGTTGGGCTAAGTGGAGCTATATCAATGAGATCTGAGTCTTATGTTTTAATGTGTTTAGCTATTGTGCTTCTTAGTTTTTTTTTGAAATCATGATCTTATTAATCAACCTTTTTTTCTATTTAGATTCGAGAAATATCACAATATGTCTTGTTAGTTATTCATGTTAATTTACAATGTCATGCTTATTATTTATCCGCCAAAAAAAGTTAAATGCAATTGGTACTTAATCCAAAAGAAAAGTAGATATTTTTTTTGGTCTTGGTGGAAATTAAAAAAAGTCATGCTGAATTAAAATGTTTATTTATGCTTTTTTTATTTATTTATGTTAATTAACAAACTTATAAATTATCGTAAATTTTTGATATCACATTCATACGAATCTGACAATCCCTCAGTCAACAGTCAACTCATTTGATGAACTTCAACATGACATTGCAAAAATATTCGTTCTTTCCTCAATATTGATATTCGCCGGCATTATGAGAATACTTAAATATATCGCTATCTATATAATCACACGTCACTAACCAACAACCACAATCTAACCGTATAAAATTTATTTCGATCAAGTAAATGAAAATATTCCTAAAACAGTTGGTCTACCTCACAGAAATTGTGAACAAGCGATTATAATCATATTTCTGTCACCATTACAATATTTAACAATTGAGTAAAACTTACAAAATTGCTTATAACATTATTAAATAATAGAATATCACTGCGAGGGGATCGAACTCGTGCCTTGCTGTTCACCGCACACCGGGTTTTATGTAGTGGAACGCTTAACCATTAGGCCAACTGAACAAGTATTACATATGTTGAAATTATGAATCCTATACAATCAGAAGTTAATGATGAATGCACTTTTCGAATATCAATAGTTCTTAAAAATAGAAGGTCTGTAAGCTCAAACAAAATATGTAGCAAAAGTCACTCCTGTCTTTGCTACAGAAAAGGACGTAATAGTAGCGAAGATTTGGACTATGAAAACATACTTTCATGCCAATATAATGATATAAGGGGGTCTAATAAGCATTTAACATTTCTTTATTGCAATAAAAATCATAAATGGGGTATACTATCCTGTTTCTTATCATGGCAAACCATAGAATAGACCA
Organism: Agrotis segetum; assembly: GCA_036375495.1. NCBI lineage: Eukaryota > Metazoa > Arthropoda > Insecta > Lepidoptera > Noctuidae > Agrotis > Agrotis segetum. The sequence goes on from JAQSVV010000039.1 coordinate 8,832,474, forward strand.
TTTTCATCCACCAACACGACCAAAAATTTTGAAGCTTACATTTTGACGCCGTTTTAGGCTTCCAAAAGTAGACAATTTGGGGAAAGCGAATGAAATAGATTCCAGCAATAAAAGTCACTAGACTCATGATGATACTAAATCTCTCGGTAGATTCCAAACTCACAATATGATAGCAAACAGAGTTGACTATTTTCATTTTAATAGCCTTAGTAGTTCAGGATAATAAGCAAAACTGATAATAACTCCGGAGCGAATCACTGACATCATAGAAACACATAAAAATAATTGGTTGTTCAAGAAAGGATCATTTTATGGCGCATTGTTATTTTCTATAGGACCAATGACGTGTGTGGCAAAGAAAGTCGCCATTAGGGTGTTGGGTAATTTTGCACAACCATAATTATTGCGAATGAACGGAAGCTTAAATGGATTCTACCATTGTTTAATTCAGATCGAATGCTTGTGTCCTGGCAGCACCATTATCACCCTATAATGTTCCTATTTCTATAGCCTGATTATGCTAATTTATACACCGAATAGAGATCAAAGGCGAAACAGCAATTTGAACAGAAAAGGGATCAGATAAAATATATCAAGTCTAGTAGGACTTAAGTTGAGTGGATCTTCTAATCGTAAAAGATTCAGTGAATTTAAGCAAAAGATTTAATGCTGACTAAGATAGGAGGACGACATTCAGAAGATCGCGGCTAAGACCTGAGGCAGTTTCGAGCTCTTAACGCGATCCAGTTAAGGCTGTGGGAAAGAGACAAAGCTATATAAGTCGTCTAGCGCTATCTCTTTCCCACAGCCTAAACTGGATCGCGTTAAGAGCTCGTGGTAAGGCCTCTGGTTAAGATTCGTATTAAGTCAGGGATATACGGCGCAAAATGTGGCAAAACGGAGAACCATCAAAAGCCATCGCCATCGTGGGCGGGACAATATTTTAATCCGCATTAATTAACGTCTGTGTCAAGAATAGGAAAAATCGACTGTAAGCAGGACTAAAACCTGCCTTCTTCTGGCAAAGTGCTCCAGTCAATGCTCCAGTACTCCAGATGCACCAACTAAACTTCTGGAATAGTTTTCCAGAAAGACGCAGCTGGAATAATGCTGCCACCAACAAAATGTATGAAACCATCACAGTTTCAAACTTCTGGAGTAGTTTTTCAGAAAGACGCAGCTGGAATAATACTGCCAAAAAAAAAGCTGAATAATGACAACAAAATGTATGAAGCCATCACAGTTATATGACTTAACCATGCCACATCTTATGTTACGGAATCACGCCAGAACGGCTCTTGGATCTGGATATTTGACTCAAAAATAGGTCATATGGTCTGGAATAACACATAGATTACCTTTATTCCCGGCATTACACACCCCTGGGACGATTCCCGAGTAACAAGCGACCGAAACCGCTGGCAATAGCAAATTAAAATTAATTACAGAAATAACGCAAAATTCAGAAAGTGTGACGTCAAAGACAGCCCGTGGAAAAAGGCTAAAGTTATCGTCAAGGCCAATCTTTTTAAAGGGCGAATGGAAAGAGCATTTCTGAACGGAATAGGTAATCGCAGTTTGTGGTTTGTTAGATTTTCAACGCTCTGCTCAGTGCTTACAGTTGCTTTTTTACTGGTGGAATAATATTTGAGCATTGGTTAAGGGGGATGCTCCAACCAGCCCGCGAAATTCAATTTTTTTACGTTTTTTGCAATTTGCAGGCCAGTGACATGTTGTAACTTTATCAAATATAAAAATTATCAAAAAATTCGCTCCATCAGCTCTCACATATAAAAAGGTGCATCATGTTAAAATCTCCGAAATTTAACTTCGATGCACCTTTTCTATGTGAGAGCTGATGGAGCGAATTTTATGATAATTTTTATATTTAAAATTATACTTGTTATTACCGCAATTCATATTTTGTTAAGTTAAGTTACAACATGTCACTGGCTTGCAAATTGCAAAAAACGTAAAAAAAAATGAATTTCGCGGGCTACATCGACGCTATCACCTTAAGGTGTCGGGCAGTGTTAGCGCAATTACACCGGCCAAACACAAAACATAAATGTTTAGTTTTAGCAAATACGATTGCGAAGCTGTGTCCTTGGTATTTGTTTGGAATTTTTAGTACGAGAAGAATCTAAATTGAATTTTTTCGTTTCTAAACTGACTAAACTGAGTGGTTTTCAGTTATTGGAAGTTCGGTTTAAACTTGGAACGTTGCAGAATGTTTTTAAAGGGTTAATTAATTAACTTGAAAGTTTCTGGTTAAATTGGTTTTATTTACCAAACGAAATTATCTGATTCTGATGTATTTCTTTAGGTACCTACAAGTAGTTTTATTTATGCAGGTAACATCATCAAGGGCGTCTTCCCGCCCTTTATGTTCCGGGGTCACGGTTACTTAATAAGACAGGCAATGCCAACGACATCTGGACCAAACCTACATAAACATGAAATAGTACTAAAAATAATGGCACTAATCTTGTTTTAAACCCTTTTTAAGTGTGACCAGTGGGACGTATCAATATGCGCTTATCACTCGCCGAATACATTTTAAACGCGATAAGAAAAAATAAAATAGGTATTAAGTATCACCCTGAAGGAGTAGCGAACTACTGAAATTGTTAATATTTAATACTGATCGCTATTTGCAGAAATTATTAAATCTATGGGAAATAGGGCATCTGTCACAAAGTTTTTTTTTATGTTGCTACACTATAATTTCCTCATTTTCCTCCTGTATCCCACATATCCTGGGTGAATTTACAAACATTTCAAGTTACATACACAAACAGCCAGAGACTGAATGTGGAATTGTCGATTTTCAAACTACATAGTAATTTTAAAAAATGTCATTCATTTTCTTAATTCCACAACCAAAATGTTAATTACAGGGCTACTTGATATAGTACATACACCCTCATTTTGCCAATTATATTTAAGTATACTTAGGTAATAATATTTAAACCTAGTGTCATCAACAAGGAACAAATATAAATGTGGCCTGCTACTCCAAAGATCGAAATGGATAAACCCGATAACACTGTTCAAATTATAGAAACATACCCAAGACAGCAGCAGTTATATAAGCAAACTTAAATTAGGGAGCCACTCTTCATCTGCCTACTTCCAGCATTATGTCTTATGCAACAAAATACTAGTATGTACTTAATACTTTCAATTGGGTGACTGCCTCTCTGGATCTTCTAAACCTCTTGACGAGATTGTTTGTCAGACTTTCAGATCACTGACTACCAGTTATAATACTAAAAAAGATGTACAAATGACAGCCAGGTCTAACAGCAATCACTATAAGACAAATCCTGTTGTTGTTGTTGTAATTGTTACAAAGCAATTTTAACATTAGGTAAGTAAAGTGTAGATACACAACAGCCTAGCAAGTAGGTAGTGGGAACTCTGGGAGACAATCTACTATATGTATTATATGGCTTCATTTCTAGTGGAAGTCAATTTTAAACACAGTTTGCTGGCACATCCAATATGCAAGAAACGACTAACCAAAGTAATAAACTTTACCACCTGTGATTCTTGCACGCAATTTTCTATTAAATCTTAATTTTAGAAAGTATATGTAGATGAGGTGAAAGGAATATTAAGTATCTTACCTACTGAATTGTGTACTGTAAATTTTGAAAGTTATGGGAAAAAGGTCTGAGTTTATGTCTCATAATAAAGTGTTTATTTCTCCTCACAATAACTACAAGCTTATTCAAAAATTTGGTAATATAATTTGTTGAATTAGCAATGTGAGGTCTGAGTTAGACATAAAATGCTTGTATTACATATCTGCAAGTCCTGCACCCTGAGGGAAGAACACATAGTTTTTATTGTTCCTTTTCCCTAGTGCCTAGTCAGTTACTTATTATAAAAAACAATTTAGTGAGTAAGGAAGAATGTATGTGTGTTACTCCAGTGGCGTGCCTAGGGTTTAAAAATAAGGCAAGCCCAATAAAATTTTAACCAATTTCAAACACATAAAGTTCAGTTTCTGATTGAGTATGTAGGTAGGACCTTATAGATCCCCCAAACACATTGCACCTAATAGCTGTTCTGTTTACAAACAGTAGCCATTGTGTATTATAATAACCATTGTCTCTTTCGATTTATAAACTTTTGTGGGATAAGATCATGAAAATATCATTTGATAAACTACTTTAGAAGACTTCATGATAATTTTATTATTGCTTAAGTTTCTGATTACGCATTTTTATGTAAACACAAGGGATTTTTTTAAGCTACGAGACCAGCTCACAGGGGGACGGGAGGGACTGTCCGACTTGTACTAACTAAAATCCACAGTGATCCTTCAATAGCCCTTTATGTTCTAGGGTCTCGTTTACTTGATAAAACAGTTCCGGGACCCACAAACAAGGTATTGAGTACAATAATTGAAACGGATTAATAAGAAATGTAGTTTGGTTATTTCAAATAAATAAGCTGTAGCAATATCTGCGTTGTATAGAAGTAGGTACTTGTTTAATTTTTATGTGCACAGCCAACTAGATTATAGGGATGTATGGTAGAAGTTTATGGCAACAATGTCTTTTAATCATGCACAAAATAATTTGGGCCCTTGTAATCATGTCAAGTACAACATTGGGTATGGATAACCGATACAATATTCTGAGCAGCACTGAAAGAAAAATGGCGAACGCTGAGTAGCATAATTATGCTGGGACAGTTGTCAAAATGCTTCACACTCCAGATTTTGTATCGGCTAACCGTACCCATTATTTGCCCATGCATATTGTATTCTTAAGTGCAAAGTATGGAATAAATTAAATAATTTTATTTATAGTAGAGACAACAAATAAAATTTTAAAGCATACAGCAGAATTAGGTAATGTTTTCAGTCATGAATGTCGTAAGATACGTAAAAGAGAATGAGGTCGATAGCACCAATGTTGGTTAGAAAGAAAAACAACAAAAAAAAATGTTGCCAAACAGCTGCCAATTTTAGAGGTTGTAAATAAATTATCAGAAATATCAATGATCATTAGTTTAACAGTCAGTACGACGACATAGTATTATAAAAATAAAAGATTTTTACTCACAGAACTTCAGCACTTTGTTTCAATTCTTCGGTCTTCAAGATTCTGTTATCGAACAGTTCCGGTCCATTCTTTCTGCATGAGTAATACTTCTCTATACATGCTTTCGTCTTGTCCATGTCCCCGTAACAAGCATTATAGAACAACACTATTTGTTTATCCGTTAAATCCTTAGGCACATATTTTGATTTATCCAGTTTCTGCGTCCAGTAACGAAGCTCGTTTATATCTTCCTGGGAAAATTTATCCATTGCTGCTGTCGTCTCATTATAGTCGAATTCTAAATCCACTTGCATCTTTAAGCTTTTTTATCTATTTTTATCGTAAATTTTATGCGAATTTGTTTATGTTTAACATACACCCGACCTCAAACGCGATAAATTGACAACTAATGAAAAAAAAAACTGAAAAAAACAATTAAAATGATAGGTCTCGATTAATGTTGCCACTCAAACATTTTCTACCAAAATTTAGGAATGGTAGTTTTGTTCAAAAACTACTAGAAATTCAGTAACTCGACCATCGTGATTACCGAAAGCTAGTACTTTTACCATCAGATAGTATTACTATTAAGTAATAATTAATAACAGCTTTCATAGTGAAATTACGTAAAACATGGATTCTGATGCATCTTCGTAAGTTGTAACTATAGCATTAGACTTCTGTAATTTATAAAATGTATTTTTTTTAAACGAGTATTGTTTCTTCCACAGCAGCGTTACAAACCTTGTAATAATCACAAGAAGAGACCGGTGTAAATTATTCTGCAGGACTTACTGGAGAATATTGGTTACTTTGATTGCTCCCGTTATATTATTACCGGTTGCTTTTATCGGTGATAAAAATGTTAGTACTTCTTTTCTCCATAAGCACAAACAACACAAATAACCCCAACTTGAGAATAACATTTATTCGGATGGTCCGGGGACACTGCACGTTCTCCGATGCCGGATTGCTACTATGGATCTATAGAGACGAAAGCCCGCCAGTAGGTACATCAAAAATGTAAAAGCAACACTTAAACGAGGGACCTAATTTTGTAATAAAGATAGGTACATACTCCTAAGTACGAATAAGGTGGGGTGCTATGACAGGAAACCTCGAATGCGCCCGTGGACTGGAGTTCCCTCTCTCTCCTCCTCTCTCTGGACTCATTTGATGATTTTACCACCTAAAAAAACAAAAAAAAAAGTATGAATAAGGTGACTGCGTGTGATCTTTCTATGGTTGATACATATACCAGAAAATTACAAAAGGGAAGCTATTAAGGGACTTTCAGACACCCACGCAAAAGACTTGTTCCTATATAGTTGCCCAGTTGCGTTTCAGGGACACAGTACCCGGTTTACACAGTTCCACGACCATGCTTTCCTGTTCCTGTGTCACGGCTTGTGGGCTAAATTCTCGCACCAGCCTCTCAAACTTGCAGCTGTCCGGACCGGACCGGAGATTAGCGCCCATTTATCGAACGTATCGCATTTCTAAACTCTAAATTATCTCAACTCGTGCGCTTACAACTGGACAAAAGTCTGCCTCCACGACTTTCAGTTCTTTCAATTCAGAGCCAGTGAAGACCATTGGTCAGTAATAGTCACATCAGTCCTCTTTTGGAGAAGTGTAAGGCTTCAGCACTTATCATCAGCCTGCATTCAACTGCTGGACATAGACTTACCTCCTAAATTACTGGCCACTGAGCCCTGTCTTAAGCTATCCTGATCCAGTCTTCACCTGCTACGTTTTGCAGGCACGGCCGGCAGGCGTCCTACACTACGTTTGCCTACACTCACGTCTACTTCAGCACTATTGTATAAAAATTTAAAAACAAATGAACATGGACTTCTGTCACTCCCTTCGCAGGCCTACAAGAGTTTCTACGTGTTCCTCGTGATGATCGTATACTGGACGTTGGACGTGCTTCACCCTGCTGTGCTGGCAATGATGCCCATAGGCCTGTCCTGCATCCTGACCGGGATCGGAAAGAGCTTTATAAGCGAGGTAATTGAGACATCGTCTGCTACTGTGATGTTGGGGAGCCGTCTTTTGCTGTGGGGAAACTGAGGACCAGATTAAGTTGTTCTCCTTTGCGGGTGTTAGATTACCCTCAATACTGGGTAAATAGTCTGAGGATGGGCTCCAGTGATCTCATATACATATAGTGAGAACGTAAGTTATATACGAGTACAAACAAGGTATAAAATACCCCGTAAAACTCCTCGTATAATTATCATAAAAATATGCTCTGTACGGGAATCGAACCCAAGACACGCAGAGCAGAAGTCTGATATTCAATGGCAGGTACAGGTACACATTTTATTATCACGAATAGCCATGATGACGTCTGCTAAAGTAGGTAATTAAAAATCTAAGATGACGAGGCGAGATCGTAAAACGATACAAGTCCTACGAGTGGCATTAAAGCTTTATAGCATTTTTATAGGCACCGTAAATTACCATATAGGTGCATATATTATCACGACAATATTTTAACTCATACACTGGCCTTCCTACCCGCACTGGGCCCGTGTAGTGGATTATTATGGTTCCAGCAGTAGGAAGGCTGATGATGATGTACTGATATTTTTAACTTATGTCATTCCATTATTGTTGGTCAATGGCTCTCTTTTCATATTTTTTTTCAACAATCGAGGGCGTGAATTTTGGAGCCTGAACACAAGATAGCCTTCCATTTTCAGTAAACGGAATATATTCTACGTCCCCCATCGAATTTTAAACATAAAGGCAATACTGATAAAGTTCTTTATTCAATGTCATCAAAAAATGCGGGCGTCATTTTTGCTTGATAGGCACACGAGTCTAAACAAAATATCATGGAACGAATCGCTCAGAACATTTATGACGCTTGGGTTCTATGCATGGGTAGCCTTCGCCACCGCCACCTAAATTTTACTACAAGTCTTCTAGATCTTATAATCCTGGACATGACATTCCCTCCCATTCATCTTCATTATGTCAGTCGCAGGATGTCCATTGCTGAATATTCTCCTTTAGATTTCCAATAGGACCGGTTAAAAGTGGCTTGCATCCAGCGTTATCCTTTGTTAATTATAATCGGATCGTCTGTCCACTTTGTAGATGGACGACTTATGCTGCGCTTGCCGTTGTGTGGTCCCCATTCGAGAACCTTACGAATCAGCTATGAGTTTGGGGTGCTATGTGGCCCACTGTGTTTCGCTAAGCCATCATTTCTGATACTCATACGATCACGCAAAGAGACTCCGAGCATATCCCTCTCCATAGCTTATCTTGATCTTACTAATGAGGCCCGCAGTAGACCACGTTTCAGTGCTAAAAGACATTACTGGTAACAGCATTTCTATATTTTATGGTCGCTTGTTTATATTTTCAGATGTACATTCGGAATGATCTGCTAGATTGCATCGGGGTGATGATGATCATGGTAGCCATAGAGAACTGCAATATTCACAAAAGATTTGCTCTCAAAGTGCTGCTCGTGTTTGGATGTTCACATTATAGGTAACGATAGCTTAAGAATAGCATAGCACTGAAACTTGTCTCTTCTGGAACAAGCTTTCTCTCAGTTAGATGGATTGGGCTTTAAACCAGGCGGGCAAAGTCAGGGTTACTGAAACTGCTGCTGCTAGCCTGTGTCTTCCCATCGCTGATCAATTCCTCTCCTCATGACTTCGAATGCCCAATGTGCTGTTGGCCAAAATAACGTTTCTGGAGCCAAACGGCGTCGCGCCGCAACCCTTCAAAAAGATGGTGGGATGGGACGAGCAGGTCCTAACGAGTAAGGGTGCTCCCACATCTATTGACGCAGAATCGGATTTTTCCGTCGCCCTTTCTCTTTCTGTGAACTGCCATTTGCTAGACCGAGACAGAATGCATAATGCGATAGCACGCGGCGGAATCCTCGACGCGGCCGCGTGCTATCGCATTAAATTGTCGCGGTCTAACAAATGGCAGTTCTAAGCGACAGAAAGAGAAAGGGCGACGGAAAAATCCGATTCCGCGTCGATAGATGTGGGAGCACCCTAACGGCTCGCGCGCCCTCCAAGACATTCCTTTGAACACCGCGACCGCAATCGCATCAATTTTTAAATAATTAAATATTGACCATTGTAACATCTTAATATAACCTAGAAATACAGTCCACTCCCTTTTATTCCATCTGGGCCTATCTACCGTGGATTTTAGTCAGTAGAAGTCTGACAGTCCCTCCCGCCCTGCCCGGGACTGGAGGACTCATTTGATGATTTTACCACGCTAAAAAAAAAAAACCTGTGAAGGAAACAGACAGGTCCAAGCTTCATCCAAGAGGCCTTTCCCACAGGTACATACTATTAGATGCTACTAATGAGAATGGCAAGGCAACAGTACTGGCTGGAATGGCTGGAATCAATACTCGGGCATTATTTTACTTACAAAATACAAAAATGGTTTATTGCTTTAACAAGTTTACATTTACAATATTTGTGTTTGAAGCTCCCCTGTAAGCAAGTAATGCCTGTGTTGGGGAGCCCCGCTCTTCCATAGCTAAGCAATACAAAATACGAGTATGAACTAACCTAGGTATTTATAGCTAGGTATTACTTGGCTGCTAATCATATGATTTCAGGTTAAGTTTCCTGTTATTCTTTTGACCATGTTCCTTTCAATGTGGGTGTCGAACAGCCTGGCGTGTGGACTGATGATACCTCTCGTCAAAGCTATTCTTACTGAACTTGAGAAGGTTAGTATACAGTTCTACTCATTGCTGCTCATGTATTACCGAAGGCGACGCCTGAAATGATTTCCTGAATACAATTACCTATAGAAAAATGTCCGCTTATTTAAACCGATACACGTGTGCCCCGTGTGCCCGTTCGTGTATCTATGTGTATTGAATTGATGGGTTCACAAAGGTGACAGTCAAGATTTTTAACGGACTACCATAGATTGATCTTAATGAGCAGTGGTGGCCCAGTGGTAACCCCGCCAGGGGCATTACTTTGTGTGTATTTTATCACCACTGCTCTCAAAACGGTGAAGGAAAACATCTCGAGGAATGTCGAGGATACATACGTGACATCTACCAACCCGCACTGGGCCGTCTGGTGTAGTATATGTATGACCCACTCCCTCTCACAGAGGAGGCCATCAGCCTGTAGTGTCCCAGCAGTGGGAACTTAATAAACTGATGATGATGATACTCGTAGATTAATATTTGACATACTGGTTTGCTTCAGTGTTCCAGTCATGCTTTGTTGACTTGACTTGCTTAGTATTATTAGTCTTTACAATAAGGGTTATTTTCGCACAATAGCTTTTAAACTTCATTTCAGATGGGGATTGTAGAAATCTATCAAACTATTGGAAAGGCTCAACAGAAATCCACTAGACATGAAGAAAGGTAAATCTTTAATTGGCCGGAGTTTTTTGGGATAATTTTACTGAGAGGCTGATTGTATAGAAAACCCAATTCTGGGTTAAGCTCGCCTTTGTACTTACATAACTTACCCTAATGTGAAGTGTTATTTTAATTATATGTGTGTGTGTACAATAAAGAATAAGAATAAAAATAACAATAACATTGCGCATTGTAGAGATGCCAACACATCAATAAAATTAACCCCAACCGGTTAACTTTTCCCAATCAAAAGTGAACCTGCTACTCTTGTGATAAAGTTGAAAATCCTATCAAAGAAAAACAGGTGGCCTACCATGTCGTCTTAAAGCGTGAGTAGTTCCACTGTTGGAAAGAGATGGCTCTAGACGACTTGTATAGCTCTGTCACTTTCCCACAGTGAAACTTCTCACGCTTTATGACGTTGTATTAGACCACCAGATTGGGGTATAGCAATCAGAGTTGCCACCCGTCCCGATTTTGCCGGGACAGTCCCGATTTCAAAGACATTGTCCCGCGTCCGGACGGCCTACCGATTTTGTTCCAATTTTTGAGCAGAAGTTGAACGCATTATCTAGTGTTGTATCTCGTGATTCGAGCATACCTCTTTCAAATGCGTATGTTGAGCGCGTATTTTCACTAATTACCATGAAATGGTCTAATAAGAAATCGTTGCTCGGTAGATTTGATAAAAGCAGAATTGCTAATTTCTTTGAATATGCATAATTATGTCTTGTCCAGATTTCATAAATAAATACAAAAATGATAACAGATTTAGTAAAAGCGGCTCTAACATTATGAAATACACATGGAAAAATTAAATGTATAAAATATATACACGCCGATGCCCGATCGTCCCGTTTTTTTTCCCCTAAAGGTGGCAACCAATCTTAAAGAAGGAGATATGGCGTGGAGTTTAAAATGTATAGAAAACCGGTGAAGCCGCAACAGCCCCACCATAACGATAATATTGCATATGTAGTTCTATCAAAACAATACTACGAACAAGTGTGGGACGCGCCATCGATAACTCAGTCATTTAAATATAAACCTTATTCTTAAAACCACAGCGTACTCTTTTTCCGTGTAACTTACTCACACTAACAATTATCATTGTGTGTTGTCGCGACACGCGAGGGGCGGTACTACTCCCGCTCAAATACCACGGACGCACCACGCGACATTACGGCTTGTTGAGGTATCGGTATGTTAGCTTTACATTGCTGGTCCAGTCACTCAGTGATAATGTGAGATCGTTGTAAAAGAGCAATGTATTTTATGAAAAACAATACAGTCGGAGTAATAAAGGAAACAAAAATAAAGTAGTCCAAGTCAATAGCTAGCCAAAACGCTCAGGACCTGGTGTCAACGACACGCCCCCTAACCACTTCTCCTGTGGTGGCAACAATATAGTATAATGTACTCTGTGGTGGCAACCATAGAGCTTGATGCGCTGGTGTTTGTAATGTTGTTAGGTAAGTAGGCAGGTAAGCAACAGTAAGTACAGAAAAAAAAGATAAGCTTAATTTTAATTGTTCCAGTGTGCCAAGGCCTTCAGATTTTACCGTATTTTATTTTCTCGGTATTGCATATTCGTCATCCATTGGTAAGTGTGACAACTGTTTTATCTCAGTTCTTATAAGGCTGATTATGCAAGTTAATTGAGATTGTATGCTTGCAAATCTGAGCTTGCTTTTGTGATTGGCTGACTGAAATAAGCAACTTTTTTAAAAAAAGGTCTTGTCATGAAAAGAAAGAGAATACTTGCATGCATCTGGCTGGTTTAACTCAAAAGAAAAGTGAAAGCCATTTGAATTCAGAAAAATAAACCAATTTATAAGAAAAAAATCTGGCATCTTACTTTTTTTTTCTTGATGAATGGCCAGCTTCATCGCTGATTTTCTTAATAAGGTTTTATCAATATTTTCTTCAGCTCAACTGGAGGAGCATTACCTGCTTTGCTAAAGGAAGAGGCACACGTTAATTAATTGAATAAATTATTTAACGGATAGAGGAAGCCTATTCTGGCCTATTCAACAGCCTCGCTGAAAAGAGAAATATTCTCTAAAAAAATATTGCTAGAAATACATAAAAATATCTTGTACGCAACCATTTAGTTCAGTAATCGATCTCAACCATAATTGGAAAAAACGCGGGGCAGACCATAACTTTGTTGATGTAATTATGAAAATGAGTTATTTACCTATTTCTATTCCAGGTGACATGGCGACTATGTTGAGCAGTCAAACCAATCAAATATTCAAGATTTACTGTGAAACGTAAGTTTTGTAAGAACTATTGAATATAAATGTTGAAAGGAATAAAAATGTCTAGCTAGGTAATTAAAAAAAAAAAATTGAAAAAAGGTCGTCCGTCAGAGTTTTGAATATCTGGTTAACGATTTTTGAAGTGAAAACTTCTTTAGCGGCGTTGTACACTTTTTCTGTAATGGGTAAAAAATTTAAAACTCGCGTCAGGGTCACGTGACCCTGATCGAAAATGAGTAAGACGTCATTCAAATTAAAAATAAAACATAGTAACAAAAAAGTTTTCACTTCTACCGGCACTCCTGGAGTGCAACCTTTTTTTTTTTAAATAAATGATTATTGACAAAAAAACGCGCCAAAACAAACATGATCAATAAATAAGTAAATTATCATCCAAAGTTATCATCAAAGTGTTGATGACCATATTAAATCATATTCTAAGTATTATTAGACATCTCACTTATTTTTCAAAAGACATAGGTACAAAATTTTCCTCAGCTTACAAAAACGCCATTATTTATCTTAACAAAAGAGCTTCAGTTCTTTGTTAGAACCACTAAATGACCCCTTGGCACAATGTCACGAAGGTCGCCATTGTTGTCTGCAACTACCCAGATTCCTAGCCTATGAAGACAACCTAGGTACAAACAATATACCTACCTACTAATGTTACATTATTGTATTGTAAACACCAAAAGATCCTTGTAAAACTGTAGAATTATAGGACCTACATTGTTCCATGGATCTTTTAAAATTCGAATTACTTTGACCATAGACATAGAGGATGGACTGAGCAATCTCAAAAGCAAATCGATTCAATCTAAATTAAAAAATGCAGTTGCAATATCTTTATGGGTTTCAAGTAAAAACAAAAAAACAATGCGACCGCCTTGTTCACTGAGGTTTAATTTATTTAGGCTCTGATTTTGTCCACACGCCTAAAGATTTTTGTATAGCTATATTCTTAAAACCCTCAAGTTAGCGTTGTTTACTTCATTCTTTAATAAATAAAATAAGTTCTGTATACATTTCCTAGGATATTCCCCGTCGGACCGAAGATAGAGTTTCCCCACTTCATGCTGCTAAATCTACCAGGAGTTTTGGTCATGGAGACACTTTTGTATTTGTGGATGAACTTCAACTTCTTGGGGATGTTCAGGTAATTGGGAAGAATTTTATTATTAATTATAGGTGATCATGTTCATGATATACCTAATGAAATAGATACTCAATAAATAATCTATACTAATATTATAAAGAGGTAAAATTTGTTTGTAAGTTTGTAGGTTTGTAAGTTTGTAAGTTTGTATGTAGGGGGTAATCTCCGGAAGTAATGAACCGATTTTAAAAATTATTTCACTGGTAGAAAGCTACATTATCCGTGAGTGCTATAGGCTATCAATTATAAAGATATCATGCATATTAGCCGAAATATCTCAATTTTTGTCTAGCCAGGCGGAAAAAAATTGCTCTTCCAACACAGTTATTAGCATGCGCGGCCTTAACAGTTGTATATAATTGAAAACTATGTATGGCAAAAATGTCCGCTTTGAATAGTTCTACAATAAAGTCCGCGACACCATATTTTTATCTTTCATATTTTAGCAGATATAGTAGATTTTATGAGTTTTTTTTTTTTTTTTTGCTTTTTTTTTTAGCGTGACTAAAATCATCAAATGAGTCCTCCAACCCCGGGCAGGGCGGGAGGGACTGTCAGACTTCTACTGACTAAAATCCACGGTGTCCTTCATAGCCTGTTACGTTCCGGGGTTACGGTTAGGGAATAATCCCGCGACCCCGGCAGGCTTTGGCCCTCTGAGAGGGGGGCCCCGTCATTATGCTGACGCTCTTTGAGGCGCGCGTGGGACACAACGCGCCGTCGACCCGGGCATGGTCCTTGGTCGGGCAGCGAGTTGCCCTTTACTCGCTGCCCGCATGCCCGCGCCTACGGTGGCCGGAGATCATCTTGCGACGTCCGTCGCCGTGGGCGCCTACCACTGCGGCTGGGGCGGAGGGAGGACGCTGTCCTCTCTCGCTCGCGGCCTGCCTCCTCCTTGACGAGCATTACTGCCTCGCAGAAGGAGCTGACCGCTTCCCACTCCGTCTCGCCCCGCAGCATGGCCGCAACCAATGCCGGGCGCGAGAGGTCTCCGCCTATCGCAGCCGTGAGGACACGTCGGTGCTCCGCCCAAGCTGGGCAGTCTTGCACCGTATGCTCCACCGTGTCCTCCGGGCGATCTTCGCAGTGGTGGCACCCAGGCGTCTCCTCCTTTCGCATCAGACACAGGTACCTCCCGAAACTTCCGTGTCCGGTGAGGACCTGCGTCAAGCGGTAGGTCAGGACGCCATGACTTCTCTCCAGCCACTCCTCAAAGAGGGGTCTTACCGCCGCAATTGCGGCGTGCCCGAGATTTTATGAGTTAAAAAAGTTATTTTCAACGTACTTGCCTTTGGACGATGTTTTACACAACAAAATATTAAACCTTATCGAAAAAAATATTATTATGATCACAAGAACATCATAGAGATACGATTTGCTCTGAATAGCATGTCAATTGGTTAAATAGTTTCGAAGATTTAACATAAAATTACTAAATCGCAAAATGCCGCCGTCCATTCACGAATCGCATTAGAACATGCTTTGTACGGACGTTTTATCCATTTACCTATCTATAGAAGGCGTTGTGAAATTACGTGTTGGTTTTTAAAATTGTTTTGGTTGCTCGGTTTCTTTAAGCACAAATAGGTACTACTTCGTTCTTATTCTTCGAGTTCGAAGCTACACAACTTCAACACAGACTTCAACGTTTTAAACTGAAAGTTTCAGCGATTGTTTATCATGCCAAAAAGGAAATCACAACATTCCCGTCAGACATCCCAGACAAGAGCAGATCCTGCCGGGGCTGCGGGACATACGTATACCGCGAGTCCGGCACACAAAGGGCTACCGAAGGACACCGTGGATTTCAGTCCGTACAAGACTGACAGCCCCTCCCGCCCTGCCCGGGGTGGGAGGACTCACTTGATAATTTAGCCACGTAACAAAAAAAAAAGACAAGAGCAGATCGAGTACGCCGTATGGAAGAGTCTGCTCTTGAAAATGATCAGCGCCTCTCGAGGAATAGAGAAAGTATTTCGCAAGCACGCGCTAGGGAATCTAGCTCCGAGCGTTCACAGTGGCTTGCTAACCAAAGCTGGAGAACATCGCAGGTGCTCGGAAATCTAGCGCCGAGCGCTCGCAGAGGTTTCGCTAGCGAAAGCGCGAGAACATCGCAGGCCCGTACTCCGGAATTTAACGCTCACCGTGCGCAGCGTCTTCATTTAAGGCAGCATGTCTCTGCAACAAGGGATGGGAAGTCGAGCGCTAAGCGCTCGCAGCGGCTCGCTAACCAAAGAGTATAAACATCACAGGCCCGTGCTCGGGAATCTAGCGCTGAACATGCGCAGCGCCTACCAACCGAAAGACAGTGGGCAGTTACAGTCAGTACAGTATACAATAAAAACTTCACCCTCCTTTTGGCATGTCAGGTCAAATAAATCATAGCACAAGTACTAACCGAACCACACTTATAATTTCATCACAAGTTAAAATATTTTCTGCCCAACGAAGTGGGCACGGGTCAGCTAGTGTACACTATAAAAAAGATAAAAAGAGGTCGTATCGTAAAACTTTCTGTTTAGCGAAGAAAAGAACGAAAAAGGTCGAATTGTATGAAAAAATAATAACTTACAATATCTGGCTGGTTTAACTGAAAAGAAAATTGAAAGCCATTTAAATCAAGAAGAAGAAACCAATTAAAAAGAAAAAATATGGCATCCCATTTATTTTTTCGTGGTAAATGGCCAGCTTCTTCGCTGTTAATTTGTACACACAAAATAGTTATTTAAAAAAAGTTTCTATTTCGATATTTTTAATGAGTAATGAATGTTTTTATAAAATCAACTAAACATTTATTTGCTGCTATAGAGACAGATAACAGTGGACCATATGTTATTGCCGAATTACTTGATAAAATTTGAAAAAAAAAAATTAAAAAAAACAGTTCGGGATTTGGGCTTTATGATTGATGAAACATTTTAGATCCCGAAGCGATATAGAAATTGGAATGACGGAAGAAGAGGCACAATACATTGACGCTCTGTTGGTAACGCAGTATCAACAACTCGGAGAAGTGAAGTTTCATGAATTTGTTAGTACAAGTAAAAATAACTTCTCACTTTTATTCGTAGCCTAGGGATTAACCCTGGGGCACGCCACAATCGTAGTGGTAAAACCCCTTCTTGAGGAGTGGCTGGAGGCGCCGCGGCATCCTCACCACCTGATGCATGTCTACATCGGACGCGGTTGTTTCCTACAGCAGGATTTCGTCTCTGTGTGGCTGAAGACCACCCGGACGGAGGTCTGTAGAGGTGGAGCATACCATGGAGACTACTTTCCTTTTAACGCGTAACATGGCCACTGTTGAAAAAAAAAAGACCATAGATTTCCAATAGGAGGTTGGTTGCATCCAGCGTGATTTAGGTACTTTCCTTTTTCGATATTTAAAAAAAATACAATTTTGCTCGTTCATCCACTTTCTTAAAATGTTCGGTGAATGATTTTAACAATGAAGAAATTAAAAAAATATATAAAACCAGGTGGTATCCGGCGTGGTGGTGCTAACCGGTGTGCTGCAGGCGACAATCAGCACTGCACAAATGGACCAGTCATTCCATGACAGTCCCGAGTTTCATAAGTAGGTACCCACACAAGACTTACATAAGTAAAATCTCTAAAATGGTGTAAAGCCAGACTCCAATAGCACTAAAGGCGGACTACCAGGTAATATAACGTCTATACACCGTAACCGTAACCTGTAACCGTATCATAAAAAAAATCACAAATTTTATGATACGGTTTTTTTTTTAAGATACGGTTTTGAAACTTTGTGCATAGATTTTTTACACAAAATACGTCAGACAGGTGTATAAAGGCGCTCCCTCACCGAAAGTGCTCTTTCGTCTACGAATGTTCGAATCTGTAACGTTACATTACAGGTGAATGCTCGCGGTGAGGGAGCGGGCTAAAGTTAAGACAAAATTGACAGGCGATTCCGGAACCCACAAGCTTATAGTAAATACATTCAAAAACAGGTAGAAATTACATACCTACCGTATTGAATGATTCAATTCGGTAGGTATGTAATTTCTACCTGTTTCCTAATTAATTAACCTCCCACTTTATTTCAGCCACTATCGGGTTTCATCACCATGTCTCATGTGTGTGATCGTACTCTTCGTCATGCCTGTCAATTTGGACTTCTTGAAATATTTCAGAAGACGAACAGGTGAATTTATTTTAAGTTTAATACGGTGTAGTAACTCATAGAAAAAAGAGCTTTTGAAGAAACGGGACGGTTTTGGTCGGTAAATGTCTGACAGTCCCTTCCACTCCGTCCCAGGATGACAGGGTTATCAAATGAATCCTCTGATTTTTACACTATGGAAAATTCGTGCACACGTTTGTGATTCAAGTATGAAATTGGGCGCTCAGGCATCCTCGACCACGAACTTGGAGACGCTTTGAAAAAGTTTACGTCCAATTTTCCGCATACACGAACACTAATCGAATTCCTAAATCAACTTGTATTCTTGGATTCCCATCTCCCATCTCAACTCAACGTCCGCTGTCATTCCAAAAAAGGGCACAGTACCATAATTTGAACTCGTTTCTAACTGAAATCAGTCAGAATCAAAATCGAATTCGAATCTTGCTCCAGCTAATGCAAAAGAAACACTATCAAATACTTGTAAGACTTTTGCCTAGCGGTGGACTGTCACACAGCGGGATATGGCAGTCTATAAAACCAGTAGCACTATCTTTTACATTTAAGTTTCAAGTTCATTCAGCCTCCAGCCAGATGATCCAATAACCTTGCTAAATCACAACATCGCATTACACCGCCCACACGAGTTACACATGAATGACGTTCAGAAATAAGACTGAGGCTACATTAGGCAGCGATTCGCGATAACTGGAAATGCGAGGCGAGTTACAAGATGTGTAGCCGTTATAATAAAGGCGCTCCCTCATCGCGAGCATTCGCCTGTAATGTAACTTTACAGATCATTCGAATATTCCATTAGTGAGGAATGAAAATTGACAAGGGACATTATCAATGTGCATCTTGTAATGTTACAGTGTGTATCATCAACGCAATACCCCAACTAGCAAAGAGATCCTATGAGCAATTACTCTTACGACTATAGATCGAAAGACAGCCGTATGAAAGATCCCATAATTCAAAAAGCCGTTTAAAAGC
The DNA here is from genome assembly GCA_036375495.1 of Agrotis segetum. Lineage (NCBI taxonomy): Eukaryota > Metazoa > Arthropoda > Insecta > Lepidoptera > Noctuidae > Agrotis > Agrotis segetum. Next base: position 8,851,489 of record JAQSVV010000039.1, read on the forward strand.
CGCTCTCTCGGCTTTTTAGCCTTCAGCGCTTTTTAGCTCTATGAGCAACCAACCGTAAGTCCTATGAAAGCTCTTTGAAAGCAACTGAATCGCTAATTTGTCGTAAGAGAAGCTTTCGTGAAGCTATCTTTCGACATGTATTTCTTACAGCATATTTATCGAGAGAACGCTGTTCATTCGACAAAATAGCACCTCAGTTACTATACCGACACTTAATGTCCTAAGATAGCTTCTCACGCGGCTTTCATTCCGCATAATTTTTGAAGTTGAGAAAACGCTTTCAAATTATCAATTCAGCGCCAAAAGGTGCTCAAAACATCATTTGAAAGCCTTCTTACAACATAATTGTGATATGGAACGCCATTTTGTATAATATCTGTACGTACGTACCGTATTGCGTTACGTCAAAAATGGATTACAATTGGTGGAAAAAATTAAAAGAAGCGGAGGGTCCCGACGAAAAGTGAACATGATTTATAAAAGTTTAAAACAATCGACATCTGCATTGGCAGCAACCACAGAAGATGAGCAAACAAAATTAAATATAAATGCGGGTTCTGTAGAAAATATTTTTGATATTTGCCAACCGCCAACTACTTAGTAGTTCTACTTTCGAAAATATCTGTGCTGATCAAGTCAAACCAAATTACTTAACTTAATGAAAAAGTTAGACAAAGAGGAATTTCAAAGATAATTAAACATAAACAATTTTTTTATTTTTTGTTATAGTTTATAATTAAAATATAGAATATTTTGTTTATGTTTAATTATCTTTCAAATTCCTCTGGAGTATTAATAATATGACAGTATTTTGATCTAATATTAAGGATTTAACATCTTGCGCTAAGGAACCCCAATCTAACTGCAATTGCGGTCCTAGAAGTCGTAAGATTGAATCCGCATTTCCATCTCTCGGCTAAAAAGCCGAGTGAATGCTTTTTGATGATAAGTGAATTGCTAATAATGGCGAATTGGATAAAATATTAAATTAATATTATTTTTAATTCATAATTTACTAAGAAATGTTACGGCCCATGAAAATATTAACTAAAATGTAAGGAATATAGACGAAAAATTTAATTCCGCATATGAAAGTAGCACCTTTTAGCTAACCTTAGGTCACGAATTGTCGTATGACTTTGAAATTGTATGGCACAAATAATAATGAAAAGTTTAATACTAAACATTAAACTATTAATTTTCATTTCACAAACACCCATGCGCAGATCGAGAGTCGATCGAGATGTCGTAAGAATGCCAGTTGGATGCATTCACTCGATCAAAGAGTCGAGAGATTGCAACCGCACTGCTATCTTACGATAAATTTGTCGAATGAAAGCGCTTCTTCCGATTAATATGATACTAAATAGCATTCGAGTTGCGATTATTTCTATATTCTTTCGACAATTTGGCGATTCAAAGATAATCTTACGATGTTCACAGCACTAAATAGCTGAGAGAAGTGCGCCCAAATCGCGTCGAGAGAACGTGGTCGGATCCATCTCTCGACTTTTTCTCTCGATCAATAGCCGAATGAGAAACGTGCTGCTGGCATTCTTACGACATCTTTTGCTAGTTTACGCTTGTAATCAAATGTGTCGGGCGGCCCGAATATGTTACATTACACGTGAATGCTAGGTAGTATTGTAATGTAATGCTCGAAGTCGAATCTACTATGTTGCCATTACACGCGAATGCTCCGGGCCTGGTTAGGCGGAGGGAGCATTCATTTACTTGTTTAAATTGCTCAAGTGTCGCAAATCGCTTCGCGGCCTACTGTAGCCTCTACCTAACAGATAAATCAATATTCCTATTTTAGATGAGAACCCTGAACCGCTACCTACAACCCAGACCAGAGCGTGTCTCAATTGGAACATGGTACAGAGGGAAATTCACTGGCGCATACCTTTGATTATCGGTAAAATTACACAAATAGATATTTGCCTCAATATAAAGTATATTATTAAGTAGACGAACCTATAATTACTAAACCTGGTTGTTCCAAAGTTTAAACCATGACTTTACAATTCCACCAAGACCATTTCCATTTCCTTGGAAAATTACATGTGGATTAAATACCAGTGGAAGCGTTGTGGAGGAGTTTAATGATGACAGACACCTTGTGTTCCAAATATCAAATTCCGCGGTGGCTATTATTCTCTAAGAATAAAGCCCGTCTGTAGCGCTACCCCAGCGTTGAAACCAGTTTGGTATTATCCTTCTGACAGTAACGAGTTCCGACACTATCTTCGTTTCGATGTCGAAGCTCGTCGTTGGGTAAAGTTTAATTTGGAGAATAGCATAGCAGTGCAGGTGGCCAACCGCATACCCAGAGTAGTTCTAGTGAAGGAAAGAGACAGAGCATTATACAAGTCGTCTAGCGCCACCTCGTTCCCTCACTGGATCTATTCTGGCTTTAAAACGTCATGGTAAGCCACCTGGGGGGGTATTACAACGTCTTAAAACCAGGCTTATTCCTGCGAGTGAAAGTAACAGAGCTATACAAGTCGTCTATCGCCATCTCGTTCACTCACTGGAACAATCCTGGTTTTAAGACGTTGTAATATCCCCCCTGATCTTCAAAAATTCAAAATTGGAAGGTCGGGCAGTGTCGCTAACTTATTGTTTATTGAGAAATTCTTAGCTGCCTCAATAATTCTAGATTCGTGATCGGTTTGTGACTGCAATAAGTTCACCACCTGTTTTACATGAAAACTAAACATAACCCAACTAGCGGAATATGGACCTTTGCTTTCAATTATAGCCCTTATGGTAACAAAACAATAAAAAAAATATTAGCCTGATAATTCTTTCTTCTAGCCGGCAGCAGCACTCTATTCGAGTCTTTCAGAGATTCCAAAATGGTGGACGAGTTTGAGCGGTTCCTCCTGATCTTCAAAGGTTGGCCAGCATCCTCCGTGGTCTTCATCATAGTGGTGTTCTGTAAAATACTCACGGAATTCGCCTCCAACTTCTGCGTGGTGTATTCGCTGTTACCTAGCATTGCTAAAGTGGTAAGACTTCTTTAGATACATTATGGAACATACGTAATGCTGTCACGGCGTTATTATTTTCGTCTGTTCCACGTTCAGAAGGGTCATGTGTGAATATATGCAAGGGTAAGTTTCTAGGGTTCTAGGTTCTGAGTTTTTGCCTGGCTCAGGCATTAGAAAAAGTGGGTTATGTTTGTAAGTTAATATTTTTAGATCTATTGGCTATGAATAGGTAGGTACAGATATTTTTATATCGAACTCTTAAAAGAGATACATAATCTGATGATGCAGATAAGCCACTGTATCTACAGCTTCACACAGTACACGTGCAAATTATCATATTATCTCCAAAAGTGATTTAAATATTTCCGACACGGTAATGAATACCTAACTATGTATATTATTGCACAATTGGGATTTCAAATCACACCCATACCCGCCGCCGGCATGCCCGCGCCTACGGTGGGCGGAGATCGTCTCGCGACGTCTGTTGTCATGGGCGTCTCCTGCGGCGACTGGGTCGTGAGGTGGACGCTGTCCTCTCCCTCACGCATCCTGCCTCCGCCTTTGCTAGCATGACATAGGCCCGGTATCCACCAAAGCGGAGAGGAGAGATGTGTTTAAATAACAAATCAGATGTCCACATCTCCTCTTCGCTTATTGACAGACGCTTATATTATAGACATCTGATTGGTTATTCAAACACATCTCCTCTCCTCTCCGCTTTGGTAAATAGCGGGCCTTAGCCTATAGCCTTCCTCGATGTATGAACCAGTTGTTCCTGATATTAGACGTTTATACTCTTCAGGTATTTTAGTTTTAATTTTTCTACAATTTGTTCAGAGCGTATTCTGCAAGATAAATCCTCACTACTTGATGATGGCAGCCACTCTAGCGAGCTCCTTACCGTTCCACATGGTGACCGGGTCGCCTGTCAACGCCATGGTATGCGCGTATGTGCACATCCCACCTTGGAAGATGGTTAGTTCACTCGTAATTATAACCCACAGAATCTGATGATGGCCGCGATTACAGATAACTCTCACTAGATTCTGCGTGGCGCCTAGTTTGCCTATTTCGCTTGGAATCTAGAGTGGTAGGAATTTCTCCCTGTGTAGCAATTACAAATATAATAATATAAACTACATTCAAAAACGGCCAATCTGTACCCCGATTGACACGATCAAATTGTAACTTACTAGTAATTTATGAATAAGTGGTCTAGTGACTGCTTTACATGAGATTCTAAGTTCGATTGCCAAGTCGGGTTAAGTGTTATTGGGTTTTTCCATTAGGAAATACTCAATAGCAGCCGCACGGAGGCTTATTGAGATTAACTGGGTGGGCACTATAGTCGCAGATTAGTGCCCAGTTGATGTCAATAAGTTCACCACCTTTTACATTGATCTTAAACATAACTAGCCTAGTGAAATCGGCACCGACTTACAAGTTGTAGGTCATGGGTTTGAACCCAGCCAGGCGCATTAATTTGTGTACCTAATTCATGTTATGGATAAGATCGAAGCATCAGGAATGTCCTAGAAAAAAAAATATCCAAGACATTTCACATCTACTGATCTACCGACCCACATCGGACCTTTGTGGTGGATTATGGCCTACTCACTCTCACAGAGAGGAACACTGTGTCCCAGTATTGGGAAGAAATAGTAATAATAAGATGATAAATACACATACAGCTTGGCAAATTAGAGTAGAAAACCTGAAGTCGCCACTGTGCTCTCGCTACAAGCACTTTGAATGTTTTTTTTTCACTTATTCCGTTAGTTTTATGGCACAATAATAAATCTAACAAACCTTCTTTCTTGTTTACATCAAATATCTAATATCATAAAAAAATTAGTACCTTTTCAAGACGTTCTGGCCAAGCTGTAACTAATAAAATGTGGGAACCCTTTCTGTAAGTGTAAGATTCTGTTGATTAAACAACTATTCTCTTGTCAGATGTACGGCGGCATCGGTCCCTCAGTGATAGCCATAGTTGTGGTCTGGTTTACAGTGGCTGTGTGGTCCACGGCCATATGGACCGACATCTCACTGGACCCCGAGTGGGCGGATATCAATATCTTCAAGCTAAATAAGAAAAGGATATAAGTAGTTCTAGTAGGTGTTAATAAAGTAATGTGTAAGTATTACATGGTTTTTAATTCAATTGAGTTTATTGTTCGACACTGGTGGATTATGCGATCGTCCTGGTCCACGGGACTATCGTATTACCGTGACCCCGGAACGTAAATTGACATCGTGTGTGATTAGTTCCCAGAATAACACCCTTATTAACAACTCTATCCAATGGTGTAATACAACAGGGTGTGGTTTTTAATGCAGATTCGATTCCTGGTCAGGATTATTGATTTTTCTAAAATTCAATGATGTCGTTTTAGTTTTATTCAAAATCGGCCGAGATGTAGTTTTAGTCAAAATCGGCCTCGGGACTCCTTTCAACGTTTTTGATAATTCTCAAGGTGCGTACGGATTACGTACCCTGGTACGCGTACTCAGTTTTTTTTTTTCGCGTATCCGGAACGCCTAGTCCATACCTGCAGCTACGCGTTCACTCTTGGGGTACGCGTACCGCGCGAGCCAACTCGCAGCGCGAGCCACCGTCAGTCGGTTTTTGGTCGCGCGTCAAAGAGGACGCACGCGGCCGGCTATGCTATATTTGGACGGCAAAATGAATAAACACGCGTGTTCTTCGAGTTTCAACCGCTAAGTTTGTCGGAGTCATGGCGAATGACTGGGGCTCGCGGAGCGCTCTGGATCGATTGACCTCGCGTACAGGTTCGCGGCGGTCCGTACAGGAGCTGTACGCGTATCCAATGTACGCGTGGACAGTGTTTCCCAACTACGCGTAACACAGGAACGCGCTATCCGTACGCACCTTCTCATAGTTTCGGATAAAGCCATCCACGCCCAGCTGAACAATTCACCCTGAATACACTATCCTTAGTTTTTTTTTTGTTCAATAACCATGGCCCAAAACAGGTAAAAAAAGGTTTTGAAAGGAAAACAACGATTATTCGCAACATTTTATTTATTTAACAAAACATTTCTCCAATTCACTATTTACAAAATGAGCTCACTATGATTGTACCTATTTAGGTACAATTCTATTTTGGTATTACATAAGTACCAAAAGAAAATATAAGAACATGATAAATATATTGGCATTTTAGAGTAACTTTACATTATTCATTTTCAAGACAAAAAATACAATTTAAAAATTTGTTATTTTAAGTTGTTTTAAATTAAGGTAACATGCATATCATTAATTGGGTATTTAGGTACTTGTAAAACGTGATAAAAGGGCATTTTGGCATATCATCCATAAAATATCGAAAAGCTACAGTAAAATTATATTCAATAGCTAGAATATTCTTCATTATAAAAAATATAAAACTCAGACTGTTCATATTTTCGTTTTCATAAACAAGTAGGTATAATTTGTATCAAAATTGGACCTAATATCATTAAAATTGTAGCTGTTTGAACACATCGATTTAAAAAGCGTAACGATCATCCACGTATTTTGATGACCATATCATTATATTTTTAGATTTCAAGATACCATTTGTATAATTTCGTAGAAAAAAAGCGACATACTCAAATGGGAAAATAACAAACAAAAAAAACTTTAGCATTGATCATAAATACTCGTAGATAGATAGTAGGCTTTAACTATACAAGTGGCAAAACATAAACGAAAACGATCTGTAGTCTTTAATCAATTTTCAACTTTATGCTTTTGACAATAACATTGAAAATCTTTTTAAGACACGAATGCACGAAAATGGTCTGTAAATTTGTAAATCTTTTAAAGACACGGATGGACGAAAATGGTCTTTATTTTTATGTAGATTTTCTACTATATACTTTAAAAAATAGCTTTAAATTGATGGGGATTGATGTTATATAAAGCCCATTATGCGGCGCGAATTTGCCTCCATACAACAAAAATTTGATAGTGTTACAAAAAAACTAAAATTTATTTTGGTTTCAAAAGAGCTCTTTTATTCATATACGCAAAAATCATTCACACACACACAATAACTATTAATATTAATTACTTCTAATTTGCACTTTTTCACACACTTACATAAAATGCATCACAATTATTTTGTCTCACAACGAAAGCACACTTTGTTCTTTATGGACTTAATATTAAGGCACCTATTAGCTTTATTTACTAAGGAAGCCTTTATAATATTTCAAAGCTATTTTATCTCTGACAGCATCAAGCGATTATCAACCTTGTTTGTATAAAGATAAAGATCACTTTACCAAACTTGTTCGTAACTGTCAAGCCAAAAGCAACCTTATTTTTACGCAGAATAAGAATGACTACAGTCTTGACTTAGTACAACGTAAACGCAATCCTATTGTAGCAACAATAAAGATCACTATGATCTTGTCAGTTGTAGCAAGCCAATATCAACTTTATTTTCACAACATAAAAGTCCCTTTCATTTCGACAGTGCTACAGTCACAGATAAAATAACTTCAAAATGAAACATGGAATATTTTACAGAGGAAAATTTCCAAAAAAATACAAATATGTAATTTATTTAAAATAAGACTTCCTCTATACACATAATAGGGTTCACTTTCAAAGTCCACACACGCACACACACATCACACATAATATTTTACACGGTATTACATCTAGGAACACCCTTTACATAGGGATTTTTAAATAAACATATTTGAAATACACCTTCACATAAACATTTTTTATTTAAAATATTTTTTTTTGTTGCCTCCACACTTGCCAACGTTATTTGGTAAAGTTCTATGAGAGCCGTCTCTACACTTTTTAGCCCACTGCGGGGAAAAAAAGAGGGTATTTTGTTTTAAAACTTCAGTTTTTTTTATTGAATACTTGAGATTCTTAATTTGTTGATAGTATTAGTATTTCTCATATTTAGATTTTTGAAAGCCAAAAATCTATCTACATAATATCTAAAATACCCACTTTTCCCTGCTTCTCTATCAAGCGAAAACAATCTTTACGCCACTGACATACGACACACCGTCAATGTTCGTCTTGCTTCTTTCACGTAAGTAGTTGTTTGACAAAAAGAAATGCAACTCTACACCATTGACATAAGACCCACTACCGAATTTACTCTTAATTCTTCCGATCAATTTCTTTACCAATCAAAAACATTCTTTAAATCATTGACATAAGACACACCGTCAATACTTGCCTTGATTCTTTCACATAGTTGCTTGAACAAGCGAAAACAATCCTTTATACCATTGACATAAGACACATTATCAATATCAATCCATATTTCTCATAAAATCCGTAGCAAGTGTATCAAGCAATTTTGCATAAAACCTCACCCGCTTTATTCCGTTACATATACATAATTATGTACTATTAAATAATAATTATAATAATATATTTTAGGATTATTATTGTCCCAGCAGGCTGGATTATGTAGGCACTAGGATTTGGCCACGATTGCGTAACTTAGTGTACAAATGGATATAATTTAAAAACTGAACAAGTTCGGTAGAACACAGAAATCTATAGAATATTTTTTTAATATCATTAATCCTACACTGTATGTAATATATTTTTAATGGCCAGTCAAAGCTAATTGTAGATGGCGCGACCATAGCTAAGTCTTAATCCGACCAATGAGGTAGTACTAATTTGAAGTACCTAATGGATTTGAACCAATGACGATGCTTGGATCTAGCTACAGTAGCGCCATTCGTTTCCCAGTTGCCATCCCCATTGTTATCATAATATCTTCAATGCATTTGATTTGTATAAACACCATTCGTGGTGATCATCTTTATGTCATTTTAAATTATATCCAACTGTATATAAAATATATAAATGTTTATTGGTTATGTATATATTTTGGCAATGTACTTAGTCGGTGGGGCGACTGTCATACTCCACATACATACATAAATGCTGTTTCATTATTATTTATCATATAAAATGCTTTTATACTGTAAAAATACGAAAATATTATTTGTATTTATTATTTGCTTATTGGCCAAGTCGTTAAATAAAGTTTGCTTGTAATAAAATAGCACCTTTTTTCAAATAAGCAGAATTTGGATTTTCTAATTAAGATTCAATAAAATCTATCTGCAAGGTTGCTAAAAATGTAAAGAAACACAAAGCAATTTTAGCAATTTCACCATTTCTACTAAAACAATTCAAAAATTTTAAGTACTTAAAAATAAGTATCCAAACTTTCTATAAATTCAAATAAAAAATATGAAGCGACCTCGCCAATTGTCTATGGTTTATATCCATATCATTATGTTGGCAGCACTGAATTACAAATACAGATAATATAGGCCAACCGTCTCCTTTCAAAACTGGGCTCTCTCATTTCAAAGGACTTAAAAAATATATTTTCACACTGAGATTGCATTATATAACAAAAAGGGATATGGGATATCCCTTAGTTTAAAAATTGGTACAAAATGGCACATACCTGTACATCATTCTTTGTTGACTAACAAAACGTAGTCATTAAAAACCCATCACATAATAAATTATCTATATTAATCTTGGTTTAACTTGCTGGTTGGTAATTACAAGTTATAGAACCTGTAATATTGGTTAGTATTGAGGGTAGTGAACAATTGAAGTTCGGGAGGGTAGTTAGAGATCCGTAGGGGGCGTTGCAGTCTAAAGTGGCGTTTTTGGACAAAGCCGCGTTACTGTTCTGGTTAATTTCTGGAGGTGCGAAGGGGAAGATAACTGAGCCCCATGTTGGGTAAGCACCCCACACTATGAGGGTGGTGATGATTTTTGGGCCTATGCCGCCGACAGCCTGGAAAGACAAAATAACAATTAAGTAAACCCATTTTTTGGACAGGTCTAAATGTAGCGACGTTTCATATAAAGAGAATAAATCAAAGATTTGACACAAACTTTTGTTCGATTAACAAATTGTGCGTTAGGACCTACGATTGGTTTAACTCGTGACTATGGTAAGCCCTCGACTTCGTCTCGGGCTTACATTCGTCTACTCGTTTGTAAAAACCAACTTACCGCATTAGTATCATAACTATTTTTTGAGAGAAGCAAATATCCTATTTATCTCTCATTATTCACGTACAGCCAGTTCTCATCACTACTGGCATTCAATAAAGACACAGCGATGAATTTTATTCTATAATCGTGACTAAATATCTAAAAACTATGTACTCACCATCTTAGAAGTAGGTATATGTGCGACGCCAGCGACGATGGCGTTGGGTGGCGTTCCTACTGGCATGTGGAAGGCCATCGAGCACGCCAGCGTGGCGGGAATCATCAGGTAGCGAGGGTCGATGTGCAGGACACGGGCCTGGGAAAAATAAAAAAAAATATTTCACTGTTACAAAGATAACCTTAAATATAAACATTGTTTCATCTGTAACTAATTTTGAACATTGGTTCGGTGGTCCCCAAACTAGGTTTTACCTGTATCTTGGGAACCTGTAGAAATAGAAAGGTTATTAATGTAATTTCCTCTTTTTCCGAATCATCGTAAGACAAGCTTGTGGTGGGTCATTCAAATATACGGACGTGCGTTTAGATATAACCTCCCTTAGATACTTATAATCAGTCAAAAGTCGGCGTCGAAGATCCAAACTCGGCCCATTCTACATTTCCTTGCCTCTATGTTACGCAATAGTATTGAAATTTTTAAAGCACGCTACGAGACGCCGCTTATAGCGAAAACGTGCGCGGTTTTCTCCGAGCGAATTGCTCCAACGGCGCAAACGAAAGTATAAATGGATAAGTGCGACACCACGAAACGAGCGGACAGCGGTGCGGGAATGGGGAATTTTGCGACTGTCGAAAACCGCGATACGTGGCGTGTACATTATACTGCTGCCCCGCCCGCCATGCCGCTTACATTTTATACCAAAGTCCTGAATGAGCCATATATCTGAATCGCACGCTTACAGACGCTGAATCAATTTGAGCCAGTCTGCGAACTTTTCAATCAAACACTTAATTTATCTTCGAATTAATTGCACGCACTTTGAGTGTAAATACGCAGCGGCTCTTAGAAGGACATCATTAATATTAATGTGCTTGCATGTCCTTAGTTAAACATCATCAGCTTATGTTCCCACTGCTGGGAACACGCGGGCCCAGTGCGTGTTGGTGGATGTCACATGTCTTCGAATTTTTGTTTCTAGGACATTAGTTAACATTTATCCTTTTATATAAATTCCGTTTACTAAAGTTTAAAAAATACTTACCATGTTAGCCAAAACAGGCAATATAAGATTAGCGATGGCGACATTAGAGGTGAATTCCGTGATGAACTGCGTGACTAACACCACGACCAGCAGTACCACGGCGTGGTTGAGTCCCTGCAGACCTTCCAGTGAGGATCCGATCATGGCTGACAGGCCTGTGGCCTTGCTGCCTTCAGCGAGGGCGAAGCCGCCACCTAGGGGGAAAGTAAAACAGATTAATAATTGATATTGTGATATTTTTTATTTTCATATTTTAAAGGTATAAAGTTTTGGGTTTTTTGTTTTGATAGCAATACTTAAGACTATTGTCTACCGAGCTTTCGTCCATACAAAAAGAGAAAACGTTTTCCTCGCCCTAAATGTTATCCTATCTCAATGATTTTTTACAATGCATCTGACACAGTAAAAAACTAGGTTTATAGGTTTTCTTTTTTTCAAAATTTATAATAGTTTGAAAGTTACAGGCGCCTAAAAGTTCTTATTTTTATGACAAAATCTTCATTGAAGTAAAACCTTTGTATTTAAAAAACAAAGAAGTTAAAGAAAAAAAATAAAACGTACAAACCTAGAATATAATATGCTGAAACGATTGACACCAGAATCTAAAAGATTGGTCGTGATTTAGTATGTGAAAAACGTTTTCTCCCGAGAGACGAATTTCATATAAAAAATACTTACATTCAGTCGTGAGTTGCAACGCTCTCTATCGCACGATCGGGGTTTGTCAACGCGTGAGAGGGACAGTACGAGTTTTTCTAAATACCTATTTTTTGAAATGGCAGCAGCTATTCTATCCTCTTAAGGCTGCCTTCACATTTGGGCGACAGTCGCGCGACAGACGCTGCTTATGCGCGGCTGTCCATATAAAATGTAAAGGAATGTGCTTCTGCCGCGCTGCTGTCGCGCGACTGTCGCCCAAATGTGAAGGCAGCGTTAGAGACAATTTTAGAAACTATCAAACGTTTGTATGTGAGTGTTGTCTTTCTATAACCGTGAAGGATATAAATCTTTTCAGTTTTTTTTTTGACTTTTACATGATTTACAGTTGTATATTTGTTGATGGATGGAGAGGAAGAGAAAGGCCAAAGAAAAGATGGATGGATTTTCTAAGGAAATATATGAAAGAAAAGGAGTAAATGATACTGTGACGTCTGATAGAGGAGAATGGAAGAAGAAAATGTGTTGCGACGACCACTAGTAAAATGGGATAGAGGCAGGAAGAAGATGATTTTCGACACTTATTTATGGATAAGAAGATAGTTTTAGACATACAAAAATCAAAGGTTTGGTAATATTGAACACAGTGTTGTATGCTTTTTCTTAACTTGGTCAAATCATCAAATGAGTCCTCCCACCCAGGGCAAGGCAAGAGGGACTGTCAGACTTGTACTGACTAAAATCGACGGTGTCTTTTAATAACTTCTAAAGTTAGTCAGCAATATTACTAAGGGACTTTACTCATGACGAACGAATTCCAACTACAAGCAACAACCTTGCCACTAAGAAATAAAGATGCAATTCGATTGACTTGACGTTATCATGGACATCGTGTTTTGTCATCTACCCATAGTTAACTAGGTGTTTTATGTCTTATATACTCAATACTCAATACTTTTATTGCATTCCACATGTTTTCTTAGGTGGTAAAACTTATAATTAGATCATAACATGGACCCTGTCGGGCACAGCAAATAAGTGAGTTTAGGAGAGAGGAAGCTTATCATTGCTCATAATTTTTATCTTTATATTTATAACAAAATCTTAACTTTTTAAACTAGTATTTAGTATACAATAATAATTGTGTTTAGATATTTGTTGAGAGGTGTGGTAATAATATTATGGGCTTTGGCTGCCTGGTGTATATTATTGAATGATAAATAGTTGTGTGTATGATAATTTCTACTAACATTAAGTACTTATATTATAATATAGAAAGAATAATATTGTATTTAAATATGTATACATTTTAAAAATGAAATTGTATTAATAGTGTAGTATTATATATGTAGGTAGTGTATTTATATTGACGGTAAGAAAGAAGTGATTATAATTATTATAGATTTTGTTATTCTTGTAAAGTTACATTTTAGTATTTATTATATTATATTTACTTAGGTAATTAATTAAAGCATGGTTATTTATAATAATACTTAATTTAAATATAATTAATATTATCATAATAAAATTTGGAGAATTAAAATCATTATTTAATAAGTTTATCGTTTAAATATTCATTTACTGAGTAATAGCTTTTTTCTACCAAAAATTGTCTAAGTTTTTTTAAAAAGATGTGTATTTTTTCTTCTTGTTTTATTGGTGCGGGTAGTTTATTATAAACTTTAATAGACATTACATACGGACTTGTTGAGTGCATTTTTAATCTAGAACTTGGTAATGATATCATAGTGGTAAGGTTGATTTTCACTTGTAGTTGGAATTCGTTCGAATTGAACCATGGCTAAAGTCTCCTTAGAGTTAGTGTAGGACGTGTTGTACTCACCAAGCAGGAACAGTAGTCCCCATGGGATCTTTTCTTTGAGGATACCCCAGGTCACAATGCTGGGAGATGGTTTAGAGGCGGCGAGATCTTCATCTGTGAAAAATATGATGAAAGATAGGTACATTTGCGGAATGATATTTACTTAAATTAAGAATAACATGTTTAGTAAAAAATTTACATATAATACTGTTCTATGCTATCACGGTTTGTACGCGGAAAGAGAAGTATGAAAAATGTTTCTTTCTAATGTTTTGTTTTATGTATGAGATGTTTCGAAACTTTAAAAAAAAAAATACATAACGAGGTCGAGGTTCGGTATCTGGGCAACCAGAAGCATGTTTAAAACTGCTAAAGTAACCCGTAATTTGGATAAAATTTGGCGCAGAGATACCCAGGTACAGCTTGGCAAATTAGAGTAGAAAACCGAAAGTCGCCACTGTGCTCTCGCTACCAGCACTTTGAATGATTTTTTTTCACTTATTACGTTAGTTTTATGGCGCAATAATAAATCTAAAAAACCTGCGTTCTTTATTTACATCAAATGTCAAAGATTTTAAAACGTTGTAAAAGATTTTAAACAAAAAGATTAGTTTCGTTTCAAGACGTTCTAGCCTAGCTGTAAATACATATTGTTTTTAACCGACTACAAAAAGGAAGAGGTTCTAGATTCGGGCGGTATTTTTTATTCTTAGTAGTAGCACAGGTAGTAGTATGTTTCCGTGAGATAATGAAATTTTCGACTTCTAATTAGGACTTGGGACCGAAGTAGTGGTTCATTATGATAAGATTATGCATGTTATTTTAAGTTATGTGAGTACTTACATGAGGAAGAAGCGGAGAAGAACTTGAGGAAGTCACAGCCCATTGGTAGAATGAACATGAGGATCACGATAAACATTGACGTCACACCATCCTTTACTTTCCTGTGGCAAAGAAAAATAACATGTTGGCTATTTCATACCAAAATAAAATGTTGGCTATTTCATACAAAATAACATGTTGGCTATTTCATACAAATATAACATTTCGGCTATTTCATACAAAAATAAAATGTTGGCAATTTCAAACAAAAATAAAATGTTGGCTATTTCATACAAAAATAAAATTAAATGCATCAAAATTCGAGAGTGGAGATTAGTGACGTCAGTAGCAAGTGAAAACTGCACTTGTTTGTGACATATTGGCAATATCAAAAGTTTATTACATTCGGCAATTATGGTTAACGAAACAAAAGAAAATATTACGGGTCTACTATTTTTTGATAACCTAACTGACTGATTATTTATCAGTCAGTCATGTCAAAAATAACATTAGTCAGTGACTAATTCGATTTTTTCAGTCAAATATACGAGTTATGTTTAAAGGCTGGATCAGACCAAATGCGTACGTATGCGTCAACGTGCGCGTACCACTGAGTTGTAATGTATGAAACTGTATAAGGGCTCATGTACACGACGCCGCCGCCGCGCCGCTACCGCGCCTCTAGGCTGTGTATACGGTCGCCGCCGCGCCGCCGCCGCGCCGCCACCGCGCCGCCGCCGCGCCGCCGCCGCGCCGCCGCCGCGCTGGCACCGCGAATCCAATTCGATAGTGTTTTATTTATCTGAAAAAGGAGGTTTCTCATTTCGGCCATAATGTTTTTTTTAATGTTTATTCGCGGATTACTTCTTTGTTCATGAACCGGTTTTGATGATTCTTTTTTTGTTGGAAGGCAGATATTTCTTACTATTTAGCTCCACTCGATTTCTCTGGTCTTCCATCATCAAACCCTAATCTCCATATCATGGAACCGCCTTTGAAATACCTTCTTTCCAACAAAAAAAGAATCATCAAAACCGATTCATAAACGAAGAAGTTATCCTTGAATTATCAAAAAAAGAAAACATTATATGGCCGCAATGAGACATCTCCTTTGTTAGATAAATAAAACACTAGCGAATGGCATCGCGGTGGCGGCGCGGCAGCGGCGCGGCGGCGGCGCGGCGGCGGCGCGGCAGCGGAGCGGCGGCGGCGCGGTGGCGACCGTATACACAGCCTAGAGGCGCGGTAGCGGCGCGGCGGCGGCGCGGCGGCGGCGCGGCAGCGGAGCGGCGGCGGCGCGGTGGCGACCGTATACACAGCCTAGAGGCGCGGTAGCGGCGCGGCGGCGGCGCGGCGGCGGCGTCGTGTACATGAGCGCTAAGACAGGACACACCGCTCGCGTAACGTAGACGTGGACGTGGACGTCCTGCGGTGTGTCCTGTCTTATACAGCTCCATTAATTACAACTCAGTGGTACGCGCACGTTTACGCTTACGTCTACGCATTTGGTCTGCTCCAGCCTTAAATGCCATAATAAAATATACATAAATATAATATGGGTCGCGCCAATTGCCCTCAACCGGGCACAAATCCAAACTACATGACTACTTAACTACTGAGAGCTTTTTGCTGGATACACCCCTTTGCTTGATCTGGGAATTGAAACGGATGGGAGTAAATCAATTTAACAAAACTTACATGCTGGTGAGTACGTCAGCCCAGCCTGGCATAAATCCAGGGCTTCGGAAGATGTACAGGAACACAGCCAGGATGAACAGGAGACCGGAAGCCTGATTAACAATAAATTGATGTTTATATTCGTTTAAAAGATGGCACATACTTATAGTAGGTCGTGGGTGCGAACCCCGCCAGGCCGCAGGCGCATTATTTTGTGTAATTTATTTCATCACCACTGCTCTCAAAACGGTGAAGGAAAACATCGTGGGGAAACCGGCATGTACTCGAAACAAAACATCGAAGACATGTGACATCTACCAACCCGCACTGGGCCCGCGTGGTGGATTATGGCCCACTCCTTCTCAGGGAGGAGGCCTGTGTCCCAGCAGTGGGAACATTATAGGCTGATGATGACATACTTATATCATCACCGTACACATCACACGCATCATTCATGGTCAGTAAGGGCTCCCATGACGCGTTCCGTGCGATTTGCAATGAGGGATTTTCTTTTTATGTTTTCCTAGTCAATGGATAGATGGCGCTGAACTTGATATGTTACTGCAATGAAAGAACGTCACGTCATTTTTTGATTTTTTTCACTTGGATGTAATTTTGAGATCGTAAAATAAAAAGTAAATATCATATCATTGTCAGTCACATCACATCTCACAAATGGCATTTTGGAAATAAATGAGAACAAGGAAAAAGAAAAAATATTCATTTACCAGTCTTTTCACTTTATGAGTTTTCCACGCCAGAAAGAAAATGTCCCAAGAGAAAAAGAAGAGAAGATGTCTTTGCCTCGTGGATTTGTGCAAAAATGAATGCATACATCTTTTTCCTAGACTAACGCCGTCAGTTCAACGACATCTATAGAGTTCTTGGAAACTATTTTTTTTTTACTCCAAAAAGAAAACTTCTCATTTCTACTAACTAAAAATTAAAATCACCCTTGCTACTACGTTATAATGATGCAATTCGATTGACTTGACGTCGTGGCGAGCGTGTGTCGCAGGGGTAAGGTGATTTTCACTTTTAGTTGGAATCGGTCGGAAAGCGTCGTAACGTGTCATGGGGACGCTCCCTTAGAGATCCAGACAGCCAGTTTCAAACGATTTTCCTGTAAGCAGTATACTAAAGCGATGTTCTGCTACCATATTGATTTAACTTTTGCCCATTACATTTCTACGAGTATTTTGGAAGCCATACTATTACGAAATAGGGCTTATTTCAAAGTGGAAATCGGTATTTTCCGAATAAATTGCGTTTGAATTTTGTTAAGTGTTTACATGTTATTGCCCGTGACTGTATGACTGTACGTGCTGTGTCTTCGTATCAACCTCTTTGGCTGTGTAGCATACAAAGAGACAATGGGGATGGCAACTGGGGAACTAATGGCGCTAGTATAGTTTGTTCCAAGCATCGTCATTGGTTCAAATCTTATAAGTACTTCAAAATAGTACTACCTCATTGGTCGGATTAGGACTTATCTATGGCAGCGCCATCTACAATTAGCTTTGCACGGCCTTCCCCATTGTTTTACGGAGAAAATTATGCTGAACTGACCTTTTCATGGAAAGTGGTAGGTCCCAGATTCCTGTACTGTTCCTTGATGACTTTCATTGTAGTTACTGATCCCGAAGACGCCATGTTTACTTTCCTAGCGGCTGCGCTCTTCGGCCTGCATAAAGAAAGTGGTTGAGAAATCGACAGTTGATTGGATGCACGGAACAAATATGGCAGATAGAACGCTCAGAACACGCGAGTGTCTCCACCAAACTTAATACAAAATCAAATTGAATTACATTCCATAATGTTTTCTTAGTTTTTGAGGACAACTTTTACAATGGTTAAAGACACGAGACGGCATATTTTGGCAAAAAACAACAACGACGCGCAGCTTGGTACGACGCGTAGCTTGGTACAGTCGCGATTTTGTATTAACTTTGGTGGATAAACTCGCGTGGTTTGAGCGCTCTATCTGCCTATTTCTTTGATCTGAGTCTGCAAGTATTTGATACACGATAACCAACAAATTCTTGCACTGACTGGACAGGTACACTCAAACTGGGTGGTTCTATCTCTATAAGACCATCTCAGACACCTGCATGGTTCGTAAGATTTTTACCAATACAAAATATCTGGACTTTAAAAGAGACTGTGACCTCTGAGTTTGTTTCGGCTGTTTCTTCTCAGAGTAGTCAGGTACGAAACATCTGCCTTTGTAAAAACCAAATTGAAAAATAAATACCATTTATAATTTTCACTTTAAAAAATCTACTCCGCTTCACCCACTCAACTTTAAAAAATAATCATTCATTGTTGATGTAGTTTTTACATAATATTTCGGAAAATTGTTTACTTATTACAGTTCAAAAGGTGACAAATTCACCGACGGGCAAACAGTAAAGCCTTTAATAGGGATGTATACCTGAACATTCCCATGAAAGTGACCTGCAGTGCGAGCCACACGAGCACCTGCATGATGAGCATGGGCGGAGTGCTGTACGCCATGAACCAGAAGAAGTTCACTGAGGCGCCGTGCTCAGGGAACTCGCTGGAAAAACAAATACATCTTAATTTTTATGAGGGTAATGTCAGGGAATTAATACTGAAAGGAGACATCAAATAATGTCTTCTCTCAGTAAAATATTCCATCTACAATATTCAAGGTACTTTCGCTGTATGTGGCATAGCCGTGGGACACCCTGTATACAACATGTAACTTAATTAACGCACACCCTCAGACACCCCAATTAGAATATTATGCTATAATCATAATACAAATTTCATTTTTATTAATTTAACATGTTTATGCATTTTTATTAACTAAATTAGTTATTTTGCAGTAAGGTTAATTTTTCTTTATTTTGTATTAAATGACGGAATTTTTATTAATACAAATAAAATTGCACTTTTAAGTTTTGTTGCCTTGATTTGCGGTCTATCTTTGTTTGTTTTGACTGTACAGGGGTAATGTGACTATAATTTCCGTAGTTTTAATTATTTTTGATAAAAAAATTACCTTTATTAAAAACGATAGAAATCGATTCAGTAAACGATTCTGAACAAACTAATTTCAGGATGTGCGTTAATTATGTTACATGTTGTATAGATTAACATGTAGGATGGTTTTTATCCCAATTTTATGATCATGTGGGATAATTTTCGAGTTGTAGCGGGTGAAACTGCATAACCGCTAAGCAGAAAGTACCAGGAGAACAGGATCACGAAGGTTTTGGTGCCGAAATTGAATGAGGGATGGGAACAAAAAGTACTAGGAGAACAGAATCATGAAGGTGTTCATGCCGCTCAACGGTCTTACGCCGGATCCACACGTTGGCCCTGTTGGCCGAATAGAAGGAGACGGCGCTATACTAAGAAACGAGATAGAATTATTTGCGTCTTACTTTCTGGTATAGCGCCGTCTCCTTCTGTTCGGCCAATAGCGCCAACGTGTAGATCCGGCGTTACTAAAAATGTCTTTCGGCGAATACTCAATACCCAAAAATGTACTAGGACTGCATAAATTCAAGGTGGTATTGAAACAGGTATGAGGTAGTATTAAAATAAACTTACGAATCGAAGATTCCTTTGAAGGCGGAGTTGGTAGCAGTTCCGACGAGGGTACCGCAACCTCCAAGAGTGGACGCGTACGCAATACTGAGGTAGTAGCAGATTGTTATGTCACTCGGCATTGGGACTCTGAAATGAGAGAAAAGTGACGTCACTGATTAGTTAATTCAATGGTATAACTATGTATTTATTGATTTATAGAACTATCGATTTTAGTTCACTGTCCGTCATCTCCTGAACCATAATAGTTAAACAGTTGAAATTTTCACAGATGGTTTTTATTTTTATTGCCGCCTTTAGCAACAAATAATAAAAGGCAAAATAAAATATTTAAGGGGGCTCCCATAAAACAGACATTGCCGTATTTGCAGATAATGATACGGAACCCTTTGTGGGCGAGCCAGTCTCGCGCTTGGCAGGTTTTTTTAATCGGATTTTCGGAACTTAAAATAAAATATGTTTGGAGAAATTGTGTAAGGGGGGAATTATTGGTTAGAAGTGGCAAATTACTAGAGCAGTAGTGGTCCAGTGGAATCAGCACCGATTTACGAGTTATATGTTGTGGGTTCGAACTCAGCCAGGCGCATTACTTTGCGAAAACGGGGAAAGAAAACATCGTGAGGAAACCCGCATGTCCTAGAACGATCAAATTCGAAGACATGTGACGTCTAATAACCCGCACTAGGCCCGAGTGGTGAATTTTAGCCCACTCCCTCTCTCAGAGAGGAGGCCTGCGTCCCAGCAGTGGGAATATTATTGGCTGATGATGATGATGATAAGTGACTGGCAAATACCCAATAGAATTAACATTAGACTTACTCTTCTTCCGTATGTTTGGCTACCGCCTTGCTGTCTTTGCCGTTCTCTGCTGGTTGGTTTTTCTTCTTGTTGATATAGACTTCGCCGAGGCCTTGCTGCAAATTAAATAACAATATATTGTGACTATATACTCTTTTTTTTTTTTTTAGCGTGGTAAAATCATCAAATGAGTCGTCCAACCCCGGGCAGGGCGGGAGGGACTGTCAGACTTCTACTGACTAAAATCCAAGGTGTCCTTCAATAGCCTGTTATGTTCCGGGGTCACGGTTAGGGAATAATCCCGCGACCCCGGCAGGCTTTGGCTCTCTGAGAGGGGGGCCCCGTCATTATGCTGACGCTCTTTGAGGCGCGCGTGGGACACAAGGCGCCGTCGACCCGGGGTGACTATACATATACTCTACTAGTTTATTTCTGCGGCGTTGTCAGCATTTTTGTTTTACAGATTTTTTTTATGATAGTTTCGCGTTTGACAACTATCGCGCCTGATGGTAAGCGAAAATGTGGTCGACGGTGAAGCACGCTTGCTTAAAAGTAACCTGTTCACTCTTGACTTGAAGACCCCAAGGTTATAGAAGTCGGGAAATATAGATGCAGGCAGGGAATTCCACTACTTAATTTCTAAAATCGAAAAACAATGAGGGATTTTCTTTTTATGTGTTCCCTAGTCAATGGATAGATGGCGCTGAACTTGATATGTTACTGCAATAAACGGTACGTCACGTCAGTTTTTGATTTTTTACGTTGGATGTAATTTTGAGATCGTAAAACAAGAAGTACATCTCATGTCATTGTCAGTCACATCACATCACACAAATGGCAGTTTGAAAATCAATAATAACAAGGAAAAAGAAAAAAATATTCATTTACCAGTCTTTTTAATTACTGAGTTTTCCACGCCAGAAAGAAAATGTCCCAAGAGAAAAAGAAAAGAAGTCTTTGTCTCGTGGATTTGTGCAAAAATGAAGGCATACATCTTTTTCCTAGAGTAACGCCGTCAGTTCAACGCCATCTATAGAGTTCTTGGACACTACTTTTTT
The DNA here is from genome assembly GCA_036375495.1 of Agrotis segetum. Classification (NCBI taxonomy): domain Eukaryota; kingdom Metazoa; phylum Arthropoda; class Insecta; order Lepidoptera; family Noctuidae; genus Agrotis; species Agrotis segetum. The sequence goes on from JAQSVV010000039.1 coordinate 8,873,148, forward strand.
TTTAAACTCCAAAAAGAAAACTTCTCATTATTGCTACCATTTTGGAAGCGTTGGGTTCCGACCCACACATAGAATAATTTCATTGATTGAATATTAGGTCCGGTTTCGTGATGTCGTCCCTTTTTAACCCCCGACGGAAAAAGAGGGGTGTTAAAGTGCTGGGCGAGCGAAGCTGGGAAAAGCTAGTAATGAATATTTACCTGTTCTAATACTTCTAAAATGGCCTCAACGATGGGCACCATCATAGTGGTCGCAGCAGCGTTTGACACCCACATGGATATAAACATCGTTACGAATGTTAATCCGAAATTCAGTCTGAAAAAAAAAAATTAAAATGAATGTACCATTTATGCCTTTGAAATAGGCTAGTTGCCTAAAAAAATGTAATTATTCCGTCTTTTAGATTATCCAAAAATAAGGGACACATATTTTTTTATTTGTAAATTGGACCAATAATGACAAAGATTTATAGCCTATTAAAGTTACGTGTGACGTCACGATGCGTGGCATTTTTCGCGCAGTGTGACGTCACAGGTAACTTAAATAAGCTATTATCTTTGTTCTTTTTTGTTTAATCGATAAAAGAAAAATACGTGTCCAATATTTTTTTATAATCTAAAATATTGACTAAATAGAATGTAATTATTTTGACCGTGGAAACTACCCTATTATTTAATTGAAATACGGCTTTTATTTTACAGAAAGACAAAACTACAAACCTTCTATGTGAGCACCCAACGACTTGCACCGTCCACAAGGCAACTCTTTTAGGTAACTTCGAATGCTGTACTCCTGCAGCTATCATCAGACCACCCATGAACATCATGTTGGTCTCCTTCATGTATGCTGCACAGGTCTTGTCCGAGTCCAGGATGCCCATCGTTGGGAACAGTACGATGGGCAGCATGGATGTGACCGGTAGAGGAAGAAGTTCCAAGACCCAGTAAATGGCCATTATAAGGACGACGTACATACATCTGTAGGCCTGTAAAATAGAAAAATTTACATTGAATTATTCTTTGAAGATGGTTTCTGTATTTGTTATCAAAACTTATGGGATATTTTTTTTATTTTCATATTTACTCGTATAATTTGTTATGAGTTTTCGACATTTCAGAAATCTTGCAAATGTAAATGCCATATAGATCACAGATGTATTGAGTGCTGAAATACAAGGAACTCAAAACAAAATAAACTAGGCAAATATCCTTTTCAAACTAATAAACTAATTTCAAGGTGTCTCAAAAACATGCTCTATCTAAAGTATTGTAGTTCTGTAGGTGATGCAGCAGGGTATATTGTTCTCTCTCTATAATTAATTTAAGAAATAGATAAGGACAGGTAGTTCCATAAGGTTCAATTTTGACTGAAAAAGTGGGTGTGTAGTTTGCCTTGTAGTCTGAAGTGTTGTATTTGAGAGCCACTTCAAGACTTTTATGCTAAGTATAATGATTAGAATGATTCATAATCTTTTACTATTTTATAAATATTTCCTTGAATTGAGAACAAAGAAATCTGTCCAAGATTTTGCAATTTGCTTATAAAAATTTAATGCAAAGCTTAGCTAGAAAAACAGTAAGAGATTACATATTTAATGTATAATTTGAATGTAATGTGATTGGTGTCTATAGAGAAAATTCACCAGTGTTGCACTTAAAATTGCACATGATTGACTTTTTTGCTCACTATCAGTGAACTATTTTTGAAATTGGATGAGGAGTTTCCAAGATAGAATCCCAGATCTACTCTTACAAACCCTAACTTTACCTCTTTTGGAATATTACAGTCAGCTTTAAAAATATACTTACAGGGTCACGGTTCAAAATAGGTATAGGCAGCAATATCAGCGGAGTCAGCACCACAATCAGTGCCTTCCAGTAGATGGACACAAAGAGGCTCAATCTCTGTCTTATTGTGGCACTGGATCCAGACTTTGGGAAGTAGTATGTTGTGGACCTAAAACATATAAAAAAAAACATTTTTTTAATACTATGGACATTTTCATGGCAGGCAAAAAAGAAAGAGGTTTTAATAAACAATACAACAGCCATTAACAAAAAAGAAAAAGTGAAATAAAAGGAGTATGTGAGTAAGGAGTTTGGTACATTTTTGTTACAAACTTTTAATACATTTTTGTGTGTAAAATAATAATTGGAAGCACAAGCTAGCCTTTATATCATTTTCTGTGCTTTTATTGCATCAGAAACACCTTACCTGGTAATTTATAGCAAAGTTTTGTGAGTTTGTAATTCGCATTGCTTTTGAATAATACCATGATTCGAATCTATTTTTAAAATAAAATGGAAGTGATGCAATGCAACACAAACTATTTTTGCGGGAGGTGTAAGCGAACGAAATGAAAGCGTAGCTAGGCTACAAAGTTTTTTTAAATGTTTTCACACTAGATTTCTTAGGAATTGTAAAGTGACGCTTTCGATGAGCTAAATACAAAAAATCATTTTTTGGTTATTATTCTAAACAAATTAACAACTTACCGTTCTTCGGGCACACCGTTTTCTATTACCGGGTTCGACATTGTGCTAAAATGCGTCTTTTATCTCTCCAAAAATACTGAATGTTTATTTTGGTTTCACAATTTCCACATGCTTGGCACCATCTGTAAGAGAAATAGGGATTTAGTTGCTTTAGAAATCACATTCACATCTAAATAATATTATTATGACAGCCTAATTAGAGGCAAAGTTAAAATTACCCGCTAAAAGTGTTCAATTTCAAACAAATCGTGATTGAGTCATTATATCCAACACGCGATACCTCCAATCAAAACCAAATGACAACTAAATTAGAATTTCGCAATTCAAGACGCTTGACATTATTTTACAGGTAAACATTTTCTTTCTAGTAATAACAAAACGTTGGTAAAATAATTTTTTTGGAAATGTTAAACAAAAGTCAATGAAACCTTATTTCATTTAGGAGAGTAATATTAATATGTTTATATTGTTGTTTTTTTTTGTTTTTATGATTTTCTTAATAATTCCAAATAATTCCGTTGTTATCAACTACAAAAACGTAACGAAGCGTAAACTAGACAGAATGCACGGTAGGCAACCTTAAGAAAATTAACGTCAATGTCATTAAAACCAAAACAAGATTTTGTTAAACTGAAATCTGTTTTATTGGTTTAATTTAAAATTAAAACCTTAAAATCGAACTGTAAATATATTATTTGGTGTTTTAATGTGCTGTTTAGTTACGTAGTGTCTACAATGGCGAAGCACGAGACTAAAGGTGAAGTTGAAGGTATGTAATCTCTTAGCACTGTTTTAACTAGTAAGAAGTCTTCATATTAAACTTATTAAGCTAGAATTGAGCCTGAATTATAGATATTGTATCCCTTAGCATGTTCTTTAAACGTTTTTAATCGAATAACACAGTTCTTTTGTGTCGGTTGCTATTATCAATTTGAGGTTAGAATTTCATAACAAATCTTGATAAACTTCATTAAACGGTGTTTGTCCTCAGTTAGAAGAAATGCAAATTACCGATATGAACATAAATGCTTAATAATTCAATATTACCTACATTTTTGTTTGAAGCCACTTTTTGAGACATTACGTGCGGAAGATAATGTAAGATGAGGAGCCCAATATTATTTTATTTACTGTACACCTTGTCAAACACTGTTCTAGAAGTTAAGAAAACCTCCTATCTGTATACTTTAACGATTATTTAAACCAATAGTATAAATAATTAAATCTTTGGTGTATCAGAATCTTCTTCTTGCTAGCTCATTAATATTTTCCATTCTTGTTGCTCATATTGACTATTGCTTACAACAACAGTGAACAACATCATCCATATTCAAGTCTATAAAATAATTGCAAGTTGTAAACAATTTGTAATGCAATATCTATCTGTGGTAAGAAACCACAGCATTACTGGTAAACAGCGCAATTTTCTAAGAATTTTATTCTTCAACACAGTTTTTGTAATCATTGCATACACAAATATTTATGATATTAAGTACATTCAGCTTTAAAAACATTTGCATGTTTCTAATTTTCAAGATTCCTCTTTATTTAAACTAGGTACCTACTTATAGAAACCTGACTTATTTTGGTGGAAATGTCGGTTTTGCTAGGCGATTATTTACTATTTACTTGCCAAGATATCATTTATTGTATCAATCAAGTCAGCCAGCTGATCTTGTGATTTTGCACGCGTTATGATTAATCGAATCAGTAGTTCTGAAACCTCTACCTTTTTATAATAATTAATTTATTCTTGTTACCCTATAAATAAATCCCTTCGCCACGCCTCTGTAAATTCCTGTTACATTATGATAAGCAGGTTTACTTTAAAATGTCAATAATATTTACATAATCGTCATTGATAATGGTTCCTGTTGACGTTCTTAGGCGACCTACTGTGTTGCACTTGCACGTGATTCCTCGTATACTTATACGTTATGGTCACGACATATTTCGTTCGACAGTTTGACCGTATAGGAACAGCACAGAGTATGGGAACACATTCATCACTTCGATGAATACGGCAAAAATGGTATCATGTCCAAGTCGTCCAACAATAGTAAAACGCTAAACCGTCGAACGCCGCGCCGTCGATAGTGTCACGCTTAAACCTTCAAACGCCGTCAATAGCGTCACGCTTAAGCCGTAGAACGCCGTCGATAGTGTCACGCTTAAACCATCGAACGCCGTCAATAGCGTCACGCTTGAACCGTCGAACGCCATCGATAGCGTCACGCTTAAGCCGTAGAACGCCGCCGCCGTCGTTGTCACCTATTCTTATCACTACCGCTAACCATCATCTAAATTAATAGTGTTCATATCGGTGAAACCGGACATCATTTTCGTAATTTCAGCTTGGTCAGCTATAGCTAAGTAAGTAGGCAGTAAGTAAGGAATACTTGAAGTACTTGTCACAAATGCGTCATTTTGTCCTCGAAGTAAAGTTTCCATAACAGACGCACTGTTGTGTCTTTCTTGCATATTTGCTCTGTCAGTCATTATACTACCTATTTGTTGCGATTAATCCACGGTTATTTTCTAAGTTAATCGCATTTAGTTATACTTTACTCTCATTTGAACATAGTATTAATTATTTCACTGGTAGTGAACCATGTTACTATTTCGACTGAAGACGGATTTTCATACGAACTTGCAACCCCTTAGAAGCTGATTTTTCCAAAGCCTTTCTTAGTACCTATACTTAAACCAAAAAATATGCTATGTAAGTGCCTAGGTATGTCCCTTTCAAAGAAATGGGAATAGGTACTTATTATAAACTAATGTTGATGATGAAGAACCTATAGATTTATATTATTATTATATTTTTATATTATATTATTATATTTAGAATCTTTTAGGCCCAAAAATATGTGTTCAGTGGTTTAAGTACCTACTAGAATCAAACTTTTCCATCTACACAATAAGCGTAGGTGTTACAATTTGCCGCCAAAAGCTTTCTACGTGTTCGTCTATATTCACACAGAAGACTCACTGGGACAGCCCTGTGTGTTGTGTGTATTAATAACTTTCTCATAATACAGTACAAAGTCCATAGGAAGAAAATTATTTGTTGTGTAACACCTACTTGGTTATGGGGAAATAGTTTACAATCTTCTGTAGTACCTATTTTCTTTACATGTTACAGAGCTTTAAAACTTATATTTTAATCGTGGCGCTCGAGTTTTATAGGCCACTTCATCATCATTATTTCAGTCTGTTCCAGCCATTGCTGCGTTTGAAACTGCTAATTATACTGCTCTTTTTCTTGTACCAAATCTTTACGTTTCTGTACTGTACGCCCATCATCCAGGTGTTTATCGTTCCAATCACAAAAACATTAATTATCTATCCAATCCTAGGCATTAAATTGCCTCAGACTTTTAAAATACTTTTATAACCCTATGAAGTGGTTAAAACTTAAAATTAAATGTTTGATTCTGGCTCTTTTACCGGGAGAACTATTGGTAAACTGCAAGCGAAAATCAAATCTTTGAAAAAATATCAAGGCTCACCCAGTAATAACTGTTTGTTTTCGCTTGTCTTAACAAATCGCTGTCTAGCTTACAACAATTCAAAACATTTCATTCTACAAATTGATATGACATCTCTTTATCAATAAAAAAACATGTAGATAGGTAATAAGTTATCCCAGACAAATTGTCTCCAACCATATCTCTGCAAATGTTTAGACAAAGATTCAAAATATCTTAACTACATAATTACAATATTTAGATTTATTTATCAACAAATGAAAAAAGATAGTGGAAATGAATGAATGAAGGGTAATGGAGAAATCTCGCAATTAACCGAATAGAAGATCCATAAACACGACCACTACATCAAGAGTGTCACGTACGAAGAAGCTGCTAGGGCAAGCAGAAAATGACATGAAGTCCGCACTAAACAAAAAAGCCGATTTTCATATTATCAGAAGACGGAAGAAGCCTATCCTCAATACTAGTTTTTTTTTGTTTGGTAGTAAAGTCATCAAATGGGTCCTCCCGCGCTGGGTGAAGCAAAAGTGACTGCCAGACTCTTACTGGCTAAAAATCTTGGACCTTCGGTTGCACTATGCATTTCAGGGTCACAATGATCTTTTAAGAAGGTCTCGCGACCCCTGATCCACAATACATTGAATATGTATTATAGTTTCTGCATATTCGAAATTTCGAAGTATAGGAGAGTTAAAGAGAAGGTTCTTCATTCACATAGGTATGTATAATATTCTGTAGTCGGTCCTTGTGAATTCCCCAAATCCTTGCATAGCTTAAAGACGGTCCTGTTGCTAGAGATTCGTATCGATAAATAAGATATGTATGGCATCATCATGCAGACAGGATCGTGATCAAAATAGCGTCACAGCCTAGGAAAAAACAGTCGAATAATTTATTCAACTGTCTCTGTCAACTATTATTATGACAGATAATATTTGCTCTCAATTTCATTTGCTCTTGACCGTTTAAACGTCAGAGCTTTATTGCTTTTATTTTAGACGTGGCATTGATCATAATGATTCCACTATAATATCATCAATGTATACGCGATTACTCGCGCTATCGTTTTGTTAGAAGCTTTTTGTGCCACTTGTTTTGTGCTCCTTGTTGGCAAACTATCCGAAGGCCAAACTAATGGAAAGTTGTTCCTTAATGCCGGTGATAGTTTGTCAATGTGCCAACTTTACAGTCGAAACCGAAAGCTGGTGAAACGCCGAGCCTATATCCTTCTAAATCTGACTGGAACACGGCTGTCTTATTTGGAAATAAAAATAGATTAGTAATAATACAGGTGTGATAAAGCTCTGTCTGTGCTAAATGAAGATCATGATTTTGGAACTATTCCAGATACCCTTTACCCCCCCATTCGTGTGTCATGTCGTTCGTGTCATCAATGGTAGATACGTAAGCTCTAACTGTCAGTGATTCAAATTATGTTCTGGTTTTCCTTATTGTGCTTCTCGTATTGACACATTAAATAATTTCATGTAACATCGTTTAACAACAATGTTGTAGTCAGTCTGTGGTTCGTCTTCCTGTCACGTTTACCACAATCCTTATCAGATCCTTAGTTTCCGCCATTGTGGAACTGCTTACTGCGCGCATTGATTTAAAATTACAATGCATTAGTTTGGCATTCAGTCAGTAGTAATGTGCTAAGCAATATTTTTAATTTTGTACGCTTTTCTGGTATGAGTTTTTCATTGTTTTTGTGTATTCAGTTCAATAGGGGTTTGTCCTTGAAGATGTTTCTCAATCATTGTTGCTAATTTTGGAATCTGATTTATGCATAAGATTGACAGTCCATAGGCGATAATCGCAAAAGGTTCTTCTAATTACCGTTACTGAGTTACTTAAAGGGTTGTAGTCTCGACTCTGAAAAGGACATTGGCCTCCATTTCTTGCAAACACTCATTTTCCTGCTACCACGCACATAATCTGAGGTTAGGTTTAAAAGCCTAAGCTGAGTAAATTCAGGGCGATGACAGAATGCAATTTAAAAGGAAAATTATAAGAAATACCTGAATCATTTTCTCTCACATTAATTAAACACGTAGGCCAGTACCTTGTGCATAAGCTTGTATTACTTAGTTTTGGCATAAGGATATTATCTTCAGTGTTGCCAGTGGCAGATAGTCGAATATAACATAAGTCAGCTCAAAAAGTAACATTTTCACTAGAAAAGTAACATTACCTTACTACCTAAGCGGAAAACGACACAATACTTTATTATGGCACATTTTTACAAAAAAAAAAAACTTTCCTGTCCCATTTTTAAAAATTCGAAAAAGTCTGTTGATGGGAACCCAGTTTCATACAAGAAAAAGAAAAGTTTTTTATAGAACCCAATCCAAAACTTTGGTTCCATACGCGGCCGAAGTGGAAAAATCGACTGGTTAGAAAAGAAAAAACCATACAATCAAAATCAAAATGTTATGTCTTTCTGTCTGTCATCACTTTTCATATTCTTAATATGAAAAAACGTCTTTATAACAGACTACGGTTAGTTCAAATTAGCTAGGTACCTCAAAAAATGACATGAAACGGAACGCATCCAAGAATTTCTTGGAAGAGTTCCGTTTCATGATATATTTTTTTCTGCCATAAAAGTAACACAAAAGTAACATTTTGAGTCATGTAACATGGTACAAAAGTAACATTCTGGCAACGCTGATTATCTTGAAATACGAACTTAGAGCTGCAGTTTTGAAAAATCCTACTTTGCTCCGTGAATAGGAATATACTGTTTAGAGTACCAAGGTTGCTGTTGCGTGGCCGTTTCTGCTGTTTTCTTTAAACATAATATAGGTGTTTGTTAATAAATTAATTAGGTACCTACGTCAATTCTAAATTCTAATATCCTCACTTAACGTGACAGGATATATTTATAAGTTGTACCAATTTCCATATTCCGTATATTTAACGTCATTGTTATATTATTGTCATGTTAATTTGATAGTCACGAGTTTTTCTGTCTAATGAGAAAAACGTGATGAGAAAATTTCGAAGTATTTCCAAATATTACATTTTGCAATATGCACTTTGTATAAAATATTGTTACGAGCTGGGTATTGGGATAAATTAATTAACACCAATTAAAACCAAATACAACTTTATTCACAGACAAATCACAAATTAAAACAATCACAAAACACTACTCAACACTTTAACACTTATACACACTCTTAATCACACGCAGAACTCACTTAGATATCGCTTGTAGTTCGCTTCGAGTTGCCTCGATCGTAGTCAAAACAAGACTGACCTAGCTCGCTACTCGGCGCCCTTTTTATACCCCGGCCGGACCCACTAGATGTTTCTAGAAGGTGGTCGAATGTTCTGGAAACACCCATAGACTTCGACATGTTCCCATACCTTCTGGAACATTCTAGAACCATCTCGAAACATCTAGAACAGGGTAGAACTTTCTAGAAATTTCCTGACCGAACTTGAGTAGAATTGTCGAGAACCTTGTGGAACTTTCGAGAAGCTCATAGATAGGTCTCGCAATTCGATCGACGTAACAATATATTCTTATTAGGGTTTCAAAATGTTGTTTTTGAATATTTAGTACTCAGGACAGTGTGACAAAATTCATTCTTGTGTGGGCAAAGTTATTACTACAAATGGCTTTGAAAGAAAAAAATATTTGCATTACAAAACCTTCAGCGTTTTCGTAATCTGCATAAAATAGAAATTTTGAATCATTCATGTTTACTAACGCGCGATTGCGTATGACGACAATTATTTTAAAAACATGTTTTGTTTTATTAAAATCGATGCAAAACTGTAGAGTCGCGTGTAAGAACCACTTTACTTTCAGTTTTTGGTATTTATTAAGTAAGCTAGCTTTTTTCTGAAAGTTTCATAATGATTGAGAAGAAACTGTTTATACTCAAGATTCCAACCAATGAATAGTTTCTCTCCCTTCCGGTTCCAAATAAAAAATCGCTATCAGCGATGAGACCCTCTATTGTGTCACCCTATGAAAGGTTCTCTATTATATAAGTTTAAAGTATAGTGGATATAAAATATACACAATAGAGAATATTCTATTAGATATCTATGGGATCAGCTGATTCAAAGTCCAAGGTTAATAGTAAACGCCTACACATCAAGAATTCACGTTTTTCCGTGACGCAAATCCCGTGGGATTTTATTAATAAAACGGGAGGCGTGCCTTTTACGTCAAACTGGATGTTTTTTCGGTTCTGAAGATAGAATTTTGGCGGTAACAACATGATAGGTTTTCAAACATCGAGTTATTTTCCAGGTGGCACGTTGTAAAGCCCGAACTGTGTATATGCTAGTCGTGTTTCTAAGGTAGGGAACTTGAGACTCTCATAACATTAAAATGTCAACATGCTTCATTATGTATCAGCTATTGTGCTACCATAATCTGCTCATATTCACTAAAGATAAGCTGACACAGGAGAATGGAAGGAATAATCGTGATATCCCGAAGCCAAGCAATATCGGACAAGGGCAGAAAGAATGATGATGATACGAATAAATCTCCTTCCCATGGGGTATTATTGGAACCATCTACTCGTATAATTAAAAGGGTATCATCATGACATACATTATTTCCTTAAAATTGTCAGTACAACATAAAACTAAATGCAATTCACCATTGCATTGTATTGTTAATTCTAACACTGTAGTTGTAGTAAGTCTTAAACAGTTATTTTGACAATTATACTTGTAAAATAGTAATCAGCAATGCCAATTACGTTAAAACTGTTGACATTTACACCCATTGAATTTATAAAAACCTATTGTAGTCACTACGGGTAGACTCATTTTTCAGTAGTAAAAGAATGTTTTAACTTCTTTATTTTAAACGTATTCTATTCTAGTTTAAAAACCTTTGAACTAGTTCCAATTTCAGGTACAACGACACACCTTAATTGACCAATCTATCTGTCTGTATAATTATAATTATCGTTGTTCATCATCTCATCGTTTCTGCGACGTTTAAAACTCTTGCGCAACAAGATAGCGTCAAACAGTGTTTACCGATCCACTGCACTCTCTCAATTGTACGTAATTACTTAAACGACTCAGAACTTGATACGCAAACAACTAGTAATTGTAGGAAGTAGTGAAGGACGCGTTTTTATAGCCCTTGTTTAAGAATGACGGCTTAGAATTAATTTAATGCAGAATTAATAGATGACGTTATAGAGATTCTCACTTGTTAATCAAACTATAAAAATGCTGACTCAGTAAACAACAAGCAATCTTAAATCCAAGCCAATAAAGTTCCTTATTATAAAATTCCCTCCCTTAAATCTTGTAATTGATTTACTGGACAGCTGTGGCAAAGACAGTCCCTTAGCAAGGTCAAGAGCAGAGACAAGGTTGAGGTTGAGGCCGACTTGTGGCTGTCTATGGTCGATATCCGTTTACCGTTATTTATCTAGTATCATATAAGTTTTACATCCTTTTCTGTAGGCGTACACATTAATCTCTTTGTAAGGTTACAGGTTTATTCTAGTAAAGTAGTATCAAGTGAACGTACAGAATGGTCTAAGATCCAAAATATAGGTATTTGGTATTTTTATTTTCATTATATAATCAACTTCAGGCTTTCAAAACTCGTAGCTGTGAAACTTAAACTTTCCATCATCGAAAGTTTCGAAATTGGATAAGCAGTTACGGAGATAACCTCCTACATCCAAATTGACATACCTCCTTATCAAATTAGTAGGCATATGTCATGGCGATAATTTTCAGAGGTTCCACTCCTATCCACTTATTGTACTTATAGATTAAACATACATGTAGCGCAGTGTCATTTGTACAAATAATGAAATATTCACACGAATGACGTAAGTGTTGGAATGATCATTGAATATAAGCATTCGGTTTTCGGCGCCCACAACAGGACGTTAATCAAAATGGCCTTTTTCCTCATAAATAAGCCTAATATAGCTAGATATTGTGCCCACAGTTTAGTGACAATACTGAAAATAAATAGAGTTTTTCAATAAGGGCTCTTATTGCATGAAAACATTAGTGGCGACATGTATGTAAGCTATGTATTACTACTATTAGGTATACTTCTGAATATGTCTTCGTAGGTTGTTTTAATGTTATTTATATGTTTGCTGAAATATTTATTCTTCTGAATAAAATACACGTGTAGACTGTAGATAGACACGTAAATATGATGATCACACAATTAAATAGCGGTATCAAGTTTTGATTGCAATCGAGAGATCAAGTTACTCCATGAGATGTTGAAATAAGATGTGTTACTGCTGTTGCTGTAGCTGTAATGATGGCATGGTTGTCGCTGTATTTGAGCAGCGGGTGTACGACTGCTGCGTGTCACGGGTTCGATTCCCACACGGTTTTTTTTTTTATAATCTTAATTTTTCTAAACGCATCATTCGAAAGTATTCTAAAGTTAGGCAAGGATTATAAAATATTTACATAGATCTAACCTGCGTCGGTTTCAGTAGATAAGTAAAAACACTATTGGAAACTGCAACTAAGTACGCTCCCACATACATTACAATTGAACTAAATAAGACATCTTCATTCACAATAAAAATAACATAATAACATCATTCAATTAGTGTTCAAACGCTCATACTTCCGTATTATTAACGTAATGTTTAGTTAAAATCCAGTTTGGCAGGACAAAAAAAAATGTTTGTCCGTGACAATATCGTATGTCGTCATTCATAATTTAAGTGGCGCCACTGTCGTAGAATTTTTTGTGTTTTTGTCTAACCTTCAGACGCGTGCGGCCCACTGTGCGGTGTTTAGTGATGAACATAATTGTCTTAGTGTCATCACACGAGGATCACACCAGGTTATGGAACCATTCATAACGTTTCCACGTTTACCTTAATTATCTCTCCCTCGACAAATAACTATTTGACCTAACCCTTGTCATTATTGACTGAGTTCCACTACCTATATGAATGCAGTAGTTTAACAAACTAATAGATAACTTTATTTGAACTAATTACTCATACATTGACCACAAAATATTGCTACGTAGTGTGACCTACACCCACACAGTAACGGAAGGAACAGTAGTGGAGAACAGATACCAGAAACGTCCTCGAAAGATCGAGTACTGCCCTAGTATGTTTTGGAGCTTTATCGTTATCATGGGGCTTCTCGTGGTTTGTTTTGGGAGAATCATGCTCGATTTGTCACTGTTAATATTGGTCAGGAAAAATATACTCAACAGAAAAAGTTTCGACTCGTCATTTTGAAAGCAAAAGCTTAGCCGCTTCCAAAGGCGTGCTTTGCTAACGCGCGTTTCGGGAACTAATGGCAGCTACACACCTCGATAAATCGTTACAGTTAGTCGATACAGTTCAAACTGCAACGATAAATCGGCAAGTGTGTATGAGAAAAATCGAACAAACTGTCGTACCCTGGGTTCCGGGAGGACTCATTTGAAGATTTTACCTCATAAAAAAAAACAAGGTCAACCTACTGTTTTTCTCATACACACTTGTCGATTTATTGTAAGGTATTGAAGTGCTCGCTTCTAATGAAGCGCATGTCGAACGCCATGATAACAGCGCTGCGTATAGGTACGTTGGCAACAACGACGATATAATACTAGACTCGGCATGCACGATCTAAAGAACACAAACTATTCTGCCAAGTTGCTGAGGTACTACGTAAGCGATAAAACGGGGTACTGCGTTGTGATTGGCTAACTCAAGGTCTGTGCTGTCTCAACGTATGTTTACGGCTCACAGGATTGGTCGAAATGAGACGAATATAAGACTTTTTTGCCTAATGTGTTGGCAGACATCGGTCGCCTGTTATTACGAGTCTAGTATTTTATCGTCGTTGGTTGGCAACATGCGCTGAACATAACGCCCAGCGCCCAATGTGTACTAACTCTCAAGCTTCACTCCTGTAGATCTCAGGAAGTATCCTACCGGAACTTACAACCATAAATAATGTTATAACAGAAGCCATGCGTAAGCCAAACGACCCATGGAATGGTGACAGACCGTTGGACGGACAAGAGTTACTTTGAAACAGAATATTACTATAGATACGTATCTACATATTACTATAGATAGATGATGCACGTGCATCATCGTCGAAAATTGCTTGTTGCGAGCCACAATACCATTTCCAACCGAAAAACTACCATTCACCAAAGATTCTCACGTAAAAACGCGGCAAGTGCCATCTTCTCTCTTTATAAATACAACTGGCAAAGTTTTAGTTGGTACTAAATCTGCTGGACGGCTGTTTGGACGGGAGGCCCAAAATAACTCGGTAAAATCAAGGTTCCCACGTGAGATAGGTCGTGGATATCTGGATGCATCACGTTTCAATTTAGCAACATCTGTATTAGAGTAATCACTATCAGTAGCCGTGGGTTCATGAACTTGAAAGGTCACTGCTTTGTTTCAAAATTGAATCGTCTCGGTATGAATAATTCCGCAGGTTGATACTCTGGCAATGTCTGGCATTTGTATTTTAAATTCGCTTTTTAAAAAGTCTGAATGAAAAAGCATTAAGTATTGTAAAACAGATTATTTGTTGAACTTTCATTACGGGTAGTCAGTTGTCCGGTTTGAAAAGGCTAGGCTAATGTGGAGTGGAAAGACAGTTATTACAGCGTTAATCTAACAATCCATCACTTATCTGATACAATTTCATTATTACCAATAGCCGTGTCAAAGCGCATTGTATCAAAATTATATACGCTACGCTATATATATAAATGCCAATCATTCTACAGAATTGAGTATCATCTGCTATTGTGGCGAGTTTCTTTTCGCTATTATAATGTTAAGCATAATAAACTTGATTTAAATTACCAGTGATAACCGGTTAAAAACCAGTTTTATCTACGCTTAATCTGGTGTTTAAATAAATAACATTGGCTATTTTTAATGTCAACAATAATATCAATAAACTTTGCATTGTAACCTATGAATTACAATAAGCAGCACAGCTTTCAAGGCGTCGTCGGCTTGCGATAATACCACGGTAATAATATCTACAGTATTTGATCTTCATACAAACGGACGAAACGCGAGCTATACCACGTGACTCGATGTCGGGGCGCGCTTGAGGCGCAGACAGTCACGGCCGTACCGTAGTGATGAACGGACGGTGCGTTAACTTTTTTTAACAAAATCAGTTCATGGACATAATTTAATACGACGAGTAGGAAAATTGTGCAGACCGTTTTGGGTGTATGAATTCGTCAATAACGTATCCATATTTTAAATACCTGTAAACTCTGAAAAGTACTGACTATAAAATAATTTTACTTAAGTACTAGTAGATGGCAGGTAGGTACATAATGTGTGACTTTTTAATGGATAAATATTTTCTATTATCTCACGAAAAAAAGGGTATTTGGATTAATAAATACAGTGAATATACTAAAGGAAAGTTACTGAAACGAGTGAAATAGGTAAATAAGCAGTTCTGAATGTGATACGGTTGTACTTACTGTGTTAATCAATATACAAAGTATTTTATTTGTTTACTGATATAAGAAAAGTATATTTACAATCACAAAACTAAATAGATACAGAAAGTAGGCAAATGTAATTAAAATGCTGGAGACGGGCGTCGGATCGAACAGCCCTAGCGCATGTTTACGTACCGCGCGGCTGTAGGTATTTATTTCTATCATGCGGCCGAGATCCACTACTGTAGATATTTATACTGTGATAATACTCTAACAAATATGTCGGGTTCAAATTCAGTTTTATTTTTATTTAACGTTTAATTATGCTCTGTTACTGGTCATGTTAATCTGTATAGTACAAACATTGATAACATAAATTGCAATTTATTTCACAGAATAGGCATGTGTGGTTGAACTGGTGATGCTAGCGAATAATCAAGAAAAAACAGCAATATAATACCGACATCTGCTCTGAAAAAGATCAACTGAATGCTGAATTTGAATCATAAGAAATTTTGCTAGCTAATGGCACCATGTGCTTGAAAAATCGTAAGATTTATAATGAACACGCACTTGAACGTAAAAGTAAACACACGAGGAAATCTCCCTATCTAGATTAATAATAAACTCGAAATGGTACTAGAAAAAGAGACGGAAAACCTTGAAATAATTGACGCAACTTAGAAGGACCGGGATAGAGTAGCACACCATTCTGTTCCTAATCCCAAAGGGAATAACGGTGAAATTGATGATGTTGGTATGAATGATTCACTAGCAACGTCATCTGTTCCCAAGGTGACAAGGGTATATTGCACTTTAGTTGGCAGAGTTCCAAGTGGAGCTGAGAATTTTGTAATAGAAATTACAGATCACACTATGCATGATATTAGTAAAAATAAAATCACCAAACCGAAGCTGGTTCCTAAAACATATTTATTTGAGAACCAAGCATTTAAGACTGCAGATATTATTCCATGATTTAATAATTGTGAAATACACGTTGTATGATCGTTGCTAAGAGAAGCATTGGGAATAAAGGTTAATTCAACTTTAAAATACTAGAAACAAAGTTAAGTCGAAGAGTTTCCAGTTATCATATTCAAATAAACATAATCCTTATCGCTTAAGCATAAGTAGACAATATTTGTGGCATGCAAACAATAGTTATCGTCAGAAAACGAATTAAAATTAAATTGTTGCATTTTCCTGTACAATGCTTAAATTGTTATTGTACCAGGTTTTGTCCTCCACTCCGGATAATGCAATGGCGTTGTCCTTTTCATCATTATGAATGACTTCAGTGTCATTGTCAGAGGATTCATGCTTTGTGAGAAGACATTGTGTCTTGAAGACATAATTTACCTTTTGTGGTTGTAATGCTATAGCTGTTTTGATTGCTACAACTATGCGCTTCGATTACCCCGTTGGTAATCAAAGGTAATTTGCTTAATTTAGCTTTGCTTCCTATGAACATCATAATATATTTTTTATATCTGATGCCATTTTCACAAACATTGCCCCTACGGCCCTACCTGAGGCAATGTTTGCTAGTCATTATACTATATAAAGCTCGATTTCTACTATATAAAAATAAGTCGGGTTTTCCTTCCTGACGCTATAACTCCAGAACGCACGAACCGATTTCCACGGTTTTGCATTCGTTGAAAAGGTTCGGGCTCCGTGAGGTTTATAGCAAAGACTGGTGGCGAAACGGAGTTCGCCGGTTTGCTAGTTGTTCTATAATAACGCCGTTGTCACCAAATCACGTCAAATCAGTCAAAATAACAAGACATTCAACTGAATTTAGCTATCTTATCTATCATCAGATTTGCTGACTTATCGTAAACATGACGTCGTCGTCAGAAACGCAATTCTGACATTATGTGTCAAGGGCAGATAGCTTCCTTGAATGTCTTCCTTGGCACGATGACTTGCGTATTTTTAACATGAAAAGAGTATTTTCGTTTTGTTAATTTAAATGATTCTCTGTCACTTAGTATACCTCTTTCTTTTTTTCATTGATAATGAAGTAAAACTAATGGATTACCTATGGCAATCGAAAGGGAGTGTGTTTCATCATTACAGCCTTGTTTTACTCAATGCTGATTAAAGGCCTCTCCTCCCTTTTTGGCCATTCTTCCCTGGAAGTCTCGACTTACTTAGATCTTAACCAGGTTTTACCCATGATCTTCTGAATAAAATGCGTGTTAGCAACCAAATTCTTCGTTATTCGCAAAATGCTAGCGGGCAAAATCTAGCTTGTCTGTACCATTGAACGTTTTTCCTTAATACCAGGATCATCTGCTCATTATTACACGACGTCATTGTAATACAATACGAGCATTCATTTGTCGGTTTAAAGTTACGCCGAAACACACCTCCATCGTCACGTTATCACGTAGTAGTTGTAATTGGTGGAGCTGATTGGTTGCACAAAATGTGTGGCGATATGGTGTGTCGTCGTCTGATAACATTTCCATATGCGCTAGTGTTACAGTGACGAATTATGCATTTGTTTAATGTTAATTAAGATTTGAGATTTTGCAGTCACTGAATAGTATTTATTGTCTTTACTCTAGTTTAAAGATTAATAAGTATAGTTAGTAGTTAATGGCAAAAAGACTTTTCATCATGTTCTAAACATTCGATGTTATTCACGAAGACTATTCTGAGCTCACACAAACTTTGTTGGGAAAAATACGCTGTTTTCCACTAAGCCAATTTCGGAATATAGAATTTGGTAATCATTACTTACATAAATGCATACAGAGGCTTCGTAAGTACTTTGGTTTACAGGTTTTATGACCAAATATGTAATTCCTAAACGTACTTTGAGGAAACCTTAGGAACTCACATAAACAAGTTGAGAGTACCTTTACATAAACATGACATTATTGTTTACAACATGTTGCTACGATTATAGCCAAAAATATTCCGCATAGTATCGTAAAATCCTATTTGAGTTGTAATGTAATCTGTAATAAATTTCCGAAACAATGGCGTATAGCATAACATTAACATTATCACGCCACACGGAACTACTTGACAGCAGAAGCTGAGATGAATAATAAACAGGTAGTCGCAGACGAAATGCGCCAAACGTGTTAGACTAAAATCAACATTCAATTAATTCAAGAATCAGGACGTCTGGCAAATGCGCAACACGTGCTAAGACTGAAGGCAAACTGTATACCAACAACAACTCTGGTTATCTTAATAAAAGGGAAAGCTTGAAAACACTCGATGAAATCTTCACCAATGAACAACGAACGGTCGACAGGTCAAACACCCGTGCATTGCTGGAGACTTGGACATAATAAACGTTAAATATCAACACCTACGTCGTATTATTTGAATGGGTACCAAGATGCTGCTGTTAACTCCAACAAAAATCACAAGCGAGACGAAACTTTCGAAGCCAAGCCCCCAAAACAGTTGAAACTAAACACACGACTGAGTTCATTACCAAATTATGCAACAGACGTATAAGTCGATACCAGTCGAGCAAGTTTTTTGATACTAGCGTCCACCGCCGGTCGATCAACTTCTCTTCTAATTTTCATCACATAACTGCATTTAAATTTAGTCTTCCTTGTATCTTGGACATTTCCAATTTTAGCCATGTCTCTTTCAACATGCCTGCTTTGCAAGTCCCATTTAGCAGCACTTGTGTATTTAATGAATTGTTATAATTATCTCTTCAGTCTTGTGAGATATTTATCATTACGCTGCATTCTTTTATCTACGTCATCGTCATCATCTTGTCAGGTATTGTTAGCTAAATGTTTTGCATTAGCAGATGCATAAAAGTGGATTTAACAAAAAATACCCTTGGAATGTCTTTTATAGTCTACTGTGTACACAGTGTTACCTTTTTTAAAGTTAAAAATATTTTAAAAGTAATTTCGAAAGTTTACTTTTAATGATGATATCCAACGTATTGTTGCATCAGCTGCTCCGTCTCGTCCCAAATTTGTTCAGAGTATAAATACACGTGGTAATAAAACATATTTTATCTTTTAATTGTTCATACCTACGACATCCCGATTAAAACAAGACCTTGTATTACTATTGTAAATGTCATTGTAGTGTCAAATTGCATTGCAATATCAGACTAATTAATATGTATAGGGCCATCTGATACCTGTAATTAATAGAAACTATTGTCTTTTCATGGCTTTTGCTGATAATAATTACTGTCCTTTTTCGCCTATGGTCGAAGTTATTTCTGCTTACCTAGTTTTCATCATCCTTTGCATGCGGTAAAATCCACTTGGACTTTTGTATGTCTCACGATTTATGCCAAACCTTCCTTATGCTTTGGTTTGCATTGGGTGAATGTTTAGCAACATTCAAAACAGGTAGTTGTCCTTGCTTCAGTTTTACTACCTCTCTTTTCCTGGTCTCAGACATTACTATCACCTAGTTGAACAGGGTCACTAGTGCCTATTTCATCTTATATCTATTCTATATTGTCATTTTTAAGTTTTTGGCTTCCTGTCATATAATTTCATGTCTCTGATCGTTTCCTGGCTTCCTGTATTGATATTCTGATCTTATTCACTGGCTTTAATATAATATCCTTAAACTTTTTCTTAAGCATCGTCAAGGTAAACAATATCTTATCAAGAGCAGCTTTACTTTAGGTTCTTATCGCTGTTTGCCAAAGTGCAAGCAACCTGTTCTGCTTGCCCGTAGTTTGGAAATACATAATTAATCTCAAGACCGGTGAGAACTGGTTTAAAAAAGTATGGAAATAAATGTCATGCTATTTCTATGAGCATATTTGAAATTTCATTCTGCCTGGTATAATATTATTCTCTTTAGAAAAAGTCTTTTTAAAAGAAGCCACTCGAATCAAAGTTTTCACTCGCCATAATCGAATTATGGCGTGATTTCTAGTCTTCTCATGTAAATAAATAAAAATAATTCGTGCTTGCTTATCAGCCCCAGTCAACCTATAAACATTAAGTTAATTTTTATCGTATACTAATTTTGATAGGGTCGTGATCTCGCGTGCGCGACGACCCTTGATCTTCAATCATAAAAACATCACGTTTTGCATCCTCCAATATAAGTGTCACCCTTGCACTTTATTTCTCAATGCTTATTCTTTCAAGTATTTCAGGTAAGTCTTTTAATTAAACAGCATTGTTTTAAGGGGGATGCTCCAACCAGCCCGCGAAATTCAATTTTTTTTACGTTTTTTGCAATTTGCAGGCCAGTGACATGTTGTAACTTTATAAATATTTGTGTTGCGCAAATAACAAGTATAATTTTAAATATAAAAAATATCAAAAAACTCGCTCCATCAGCTCTCACATAGAAAAGGTGCATCATGTTAAAATCTCCGAAATCTAACTACGATGCACCTTTTCTATGTGAGAGCTGATGGAGCGAATTTTTTGACAATTTTTATATTTAAAATTATACTTGTTATTTGCGCAACACAAATATTTATAAAGTTACAACATGTCACTGGCCTGCAAATTGCAAAAAACGTAAAAAAATTTGAATTTCGCGGGCTACATCGAAGCAATCACCTTAAAGCTGAATGCTACTTTTACGATTTTGTCGATGTGCTTGTTAGCTTCATCTTTCTTTACCATTGTTCTCTATCCTTACTTTAGTTGCTCTAGCTTTTAAGTCATGAATATGTTTCAAAACTTGTACACTGGCTTTTGTGTTAAGCAAAGTCACGTTCGGCAATAACCGGCGGAGTTCTAGATCGTCGTTACGGATAATTAGTCAAATTACTTGTTTTACATTCCACTACAACCAACCGTTTCGGTTAGTTTAATGTAGAATTAACTAGATAATTAGGCAAATTCTATTAGAAATGTCCTCGAGATGTCAGTGTGTCATTTATTATGTCATATTTAATTTCGACTATATTAATGTTCCCATCAGGGACCGAAACCGGTATGATCAATACGGGTATTTTTTCGGTAACAACCTTTTTTTCTTTTACAGGTAATTTTAAAGATTACCTTTATTATTAAAAGTGAATACATAACCAGTATTAATACCGGTTACCGAAATAAAAATTACCCCTATCTTGCACACTTCACACGTGCCGTCGGCAATAGTCACAGGGCGCGCATCGCATGTGTGTGTGACAAAGAGTCGTTATCTTTAGTTAACCGGTATTAAAACGGTAACCTGAATAGAGGTTACATTTTTCTTCGGTCTGGTTACCCAGATAGCGGTTACCTAAATCTGAAAAATAACCAAAATTCTTCAATACCGGTACCGTAATTTATAAAGGTTTTCGGTCCCTGGTTCCCATACACAGTCATTGTAATATGTCGTTCCGGCTAATCAGAAGTCTGTTGTTTAGTCTGACAACCAGATTTTTCAAGAGTTGCCGTGATACCCAGTAATTGGGTTGTGGATGTCTGATGCACTTTATTCGGTGTAAAGTGCAGTTGAAACCAATTAGGTTGATGCCGACCCTGACGAAGTTGGGAAAGGCTATGTAGAAGATGATAGTGATGATGTTAAACAAAGATAAGAAGTAATGGAACACAAGAAATGTGCTCATGACTTTCTCATGTGCCATTTCTAATAAATCAAGATTTAGCTAAAGTAAAAGATTCTGTCAACGTCCTCTTAGTTTAAGAGTCTACAACTATAGCATTGTCGTCACATCTTTAATTGTTCCGTTTGATCGCGAACCCGTGTCGTCAAGTTTGGGACACGAGTTCAAATTGATTACTATATCAATGCCTATTGTCTTCAATCATAGCCATGCCAAGGTCGTGTCTGAGTCCACTGCTACTATTTACCGCGAAATTGAAACAAGATGTTACTGCGTCTATTTATTCTCCATCTGTATTAATATCCTCGCTAAAGAATGGCTTTTGTTATCAATTTTCCCAGAGATTTTCGAAATAATATCTGCATTTTCTTTTGTATCTCCTGACATTTTATTATAGATTTAAAATTTGTATTTTATAGGTACCAAACTCATAAAGTGGCAAAGTACGTATATGTTACCCAAAAGGTCAAGCGAACTCCCAAAATAACTTTATATATGGCTTTGTTTGGTGACCGGTCACGGTCGGTTTATTAAAAGAATTCCGGTCCGATATCCAGCCGTGTTTTTGTGAAAGGTGGAAGCCTAAGGAATTCTAAAGCAAAACATAAATAAAATCAATACCGATGACTTTGTCTATTAAAACACCAAAATAAAGGTAAGATCATGACTGAATTGGTTAGAAACTGCTATAATTAAAAGTACGATAACCCTAGAACTGATCATAACATGATCACATGATAATCACACCTTTTGGGGTCGTGTCACCTCTCGATACTACAATTAATAAAGTTTATGTTAAGGTATTAATAGAATATCATCATCCGTGCGATGAAAGATCACGAATGCTACATGATGCTCAGATAACGGGAAGTCAGTGGGTCAAATTAAAATGTAAATTAATAAAAAAAACATAATAGAACAATCTACATAATTATAATCACTTAGAAGAACCTACAGAGTTTGCTCCAGGTAATATAGAATTGACAATCAAGAATATACATGTCTAGCTGAATTTGAAGACCGCCAAAAGACCACAAGCGTAAAAAACTATTTAAATTATTGAGAAGGAACACTTGAGCATCATCAACTGACCATTGATGTAGAAAGAACCGGAACACACTCAAGCAATTTCTAATGTCCGCGCTTAGAATTCTAAAGTGACCACTGCAAGCAAGACACGCGCGAACTATAGAACCCTAATGGAAAGCAATCACTAGGTGTATAACGTCATACATACCACCTGTTGTAAGAATGAGATCATTCCACTGACAGGTAACAAATGGATAGGTACAGAGAATTTAATAGATGAAAGGATAGATGCTTTCAAGAACAAAATAATTGATAGTCAGTTGACAGGTAAAGGTACTTTTAGCCCTTAATCATGAAGAACCTTTGTCCTGAGAGCCTGTAGCAACTCGGACAGTATAATATCGACTCATTACGTTCTCATCTTTTCTTGATCATCTATGATTAACTTAATCATAACGCCTATTTTTCTTACCCTACACTATTCTTCTCCTGGGCAAAAGCTCCACGCCACTTCCATATTCTAGTTCGAAAGGAACTTATCCATCCATCTCATCAGACGAAATTATTATTTTAAAATTCCAAGAATCTGCAACACCTGCTCTTTAAGCGTAAGGTCATTAATTTTATCATGTGACATGATTATTATGTAAGCGTCTGTTGCTCGGAGTATCACGATTCTTATTCTTATCTTAATTAGGATTGCATGACTTTGACAGTGACATTCGGGTTTCACTTTCATTATGCTGAAGTAAATCAGGTGATGGGTCAGGTCGATCATCATCAGTATCAACGTAAGGTCAATGATGATGCCAATTTTATAGTTGTCATGCTAGTATTCTATAAATATGGTTTATAGTCTATAAAACTTTTATTTTATACTACGCGATGTTCTCTACAAGGTCTTATGCTCGTTTGACCACATTCGTTGTAAGCATCACAACTTTATCTTCTCAAATCACGTGTGTGCTTCTTTTGTTTAAACTTTGACAGTGTGAGCATAATTATCAGCTTATATTGTCCCTGCTGCTGCGACACAGGTCTCCTCTCTATGAGATGGAGTGGGCCATTATCCATCACAGGGTCCCAGTGCTGGTGCGATTCATGTGGACATACCTGTTTCCTCAGTTTTCTTTGTGTATATTATAATGCCCTCATTTATCATCCAAACATTGTACGTGCATTGCATGATAATCATATTTTTAAAACAACTCTCATATTATCATATAGGTTATCAAAAATTTCGGTGAATCATAAAACTTTGATCCTTTAACAGTGATTCTTGATATCAGGTCAGAGATAACGGGCTTTAAATGAGAGCGTATCCGTAGACATGACCTGGGGCCAATACGTGCTAAACTTAACAAGATACACTTTATAGATCAAGTTCGTGAAGATTGAAGCTAACTGGGCTTTGAACTCTTGGAATTGCTTATCTCTAGGTCTCAAAGAATGTCCGTGTAGATGTATGAGTAGTATATCCTGACTATGAGTGTAAAAGTGATCGATTGTTAGGTATAGTTATGTGATTATCTTAATCCATTTCATCAAGTCCTGTACTTTCCAGGAAGATTTATCTTTAGCCCTATGATGTGGATTGTAGTCGTCTACTCTGTGCATGTACTATTACAGTAGCACTTTGTTTATCTTTGTTACAGGAATGAATAGAACAGTCACCAGTCTGTTTTGTTTCTATCTCAATAATTTAGCTGTATTTAGTATTTTAGATGCAGAAAAAGAGATGGTTGAGTAATTCGACCAGCTCTTGTGTGCCCTGGACCCAATTCTTTGTCCTGCATTCGTGAATCACGATTTTATATTTAACATTTCAGTAAACTCATGACCTGTTTCATTCACATTACATTCCGTATCTTTAATTAATATAAAAATAAACTGGAGGCATTCATAAAAAAAAAAGAGATATACTCGTTTTAACCACAAATGTTTTGCACACATTCTCCGAAATTTAATTTCTCACCTTCGAGTTCAATACCTTCGCATCCATCATAAATATACACATTATATTGCTCAAAAGGTTGATTAATATTTACCTTCCCAAAATTCCCATCGTCTGCCAATGACTCAGCTTCGGAACATTTAGCCCAAACTTAATATATCTTTCAACACAACAAAACGTTATAAACTTCACCAACATTGGTAAGAGTATGACGAAAGCATTCATATTCGTAATTGGTCACACCGTCTGTGAATTTGTATATGATAAGCGGTTATTGCTGCTTGTATATTTTATGGTGTATTTCCTTGTTTAACGAATGTTCTTTCCATACCTTCAGTTTTCTTGAAACTTTCTATTTCTTTCAGTACTTTTTTTATTATTACTTTAAACTGCGTTGAAAATAGAAATAAAATAATTCAAACATTTAATTCTGTAGCTCACTAGAATAGGTTAATCATAGTCCTTACTGAGTTGAGTGTCGATGTCGAGCAGTTGGAAAGGCCTGTGTTTGACTGTGGACTGTAAGCTAATGATGATGACTATGTACTATAATTCATATCTAAAGCTATATCAAATTTACCTATTACATTACAATCTTACGAGTAATAAGTGTGCATCTGTATTTCCCGACAGCTATAACCTTGGGGTCTTCAAGTCAAGAGTGAACAGGTTACTTCTAGATAGACGTCCTTCACTGTCGACCACATCCTCGCTTACCATCAGGCGAGATAGTGGTCAAACGCGAACCTATCTTTAAATCAATAAAAAATAAAGAAGTATAGACGAAGAAGATCTGCTACATGACCAAATGAATTGTAGTAAAGACAGGAATTTAAGTATGATGACCAAATCTACTAAATATAAAATTTCAAATAAATGAAGTCGTCCACCAAATTATCGTAGATCCTACGTCGCTCAGCCCGAAATTTCATGCTAATGCATTAAAATCAGTGCGCTTCTTGTAAAATGGGAGCAATGTATCGCATTGACCTTATCCGGACCACCTTCCTTCACGCACTTTGTTTCATTCACCATAGTAATGCAGAGTTTTGTAAATATTGTTTTTCTCACTATTGTGTAGTTTCTTTGAATTTGTAACGTCAAGACAAGTGTCAACTTAACAGGTACTACTGGTTTCTAGAATGTGTTAGATCCATTTGCAATTGACTCGTCTTATAGCTTGATATTTAGGCTTTTGAAATCAGTTAAATGTTTCAAAAATTTTTGTTGAACGTTTCTATTTTCCCTTTCAGTTCCAAATTCTTTCGTTTGCAATGTATTTTTTTTTATATTAGAAAAAAACTCATTTGACTTATTGTTTAGTTATCCCATAACCCAACCATTATCTTCCATCATGGCGATTCTTGGCATTAAGCAATACTTATGGCAAACCAAATATTTATCTTGTAGATAATTAGTTGTACTATGCAATCCTTACGTTTTTCCCAATAGAATACTTTTAGGTATGAAAAATAAAACGTCCATTTAACAGTAAGATAAAATTCTTTGAATAACACTTTCAATGTCATTTGGACACACCTCCTTTCAACGCCTTTCAGACTTCCGCTTGCGTCATGCATTCATAAATATGAAATAAATTAAAGTGTTTAAATTGAAATATTGTCTCTATTAGCAATTGTCTGGTACTTTTGAACAAGTTCCGTGTCTATAAGTGAAAATTTTGGTTGAATGAATGAGTTAAACTTCATTCTTTGGTTACACACAAAGATTTGATTTTGTTTCAACAAATACCTACGAGTATTTGTTCAGATGATATCGACTTGGAAGGTAAGTCAGGGCATAGAGTCATTGTCTGTTTATTAGGTCAGCGTATGTCATTCGGTCTAAGCACTTTTGTTTTTCACTTCTTTGTTAAAACTTAGTAAATAAAAGTTACAACCGTAGTCGAGTTATCTTGTAACCTTGATTCTGTTTAGTGGTGTAAAGAAACTCGTAAAGATACTGGTATACAGATTTGTGGTTTAACTCTAAATAGCAGATAATACTGGCTGTAACATGAACCAGTTGAATACTCCAAAGAATAAGTATTTGCAAGTTGACGAAACGGATCGGAAACCGAAATTCGAGTAGAATGATGACACTGTTAAAGTCTTAATATTAATAATACACAATAATGTTGATACTACATTGGATATGATTTCTGAATTCGATCTTCTAGCAATCCAAAACATTATAAATATTATTTTCCGTAAGTACTTCAATTTCCATAATATAGGTTTTGTGGATCGTAAATTGTATATTTATTATTTTGTATCATCGATAGTTAACTTGCTTTTAATTTCTACTTTAGCAAAATCTTTGACATAATTTCAGTTGTTATTGTATATTTTGGTACCTTCTTCAGATTTAGCGTCAGTTGCTGCTTTCTTCCAATTTCCTTCGTTTGTTTACGCAAGATTCGCTGAAGTTTGACCTACATTATAATTTATTTGTTTATCAATACTGCAGAAGTGTGAAAACAGGTTAATTCTGAAGATTATGGCTTTCGGCGCTTCCTCTTAACATTTCTTCTTCAAGTTTTGTACTACTGATAGAATTTGTACGATTTGAAGCATCCTGTTATTACAGACAAAAAATAAGAGGTACTTCATGATGAACTGATTTCATTACATTAAAATTAAATTTTGATCAGATTAGATTTTTTCAAAATTGCATTTATTTGTCCAAATCACAATCATCGTCAAAAAGTGCAATTTCAGTTAAGAGGTACCTTTGAGGTAAATACAAAAACTAGGACAAAAATATATGGTTTTTACTGATTTTTATTGCTGATTAACAAAGTGACAAAAGCTTGGCGATTTAGCACCCACATCATACTCCTACACGATCGTTGATGATAATGATTTTAATAGAGTTGAAACCAAATCTTTTGTTAAATACTAGAAGTTGTCCTATGATCGAAAACAACCATAATTTGATTAAATTTTAAGTATGAAGAAAGAAATTACACTCAGCATAAACTTGAATTGAGCCAAATTTTTCTCCGTGCACGTAATTTTCGTACAAGAGTTTTAAAAGACGCAGATGGTAGCGAACAATCAGAGAGGCCTATGTTCACCAGTGTACTGTAATATGTTGATGATGATGATAATGATGATACTACACAAATATAATATTTGCCATCGACACGCTAAGAAGAAGAATGATGATACTGGTAGATAACTCATACTTAACATAAATTGCTTAATTTGATTAAGGGTTAATCCGTCACTGCCTGAATCCTTTAAGCACATTGCTGGAAGAATCAGATCTAGGCTATCGGTTGAGGAGAGGTGGATTCGGATATAAAATGTTTGTTCAAAAGAACTTGATAACAACAACTTGATCAACTGATCAACTAATATTGTAGAGTTGTCTAGATTAATAGTATCGTGATAACGTTGACTATAATCGCCTGCATGTGTAGTTAAAGTTATAATAAGGATAATACTATGAGGCACAATGTCAGGGACATTACTTACAATATTATGTTATGAACAAATAACATTTGTTTGCCTTATTCAGTTATGTAGTCGTATGTTTCGATAACATCGAATAGGTTTTCCTTTTAAATGGAATATCGTGAATGATTTTCTTATAGTTGTGATACTTCATGAATGTACATTGTTTTGAGTATTTGGGTCGACTGCTTTCACTTTATTTTGAGATATATTATTAGCGTCATGAATTTTATTTTGAAGGTAAAATTCTAAAAGCCCCCTTTACTCATAGACTCTTTAATATCAAGTGTCCTTAATGTTTAGTAAAATACCAGCCAGTATATTTATTCCATTGCCATAGACTTTAATGTATATTTATTTATTTATTCCACACATTTAAATTTTTAGAATTATTTATCTAGTTTTTACGTCTTTGGCTGTTGAATATTAACTAGTGTGTGACGTGAATTCGAACAAAAAAAGTCGATGTCATGATTGATTGTATGTAAAGTGGATTTCGTATATTCTTTTGTTTTTCTTTGTACCTAATTATTTTCCTTTTGCCAGCCAGTAGCAGTTACTAAGCTACTGGATCGAGTTTGTTTTGCATTTTTATTGATATGCGTTTTAACATTTAACTCTTTATATCGTTTACCATTGATAACACAGCCTTGATTGGAGAATATGGCGTTTTTATCTTAAATGTTTATAATTTCGGTACAGTTATGTTATTAGTCGTAAAATGGTTTCCAAAAACATTGTTACATCTTCGCCACAGTTACACTTTGATTCTACGATGTTAATATTATCATTATAACCTAAAAAAAATATACTGTATAAAATATTGGATTTAAGTGAAACTTTTGACAATATGAATATTGCTGGAAATATTAATTCATTGTATTAAATGAAGGTTTAAAATTCAAAACCAAATAAAAATAAAATTGGGTCTTACCGATACAAAAACGAGAAATCCTTTGTATCCTCGCGGAATACGTCTCCAGGCGTCGCAGACAAAAATAACACTACACGTATACGTTGTTATGAAAAGTTTTCACAGTACGAAAATATTAATCCACGTAATAATACGACGAAGAGTCGTGCATCCCCTACGAACCGCGGGCACACACTGACCCGATGGACTGACTGAACGCCGGACGCTCGCTCCCGCGCTCTTTTCTTCTTCGACCGTGCTCCGTGTCGGGCAAAGCGAACGCGTCGCATTCAGCCTATTTATTTTAATTTCAATCAAGGAGTGTGTGAACCTTAGAGCACGTGACAATGGCAGGTCAGTATTGTACAGACAATAAATATTTTGCTAGACAGTTATCGTTTATCAATGTTTGTCTAAGGTTAAACTTTCAGGTAGTGCGTCAACCCAAGGAGGTTTATCTCTAATTCCTGCGACCTGTTTATGTCTGTGTTGCCAGATTTGTTACTATTATTTATGCACCAGTCTTCGTTCATGATAGTCGACCCATGTAATTACGGAACTGGTCTTGATATTAATGTTATGGCCGCTCCTTTTATAAAATGTCTACATTTAAGTTGAATATCACCTATGTCTACATTTTTCTTGGGAGCAAATTACGGTCATCCGTTACTATGATGGCGTTTGGAACGTGAAGGCAAAGGTATGATTACGTCCGATTTTAGAAATATGTAGTTATTTGAGTACTGTTTCCTTCCATACCATACAAAAATGATGATGCTATTTTCCTGTTTAACGTTTTACACACATTTATCCTGTTATAACCCAAATTATGTAATCGGGCAATATCTATCTATCTAATCTAATATCTTTAAACGAGCAATTCTTGTATATTTATTTATATGTAATCAGGATCTCAGAAACGGCTCCAAGGATTTTCATGAAAGTTGCAGATAAGGGGTTTTACGGCTCAAGGAATCGATTTATCAAGTCCCAGCTTCGAGAAAAGCTCGGTTCCCAAGATATAGACATTTTAAAAACCGAGCGAAGCTCGGTCAACCAGATATTTATAATTATAGAGGACAAAATTTTAACCCATAAACTAGGAAGTCAGACTTATGATCCTGACCAAACTTAAGGTGATTTGACCTTCAAAACGTTTGATCTGGCAATAGGCTAAGATTAATTAGTCTAGCTTTGGCTTTTCCCGATTGTGTTGGGGTCGGCTTCCAGTTTAGGCGACTGCCGACTGCCTATCTGACCTCCAAAAAGGGTAATGAATGAAACCTTTTGGGAGAGTTGTCATTGTCAGATTTTCAGGTCACATATCTGTTACGACTACCAATAAACAACAAATGACAGCTTGACAGCTGGGAATCTGGGATCAACGGCTTAACTTGCTTTCCGATTCCGAGAGACGGAGGAAAGTCTTTACGACCAGAAGTACTGGCTGTGGGTAATACTTAGGTACAGACGCCAGCACATCAAGCTACCACAATCTGTCAGATTTCTTTAATAGAATTTCAACCTTATCACAAGACTAGAAGGTTAATGTTTGATTGGTAAAATCTAACAGATTCGGGTAGGTTGACCTGCTGGCGTCTGTACCTTTAAGATAGGTTGTATTTTTGGTTGATCAGTGTTTTTTGGATCACGAAAACCGGTTCCTATCATTAATATGCAAATTAAGTACTAACTGTACAACAACTAGATCCAGTATCTAATTTATTTGTTGCTTTGTTAACATCTGCTTGTCCTTGTCACATGTAAGGGGTCGACGCTTCGTAACAAATAGTGTTATCCCCTTCTCCCCTATCAACATGATCATTTTCTTCGTTTTTCTTCATATCATTCCTCGCATAATCTTTTCTTTGATCCTCTACTTCTCCAGCCATTACTTCATTTTAATTTCCAGATCCCTAAAACAATGGGTGATTTAGAGGCATAGGCAAACGTTCACAGATTATAAATTACTCCTTAATTAGTCCAAATGACACTTGCATGGCTTCCATTATGGGCCATTGTTGGCAGAAATGTCAAAATGACGTATAAGGTCAAGGACGCTTTTAGTTATAATACTCGTATTAAGTTACTAAAATGAGATCAATTTGTTTATAGCTATATCGGAAATAGTTTTTTTTTAATGCTGATATTATACACGGAAGTAATATTCAGCCTTTGATACTGATAAAACTAGTTTGTAACTCAGACCCGTTACAATGCCGGTTAGAAAATAATTGTAAATTACGGCCGTCAAGCTATTTATGAATAACAGTTGAGATCAACGACAGCATAGATTTTTTTCAAAATTTACAACCTTATTTGGCCACTAATGCAATAATTATAATCAAAACTACAAATTTAAAGTAATCTTAAATTACAGAACTATTTAGGTACCTACTACTATCTTAAATAATCTATCATATTTTTGTATTTATTAAAAATAATAATTTAATTGCTTATTTATTATCTCACCTTGCTTGAGACAGATCGCGTGCCGATAAAAATGGGTTCAATAAAATGCAACAGGTACGATTACAATCTTCAATGATTTTATGAAAAAATGCTTATCTTCAGCCGACAATCTTAGAACATTATCAGTTAAAGTAAACATAACTTAAAATGGGTATTTTTGGAGAAGCCTCACAAAAGTTTTCAGTATGCCCCAATCTAAAAATGTACTTATACCAGCTCTTGAAATAGGATAAATATCCCGCAATCGCGGCGGTAA
This sequence comes from Agrotis segetum, assembly GCA_036375495.1. NCBI lineage: Eukaryota > Metazoa > Arthropoda > Insecta > Lepidoptera > Noctuidae > Agrotis > Agrotis segetum. The sequence goes on from JAQSVV010000039.1 coordinate 8,905,187, forward strand.
AACACCTCTTTGAGGAGAGGCTGGGTTATTGGCGGCCCCACCTCCGTCTGATGGTTGTTTCGGGAAGCTCCTGTGTCGGGTTCGGCGGCAGGATACTCGGAAATTTTGCAGCTTTGTTTTACTACAGCATTTGTATTGTATTGTTAGGGGCTTCCTTTTCCGCATTTGGACTCGTAGGTGGTCCGTTATGCGTGACGTGGGACGGTTGGCTATATGAGCCAACCCAGCTACTTCCAGAAGCTCAGAAGTCTCCTGGGACGTTCACAGGCTTCTTGGAGCGACCTTTGAGTGCCAAGATTTTGTGCCAGTTGGTTAGCATCGCCCTCGCATTCCAGGATTCACTACAGTAAATAAATGTATTATAATAGAAAAGAAATAATGGTATGTACTAGTCTTGTGTAGTTCGCGAACGAACTAGTCCGAAAGAACTGCTCCCACAGATGAACTAGTGACCTAGCTCCCACATTTTCCGCTCCCTAGTTCACTAGTTCGGACAGAATGAAAGAGATCGACTGATCTAAGATCGTTGCACGGGAGCGGGACAGCACTACTTTATAATACTCCCGTTCGCTCACCGATCATGCGCGCATCCCGTTTCGTACATTTTACACAAATTGTCGCATGCAGCAGGAACCGTATTAAAACGAGCGAACAAAGACAAACTAAATCTGACATCTCTTTGCGAGCGAACGATTTGATCGCTCTTGATCTGTCGGTCTCTATTACGAGCTAGGAACTAACGAACTAGTTCGTTTAAGAGAGCAGAACTAGATTGAGCGCTCTCAGTAGTGAACTAGAATGCCCAAGCCTAGTATGTACGGCTATTTTTTGCTTAGAATCAGCGTTGGTGCCATAAAAGTAAAAAAGTGTTTCATAATGATGATTAGTACTCGCAAGTGTCTTTAATTCTGATGCGCAATTCACATTTGCGTTACTGCCTAATTCTATAAATAAAGAAGTAATAAAATTAATATAAATATCATTATGACATCATGCATGCGTAAGACTGTAGTCTGGGTACCTACTGATAGCAAAAACCCCAAGTGGAGTTAAAATGGCTGAAGTCTGGCAGCTGTTGTTTGAACATTATAATTTCTGACAGCGTGAGAAAACTGGTAAACTAGAACTAAAAAGAAGATAAGTGAAATTGGCCAGGCTTCAATGGATCCAAGAAACACGTGAAGTTGGCTAAGCTTCAATGGATAGATCCGAGAAACACGTGAAGTTGGCCAAGCGTCTCTGGGGCTAAGAATTGGATTATGGCCCACTTCTAGCAGGGAAGAGGCGTGTGGTCCAGCAGCCTAAAAAATTCTTTTTAGGCTGCTGGACCACACGCCTCTTCTCGATTATGGGAAGATGTGTTGTATGTGTTTTTGCTCTCTCAAACAGATGCTTTATTTTCTTCAGCTTTCAAAGATTAGAAAGTTTTTTGGTGATTCTTCAAAATTACAGTTCGTCTACAAACTACCTGCTTAAAACAATTAGAGTGAGACGCCCCTCAAGTCAGTCGAATATATGTAACTGCTCATGTTAAAGCGTTCGGCTTACTACCTGACTTATGACTAGTATGTCGAATATAGTAGAATTAGGCCCTCGAACGCATCTCTTCTATGGTAAAATGTTTGATACCAGTAAGTTTGGTCTAAGTGGAGCTTTCGGCTACATAACAGAAACACAGGTACATCTTCCAGATTAAGCCACGCTTGCCAACGTTGGTCTATGGATCGGAAATCATCTATCGTAGCGAGATTCTTCTCTGCATTCAAAAGTTTCAGCAGTCATTTGTAAATCGGTTTACTATTCGTCAGAAACATACACGGCTTTATTACAAAACGTGGTTTAACTTAGACCAAGCTTTAAATCAAAAATCAATTTTTGATTTTCGAACTTTATTCCAACTGCTATAAAATTCTAAAATGCACATTGACAACTTATACCGGGATCTAAACTCGGTTTTTAGGGTTCCGTAGTCAACAAGGAACCCTTATAGTTTCGCCATGTCCGTCCGTCCGTCCGTCTGTCCGCAGTTTAGCTCAGAGACGCACAGTACTAGAGAGCTGTAATTTGGTGTAAATATACGGATTTGTTGTGCCGAAAAAGTGGTAAAATAAAATCTCGTAAAATATTTTTTTTTAGGGTACCTCCAGTACTTACACGTAAAGTGAGGATTTTTTTTTTCTCACGTACCCCTTAGTGTGGGGTATCATTAAATAGGCCTTTAAAAAATAATGATAGTTTCCATTAACAATTTTTTGATAAAAAAAATCGTTTGTGAAATATTAAGCTTTAAAGTGCTAAATTTTGCTCGATTCGAGTGTCCCCCCCCTCTACCAGTTAAACGGTTATGTTTGGGGGTGTGACAAAATTCACAATAGTAGTATATATAACGAAGTTTAAAAGAAAATTATCATGACTAAGTAGGCTTTATAACTTTACGAGTAATAGTCGACCAACTTATAAAATGTACTTGGATATCATATTTTCTTAAACAAAATGTATCGGAGACAACTGTAAATGTAAGTTTGTCAACTTTATTTTTACAGCTTAGGTATGTTTTTTGGGGATAGGTAGGTTTTTATCGTCAACTATTTTTAACTAAATTCAAAAAAAGGAGGAGGTTCTAAATTCATCGTAATCTTTTTTCTTATGTATTTTCCCCGATTTCTCAAAGACTCCTGGACCGATTTTGAAAATTCTTCTTTTTAAAATTAAATTCAGCGAATCAGTTTAGTTAGTTCGCATAAGTATTTTGATGGGCAACTACGGAACCCTACACTGTGCGTGGCCCGACACGCACTTGGCCGGTTTTTGTATTAATAACTTTACGAGAGTAGAAATAAAGTTCGAAATTCAAAAATTCATTTTTGATTTAAAGCTTGGTCTAAGTTAAACCACGTTTTGTAATAAAGCCGCGAAAGTTCACAACAAATCTTGCTAAAGGTTATACTATTACTACTCGTAGTTACTGTAATCAGATAGTCACAGGCAGTCGCTTTGTGTAAAATACTGTAGCCGACCCAAAGAAAAACAACAAGAAAAACCATTACGCGAATTTATCAATGCTATTGACACGAAAATAGTTGACTGTGACCCTGAAACTCTTCCCGGCGCCCTATGAAAGACATTTATTTAAATATAAACTCTTGCGCATAGTTATACAATCGTTTTGATATTACGAGAAAAATATACGTCGCGGCTCGCGTAAAACCACTTGTGTTGTCACACTCAAGTTTATAGTGAACAAATGGCCTTGTGTATTGTGATATGACCTTGTCTACATATCATGTTTTGTCCTAAACTCTTTAAGGAGATGCGTATGATTCTGTTTGTATGTCTCTTGCTCAAAAGATATCATTAACTCTCTCTGATATCATTAATCTCACTCTTTCGTCATCAGCCTGAAGCAAGCTATTCCTTAATTTTAATTTGGACATCTCTCATTCACATGAAATCCTCCACTTTCGATAATAACTTCCAATGGAAATTAATCTAACCCATTTCTGCCACCGGACTTATTGCTATGTCCCGGTTTTAAATGCTGGGTCTCAGTAAGAAAACTAAAATCAAATCAAATGAAATCGTTTATTTCAACTAGGCCAATTACAGGCCCTTATAAATTGTCAAAAGACATATTAAAATAAAACAAGTACAAAAATAGTTATGGTGCTCAGGTGCTACAGTCCCAGTCACAAGACATAAAAACTGAAAGTACCGTAGGTGCTCATTCCAAAGCATAGATCTCTATGGAGAAGAATGAGCAAGAAACTCCATGGACACTCTTTTAATGTCAGCAGATATGTCAGCAATTGCTTCCTGAACTAGCAAAGCATTTGCGATGCCTTCAGGTGCCTCCAGTATTGCAGTAAGGTTCATAATTGCAGGAACACCGGTGGCTGTGGAAACTATTTCTGTTCAAATGTTCTAGTTCTTCTACTAGGTTTACATGATTCAATTCTCACAAAACTAACTGCTTTAGTTTTGGAGTTTTGGCAATGGTTTATGTTTTGTAGAATTTATCGACTGATTTGTTCAAAGATTTGTTTCTATATATCCCAAACCCAGTAACATTAAATACTTCATCTAAGTCAGCAAAAAGAACATTCACTTTTATTTACATTTTTCTCTGTAAACTAAAACTTAGCTCGTGTTTCTCCTCTATTGCTTCATCGGAATAGGATAGTTTACAGTTTGAAGTAATATTTTTATACCGCTCACTGTAAACTGTTTACAGTAATACCTCATTGTACAGATATGCGTTTGCGCAAGGTGTTCGTTTCATTTCTTTAAAGAAACCATAGATTATAATATTATTTCAGTTTGCATTATAATAAGGATTGCTTGTGCTTTTCTTTTTACCTACTTCGGCTATGATTTATGGAAGAATCATTTCCACAAGACATTCTTTGCATTGCAACTTTTAGGGTACATCTACTTCCACTTTATATGTTACTATTCCTGTCAGCCATCGTAAACCCACTTCAGGGCATGGACTCCCCCGTGCCCTCAATTTTTTTCGAGTTCCACGGTTTTAAATACAATGTAGATATTACATAATTATTATTTATCTTTCTTTTTCCTACTTACTAAACCGTTGAGCTTTTTTCGTTCTTCTATTGCTAGATAAATAAAAGGGACTAAAATATTTCCACCTTTGACATTTTCGCTGTGCTTTCAAATATAAAGCCAATAATTTAAAATTGCGAAAAAAACACCGACGTCATCATTGCTCGTTAAAATTGCATATTTCCTCATCAAATTCTATTACTGAACAATTTAAAAACAAAATATGAAACACTTAACCCCTTCTGTGCACACGGCTAAAATTACAAATGCAGTAATGTCGAGTAAGGCCTGTGCTGAACTACTGACAAAGGTCACGTTCGCTTGTTGTGCTGACGTAACGCGGGCGGGTCAGCCACACCCACGACTACGCAGTCCGACTGCGAATCAGCAGCATGCAGCGACTGCGGGTTAAGCAATACTGGGGGCTTGGCTGCCAGTACTATCACTTGCTTATCGGATGTTCTAGAATTGAAGAGAATGTTTTCAAAATGTGTGTGACGTTTGGTGTTCCATTTGTGGCTTAATTTGCAATTTAAATTAAGAATTGCATTTTTTTTTTTTTCATTTTTATTTGTGCTAACTGCTAAGTTAGGTTTGGAAGAAAACGAACGTGTGAGCCACACTTCGTATGAAAAATATGTTCAGGTTTCCAAACACGGAAAACAAATTCGGAAATCGAATACGGATAACGTGTGTATGCGGCCAGCCTTAATTTGGTCGTTTTAATTTTTTATGGATCAAGATGACACGTCATAATTTCTGATAAAAATATTGCTGGAGTCAAAACGGTAACGATTCTGATGAAATGACAACACTCAACAACTTCTGTGTCCGCCACATGACACTGGCAGAGTAGTCAAGCAACTCATTGCCAAAGAAGAGAAAAATAAAATGAAAAACCTCTGTGTCAAGGTAAAAGAAATTATTTCGAGGCCTTTATTTAAAAGTTATCCACATATTAACGTAGACGCAACCACTAGCTTTAATTATGTAACTAAGTACATAATATGTATCTAATTGACTTATACATGAAGATATTTAGATTATACAATTACTTATTTATAATACTTAGCTTATTGACGTCATCTAAACACACACATTTACTGAGGAAAATAACTATTGCAAAACTAACAACGAAATGGCTTAGTAAATAATTAAATACTAGTAAATATTATGTACTTCTAAGTTACTTAGAACTTGAAGTTAAATTGACAAAAGACAACTCTTGCCTAAAGCTTGTCAATACTGCGAGAAACAACGCAAAAACTAGTTGGGTACACAATAATTAATCCAAGATCATTTACTATGACTTTCAGCTCCAAGTATCCTAGCCTGATGATGAATACTGGTCCGTGCACAGAGCGGATGCCCGCCTGTCAATCTTAAGGTTGTTTTTCATGACTTCATGAGAGATGTGCTATGCTACGTTACTGCGGAAGCGTTTGTTATCCTCCAATTATATTCATTGGTTTAGACGAAGACGAAGCACTGCTGGAAACGGATTCAACTAAGCTGTGTTTTGTAAATGGAAGGATGCGTGCTATGCATGCGAGCTAAGGCTATAGACCGTTTTCCCTACTATCGAAGTATCGATACATCGACTAGCTCGAGCTGCGCAATGCGCATGTTCGTAGCGCAGCTACACATTTTACTCCCACCACAGCTAAATAGCGTAGCCTCAATGGAAACGGTGACACAGTTTCGCACACTAGCTCTTAGAATCGCGTAGCACAGCTACATAGCATCTCTGGTGGAAAGGCACCCCGTACGCTTAAAAACCCGTCACCCGTTACACACACTCGCGCCTTAAGCGCTGCGCATATTATTTTTCAAAATCGATGTGCATTTTATGTTTTAGCGGGCACATTTATTAAACACACACACACACACGTCACACATCAAAGCAATACCTCGTGCAGTCCACCTTCGAAGAGTAGAACCATGGGATGTGGAAATATTAGCAAGCATAAAATTGTTTAGGTTCAAAAATCCTGAGTTTCGGATAATATTCTTATTCAGAATAGCTTTTTGGCTGCTGAAAAAAATAGCAAAAACGTACCAACTAGGTACTATCATGTCTCAACATCTGCAGACGCATAAATTCGCCATTAAATAATGTCAAATAGAAACATTAACTACGTCATTTGACATTGAAACATGCGCCTCCTGGCGCAATATTTTATAAACAGCGGTGACAGCGGCGTCTTATACTTCCTGCATATTAATTTCTGTGGTCAAATAATCATCGATTTATCCTTGGACAGTCTGCTTATAAAATACGGCAAAGTGTCGCATGCGCAGTGAAACGTGCACAATATTTTTGTTATCACAGTTCGGAGGTTCATGGACAACCAAGTCACTGATAAAGATATTCTGGTTAGTCGTGGAGATTACCGGTGGGGTGAAGTTCTAACCTGATGGTGACCTAGGTTGGGTCATAAAAACCCAATTGAAGTTAGTTGGCCTCACTTGGCCTAATGTAATTTAGGTTGACGATATCATCTTCAATATCAAAAGGAACACTTCGTTATTCGACCGAAAAATGTAGCACAAGAAAAGGGGCGAGAGGCACATACTTTACTAATTTGTATAACTATATTATTAGGAGTCGAGAAAGGAAAATGGGCAAGTCTATGATAAAATATTTTTCTTCTTCTAAATTCTTTGTAGTATGTTTATCAGTTAATGTGATCTGCGCAACTTGCAAGAAAACTGTATCAAAATCATAACCTAAATAGCCATGTGTCTTTTACTCGTAAAGCCTAATGTGGGCGCGCTAATAGTACAAAAATCGGTAGAATCACCAGCCAGTAACACAGATGACTTAATAGTTACTAACGTAACCAGTAAGCCTAATGTTTTTAAGTTAGCCCTGTTTCATATCTATAGTGTCCAAAGAGTCGTTGTCGGTAACGAACGTACGTCGCCTCTGCATCTCCAAATCTCCCATTTCGAAATGTTTCACAACCACTTCGTCTCTAAACTGTCTTGTTACTCAATCAAATAAAATTATAATGTTTTATGGAGCAACACGAGCTGCCTCATCGTTAAATACTGTACTATCATCCGACTATCTTTACGACTTCTACATAATAAAAGTCTTATTACAGATCGTAACGTTAATCCTTTTCTTATTATTATATTCGTCTTCCATATTGCTTTTGATAATAAAATTATTTGCAACATCACGAGACTAAAATGAATTTGTCCCTACAAAATTCTAGTAGGAAACAGAAGATGGATATGGATGTCAGGCAATTGAATGTGGCTGAGATGGTAATGCTAAGGAGGATGTATGGTGTAACGCCAATGGCTAAAATAAATAAATGAGTACTTATGAGAACCTTGGAAGTGGCGCCGGGTGTTTGAAAAGTTGTGTAGTAATCGTATGAACACGTGATGTGGGGGAAATGAGGACAAACGTGGCGAGAAAAATTTTAAGCATAAATTATATCGCTGTAAGGCCTGGTTTAACCAGGCCTTACAGCGATATACGTATAGAACGCGTATACAGCGCATATACGCATACACAGATAGCACGCGTTGCATTTAGCTGATGATAAGGTGAATGTAGACTTTTATAGGGAGTATTTTGTCGTCTAATTAAGTTTGTAGGCATCCTAATGGTATGCCGTGCCGTTGCCCAGACAGTGAGGAGGTATGTGCGGTCCACCTCGAGAAAAGCATCAAAAACTACCGGTAACCTGTAGTTATCCCACTTGTGGTGGTAGGCCTTTCTCACGACCATACCATCCTGTCAGAGTCAGGCACCAAACAGTTTTTACAGTATTCCGTCGAGCTGGCTTCATCTTTTAATAATAAGAATCTTAGGTCTCATCTTTGCTTCTGGGCTAGATTAAGGCCAAGAACAAGCCCATTAAAGGGCCCTTTCGTTTTAAATCATCATCATAACAACCTGAAATCATTGACTACCAGATATACACCTCCTTTCTGTTCTGGTTCTGAGCCTTCCTCGTCTATTTTCAATGATCAACATAATAGATAGGATGCAAGAAACTCAACTCGCTTACGCAAATATTTTCCAACGCCTCTTACGCAAGAGCATCGAGTTCGCTTGGACTTTGAACATCAATAAAGTAAGGACGCGGAAGGTTATACTAACTTTGTGCTTCGATATATTTAGAAATGAGTTGCGATTTGAATGCAAATCTTTCGGAGATCAAAAATGCTTTCACACACGCTAAGCCGTCGGTGGGCGAAATACACCTGCGTATAGCAGCTATAGGATATGTTTAGGTTTTAAAACTTCTCATTTTGATCAGCTAACTGGTGCAATAGGTATATTATTGTCCTTTCTCTTACATTTACGATTCAAATTACCTCACTGAATGTCTCCATTGCTTTATGGTCAGCTCATGCATAAAATAAGTCATCTTCCGATGCTTCAAAACCGCCTATCACATCATCAACATGTAAATTATCATAGCAATTTCAAGTAATATTCTAAGCTCAATATAAACCTAGTAATTTCCTTGGTTTATTAGGTCAAGCTAAGTCATAATTCTAGGCTATAATGCTAGGTCATAGACTGCAGTCATTCTTGTAATAGTTACCGCTATAGAGACTAGTTTAACGTTAATTGACACATGAAGGTACTTGGATCTAGACCTTCCTTGACTGATCTTGTGATTAAGAAGCGTTTTTATTAGGATAAAATCTAATGACTGTGTGTAACGTTCTCAAACACTTTGGTTGGTAGATTTGACTTTTCTGTGATTCTTATTAGGCTGACATAATAATTTCGTAAATAAATGTAATTTTAATATAGCAATGAACACAATAATGTACACTGTTTGCATACCTATGTCGGTAAAACGTGGAGAACTTAATTATAAAGAAATACCTAACATATATATTATGTACTTAATTCATGTTTGCAAAGAAATAAATGATTTGATTTGATTCTCACGTCCCATAAAAATTTAGATACCAACTACACTAATGAAAATAAACTGAGTTAACATAAAAACCAACAGCATTTCCATCTCTATTGTTAATAAAGCTATAACTTTACATTGTAATAAATTCAAAGCCATAAAACTGATACAGACAGACAGATTGTTGAACAAAGTAGTCTACGATGACGTCAGTAAGAAGCTTTTCCATGCACCAAAACACCAATGCAAAACCCAGAAATAAATCGGCGAGCCCCATGCAAAGAAAACATCTTGAAATATTTTTATGATGGTAATATCTGAAGGTGAAAAGTGTTAAAATGTGCGTCATACGGGGTACTGCGTATGTTGTTGCGTATATTGGAGTTGTGGCTTAAATTGAAACTACGTAATAGCGAAATGTTATCTGCTAACCATGAAACAGATGGTACTGTTCATATTTTCTTGGAAATCCCGAAAAATATACGTATACCTTTCCATGGAGACCTTGAAACCAGGAAGCATTCGATTCCAGATGATTTTGGGATTTATATAGTATTCCTGAATTTCCTAACCTTTGTTAGAGTGACTCCGTGTCATTGCAGATCTCGAAATATAACAAACAAACCGTACTAAAGCTGTAAGTGTACACAAAACAGACATAAAGACTTAAATTAGAATTGTAGGAAGTAAATGAAGACACGCAACAGAAAGGACAGTGAAAAATGTCTCGCACTTGCAAAAAATCCAAGTACTAGAAGCAAAAACTGAAAGGCATGAATAAAGTAAAACGCAATAAACCTATTAGTATTAACTCCAGATATAACCAGTTCCTAAACTTTAAAAAACTGAACAGCCATGCACTGCTTGTTAGATAAATTAATACAAACAAATCCGGTCAACATCAAGAGAACGTTTATGAAAACAAGTCACGATTCATGAAACTGAACAAATATGATCTTGACGTTAGAAGGATTGTAAACGAATTTTGTAAAGGTCGTTTAGATTCAAGGACAGAAGACATTTAGACTTGACAGGATGAATTTTTTGTCTTCTAATCCTTAGCCTTAACTATTGATGGAATCGCGCTGGAACTTGGAATAATATCGTCCTCACTATTAAAATAAATTGCTAAATGATTTAGATCAAGGTGAAGACAAAAGCAACAGCAGAAAACACAAAAACGCTGTTGCAACTTTCAAGAGCCAACCAAACATATCTATCTGGGTGAAATTGAAATAAAGCAAAAACAGATGCCAAAATCCTAGCACTTGACCGGGAAAATGTTCAGGTCATTATCATTATGTTGCCAATCTACTTTTCCTATGCCAGATTTGGGTGGAAAGAATTTGATCAAAAGCCTGACTGGAATCTCCCAGTTTGCTAAATGCAAGTTTAAACAATTTGTTTGTCCTGCCCTATTAAAATTTATGACAATTAGGCAGTTGATGCGATTAAACTTAGTACGTAAGTGAATGACACTGCACTGTTATCAGATAATGAGTTCGTTTCATCCACGATGGCCCACATTCGTATTTATTTATTTTCTCGTCATTTCGTATATCTTCCTAAAATTTGTTGGTTTAGCTTGGCAAACAAAATAAAATGTGTTTGCTGCCTGTCGTGATAAAATGTAATTTTAATGCTTCATTCAATATTTTAATGTTTGCAGCTATATTAGTAGGTAATCTATCTTCTTTTAGAAAAACGGACACAGGTGATAAGATTTTTTGAAATTTTTGGTGATTTTGCAAAATTTGAATGACTCATTCAATATTTTAATAATTGCAGCTACATTAGTTGGTGATCTATCTTCTTTTACTAAAACGGACACAGAAATTTGTGGTGATTTTGCACCATTTGACACCTTGTTTACAATTTACTACAAAAGTCTCAAAAATTTCCATTTATGACTGTCTACAATGGTATTTGGTGTTAATAAAACATCTTAGCTTATAATAACTGAATACATTGTCCTAACAACAAGTAAGTAACCACCTAATAGTATTCTAGATCCCGTTACGCTTTCCTAAGGTACAGAGGAAAAAGTTTATTCATAGTTATAGGTTCATAGCTATAGTCATCATCATTTCCAGTCGTTCACAAAGGAATGTAGCGGTTACAACGTGTGGTCGCATTACGTGCTTGGGTTGCATAAATAGTAAGGAAAACATGTGGGTATTGTGTTGGATGATTTTATTTAGGAAAGGGTCTATGTCGGTATTTCATGAAGTTAGCTGTTCTTTTAGAATTACAGGATTTTAAGGGCATGAGTTAAGAAGGTATCATTGATTAGGGAAGATTCTTTGACATGTGTGAATGACAAAACATGTGATGTGTATCTAGTGAGCTTCAATTTCGCTACAGTTTTTTTCGGGCTGTTATGTTATACCTTAATCATTCACGTGTAACTATTCAACATCAATATCGTACAAAATTTTGCGCGGCAAAATATGATGCATAATTTAATAAATACTTTCTGCGCATTACAGCTATGAGTAACATAAACAATTGATATTTATCCGAAACCACTACCATTGCGTTTACAGAAAAAAAAAGATAATGTTATGTTTTACGATAACCTGGTATCGAAATAAGTTATGGCACATTTGCCTTAAATTCAACAAAACCATCTTAATTACAAGTCCAGTACCCTTAGCACACATTTTCAGTATTTGAAACGTAAACTGGAACTTTGATAATTTCAAATTGACAATTTTTGAGGAAAAAATTAGTTCCTGCTTCGCACACCAGGGGCGCTGTTCCATTTTTCCATAAAAGAAACGGTGTAGGTAAATACTGTGAAGTAAAAGAGTGAAAATTCGTGCTAAGGGTAATATGGCATAATAGACTGCGGTTATTGCACTCTCTAAAAACCGCGTGATTCTGTATGTTTGCACTTTTTTTTCGTAGCTAATCTTGACTTCGTGATATCGCACGGATTATGCAGTATTTGTACCCTCAATTTGTCAAGTTTAACATTTTTTTATGGTTCTGACACTAGTTGTGGCCAAATATGGATATTACTTCAGTTAGTGAAAAGCCTAGTTTTAAATTAAGAGTGATGACGATAAAAAATGAGTAAAGCCAGCTGTTCATTCGTGACTTTATGTCACGGAAAATTTTTAGAGGTTCACAGTTAACAGGGATAAAAAAAACGACAACTTGGTTGGCGCATTGGTAGAACAATCGACTGTTGCTCAACGTGTATGTCACATATTCGATCCCAACACTGAACAAATATTTGTATACTTTTAAATATTAAACGCATTATCGCATGCGTGGCGAATTTCAAAGATTTTCTTAGAAAAGAAAAATTCAATCCGCCGCGGCATGTAAGATCCTCGGTGGCTCGGTTGGAATTGAGCGTCGGATGTACTGAATCCGAAGGTCACAGGTTTTTTCTAAATTTTTCTTTCCTAAGAAAATCTTTGAAATGTTTGTATGATCTGCAAGTAAGTGTTCCAGGTCTGGGTGTTTGTGTATGTGAGTTTGTATGTTTGGAAATGCACCCACTACAGAGGAGAAATTCTAAGTCAGCAAAGCTTCAAAAAGAACTAACTAATAGCTGCTACACACCTTACGATAAATCGTTACGATTAGTCGGTACAGTTTAAACTGCAACGATAAATCGACAAGTGTGTATGAGAAAAACTGTACAGTTTGTTCGATTTGTCACGTACAAACTTCATAATATTTCCTATAGAGAACCTTGCAACTTAAAATTACCCTCAACTCATCGCCAGACATAGTCGATGACATATTCAGCTCACAATGAAGCATTTTGTCCATGAATAAGAATATGCCTTAGAATTTATTCTGAACTAGTTGTTGGCAGCGGATTCACCCGCAAAACTCGAAAATTATGTCAAGGGAATGCAATACCGGGGTGCAATACAGGAAACGTCCACCTCCGCTACAACTGGACAATTATCCCACGGGAACATAAAATCGGGATAAAAACTAATCCTATGTGTTAATCCAGGTAATAAACTATCTGGGTACCAAATTTTAGCCAAATCCGTTCAGTGGTTTTTACCTGAAAGAGTAACAAACATACACATACATACATCCTCACAAACTTTCGCATTTATAATATTAGTAGGATGTTAGAAATGTCAATATACTTTAATAAATAGTATCTACTGTTCGTTAGGTCACTCTAGACTTATTTAGGTCACACGCGTGGTCTAGAATACCTAGTATAGTAGATCACAATGACCCGTTTGTACTTCGTCAACTAATTAGATACTACGTCTTATTTATGTACTATTTACCATTAATACGTATGTGTGGAACATTGTATTGATTATTACGCAATTTTTGTAGAAATTACATGTTTTATTTATTGAAGACTGGGTTTTGCACGCGACTTCGGTTTTGCACGCGACTTTGATTTTGCACGCGACTTCGCTCGCGCTTTTTAGAGATTAACAATCAATAGGCAAATTGCCAGCATCAATAAAAATGCAGGTTTAATTAATCCGTCATTAAGTCTTTTGTTTAATCCTACTAATCCTACTACTATTATAAAGGCGAAAGTTTGTAAGTATGGATGTATGGATGTTTGTTACTCTTTCACGCAAAAACCACTGAACGGATTTGGCTAAAATTTGGTACACAGATAGTTTATAACCTGGATTAACACATAGGATAGACATTTTTATCCCGATTTTATGTTCCCGTGAGATAATTTTCGAGTTGTAGCGGGTGAAGCCACTGGCAACAGCTAGTTAATGCATAATTGCAAAGATATATCGAGTACAGACAGAAACCGGATAGATTCTAAGTATATTTAAATATTTATTTAAATAAATCTTCCAATTCAGCACATGAAAAACAATACCGTGTATTTATTAGTGTCTAAATTCAGTCTACAAACATATTGATTTCAATTCAATTTATAGGCGTGGCACAATAATGTGACCAGTTTAAATAGACACATTACTACGTACAATAACCATCAGAAAATATATCCTGGAAAGATTTAGAAGGAGACTTTCACAAAGGTATGGAGTTAAAAAGACGATGCTTTACGTAGCCAAGGCTTTTATTACTTCTATGTTATATTCCCTAGTAGATCCTGTATTAAGCTCATTAGTCCAGGGTTCTGCAACCCTAGTACATGGTGCTGCGTAGTGGTGATGGTATCAATAACAAAGGTCTTGGGGTCAAGTAGGAGAATGAGTGGTAATTGAGGGCAATTTACACGAAGTTTTTAATATGTGTAGATGCGCACGCGTCATGTCTGCGTCGTAAACGTTTTGATTTTCATTCAGATATTGATATCTTAGTAATTGTTAACCTACATATTGGAAACTACGTTGATGTCACTTTTGACTATAATATAATACCTATGCTATTGACTTTTGAACAGAAACTGTTCTGTGGTTTCCACATTTCCTTATACGAGTATTAAGTATACTCTAGCTTTGCTAAATGTCTGCGGTTTTCTGCTCATCATTTGGTTGGCTTATCTGATTAGTTCGAAATGATTACGTCAGGTGTGAATCCATTCTCTTTCATTTTTTTGTCGGGTCTCCGCTTTTGTGGTTCTCTTCCTCATAAAATAGTCTATCCCACCTTGCCAACTTTCCTAAATCTACTGGTACTGCAGCATTGCTTATAAACCTACCCCCTTAATAAAACGAGAAGTACAATTACCTACCCCAAGTTGGTTAGTCCGAAGATTATCCTGGTACTTAGTAATTTTCTTTAGTCCACGTTATTAAAAAGGTGGTAGGAGTTTTTTATTTAACTTCTAGAATCAGGTATAAGACCGGTTCCTTTGAAAATGTGATGGAAACATCAATCGGTCGTGAATCAAATTAATAACGTCCAAAGCTTCATCGAAAATTAAAAAAATATATTTGACACACCCATGCGACAAATGACGGCAAACGAGTAATACACTCTGACAGGTTGCTAAAAACTATGAAGTATCATCGTGATATCCGCAAAACTACTAAATATAGACTTACCTAATAGAACGCTAACACAATCTACAGAAACTTTTTATTCACCAAATGTTTGCTAAACCATGAATATCTGATTTAAATGGTCGCTTGGGTGAGACTGCTTGGTTTTAAGACGTCATGGAAGCCCTCCTGGTATTCAACTCCATCAAGAAACCAGAGTCTATACGAAGTTAGACTGAAAATCGACCTCACAGTTTTTCCTTAAAAAAGGAATATTAGGCGCAAAATACACAGAAGCGATGAAACATTCGGATACGATGCGGATGTGGATCGGATTTGTGTCGCTTCAAATTTTTTTCGTACAAAATATGTGAAAGAAATGCGTCGTAAATTACACAGAAAGGATGCGGCGCGGATTTATTTATCACTTGATAATCCGCGCTACCTCGCTTGTAAATTAGAGCACAGCAAACGCATCTTCGTCTTCTGAAGAGGACATGTTTTGCAACAAAGTCAGCCTGTACAATAACGATCTTAAGCAGATCTTTGCCTTTTATATGTAATTTAAGTCGCATCGGTGCCGTATCCGTATTACATCCGCATCGTATCCGAATCTTTCACCTCTTCTGTGTATTTTGCGCCTTAGGAGATTATTATGCCGCTACAAACCAACGCACATCGGTTTTACACAGAAGAAAGCCAGAATATTCCAGATCCATTTCTTACTAATGACACGCGAGTCAGGTGTTTATATTTTATATTAAGTGGTACGTCTTTGTTCCGTGACTCCATTGTCTTCGTGTCCTCAAAACGAGGTAGTACCAGCTACTGGCTTCATGTTTACACATCGATAGAATTACATAACACTATTCAAATTAGGTACTTAGTATCAAATATGTCCTGTAGTGTTTTATTTATTATCAATTTTTATTATTAACTAGTGTTTGCCCGCGGCTTCGCTTGCGTTATTTTAGAATTCGAGAAACAATACGGATCGTGTGGCACCATCTGGAATATGAACGTAATTGTCTATATCTAGGTACATAGTTTGCATAGGAAACGTCCTTATTTGAGCGACATTAATTTCAAAGAACCGTGTTTATTTTAAACATTAGACTATCATTTTTGGGTTGATTTACAGTATCGCTGCAAATTGAACGTACGATAGCATTGCTCTTCTCCCTTGCATTCCGCGTGATACCTAAAAAATAACTAATTATCTGACTCGATGAGTACAACTTGTCGTCGTTTAAAACAGAATCTATGCACTGGTTTGAACACCAATTCAAAACATAAATAAACACATTTTTTTCTAATCTTTAAAATTCCACACCTCGAAACAATTACAATTTAAAAAAATATCCAACTTACTACCTACAATTTAAATCAGTGTAGATTTATATCCTAGAAAACTATTGAAAAAAATAGTAATAATTTAAAATCGCGAATAATATTGAAATAAAAGTATACACATTTTTTTTAATTATTTGAAACTCTCAGGACAAATATAAGAAAAGACAAAAGTGAAAAAAAGAAACAGCGAGATTTGATCCAGAGACCCCTTGCACGAAAGTCAAGCAGGATACCAACCAGACTGGCTAGTACGCTGACAGTGTTTTCAAATAGCGGTTCTTATACAAATGTCAACAATGACTGAAAATCAACATATTATAAAATTGCTAATCCCCCAAAGGGAATAGCGTAATTATACATATCCTATTAATAGAAGAGCAGTTTAAGGAATATTTGGGGAAAAATTAACTAAATAATATCCAGTGGTTTAGCTTCCAACTAAAAACAAACAGATAAAAACAACAAAATTTAAAATTGCTTATCTCCCAGGAAAAATAGCGTAATGATACATAGCCTATCAACAGAAGCATATTATTAGGAATATTTGAGGAAAATTTGATCGACAACTTTACAGTAGTTTAAGAGATAGATCAAATCAAAAAAACATAAAAAATTTCGAAAGAAAAAAAAAGTTGATTTGGCATCAGAATCGATCCCTTATCTCGAAAAAAATACAAAAAGAAAAAAGGTTGCACTCCAGGAGTGCCGGTAGAAGTGAAAACTTTTTTGTTACTATGTTTTATTTTTAATTTGAATGACGTCTTACTCATTTTCGATCAGGGTCACGTGACCCTGACGCGAGTTTTGGTCACGTGACCCTGACGCGAGTTTTAAATTTTTTACCCATTACAGAAAAAGTGTACAACGCCGCTAAAGAAGTTTTCACTTCAAAAAATATTCAATGTACAGGAATGACAGCTCTACGATTTTATTATATGTAAAGAAAAGATAAAGACTAGCTGAGCCCGCGACTTCGTTCGCGTAGATGTCGGAACACAAGAATTTTTCTTTTAATATTTAAAGGATTTTTTCTAAAAAAAATTTAGCCTAAGTTACTCCTTAATACATCAGCTACCTGCCAATAGAAGTCTCGTCAAAATCGGCTAGCCATTTCAGAGATTATCCATTACAAAAAAAAAAAAGTAAGAGAAAAAAAATGTAAAAAATCATATTTTGGTGTGTGTACCGTATACAACGTTGTAACGTTTAATGCGCAAAACCTCTCGTGGGGTAACTCAGCCCATGTTACTGAACAATGTTTGTTCCAAGACTTTTGCAAATTCACAAAAAGAAAAAATGATTTTTCATACTGATGGGTCCGATCAATTTCTCATTTTGAATGGAAAACCAAATTTTATTTTTTGCGAATTTCTAAAGATTTTAGAACAAACATTGTTATAATCAATTGATTATAATTTATATTCGTTTGTTTCCAGAGTCCAACCGGATGTGGGCAAGTGCTTCATTCGTGGGGGTGCTCATTGTCATCGGTCTGCCTCTCTGGTGGAAGACTACGGAAGTCTACAGGTGAGACATTTCAAGAAGCCACATCAAGAGACAAGAAAGTATAGTTTTCCTACTCTGCTAATTATTTTCTGATGAATTCGCTGTGGGATATTTTGTTCGACATAGTTGGCGCAGTAGCTAATCGATCGACTGATGTACAGCGTGTGGCGGGTTCGATTCCCTCACGGAAAAATATTTTATTAATCTGCGTTCTGGGTCTGGGTCCGGTTCTATGCTTGTAATCGCATCCACGTTACTAGGGAGATTAGGTACCAATGTCATTGTGGGGAAAAGTTAAAAAAACAGCTCACTCGAGCTTCATTGCCTAAAAAGCCAGTGCGCTAAGTAAAAGCGCATTGCCGTACGACTTGTAAGGCCGGTTTCCACTGCAAGCGGAGCGGACACATTAATGACCCAGCGGGGGAAAAGAGTAAAAATGAGCTCGCTCTGGGAACGCAAAAACTATTTGTTGGTGGAAATACAAGAATGCAGTTTGCGCCTGCGAGTTTAAAGGAGTCATTAATGTGTCCGTTCCGCTCCTGGTGGAAACCGGGCTGTAGCCCGATGATGGAAGGAGCTAGGCTAGACTTATTAAAAAAATAAACGAAGCACACACCATCTAATGAGACAATGAGCCGCGATCGCTAATTCAGTCGCTGAAATCGGAGTGTCGATAACAATCTCAGTTTACATTCTTGATGAGTACGAGTATAGATATTTTGAGCTACACTAAGACTAATGAAAACATTTATAGTAATTAGAATAACTCCATCCGTGTCGCGTGTCTCACTAATAAGTAATATGACATTACTTGACCCTCTCAGGGCTCCACTCACCACCAGATAAGAGATATCAACTACATAATAATACAAACCAAATTTTTACGACTTAATATGATTTCTTTCCTTATCGGTCCAATTGCTCTATGACCACAGATAACCTTTTTGTAAAATATTTACATTATGATAAATGCATTTTTATGGCCAACCTTCGAAGTCCTTTAGTTTTATGGATTTTTCTTGACCGCCAATAGCTAAGTGATAGAGTAAATATCACTAAGTGATTGGATGTGTGAAGTGCACGGATTGAATTACGAAACTAAGTAGGTAGTACCTACCTACTTTGTGCGATCGATGATGTCTACTGTGTTTAATGTTACGCGTCTTTTCTTGGGTGTCTGACTTTTAAACCATGGCACTCTTTTCTCTTCATAAAATCTCATGCTGTGGGAAGTAGGATATTTGACTGAGAAAATCTAATTGGTCCGTCTTATTATGTGCCTAAATAACAAAAAATATTTTACCCCTATATTTTCTTTCGCAATGTAAACTCAAATTCTCATGCACTGTCATAATATATATAATAATCAATACATCATCCGCGCCTGACCAATTCGGTGCCCCGGAGACAACCGATCGTACGCATTTTTCTCGCAGCTTTTCTGTTGCCGAGAAGGCTCACGGCGCAGGCGTCGCGGGACTATCTGAACAAGTAACCGTGACTCAGGAACGCAAAAGGCTATTGAAGGAATACGATCATTTTAGTCAGTACGAGAGTGATAGTCTCTTCCGCAGCGAGGTAGGACTGTAGGAGACACTTTGTGTATTTCCATGCAAAAGAAAAGTTGTAATTTTTTCGACAAAAATCAGACAGTTACATTAAAATAGACAATTTGGAGACCTGTACACACGGCTACACATCGCGCTATACAAAAACCAGTTTGTCTTGGACTTGCTTTTTGGATCTTTCTGCACATTGAACGGTCAGCTTATACTAGTTTTCCATAGCATGATATTGTGTAGCCGTGTGTACAAGCAAAGAAAGGCTTAAATCCACGTTTTGTTCATGTCAGACTGGGGATAAGAATGAACCCCAGCCCAGATCACAATATTAATACAAACCGCTCTTCATTCCAGGGTATCACTGCCATACGACAAGATCAGCTCGTTCGATACGCTGTCGCATACCATAAGTACTGAGCTGACAGTCCTGGCCTATGATGAGGCGACGGCGGCGGAGATGGTCGGCCTCATTGAGAAGGAGTTTGAACATTCTGGTGAGTCATCTATCAGCCTATTGCCGTGACCCCAAAGAGCGCCAACCATCCCAGTCCTGGGCAGTCCACATCCGGTGAGTAATAGTTAGCAAGTTGTTGAGAAAATGGTCATAAAATACAAACAGCCACCATTGGGCGCTTTGACATTACGCGATAACTGTAATAGGAACACGACATTTGGATATTTCCTCTCTCGCTCATTTTCTCTAGAAATGTATGAAACAACCAATTTACGTCTAATTTGAAAGCGCTCATTGCGGGTGTACAAAAGTCACTGGTGTTAAAGAAAAGTGAGCTATCTATGGTATAAAAGATATATCCATCATCTGTCTAGCCATTTTTCAACTATGTTGGGGTAGGTTTCCAATTAAAGTAGATGCAGCTGAATATCAGTATTTTACATGGTAAAAAAAAGGATTCCGACGAATTGAGAACCTCCTCCTTTTTTTGAAGTCGGATAAAAATGTCATAGCCGCGCCATAGAAACATTGGTTTACAAATACAATCTACTATTTCCCAAAATTTCAGGTCTCTGCGACTACGACATCGAGCTTTTTTTTTTTTTTTACGTGGTAAAATCATCAAATGAGTCCTCCAACCCCGGGCAGGGCGGGAGGGACTGTCAGACTTGTACTGACTAAAATCCACGGTGTCCTTCGGTAGCCCTTTGTGTGCCGGAGTCGCGGTATACGTATGTCCCGCAACCCCGGCAGTTTCGATGGCGCGGCCACGTTCAAACCCTTATAACTTTTTAATCGTTGCTTTGACAAATTTAAGGTTTTTGGGAATCGACTTTTACATTTTTTTACAAAAACTTGGGATGGATTTTATTTGAAAAAAAAACGTAATGGCCGCGCGGTCGAAACGGACACCTTATCGGACTGCCGTAGGTACCTAATTGGCCAGAGTGGTGGTCAGACTTTCAAGCTTTTGACTAACAGTAACGACTCTCAAATATCTATATTGACAGCCGTGACCAACAACGGCTTTACGTGCTTTCAAAGACACAGAATCTAAGTAACTCGCTTTATAAGATGCTCACCCATCGACAGACAAACCTTGGCAAGCACAGCTTAACCTGTATTGTCCAATACTTATTAAAGTTATTACGTAAACTGGAAAATTGACGTTAATTTGATGGAAAAAAGATTTCTCGTTCGTATACTAGAGGCGCTTTTTCAATTTTACAAATAATAAACGCAGTGAATACTTCAAGTACGGTCTCGTGAGCGGTAACTTAGCGCAGAGCGGCGAGCGGTAAGATCAAATGTTTGAAACACACCACGAGGCGCTGACAGTGGCGAATTCGTGTACTTACAAAGTTAACCAATATTTTATTCATGCTGCCCGCCATACGGCTCACCGCGCAAGTCGTGTAAGGGCCGTTAAGAGGAAACAGCAAGGGCTGGAGAATTGAAAAATAGGTATTTGTAAAATCTATTGCTGTCGCACAGTGCTCACAACAGAGTTACAGAGCGCGAAGGAGACAACTGCAGCTTGGACCGAAAATACCTTAAAAATGGCACAAAATCAACGATTCGTAGTCCCCTGATTACTCCTCCAAAACTTAACCGATTTCACTACTTTTTCCTTTAAAAAATAAAGAAAGGCATTGGCCGTGTTCCTATGTTTTCCTTTTTTTATATAATCTCGTCTTTGTTTACTGATTATTTGAACACAGCGGAAAATCTGGCCATTTTTTTAGGATTTTGAATGTTCATATCTCTTTTCATAATTAATTTATGGGAAAAAGGAAAACATAGAGACATGCCAATAGTGGTCATAGATTTTTTGTAAAAAAATTATTGCTCTACTGGCATTATCCAGGGAGAAAACAGGGGACTACGTTTGTATGGAAAAACGGACGTGCTTTGTCCTCTTAAGCTTTTTTTTTAGGTGGTAAAATCATCAAATGAGTCCTCCCGGAAGGGACTGTCAGACTCTTACTGTCTAAAATCCACCCGTGTTTCTTCCTATGCCCTTTACGTACCTGGGCCACGGTATCCTGACGCGCCACCGACCCGAGCTTGGTCCTTGGTCGGACGGCGAGCTACCCATCACTCACCGTCCGCAAGCCCGCTCCGCCGATGTGCCCTCTGCTAATCAGAGGGACACGCGTTGGAGCGTCTACACGACACGACACACCGGCCCAAAAAACTGGTCTTCCCCCCGGAAGTATCCGAGAGGGAACTCTAGTCCACGGCCGCACGTGGAGGTTTCCTGTCATAGCACCCCACGGGCCGCTAAGCTGGAAAGAAAATTCAAAAATTTTGTGATGTCTCAGCCTCCTCAGGTCATCTAGGTGTTAACCTATATGACCTAGTATATGTACTCACTTCGAATCAACAAGCAGGATTTTAAAGTGTTCAGTAAACACACTGTTTTTTGGACTGTGTATTCTTGTACTAAATCTATTGGGTAAGTAATATATGATATAACTACAAAATCTCTAAAACTTACAAGAGATAACAACTGAACATATAATTTTATTTGATATAACGATCTTATAATATAATAAACAACAACGTCGAAGATTCACGGCAGGTGGTACTATTACTAGGTACATCAGTGTTAGATATCTTGCCAGGAAGAAAAAAAAAATAGACCAAATAAGTTTTATGTCTTTTGAGCGGTATACAAAACGATTTTATATTCATTGATTGTTATGCTTATAGAAATTAGTCATTATAAAATTATGTCAATCGTGGCGGGGTCTTTCAGACCCCGCCATCCCCTTCGAACCTAACCTGTCTGTGTCGGGGTGCCCAAAGGCCCGAGCTCGCTTCGCTCGCTCTTGCATCCTAGGTCAAATAACTGAAAAATTATACGTTTCAAACGTTATATGTAATGATTTTCGCTTTATTAAACGTTATATCCGCAAATTATATGAAATGAGTTTTATAGTAACACAAACATTATGTGTGGAGAAATTATATCAACCGTTGGTATATCTCACGTTGATTATATCATGTGAACGTTATTGAAATGAAAATATATCAAATAACTTTATATGAAATGAGACGCACCCAAATCTATTGGTTCAATTTTTATTTGTTGAAGTGAAAACTTCTTTAGCGGCGTTGTACACTTTTTCTGTAATGGGTAAAAAATTTAAAACTCGCGTCAGGGTCACGTGACCCTGATCGAAAATGAGTAAGACGTCATTCAAATTAAAAATAAAACATAGTAACAAAAAAGTTTTCACTTCTACCGGCACTCCTGGAGTGCAACCTTTTTTTTCCATCTTAATGCAATATTATGCTGTTTTTCCTCTTACCCAAGGTTATTTTTCTTAGCACAAATAGAGTGAGATCACGAGGCGATTTCTGACCACCAGCTCGTCATTGTTGACTGCGAGTATTGGGTAGCTCACCGTCCAATCAAGGACCAGGTGGCCTATCATGCATGACGTCTTTTAGCGAAAGTAATTCCACTATGTGAAAGAGACAGAGTTATACATATAAGTCATCTAGCGCCATCTCTTTTCCACAATGGAAAATAACTCTCGCTTTGAAGGCCACCACGTCTTGGTTGGCCACCAGGCAAAAGTCGTGTTCAATGCGCGCCTCAAAGAGGTGACAACATAGTGACTATAAGGCCAGGACACCTGCCACGGTCGCGGGACTATGTTAAAAAGACGCCAGGGTCCTGGAATGCAAAAGGCAGTTGAAGACATAGAGTGGTTTTAGGATAAGATTCAGACCAACCGGCTCGTATCGCGCCGGCCCGGCGCCGTCGGCATCCAATCGGCTGCCGTCGGGTCCGTTCGGAGATGGGAATCTTACTTAAGTCGACGCTCACAGCGGCAAGGTTGTGAATGTCCCGTAAGACTCATTTTATGATTGCCCACCAAAATTAATTTCCTCTTTAATATCCAACTTATTTTTCTTTCTAGACGTAATAAAACTGAAAATAACCAAATCTATCATCTCAAAACAACTGCACTCGACCCTGGACTCAGTGGCTGATGAGCACGAAGCAGTTGAAGAAGTGGCGACTGCCTACGACCTCACCAAACACAACAGCTTCTACGTGGTGCAGAGGAAGCCGCTGTTTCAGGACACCTGGCTTGCTGGCGAGAGGATCATGTTCTTTAGAGATGCTAAAGGTAATCACCATTACACTTATCACCTGAATTACAAAACTGCTAAAGGTCTCATTCTTATTTTGTACTAGTGTTTGCCCGCGGCTTCGCTTGCGTTATTTTAGAATTTGAGAAACAATACGGATCGTGTGGCGCCATCTGGAATATGAACGTAATTGTTTTCTCGGCAACAGCTCTCTTCTGTTATTCGGGATGTAAGATACCTTATATCCGTGTCTATACTCCTGACAACGTATATGCTAAATTTTGGGACGATCGATTCAGCAGGTAGTAATGCGTGAAAAGGTAAAAAACAAACATACTTGCATTTTTATTATTAGTTTAGATCAATAATGTTATATCTAGGTACATAGTTTGCATAGGAAACGTCCATAAATATCTTTAAAATAAACACGATTCTTTGAAATTAATGTCGCTCAACGACATTAATTTCAAAGAACCGTGTTAATTTTAAACATTAGACTATCATTTTTGGGTTGATTTACAGTATCGCTGCAAATTGAACGTACGATAGCATTGCTCTTCTCCCGTTAGCATTCCGTGTGATACTTAAAAAATAACTAATTATCTGACTCGATGAGTACAACTTGTCGTCGTTTAAAACAGAATCTATGCACTGGTTTGAACACCAATTCAAAACATAAATAAACAGAATTTTTTCTAATCTTTAAAATTCCACACCTCGAAATAATTACAATTTAAAAAAATATCCAACTTACTACCTACAATTTAAATCAGTGTAGATTTATATCCTAGAGAACTATTGAAAAAAAATAGTAATAATTTAAAATCGCGAATAATATTGAAATAAAAGTATGCACATTTTTTTTTTAATTATTTGAAACTCTCAGGACAAATATAAGAAAACTCAAAAAGTGAAAAAAAGAAACTGCGAGATTTGATCCAGAGACCCCTTGCACAAAAGTCAAGCAGGATACCAACCAGACTGGCTAGTACGCTGACAGTGGTTTTCAAATAGCGGTTCTTATACAAATGTCAACAATTACTGAAAATCAACATATTATAAAATTGCTAATCCTCCAAAGGGAATAGCGTAATTATACATATCCTATTAATAGAAGAGCAGTTTAAGGAATATTTGGGGAAAAATTGACTAAATAATATCCAGTGGTTTAGCTTCCAACTATCAACAAACAGATAAAAACAACAAAATTCAAAATTGCTTATCTCCCAGGAAAAGTAGCGTAATAATACATAGCCTATTAACAGAAGCATATTATTAGGAATATTTGTGGAAAATTTGATCGTCAACTTTACAGTAGTTTAAGAGATAGATCAAATCAAAAAAACATAAAAAATTTCGAAAAAAAAAAAAAGTTGATTTGGCATCAGAATCGATCCCTTATCTCGAAAAAAATACAAAAAGAAAAAAATATTCAATGTACAGGAATGACAGCTCTACGATTTTATTATATGTAAAGATAAAGATAAAGATAAAGATTGTACGTACACACATATAATTAAAATAACATTTCACATAAGGGTAAGTTATGTACAAAGGCGAGCTTAATCCAGACTTTGGTTTTCTTACAGCAAACCTTATAGCGATTTTTTTTTAAGTGGTAAAATCATCAAATGAGTCCTCCCACCCCGGGCAGGGCGGGAGGGACTGTCAGACTTGTACTGACTAAAAATCCACGGTGTCCTTTAATAACCCTTTATGTTCCGGGGTCACGCTGATTGAATAAGTCCCGCGACCAAAAAAACCTTAGAGCGATAGAGATATTTTTATTTTAGCGAGGACAGGATAATCGGTCTTCCACATAAATCAATCAATCAACTCAGCCTATCGCAGTCCACTGTTGGACATCGGCCACTCCCAGGCTGCGCCACATCACCACATAATGTACAATTGACAAAGTTGAATCATGACCCACCATAGGCTTATTTTCCTACAGACATTCAAATACAATTAGGTCCACATTCGCGTAAACTTACATATCCATGGTGACGACTTTGATCTTTGTCAATTTGACGGATTCAAACGTTTTATTGTCAAAATGGGTCATGATTCAACTTTGTCGATTGTACCATTTGCGTCCACATATTTGACTGTTCAAGTATTTTTGACAACCAATTGTTTTTCCAATTATTTGGTTAAATAACCCTTTTTTTCTATAATTACAGCCTCAAGAACCGTCGTGGAAGCTCTCAAACGAGTGGTCTACCAGACTTCAGTGGTGGAAGGTGCTAAGTCAGAAAAAGCTGACGCGGCCCGTCAGACGAGGTTCCCTCCCGGTGGCGGGTATCACATCGTACTGTCCGTGGTGCATCCCAGACCTGATGCCTTGAAGGTCGAGCTTGATGCTGGAGAGGCGGTGGAAGGTAGGATCTTTTCAATGCATAAATAGATTGTGTAAAGTAAATACAAGCTGTTTAGCGTCACCATAAAAATGGATTGAAGATTTCGACCCTATGAGCATGGCTGCAATAGATCGGTTGGCAAGAGCATCTGATGTACTTAACTGTACACTTATCACGAGTTTTCACTATTTTACTTTACAGCGTCTTTCCTGTATTTACAGCGTTTCTTGTATGAAAAAAAATGGAACAGCGCCTCTGGTGTGCGAAGAAGGAACTAAGTAATTTTTTCCTTGAAAATTGACAATTTAAATTGTCAAACTTCCAGTTTACGTCAGAATAACTGAAAAGTCATAAGAGGCCTCACCTCACCACGAGCTCCAGTTTAGGCTGAGGGAAAGAGACAGCTATACAAGTCGTCTAGCGCCATCTCTTTCCCACAGCCTAAAGACTCACGCTTTAAGAGATCATGGTAGGCCACCAGGCTTCTGAATTACATTGTTGCAGGTTCAAGTTCTGCTCGTACTAGATATTTTTTTACAAGAAAAAGCTTTAGAGCTTTAGGTGTTCAGATTTATCTAATAAGAGATTCTGCACAAATATTTGGCTTAGCACATTGATTTTGCCTTTTTCTTTAATGATAATGATATTTTTTACTTTGCAAGTTGACTGTTAATTATTATTTCGATTTGGCATTATTGTTCAACAGACGTTAAAAAGTTTTTGAGGTCTGTTGAACACTTGTCTTAAAAATATCAGATTTATGACGTTGAGATAAGGTCCGTTTCACAGTCACACTTTTTAAGACAAGTGTTCAACAGATATTTAAGTTTTTTGTAGTAGATCTACGTTGTGTTCGACTATATCAATCGAGGATCAAATTTTTTAGTCTTTTTTATTGATATTTTTTTTTTAGTTCTAATCATGCACACTTGTTTTTCCAAGTCGCTCTTGACACTGGCAGAATAGTCGACATCGTCTTAACTTGCCATTTGGGAAAAATAGAATAGAAGTTTTTGTAGTAAGGCTGTTTTTGTACAAAACTGGCCAAGTAAGCAGTGGCCAATAAAGTTGTTAAAATCTCAAATAAAAAACATGTTTGTCTCCAGACTACATCGGATCATTCGTCGATGAGCTGACTGTCCTTCACAACTTTACACTCAAATCGCAGTGGCTACATCTTTTAGATTTTGACTTCCAAGCCAAGGAGGTAAGTTTTAAGAAAAGTGTTATATTGACGAAGATTTTAATATGAACTTTATGTATTGACAAGAAAATAAGATTTCCGGTCTAATACAATATTTTTACTATGGAAATACTTCACATGTCAGAACTAAGTGAATTGAAAAGTGACGAAGTGATTTTTTTTTAACGGACTTCCAAAAAAGGAGGAGGTCCTTTTATTAAACCAATTATTGTGTTATAACTAGCTGTGCCCGCGACTTCGTTCTCGAGGTTAACGGAACTCATAAATGTTTTTTTTTTTTAACAAAGAAGTTTTTCTAAAATAAAACTAGCCTAAGTTACTCCTTAGTTCAGCCCAGCCCAACCATTTCAGAGATTAGCCATTACAAACAGACCGACAAAAATTGTAGAAAATGTTATTTTGGTGTATTTACCACATACAGCCTGGCAAAAAACTGTAGAAAACCGGAAGTCGCCACTGTCTTCTCGCTACCAGAACTTTGAATGTTTTTTTTTTCACTTATGATGTTAGTTTTATGGCACAATAATAAATCTAACAGACCTGCGGTCTTTTTTTACATCAAATATCAAAGATTTTTAAACGTTGTCAGAAACAAAACGATTAGTTCCGTTTCAATCTGGCCAAGCTGTACCTATATTCGTATGCATAAGACTACTACATTCAACGCCACAGAGAGGGTTGCGGTTGCCACCATGCCGGAAAGTTTATTTATATTGTTTGTTTGTTTTATTGAACGCGTTAATCTCAGGAACCACTGATTTGAATTGATATAATATGTTTTTGTGTCGATAGTCTATTTACCGGGAAAGGTTACTAATAGGTAGTCTGGGCTTAAGATAACATCACAATACAACCTAAATGAACTGAGCAGTGAGTGAAAACACTAAGCAACACTTTTAATATAGTCAACTCGGCGAAGACCGTACGATAAGCAATAAACAAAGCAATGGGGAAGGCCGGTCAAAGCTAATTGTAGATGGCGCCACCATAGCTAAGTCCTAATACGACCAATGAGGTAGTACTATTTTGAAGTACCTATAAGATTTGAACCAATGACAATGCTTGGAACAACCTATACTAGCGCCGTTAGTTCCTCAGTTGCCATCCCCATAAAACGAAAATAAGTATGGTTAATTTAAACTGTTATAACTTATTTTTTTGTAGTTCGGGTTGTCTTGCTGTGGTTATTCGGACCTTGTTGTATTGCTTATTGTACGGTCTTAACCCCAAACAGTCTCCGCCGAGTTGACCTTAACTATTCTTTCAAGGTAAAAGACAGCAGCTCGTGGGGCCGCCACTTCTCCGTCCGTCAGGACCGGCTGCCCCTGCTGCTGACCAGGCTGGAGGAGCGCGCGGCCACGCACGTGTCGGAGCTGCCCACCATCAACCTCGCGCTGTACGCTGTGCACTGCGAGAGGGCGCCACTTGTCATATATGATAATAATGGTCAGTTATTTTTTAGGCTGAGCGCAGACTTAGTCACAACTGTTTTAAAACAGTCTTGTCTCACATCGACAAGTCTGTCTTACAACATAAACAAAACTGTTTTGTCTACGACACGCCGCTCACCTGAAACAAAACTGTTCAGTGCCAGACTTGTCGCTGTGCAGATCTTGTGTCTATTAGACAATATTGTCTATGAGACTTTTTTTTTTAAGTGTGCACAACTTCATGGTTTTTGTAAAGCAATAGTCTGTCTTAAAACTGTTTTGACTCAAGTCTGCGGTCAGTCTTAAAGTCTCTTCTAGCACACGCTTATTACTAAAGTAATACATATTTTATACGCAAGAACACCTGCGTCGCGTCTTCGCGAAGATATTTTTAAAGAAACGAAAAATTATGTTGCGAGCAGGGTTCGATCCTGCGTCTTCTGGATAGGTACTCCAGACGCCTTAACCAACTAGGCTATTGCAACCACTACTCACAAAGTTGAATTTCTCGTTCCCTTGTTTTCCGAACGCTGTTTACACGTTGCGCCATCTATTAGTAGTATATCAAACTACTTACTTTTTTACGCTTATTACTTTTAAAGTATTTTGTAAGTTCCAATCTAGCAGGAAGCGGGCCGCGTTAGGGAGAGGACAGCGTACTCCCTCCGTCCCAGCTGCAATAGTAGACGCCCACGGTGACGGACGTCGGCAGACGATCTCCGGCCACGGTGACACGGGCATGCCGGCGGCGAGTATTAGGCGACGCGTTGTGTTCCACGCGCGCCTTTAAAAGTGTCAACATAATGTCGGGCCCCCCTCTAGAGGGCCAAAGCCTGTCGGGGTCGCGGAACGTATCCAATTAGTATAGTAATGGGTGACTCGCCGTCCGATCAAGGACCATGCCCGGTATCAACCCCAACTATATGCGTGTTGAAATGTTTAATATTTATTTCATCAACACTGCTTTCAAAACGGTGAAGGAAAAAACATTAACAGCCTCACTACAAAAGCTTAAAAATCTATTGAACAGTTGTCTAAAAAGAGTGTGACTACAAAACGAACCTTATTTCAACGTCATAATCTGTCATTTTTTTAGACAAGTGTTCAAAAGTTTTTGTAGTACCCTAGTACCACGATAATATGTTTACTTACCTATAACATAACTCCATCCCGTCCATCTTCAGATAAAAGGGTCCTATCTCACGTGCAAGCCTTCATGTCTCCTAAATGGGGCGGTGTGATGCTGGACGGACCCAGCGAGGCGGACTGTCGGGACGCACATCCCGTGTGGAGGCCCAACGTGAGGGTCGTCATGGGCACCTTCATCGCACAGCTAAGGGAACTGCTGGGGATCACTGATGCTGTAAGTGGGACTGATATTTATATGAGGGACACTGACGCCCTCTGGCGGCCGTAATTTTATAGTAAGTAAGGGACTTTACTCTAATTCCAACTACAAGTGAAAATCAACCTTACCACTATGACATAAGACATAAAACACGTTGTTATCTATGGGTAGATGAAACACAAAACACGATGGCCACGACAACGTCAAGTCAATCGAATTGCATCTTTATTTCCTAGTGGCGAGGTTGATTTTCACTTAAGAAGAAGCGACCTGCATCCAGCGTCTTCCGGCGACCTTTATATGGTTGTCTGTCCATCTTGTTGGTGTCGCTCAAAAATGTCAATGATCAGTGACTAATAGGCTATATTTAGTTATCAAACTACTGCCCTTGCGAAACCCAGACCGTGTGCTATAGTTGGTGCCAGTTAAGATGGCAATAGCGGACATAGACCCCTACCTAATAAGTCCTCGTATAATGACACAAGCTCAGAATTAGCATTTTTATAAAATACCGAATAAATTAGTAAGTATATTGTAAGGATAGAAGTATTTAAGTATTCATAAAATATCAAAATGGTAAAAATATTTCACCTATACCTAAGATTTTATATTATTTTTATTGCCATCTTAACTGGCACCAACTATAGTAAGAAATAACATACATTTTTAAATATCATGTTATCTTCGTTCAGGAACACGTTGATGGTGCTCACTTGGAACCTCTGCGCTCTGTGACTCCTCGTCAGTGGGAGATCGACAACCTCCTCCGCATCAGGACCTTGGAACAGCTAACATCAGCAGAGAGGACACTGCAGTCTTTAGCGCAGTTACTTGGTGAATATGTGTTTCTTACTTTCAAAAATCTGACCACACCGAAATAGTTGTGTCCGTCCGTCAAAAAGCGGTAAGCTTTTACGGAGTAAGTTGGGTGTCAAATTAATGCTTTTGTGTTGCTTTAGTTTTTGAAATAAAATATAAATATGCAATCTGTGATTAGAACTAACAACAACGATTAGAACTGTAGTTTTTAATTTAAAGTAAAGGTTATCTACTTTATATAAATAAGTCGGGTTTTCCTTTGACGCTATAACTCCAGAACGCACGGACCGATTTCCACGGTTTTGCATTCGTTGGAAAGGTCTCGGGCTCCGTGAGGTTTATAACATCTGGTGGCGAAAAGGAGTTCACCGGGTTTGCTAATTATTTATAAGTCTGACAGTAAATTCCGTCCCGCCCAGTTGCGAGGACTCATTTGATGATTTTGCCACTATAAAAATAAGTGATTTATCAAAATTTTAAAAGAAAAGAAGATGAACGAACCACGATATTATTGGCCCATTTCCGGACCATAATGTGTGGTGAGGTGCGATTTCATTCAGGGGCACATCTGGAAGGTTGGCATTTTTTGCGTTCAAGATTTTTCTGGATTATAATACCAATGATTTATTAACGTGTACCTATTAAGGTTTGTGGATTTTAGTCAGTAAAAGTCTGACAGTCCCTCCTGCCACGCCCTTTGTCTCAATTGAAGCTTTTACCGCGACAAAAAGGGTACATAGAAGTCATATTACTGCACAAAATAAATTGTCTGGCCTGTTAGTCTAGTGGTTAGAGATCCTGACTGCTATGCCGGAGGTCGTGGTCGATTCCCACCCAGAACAAATGTTTGTGTGATGAGCACATCATTTGTTCTGTGTCTGGGTGTAACTTATCTATAATATGTATGTATTAGAAATATATAAGTATGTTTATCAGTTGTCTAGTACCAATAACACAAATTCTGCTTAGCTTAGGACTAGATGGCGTTGTGTGATAGTTGTGGAATATTAAATATTATTATAATATATTATGTAGCTATTAAAAAAAAATATATAAAACTAATCAACTTTTTACAAATTCCAGGTGAAATATCAAACATCGTGATCAACGATGAAGTTGGGGCGTCGATCAACTCTGCAGTCGACAGCATACAACAAGCCAGCGAGCTCATGAAGAAGGGCGAGCTCGTGGAGGCCTACAGGATGTCGCAGAGCGCCTTCCTAGCGGCTGAGACAGCCTTCATGGAGCCCAGTCTACTAGCGTTGTTGTACTTCCCTGATGATCAGAAGTGAGTATGGTTTTTTTTTGCTTTAGAGCGGCACTAGTTCTTCCGTAAAATAAGCTGGTGTTGGCAACAAAAGAAAAAACTCTAAGTAAACTACAGTCGGGGTGCTAAAACAGGAAACCTCCACGTGCGCCCGTGGACTGGAGTTCCCTCTCGGATACGTCCGGGGGGAAGACCGAAGTTTTTCGGGCCGGTGCACCCTGGGATGCGGGCAAAAACTCTTCCTTAGGCACTGTGTGCCTAAGTGGTCTCTTTGCCCGTATGCGAATAGCCTGCCGTGTGGACGCTCCAACAATTTGAGATAATTGCGTGTCCCTCTGATCAGCAGAGGGCACAGCGGCGGAGCGGGCTTGCGGACGGTGAGTGATGGGTAGCTCGCCGTCCGACCAAGGACCAAGCCCGGGTCGGTGGCGCGTCGTGTTTCGCGCCAAATGCCTGCTGGGGTCGCAGGTTTTTTCTTAACCCAGGATAGGCCCTGGAACGTAAAGGACATCCGAAGGAACACGGGTGGATTTTAGTCAGTAAGAGTCTGACAGTCCCTTCCGCCCCACCCAGGGCGGGAGGACTCATTCAATAATTTTACCATCTTAAAAACAAAGTAAACTACAGTCGCGTGACTAACGAATTACCATGACCCCGGAAAGTAAGGGGCTATTGAAGGACACCATGAATTTTAGTCAGTACAAGTCTGATAATCTCTCTTGCCCTGCCCAGGGTGGGAGGCTCATAGCCTATTGAGGCGAAGGGGGGTGAATTTCTCACAATTCAA
Organism: Agrotis segetum; assembly: GCA_036375495.1. Taxonomy (NCBI): domain Eukaryota; kingdom Metazoa; phylum Arthropoda; class Insecta; order Lepidoptera; family Noctuidae; genus Agrotis; species Agrotis segetum. Next base: position 8,938,763 of record JAQSVV010000039.1, read on the forward strand.
ATTGGTATACCCTTTTTTTTTTAGCTTGGTTAAATCATCAAAATATGAGTCATCCCTCCCAGGGCAGGGCGGGAGGGACTGCCAAACTTGTACTGACTAAAATCCACGGTGTCCATCAATAGCCCTTTACCTTCCAGGGTCACGAAATTCGTTAGTCCCGCGACCCCGGCAGGCACATTGGTATGACCTGGGAGATGCTATTCAAAATAAAATAGGTGCATGTTCAAAGATTTCTGTAATTTCCTTTCCAGGTATGCGATCTACATTCCACTGTTTCTACCAATCATGTTTCCCGTGGTGCTCTCTCTAAAGAACTTGTTGCTCTGGTTCAGAGGGAAGCCTATACATAAGGAGAAAAGGACTGAATAAATAGTACTTAATTATTTGAGTCATAAAGTCGTATATTAAATGTACTGTGAATAAAGTATTGTTATTTTAACAGGTATTTTTTTTTCATTGAGGCTCTTGGCTTGATAACTATCGCCGATAGTAAGCGATGATGTGGTCAACGATGAAGCACGCTATGTTAATTCGTATAAATCTTGTAGGAAAAAGAAAAAAGAGAGTCAATTTTATTGCATCGTGTTGCAGAACTTAGGAGTATAAGGGAGCTGGATGCGACGCAATGGGAATGGCAACTGGGGAACTAATGGCGCTAGTATAGCTTGTTCCAAGCATCGTCATTGGTTCAAATCAGTTCAAATCTTAAAGGTACAAAATAGTACTACGTCATTGGTCGGATTAGGACTACTCTATGGTGGCGCCATCTACAATATCTTTGCGTTACCAACCCCATTCGACAGATTTCAACTACAAGTGAAAATGTCCACTACGACATAATTATACCTTTGACATAAAACGTGCGATTATCTCTATTATTATTATGGGAGATGAAAAACAAAACACGCTCGCCACAATGACGTAATTCCGTCGAATTGCATCATTATGTCATAGTAACAAGGACGGCTTTCATTGAAAATCGCACTAATTGCGCCATCAGCAAGCAAGGAACCGGTGACAACCGATCTCCCCATGACCGTACTCCTATCGGAGGATTTTGCTGATGGTTCAAAAAAAGTAGTTTATAAAAAAAACTTGAGAATTTAACCAGGAAGCTGAAGTTTATTGACAAAAGATTAAAGTAACATGAGGTAAAGTTAGTTTGGAAACCTTGATAGTAAAAAAAAAATGGAAATGGGAATATGTCAATGACTGCATGCAACCACGAAATGACCTTGCCTAATATCAGCAATCTCAATGTGTACATGGTTTTTGCCACAATGAATCATGTTTTTGTGATCAGTGTTCCTAGTCTTAGCTTAACGTCATCTGAGGTGAAGGAACTGAGATCATCTGCCAAATACTAATCCACCGAATGGGGAAGGTCGGTCAAAGCTAATTGTAGATGGCGCCACCATAGCTAAGTCCTAATCCGACCAATGAGGTAGTACTATTTAAAAGTACCTTTATGATTTGAACCAATGACGATGCTTGGAACAAGCTATACTAGAGCCATTAGTTCCCCAGTTGCCATTCCCATTCAGGTGGATCCTTCGTCAGGTTCGACATGACCCGGTAGATTTTCGGGAAAAATTGCCAGAGTTAAAGACAAGTTCCAGAATTAATCCTACTTAATATTATAAACGTGAAAGTTTATTTATGGATGTTTATTACTCTTTCACATAAAAACCACTGAACGGATTTCTATTAAATTTGGTACACAGATAGTTCATAACCTGGATAAACACATAGGATAGTTTTTATCCAGATAAGATCATGGTTCCCGTGGGATAAATTTCTAGTTATATCGGTTGAAACCGCTGGAAACAGTTACTAAATAAAACGAGAATATTGCTTCAATTATATAATGTATCATTATTAATACTTGAGGTACTTAATCAGAGTCGGAATCCGATCAAAACATTACAACTAACTATATTACGATATCATTGTGCAGAAAATACATTGTGTGTTGTTTCAATTATAATTTAATCTAATTATACGCCTATGTACTGAGGACAGGCTTATCGATAATGTGGAGGATAGATTATTTTGTTGTTATTTATTTAAGTTGGCGAAATCAAGTGTCGAGTATACGAGTATAGGTTTGGTTGTACATGGCATGTTAACTTTTCTGCATGTGTGTGCATATGCTTGGGGGCGAGAGTTTGGGACTGCATCCTGCATCCAAGCCCGATTTTTTTTTCTTTGAGATATAAAACTTAATATTTTCAAGACATTTAATGATATGGATTTTCGCAAAGTATCGACTGATTATATAATTTACATGCCATATAAAAAACAATGGAAATATATGCGTGACTTAAAAATCTTGTGGAAAAGTTTATTTCATTTCTTGTTTGCCACCTAGGACTTGTATAAGATCCTTGATATTTAGCAGATTATGTCATAGATATTCTAGGCTGTTACCTTTTCTATTTAAATCATAGATATTGAGCTGTGGGAAAGAGACATTGCTATACAAGTCGTCTAGCGCCATCTCTTTCCCACAGCCTAACTTGGATCGCGTTAAGAGTTCATGATAGGCCACATTGTCTCAGTAACTGTTTTTTTGGTAAAAACAGTGAAATTTTATAATTTTTGTTCAGTTACGAAAGAATTTTGTAAAAATTACTAAAACTCACATAAAATACACTGTGAATGAGTAGGTATACAGGCTAATTAGTTAATTGGCATGCAATAAGTCCGTCCCCAGTACATATTTAACTTAATGTCTATTGAAGTGAACTTGAAATGTAATCGATGACTGATATGTGGACACGTCCTTCAATAACTCAACCATTAGCTATTAATATAGATTACTGTCTGTCTCGCCGCAAGCAAATTAGGTTTTAACAATAGTAGTTCACTTTGGTAAATATAAGCAGACACAGTTTTTTTCAGCACACAAGCCTAGGAATGTAATCAAGTAGCCATTTAGAGAAGCTTTTGTTGTAAGAGTATTTTTCATAACGAAATGTAACACAGTATTTTAAGCAATTTAACGAGCAACAAAACAACAATCTTATAAAGGACATTTCTTATTCATTTACAGAACAAAATTAGAGCTCCAATTTCTAACTTATTTCGATTCATTTCTTTTTAACTTTCTATATTTCTGGTATTGTAAAGATACTCATAGCATAGATTCTCGAACACCTTATATTTAACTTTTAGATAATGTACCGATTATATCAACTGCAAACAGCACACGATTTAACTGCATTTGTAAATTATTTGGTAAATAGCAATTCGGAAGTAAATGATCGATTCAAATCGGTACATATCTCACATTCATTTATCTACTAACGAAGGACAATTCACACGAGTTATCTAAGTACATTAGGATTCATTCCAATCGGTCTCTGTGATCATGGCCACGTTTTCCCCTTTGCCCGGTAAGTAGTCGAACTCCCAGAGGGAATTGGCCAACACAAGAGTCTCCCCTTCTGATAACTCGAAGTTTAGAGTGTAGCAGTCGTCCTCACACGGAGCACGCGGTCTCAATTGCATAAAAGTCTTCCCTTTCAACTGAGACATGATTATCAACCCAACGTCAAGCTCCAAATACTTATATCTATGTGTATCATAGTTCTTAGACAGTAACAACCAATTAAAGTGCGAAGGAGGGATATGAGGGGACAGGAAGTAAGGTCTAGGTGCGAGGATCCTAAAGGATTTTACCGCACGAATATCGCAGTTCTGAAAGTGGACAAACCAACTTGGTATGTCGGTGTTTGTTATTCTAGACACTATTTCTTCTAAGTCCATGGGTTGGCGACCAATTCGTATGTTAGTGAGGATTCGACAAGGAACCGAGTCGCGGAGACGGTCATCGTCGCTGATCAGGCCGGTCAGGTTGAGTTCATCGCGGGAAGACCAGTCGTAGTGGGCATCCTCGACGATGACCGGTGCCCCACGGAGAAGATGGTGGTTGAACACTTCGTTGTATGAGGTGTCTGACAAGCGCGCAATGTTTTCTGGAAAAATAACAACATCACAGTGAAAATTTTGCTCTTCGGAAGTTCCAATTCAAGTAGAATTCTTATTCTTTATCGATCCCTAATCTAACAGTTCAATGCAATCGAATAAATTCAATTCAAGACGACAGATGTTTGATAAATGTAAATGAGACACGCCTGCACGCCAAATAGGTTCGAACTTATCTAATTTGAATGGAAATTGGTTTCATTCGGAGTTAGTGGCAAAAAACGCAAGCTGTTTCAGTCCAAAATCAATAAATTACTAAAAGCTTAGACTGAAGACCTTGGAAGACTTGTTCAATGTTCAAATTGCCTACCTATTATACATCAAAGATTACCTTGCATGTCTAGGTAAGTAATTAAGTTAGGTTGAAACGCTTATACTATTATATCTTTATACCTAATTTAAGTTTCAGCTGCAGTCGATATCAACTTTAATCCAGAAATAGGTATTCATGTTTGATAGCAGGAACCTACTTCATTACGAGAAGATACATTACTTTGGCCCTTCGTACACAACACGGTGCAAGTTTCCGATACCTTACGACTTCGATATCTATTGAGGCGTGCTTGTGTTCGAACCTTTATGTGTTTGTATTGCGATAGCCGCTTGGATACCGAAGTCGTAAGTCGTAAGTCGTAAGGTATCGGAAACTTGAGTCGCCTTGTTTACGAAGGGCCTTATTTTATTTCGGTTATGGACCTTTGTACACAACACGGTGCATATGTCTCCGATACCTTACGACTTCGGTATTCATTGAGGCGTGCATGTGTTTGAACCTCTATGAAATTGTATTGTAAAATTGCCTGGATACCAAAGTCGTAAGGTATAGCAGATTTGCGTCATGATGTGTACTAAGCGAAGGCGCTAAGAGTTCTGCTGATGTCAAATAGTTTCGGCCCCATCACGTGACATAGGGTATAAAGTTGAAAATTTATAAGCGACTGCTGAACGTAACGATCATTGTCGCTTGCCGTTTGGCTACAGGCCCTGATGTGGATGTATATTACATATTTTGTACAGTTGGCCTACCATGACGTCAGACAGCGTAAGTAGTTAGGTTGTGGGAAAAAGAAAGCTATACAAGACGTCTAGCACCATCTCGATCCCTGAGCGGAACCACTCACGGTTTAAGACGTCTTGGTAGCCACCAGCTCTGCCTGATCGTTCGGTTACCTACATGCAGGCGGTTAGCAGCATCTTTAATATTTTTCTCTTATAGGTGTATCTTCGATTTGTTTACTTCGTCCAACCCCAGTTGGGAGGTTAGGTAAACAGATCGTATAAAAAATTATAAACTGTGCTATTCCCTGGCCACAGCGACAATACTAGGCTGGTAGAAATTCAGTAAGAGCCTGCCGGGGTCTCGGGACTTATTTCATTACTGCGACCCCGGAACATAAAGGGCTATTGAAGGATACCGTGGATTTTAGTCAGTACAAGTCTGACAGTCCCTCCCGCCCTGCTCGGGGTGGGAGGACTCATTTGATGATTTTACCATTCTAAAAAAAAAAGAGCTGGCTAGAAACAGCGACGTGTCGCGATATCATCTCAAGACTACGTGTGACGGTGGCGGTGGCGGTGATTGAAAGTATTGTGCATTGGAATTTGGATCAGGGCAAATCTGAACTTTAAGCCATAGTGAGCTTTGAAGTAGTTAATCACAGAAGTGCTATTATCGTTACTTTTGTGACCAGGCTGTGTAAATCTACGTATTAATAATCTTCTAGGTTGTGGCTTTGCTTTAGAACGGTTGATCACATTTAAACCTACCCTGACGGTGTTGTTAACCACTTACTGGGGTTGATTCATGTTGGTTATGTAAATGTAAGGGAGTAATAAACGATACTTTTTTACCCTGACGATGACGGGGTGGTGGTCACGTTTCAACTGATACAGGTAGGATAATGCATTAACCCCAAAAAAATTAAGAGTACAAAACGAACGTATCATCTACTTCCTAATATTTATTGTAAAGATATTTCAAATATAAAAACACACTTCAATCACACCCTACTATCCAACAATTTATTGCTCTTGTGCACAATAACTACATTTATTTATATTTGTCGTGATTTTGTTTAACACCTTGTGCGTAAAAGTTTACATAATGCCATTATGGACAAGAGCATTACAAATGCGCCTTCACGGGTCGGTATGTATGGGAAAAAATACCTAAATACAGTTAAGATTCCTCTTCAATCATTCACAAAATGAACCGTTTACATTGTAAATAAAGCATTAAAATTATCAGTCACTACAAAACGTGCTTAGATGTAAATGAAAGTCTACAATGAATGGCGATCTAAAGACTGCTAGTGCTGCTACATATGCATATCCAAGACTTTTTCAATGAATCTTATATTTCCATCAGCCTAGCCATCTGAGGAAAAGAAAAGAAAAATGATTTATATCCAAGCGAATGCACAAAATTCTATCTCTGAAGGCATTTACGCTTGTAACAGTTTCATGGTAACTTTCGAGCAGTCTTGTATTTGTCGAAAAGTTTGTACGAGTGCGTCTACATTAAATTTTCCTAACAAAAGAAGAGACAAGCGTAATCACCAACAACATTCATTCAACAAAATTCGCAGAAAAAATGAAATACTTACTGACTGCTTCGCAGGCTATGCAATCCGTTGTTGACGCTCCTGCATCCACATTAGGAGGTTCCGCTGGCCGTGCAATCATACACTTGTTGTGGTACAAAGGAGTCCAGTCCCAAACTGGTAGCAATTTAATGAGGACAATCCTTGCTACAGCTGAAGCGTGCCACTTGAAGGTATCCGTCTGGCTGACAGTGTATCCAATTGCAATCCCCATAATCAAAACCAGAACCACCCTTGTCCAGCGCTTGATAGTAGCTTTCCTCACAGAATTCGTCAAAGGGCGACAAATCAAATCCATTTCTTCATCGCTCATGCCAGCTTCCTTACAATATTCGTAGAAAGAACGCACTTCGGAGTTAATTAACTCGAATTTTTCACGCTGAGACATTTTTGCCCCGTTTTTGAGACTCATCTTGATGACCTAGTCCCGCGGCGATCAATAATAAACTCGACGTTTTATTGATAGGAATGAAATTTCGCGCGCGCGCGGAAAGTTCGATTAGGTTTTTAATGTTGCAGTACTGTTCATAAGAAGTCAATGACACAGCAACATGCAAATCGACTAAATTATATATTATCAAAAATGCATCTAATTTTATCTTTTTAGAAATTAAGAATTATTAAATGTGAATTTGTAACATGTAACTTAATTAAAAACATTTGATATAATAACTTATAATAAACATTCAAAAATTATTAAATTGTATGACTTTTCTTGTATTTACGGTTTTTGGTTAAAACAAAATCGATTTTTCTTACTATTCCTTTTTTTTTCATCGACCTCTATTTATTTTGTTTTTCTTTTTTCTAACTTGGCAATACTAAAAGTCAAATACCTATCCGCCATATTGAAAGTTCTAAAGTGGGAAGTCGGTCAAACGCTGACCCTATTAGTTATTTCTATTTATTGTGTGACGGTATTTGTTAAAAAAGTTATCCTAAAATTTTCTTACACATTTAGTGATCTATTTGTTGTGATTTGAAATTAGGAAAGTGCGTTTAAACAAATTTGCAATTCGCCTAATGAATACGTCACAGCGCCATGTTGTATTCCTGCGCTGATTGCAGGCACGAGAAATCTGCCAACCCGTTTATTTTCCGGGATTAGTTCCCGAGAATAAATCGAACTGCGATTTTGTACTCAAATATATTTTAATTTATATTTGTTGGCAAATGTCAAACAACTTTAGTGGAATAGATGCATCCCTGTCATCGCATTTGAGTGCTAATTCCTAATATCTACTGCATTTTTGTGCATCCGCGAAAGTTGAAAGGACTGTGTTGTAAAAGAAAGAAGTGATAATTAGCCAAAATTCCGGTCCCTACGCGCAGACGAGAAGGTGCCTACCCGCCGGGGCAAGCAGGCGAAACGGACATGAATAACAAGCGCAAAAACCGCCAAGGGCCACCGAGGTAACTACCATTTACCATCATCTTTGAGCATCGAGGTGACATGTCTTTGTTGTTGGGGCTAGTGTCCGCTCAGTAGCGAACATTTTGTTGTCACGTTGACAGATTTTGGGAGGTTGTTAAGCATGGATACGCTGACAGTGTAAACAAAATGAGATTGTGCGGTGTTGTGTGGTGTGAGATCGGCGCGTGCGATGCGGCGCGTCGCGGCGCTCTAGTCTAGATGTTTGGCCTACTTTTGCTCCGTACTCGATACGATTAATATAGCCGTCTGATCAGCTGTTGGCGATCCCAGTACGCTAGTCGCAAACCGTACTAATTATGAACTGCATTTTACTATCTAAGCCCAACATTGCAATCTGTCACTTTCATACTAAATTTTGCTAAAACAACCAATAGCTTGATGGCAGGTCGCGTTAGAAGTGCCGTTCTCTAACATTCTGTAATAGGAAGTAAGGTAAATGCTTTTATTTTCAATCACTTTCACTAGTTTGTATGATGGTGGATATAATTACTGGCAAAAGTCCAAAGTTCTTAATTAGAATTCTCTTAATGCTGTTAATTTGTGTTTAGTGTTGGATACTGTATGAATGTTAACTGTGACTGATAAATTTTCATTTGGTGATAATGCTCAGTGATAAATGATATAATTGTGTGGTGTTGTTATAGGTTTGTTGTCCTTACATCATGTTATACACTAAGGAAGTATAGCAAAGTTTACCATTAGCTGTGAGTGCTATTACATAGTTTACGAGTTCAGACTTTCTAATTGACTGCATGTTCTAGTGCTCTTTCCGATGCTTTATCATACAGTTTGAAGTTGATTGATCTGTCATTGCTGCTCATTGTACTAAAAATATTGTTTAGAACCACAGTACCTTTACCTAGATCATAGCATACAAGCATCACAATACCCAATACCTTTCAATTGTCTTAAGTGGAAGTGAAATGGATGATTCACAATTTTCTTTAATCAATGAACTTATTGCATGTTTCATATTATTTGATGAGATAATGGTAGTATTTTATGGTATTTTTCAACTTCCATTGATAGTTTGTTGCTGACTGATTTGTTGTAATGTTTGAAACATTTTGTGATAACATCTCAAGTGTTATGTCGTAACAAATTAACAACATTGTTGTTCATGTTAATTTGTTTAGAATGTTGTGTAACTGCAGTGTCTCAATGTTTTTGAGATATGTATTAATCTGTAAATCACTTTATGACAATTCAGTTTTGTTCTGACATCTCGGTAAATATCAACAAAATCATAACATAGCTAACAAAACAAGTTTTATGATAATGAGAATTGTCATTCGAAATATTATCAGTCAATCATGTTGGTTTTTGATCTCCATGCACTTTCAAGGTTTCACGGCAAAAAACTGCTAAAACTGTCACCAAAATCATGATATTATCTCCCATCAATCATCTAATTATACTTTGTTAACACAGTTTTAGCCATTAACCTACAAATCATAAACAATATTTTACTTTTTTAATATTATCTGTAATAGCTAGCTAAACTATTTGCTATCTATGGTAGCTATTTTTATAACTTGCAGTGCAATGCTGACTTTCTAAGAAAACATGATAATTTGCAACACAAATGAGGTGTTGTGAGGTTTTTCCATACATGATGTAGATTTTTTTTTTGTATTCCATTAAAAATTGTACATCCTGGTCAATGAATTGAGGCTTTATAATTATAATATGCTTTCATTTTGATGTCATTTCTTTTAAAATAACTTCTACTGTAAGTATGTCAATTTTGGGCCTAATTTGTTATGAATTAGCATTAACATGCAAATGAAAAGCGAAGGGGTCTCATATATAATCACAGAGGTGGCATTCATCATATTTTTTTTTTATGTTAAAGTGTAACACCATATAAGACCCAGCAAGTTGGCCATGATATCTCGTACCTAACTAAGGGTATTGGAGCACTACAATACCCTTTGTCTATGGACACAGTTCTTTACCGAGTTTGGCTAAAAAGCTTCTAGATTGAAGTTTAGGAAATTGTAATCATCCTTCCTATCACACTTCCACTATCAACATATGAATATTCTAACATAGATGAGTCAGCATGCCCTCATACATTTTTTTATGATAAAACTGCTGCTGTATTGAGTAGATTCTAAATACCTTATAGCAATTTATAAATATATTACCTACTGCCATTCACACATTGTAGGTTGTTGTTTTGGTAAATTAATAGATTAGATTACAGAACCAAAGAGCAAACATAGTTTTAAATAATGAAAATCAAATAGAAAAACTTTAACCTGGAAAATTTAACTCGGCGGAATTTTATTTGAAACAAAAATAATGTCAGTATTTTGACTGTGAAACCTATGCTAAAATAATAAAGAGGTAAAGTTTGTAAGTATTTTGTAGGGAGTAATATCGGGAACTAATTTTGAAAATTCTTTCACCAGTAGAAAGCTACAGTAAAAGTAATAAAAACAAACTTTTATTTTCGAAATGCACTTGCGAAAAGACAGACTGGGTTGTTATGTTAGTAACAAACATAGATAATAATTTAATTACATTCTTCTGTAACTCTTATCAACTGTCCATCTCAATTAAGCGATGAATTCGCTCCTTTTCCATTACCATATTTAAATTACTTGTCATAAATGAACATAAACAAAGCCTAAAAGGAATATACGAAAGCATCATACCAGTTTTCTATAGTTTCTGCATACCTTCCATAAAAAGGTGTGATTTATGTACATATAATTATGTATGTAGTCCCATTTCATATCCATATTATCATTGAAATCAAAGATGCATGACCGAGAATGGTTTTAAAACATATCTTAACTGTTGTACGTGCAAGTGAGAGGGACGCAGAGTAGAAAGAAGCTTATCAATTGAAGACAAGCTAGGAAGTAGGTTATATGATGCAGTGGTCATGTTTGATTGATAAGATAACACACTCTGATTTTAATGTTACCCGTGCAAAGTTTTCTTAATATTGTCGTTATTGGATTTGAACTGTAAAATATATTGGATTATTGCTTGTAGTAAAATTATTAAATACTAGCTTTTGCTTGCAGCTAACCCGCATTAACTTCCTTATTAATTAACTGTTAAATGGGGTGAAAAGAGACTAGTCCCCGAAAAGGATCTTACAATGAATAAAGTATGGTCTGCCAACAACGTCTCATAATTTTTAGTTTTTAAGTTACTTATGGTCTGCCAACAAAGTCTTATTCGTATCATGTCATAATTTTTTATTTAAGTTAAAATCCCCTTTAAGCTGTTTTCTATTTTCACCCCGTTTTACCGTATACCACAAGAATGTCACACTGGGATAAAAAGTGACATACTGTGTTAATCCAATTACCTGTGTAAGTACCTAACTTCATTCAAATCTGAAGGAGAAAAATTTTTTCTCCTTCAGATTTGGATGAAATATTTTTCTGAAAAACATATCCATCCATCAATCCATCCTCACAAGCTTTCATGTTTATAATAGTAGTAAGTTTCACAAGTTAAGATTTATATTACTGAATGGATAGGTAGTAATCAGTCTGTTATTGTTTTCAGTAGTAATATGGTAAAACCGGAGTTCATACAAAAATTAAAAACAATAACTAAAAGATGAAATTTTTATCAATGAGCTATAGTTAATTAGTGAACTGGTTCTGTTATCAGTACCATCGTTAATTAAAGCAAATATGGGTACAATAAATAGTTAATGAAAATCTATTTATAGGTACAGTATTTTGGCATTTTTCACCTTTATCAATATAGGCAGGAATCGGCCGACAAAAGCTGTCATCTGAATTTACAGGCAATTAAAAAATCAGAAGTATTATGCTATGTTTATCTTTTAGAACAGGGAAAATTTCCAGTCTTTTTAAACAAAATTATTTCTAGGAAAACAATGAGTATAAAATTTTAGTTAAGGTGGGTCACGGAAATAATGTGATTTATATATTACTGCCAAAGGGGTTTTTTTATTTAATTAGTTCAATAGTCCAGAGATTACACCTCATATAGAAATATTAGCTGTTCAATTTACAATTATGTTTATTAGTATAAATATTGATTTTGTCTAAAATAACTGTCCCTTAAAGCTATTTTATTACTAACATCTATTTCTATAATACATTACTTTTCTAGTTACAAAAACATGAATGCTACAATAACATTACCAAACAAATTTTTAACGAGAATGTTTGGAAAGTGACAATAGCTGCTTATCAGGCTAATAAAGTAGATTATTTATGACCTGTCACTCGCAACTTCACAAGTATAGCCATTGAAAGTGTATCGGATACTTGAGTTTTTGTCAACATTTTCTTTTTTAGTTTACGCTAGAAACATTTTTGTTTGCATATAAAAACTTTTTCGTTTCCATTGAGTCATCATTTTGGCATTGATTGAAATAATGTGTATCAATTTTTGGTTGTTTATTTTTGTGTCTTACTAGAAGTTATGTATTAGGATAAATATTGATAGAGTTCAATGTACGGAGAGTAAAAAAATATACAACGTGAAACGCCAAAAGCGCAAAATCTCTCGTGGGATAACTCAGCCCATGTTACTGAACAATTTTTGTTCTAAGACTTTTGGAAATTCGCAAAAAAAAATGGTTTTTCATACAGATGTGCCCAACCAATTTCTCATTTTGCATGAAAAACCATTTTTTTTTGCGAATTTCCAAGTCTTAGAACAAAAATTTTTTGCGAAATTTTTCACTTTTGGCGTTACAAGTTGTATAGAATTGCTATAAAATTGATCGTTATCGATTATCTTCTCTGTTGCTTGAGTAGCACAATAGAATAGTCCATTTTATGAATTCTGTGGCATTGCTGAAAGGCTTTTTTAGATCCCCAACCACCAGCAAACAAACCTACCCCATTCTGTAAAATTCTGTACTTACTTTTATTTAATTAACTCTACAGCAATTCTACCTATTCAACCAAGAATGGACAGAGTTATTTCTAAACAATCTGATATTTTTTGGCCTGAGATGGCACGATCTGAATAGACTCATTTCTTTTCTAAAGTTTTAATATGGCCATGCTTAGGATAACAGAAATCTTTTTTTTTCTTGTCCTTTTTCCCGTCAATAAAACCCGTTTCTGATGTCATTCTGGCTGCCGGGATAACAGTGACAACCGTGACCCTGGTACATAAAGGGTTTTCGAAGGAACACCGTGGATTTTAGTCAGTACGAGTCTGACAGTCCCTCCCGTTCCAGTCTCCAGCTCATTTGGTGATTTTACCAGGAGAAAAAAAAACGCATGCTGAAGGAAACTCGCTATGACAGATTATCGGCATAACCCTGAAGATTAATCTGTGCAGTTATTATCCAAGCTCCTCTAGTGCAGAAAAATCTCAAATGCAGGCATAATTTAACTATGATTATAGGTTGCAATCCAAAGCACTAGTCTCTAAGGTCATTGCAGACAGCTGTAAGTCACTGATGGAAATTTTATGTCTGTTTGATTACATTCGATAATAACGTCTTTAAACATAGCTTGCCCTTCAATTATGCCGCCTTTAATTGATTACAACATGGACTTTTCCTTGAATTAAATAATTTATCCTAGGTAGGTGCTGTTTCAGATTGACTCTATTAGACCATTATTTTACTAAGACTGTAATTGTACTCTATCTTACTACTTAGTGGTACATATCCTTATTGCAGTGTTTCCCAACCTGTGGTCCGCGGACCCCTGGGGGTCCGTGAGTATATGTATGGGGGTCCGCGGTGTCATCTCTGGAACATACATAAATGCAAATATCTTGTAATCGCTACGCTTAGTTAGCACGGCGAACGTGCGCCAACGTGCGGTGAGCGAGACTAATGAATGATGTGAGTGAAATAAGTGCGTGAGTAGGTATATACAAAAGTTGGTTAAAAACAAATACAAAAACAGATTACAAGTCGAATCTGATTTGAGATTACAATAAAATTAAATTACTATTTTATTAAGGGGGTCCGTGAAAACTGTGCTTTATTTCCTGGGGGTCCGTGGCCGAAAAAGGTTGGGAAACGCTGCCTTATTGCATGATACATCTCCATACACATTGTTATCAAACCAAAAAAATACACAAAATTCTTTTCTATCATAGACTAGAAATCCCAGCTCTAAATTACCTACTCTATGGCACGTTATTTTGCAATCACGAAGTCTGCTATGAGTTTAGGCCCTTCTTTTTTCAATGAGTACTCCCACCCTGAAGAGCAGAAGGGACTGAAAGACTTGTACTGATCGGAAATCGCACTGCGACGTCTGTCGCCGTCTGCGTCTCTCGCGGCGGTTGTGTCGTGAGAGGCTGTCCTCTCCCTCACGTGTCCCGCCTCCTCCTTCGCTAGCATGACTGCTTCGCAGAAGGAGGTGTCAAATTTTGTCATAGTCTCCCATTGACACCACATTCAAAAGCCAGACTTTAAAACCTTGCATTTCTAATTCCTCAAATAGTTTACAAATACAAAGCTAGAATCTTCAGCATGACTACAACCTATTTTCTACTATGTTTGAAACAATGGCAGATCACGCATAGCATCGTACTTGTTATAGGTCAAGGGTGAGCAGTACTGTTTGATGACAATGTCATAATTCATTATTATTCACGTCCATGTTACATCATGGCAGTTTGTATAGAACCTACTGTATTACCTACATAACTACCAGAATATTTAATTTTGTTTCTGAAAATATCTAAGTAGATGGTAATCGGTAAAAATATACTTGAGATTTTGTCTAAGTTAAAGTCATTACGATAGTTAAAAAATAACATAAAAGTAGTTTTTATAAAGGTACGACAACATCAATGTTAATTTTTAAAGGCGTATTAAGTCCTGATACTCGAATTTTAAACCATTTTTGTGGAAAAAAAATTTTAACACAATCAAGCAGGATTTGAATCTGAAACCTTCTCATTCAGCACACCAGGCGCTGTTATAAAAAACTATCACAGTCAGGTACTGAACAGAGTCGTATTCTTCATTTAATTTTAACGTCTTGTAGTTACGATAATAAATGCATTATTTATTTATTAGCTTAAAAGTCATCAGTTCATTACTCATCATAAAAGTTTTAAAGCTTATAATATTGCGGAAATAAGATTCAGATTCAGGTAATGAAAAAAAAAAAACTAATGGTCGAAGATTATCACACCGGATTTAGTAAACTGATATTTACATCCTGTCATAGAAAAATAATCACAATTTTATAATTTAAAATATCAGCTTAAAACATTACATTTCACTTAGCATTGCAATGTTCACAACCATGCTGGCTTTCGCCTAAGTATGTAAATCAGTTGCCAGTCCAATCAGCATGTGGCTAAATATCAATATTTGATTGTGAATTCTTTGCTTAGCATTCTACTAGATCTCCTAACGAGTATTTAAGCTTTCCTCTTATAGTTATAATAGTGAAATCTTTGCAATAAATTATATGGTATTCAAGTTTAACCTGTACTATCGGACATACACTTAAAGTTGTACATCTTGTATTAGTACTACATCTTATTTTTTAAAACGTTACCCCTATATTAGGAATTTTTCCCGTAGTCCGTGGATGCGTTTACAAACATTTAGAGCTTTTATCGAAAGCACTGCCTATTCTTCTTTTCGAACATTATAGATTTTATTTTAAAAATCAAACGATTCCTTCGCGGCTAAAATCCACCCAGTTCCTTCCATCTTGGCGTTCAATCCCGCGATCCTAAATTTGATAATTCACATTTATTATCATAAAATACTTGTCGGAATTTATACCAGTTATAGATTAATATCATAAGCGTGGCAGCAAAATAAACTACAGGAGATAGGCAAACCAAGTAGGTACTAGGTACCTAATTCAATCTCCTACACACACTACCAGTTACAAGCTATCAGTAGGTACTAGGTATATAAAAATTAAAATAAAATCTAGAAATTAATATAATTGAAGAATACAGCGTTCATCATGAAGGCCATTCTACAACAGGAATCCGGAAAACATTTTCGCACGTGTCTAGGATATTAACAGGAATGTAAAATGTTGCTAACTAAACTTTTGCCCATAACTGCCATCACTAACCTTGAGACAACAATAAAACCTTATTTGTGCACTAGCCAATGACAAACTGAGTTTTAGTTTTACGTCCATCATAGATTTCAAAAGTCACCTTTTTAGTCTTAAATTTTGTCAAAATGTAGGCCTTTAATAATGAGTTGGTTTTTTGTTATCTGGACATTTTGTCGCCTTTAAACATTTAATATATGGTTGACCGAGCTTCGCTCTGTTTTTAAAATGTCTATATCTTGGGAACCAAGCTTTTCTCGAACCTGGGACCTTGATAAATCGATTTCTTGAACCGAAAAACCCCTAATCTGTAACTTTCATGAAAATCCTTGGAGCCGTTTCCGAGATCCTGATTATATATAAATATACAAGAATTGCTCGTTTAAAGATATTAGTTTTACTTACAAAAAGGACGTCCTATGACAAAAAAATTAGTGGAACTATAATAAAATCGTCCATAAAGACATAATTATGCACAATGCAAAGATTCTTCAGACAAAACTGTCAATGCTTCTTCAAGCTTGTGCAGTTTTAAAAATACGATTACCCAGTACCTGTCTCGGATCGGTAGCTAATACTTGATATCATAATCAATACCGCTTGATATCAATCATACTTGAAACAAAAACATTGTTGTATTTTGTACACACACATCTTTCATTTGTTTTTGTCTGAAATTTAAAGGGCTTCACACACAGCAGCTATAATGTAAAGATGTACATTATAGCACGATACATCTCATTACATCTTTCCATAGAAATCGTCAGGAAACCACGCACTACCGCTATAATGTATATTTTTACATCTTCGAATCTTAAGATACAGAGCAATACGAAAATATACATTTAAATTTCGATACATCTTGTCCTGTTGTGTGTGTGATACATTAAGATAATTTAAAGCTATACATCCCGGGATGGGGATGGTAATGTACATTAATATACTTACATTATAGCTGCTGTGTGTGAAGCCCTTTAGTAAAAGGCTTTTAACAATACTTTGACAGTTCTGTAATTAACGTATGAAGTTTCGTGTTGGAAAATGAGTATGTCACGGGAATCAATATACAAAGTGTGACGGAAAATCTTTAAGGTGTTGAGTCAGACTAACATACACAGACAACTTTCCCTAAGGAAAAATGCGTCGAAAAAATTAAATTTCGATTCTTCGTACCATTTTTGCGTCATTTGGCAAATAGATTTTGGTAGAAATGTCTTTAGTTTCATGGAATCACCACTTAACAAATATTGCGCTTTTTCTATTTCAAACATGGTATCGATCGTTGTTCCCAGCTGTCATAATTATATCTAAGGCCAGAAAAAGCCTTGCAAAGCCATTATCATTTTTGGCCAGGGAGGTATTACAACGTCTTAAAAACCAGGCTTGTTCCGGCGAGTGAAAGTGACAGAGCTATTCAAGTCGTCTAGCGCCATCTCCTTCACTCGCTGGAACAAGCCTGGTTTTAAGACGTAATACCCCCCCTGTACTCAAAACATGGTCATTTTGCAGTCCATTCACAAAATACGCTAATAGTTTTCCCGACAAAGCAACAAAACTAAACATGGCATTCACATCATAGAACGTTTGAGAAAGTTGTATTTATAAACACTAAAGACTGACACAGCTGAGCAGTGAAAGTCATCGCAAATGCAATAAATTGTTCCATGTCTGTTGCTGAACACTTTACAATGCAGAAATCGTTAGTGCACAATGATATAGTATTTATCACTGATGCATAGCCTTATTTCGACCTGGTTCCACCATTTAAGCTTTTCCTCAAATGATTCAGGCAATACTGATAATGCCTTAAACCGCAAAAACCACATAATCCCGTAATTGAGGTATTGCTTCTAGTTTAAATACCGTTGCAATTAAACAGATTTAGGCATTGAACAAATCGAAAACCTGTTTCTGAAGATGCTGTCATCGTTGCGACAGTGACCAAATTATAATTTGAACGAGACTTTCATTAGTATTAATGCAGTATTAGTCTAAAAGTTACGTCCTAAGTTTTTTAGAGAATTTCAGGATGTTAGCAAACTAAATTAGTTTAAACACTTTGTTCTAGTTATACAACATGCAAGTATACCTACCTATTTTTGAACACCTGAAGAACACATTTTCCCAGTTAATTTAACTGAAGTGGGATGATGTAACCGCTTTTAAGACACGTAACTGTCTTGATGCGAAAATTCTGCGCACCAAAAAAATCCAAGGGCACCGCTTTTCAGTGTAGGTCAGTGACCGGACTACCGGAGTAACGTAAATACTAAAATCACATGATTACGCTAAATGCTTGGTTCAATCGCCTTTTAAAACATGAACGGTATACTAGATCTACCGTAGATTTTTGTCACGGTAGTTAAATAAGATTAGCTGCTTCAATTTTACTTTTGTTCTGATTTTCCGTAGGTATGACGATCAATCTTGTAAATAATGAATAGAATGTTATCTATGTCATCAAATCGCCATTATTAGGCTTGCTTGAGCCGTGCAAGTTTGTTAATTTGAGTCGCCGAAGTCACACAATTACACAACATCGCTCTGTCTTCTTCTTATTATTTCTGTGTCTAGATTACGCCCTAACCTTTATCACCGTAGACAAGCAATAAAAGTCCATTGTGGAAATCATTACTTTTTCTGTCAACCAAGTAATACTTGACGGACAAGAGTTGTTTTCACGGAGGACTTTCTACGTCCACAGCCTTACTGCCAACTTTATGCTGAAACTGGCCTTCTATCCATTGCCATAGGATCATTGGAATATTAACCAAATTAATATAACACAGCTCTAGAGCACAGCCAGTTTGCGTCATGTTGTAAGTATGGCGGACTACGACAGAAACTCATAAATCCGAGGAAACTATTCTCGCCGTTTTCTTCCTCTAGAATCTTCTAGATTCTTCTTCTAACGTGTTTCTTTGTACCAGGTCACCACGAGGTCGAGTGGTGCCAGAGGGCGTGTACAACAACGCACACTTCATGCACGCCGCGACGTCGCACGTAGGCGACATCGTTCAGGTGCTTACGCAGTCAGGCAGCCTTTGGGAAGGCGTCTTTAAAACTTTTAGCGCTCAGTTTGAGGTAAGTCCATATGACCATAAGTTAAGCTACGGAAGGTAGGACTTATTCTCCAGGAATTCGTCGTGTTCGGCGCTTTTCTGGTGGCGCCATTGTTGATTCAGGATTTAAAAGGATGCAGTGGTTTCAAATTTAAATGTGTGGTGTTGTAATGCAGCAAGAAATAGTGCTTTAGATGCGCTTGAACAATGAAATTGCTGAGTAGACTTTGGACAATAAACAACAACCAATGACCAGAAAAAAGAACGCGAAAAGCAATAGCCATTCATTTCTACATTTCATCGTCTGCGCAGTTTTTGAAATTGGAAATGCTGTCAGTAGACCTGCGTCGCAATTGGTGACGTACGGTGATGTATATATATCGCAGCGAAACATTGACCTAATAGAGGAAGTACACCCAAGGCTGTAGTTTGTTGTAGAATGCACTAAAACTTACGCTGTGCTACTCATAATGTTTGATGCACTTTTCTCTAAGGTCTTAGCTTACTTCTTCGAATAGGTCACCGTAGCTAATCCAAAGTGTTATGTATCTACAGCCAGAATTATATTATGTGTCTAGCACTGAACATTTTACTAAGAAATACTGTATTTATTTCACGTTTCCCAAACGGTGTTCACATTTACGTCACAGTTTACAACAAAAAGCCATTTTCCTTAAAATAAATATGAACCCTTTTCGACCCTCGCTAATCCTATAAAACTTAAGGAAAGAAGCCTCAAAATGTGACAACTTTACCCCCAGCTGTTAATAAGGAAAACTCATTTGACAACTGTCTCGAAATAGAATAATTAAAATACCCGGATGAAAATAGAACAACGTAATAGAAAAATTATAATATCCGGACGAAAATAGAATCCTGAAATAGAATAGGTAATGTGTACAACTGGCGATTTCAGGGTTCCGTGTCGCATAATAACTAATGCCACGTGTTTTGTTATGTCCGGAGTGTTAACACGCCAACCATTGACTGTTAGCCATGCATCAAGGTACATTTAAATGGGTACTTGTATTTAAATTGCAATATGATAAAGTTTGTAACTGAGATCAGGTTGAACTTTGAAGGGGTGACCACTAAGACCCCTCCGTCCTTCAGAAAGTACGTTAAGCCGGTTGTTTTGGAGACCTGAGGTCTTCGTCTAATCCCTAAAGTTCCTACTAAATATTTCAAGAGTAGGTAATTTATTTTCACTAGGTGACGTGATAAGGACAATGATCTTGAAATGACTGATACCGATAAACCAAAGTTTTTTGCTCTATCACGATACTTATTTGTATTATCATTTTCGCTAGTTTCTCAAAAGGCTTGTCAAGAGGTTTTGTTTAATGTTTTTACATGGTACTATAATCACAAATCGTGTAGCCATGATTACGCTAATGGCCATTTAAATATTTTGTTCAAAAATGTGAAAAGTAATAGATCACTTCTGTGTAGAAACGAGACAAGGCGTTTCCAAACAATCTGTGTGGTCGTTGAAAGATTGCCAAAGAAAGGAACTAGACTCTACAAAGAAAGAATGAGTGAACCAAATGAAATGAATTGTCGCTATAATCACAAAGGTATATCCGCTTATGATGATGATGCCATTTAGCCGATTTCGACCACAGCGACAGCAATCGATGGCTTTTAGAGTGGTTGAGAGCTTTGATATGCCCTTTCATGTGCTCTCCAGTGACTTGCATATCCAACTTTTGCCGTAAAACTCCGAGCACAAAGTGGACATGTAAGAACACCTTCGATGACTATGGCTATCCGCAGGATAGACACTTTTACTGTATACTAAGATTATTTGCTTGTATTTACTGTAAATCCCTCATCATTTTTGTCATGCAACTGCCCATATTTTTCAAGACTGAGGAAGTCTGCAATAAATTGTTAAGAACTCTTATTATTTTTGTTTATTTGCCTGACTTATCTCACCCCTACACCCCTAGACAAAGTGCCCATTTCTTCCACTTCTCTCGATGTAGTTCTTTGTCTCGTCAATTCAAAAAACATCCATCAAGGTGTGTCCATCTGCGGTCTACCGCTGCTAATTTTTTTTATTGAATTAATATAAAGTTCGTCTTTCATTTGTGCTCATTATTCAAATTGAGCCCTAAAATTAGATGTCTGGCAGACTTATTAAGCTCTCAGGTTGACAAAGGGAATTTTAGCTCGAGTTAAAATTGTCACTAAAATATGCGTTGCCCTAGCGAGTCATTATACGAATAAGAACATCAGGCGCGTGTCTTTACATTACCTACATTAAAATACACGATTTAAATGATAATGATATTGGTTTTTAATGATAATATAATTCGTTTGGAACAGACATTCATTGACTAATTAGCTTGTATTTTGATTCAAAATATATCAGTCTTAACCAGACAAAGTTTACGTTTTTGTGTAATTCATACCATGTGCGTGCATTAAAAAATTACACGAATACTAAATTTAAAAACGCAATATAAATGCCAGTTGTAAAATTGATAAATGATCGAATGTATTGCGTGTGCTACTCAATTCGGGAGTGAAACAATAACGATTAGAATGGTATGTGTGAACTGTCGACTCGTTCTTAGCATTGTAAAACTACCACACTAATTGCCGTTTATTTTAGTACATAAAAACTATTTTTTGGTCGTTTTCTTACAACGATAGCTGTTGCTGGGCATTAAATAACGTATGACTGATGATTGACAGCACAAAACAGGTTTAAATATTTAAGAAGTTAAGTTAGAATTGAATGAGTCTAGAAATAAACCATTGGAGTATTGTGTAACTCAGGAAATGGAGGAAACAAACTTGTAGCGCAGCCTGCAGGTCCCGGGGCGCAGCCTTGTTATTATATAACGATAAATAATACAGTAGGAACGACCCCAGCTGACGTAAATGTGCATAGATTCATCCTGAGTCAGTCTCACCGCGCCCTCCACGCGACTGCCAGCCGGCCGGCGTCCGTCGAAACAGAGCTTAGCGTTGCACAAAAGCTACCAATTCAATTACATAATCAATCTTTATGACCCAATCAATATATTTTTACTCGTGTAAATTGACACATTGCTCGTGAGCAAAGAAAATAGGCTAAGTTCCAATCGAAGGCTGATAAGGCCACGGAATTTACGTCCGACCACAGATCTTAAACATTCTAACCAATGCAGTGCTGATAACCTATTTTAAATACTTCGAGCTTGCATACCATATGTTTTAGCGATTGTTTTGCATATTGCGATATACATTAACATTTACGGATTACGTAATTTGATGATGGATTCATTCTATTGACAAAATTATTTGGTGTGTGCGAAATAAAATGCATCAGAGTAACGCAGCAGTTTGTGTTATCTGCGCTTGGCGTGACCCCCACGAAACTATGAAATGTAGGTCGAATCAATAAACGCATTGTAGCGCGCTTTTGGGCATTTTAAAAACGATTTTGTCGTTGGTGTCACCTGCGAGAAGTGTGAAGTGATGAAAGTGATGCTCTGCTTCCCGTGAGGGTTTAATAAATACTAAGTTTTGTGTTAGTGACGAGTTTTCATCCTGTGTAGTGGTTTCTTCGATTTGTTACACAAAGGACGGTCTGGCTTTGGCTCAGTACAGTCGCAGTTCTTTGAACTTGAGTGGTGTAATATGTGAAAAGTGCAATGTAGCATCGAGTTAGTTAGATTACCAGCTTATTTGGGAGTGCTCATACCCCGCCGCCAGTGGACATGCGCGGTAAACCAGCTGATTTTATGCCTGCCATTTTGAGCTTTGGAAATTTATAGGGGAGCTTTTTTATTGCAAATGGAGTAGAAACTTCAGCGCATGTATCTGAGATATCAGTGAACTTGAAAAACGATTTATCTGAAAAGTTGTCAGTGTCTAGCGTTGAAAGTATATCATCGAAACGATTTTCTGTGGGGATTATATCTGTGTAGTAGTTACGGGATGCATTTCCTGGTATTGGTTGGCGTTTTAATGTATTCCAGTCATCTTGATGGATGTCTGTCTCACACGGCCGGAGATTCATAGCTCTTACTGAATAGATGGCGCTGTCTGCCTCGATTCCCAGGGCATTCACGTTAGGGCCCGGTTAGTGTTTCTATGTCATTGCCTTTTATTTGCCCTGATCGATAAATAACTGCAAGTTTTTGTAATGTCGGAATACCAATTTATTTTGAATAAATAGCTGTCTGTGCTGCTGTAGTGGTGTCATCCATTGATAATGTATTTGTTCAGTAGGTAAGCGTTGATTGATGTATTGTGTTGTAGTTGTATGAATGGGGCATCGTTGCAGCCATGCTGTATAGATAGGGCGGTTCATAGATAATGGTTTTTATACACAGGCGGTATAATTTAAAAAAATAATATTAGTATTGAAATTTGTTTTAAAACAACTCTGAAAAGGGTATTTTATTAAAAACTTTTTTAATTAATTAAAATTCCCAAAACATCAGCTAATTTTAGTATAGTTTTCGAAACATATTTCGCGGTTGAAATGGTAATTTTTATCTGTGGATTTTAATTGAAAGTCTGCGATAGCTAAACTAATATACTTAAACCACAAATAAAACCAACTTTTCAGAATTACCCTAGCAAATTAACCGCGTCTAGCTCTTTGATCAGATAAAACAAACTATCTAAAATTACTAATCAATCTCGGTAACAAAACTCCCGCCCCTGACTAACCCTTCGTTTGATAGATCAAATTAAAAGGCTCTAATTGGAAATATTGAATAAAAGGGCTCGCTAAGCTCTAGATTTGATCCAGCTCCCTAATTTGAAACGGCCAATTAAGAAGCAGTGCACTAAAGTCATTTCATAGACCTTTGACAACGCAAATAGCAACTTTATTTTCACGTGCATAAAAGTCACTGCCAACCTTACCGCATTATCAGTATCTGCAATTGAACAGCAACCTTCTAACAAAGAAAATAAAGGTCAAAATCTAAAACAAGTGATAGACTGCAAGTCTGCAAGGGGTACAGGTGGGGACGTTTGGGATTAAATATCGAGGGTCCACCCATTGTCAGTACACTGCTATTAATTTAATGGTGTCCACTCATTGTCGTTTTATGAAATACAGCACTTGAAAGGGATGTTCCTGGATTAATTTTGTCTGTTTGGTGTGTGATTTTCTCTTAATCAGGTTTATTGTTAGGAGTCTTTGTTTACTACGAAGCATCGATGCTAGGAGTTTCATTTTGCAGTGTTTCTCGTTCACGTATGAGTAATCTTTCACGGTCACCTGTTTGTGACTGATGATGCATCACGCTAGTGTTTAAATTTGCCTTTGTACATCCTTCAAGTGAACTCATACTGCTTCAGTGATGGCCAATAAAATTAGTCTCGTCCTCATCTTTCGTTTTTCAAGGCTGTTGATCGAACTAAACCAATGTTTCATGAAAGAGATTAATAAATCCACCAATTCTCGTTTCCGGGTTTTCCACGGCATGTCTTTTTTTTTGCAACTTTTCAAATGTGTATTTTCCCGAGTAATCATCTACCATTCGGCATCCATGGCCTGCAAAATCCCATAACATTATATCCAGCATTCCAAATGGTTTAAGATAATAAAGCAAACATTTTACTCCTACATTTCCAACCACCTGAAAATAGCTCAAAACCAAACAAAACCTGCAGCGGAAACAAACGTCGACCTCAAAGCATTAATGTCCGTTAATGCAACGAAAACGATCAAGTCAGTCAGACGCAG
This sequence comes from Agrotis segetum, assembly GCA_036375495.1. NCBI lineage: Eukaryota > Metazoa > Arthropoda > Insecta > Lepidoptera > Noctuidae > Agrotis > Agrotis segetum. The sequence continues at coordinate 8,963,572 of JAQSVV010000039.1, forward strand.
GCCGACCTTCACACGGTACGCACGTCGAGACGGTGGAAATTCCTGGCCGATGACACATGTTAATTGACTCTTGTTTTACGCTTTATCCAGCCTTTATGAATGCAAGGCAGCGAACTTGCGAATGAACGCGTGAACCTTGCGCACGCGACGATTTTTTTGTTTTTGTTGATGGCGCGGGCGGTTAACTCGCTTCGTTAGTAGCTAATTATTTTCTTTTGTTTATGGATAACCTTGTTTACGTCTTTACGATCGATTTAATTCAGCTGACCGATGTGCCCCTGATAGAAATTTGACCTCTCTTCCAACATTCAAAACCACGAAATGTTCTACGCTTCTCGACTATAGCCGATTGCTGCAACCTTTATTTTGCACAAGCTTTCCCAAAAATCAGTGGTAAAAGATACTTTTAAAACTTCTATTTCTAATAAAGGGCTCATGTGTTCATAAATGGGGAGGAAGAGGAAGGCAAAAAAAAATATGGATGGATTGTTTGAGGAATGATATGAAGGATAAAAAGTGAATGATTCTGTGAAATCTGACAGGAGGGAATGGATGAATAAAATGTGTAGCGCCGTCCCCAAGTAAAATCAGTTAAGGGCAGGAAGATGAATAAAGGGGTCGTACGGTTCTGCCCAAAAATCCTTATGTGTAAAGAAAAACCTTACTATGAACACGAAAGATGCATGCATAGTATGTATATTTGTCTATAGTAAGAATCAAGGCCTTTGCCATTGTTTCGCTCAGGTCAACGGTCGTTCGAACTGTTAGCACATGTATATTTTTGGGAGTGACATCTGCGCTATCCAAAATACCCATTTAATGATAAAGAATGACATCGATATAGAGTACATTCACTTCTATGACAAACTATTTGACGACATTGTTTTATCTTTGTATTTTTATGTTAACATCTATACATAAATGTGTCTACATTGTCATTCATGTTTATGGGGCTAAGACACGTATTCGAATAGTTTTGACTTCAAGAGAGGCTTTAACCTAACCAAAGTTTTTAGCTGAAATGGTTTTTTCTTCTTTGGATTCTCCTTGCCGCATTGTTGGTCTTATGGTCGATATTGAATGAACATGAAGGTTTGGTTTTGATTTCAAGATTAGGCTTAGTACTAGTCTTTATTGATTTATGCCAGGTTGATGGTAATCAACTTGTCTACTAGTATATGGATGATTTTCTGATATCAATCTTTTCATAGTATAAAACAGAGTCGCTCAAGTATGTGTGCACGTGCATAACTTTCGAATAACTGCACCAGATTAGATAATTGTTTTTGTTATTTCAGGCCAAGTTTTGAACCTATGCGAAGCCGGCCGGCTTCTACTAGACATCTTAAATCTTTAAACGAGCAATTCTTGTATATTTATTTATATATAATCAGGATCTCGGAAACAGCTCCAAGGATTTTCATGAAAGTTACAGATTAGGCGTTTTCGGCTCAAGGAATCGATTTATCAAGATCCCAGGTTCGAGAAAAACTCGGTTCCCAAGACATGCTCGGTCAACCAGATATTGTAAATTAAATTGTGAACATTATTACTTCATTTACCAGCTTAGACATTGCAAATTGCGTAATGTGACGCTCATCCAATTAGTGAACACTAGCCAAGTAGCTAGAGTATTACTTAATTACAAATTCCAGTTTCTAAATAATCTCTTACAAAACAGAAGCGATGCTGTTTCCGTGTACCATATTACTGATACACAGGAACAGATACTTTGATAACGGAAATGTATACAGATTCGGTGACCTCACTGATATTCGGGTTTACTGCTGAAATATTAATACTGTGCTGTTACTGATAAGTTGAGATTTTAAAGCTAAATAGGGCGGTGAAACTTGTTTTTTTTTTTTTTTAACGGAACGGAATGTTGTACTGCAATTTATATTGCAATAAAAAAGAATATGTTGTCTCGGTAAAATTTAGGGCACGCAGCATTTTCACACAAATAAAAGTAAAGATTAGCCCTTAATTACTCGCGTGGGGTATATCTAACCCCACGGCGTATTTGAAGCGTCTTATCTCCGCCATTTTTAATGCTACCTCCGTGCCGTTCTTAGTAGCTGCCTAAATACCTTCCTCCGCCAAGAATCAGTCACGAGCGCCGCTCCATGTCGTGTGGTTGTGTCAGGAGATCGCGTCTGGGGTATATATTGCCCCACGCGAGTATTCGTGCAACTTTTTTTGGACGAGTGAGTATTTGTATTTTTATTTTTCAATGTGTAGTACATATACTAAATGGTTCGTTTTTTTTACTTATCTTTGTTTTCTGTTTTGTTCTAGGTTAGAACGCCAAAAATGACAAGTAAGCGACTTTCTGACTACCAGATTGTTGAGCGTATATTGGAATACAACGAAGAAAGCATCATAGATAGTCCCGATGAAGATGAGGTAGACGAGGACGTGATTCAGAGTGAACACAACTCAGAATCTCAAGAAAGTTGATAAAAAAATAAGATTTATGTATGCCGAATGCCACCAGCAAGTTTGTCACGACCATTCCACTATGATATAAGATAAATGTATTGATTAAAAGAGTTCCTAAATTTAATGTTTCATCTTTAAAACTTTATTACAATGTTGATAAAAGATAGTATTATAATTTAGAACAATGTTGTCTTTTTCTAATTTTTATAATAAAAATAAAAGTATGTCATTAAAAATATGTTTTATTGTACCTTTAAAATTGGGGTTAAATATACCCCACGCGAGCGTAAGTGTAACTATATGGACGCGAGTAATTAAGGGTTAGAAGTCGGTTCATAAAAATAACACAATAGGTAGTAAGTACACAACGGCTGTGCTTAAATAGGCTCATGGGTTATAATAGGTGCCATTATATCTTTGAAATACCATAAGCATAAGTTTCCTACTAGGCTACTATCATACTTAAGAAAATAGACATTTTAACACTAGGTACACAGAGCCTTTTCACTTAGTTTGTAAAATGGTCTAATTCAGCGATTCTCAAACCTTTTTTGATGGTGGAACCCTTTTGAAATGCGAAATTTTTGACGGAACCTCAAATTAAAGGAAAATTGCAATCGTTAATAGTAGATAGTGTAAGACATTCTCACGACTCCGGCAGGCATCTGGAATTACTGGGTTTCATCAGTTTGCTGCAAGCTCCTGCCATAATCGTCGTAACTACCTAGTTCTTTTTTTTTTCCTAACTATTCGCGCTTTCCGAGGCACGGAGGAAACTCCCTATGAAGTTGGTCACCCATCCGCGGACCAAACTCGACAAGCGCTGCTTAACCCAGAAGATCGGCCTGTGCGACTAATTATTAAGCCAGGAGCTCCTCCAATATGAAAATCAGAACGAGAAAAGAACTCATTTATCTATCTCACTCAATATAAAATATGGCTTCCCTTCCAATCATCAAGACAAACATAAAACATCACAGATTTCCTGAAATACTATCGCTCATACATGCATTGTTATTATCAATAACTTCCCATGTAATACTAGACTGTATCTACATAGTAATACAGTTTAGATTATAAATATCACGATGAATGTTCCTGGAATAATTGAGATAAGCAGTAAAGTTGTGGTGCGTTGTTTTATGGCGATGCCTAGTGCCCGTTAAAATTATCGGTTTTGTGTGGGACAAAGAGATTTGTGAGTCTTCTGTTCCATCAAAGATATTAATTATCAGTATTTTCTTTCTGGGCTGAATAGTGCAGGCACCAAAGAACAGTACAAAAATTACGGTCGAGTTTCGGATACTCAATACGAAACTCGACCGTAATTTTTGTAAGCGATGCGACTGGGTGACTATTTCCACGGGTAGTCATCAGGTGAATAGGCGCTAGACGACTTGTATAGCTCTGTCTCTTTCCCACAGTGAACCTACTCTCGTAAGCTTTTCTGAATTTCTTAACAGGGGGATAATTACAACGTCTTAAAACCAGGCTTATTTCGGCGAGTGAATGACAGAGCTGTAAAAGTCGTCTAGCGCCATCTCGTTCACTCACTGGAACAAGTCTGGTTTTAAGACGTTGTAATACCCCCCCAGAATGCTTTCCTCACATTTTGCATGCTCTACTCCCTTTTGGCGCTTGCTCTTAGACGTTTGCTCCTTGATTGTCAGTTATTGATGCCTTGCCCATTCTATTTGGGGTCGTCAAAACATGTTTTCTTCTTCCATTCTCCCCTGTCAGACGTCAAGGCATCAGTTTTACTCCTTTGTCTTTCACAACTTTCTTTACACAACCCATCCATCTTTTCCGTCCTTTTTGTCTTCATCCATTCATCCATCAGTCCCCATTCATATCCGTCACTTCAACCTTAGAAGACCGATGATATAACAATTAGATATGAGCGCCGCGCCGGCGCGCCGCCGCCGCCGTGATTTTCCCCGCGCCGCCGCCGCCGTCGACAGGCGTCGGCGCGCCGAACCCGAGCGGGCGGCGTTCAGTTTAATCTAACACGCTGATCAAACCGAACGCACGATAATAAATGCTGGCAAAACGGCGGCACTAGACGTAGACGTTTATAAAACGATACTCTTTGACATTACAATTTCTGTGTTGTCCAAGTTATCAGCAAACAAACACAGTTTTTGTAGGACCTATTTTGGTCAGTTGGTTGTAAATATAAGGGAAAAAAACGAACAGATGATGAGCACTCATCAAGGCTTCTTTTTTTTAGCGTGGTAAAATCATCAAATGAGTCTTCCCACCCCGGGTAGGGTGGGAGGGACTCTCAGAGTCATACTGACTTCCACGGTGTCCTTCAATAGCCCTTTCCCGGCAGGCTTTGTCTTTCTAGACGGGGGCCCCGTCATCATACTGATGCTCTTTGAGACGCGCGTGGAACACAGCGCGCCGACGACCCGGGCATGGTCCGTGGTCGGACAGCGAGTTGTCCTGTACTCGCCGCCCTCGCCTACGGTGGCCGAAGATCGTCTTGCGATGTCCGTTGCCGTGGGCGTCCACCACTGCGGCTGGGACGAGAGGACGCTGTCTTCTCCCTCACGCGGCCCGCCTCCGCTTTCGCGAGCATGACTGCCTCGCAGATGCAGCATGGCCGCGACCAATGCCGGGGTGCGAGAGGTCTCCGCCTTTCGCCGTCGTGAGGACACGTCGGTGCTCTGCCCAAGCGAGGTAGTTTTGCACCGTATGCAGTGTCCTCCGGGCGATCCTCGCAGTGGTGACACCCAGGCGTTTCCTCCTTCCTCATAAGACACAGGTTCCTCCCGAAACTTCCGTTTCCGGTGAGGACCTGCGTTTGCGGTAGGTCAGGACCCCGTGACGCCTATCCAGCCACTCCCCCAACTGTCGTCGGTCTTGCTGCCACAATTGCGGCGTGCCCGGACGTCGGTTCCGACAGTCGTCCCTCCATACTGCCACAGTATAGAAATCATACAGTAGGACGACGCCTTTGATCTCGGGTAAAATGCCGACATCGTCTAGACAGTTATGCATAGGCCAGGGTTGTCACAAGTAAAGAATATTTATGAAATTATTTATTTATTGCAGATCAACATGGACGGCAGAATTATAATGAAAACAATATTAAACACTTATATAATAATGAAAACAAGTTTTAACCCCCTCTTTACTGCATGTATTATTAAGAAGTTGAATGAAAATAAAAAATGCAGATAAGACGTATACTAAGAGATTTAAAAATTGAACTGATGCATTTGATAAATAGTTACTATGTGACACTGACGACGAGGACTGCGATTTTTTTTTTATTTTTACTTCCAAATAAATAAATATCATAAATACAATACAAATTAATAAATAATAAGTATATTCTAACCGAAAGGGTACTTACATACATGTGAAAAAACAATTGCTACAGACTACCAAAATGAACAACTTTTACTCGAGACAGATTTAAGTTATTTAGATGGCATTTCGTAACCAGCACCCCAATTTATCACGGAATTGGCGTAATACATTTAAATTGACGCCCGCCATCTTCGATTTCAAAAAGAATGACTTTTTCGTTACAAGCACCCCAATTAACCTCGAAATTGACACCCATATCAAATTCTAAAGAAAAAATGACGTCCGCCATCTTAGATTTCAAAAAGAATAGCTTTTTCGTAACAAGCACCCCAATTAACCTCGAAATTGACACCCATATCAAATTCTAAGAAAAAAAACGGCGTCCGCCATCTTGGATTTCAAAAAGAATGGCTATTTCGTTACAAGCACCCCAATTAACCTCGAAATTGACACCCATATCAAATTCTAAGAAAAAAACGGCGTCCGCCATCTTGGATTTCAAAAAGAATGGCTTTTTCGTTACAAGCACCCCAATTAACCTCGAAATTGACACCCATATCAAATTATAAGAAAATGACCTCCGCCATCTTGGATTTCAAAAAGGATGGCTTTTTCGTTACAAGCACCCCAATTAACCTCGAAATTGACACCCATATCAAATTCTAAGAAAAAAAAAACGGCGTCCGCCAACTTGGATTTCAAAAAGAATGGCTTTTTCGTTACAAGCACCCCAATTAACCTCGAAATTGACACCCATATCAAATTCTAAGGAAAAAATGACGTCCGCCATCTTGGATTACAAAAAGAATGGCTTTTTCGTAACAAGGATCCCAAATAACCTCGAAATTGACACACATATCAAATTATAAGAAAATTACCTCCGCCATCTTGGATTTCAAAAAGGATGGCTTTTTTGTAACAAGGACCCCTAATAAACTCAAAATTGATACCCGTACTTGGTAAATTAAAATACGTGCGCCATCTCGAAATTCACCCTTGGTAATTAATAAAAAAAGTCCACCATCTTGTCATGGGACATACAAATTATAACACAGTCATATAAATATAATATTAGTAGAATTTCCAAACAGATGCCCTGTGCAATAACCTATTAAAAAAAAAGGCGTGCGCGGGTCGGCCATTTTAAATGAACAAATAAAAATAAATACGAACGTAACACGCGATAGCCCTGAATGATAGAGCCCAACATAGGAACATCGTTTTGTTCCCAAGTTGGGCTCGGCTTACCCGCGTCTCACCTCTCACACCCCGCACGATTGCCCTGTCTAGACGACTTCGTCGGACGACTGTAGGATTATTAGACTGTGATACTGCCCTGAGATCACACAGACTTCTACTGACTAAAATCCACGGTGTCCTTCATAGTCTGTTATGTTCCGGGGTCACGGTAAGGGAATATTCCCGCGACCCCGGCAGGCTTTTGGCCCTCTGAGAGGGGGGCCCCGTCATTATGCTGACGCTCTTTGAGGCGCGCGTGGGACACAACGCGCCGTTGACCCGGGCATGGTCCTTGGTCGGGCAGCGAGTTGCCCTTTACTCGCTGCCCGCATGCCCGCGCCTACGGTGGCCGGAGATCATCAAGCGACGTCCATCGCCGTGGGCGTCTACCACTGCGGCTGGGGCGGAGGGAGGACGCTGTCCTCTCTCACTCGCGGCCCGCCTCCTCCTTCACGAGCATTACTGCCTCGCAGAAGGAGCTGACCGCTTCCCACTCCGTCTCGCCCCGCAGCATGGCCGCAACCAATGCCGGGCGCGAGAGGTCTCCGCCTATCGCAGCCGTGAGGACACGTCGGTGCTCCGCCCAAGCTGGGCAGTCTTGCACCGTATGCTCCACCGTGTTCTCCGGGCGATCTTCGCAGTGGTGACACCCAGGCGTCTCCTCCTTTCGCATCAGACACAGGTACCTCCCGAAACTTCCGTGTCCGGTGAGGACCTGCGTCAAGCGGTAGGTCAGGACGCCATGACTTCTCTCCAGCCACTCCTCAAAGAGGGGTCTTACCGCTGCAATTGCGGCGTACCCGGCCTTCGGTCGTGACAGTCGTTCCTTCCATACTGCCCTGAGATCGCGCCGGAGTTCTTCCCGCCGCGCCTCGACTTCTCGAGGCAACGGGGTCACGCCCCGGCGGCGGCGCTGCGCCTCCACGCGCCACTCATAGACGCGCTGGAGGGCAGTCGCCTCCAGATCCCAGGGCAGCAATCCGGCAAGGATACTCATCAAGGCTTACAGTAAAAATATAGCGACCAGCAATTTTTAATGTTAATTTGGTTTTCTTTTTTTAATTTATCTTGCCAATTCAATTTGTCTCGTCAAAATTATAATAAATCTTCAATTATACGTAAAACATTGTTCTATTTCTTCTCTTAAATTAATTAATTATAGTAGTTAAATAAAAGTCACGCCGCGCCGCCGACGCCGCCGCCGCCGGCTCCAAAAAGTCGGCGCGCCGCCGCCGACTGATTGACCATCGGCGCTCATATCTAATAACAATACTAGCCGTAATACATGCCGTACTAATAGTACTTACCTGATACAAATTAATTAGTACCGGTATGTAATGAGCGAGTTTTCTGTAAAATTCACCACTAGCAGTCTATTATCATGACTGCAATTATTGTGGTAAATGCAGGTACGACACTGCGGGATACTAGAAAACCAAATGATCTATGGCCGTACGGAAACACGGAATTTTTTTTTTATCATAATCACCATTGACTTACGAATCATAACCTCTTAACTTTGACTACAATTGAAGATTGTTACTCGTATTATCAAAATATCGGGACGGCAGAACTTAATAAATTCCTATCGAAGTGTTCTTTACTCCGAAACAATATGGGGTGACTGGCAATTAGTGTACGATACTTAAAAACGTGATTGTGCTCATGATAATAAACAATTTTTCATCCCACCTATTCGAAAACGACGACTTGGTTCGCCTTTAAGTGCGCCCAAAACTGGTGTTTTCTATATGGAACGTTTAGCGGGCAGAAATGAGTTTTTAATCCTCTTTATAAGTGCGCCGCAAAGAACATTGCCGCGCACTTTTTGAATTTGGAACATCTTAGTGCTCGGCACCAAAGAAATCGAACGCAAATAGTGTTTGAATAAAGACTGGCTGGAATGACGGCCCATAGTCACGCCGCGTCCCTGGCTGAATAAAAATTGTAGATTGTTTTTTTTTTCGGACAGTGGCATGGATGTATTAACTGTAGGTTGTAATTTAATGTTTTCCACGATGCGTTCACATGTTTCCGGCTCGTTCTCAATGGAATCTTCTATATAATTTTCATAATTGCGAAAATGTCTCAAATGTAAATATAAGTTTTAAGTTGTTTTAATATTAGATAATTTCAAGTTAGTTGTTGCATTTTTTTTAACCCGTATAATAATATTACAATAAAATACGAGGCGCTTTTTATTTTCTCATAGTGGGTGATGAAAAGTAGAGTGTATCACTTGGGCGCAAAATATATTTTTGGCTCGGGCGGCGTACTTTGAATCCCTCGCTACGTTCGGGATTCTACCAAAGAATCCCTCGCTACGCTCAGGATTCTACAGTAGAATCCCTCACTTCGCTCTGGATTCAAAAAAGCGCCCTCGCCGTAAAAATATTACTTTGCTCCCTTGTCATACAATCTACTATTCATTATGGGAGCAAAGCCGAATCGCGAAAAAAATATCAGCTGTTCAGTACATTAAACAGACACAAATGTACTGAACAGCTGTTTTCTTTTTTCGCGTTTACATGTTTGTTCTTCCCATAGTAAAAGTTGTTGGTTATCATGAGCGCAATCACGTGTTTAAGTATCGTACACTAATTACCAATCAACCCATATATTTTCCATAACATGTTCACATTATAATAACAAAGTCTACGTAAGTAAAAGTCAAAACATTGCAATTCTAACCTCGTAAACGTTGCACATGGCGGGCGGCAGCCACCGCGCCGGTATCGATTGGATCTCGACTCTCGACGACGTAACGCAACGTCCTCAAGTACATGGTTACAGAGTCACAATATTTATTATTAACGATTGAGACCACGCTCTTTTAGGCCCTTCATACACCATGCGAACCAAGTCTCCAATACCTTACGACTTTCGTATCTAGGCGACTATCGTTTTAGGTTCGTATTCGTACACGGGCACGCGTCAATGGATCCCGATCCCAAAGTCGTATGAGCGGAGACTCGTGTACGAAAGGCCTTAATGTCATCAATAAACTACATAATATATGTATAGATGCAAATGTCAATACACTTTCAAATATGTCTGCGATTTTATGTGTTTATTTACATATTGATCCACGTCTAGACACGATTCAAGGGAGTTTCGGTTTGATATCCTAAACAAATTAGCGACAGTAAGATTGAATGGAAGAAGTATTCGTTAGACAACCGCCTGGCATTTGGCCAGGGTACGATAAAGCTAGAGGAAGTAATATTAGATTACTGCTAACCACAGCTTAATTTAATCTACGGAGAGTTGTATCGTTTATGGTTCCCTGGGGTCTCTGGAAATCTGCTTTGTTTTTAATTTTCGTGGTTTTCGTCATTAAGAAAGGCTTACATTTGGCTTAATAAAATCTAATGTCTTGTTGCCGTTCATGAAAAAATGGAGCACGTTCCTAAATAGATGCTGGCTCGTTAGGTTTAGTACGGAAATATCTGGTTGACCGAGCTTTGCTTGGTTTTTTGTTTTTGACCCTCATCGGTCATGGCCACAGAAAAATTAAAAACAGGAGATGTGGCCATGGCGTTATAGATGGCGCTTCTTAAAACGCGGTTTTTAAAATGTCTATATATCTTGGGAACCGAGCTTTTCTCGAACCTTGATTAATCGATTCCTTGAGCCGAAAAACCCCTAATCTGTAACTTTCATGAAAATCCTTGGAGCCGTTTCCGAGATCCTGATTATATATAAATAAATATACAAGAATTGCTCGTTTAAAGATATTAGATATGTAATAATCTTGCCCAAAAACATCTTTTGGGCAAGATAATTGAAAAATTGAAATAACCCGCCGATTATGCACGTAACACTTCATTTCAAATTACAATTTAGAAAAGAACAAAATCCCATACCATTTCGGTAGGTCGAGGTGTCACGATAACTGAAAGATAAAAAGTAATTTCTCAATATAACAGTATCTATCACAGTTCAAATGAAATAATATCAAAACGCGCAGCGTGATGAGTGCCCTATTATTAGAATCATGGGGTTTCCCCAACAAAACTCCAAGCTTGCAATGTTTTTGTATCTTTTCGTAAACAGAAAAGTGACAGCCACTGATATTACAAGGGGAAAACCTGCATAAGATTTCAAAATCTATCTATTTTGCCTTTGAAACGTGAATGAATAACGCAAAGTGCGAATTAATGAATACTTATATACTACTACTGACACGGATCCTTGCTATCGGAATCATACATGCATGAGGTTGGCCTTAGACATCTAGAATTCATGATCAGGAATTTCTTGACTGACCCTGCGTACTTCCGAGAGAGTAATCTCGAGGACAGTAACCAAATCCGTACCAAAGATAGCTCATAAAACATATTGACTGATGATTAATAACTTTATGTATATCTGTTTGGGGTATGCGCATCTTAGAATTCCAATCGCATATTTAGATTAGATTACTTGGCGAGACTGATGACCGATCTTTCAGTCAAGGACTTCAGTATTTTAACCCTTAATCTATGCTCGGAGTTTCTTTGCGGGATAAAATCTGAAACATGGATATTCGGCGAAGAAACAGAGTCACCGACATAGCTCATAAAATTTGCAAGTTGAAGTGGCAATGGGCAGGCCACATCGCTCGTAGAACTGACAACCGATGGGGAAGAAAAGTTCTCGAGTGGCGACGACGGCCCGGAAAACGCAGCGTAGGCAGGCCTCCCACTAGGTGGACCGACGACATCGTGAGGGTCGCGGGCAGCCGATGGATGCAAGTGGCGAATTGTCGTTCGGCGTGGCGGTCTAAGGGGGAGGCCTATGTTCAGCAGTGGACGTCCTCCGGCTGATGATGAACCCTTAATCTAGTTCCATAAGCTAGCCACACATGATCCAGTTTGCCGCGGACTGGAAGCGGCGAGCAGTAAGCATGGCTGGGGTGCGTGACAAGTTTTCTTTTAAAATGGCCACTGTAAGCAATATTCCAATAGATTCTCTGCGCGACGTCATTGGTTATTCTTCTGTTATTCATTCACGAAATCAATTATTGGGAATATTGCCTGAGATAGCCATGTTCCTTGCACCCTCAAGTTTAAACTGTATCGTGTATGGCTAGCATTACATGTCAGGTCCATTTTCCTTCTTATACCAAAAGAAAATCTCGCAAACCGTGCTTGCAAAAGCCGATGACCTCAACAACTATACATATTTCTGACTTTCACACCATACAACGTGACGTTTTCTTTCATTCTTAGAATATTAAAAACATTAAGATATGAGTAGTAGCCACGAAAACCGTTCGTACAGCCGTTTCATCGCTGACCTTGGACCTTTGTATAACCGGTGTTACTTACTTTAATCGGTTACTGTTATGTTTATTTTGTCATTTTAAAACAATACTCAATGTAAAATTCTGCGGTAATCGAGTGTCTGTTTTGAGTAAGCATTGATTGCTCAAATCAATTTGTAAAAAAAAAAAACATCAAAGAATACGGCAGACAAAACCACGTTTTTTAGAGCCGGCCCCTTAACTATTTAAATTATTCTGTTTTTACTATTTGTTGTAGCTGTAACAGAAATCCGTGAAAACTTCAAATGTCTTACTACGGTTTATGAGATACAGCATCGCGACAGAGTGTCATACAGACAGACGGGCAGCGGGGTTTTTGTCATAGGGTCCCTATTCACCCTTTGGAAATGGGTCCTAAAAATTACTCAAAATGATCCTAGGGACTCAATTTCTAATTCAGAAGCAGTCAAAAATGGACAAGGAGATTGTTATAATCTATTCTATGATAATCACAGTCCAGTAAGACAACGCTTCCATAATTTTAGCGTCTAAGCTTGATCGGTTTTCTCTTTATGACCATTTAAACCGTTAAGCGATGCCATTATACATTCTGTGGCGATGTGATAGAATGAATAGCCTTATTTGTTGTACTTTCAGAAGGTGATAAAAGGTGACACCGCAGGATTATAAGGGTGCTTGAACACGGCGCATGTAACCCGCGCAAGTGGCTCAACATGCTCAAGCTACATGCGCCGTGTACAAGCACCCCGCGGGTAGCTTGATCAAGTAGCTTGCGCATGTTACTGTCGCGGGTAACCCGCATTTTTCTTTTGTTTTTTACCGCAACCCGCAATTTTCATTAGTTTACAATTTTGATGGTGTACACGCGGCTACATAACAAGCTATACAAATCCAGTTTATGTCCATCTCGATTTACATGATCTTTCTTCACAATGAAAGGTCAGCTTATACTGGTTTTTTATGGTTTCGAAGTGTAGTTGTGTGTAAAAAACAGTCGATTGTTTCAAGTGTATTTTTTTTTTTCGTAATCAATTGTGGCCATAATACAAAATGTTCATAGTTCTATAAGTGGTCTATTCCACTTTCACAAAAAGTGAATATGGAAACCATTAACGCGAAACACTACAAAATATTAATTAACGGGAAGTCTTTTTTTTTATCGTTGCCCCACATTTGGAAGTTTTTCTGTGTCTTGGGGCAATGAGTCTTGGGGTGCGTTTACAAACATTTTAACTTAGAAACACAAACATCCCGACCCGAAAAAACTACTTATAGATTATTGTATTGTGTAATGGGCTGGTGTCCACATATCCACGTCATACGCACGTTCATCGACCATAATATTAGTAGGTATCGTACAAGAATCAAACCCGCGGCACGCAGCGCAGGACTCAAACACTTAACCACTGCGACAACCGTTCCGTAAAATGAATGTTCCTATCTTTACCGTGAAAATTTGGTTTATTCCGCGTTCAACCCCCAATAGTTTCTACCCTCTTCCTTGTTCGACCCCTAAACTTTCCACATTCAATCCCTGAGGGTTGAACGTGGAACTCAGTACATTGGTAATCTTTTCTTTGTCCAGATTTTTACGGTTTGGCTTTCCAGAAATCATCATATAGAGACATGAAATCATGCAAATTTTGTTCAGCCAAACTTACGTTTGAGTTGTATCGGGGTCGATAACCTGCATGGTGATAATGATGACTAACAAACATTCTGTTCTTTGAAGAGGCCTGCAAAATACTGTAGGATAATAGGCTGAGCAAGTAAGCTATTTCTATACAAAATGCTCTGCAACCCAAGGTTCATTCAACTGAACACCTGATCGTAATCATACTCAATAAAAGGCTAGTGTACAGCATCAATAAATTGTAAATCTACCTATGTATTTAATAAAAGGTGAATACTCCAACCTGCCCGCGAAATCCAAATTTTTCTAATTTTTTTTTGCAATTTGCAGGCCAGTGCCATGTTCTAACTTTATCAAGGTGCATATTGTTGAAATCTCCGAAATCCACCTTACATGCAGCTTTTCTATGTGAGAGCTGATAGAGCGAATGTTTGATAATTTTAATATTTAAAATTATACTTGTTATTACCGCAGTTCATATTTTGATAAAGTTACAACATGTCACTGGCCTGCAAATTGCAAAAAACGTAAGAAAATTTGAACTTCGCGGGCTACATCGACGCAATCAACTTAATCTACATTTTTTTACAAAGTTAAAACACATCGAAATTCGGAAGTGAAACTTCAAAATCGTCAAATTTTGTTTACGTATAACAAGAGAAAAAATACGGATCAAATATTTTTTTTATATCTGACGGTCCAATTAGATTTTTTAGTGGACTATTTCAGTCTCGAATAAAAAACCCCGTACTAAAAGTAACATTATTTTGAGATATAAAGCCTAATAAATTACAAACAATAGCGGCACAGAACAATGCATTCATAGGTCCATACATGTTTATATTAACATTGTAGGTTATTGTAAACAAACGTACCAGACTTTATTCAGAGAAAAACTAAGTGTCAAATGATAAATTAAAATTATAGAACAGACGAATAGAAATGCTGGAGTGCTTAGGAAAGGTCAGATGTCTTAATGTGGACATAAAAAAGATATTAAAGATAGTATGATTCTAATTCTCTAGGTGACTTTTTGGCGCCTAAAAAGAGATAATATCCAATTTACAAAACCCAGGGTAAACTTTCTAGGTGAACCCCTGTTTTTGAAACCAAGATAACTATATCAAGATACTAATCTTAACTGTTTTCTCCACCAATTTATGAATTCTATCTCAATTCATGTTATGATTCTAAAAAGTAGCATTTTGAGATCCCTGTCTCAACTTCAACTCACATGAGAAAATGTTGAATTTATTTGTGTACTTATGTAGAATTATTTCTAGTATGTCTGTCGCATAATGATAAATATTGAAAGAAATATAAGTCGACCGTTAGTCACATCCGCTGGGTGGTGTAATGTGTGCAGTGGCAAGGCCATTATGCTAAATAACTACTGATATTAGGGCGGACACATACATCAGTTTTCCTGATCAGGGAACCTGATCACGTAAAATTCCGTACAACTACCACACACATTCGTTTTTTTTTTTCGTTTGGTATAATATCTGTATTGATGTGCTTACATTCGGAAAGTCGGGACGGAAAAAAACCGTACGGGAAGTTATCTAATGGGTGTGGCATACATACAGTTACTTTTGTATGAATTCATTGCATTCGGAGGCTCCGTTTCGGAATACGGATCAAGAAATCAAATCAGGAAAACTGATGTATTCAGCCGGCCTTATAAAGCTGAAAAGTTTGGAACTACTGGTCCGAATGAAAAAATTGTTCTGGATGGCCCATTTGTCGAGGAAGACTATAGGCCAATCCTGCATTTGGAAACTGACATTTGCTTTTGATTCTGTATTTCTTTCTCAGTTGTTGAATAAGAAATACCAAATCTCCAAACCTGCATGTAAAAGTAATAAATTGTCGTGTCCTATGTGTCATAAACACAAAGAGAACTTTAATTGAAAATAAAAACGAGATTGAACATTTTTAATGTATTAAAAATAGTTTTCAGAAGCTTTCCTAATGGGTCGATTACACCTAACGAGTACAGTGGTGAGTCAGTAAATAAGCTCTCGGCCGGCTACTCGGCCTAGTAAACAAATTGGGATTCTAGTGACCCTCTCGCCTCTCTTCTCGACCGAGTACTCGGCTGAGCACTAGTTAAAGTGTTTATACCAACCGAGCACTCGGCCGAGGACACTGACTCGCCGCTGTACTCGTTAGGTGTAATCAACCCTTAAGATTTCAATATCATGCCGTCAAATTATTCTCCTTACTTTAGTTCAACATGTAAACACAATATACGCCATAACCCTCAAATCCAGAGTTAACTAAGTCATAACTCATAATCCAATGCCCCCCATCCAATCTCTACAAAAGACAGTTATCTCATCAGCCGGAAGACATGCACAGTAGCATAAAGGCCTCGCACATCGGACATTGTAACGAATGTTCCCGGTCTGTTGTATTCAACTAGACGAACGGACGTTGTCCGTTGACTACGCTATAATCTAGTCTGATGGGCATCTTATTATATCAGACGGTAAACTTCCATTGCAGATCATAAAACTTGGAATGGAGATTCTGTATTTCCATACGTTAGTTGGTATGCGGAAAAATTACAGATACCTGAATAAAATAATATGCTTTAATATGCAATTATTATCTTTTAAATACTCATATTCAGCTTCATATGGTTCGACTGGAAACCGACCCCAACATAGCTGGAAAAAGGCTATGCAGAAGATGATGTTTCGATTAAGAGGAAACAGCACGGCCGTTTTTACCAACGACGATATAATACTAGACTCCGCATGCACGATCTAAGGAACAAAAATTATTCTGCCAACTCGCTGAGGTACTACGTCAGCGAGGGGGACGGGGTACTGCGTTGTGATTGGCTAACTTAAGGTCTGTTCTGTCTCAACGTATGTTTACGGCTCACAGGATTGGTCGAAATGAGACGAATATAAGACTTTTTTGCCTAATGTGTTGGCAGACATCGGTCGCCTGTTATTACGAGTCTAGTATTATATCGTCGTTGGTTTTTCCATACAAACGTAGTCCCCTGTTTTCTCCCTGGATAATGCCAGTAGAGCAATATTTTTTTTACAAAAAATCTATGACCACTATTGGCATGTCTCTGTTTTCTTTTTTCCCATAAATTAATTATGAAAAGAGATATGAACATTCAAAATCCTAAAAAAATGGCCAGATTTTCCGCTGTGTTCAAATAATCAGTAAAAAAATTTGACGAGATTATATAAAAAAAGGAAAACATAGGAACACGGCCAATGCCTTTTTTACTTTTTAAAGGAAAAAGTAGTGGAATCGGTTAAGTTTTGGAGGAGTAATCAGGGGACTACGAATCGTTGTTTTTGTGCCATTTTTAAGGTATTTTCGGTCCAAGCTGCTGTTGTCTCTATCGCGCTCTGTAACTCTGTTGTGGGCACTGTGCGACAGCAATTGATTTTACAAATACCTACTTTTCAATTCTCCAGCCCTTGCTGTTTCCTCTTAATTTGGGGTAAATCCACGATGACTTCTACACTTTATTATTACTTTTCATTTTAGCAGTCACTTTTGTAGCCATATCATTCATTTCACAATCGTTTTTTTGGTCTTCCTCTATTTTTATACTCGTAGCCATATTCACACCATACTCGAGAATTGTCTTTATTCCTCCACATTTTTTAAAATGTAATAATATAGTAAATATGCTAACTATACGTAAATATTAGAACGAAACCCGTTATAGCTAACATACTGTCTATCTACACATGGACGGAGCGACAGTAAAGGGATTTACACAGCAACTAGGGGTAGTCTTTCATATTATGTTTGACTAGGGCCAATAAAATATTAGTAACAGTGTGTTCCATCTCAAATTTTAAGATACAGTTCATCAGCATTGCATAGAAAAAGATCTGTCATGCTGTTTATTTGTAAAACCATATGCCAGAAGACAATAGGACCATGGTACGGATGTAAACAAAGCTCTAGCCGCCATTCACTATAGTATATACCCATTGAAATTAAGCGAACAGTGTCCTCTTTAACGGAACTATAAACTATGTCCATCCATTCATTCATAGCCTTTTCAATCCAATGAAGGCATAGCCTCCTTTTGAATCTTTCGTCCATTTTATGCGCAAACTTTGTCTAGGTGTTTCCAATATTATACTTAGTACAAATCTTGAATTTACTGATATACAACGCGTAACCACTGAGTCCAGAAGAATGCGGATGTGCGCGAGAGTTCCTTATATTCCGAAGGTGAGCATTTAGAAAGGATTTTTGGGAATATAACCTCTGAAATGATCATATAGGGTTCTATTTTGTCTGAAATTTGTCATCATTGCTGATGGTAATTTGCAAGCGTGTAAGTTCAACAATGTCACACATCAGGCTTTTTGACTGCATCTCCACATCATAGTCTGCAACAATAGAGGGGGGAATCGAATGGGTAGCGGAACTGTGCAAACAGAAACCGTGAAGTGGTCGAACGTATAGGGCCATTGAAGGAACGCCGTGGATTTTAGTCAGTACGAGGCTGACAGTCCTTGGAGGGGAAAAAGACGAAAAGAAGGACTCATTTGATGATTTAACAAGCTAAAAAAGGGGGAATCAAAAGCATTTAACTAAAGTAATCTAAATGTGAAAAATAAACGGGTTGATTCAGTTGACCTCCCTAAAAAATCCTCTCATAAATGCATGTCTGAATGCCTCATATTCACTGAATTCCAAAGTGAATATAGATATTAGATTTCTTCCGGATAGTCAATGGAAAGAAAAGAAGCTTACAGTAAAATTCTTTCTGATAAAATCATGTTTTCTCGTTATTTCCAGGTTGTATTAGAAGTGGTCCACCGCGTGGACCAAGAAGGGGTGGTGGCGGTTGACTCGGTGGTCGAGAAGCTCATCTTCAAGCCCCAGGATGTAGTTTCCATCAGGGCGAAGGATTCCGACCTCGAGTACGCCACCCACGACGTTTTCCAGACTGACAGTGCGATATCTAGCAAGTTTAATGGTAACTATCACTTTATTTTATGAAGCCTTTATTTTTTTGTGTTCCCTTAACCCGGGTTGCATGAACGAGGATGAAGCGACAGGAGTATGAAAGGATTGTCGTTCTGTAGTTTTATGTAATTTCTGAACTCCATAGAAAAGACGTGAGTTATGTATTCGTTGCACCCAAATGCAAGTACGTTTACAAACATTCAAATTCACGCCATCAAGCAGGGTCATACAAATGTTTGTTAAGTGCGGGAATCGAACCCACGACAAGCAACGCAGTCGAACGCTCAACAAAAAAAATGGCTTAGCTGAATCACTGTAAAATTTATCAATTTCGTTCTAAAACATCATGCCACAGTTTTTTTAAGTGTCGATCAACTTAATTTGTTTTAATTACTTTGAAGTCAATCAATTATCATTAATTTTGGACCATGCTCCATTGTTGGAAGAAATACACTTCAGGCATTGTTTGTTAATTACCATAATTTAATAATGTCAATAAAGACACTAATAAAAAACAATAATCAAATCAGTTCACATAACTTTGGAATTATAGTAATGACCTAATGACTTATATGATAAACACTTAAAATAATTTAAAGAATGCAGGAAAAGTGTAATATTTTCTTTAGTTACCAGGTAGACACATTGTAATAACTGCTCACTTTAGAACAGAATGGCGAATAGCGTGGGAGAGGCCTAAATCCAGTAGTGGACTGCAATAGGCTGAAATGATGAAAAATAAATAATAAGTACATGATGGCTGGTAAATAGTTCCGACGTCTGTACGACACCATATCGTCGCCTTAGAGTGAAAACCTAGGGAGTGCATTTTTGCTCTTTATTTCATTGCCTTTCTAGAAGGAACACCTCGAGACGCACATCCTGATCTGTTTAATTGGTTCATCCGCTATCCGTAGTACTATCTATGAGTAAACTCAGTACTTGTATACTATAAGTCCAGTCGAGTTTTTTGTACGAATGCCAAATAAGTAAGGTTTTATGCATTTCGGACAACCTTAAAATATCGAACAGTTCCGACTATAAAATCAGGCAAAATTGCTATATAAATTAATTAACTAAAAACACGCCATACAAAAATTATAGCACGCAGTTTTTTCTTCCAACTGAAAAGGCACTTCACAGGCGTCCATGTTTGTCTCTTTCTCTAGTTTCACCTATTCACTTATCTACAATTAAAATATTCCAACACTCGATGTGACTATTTCGCCTTTGAACTTAAAAACTAGAACATATTACCAATAACAGCGATAACTTGTTAAGTTTATTTCAAGTGCTGGGCAAATCCACTTGAGATAAGCAATTATAGTAAAGTTGAGTGACTAATGAATGCATATTTTATGTATAGAAAGTGTAAGTTAGGCAAGTTTCTAATGTATCATATTATGGGTGTTGGTTAGCTATCATATCCTATGAGTAATTGGCTCACGGATTTCCTTAGCAACTTATATTAACTTTGATTTGCGTCACTTGGGTGCATTGTAAAAACGTTTATATGGATGACACAAGTGTAAAAAAAAATAGAAATTAAGTGACCTTACTAATAACTTCATAATCATTTATTTGCATTCCACAAGGTACAAAGATGAGCTAAGATCCGTTGTAGACCCTGTCAGGGCATAGCAAAATATTGAGATACACGTCAATATCTGTTACTTTCTTTTCTAAAGTTATTGTAGTCATGCTACGAATGGGGAACCCCAAATATAACTACTGTACAGTCACGAGCAATAGTATGTAAAAACTAAGCACTGTTCGTAAGCGTTTTTCTTCTACTATATTGACTAAACTTTTGCCTTTTCATTAGACTTCTATTTTGGAAGCCATACTATTACGAAATAGGTCTTATTTCAAAGTGGAAACCAGTAATTAACGAGTAATTTGCGTTTGAATTTTATTAAGTGTATACATCTTATTGCTCGTGACTGTACAAGGATCTTATGGCACGTGGACACAATTAGGACTATGCTAATATCACTATCTTGTTTATTCAATATATTTTTCAAAACAAATTTTGTTTGCGAGCGCCCTTCAATAGTCTATCGGTAATTCGGTATGGAGGTAATTACGAATGATGTATCTAATTTAACTAATTAATTATTAATTGACATTATCCGAGGCTATAAATACAAAATTTCATTTATTTTTAATCATAAGTTTATTTTACTGGAGATACATTGTTGATTGGAACCCTAAAAGTGAGCAGTCCTTGCTGTGGCACAAAAAACAGTGTATGTAACTTAAAAAAGTAGTGAGTTGGAAGTATTAGGGCCAATCTGTTTTAAAAAGTTTTTTTTTTTATGAATGAATGCATAAGGCAGCTTCCTATATTCTTTGTGTAATTTGCGCAAAACAATTGCTGCAAAAAAGACGTTTCAAACTGTTCACCAATGTGTTGCTTCTTCATGACCAATACGAGTGCAACAAGCCCGGGTTTGAAAATTGCTGTGCGAGTGTGCTGTTTGTATTTTCGTAGAAATCTACCACCCAGCCTTAGTCCTCAGTTTTTTCTATTTGTCCTCATTTCTTTTTCTTTCGAGGAAAAAGTGTTTTCTGACTAAATAATCGATTTAATTTTTGCGCAGTACCAAGAATCCAGCATTCATTTGCCAATTTCATTCAAAGCCTTTTAGCTCTTTACGTTTCCCCTCTCCCATAGAACATTAACTGACTTCAGTTTCAGCTTGGTTCTGAGTGGGTCATCACATCACGAAGGACAAGCGCCTCTACTTGCTATGTCCATAGAGCAGTGACAATAATAATAACAGGTCTTTCACTAGGTGTCGCGGCAGGCAATGGTAGGACCGGCGAGGAACGCTACTTAGAGCCCTGGGACGGCTGTGACGTCGAGGTCGGGGAGGCTCCCCAACACAACGGAGACGCGCTCCTTGAAGAGTTGGAGCTCGATCACCGTGCCAACGGATGGGACGCCAACGATATGTTCCGGAAGAATGAAGAGGTGTACGGAGTCCACAGTACCTATGATCACTCGCTAGCTGGATACACGCTTCCCTTGCAGAGGAAGGATACTCAGGACTACAGGTCAGTTATCATAGTATTGTCTTTTCCCAATCATATTGAAGTCAATGTAGTCACCCACTTTTTAAGTTGATTGCCAGTGTTTCATTTACAAGGTACGAATATCCCCACAACTCAATTACTAGATTTGTGTTGTGTTTAGCAGTTCTACTCAAAAGCATTTCGACGACCTGAGGCATAGCTGAGCGGTTCTGTATATGTTTATGTAGAAGACTAGTTTTGTGTGCGCAGCAATGCATCTTAAAGCAATCCGTAAAATAATATGAC
Source organism: Agrotis segetum (assembly GCA_036375495.1). Classification (NCBI taxonomy): domain Eukaryota; kingdom Metazoa; phylum Arthropoda; class Insecta; order Lepidoptera; family Noctuidae; genus Agrotis; species Agrotis segetum. The sequence continues at coordinate 8,985,771 of JAQSVV010000039.1, forward strand.
CCACTGTGACTTGCAGTTTCATCTGAATAGAGATTCATTTTCTTCTTGATTTCCTTTTAATTTAACAATGAACAACTATATTGTATTTCACTTGTATCTATCTAACACTTCAGAAGCTGTAAAGTCTGACAACCAGTCTTACCATGGGGTATCCTATTGCCCAGTTACTGGGTTGTAGAGGTCCGACAGGCAGTCGCTCCATGTAAAATACTGATATCCAGCTGCATCTGGTTCGATTGGAAGCCAACCCCAATATAGTTGGGAAAAGGCTAGGCAGACGACGACTTGTACCCTAACACTTATACACATCATTTACTTCTCCAGGGACGCAGAAGCAAAGGCTGAAGAGATTGCAGCAGAGATTGAGAACGCTGCATCATCAAAGGCACGCATTGAGCTCGAGAACGGCGACGAAGAGGAGCGGTTCGCCGCGGTAGTGAGGCCGCAAGACGGCGCCTCCACTGCCGGCAAGTACGTCATTCCCAACAAGAGGAAGAATATGCAGGTTTGTGATGTTAATAGTATATCTTTTGCGGGTAGACCGCATCTTGGCTGTCAAGGCAAATCTCAAACACAGGGGTGGATGTATACAAGGCCTTTTTGGACCGGTCGACCGTGACCCCGGAACGTAAGGGGCTATTGCAGGGGTTGGTTCAAAGCCCTTTACACCCAGAGAGCCGCGGACTGCAGTCCAAAAAGCTATTTTTTTATGCTGTCCAAAAAGCTAAAATCCACGGTGTCCTTCAATAGCCCTTTACGTTTCGGGGTCATTCATAATTCGTTAGTCCTACGACTAGGCCGTATGCTTGTTTATTACCTTTATGGTATTCCTATGTTGACAAATGAGAAAACAGTCGAAACACTTTCTTAGTTGACCCTAATCTGTTCCATTTTGATAGCGAGACATAATTATGTTAATCCACCATTTCAACTTGTCATTATGAATTATTTCTAATCAATACCGATCGTCAGTACAGACAAAGCTAAAACGTGTTATATTTATGTAAATTAATTCAAACTATACCGATACAGCTGATATTTCCTTGTTATTTGCATAAAAGATAAAATTTTATCACATTTGCATGACAGCAAGCATATTTTCGATTGATTAGACGACTGTTTTACCTAACATTGAATATTTTTACTCTTTGTTATTATTTTAAACTTGGTAAATGCTCTAAAAAGGTATCGAATAACGTAAAGCGGATGGTCCCGCTTGTTATTTGGTAGATCATTGACTATCGTTACTGTAAGTCGAGGCGGAAAGTCTGATAACCTGACCAAGAGATGTTGGATTCCCCAGTTCCTTCGTTGTGGAGGTCAGATTCAACTTCTGCTGGTTAGACTGAAAGCTGACTCCAACTGTAATTAAGTGCCTTTAAAAGCTTAGATTTTAATTTATTCTCTGACAAACTAGCACCATAAAAAAACTTTGAAAATCCATTTCTTTAAACTTAAAACACAAAGTGAATATGTTCGTCATTTCTACTAATGGGTTTGATCTTGATTAACTCTCATTTAGGCCGAGACTCCACCAAAGCTAAAGCCGGAGTGGAGCTGTGTCAATAACGCAATTCTGTTGGTTGTTCAAAACACGTCTCGTCTCGCACAGCTTTGGTGGAGTCTCGGCCTTAGCCGCTAGCTTCTTACAATTTATAACTTTATCGGTCAGCAATAACTTTTATATCCTCTTCTTTCCAGACGGGCAAACTGGTGGGCAAGCCAGGTGGTTCGGGCAACAACGGAGGCTCCCCTCCCTCCCCCGCCGCCCGCGCCCCTCCCCCCGCGCCCAACAAGGACAAGGAGCACCGGCTGCCGCGCCCGCAGGACAGGCGGCAGGAGGACTCGGTGAGTCAGCATCATCATTTCAGCCTGTTGCGGTCCACTGCTGGACTTAGCGGCGATCAGACGGCACTATTCATCGAGCCTTAGGGCGGTGGGGCACTCTCGATCGCCCGATTTAGGTACACTTAACAGCCTAAGATGAAATGTGTTTGAATAACCAATCAGATGTCCACATCTCCTCTCCGCTTAGCTTCAGTTGACATCTGATTGGTTATTCAAACACATTTCATCTCCTCTCCGCTTTGGTGGATACCGGGCTTTACACCGATCATACGTATCCGAGAGGGAACTCCAGTCCACGGGCGCACGTGGAGGTTTCCTGTCATAGCACCCCGAACTCAGGGACTTAGGGCACTATGAATCGTGCCGTCTTATCGGTGCTATAGGCCTCTCCCAGGAAGCACCACAGCAGACGATCTCTGCTTTTACCATCCAACCACTGTCAGCTACTTTCTTCAGGTCATCAGTCCATCTTGCCGAGTGGCATCCCTTACGTTAACCTAAAGGCGGTTGCCATTCGAGAACCTTCCTACTTGTTTGCACCTTTCGTCGGTTCTGCAGTTACAATTTTCGATAATATCTATAACTTTAACAATACGATACAAACCAGAAAAAGATGAAACAAAAGAGTTTACATAAGTGATGTGCCATTTCATAATAAGTTTTAAAAGGTCACCTTACACACCTTACATAATTAATAAAGTTTTTTGAAACGCTAGTATAACTCATAGCTGGATACTAATTTACAATGATGAAGATTATTTGACCATTTCACAACACTATAGCACAAACCATTTATTTATGTTACAGCTATCTTCCATAGTAAGTAACCACGATCATGTTTTGTTCACAGCCGATGCCGAGCGTGGGTCCGAACGCGGGCGGCAAGAGTTACGCGGCGCAAGCGGCACAGGGAGGATACCACGTGCCGCCCTTCCCGCCGCATCAACCACACCAGTACGTTGGTTTTGTTAGGGTGCTCCCGCATCTATCGACTACCGAGACAGAAAGCATAATGCGATAGCATGCGGCGGAATCCCCGAGGCGGCCGCGTGCTATCGCATTGTCTCGGTCTAGCAAATGACAGTTCTAAGCGACAGAAAGCGAAAGGGCGACGGAAAATTTGAATGACGTCTTACTCATTTTCGATCAGGGTCACGTGACCCTGACGCGAGTTTTGGTCACGTGACCCTGACGCGAGTTTTAAATTTTTTACCCATTACAGAAAAAGTGTACAACGCCGCTAAAGAAGTTTTCACTTCAAAAAGCCGATTCCGCGTCGATAGATGTGGGAGCACCCTTACACATTTATAAACAACGTGGATGCTTTTTTTTTGTGAGAAACTCACCGCTATAAACCCAAAGAAAGCCAGAACCAGCAGTGGCAACCACCGGAAAAGCGCTGAGACAATGTAACTCGACGTGTCCAAGAGAATGAATTTACCTATCATTCAATGATTGACTGGCCTGTTGGTCTAGTGGTTAGTGACCCTGACTGCTATACCGGAGGTCGTGGGTTCGATTTCCACCCAGGACAAATGTTTGTGTGATGAGCACCATCATTTATTGTGTCTGTGTGTAATTTATCTATGATATGTATGTATTTACAAATATATAAGTAGGTATGTTTATCAGTTGTCTAACTCCCATAACACAAGCTCGCTAGCTTGGGTCTAGACAGCGTTGTGTGATAGTTGTGGAATATTGTATTATTATTGTGAAAAACTCACCGCTTAATACCCAAACCACTGCAACTCCTGAAAGTCAGAATCAACAGTGGCAACCACCGGAAAGCGCAGAGACAATGTAACTCGCTGTTTCCCGGAGAATGAATTCACCTGTCCGGGATCCTTCAACGAAATTAAATAGAAAAGAATAGTGGCGGAGTAGACAAAATATGTTTTCCGTGGCAGAGAAAATCAATAGCACGTTGCCTGTTCGAAGAATCGAATCTAGTACCTCATGCTAAGCATGCTCAGAAGTTGCGCCTACGATAGCTAGAGAAAAAGGCAGTCATTTACTTTGGAAAAGCTGCTGAGTGGTCAACTTTCTTCTAGTCATGGCATGCAGCTTTCGATTTTTTGTTATTTGTTTATGTTTAGATTTAGTTACTTTTTAATATCCCTGTTTTTCTTTACGCAATTTACATTTTCTTTTTGTAAAAAAAAACGTTTTATTTCTAAAAGTCTTAAAGGAGATCATTTTTTTGTGCCGGCCAACGAAAAAAATGGTACCTATCGATAGTCCTAGTCATTTGGAGCAATAGTTATTATGGCACAAAAGTTGTAGGATTGCTCTCGGCCAAGTTATACAAGTTCTAAGATTCGTAATTTTCATACATTTTTTAATTTCTGAAAGTGCCGAGAATCACCAAATAATGATAAGTATTGCTAGAACTAGCGACCTCAAGTAATTTAACATAACGCCTATAATCCCTGAGGGGTTGGACAGAGAAGTACCGAATAAAAATGAACAATAATCTGTTTAATTTTTGTGAAAAGTAATAAAAACATTTTAAAATATACAAATCTGCTGACCAGCATCGAGAACAGAATCAAAGCTGCCTGTGGTAGGCCTCTTGGGAGAGCAACCTCCTAACAATACGAGTCGTGACCAAAAGTACTGCTCTCTGAATCAACCATGTTTTTCGGGTAATAAAATCATCAACCGTGCTACGGTATCTATCCTGCTGAGATAGTCCCTCAAGCCGGTAGGCGTGTGGCTCCATAAGGGCCACTAAAAGCTTATTTAGACGCGCGTGGTACACGAAATGCTGTCGTCCTGGGCCTGATCCTTGATAAGATAACTAGCTCCGCATTACTTGGCGTACGCGACTGCATTGAGATTTCGAGGGCGTTCTCTTTCGCGTGTTCTGCCTCTTCTTTCGCTGTCATTACTGCTGCAGAAGAAGTGGCAGCCTCTTCTGGATTGCCGACGTGTAATCTAGAAGCAGATCCTCTAGCATCTATCTGTATGAGTGGATCACCCGAATAGCCAAAATCCCCTGGTGCGATTACCTTGTGTGTTCGCTTCCTTATGGAAACAACAGACACAGGGTTCCCGTAGAAGGGCTTTCACCGTACCACTTCCACATAGAGCCTTCAGAAAGCGGCGTTTGCCTCGCAAAGTTGGGTAAAAGCATAAAGGCAGTCCCGGCTCGATCCTGTTTTTGATCCAAACGTCGGAAATGCTCCTTGAAGTTCCACGGGATGTTAAGGACGAGTATCAGTCGAGTCGTTGACTGGACGGTGAGGCAAACCCGTTTCACCGCTAATTGTGGACCCGACAGTATCCAAATGCTATGAAGCTCTTTGAGAAAACAACAAATGTATGAATGAAATGTAGGTACCGGCTCGTCGACTATCTTATAAGTATCTGGAACGCAAAGACAACCGAATGAAGAGGGTGGACTTTTAGTCAGCAGGAGTCTGACAGTCTCTACAGGTCAGCCCAGAGTGAGATAACCCATTTGATGACTTTATTCCCCCTAAAAAGGGTTGATGCAAAAAGCAGCAGTACTGACCACGTCTCGTATTGTTAGGAGATTCCTCTCCCAAGACCCCTAACCAAAGGCAACCTCGGTTGTGTTCCCGATGCTGGTCCTACCAGCAGATTTGTATAGGTATTTTAATTTTTTTTATTACTTTTCACTAAGAACAAACAGATAATCGACACCGTAGATATTCTAAACTGACATCGTAGTCATGGCAAAGTCGATAGAGGAACTCAGCATGATGCTCTATGGCCTCGACCGAGTTTTACAACGGGTGGGCTTGAAAATGAACATGAACAAGACAAAAATTATGTCAAATGCCAATGTTGTGCCCTCCCCAGTCTCTGTTGGAAACTCGGTACTCGAAGTTGTGGACTCATATATCTACTTAGGACAAGTAGCCCAGTTAGGTAGGTCAAACTTCGAAAAAGAGGTTAAACGCCGAATCCAACTCGGTTGGGCAGCGTTCGGACGCAATGTCTTTTCGTCTGACATATCTCAGTGCCTCAAGACGAAAGTCTTCAACTATTGTGTGTTACAAGTGATGACTTACGGCACCGAAACGTGGTCTTTCACTATCGGCCTCATATCAAAGCTCAAAGTCGCTCAGCGAGCTATGGAGAGGGCTATCCTCAGTGTGTCTCTGCGTGATCGAATCCGAAATGAGGAGATCCGTAGACGAACTAAAGCCACCGATATAGCCCACCGGATTAGCAAGCTGAAGTGGCAATGGGCAGGCCATATTGCTCGCAGAGCAGAATCAGATGACCGATGGGGTCGAAAAGTGCTAGAGTGGAGACCACGGACTAGCAAGCGCAGCGTAGGGCGTCCACCAGCAACGTGGACAAACGACCTTATAAAGGTCGCCGGAAGACGCTGGATGCAGGTCGCCTCCAACCGGTTTATGTGGAGATCAAAAGGGGAGGCCTATGTTCAGCAGTGGACGTCCTATGGCTGAGATGATGATGATGAAACAGATAATTATTCATTTTTATTCGGTTCTCCTCTGCCCAACCCCTCAGGGATTACAGGCGTTATGTTAAATTACTTGAGGTCGCTAGTTCTAGTAATACTTATCATTATTTGGTGATTCTCGGCACTTTCAGAAATTAAAAAATGTATGAAAATTACGAATCTTAGAACTTGTATAACTTGGCCGAGAGCAATCCTACAACTTTTGTGCCATAATAACTATTGCTCCAAATGACTAGTACTACCGATAGGTACCAATTTATTTCGTTGGCCGGCACTTTCAGAAAAGGCCCAAAAATGTATGGAGCCTGAATGTTCTCCTTTTGCTGACTATAGTCTATCTTCTGAGTGAGCTCGCTCCATAATTAAACCTCTGCTTTACTTCTGGGATAGATTAAGGCTGCTTTTCCACCAGAGATGCGCTATGCTACGTTGCTAAGGATGCGTTTGATATCCACCAATCATATTCATTTGTTTTCAAAACGGACACACACATAATGAGTATGATTGGTGGATATCAAACGCATCCTTAGCAACGTAGCATAGCGCATCTCTGGTGGAAAGGCAGCCTGAGGCTAGGGGAAAAAAGTCTGAATGATACTGCTCTTTCCATTAATTTGCTTAATCTTTGGATCTTTTGTGAGATTGTAGTATTTTTTTTTCATTTTAACGGAGTCATATTCGTCTTCTTACAATTTTTTAAGTAAGAGGATGAATAAAGCAATGGAGCATAATGAAAGTTTTTTTCTTTAGACCCCCAACTGCGAACAAGGTGAATGGTGAACCACGGGCACCGATGCACCCCCGGCAGGGATTCCCACCTCATCATCACCACGTAAGTTAAACATGGTTCTTCCTACCTTTTTACTGACTCCCTGATACAAAGCCATACTCCATACACTCTGTATATGATCACTGATGGATAAGGCAGAGGTCTCAACCATAGGAAAATTAAAAACAGAAGAAGTGGCAAGGCTGTGCCATAATTACGGTCGATAATTATCGGTACGATAGCCTAATATTACGCTTGTAACAGTGTTCCCACTGCTGGGACATAGGCCTCCTCTCTGGGGGAGATAGAGTGAGCTGTAATCTACCATGCAGGCTCAGTGCGGGTTTGCAGGATGTCACATTGTCTTGAAATTTTTGGCACTAAGTCATGCTTGTTGCCGCACAAAGTGCTATCTGCAGTTGTCCGCGACTGATATTAATACGCGCCGTGTGAAGCGAGCATTGTAATATCCCATACATCGAAAATATGAAATGATAACGAAGAGTCATATTTTTTTTACTTATTGTAATCATATTACTATTCCCCAGAACCCGCCGCCTCCAGGCGACGTCCACAGCCGACCTCCGCGGCACCACGCTCCTCCTCAAGAACCCAGGAGGCAGGAAGACGTGCAGGTGAGTATTTGTACTATTGCATATCCATCATTCAATCCTATAAGGTAAGATTCCCACCAACCGGCCAGAATCGGCGGCATTTTACAATGCGGTAAAGAAAATTGAAATCTATCAACAGTAAATACAGTTCATGTGTCAATGTTCTTTACTGCATTGTAAAATGCCGCCGATTCCGGCCGGTTGGTGGGAATCTTACATAACGCTCTTTATGACCCCGTTCAAAAACACAAATCGCTTTACGGGCCGCCGGAAAACCATAGCTGCGGCGGTGGCTTAGTGTTCAAGGACATGCGACAATAATTGATGACGAACTTCTCGCACCGGCCGACGCGCTGCGTGTCCCTGAACGAGGTCTTAGAGCTGGTTCTTTGTTTGATATGTTGATTAGCTCTTTAGCGCTATTTGAAAGTGATATGATTAGAATAAAGCCTCGGTCTTGAAGCCTACGGGTAGAAAGCGGCGCCTGCACCTTTATTGGAGCCGGCTCGGCCGCTTCCTGGCTATGACACCGAAGGCCTAAGGGCGTGGACCCATGTCTACGGTGCGACGCCGTTCGGCACCGCCGCCGGTGGATGACGCGGCGCCGTGCCTCACCACGGCATCATGTACCGGCACGTATACCAAAATTACAGTTTTGGCTTGATATGGACTGCGAAAGACGTATCCTGCTCCTGTTGCTGTTAAGACGACGACAAATGAAGAAAAAACAAAATTAAAGAAAATATTGCCGGCGGCGATGCCGTACCAGAGACAGTAGACATGGGTCCACGCCCTAACGCCGAATTATGATCAATAAATCTCGAAACCAGTATAAGCTTGAAGTGAACATTCAGCGATTTTGAGGGCAAATAAATCATAATTAATATCCGTTAACATGGCTTTCTACACCAAAGCCTGGATGCCCGCGTTTTCTTGAGTAGCCATCGAAATGTTAGCGACTTTGGCATGTTGTCGAATCACCTGTCTTGTCATATAATAATAATCTCTCGCCCCGGTTCCAACGAGTTAAACGTTTCCATCTACCCGGTGGATACAGTGGCACGTAAGTTGGCAAGAGTCGTTAGATGCGCAGAAGTCATTTTGTAGATCTCTTTGGTGGTCATGCGGGTCGCGGGGTATGAGGTAGTGCCGATACGAGCACACGATTGGTGCGTCACTCGTCTTTGCCCCTCGCACCCAGTATACGCGCTCTCGCTTACACTTGCGTGCCGCTAAATGCGATGCGCAAACTTACCCCCACTACACCATCATCTTGCCAACTTACGTGCCGGGTACTGTATCTGAAAACTTACATGACTTACATCATTCACACGCCATTTTACTTACCACAAAATTGTAGCACATAATTAAAGTATGTATGTTGTATCACTTTGGTTTCAGGAGCTCCGCAAGTTCGGTCAGGAGTTCAAGTTGGTGTCAGGAGCGGGTCCCGCGCCCGCGCCGCCGGCCGCGCTACCTCCGCTGCCGCCGCAGGTGCAGCCACAGCCGATACTCAATCCACAGCCACCGGTTAGTTACTTAGTTTCTTTTTCTTGTGAGGTTGAGAGATGTTTAAACCGCATCTCAGAACTCTCAGATTTTTCAGGTTTTAGGTTATTTTATGAGTGTCTGGTAGCACAGTATATCGAATAAATAACTGTCGAAATGTGTTCAAGTAATATTATGAAAGAAGATACTATTATCATTTTGATTTGACGACACTTGCCGTCGTTTGTGTCGCGGGTTCGGGTAGTTGTTCTGGGTGTTGGTGTTTCTGTATGTGAGTTACTATGTTTGGAAACGCACACCCACGATACAGGAAGAAATTACTAGAGCGGAAAGCAAGGTTGTTCAAAAAAATGGATTCAGATCCTAGGATAAGTAAATAGTCAGTAAAGTATAGTTTATCGTAAAGTTAACCAGCAGTGCCCCCCCCCCCCTCAGAGCCAGCCCCCCCCGGCCCCCAGCCCCCCCGAGGTGTCCGCCAACGTGTGTGCGTCCGGGGAGCCGCACAGCAAGCGGGACCGCCCGCCCAAGCAACACACGCCGCCCACACAGCACAAGGTACGACATAACACTTTCACACCTACCTTTCACTAGTCACATACTAACTTGCCACTTTTACTATGAAAGTTAACAAATCCTCGTAAAAATTCTTTTAATATTGTTGCGCGTCTGCGCAACGTTGACGCAGCGTAGACGTTGGAGAGCCGCCAACGCTCGTAAAACGCCAGTGAGATATCGGCCTAATTATGCTTGTGCATGCAAACATTTTACGAATATTAGAAGAAATGCTAATTACGTTGCTGGAAATTCACGAAGTGTATGGCTTTCAGGAAAATTGATGTTACAAAGTGATTTTGTTTTTTTTTATCACATCATGCAAGATGCCAGTTGATAACACTCTTTTTTAACACACTGATGACTTCTTAATCAGTATTCTAACTAATGCATGCAACCGACTGTTTTAAGGTATCATGGTTTATTTCTAAACTTTAAAAGTCACTTACGGGATAACTTCCTTGATTAAATATTTCTTTGAATTCCCGATATTTCAACGCTGTTTATACAACAACAACTTGTAATCATGGCGCTCTCATGAAATATTTTACAACTGAAGATATCACGTCAGTGACATTTTACGACTTACAAATTCAAACAACTAACAGAATCACCAACAACACAGTCTCTTACTCTCGAAACACAAAACCTTACCAGCCTCCCGTGGTCCCAAAGGGCGGCGACTCCCCGATGTCCGTGGAGGAGCGCTCTGCGCCGTCCGCGTCCCCGCCGTCGTCCGCCTCGCCCGGCATGGAGCGGGTGGCGCAGATCAAGAAGTCCACCCTCAACCCCAACGCCAAGGAGTTCAACCCCGCAGCCAAGCCCTTCACGCCCAGGAGTCCCAGCACTCCGAATCCCAGTCGGTGAGTTCATTAATGGATTACTTTTTTTAGCTGTTAATGTTTTTAGAAAGACTCGAGAGTCGAGCAATAGAAAGAGCTATGCTCGGAGTTTCTTTGCGGGATAAAATCCGGAACATGGATATTCGGCGAAGAACCAGAGTCACCGACCTAATGTAGCGGTACTTCAAAATAGTACTACCTCATTGGTCGGATTAGGACTTAGCTATGGTGGCGCCATCTACAATTAGCTTTGACCGGCCTTCCCCATTCGATTGACTTGACGTCATCGTGGCGATCGTGTTTTGTTTTTCATCTAACCGCGATACTATTCCATCATCTAGATGGAATAGTATCGCATCGCGCCTTAGGTAAGCTTCCTAAGGAGAAGGCTTATGTTCTTGTTCAGTTCCGTTAATAATTATTTTCTTTTCAGACCACACACGCCAGGCACTCCATCCGGCGTGGGCGTCGGCGTGGGAGTAGGCGTGGGCGGCGTGGGTGTGAACCTTGGTGGCGTGAGCGTCATGGGACCCGGAGTCAGCTATGTGCCTGCGCCACATCCTCCACCTCCTATGGTATGTATGCAATACTTTTGTGCGAAGAGTGTTCTCGAAAATAAAGAAAAATAAAATACTCGTATGTTATAGTTTGAATGAATGATTCAAACTTTACAGACGTCAACATATCAATCATTCAAATTACTTGAAATTACACAGTGTGGATTCAATTATTTACAAAATATAATTATTAAATCGTAATGATATGACGCCTCGTGCCGCACAGGTCGATCTTCCGGGTTAAGTTGCGCTTGCCGAGGTTGGTCTGTGGATGGATTACCATCTGTCCATCTATCATAGCGAGTTTCTCCGTGCCTTGGAAAGCACGTAAAGACGTTGGTCCCGGTTGTCATTTATAGATCTTTGACAGTCAAAATCAAATGTTTTAATTTCACATAGGCCTATGAAGGCACTTATAAAACGTCGACAACAGGTACTCGGTTCTGGTTGGTCGATTCCATGGAGAAGAATCGGCAAGAAATATACGTCTTTACTGTTAGTCAGAAGCTCTAAAGTCTGACAAGAATTGAGTATTGAGTAACCAGTCTTACCATGGGATATCGTATTACCCAGTTACTGGGTTGTGGAGGTCCGATAGGCAGTCGCTCCATGTAAAATACTTATATCAAACTGCATCTGGTCACTTGGCCGACTGGAAGCCGACCCCATTATAGTTGGGAAAAGGCAGGTAGATGATGAATGAAATGAATGTCGGATGTAATAACTTTGTTGTTCAATAAAATAAATAACTATTAAGGCAATGTTCAAACCGACGACGATGAACGAGTAACGAGTAGAACTAGAAACTATAAATAAAAAGTTGGCGATCAGCGGGAAGCGAGTGTAGTTTCGATAGTTTTGACGTCGAGCTACAAGCAAGTGTGCAAGTGCGACGAGCGATTACTTGCGCCACACGGTGGGCCGAAAATCGGCTTTCATAGACTTAGGCATTTTATTTTGCAAGTGCCAGTTTTTATGCCGGATATCGCTTCTATTAGTAATAACAATATACAAAAATGACACCAGAATTGATTCTGTACAAAAACGAAAGAATTATAATTTTTTTACGAAAATTTTGTATGGAGCTAGTATGAAAAATCGAAATATCTCTAAAACGGCAAAGATAACCGTAATATCCTTATAGGGGGTTATAGTACTAATTATTTATGATTTTTTGACATACGTTACTTATTGGTTGGAGGTGCCGTTTTTTTTTTAAAAAATCGTCAAAATATTTTTATTTATTTTTACATATGAAACGTTCCTTTTAGTGTTTAAGTTGAAGAATTCAGAGCTTTAACAACTCTAAACATAAAATAGCATCACCCCTAAAGACCTGAGGGACTAGACAGAGGTGTGTAGTATCCTCTTGATCTTGTAAAATTTTCCAACAGTACTAAATAGTTAAATATCAGTGTCAAAGTGCACATGCTGTCGCTTCTTTTTGAAAGATAGGGGAATGAAATTGTTAATTGATCATATCCGTATAATTACAACATAACCGGACACAATAATATTCATATAGGGGGTTATAGTACTAATATTATTCATTTTTACATAATAAACTGTTCAAAACGATCCATGAACTGTGTCAAAGTTAAGAACATCGTTAGTAAGCATGGTTTTTCCCTAAATATTAAGGATATGTGAAAAAATAGACTGTATATTTATACTGTTTATTGATAGGTAATTTATATAAAACACAAGTCACAAAAATAATATCTATGTGCTATAAATTCAATTTAAAAAAATATTTGATACAATAATTTATGAAATTACTAACTAAACATATTGGTAAAATAAGTTAACATAAATAACAAAAGAACATAAAGAAAAATAATTCAATTTTTCAATTTTTTTACAACTTTTGTTGTCGGACTCCATTTCCGATTCAGAGTCCAGATTGGATATATGTACCTAAAAACTCGAACTCAGTTTCCGGAAATTGTATTAGGTCGAGAGTTTCAGCAAAAAATGTTGTCTTCCTTTTGGCACCTAACTTCGGCCTTTGTGCACTTGTAAAAGGATCCGAAGAAAGAACAAGCATATTAAGGATATCTTGATTAGAATCTAATTGCCTGCTTCTTTTCCGCGAATGATGTTCCCGGAACCTCCTAAAATCTTTGTTTCGAGACTCTGAGGCTTCTTCCGAGAGAGTCCCAATCGGGACAATTTTTTTTTTCGATTATGTCAGCTCCGTGTATTAATAGTTTATGTACGGTTGATGACATGTAGGTCACCAGTCATATCTTTAAATTTGATGACATCGATCTTCTCACCAGATGTTATTGCTTGCAAAATAACAGCAAATCTTTTTATCAGGTTTTGATCTAACCCAGTAATAGCTGCAGTTTTATTGGGAAACTCGAAAAACTTTATTGCGGTATTCACGTCATTGGTAGTTCCCGAGCCTTGTTTCACTATATAAACCAACAGATCGAGCTCCTTTTTAAAATTCTGAAGTTTTTAAATTCCTTTTGTGTCGATATTATTATATGTCCGGTTATGTTGTAATCATACTTTTAGGGTATGATCAATTAACAATTTCATTCCCCTATCTTTCAAAAAGAAGCGGCATGGGCACTTTGACACTGATATTCAGCTATTTGGTCATCATCATCTGCCTAGCCTTTTCCCAAATATATTGGGGTCGGCTTCCAGTCGAACTAGATTCAGCTGGACATCAGTATTTTACATGGAACGACTACCTGTCGGAGTAATACGATACCCCATGGTAAGACTGATTCCCAGACTTTAGAGCTTCTGACTAACATAAACGACTGTCAAAGATCTACAAATGACAACCGGAACCAACGGCTTTACATGCTTTCCGAGGCACGGAGGAAACTCGCTATGACAGATGGTCACCCATCCACAGACCAACCACGGCAAGCGCGGCTTAAACCGAAAGATCGGCCTGTGCGGCTGTGATTATTTAGTCAAGAGCTACTATATTCAACTTTTTGGTATTGTTGGAAAATTTTACAAGATCAAGAGGATACTACACACCTCTGTCTAGTCCCTCAGGTCTTTAGGGGTGATGCTATTTTATGTTTAGAGTTGTTAAAGCTCTGAATTCTTCAACTTAAACACTAAAAGGAACGTTTCATATGTAAAAATAAATAAAAATATTTTGACGATTTTTAAAAAAAAAACGGCATCTCCAACCATTATGTAACGTATGTCAAAAAATCATAAATAATTAGTACTATAACCCCCTATAAGGATATTACGGTTATCTTTGCCGTTTTAGAGATATTTCGATTTTTCATACTAGCTCCATACAAAATTTTCGTAAAAAAATTATAATTCCTTCGTTTTTGTGCAGAATCAATTCTGGTGTCATTTTTGTATATTGTTATTACTAATAGAAGCGATATCCGGCATAAAAACTGGCACTTGCAAAATAAAATGCCTAAGTCTATGAAAGCCGATTTTCGACCCACCGTGCGCCACTCGCCTGCGTTCGATCAATCCTGTGCAAATCTAATCAAGCGGATCGCTGAGCGAGTTTATTTTTGAAAGCTCGTCGCTCAGCGACAAAAGTATTATACGTTTCTTGAGAGAGAAAATCGCCGATAATTACTCGTTTTTTCGCCGCCCGCCGGTCGGACCTCTGCCTTAGATAGACTTCATCAACAAGACTGGCCTGTTGGTCTAGTGGTTAGTGACCCTGACTGCTATGCCGGAGGTCGTGGGTTCGATTCCCACCCAGGACAAATGTTTGTGTGATGAGCACGATCATTTGTTCTGTGTCTGGGTGTAATTTATCTATAATATGTATGTATTTAGAAATATATAAGTATGTTTATCAGTTGTCTAGTACCCATAACACAAGCTCTGCTTAGCTTGGGACTAGATGGCGTTGTGTGATAGTTGTGAAAATATTATATTGTGAAATATTAAGATATGTCGTTTCGTAAATGAGCTAGATAACGTAGTGTGCAGCAATGTTACCCGCAGGTGGCGGCAGTCCCGTACGCCATGATGGCCGCGGCCGCCGCCGCCGCGCAGCAGCCGCCCGCGTACCTGCCGCACCCGCACCCCGCTGTGAGTACCTGTTCATAATGTAGATCACTCAAAATTAAAATCGTCCTTGCTACTACGATATAATGATGCAAGTCGATTGATTCGACGTCGTCGTGGCGATCGTGTTTTATTTTTCATCTACCCTAAGGCCCGGTATCTACCAAAGCGGAGAGTAAAGGAGATGTGTGAATAACCAATCAGATTTCTACTGGTAGCTAAGCGGAGAGGAGATGTGGACATCTGAATGGTTATTCAAACACATCTCCTCTCATCTTCGCTTTGGTAGATACCGAGTCTTAGACAACCGCGCGTTTTATGTCTTAAGTCGTAGTGGTAAGGATGATTTTCATTTGTAATTGGAATCTATCGAATTTCGTCGCGTCACATCGTCATGGGGAAACTCCCTAAGTTGTAAGATGCCTACAGATTTTGTTCACAATAAGGAATTTGACTGAAAAAATTCTATTTAGCCACTGAGATTCTCAAAAAATATTTGACCCGCAATTATTCATTTAATACGAAATCAAAAATGACGACGATACGACACACTTCAATCTAAAATTGGCAAAAAGTCACAAGCAAGTGATACTTGCTTGTGAAATATGATAATTAGAAAAATCTGAAGGCATCTTTTATGACATTTCTTGTATTTCAGATCATTTTTAAATCGACATCAATTTGTTACTAAATTCCAAAGTCACAATGTGTAGACAATGTTTTACGAGAGTTACGTTCTATTTTTACCTAAAAAAGAAATATCGAATTTGAAATGACCTGATGAAATTTCACAGCCGAACTTACTGGCTGAAAATTTTACTTAATTTAAGGAGACCTTGCAGTAAGATTTGGTAAACAAAAACTTGGTAATAAACTTAATATGTTGGGGCCGGCGACAGATGGAGATGGGATGCGATTGCCGGCAGTACGGGCCGCCTATATTCATGGTGCCCGACAAAAGGGACCGCCCAGAAGCGGTGAGCACTCGACTAGTGGATTCATGGGACGGGGAACTATTTGTGACAAATATGTACCATCAATTAACCGCTCTCGATTTTAAACTGTACTTTTGGAAAAATAAGTCTTAAAACCGGTCAGGGTTTAGTGGCAGAAAGTTGTGCCACGGGGCTCTAGAGGTGATAAAAAATCCTTGTGATTACTCTCCACAAAAAGTTCAAAATATCCCGAAAATGTGACCCTTATTTGATATTGCAATTCAGATATCGCCCGTGCATGAAAGTCCTATTGGATGACCCTATATTCCCACGGGTATATGAGTAACAGTAAAACTCCCGAACTTTTTCTTAATTTATGGTCAATATCTGGTTGACCGAGCTTCGCCCGGTTTTTAAAATGTCTTTATCTTGGGAACTGAGCTTTTCTCTAACCTTGATAAATCAATTCCTTGAGCCGAAAAACCCCTAATCTGTAACTTTCATGAAAATCCTTGGAGGGGTTTCCGAGATCCTGATTATATATAAATAAATATACTCGTACAAGAATTGCTCGTTTAAAGATATTAGATTTTTACGCCTATCTAACATTTTACTGTTATTTTAGTAAAGCAAGAAAAGTAGTATACATTTTTGTAAATGCTTTCACGACAGAGGAGAAATTCCTGTCGTTTATGCGTTTACAAACATTTAAACACATAGAAAAAAACACCCAGACCGAAACGACTTCTTGTAGATCATATAAATATTTGTTCCGTGCGGGATTTTCATCAAACCTGTATTAAAATCATTTCAATAAGTACTTGTCACAAGTAAGTTCCTCGTCACACGTTCCACACGCGTGCAGTGTTCAGTTTTTTCCGCAGTGTGTCGTAACTATGTTCTTGTACAGACGGGTGCTTGCCTCGCTAACCGCCTGGCTAACCCGACACCACAGATTAACTACTAAATGGATACTTTACTATGTTCATTCAAAATAACGCAGAGATACGAGTCGTTTCAAGTTTTCTGTGATTTTGACTGAAGTTTAGGCATAAAATAATTGAATTAAATATGCGTAGACTTTATAATACTGTAAAACCTGTACGGCAAAATTGCGGGCGGCTTTGGGCATAGACATCTTCATACATTCATACTGGGTAAATTTTTCAATGAAGGACTTCAATTGCTTATGGCAAATACAAACTATCAAAAATAGTACAAAACACTAATAGGATTCATGAGCTTTTGAAGAAATCTAAGGGTGCATACACATCTGGCGAATGCGCTGAAAATGCGCAGCTCGCGCGCCCTTTGCGAGCTGCACGCGTGCAGGTCACGCGCCGCGCGCGCGCCTTTTGGCGTACCAAGCCATTGCCGTAACGTTTCGTTTTTAACTATCTAAGCCTGCTTGAAAAATTCACCCTAAATTATCAAACAAGTTTCAAACAGTAACCTTGTTAAAGCCACGTCCGCACCTTGTCCATACCGGTTTGGCTGATTCATAAGTAAAGTATCCATTTCTTATGTAATCTGTGTCCACGTTTCACGGGCACATGGACATTAACCGTCTTACCAACCTACGCTAACGCTTTCAGAGTGATTTTTGTTTTGTTTAACAAAAAAAAAAATGTTTATTTAAGTGACGAGACTGTTTTCTATAGAAACACCTATCACGTTGTGTGATTGAGCACTTTTGGTGGTGTTTCACTTGTGTTAATTGATAAGGCTTTGGTTTCGAAGCGAGTGGGCACCATGACGGCAGTGGCGCGTTCAAAAAAGCCTCCCACTATCGAAATCAGTCTATGGACGCGCCGCCGCAACCCCGCTGTCCGCTGGCTTCGAGACCGAAGCCTAAGGTGTGCGTCCACAGGTCGGCATCGCTAGTATCGGACGTATTGTACGTAACGGATTTTAGTTTGCCTTGTATTAAAACTCATACAACTGCGTCCACTGATCCGCATCGTACGGAACGGCTCATCGGCAATACCTTAATGCGATGCGTACCGATGACGTCATACGGAATGCCGATCAGTGGAAGCGATGAAGGTGGCATCGGCAATCCGATTGCTGATACTCGCGTCAGCAATCCGATCGCTGCTGACACAGAAATCCGTTTGATGCGGTGCGTCCGATACGTACGATGCGGAGCTGTGGACGCTTACCATAACACGGACACGAAATTAATAGACGAACATCCCCAAAGGCCAAATAAATTATATATTTTAAATGTATTTTAAAGAATTAACTGCCTCCTACCTCTCATAGAAGCCTGTGTCCCAGCAGTGGGAACATTGTGGACAGATTGTGAAACTGAAAAGCAAATGAATGTCAGAGTAATGAAATTTTGTGTAAGTGGATTCAGGTTCCACATAATTAGACAAGATAATTCAGAAAACTAGATTTTCAGACTTGTAGAAAAATCGTAATATAGTTTTATAGGGCTAACGCACATTTGGTCACCGCATTATTTACATCAATTGCGATCGGCCACAGTTGTTATGTGCGTTTGATTAAATAAAGTGCATAATCAGTTTAGAAATAATATAATCGACCTCAAATGAAATGATTGCACTGCTTCAATTACGACTTTATATCATGATAATGTCAGATTAGGCATATTGGGGCTCTTCTGGTGATAAGAAAGTATTTTATATTAGTTCGTTAAAAAATCGGGCATGCGGACAGCGAGTAAAGGGCAACTCGCTGTCCGACCATGGACCATGCCCATGTCGACGGCGCGTTTATTAAATCACTGTCATTTATTTTTATGGAATTAGAAGTGATAGGTAAGATTCACACCAACCCGGGCCCGGCGGTATTTTACAATGCTGTAAAAAACATTGAAATCTATCAACAGTGATACAGTTAATATTTGCATGCAACATAAGGGACACGTCGCTCGGATGCGCTGGAATGCCGACGGAGATAACTTTGCAAGCAAAATGAACTGTATTTAAACTATTGATAGATTTCAATCTTCTTTACCGCATTGTAAAATGCCGTGGGCCCGTTTATTAAATCACGTCATTTATTGGTGTGGATCGTACCATAGGCACTTTTCGCTAAAAGTTCAACTCTCAAGTTTTACTATAAATGAGTGGTTAGCTGCCATGCAAATGGGATGTAAACTAAGATAATCTACTTGGGAAATCATTACGATGAGCGCTCGTTATAATTAATTACATACCTAACGGCAATAAGGAATGTAAATATAAAAATAAATTACAAAATAAAAAATAATTTATTCGTTTCAAGTGCCTAATCTATAACTCGTTTTATATTTATAAAAATACTAACATTAATGTTGTTTGCAGTGGTTTTTCAATGTTAATACCCATTGATTGTTGTTTTTATTGCACTAAACATTATTAATTACATAACAAAAGTGGTTATCACGACCATCACTTTATATTCTTCCGAAATGATTTTATTCATTAAAAAAAAATCTACTTAAAAGCTATCACCATTTATGTTTATAGTCCTTTGTCTTTTACATAAAAAATCACGTATTTAAATCTACTACACTATTACAACCTAAATTTTTTCCTCAGGCCTTAATCCAACCATTTGTTCAGAAATATCCCATAACTTGACAGCCAAGTCCTCATTTCTGGCTTTCATACCCATATAACCTTCCCTGCAATCCACAAAGTACCCTCCAGTCGTCTGATCCGCATCATCTGAGATGGCTAGGTACAAAGTCGTTTGAGCACCTTCCACTGGATTCTTGAAGAATGAGTATAGAACCATAGTCCGCAACTTTTCCAATATCGTTGCTTTATAGAAACTTGTATTGACGTGACCAGGATGTAAGCTGTTCACAACCACATCTGTGTCTTCCAGTCTTCGAGCTAGCTCGTTGCTAAAGAGTATATTACATAGCTTGCTATCGCAGTAAGTTCTTATGTAAGAGTGAGGACTGTTCAAGTCAGTGATAGTACCAAACCTATGCAGCGTTGATGTCACTATAATAATCCTGCTTGGTGCAGACTTCTTTAACAAAGGTACTAGTAGAAGAGTCAGTAGGAAAGGTCCGAAATGGTTGACCTGCATGTCTCTAATCAATCCATCTTCAGTCTTGTCTCTATGGACACCGCTAGCGCCTGCATTGTTTATCAAAATGTCTAATTTTGCTTCGGCATTTTTGAAGTCTTCAACGAATTTTCTCACTGAAGCAAAAGAGCTTAAATCCAAGTGCATATACCTGACGCTTCGGTTTTTAGTTTTCTTGATGATTGATTCAGCAGCTTTCTGTCCCCTTGTCTCGTCTCGGCAGCCTAAGATCACTTTGGCGCCTCTCCTGGCCAATTCCAAGGCAGTCTGGTAACCAATCCCGCTGTTACCGCCAGTAACGATCACTACTTTACCGCTCATGACATTATCGGAGTAACACTTCCCATTTGTTATTTTATTATAAGTTTTTATTAGGATCAAACCTAAAATCAGCCACACTAACCACATTTTGACAGTAAAGAATAATTCTTCCACTTTTATATTCACAAAAAAAACTTGTAGATGTTTGCACAGATGAAGACGCTATTATTATTTTATAATATCGTGTTAACCGCGCCGTTCTCGCAATGTCACTGAGAGATTTATCTGTATTAATGTCAAATCATGTGAACGGACTAATTATCAGCTGTGGCCGCGTCGCTCTTATCAAATTATATCGTATCTATATTGTAAACTGTTTGAGTCCGTCCGGTTGTTTGGCATCGGCGTTGGGTTCAAAGTTGCAAGTTGCTTATGGGAAATTTAACTCGAATTCTTGATACAACTTAAAAAACCGGTTTGAATTTGTCAAAAAATCTTAAATAGTCACAGAAAAGATGGCTACTTTCCCCAATCTCTTATGAAAAATTATAAATATTAAAGATAAATTAGCTACTATCTAGAGTTTTGGATATCAGGGACAAATATACACATGTTTCTAAAATATCTAAAGGCGATTATATGATAACAATGTTTCGAAATCGGAATGCTAAAGTTCAATGAGAAAAGGATTCTTCTATTTAAAAAAATCAGATATAATTTAAATATAGTCACTAAATCTTAAATTATGAGAGCGGTATTCAGAAATAAGACCGTATATTTATGACTATTCCCAGTTTCCTAGCGCAGATGTTGAATCGTAATGTTAGATCAAAGTTCATGATATTGATAACCGAGTTATTACAGTTACAATTAATTAACTCTCTGTGCTTGATGGATAACTAACATTTCTAGCAGTGTTAGATCCAGCACTAAGGAAAGTGAAGTACAATTGAAGGGACACGTAGAATTTTAGTCAAGACTAGTCTGACGGTGGGTTCCGCCCCTCCCAGGGCTCGAGGACTCATTTAATATTAAAGCCACAAAAAAAAAACTAAATTTTTCGTGTTCAGGTCATTTGTTCTAATGTGCCCGCGAAAAAGACAAAAAAAATATTCAAATACATAATTATGTTAATCATATACCTACATACAATCTTACATTTTCTAGATATCGATTCACACACGGATATTGTTATCTACTTAGGTATGTACTCACAATCTCGGGTTATCTACGGACACAGGAAAAAGAAATTAATTTATTATAAGCACATAAGATCTTGATGATCGATCATGATATACCATAATTTGATTTTAATTATCATTGAATTAATAATACTACTGGTCGCCATTGATCGAAGTACGACCATAATTCATAAAATGTATATAACCCGAATCACTTCAAGATGAACAAACTTCTTGGTAATGAGGTATTTCTCCACTGATCTATATGAACAAACTTCTTGGTAATGATCTATTTCTCCACTGATCGATTTTTTCTGTCGATCGAACGTCTAAATGACAATTCGACTAAGCCAGGCGATGCAAGCGATGCGTCTGATTTGCCACATGGTAAAGCCAATTGTCCACGTAACTGCACGTCATACGCACGCTTTCGTCAATTGACTTGCAAGACGAATGCTTGCATCTTGTGTAGAAACAATGAAATCTGTGTCCACGAAGAGGAAGATGCAAGCATTCGTCTTGCAATCGTCAATTGACGAAAGCGTGCGTACGACGTGCGGTTATGTGGATAATGGGCCTAATCGACCCGTACATGACCCGTATCACTCAAACACAAACATCTGACTTACACTAAAGTCAGAGCAAAATCCAACACAAAAAAGAAACCTTTGAAAATTACCACACCCTTTTACAATATGTTTGAAAGATGTTTTTGCGTAACCTTCGTTTAAAAATATACTAGAGCAATCTGTGCCCTACAAACGATGGTCAATCGCTCCACTACGCGTTCGTGATATGGTTTTGAATAGCATAATGATTCCTAATTTGAACTTATGCTACACTCGATGCCTTCATACTGTTGCGGGACATACGTAGTTGTGGGACATACGTATACCGCGACTCCGGTACACAAAGGGCTACAGACACCGTGGATTTTAGTCAGTACAAGTCTGACAGTCCCTTCCCGCCCTGCCCGGGGTGGGAGGACTCATTTGATGATTTGACCACTGTGATGTGTGGTGGAAATCTATTTTCGGCTTAACGTCTTCGAGAATATCAGCAGAACTCTTTTTTTTACATTTCCACACAGTAGGACTTTCTTCTGTGTTGTAGGTGTGTTTTAATATATAATCCCTTTATACAAACATCATGACCCGAAACACCTATTTGTAAATCATACAAAATTAAATATGAACCCGAATTCGCGACAATCAGCGCAGGAGCAGTAGATCGGTCACTGCGTCCACCTCGTTGTCAACTTGAAATAGGCCGAATTATATAAAATACTAGCTGTTGCCGGCGGTTTCACCCGCTGCAACTCGAAAATTATCCCACGGGAACATAAAATCGGGATAAAAACTATCCTATGTATTAATCCAGGTTATAAACTATCTGCGTACCAAATTTTAGCCAAATCCGTTCAGTGGTTTTTGCGTGAAAGAGTAACAAACATCCATACATCCATACTTACTAACTTTCGCCTTTATAATAGTAGTAGGATTATAGGTCGGTACTTTTACAATACTTTCATGTAGTGTGTAGTCGTATTCCCCTTACTTACCTAATGAAGAAGAATGCTAAAACTACTGTTAAATCTTCAACTGAAAGATAATGTGTGTCTACAGCTGGCATATGGCGCCATGGGAGGAGGCGGGGGAGTGGCGGGGGTCACGGGGGGTGGAGGACAGCCCCCCATGCAATCACAGCAACAGAGAAACTTCAGGAAAGGTGAGTCGAATTAACCATCTTTCTGAATTCTGTTTGGTCGTTTATGAAACAAGTTTCAAGGAAATGGGAAAGTACAGACTTATAAAAAAATTTCATGGGTGTATTTTCTCGGAGCAATCAGTTGAGGCGAGTTCATAACGTCTCTAGTGTCCCAAGCTATTTAAAAGTCATTGATTCAAACTCCCGCCTATATCAACGGTCCAACCCCTTGTGTTTTAGCTGGGGGTGAAGTGTCGCAACAAACCACCCATTGACACTATGCCCCCTGAGAAGAATATGTTTGCTTAGCAGTAGTATAAAATTCGCCGGACTCGCGAACAGCTTCTTGCCGTCCCGGTACTCTGTTCCGACAGAGCACTAGAGTTCTTAGCTCGCTCCATCTTAGGCCACATCTTTGTTTCTGGGCTAGATTGAGGCCAAGAGCAAATCCATTTTAAAATAATTATAAAAAGAAACTATTAAACTCAGAAAATTATCTCAAATAGAATAAGTAAAATCAAGCCTATAGAATAGTAAATAATTGGTAAAGGGGTATCCAGCCCTAACTTGTGGTTGACTGTGTAGTGGGCGTAGGTTCGGGCATGCAGGTGGCGGCCGCGACGGGCCAGCCACTGCTGGCGCCAGCGCCCATCCAGCAGTTCATGCCCTACCCGCACCCGCACCCCGCGCCACACCCCGCGCAGCCCGCGCTGCAGTACCAGCACATGGTGAGTACTGTGTAGTGGTAGGTTCAACATGCAGGTGGCGGCAGCGACGGGCCAGCCACTGCTGGCGCCCGCGCCCATCCAGCAGTTCATGCCCTACCCGCACCCGCACCCCGCGCCACACCCCGCGCAGCCCGCGCTGCAGTACCAGCACATGGTGAGTACTGTGTAGTGGTAGGTTCAACATGCAGGTGGCGGCAGCGACGGGCCAGCCACTGCTGGCGCCCGCGCCCATCCAGCAGTTCATGCCCTACCCGCACCCGCACCCCGCGCCACACCCCGCGCAGCCCGCGCTGCAGTACCAGCACATGGTGAGTACTGTGTAGTGGTAGGTTCAACATGCAGGTGGCGGCAGCGACGGGCCAGCCACTGCTGGCGCCCGCGCCCATCCAGCAGTTCATGCCCTACCCGCACCCGCACCCCGCGCCACACCCCGCGCAGCCCGCGCTGCAGTACCAGCACATGGTGAGTACTGTGTAGTGGTAGGTTCAACATGCAGGTGGCGGCAGCGACGGGCCAGCCACTGCTGGCGCCCGCGCCCATCCAGCAGTTCATGCCCTACCCGCACCCGCACCTTTTTTTACACCCCGCACAGCCCGCGCTGCAGTACCAGCACATGGTGAGTACTGTGTAGTGGTAGGTTCAACATGCAGGTGGCGGCAGCGACGGGCCAGCCACTGCTGGCGCCCGCGCCCATCCAGCAGTTCATGCCCTACCCGCACCCGCACCCCGCGCCACACCCCGCGCAGCCCGCGCTGCAGTACCAGCACATGGTGAGTACTGTGTAGTGGTAGGTTCAACATGCAGGTGGCGGCAGCGACGGGCCAGCCACTGCTGGCGCCCGCGCCCATCCAGCAGTTCATGCCCTACCCGCACCCGCACCCCGCGCCACACCCCGCGCAGCCCGCGCTGCAGTACCAGCACATGGTGAGTACTGTGTAGTGGTAGGTTCAACATGCAGGTGGCGGCAGCGACGGGCCAGCCACTGCTGGCGCCCGCGCCCATCCAGCAGTTCATGCCCTACCCGCACCCGCACCCCGCGCCACACCCCGCGCAGCCCGCGCTGCAGTACCAGCACATGGTGAGTACTGTGTAGTGGTAGGTTCAACATGCAGGTGGCGGCAGCGACGGGCCAGCCACTGCTGGCGCCCGCGCCCATACCCAGCACATGCCCTACCCGCACCCGCACCCCGCGCCACACCCCGCGCAGCCCGCGCTGAGTACCAGCACATGGTGAGTACTGTGTAGTGGTAGGTTCAACATGCAGGCTGGCGGCAGCGACGGGCCAGCCACTGCTGGCGCCCGCGCACCATCCAGCAGTTCAGTTTTTACCCGCACCCGCACCCCGCGCCACACCCCGCGCAGCCCGCGCTGCAGTACCAGCACATGAGTACTGTGTAGTGGTAGGTTCAACATGCAGGTGGCGGCAGCGACGGGCCAGCCACTGCTGGCGCCCGCGCCCATCCACAGTTCATGCCCTACCCGCACCCGCACCCCGGATTGACACCCCGGCAGCCTAATCGCTGCAGTACCAGCACATGGTAACTTGATAGTTGCAGGTGTAAACATAGACCAGCCACTGCTGGCGCCCGCGCCCATCCAGCATTTATATTGTGCAAACTAAGCAATAAGTGCAAAACATGGTGAGTACTGTGTAGTGGTAGGTTCAACATGCAGGTGGCGGCAGCGACGGGCCAGCCACTGCTGGCGCCCGCGCCCATCCAGCAGTTCATGCCCTAGCGCACCCCGCGCCACACCCCGCGCAGCCCGCTTACTGCAGTACCAGCACATGGTGAGTACTGTGTAGTGGTAGGTTCAACATGCAGGTGGCGGCAGCGACGGGCCAGCCACTGCTGGCGCCCGCGCCCATCCAGCAGTTCATGCCCTACCCGCACCCGCACCCCGCGCCACACCCCGCGCAGCCCGCGCTGCAGTACCAGCACATGGTGAGTACTGTGTAGTGGTAGGTTCAACATGCAGGTGGCGGCAGCGACGGGCCAGCCACTGCTGGCGCCCGCGCCCATCCAGCAGTTCATGCCCTACCCGCACCCGCACCCCGCGCCACACCCCGCGCAGCCCGCGCTGCAGTACCAGCACATGGTGAGTACTGTGTAGTGGTAGGTTCAACATGCAGGTGGCGGCAGCGACGGGCCAGCCACTGCTGGCGCCCGCGCCCATCCAGCAGTTCATGCCCTACCCGCACCCGCACCCCGCGCCACACCCCGCGCAGCCCGCGCTGCAGTACCAGCACATGGTGAGTACTGTGTAGTGGTAGGTTCAACATGCAGGTGGCGGCAGCGACGGGCCAGCCACTGCTGGCGCCCGCGCCCATCCAGCAGTTCATGCCCTACCCGCACCCGCACCCCGCGCCACACCCCGCGCAGCCCGCGCTGCAGTACCAGCACATGGTGAGTACTGTGTAGTGGTAGGTTCAACATGCAGGTGGCGGCAGCGACGGGCCAGCCACTGCTGGCGCCCGCGCCCATCCAGCAGTTCATTACCCGCACCCGCACCCCGCCACACCCCGCGCAGCCCGCGCCAGTACCAGCACATGGTGAGTACTGTGTAGTGGTAGGTTCAACATGCAGGTGGCGGCAGCGACGGGCCAGCCACTGCTGGCGCCCGCGCCCATCCAGCAGTTCATGCCCTACCCGCACCCGCACCCCGCGCCACACCCCGCGCAGCCCGCGCTGCAGTACCAGCACATGGTGAGTACTGTGTAGTGGTAGGTTCAACATGCAGGTGGCGGCAGCGACGGGCCAGCCACTGCTGGCGCCCGCGCCCATCCAGCAGTTCATGCCCTACCCGCACCCGCACCCCGCGCCACACCCCGCGCAGCCCGCGCTGCAGTACCAGCACATGGTGAGTACTGTGTAGTGGTAGGTTCAACATGCAGGTGGCGGCAGCGACGGGCCAGCCACTGCTGGCGCCCGCGCCCATCCAGCAGTTCATGCCCTACCCCACGCACCCGCACCCCGCGCCACACCCCGCGCAGCCCGCGCTGCAGTACCAGCACATGGTGAGTACTGTGTAGTGGTAGGTTCAACATGCAGGTGGCGGCAGCGACGGGCCAGCCACTGCTGGCGCCCGCGCCCATCCAGCAGTTCATGCCCTACCCCGCGCCCACCCCGCGCAGCCCGCGCCAGTACCAGCACATGGTGAGTACTGTGTAGTGGTAGGTTCAACATGCAGGTGGCGGCAGCGACGGGCCAGCCACTGCTGGCGCCCGCGCCCATCCAGCAGTTCATGCCCTACCCGCACCCGCACCCCGCGCCACACCCCGCGCAGCCCGCGCTGCAGTACCAGCACATGGTGAGTACTGTGTAGTGGTAGGTTCAACATGCAGGTGGCGGCAGCGACGGGCCAGCCACTGCTGGCGCCCGCGCCCATCCAGCAGTTCATGCCCTACCCGCACCCGCACCCCGCGCCACACCCCGCGCAGCCCGCGCTGCAGTACCAGCACATGGTGAGTACTGTGTAGTGGTAGGTTCAACATGCAGGTGGCGGCAGCGACGGGCCAGCCACTGCTGGCGCCCGCGCCCATCCAGCAGTTCATGCCCTACCCGCACCCGCACCCCGCGCCACACCCCGCGCAGCCCGCGCTGCAGTACCAGCACATGGTGAGTACTGTGTAGTGGTAGGTTCAACATGCAGGTGGCGGCAGCGACGGGCCAGCCACTGCTGGCGCCCGCGCCCATCCAGCAGTTCATGCCCTACCCGCACCCGCACCCCGCGCCACACAGCCCGCGCCAGTACCAGCACATGGTGAGTACTGTGTAGTGGTAGGTTCAACATGCAGGTGGCGGCAGCGACGGGCCAGCCACTGCTGGCGCCCGCGCCCATCCAGCAGTTATGCCCTACCCGTAACCCGCACCCCGCGCCATTATTGTTAGCCCGCGCTTGCAGTACCAGCACATGGTGAGTACTGTGTAGTGGTAGGTTCAACATGCAATATGGCGGCAGCGACGGGCCAGCCACTGCTGGCGCCCGCGATCCAGAGTTCAGCCCTGGGACCCGCACCCGCACCCCGCGCCACACCCCGCGCAGCCCCGCTGCAGTACCAGCACATGGTAGTTCTGTAGCAGTGGTAGGTTCTAATGCAGGTGGCGGCAGACGGGCCAGCCACTGCTGGCGCCCGCGCCCATCCAGCAGTTCATGCCCTACCCGCACCCGCACCCCGCGCCACACCCCGCGCAGCCCGCGCTGCAGTACCGGTCCATGGTCCGATGTACGGTGTAGTGGTAGGTTCAACATGCAGGTGGCGGCAGCGACGGGCCAGCCACTGCTGGCGCCCGCGCCCATCCAGCAGTTCATGCCCTACCCGCACCCGCACCCCTCGCCCACCCCGCGCAGCCCGCGCTGCAGTACCAGCACATGGTGAGTACTGTGTAGTGGTAGGTTCAACACAGCCGCGGCAGCGACGGGCCAGCACTGCTGGCGCCCGCGCCCATCCAGCAGTTCACCACTACCCGCACCCACCCCGCGCCACACCCCGCGCAGCCCGCGCTGCAGTACCAGCCATGGTGAGTACTGTGTAGTGGTAGGTTACATGCAGGTGGCGGCAGCGACGGGCCAGCCACTGCTGGCGCCCGCGCCCAAAAAACATCAGTTCATGCCCTACCCGCACCCGCACCCCGCGCCACACCCCGCGCAGCCCGCGCTGCAGTACCAGCACATGTGAGTACTGTTAGTGGTAGGTTCAACATGCAGGTGGCGGCAGCGACGGGCCAGCCACTGCTGGCGCCCGCGCCCATCCAGCAGTTCATGCCCTACCCGCACCCGCACCCCGCGCCACACCCCGCGCAGCCCGCGCTGCAGTACCAGCACATGGTGAGTACTGTGTAGTGGTAGGTTCAACACGACGGGCCAGCCATGCTCATCCAGCAATGCCCTGTGCCCTCGCGACACCCCGGGACAGCCCGCGTTGGCATCCACACAGACATGGGTATTTGCATACGTGGTAGAGACCACTTCAACATGCAGGTGGCCTAAGCGAACGGTTTTTGCCAGCATCCCAGGGCGCACCGGCCCATCCAAACTTCATGCCCTACCCGCACCCGCATCCCGCGCCAACCCCGCCAGTCGACGGGGCACGTGTATCAGATGGGTAACATTATTGTTAGAAACTTCAGTTACATTTGCAATTTTGAGGTATTGATAATTGAAAATCGAACATCAATATTGCTAAAATTCAA
Organism: Agrotis segetum; assembly: GCA_036375495.1. Classification (NCBI taxonomy): domain Eukaryota; kingdom Metazoa; phylum Arthropoda; class Insecta; order Lepidoptera; family Noctuidae; genus Agrotis; species Agrotis segetum. The sequence goes on from JAQSVV010000039.1 coordinate 9,015,010, forward strand.
GTTGTATCATATGACCATTGAGTTTAGGAATGGGATGAAAGCTGATAAAGTTGATAAAAATAACTTTATTAGCTTTCATCCCCAAATAAATATGTTATTCAGTAGCATTGGTACTGATTCGTCTAATAGATGACATGTTAGATATCATGTGGCGACGTCATAGTGAGCCAAATTAAAAAAACTTCTTTTGTGAATCATTTATAAAACTACAAGTTACTCGGTCCAGGTCCGTATGTACCACGGCGGAGTCGGCGGATCAGTGGCGCAGTACGGATGGGCGGCAACGTCGTCGTGGTGAGCGTGTTTTATTTTTCATTTATCCCTAAGAACTTCACGCGTTTGCATTTTGACCGATTCCGAGTGAATATCAACCTTACCACTACGACATAATGACATTAAACACATTGTTATCTACGGGTAAATGAAAAACAAAGCACGATCGCCACGACGACGTCAAGTCAATTGCATCACTTAGTAGCAAGGTTGATTGTCACGCCATGGGTAAAGTGCCTAAAAAAACCGCACGTTTTATGTCATATGTCGTAGTAGTAAGGATGATTTTCACTTGTAGTTGGAATCGGTAGGATTGTGTCGCATCGCGTCCTCAGCAAGCTCCCTAAAGGGCCTCATATACGGTACGATTCGTCTATTATACGATCGATCTGATGAAAATCGTGACGATTGATCGCATCAAAAATGTCGCTCATACACGAAACGACTGGTTGTCTCGTTCGATCATTTACTTGTTTGAAGCTGAAGGTTAAAGGTGTGTTCAAATAATTAATTACGTGCCCCATAAAATGGAAAACAAACTTCTTTTCCTTACCTATGTGGCGGTAACGTTGATTCTAATTAAAAAAAAAAAAAAACAGATGAGCCATACACTGTCGATTCATCGTTACGATAATCATGATTGCATGGGTTTTTGTTGCGATTTCCGACATCGTCTTCGATTAAGTAAATTATTAACGATCTTGACATACACCATCGATTCGTCGTTTCGATCGGCTTGACGCGACGGATCGTACAGATAAATCTTACCGTGTATGGTGACCTTAAGAATGTCAGTCCTAACTCATGTGTCGCCCTCGCAGACGTACCACCAGGTGCTGTGCCCGCTGATGGGCCCGGGCGGCGGCAGCGGGCACCACCACCACCACCACCACCTCGCCTACCTCAACCACGCGCCGCCCACCGCCTCGCCGCCGCAGCCACACCCGCACTCACTACAGGTAACCATCACACCATCGTTCACGGTACTAGAGGCCGCGCCATGACAGTTTGTTTCGGCTGTTTCTTCTCAGAGCAAGGACCGAAAACTTTATAAATTACGGTACAGGTATTGAAGAATTTTGTTTATTTTTCAGACTAAGGTTACCGCTATCTGGATAACCAGACCGAAAAAAAATGTAACCTCTATTCAGGTTACCGTTTTAATACCGGTACCTAAAGATGACGACTCTTTGTCACACACACAGGCGATGCGCGCCCTTTGGCTATTGCCGACGGCACGTGTAAGATAGGGGTAATTTTTATTTCGGTAACCGGTATTAATACTGGTTATGTATTTACTTTAATATAAAGGTAACCTTTAAAATTACCTGTAAAAGAAAAAAAGGTTGTTACCGAAAAAATACCCGTATTGATCATACCGGTTTCGGTCCCTGTCTCAGAGTAGCCAGGTACGAAACACCGGCCTCATCTAGCTTTAAAAAATATTATTGGTTGTGATGTGTAAAAGTTTTTTTAAAACCAACTTACAAAATAAACGGACTTCAGTCATGGTGCGGAATCTATAATGGCGTCATATTCAATCAGTTCTCCATTTTTTTACGCTTAGATCCATGTAATACTGTTCTCGTCAGTCACACTGGTCGCTATCTTGTGGCTCGTGGGCTTAAATCCTTTGTTTTCATATGGTAAAGGTAACAACACAAAATCGCTAGTATCATACATTTCTAAGGAAAATTAGCGAGAGAGGACGATATGCCAGTGTTGTGTGGTTACCGTTATCGTCTTATCATAATAAATTAACATGTCAGCCTCCATTTTATCTTTGTCATTTGGGAGAAAATTGTCACAGGGGAATGTAACAACTCCATAAAATACTTGTCAGTAGTCATTGCCCGTCAGGCGTAAGGGTACCTGAGAGGTTACCATGCACAAATCAGTCCAAGATCTCACAACTTCAAGTCGAATGTCATGTGTGGAAGTGTCAGACGATTTTGAACCATATGCAGTGCAACTACAGGGAACGACGATATAATACTAGACTCCTAATAACAGGCGACCGATGTCTGCTAACACATTAGGCAAAAAAGTCTTATATTCGTCTCATTTCGACCAATCCTGTGAGCCGTAAACATACGTTGAGGCAGCACAGACCTTGAGTTAGCCAATCACAACGCAGTACCCCGTCCCCCTCGCTTACGTAGTACCTCAGCAACTTGGCAGAATAGTTTGTGTTCTTTAGATCGTGCATGCGGAGTCTAGTATTATATCGTCGTTGACTACAGGTAATCTTTATCCCGTCAGAACTTCGTCGGTACCGCCTGCTGGCGTGGTTGATGATCCGAAGCTGGATCTAGTGCATTTCATACACACGTTCGTACAATGTGAGTCTCATTTCGTATTTGTAGATTCGATAACCGATTACGCGCACTGACACTGATAGCCCTACTGAATAACATCGCATCTCTTGTTACTGCGTATGGGCACGAAATAGATACGTACAGAGCGTTGATTTCATTTAAACAGTGAAAATAGATGCACGCACAACGCCATACTCGCGTACATACATGTTTGATATCGCCGTTTGACCTCTATTATTATGTAGGTCCTCATCGTTTAGGTTTTTGTGAGTCGATAGCAAATCTCCGTTTCTTAGACAACGGGATTGCGCTGATACTTAAGTGTACACCGCTTTTGCTGTGAATCATGCGCTTTGTGATTGCATTTACAGTCATTAAATGGATCTGTCATTCTGTACCTAACTATTTCGTGGTGTGGGTTTGTGTGCCTAGAGTAAGGGGTAGTGATGCAACGTGTGTGCCACAGGGAGTGCTGATGCCGCCCAGCCACGGGTCGTCGGGCGGGTCCACGACGCCGGGCGTGGGCAGCGGCGGGTCGCACCCGTAACGCGACGTGGCGCCGCGCCGCGCCCGGCCGCGCGCCCCGCGCCCCCCCGCCCCGCGCGCGCCGCTGCTGAGCCTCAGCTACAACTACAACCTGTACGTGGCGCAGTTCGCGCACGTGGCGCAGGTGGCGCAGTACGCGCGCGTGGTGCGCTCGGAGCGCGTGCGCCCGCGCGCGCGCAAGGACTACTGACAGTGACGTGACGTGTGACGTGCAGTGTTGTAGTGGACGACTCCGCGCCCTGACACTTTGTGCTTGGAGCGATGAGCTCATATTATTTCCTTGCTTGTATTCTCGTTTTCATATTATTACCGATGTAATTATATTAAAGGAAATAGTTTATATCGGATTTACATGTAAATAGTCGAAGTAAGCTATTCGTTGTAACTATTCAATTTCAATCCGATATATTGTGTAACTTTCATTATGTTGCGATGTACTGAGGAGTTGCGATCACCGGTCTTTAACATGATATTGAACGTAGGATCAATAGCGATGTTATCGTAGAACAGCTTGGAGGTCTCTGCCAACTGAATTATTGTGAAAGTATTGCTGGACAGTAGTTTCCTAATTTTGCTGCTGGCAGCATCACTATGTTTTGCGCTCTCGTAGAATGAACAAACTGTTTCGCTAGTCCGAAATACATCTTCAATTTTAATTATACACACAAAATTTTATACACGTCATCTAAATTAATTGGAAAACAATTTGAAGTATCAAAATTTGTATTCAAAGTGCACTTGCTTTTTATGTAATATTTGTAACAAATGTCCATAGAGACTTTTGTGGTGGTAGGAGGACGCGGTAAATCTATGAAGGTTTACTGACAAAGGCGCTTCTGTCCCCCACTGTGTATTGTTACAGTTAGTAAGCGGAGATTTTTTAATTTTTTTATCAAAATTAGCACGTAGACTAGGAGGCCTTCATTTTTTTATAAAAAAAGTCATCAATGTCACGAAAATGAATTATACTTTTAACGCCATCAAAATATTTGGCGATATTCAAGTATTTGTTAGAGTGACTAGGTGGCATCATTGTGCGTAGTGTTACAACCCATGGGGTGACGCAGCTGTAATGTGTTTCTAACTTTAAAATACAACGTAAAGTAATAACTTGTATGCCTTCTTCGTATCGATACGTTCATCGCAATAATTGATGTTTTTTAATGTTTTTCTAAAAGTTTTACTCGGTATTTTCACGTGGCAAGATATTTTCGAGTTTTAATTGTTATTGTTTGTTATCTAACTTTAGTAAATTACATAAACTCTAGTGCAGTAAATAAAAATAATACGGAATTATCCATTTTGGATATAAATGAACACTAACGCCTTCTCATCATAATTTAAATGACGCTGATTATTGTGATATATACCAAAGATATGAAAAAATCTTTACAACCTATAGTTGCCAATTTTAAATGAAAACACCATAATTTATTGAACAAAAATGGGTTCAATTTTGTATAAAAATTAAAGTTGTCACGTGAAAAAACGGAAAATGTGTATTATCTTTGAAATAATATGAATACCTGACCATTCTTTCTAAGTTGAGAAAGTATAGTCAGTGTTGCCATTCACATGAAAACACTGTTTAAAATACTTAAGTTAGTTTAGCACGGCGGGGAAAAATATTAAATATTTAAGAATGGATGTAAGATTGTATGTATGTACGTGTGTGTAAGAATATTGTGCGTCTTGTACGGACGGAGTGCGGCCCGCTTCGCGCGGTACTGGGGGCGGGCTATGTATTATAATTAGATAATTCACTCTCTATCATACTTATCGATAAAAACTGGGAGGAATTTGGTAAATAACTCGTCAGTTTATCATATGTATTATGAGACAGGCACGCACCTCGCAAAATAACGGTGCATGTTAGTTTTATATTAAAAAATATACGAAATGAATCGAACTAAATATCATAATAAAGTTTGATAATTATAACATAGTCTACATCTATTATTATTAATAGAATTTTATATTTATCGGCAAAAGAGTCCTTTTATACTAAAAGTAGTAATTATCAAGTTCCTTTCGGTTTCGGTCGGTAATCTTTGTTTCCTCGTTTATAACGACGGTCGCCATTCTGAGACAGCGGTCAGCTCGTTAACTGTATTTATTTAGGTTTAGGGTTTATGATGTGCAGATACCCTCCACATTAATAAAAGATTTTTCCAAAGTGTCAATTGCACTTTAAAATATTTAATTTATAAAATTGGCAAATAGTTACTATTTAAATTCGTAATGTAAATTATGGCCATGTCGATGATGCCAGAACGATGGGGAAGGTATTTTATTCATTGGACAGTTAAAGTAAAAATAAGTGTCGGGACCACCCTAGATGCTCAATGTTTACTAAGAAGTGACGTCACTGTCTCTCGAGTCATTAGTTCTATTTTATTTTATACATTCGCAGCTTTTGATGAGGCAACGTAACTAGTATCTTACGAAATGATACAGATCCCCGAAATTATGATAAATCGGACTATCGTAGCCGACTCCTTATTGAAAATGCCAATTCACTTGCGCTCACTTAGCTTATTCGCTACAAATATCACCGGTAGCCAAGTGCTATTTATTCTTTTAAAAAGAAAGTAATTATTGTGAAACATTGTCTGTGTTCCTTTGATATGGAATGTAGTAAGTAATGCGCCTTTTCAGGGTGCATGTGTTAGTGAAACTCAGCCCTTAAGTGTAGGATATTGTAAAGAACTGCATAATATTATAATTCCTGTCGCGAGTCGTTGCGAGACTCCTATCGTCCTTGTAGAGGTCACGGGGTGGATAGAAACAACTATTTTTCGCATATCACTGTTCTGTGGACTTCTGTTATTCACGTTGCAGAATATTTATGTATTTATTAAAGGCCTCACAATATTTTATTTGCCACATGGAAATGCCAGTCTTTTGAAATTCACCACTAATTCTAATCTAGGTTTGAATCTTTATTTTATGTTCCCTTTGTTCAAGCGGAACTAATATAATGGGTGATTAAAAAGTTCTTAGATTCTTTTTTTTTATCCAAATTCTTGAATGTGCGAGGTCATACAATTATCTTGTTTAAACGCTTATCAGATTTATTTTTTAATTTTACTGCCAGCATCTAGTTATAAATGTAATATACTTTATTTTTTAACATCTACAAATTTTTCTGAATGTAAATTGTAAAATTTCTATAAAATAATTTATTTACAGCTATAATTTCAGATGAAATATTCATTTCTGTGCTTAACAATTTTTTGAAAGTCGAGTTTTGGTAATCATTTGGGGGTTAATATTGAGGCCTTTGTTTACCAACATTAAATCAAACTATTACATATTACTGAATATTGATGAACAGAGGCCAAAGTATGTATAACTTAGTTAGCAAATCGAAACTAGGCTTTTAAAAAATCGTAAAGTAATCCTTCGCGTTTCAAGGAATTGTAACAGGATGCGTTACAGACGCAAGTAGGTTTGACAATAAAAATATAAAGTTGATAGGTAGGTGTAAGGATGTTAGGACGCATATACATATTTACGACGATACTGACACTGTTCACATAAATAAAACGTCAGGATTGTCACAGAGCGTCATCGGATATATTTCGTTAAATTAAAGTAAGGCCCACAAGGTTTGCACAATCAAAAATAAATATTTCCTCCCATAGTAATGTATAGATGTTAATTGATTAAGTTTCAGCTTGAATCGAGGGTCGTAAAATGCATAAATAAAGTGTGGCATCAAGGGGAGCTAAGTCCATGACCTCCGCGCGGTGCTCCCTGGGTAGCGCCAAATGTGGACGATGACATTCACATTCTTTTATAACAATCATGCTAAATGAATAACCATGGAGTGCTGCAGGATACCTTTAAAACATATTCGAGTTCTTCCTATTATATACAAGCGCATTCCTTTTGTAAATTTGATGGACACCATAAACAGATCATTACAAACACTCCCAATGAGTTGCTCTGTTTCCATACATATAGGATAAACCGCGCAGAATGTATGATTTGTGTAGATTTAAAGTAATAAAAAAATAGACATATTTATATAAATAAACAAACAAATTGCGATATAAACATTGTTGTATATAATGTAAATATAATGATATAGAAGGGAGTTACTAGTGTCCTTTCCGAAGACCGGCTTATAATTTTGTGATGTGTAAAGATTTTTCGACCATGTTATCATTTCAAAAAAATCACAAAATGAAGTTTACGGAAAGGGCCTACTAGACCCGTACCATGTTCGTGACTCGTAGTGTTCGAGAACATGGTATGGAGTCTCATCTACTGTTTTAATTTTTTTTTTTTTCACATTTTTTTTTTTCTTGTTTTAATTTAAATTTTTATCGCGTGAGTGACTCCACCGCGTATGTTTGTTGATATGAAAGCGTGTAAAAAAGATGTATGTGCGTGGTTGTCTGTTATGCGCCATAAAATATTATCGATTTATTTTTTGTGTGAGGTGTCACCACTAGTGGCGCGGATGTTATGTTTTAGCTAGGGATACTTCTTTTTCTCGTAAAATTTGTACGTGCTTACGAAACGTTCGAGTTCCTTTGGCCACATTATATTGTAACGGTTGTGGTATACATTTTTTATAAGATTCCCGTATTAAATGCAACGATTTAAAGCGCCGTAATGTACTGTTTAGTATATTATTCAACGCACATGTGGGTGCATTTACTAAAAGAGGGAGAAATCAGATCTGATTTGAATGGCCCTCCTTATATTAAAATCGATCAACCAGTAACGACGGGCAAAACGTCGTCGTAACTAGGATAAAGGGATAGCTCCATTGTGCCTTTATCAATGGTGACAAGTGACTACTCGATCACGAATATGACTAGAACTGTGACGTTTCCAAGTAAACGGTACTGATATTAATAGTTTGAGTTAATGGAAGTTGTTCGGACACTAGATCACAGTCCTTATTGTTACTGAAACTATATTGTATCAAGACTTTGCAAAAGTTAATAGAATTCTTGAACAATGTTCGCTCTGGACAAAGGCTAAACATGTTACAAAAGATATCCTTCAAAAAAGACAAAGTCCTATTGAAATACACAATAAAATTGCTAAAGCCTTCTTGAAATGTCTGAACAACTACCATTGACTGAAAAAACTTCTAAAGCAAGTGGCAATTGTATTTATGTTCTTCCCTGATTTCCTAATTTGCATAAGTTGACTTTAGTTGTAAACTGCTCAGGACGCCGCAGCTAGCTGGTCGATAGCTCAGCCCAACGATTTGCCACTTGCTAATAAGCACGATTGAACCTTCAAACGTATCATTTTTACAATGACCGCGTTATAAAAATGATAATTGAAGACTCTGTCCAATCTGAGCAGCTCATACAATTTTTTACCTCGTATAAGGCACTTTTCTTACATGTAAATATTTGTTACCGACTCCACTGTCGGCACGGACGATTCGAAAACCCATTGTGTATGTATAGATAAAAATTCTATGAAATTGCCTTATAGATGTGTGTTGTCCCGCGCTAGCCGCCGGGGCATTATGTAAGAATGTTACCAACGTGTGAACCTACTCTGAGGTTTTAACAAAATGCTCATTTAATATCCAATCAAAAAGATGATTAAAATACCAACTTTTCTATCAATTAAAGAAGCATTTTGGTAATATTTCGGTATAGAAGGTGTAAATTTTGTAAAGACTGAAGGGAAATAATGTCTGTGGGAGTAAGCAGAGGTAATTGTAAAGTGAAATTGGTTTTTATAGAAGTGAAATATAAGAGCCTAAAACTCTAATATTGTATATTTTAATTTTTTGATGCGAATCATTGGAATTTTATGAACATAGTGCTATAGTTTTGAGAAATGAACTTTTAGGTATTTACTGGAAAATAGTAAACAGTACTAAAACTATCATTTTGGCACTATGATGTACATTTTGTAACCATCTCACCTGGCATATATTCTAATGATTCGTTTCAAATATATTGTATGAAATTGCTGCTTAATTCCGCTTGTTGATGAACGATTTGATTTGTGAAAAAAGTGCTTTTTATTTGTGAGCCCAATGAAGGGCGTGTAAAGAGGAATGTGCCAAAAGTATGGCATCGTTTATCGTTTGTTGGACACACAACACCTGTGTCGACGAATATTTTTCAATAAAAAAGTAAAAAAATGTGTTTTAAACACAACAGTTCTGTGTTTTTATTAAAATTTTCCCAGTTATACATAATAATCACTACATCTGAAAAGGCAGCCTTTACTATGATGCAAAAGCAGGAAAACAAAAACATTGTTAATTTGAATAAGTAAATAATTTTATTTATTACAAACACGTGTGAATATAATACTAAAATAACTTAAATAAATCAATTTTACATTACAATAACATCCTTTACTAATAAAGTTCCTGAATCAGGTCAGTCCTTGCACACCTCACAATAACTTTACAATTTAGATAAAATGAAGCAGTTACTTACACCTTTTCCAACTTCCAGAAAAAGTTATATTTTTCTCAAAGAACATTAAATAAATGCAACGGGAATTCAGGTACATACTTGGATGTGCTAAACACTATTTGGGGTCAACACATTCGATTTAGTAGATAAACCGAACAAATTTTGTTCGCTAATTTCCTGTAATTTTGTGTATTGCTGCATCGTCATAAGTAACAAAAGCGACATTAACAGTGTCAGTGCAACCCAATGCCTCTCAGCAATACACGGTACTTTTACTAAGCCTAGTAGCGTGACACGGCACATACCTAGCCTAGTAGCGTGACACGGCACTTATGCCTAGCCTAGTAGCGTGACACGGCACTTATACATAGCCTAGTAGCGTGACACGGAACTTATACCTAGCCTAGTAGCGTGACACGGCACTTATACATAGTCTAGTAGCGTCACACTGAACTTATACCTAGCCTAGTAGCGTGTCACGGCACTTCTACTTAGTATCGCAGCGTCACAGGACAGTAAGTTGTTAATTCAACACAAATAGGTCTCGCGGAGCATTCCATTCATAATTAGTCAATCAAATCGGAAACTGATTTTGTACAGAAACAAAGATTAATTGTTTCAAGTCACACACTACAATGTCCGGTCGTTCGGTTCTCTCTTAAAAGTAGAGTTATTACATTAGAGGCGAATGTTGTCGTTGCAATTTTGCTGCCAAACATTGAAACATGTTACAAGTGGGAACGCAGCTTAGCATGTTGCCTACACTCTTGAACTTTGATAATTGTGATGGCAACTGGGAAACTAATGGTGCTAGTATAGCTACTTGCAAGCATCGTCATTGGTTCAAATCTTAAAGGTACTTCAAAATAGTACTGCCTCATTGGTCGAATTAAGTCTTAGCTATGGTCGCGCCATCTATAATTAGCTTTGACCGGCCTTCCCCATTACATAAATTGGAGGAAATTAGTATGGCAATTCGATATCTAACTGAAAGTGCCTGTAATCTGTACATTCAAATTGCATTGGCTATTCTTTGACGATCGATAACATAAAATGGCTGTAACACAGTAAATTGAAATAGGTAGTTTAACTATCCTGTTGGTTTATCGAACTCGTTCAAACATTTCTAATATGCCTTGTATGCGTTCTATGCACTCCTTGCATAGCTGCCTTTACTTCTTCGAAGAATGAGGTGGAATTATGTATGGTCGTGCCTCCGAGGACTATTCTCACTCCAGGGTACGCCTGGTTGATCTGATGCACGCACTGGGCCTCCTCGTAAGTGGCGCCCCCTACGATGAACACAAAGATGTCCTGTGGCCGCCGGCCGTACGCGCCGTCGTCACCGCCCAGGGTTGGGTACAGGTTTTCCCGGAGTTTACCCTTGATCAGGTCTTCTAAGGTGTCTTTTAGAAGAGGAGTGTGCTGGGTGTAGATGTTTTCTACGCCATTGAGACCCTGAAATATGAATGAATTGTTACTTCCGGGTATTTTGCATCATTATTGCTAACCAGACGGGTTCTTCATAAATATATTAATTGAAGGAAAAACAATTTTAATATTATGGGATAATGATGATCATGCGAAGTTAATTTTTACAGAAAACAATGTTAAACCAAATTAGCTAGCGAAACTGTAGACGTTGATGATGAGTGATCGAAATATTTTGTATTTGTTAAAAAGATGTGTTCGAGTAAAACGTCTGTTTATTCACTCTAGTTAGTTTCATCTGAATTTAACTATCAAACGTGGTGTTTTTACTCATAGCCCAAATAATATGACTGGCCTGTTGGTCTAGTAGTTAGTGACCCTGACTGCTATGCCGGAGGTCGTGGGTTCGATTCCCACCCAGGACAAATGTTTGTGTGATGAGCACGATCATTTGTTCTGTGTCTGTGTGTGATTTATCTATAATGTGTGTATTTAGAAATATATAAGAATGTTTATCAGTTGTCTAGTACCTATAACACAAGCTCTGCTTAGCTTGGGACTAGAAGGCGTTGTGTGATAGTTGTGAAATATTATTATTATTATAATGGAGTCTTTACCCAGCAGTGGATGTCTATAGCCTGATTACCCTTGCTCATCAATAATAATTACTACAAAAAAAAAGCACCAACCTTAAACAGCCTCTGAGTAATCCTCACAGGATCTTGCAACCCAAACAGATCGCTCTGCCGTGCATGAGCTCCGCCATACTCCAGCAAGTTGACGACTCCCTTCACCAGCTGTTCGGGAGCTCCTCTGTTCTTCAGCGCGTCGATGAGTGAGGGGAGCGAGTTGCTGGCGTGCTTCTCATAGCGGAGGGCGTATAAAGCAACCAGCTTGGCTGCGTCCTGGTGACGAACTGACTCGTTCGAGAGGAGGTTTTTAGACGCTGGGGAAGACATTTTGTTGTTTCTTAAGGTGATTGCTTCGATGTAGCCCGTGAAATTCAAATATTTTTACGTTTTTTGCAATTTGCAGGCCAGTGACATGTTGTAGCTTTATAAATATATGAGTTGCGGTAATAACAAGTATAATTTTAAATATAAAAATTATCAAAAAACTCGCTCCATCAGCTCTCACATAGAAAAGGTGCATCATGTTAAAATCTCCGAAATCTAACTACGATGCACCTTTTCTATGTGAGAGCTGATGGAGCGAATTTTTTTATAATTTTTATATTTAAAATTATACTGCTGGCTGGTTGGAGCATCCCCCTTAAGATAGGTAGTTAAGATTGTTAAGATTGGATGTGTGTGTTATGGTAAGCGTCCACAGGTCCGTTTCGGACACATCGCATCAAACGGATTTCTGTGTCGGCAGCGATCGGATTGGGGACGCGAGTATCAGCAATCGGATTGCCGATGCCACCTTCATTGCGTCCACTGATCGGCTTTCCGTATGACGTCATCGGTACGCATCGCATTAAGGCATTGCCGATGAGCCGTCCGTACGATGCGGATCAGTGGACGCAGTTGTATGAGTTTTCATACAAGGCAAACTAAAATCTGTTACGTACGATACGTCCGATACGTGGGATGCCGACCTGTGGACGCACACCTTTACGTGTAGGTTCAATTCTCGCACGAAAACGTTTTTTTTTTTCAATTAGCCTTACACTAGGAGTTTCTTTCCTGAGTCGTGGGTGCGTTTATAAACAAACAAACTCATATACACAAACGCCCAGACCCGGAACAAGTACTTGTAGATCATAAAAATATTTGCAGGGAATCGAACCCGCGACACGCAGCACAACAATCCAATCGCTCACCCACTGCGCCAACCGTGTCGTCGGATTAAAGTACGATCCCCACGCACCGGCCGCGGCGGCATTTTACAATGCGGTAAAGAACATTGAAATCAATCAACAGTAAATACAGTTCATATTTGCAAGCAAAGTTATCTCCGTTGACATTCCGCGACACGTAGCGACGTGTCCCTTATGTTGCATGCAAATATGAACTGTATTTACTGTTGATAGATTTCAATGTTCTTTAGCGGATTGTAAAATGCCGCCGGGCCCGGCCGGTTGGATTACCTAAGAGATTACATTAGATGGACTGTACACCACCAGTTAACACTTTTTTGGGTTGATAATAATAATATTATCATCAAATGAGTCCTCCCGGCCTATGTGGACTGGAATGGACGCTCAAGTCTTACCGACTCGATGTCCCCCACGTTCTTTTAGTTGTACTATGCGTTGCAGAACCAGTAACTTTTTAAGACGGCGCCCCGCCCCACAAAAATAAGGTGTATTGTGGGAGTTAGCAAACAATTAAATTCAGACACAGTCAAACCAGGGGGGGTATTACAACGTCTTAAAACCAGGCTTGTTCCAGTGAGTGAACGAGATGGCGCTAGATTACTTGTATAGCTCTGTCACTTTCACTCGCCGGAATAAGCCTGGTTTTAAGACGTTATAATACCCACCCTGGTCATATCAATATTTGCTGAATTTGGGAATCAAACTTGCCATCAACTAGGTGGCAAAGGCTGGACAACTGATGAAGATGGGAGGTCTATGTCCGACAGTGGACTACAATGGGCTGTACTGATGATGAAAGAAAGAAAAACGTTTATTGACACATGCCATAAGTACACACAACATAAACATAAAGAAAATATATAAAAGGAAAAAGTAAAAACACTAAACTATTGTGTGACTCACGGCTGCGCCAAATAGACCCAGTTCAGCAAATGTCAATGATGATGCTCATTACGCGGGATCCACACGTTGGCCGTGTTGGCCGAACAGGAGACGGCGCTATACTAAGAAACGAGATAGAATTATTTGTGTCTTGCTTTCTGGTATAGCGCCGTCTCCTTCTGTTCGGTAAACACGGCCAACGTGTGGATACGTTACCTGCAGATGCTTGGAGTGGTCGCTCTGGCAGGATATCTCCTGTTCCAGCTCGGACACCTCCAGCAGGTTGTGTTTCGTCACACACGCCGACAGCTCTCCGACCACCGTTACGTGCTTCGTCACTGTGCCAGACATTTTCTGGAAAAAATATGTAGATATAGTGTTTTTTTTTATAATTTCGACAATTTTGGTTTACATAATGAAAGAAAAAAATACTGGTCAAATATTTTTTGATAATCAAAGTTTTTTTTAGTGTGGTAAAATGATTAAACTATTCCTCCCACTTAGGGCAGGGCAGGCAGGAAGGACCGTCAGACTTGTACTGACTACAGTCCACGGTGTCCTTCAGTTGCCCTTTACGTTCCGGGGAAACGGTAGCTTGATAGACCCCTGACCCCAGCAGGATCTGGCCCTCTAAGTGGGGCCCCGTAATCTTGCTGACGCTCTTTGAGGCGCGCGTGGAATACAATAAGGCGCCGTCGACCCGGGCATGGTCCATGGTCGGACAGCGAGTTGCCCATTAATGTTTGATGAGTTTTTTTTTGTAATTTCGTCAATTTTTGTTTACGTAATAAAAGAAAAAATAATTAGACTAATATTTTTTGATAATTTACTATATAAAAATAAGTCGGGTTTTCCTTCCTAACGCTATAACTCCAGAACGCACGAACCGATTTCAACGGTTTTGCATTTGTGGCATGCTCCGTGAGGTTTATAGCAAAGAAAAAAAAACGAAGCCATCTGGTGGCGAAACGGAGTTCGCCGGGTTTGCTAGTAGTATATATAGTTTTGATAATGTATTTCGTGTAATCGCTTAGATTTCAAGATAAAGCGACACCGTCAATTATCTTCGTTGTTAAAGTAAACCATAGTTTCATAGTTAGATAAATAAAAAATACAAACTTACCTTGAACAAAGGGTAAGTTTCCACAAAGTTCTTCATGTCGGCGATGCTCTCCACCTTCTGGTGGCTCTTGGCTTTCTTCTGGAACTCGTCCATCAAGGACTTCATCGTCTGACCGATCTCACCGAAGTTCGAGTACAGATTCTGCAATATTTAAGGATCAGTGTTACCACCAACGACGATATAATACTAGACTCCGCATACACGATCTAAGGAACAATAACTATTCTGTCAACTCGCTGAGGTACTACGTAAGCTAGGGGGACGGGGTACTGCGTTGTGATTGGCTAACTCAAGGTCTGTTCTGTCTCAAGGTATGTTTACGGCTCACAGGATTGGTCGAAATGAGACGGATAGACTTTTTTGCCTAATGTGTTGACAGACATCGGTCCCCTGTTATTAGGAGTCTAGTAATATATCGTCGTTGTGTTACCACACAGTGGGTGCCTGTAGTTGGACTGCGCCGCGGAGGCCGACACAGAAAGAGGTGGCCAGAAGAGTTGGACTCATACCGTGAGAGCTGGTTCGAAGTGGAGCTGGACAAGAGCAATTGGAAAGACTTGGGGGAGGCCTTTTTTTACGTGGTAAAATCATCAAATGAGTCCTTCCACCCTGGGCAGGGCGGGAGGGACTGTCAGACTCGTACTGACTAAAATCCACGGTGTCCTTCAATAGCCCTTTATGTTCCGGGGTCACGGTAACGAGATCCCGTGGAGTCCCGCAACCCCGGCAGGCTTTGGTCCTCTAGAGCGGGCCCCGTCATCATGCTGACGCTCTTTGAGGCGCGCGTGGAAAGCGTCGTCGACCCGGGCATGGTCCATGGTCGGACAGCGAGTTGCCCTTAACTCGCCGCCAACATGTCCGTGCTGGGGGAGGCCTTTGCCCAACAATGGGACAGAAAAAAAAATGTTACATGAACCTTTTTTTTATAATATGCGCCGCTCTAAGAACATCCGATTCACTCGTAGGACGTCCACTGATGAACATATGCCGCTTCTATAGATTTTACGGCGCGTTTGCAAATAAATAATATAAAAATCTAGATTAGCCGGAACAATATCATACGGGAATCGAACCTGTGACATGCAAGTGCAACTCAGCAGCCAATCTCTGAACCACTGCGACACTTAGTGTATATATTTCGTAAAAAATCCGAACATGATAAAAAGCAAATAAAACAGAATTAAATGACTTATTTTTTTCCTACTATAAGAATACTTGTTTAACTCGGGGTTTATAATACAAACGCCCGAAAAAACCTACCCTTTTCTGTCAGTTTTTCCTAACAGTAGTTTTTACTACATGCATACGAATATATATATGGTACATACACAAAAATATCATTTTTTACAATTTTTGTCTGTCTGTCTGTAATGGCTAATCTCTGAAATGGCTTGGCCGATTTTGACGAAACTGTTATTGGCAGGTAGCTGATGTACTCGTAATAAGTAACTTAGGCTACTTTTATTTAAGGAAAATTACTTGGTATAAAAAAAAAAATACATTGTTGAGTTCCGAAACCCACGCGAACGAAGTCGCGGGCACAGCTAGTATACCATAAATTTCGTACCTTGGCATAGAACTCGTCCTGTTCAGAAGACAGCACCACTTCCTTGAAGTCCTTGTGCACTTCCGGCAGGTGCGCCAGACTGACGCGGTTGTTGTTGATCGTCAGCAGCTCGTGCACCATCGCCTGATATGTCCACTTCAAAAAAAAAAACATCATCATCTGCATAACATTTCGCAACGATATTGGGTTTGGATTCCAGTTAACTGCAACTGGATTTAATTCAGAAAAGATAAAATAAATAGTAATCTAAAACTGCATTATTCCATTAATGACATCTGTGAAAACCATAATCGACCAAGAGCGAGTTGGACTCGCGCACGAAAGGTTCCGTACCCTTATCTATGGAAACGGTAAATCAAATCACATTTTTTGTATGGGAGCTTTCATGAGGGAATATTTCAAGCATACATCAACCTAGAGCAGTGGTGGCCCAGTGGTATCGGTCCCGACTTACGAATTGTAGGTCGTAGGTTCGAACCCCGCCAGGCGCATTACTTTGTGTAATTTATTTCATCACCACTGCTCTCAAAACGGTGAAGGAAAACATCGTGAGGAAACCGGCATGTTCTAGAACCAAAAATTCGAAGACATGTGACATCTACCAACCCGCACTGGGCCCGCGTGGTGGATTATGGCCCACTCCCTCTCACAGAGAGGAGGCCTGTATCCCAGCAGTGGGAACATTATAGGCTGATGATGATGATGACATCAACCTATTGCCGTTATCAATGTTGAGGAAAAATGAGCAAAAAATCAAGTTTGTTGTATAGGAGCCTGCTTAAATATTTAATTTTATTCTGTTTTAGTATTTCATGTTATAGTGGCAACAGAAATACATCAACTGTCTAACTAAGCATCATGGTTTATGAGATGCAGCTTGGTGACATACAGACTGACGCTGAATCTTAGTAATAGGGCTCTGTTAAAAAAAAAATGGAAATAGATAATGGCAAAAATATTTTTCTATGATAGCTGTCAGCAATTCAGCCCTATTTTCTTTTATCTTTGAACCACATCACGTAAAACCCCTTCTATACGGTCAGACCCCACCGCCTGACATAGGTGATCTTGGTCCGGTGAATGAAAATCGACCGTGTAGACGTTGGTCGTGCGACCATAATTCATGGGCGATTTCATTCGGGAGCGCATACGTCCCGATTCAGGATGCGTTCGCGGTAGGGAACCATAGAGTACTTACATTTGTGATTTGGGGAACCCTAGCGAACCACATTATGCAAGTGTTTTAAAAATATAAGAAAAATGATTTAAACCTACTTGATTCAACAATGGCGTAACAGGATCGTCTTTCCTATCGATGATCAGCAACTGCGGCGTTGGGATCTCCCCGTTGAATGGTATATTGTTATCAATGAGCACAGCCTCCCTGCGTAGTAGGTCCCGCACGCGCTCGGCGAGGCGCGCGCAGGGCTCCGAGGCCGCCTCGTATCGGACCACCGCACGGCGTTTCAGGGAGAGGAGGAGAGCTAGCAGGCCTTGAGCACAGCGCTGTAGGTGATGCTGGTTCCAGGAGCGACCTGATCAGTATTATACATTTATTAAAACGTCATTCAAGCTTGTGCCCATGGCTTTACTTTTTTTAAGTGGTATAATCATCAAATGAGACCTCGTACCAGGGCCGCACGAGAGAGACTGCCAGACTTGTACTGAATAAAATCCATGGTGGCTTATATTAAATAGCCCTTTACGTTCCGGGTCACAAGTAAGTCCCACGACCCTGGAAAGGCTTTAGCCTTCTATGGGGCAGTCAGCCCATGGCTTTACTAGCGTGGAATTTAGTAAAAGTGCTGATAAGATTGGTTGTCAGACTTTAGAGCTTCTGACCAATGGTAATGATTGTTGCAAAGAGATACAATGACAGCCGCAACCAACGGCTTTACGTGCTTTCCGAGACACGCAGGAAACAGAAAACGCTATAACATTTGGTCACCCATCCAGAGACCAACCTCGGCAAGCGCGGCTTAACCCAGAAGATCGACTTTGCTGTAATTATTTAACCATGTATTCAGTTAAATTAGGATTAATGTGCTCCCTCACCGCGAGTTTTCACCTGTAATGTAACGTAAAAGTGCGCAATTTGATGCTCTATTGTCTTCGAATGTTCGAATCTGTAACGTTACATTACAGGTGAATGCTGGATTATCGTATTGCCCAGTTACTGGGTTGTGGAGGTCCGACGGGCAATCGCTCCATGTAAAATACTGATATCCAGCTGCACCTGGTTCGATTGGAAGCTGACCCCAATATAGTTGGGAAAAGGCAGGCAGATGATAACGCTCGCGGTAAGGGAGCACCCTTAGGTTCTTTTGTTAACATACCATGCAAGGCCCCAACAATATTGAATGAGAACAAATGGCGGTCCACAGCGAGGTAGTCTGCAAACACTTCTTGTACTTCTCGCACAGTCTCCTGCTCATCACACTCGGCCAATGTCTTGATATCAGCCTTAGAGATCACATTGCTGAAATCTATAAGTATAAAAGGGCAAGTTGAATAGATGGAATAATAAAAAAACATATAATTTGGACCAGCAACCTCAGAGTAATTGGTGTACATATCTAATCTAATATCTTTAAGCAAGCAATTCTTATATATTTATTTATATATAATCAGGATCTTGGAAACGGCTCCAAGGATTTTCATGAAAGTTACAGATTAGGGGTTTTTCGGTCCCAGGTTCGAGAAAAGTTCGGTTTCCAAGATATAGACATTTTAGAAACCGAGCAAAGCTCAGTCAACCAGATATTACAATTCTATTATACAAAAAATACAGACTGGATTTAGATCCTGACTTTTAAAATAAATTGAAATAAATACATAAGTAAATTGCACCTGTCGAATTAATTTGTAGTCTAAAATAATTATACAAAACTACATTTACAAATTGAAAACAAAGGATGATAAGAATAATCTATTCAAATTCTTAATTTATTGATGAGAAACTTACATATAAAGTACACTCCATATTTCGGATACCTCAGCTCCCGAGATAACAATGATATGTTTTCTGAAGTTGGTCGTACAAACACAATACATTTCATGTGCTTCATATTGTCCCACTTCGAATGGCTGTCGATCCTCTCAAACAAGTAAACCTCTTTTTGCAATATTTCAGACTGGCTGAAAACCATGCTGACTATACTTGTCTGAAAAATGACATTGACATTTTTGATTAGAGAAAAATACTTACAAAACTCAGTTTAGGTTCTAAATGATTTGGATATATTTATTTTAAACGCTCAAATTTTTCCCATTGTATAAATGTAAATAAAATATAAAACCATGACTTATTGTGTCTGTTGGGCTGTAAGTATTTTGTTTCTTATTTGTTTATATTTAATATTATAACACAAAATCGTGTATAATTTTCCAACTCTTACATCGTATTTCATCAACTGAAGACAGCAAATAAATGTATAACGCAAAAAACGAAAAATCTATTGAAACCTGTGTGTGTGTGCCACACAGATTGGTTTCTGGCTGTAGCAAGGTTTACAAAAAACTCTATCAATAAATTTTGCCATACAGTAGATCTTTTATTGCCGAATATAGAATTCGAGTAAGAAAACAAGAATGGTAATGTTTTGGGTACAATCAATGGGGCGTACAACTTACGGTCTCCTTATCCATGAGAATAACTTTCATTCCGGGCCCACTCTCTTCCGTCATTCTAGTTATGTACAGTTTAACCGCTTGTATAACATTCATTTTGATTTCTTCTGTAAACTATCATTAAACGACATCCAAATTATAAGTTTTTTTTGGAAATTCAGTAGAAATTGATTTCAGTGGAATTGTTGTCATAGAAATTGTCAATGTCATGGAACCATATGACATTAGTGACATTTGTGAAGTGACGTAAAATGTGGAGGGATGTGCTAAACAGAAACGATTATCCGTAATTTACGATAAAATAACCGCAGATAATTAAGGCAAAGGCAGTAAACGAGATTAATTTTTTGCATCCATCTTTCGTGTGACGATAAAAAGGTGTGCATTTAAGAAGTTTATTTATTAAATACTCAAAAACATGGACCTAAAAAAAAGGCGGACGGAACTTCACTAAGAAAGAATTGAAGCACCCATAGTAAGTCAGTGCGCTTGTCCACACAAGCCGGCACACACACATTCACACCATAGTAAGTCAGCCGTCGGCCATTACGCTTCGAACGACACTCGCGGTTTCATACGGTGTTATTTTGTCTAATAAAAATCAAAGTATGCCGTCATGTGTTGCAAAAAGTTGTCTAAACCATAGTAGTTCAATTAAAAAAGCCAGGGGATCACTTTTCATAGTTAAACATGTCATTTTGAAGCTTATTTCTCGATTTTACGTCAATAAATTTTATAAACAATCAATCAGTGTTGCAACTATTTCAAGGTTCAAATTATTTTAAAATTGGGAGATTTATATTTTGTTACTATTTATCGTTATTGTATTCTTCTGTATTTGTACAAGTTTCCCCACGGCAAATGATGCATGGAAAAATGATTGTATAAAAATAATAAGGGAGTGTAGACATGAATAGGAATGTAGACGTGTAGGAATGAAACATAAAATAGCTTTAATTAAATATTTATAGGCGAAAAATACTTAAACATTCGTTTTCACCATTTAAGTAAATTAGAAGGGATTTCTAGATGTGTCAATAGCAAAAGACAAGTCTACAAAAATTTGATAACCAAAAGGGATTGTAAAACTTTATTAATGATTAAACGAGTGTGTAAATATTTTATATCCATGTGCTTAAATTATTTTACCTTTAATTTACGAAAATAGGTATCTGTCACAAAAAAATTGTAATTAAACTTAAGTTCAAGGGAGATCTTAATTAAATATTGTTTAAAAATGGGTAATTTTTTCCTTCATCTGGCATCCCTATACAAACTCACACATATAAACACGGCCGCCATTTTGGTGCTTCAATCGTTTCTTAGTGAAGTTCCGTCCGCCTTTTTTTTAGGTCCATGCTCAAAAATGTTACATGGGTTTGGTGACGTGTTATCTTGACAGTTGTGACGTGATAATTTAACTTGACTGACGGGTAGTTACATCACTAGTTATCTTCGAAAGGTCAGCAGGGTCAGGTGGACTTCTTGCTATTGTCTCATAATTTAGTGGCTTTTACTAAAAACAGACGACGCAAAATGTTCTCCCGTGTACTAAAACCCGTTACCACGGTGGCTATCCAGAATGGCGCCAAAAATTTTTCCACCACCTCTGAGGTAATTATCGGTGATATCAAAAACTAGTAGTTGGACGGAGGGATGTTGGTCAGAATATTGTGTAAACGATGTTATTTTCCAGCTGCAATTCAAAGTTATGGTGGCTGGTGCAGCCGGTGGTATCGGGCAACCGCTGTCACTGCTGCTGAAGCAGAACCCACTTGTGAGCAAATTGGCGCTGTATGATCTCGCGCCGGTGACTCCGGGTGTTGCCGTGGACCTGTCCCACATGGACACCCCCGCCAAAGTCGAGGGTTTCAAGGGCCCTGAACAGCTTGACAACGCTGTCAAAGGTACGTTCTTTTACCTGTCGTATGTGTTGAAGTATTTTCTTGTTACATAACGTAACCTAAAACTTTTCAAGTTCATTGATGTTTGGCGCTAAATTTAGAACATTCAAGGTTACTCTTTAAGAATAAATATATTTCGTAATAACGACCAAACATCTTGACCTTGACATTAAAACTATATTATTTGGGCTGATAGTTTGTAGTCATTCATTGAATAATTTAAAGTATGGAATTTATTCTTTTAGTTCAATTCAATCATTTGTTTGTTCAACTAGATAAGCTCGGTTCTGATAAGAGCACAAAATGTACTATATTTAATTTCACAGAAAATTAACATTTTAGCATTAAATTCCACATTAACTTATCTCATTGCATGTTTGCAGTTATTTAAGTTACACTAAAAAAATAGCTTAATCAAGGTTATTCTGTACAAATTGAGAGAAAACACACTGTTCTTTCTTTCCTACCCTCTATTCTCAATAAACTTCCAAAGACGAAAATGTTTCAGAAATCATTTTAATAGTTGTGTTAAAACCTTGAAGCCAAACGAGAGATAATATATTTATATCTTGTTATTGAAAAATTAGGTGATAATGACTGGATACTTGTTTTATAAAAAAATGTAGCCCCTTTCAAGTCACCTTGCAGCACAAATACAGTCAGCAAAAAAATCATTAACTTTAAAAATAAGTTTAAAATTGTCTCCCTGCTGTGGCACCCTCTACTGAATTCCTTACACTCAATGACATATTTTTTAAAATTAAAATCAAAATATTAAATAATTAATTAGATCAGTAGTTATGAAGAGGGCCTTCCCCTGCCCTTTTTTATGTAGTGTAATTATCAAATGAGTCCTCCCACAGCCTGGACCGTAAGTCTCATATTGTCTACAATCCATGGTGTTCCTTCAATAACCCTTTATGATCAAAGGTCACAATAATTTATTTAGACAGTCCTAGACATCCGAATTCCACACTAGCTCCAACAAGTATCTTACTTCCCTATTATCAACAGGTGCGGATGTGGTGGTGATCCCTGCTGGTGTGCCCCGTAAGCCTGGCATGACCCGTGATGACCTGTTCAACACAAACGCGTCGATCGTGCGGGACCTTGCCGCGTGCGTCGCTAGGAACTCTCCGAAAGCCATCGTAGCCATCATCACGAACCCTGTTAACTCCATGGTGCCAATCGCCTCTGAAGTACTCAAGAAGGTATGTTTATTTTGTAGTTTTACCTTTATTTAATTTGGCTGTCTTTTTTTTTAATGTGGTAAAAGTCCTCCCACCCCAGGCAGGGCGGGAGGGACTGTCAGACTTGTACTGACTAAAATCAACGGTGTCCTTCAATAGCCCTTTATGTTCCGGGGTCACGGTGATGGAATAAGTCCCGTGACTTTGGCTGTCTAGGTATCATTTGTGGCTATTGGGATATTAAACTGTGAAGAAGCAAAACCTTCCAGTTCAAATTGGTTATGCTGACCTTACATAATTTAAATTATGACTAGATGTATCTCTTGGTATCACTCTCGCTGCTCAGCTGCTATTGGTCGTAGCTAGCTAAGCTATAGCCTTTGTAGACAAATGGATTAACTAACCAATGCAAAAAGAATTTAGAAAAGAAAACCAGTAATTATTGAGATTAACGTGTTCAACACAGCAAACAAACTCCATTTTGACTTGTGTATGTTATGTGTTGGGTAGCCTTTTATAATGACCAACTACTACATGTTTGCTGCTATATTTTTGATCAATATTCATTTTACATGAGTTGATAACAGAAAATGGAAGATTTTTCATTTATACTTGCACTTCGAACAAGATTGCATTGAGATTATTGGAGGTGTAATCTAGAATGCTATAAACTTATAAAGATTGCGGATAACACATAACAATTTATGTAATTTATACACTACACAAATGTTGCTATAGTTAAGTTCAGGTAAACTTATAACCAGAAAATGTTCCTCTTAAAAAGATATAGAAGTCCAGTGGTGTATCTAGGGGTCAACATTAGGGCCTAAATAGACTAGTCCATAAGATTGTCCAGAAATGATTAATTACTGTCATTATTGACTTTTACGCAAGTGCTGCCAATATTAGTAGACGCCCGACTGCTATTTTCTAGTCGTCATAATTAAAGTTGCTAAAACAAACTGAAGTTTCGTCGCTGCGGCAGCGCTGCCACAAGGCCGTATCCTCATAGAATTTTACCCTAGGGGATAGGTGATTGTGGGGCAAAGCATGTTAGCGTTGCTAAGTCCAATACTTATTGTATTTTAACCATTACATAAAATTGCTGGCATCAAATCAATATAAAGAACGGAACCAGTTAGTAGTTGCCGAGAGCTGTGATAACGTACGATGTAAGTGATAACGAGTAGTAGGCACTATCGTGATTGATAAGAGAGACATATCGCGCTGAATACAACCATTCAATTATGTGGTCGATGTAATCTTTCACTTTTATTCTCTATTCTTCATTCTGCATATTATAACCCCGAGGTTTTTATGATGGACTAGCCTTATGTTTGAGGGAGTCCCTTTGACTTATAGACCCCATCTTGGACGGTCTCCCCATGGGCCTGGCTTGCAAGCCAGGCCTGCGTAAAATTGGGGACCCGCGCAGGCTAGGTCCCAATTCCTGCGACTTAAATGTGAACTAGATCATAATACTACATTCATATACCTAACTAGAGAGAAATTATATGGAAAAAAAAACGAAAATGTTTGAATCTGAAAACGTCATTCCTGGAAATTGTTTTGTAATTTTCCGAACGGTTGAAGGTAGTTGCCCAGACTTTGCTAGCCTAGTCTGACCCTGGAGAAACCAGGGTACACTTGACATTCGTAGTACTCGCAATCGGCAGTTTCTTGCGCAGAATTATGAACGTGGATGAAACTACTGGAGTATTTAAACCGCTACATAATCGCAATTCTTATTACGATTCCTCTAATGCCTCATTCAGCTAAAGTTCTGTTTTTAATCCTCCAAAATTTTTCTTACCGTTTGTTTCTACTAAATACAGTCAGAAAATGTAAAGGATAAACACGCTCTAAAATAGCGAATCCACGTCAAGGCGTCGCGACAGACCTCGCAGAAGATGGCGGGATGAGCTGGACAAAACTAACAACCAGTGGCTCACACTAGCCTAAGATCGAAATAACTGGAAGTCATGGGGAGAG
Organism: Agrotis segetum; assembly: GCA_036375495.1. Lineage (NCBI taxonomy): Eukaryota > Metazoa > Arthropoda > Insecta > Lepidoptera > Noctuidae > Agrotis > Agrotis segetum. The sequence continues at coordinate 9,040,104 of JAQSVV010000039.1, forward strand.
GCCTTTTCCTAGCAGTGGGATGATAACAGTAACGTCAATGACACGGCCACAATAAAAACATCTAAACAATCAATAATTAACATTGAATCACGTAATTTCTTCATGAACGGGGTCACTTAGAAGGTGGCTGAACAAATAAAACCGATAAATAACACTAGTTTACAAGGTTTTTTACCCAAAGATGAAACTGATATGTATCGGTAGAGTTATAAACCCTTACTTAAAAACTGAAGTTGAAAAAAAATTAGGACGTCAAATTTTGGAAATATTCATTATTTTTATTATCTATCATTATACTACAGTTATCTCAAAACAATTAAAAATGGCTCGTTTTACTCCTTTCTTTCATACTGATTAGTATCAATATCTCTTATTAAGGACCAGCAGAACCCGATAACTAGCAATTTTATCCCAAAATCCTTTGTATCTTTCCTCAAAAACCTTTAAATCTCGGTGAAACGTTCACCATGCTCATCACTCACGCTTCCCAGGTTCTCAGGGACAAAATCCAGATAAGAATGTAAAAACTGTTTTTTTTTTGGTAATTCCTCAATAATTTAGAAATAATTTCTGCATAATTCTTAAATTTATTGATTCCCAGGAAATTTTTCACTACCCCTTCAAAGGAATACTGAGCATCTTTTTCAACATTGGTTAAGTAACCATCAAAATTTTTATTCCTTGATATCTTACTTATTTGTGGTTTGTAAGTGATGTAATATCAGGATATTGTCCCTATGTGCTTTCAGTTTTTGTTGTTAAAAACGGTAGTTTCAGTGAAGCAGAAGTAACAGTCAGTATGACTTGCGGGTTCTCTCCATATTATTAGTATGCAGATTCGCAAATGGTTTCTTTTTTTTTATGCAGCTCCGTTTAATAAAATACTTCTGCAATTTCCCCACACTACACTAAGAACCCATTTTTATCAAAGTTTCTTACCGAGATTTGCAAGCAATGGAAATACGCTCGTGTTACGGCTTCAGTGAGAGGTCTCTTAATTTTTGGAAAAATATATTGGCCACAAACATAGCAAAAGTTATTTGGGTTTAATTTACACTATCTTGGTGACATTTTAAAACAAATAAAAATGCTCGAATAATACATAAACGCAATTAAAACAAACTAAACTGCGACACCGCGAACAAGTTAACTTAAAAAGTTAAAATGTGGGTATTTCAAAAATTTGACGTGATAAAAATATGACACATTATTTTTTGTAGTAATGGGATGGATATAAAACATATCCAATATAAATTATCTTTGGGTAAAAGAAAAACTTTTTTTTTGTAAACTAGTGTAATTGACGTCATAGCAACAATGCGGTAACGAAATACTTATTTTCATTGCACACGTCTTCATTTGACTTGCTGGTTATCTGCTACGAGATAATAGTTGGCCAAAACATGACTGTTAATAAACAACCATCATCTTTTTATATTTAAGAAAACATACATACAATCTACTATACAATGTGTTGATCTGCAACCTAGTCAAATTCAAGGACGTGATTATACTCATGATTCTCGACCCAAATCAACAATAAAATAGGTAGGTATTTTTTTTATTTTATTTTTCCTTTTTCTGAAATCCGTAAGTGTGAACTAGTTTCTTCAAGAGTAGTAGATTCAATTCACGCACACCAGCTGCTCATCGCTGTGTGCGTACGCGCGGACTGCGTAGTCGGGTGATTCTCTTTCATTTGTATTGAATTAAGGGTTTAATTCTGAAATACTGTAAAATTTCAACAACAAAAAAAAGCAACCCTTATTAGTTTTGCCCGGTACTGTACTTTCAATTGATTATTTATGACTTTTGTGACAACCACCTGAAGTTTGACGAAAATGCAAAAAAACAGCGTGTATAAACTAAGTCGGGATTTTCCTTCCTGACGATATAACTCCAGAACGCACGAACCGATTTCCACGGTTTTGTATTCGTTGGAAAGGTCTCGGGCTCCGTGAGATTTATAGCAAAGAAAATTCAGGAAAAATTCTAAAAACGCGCGAAAGGAGTCGCGGGCAAACTGCTAGTATAAGATGGAAGTAATAGTCTACTCAATAAAAATCCATGAAATATATGCTATTGTTCCTGCTGAGAGGTCGAAAATTATCCCATAATAACATACATAGTGGTATAAATTAGTGACCGACCGAAATTTCGGTTTCGGTTTCGGCCGGTTTCGGCCAAAATATCTAGTTTCGGCCTTAGTTTCGGTTTCGGCCAAAATATAGCCGAAACTTTCGGCCCCGCCGAAACTCAAGTGTTCCTGCATTTTCGTGCGTCGTTCGGTAAAATTCGTAGCTAACACGTACTTGCTCGCCGGCGGGGCCCCGACTCAGTTTGCGACCGTCCGTTTATTTGTGAGACGAGGTTATGTTTTTGAGTTTACTGCCAAGAGTACCTAAGTCTTGTAATATAATCATGTCATATTACAAAATATTTGTTACGTACGTTAATGATTAAAAACTTATCAATCGTCAAGGCGATTAGAATTAGGATTAGGCGGTATTCGAAACATAATTAAGTTAACGGTCTCTTTTTTGAAATAATGCATTTTTTTTAGCCTAATGTCTCAGTTATTTCGTATTGCTAAATTAATATAGTGCGATTCTTGTAACTTCAAATCTAGTGAAACATTGGAAACAAACAATGATTTTTTTATAATTTCGAATAGATTATGGACTCAGTAGAAAAGTAAAAAAAAAAAGTAAAGTAGTTAAATAACATAGAAAAATAGCAATTCTTAAGATCGTCTATCTATTTATCTATCTATCCATAAGTTTGCCGTATTTTATTATTACCCAGAATTACTTTTAACACTATCAAATGGTGTAATAATACGGGTTGTGATTTTTGTTTTCAAAATTAGCGGGTTTGATTTTTGGCCACGATTATTGATTTTTCTAAAATCCAATGATACAGTTTTAGTTTTCGGAAAAATCGGTCTCGAGACTCTATTCAACGTTTTTCAATATTCCTCATAGTTAAAAATATAGCCGTCCACGCCCAGTTGAAAAATTCGCTCTGTGTATTTGACACTTTTTCTTGTGCCAATAAATGTAAAAAAAAAACAAAAAAAAACAGAAAAGATCGAAATGTTAAAAGTTTTAAAAAGTTTCGGTTTCGGTTTCGGCCGAAACTGAGAGCAAGGCCGAAGGTTCGGTTTCGGTTTCGGTTTCGGCTGAAAAATCAGTTTCGGTCGGACACTAGTATAAATATTCCATATTGTCTTTAACCTATACAAAATTTTATTTTTTAAATACGTTCAACCGTTTAGGCTAATAACCTCCTTTTTTTCTGAAGTCGGTAAAATAAAAAGGTGAAAAATTCACATAGTTGCAGTTTAAAAGATTTTCAAACTGGTGATTTTTTGCGTCTTAAAAACGTGTGTAGGTTTCATATAAAGTACAAGCAAACCCGGCGAACTCCGTTTCGCCACCAGATGGCTTCGTTTGTTTCTTTGCTATAAATCTCACGGAGCCCGAGACTTTTCCAACGAATGCAAAACCGTGGAAATCGGTTTGTGCGTTCTGAATGTTATATCGTCAGGAAGAAAAACTCGACTTATTTTATATAGTAGATTGTATGTATGTTTTCTTAAATATAAAAAGATGATGGTTGTTTATTAACAGTCATGTTTTGGCCAACTATTATCTCGTAGCAGATAACCAGCAAGTCAAATGAAGACGTGTGCAATGAAAATAAGTATTTCGTTACCGCATTGTTGCTATGACGTCAATTATTTATCGGTTTTATTTGTTCAGCCACCTTCTAAGTGACCCCGTTCATGAAGAAATTACGTGATTCAATGTTAATTATTGATTGTTTAGATGTTTTTATTGTAGCCGTGTCATTGACGTTACTGTTACCGTCCCACTGCTAGGAAAAGGCCTCTCCCCATGACTTCCAACTATTTCGATCTTAGGCTAGTGTGAGCCACTGGTTGTTAGTTTTGTCCAGCTCCAGATGGCTTCGTTTGTTTCTTTGCTATAAATCTCACGGAGCCCGAGACTTTTCCAACGAATGCAAAACCGTGGAAATCGGTTTGTGCGTTCTGAATGTTATATCGTCAGGAAGAAAAACCCGACTTATTTTTATATAGTATATGAATCTGTGAATCATTCACAAAATATTATTATACATGAATGTCACTTCAGTAGACATTCTAATTAGGTCACGATATGTAACGCAATGCCGCATTGGAAAATGCTTTCTACACGTGCATTGTGAACTTTAACCCTTTCTCTAACTAACTAATCAATCGATAAACATCTCACGCGACTCTACCGTGTTAGGAATATGACCGAAACGTGGGCAGAAGAGACATGCCCTACAAGTATTTGTTGTGGTCTGGGTGTTTGTGTGTCTCTACATTCGTAAACGCACCCACGACACAGGAGAATTCCTAAAGAGAGCTGTGTGGGGCAGTTTTTTTTATTTTTAGAAACCTAGAAACAGAAATAAGTGTGTCAATCTAAATTCCGTCAATTTTACTTCCGCTTAATCTACATCATCATTATCAGCCTATAATGTTCCCACTGTTTGGACACAGTCCTCTTGTCTGTGAGAGGGAGTGGGCCATAATCCACCACGCGGGCCCAATGCGGATTGGTGGATGACACAAATGTCTTCGAATTTTTGGTTCTAGGACATGCCGGTTTCCTCACGATGTTTTCCTTCACTGTTTTGAGAGCAGTGGTGATGAAATAAATTACACAGAGTAATGCGCCTGCCTGAATTCGAACCCACGACCTACAACTCGTAAGTCGGGGCCGATACCACTGGGCCACCACCGCTTCTTCTTGCTAAATCTACAGATCCTTTTTATTGTACCTATATACTCGTATTACTTGCCTAGCAACGCATTTCTTCAAAACAGTTAATAAGTAGTCTTTTATGATAAATGTTGTAGGTGGATAACTTACAAACGACCTATTGTATTTTTCTTTACTTTCAAAGAAATTAAAGTCTCTTCGTAAGTAGTGTAACTCTTTCAAATATTTCCACTTTTGGCAGCTTTGTGTCATAGCTATCCAGTTTCTTCCGGCCATTTATTGAGTGAATGACTAACGCCCGAAATTAATATTCAGTGCCAATCCAAGTCCCGTTCCTTTCCCCTCTCAGAGGGCCAAAGCCTGTCGGGGTCGCGGGACTTATTCCATCACCGTGACCCCGGAACATAAAGGGCTATTGAAGGACCCCGTGGATTTTAGTCAGTACAAGTCTGACAGTCCCTCCCGCCCTGCCCGGGGTGGGAGAACTCATTTGATGATTTTACAACGTTAAAAAAAAAGTCCCGTTTCTTTGCTTTTGCTGGCTGCTTCTATTTGAACATCTTAAAGACATAGGCAATTTTGGTCATTGATTGGTTACAGACAAAAGTAATTTCCAGCATTAATGTGGTCGTCTGTCCACCTAGTCAGTTCTCTTACGGCAAAGCTTCTCATGTGATATTCCCCAATTCCTTTTTTTTTTTAATGATAAGTTCGCGTTTGACCACTATTGCACCTGATGGTAAGCGAAGATGTGGTCGACGGTGAAGCACGCTTGTCTAGAAGTAACCTGTTCACTCTTGACTTGAAGACCCCAAGGTTATAGCTGTCAGGAAATACAGATGTCGGCAGGGAATTCTGTTCCAATAGCTTTATAACAATCAGGTCCCAGCGATACCCCCTAAGATACCTTTTTTTTATAGAAGCCTCTGTTACACCCATGTTGCTGAAATTGAAGTGGCCCCCAAGAATTTCAAGGCACTGGGCATATGCCCAGAGTGCCCAGAAGGAAATACGGCCCTGATTATGACCTTTTTACATCACTGAGTCAAGTTGAAAATACGAATCTCTTTAATTAGGCTTTCATTTGGCGCCTTTTCTTATAAATCAGGTAAAATACCTACTCATTTTACGTTTAAGAAGTCATAACACTCATTCAACTTGTCCAATATATCAGATTTCATTAAAACAAAAGACTATGTTGACAGAAAATGCAGTAGCAAAGTAGCAATAATTTATCACGTATTGTTTGCGTGCTATTGAACTGGGTGAATGAGGTTACTTATTACTGAGATGTACTATAAATAGATAGTAATTTATTTACTACTATTATCTGTTATTACGTCAGAATTCTCAATGAAATTGTTGTTAGATACGCACGTTTAGTCTACGTTGTTTTAATGTAGTATCGAAGTTTTAGTAAACTGTTTTAAATGCGTTGAGAAATAAACAAAGTTAAAGAACCTATTTTTTTTTTTCAATCATTGCCGCACACTAGGAATTTCTTCGTTGTGTCGTGGCCTCGTGGGAGCGTTTACCTAAACCTAGAAACTCAAACACACAGACCCTCAGAATCAGCTTAATGCACTTTAGTATAATAAAAGTGCAACAAGCTGATACAGCCATTCTGTATCAACCCACTGTTATATATTCCACAACTATCACACAACGCCATCTAGTCCCAAGCTAAGCAGAGCTTGTGTTATGGGTGCTAGACAACTGATAAACATACTTATATATTTCTAAATACATACATGTTATAGATAAATTACACCCACACAGAACAAATGATCGTGGTCATCACATCACACAAACATTTTTCCGGGTGGTAATCGAACCCACGACCTCCGGCATAGCAGTCAGGGTCACTAACCACTAGTCCAACAGGCCAGTCAGTGTAAGGTATACGCCTTTTCCCTTAGCATCCAGTGTCTTCGATTTAGGACTAATGTGGATCACATCAGCATTATCTACAGTCCGACCACACCCCAGTGGTGGGGGCCTCACTTCCCGTGCCTGCCCTCATTCAGTATACAGTTTTTTCTTAAGTTGGCTACAATTTTTTTTGTTAAAGCCTGTTAATCTATATCTATCTATCTATCTATCTATCTATACATATAATAAAACTGTAGAAAAACAATTTTTGTACATTAAAAAAAAACTCAAAAAATATAGCCAACGTGTTAAAGGACAACCAATAGAACCCATTTCTAGCATTTTTAGAATTTTTGTCTGTTTGTCTGTTTGTCTGTTTGTATGTTTATTTGTTCGGGCATCACGTAAAATGTACGAAAGCTATGTAGATAACTTTAATACACAACGACTGACCGTAACTTGAAGTAACATTTAGTTTTTGTTTCATTGAAATCGGATCAGTCTATCAAAAGATATTTGAATTTAAAGTGTTACAGAAGTAAAATTACGGTCAGTTCACACCGAGACGCGCAGTTCAGTAGCGCGATCTAGCTGCTTGGAATAGAAAAACTACAAACCTATTCAAATAATTATGGTGTGGACTGGAATGGAGTGGCTTGGAGTGGAGTGGAGTAGAGTAGAGTGGAATGGAATTGAATGGGATGGAATGGAATGAAAGAAAGAAAGAAAAGGTTTTTATTAGACTCACAATAGAATGGGATGGAATGTTATGGAAGAGGATGGAGTAGGATGAAGCGGGATGGAGTGAGATGAAGTAGGATGAAGCGGGATGGAGTGAGATGGAGTAGGATGGAGTGGGATGGAGAGGGATGGAGTGGTATGGAGTGGGATGGTGTGGGATGGAGTGGGATGGTGTGGGATGGAGTGGGATGAAGTGGGATAAATTGGGACGGAGTGGGATGGTGTGGGATGGAGTGGGATGAAGTGGGAAGAAGTGGGATGAAGTGGGATGAAATAGGCTGGAGTGGGATGGAGTGGGATGGAATTAGATGGAGTGGGGTGGAGTGGGATGGAGTGGGATGCAGTGGGATGGAGAGGGATGGAGTGGGATGAAATAGGATGGAGAGGGTTGCAGTGGGATGGAGTGGGATAGAGTGGGATGGAGTCGGATGAAGTCGGATGGAGTGGGATGGAATGAGATGGAATGAGTGCTCTAATCCAGTGGCAATTGAATAGTATTACTGCCTTTGAACGACAGAGGGCGTTTATTACAAACACGTCAAATATTCTTGAAAAATCTAAATAAATTCTAAATATAGGGTTTATATGAAAACGAAATGATTTATAAAAAACGTGGCGAGAATTAGCACTAAAAAATACATTATTAAATTCCGACACCCACGCGAACGAAGTTGCGGGCACAGCTAGTTTAAGAAATAAATTATTATTATTATTACTAGGAGGAAATACGAATCCATTAAAGAACCGGAAAAACTTGTCCCAATTTCCCAAGTAACTGAAGTTTAAGCTTTTTTTTTTTTTTTAGCGTGGTAAAATCATCAAATGAGTCCTCCAACCCCGGGCAGGGCGGGAGGGACTACATAATCCCGCGACCCCGGCAGGCTTTGGCCCTCTGAGAGGGGGGCTCCGTCATTATGCTGACGCTCTTTGAGGCGCGCGTGGGACACAACGCGCCGTCGACCCGGGCATGGTCCTTGGTCGGGCAGCGAGTTGCCCTTTACTCGCTGCCCGCGCTTACGGTGGCCGGAGATCATCAAGCGACGTCCGTCGCCGTGGGCGTCTACCACTGCGGCTGTGGCGGAGGGAGGACGCTGTCCTCTCTCGCTCGCGGCCCGCCTCCTCCTTCACGAGCATTACTGCCTCGCAGAAGGAGCTGACCGCATCCCACTCCGTCTCGCCCCGCAGCATGGCCGCAACCAATGCCGGGCGCAACTGAAGTTTAAGCTAGCAACATTTCCTTTTTTAAAAGTTGATAAAAAAAAAGTTGAGCGTCTATAGCTGTACTGAGAGTTCATTATAATATGATACCTCAGTGTCATCGATCAATAAAGTTTGATCGCAGCCTACTTTAGTTGCAAACGTGAAGTCTAAATCGATTCGTACCTATTTGAGCACAGTTTTCATACAAATAAATTGCCAGTGATTTCCACGCAACTATGCTTGCATTAGCAATTGACTGAGTTAGACCTTGCATGCCGGGCAACTACGTATAAGTTTTAAATAGGGTGTACATTAAATATTTACGTTATCTTTAATGGATAAGATGTAGAATATATAGAAAGATGTAATGAGATGTATCGTGCTATAATGTAACGATACATCTTTCCATAGAAATTCGAAGATGTAAAAAAAAATATACATTATAGCTGCAGTGTGTGGTCTCCTGACGATTTCTATGGAAAAGATGTAATGACATGTATCGTGCTATAATGTACATCTTTACATTATAGCTGCTGTGTGTGAAATAGTGACCGACCGAAATTTCGGTTTCGGTTTCGGTTTCGGCCGGTTTCGGCCAAAAAATCTAGTTTCGGCCTTAGTTTCGGTTTCGGCCAAAATATAGCCGAAACTTTCGGCCCTGCCGAAACTGAAGTGTTCGTGCATTTTCGTGCGACGTCAAGGCAGTGACTGTATTTGAAACATAAATTAACGGTTTCTTCTTTGAAATAATGCTATTTTTTTTTAACTCAGTAATTTCGTATTTCTGAATAAAGGACGATTGTTGAGACTACAAATCCAGGGAAAAATTGAAAACAATGATTTTTTATAATTTAGAATACGGCTCAGTAGAAGTTAAAGAACGTAGCAAAAAAGCAATTTCTTAAAAATCAGCTATGACCATAAGTTTTTTTTTTACGGCTCGTTGTGTTACACGGGAGCCTCAAAGAGTGTCAGCATTATAACGGGGTCCCTCCTGGGGGCCAAAGCCTGCCGGGGTCGCGGGACTAACGAGTTACCCCGGAACGTAAAGGGCTATTGAAGGACATCGTGGATTTTAGTCTGTACGAGTCGTGACAGTCTCTCCCGCCCTGCCCAGTGTGGGAGGACTCATTTGATGATTTTACCACGATAAAAAAATATGTCCATAAGTTTTCCGTATTATCATTACTTTCCAGAATTTGATCCTTATTAGCAGCACTATCGAATGGAGTGGGGATTCGCGGGTTCTGGCGCACGTTCCAAGCCCCGCGCCAGAGCCCCACGATCTGATCCACCCATCCTAAAAAAAAAAAAAAAAAAAAAAAAAAAAAAAAAAAAAAAAAAAAAAAAGGTTTTGCCATGCTCTGATCACGTTTCTGCAGTCCGTTTTAGCGTAGGATGCGTGGTTCTGGAGTTATACAAATCAATTAACTGTTATCTCATTGATTTCCGGTGGTCCTGCACCCTCATTAGCGCACCATTGTTCGCCTAATCCTCTTATCTATTGTACTTCGAACACCCTAATTACGGTTGGTTTGGTGTTCTTATCTATTACTCATTGTTAACCCTCATTATGTCTGCATTTCTATGTCATCAATAAAGCACGTTCCTTCATTTTTACTTCGACATTTTATTACTTTTTTTCCTACAAATGTTCGTAAAACTATGCATTGATCATCCCTGAAACTATCGCGGGTTCTGGCGCAAATATCATTCTACAGTGTGCATTGAACATCCCTGAAACTATCGCGGGTTCTGGCGCAATAAAACATATTCCTTCATTTTTATTTTGAAATTTTATTACTTTTTTTCTACAAAATATGAGCGGAACATCTCATCCACAAAAATATCATTGTAAACCGTGTTCCCAGTAAATATGTTCGTAAAACTATGCATTGAACATCCCTAAACTTAAATAGCAAATACATTAAGCAATATTCACCACAAACTGAAGTCCAATCATTCTGAATCCTATCAACATTCCAGTCCCATCTCTTACAATTCCTTTTCAAAAACTGGAGATGATATCGCTCAGGTGCTCGTCCATATGAATCAAAATATTGACCGATGCCATTCGTATCGATATGTACAGCTACCCAGTGTGAACCTGGTTTATCATCCGCATCCAAATTGCATATTATATACGTTGGTACATGTGTATACATAGGTAGTCTATTAGCAGCATAAACATTATTTTGTAGACTGGGATGAATCTTTTTCATATGTTGTTGTAATTCTAGTGTATCCATGATATTACTGTTATTAGCAGATTATTACACTACCAATCTATTCAATGGTTGTCATAGGAATGTTCAATTATAGTGATTTGTAAATATTAAATCGCATTCTTTGTGAGTCACAAGCAGGTTGATGCCTGTAGGAACGTGAGATAAGTTTGTTGACTCATAGAGTTACAATCAGTTTCGTTGTACTTAGGAATTTGTTTTAGATAAGAATGGTGCTATATAAGATCGAACAGTTGCAGTCATGCAGTCAGTCTATGGTCGTTTGACCACAGTGGATTGTATACGTCTACCAATACTACGTTTGTGTTACTTCAACTCATCAATGGCCATGGAGGTAAGTGTTTATTCTATTGACAAACTTACTTGTATTTGTACTGTGTACTGTCTTTCCTAACGTGTGTGTGTCAGATTAAGTGTAAACAAATTGATATTAACGTGATAACTCTGTTGTTGCAGAGATCATTCAGCTTCGCAGACGATATTGAAAATACCTATAAACAGTATTACTACTCACCACTCTCTCCTCAACACGAAGAAAAGAGTGATGACATCGTCGTTAATAACACAGACGATAGTGGAAAAAGGAAATCGCAGCCGATTGATCAATTTTTTGAAGTGGCACCAAAAATAAAAAGGAAGAAGCTGCTATCGTCGACTGTGGCACGAGCTGCTAGAGATGGCGTATCATACATCTCTACAAATACTGACGACGGAGACCAAGCGACGCATCTCATAAAAATTGAAATGTATGATATGAAGAAACTATCCAAGATTCCAAATAGTGATCACTGGAAGCACGCTACCACGAGGATAAAATATTATACAAAGAATAATAGGGATAGCATCCTCGACGATACAAACAGCCTTGTATACAATATAACAAAGCATATTGCAGAAAGGGAAAAAGTTAAAAAATACTTTTTTAACAATGACACTCATTAGTGGATTAGTGAATGTGATTCATGTGATTCTGTTTACTTAAAGTACTTCTGTGTACTCATTAGATTTTACATGACTTTCCTAATCCTTTGCTAGACTATATATTGGACATTATTTGAAATTGGACATCAGTTGCTCTACCAATACTTAACTGTTACTTATTATAAAGATGGAAAACTTCAGTGAAATGTGCACCAGTGCTTTCTTTTCCGCAACCATTGAAGAGAATATAGAACAATCCAACAGCGAATTCAATCAGGAGCTGTCTAAAGTTTGTGATGAAATGGAGAAGCGTGAACTGTTCGATTCATCGTATGATGATGACTTGTATAATCAATGTTTGATGGTTGAAACAACGTTGATGTAAGTATTAGAAGCACAAACTCAATAAGAAATATTATTGTAGTAATGTTTTATTTTAAGATTTGTCTAATAATTTTCTTTTTTGTTACAGTCAACAACAAGTTGGAAGAGGTATCAAACGAGGTATCACTACTGATGAAAATAAGGTTACCAAGAAAGCAAAATTTGATGAAGGAGCTTCTACATCATCAATTGAAACCAATGACGTGGACAACAATAAGGTGGAATGTGATACATGTCATGTTTATATTAATAAAAGGTATCTAAACAACCATTTAAAAAGCAATACACATAAAAATAATCTTTTAAAATCACATAATTCATTAACAAATGTTACAGTTGTTGAAACCGCTTTTGGCAATCGAATTTTAACATATAGAATTAATAGTAAAACACTTCAATCGGGACAATATTTTGAAACACCGGAATCGTTTTTAAATTCGTTAAAAATCGATATCTTATTTTTGATAAATGAATGTATTCAACAACATACAATTTTTAAAATAAACTTCATATTGCATGCTGATTTCATACAACAAACTAAAGATATTAAAAATACGTTTGATTTTCAAACGTTTAATTACATAATTTGTCAGGGAGATGACTTAAATATTTTTTATTCATCATTAATAGACACTGTAGTCGGTAAAATTTGTCAATTTGAAAAAAAAGATAGTGGTTGGAGTCTTAATCAAATTAAATACATAGATATGAATGTTAACAAATTCAACCCCCTACGCGGTAGTTCATATATCGATCTTCCTCAAGATATTAAATCAAAAAAAGCTGTAATCAATGTTAAAAATAATGATAATATGTGTTTCAAATGGGCATTACTCTCTGGTTTATATCCTGTATGTAAAAGTGTAGATCGGGTAGCATCTTACGCAATTCATGGAAATAAACTAAAATTTACTGGTATTTCTTTTCCGGTTAAAATTGCAGATATATCAAAAGTAGAGAAATTAAACAATATTAGTATTAATGTTTTTGGCTTAGAGTATAATAAAGAAAAAAAGTGTAATTCTGTTGTAGGTCCTTTATATTTAACAAAATGTCGTACACCTAATCATATTAACCTACTATATATATCGAATGGTACTAACAATCATTACTGTTATATTAAAAACTTATCGCGACTAGTTAGTTCACAAATATCAAGACAACATCGTGCAGTTTATATATGTGATTCATGTTTACTTCATTTCCCATCAGAGGAAAGACTTAATAACCATCAACAATATGATTGCGCTCACATTTGTTCGGAATTACCAAACGGTGAGAATTCCAAAAAGGATTGGTTTGGTAAAGCAACCTCAAATAATAAATTAAAATTTGATAAATTCGCGAAAAAGTTTGAAATGCCCTTTGTGGTTTATGCAGACTTTGAGGCATTTTTGAACCCGATAGAATCATGTAGTAACGATCCATCCAAGCCTAGTACAATTAACATTCAAAAACATGAGGTGTATAGTTTTGGATATTACATTAAATGTTCATATGATAACAGATTATCAAAATATGAGACGTATAGTGGGTCAAACTGTGCACAAGTGTTTATGAATCGCCTTTGTGAAGATGTGAAAACAATAGTTAAAAAAAATAGTTTCCAAAAATGTCCCGTTCCATTATCAGATGAAGATAAAATAAAAATTTCAAATTCAAACATATGTCATATTTGTGAAACTGAGTTAAATGAAGATCTTTTTTACGATTTTGATTGGCACACTGGCAGTTTTAGGGGTGTTGCACATCAAGTGTGTAGTTCTAAGTACAGAACCCCTCGTCATATTCCAATATTTTTACATAACCTCAGTCACTACGATGCTCATTTCATTGTCCATGCATTAAACCTCGATGATGGTAAAGTTGAAGTTATTCCACAAAATAAAGAACGATACATATCATTTTCAAAACAGTTAACAATAAATAATCAACCAGTAAGTTTAAGATTCGTAGATTCATTGAAATTTTTATCGTGCAGTTTAGATCAACTAGCTAAAAATCTTAATGATGATCAGTTCACAGAGCTAAAAAGGAACTATCCTAATAATGAAGACTTTTCACGTTTAAGACGGAAAGGTATTTATCCTTATGAATTTATGTGTAATAGTGATTGCTTGAAACATCCATCACTTCCTGATCAACACCAATTTTATAGTTCACTCACAGATTCAAATATTTCAAATGATGATTATAATCACGCAAAAGATATTTGGCAACATTTTATGTGTAGTAGTATGTCTGATTATTCCAATTTATATTTAAAAACTGATGTTTTACTTTTGACTGATGTATTCGAAAACTTTAGAAAGCTTTGTATAAAAACTTATGGATTAGATCCTGCTCATTACTATACTGCCCCAGGTTTAAGTTGGGATGCAATGTTAAAATTTACCAAAATAGAATTAGAATTGTTAACGGACTATGACAAAATTGCTTTTTTTAAAGCCGGTATTAGAGGGGGTGTATCTCAGTGTAGCAATCGTTTTGCTAGAGCAAATAATAAATTCATGGAAGATTATGATAGTGAAAAACCTAATTCATATCTAACATATTTCGATGCGAATAATTTATATGGTTGGGCAATGTCTCAATCTCTTCCTGTTGGTGGTTTCGAATGGATAGATTCTAATACAGATTATAATGTGTCGGATAACTCTGATTTCGGTTATGTTTTAGAAGTTGATTTGGAATATCCTGATGAACTTCATAATTTGCATTCTGACTTTCCGTTATGTCCTGAAAACATATGTGTGGGTAATACTAAAGAAACTAAATTAGTTCCTAATTTAAATAATAAAAATAAATACATCATTCACTACAGGAATTTAAAACAATGCATTGAAATGGGGATTAAATTAATTAAAGTACATAGAATTTTAAAATTTAAACAGAGTTCTTGGTTAAAGAAATACATAGACTTAAATAATAGTTTGAGAACGTTAGCTACATCAAACTTTGAAAAAGACTTTTTTAAATTAATGAACAATTCTGTCTTCGGTAAGACTATGGAAAATATTGAAAAAAGAGTAAACGTTAAACTACTAACTCACTGGGATAATCGTGGTAAAGTTTTAGGTGCTCAGGATTGGATTGCAAAACCAGAATTCCATAGTTTATCAATATTTTCAGAACATTTAGTCGCAATACAATTACGGAAAACAAAATTAATTTATGATAAGCCGATTTATTTAGGATTTTGTATTTTAGATATATCTAAGACCCTTATGTATGAATTTCATTATAACTACATGATTAAAAAGTTTCATAATAAAATTAAGTTATTGTACACCGATACCGATAGTTTGATATATCAAATTTTTACAGACAATTTTTATGAGGATATAAAACCAGATCTACTTCAATATTTCGATACATCAGATTACCCGGAAAATAATATTTACGGATATCCAAAAATAAATAAAAAAAAGTTAGGTTTTTTTAAAGATGAGAACAATGGTAAAGTATTGAAGGAATTTGTAGGGTTGCGATCAAAAATGTATGCCTTAGAAATAGAAGATAAATTTATAGCAAAGGCAAAAGGGGTTAACAAAAGTGTTACCAAAAAAATGAATATGGAAAATTACAAATCATGTTTGTTTAATAAAAATGTATTATATTGTAGTATGCTTCGATTTAAGTCAATCAAACACACTATTTTTACACAAAAAATAAATAAGTCATCTTTATCATATAATGATACCAAACGATGTATTATGAACAACAACATTGATACATTGGCTTGGGGACATTATAAATTACGCTAAGTGTAATACTTTTTACTTTTATTTCTGTGTGAATATACAAAATTTGTACTGATTGTAAAATTATGATATTACTTTATTGTTATAATTGTGATAGTTTATTACATATTTAAAATTTATTGTTTGATTGTAAATAATGTAAAAATAATTGTATTTTTTATTTGTGTGCTTAAATTTGATGTTCAGCAATATATATATATATAATTTTTACACCAACATTTTCATTTTTATTTCATCCCTTTAAAACTCTAGACGTGTGAAATGTTTCACTTTATCCATCCGTTTACTGCTATTGTGGCAGGACCAAGTGGATGTGGGAAGTCAAATTTTGTAACAAATTTCATAAAATCAGTTAAAGAAATATGTAATTGTGATTTTAATCAGATCACATGGTGCTTTGATGAAATGCAGCCTTTATATAATTTACCAAATGTTAACTATCATCAAGGAATTCCAAATCTTAATATGTTTGATGGTGAAAACCCACACCTTATTATTATTGATGATCTAATGAGAGAGTCTGATGGAAGAATTGTGGATATATTTACAAAAGGTAGTCACCACAGGAATCTTAGTGTATTTTATTTAACACAAAATTTATTTCATCAAGGTAAAGGTCAAAGAGACATTTCTTTAAACTCAAGTTATATAATTTATTTTAAAAACCCTCGAGATAAAACTCAAATAAGATATTTAGCACGCCAAGTGTCACCAGATAACCCAAAATTCATTGAAGACGCCTACAGGGATGCAACTTTAGAAGCGCATGGATATTTAATGGTAGATTTAAAACAGAATACAAATGATTTTTGTCGTATCAAGACAAATGTATTCCCATTTAATGGTTACTGCACAGTCTACGTCCCCACGAAAGAGTTTAAATACACCAAGAATCAAACAATTCAAATCATTTCTAAATGATACATCGTCGACTCACAACGCTTAAACATTTCGTAAGAGTTTAAATACATCAAGAATCACACAATTCAAATCATTTCTAAATGATGCATCGTCGAATCACAACGCATAAACATTTGCTAAACGCTTTGCATACGCTTAAACCAAAATATCAAAGAGCGTTACTTAAAACGTGTGATGAAGAAGAAATAAATTGTATTTGTGAATGTATTCATAACGTTTTACAAGGAAAGATACCTCTTAAAGATCAAGATAAACAAAAATTGAATAAACACAAAAATATACTCCGTAAACTGGTGCATAAGTGTAAACATAAACTAAGAAAAAATATTATTATACAAAAAGGAGGGGCTTTCTTACCAATAATATTAGGTGCAATATTGAGTGGATTAGTAAGTGGACTAGCCAGTTAACATGGAAAATGCTAAGAAAATGATACTTATTGAACCCGGATTGATTGAAAAATTAAAACAAGAAAATAAGATTACTAGTAATTTGTCTCGACTAGATATTGAAATGCAAAATATTATGAATAGTAAGACAGAAGACCGAAAGAAGTGGATGTTATATTTACAAACACTACAAAGATACCTTCACTTTACCGAAGAGGATCGTCAACCACTCAGATTACCAATTTATTCTGATACATCTAATGAAGATTCAAATGGGTCAAAAATTGGTTTTAAAAATAAAGATAGAGATCTAAAAAGTTCAGTTGATGCTGAATCTTTGTTGGAGGAGAAAGGATCTATTAAAAGTATAGAAAGTGAGGC
Source organism: Agrotis segetum (assembly GCA_036375495.1). Classification (NCBI taxonomy): domain Eukaryota; kingdom Metazoa; phylum Arthropoda; class Insecta; order Lepidoptera; family Noctuidae; genus Agrotis; species Agrotis segetum. The sequence continues at coordinate 9,057,698 of JAQSVV010000039.1, forward strand.
AAATCCACTGTATTCACCAACACAAATACTCAGTTTAATACCAAAAACTTATAATAAAAAAGGTGAGTCATTATTAAACTTAATTGGAACAAGTAAAAGTAAAATACGTTGGGATAATGAAGGCACAGTCATAATTGATAATGAAAAAATTCCAGGAAGTAATATTATCGATTTAATAAATGATTCACTTAGACCCTTAAAAAAAAGTGATCCGATAGGGTGGGATAGATTTGCTAAAGCATTAAAAGATATTAAAGTGCCACTTACTTATATTGGAAATCCAAAGAGATGTGAGTTTATTAACCAACTTCAAGCAAAAGATCTGAACAAAACATCTGAGATTGAAGTTCAAGAGTTTTCTACACCGAGCAGTGGAGATAAAAGATCTATAACTAAAATACGTAAAAAGATCGATTGGGAAAAATGGACCCCGTACTAGAAGAAATTAACAGGATTTATTATGATCCATCTAACCCCGCTGGTTTTGGTAGTATTGATAAATTATCAAAAGCTATGAAGGGTAAAATGGATAAAAAGCAAGTAAAGGAATGGTTACAATCACAAGAAACATATACATTACATAAACCCATTCGGAAAAAATTCCCGCGTAATAGGTACATTCTATCAAATATTAATGAGCTGTGGCAAGCTGATTTAAGTGATATGCGAACTTATTCTCAATATAATGATGGTTTCAACTACATACTTTGTGTTATTGATGTATTTAGTAAATATGCTTTTGCAAGACCAATGAAAAAGAAAAACTCAGAAACAAGTAAAGAATGTTTTGAAAGTATATTTACTGAAAGTAATTCAACACCTACTCACATACAATCTGATAAAGGTACAGAATTTGTTTCAAAAGATGTACAAAAATACTTTAAATCCAAAAAGATAAATTACTATACTACTAACAATCCTGATATTAAGGCTAGTATTGTTGAACGATTTCAAAGAACTCTAAAAATGAAAATGTGGCGTTATTTCACTCATAACAATACTTATAGATATATAGATGTTTTACAAGATTTAATATACTCTTATAATCACAGCATTCACTCGAGTATTAAAATGTGCCCATGTGATGTAAGTTCCAACAATATTATGACAGTTTGGACTAATCTTTATGATAGAGGGTCAAACAAACTTTCTTTAGAAAATCCAAAACCAAATTTCAACGTGGGTGATTATGTTCGAATAACTAAATATAAACATGTTTTCCAAAAAGGATATGAATCAAATTGGAGTGATGAAATATTTATTATATCTTCAATAATTGATAGATCTCCATGGGTTGTTTATACAATAACAGATTTACAAAATGAACCAATAGTTGGTACTTTTTATGAAAGAGAATTACAGAAGGTCACTTACAACCCCACCTCACAATATAAAATAGATAAAATAATTGGCACTCGTTATTCGGGTAACAGAAAAGAAGTATTAGTGAAGTGGAAAGGTTATCCAGATAAATTTAACAGTTGGATTTTAGCTTCTAGTTTAAAAGAAATATGAATAAAGAAAGTTTTTATTTAACTTTGCTTAGCAACAGTTCAATGGAATACTTTCCTGATAATAAGACCACAAATTTTTCAACAAAATTACCAAAAGCTATGAAATTAGAAGGTGAATGGTCGGTTGGAGTTGTCGAGTTTCAATATCCATGCACCATGTTTACTGTTCAAGATCATGAAAATGTTGTATACATCACAAAAACCATGTTAATGCCTAATGAAGATAAACCATCAAAAGTGTACTACAAAAAACATATTCCCGCTACCAACTACGATAACGTTGAACATATTTTAAATGCGTTAAATGGTATCAGAGAGAACTTGAAATTTCGTTATGATGAAATAACAAAATTTGTGTCTGTTTCTGTTTTGGATAAAAATATAACATCCGTAACATTATCACCCAAATTAAGTTTACAACTAGGTTATGAACCAAATACAAATCTCCTAGACAGAAATTTTGGGAAGTGTCCTGCTAATTTACACTTAGGGTTACCATCTCAACTATTTCTATATTGCGACATTATCGATCCCCAGATTGTGGGTGATGTTATGACTCCGCTATTAAGAGTCATTTCATTAGATCCTTCAAAATACATTTATGGTGCGAATAAAATGCACATTTTCTCTCCACCTCACTACTTACCTGTTATGCGAAGAGAATTCGATACGCTGGAAATAGATATAAGATCGAGCACAGGACAAAAAATACCATTCCAGTTTGGGACCGTGTGTATTAAACTCCATTTCCGCAAATTATAATAATGTATTCTCCTCATGATCATCATAAATGTCCATATGAAAATTATTATTCACATCAAGCTGGATCAGGAGTTGGAGTAATTTATAAGGGTTCACCATACCAACGCGGTCATGGTATTGGGAGCTTCTTAGGAGGGTTATTTAGATCAGTTTTACCTTTACTTTCAAGTGGTGTTCGAGTGGTTGGTAAGGAGGCATTAAACGCTGGAGTAGGACTATTATCGGATATGGTTCAAGCCCGTCCTATGGAAGCCTCAATAAAAGATCGTCTAAAGCAAGTTAGTACGAACTTAAAACGAAAGGCTGATGACAAAATTGATCGATTTAACATGACAGGATCTGGGTATATAACTAAAAGAAAACGATTGGCCTCGTTCATTCCACCACTAACAGCTAAAGTGAAAGCTACGAAAAAACTTGGTCTAAAACCAAAAAACATCAAAGATATATTTTCAAATTAAGTATGTCTTTCCTTCATAATCATTCTTGTGAGTGCGTTAAGTCAGAATTAGATTTGTTTGCATTACCGTCTACACAAACAAGCATTGAAAATGGATTGTGGATTCACTATAAACCAATTTCATCTCTTGCTGATGATGGACCTATCGAGTTTCAAGTTCCTGGAACCGGCGATGACTACATAGATTTGTCTCATACATTACTCCATATAAAGGCAAAAGTATTAAATCAAGATTCAACAAACTTGATATCAGCTACAGCAGTAGCACCCGTAAATAATTGGTTGCATTCACTTTTTAGTCAACTCGATGTTTATTTAAATCAAAAACTTGTATCACCACCTAATAATACCTATGCCTATCGAGCATACATGGAAACCCTTTTAAACTATGCTCCTGCTGCTAAACAATCTCATCTTACTTGTAGTCTTTGGTATGATGATACAGCAGGAAAAATGGATTCCACAGATGGTAAAAACATAGGATTTGTTAAAAGACAGGAATTAGTTAATGAAAGCAGGGAAATAGAAATGATTGGTCATCTTCATGGTGACATTTTCAATCAAGATAAATTTTTAATTAATGGCGTTGAAATGAGTGTAAAATTAGTTCGGTCAAGAGAGAGTTTTAATTTAATTGCTGGGTCAAATGATGTAAAGTTTAAAGTTTGCATTACGGACGCAACTCTTATTGTTCGAAGAGCACGAATTAATCCAAGTGTATTACTCGCACATCAGAAAGTTTTAGCTTCTACCACTGCTAAATATCCTATTACTCGTGCTGAAGTTAAAGTTTTAACAATTCCATCAGGTGTTCAAGGAAAAACTCTTGATAATATATTCTTAGGACAGGTACCCAAAAGATGTATTATTGGATTTGTGAACAATTCCGCATTTAATGGCTCACTTACTAAAAATCCATTTAACTTTGAAAACTATGGTATTAACTCTTTCAGCTTATACATTGATGGTCAACAAATACCTTCAAAAGCTTTGCAACCATCTTTTAATAATAATATATTTACATCGGCATATCATACTCTATTCTCGGGGACTGGTATTCACTTTCTTAATGAAGGAAATGCAATCTCTCGTGAACAGTATGCCAAAGGCTACTGTCTTTTAGCATTTGATTTAACTCCTGATTTATCAGCTAACTCATCAGCTCATTGGAATCTCATAAAGCATGGTAGTGTAAGATTGGAAGTACGATTTGAATCCTCACTAATACAAACAATTAACTGTATTGTTTATGCTGAGTTTGATAATATTATTGAAATAGATAAAAATAGAAATGTTACTGTAGACTATAGTAGTTAAGGTTATAAAGTGTGTTGTGTTTTAGATTTATGTGTTATGCTTAATGCATTTTGTGTATATGTAACTAAAGGAAACATTATAAAATTAAATAAAACAAATTGTATGCAATGTATTATTTTTTATTTCTTTATAAACTCCCTATTTAATCTTATACAAAACACTGTTCGAGTTTAAGCTTTACATAAGCACACTGACTAAACCACTGAACATGCTGCTGCCAAGGATCATCGTCATCTTCCCAATCTTTTAAACCACCACCACAATGGAAACACTTGGTCCTGTCTCCATGGCCAGTATAAAAGAAACCGGCTTCTGCAAGATCTTCAGGCTTCTGTTGCATAACGAGAGGCCAGTTTTCGAAACTGATCAGCCGTCTAGATTTTGAACTGAAAAATGGATATTCAGCTCTTGGGTACTGCATATTCTTCACTTTTTCTTCTCCAATCAATTTTGTAGTTTTGCTTTTCCATGAAGTGTTCTGTACACGTATACCACACTCATCTCTTCCTTCTGCTCTTGTTTTTCTCTCAGCATCACAAGACGACAGCTCCTTGGATCTAATGAGTACACAGAAGTACTTTAAGTAAACAGAATCACATGAATCACATTCACTAATCCACTAATGAGTGTCATTGTTAAAAAAGTATTTTTTAACTTTTTCCTTTCTGCAATATGCTTTGTTATATTGTATACAAGGCTGTTTGTATCGTCGAGGATGCTATCCCTATTATTCTTTGTATAATATTTTATCCTCGTGGTAGCGTGCTTCCAGTGATCACTATTTGGAATCTTGGATAGTTTCTTCATATCATACATTTCAATTTTTATGAGATGCGTCGCTTGGTCTCCGTCGTCAGTATTTGTAGAGATGTATGATACGCCATCTCTAGCAGCTCGTGCCACAGTCGACGATAGCAGCTTCTTCCTTTTTATTTTTGGTGCCACTTCAAAAAATTGATCAATCGGCTGCGATTTCCTTTTTCCACTATCGTCTGTGTTATTAACGACGATGTCATCACTCTTTTCTTCGTGTTGAGGAGAGAGTGGTGAGTAGTAATACTGTTTATAGGTATTTTCAATATCGTCTGCGAAGCTGAATGATCTCTGCAACAACAGAGTTATCACGTTAATATCAATTTGTTTACACTTAATCTGACACACACACGTTAGGAAAGACAGTACACAGTACAAATACAAGTAAGTTTGTCAATAGAATAAACACTTACCTCCATGGCCATTGATGAGTTGAAGTAACACAAACGTAGTATTGGTAGACGTATACAATCCACTGTGGTCAAACGACCATAGACTGACTGCATGACTGCAACTGTTCGATCTTATATAGCACCATTCTTATCTAAAACAAATTCCTAAGTACAACGAAACTGATTGTAACTCTATGAGTCAACAAACTTATCTCACGTTCCTACAGGCATCAACCTGCTTGTGACTCACAAAGAATGCGATTTAATATTTACAAATCACTATAATTGAACATTCCTATGACAACCATTGAATAGATTGGTAGTGTAATAATCTGCTAATAACAGTAATATCATGGATACACTAGAATTACAACAACATATGAAAAAGATTCATCCCAGTCTACAAAATAATGTTTATGCTGCTAATAGACTACCTATGTATACACATGTACCAACGTATATAATATGCAATTTGGATGCGGATGATAAACCAGGTTCACACTGGGTAGCTGTACATATCGATACGAATGGCATCGGTCAATATTTTGATTCATATGGACGAGCACCTGAGCGATATCATCTCCAGTTTTTGAAAAGGAATTGTAAGAGATGGGACTGGAATGTTGATAGGATTCAGAATGATTGGACTTCAGTTTGTGGTGAATATTGCTTAATGTATTTGCTATTTAAGTTTCAGGGATGTTCAATGCATAGTTTTACGAACATATTTACTGGGAACACGGTTTACAATGATATTTTTGTGGATGAGATGTTCCGCTCATATTTTGTAGAAAAAAAGTAATAAAATTTCAAAATAAAAATGAAGGAATATGTTTTATTGCGCCAGAACCCGCGATAGTTTCAGGGATGTTCAATGCACACTGTAGAATGATATTTGCGCCAGAACCCGCGATAGTTTCAGGGATGATCAATGCATAGTTTTACGAACATTTGTAGGAAAAAAAGTAATAAAATGTCGAAGTAAAAATGAAGGAACGTGCTTTATTGATGACATAGAAATGCAGACATAATGAGGGTTAACAATGAGTAATAGATAAGAACACCAAACCAACCGTAATTAGGGTGTTCGAAGTACAATAGATAAAGGATTAGGCGAACAATGGTGCGCTAATGAGGGTGCAGGACCACCGGAAATCAATGAGATAACAGTTAATTGATTTGTATAACTCCAGAACCACGCATCCTACGCTAAAACGGACTGCAGAAACGTGATCAGAGCATGGCAAAACCTTTTTTTTTTTTTTTTTTTTTTTTTTTTTTTTTTTTTTTTTTTTTTTTTTTTTTTTAGGATGGGTGGATCAGATCGTGGGGCTCTGGCGCGGGGCTCTGGAACGTGCGCCAGAACCCGCGAATCCCCATGTTTATCAGTTGTCTAGTACCCATAACCAGGCCTGGCGCACTTCGCGTTGTAGCCACGTCGACGGGGCCCCCGCGTGTGCTTGTAGTATGAAACTACATAACACGCGGGCGCACCGTGGACGGGTTTCACAGTCGGTTGCCGCCCGCCGCCCGTTTCTCACGCTTTCTGTACATATTTTTACTTTATTCTCACGAGCAAAGATTTACATTTGCTTGTTTTTGGGAATTGACACTTCTTGTACGTACTTTTAAGTATTCTGTGCCATAACACAAGCTCTGCTTAGCTTGGGACTAGATGGCGTTGTGTGATAGTTGTGGAATCTTATTATTATATACTTATAATATTATTTGTCCAACAGGCCGGAGTATACGACCCCAACCGCGTGCTTGGAGTCACCACCCTGGACGTTGTACGCGCGTGTGCCTTCATCGGCGAGATCAACGGCGTGGACCCGCGCACGGTGTCCATCCCCGTCATCGGGGGTCACTCGGGGGTCACCATCATCCCCCTGCTGTCTCAGTGCAACCCCCAGCCCATGCTCAATGACCAGTCCAAGATTGAGGCTCTTACTAAGAGGATTCAGGAAGCTGGTACCGAGGTTTGTAACATAGTATATTTATGTTAGCATTTCTGGGACAGAGTTCGTCTCTGTGAGAGGAAGTGGGCTATAATCCACTAAGTGGGCCCAGGGGAGGTATTACAAAGTCTTAAAACCAGGCTTATTCCAGTGAGTGAACGAGATGGCGCTAGACGACTTGTATAGCTCTGTTTCTTTCACTCGCCGGAACGAGCCTGTGTAGATAGATGTCATGGTACGATACCACCAAAATAGTGTGCGGCAGATTTGTCCGCGCATTTCTACAGTGCGCGTACTAAGCTGGCATCGCGTTTAACCTCTGTCCACTGGCAAGGATGTGCGTATTTTTGTTCGCGCACAGTGCAGCACATTTGTAGTAGGTCGACCAGAGCGATATGTGTTGGAATTTTGTAGTTTTAGGACAGGCGTCCTAAATAAATCCATTCGTAAAAAACAACACTTTTGAAAATATCTTTAGAAATACAAAATGTTGAGCTTCTAATATGAAACTTATTGAACTTCGTTTTAAGCTCTCTTTCATAAACTATGTGGTTCCGTAGGTGGTGAAAGCCAAGGCTGGTGGTGGTTCCGCCACCCTCTCCATGGCGTGGGCGGGCGCCAGGCTCACCAACGCTATCCTCAGGGGTCTCAGCGTAAGTACCACTATTTAATACTTCATATTGGTTTTCAAGCCTGATTCTATCATTACACCCCTGCCTTCGGAAAGAAGAGGAATTTAGTAGTCACCAGAAATCATACATCATCTGTCTAGCCTTCTCCCAAAAATGTTGGGGTGGACTTCCAGTCGAACCCGATGCAGATCAATATTTTACATTCAGCGACTGCCTATCTGACCTTTCACAACCCAGTAACTGGGTAATACGATTCCCATCGGCAGGACTTGACGAACAGTAAAGACTGTCAAAGATCTACAAATGACATCTAGGACCAATAGCGTTATCTGCTCTTCGAGACACGGAGGAAACTCTCCATAATAAATGGTCACCTATCCACAGACTAACCTCACAAGCACAGCTTAACTTTGAAGATAGCCTGTGCGACAAAACAGTTGTTATGAACGACAAAACTAGTTTAAACAGACTTAATAATTCTAATAAATATGTTTCAGGGCGAGAGCAACGTCATAGAATGCGCCTACATCAGGTCAGACCTGACCGAAGCTACTTACTTCGCCAACCCCCTGTTGTTCGGACCCAACGGTGTGGCCCAGAACTTGGGTTACGGCAACCTGAACCAATACGAACAGGGTCTGTTAAAGGCAGCGCTTCCAGAACTGAAAAAGAACATCGCCACCGGAGAGAAATTTGTCAATAAGTAAATTTCCTCCTTTTAAGGATCCTATGCACACTACGTTTTTTAAACGTGTTTTTATCAAAGACAGCAGCTTTTTGTCGTTTGTATCGCGTCAAACGCGCTGCGTCTGTAATTTATACAAGTGTGCAAAAGTCTTTAGGCTGCGTCTGACTTGCGTTCGTATCGCTGCAAACGCGCGTCAACGTCGCGTTTAAAAAACGGTGTGCATAGACTCTTAAGTCGTAGGGGTCGGGCCTAAGCAATAAGTTGATAGTGAGGAGGTTATGTGTTGTCAATGGGATGCGAGTATTAATGTACAAGGAATTGTGATGGTAGGTTTCAAATTAGCTTTTTTTCCAGTTGGATAGTTCCAGTGTAAAAATACCTAGTTTGAAACCGCTCTAAACACTTTCCGTCTTACTACAAAAATAAAATTAAACACCCATTGAACACTTGTCTAAATAACCTCCTTTTTTTTTGAAGTCGGTAAAAAATTTACAACGTCAATATGACATTTCTCCTTGATCGTGTCGAGGGATGTTTTGCAGTTACAATTTTTTTATACAAGTATTCAACAGATGTTTAATTAACTTTTTGTAGTAAGGCTGTTTAGGTAATTGCGTAGCCAAGTAACTCAGTTTGAGAAGAGTAGTCTTCGCAATGTATGTATTTGTAATCTTTTTATCCTTTTTATACAGTGAATCAAGTGTTAAACCTGCTGCTGAAGGCAGTTGTCGACCGACTGTACATCCAAGGTCTTGTAAATGACTTAGAATCGATATGGAATATAAAAATATAAGTGGTACTAAAAAAGTGTCCGTTTCAAACAATCAGGATTCAGAAAGAGGTGATTATTGTATATTTTTTTGTACTTCAAGTTGGTAGTAATCATGTTATTTGGAGTACTTATAAAAGTTGGTTTTGTATATTTGTTGGTAGTTGTTTCCACATAACATTCTCACTTATAGTTTAATTATATATATTGTATCATTATTAGATACGGATATTTTCAGCATGATCACAAAATATCGGTACCTAAGTTGTTACCAAACTAAAGTTACGCTATTTGTAGTAATAGTAAGCTTAACCAAACAGTATCAGTAAAGTAAGATGTTCCGGCCCGACCGTCAGTAGAAAATGTATGTCGAAGTATATTTATTACAACTAGATCGTATTTCATCAAATATCACTTTTATTAGTGCATTTTGTATTTAAACCATGATATTATATTCAGAACTGCGTCGTGTTGCAGGCAAGTGTCGCGTTGGCTAAGTATTTATTGAACTACCCACAAACTGTTACCCAAAAACATTGAAGTGTGAAACTCCTGTGTAAATATTGTGTTGTGTGTTATGATGGTAATTAAATTACTACTGTAAGTTATACATGTGTTTTATTATTAATTAATAACACCAGTAAACAGAAAAGTAAAGTGATATCAGTAAATAAGGGTCAATTTATACTAACGCAGAGTCGAAGCGCATCGAAGCGTCAAATTCTTTACAACTAAAGCGAAGCCAGACGATTCCAGGGTTGTTTACGCATAGACGCGCGAATTCCGAACAATGCGCGCGACTTTTTAAAATCTCAGAAGTAATGTGTGCGTTATGCTGTGGAGTTTGAAATTGTTACTTATGTTCAATTTTGGAAAGACGCTTCGATGCCCTTCGACTCTGCGCTAGTATAAATTGGCCCTAAGTCATAAAGTAGTAGTATTGTGGAGGTGGTACGTTGACAGTCGTTGAAACAGTGATAATTTATAAACGCAGAAATTCACAAAACTGGCTTTATTTCGGCGCAGGTGCCTTTCGAGTGATGTGCATCTGGACTGAGAGCCCGTTTTTTTTTTATTGTTGGATCAACTTGAAACTTACAGGGGTTTTAGTTAAAAATAGTAAAAATTCGATGCCGCAAAGCATAAATTTCTTAAACGTGAAACAAAGCTGTTATAGGCAAATATCTATGGCCCTCAGTTCAGACGCTCGCTAAAAACGGCTTAACATAAATCTCAGAAAGTACTACGTCTGTGATAATAATTTTTATTTTATATTTTAATAAAGAATTTCTTAAAGATTTTAAGAAATTTTCAAATTCCTAGAATATGGCATTACTGATTTATAGCAGTTTTACTTAGGGCTATCAGTCCAGACGTTTATGAACTGAGAGCCCCACTGAAACATAGCTTTAAATGAAGAAATACATACATTTGCTTATTTTACCATAAAGTTAAACACCCCAATGAATTTCTTAAAAAGAAATAACGACATAGGAAGTAACTGTTGAAAGGTAAATTGCAATTGAATTTTCGGTTAACGTCTGAACTGAGAGCCCTTATATTTTCGGTTTTATCGGCTATTTGCGAGCTCCGAGTTTGAAATAAATTAGCTGAAAAGTTTTAAGAAATTTTTAAGTAAAACTTAACATACGGTTTTTTCTTCAAAATGCTGTACTTTACGAGAAAAACCATTTTTTAGTTTTTCATGCCAACAAGTTTTGTAGGGTAACCATGATTTAAAAATCTCACTTTTGTCACTTTTGTCAGTACAAGTCTGTTTCAGACTTATACTGACAAAAATCCACGGTGTCCTTCAATAGCCCTTTACGTTCCGGGTCCACGGTTACCTGATAAGACAGTCCCGCGACTCCGGCAGGCTTTTATTATTTTATATTTAATGCCACCTCGAGGGAAAGTATCCTTAATACTGCAGATAGAAAATTTTACTCAAGGGAAACATTCCTTTATTTTTGAATATTAATTCCTTGGTCGGACGGCGAGCTACCCATCACTCACCGTCCGCAAGCCCGCTCCGCCGCTGTGCCCTCTGCTGATCAAAGGGACACGCGTTGGAGCATCCACACGACAGGCTATTCGCATACGGGCAAAGAGACCACTTAGGCACACAGTGCCTAAGGAAGAGTTTTTGCCCGTATCCCAGGGTGCACCGGCCCGAAAAACTGGTCTTCACCCCGGACGTATCCGAGAGGGAACTCCAGTCCAACCTCCACGTGCTCCCGACGTGGAGGTTTCCTGTCATAGCACCCCAGCAACGCCTAGGCTTGCAAAATCGCGCTAGGCCCGCCTTAATCACTTCAGTGTGGCCCCGAGCGGCGATTTCATACATTCAATATTATCGCGCCCGCCGCCGCCACCGCCTTAGGGTCAGCTCAGACCGAGACGTGACGCTGCGCGCACATTTCAATAGAGTTATTCAAAATGTAAATCTATAATAAAAAACAAAAGATACACCTTTCGCAACGCAGCGCGACGTAGTACGCGCTGCACGCGCTTCGCAGCGCGGCGCCGCTTGATGCAATTCAAAATCTGACTTTGTTTACTACAAGAAAAGATACAAATTTGAAGTATCAATGCGTCACGTCGCTTCGCGTCGCGTCTCGGTGTGAACTGACCGTTAGGCTCGCAGTCTGTTTGAGCACTAAGACGTCACACATCATTTTATGAAGATTAAATTTCCGAACGCAACCCTACATGTACTGCCATCTTTGAAACTAACTGACGTTTGAGATTTTTGAATCATGGTTACCCTACAAAACTTGTTGGCATGAAAAACTAAAAAATGGTTTTTCTCGTAAAGTACAGCATTTTGAAGAAAAAACCGTATGTTAAGTTTTACTTAAAAATTTCTTAAAACTTTTCAGCTAATTTATTTCAAACTCGGAGCCCGCAAATAGCCGATAAAACCGAAAATATAAGGGCTCTCAGTTCAGACGTTAACCGAAAATTCAATTGCAATTTACCTTTCAACAGTTACTTCCTATGTCTTTATTTCTTTTTAAGAAATTCATTGGGGTGTTTAACTTTATGGTAAAATAAGCAAATGTATGTATTTCTTCATTTAAAGCTATGTTTCAGTGGGGCTCTCAGTTCATAAACGTCTGGACTGAGAGCCCTAAGTAAAACTGCTATAAATCAGTAATGCCATATTCTAGGAATTTGAAAGTTTCTTAAAATCTTTAAGAAATTCTTTAGTAAAATATAAAATAAAAATTATTATCACAGACGTAGTACTTTCTGAGATTTATGTTAAGCCGTTTTTAGCGAGCGTCTGAACTGAGGGCCATAGATATTTACCTATAACAGCTTTGTTTCACGTTTAAGAAATTTATGCTTTGCGGCATCGAATTTTTACTATTTTTAACTAAAACCCCTGTAAGTTTCAAGTTGATCCAACAATAAAAAAAAAACGGGCTCTCAGTCCAGATGCACATGGACCATACATTTGACAGGGTATCAAAAAGTCAGCAGTGAGCGGCATCAGTTATTAATTTTTCACTTTGCGACCAAGCTAGGCCTTTTCTCTCGCTTGTAAACTCTTCGATAACAACGGGAAGAGATTCGTTGCTAAAATGTCCCGCTAGAATGTCACCTAAGCGCAGTCCCATTCAATAATATCTTCAAAGTACTCGACAGGGAGAAAAAAGTCGCCAACGAGCAGCTGACCTTAAGTTCAACTAACGCGGGAATCTGACAGTCCTGCTTGAGAGCATTCCGCGATCTGCAGTCTTATCCACTTTTATGACTGCTTCAACGAGTCGTTTCTGAAGCAGACAGGAACCAGCCAACTACGGAAGGAAGAAAGTCATTTAGAACTGATTTATGATGTAAGTAAGACGAATCTATCAAGATACCATAATCTAAAAACGGCAAAAAAATAAAACATGTCTAATGCATGGGACCCCCCTTAAATATTTATTTAATTCTGTTTTATAATATTTGTTGTTAGAGAGGATCCTGTGTGAAAATTACAACTGTCTTCATGAGATACAGCTGTGACAGACGGACGGACAACTGTCTTGATAATAGGTACCTACCCTATTATATTATATAGGTACCCTATTATCAAGACTCAGTTGTCCGTCTTACCACCCAAAAAAGCAAAAGAACAGACTTACAGTAGGATTCTATTCCACAATCACGACATCTTGGAACACTGTTTATTTCAAATAACGCATCATGTTGTTGTAAATGCGCAAATGGCTGCCATTTTCATAGATCTCGATGTATATTTCCACCATGAGAAGCACTAGATATGCTGAGAACACAGTCACTCCAGTCCAGGTTCTAGCTTTAGGATTACTGTAACAAAACCTAGGACTTTTTTCCATCGTGGCTTTCAAACGTATGTTTTGAAACGTAGCGCAATTTTGGCACTGAATCAATACGGGATTAGTTATATTTAGTACGCCAGTACTATATTATCTGTATTCTTGGTAAACCTAGATATTGTAGTTATTTGTATACATAAGAATTATGTTTACATAATGCAATAATGGAGCCCAGAGACAACAAAACGGTGGTCGCGGCGAACCAAGGAGAAGAAGAGGGGACGCCTTTATACGTTGCCCCTCACTAGAATTTCTCCTGTGTCATTTTACCCAGACCCGAAACAACTACTTGTAGATCGTACAAATATTTGTTCCATGCGGGAATCGAATACGCGACACGCGGAGCAGCAGTCCAATCGCTCAGCCACTATAGCTACGCTAACCATGTGCATCTGGACTGAGAGCCCGTTTTGTTTTTATTTGTTGGATCTACTTGAAACTTACAGGGGTTTTAGTTAAAAATAGTAAAAATTCAATGCCGCAAAGCATAAATTTCTTAAACGTGAAACAAAGCTGTTATGGGCAAATATCTATGGCCCTCAGTTCAGACGCTCGCTAAAAACGGCTTAACATAAATCTCAGAAAGTACTACCTCTGTGATAATAATTTTTATTTTATGCCGTGATATGGAAAATGGTTTTAGGAAATTTGGAGCCCTATTTATGCGATTTTAGAATAGAGAGCGAGGTTAAGAAAATTTGCATATTGTCTAGCTGTTAGCTAGGCAATATGAAATAGGTAATATGCAATATGCAAATATATTCTTAACGTCGCTTTTACAACTCTGTTTTACTAACGATACAATCATGTTGATCGGTTAGTACATAATATGCAAGCTTATCAGCTACCTCAATCTTACAAAATATTTCATAGTTTAATACATTTTCAGCTTTATCTCAAAACAAGAAGCCTCATATTCCGATGGGAAATTTGACAGATTTGAAGTAGAATGATGTGCTGGCGTCTATAGAATAGTAGTTAGGGCTTTGACCGTTTTCACTAAAATAGGCGACACCTAAATGAGTGAGAAAAAACCTAAACCTGTTAAATGCATTCTAATAATTCTTTATTAAAATATTTAGGCATTTCTTTTAGTGAAAATGAATATTTTAGTATTTTATTGGATTAATAATTGCTGGATTTAAATTACCTATAAATGTTTTCCACAAAGCGGCCAGTGTTATGTAATTATATTAAACTCTTTTTAATTACGCCAGCACGGGTTTAATGATATAGAAAGAGAAATAAAAACATCATTAAATATTAATTGTGACACAATACTAAGAGACTACTTTTTATTAAGAATCAGCGCACACTTAAAACAACCCAAAATTTTTTCGACCGGTCATCCGTCACAGCTGAAGTTTCTGGTCGCGGGCATACGGACGGCAAGTGATAGACGACTCGCCGGCTGATCATGGACCTTACCCGAGTCAACAGCGCGTCGTCTTCCAAGCGTACCTACCTCAAAGAGCTGCCAGCCAATCTATGACAGGGATTGAAGAAACATCGTGGAGTTTATCCAGTACGAGTCTGACAGATCCTTCCAATCCACACTGGGCTGGATGACTCATTTGATGATCCACGATAGATAGAGAAAAAACACTGTGGTGTCGTTGTGGACCGCTACGAAGACGCTACTGAAAAATCAAGAACATAAAAAAATGGGATGGTTTTTGGCCCAAATCTGACCCAGTGGCTGATACTACAACATCTAGACTAGCGGCAAATTGCCTAGTAGCCCATAGTAGACCGTAGTAGACCATCTTACCTTATTGCTATACCATCAATCCGCACGAAGCGTTTCCAAACGTTTTTTTAATGCGAACAGCGAAGGAAACGCGGAACTCTCTGCCTGCGTCTGCATGTGTTTCCGAACACATACAACCCTACTCTCTTCAAAGTTAGAGTGAAAAGCCTTCTTCTAGGTAAGCTCGCTCCATTGTCGACCTTGTCTTAGTCACTCCTGACCTAGATTATGATCAGGAGCAAATCCATTGCACATAAAAAAACATGAGACCAAAGAGGAGCCAGTTGACCCAGAAAATCGCAAGCCAGTCGGCCAGGTAGCTTGTGGGGCCCTTGCCCGCTATGGAAACCTCGTTCCAGTAACTCGTTCCGGTGACTCGTTCCAGTAACTGGAGCCAGTAACTCGTTCCAGTATCTGGCGCCATCGTGGTACCACACTATCCACGCGTTATGTGCGCTTATTCTATTGCAAAGTGACAGACGTATAATTTCTAGAAAGGTTTGTATTCTTTCTCACCATGTAATTAAGAAAATTATTAGAAAGTAGTATCTAGGGTGCCTTGATTTTGAAACAATAGGAAATCACGGTCCGAGGCAAAATGACTTCTTTGTTCAGAAAGTGTTTTAAAAGAAAATCTAAACAAAAACTTAATGAAAAAGTAAGCTTTATTTAATTGAGTAAATAGCAACAGTTTATAAAATTAATGTTCTTATTTGCTTTTGCTAGATATTTTCTGAATATAGGTACCCAAATTTGAATTTTCTTTTTCATAACATGGCCTGGAGACAGCTAGAGCTAAGGCAAACAAAAACAGTTTCGTACGAGGCCAGATCGGTTTCCTTGATCTCCTTTAACGTAAATTCAGAGTTCAAACACTGTCTCCGTAGTTTAATGATCACTCATCATCTGCTTGTAAATAATAATACTTGCAAGATTATTTTTTTGGCGCAGTAATAGCCGCTTGCATAACATCGCTTAGAATTTTTAACTGGGCTTAGGTATACCTACCTACTTACTACTAATAATACAGTGACGTTTTACAACTGTCGTTATCTAGGTGTATACCAAAACCGACTATGATGAGTCCTACGCTCCAACCAAGAAGGTGCTAGGATGGGTGGCCATCCGCATGACGCATAGAATCTCCGAAGCGAAAACGTACGTATCTAATATTGGCGCAAAGATTAGGTAGACATTTTATATGTAGTAAATAGGTGCAGCATATTTCATACAGTCATACAGATGACTGAAGTTTTGATTACCATTTTTTTTCAAATTTAAATTGTCATGTTTTAAATTTTTGTTCCTAGTTTCCGATATTTTGGCAGTGTTGCCATCGCTGTGAGTAGGAGTGCGCGCCAGACTAAATGGTCTACCCTCTTTCTTGTTCGTTTTTTAATACGTTTGATCCACTACTTTCGGGAGGACCAATTTTAAGATTTTATCAGCCAAAAAAACGCATTTATTTTATGTAAAAACCAAAAAAGTACGGAAACGATTTCCCGATACAATGAATTTTATGGCGGGAATAAAATCTTAATTATTGTGAGTGAAACAAAAGTGACAATTGACATGGAATAATTTAAGAGTCGCGTCGGTCTAGAAAAAACAAACAAAAATCCATCCGCAATTACTTCAGTTCCACAGTTCAGTTCATCCGTGATCATGGCGCTTGCAACAGTGGCGGAATATTCCAAACTCAAAAAATGAAAATGTGTTTTACAATGTCAGTTTAAAAACTTACATCACGAACTTCAAAGGTCTCTTTCCAACTGCAAGACTATCTGAGCATTTGAGATATTCGCGGGTAAAAAATATGAGCATCATTTTCACACGTGTTTCGCCACCAGCAAATGGTGGGATATGTTTTACTGGTTCGAGCTGGCGAACTTGTTCCTGGTGATGCCAGCGGAGGTGATCAGCATGGTGTCGACGGCGGCCGAGGTGAAGACATTCCGCGACTCCATCAAGTTGTTCCGCATGATGCCCTGCTTCGGATGCGTCGTTTTATGTACGTATAATGACATGACTATTACGAGTAATTAGTGCAAAATTTGTCTAAATGTTGATCTGTCTTGGAGTAATTTCATTATTTCACTTCGTCAGGATTTCAGGAATACTAAAAATCCAGGAATACCAGTAATCTGACCTTCACGACGCGTATGTAGGTACCTCCTAATTACGGTACTCTTTGGAAAGACCAAACGCTTAGGGCCTTAAGCCTCACGCCATGTAATGCGACGGGATTCGACGGATTCCAACTAAAAGTGAAAATCAACCTTGCTGCTAAAGAAATAATGATGCAATTCGATTGACACTTGACGTCGTCGCGGCGATCGTATTTTGTTTTTAATTTACCCGTAGACAGCAACATGTTTTATGTCATTATTATGTCGTAGTGGTGTAAGGGCTCATGTACACGACGCCGCCGCCGCGCCGCCGCCGCTCCGCCACCGCGCCTCTAAGCTGTGTACACAGTCGCTACCACGCCGCCGCCGCTCCGCAGCCGCTCCGCCGCCGCACCGCCGCGCTGGTACCGCGATGCCAATTCGCTAGTGTTTTATTTATCTGAAAAAGGAGGTTTCTCATTTCGGCCGTAGGTGTTTTTTTATGTTTGTTCGTGGATAACTTCTTTGTTCATGAACCGGTTTTGATGATTATTTTTTTTTGTTGGAAAGATATTTCTTACTATTTAGTTCCACTCGATTTCTCTGGTCTTCCATCATCAAACCCAAATTTCCATATCATGGGACCGCCTTTGAAATACCTTCTTTCCAACAAAAAATAATCATCAAAACCGATTTATAAACGAAGAAGTTATGCTTGAACAATAAAAAAAAAACATTATATGGCCGCAATGAGAAATCTCCTTTGTTAGATAAATAAAACACTAGCGAATGGCATCGCGGTGGCGGCGCGGCGGCGGAGCGGCGGCGGAGCGGTAGCGACCGTATACACAGCTAGGCGCGGTAGCGGGGCGGCGGCGGCGTCGTGTACATCATGAGCGCTTAGGTTGATTTTCACTTGTAGTTGGAATTGATCGAATAGCAATCGCGTCGCGACATTAATATATTAAATTGAACGCAGCGATATTCAAGTCCATCAAGATGGTTATCCACCGTCCCGTGTACGAGAACCTGGCGAACGAGCTGCGAGGCATGTGGCCCGAGGGTGAGGTGTCCGAGGAGGAGCACCAAATCATCAAGGGAGCGCTCAAGCAACTTAATTTAATTGTTAAAGGTTTGTTTCCAACATCATATTACCTAGGTACTTCAAGTTGCTTAAATTGTGTCATTTTGTGTGCAAGTCACAATATGTGCCTACCTACTCAAAATTCGAACGAACTTAGTTCGAATGTTCGAATCTGTCGTTCGAATTTTAAAAAACATTTTTGTGACCAAATGTTTTTTTAGTGTGTAATATGAGTCCTTTTGCTCAGGGTGGGTTGGGAGTGCCCATCAGTCTCGTACTGACTAAAATCCACAGTGTTCCTTTAATCAGGGGCACCGAGTTTTTTAAAATCCTGTGGGTGCTCCAGCTTTTTAATGACATAAATTACCTAACTACATAAATGTACGAGTACTCGTATTTTTTAGAGGAAAATAGTGGGTGCTCGGCACTATTTACCCCTCGTGGGTGCTGGAGCACCCGAGCACCCATGGAGGCGGCGCCCCTGCCTTTAATAGTACCTACTTTTCATTCCAGCAATGTGCAATTCTCCTGTAGGTACTGATGATTATAATAGGATGCAGAATCAAGCCCTTTGTTTTCAGCACATTATAAACCTTATTTCTTCACAGGATACTACTGGTGCAATCAAGCGCTGCTCATCAGCTTCCTAACACCACATACCGTCATCATGTTCGCGCGTTTCTTCGGCTACGAGTCGCCCAGGGTGCTGCACTTCATGTACTGGCTGCCCTTCGACGCCTATCAGCCTATCTACTTCGAGATCGTGCTTCTCTTGCAGGCCTGGCACGGTAAGTATTACAAAATGAGAAATTTCATTGCGCCCTAGGTTTGAAGGTTAAATCTTAACTATAACTGGGTCTTGACGGTGTTCGGTAAGCTTCAGGTAATAATAATTTCTAAAATAATGTTCGTACGTGTCACGGTGTCCTTCAATAGCCCATTCCGTTCCGGGGTCACGGTAGCTCGTTAGTCTCGCGACCCCGGCAGGCTTTGGCCCTCTAAGGGGGCCCCGTCATTGTGCTGAGTTTCTTTGAAGGGAACAGAACGCGACGTCGACCCCTGTAGCCCACCTATAGACCTAGCTTCATAAATAAACTGGTGTAATCGTTCGTCAGCGCTGATAGTGGTTTGGCACACCTAGCTTCCATAATCTGGGTGTCGAGTCTGCTAATTATTAGTCAGAAAAGCGCAGGCGCGGTCGCAGCCTGAAACTTTGGGGAGCGGGTCACTCACTACACTTATACTACGGGCTCTCAAATAAACGTTTTTTCTTTCTTTCTTTCTTTCTAATAAAAAATAGGTATCTGGAATAAAATAAACATTATTGCAAAAGATGTCAGCAAACTATTTTATCTACTCTCATATCGTAAACTTCGAAATACAAAACTCAAAACGAGTTTATAATGACATACTTTATACCATAGAGTATCGTAATGAAATTAAAAAATTAAATTATAACACTGTTTGTCTAACAAAACAATGTTATAATTTAATTTTTTTTCATTATGATACAGATTACTGATCATAGATACATTTTTTTTACTTTTTTATCTGTGGCTGCGCGCGCTTTCTAAGGGAATGTTGGGATTTTGACGTTTGTGTTTCGGTGGATGACATGGTGGATGATTATTAGTGTTTATTAATATTTATCTTTTATTTGATATGTTCGTGTTCAATGAGAGTAGATAAAGTAGTGTATGAAACTGTACATAACTAGGTATTATACCACTCGTGTGATACTATTATAAAACTCGCTTCGCTCGTTTTATAAACTCACACTCGTGTATAATACCCCTCATTATGTACCAGTTACATAAACTACTATTATCGACGTTAGGGAATAGTTAGAAAATTCCTTATAATATTTGGCAAATTTTTGAGATTTTTGAATGTGACCGTTAGATCCCGCGGGGGGGGCATGGCCCTGTGACCCCCCCCCCCCCCATTCTGACCGCGCCTGGAATAGCGCCACGATGGCGTTTCAATTTTCGAACCTTTTTTTACTCAGCAGTAAAAAATGGCTCGAATAAGCACTACAATTGAAACGCCATTGTGGCGCCATTCTGACTAATAATTAGCAGACTCGACAGTTCGACACCCTGGTGTAATGTAATATTTCTTCAGCGCTAATAGTGATCTGGTTCAACGTGGCGTGGGACATGTTGTTCTGCCTGTTCCTGTGCCACATCACCACGCAGTTCGACCTGCTCGCGAGGCGCGTGCGACGCCTGTTCTACGTCACGATCGACAACCAGCTCATACCGTGTTATCCGTTGGGTAAGTATTTAAAATAAATGAAGTTATTTCTTTAAGGGGGATGCTCCAACCAGCCCGCGAAATTCAATTTTTATTTTCACATAGGAAAGGTGCATAATGTTAAAATCTCCGAAATCTAACTACGATGCACCTTTTCTAGGTGAGAGCTGATGGAGCGAATTATTTGATAATTTTTATATTTAAAATTATACTTGTTATTACCGCAACTCATATATTTATTAAGTTACAACATGTCACTGGCCTGCAAATTGCAAAAAACGTAAAAAAGAATGAATTTCGCGGGCTACATCGACGCAATCACCTTAAGCCTTATTTACTAGGTACAGTCACGAGCAATAGTAGGTATGTATACACTAAGCAGTATTCAAAAGCTGTGTTCGGCTACCATATTGATTAAACTTTTGTCTTTTTCATTAGACTTCTATTTTGGAAGCCATACTATTACGAAATAGGTTTTATTTCAAAGTGGAAAACAGTATTTTACGAATAAATTGCATTTGACAAGAACTTTGTTAACTGTTATTGCTCGTGACTTGACTAGCTGTGCCCGCGACTTCGTTCGCGTGGATGTCGGAACTCAACAATTATAATTATTATCTTTCGTTTTAGTCAAAGGATTTTTTTCTTTATTACTACGCCTACTACTTTTACTTCCCAGAATTTTATCCTTATTAATTAGCAACACTATGGAATAGTGTAATAATACCGGTTGTGTTTTTTTCCATAATCAGCGAGCTCGCGCCCTGGCCAAGATTATTGATTTTCAAAAAATACGTGTTGATTATGTTTTCGGACTAAACTAACTATGTAGATATTTAATTTATTTATGCAGTTAAATAACCT
Organism: Agrotis segetum; assembly: GCA_036375495.1. NCBI lineage: Eukaryota > Metazoa > Arthropoda > Insecta > Lepidoptera > Noctuidae > Agrotis > Agrotis segetum. The sequence continues at coordinate 9,079,414 of JAQSVV010000039.1, forward strand.
ATTGTACATCTACAGCTTCAGACAGTGAGGACATGCTTCGCAGCGAGGGAGACAGAGTGAAGTCTATCGGCGACAACTACTGGGATGAGCGCCATCAGAGGGATATCACTGATATTGTTCACAGACATCACACCTTGATCAGGTAAATAGGGTTTTGTTGTAGTGATTACGTGACGTCTTCGGAGACTGTTTTTTGTTATGTAAAATCTTAAGTTTATTTTGGCTATTATGGTATGATTTTGTGCGGAATGGAAAATGCGGATGTTAGCAGAGGGAAGTCGGACAGAATTGTTCAAATCAAATAGTACACGCGATATGGAAACTTGCCCAATTTGATTTGACCAACGAAGCCTTAGTGTTTTTCTACTCTTGCACCTAGGCCTGTGCATAGGCCTCACTTGAATGGGTGAGTAAGCTAAGACAACAACTTGTCTAGATCTGCCTTTGGATGGGTGAGAAAGATAAAACAACGCTAGTCTACGTTTACCTGCGAATATAAGTCCATCATCTCAAGTTAAAGCTAAAGCCGATGCGGGCGTAGTGGCCCGTGGGTCACTGTGGTCACCATGACCACAGTGACCCACCGGGAGCATTCGCATCGCGAACATTACATTATATAGATTCGACTTTGAGCATTACATTATAATATTACCTCCCTGACTGACGAGCATTCGCGTACGTTTAGTATAGATTTGATAAAAGGTGCGCATTGTGATGCTCGATTGTCTTCCGTCACTGATGAAAATGGAAAATGTTGGAATCTGTAACGTTACATTACAGGTGGATGCGTTAAGGGAGCGCCTTTACACATCATATAGGCGACTACTCGTTTTCTAAAGAGTAGGTGATATATCTTCGAACATCGCCAAAAATCGTAACATTAAATCTTTATTTTTCTCCACATCAAGATATTACAGGCACTGCAGGTTATTTGTACAATGTTTGATAGAGAAATGTGTCTGAAATAAGATCATCCTCACCAAATGGGATCATCACGTCACCAAATGGGATATAACATTTCATTTCCAATGGTTTATCATTATATGTAGGTACACACGCACGGCTACACTACATTTCAAGCTATAGAAAACCACTTTGTCTTGGAATCTCTTTATCACTTCTCATCAAAAAAATCGAAACACCTCGCAGTTTATGATTTGATAAGGATTATCAGAAAAATGTGTATATTTAGGAATAAATGTAAAATGTCATTTAATAGTGAGTAGTATGAGGTTTTTAAATCCTAATGTTAATGTTCTAAATTCAAATTAAGTCTTCATAGGTTTCGTATTTTGTATAATGAGTAATTTTTACCCTGTATGGAATATGAAGGAAATGGGTAAAACAACACGCGTAAATGAAAAAAAAATGTAAGAAACGTTTATTTAATAACTTGTATTCCCTCCGCGAGCTCTTATTACTGATTCCATACGGTTCTTCATCGATCGGATGAGAGTCACGATCACATGTTGTGGTATATTATCCCATTCCTCTTGGATTGCATTTTGCAGCTGGCTAAGTGTTTCTGGGGCTGGATCTCTTGCTCGAATTCGTCTCTTTAATTCATCCCATAGATGTTCAATGGGATTCATGTCCGCCGGGCTTCTTGCTGGCCATACCATAATGGAGATACCGACTTCGGTAAGATAATCTCGTACGACGCCCGCGGTGTGAGCTCTAGCATTGTCGTGCATGAATATGAAGTTGTTGCCAATAAAATGTGCATAGGGCATCACATGAGGTTCAAGACACTGTTCGATGTACCGATGAGAATTTAGTGCAGGCAGCCGTGGCCCAGACACAAAGGCAAGTTCTGTCTTACCGTCGGCGCTGATTCCTCCCCAAGCCGTCCACGAACCGCCACCATAGCTGACCTTTTCTTCAATGCAGCATTGTGCAAAGCGTTCTCCATCTCTTCTGTAGACCTTGTTCCTTCCGTCGTTACCATACAGCATAATGTGCAACCACAATTATTATTATAAATGTATGTATGTGTGAGGAGAAATAAACGCTTATTATTATTATTATTATTATATAATTTTACACTCATCAGAAAACAGTACTTTGCTCCACTGAAGGTATGACCAAGTTAGGTGCTCGCGTGCAAAGTTAAGGCGCGCTCTTCGATGGTCTGCAGTTAATTTCGGCCCATTCGCTGGCTTATGCGGTGCCAATCCGCGTTCCTTCAACCTTCTTCTTATTGTAGAGTCACTTACAGCTACTCTTCGTACAACGCGAAGCTGCTGCTGCAGTTGAAAAGCGTTAAGGCGTCGATTTCGTAAAGAAGTTGTTACAATAAATCGATCATCTCGCTCAGAAGTGACCCGATTCCTGCCAGATCCTGAACGGCGCGTGAACGAACCAGTCTCCCGATAGCGTTTGTAGACTCTATGAACAGATGATAAGCTTAGATGCAATCTTGCAGCCACAACACGCTGACTAAGTCCAGAATCCAGCAATGCCACCACTTGGGCGGCTTCTGCGGGCGAAGTATCCATATGTTTTAGAAAAAAAAGTTTTTTCAGACGTCCCAAAGTCACAGTAAATGAAATAAGAAACAGAAAGTTTAAAGACAAGCGCTAATTTTTAGTTTTTAAACGAGAAACATACTCCAACCCTAAATACACATTTGTCTCAAAACAGTGATTAATTTCATTTATAGGATAAACAAATGAAATTAATTCGAATTTTAATTTTTTTCTTCTTACTGTAATGACCAAACTGCCAGCTACACAGTAATGTTTTTTTTTCATGGAATTAATTCTCTTTTGTAAAAAATTAGGACAAAAACAATAAAAACGAAAGTGTTTCGATTTTTTTGATGAGAAGTGTATGATTTTTTCGCACATTGCATAGTCAGCTTATACCAGTTTTCCATAGTTTGATGTGTAGCCGTGTGTAAAGTCACGAGCAATAGTATGTGTACACTATAAGCAGTATTCAAAAGCGATTTTCAGCTGCCATATTTATTAAACTTTTAAAGCCATACTATTACGAAATAGGTGTTATTTCCAAGTGGAAACCAGTATTTCACGAGTAATTTGCGTTTGAATTTTATTAAGTGTATGTATGTTATTGCTCGTGACTGTACTGCTGATTTATCTAGAATGCTAGTCAACTTGTTTTATATCTTTCCCAGGTTGACTGGCGATGTGGAGAAGATGTTCAGTCTTGCGTTACTGATCAACTTCATGAACAGCTCCATTATCATCTGCTTCTGTGGATTCTGTTGCGTGGTAAGTGCTAATTTACGTAAATCAGAGCTAATTGTAGATGGCGCCACCATAGCTAAGTCCTAATCCGACCAATGAGGTAGTACTATTTTGAAGTACCTATAATTTGAACCTTTAATTTAATTTGAACCAATGACGATGCTTGGAACTAGCTATACTAGCGCCATTCGTTTCCCAGTTGCCGTCCCCATTGTCATATTCGTCTTCATTTTTTTTTTCAAACTTTGCTCCTCACTAAGAAATCTCTTCCTGTATCGTGGGTGCGTTTACAAACATAGAAACTCACATACAACCATTATACTCACGTCTCGTCTCAATGCAGGATTAACTGATTCATTGCAGGATTTTGACCCACATTGATGTTATGAATAGCATCAAATAAGTAGGTATATTAGTGTGTAGGTAATTCTTGAGTATCAGAAAAGATAGCCTGAAGTATTAAGTCTGAATCTTAGTTCCCTTTTTTTAGGTTCGTCCGTCATTAAATGAGCCAACTAGCTGTTAGATTTGATTGACTAAAAACTGACCTGTTTCCTCCATTGCCATTTGGGTTAATACAGATCGGCTATTGCCCTTTTAGATCAGTGCCTTCGGCAGACAATTTTAGTCCGATAGGAGTACCATCAAATTACTGCGGCTGAGCTGCGAAAGGTGGAGGGTTGTCTCACCCCCACGCATTATGCCAGGTCCAGACTGGTGTAACGCGTACTGTAATCCACCCGTAGAATTCGCGTTACATTACACGGTGGATTACATCACACTACGTTACACCAGGCTGGACCCGGCTCTACGCCTCCTTCTTCGTCATGAGTTAAGGTGATTGCTTCGATGTAGCCCGCGAAATTCAATTTTTTTTACGTTTTTTGCAATTTGCAGGCCAGTGACATGTTGTAACTTTATAAATATTTGTGTTGCGCAAATAACAAGTATAATTTTAAATATAAAAATTGTCAAAAAATTCGCTCCATCAGCTCTCACATAGAAAAGGTGCATCGTAGTTAGATTTCGGAGATTTTAACATGATGATTAAATGAGAAATTGATCGGGCCCATCAGTATGAAAAATCTTTTTTTTTTTTTTGCGAATTTCCAAAAAAGTCTTAGAACAAAAATTGTTCAGTAGCATGGGCTTTATTACTCCACGTTAGGTTTTGCGCATTTACCGTTACACGCATTGTATAGCATTTCTATTTGTTTTCCAGTTAATCGAGGAATGGAACGAGATAGCGTACAAGTCGTTCTTAGTGACGTCATTGTCGCAAACCTTTCTGCTGTGCTGGTACGGACAGAAACTCATCGACTCTGTAAGTATTCACCTACATGCATAATTCAAATCCTAATGAATGGAATTTTTTCTGACCCTTGATGGTCCTATTTTTTTTTATCTTGGTTTAATCATCAAATGAGTCCTCCTACCCAGGGCTGGGCGGGAGGTACTGTCAACTCGTACTGACTAGAATCCACGGTGTTCTTCAATAGCTCTTCACGTTCCGGAGGAAGGATGAGATAAGTTTCGCGACCCCCGGGTCATGGTATATGGAGAAAAATGTTCTGTTCACAATTTTATATGGCCACTCATTTCTACGTAGTACGAGTATAGAGACGATATCTACTCCATGGATCCTGTCCTTGCACTACCTTTCTATATGTTTGTGTTGGAACTAGGAAAGAGTCACACTCCCTAGAATAATACCTACATTTCCATAGTATTTTTACAATCACCTAGCTGTGATCACCGTAGAGTTATTAAAAAGTAATCAATAGAGGTCGTGGATGATCCAGCAGTATCGGTCCCGATTTAAGAGTTGTAGGTCGTGGGTTCGAACCCCGCGAGGCCCATTACTTTGTGTAATTTATTTCATCGTCACTGCTCTCAAAACGATGAAGCAAATATCGTGCAGAAACATGTCTTAGAACCAAAAATTCGAAGATATGTGACATCTACCAACCCGCACTGGGCCTGCTTGGTGGATTATGGCCCATTCCCTCTCACGAGAGGAGGCTTGTGTCCCAGCAGTGGGAACATTATAGGCTGCTGATGATGAATCAATACAGAAGAAGAAATATAAATGCACCAATATTTTCGCCAGTTACGCTCAATCGCCATATTAGGCGAGCTGTAATTAATTTATTTTTATTTTTTTGCCACAGAGTCAGCGACTGGCAAATTCCCTATACGAATGTGCCTGGTACAACAGCTCCAAGAGAGCCAAAAGCGCAGTGCTGATCATGCTTCATAGGTAAACTAATAAACTTCAATTATTTTTTTCTGTCGTGTCAGTAGATCTCTTTATGCACCTTTTTCTCTAAAACACTGTCATTCATATTGACACGGAAATCATATTAGCCATAAGAATCTGATATTATGTAAAAATATCTGGTTGACCGAGCTTTGCTCGGTTTTTTGTTTTTGGCCCTCATCGGTCATGGCGTTATAGATGGCGCTTCTTAAAACGAGGTTTTTTAAATATCTATATCTTGGGATCCGAGCTTTTCTCGAACCTGGGACCTGATAAATCGATTCCTTGAGCCGAAAAACCCCTAATCTGTAACTTTCATGAAAATCCTTGGAGCCGTTTCCTAGATCCTGATTATATCTAGATACGCGAGAGCGTGGCCAGCCATAAATAAATATACAAGAGTTGCTCGTTTAAAGATATTAGATATTTGCAGCATTAAAAAAAAATTAACATGTCTACCATCCACAAAATAGTGACACGAGAGACCTCATTCTTCACTAGCGCCTCTAGCGGCGAATTCATACGCGATAGCATCATTTAGATAGAAGTCTTTTTTGTGGTAAGGGACTGAGGGATAAGATAAAAATTCCTTTTTGCATTTTCAGATCTCAAAAGGGAGTTTACGTGACAACGTATGGATTTTCAGTTATTTCACTGGCCAGCTACAGCACGGTAAGATGTCCCGTTCACGATTAATTAACTTATTATATCACTAAATTGAATTTAAAATGTTTTCCTTAGATTCTCTCTAACAAAATTTAAATAATGAATTAATTTTCAGATAATTAAGACAGCGTGGTCGTACTTCACCCTGCTTCTCAACTTTTTCAAAGATGTTAACACTGTGTAGATACCCACACATGCATTTTTATTAGTAAACATTTCGATAAGTAGTACCTACAGCTTGTTAGAAGTTGTTAAATTCAAAATGTTAAATAGGCGCTATTTTGAAGCTTCAGTAGGTAATAAAATATTAATATTAAAGAACATAAAAATCGTTTATTTTTGCATAGAAAATATATAAGTAACAGGTACATAGTAGAGCAAGCCATGTCGTCGCCGTTCATAAGTCAAGACTACCCTCTTTATTCCCAAAAAAATATAGAACTTATGCTGGGAAGCAAGCCTCTTAATTGTGAATAAGTGGATCATATTCCTCCACGCAGGCCTAGAGCGGGTTGGGAGATGTCACACGTCTTTGATTTTTGCCTCTAGGACATACGAGTTTCTTCAAAGATTTTTCACTGTTCTAGAGTAGTGGAAGCTTATTTTGACTGTTGGCCACTTCTTTTACAATTTTTAGTCGATAAGTAGATCTAGATACACATAATAATAATTCGGACGGTATAAATAAATAAATAAAACACAGGCATTAGATTTGCATCTTATTTTATTGATTTGTCCTCGCAGAAGTTGTTTTTCGCTTAAGTTCGGACTTACAAGGATTATTTTTTTCTTGGGCTACTTACAGTACATTACAACGTTTTATAAAGAAATCACAATGTGTTCGCGAGCGCCGCCGCCGCCGCGCCACCCATACACTCGCTCAAAGTAAATTTAATCAGTCGTTTTTTACACATAACTCGAAAACATTTACAAAAACACCGCGCGCTGCTCTAATATCGCCTCTAAAGATGATTTAACATTGGATGAGATTATTTTTTACAATTGGAAGGGGAAGTCATAAAACTGACAGTAACAGGAGCGCAGCGTGACGTCAGTAGAGCGGCGCGCGTGACGTCACAGCAGTAAGCAGCGCTCGGCGCGGCGGCGGCGGCGGTCCTCTCCCGCTATATTTATATCGGTCACACGAGACCCTCCTAACTAAAAAACCAAATCAAATCTCTAATTCAACTCTTAGCTAACCTGTATTATTACAAATGCATATACATAATAACCATACACTTTTACATATGTATATAATTTATATTACTTACGCTACTCCGTTACGTTAACGCTATATGTATATTAAGGGTGTAGACAGTTCCCGAGTCGATTTCGATTTCAATGCTCGGAGACCGTTCCGGACTTCGCTGTGGCGGCCGATATACACAAAGTTTACATTAAACGAACGACACAATGGTATTTACAATACGAAATTAACAAATGATAAATTGAACTACGCGTAGTCTAACCTAATGGATGAAGCGACAGCGAAATCCGAAGCGAAGCAATAAAAAAATGTTAACTAAGAGTGGCGCGTCCACGTCGACAGCTTAATATAACGAGGAAACGCGAAATGCATGCGCCGGGGCAAGTGTCGATCGATAGTACGCGTCTATACAAATATACAGTTCCTAAGTGTAGCAATATTGGACGAAGTCGCGGATCCCTAGCCTAGTGCGGGGCGTCCCCTCGGAGTGGCGATGGAAGACTGGATTAACAATACATTCTTATTTATTTTATATCGTTTGAATCACCGAAAAGTTAGTAATTCTGCCACTTAACAAATAGTGAGGTACTCGGCGTCACTCAGCGGCAGTGCTCTAATCACGTAGGTTCGACTACACACGACAAATAATAGAAACATGTTGAATAACTAAATAAATAACAATTCATAATCGTATTCTCACTAATCGACAGCAGTATGTTCATAAACGTGCGGCGGCCGGTCAGCAGGTCGCGCCCGCTTCGCTTACTACCGACACTTAAAGCTTCCCACAACACATGAACGGTATTTAATCCCTGCATTACAAAATAACATATAAATATACAATTTTAGTACCATCGTCTATACTTAACACGAGTAGATCCAATACGTCAGCAGACACATAACCGAGATCACACGAAATGCACCCTTAACATGTCGATACTTGCTTATTAGTTTATTTCAATGTCTTTTGTACACCGCTGTCCGTTATCTTAGGATACACGTCAACACTAACTCACTTTGTAACGGAAAACCTTTAACTTATTTACATAGTCTGTTAAGGTGTGTGTATATGAAAGTAATACGTCAAAATAACTGAATATCTACGCACTGGACGTGTATCCGGAGTTGTTTAAAGTTCACAAATCTTGCCACTCCGCTACCTTATCGAGTACGTACACTGTGCGTTGGGGCACTAGATTATCTTCATTCTTGTCCACTGTTGGGCTTATTCCACCTGGTTTTTCTTCATCTTTCACAATTCTAACATTTACTGATTGAAGTTTCAATCTTCTCTTTAAAAGTTAATTTTTATGATGGACCCGATTCGACTCAATCTTGAACTTTTTCAGTTGGAAGTGTTATTGCTTGGAGTGTAACTGCCCAGGTGTTCTCCTCAGCAAGGTTTCAAAGCTCCAGGGCCTTATACCCTGGGGTTATATCTTATATCTTCATCTTCAGCTCAATGCCATCGCTGTATCCCCCAGTCCCTTGTGTCCAGCTCGCTACAGTGTGTGTGTGGGTCGTCAGTCCTCGTCAGACAGCGGTTCGTACTGTGCGGACATGAGCGGGGCGGGCTCCGGGGGGGGCGGGGGACACGGGGCTGACACTGTCGTGGAGGCGGGAGCGTTGGTGGATGCTGGGGAGAATAAGTAATGTTAGTTTTATTGTGTTTGAAGATGGTGGTTGATATTGTTTTTGTTATGTAACACCTAAGACTAGCCGCACACATTGACAATAAAGTACGTATTGTCAATAATATTGTGTGTGTGTGCGGCCTGTGCGGGATTCGGTTTTATTTCATTTGGTTTCGATTAATATTGACAATTTATTTATTTATTTATTATTTATTTATTTATGTACACAAAAACACATAGATACAAGAAATAACATTCAGAAAAAAAGAGCACAAAGGCACTGCACAATCTTGCATTGACAATATTATTTTGTGTGTGCGGCTAGCCTTACAGCCTGTTCGTACTGTTTTGTCTAAGCGGTGTAGTGACTAACACATTAATTATTTTGTAAGTAAAGGAAATTTGCCACGGGTAGCGTCTCGTGGCGTACTTCAAACATTTGTGTATATTTTATATCACCTCTCGTTGTCCCGCACAAGTAACTACTCACAGCGGCAAGGTCATAAACGACAGTCAAAGAAAAATGATTCTCTAAGGAGGTAATTTTTTCATGGGCTGCTGGGACTTCTGCCATAGCTGACGTTGATGAAATCATTGAAATTATTTCAATTTATTAACAACTTTCTGGTTTAAATACTCTAGTCGTCCATTCTACTTTGTACGTGACTATGGCGGGTTTTTCTGTCACGCTGACTGCCGGCGCGTAATTTGTCAGCGCCTATCGGACGGCCGTCAGCGCTAAGTGGTCAGCATTACTCAGAAGCGCTACCTTACTACATAGTATATTGACCCATCGGCGCTGACAACATGCGACAAGCGTGACAGGAAAACCCTCCTATAAGGTCTCAGCACACATATGGGATCGGAAAGGGATCGTAACCGTAACGCCTTTCGCCTCGCTGTCAACCAGGCGTCAACCTACCGTATGCACGTAACGAAAGCGTATCAGCAGCGCCTGTACGTCAACTCGGCTACGGCTAGGCGACACCGCGCTTACGCCTCGCCGCCCCCTGGCTGACCTGGTTGGCACCAGCTCGGGTACGGAGAGACGTAAGCGCGGGGACGGAGAAACGTAAGCGCGGGGACGATGAGCCGTAAGCGCGGGAATTCAAGTTCGGAGCCTGTTCCGAGGCGAGGCGATTACGTTACTATTCCGATTAGTGTGCGTTGCAGTAGGGAGTTTAATACAAACCATTCTGAACGGCTCGAGGCGATACGGTGACGATCCCTTTCCGATCCCATATGTGTGCTGAGACCCATAACGAGCCAATGGGGAAGGCCGGTCAAAGCTAATTGTAGATGGCGCCACCATAGCTAAGTCCTAATCCGACCAATGAGGTAGTACCATTTTGAAGTACAGACGCCAGCACGTCAACCTACCCGAATCTGTCAGATTTTACCACTCAAACATTAACCTTCTACTCTTGTGATAAGGTTGAAATTCTATTAAAGAAATCTGACAGGTTGTGGTAGCTTGATGTGCTGGCGTCTGTACCTATAAGATTTGAACCAATGACGATGATGGGAACTAGCTATGCTAGCGCTATTAGTTCTCCAGTTACCTTCTCCATTACGAAGATTTCCCAATTCTACCACAAAAAATAAATCAAATAAGTACAATTTTAAACTTACAGTCTCCAGGTGTAGTCGCAACATTAAGCGCAGAGTACGGATACGCGTACGCCGTGGTAGGGAAGGCGAGAGGCTTGGTCCTCTCGTCCGCGTCGCTCCTCATGACCTCCACGATCCTGTTGGTGACGTAGTCGAAGGCCGTCAGCACCCCGCCCGCGCCCCCCGCGCCGCCCGCCGCGCCCGCGCCGCCCACCGACGACACGCCGCCCACGCAGCTGTAGCGACGGTTGCTGTTGTTTCTAGAAGAGATTACATACATTATTAGGATGGTAATGAATGTTAACAAACATCTCGCACGCTGGCTTCACACGTTTACCAAACAGAAGGAGACGGCGCTATACCAGAAAGCAAGACGCAAATAATTCTATCTCGTTTCTTAGTATAACGCCATCTCCTTCTATTTGGCAAATACGGCCAACGTGTGGAGCCGGCGGCAGTAGGATATTTAAAGAAATGTAAGAAAATGTTATAAATACTGAGTTGATAACCCTTCTGATTTGGACATACTCAACAAAATTGTAATTGTAATTGTCCAATATATACATAAAAAAGATATATCAAGTAAATGTAAAAAAACCGGCCAAGTGCGTGTCGGGCCACGCACAGTGTAGGGTTCCGTAGTTGCCCATCAAAATACTTATGCGAACTAACTAAACTGATTCGCTGAATTTAATTTTAAAAAGAAGAATTTTCAAAATCGGTCCAGGAGTCTTTGAGAAATCGGGCAAAATACATTTAAAAAAAAGATTACGACGAATTTAGAACCGAAGTTAGTTAAAGCTGTAAAAATAAAGTTGACAAACTTACATTTGCAGTTGAATAACATGTTCTCCGATACATTTTGTTTAAGAAAAATATTATCCAAGTACATTTTATAAGTTGGTCGACTATTACTCGTAAAGTTGTAAAGCCTACTTAGTCATGATAATTTTCTTTTAAACTTCGTTATATATACTATTGTGAATTTTTTCACACCCCCAAACATAACCGTTTAGCTGGTAGAGGGGGGGGACACTCGAGTCGAGCAAAATTTAGCACTTTAAAGCTTAATATTTCACAAACCAATTTTTTTATCAAAAAATTGTTAATGGAAACTATCAATATTTTTTAAACACCTATTTAATGATACCCCACACTATGGGGTACGCGGGAAAAAAAAATAACATCCCCACTTTACGTGTACAGGAGGTACCCTAAAAAAAAAATATTTTACGAGATTTTATTTGATCACTTTTTCGGCACAACAAATCCATATATTTACACCAAATTACAGCTCTCTAGTACTGTGCGTCTCTGAGCTAAACTGCGGACAGACAGACGGACGGACGGACGGACGGACGGACGGACGGACGGACGGACGGACGGACATGGCGAAACTATAAGGGTTCCTTGTTGACTACGGAACCCTAAAAAAAAAACACTCGATCACAAGATAGCAAGGCGACATTTTCGAAACGGAAAAGATAAGCTCATATTTAGTTCTTTTTCAAACTATAAATGGGTTGCTAGGTGCAAATATTTTATACACATCAAGGCCTCGTCGACATACACTGTAAAAGAAAATCAATTGCGAGTAGGACTTGAGCCTTGTCGAGCATGTCTATGATGGCCCAATGGGGATGGCAACTGGGAAACGAATGGCGCTAGTATAGTTAGTTCCACGCATCGTCATTGGTTCAAATTTTAAAGGTACTTCAAAATAGTACTACCTCATTGGTCGAATTAGGACTAAGCTATGGTGGTGCCATCTACAATTAGCTTTGACCGGCCTTCTCCATTAGCGATGCATCTTGTACAGTCAGGAGCAATAACATGTATGTCGTAGGATAATTTGATACTTCGAATCTTCGCGGAAATCCTAGGCGTTTTGCGAAAACGCGGATAATTAGACATAGGCGAAAAATTATCAAATCTTACTGGACAAAGTCAGGATTTTTGCGAAAATACTCGTTATTATAGTAAGATTTGATGTGCTCAACACTGATTGGCTACAATTTTGCTGGCTGACTTCTAATTGGTTCCTAGTTTGCCGATGATTAACGTTAAAATTAAGACGTCAACCAATCAGAGACGATCTCTTATTGAACGCGCTGACCGACCAATCAGCGTTCTTATTTCATAACAGCCAGCGTTTCGTTTCGCAATATTGCTATAATAACGAGTATTTTCACAAAAATCCTGACTTTGTCCAGTAAGATTTGATAATTTTTCGCCTATGTCTAATTATCCGCGTTTTCGCAAAACCCCTAGGATTTCCGCGAAGATTCGAAGTATCAAATTATCCTACGACATATACACTTAACAACATTCAAACGCAATTTACTCGTGAAATACCGGTTTCTACTTTGAAATAAGACCTATTTCGTAATAGTATGGCTTCCAAAATAGAAGTCTAATGAAAAGGCAAATGTTTAATCAATATGGTAGCAGAACATCGGTTTTGAATACTACTTAGTGTATACATACTATTGCTCGTGACTGTACATTGAATCAGAAGGTTCAGGTGCTCGCAATTGATATTACTTGAAGTTTTATGATAAAAATAGTTATAATCCTACCTATTGGCAGGATGGTTGTCAGGCGGGCTAACAGGCTCGAGGTATGGCGCATGTTTGGGCGCGTCACGTCTCTTCCACTCCTCCGTACCTCCGCTCACATAGCCCTCAGAGTTGCCCACACTGAACCTGTTACTGAAAAAATAATATAAGCCATTAGTTAAAGGTTAAAAGTTCCTTCGTAACTAGGCAGAGATGATGCAGTCAGAGGTGGAACTCATATACATAAATTAGCAAACCCGGCGAACTACGTTTCGCCACCAGATGGCTTCGTTTTTTTCTTTGCTTTAAACTTCACGGAGCCCGAGACCTTTCCACCGAATGCAAAACCGTGGAAATCGGTTCGTGCGCTCTGGAGTTATAGCGTCAGGAAGGAAAACCCGACTTATTTTTATATAGTAAATATCGGTGGAATAGAGGTAGAAATAAGCCATGTTAGAGGCCTGTGGGACAACCCTACAGCCTCTGACATGGCTTAATTAACTTATGGCCACATTCTGACACAAAAAAGAAAGGGGTAGAATTTTAATACTTTATGCGCAGATATCAATAAGTTGTGATCGTAACTGACACATTACAAAACATCTGAGTGATCAGATTTTACAAGATCTAAAAAAAAGATATTGGTATAACCTGGTTCATTGAAGAAAGGATTCTTAAATGGCGGCGCTTATCGTCTCTCGCTCGCACACTAGTGCCGTCTAAACTCACTCTGGCGTGTAGCGTTAGCAGAAAAAAAATTGGTCTTGATGTCTTGACGCGCTCAGTGATCTTTTTTAAGAATATTTACTATAGTTTTCTGTTATTTTTCCGTAGTTACCTGTTGATTATTGTTGTTTTTTTTTTATTGTTAGGTTAAGTTTGAGAAATAATTGTGACCCAGTTTGTTTTTATTATTTTTAATTTGAAAAAAACTTTAATTTGAAATCTTTTAAAATGCTGACTGTACTATCTGTCAACGCAAATACAAGCCGCCATTTTAGAATCCTTTCTTCAATGCTCTGGCTTATATTGTATGAAATGATAGTTCACATGTGTCAGTAGTCTACTACTTACTTATGGTGCATGATGGACGTGGTGGGACTACAGAAGTCCCTTGTTATAATGTTGGAGGCCAGGTCACCCAGCTTGATGCTGGTGGTGTGTGCGGCCGCCGCCGCCGCCGCGTGCGCAGCCTCCTCACGTTCTCGCTCGGCAGGAGTCACGCCTCGATCGGGACGGTCCTGGAAGGAAAACAATTATTTGTTAAAATAAAATGAAATAGGAGCGGAAGTGGTAAGCCTTATAAATCTGATATCTTTAAAAGAGCAATTCTTGTATATTTATTTATATAGAATCAGGATCTCGGAAACGGCTAAAAGGATTTTCATGAAAGTTACAGATTAGGGGTTTTTCGGCTCAAGCAATCGATTTATCCCTGGTTCGAGAAATCTGTTGCTCAAGTAGTCATTATAAATGTTAACTCTAGTGCGCCTGTATAGTATTACATTATTTAACCTAAACGAGCGAAGCATCGGTCACCCAGACTTGTTAGACAAAAATATATTTTTATAAGAACCTTTTGATTGTATTTGTAAACTTTGAATCTGAAACTAAAATATTATTTATATTAATTCCTAGTAAATTACATTTAAGCCCCTAACACAAGGCGTTTCTGATACCTTACGACTTTAGTATCCATTGACGCGGGCCTGAGTTCGAACTTCTATGGATTTGTAATTGCGATAGTCGCCTGGATACCAAAGCCGTAAGATATCGGAGACTTAAGTCGCGTTGTGTACGAGAAGACTAAAAAGTTAACAACAAAAATTCGTCTGATTTGTTGAAAAATTTGAATGAATGGGGCTGGCTTTACCGGGGAACGAATGGCGCTAGTATAGCTTGTTATATGAAGCATCGTAAATTGGTTACTAAATGCTTTGGATTTGTTACTTCTCCACAAATATTATGTTGCTCAGTAGACTACTGAACAATCTTACTAATTCACTGGTCAGGATTAGTGACTTAACTAAAATCGCCTGGCATCTACAATTTAGCTATGATTGGGTTTGTTGGAGAGGCCGATTATCGTTAATTCATTTGATTGAAAGGAGCAATTCTTTCACATGGACTTTGTTGTGTTTTTTGAATAAGTGAAAGTTTGTGGAGGGCTGTCCCCTTACACCCAGTATTTAAAACTATTTACATTGATAGACAAGAACTTTCTAGAGTATTTTTTTTCTTACCGGAAACCTTTGATCGGAACTCTGTGAGATCTGATGAGTGATGATAGCGTCGATAAGTGACGCGGCCGTGAGCGTGCCCTCGGCCGGCCGCGGTCTGTTGTCGGCGCCCGCCGCGCCCGGCACGCCGCCCACGCCTCCCACGCCTACGCCTGCAACGCTGGGCACGCCCGCCACGCCTGCTACGCCGGCAGCTACGGCAGGGCCCACTGATACTGATGATACTACTGTGCGCCTGGAAATGGATATTTGTCGAATTAGTATGTTGAAAAATGAGAATGGAGCTGAATTAAAATTGATTCTTGTCTTGGGACAAGAAGGAAGGAATAAGGCCTAATTAATATATTGGTTGATATGGGATCTAAACAGAACCATGATATTAATTGCGATAAAATTCGTAATATAGAATATTCTATTCTAGTACTCAATGAATTGAGTTGATTAATAGAAGATGATTTTATCGATATACAAATTATGATTCATATTAAGTGGTCTTTTTCGACCCCTCATACTTCTAGTGCAAACGATAAACCAGATTTTGAAACTAAATAATTAAAAAATATAAGTAAAAGTTACTACAGTTATAAAATATGAAACAATCTTAAAAAACTTCAGTCTTGCAAGCTATTTCAATCTTTTGGCCTTAGAATGACATTTTTTAATCTAAGCTTTTAGCTTTATTGAAATCTTACTAATGATACTCTTACTAATAATATCAAAAACGTGAAAGTTTGTTTGGATGTTTGTTACTAAACGGTAAAAACTACTAAACGGATTTGGATAAAATTTGGTACACAGATAGTTTATAACCTGGATTAGCACATAGGATAGATATTTTTATCCCGATTTTATCTTCCTGTGGGATAGTTTTCAAGGGCAAAGCCGCTGGCAACAGCTAGCATAATAATAATAGTGATACATACGCGTCCTTCCTATTATCGATGTGATGCGGCGTCTGCGCACGTGGCTTGCTGGGCGTGCTGTACGTCACCGACGAGATCATGCGCCGCTCCTCCTGCGACGACACGTTCTAAGGGACAACACAAACATATCATTAAAAAAACGTGTCAATTACTGCCTACCTACGTGGCAAGATACATTTTATAAATCATGTAATGTTGACCATTTGGGATTTATTCAAAAAAACTGGTTATAAACGCCCAAATGGGCCGCATGCAATTTCGGCGCGTCTGATTAAAACGACGATATATCCGAAATTCCGTTAGTTAGCCCGCTGGCAGTTATATCAATGGAATTGTCATTAAATTAGCTAACTAGTCATGTATGGTTTAGTATGGTTTTGCCTTGTAATGTATTAGTAACCATCATCTGCCTAGCCTTTTCCCCGCTATATTGGTGTCGGCTTCCAGTCGAACCAGATGCAGCTGAATATCAGTATTTGACATGGAGCGACTGCCTGTCGGACCTCCACAACCCAGTAACTGGACAATACGATACCCCATGGTAAGACTGGTTGTCAGACTTTTTGAGCTTCAGACTAATAGAAACGACTGTCAAAGATCTACTAATGATGGCCGGGACCAACGGCTTTAAATGCGTTCCGAGGCATGGAGAAAACTCGCTATAACAGATGGTCACCCATCCACAGACCAATCTCGGCAAGCGCTACTTTACCCGGAAGATTAGCCTGAGCGGCTCTAATTATTTAGCCACGAGCTCCTATATAAATTAATGATATTACCAATGAAAAAATTGTTGACAAGACCCCTACTGTCAGACTTGTACTGACTAAAATCCACGGTGTCCTTCATTGGCCCTTTAGGTTCCGGGATCACATTACTGAGACAAGTCCCGTGACCCTTTGCGAGGACGTTGACCTTTCCGAGACTTTGACCCTCTAGAGGGGGGCCCCGTCATCATGCTGACGCTCTTTGACACAACACAACGCGCCGTCGACCTGGACATGGCCATGGTCAGGCGGCGAGTTGCCCATTACTCGCCACCCGGAATAAGGCGTAACTGGCGAAATGTGGATGTACTATTAGGTTATGTCTTTTCCTAAAACTTTCGGGAATACAGACGTGACGTTATCTATACTTAACCGATTCGTTGCGTATCTCACGTTTCAGTGCCATCACTTTCTTTTGCGTGTGACGTTAAGCACGGATGTGTGTCATTTTAAAGTCGATGGTATAGTCAACTCGGCGAAGACCGTCTGGCGGGTACAACGACGATAAGCAATACTCAACAGTCTGAATAACCATGCACAATTAATGAAAAAATGGTTATTCTGCCAACTCGTTAAAACTACGTCAGCGAGGGGGTAGTTCGGGTACTGCGTTGCTGATTGGCTAACTCAAGGTCTTTCTATCTCAACGTATTGTACGGCTCGACGGGAAAGTGGAAATGATGACGAATATAAGACTTTATTTGCCTAACCGACTTGTTGGCAAATCGCCTGTTATTACGAGTCTAGTATTACATCGTCGTTGGGCGGGTAGGACCGTACAATAAGCAATAATCAAAGTCTGAATAACCACAGCAATTAAATGAAAAAATGGTTAATATAAACTGTTAAAACTGAATTTTTTGTAGTTCGGGTTGCCTTGCTGTGGTTATTCAAACCTTCCTATATTGCTTATTGTACCTACAGTCCTCCGCCAGATGGTCTTCGCAGAGTTGACCTTAACTTCTTCAATTTTGTTCGACGCCACAGGTAGAAGTTAGGGAAATAAGACATCGCAACGAATCGGTTATTATTATAAAGCTGTTTGTTTGGTTGATCACGCTAATCTCAGGAACTACTGGACCATTTTTTTTTATAGGTTGTCTATTTATCGAGGAAATCTTTATAACATCACGCTACTACCAATAGTAGTCGAGCAGTGGATGAAACCGCGAGGAACAACTAGTATAACGACAACAGCCAGTGAACGTAAACTGACCATAAGATGTTGATGATGTCTCTCTTGTATAATTTGTTGTTGCAGCTGTTGTTGGTGCTGTTGTTGTTGTTGTTGCTGGTGTTGTTGCTGTTGTTGTTGCTGTTGTTGTTGTTGTTGCTGCTGTTGCTGGTGCTGTTGCTCAGCGTGTCGCTCCTGCATCGCGTGCTATATCGTACGACTTATGAATTAATCTCAGCTAAATGATGGATATTTTGAATCGCTGAGCAGTTTATTTATATGGAAGCTTGCAGCTATGGAGGCAGCAATCAGCTATTTTATAAAGAATCACAGTGTAACTGTACCAACTCAATATATTTCGTTTCATATTATCCCTTTTTCATACACAAAATCTTAAAATATTTGCTTTGGTTTTCCTCATTAATATTTTTTTCTTCAAATATTTCTCAATTCTAAAAGTTACTGACTGTTTCACAGAAGCCTTTGCCAGAGATTTCTGATTTATTAGTGTTGTAAAATCAATCAGAAAATGTAAAATATAATAAAGTTTAAACGTATTCCTTTCTGATCTTATTGCACTAATAATATTATAAACGCGACAGTTTGTAATAACGTGTTTTTTGGTTCAAGAACGTTCCTAATGAACGGATTTGGGCATAGTTTTAGAGTGATACAATTTATGAGGAAACTGTGTTAAAAACAAATGAAGCATGTAAAGCAGCGAGCGGAAGCCATTTATCACAAAAAGTCAATTATTTATTACGAGTTATCAAAACAGTTCAAGGTCAAAAACTCGAGTCGTTTTTAAAAAATTCGGTATAGAGTTGATACAGCGCCACTGTCATCAAATGTGAAAATGACTTACAATGGAGTGCTGCATATGTCGCTCGTGGATGATCTGTTGCTGATGTTGTTGTTGTTGTTGCTGGTTGTGTTGTTGTTGTTGCTGTTGCTCCATTGCGTGCCGCTCGTGGATTGCGTGGATGGCGCGTTCACTGCCAAAAATATATTAATTTTAATTAAAATTGGTAATAAGAGTATTGCGAACTTACTTTAATTTTTTAAAATTATGTTGTAAAGAGAACTTCCCAAACGCAACACATCTAACTCCTAACTAATATTATAATATGCGTACGTTTTTGAGGATGGTTAGATGTTTGATACTCTTTCGCACAAAAACTACTGAACGGTTTTGGATGAAATTCGGAGAGAACAGAGTTAGATTATAGTGTGGAATAACATATAGGACATCTTTTATCCCAGTATTTTGTTCCAGTAGAATAATTTTAAAGATAAACGCGGCCGATGCCGCTTGGCAACAGCCTATTCTTCTTCGAAAAGAAAAAAAAAATTCATACTTAAGTATTTTGGACACTAAATGGGGTTTCAATAAATTGTTTTAAAACTTACGCGTCTCTTCTTTGTATTTGTATCTGTCTATCTCTCTCCATGTATTGAGGTTGTGACTGAACTCTTCTGTCGATCATTTGCTGTAAATAACAAACAATATTACTTCAAATTCAAATCTATTTTATTTCAATTAGACCATCAAAGAAGCACTTTCAAACGTCGAATATTAAAATAAAATGAAGTAAGAAGTTTCAAAACATACACAATTTACAATAAAGTTCGATACATTTTGATCGACCGTATACAGTGGTTAACTTTGCCCAAAATTAAGATATTATAAGTTAAAAAATAAAGTTAAATAATTATAAATACTCACAGGGAATTGCGAACCGATCGGGAATTTCTGGGCCATAAATCTGTGAAATGAGAATAATAACTGCAGTTAATTCGGAGTTTTCCTCATATTATCACTATTCCTACGAACTAGCAACTGTTTTGTTAATGCTTTATTTAAATGTAATTTAATAAAATTGAAAGGAAATATGTCTGACTGTTAATTGACTAAACATTTAGACAAAGGTTCTTGGTTATGTAAGCTATATTTTGAGATATATGTTTTATCTCTATTGTGCACTTCTTAACTCAGAATTCATAGAAAAATATCCATCATCTACTCGAATCAAATTTAATATTGATCGGACATAATACAGGACTTTTTATCTCGATTTTAAGTTGTGGAATAATTTCAGAACCACAAGCGAAGCCGCCGGAAGAAACTAGTTGTTCATTAAAATTATTATATATTCTTTATTTATTGACTTGAAGGCCCCAAGATTATAACTGTCAGGAAATGTAAATCCCGGCAGGCAATGCCACTCCTTAGCTGTGCGTACAATACCGATAGGCAGTCGCTCCATGTAAAATACTGATATTCAGCTGCATCTGGTTCGACTGGAAGCCGACCCCAAAATAGTTGGGAAAAGGCTACGCAGATGATGAGCTGTGCGTACAATATAAGTAACGGCAAAATTGTAATCCCCAAAGGGTAAGTTTAATTCCGTCACCCTTGAATCAAACTCAGAGCTAAATGCTGCAAGTGCGACCATCAACGAGGCAGTCCAAAGATAACTGATAGAAATAATTTCTGTTGTTGACATACCTGAGGTCATGATGTTGTTGTTGCTGTTGCTGCTGTTGTTGTTGTTGCTTGGCCTCCTGCTTGCCGTCAGGCTGCGAGCCTCGCGGCACCGGCAGAGCTGTTGCGGCTGACGCAACGTCTACCAGTGACGTGAATGCTTCGTGTCCTGCGAACAATTTCAAGTTTTAGTAAATAATATTACAAATTACTATGTTAAAATGGTTTTGGGAATTATTTTGGTAACCGTATTAAGTTGCGGGCATGCGGGCAGCGAGTAAAGGGCAACTCGCTGCCCGACCAAGGACCATGCCCGGGTCGACGGCGCGTTGTGTCCCACGCGCGCCTCAAAGAGCGTCAGCATAATGACGGGGCCCCCCTCTCAGAGGGCCAAAGCCTGCCGGGGTCGCGGGATTATTCCCTTACCGTAACCCCGGAACGTAACAGGCTATGACGGACACCGTGGATTTTAGTCAGTAGAAGTCTGACAGTCCCTCCCGCCCTGCCCGGGGTTGGAGGACTCATTTGATGATTTTACCACGCTAAAAAAAAAAAAAAAAAAAAAAACCGTATTAAGTTGATCACGAATTGGTTGAATTGTTCAGACCTCAGTTTCGACAACTTCAAAGTTATGTGCAAAAATAACTAAAGGTTTTTTTCTTAGTCCAGAATTTTGTTTTTGTGCAAGGAGCTTTTTGAAGAGTTAAAAATACTCGTATTTTAGGTCCAGATAACTTAAAACTTGAATTACATCACTCCAGTTTTTTAACCAAATTACGTGATAATTCTAACTAATTTTACTTCTTATAAATACTATAAATGCGAAAAGTTGAGAGTATGTATTTGTTACTCCTTCACGCAAAACTACTGAACTGATTTGGATGAAATTTGTTACACAGATAGTTTACAACCTGGTTTAACACATAGGATATTTATTATCTTGATTTTATGTTCCCATGAGAAAATTCAATACTAAAACAAAGGCAAAGCCGCTAGAAGTAGGTACTTTTCAAGAATTTTCCAGTGAACAGGTAAAATCTAGTATTTTATATGAGACTAGCGACCCGCCCCGGCTTCGCACGGGTACAATGCTGATACTAAATACACTACAGAAAAACTGTGAACGTTGTATATAAAAACATAGCGGCCCGCTCCGGCTTCACACGGGTATAAATATATAGCCTATGTGATTAAAATCGATCCAGTAGTTATATGATATGATGTTACCTGGCGGCGGCTGCGGATGCTGATGTTGGTACACATGTTGCGGCGAGTGTCGCTGTATGACGGACAGCGCGTCGCGACGGAACTGCGGCGACGCCGCGCGCTCATCTTACAGGGAGAATAAGACAAGTTATATAGCGCCTGGTATACAATACTAAATAAAGACGCCACGTATTTTGGTGCACGTCTTTATTTTATCAATCATTGCTAATAATTATACCGTCGAAACTCAGCATTTTATAGATAAATGCATGAAATCGATCTTGTATTACAAGTAGTATAAAAGAAAAACACACAGGTATTTTAAAATATGAACAATAGTAACCTAGAATGCCATAGTTAAGCAAAAATGCACAGTATGCAAGCAAGGCCGTATTAGCCTTGTATGCTTTCCTGCGATTCTTCCAAAATTCACTCCTCTGGCATACCTATATTGATATAAGCCCATCATTTATTGTAAATCACACTGTTTGTTTGCTACACTCAATAAGGCCGACAAAAAAGAGTAAGTCAGCAATTGTACTACAGGCCCCTCATTAGGTATATAATAAACTTTCATTTGCGACGCTCCATAGCTTGTCTTATTCATGCCCTTACTAACGAATCCACCAGAGCCCCAATATTGTACTTCTTGCCGAGAGACAAAACGACGAAAACACGATTCATATTCATGCATTTCTTATTTGTACGAGTATAAGATCGACAACGAGAGCCACATTCGTGTAATTGTTTAGTTTATAAGTATTAATTCCAAATCTATAAGACTGAGGTCGCTCTTTAGATTTGGGCCCTGACATAAGGGCTTCACATACAGCAGCTATAATTTAAAGATGTACATTATAGCACGATACATCTCATTACATATTTCCATAGAAATCGTCAGGAGAACACACACGACAGCTATAATGTATATTTTTACATCTTCGAATCTCTATGGAAAGATGTAATGAGATGTATCCTGTTTTATTGTACATTTTTACATTATAGCTGCTGTGTGTGAAGCCCTTAAGACTGAGGTCGCTCTGTAGATTTCGGTCCTGACTTAATAATAAGACATCCATCAGTATTTGAACGGCTAATCAGCTGAAAACCTACACCAAGATAGACCTGAAAATATATTATTTAATAAGCCAAGCTTTATATACTAACCAGGTGGTGGATGTGGATGTGGGTGAGGGTAACTGTGCTGCGGCGTATGCCTCTGTATGACGGACACGGCGTCCCTCCTGAACTGCGGCGAGGCAGCCCTCTCCCTCTCCCTCCGGGCTCCTCCGTGCATCTGTTGTGAGGTGATGAAGTCCGCCATTATGATCTGCCGCTGTTCCAGACCGTAGGGGTTGCGGGTGTAGCCTGAACTGCCCGTCTGTGGAGGAGAGAAATGGGTAAGTACTGATAAATGGCCTATGGCTAGGCTTATTTATGGTCCAATTATGGATAACTCAATTTAGGTTGTCATCGATTCTAAAAGTATCAACTACATGTTTCAGCGACATATTAGTTATACTTTCCAGTATCACAATTAGTTAACATAACATCTCAGCATCCAAGTTAACATAATAAAAAGCATAACTACCAGTTTTTGATTAGAAATTTGTTTTTCGGAAGAGACTGGATCCTGCCAGACTATCCTACTGCAGGATACAGTGTCATATTTCGATATTAAAAAACTTTATGAAACAATAAATTTTTACTTTACTTACAGGTGAGAAGCTCGGTGACTGCGGCCTCGGTTGACTTCCCTGCGCATAATACGCCTGAGGTCCGCCCGGACTCCGTCTCTTATAGAAGTCCAGAGTCCTCTTGTCCGGGATGTGATGTGTCCCGTGTACGGGTGTCCCCGCCGTTATCGACCCCGTCTTGGGCTCTGGAGGATTCCTATGAGGTTCGAACCTCGTCTCCACTGGAGTTCCGAGGGTTATGGAGCCTTTGGGATTCGGAGCCGGCTTGAGAGTCGGTCTTGGGGGAGCGCCTACCGATTTAGGCTTGGAATTGTACTGGTTAGGAGATTCCCGTTCTTGTTGGGGTCTGTAGTCTGTTGAATTTCGATATACCTGGTGAAAGAGAAAATAATTTGGATAAGTTGGAGATTTCAGATGTAGTGTTAAGGCCTGGCGTTTACGGTACAGCCAAAAGATAGCCGTTTTCATAGATGGATCCGAATTTAAGAGCGTCTGTTATAAAAACAGGAAACGTTTTTAACATTCATCAATGGCTGAAATTTGACCTTGAATTTACTGCAGATATTAAAGTAGAATAGAATACACTTTATTATGCACACCATACAAATTACTGGTACAGAGTATCTTATACATAGGGTGACACAATGGGCGGTCTTATCGCTAAAAGCGATTTTTTCAAGACAACCTTTGGATGGATTCATAGTAGATCTCTATAAAGATCCTAAGATATAACACGGAAATACATTAAAAGACGGACTTCGTTCAATCGTTTTGAGGAACTATCTCATGTAATTTTAACGTTCAGAAAGTACTCTCAGGCATTTTTGAATAATTTTAGTACAGATATCCCTCTATGTTATTACTGGAAGGCATGGCAATGAAGCAAAACGAAAATTTGGAAGAATAACCAACAAAATACTGGTGTGGCTATGTACGTCAAATGACCTACCTACTAAATGATAAGAAGTAATTCAGGGTCTAACTTAAAACATTGATTATAGAGATGTTACTTATCTTAAATAGCTCATAAGTCACTTGCCATCTCTATTCATTGAAAAAGAAATGACAAGGACAGGTGATATTTAATCGGTAGCTAAGCAACACAAGTTTTTATAAGTAAGGGGGATAATTTTTTAAATTCATTACTAACCGATTTATTAGGATGTGGGAACGGTTGGTCATGCCTCGGCCTCTTCACACTGAGATCCAACAAGGGCTCGTGTCGCTCGGGCCGCAGCAACAAGTTGTCATGTCGCTCGTGTCGCTCGGGTCGCTCCAGAGCTCGGGTCGCTCGGGTCGCTCGGGGCGCGGCTCGATGTGCAGCACCATGACGTCCTTGTCGGACGAGTGAGAGAGAGGGGTGATGGTGGCGGCGCGCTGCGGACTGGCCGCGCCGGTGTTGCCAACGTGCGAGCTGTTAACTACTGATAGTGTTGCTAGCGCTTCTCTACCACTTGCGCAGGATGAGGTGACCTGAGGAGATATTTTAGGATACCTAAATAAAATTGATTTAGGTATACAAGAAATAACTAAAATGTGTGGAAAATAGTTGAGTAGTTTTTATATTATTATTTAGATTATTTTCGACTGCTGATTATTCTAGGAATCCTATGTTCAATTTCCTGATTTCATGTATAAATTGGTCGTTGCATCTGTTAGAAATTTCGATAGTTTGGATGTTGGCTGTGTGATTTTTAGAAAAAGTAACTTTTTCTGTGCAACTGAAGGTTTTATATGACGTGTATCATAATTCACTGTTATGTGGCGCTTCTGTGTCGACAAACAAATTTATCTTTTAGGTGTTAAAATTATCAAATTAATTCTCCCATCGTAGATGGAGCGGAAGGGATTATCAGAATTTTATTAACTAAAATTCACCATGATCCTTCCACTGCCTTTTAGGTTCCAAAATCAAAAGAACTTGGTTAAAATCCCCACGATAATATAGTTACAATACTGAGGGAAATTTGGTGAGGATATTAGTATACCTTGATCTGATGAGGCTTGATAGTGGGATGCTGTGGCTGCGAGTCCCTCGTGAGACTGATCTCGATGAGGTTGAGCACGACGTCCCGCACGGTCTGCGGCGCGGCCGCGGGCCGGCCCGCTGACGTCACGGGCGGCGGGGACACGCGGGACAGGACGGCGGGGCTGCGGGACAAGGGCAGCGGGGTGGGCAGGGGGGTCGGGGGGACCACCTGTGGGGAGAGAGGCTGGTGAGAAAAAAGCGATGAGTGAAAAGGACATTTAGTTTTTTCAATTTTGTTTATTTGACATTTAACATTGAGTAAACAGGTTTTTGGATGCCTATCAATTCTTAGGTAAGTTGCTAGGTAAGTGCTTAGTAAATTCGAATTTACAGTCACTTATTTTTTTTTAATTTATCTTTTTTTAGTCTTCGCACAACTAATTAAATAAATCTGAGATTGTATTATGTGCTTTCCTAAGACGCAGCGTCGCCTGGAAGAATGCTGTTGTAAATCTGCCTTTAAATTGATTATCTGTGGTTAAAAACTTACCCAAATGTCCATAGATCTATACCTGTCTCTTTCTTTCACCAGCGTGCATCCTTTTCTTACCGTGAAAAGTGCTTGACATCGTAGCTGTCAACTTCATAGCGTTTGTAAATTTTGCCGCGAAGACATCGGAAAATTTTCCAAAGTTAAAAAAGTGTTAAAATACAATAATTTATTGTATTTATTTAGCACGCAGCGATTATTTAGAGTACGTGACGCGTTTTCCTTTGTGAATTAGTGTTTTAGAAGGATTACGAACTAAATTGAGTGGGTAAGTGTGGTGTGAGGTGACGAGGTTTGAATGTTGATGCTCGGGCGGTAGATCAGCATTCAATACGGTGAGACATGATGATTGGTCATCATCTTCATCCTTGAACGACGAGAGCATAGCTTCACATCCACCTAACAGAAGACGCAAAGTCACGTAAGTACAAACAAGTTCAAACTTGTCCGGACCCTCGCGCCTCGTGTAGAGACACAAATTCAAGACGAGGACCTTATTTCTAGTTATTTAACTACTTGTATTACCTCCTCCTCTAACAACGAGAAGGCTACCCTACATCAAATATTTTGAAAAAAAAAAAAAAAAAAAAAAAAGTCTATTTGTCTTTTTCGAAGTTTTTAGTATGGAGTTGGATGAAAGACAATTTATTCCACTTCCAATGAAGGATTACAAGCAAATCCAAAATTTAATCAGATTTGTGATACTTTTTTTACAAAACCACAGAACAATCTTGTATTGCTACTCCTTTTTTTAACCGATTCGTTGCGGAGGGCATGTTTCAGTGCCATCACTTTCTTTTGTGTGTGACGTTAGGCACAGATGCGTGTCATTGTAAATTGGTTAAAGGTCTTAAAGTTAATGATTAATTGTATCATTTAATCAAAACCAAAGATTGATAAGTTTCAACGGAGTTGTTATTATCCAACAAAATTTTGGAATTGAGAAAACTACTATGATTAACATTACAGGACTTGCTTAAGTGGGTATCGGATACCTTAATTATTTTCATTTTAACACATACTTTGAAGAGATTTTGATTATTTTTGGTCCACCAACGTCGGACTCATAATTATCTATTTAGTTTTAGGCTTTGCACCCTATCAAAGCTTCTTTAGGTGGACTTAAGGTCCAGCTAATTAAACAAGTGTAAACAAAAAACTATTTGAATATTTGACTATTCAGAACATTTAGAGGGGTTGTATAAAGGACCATGCTCATTCAGGGCAACCACAGGGAGCAAGCAATCATATTTTGAAATTAATAACAGCTTACCATGTTCCATTCGTATAGGAACCTCCCCTTGGTATCTAGTCAGAGATGTTTATAGAAAAGTTTGCAACCCCAATTACAAAAGGCCATATAGGTACCTATTTCGAGTTTACTATATCAAAAGATTTAGTAAAAAAATATATTAAAAATGGGTTATTTCCCATATTAGACCGCGGAGGTCTCAATTCATAATGCTAGTGAAACATTTGTGAAGATATACATTCATTCAGAAATTATTATGCTTATTTTTAATTACCAATTGCAGAGAGACACCGGAGTCTCCTCCTTGTGATCTATAACAACAAAGTGCTGCTGTTAACAGCCTTTGTATTTGTCCTATCTATGGCTTCAATTATGTCGTTGTGCGAACAATGTTTCTGTATAATTATTGTGTGCCTGGACTGTTGTTCCTGGTAAATCAGGATTGTACAGTACTTGTTTCTCAGATTGCGGAAACGCTGAGAATATTGTCAAATCTTGGGGCATCACATAAATCATCACAAGTCTGCTTGAGTCCTCTCTTTAAGCAGAATATATTGGTCTAGTATGGAACACCCAGCAAAACTGGGTATAACGCGCCTCCAATAAAATAAAAAAAGATTAAACTATTTTTTAACAAGATAGAGCAATTTAATCAGTTGTCCACAAAAAGCTCAGACTTTATTGGTTTTACTGAATTATGATAAATACGCAGTATCAAAAGAACTTTAATGTTGCAGAAGGTAACTGTTTCTAAAATTGTTCTATCAAAACAGGTTACTAGAGAAAAGTAAGTTTCCTCTGCCTGTTCAACAAGGGTGGTTAAAGCCATAGAGTACAACTCAATACCGTAGAGTTAAGAAAGGTGCAACTCACTTCTTGACCACGGATACACCCAACTAGGGGTAAGGAGCCCAATTAAACATCACTTACTCATCTGTAAGGTGGCATCCATGCCAGATGCTTTTGTTATTGAAATTTTGTTTCTGAAGCAGATGTCGTATTTGCACACATAAATATTAAGTCCGACAACAGGACTCTTATTGCATACCTCAGAAACGAAGGGGGAGGGGGAAGATACATACCCTTGCAATACTAAGGCTGACAAACAGGCTTCAAGAGACTTGCAAAGCAGTTGCGTCTAACTCTCTCAGCCACTTACTCCCGGAGAGTAAACAAAATTGCGGATCGCCTCTCAGGGGGCCGCAATGTATCAGGTTGGCATCTTTTACCCCAAGCCGTGGAGGCAAACAAAATTGCGGATCGTCTCTCAAGGGGCCGCAATGTACCAGAATGGCATCTTTTACCCCAAGCCGCGGAGGCAAACAAAATTGCGGATCGCCTCTCAAGGGGCCGCAATGTACCAGTGTGGCATCTTTTACCCCAAGCCGCGGAGGCCATGTTAAAGATGTGGGGCGTCCCAGACGTAGATTTATTCACGTTATGAGAAACGGTTTTCGTACCAAAACTGCAAAGCACGTAAAAATTAGGTTCCAAAACCTTATGTTATATGCGAGGTTTACAGCCGACAATGGGACTATCGGCTGGGCTGGGCATTCCCCCACCCAGCGTAATACTAGAAGTATGAACTACTTATTTGAACGAGGCACAATATTACAATCGACAAAGAATTATGACCCACCAGAAGCATTATTTTCTTACAGACAATCAAATATAATTAGGTTCACAGTCATAAACATAAATATCCATATTAACGACCTTGATCTTTGTTATTTTGACAGATTCAAACGACGAGTTGTCAAAAAGGGGTCATAATTCAAATTTGTTGATAGTACATTCTACTAACGCCACAGTGCGCCAAATGCTTCTCACTACTCGATCTGCAAGCGAGAGCGATAGTCAGAGTGGGAGCGACTTCCGATAAAGTACCTGCGGAAGGTCTTAGATCGGACTACAGTCAAGTGCCCTGCACAGGTGGACACAATTCCGATAAAGAACCTGTGGAAAGTCTTAACATATTGGACTACAAGCAAGTGCTTGGCACAGGTGGACAAGTTATCCCCCCTAGCTTGGAAAATTAAGGATGGGCTGACCAAGTCTCTCCCTAAACTCTAGCGGAACAAGAATTATTAAAAAAGTAACTGGCAGACATCTACTTTTACAACAATATAAAGCCCTCTTTAAAAGATGGTGATCCTGGTGTTACACCAATCAAATTAACGCTGAAACACCTGTAGGTGTATAAGCTGATAATTAAAAATTCCAGGCTAAATTGTTTTGAGAAAACAAACAAGATTATAATTATATTCTATTTGATCTATTATATTTTGCCTGCATAAGTTTACTATCTCAACTTACTGAGCAACATCTGAGGTAGATATCTCAGGACAATCTTTCATTCAAAAAGTTCTAGAAGCTTTTTCACTTCTTAAAGCTTGCAGTACAAAAACTGCCAATCTAACAACACTACAATATTACTTTGTTGTGTAATTGACTAAAGAACTCTGCATATCCAGATTCTTCATTTAAGATAGCTAGGCGAATAGCTCTAATATTATTGCTACCCTCAGGTCATAGAATTCATGATCTCACATTAGATCGAGATAATTAGACAATAGCCTTGAAAATCTTATTTCTTAAGATGAAATCAGTCTTTGTACAAAATTTTGGTATAAAAACAGAATCAAAATCACACAGACAGTAAGGTTCGTCGTTGCGGAAACATCAGGACCATGTCTGTCTACCCTGTTAGAACTGTCTGAAAATAGAAAAAACACAGTCACAAATTTATTCCTCTATCTGGAAAATTAAAACCAGCTTCTACACAAGTTGGGAACTTAACATTACTTTCAAAGTTGCTAAATTAGTGCCCCACTGGGCAGTTATTACAAGTTAGCTATTATAGCCTCAAGAAGCTACTTGAAGAAAATACTTGTTCAAGCAGTACTTGACAGGGAAAACTGATAGAGTTATAAAATGTAGGTATCAGAAGTTTTACTGTCAACCAGTAAACAAGATTGATGACACCAACTCCAATGCTTATTTATTGCAGTTAGATTTATGCAATATTCATTAAATAAATAATTGTCTTCATTGGTTATACCTTTAGAAGACATAACTTTATCCTGGATAAAGATTTAATTTAGAATTATCTCCTTGTACCAGGTACCTCTATCAATTGGCTACTATTTTGATTTCTGAAGATTGAAGAAGTTACTAATTGTAAAGTTACATTACAGATCTTGTTACAGTGGGGTTTGATGAAGGGTTTTTGAAGAACTATCTTTAAACATAATTACATCATGCTTTGAAGACATTATTATAATTCATTCATCATAGCGTTTGTGTTTATCACCAGCAGATACCAAACAGGTCTTCCAGGCGACGCTGCGTCTTAGGAAAGCACATAATATGACTGTTTTGCATTCCAACAAAACAGGTATTATGTGTTGAATAAGACGCAGCGTCGCAGCAAGTCTCTTGCTGGTACCTCGAAGACTCTATGAAGTTGACAGCTACGATGTCAAGCACTTTTCACGGTAAGAAAAGGATGCACGCTGGTGAAAGAAAGAGACAGGTATAGATCTATGGACATTTGGGTAAGTTTTTAACCACAGATAATCAATTTAAAGGCAGATTTACAACAGCATTCTTCCAGGCGACGCTGCGTCTTATTCAACACATAATACCTGTTTTGTTGGAATGCAAAACAGTCATATTTTTGAAATTGTCCTGAAATTAACGTACGTTTACGTAAACCAAGAAATAATTGTGTTTGGTATGGAACTGTGTATTAATACGATTGAGCGATTATAAATGAATTGACTATTTTAAAATTACAGGATTACTCGGCTACAGAGAATACATAAACTTCGTATTTATTATTAGACTATTGATAGGCCGCATTATCGAAAAATAATAGTACATTACTGCCGCGGCCTATAATGGCTACTTTGCTGGTCGCACTGTTGATGGCCGACAGCGCAGCCTAGCGCAGCTCCAGGCCGACACAGCGCGGTCAGCATGCACCACTTGATGGACGAGCTGAGATAAAGGCCGAGGCCGGAGGCCGAGGCCTTTACAGCGAGGACAGCAAGGGCTGCATGATGGCCAAGCTGGAAGGCCTAGAGCATAGCTAAGCTAGCTGGAGGCAATCATAGCGTGACCAGCGAAGCAGACATAGTGGGCCAAGGCTTGTATAGTGCTTTACTCAAAAATGCAAGTACCTAACCTACATAAAACCAGCAAGTGATTTAAATAAAATATATATTAATTAACTAGAAATTTAATTAAAATAACAATTATGAAAAATACAGTTACTAAAATTCAACACCGACTTTCCCGGTTTCATTTTACATATTAATAGTTTGCGATAATTTTAATGCGATGTTTGACTGCATTTCAATTATTACTTCATTTACATAAAGCAAAAAAGTCACTAAATAAAAATAAAAAATTCGCTGAACCGCGTTTTTGTCCCTTCTTTGAATTTTTTTTTTAAATATGGAATGCAATCTTTTTGTGCCTACCTCTTTAAATACAAACAGCTGTGTTTTAAATAAAATCTCTTTGCATTTGTTTTTTTAAATCGTTGAAACGTCAGAATAGCGGCCGGCAATGTTTTGCCGACCTGTTAGAGCGGCCAGCAAAAACATTGCTGGCCGCTCCTTGAAACAGACCCGCAAAGTCGACTTTGCTCAAACAAGGTTGTCAAAATAATGACCACATTACATGCATTTTTGAGTAAAATGATATATTAGCGTACCTTCGCAGTAGGCGCATCATTCTCCTCGTCCGCAGTCTCCGTGGCGGACGAGTCATACTCGTCCCGCCGTGGTCTGCGCGGCGCCACCGCGTCGGTCCGCGGCGCGGGCGCGGGCGCGGGCGGCGCGGGCGACCCTCCGCTGGCCGTGTCCGTGTCCGCGGACGACAGCGCGCTGTCCTCGCTGGACGGCAGCGACGGACGGTCCGCCACTGATGTGTCTAGTTGAAGCTTTTTTCTGTTGATGATAAAATGACTGATTATCATACATCTTTACTTTTTTTTCATATAAAAACGAAAAATTTGTTTGGCAGGTTTTCACGGAAAAACTACTGAACGGATATAGATGAAATTCTGTAAACAGTTTATAATTTGAATAGATAGCATAAAAATATCCTATATGTTATTTTTTAACGTGGTAATTCATCAAGTGAGTCCTCCCACTCCAGGCAGGGCGAGAAGGACTGTCAGACTTTTACTGACTAAAATCCACGGTGTCCTTCAATAGTCCTTTATGTTCCGGAGTCACGGTAAGGAAATAATCCCGCGACCAATCCTATGTGTTAACATAGGATAATTTTTATTCTATCTGCCCGTGGAATAATATTCAAGATTTTTTCAAGTTTTAATACAGAATTAATATGATAGGTTACCAACAACTACTCAATTTTATTTATCTAATTAATACATTACTTTGAGAACTTGCTGACAACTTATCATCATAATTTATCGTTACATTCCCTTTCCAAGTTGTGTCTAGAATCACCCCTGCATCCCTATTCACCCCGGTACCTTTCACTCCTGGATTACTAAGAGGCCTCACTTACCTATAGGTGAAGTAGAAGGCCTTGAGACTGGCCGGTGTCCTCCCACTGACGGCCGCTATCCTGTCCCACGCGGTGCCGTGCTCCCGCAGGAGGGAGCGGAACCTCGCCGCCTCCTCCTCCGTGGGCTCGGGCGCGAGGCCTCCTTCCACCACCGTCTCTAACCTCCTCGTTATTCTCTTGAAGCAAGCTAAACAGCATTTGCTTAACTCACTGGGGATTTCTGTGGACAGAGATAAATATAAGATGTTAAATAAAAGTATTATTTACTAAAATTACTAACAATCAAAGTAAATATGAAGCTTATCAGTAAAAATGTTCAACTTTTTCGATCGCAATCTTTGATGTTTCCTTTTTTCATCTTGACAGTTTCGACAATGCATTAAAATCAATATCTGGGTGACCGAGCTTCGCTCGGTTTTTAAAATGTCTATATCTTGGGAACCGAGCTTTTCTCGAACCTGGGACCATAATCGATTTATGGTCCCAGGTTCGAGAAAAGCTCGGTCCTTGAGCCGAAAGCCCTAATCTGTAACTTTCATGAAAATCCTTGGAGCCGTTTCCGAGATCCTGATTATATATAAATAAATATACAAGAATTGCTCGTTTAAAGATACTATATATTAGATTAAACTTTAAAACACCAATTTACGATGACAACCAGAGGTCGCTAAACGGAAATAGTAGATATAATTAAACTATCGCAGTCCCAATACTGAGACGCAAGCCTCACCTTTGTAGGATAAGGATCCCACTGAGTCCTATTTCAATATTTGTGGTCCTTACTGATGAATATTAAAATTGTACAAACATTTTATGGATAATGCAATTTAGCATAAGGTATAACCCGGTTAATTGAAGAAAGGAATCTTAAATGGTGGCACTTATCGTGTTCTCTCGCTCGCACACAAGTGCCGTCTATACTCACTCCCGCGCGTAACGTAAGCAGAAAAATATAATAGTTTTGATGTCTTGACGCGCTCAGTGATCTTTTTAAGAATACATATTTACTCTAGTTTTCTGTTATTTTTCCGTTGTTACCTGTTGATTATTGTTGTTGAATTTTGTTTCATTTTTAGGTTAAGTTTGAAAAATTATTGTGATATATGATCCAGTCTTGTTTATATTATTTTTAATTTGAAAAAAAAATTGAATTTGAAATCTGCTGACTGTACTATCCTTCAACGCAAGTACAAGCCGCCATTTTAGATTCCTTTCTTCAATGAAACGGGTTTTACTTTAAAAATCTCTTTTCTAAACTATCTCAAAACAATTTAACTTACCAAACTCTTCCATAAGCGGCCTCTTGAGCTCTAACGACAAATCGTGCCACCGCGGCGGTAGATGCCTCAGTCGCTTGGCGCGCACCCGCGGCCCTGGACACGTGGGCACCGGACACCGCGTGTACCGCGACCTGACACATCTACAGTGACACGGTTCACATACCCTCGCACCTGGGAAGATAGAATTAACTAGTGTTAATTGATCATTGATCAAATCCGCACTGGGCCCGCGTGCTGGGATATAATAATATTATATAATATTCCACAACTATCACACAACGCCATCTAGTCCCAAGCTAAGCAGAGCTTGTGTTATGGGTACTAGACAACTGATAAACATACTTATATATTTCTAAATACATACATATTATAGATAAATCACACTCAGACAGAGAACAAATGATCGTGCTCATCACACAAACATTTGTCCTGGGTGGGAATCGAACCCACGACCTCCGGCATAGCAGTCAGGGTCACTAACCACTAGACTAACAGGCCAGTCATTATGGCCCACTCCCTCTCCCAGAGAGGAGGCCTGTGTCCCAGCAGTGGGAACATTATAGGCTGATGGATGGATCATAGATCAAAAGGAACACAAAAAAAAAACTGGTGAGAAAATATTGCAGTTATTGACCATTTACAGACGCAACGCGATTAGTCCGCGTTTTCTTAAACTTCGCTGTCTCACTGTTGGGCAAAGGCCTCCTAACTACTTACGAGCTCTTTTAAAACTTTACGGATATCACGTATCTATTAATGTAAAAAACCGGCCAAGTGCGTGTCGGGCCACGCACAGTGTAGGGTTCCGTAGTTGCCCATCAAAATACTTATGCAAACTAACTAAACTGATTCGCTGAATTTAATTTTAATAAAACCTTTTTAAAAAAAAAACAAACCGACGAAACATCGAACTGAAAAGCAAAAAATAAATTTTGAGGCGGCGCCAAACAAACTTATAACTATTTGAAGAGCAGAAAGGCTCGTTGTATAGCTTGTCGTGGTTGAATAGCTCGTCGTAGCTATTCGTTGTTTCTTTGGCGCCGCCTCAAAATTTATTTTTTGCTTTTCAGTTCGATGTTTCGTCGGTTTGTTTTTTTTTTTAAAAAGGTTTTATTTTTTACTTTTGAGTTTCCTATCGTGTCTGTAACTAAAAAAAAATTAAGATTATTTTTTAATATATATTTTTTTTTTTTTGTTAACTATTGACGACTTCCTACACCTGCTTTCTGTCTTCATTCTCAAACTCTCTCACTCTCTCTAACGACTGTCATACCCCAGCTACGTCTAAAGTTCTCATCAAGATGAGTGAAATGAGCCCAAATACGATATAGTTGCTGTTAACTGTTAAGGATCTCTTGCTACTGCCCTCTGTCACCATCCTCAGACCCTCGATGACAATTATACCCCAGCCAGGTATAAAGTTTTCATCAAGACTAGTGAAATGTGCCCAAACACGATAAAGGTGCTGTTAACTGTTGAGGACCTCTTGCCCCTGCTATCCGTCACCATCCTCAGACCCTCGATGGCAATGATGCCTCAGCTAGGTCTAAAGTTCTCATCAAGCTGAGTGAAATGAACCCAAACACGATATAGCTGTTGTTAACTGTTAAGGAACTCATGGGACTGACTTCACAAAATAACAGGGATCTGGAGTTGATCTGATGATGGTGATGCCATCATGTTATGTTCTCCACGTCTCTGCTATATAATAATGCCCTCAGAACTAAAACTGTTAACTTTATTTCAACAGAATCGGTTCATAATTGAAAATTCTGTAGGAAGATTGACAATTACTTCCTTTTTTTCTACCCTTAGAGGCCGATTTTAGTTTTGAAATTTAAATGGGACCAACTTTGAGATATACTCTTTCCAACAAAAAAAGAATTTTTGAAATCGGACCACGTCAGGAAAAGTTATGCGTGGTCATACATAAAAAAAAAAACAAATATACATGTCGAATTGAGAACCTCCTCCTTTTTTTTCGTCGGTTAAAAAGAGGAATTTTCAAAATTGGTCCAGGAGTCTTTGAGAAATCGGGGAAAATACATAAGAAAAAAGATTACGACGAATTTAAAACTTCCTCCTTTTTTTGAATTTAGTTAAAAATAGTTGACGATAAAAACCTACCCATCCCCAAAAAACATACCTATAAAAGCTGTAAAAATAAAGTTGACAAACTTACATTTGCAGTTGTCTCCGATACATTTTGTTTAAGAAAATATGATCTCCAAGTACATTTTATAAGTTGGTCGACTATTACTCGTAAAGTTGTAAAGTCTACTTAGTCATGATAATTTTCTTTTAAACTTCGTTATATATACTACTATTGTGAATTTTTTCACACCCCCAAACATAACCGTTTAGCTGGTAGAGGGGGGGGACACTCGAATCGAGCAAAATTTAGCACTTTAAAGCTTAATATTTCACAAACGAATTTTTTCATCAAAAAATTGTTAATGGAAACTATCATTATTTTTTAAAGGCCTATTTAATGATACCCCACACTAAGGGGTACGCGAGAAAAAAACAATCCTCACTTTACGTGTAAGTACTGGAGGTACCCTAAAAAAAATACTTTACGAGATTTTATTTTACCACTTTTTCGGCACAACAAATCCGTATATTTACACCAAATTACAGCTCTCTAGTACTGTGCGTCTCTGAGCTAAACTGCGGACAGACGGACGGACGGACGGACGGACGGACATGGCGAAACTATAAGGGTTCCTTGTTGACTACGGAACCCTAAAAAGAAACAAAATGCCCAAAGCAAAATAACCAATATAATGTCGGACTTTAAAAGAGACAGTGACCTCTGAGTTTGAGTTTGTTTCGGCTGTTTATTCTCAGAGAAGTCATGTACGAAACACCGGCCTCATCTAGTTTGTAAAAAGGCGATGTGTAAGTTTTTACAATAACCTACTTTCTCATTAAGGTAAGCGTCCACAGGTCCGCATCGCACGTATCGGACGTATCGTACGTAACGGATTTTAGTTTGCCTTGTATGAAAACTCATACAACTGCGTCCACTGATCCGCATCGTACGGAGGGCTCATCGGCAATGACTTAATGCGTACCGATCACGTCATACGAAATGCCGATCAGTGGAAGCGATGAAGGTGGCATCGGCAATCCGATTGCTGATACTCGCGTCGGCAATCCGATCGCTGCCGATACAGAAATCCGTTTGATGCGATGCGTCAGATACGTACGATGCCGACCTGTGGACGCTTACCTTTAATCATTACATTTCGACTACAGAGAGAGAGAGAAAGGTACCACACTCACCAACAGCCTCCTCCTTCAAGCCATAGTGTATCGCTCTTGACCTGGACACAGTCCGCGTCGCCCCAGACATGTTGCACACCGCACAGTTGGACGATGTCGTCGTGATTGTCGTCGTCGTCAGCGTTGTCGTCGATGACGGCGTGCCGATGCGTTCTGTTACCGCTGTTGGACAAATATTTCATTGGTAAAAAATCATTTTCCCACAACTGGGATATAGGTTTGTTCTTTATGGAAGAGAGTGGGCTTCAAACCACCATGCGGACCCAGTGCAGTCTAATATGATAAGTGTTATGCGCTATTACCTCTTTAGATTTAAGGATATGTACCTACTTATATATCAACACATAATCACTTATTCATATTTCACCATATTTGGCGCAAGTTAGGGAGACATACATAACAAAAAATAGTGCATTATGTATCCAATTCTCCATATGCAGCATACAGTTAGAATGCCGATGTTCTTCTAAACAATGCATTCTCGAAATTTCATCTACAAAACTCACAACCAAATCAAATAACTTCAAAATCAAAACACCTAAACAGTTCAGCGTAACAAACAACAAAACGAAAATCTAGTTTCCATATAGTTCATTATTCAAGCGTTAGTTGCATATTAACAAGATTATTCAGAACAGTGAGAGAGATGATCCGTAAATCACGTAGCGACTGAGCCAGCTAGTCGTGCAATATTCAGCGAGGCCCACGTTGGGCGCCAATTTGTAGCGGCCCAGCGAAAGCAGATTAGCGCCAATTTAGTTCCGATACCGATGTACGGCGCTGTTTGTTTAATTATTTATCGCTGTTTGTTATACAAATTGAATTATTGCGCGTCATACATGCGTGTTGTTTGTTTGAATTAATATGTGCATTTATTATTTAGTTTTGTTCCGTTGGCGAAAGCAATTTATTAAATTCGACGTGGATTTTTATTTATTTTAAAACCCTTTCATAATCCTATTGCAATTGCCGCTAGTCTAAATACAAAATCCAACAGAGTTCAGACAACAAACAAATAGTTTGCCGGGTAGAAGTCGAGCTTCAGCAAAGGCGCGCTAAACTGCATCGGCGCAAGTTAAATAATTAACTATTATACGAACAGATTTGAGCTCGTAGTTAATAACTCTCTAACTGCTGTGTAATTAGGTTTATGCACTTCGGCCGAGATCATAGAGTAGGATATTCTCGGATATGATTTCCATTTATTTCAATCAAGATTCATAACCAATGAAATAGTTTAGTGTCTTTTGTCAAACATTTCCTACCAAACGCACATACAAACGTCTCTATCGTCTTGTCTCAAATATGTTCTAGACACTCGAGAGCGTGTCAGAGCACTATAAGATTCTATCATTATCTTAATATAAGATTCTATCATAGCTTTTCTTCAATTCTTTATCAGCCGTCACTGTATTGTTCACTTCCTTTTCTTCTGCTAAATTACCCAATTTTCTTTCCAATACTATCCTCACACCCAAATATAAAACTTTAATCACAAAACATCTTCCATCTTACTCTAAATAATCTACATAGTCAGCATTTCGTTTGTCTGTAGCTCAGTGGCTCTGAGTGCTAATTAGCGTCTGCAATCCCAGAGCAAACGACGGCGTTTGTCTTACAGATACCAGACTATTACTGAGAGAACATGCCAAAGATAAACTGTGTGCTGGAAACGAACCCACCTCTTTGAAGGAGTAGAGTATGATATTGTTACATATTATTACTTAGTTTTTTGGGTAGTCTGAGTAAAATGATGAATTTACTAAAGAAAGTAAATTCAATATTTCATGAATTAAAATGTTTGTGGAAATAGTGATGAAATACCCTCATTTTCTGAAAATCAAACTTTAAAGCTTTGAAGTCTGTTCCAGTTTTATTATCCGTGCGGAGCACTGTCGATTAATCCCACCAATTACTGATATTTACACAAGCGCTAATTGGATCACGATTCAACGTTTTATTCAATTCCAAAGCTTATACAGCGTTTTGATGAAATGGCGCCCAACTGGGACTAACCGAATGATCCGTTTCATCTAACATAAATATCGATTATTGCAAAGAATTTATGAATATCGATTTTCTATCGTTAGTTGAAAAACAACACAAAAACTCGATACTGTTTCGAAAAGTTTTCTAATCGATAAAGAAATTGGCGCCCAAACAGGGACTCACGATAAAAATATAAATCTACCTCTCTATTCACAAGTACATAATCAAACAACGAACACGAGTGTGCACACAATTTCCCTACACTTCAGATCCCACGGGTGGGCAAGCTGTGGAGCGGGATGTCACCTCTATTTGCGCACCGATGTTCAGCCAAGCGCGAGAATTTAACGAGACCGGCTATCTGTGTTTATTTACCGCGCAAACAGCCGCAGACATTTTGTAGATTAAATGCCTCCTGTATGCTGAACGTGTGTTGATTTTATTATACAATTTGTCATGTTTCTTTTTGATATTATAAAAAGCATCCATTTGAAATCAAAAATAAATAAGTTATACATATTTGATTTCTAATTACAAATTAGTTTTCGCAAATTGTAAAAATAGTTTTTAGTTTTAATACTGTTAGTAGGAGGGTAGTTGTATTAATTTTCACTTTATTACTAGTTGTATAATCCAAGTAATTACAGAAATGATTGGTGTGAAGACAAAGTGGAGTTTGGATGTAACATTTAATCTGTTAATCTTACAAAAGGCACGTCGGTCCCGCATGCCCGATGCTCGATTTACAATTCTGTGTGTGGTGAGTTGGTCGGGTTTACGTTGTCAACCAAGCGAAGGATTATGGTTGTCATCCACTAATGTTGTGCGGATTAACTTATGTGCCGATAGTCATTGCGAGATTAAGAATAATGTAATGAGATATTTGCAGGGTGTTGTTAATTTAATATTAGATTTTAGAGTAATTTTGGTATCAAGGTATTTGTAATTGGCTGATATAACACGCATTTTCTATCATCATCATTTTTCTGCCCTTATCCCATTTTACTTGTGGTCGGCGCAACACGTTTTTTCCTTCCATTCTCCCCTATCAGACGTCACAGTATCATTTACTCCTTTTTCATTCATATCATTCCTTACACAATCCATCCAGCTTATCTTTGGCCTTCCTCTTCCTCTCCATCCACCGTTTATCATACTCTTGTACGAAAAAAAAAGTAATACGACATAGCCAAAAATAAAAACCCGAAATTAATATTACAGAACCATTTTTTTAATTTACTCTACAGTTGACTAGAAGACAAATACAAAGGTTTTTTCTCAATAAAAAGGTTTTTTATCACAGTCTACAAAGCGATAAAGCATCATTGAAATTAAAGCCAACGGGGGTCACTGGGGAATCCCGCATTTTTAAACGGACTCCCCCTCAGGTAAGACGAGGGATGACAATGTATGGAGGAGTACTTCTTTACAAAACTAGCTTTTGTCCGTACTTTAATTCGTATACGTGCCCAAAATTTCAATGATTATTCTAGAAATCATAGTTAAATCAAACTCTAATTTTATTGATTGACATTGTAATTTCTTAACGAAATGGTCGATCTAAACATATTTTTATTAGTAGGTAAATTAAAAAAATCACACTATGTTGGAGGTTCCTCGCGAAGAAACCATTTATAAGACAATTATAAATGAAACAAGCGAAATAATGTACTCACAGTTAAAATTTTGACATAAATAATTAATCATAGAGGGTCAAAGCCTGCTGGGGTCGCGGAACTGTCTTAAAGGTAACTGTGACCCTAGAACGTAAAGGACTACTGAAGGAACACTGTGGATTTTAGTCAGTACAAATCTGACAGTAAGATTGAGACTCATTGTAAAATAATATTCCCACTTTAAACAAAAATTTATATTTACACTGGCAAATGAAAAAAATAATAACTTAGTAATATAAGTCAGTGAATATTTTTGAAAAGATGACGTTTTACAAAGTCAATGACGGTGTCAGGGGACAAGTAAGTGGATTAACTGTTTGTAAAGTCACAGACACTCGGCTTGTAGTCGTTACTGTCCGGGGAGCGTCGCAGAATACGCTTCATATTTCACTCTATGTAAATAATACTCCCAAAAGATAGGAAAGGGATTGGAA
This sequence comes from Agrotis segetum, assembly GCA_036375495.1. NCBI lineage: Eukaryota > Metazoa > Arthropoda > Insecta > Lepidoptera > Noctuidae > Agrotis > Agrotis segetum. The sequence continues at coordinate 9,121,039 of JAQSVV010000039.1, forward strand.
TGTGGTGAAATTTTACTAATATTCGGGTAGAAAAAAACTTAGATGATTTGTTTAAATCATTTAACCTAACCATTACCATTAAAAAGACGAATAAAATTCATCAACTCACAAAGAAAAATTATAGAGGGATTTATTTAATCTGCTTCAAAAAAAACCCCGATAAGATTGAAATTCTTGCTCTTCGTCCCTTAAATGTTCTATTCGTAAAGTGTTTAAATTAAAATGATTCTTTCCCGAAACTGTAATTTTTATCTCATAAGCCATATAAATTTCCTAATAAGAAGTCAATTCACAACTTCCTATAAAGGTTCCATCCCAAAAATCAAACTTGTAAACCGAAACTTGAACGCTACAGACGTGAATATAAAGAGGGTCTCTACCGGGCGGCTCGCAGTCGGCGAGCGACCGCGGCCGAGCATGTTGTCTCTGTACCGCGCGTGGCTGGGGCCCAGTCCCTGTGTGGCGCGCCCGGCGCCGCCCCCGGGGGCACACCGCCCCGTACCACGCCGAGCTAGAGTCCCATCACCACCCGCTTCACCACCACCGCCATCACCATCATCGACAACATCCAGCGAGTTGGATGTCGAGCGCATCGAAGCTCCGGAACCGCCAAAACGTCAAAGCAACACAGTACTCGACATAGCATCGTGTGATGGACCTGTGCAGTTCACGAGGATCCTCAACGTGGCTTGGCGGGAGAACTCACCGGAGCGATCCTGGCCGTGCCGACACCGCAAGTCTCAGACCCGAACGACCCTGCACTACTACCCGTGTAAAACCTGCGGCTCCAAGTTCCCTTCGTATTACTTCGTGCACAAGCATCGTAAACGCTGCCATGCTGAGGAGACCATCGGGGAGGCAGAACCCGAACCTTCCACCTCCACCGCCAAGTGAATGCCGTGTCGTAGTGAATTCGTACATATCAGTATTATTGAGTGATCTCAGCGAGCTTACGATGTTGCTTACAACGTGTTTCGGTTTAAATGTACTATTGTTATAATAAATGTTTAAAGGTACGTTCGTGTTTTATTTAATACTCCCGAATGGACTGAAGTTTTTGAAAAGATAAAGTTTGTAATTAAAGCATGAATGTGAAACTGTGACATGCCGAAATTATTTTATGTGACGAAAGTTTTACTTTACAACGTTTTAAGTTGTATAAAAGTTTTGGAAAGAGATTTGTAAATAAAACTAAGCAATAAATTTCTATAATGAAAGTGTCCGCAACTAATTAATTAAAATCGAATGAAATCCTATACATAGATGACTGTAAAGTTGCAGTTCAAATAATCAAATTAAAACTTCTCCCACTTGAAATAAATCGTAGTTGTAAATTGTTGAAGACAGAACTTGCTACAGGTGTTCGCACTGAAATATGACAACAAAAGCTTTACGAATATATCACCGTCCAACATACTTCCACTGCTGAACACAGATATCATGGTCAAACAGTCATAGAAATTTATGTGCTATTTACTTTAAGTTTTTGTTGAAAACTCATCAAATGAGTCTTCCCGCCCTGAGAAGAGAGGAAGGCACAGATTCGACTGACTAAATTCATCCCGTTCCTTCTGTGTAGAGCTGCGGTGTCCGCGACCCCTGGACTTTGACTCTATAGGAACTCCGTTACTTTCACCATCTAACTTAGCATTGAAGCTAGCAAAAAAATAATTACACAACAAAATCTTCTTAACATAGAACTAAAAACACACCTCAAAGATCTTCAGACAAATAAAAAATCCATGAAATCTCATAGTGTGCAATTAGAGTGGCAGCGGGACGGGTAGCGGAATCCGCTGGCGGGTATCGCAGACACATAGTTTTTGACTAAGGTGCACCAAGTGCGTTCGGGGCGGTTTGAGAGGAAATCTAGTCTGTTTCGTTACCCGCTACCCGCTTCCGCTCCCCGCGCCTCTGTAATTGCACACTTAAAACGACCTTAAAAAACACGAAAAAATCTCCAAAAATAAAACTCACCAGCTTCTGGCGTGGGTGGAGGCTGTGTCGGCGTGGGTGGCTGCGCGGGCTGCGGCGTGGGCGGCGCGCTGCCGCTGCCGCTGCTGGCGCTGTTGCTGCCGCTGCCACCGGCGCTACCCGTCGACATGGCAGGTGCTGTTAGCGTGGCCGCTGCCACCGCTGCCGTCGACGTTATGCAGGTGACCGGGGATGATGTTGGTGCCACGCTTGTTGGCGCGCTTATTGGTGTCTGTGGAGTTATCTGTGATTAGGACTTAGTGTAAGCAATATACATAGTTTGACAATTGTTTGTCAAGATTTTTAAAGTAGGCTTAAGGGCATCACACACAGCAGCTATAATGTAAAGATGTAACTTATAGCACAATACATTTCAACACATCTTTCCATAGAGATTCGAAGATGTAAAAATATACATTATAGCTGCAGTGCGTGGTCTCCTGACGATTTCTATGGAAAGGTGTAATGAGATGTAACGTGCTAAAATGTACATCTTTACATTATAGCTGCTGTGTGTGAAGCTCTTTAGACATTTATCTACTACTAACTATTTAGAATATATTTAGGAATAATAGGTATTAAAATATCTTGGAAGATAGTACAGTGGTTAACGTAGAAGACATAAACTATTATCAATTCACGTCATTAACACTGAGGTCACGATTAACACGTTAAGATTTAATCTTTAGTAATTTCTCCCAGACAGTCTTAGAAACAGGAGTAGGTACAATAATTTGTGCGTTTATTTGGGAAAAAATCTTCGTTTGCTAGTCTTTTTCTGGTCATTGGTGGGTCAGATGCCTTACCCTAATTTCCAGATTTTTGAATGACCATAATAGAACCAATGGGTGCTACACCGTCATGTTTGACGTGACAATAGCTGTCTTCAGGAACAAACTTATTATGAATCAACAACGACAATAATGCGGACGCTGAAATGTTAAGGTGTGCGTCCACAGGTCGGCATCGCACGTATCGGACGTATCGTACGTAACGGATTTTAGTTTACCTTGTATGAAAACTCATACAACTGCGTCCACTGATCCGCATCGTACGGACGGCTCATCGGCAATGCCTTAATGCGATGCGTACTGATGACGTCATACGGAATGCCGGTCAGTGGAAGCGATGAAGGTGGCATCGGCAATCCGATTGCTGATACTCGCGTCGGCAATCCGATCGCTGCCGACACAGAAATCCGTTTGATGCGATGCGTCCGGTACGTACGATGCCGACCTGTGGACGCTTACCATTAGCCACCGACGGCGACGTTACGGCTGACTTGACGATCATCATCAGCCTACAGCAATCCTGGACATAGGAGTCACTAATCATCGATACTCTGATCACCGGCAAGTCTGACGTGACCATATCTAGCTGTCTTCAAGACCCAACTTACCGAAACTGGAGTGATGGTAAGCGTAACATCGGCAACTGTAGTCGGTGGTAGAGGCACGTCTACCGCGGGCGGCGTGGGCGCTGCCGCTGGACTGTTCGCCACCGACATCGGTATGGGTGTTGACGTGACCGGCGCGGGCGGCGCCGACGACGCCGGTGGAGGTGAGGGCGGTAAGGGCGGTGTTCTTGTTAACTCCGACCTGGGGACAAAGAAAGAAGAATTAAGTTTAAAATAGAATATGGAATATAAGATATGGCCTTCAAAAGTCTTCCACTTTTGAAGGACACATCTTGGCTTCACAGCTGTGTCCGATCTCTTTCACTTTTTACAAACAAAACGTGTGTGATGCAACTATAATCATGGTCATATAGTTGATCCACACAGTAGAGAAATAATGACGTATAGTCCGCGTCTCAATGTAGTTCCCTTGGAGAGACTTCCGAAAGTTATATGGGTAACCAATACGATGGACCTTATAGGTTCCCATTGATATAAGACCTAAAAGCAGAACAATCGGAATGTTGATTACAGCAGGTTCGTGTTATATGAGTAGATAAGATGAAAAAATATAAAACGTCTAAAAAAATTCTAGTCGTCATTATTTTCATGGTATAAAAACATGTAACTAAATAAAATAAAAATTAGAAACCACATAATTCGGAGACATGTGACATCAACCAACCCACAATGGGTTCGAAAGATATATTATTTATTATTTCATTAACACATAAAATTGCTATTACAGGTAATACCCATAATACCCATTATAGCCCAGTCCCTCTCACAGAGAGGAGGCCTGTGTCCCAGCAGTGGGAACATTACAGGCTGAGTATGCTATGACCACATTAAAGCCTCCCAATAACTCTTGAACCCCAAAAATGAGCCCAGCATTAATTATTATAATCATAAATCGTGATTTAAACTACCCGCTAATTACATAAGCAAAACACAATCAGTACTACGTAGGCCGAGCGGGTGCATCGGGGAGTTATGGCAAACATAATTAGCTCAATTCGCCTCTCTTTTAATTACCAGCGGTTACCCCGCGGCGCAGGGGTGATAGGGGAGGCGGGGGCGCTTGTGACCGATGTACGGGGATGAAGAATTCAATTAATCGGTTAGTTTGGAGGATAAACGGATTTATTTTGCGATTGTTGTTTGTGTATTAACCCAATACTCCATTTATGATAATCATTGAATGAGATCAAAGAAAGAAAGTATTGTGTGTTTAAGTGTCATTAAAAAAAGCCTGAAAACAAGACAAAGTAATATAATAAATTGAATAGTTTTTTTTTTAATGCTAAAAAGCCCCAGCTCAGCATAATGTCAGATGGTGCCACTAAGTGTTCTATCCTCACGCTGATTTTCATCTGTAGCCCACTCCCGATCAACTAAGACAATATGTCTGTACTATTCAGATATACTCAGAACTTGTTCTGAAAATCAGCAGTCATAAACTACAAAGAATCAATTCTTTAGATTTGTGCAGAGAATTTACAACCTCAAATAAAATTCATGACAACAAATCAGTCAAAAGTAATTTTGGAAATGTTAAGTTATAAGAAATTATATGAGATTGGCACCAAACCATGTGTTTAGTACTTCATAGTTATAATTCTGGAATAAATCAATCGTTTATTTGAATTATGTATCCAAAATAAAACATCCTTTACCAAAAAAATACTACATAGCTCAAACATTGACACGAACACACAACTTTCAAACTACACTATAAAAAAAGTATCGCGTAAAACGCCAACGTTTCACAGCCTAAAAAATTCTACGAAAAAATCTGACGCCGCGAAAAACAAGCGAGTCTGACACTTACGAACAAGGTTCGTAGTTATTTGAACATCATTAAAATTTGCCCAATTAATACCAGCTGGGGTGGTAATTATCCGCGGGCGAGCGGCGCACCCCGTCGAACAAACAACGACTGAACGTGGGTAAACCTGACAATCAAATTAATCTCATCCCTTTGCTGAAATAGTACAGACAACCACACGTACATATTCGGTGCGTTTAGCCGATACAAAATCTAAATATTAAAAAAAATATGCTGAGTAGCATAATCTGAGACGGCTGTTAAAATGCTTCGCTCTCGTCTGAAATCAGCATAGTTTCAGCCGATAAAGTCATCATAGCTGACTGTTTAGCATTTCTGTCCAGATTTTGTATCGGCTAAACGCACCCACCGTGAAAATGGGCAGGCCACATCGCTCATAGAACTGACAACCGATGGGGAAGAAAAGTTCTCGAGTGGCGACCACGGACCGGAAAACGCAGCGTAGGGTCGTGAGGGTCGCGGGCAGCCGATGGATGCAAGTGGCGAAGTGTCGTTCGGCGTGGCGGTCTAAGGGGGAGGCCTATGTTCAGCAGTGGATGTCCTCCGGCTGATGATGATGATGATGATGAAACGCACCCATTGTTAGCAATTTTTCATTTATTGCGTAACGAAAATTTACCCTTTTCTGGGATCTTCAAATGACTCCCGCTTTGGAACACTCCATCGTATTCCTTCAATAGCCCTTTAAGTGTCTGGGTCACGGTTTTCCGTTTGGGCAGTTCCGCGACCACGGTTAAACTTAACCCTTCATTGACTACATGGGGTGTTACGGTGTTATAACCCCAAACGTATCTTTGAAGATTTGGCACTGCAGTTCAAATTACCTTAATTAAAAACGCGTTCCTTACAGTAAAGAAATAGCATAATCGTAGTTTTAATTGATTTCTGGATGTCACACGTCCTAAGTTACCGTTTTATCACGGCGAATTATGGCTTAAGAGCAAATTTCACCGATGAAACTAAACGCTATCAAAATGTCCAATCTGGTTATTTCTCATGTACGCATATTCTATTTTTTTATTCCGTGTATTTGTAGAAGGATTTATGACGCATGCTTTGCGCTCGAATGAACGCAAAGCGATGCACGAATTTGAATGCAAAAAATATATCCAATCGTCAAAATTTTTGTTTTTTTTATTTTTCAGTTGAAATTTTACGTCCATGAACGCTTCCACAGTTTTTTAACATGGAAATTGACATTTTTTGTCGCATATAAATATGAATATACTTTAAAAACTAACTAATAAACGATAAATAAAACAAAATGGGAAAAGAGATGTTGACGTAATATTTCACAGTAGATATCTATCATGTCGATAAACAAACATGACCAAATCAAACGATTGCCGAAACCGCGGTTTTTTTTTCCACCGCGCTCTTCCCTCATATTTAGCTTTCTCGATTGGTAGATGCTTTTAATTAAGGCAATTAGAAAGATGGGTCGGCCCTGTGTTTGCGTAAAAATCTAAACAAACCGCGCCGGGAGAAATGGTGGCGGTAGTGATGTACTGTTGATATCGATAGCGGTGATTTAGAAAAGGAGTTGAGGGATTTGTCGATAAAATTGATGAGTAGTTGAAGATATTTTTTAAACTGTCATTTTGCAAAGTTTTATAGAATGTATGTTTAGAAATATTTATAAAAAACAAAAGTGAATAATATTTTCAAGAGCTACCTAAAATCATTGCAAAGACCATAACATTTCACTTTACTTTTGTGCAAAATTAAAATCAATAAATTACATATTATCAACACTATCCGCTTTTCAATATTGCTGAATCCACCCAGAATCACGCCTCAATCAAAGATACATCATTAAATACATCGAAATATTTTAACCGAATAATCCCCAATCACCTACTTAAAAGTTTATCGATAATCGAGTTACGTCACGTATGCTGATTGAGCCCGCCATGATTCCCGCGGGAGACTTGCGCAAATAATCACCGGAGTGATTGTCAACACACAACACACGCCCATTATTATTACATATTTCTCTTTTATTACTTCTGCGAAAATCCCCTTATGAGTGGTCGATCTACCAGTTGAGATTCAGAGGAAAATGTCATCAAGTGAAGGAAATATTTAAAAGTTAAAGTTACTCGTATAATGATTACCGTATTTTTTTTGGGTTTCCGTAAAAATTATCAACACAGCTCTCACTGATAAATTGTGTCCAAAAGTACGTACTTTAATTTAAACCTTTCTAACGCCTTCAGGCTTCCAATTTAGCTGGCTTATAATCTAATTGATTTTCAATAGCCTAAGTTATTTAATAGTCCATTTCTCGGAGCCAACTTTGCCTAACTCTAAGACCTGAATAAAGACCTACGCAAAGTGCCATAAAAACCCTGAAAACTTCTAATGAACCCGCTTTAAAACTTCCAACTTCCAGTCAACGAGAGCCAATAAAATAAATCTGCCAAGTTCCTACCGATTGAAATAAAAATACATGAATTTTAAACGATTAATCTGGTCGATGAAAAATTGACTTATTCTCATTGTCTGAAGCTCATAAAAGTGAGTGGTCGTGCAAACATACGTCCACAGGGACGAACTTGGTGGGGGCCGCCCTGAGAGAGGATGATGACTTATTAATGAAGGAGTTTGGAAGTTTCTGGATGTTCTGGGCCTTGTTAAGCGGATTAGGACCTCGAAAACTGATCCTTAAGACTTTGTCTAGCTTTATGGGAGATTTAGGTAACAAGGGCTCTAAAATTGATTTTAATTTAGCTGAAAAACTTGGTTCCAGCAATTCAATTCGTTGTTGCTGGGGAGTTTGTTGACTCAGCTTCATTCGGTTAGAATGGAAGCTGACCCCAAGTTGGGAGAAAGTGTGTGATGGTAATGAGCTGAGCGGTCCGTTTCGTGGAAGAATATTTCTAGGACGTAACGAAAGTTTTCTGTTTTGATCTCGTTTTGTTTTTGTGGCCCGAAAAGTTCCGAATTAAATAATTATCACCCTTTTTTGAGTAAACGTCTGTTCACAAGATTTTTTAAATTGGATGTGATAGAATCGATGAAAAGATTTCTACATTTTTCTCATAAACTCCGGTAATTCTTCCATCTTATTCCGGTCCTGTAGTCTAGGGTAGAGACGAGGGTAGTTTGCGAACCTCTGCTTAAACAATACGTCTTTTTGGAAATAATTTTGGAACCATTTTATGAAAATTAGATTTGGGAATTAAGTAACTGAACAAAATTGAATTTTTGATGGAACTATCAAAAATTCAATTTCTAAAAGTTGTTTACTATTACGATAATATTATTTCTTGGAAGACAAAAGGAACAGTTTTGAGAATTACTTAGTAAAAGCTAGAATATGTTTACATAATCGGTATCATAAAAATGTATTGTAAAAATGTTTGCTCGATGTTCAGAAACAGTAATTTATTTCAGTGACTACATTTCTTGAGACAGATCTTTTGAAAGAAGCAACAATTGCAGTAGCATACGTCAGCTATAGATTTGCAGTTTACATGAATAGTGACGAGCAATAGTACCTAATATCTAGTTGACCGAGCTTCCCTCGGTTTTTAAAATGTCTATATCTTGAGAACCGAGCTATTCTCGACCTTGATAAATCGATTCCTTGAGCCGAAAAACCCCTAATCTGTAACTTTCATGAAAATCCTTGGAGCCGTTTCCGAGATCCTGATTATATATAAATAAATATACAAGAATTGCTCGTTTAAAGATATTAGATTAGATGTATAAACTAAGCAGTATTCAAAAGCGATGTTCTGCTACCATGTTGATAAAACTTTTGCCTTTTCATTAGACATTCTATTTTGGAAGCCAAACTATTACGAAATAGGTCTTATTTCAAAGTGGAAACCAGTATTTCACGACTAAATTGCGTTTGAATTGTGTTAAGTGTATACATGTTATTGCTCGTGACTGTACACCATTTTCAATTCCTATTTGTTAGAAATCTTACCAATCTAATCGACACTTTGTCTCTTTCAAAGATTCAAACCGTAGCCCTATCTTTACGGTGAAAAAAGCTAGCCTTAAAAATTGGTTTCCATGCCGAAAAGCAAGACCTGAAGATCACAAGCTCTGCCATATAACGGTACTTTTCTACAAGCTAAGCAAACACTCCTGAAGACAACGGAGCTAAACTCCTAACTCATCCACTCAGGAACACATTACATCCTCGAATTACAAACAAGGAAAAAACCCCGCCAGTGAAGAAACGCGGAAAAAAACTCAGCCGCCATCTCCACAGCTATTGGTGAATAATTCATTGGACGGCAGCCGCTCAATGTTGACACGGTGTAATTAAAAAGCCCGGCCCGACTCCACGGAATCGTATAAAATCTCTCTCTGTATAGATATTGAAGGAAAAATTATGATGGTTCGTGTTCGTGGTGCTTTTTTTTTAGTCTTTGTACTACGTACTGTGTACCAGTTTTGTCTATGGATGTTCTTTGTTTGGTGTAGTTGAACAATTATTATTTTTTTCACCTTAAATCATACAGCTTGGCAAAAAACAGTAGAAAACCGGAAGTCGCCACTGCTGTGCTCTCGCTACCAGCACTTTGAATGATTTTATTTTATTTTATTTGTTTTAAATGATTACGTTAGTTTTATGGCACAATAATAAATTTAACAAACCTGCGTCTTTTATTACAACAAATATCAAAGATTTTAAAACTTTGTCAGCAAACAAAAAGATTAGTTCCGTTTCAAGACGTTCTGGCCAAGCTGTAATTATGTAAGTAAAATGATATATCACGACACGATGTCGGCGATAGAACCAACCTAAAGGTTTCTGAGAAAGCTACAGATGCTACGCTTCAAAACACAATTAATTAATTCTATCACAAAAATTACGTTACCATTTCAATTAAACACAAAATAAATATGCTAATTTGATATGAATAATCAGATTTATTGTAGAAATGTAGGCTTTCAAAGAGAAGTAAATCAAATAAGCACTTGCTGTGCTTATCACTCGTGATATTTGCATAAATTTTAGAACTAATGCGTTCTAGGAAGCGGCGTTTACAACGCAAACGTTATAGCGATAGATAGGTTATTACATTATTTTACTATTTACCTATGATAATTTTATTCATAATCGATTTTCCTAGTATTTTAATAGTATCCCCAAATGTTTATCGTATATTTTTGGCGAATACTATCAGTTGATATGGTCAAAGGTGTGTCCATGGCGATTTGATTATTTGAACACAACTTAAAACTTACTTGCTCCACAAAAAATATCTTGTATGCAGGTATAAATGTACATCGTTTCCTTGGGGCCACACTAACGGCATTTTCCGTTAATTTCCACGACGTCTATAAACGCGATAATGGGGTTGGCAACGCAAAGATATTGTAGATGGCGCCACCATAGAGTAGTCCTAATCCGACCAATGACGTAGTACTATTTTGAAGTACCTTTAAGATTTGAACCAATGACGATGCTTGGACCAAGCTATACTAGCGCCATTAGTTCCCCAGTTGCCATCCCCATTGAGAGTGTTTCACGTTAAGGGGGATGCTCCAACCAGCCCGCGAAATTCAAATTTTTTTACGTTTTTTGCAATTTGCAGGCCAGTGACATGTTGTAACTTTATAAATATTTGTGTTGCGCAAATAACAAGTATAATTTTAAATATAAAAATTGTCAAAAAATTCGCACCATCAGCTCTCACATAGAAAAGGTGCATCGTAGTTAGATTTCGGAGATTTTAACATGATGCACCTTTTCTATGTGAGAGCTGATGGAGCGAGTTTTTTGATATTTTTATATTTAAAATTATACTTGTTATTTGCGCAACACAAATATTTATAAAGTTACAACATGTCACTGGCCTGCAAATTGCAAAAAACGTAAAAAAATTTGAATTTCGCGGGCTACATCGAAGCAATCACCTTAAGGTGATTGCTTCGATGTAGCCCGCGAAATTCAAATTGCAAAAAACGTAAAAAAATTTGAATTTCGCGGGCTACATCGAAGCAATCACCTTAAGGTGATTGCTTCGATGTAGCCCGCGAAATTCAAATTTTTTTACGTTTTTGCAATTTGCAGGCCAGTGACTTGTTGTAACTTTATAAATATTTGTGTTGCGCAAATAACAAGTATAATTTTAAATATAAAAATTGTCAAAAAATTCGCTCCATCAGCTCTCACATAGAAAAGGTGCATCGTAGTTAGATTTCGGAGATTTTAACATGATGCACCTTTTCTATGTGAGAGCTGATGGAGCGAGTTTTTTGATATTTTTTATATTTAAAATTATACTTGTTATTTGCGCAACACAAATGTTTATAAAGTTACAACATGTTACTGGCCTGCAAATTGCAAAAAACGTAAAAAAAATTGAATTTCGCGGGCTGGTTGGAGCATCCCCCTTAATGTGTTTTTAAAGAAAAATTTAATAGAGATGCTGGAATATGGAAGAAGATGGGAAATAATGTATCTATTTATTTATTTATTAGATAGATAGATACATTATTTCATCATCGTATCAGGTACTGTTGCTACAAAAAGGAGCATTACTCCATAAAATGATAAGAGCCTGTAGCCAGACGGCAAGCGACAATCGTTAACGTTCAGCAGTCGCTAATACATTTTCAACTTTATACCCCATCACATAAAATTGAAAATCTAGTAAAGACTGCTGAGCGATAGCGAACAAAACAAACGAAAAAAATCTGTAATCTTTGATAGATTTTCAAGTTTATGCGATTGGGTATAAAGTTGAAAACGTATTAGCGACTGCTAAACGTTAGCGAATGTCGCTTGCCATTTGGTTACAGGGCAAGGTGTTTGTGGTAGATCAAAACAATAAAATAAAGATGGTCAATACACAGTTACTATGAACAGCGCCGTTAAGGCCCCTCGCCCACGGGCGATTTTTTGTAGCGATGCAGTCGCGATGCTGTCGCGCGTAGCATCGATACAGACGCGATGCTGTCGCTAGCTGTGTGCCCTCGCCCACGGGACCAGATTCAGTCGCGATGCAAACGCGCCGCTCTAATCGCGACACTCCCTCCCCCCTCCAACCTCTCTACCGATGTCGTCCCACGCGGTCGCGCGTTTGTATCGATACAATCGCGATGCAGTAGCGCGTTGCAAATGCGACTAACTCGCGTTAGAAGCGATGCTGTAGCGCGTTCGCTAAACGCGCTACAGCATCGCTGCAAAAAGTCGCCGTGGGCGAGGGGCCTAAAGGCTAAAGTTATTATTACATGCACAGGATCGGCATCACATTAACCCAGTTTTACTATCCGAGACATCACTTATAAAGTGCTTATAATCATTGTTGTCATCACCTATTTATTTTAGCGTGCTAAAATCATCAAATGGGTCCTCCCTCCCTGGGCAAGGCAGGAGGGACTGTCAGATTTGTACTGACTAAAGTCCACGGTGTCCTTCAATAGCCCTTTACTTTCCGGCAGGCTTTGGCCCTCTAAGGGGGCTTTATATTGTAGTCATCACTTGCCCGGCTTTCACATTAGAAGATCACTGTGACGACATGAAAATAGAATTTCGTTCGGTCTTCATCTACTATATAGAAATAAGTTATGGTTTGACCTTTAAAAGTAATATACAGAAGCTAGAAGCAATTCAAATTAGATTTTTAAAATTATTAGTAAACAAGAAAACCAAAAACAGTTGTAAAGGAGACTATTATAAGTTATTCAAAATCTGTAAAATTCTACCAGTTAGCCTTAAACATAAATACATCCTATTGGTCAATAGCCATGACAGTCGAGACAGTAACTCATTGGTTTATAGTGGGTATACAACCAGGTCGATGACAGCGGGTAAATATGATGTACCTAGGGTTTGTAACTACTATGGTGATAGAACATTAAGAAAACGTATTCCCTATCTACTAAATACTTTGCCTGTTGTCATCAGACAACAAGACAATAAACAAAAATTTGCACGCCAGCTTAAGAAACATTTATTGGATACATTATAAAAATGTTGGTACGATATCGTGTCGTTACCGTGACCACCGATATCGTCGTGAATCTCGAAAACTCGAGATGGCGATGTTAGCCCGTTGAAGTGAAGATAAGTTCAATTTAAAAAAGATTTTAAAAAAAACTGTATTTAAAGTACTTACCTAGGTGGCTGCGCAGGCGCTGCGGTCGGAATAGGTATACACGTGACGGGGTCGTTGACCTGCTGCATACCCTCCTCCATACTTTGCTCTTTGTTCTCCGAGCCTCGCGCAGTCGTACCTGAGGGACCAGAGAGATATGTTACAATTGTGAAATGTATTACACTTAAATGCTACTAAAATGGCGGACATATGTGAAGCCATTTTGTTTTATGATACGACTTATTTTGGCATCCATGGCCAGGAATGATTTCTCCAACTCCATCCTAAACATCACGATTCTGCCATAATATATGACCTTATGACGAGATTGTATCTTTCAAAGCTAGCTGGTCACAAAATTGTAACATTTGTTTACTTTATCATTACTAACATAGTGACATAGCTAAGATTCTTGTCTACCAACTCATAGATGTTACTAATCAGAATTAAAGAGGTTTTTATTTTAGTTTTTTTTTTAGCAAAAATCTGTGTCAAAGAATATTTTAATCAAAATTAATTTTCGGACTAGCAACAGAGGCTCCAATTTAGTAATGTATGAACATTCCTAACAAAGACAAGTGAAATAACTTTACATTTACTTTATTATGAACTTTACTAAAAACAAGTTTTCGAAAAACGTCAATTTTTGAACTCACAATTTAATATTTCAGAAACTATACGAAGTACTCGAAACACACACGCGAAAAATATGTTTAACTCCACTTTTATCCATACCAACAATTTACTGTCATTTTACTGTTGTTATCAACCAACCAACTAACCTTGGCTTCTCTGTAGCCTCGTGGTGACACCGGCCGGAAGTTCCGGCTCGGGCTGCGCCCTCGGGGGATTCCTCGCAGACCGTCTCTGCCGGGGCTTCCGTAGCAACTGCTTGTAGTTCTCAGCCTTCTTGGATAGGTAGTAGAATCTGTGGGAGAGAACATGGTAGTGTGATGTGGAAAAAATTGGAGGGGTGTCTGGTTTGTTGCTGGCGAAGGGACGTGATTTGACCTATGATTAGTTGCTCTTGATATGTCTCATCCATCGTAATGTAAGTAAAAATGTCTACAAAAGTGTGTATTTGTAGAGGTGTGAATGTGTGTTTCCGCCGCGTGAATTTTCGCTTCAGCGAATATTCCCGTGGCTTCATGGGATTTATCAACCCCATAAACTATACTATCTAAACTTGTAAGTAAAACATCAGTTCATCTGCGAAAGCTGTGTTTACCATATCTAAAGTAATACAGGAACTAGCAATAAATATTGCATTCATATTTAGAGAAAGAGACAATGGTTAGTTTTAGAGTTTTAGTGTAGAGTGTTATCTCTGTCGGACACCACCAGTGATATTTGTCGCTGGTTTTTCGGGTTGTGGAGGACATAGATATTTCTAAAGGTCGATGTGCAATACTAATCGCTTACTGTCTACTGTTGATATTGAAGTGTTTTTTCAAAGTTTTTCACTCATTTCCCTTCGCTGTCAACAAACCCGCCACAGCCGCTGTATAAAGAGAAATAACGCACGCATACCTGACGCAGTCCCTTACGCTCTTCCGGGGCAGGAAGGACGCGATCTGACCGAAGTTCTTCGGATGCTGAAGGTATTTCTCCCGGAACAGTTCCCGCTCGGCCTGAGACCACACGTTCCGGAGTTGTAGTTCTTTGTGCTCCGATTCCATGTCCATACATCGTCCTGGGAAGGCAAGTGATGTTAGATTTTTCGTTGTAAAAATGTAAAGGTTTTAGTTTTTTTTTTTTTTATCTTTTTTTTTTTTTTTTTTACTCACATAGTTTTTAAGGGTGTGTGACTACTAACATAATATGGACTACGGTCTGAATTAAAATATTTTTATTTTTTATTTTATTTTATTTAGCTGCCCCACACTAGAAATCCCTCCTGAATTGTGGGTATTTAAACTCGTGTTCTTAGATCATACAAATATCTGTTCTGAGCGAGAATCAAAAACATGACAGGCAGCGTTCTGCGGCAACGGTGCCTTCATTTTGGGAACTCTTTTTCTCTCATATCATTTTAATTTTTTGCTAGGGTCAGCTTCCAGGGCTTGCGGGCGGCGAGTAAAGGGCAACTCGCTGTCCGACTATGGACCATGCCCGGGTCAACGGCGCGTTGTTTTCCACGCGCGCCTCAAAAAGCGTCAGCATAATGACACCCCCCCCCCAATGGAACAGCGCCTCTGGCGTGCGAAGAAGGAACTAACTTTTTCCTTAAAAATTGACAATTTGAAATTGCAAAGTTCCAATTTACTTTACGTTTCAAATACTGAAAACTCGTGCTAAGGGTACTGCCTGTGCAAACTGTCGGTCGTAAGACGCGGATGTGACCTTGCGTGCGAGCGTTCGGACGTTCGAACAGAATCTGGCCGACTGGATGTTTGTGCGTCCGAAGACGTCGCCGTCGTCCGAACTACCACACACTGCTCAGCCGCGTCCCTCAGTCGCGGCTGACGGACACGTTCGAATATGTTCTCAGCTTATGGTCTAACTCATTGTTTCCCAACCTTTTTCAACCACGGACCCCTAGGAAATCAAACACAGTTTCCACTGACCCCCTTAATAACATAATTATTTATTTGTAATCTCAAATCAGATTCGACTTGTAATCTGTTTCTGTATTTGTTTTTGTATATACGCACGCACTTATTTCACTCACATCATTCATTCAGTCTCGCTCACCGCACGTTGGCGCACGTTCGCCGTGCTAACTAAGCGATTACGAGACATTAGCATTTATGTATGCATCCAAAGATGACACCGCGGACCCCTATACATATACACGCGGACCCCTGATAACTGTTAACTCACTGTTGGTATCAATGTAGATGGGCGTGGCATCGCTAGGATCCCTCAGTAACGGAGGCACGACGGTGAGGGACCTCATCTTCTTGTCCTCGTGCTCCTGCTCGTGCAAGCCGTCAGCGATCTCTTCGAGTTCCGCCTCAGACTTCACGCGGGCACCGAGCCTGTTGAACCTCTCTCGTTCTTCGCGTTGCTTTCTCAGTTCGGGGAAGACCTGAAAAGTGTATGTTCGTTATAGTATTTAGGTTTGGTAAGTAATGGTCTAGGTCCCAAGTAAGGATGTGGCACTTGGATACGAGATTGTCTAAGCAGAGAAACGCGGCCTTGGATCGCGGGCAACTGACAGAAAATGGTGATTTGTAGTCAGCACGAGTCTCACAGTCCCTTATGTTCTAGTTCCCACTGTCCCCAGGGCGACGATTATTACTTACTAACCAAAATAAATAATAGTAACCAATATGTGGTCGACAGTGAAGCACGCTTGCATTGAAGTAACCTAGTCACTCTTTGAAATGAAGACCCCAAGTTTATACCTACCAAGAAACAAAGACCTCGGCAGGATGTTTGACTCCCTTCGATCATTAAAAATAACTAGATACACTATCCCGTACAAAAACGAACTTAAAACTGTCCTCAAGTAGGTTCGTAGAACAGAAAGAGAAAGAAACATAACTGGTCAACTTAAACCAAAAGAAATTAAATCTTATTCGAATGAGTTAAAGTCGGATTTAGAACTGCCTTAAAAAACAGAAAAGGTGGACCAATCTCTGATTTGGTCTTTCTTTTGGTGAGGACGTTTTTTTGTCGCTGAGTGTATCTAGTTAACATTAATGATCGAAGGAGTGAATCCTTAACTATGCGCCGCACACTGATTCAAAACGCTTTGTACGGATTGTGGAAATTCACAAGTAGGAAAAGCATCTAGAACGATAAGGGAAAATTAGGGATAATGGACTAAAATTTTCGTTCGGCACGTGTACAAACCTTTTCAAAGAACTCTCTATTCCGCGCGTCCTTCGCCTTCCTCTTCTGTCCCTGTTCTATCCGCTCTACTCTTCTTAACCACTCTGCGGCTCTTCTGCTGTACGCTTCCGCTAACGCATCTTCACGCTGTAAGGAAGAGATGAAATGTTATTAATTCATCATATAAATAGGTACTGTAATTATAACTGTAATCCCGAAAGTTTGTCCTAAATAACTTCACCCACATTTCGCAAATTCAAGCTTTGGGCTGCTATCAAGAAGTTTCTGATCCAAAAACCCAATAAAACGCCACCAGATTTGAGAGTCGAACTCAAGAAAGAGTTCATGCTCAGCAACACCAGTAATGCTTGTGATAGCTACTGCTTTACTAGACTGTTCATTTTAACGCTAGATGTCTAAGAAGTATGTTAATCTAAGAACGGGGTATCTTTGTTTTCCTGCCGCCAATATCGAACATGAGAACCGTTTCTTGCTGGTATAACCGGGATCTTTGGGACAGGCGTCCAAGGAACCGGGATATCCCGGGAACCCGTTAATATAGTTACTGTCATACAAATATCTATAGGTTATGGATATTTGCTTAACAACAGGGGTTGTTTTAGGTCTCATCTTATTCCATCAGTAAGGTATAGCTCCCAAAACTAAATAAAATAAAATTATTAAAATTATACTAAACATACCTTTTCGGCCTCAAGTTTCAACTTCCGTATATGCTCCGCTAACCGCTTCCGAAACGTCCGATGTCGCCTGATGTTCTCGTGGTAGACCTCGGTGTCCTGTGGCTGGTTGTAGAGCGGGTACAACACGGGCGGACCCAGGTGCGACAGTACTGCGTGCGCTGAAGACGCCTGCTGATACAGGAAGTTATATCACGAGGTGTTTGGTGGACCAGGTTAAATATACACTACGGAGTCAGGCCGAGTCTCCACCAAAGCTGTGCGAGTCGAGATGTGTTTTGAACAACCAATGGAATTGCGTTATTGACACAGCTCCACTCCGGCAACGCAATTCTATTGGTTGTTCAAAACACGTCTCGACTCGCACAGCTTTGGTGGAGTCTCGGCCTTAAAGGGTTAAGCACTTTTGGATGTCGTAAATTTTTGGAAATGACGATGCTTGGAACTCGCTCTACTAGCGCCTTTCGTTTCCCAGTTGCCATCCCCATTGTTTTATTATTTTTTTATTCTTAGGTGTCGTGGAAGTTCTAGTGGAAGACGATAATATACAGTTAGGTACTGAAATTTCAGCTTTATGGACACTCATTTTTATGGTAATCGATTTGAATTCATTGGGTGATGTTGTCACCAAGTACATGTTTGTCGTATATAAACACTAAGATGGATTTCTCCCGTACTGTGGGTGTATTTAGAAATGGTGCGTTAAGAATTATTGAAACATACAGAGCCAAACACATGCAGACCCAGAACAACCAAGTGAAGTTGGCGATATGACATAACTGAGCTATCGAAAAAGAATTGCTTTTTTTCGTGCTTAACCCTTTAGTCTCGCTAGTGTATACTTTTTATATACGTGCTACAATACATTTAGATAAAAATATGGATACAAGTTCTCTGAAATATTATGTAAACCTTATATTTAATTGTAACTGTTGTGAAGGAGAATTTTAGAGATCCTACAGTTTGCAAAATTGAAATATCGTTTGTTCAAAAAACGCTGAAACTGTTTCAAAACTTAAAATAATTTAATAAATATTTTAACATGCTGAAGCATTGATTAGTTTCAAAATTCACATTCACAGCAAATATTACAGATTTGGTCCGGTTTTCACCAGTGCACAGGTTCACATAATATTTCTAGAGAGATTTTATACATAAATATCTAAAAATATCTTCGATAAAGAATACAACTACACATTTGTACACATAATATATCTACATAAATACCAGCATGCCTTATTTAAATCAAAATCTACCATTGAATCAATGAAAAATTCTATTTTATAATTTTTCTACCAAAATAAAATGGATAATCTACAAAAAACAATAAACTTAGTACTTATAATAGTTTATAAAACAAATTATAAATACCATTTGCCGCTTATTATCCATGCTGATCTGGGAAGGAAAAAAAACATACAATGTATCAGTCTATTGTTCTTGTGCAAGTCAAAAATGAATAGAAAAAAGAAACAAAACAACATTATTGGCCTCTATTTTGGCACTATTTATAATATGTATAAATATAATAAATACTATTTTAATCATGATACTATATATACACAGGATATATATTATTTATCCTGTGATCATATTTCAAAGTCGAAAAATGAGTTTTCAAGAAACATTTTGAAAAGTATTCTTTTCAGAAATCCTGCATTACCTAATGCAAATTTTTACAAATTATATCTACACAATATTCATTTAAAAAAAATGAAAAAAATCTTCCTTGGACTGCGTTTCCTGTGAGATTCAACTAAAGTTCAGAAATTAACATTGGTAGATAATTCTTCTTATCTACAAAGTGATTTCCAAACTAAATGTGTTGTGTGTCCCAAGAGCGTAATCAACCTATTACTATTCAGTAGGACATAAAGAATCTTCCTAGGTAATCATCTACTCAGCCAAATACGCTAGTATTGGCTTCCAATCTGACCAGATGCAGCTGAATATCAGTATTTTAAATGCTGGTACTCAACTACAACTGGCTATGTAACCTTCACAACCCAGTTGGTCCTGTCAAACGAGAGAACAGGGACTTATAGCTGAATCGGGAGAAAACTTTAGACAATCCCCTATAACCATTGTCCCCTTTAGGGATTTTAATATTGAAGTAATATGATGATAGATTACCAACAACCACTCAATTTTACTTTTAAAATAATATTATATCATTTTGAGACCATGTTAGGGTAACATACTATCATAAATTATGCCCCTGCGTCCCTATCCCTATTCACCCCGTTTGACCCGGTATTGGATAAACTGCCTGTCCATAGAAGCGGAACGAAGCTACGTAGCGGAAAAACGTAGAAGTATTAACCAATAGGATTGCACCACTGAAGAGGGGCGGAATTTAGTATTTCTTTTTTTGTGTGGCATCTCGGATGTCAATCTAGAGGAGATTGTAAGCTGCTTAATCAGACTTCCTGTGGTTGCCTTAAATTAATCTAAGCCCTTCAGCCAAGAGCGTTTATATTTCTCCGTTTCTCCGCTCCGCAGTTCAAGGGTGCTTGTACACGGCGCTTGAACTCGCGCAAGTAAAGGTAGGCTTGCGGTTTACCCGCGGGAGTAACATGCACCCTTACTCCGCTTCTGTTGACAGCTTTAGACTGGTTGTCAGACTTAATTATCTAACTTCCTAAGTTCTGATTACAATCCTAAGTATCCATGGTTCGCAACTTCACAGACATAAGCAACTGATACACTATGTAGTTTTTACATCCCGACATCATGAGCATGGCATGTGGATAGCTATGTACATACAACAAGTTTATTAGTGATTTATTAATCGTTTTTAGTCTTACGGTGTTTTCAGCAGGTTTGAAACTATTTTTGGGATTGCTGGAGAAATCATTATCTTTGGTAAAAGTTTTGAAACTGATCATGTATATCTGCTTTTATCTTACGGCAGAAGGTAACAACACTAACACTATTTTCAACACTCACAACGGTATTTTTACTATGTTCAGTATTTGTTTCGAGGTATTCTATTTTTTACCCGACTGTGCGACGCAAAGGAGGGTAATGTGTTTATCAGTCTATGTATGTATGTATGTAAGTATGTATGTATGTATGTATGTATGTATGTTTGTTTCTATGTGGCGTTCTAGAAACCAAACGCGTGGACCGATTTTGATAATTCTTACGTCAATCGATTCGTCTTAACTTGCGAGTGTCACTAAAGACATGAAGTTATTCACCACAGCGACAACCAGACGCCATATTGTCAAAATGAAAAAAAAAAAACTCGATGATCTATGTCAGTACCTTGAATAGGTATTTAAAATCATCTTTAGGTTTCTGTTTTTCATTTTAAATAACAGTTTAGGATATATGACGATTTAAAGTTTTAACAAAACAATAATTTTCGCTCATTTTCTTACTTATTATTTAAGTTTTTATTTCTAGTCTCGTAAATAAACATGAACAGCAAGAAACGTAGTGAATAAGCATGACGAACAAATATTGTTTAAAAATAATCTAAGTATACACAAGCACCAAGTAGATCGAGCTGTGGCTGACTTAAGTTCACGAATTTTTGCTTAAGGTTTTCAAGCATAATTATGTAGCTTTGAGCCGAGTTAGGTCTCTAGAGAGACTAATTCACACTAATATTATAAACTAAAAAGTATGAAATAAAAAAATAATTTAACGAAAAACAAAAAACCCGACTGCGTTAAAAATACATAAAAAGAAAGAAACAATCAGTAGTTTTTCACTCATTCACACTCACACGGGGCCCATTCAAATTATACTAATCAAATCTTCCCAAGGGGCCCCGACTGTGAGTGTGAATGAGTGAATTCTAAACTACTGGGCTTGTTTCTTTCTTTTTAGTGTATTTTTAACGCAGTCGGGTTTTTTGTTTTTCGTTAAATTATTTTTTGTTTTTGTATTTCGGCACGGTTATAAGCGCCATGTTCACGGATAAACTGAAGTTATTGCGGGTAGCTGGTAATGAACAGATAATATAATTATCTAATTCTAAGTACCCCCTACTGCCTCCTATAGCAGCTATAACTGCCAATAAATCATTTATAACAATAATGATTGTGTTTCCGTCACCCGTTTTTACAATTGACCCACTAATTCCAAGCTTTTCATGGTTGAAACCCATGCTAATGATATTCTACAAGCTACTACGGTACATTTTAGCCGACTGATTTACAACTTGTCACAGCTGCAGTTTATAAACACTGGAATGTTCAAGCGGGAAATTTTTATCCGTCAAACATAGTATAAGAAATACTATTCTTGGACGGACTGAAGATAGTGTTGTTGTGTGAAACTCGATGCAAATAAAAAACATAGTAAATATTCCGTTGTAAGTGCTAGATGACACTTTACTTTTGTTTGAACTAAACATCAGTAGTCAGGTCTACTCTCTAACTAAATCAATCCATCAACGAAGGTGCGGATGTAACTATAAACTATTGTTCACTCCTTATAATTTTCGAATCCGTGAGTACTGACAAGACATCCGGAGTAAAGAACAAACTAGTCCAGGTGTCCAATCGTGTTGTTACGAATTTTCAGTTCGCGCCTATAATTAATCTTATAACCGTAACTGATATGGAGTAGATAACGCCCGAAAATTTGGTAGAAACTACAGATTTTATGCTTATGTAGTAGTACCTCTAGTCAGTGACGATTTAAAAAGCGGGAAGTGTTTTCGGCCGCAAAAAAGAATATTGCTTCCAAATAAATTTACGGTTCAAAGGCTGGCTTTATGCTTCTTTTCAAATACAAAGGGGCTGTTATAATCTACACACTGATAATCTTTACTGCCTATTCTTTGAAACATTATGAAAAGTATTCTTTTCAGAAATCTGCATTACCTAATGCAAATATTCACTAATGCTCTATATTATCTACACATATGTATTTGTTTAAAAAAAAATGAAATAAATCTTCCTTGGACGTTTCCTTGAGATTCAACTAAAGTGCAGAAATTAACATTAGTAGACCATTTTGGTCTTATCTACCAAGTGATTTCCAAACTAAACGGTGTTGTGTCCCAGGAGAGTAATCAACTTATTACTATTGCCTGCTGAAACTTTCACTATTTACTCTTAAAAACGAACATCAATACCACTCCTTAATGAGATGTTAGTCAATTAATATGGGTCAATGAATGATAAACATGAAAGGTCTTTCCTATACACACGATAATGGTTTAAATACTATGTTAATATGAACCTTTTTCCTATTCTCCGCGTAGACACACTGTGCTAGACTTCTATGCCTCGGCACCGTTTCTTCTGGCTCTTCTGCTCGAGCTGGCTTTGATGCTGTCTGTTCTAACTCTTCCTGTTTCTTTTTTAATTTTGATAACGTTGAATCTGATAACGCCATCTCCCTGTCCACCTGTGGATGTAAAGAAAAAGGAGTTGGTCATAAGGCCATCATGAAGGAAAATTCGAAGGACCATCTGCAAAGGAACAACTGGAACTCAAGAGAGGCTACTCAAGGAATTGGGTGGATTTTTAGTGACTGTCTAACAGCCCCTTCTGCTACAACCAGGGCTCCCAGGTCTCATTTTGATGATATCAAATCACCCAAAAAAGAAATCATGAGATTGAGAATAAAATTAAATAATTACATATAGTTTGTCTTACTGATAAAAAGCTTCTTCATTTGATGGATTTGTTTTTATGATTAATGTTTTTGATTTGTCATGAACTGGATATTACGAAGCGACATATCATGCAAAGATCGTGCTTTTATGGGAGATCCAAAAAATTATTCTATTCGTATAGCTTCCGAATTTTTTTTAGCAGAAGACGGAAATATGATTAACAGATTTTGTGGAAGCCTTTTGAAGGTCGCTATGACGCCGATAATGGGTGCTAAAAGCTCAAAGATTCGACTTCAATAAAAACATATTTTGGGAAGACCAACAATCATCAAACTTTAAATCCAAACGCCACAAACTACTAATTTTCTGTATTTCCTAAAAGCAGGTTCCTAAATATTTCCTAAAATTTGTCCAAAATGCCTGGTTGTCTTTACCTTGGATATTTGTTGTAATAAGTCATCCTTAGTGGTTCTGAAGCTCTGGTCCTCCATCGTGGGCTCTGATGGTGGATTTGGAGAGAGTACTTCAACTGTGCTGTACTGGTTCACCGGCTCCTGAAATGTAAAAACAGTATATTATTAATTAAGTGGTAATTTCTCATACAGAAAAATTAAGAGTTATATTGGACTTCCAAGCTGGCTTTCTAAGTCATAACAAAGTGATATTCTGTAATTAGGATAGACTAGTCAAGGATGTATAAAATTGATTCTTGTCACGGATGTCCAAAGGGAATCCAAAGTAATCAAAATACACCTGTTTTATGAAATCCGACACACTTATTCCACGATTTTTTAATGTATATTCACCACAGATGTTACAAAAGTAGTTGGGATCGTTTTTACAGATCTTTGTCGACTTGGACATTCTTATCATATTGTTATGTTCAAAGTTGTTGTAGAAATAAGCAACGCCCAGAATGGGATGGTTAGAGCGTCGTAAAGACAGCGTCCAGATGTGGTTACGTTCCTTGAATGAATAGTTTCTTTCATTAAGGGTTAACCATAAATGACGCTGTTTGTACAACACCAATACAAAGTTGGAAGTGATCTGGGTAAGGCCCGGTTTCCACCAAAGCAAAGAGAAGCAGCTCTAGAGACGTGTTTTGAACAACGAATAAGATTTCCACATTTCTCCCCTTTCCGCTTAGTGGAAACCGATCCTAACAGGTTTCGCTACTAGCAAATATAGCCAAAGACCCAAGATAGCTGATTTTCAACAAGTTTTCAAGACTCTTTGATAAATGATCTTCTTGAGCATAAATTTTTTTTGAATTGTTTATTTCAGACCAATCACAAGTACAAGTCCATATTGAGCTGTTTCAAGATGAAAAGATACTGACCCTAGTATCAACCCTAAGCGGCTGATGATGAGGCAGCGGTGTCCGTTCAGCTGTGAGCCTGATCTTCTTGAAGGGCGGCGGGTCTGCGGGGGGCGGGTGGTGTGCGGCGGGCGCGGGCGGGGGGAGGTAGGCCGCGCCGAGCAGGGACACGCGCCCCCCGCGGTACTCGCCCGCGCCCGCCGCCCCCGCGCCCACCGCGCCCACCCCGCCGACGGAACCAACTGCGCCGCCACCGCGGACGTAGCTGCTGTCCCTGAAAATGAAAATGGACTTGTTAGTACAGATGTAGATAGATACGAGTATAGTAGTACTGACAAAGTGGAAGGAAAGACCACCAAGCGAGCGAGATGGTAGCCAAACATAATTTCGCCCTCCCAGAAGACTTCAGGTGTCTAAGATAAATCCTAGTCAAGTGATGCTTAGAAATAGTTTCTTCATCAATACGTAAAATATTGCGTCGAAAAAATATTTCCCAAAAACTACGCAAGTTTGGAGTGATCAGGTGGCCTACCATGAAATCTTAAAGCGTGAGTCTTTAGGCTGTGGAAATGAGATGGCGCTAGACGACTTATTGTATAGCTCTGTCTCTTTCCCACAGCCTAAACTGGATCGCGTTAAAAGCTGTGGCAAGCTCTCAGATTAGTGAAAACCACATGTGTATCGTATCACTCAGAATCTCCATGGGCTGTTTTTGCCACACACAAGAGCAGCTCAGTTACATTGAGCGAGAATTACTAATTTGGAAACATAGACAAACATACTAATTAGATTATGTACTCTGATCCTCAAAATGAAATAAGGTTTCTAATCATAGACGAGAACCTCGAACCTTTGAAAAACCTGAGTCTATTTAACCCAGGTGCCAACCAGTGCCAACTGACAATACAATAAGTATTAAAACTCTTTTCACACCTTCAACTATCAAGCCAATACATACAACATAATGTAGCACCCCAAATACTAATGATAAGAACACTTCCTTACAGTTGGAGCATAATAACGACAGAAATAAGCGGTTGAAGTAACAGCTGTGGCATACGCATTGTCTGTCAGAACTTCGGGGGGGCAGACGGCGTAAACGCAGGGGGTGCATTCAAACAAAGAACTGGACTGCCAATCATTGGCTGAGCTGTCCATTTAAGCTGATTAGAAGCACGAAATAGCCTGGTTAATATTAGGGTGAGCATAAAACTCTTTTGAACCCTAGAACCATTGCTTCTAATAGAATTTCTTATTGAAACGGTCGGTTTATGGTACTTTTGAGGTCAAATAATGTTTATGGATTGGTCTTTGGTCAAAGAATTTTTGATCAAGAGCCAGCCCTACCATCGACAATACTTCAGATTGGCCATGAACTCAAGCCATAAAAACTATTCAAGAAATAGCTACTAAAAATGAATTTAGATAGGATGATCGCTGCATTCACAATTTTTATTGTCCGGGTCCCGTTTTTCGCGTGTCTGCTTTGTGTGGTAATAATACCTCCTTGTTGGGATGCCTTTAAATGTCAACCGTCAACGACCTCAATTCGAAATTGTTTATGCTAAACTCAACAGATGGCAGGCGTAGCGCCACTTTTAGAGTGCCTTTCAAAAACAGGCATGATTATCGTGATTGTGATCAATTTATTTATTCTTTGTGTATTTTTATATTATTTCCAGCTATACTCACATTTATATCACCAGCTACAGTAATATGGACTGAATGATTTCGTATTTAATCCCCTGCTATTAATATAGGGCAATAAAATTGAGGCATTTTCACCATTTCAGTAACCAGGTAGATTATCTACTTATTATAAATATACAATTGCAATTAAATTGAAATATTTTTACACAACAACAACTGACTATTATCGATAGGTACTTGAATATCTTGAATACATATTCGTTAAAATAATATTTTAATGAAATCTTTTTTCTTTTTCACTTAATCAGAGCGTTTGACATGGATTGTCAATTTGACAGTAACATTTTTTCTAAACACAGCACACAAAGTTCAATGATCCTACTTATACAGCCTTCATAAAACTAAAAAAAAATCAAACCATTTTTTAGATAAGTAGGTAGGGTAAATACGCTAAATGTCGGCCCCCTTACAGCTTTTTTGTTTTGGGATCGGTCTAATGCCATCAATTTGCAACGAAAGGATAGCTTCCGATGCGGTTTTGGATAGTTTGATAAATCTATTTCATGATTATGGGCATAAGGTTGACATTTCTATTACAAGGAAAAAGTAATAAGGTTTAGATACGTCGAGGACGAAAAAACCCTAAACTCGGCCATTCACGGCCCATGGTCGGTCGCGTTTTTCCCAAATGTCGGCCGGGTATAGGGTGTTTTAAATTAAGACAGGAAAATATTATTAATATGATTTATTTTGGCAGGAGTCTCACTTAAGTATACATTATAAAAGAAAATTTGTTTAATAGTAGGTAAAATTTTTTGATTGGCACAAAAATAACCATTATTTTTTGCCTCAAGCGCTTCCTTTATTTTTGTGCGATCGTAACTGCATAATTTTCTTCGTTTCCGGGAAGGCCCTGGATCTCCCTGCTCTGTCATTGTAGTACCTTAAATTAAAAGCGTTAATTCTTAAGCCAGCTTTTTGTGACATGCAGGTTTAATGAATTGAATGATGAAATGAATGAATGAAGCCAACCAACCATTAATATTTTTTAAGCTAATTAACATGGGTTTATTAGGTAGCAAGTTCCAAAGAGCAATGATGAGTTCAATATTGAAAACATTTATTAGGAATTGGGAATATAAGATGTAAATCTTATTCCCAATCCCTAATAAATGTTTTCAATATTGAACTCCTACATTTAAACTTAACTCTTTATAATAATAATAAATTAAATGTATAATAAAAATTAAACTTTGAGAAAATAAAAAAAGTAATCAGCCTGTATAGTTGGGCTTAAATTCGAGGCTGGCCGACATTAAGATCTTTAATATTTGTAAAGCCGGCCCTTATTTCGTGTACATTATTTCACGGGATTCAACTAATATCACCCCGGCCGGTATTTGGCGATTGAACGTAAAATAGATTTATTTGCCTATATGCGTTGCAAATTCTCTTATTAAGCTTATGGAATTAGTACAATTGGAATTTATAAAACAGACTGCATTTACTTTAAGTCGGCCACGGCCGAGAATCCGGTTTTAACTCAAAATTGGCATCCTATTGGCGGCCTCCTATTTTTCCTTTAAAACAATACGTAAATCATTAAAAAAACTATCTCATAATATAGTAAAAATCACTAATTATTGATAATAAAGCTTAAAACAAAAAAAAAGGAATGTCTTACCTTTCTAATATCAATCCCCGAAGTGTGGGTTTTCACAGCCAGTAAGGTACTTTATGTATGAAATTGACGCTTCAACGGCACAATCTCTACTGACGCTCAGTGTGCGAAGACTGAGTGACATATTCGGAAAGTAACGGTTTGTACTTAAAGAGTATGAACTAAGGTTGTAATTTGAGTGGCAAACTTGTCACTTCATTAAGTATTAAAAGAACGCAAGCCGAAAATGTGCACACGGCCGAAGTTTGGGGGGGGGCCGACGTTTGGCGTATTTACCCTATAATATATTATTCTCATTGAGACAAGTCTACGTAAAACAAAAATGTTTTTAAAACATACCACACGCGGTACATATAAAAATAATCGTGTGTGTATTTTCAACTTTAAAAAAACATGAATGCTGATAAACTTTCACCAAAAACTAAACAAGAGGATGACGTAATAAACATGGCGCGTTGTGAAAATAATGCGTATTGTTAGTAATCTGTGGCCGATCGCATGCCGCGACGAGAAGGCCAAGGTTGTGCGCGGGGGGGTGAGGAGGGGGGCTAACTGTAGCCGTGGCAGGGTCGCGCCGTTACAGAAATAAGTTCACTTGAGATTTATATTTTACATGTGATTTGTTTGGACTTAGCACTGAAACTATTTCTGATTTTGTACCAATCCAAAACTGTATGTAAACGAACATCACCGTGTGCAGCCAACAAACACTGGAAAAAGTGATAAACGTTATTGAAAATGAACTTGAACTACATATTCTAGTAGGTAGATTTATCGGAAATCAGAATGAATAAAGAATGATAAGGATTTTCCTTATGGTGCCTCCACCACGTGAGGTAGATTGTTACAAGTAGGTACTATAGAGCATACATAGCCGTAATCATAGCAAACCAAGAAGTTTAGACCGACACTAATAAGAAATACCAGTTCATCGCCCAGGGCCCCCGTAAGGTCTACTGGCGCCTGTGTGCAAAAAAGGATTTTGGCGCCCCTTATGGCATTTTGAATTATCTTTTTTTTTTGATGGTAGATCGGTCAGTGGCGTATTTTAAAATTCAGCGCCCTGGGGCTGTAAAGCTTGCGCTTCGGAACTTAAACACAAAACAAAACCATCAAGTGCTACTCAAACTTCACACCCAGAGTTCCGTGCCATCTTAGAGAAGACAAATTTCATTTTTTGTAGACCAATACAAAATTAACTAACATAATATGAAGCATTTGCGATTGCTATTAAAAGCGAGGTCATGTAAAGCGAATACCAACCTTAAATGTAGCGCGAGCGAAGCGAGCGCGAAATTTTTTAACTTTTTGGAATAGGACAAGGCAATTCTTCCTAGAAGAACTCAGTGAGCTCTAAAAGTTTAACGTTTCCGGACTTCAAGTTTTAATCTAAAATTAGTGAGATCAGATATTTGAAGTCTTTAGTAGGTACTTAAAAGTATTCCTAGGTTCTCAACTTTTCTTTAAAAAATATTTTTGTTTTTTTTTCAATTTTTTTCTGGGCCCTTGGTTTTGGCGCCCCCTAAAGGATGGCGCCCGTGTGCATTGCACACATTGCACATATGGTAGCGGGGGCCCTGTCATCGCCCACGTTTCGTGGGCCACAAACAACAGTATAAAATCAAGAAACCTGTTGATTGCTTCAATAAAACTCCAAAAACGCTAAAAATTAGTTGCAACGTGGGACTTCGCAAACAGACACCAGACAAAATCCTGGCTGAATTCCACAGAAAACAATCCCATCCTGTGCCACAAAAATTAAATTAGATCTATAGACAGACAGGGAATGACGTAATCATGATGGTGATACGCGACAATACGGCCCGCGTCTGTATTTAGCGCGCCACGTTGGCCCACCACGTGGTGGCCGGGCCGACGCGCGCTGAATAATAATAAAAAAATAAACATTGAACCGAACGCGCCCGCCAACAGGGCTGCCAACATCACGAGAATGTCACGTATTCAATACGTACCATAAAGTCAGTTCTAATGATGAACAGACCTTCATACACTCTTGATTTGGGTATTTCCTTTCGATTCCATTAAAACAGGTCATCGTATCACATTTTGTGGTCAAAGTAATGGCTTCAATCCGTTATTCGGCTCAATTTTAGGTTCTCGCTTTAATTTAAAACCTTTCAAATAAGTTTGGGTGCTTCGTACTTTGTAACATAAACTTATCCGGTAATTTCCTTTATCTTTTCAGTTAGATCATTATGGACATTAGGATTAACAAGAATTTAATCAATAGATAAGCCAAATATTCGCTGATACACAAAAACTATTGTAGTCATTGTTTATCACATGACTAATGAAGGAAGCAACTCATTATGTTGCCAAATAATCCTACAGTCATTTTGCAATTTGTCCAAGAAATAATAACAGGTAAAGAATATTTTGACTGTCAGAGAAGATAACATGGCAACACACTCGGCCTGTCATGGAGTCATGGCCGCGTACCCTACCGTAAAATGGCAATAAAATTAGCAGAAACAATAATTTTAATAAAAACACGTGCTTTACGACGATCACGGAGGAAGGTGATTGAGCTCAAGCCATCGCGTGATGTTATTTACAGTTTTGCGAGCAAAAAGAGGAAAATATCGCAGGATGTGGAACTAATATGAGATTTCCCACGTTTTTATTATTTATGTATCGGTAGTATCGATAAAATTAAATTATTTTATTGCCCTGAGAAATTCAGTTCTGAATCATCACCCTATGATGATTCAGAATTGTGTTCCGAAGCTCGTGCTGGGATGAAAGAAACTGCTAGTAGACTGTTGATGAAGTTATATTCTTGAAAATACAATAATGACGTAGTAGGCGCCCGATCGTTCGTACACGTATGTCGTATTTACGGTCAGTGAAGACGATTCTTCCACTGGCAGTTTATTACAATCTAAAGAATTGTGGTTTAAGATTATAATAACTACCTATATCAATGATACAAACATCCACATGAGAAACTGCATCTAAAGGCCAACTTTACCGTCTCATTTATTTCAAGATCTCAGTAATGCAGGTGGCATTACTAAAGATACAGCCGAGTAAACTGCATGCGAATGATATCTGTTTGTTGTCAGGCTATTTCTAACATCTTTCATAATATCAGGCTGTTTGGAACAGCTCCAGACGTCTGTTTTCAATAAGAATACTGAGACCTGCTTCTTAACTATTCTTTTTTAACTGCTTTTGAAAACCCGAAAACCCATGAAACTTTTGTGACAGTTTTTAGGGCCCGCGATATTAGGGGCGGTATGAATGGATATAATGAAGAGAATGTGGAAGAACAGATAGCCCTATGGTTGTATATTACTAAAGATCTTTTGAGATTTTTTACCCGATTTTAACAGAAGGGGGCTATTTTGATTCATGCATTGTAACATAGCATACATTTTTTGTATGGAAATAGGTACTTAGGCCCATGTAATACAATTTTCTATAAACATGTTTGATTGTATTTTTGAATAGAAAAATACTATGGGGCCCAAAGTTTCGTCGATGGTCAAATACAAAATTAAAAGCTTTCAGAATTACTTGTCAATAGACTGTATTAATTAGCTTTTTATAATGTACCGAATTTACTTTTGAAAAAATTAATTCAGATCCTTTCTTGGCAAAGGAAAAATCTTCCGGAAAGCAAATGCTAGCTAAATGTAATAAGCAAAATGATCATGTACCTAACAGGAAATAATACATACAAAAAAAGTGGGTTTTTACTTTTACAAAAATAAAAACATGGAGAATACAAATGAAGAGGATAAAGCAGAAACAGAACATTATAATGTAGTTAAACTTAATCCGATTATTACAAAACCAAGTTTTATCACAAACAAAACAATTATTCTTGTTCGCACGGTGAAATCTGAATCCGTTTTTAAGAATCAAGGTATTATCAACCTCATTACGTGCTGTTTCAGTTGAATTTAGGTTGTAGTATCGTGAAGAAATCTCAATTATTAAGAGTGTGTATTGTGCAAAAACATTGTAATCACTTCCCATGGCGGGTATTGTCGTTGGTTGGGCATTACATCTCCCAAGACTGCAATGAACCTCAGGGCTGTACCAAATATAAATTTAACCAACGAAGTTCCGTATTTATTTATGTACCGACACACACAGATAGGTTTTTTAAAGTTAAATTAGGAAGTATGAGTAGGTAAGGTCCTGTTTTTTTCTAAGAGAAAGGGCAATGCCAGGAGCTGTACAGAGCTTTAACCCATCAAATAAAGTTGGTGTTTAACCATGCCAAATGAATAATTTTAATGGTGCTCTAACAAAGATGCCTTTAGAACTTGCGGTTCCTGTGTAAATGTATGAAAATTCATCACAAGCAAGTTCCTTTATTCGACGCTAGATTTCCCAGCAGACCTGAGCGAGGAGTATTTGAAATAGGTGGTTTAAAAAAAATTACAGAACTTGGGCCTACATGACCAATAACCTAAAAATATGTGCATGATTCTTAAGAAGAAGTGCAATAAAATTATACTCTATGGTTGCTTGATTTAAACATTTTGTTTGTTTTTTTTTTAATTGCCTTCTCAGTTTTTACGGTTATTTGTTTTGTTGGCAAAATAACTGCAATATGAAGTTTACATTGACGATAAATGATGTGTGAAAGAATGCGTGTATTATTAATTTGGTTAAACAATAATACTTCGTCATCAACAGGAACAATGACACCGTTAAAGTCGTACAATGGAATTTACAGCAAGAGGTAAATATCGGAAATAATGCCGCCATGTTAGTTTTAGAGCACTTCTGTGTTTCTTTAAATAATTTTGTGCAAATAGCGCGAACGTTGTCAACAAGATCTTGTGCAGATCAGTAAAAGTTAAATTGAAAACAGATTCTAATTATGTAGCAATAACATAGTAAATATAATAACCTCCATTTAGTTCAAGGCCTCTCTAGAATAAGATCACAGATGTTACGTAATTAAAACATTTTTCATCTAAAAAGTTTTTAGAATTTTAACGATTCTCATAATTACATGAAAAATTAATTTTGCGAAACGATGAACATAAATAAGGTCTGACGGTGACGTGATGTTTAAAAAAAGCGGGAAAAAAATATGTAATGCGAATAAAACATGGCGAATGTTTTTGTAAATTAACGGAGTACGCCCGCGGCAACGAGGGATGTTTTTGTTCGTAATTTTAACGTAATAATATTTTCCAAGGACTCACTCTGTTATTGGACAACCCTAGGCGATACAATAGTGTTGTTTCCTTATCTCAGCGTAATGTCGGTTCTCATTGTTTTGCCTATAATCTGCGTAAAAGTAGCGTGGCAGTTTGACGGAAAACGCAAGAAAACTAAGACAGATAATGACATAATTATCGACGGCAGATTGTAATACTAGGATCCATTTCTCATATTTAGTGTTTCTTACACAAGCTATTAGCTTGTAAAGTATTAAGTTTATAAGTCGAAGAAAACCTTGAGTAAACTAAGAATTATGTTTGTTTGAGCGATTGCAAACGAACTCTATCAATAGACAAGCAATCAATGACGAATGCTTTGTTAAACATTTATGTGACAAAGTTCAACGATATCTAGATATAGCTACATGTTTAGTGATTGTTAATTATACATCCTAGTTGTTACCTAGTGCAACAGGACTTGTGAAAATTTGACGACAACCTGATCCCGAAACGCTAAAAAAACTTTACAAAACATCTCAAATACATTTTAAGCAATTTCAGCGCGAGTTTCCCTATTTCTAAAAGCCCGTAATAGAGTCCTATTAAGAATGCATTTCTCTCTGAAGTCAACACGAAGCAATTACTTGTTCTGCCCAGTCAATTAGGTTTAACAACTTCTAACGTATCATTAGAAAATACTAGCTATTAAAGTTTAGTGCTTTTCGTAATAAAAACACTTACTTATTTTGCCTAGTTACGCAAATCACTTAGGTGGTGTCTTGTTAAGTTAAATTATCTTCTGTTTTTTTGCAAATTGCGGCGCTGTTTAAGTTTTATTTTGATTTGGATACAATCTGCGGTAATTATGATGAAGTACCTAATGACTAAATTAAAACATGAATAAGTCTCGAAATGCTTGCATTAATCAAGTTCTCCAAAAAGTCTGTAATAATAGTCCAATTTCTTCATTAAAAATCTACGTAAGGCAATTTAAGTATCCTGTTTTATATCATTGGGTTCCCATTCCCATTAAAGAAATTCTCACAAATACGTTAAATGAGAAAGTACAGACAGCTGCAATAATTACGGAACAACTTCCCGTATTAACATAGAGAAAAGAGGGGTAAGCAATTACTGCAGCTGGCGGTACCAATACAAGAGTATTCTTTAATGAAAATATATTATTAGATACGCAATAACTAGTTATCGGTCGTTGTTAATCAAAACAGCCTAGTTTCGGAGTTCCTCGTACACAAATAAACAGATAAGTTTATCGTTTGAGTCACTATTGATTTGGTAGGTTTGTACCTACCGAATCAAACTGCGCACGAATTTCTAAATATGGAAATCGTTCATCCGCGTGAAAGTCTAAGTATCCCCCGAATACTGGAACAAAAGATATCCTACGTAGGTATTATATAACAACTGTGTGTCAATTTTCATCCAAAACATCCCAACCACTTTTGCGTGATCGAGTACCAAACGTCCAAAACACGTTTATAATATTAGTAGGACTGGTAAAAATTCCATTCCATTATTCTCTGTCCCATCTCTACATTTTTCCCTTCCCTTCCCTTCCCTTCCCTTCCCTTCCTTTCCCTTCCCTTCCCTTCCCTTCCCTTCCCTTCCCTTCCCTTCCCTTCCCTTCCTTCCCTTACCTTTCTGAACATGACCTGTACCTCTGACCCCTCCTCCATAACTTAAGCAATGTTTCCCATGCTTGCTTGCAGATAATGGATATGAATGACAACAAGGACGGTTGGTATTCGCAAAGGAGTACGTGAGGCCCCCTCCCTCCGCCAGACGTGACCAGAACATAAATTCTACGTAAATACGAAAAGTTTGCGTGGATTCTAGTTACTATTTTGTGGTGAAGGAAAGTTTTGTTTATGGCATTAGTTTTTTAGTCTGTATTTAAATAAGAGAAGAGAAAATTGTCAAATAAAACAATGAAGAAGAAATAGTTCTGGATGATTCTCTCTCAGCTGTAATGGGAAAGTAGGAGACTCACGAGATCAAATAATTGGCACACAAGATGGAAGACAAGATTAGAGTAGGTAACTTAGCTCTAGGCTCGAATATGACGCACAGACAGTCAAATCATTACAACAGTTAGCAAATAACAGTTACTATGTAAGCTTAGCACGTGCTATGTTCTAAGTATGGCCAATGACCACTGGCTGAATAATATAATGATGACTGACTCTGTCTTTGATGCATGATGTCCGTCACGTCCACCATGGTACCAAGGAACAGATGACAGAGACGAAGCTGAGGACTTGTTTGAAAGCGTAAAAGGAATATTTTCCTCAAAAGATGTTACATGTGACAAAGTAAGAAATGTTTCATAATAAGGAGTATCCTCAAAAGAATTCCACATTTATAACCTGCCATGAAGAAGGGTCGAACGACAAACACGACCCTTGTAAAGACCCTTCCCAAAATTTGGTAAATATGTTAATGAATCACACCTACCGAGGGTATCTTTGAATTCATTACGAAGACGTCGTAGGTACTGTCAAAAAAACCTTTATTATTTTGCAAATCACTTTTATTCAAAACATGCTAACTCTTGCAGTGTGGCAGACTAAAGATAACGATCTCTTTTATTTAGCGTTTCAAAACTGAATGAAACATTTTTATTCAAGTTTAACTGTAGGTCACGTCAGAAAAGAATTTAACACAAAAACCTTTACAGACTCTTTGAGAATACATCTCAAAAAGGTGAAATCGTGGACAAGAATATAATAAAATGCGTAAGTACAGCAAATTGTACTTTAATAGCAGCAACGTATAAAGAACTAGGTCGTCATGAAGACGCAACTAAAAGCAATAATAAGTTTGAAGGTAAAACAGAAGACGATTCTATCAATTGAATTGGTGTTAATAAGTTGAACGCTCTACCAATTTAGAGTGTTCACAAGTTGTTAATAGTGAGGAAAATTGTACAGTCATAAGTTAACAACGAGTTTATAAATACTGTTATGAGTGCTAGAGGTGTCTCCGTGGTTTTTGAAGTTGATTGCGAGAACTCATTACAAGCTACTTTTACGATCTGTGAATATTTTTGAAGGGAACTTTAATTTTGGTAGAAACGATTCATTATCTAAATTCTCAATCTTGATTCTTGATCATTTCTTTGACGGGTGCTTCTAATTAGACATTTTAAAGATTCGGCAAGGCAAATTCCGTTGATGATTTTTTGAAGTCTAAGATCTCACTGAAGATAGCAACAGGGATTAGATAAGTTTCCAGCAGCGTTAACCTACAGTAGACCAAGTATCAATCATCAAGGCCTTATTAAACGTCTATTCAACCATTATTTTCAATACAAAACCGAAGTTCATTGTACAAGAGTAATCCTTAATAGCGTCCTTTCTAATAATGCGCTCATCAATCAAGCAGCTGAGCTTAGATTAAGGGTATATCTCCGTAGGATCCTTAGTTCAATGTCGGGGAGGTCAATGTCCAGTAGATAAAGTCTTCGCATTGTTGGAAAATGCAATAGTGATGAAGCGAAAAGCGATCTTATCACCCCAAATGAGAGTTCTCAGGGTAAAAAATCAGTAAAAGCAAATATTTTAAAAGAGTAACCATGGAGTTTCTTGCCGGTTCTTCTCCATGGAAACGACCAACCCGAAACGTGCTAATTTTTCGACGTTTTCTATGTGCCCACTGAGGCCCATGTTAAATAAAACGTTTTGATTTTTAAACCAAAATAGCCACAGGGCTGTACATAAAACTGCGAATCGGCGCGATGAAAGGAACTACGAAATGAATTACTGGGATGCGATTTTGTACAGCAGCTAGGGAGACGCCCTTCCACGATTAGGATGACCATTCCTTCGACAAGTCTTAACGTCGAAAAATCTACGTCGTATACTCCATCGTGATTATGCGTATGTGGGTCTTGCCCACACGCTGTCTCAGGGCGGATTAAAATGGTGTCAACAAGTATGACGCAACATCACAGGAATCCGCGATGCGAATCCATTCGCAATTTCGTGCGAGCTCGAAGATTTTTTATATGCGACGACGCATCGCAGTTTTGTGTACGTAGACTTTTGATTCTACGGTTGTGGCTTTAATAGCTAGCCTCAAATGTTTGAAAGGGTCATTAGTGGAACCAGGTGGGTACATCCGGATTTAGAATTGTGGTATTCCAACTGAGTAACGGTAATTAAGGGCGTCCTACATTTGGGGCCAGCCACACGTCCTTGGCCCTTGGTTTTAGAGATATTTGTTACTGGGACAGTTGGGAGTGATACAGGTACTACAGAGATGGAATAGTTCGGAATATTTCTGTTTTACGGTAGATACAATTAAAGTGTGTGGAATCTGTTCACTTTCTGGTCGATTCTGGTTCACTCGACTCGTGGCGTGGCTCGCTCAGACCATGAGAATAGGTACCTGAGTTTTACTGAATAACGATACTATCCTACTATACTGTGTGAAACGTCAGAACTCAGGGTAGAAAATGTGTTCTTTAATGGATTTTCTAGCTACTGACACCTCATTCACTCACTGGAACAAGCCTGGTTTTAAGACGTTGTAATACTCAGTAGTTGTAAACCAGGCTTGTTCCAGTGAGTGAACGAGATGTCGCTAGGCGACTTGTATAGCTCTGTCACTTTCACTCGCCGGAATAAGCCTGGTTTTATGACGTTGTAATACCCCACCTGGGTAGGTGCCTTTAGCGGTAGAAACCGAGTTTTATTGAGTGCTAGCTGTTCCAAATGGTTTCGACCCCGCTGCTGGGTTCCTATGGGTCTAGTGTGATATTACAATCGTCCATAGCCTTCCTAACCAAATAAACTATCCAACACAGAAAGATATTTTGAATTCGAACCAGAAGTTCCTGTGATTAGCACGCAAGCAAACAAACTAGCTTTACTATACTAGATTTTCGATTCTCGCCTTATGGTAAGCGAAGAAGTGCTAGACGGTGAAGCACGCTTACCTAGAAGTAATCTATTCACTGTTGACATAAGGACTCCAAGGTTGTAGCTATAAGGAAATACATCCGTCTTACTGCTAATTAGTGCTTTTAAACTGAACCAACCTGTATGATAAAGCCGCCGATCCATATCCTGGCTGGTGCAACCGCAGCTGTGCTGGAGGGTAGGGCTGTGGGGCGTAGGGAGCCGCGGGCGGCGGCCGGGGCTGCGGCGGCGCCACCACGCCCCCTGCCGCCGGCTTGCCGCCGTACGCCAGCGCGCCGCCGCCGTGCCCGTGATCCGTCTGCCCGGGCCTGGAACAAAAGAAAATAAACGTTAGTATTATAAGGCAAATTCTGGTGCTTAATTTATAACACCAACCATCATCATCATTTCAGCCACTGCTAGGTGTGAGCCTCCACTTTTTCCTGACATATTCTCGGTTCTGTGCTTCTCTCGTCCATCTGTTCCCTGCGATTGTGACGATATTGTCAACTCAAGTACTTTTGTACGGTTCTGGACCCATAAACACGAATGCTTCGACATAAAGATGCTGTTGCAATTATAATTTTATTTCCATTCATTTATGATGAATATGATTCTGGGATAGTGGCGTTTTTAGAGCCTCTTGTCACTAAATAGTACTACTAGCTATTCCCTCGCAATCACCTCACACATAACAGAATCTATTAAGTCTAGAGTTGTGGAAAAAATGACGATTTTCTGTTCAAGTCGACTTTCAAGATAATAGACAAACTCAAGTAGTGGTTATAAAGAGAACAAATAATAGAAATACAACTTGCCAACTACTAACTGAATAAATAACAATAAAACCCAATTGAAGTTCTCTAATAATAAATTAACAGTCAAAATGATCTAATGATCGATTTGACTGAACACTGACTATAGAAAAATTACAATAGAAAACATTGAAAGTATTGAAACGACTATTTTGTCATGACAAAGACTTTCATTTTCGTACACCATACATTTCACTCTCAAGTAACAAAAAAAATAAGTACAGAAAATGGTAAATTAGTTAATGACATAAATGTGAATTCAAATTATATTAAAGACATATAAACTAAATGCCGTTATGTGCGCAATAATAATAAATAATATGTCCGATAGGTATCCGCTCGCGAATCAGTGTGAGTCACGGGTCAGTCACCCTTGCACGGGATGGCGACGACGGACGGTAACACCGGATATCCATTAAAAAACGGCTGATTAATAGTTTAATATATGCCTCTATTTAAAGCAGTTTGGATTATGTGGAGTTGTGTAACGGACAGGCGCGGTCCGAAGGGGGGGGTCACAGGGGACATGACCCCCCCAAAATCTAAGGTAACATTGAAAAATCTCAAAAATTTGCTAAATAGTAAAAGGAAATCTAACTACCTAACGGCGATTTTATAGTTTGCTGACATCTTTTGCAATATGCAATGTCTTGTGCAATAATGTTTATTTTATTCCAGATACTTATTTTTTATTAGTGCAGTGAGTGACCCCCCCCCAAAATTTCAGGCTGCGACCGCGCCTGGTAACGGATGATTCCCGAAATATGCAGCACTAACGTAACACGAAAATTGAGGAACTACACCAATTTTGGAACAGAACATCTTCTATAGCACTTCTTACAATGTCAATTTTTGAACTGAAATAGCTACTAACACAATTCGAAATTAAAACGGGATATTTACCAAGTTTATTATTTGTTTAACTTCTAATGAGTTCCATTTGTAAAGATTAGACATAAAGACCATAAATGCACAATTATAAAGTTCCAGATGTGAGCATTAAAACGGTGTTTTAGATTGTTATGACGGTAAGGGTATCTTTGTAAATGCAAGAGAAAGAGAAAACTATGGGAATCTTAACAAGCTGATCAAAGACGAGGATGGAAATAATCTGACACCACTCCCAAAGCATCCACTATGTAAAGGAGTGGTACATAAAGCTACAATTCTTCTGATGTTATGATGACACTCACACATCGTAACTGCTCATTGGACAATACTGTGAGCTGCGTTGGTACTTATTCAATAAATGAAATGACTATAGCAATATATACAGTGCACGACAAATTGATGCTATTCAGTAGGAGAGGAAACCCTCCAGTCGCATTCGAAGAGACAACCCGACTCGGGACGGTCCAGTAGCCGGTTTGTCTCTTTGAAAGATTATTCTCTTGTAGTTCCAAGCTGTTTTGGTACATAATTTAGAAGAAGAAAAGGAAATTATGATGAAAAACAAATAAGGGAAACAGAGTGAGAATACCCAAAGTCATGGATGGATTCTGCGAAGAAGATATGGTCATAATATGGGATAATATTGACGACTAAGAATATAAGGATGAAGATAGAAATATATGCGATAAAGATAATGAGGCTGAAACAGTCCACAGAGAAGTTTATGGTAGAAGAGTGGATATCTAACAAATAAAAATTGGGAAAAAAGTCAGATGAGAAGTAATTTATTTATAGCAATAGAGAGAGAAGTATATGGAATTGAACATTTATAAAGATTTATTAAAAAGAAGGCATAGATAACTGGGTTTCAATTTTACATTCACGGCTGGAATTAGATAGCATTTTCTGTAATGCCGACTGAGATGCAATGTGAAAAGCAACCTCCAAATGAATTGGAATGAAGGCAGAAGTGGATGTCAAAGACCCAAAAATGTTTGGCATAAGGGCAGGGGTGAGTTTAAATCTTCCAGTGACGTTTCGCCGGAAAAAAATTAAACTAGCGAGGGTTCGCTGAACGGAGTCATATCTTTTTGTCAATGTTAGCTGTCAAATTCAATTGACGGGTCAGTTTATTGAACAAATAATCAATTTGCCGGTTTATTATAAATCCATAATCCAAAAATAATATTCACTTTCTAAAATAAAAATATTATTCGTTTTCAAGGGCGTCGCCAGCCGATGGCGCAGGGGGGGGCAAGTTGACTTTACCTACTACAAATCATACTTTTCTCATTCTCTATGAATGAGAAAAATAGGTATGATTTGTAGGTAAAGTCGACAACACATGAAGCTTTTCACTTGTACTACGAGCCTCACATCTACAGCGATTGTAATAACAACAGAATCTTAGTGCTATATCGTCGGCTAAGAGTGTAAACCTGCTAACTCCACTTTTGACCAAAAATGACATTTTGATGCAGTCTGTAAGAGAAGGTTAAGCCACACAGTCTGTAAAAGCAGCTACCCACATTCTCAACGTAAAATCGGCAAAAAAGTGTGATGCGTAAAACAGCCAAATAAACTTAAGTCAAATTGCGCTGCTAACTCCATGATTGACGCCATTTTGTATTGAGTTTTCGGCGTGACAACGGTCCGTGCAATTAAAATTTAGTTTTCGGTCAAATAACTCGATTTTTTCAAGGTTTCTTGGTTGGAATATAGTAGAGGCAAGCCTTTATTATTACTATTCAATTTTCGTTTTACGTCTAGTATTCAATAAATAAGTTTTTTTTTTGATTATCCACTTGTTATCCTCTAAAAAAGTTGGCCGTAATCCACCACGCAGGCCCAGTGCGGGTTGGCAGATGTCACATGTCTTCGAATTTTTGGTTCTAGGACATCCCGGTTTCCTCACGATGTTTGCCTTCATTTTGAGAGCAGTGATAATGAAATAAATTACACAAAGTAATGCACCTGGCGGGGTTCAAACCCACGACTTACAACTCGTAAGTCGGGACCGATACCACTGGACCACCACTGCACTGCTGTAAACTGTGTACTTATCGTAATAAATTACAATAGTATATTATTATTCAAGGGGTGAAAGTTACTTATTTAGTCCCGAGAGCAAACGAGGTGCTAATAGTTTGTCCGTGTTTAACGATGCAAAGGTGCCAAAGCCGTAATCCGTATCTGAGCACGGTAACGGATCGGCCCGTCAACCCGTTTTCCCAGAGATAGTGGGATAAGTCGCTGTGCAAGTTGACCGGAATAATTTCATTAATACGTCCACCAATACTGCGGAGCGTGCCCGCCTGCTGGCTGTGGGTGAGTGGTAGTTGGGCCTTTGGCTTCAGGCGCTACCGTCCCCCAACACAGGTACTATGCTGGGTGACACAACCATCCGGGTCGCTACTTGTGTTTGAGCGCTCCTTGTGGGGACACACCGCTGTCAATGTGGTGAAATAGTTGACTGCCTCAGACACCGTGGCCATTTTTGTAGCAGGAGTGCAGGTCGGTTAGCACGACATTCAAGCTTAAGCGACATAATCCGTCGTGCTCTTGGCACCGCCGGGGTGCCAGCCGTCTTAGAACCCAGAGGCTTGACACGCGACGATGGGGAAAGACCAAATGGTATGACCATAATGCCAAGGAAACTAAGTAGGTGTGGTGTTTTGTAAATAAAGTAAAATTTACTTAACAATTAAATTAATTTTACTCTAGATATTTTCGAAAAACCTGCTATGTCTCCATAATTAAACATTTGCTACCAAAAAAAATCCAGCTAAGTCACAAAAATACGAATAACTTATTAAAAACCAAATTTTACTATTTTATTAATTTCAAGTAATGTAGAATATCCAAAAATACACCAACTGTATTTTTGGTTTTAACCTAAAATTGTAAAATTCAAATTTATTAAGTTTTATCTGTCTCCTGTAAAATTGGGTAAAAGTGAGTTAGCAGGTTTACACTCTTAGCCGACGATATACATATATATTCTGTGACAATACAGAGTCCAATGTGTAAAGCTACACAAGCACGAGCTCTTGACTGTGCAATAAAAAACTTGTAAATAAGTTATAATAACATTTATTAAAAAAATAGAATAAAAAGGAGTTTGAATTTGAATAAGTGTACATGGTTTTTTTTTGTAATTACCAGATTTTAAAATTATAGTGGTTGTTGTTTTTTTTATATTAGGTTAATTAAAACATAATTTTCGGGGATTCATTGTAAACTTCTCGACCACTTTATTATTAAAATCTTGTAAGTTTCCATGTATAAGTTTTCGGTGCACACTCATCATGGCCAAACCATTGAGGCGATTTTCACTCATAGTGCTTCTTAGCCAGGTTTTAAGTCTCCTGAGGCTGCTAAACGATCGCTCTACCGTACACGTCGTGCATGGAAGAGCAATCAAAATTTTCAATGCTTTTTCCGTGTCGGGAAAGAAGGTTTTTGCTTCTTTTAGTATATCAACAACGGTTTGATCTGTTGAATTTGGTTTATTATGCCAGAATTGCTGCCAAAGCTCGACTTAAATTTTTATGTTTGGTAAATTATAAAACTGAGCGATAGTTTCACAAGTTCTTGTGAGATTTTCGACTGACATCGTTTGCATTTGTGCGGGGTGTATTTAGATAAAGCAAATGATGGAGTATTTTCTTCAACAAAACGTGTTTCTAGCGATGTAATAACGGAGTCCAAGTATGGTATTATTAATGATCTTTTCCAGAATTCTTAAGGGCTTTCTGCAGGGTGATTGCTTCGATGACGTTGTTTCTCAACAATGCGCGGCATTGAAGTGATATCCTCCTCCAGGCCGACTTTCTCCGCAACAACAGTAGCATCCTTTATAATTTCATCTGTGACTCTTTCGGGATTATCACGGTGGCTCTTAAGCAATTGCAAAATGCGTTTGACGTGTTGCGGGCGCCGCGCGATTACATGTTGCTTCCCCACTCCCCCTCTCCCGCTTTAACGATAGAGTAGAGCAGGCAGAGTGTAGTTGAGCGTACGGAATATTAGGAGTGGAATTGGTGAATTCATTCGAGTTTCGACGTACGGGAATTAGACTTTGGTTGCATTATATTTGGCAACTTTTTTAGAATCTCTAGAGGGGGGCAGCTGCCCCTCCCTGCCCCCCCTTGGCGACGCCCTTGTTCGTTTTTACGGCAAGGATCGAGCAAAACAACAAAACTTAATGTCAATCTGACAGCAGGATAAAATTTTGCGTGGTAAAAAGGTCGCAAAAATTTATTCCTTTCAGTAAAAACATAGACCAGCGGACGACCGTAAACGGGGCAGATTAAATTTTAATTGGTATCATTTTTCACCTCTCGGTGTACTTAAACGGGGTGTTTGACATTTAGTCAGTATAAATTTAAACTGGATAAAGGATTTAA
This sequence comes from Agrotis segetum, assembly GCA_036375495.1. Lineage (NCBI taxonomy): Eukaryota > Metazoa > Arthropoda > Insecta > Lepidoptera > Noctuidae > Agrotis > Agrotis segetum. Next base: position 9,165,225 of record JAQSVV010000039.1, read on the forward strand.
ACGCAGCTTAGTAGAGTAAATGACAAGTGCTTATGACGCTAATTATAAATTTATGGCTACCATTGATAAAGTTTTATGGACGAATACACGAACAGCCCCAGAAATGGAGATAAGAGAAGAAAAATGATGATAGTCTCAAGCAGTAAAGACAGCAACAGCAGGCGTCAACTTTTCAAAGAGCATTATAGTGTTGACAGTTTTTTCACAATACTGCATGCAGCTGCAACGTTGCCTCATGCACTAACAAAGGTGTACTGTTTCTGAAACAATGGTCATATGTGTCACTGCCGCTCAAAATTTACGGCCAAAGATGGACAGGTTGCGAATGTTAGATTTGTGGTATACATTAACATATTTACCGTTAGTAAATACCGTGGATATTATGTTGTTCTATTTCTACATACTGCAGAATGTGATTACGAGTGTTTCACTATGGAGATACGTGGATACGTGGCAGGTTGCATGAGAGCAGGGAGGGTTGCCATCTCTAAAATTTGGAACCCCGGACAAGATGCGTACATGTGGAAACACGTTTATTTTGTGCCACTATTATAAAAAAAAATTGAGTCACAAATTGGCAACGAACTATCACTCAACTTAGTTCTCTAGAGAACTTCAAAAACTACGGATTGAAATTATTAGTTTCTATAGAAGTTTTCTGCACATTCTTCTTCACCTTATAGTAGGCATACACCATCCTGCCTATCGATACGATAGATTTCACGCTTGCAATTGTTTCAAATCGGCAGTTCGTCCATATACACCATACACCATCCTGCCTATCGATACGATAGATTTGTCACAACTTCAAATCTGCACCAGTGATGCCAACTCAGCAACTAGATCTGGCTATTATTCGGTGACGACAGCTACAATTTCTAGCACCTTTTCATTTCATCATGAGACTATCGAATTAGATTAAAAAAAGTGGTGCAAGCGATTTTCGACCTTATCGACATTAAAAATTTAGTTTGTTTTTCTCACATTCTCATTCGTTAACATTGCTTCTTCATTAAAATCCGGTGTTTGCATCGTTGTCAATAAGGTCGAAAATCGCTTGAAGGTCGGAAAACATTTGCTTAAGGATTGCAAGTTAAAAAAAGTGGTGCAAGCGATTTTCGACCTTATCGACATTTAAAATTTAGTTTGTTTTTCTCACATTCTCATTCGTTAACATTGCTTCTTCATTAAAATCCGGTGTTTGCATCGTTGTCAATAAGGTCGAAAATCGCTTGAAGGTCGGAAAACATTTGCTTAAGGATTGCAAGTTAAAAAAAGTGGTGCAAGCGATTTTCGACCTTATCGACATTTAAAATTTAGTTTGTTTTTCTCACATTCTCATTCGTTAACATTGCTCCTTCATTAAAATCAGGTGTTTGCATAAATGTCAATAAGGTCGAAAATAGCATGAACCTTTTTTTAACTTGCTTTCGTGGTCCCTTGACACCTCTCAAGTTTTCAATCGTATTTTGGTTTAAAATAAAATGAATAACTCTTTTTTTACGAGTGTACATGCGATCCATGTGCGAAAAGCCTCAGTTTTCCTGGTAAGGCCACGTTCACATGGCGATTATTTTCCCGTATACTGTATACAAGATTTTATCGAATAGAGCAGTAATAACAGTTCACAAATGAAAACTTAAAAATAGTTTAAACGGCGTTCATACGGGAAAATCCTGTATTTTGTGTTTGAGAAATATAATATTTTACCGTGTACCGTGCAAAGTTGTCCTAAAACTGGTCAACTCTATTCGATAAAATCTCGTGTACGGTATACGGGAAAATAATCGCCGTGTGAACGTGGCCTAACCGTCCCTGTAGAAAAGTAGGTAGCTAAAAAGTTTAGCCACAAGTTACACTTTTTAGCTTTTTTTCTAGCACCTTTATAAAATTAGCTAACTATCTATGAAGTTGCTAAGATGGCATCACTGCTGCCGATTTGACGTTGTGTCAAAAACGATTTGATGACCTATCAAAATTGGCATGTCATGCCATCAAATTGGCATTCCACCCCCATACACGTTCAATTCTATTTGAGCAAATTGGCAGTTTTATGCCGAATTGACAAATAGGCAGTATGGTGTATGGCTACCATTAGAGATCTATCCTTAAAAGTGGGCAACTTATTACAATCCTATCATAATAATCACTATGAAATGTTTGTATTGTACTGTAAATCAATCTTAGTTTTTCGATTATACCAAAGGGCCAAAGGGGCCGAATATTATAAATGAAAAATTCGAGAAACACGAGCAGGATTTGAACATGTGGCCTTCTGATTCAGTCTGTCAGACACTGTACCAACCGAACTGTCGCCGTCTTAAGCGCTATATTCACGATCCAGCACGGCTGTACGTCAGCTCAAGGTCGACGTACGTCAAGCCTAGAAGGTTGACGTACGTCAAGCCTTGACGTACGTCAAGCCTATTCACGGTGTTTTTGCTACGTCCAGCAACGCGACCTTGAGCTGACGTACAGCCGTGCTAGATCGTGAATATAGCGCTTTATCTAAAACTGGTTTATTTGAAAGAAAAGTTGATTTTTAATTCACACAGTGAAGGAAAATAAGTAGGCAATCATTTAGGCGTAAAAATGGAACAAATTAATGTTATTTTTGCCACAAAACACGTCCGAAATAACCCAATGGCGATTAATTTATCAGTGTAACAAGCTATTAGCATAAGAATTACATCACACCGACACATATTACGTTTGCCATGAATTTATTGTCTATTCAAGCGTTTTTTTTTTTCTTTCTTAGATCATCCTTTTTCGCGTAAGTCACAATTCGCAGTTTTTTGTGGGGTTGGCATTTAAATAACGATTGTATAGCGTGTTTGGCAAACCGAGGTATGCTAAGTATATAGGACAGCGGTAGAATAGTTCAATAATGTAGATATTTATGATAGTTTGTGGGTTAATAAAGGGGTTTAGAAAAATGGGGGAGTTTCGGTGTTACGATTTTACGAAAGCTACGTTTTTTTCGTTTTGAACACCGCTACGCATTGTGTTAATCTACTCCAATATAGTAGCACCTAAATAATAGCATTATCTTATGAAAAACTTAAAAGAAATGTGCAGCCAATGGCTTAGTGGGTAAATAAAATATAATGGTAGTTAGTCAAAGGTAATTTTCAAACGATGTGTCGAGGACTTGTCCTAAAAATTACCCCCAAATCCCAGTACCGACACTGGACGCAGCCAAATATCGATTTTATCAATGTCTTATTGTTGATTAGATCTGCAAAACAGAAAGGTTCTCACAAAAAATAAGTCCCAACATAATATCAATTGAGGAGAGAATGGGGAAGGCAAGTGTCAAAGTGAAAATGACAGTTTGGTCCCCAAAGAACTGTAAAATCAAAGGAATTTTCAGAAAAAAAAACCATTTATTGATGTAAAATGACTAGATGTTGTTTAATAAGCTGTAAAAATGATGGAATACACTTTTCAAAATAATATCTACTTTTCTTTTGGAGGTTATGTACCAGTATTGCATCGCTCGAAAATCGAAGAATTATCACCTGGAACGAGTTTTGTAATAGTTGTGGTGTTAAGAAATTAAATATATTGTGATATTTCTCGAATCTAAATAGAAAAAAAGGTTAAAATTACTGACTTAAAACATTATGATATTTTATCAAAATAGAAAGTCAAAACCAGCATTATATTCTTGATAAAGGAGAGGACAGGTAAAACATACCTAAACTCAAAAATTGAAACCTCAACTACAAGTAATTGTGGATTTATTACGGTAAAATCAAATGTATAACCACTCAATTAAATCACTTTTTTCCTCTTGTAGATGCGCCGCGGCGTCTTAATTCTTCTTTTAGTATATAGTACTTGCATGGACGAATAATTTTCCATATTTGTTTTGTATTTATACTCAATTTTTATAACAAATAATCTTGTTTGTTTTTTTGTACAAGGTAGACGTGGGGACCAACTATCGCAGCGCCATCTACGATTAGCTTTGAGTTGCCATCCCCATTCATCACAATTATTTTGAGAGGCGCTTACGCAGGTAGAGATTGCAAAAATACTTACATTATTTTCGCAAGGTTTGGGATCTGGGTCGCTATTCATGTAAACTAAAAAAATGGGGACCAATATGGCTCTGTATTTTGTGTTTTGTTATTGAGTTAGTGCGATTTGCACTTACACACAATATGCACTTGTATATTTTTACTTGTAGAAACCGTTTCTTTCCTCCTACCTCAGATAAAACAAATAGGCAGATAGAGCGCTCAGAACACGCGAGTGGGTCCACCAAAGTTACTACTAAATCAAAAGTTGCTACGAACTCGCGACAGTACCAAGCTACGCATCGTCTCGCTCACACGTCACTAGTGATTTGCCATTTTATGTCAAAACATGCCGTCTTGTGTGTTTAAACACTGCAAAAGTTGTTCACAAAAAGAAAGAAAACAAGATGGAATATCTTTCCACAGGTAACTCTTGTTATTTTTATTGTTTTGGTATTTATTTTCGATAAAATATTTTCGGCTCACTTGAAACACAAAACCTTAACAGTAAATCGTCTGTGTTGCTAGTTTATGACGGGTAAATTACCCTGAATTAGAGGAATTATTGTGCATTAAAAATATCGATCAAATTCGTCAAAACAACTGCACAGTCGTAATCTATAGTACCTATACAACATTAGTTTTTGCTTATGCGAAACCTGAAACACGTATCTAGTATTTTTATGTAAAGAATCCATGTACAGTCGACAAAGTGGAATCATGACCCATTTTGACAATAAATCGTTTGAATCTGTCAAATTGACAAAGATCAAAGTTGTTACCATGGATATGTATGTTTACGCGAATGTGGACCTAATTGTATTGAATGTCTCTGGGAAAATAAGCTTATGGTGGGTCATAATTCAACTTGTGATGGTACATGGTACATTATTGTGAGAATTAAGTAGGTAAGGAGTAATTAAATAGGTAGTAAGTAATTACGCATATTAACTTTTATTCCTTATTATTATTCTGATAAATAATAAATACTACACGCTTATGCTCTCTAGGTATAACCATAAAGCAAAATAGCGTTTCCAATTAAAAAAAAATGTAGTACAGTATTTGAGAGCAATGTAACTGAACAAAAATGTGGGAGTATTTCTCAATATCTGGCAACCGTAAACGCACACAGATGCACGTGTCCGTACACGGCGCCACTTATCTGCCGCGCACACATAAATAAAAACTGTGGTCGCTTTGTTGTTCGCGCACGTTCTATCTGCCTATTCCTTCATCTGAGCCTCCTACAAAATTAGTAAAATCTACCTTAGATTTTGTAGTATCAAAAATTAGAATAACTTTAATAAAATTACTGTAATTTTATTCTTCTTTCAAATTATAAACAATGGAGCAATGTCTTTACTCGATTCGGAGTATATTGCCGAAGAAAACAAAATATTTACTTAACATTTAATAGACACCACACGTTACTTTACAAAACAATTGAATTACTCTGTAAAGCCTCTGTTTACAAGCTTGAATAAATAATTCCTTTGCCAACATGACGCCACAGAGTAACAGAATGCAGTTTAACAATACGTGAACAATCCGACAGATGTCACTAGTGAGTCACTGTCTCACGGCGCACGCCTTTGTGTGGGACTGCTGTGTAGCCAGGTGAATGACTCACATTCACACACACCTTATTAAGCATGGATGAGAAACCAATTGACATTTTAATTTGGAGAATATAACGTTCTCTTGTTCAGAAACGGTCTGGGATTGATAAGATGTTTGTATTGTCAGACTGGTCAAACAAGAAAATCAATTTTGAACAAGTGTTGTTCGTTGTTACTTAACTAAAATTATATTTTGATATCAAATTTTATTCGTATTCGTATTCGCTTATTTTCGTAATGTTATATTGATTATACTTAAAATAATTAAATGGGACTTATTTGGGGAATAAAATTTTCATTCTCTCCTGACTACGGCCTTGAATGGTCACTGAACTTTTAGTAACACATTTGAAGTATTTCAAACATGAGGGTTATAAAAAAATACTTTGGTACTAAAACATACTTCAGAAAAAAACCTTCAGAAATAAATTAAAGGTTTTATCAACGCAAACAACCTTTGTAGGTGTGGAACTGTCGATAAAAAACTTCAGGGCAAAAATACAAGAATAATTCATACTCATAGTTGTACACAACCCGAAATATGAAGCGTTTCAGAAAACATTGACCTCTCCATTGAAAAGGTATAAAAGGTTCCACTTCAAGAAAAAATACACTTGAATTGGTTATTCTCTTTTATGTTTTTATATAAAAATGATCCAATAAAAGTAAGTAGGTATAGGATTTCGTGAAAGCTTCGTATGAGATCCAAGGCTTTTACAATTTTGTTTGGTAAGAACTCTTTACTTTAAGGGTATGATGAACATCAAAATGTACTTGATTTTCAAGAAACTCTATAAGTTATTAAAAATGTGTAAAATATCGAATTTGGACGTACAAACAAACGAAAATTACTGTAGGTATTCCATAAATGAAAACCAAGAACAATATTTAACATCAATCATGCCATGATTGATAATATCTTCATTAAAACACCCAGGCAAGGAATCCAAAGAGTTCTTATATTCTCGAATTTATGACCATATAAATTAATGTAAGGTATTTTTCTAACGAAACGGCTTTCTAAAAAGCAAGAATACGTTGTTTGAAGCAACAAATATGCCATTAACTAATATTTATCGCTACTATTCTTGAAAAACAGGTGAAATCTATTGCCATATTAGGGCAGTGTCCCTTTTACGCGCGATATTAGTTGTTGCAAAAAAATCGGTCGGGCGAGTCTGACTCACACATAGTCTTTTTACTGTCGAGCAAATCTAGTCGTAAAAAGCACGTTTCTAGTATGAGAACCCCGTATAACCGTAAATTGATTTGTTTTTAGAAAGGCCCGAATACACGATTAAAATTGCAAGTGTCCACCAATTACGGTAGAAGATAGACAGACGGGCAGACAGCGGAACTTTGAACGAAATCCTGTCAATCTTTGGATAGCCCTAAAAAATGGCGTATAAATACCTACGTTATTTATGTTTGTGAGTCGTAAAGGATGTCTCAAATGACTACGAGACGGATAAGGTTATCGTGTTGGCTAGTAAACTATGACCCAGTTGTTTCATGTTTATTATACTGTTAATTCTGACTAATTAGTAATTACACTAACATGCTATTGAACTAACTTCTTAGAGACGTCTGACACACTTAGTTTGATTGAGGTGGTCTTATTTACACAGACTGAAAATATACAGTAGGTCAAAGTGAAAATAATAATAACGAAAAATGTCTGAGAATCTAGAGAGTGAAATACATAGAGTCCCCGAAGCGGGGCTCAGGCCGAAAGTAGACCAACTCTTAAGTGGATAATATTCAGAAAGTCGCATATGTATGACTTGGTTCAGTAAAGACTCGCTAGATAATAAAGAATGGAACAAAAGAGAAGAAAACTACTCTGGCAATAGGAAGATACCAAGTTTTCGGGGATATCGCCGGTATGCTGTCACGGACTTCGCAGTTCTGCCTCTTACTTCTACAATATTGTGAAAAAAACCTTATGGAGTTTGTCACGTGATGCTGGCAGTAGTAAATCGGTCGTAACCACGAAGGTTTACCACATCATTATGTAGGTATGATACCTACTTCAACACAAATGTGGAGGAAACATGCCAATGATTACGAAATGCTTGCTCGATTGAATACTTGGTGACTATTGAAATTTCTATGTATACGTATCTGCTTACTTGATACTTGCGAAAATTTAGTATTATAATGTTAATTGCTAGGTTGCAGACATTCGTGTTTCTTGTATCTTCGACACCTTAGTGACGCACTTAGCACTGCAATTTGACACGTTTTCTTTCAACACTACAATTACAACTTTAGTGCATATAGGATCATTTTATTTTCCTACTCATAAACCATCGATAACCACATTAGCCCTAGTTTAATAGAACGGTTTAGGCTCCGCTCGCCCCTTGGATCTTGCCCCTTACGATTAAAATGGTCGACTCGCCCCCTTGACTTTTTGATACGCTGACTCGCCCCCGAAGCCATTGATAGAAGGTTAAAGAATAAAATGCAGGCTATCAATGGATACCGGTTATAAAAAAATACTGGAAATAAGTCAAGGCCAACAAATAACAAATTATAGAATACCAAGTTTGGTTCAAGAACAAAAACGCAATTAACTCAGTGAGCTAACTGCCGACATCCTGTTGCGCACACACATGCTCGCGAACGCAGCGCCATCGCCACCCACGTGTCACCCTAACCTTGGCAACAACTGTCACCTTTTGACATATCACGCGAACGCAGCACACTGAATGGGGATGGCAACTCAAAGCTAATCGTAGATGGCGCTGCGATAGTTGGTCCCCACGTCTACCTTGTACAAAAAAACAAACAAGATTATTTGTTATAAAAATTGAGTATAAATACAAAACAAATATGGAAAATTATTCGTCCCTGCAAGTACTATATACTAAAAGAAGAATTAAGACGCCGCGGCGCATCTACAAGAGGAAAAAAGTGATTTAATTGAGTGGTTATACATTTGATTTTACCGTAATAAATCCACAATTACTTGTAGTTGAGGTTTCAATTTTTGAGTTTAGGTATGTTTTACCTGTCCTCTCCTTTATCAATAATATAATGCTGGTTTTGACTTTCTATTTTGATAAAATATCATAATGTTTTAAGTCAGTAATTTTAACCTTTTTTTTCTATTTAGATTCGAGAAATATCACAATATATTTAATTTCTTAACACCACAACTATTACAAAACTCGTTCCAGGTGATAATTCTTCGATTTTCGAGCGATGCAATACTGGTACATAACCTCCAAAAGAAAAGTAGATATTATTATGAAAAGTGTATTCCATCATTTTTACAGCTTATTACACAACATCTAGTCATTTTACATCAATAAATGGTTTTTTTTTCTGAAAATTCCTTTGATTTTACAGTTCTTTGGGGACCAAACTGTCATTTTCACTTTGACACTTGCCTTCCCCATTAACCTCACAACTTGACGCTGTTGGCAGACCAGGCGACATCAGCTCTGTGTTGCCAAAGAAAAAATAAAAAAACAAAACTCACATCATGTTGGTCGACTACTGGCACACATTTCAAAAGATAAAAAAGAAAATACTCTGTTATTTTTAGCAAAGTGCGTTTATTCCAATTATCTTTGTCGTACTGAATTTTTTTGCGCTATAAATAAAATATAGGTTAAAAAGGGCTAAAATTAAATAAAAACTGCACCAAATGGAGTTTGCACTTAACTGCATTCATTATAAAATAGTCTCTACATAAAATGGATAATTCTCATTGGTTACAATATGTTGGTTACGCCATATTTAATTAAAATAAAAGAAATCCAGTATAAGGCTGCTATTCCACCAGAGATGCGCTATGCTACGTTGCTACGGATACGTTTGATATCCACCAATCACATTCATTTGTTTACATAGCACAGCACTGGTGGAAACGGATTCAGCTAAGATATGTTTTTTATATGTAAGGATGCGTGCTATGGCTGCGTGCTGTGGCTGTGTGCTACGGCTGCGTGCTATGGCTGCGTGCTATGGATGCGTGCTACGGTCCGTCGAAGTTTTCTAACTTTTACAAAAATGTAGTTTAGTTAGTTTTAAATTTAGTTTAGTTGTAAAATACCACTGATAAGTAATTTTTGTCATTTCACTGAACCAATTTAGGGATTTAGGGAAGGTCGAAAATCGCTTGAAGGTCGAAAAACATTTGCTTAACGATAGCGAGATAAAAAAACAGGTGCAAGCGATTTTCGACCTTATGGACATTAAAGTTTGTTTTTCTCACGCTACCTTGTGGCGGCGCATCTTCGTAGCGCAGCTACCAGCTACCCATCTCCATAGCACATCTTACTCGCACAGCTACATAGCGTAGCATCGGTGGGAAAGGTCACACAGTTTCGTAGCTCAGCTTTCACATCTTCGTAGCACAGCTACATAGCGCATCTCTGGTGGAAAAGCAGCCTTAACATACCTAATTTATACATTTAAATGAGGAAAAATTTGTCCTTTATTACGTGGCAAGAGGTTAATTAAATACACATAAACTATAGATTAACTCAACTCAGGCGCGTAAACATGGTACCACGTGGTATTGTGTTATTTATAATTATGATGATAAAACTAGTATGGTGCAACATTTTGGCGGGAAATAACCTTTGAACGACCGGAATACCAATTAGGGATGCACATAATTTGAAATAATGCTCGTTGCCAAGTCATTTCCAAACATAATCGTCCATCTAGTTGAAATATTTAGCGTGCTAATCTTTCTATAGCTTTTTGTCGTTTAACGGAAGGCGGAGGAAGTCTTCATCTTCAGTGCGTCTTCGTATAGGAAAACTTATTTAAAAACAATGTTCTGACTTGTCTTGCATCTGTCGCACTTTTTTGAAGTTTTGTATGTAGAAACGCTACAGCTAACTGCTAACTATTCTTGGCACTAAGGACCCTAGTGTCAAGTGTCAGACATTATGTTATTTTAGCTCTCTGTACCGTATTTAAATAATGACTTGATTACACTGTAGGCTTACAAGAGAACTTGGCTGTTAGCATTCGGAATTTAGTTTCCACAATATAATGTACACATATAAACAAAAGAATGAGCAACCGAGGTGTGGTGACCATAAACATACGAACATTACCTGAGTGATTACCTAGGTACCTGCCTAAAATTGCCATACTGTCTAAAAAGTGTGTTCCTGATGGTTTTTCTCTCTTTCTAGAGACTGGCAATTTTAATTGACAGTAAAAAAAAGAAAGAAAAATTGACTACGAAATGCTCAGTCCATGCTTTGGTGGTGACCATTGACCAATATTGTCGTACTTGCCTTTTGTCTGTATTTTTAATGGCGGCTCCTCATTAGTGTATTCATCCGTGAATTCACGCCGCGAATTCTCGCCGTGAATTCTCGGCAAAATACCAACACTGATCGGGGAACAGACGCGAACGCGCGTGAACCTCGCGAAAACCATCCACATTCCAATTCGCACCTGTTCACAGGGGTTCACGGCACTAATGTGGAGCCACTATAAGAGGAAGCATTTTGCCCAAAAATTCTAAAATGTCCGCAACTATTTAAAAACAACATAATTTACACTAATTCAACATTTACATTTATTAGAGTAAAGATGTCATCAATTGGTAACAAGGATTTGAATAGACTTTATACCTGTTTATTTCCTTATCCACGTCAGTAGAGTACATCAAATAGGAGGAATTAGTCAGAAAATAACTACAGACTTGACTCACTGTTATTACTCGCTGTCTCACACTCACATGAAGAGTTGATGACTGATGCAATATCATGCACAAACACAAACATGTATTGTATTTATTCAACAATTCAGTATTTCTATGCTAAAAATGCAAATAAATAGTGAAATGTCGCATTTTCATAAACTACCGTACGCAAAGTAAATAGTTATGTTGAATTCTCGGAATGTACTCTTACTACATAAAATTCCCATTAGAGTATATTACCTAATAAATAAATTATTCAGAGATACCTACCAATAAATGTAAATAAGTTAGTTACGTTCCGTTATTATGTGCTACTGTATTTTTTATTACGTAGCTCTTTCTCGAAACTAGGCAGTTTAATAAAAATAACGAAACGCCATTCTTGCACGTAAAAGAAATAACATCAAAAAAGCGACAAAAAGGTCCCCCGGCCCCGGCCGGTACCGCCATGTCTATGTGTATGTCAAGACAGCAAAATCACCTCTCGAGTCGAGTGACCTTCGTTCGCTAACAAACAGCCGGCTGGCAACGCAGCGTAACGTAAAACCGACGTTCGTACACATACATACATACACGTTGTATAGAGATCGGATCAAACAACGCTATACATACTGTATTATACTCATGTATAAGCGCGATGACCTGAGCGCCTCCCGCCCGCGCGTCCGCCATTACGTGTGACGCATGCACTCCCGTCGCGCGAAAGGTCACAAGCACCCAAACGGTCACAAAAAACAACCAATCGTATTACCAAGTAGTAAGATTCAAATTCTAATACGCGCCGTTTGTAGGTTAAGTTGCAATTGAAGTGCAAAGCGGCGGGAAAGCGCTGCTTTTTATTTTTGTGCTGCGCGCTACACAAGTGCAGTGTACCGAGTAAACGAAAACAGATACTGGCCGGTTCGAGTTTAGAACTGATGATGCGAAATGCAGCTGGCTGTCTGTCCTTCGTAATTATCATGTATTATTTTGTCATGGGGCGATAGGGTACGAGAATAAACGTATAGGAATTTTATTCTAACCACCGTACTTTGCAGGCTTCCTCTACACTGGAAACGATTATTGCATACCGAGCCTATGTATCTATTTGTACCTACCTAGGTACATTATAAGACTTCACATGGCTACGATACGATTGCTAGTCGAAGGCTTCGATACTTCGATTGATGTTAACTTTATGTTGCCTTTTGCGATGCGTACCATTCTATTCTATCCTCAGATTATTCTACCAGTGTTTCTCGTGACACCTTTTCTACTCTTTGTACTTTATTTACATTTTGCAAACAGACTGGTAAATTGTTTACTTTTAAATAAAAAAAAATATTTTCACATCATTCTTGTTCTTTAAACTGTTTTGTGAACTGTAGAAGAATTTTTAAACATGAATATGTCGCCTTTTTCACACGTTCAACAGCGTTCAACAATAAATCTTTTCTGCGGAAGCCTTAATGTTCCAATTTCCGATTAATCGTGTTTCTAACAAATGTTCTTTTCACACAATGAAATAGGCGATAACTAAGCCACATTGATTAATTGTTTAGTTAATTAGAACAAGAACCTTCCGACTATTTAAATAACATGCCCATTATAGACTACATTATTACGAAACATTTTGAATATAATAGAATAAATTAATCCTTAGTCTTTCTTGTGTAAAATTAATTAAATACTTACATTGTGGGAATTAATTCCGTCCTTGAAATCGTGAGATCATTTTTAATTCATTGTATATTGACGGTCACTACGTTTGCAGTTTTTATTTATTTTAGTTACAGTTTTATGTTAATTTGGACTTGCTTAATGTAAAATGAGAGAAAAACATGATTTTAGACAAAATATTCCCATGAAATACATTGTTATTGGCGGGGCCCCCCTACAGAGGGAAAGCCTGCCGGGGTTGTCGGGATTATTCCCTTACCATAATATTGACGGTAACACTACGAAGGACACCGTGGATTTTAGTCAGTTTTAGTCTGACAGTCCCTTTCGGGGTTGGAGGACCCATTTGATGATTTTACCACGATAAAAAAAAAAAAAAAAAAAAAATTACCAAAACCAATATACCTACATACTAAGGAAGATTTTTTTAAATACGTCATCAAATATTCCAAAAGCATGTTTTATTGGGTATACATATCATATTTTCTTAATTGTGTAATTCATTGGGGTGGACGACGATTCTCAATAGGTAGGTATTAATGTACATACTTAATAAAATAACACGAAAAGAAAACCCACGTGGCCAATGAAGCATTTTATAATGATTCATTCCTCAGCCAGCATCCGTAATTTTTCAGAGAATAGTCATACTAGTGACGCAGAGATTGGAACCTAACTGTAAACGACCAGCAGTTCTTCACCGGTTGAAGCATACCTAATAAAATTTAAAAAATATGTCAACACAGTGAATAAATGAATTGACAACGACTATGGTTTTCAACCACGAATGGTCCTTCCTTACATAACAATAAATTATTTACTGTTTATTGACTTCTCTTATGGCGGCTCCACATTAGTGCCGTGAATTCACGCCGCGAATTCTTGCCGTGAATTCTCGGCACAAGTCGTGCTCTCCTCAGTCGTTTGTGAGACCTGCCACGAAATGGATGTAGAAGTTACTGCTGCAATAACTTTGTAGAAATACAACGATTTTTACATATTAATGTGTCATTTTGTAAACAACAATAATAATAATATGAATTCCACGAACTCGTTAATAACATTCAAGTTCTGCACCTTTTTCATTAAAACCAGTTTCCTTTTATTGTAAACTTCAATATAATTGGGTATTTCTTGCCGAAATTGGCAATCGGAACCGCCATCGTGAGCAGGGACAGTTAGTCGAGGTTTTTACATTTTGTTTTGTTGGTTACCTAAAAACTGGAAATTGGTATAGGGTTGACCAAATATTTCCTACAGAATATTAAAATTTGCTTGAACACATGTTTTGAGTCTCAAACCACCATCTGATAAACATTAATCAACAATACAAACATCGCGTCGACTTAAGTGAAAACTAGAATAAGATTTGTCATGGAATTTTTCATACACAAATAAAAGTTTCTCGGAACACTTTCAAGTTTTTACTACTTCACAATCTCTGTTTGTACGAGTATTTACTAAAGAAAGAACCACGCGCAAAACATTGCACGTTGCTGTGCAATCTCCTTTTTATAAAGAAGAATGGCAAACCAGGACACGTTCGATAAGATTTTACTTGTAGGTTGAATGACCTAATAAAAACCGAAAAACAATAGAAGGTTACTGGCAACCCTAGCTGACCGTTTTAAAAGTCAATAGCTCAGCTTTTGTGCCGTTTTCATATAGTTAACGGTCTCATGTAAATGCATGCGAAAATGCTTACAGAATACAGTCCTATTGAGGTCGTGTAAATGTGGCGTGTAGCTGTTTCAGTCCTCACTCAATAACATCCGTCGTTCCCACTATACAGATGAGGTTTTATATTTTGAAGTAGAGTTTTTATAAGTTTTCGTATTCACATGCAGAGATAAAAAATAATGCCACAAACAGGCCTCTGTTTCCAGAAGTTGTTTACCGTTACGCTAGTTTATGATAGCTCGTATCTAAAGTTAGCAAAACCAATAAAACTGGACAGTCTACAAGCACAATCACTCTGCCGATAGTAGCCTGCAGCCGATAACTTGACAAACTAATCAACTTTCGCAGGAAACGACACGTAACTCAGTAAACGCAATCAAAACATTCTTTCGTGAGAGCGCTCGCGCCGCCGCGTGGAAAAACACAATATTTCTCTCTTTCATATCAGATTGACATTAATATGCGGCTCGTATAAAAACACAATCTCCGTGGAAACTGCTCGGGGTTTCATAACAGAGTTCCAATCCGACATTCACGTCATTGTTTAAAACAATAACTTATGTTTGTATTTTGTAAATTCACGCGACGAATGCCGCAAAGTGGAGATGAAGTCAATCAAACTAGACGTAGATAGAACGTATTACGGTGATAATAATAATATAATAATAATATTCCACAACTATCACACAACTAAGCAGAGCTTGTGTTATGGGTACTAGACAACTGATAAACATACTTATATATTTCTAAATACATACATAATTACACATATTATAGATAAATTACATCCAGACACAGAAAGAATGATCGTGCTCATCACACAAACATTTGTCTTGGGTGGGAATCAAACCCACGACCTCCGGCATAGCAGTCAGGGTCACTAATAGGGTTGCCAACTTTTTTTACAAGAAATAAAGTATATTCAGGTCTATGAAGATTATTAAACAGTATTTTAGCAAAACAAATAGTATTTATTTAATTTTTTTTATTTAGTCAGAGGGCGCACACTGTGTGCGCCCTCTGACTAAATAAAAAAAAATTGTGAGCGTCTAAATGTAACACATAATAATGTGTCTGCATTTTGATGCTGAAAACAGTATTTTGTATACTTTTTTTTTGTTAAACAGTAAAAAGTATAATTTAGTGAAAAACAGTAGAATACTGTTTAAAACAGTATAGTTGGCAACCCTAGTCACTAACCACTAGACCAACAGGCCAGACAAATGTGATATTGATATATAGAGCCAGACTACAGATATTTCTGTATAGCAGTTGCATAGCAACGCATAGCCATGTTTACAGGAAGCGGGCCGGGCGGTCAATAATCGAGCAGGGTTCTGAGAAATGCCGCACAACGCGTATCCTGCTGGTTTTACTTTCATTTGATGACGTATCAACTATACCTGTTATACATAGTATCTATACCTGTTACTGTAAATTTTATGAGCGGACAGCTTTCTACAGCTATAGGTGTGCGTTAACTCGAAATAGACCACTCAAAATGTCGTAGATTGTACGAGTATTTGACTGCACTACTGTTTCATATCTATAGTCATGGGTATTCGATGTACAAATCAACTACAGAAACAGAGTCTGCAATAGAAACAACGAACTATAGTATGTATGAAATCTATAATTCTATATACATAACTTGGCTGGCCAACATGATGATACGCGAATCATATTCATCAAACATTTTCACAGAATACTTGTGTAGAACGTGTTCCAAATTCCATTAATATAAATGTAGCTGATTATTAGGAAGTTATGGTCATCATGTATGTCATACAGAATTATTAGCAGCGCCGCTTTGGTGATTCAACTAGTCCACCACGTGGGTAGTGGCTTAAGCCCATAGCCAATATTGAACAAAATAAATACTGTCATGATGACGATAACTCAATATGAACACTCAAAACGAAATACTGACTTGGCAGACTCCAAGCAGATTTCACAGGCCAAAGACTAGCTTTCTTAGACATCAAATGGGACTGTATAGTCCAGTCCACAATGACCAGGGCCCAGGAGACAGGCCAGATCATAGCTAAGCATCTACCCAAGGATATAAAAGTGAAGACCTGCCAGCTTATTGAAGAATTTTTAAAGACACTCAAAGAATTTTCCATGAACGTTCACGTTTTACGTAGGTACTCCATATTTCCGCGAAATTACGACAGGGGAAGGTTCTATAAGAGTCTGGGTTTTAAAATTAGACTAAGGAATTTTGCAAAAAAACTTAGAACATTTATGCGGTTTCTGGGCCTTTAGCAAACGTGTTTAGAATCGGATATTTTACTCATAAAGTTGAATTAGTCCGAAAGATTTTATATTAGACCCGTATATTTTCTTTTGTTACATTAAACCAAAATTGACGAAGATATAACGCTTATAAAAATCTCAAAACGCCTCTCTTACACGTACTTACGTACAAGTTTACAGGCGTTATAACGTCACAAGCCAAAAAACTACTTTTTCAATACTCTGACTGATGTAGTAAACAGATTTTCAATTAATTTAAACAGTAAACCAACCCATTGGTACGAAAATCCAAATGTGAACACTTTTATATTGTATTCAGAAACAGAGTCTGCCTGTCTGGTACTTGTTTATGGCTATTGTACTTAAGGCCATGCCAGTTTGATAAGTCATCAACAGCCTTACTACGAGCTCTTAACGGGTTCCACGACAGGCTGCGGAAAAGAGACAAAGCTATACTAGTCGTCTAGCGCCATCTCTTTTCCACAGCCTAATCTGGATCGCGTTAAGAGTTCATGGTAGGCCACCTACAAGTCAAGTAAAAGTATTTAGTTAATTGTGTTATACATTCATTTTTCAACTATTGAAACCATTGAACTGAATGTGAAGCTGGAAGTTTCCACTAAGTTGCCTAAGTATAGGTACATACTCAGCTGCCGTCCAAGAGATAGACTGAATCAGGGCCAATCGTTACCTGACCTAATTCGCCATTCTTCTTTGTACTTACTTTTAGAAAATTTTGAAAATTCTCTTGAAAAGCTTCACGTAACCTTCTGAATCTTCAAGGTCCTCTGGGCTTCAAATTCGACCTTGAGAGTTCATCCATCCAGGATATAGATGTGTTGATTACCCAAGGTGTAATAATAATGAGGTCACAGACGATTGGAACCTCGTCGCAAGTCGATCGATGTGTCATCGACACTGCGGCAGCAAAGGCGCGTGTGTGGACTTTGTATGTCATTATTATATTACAATTAGTAGGCAAGAACTGTGTTTTAATTAAAAAACTTCATAAATATTTATACTATTTTAATATTTATAAAAGTGTAGCTCTTTGACGGTCGCATCGTTTGTCGTTACGGGTAGGTAATCAAAATGCCGAAAAACGATCAAACAATTTTACCAAAGGGAAGTAATAGTGGTCTGTAGACAGACAGTCGCCTCATGGTAAATACCTGTGTTCAGCAGAATCTAGCTGGACTAGAAGCTGACCGACACATAGGAATATGCTAGGCAGATGATGATGAATGGCCTGAACTTTTTCACATAGTTTCTTGCTGTTTTAAAACTACCAAAGAGTTATTTTTCACGAATTATGTTTACAGCTTTATAACATTTAAATGCCTCAACGGATTTGGATCAAATTGGGAACACAGGTCGACTACATCCCGGTTTCCAATATATCATACTCTTTAACCGAGTAAATATAACAGTTTCTATAATATAGGAGTCGAAATGCGGGCGGCAGATAGGCACTGGAGCGGCATTAAATCCCTATGTACCTATGTACTAAAGCCTAGAGGACGAGCTTATCAGCAAACTGCACACATTACGCAAACCCATGTATATACATCTTAAGCCTATGTTTACTAGAAAGGGGTTATCAGGATTCTGTATTTATATTTGTACATGTAAGGGCAAGTAAACCAGTTTTGTACGATAGGTAACTCGTGAGATTTGCGCTATTTATAATGATTCAAGTAGATAATAGTTATGATCATTTTACTGACATTGTAATGAGATTAAATATGCTCTATAGAGTCCCTAAATAACACAAACAATACAGGTAACTTGTTCTATACTTAAAAGTCTTATAAACGCCGTAAAAAGACACCATATAGCATCAAAAAGTAGGTTAAAACTGATACATTTTAGTAGTATATCTAAGTGTATGACATTCGTGTGTTATATGACCGTAAAATGCAAGTCAGGAAAAAAGTTGCGCAGTCAATTCAATTTCATTTTCCAACAATTTCCCTAGGGTCTGTTGGGCTGCAACATTGCCACGTTCGCTTGCCTCTGGTACAAGCGAAGTGCATGTTAAAAAATGAAAAAGCAACTCCACCTTTTTTAAATGTAGGTCCATTTTTCAAACAGTGAGTTTTGGGTGGGGTGGTAGAACCTATTTTATGTACTTTTGTGTGCATTTTTGATATAAGATCTTATGGACTGCCTAAAAACTTTTAGTTCTATAGAAAATTATTAAGAGGTGGACCCAGAAATGATCATTCTCTCTCAATTCGCTATAAAAAGTAAAGTGTTCTTTATCAAATTACCACATGACATAATGTGAGCGTTTTTTGTCGTGGTAAAATCATGAAATGCTCCCACCCAGGGCAGAGCGTCCACTGTGTCCTTCAATAGCCCTTTACGTTCCAGGGTCACGGTAGATAAGTCCCGCGACCGATAAAATATTTAAATATTGTTTCCGACCTGACATAAGCCATACAGACACAATACCTATTTTTCACCTTTTATTACAAGTAGGTACATGCCCTAAATTGCCTCCACTGCCTGCTTTGGTATGTAAACCGCTACAAATGCTAATATCCTATTAATAAATTTCGACATTAATATCCAAGTACTTTAACAGAACCAGTTTCCTATTCCGCCATGTTTAATAGGGAAAACTAAAGTACATAGGTACGAATATTTTCAACATAAATAATACTTTGTCTCGTTTCCATACACTAGGCATGGTAGGTTGTATGAGTTATGTTTTTCCTATAACCACGATTCCACAAAGGTTTAAGCTGTATTTTTCTGCCAGACTGGTGGCATACCAGGGGGGGTAATACAACGTCTTAAAACCAGGCTTGTTCCAGTGAGTGAACGAGATGGCGCTAGACGACTTGTATAGCTCTGTCACTTTCACTCGCCGGAACAAGCCTGGTTTTAAGACGTTGTAATACCCCCCCAGGACGTCTTAAAGGCAGAGTAGTTGCAGTGTGGGAAAGAAACAGAGCTATAAAAGTCGTTAAGCGCCATCTCGTTCCCTCACGCAAGCTTTAAAAAGTCATGGTAGGCGACCTGTTCGACATTCAAAATAGGAGACTTGTTCTTTATTTAAATGTGAATCCGTCAGTGCAGACGTGCATGCGCATATAATTCGGTTAATTTATCGCGATATACCAAGGGCATAGTGTCAGAGTAAAGTGACGGTCGACTTGTTAAGCCCGAAATAGCCATTATTATTGTCTAGACTTCATAAACAGGTAGAATTTGCTAAGGTCACCTTCCTTTGTCAAAAGCAACAATCTATACTAATTTTTGTAACTACATTTTGGTTGTTTACTACCTTTTCATAGCTGAATTGTTCGATTAGGATTTAAACTCTCGATTAGCTTTTAACTCTGTTTGCGTGCTGTAAGATCGTATAGAAGTCCACACAGTGACTCAGATGAAGTCGTGGACATCACCATCTTCCTGCCTTTATCCCATTTTACTTGAGGTCGGCGCAACACGTTTTCGTCTTCCATTCTCTATCAAGGACTTCACACACAGCAGCTATAATGTAAAGATTTACATTCTAGCACGATACATCTTATTACATCTTTCCATAGAAATCGGCAGGAGACCACACACTGCAGCTATAATGTATATCTATCATCTTCGAATTTCTATGGAAAAATGTAATGAGATGTATCGTGCTATAATGTACATCTTTACATTATAGCTGCTGTGTGTGAAGCCCTTCAGACTTCACTGCATCATTCACGACATGAAGTCGTGGACATTGGCTAGTATTTAAATAAAACATCCAAATATTTATTTTATAAACGTTTCATTATCAGCTGCTGTTTTGCACTAGTCCGGTCAATTTAGACATTCGAGGTTACATAAAGTCCCAGCAAGCTGAATTTCTGTGAAGTTGTTCAAAACATAATTATAAACAATGTCTAAAAGTTCCCCATCATTCCCCTGTAAGGAAAAAAAAATATTCAAGGTCAAAGGTAAAAAAAAGAGTTTTTCGCGATTTTCAGCAAAACGGTAAGTTTTATCATACAAGTACCTCAGACAAAAATTGTAGATCATAAAATTATCTATAAAAATGTCTTAATACTTTTTTTCTTACGAGCCACCGTTTCAGAGATATAACGATTCAAAAAGTTATAAAAGTTGTTATCGTCATATGCATCTAATGAGGTAGTGTACTTAGCGCGTTTTTTTTAACGTGGTTTCCCCAGTAGGCCTACTCCACGGGTCAGTTGTGATCCTGTTTATTGTAAAACTATTGCAAAATAACGGAAATTTTCAAAGATTGGGAAAGATAAAAGCGTGCCTGTCCCTGTGTTCAATTTACTTGCATCCAAAATGAAGATGAAGAAGAAGCAGGAGAAGAAGATCAGGAAGAAGAACAAGAATTTGAAACTTACGAATGAGACGAATAAACTTCAACACTTTCTTTTCATTTACATCGCTTTTATCTTTCCCAATCTTTGAAAATTTCCGTTATTTTGCAATCGTTTTACAATAAACAGGATCACAACTGACCCGTGGAGTAGGCCTACTGGGGAAACCACGTTAAAAAAAACGCGCTAAGTACACTACCTCATTAGATGCATAAGACGATAACAACTTTTATAACTTTTTGAATCGTTATATCTCTGAAACGGTGGCTCGTAAGAAAAAAAGTATTAACACATTTTTATAGATAATTTTATGATCTACAATTTTTGTCTGAGGTACTTGTATGATAAAACTTACCGTTTTGCTGAAAATCGCGAAAAACTCATTTTTTTTACCTTTGACCTTGAATATTTTTTTTTCCTTACAGGGGAATGATGGGGAACTTTTAGACATTGTTTATAATTATGTTTTGAATAACTTCACAAAAAATCAGCTTGCTGGGACTTTATGTAATTTCACTCTCATTTTTATGTCTAAATTGACCGGACTACACGTAGACAGATAAAAATCGGAAATAACAAGTCACTTTGTATTTATTAATGATTAGTTTCGTGTGTTGTTTGGCATACATTGTTCTTGTTCAACGTGTTGATGATAAAGATAATAAGTAAATATGCGTCCCACTCTTTGGATGACTCCCTCTCAATTTGGCGAAAGAAGCACACGGAGAGAGTTGGAAAGAATAGAGGTAGGAGGACTTTGCCTAAGAGTAAAATAAAAAAAAGCCAAGACCATAAATCATCCCCATCGACAGTATTGGCTTACGAAATTCGAACTGCATTTCAAATTGCAGTTCGAGCCACTTAAAAAGTAGAAATAGATGAGAAATTGTCATAATAGTAGCTTGATGATCATAGGACTGCATTTTGTAATCACAACTAGATGTATTGCATTACCTAATACCAACTGGGTTATCGAGGTCAGATTGGTAGTCGCCACATATAAAAAACCACCATAAAATGGTAAGGAAAAGGCTTGGCAAATGATGAAAGAACAAAGACATTGTTTCTATCATCTTTTTTACCATGATTCCTCGCCCAGAGAGAAGTGTAAGGGACTGTCAGACTCGTTCTGACTAAAATCCACCGTGTTTCATCAATTGTCCTTTACATTTCAGGATCAGGGTTGCCTGTTTTAATAACAGCCCCACGAACCTTTGACTAAAGCAAGCTTTGGACTTCAGCTTTGTAACAGTTTTTTTTTTACTAGCCTACTCTATCGTACTCCTGAGTAAATTCCCCGCATTCCTTCCACTTCTCTCGATGGTGTGCCTCCTCACGCCAGTTTACTAGGAAGCCATCTAAAGGGTCCCACCATCTTCTCCTAGGCCTGCTGCGACCCCCACCTAGCTGTCTAGGGCTCCATTCCTGTGATATCCGAGCCCACAGTTGTGACGGCATCCGGCAGACATGACCAGCCCAGTCCCACTTTAGTCTTGCAGCTTTGTGAGCAACGTCGGCTATTTGAGTTCTGGAGCGCAGTATGGTGTTTCTGATTCGGTCAGTTAATTTAACATTTAGTAGGTATTTCAGTTATTTTAGTTTCAGTTAAGTATTCAGTTTGAATCAACTTATCAAACGATGCTTTGGCAAAGCAGACATTGCAGTGTTATCAGAAAACTTAATCCTGTTCGTGCTGGCTATATAAGTCTGATCCTTTCAGATATATGGCTCGTGGCTATTAGCAAAGTTTTCTAATCAACACAGCCTAACACCGTCTAAAGCTGGATCTAATCCTTACCCAAGTTAGGTTCAGCCTAATCAGTTTGGAGTTGCTGTAATTTGGGAACATTTGAACGGTTTTCTAGTCTATCGAATCTCTGGTCATTTGGCAAGATGGATACCAAAAGGAATGGTACAGTTGTCTATGGTAACTGATCTTGATCTGGCCTAGCGTTGAAAGGAATTTTAGCATAATACGAGGCTATATTACACTGGTTTTTGTACCATACCATTATATTAACGTGTCTGCTTCAGATTTAAACATCAGGTTGTCAAATTGAACCGTATTGCGGTTAGGTTAGGTTTTATTTACGTACTTAAATCAAAATAATATCTAACAAGAAGGTAAACAATTTGAGAAAAATGTTCACAAAATAAAAACTACTGAACCAAACTGAATGAAAATTTTAAGGGACCAAATGGCATGTATACTGCATCGAAGAAAAGAGGGCAAATCGGACCAGAAATCTCAGTCTTATCGGTGTAAAAACATAAAAAACTACCGAATTGAGAACTAACCTCCTCCGCTTTGAAGTAGGTTAAAAATATTAGGTAACATTTGAGGTTACTCATCAATCTGTAGGAAGGTGAACCTAATGTTAGCTGCGTCTGAGTACATTATACATAACAAGTTCTTTGTGTAACTTAATTAAATTGACCACAAATTGTGATGACATCATCCACTAACCTATATCCGTGCAGTCTCATGAAATGTTTGCCTCAACACATGGCCACAGTGTAAATAATAGTCCTGACAACGTGGCCCCAATAAGTAGGTTACTCACAATGGGGATGGCAACTCAAAGCTAATCGTAGATGGCGCTGCGATAGTTGGTCCCCACGTCTACCTTGTACAAAAAAACAAACAAGATTATTTGTTATAAAAATTGAGTATAAATACAAAACAAATATGGAAAATTATTCGTCCATGCAAGTACTATATAATAAAAGAAGAATTAAGACGCCGCGGCGCATCTACAAGAGGAAAAAAGTGATTTAATTGAGTGGTTATACATTTGATTTTACCGTAATAAATCCACAATTACTTGTAGTTCAGGTTTCAATTTTTGAGTTTAGGTATGTTTTACCTGTCCTCTCCTTTATCAAGAATATAATGCTGGTTTTGACTTTCTATTTTGATAAAATATCATAATGTTTTAAGTCAGTAATTTTAACCTTTTTTTCTATTTAGATTCGAGAAATATCACAATATATTTAATTTCTTAACACCACAACTATTACAAAACTCGTTCCAGGTGATAATTCTTCGATTTTCGAGCGATGCAATACTGGTACATAACCTCCAAAAGAAAAGTAGATATTATTTTGAAAAGTGTATTTCATCATTTTTACAGCTTATTACACAACATCTAGTCATTTTACATCAATAAATGGTTTTTTTTTCTGAAAATTCCTTTGATTTTACAGTTCTTTGGGGACCAAACTGTCATTTTCACTTTGACACTTGCCTTCCCCATTGGTGCAACGCCGCTTATTAGTACTCTGTGGTCTTGTCTGGTGCATAGACTTAAAGCATGGACTGAGACTTCCATATTATTCAAAAATATGATATGAAATTACCGTACTCTCAAGAAAGAGAGAAAAGCAATTAGTGGCACAGTATGTATCTGTGTTACAGGAAAGAGATAGATGAATGCCAAGGATAGATGACGCCTATGAAAATTTTAGACGGATAATGCTCTATATTTATGGTCTAGTTTACAGTCTTACAAACTCTGTGGCGCTTACTGATTGGGTAAAATCGAAAGTGGGATAATTAGGAAAATTACACAATAAATTAGATAGTAAGTAAGAATAAAGTAAATATCAAATCTATAATCCCAGACTTGTCAGTCAACGTATACTTCATACTGCACCCATATTTCGCCGGTTATTTTATGTGCCTTGTAATGGGGACGAAACTATTCCCGGGAGAATCTAACAAGTACAGAAATTAATGTCAATAATATGAGCTGAGTTAAGATCATAGGATTTCGTTGGTATAAATTAAGTAGCTGATGTCATGGTGTATATAACAGTTCCTTTAAATGAAGTAGACATGCTGGCAGCATAAGTAGTACTTAAGGTACACGTCTTAAACTATTCCTTGTTTACTTTACTCATCTTTACTCGTCAGGAATATTTTAAGAGACCCTCCCCTTACTCCATGTAGAACTAAAAACTGTAAAATTCTATCTAGATTACTCATTTTAGTTGCAAAGAGAAAGTATAAACAGCTTTAATAGTGCCTCAAGTCGTTTAGATGTCAAATTGAAGTCAAAGAGGTGACCTCAAATAACTTTGGATTACGAGTGAATGTTTATGATGTTTTTTTTGCTCACCCACAGAGCTTAAAACTATTACAAGAGTATAAGACTTTTAGAGTTATGAATCTTCAACTGTTATAACAACTTTATGATTTGATCAATTCGTGTTAATTTCGTACTGGAGAATGTAATGTAGAAACTAAGTGCCTCAAATAGTATCTAGACAGCTATTACAGGTAGCCTTTCAGTGTGATATTTATGATGCAGTTAATCCTATAAGATCAAACTCTCAAACGAGATCAATCGAACTTTGATCTCGTCCCTAAATTTCATTTATTGAATCAGGAAGCGAAGTTACAACATGTGGTTGGATTTCTACCTTTGATACAGGATACTGATTTACATCGCAGGTCAATTCAACGTTAGTAGGTATAGGTATACCAAGAAGGTAAGTATGGTTTGCTGTTACAGTGTCATTGGACACTGAAACTGTAGACTAACTAATCTGCAATAGCTATCTAAAGGTAAACTGAAGATACAGAGATAACATTCCTTGCTGGCTAACGTTCTAGCTATACGACTATACAATGGTTGGTGTTGGCTTCAAAGTTCATGTTACAACACTATGTTAGATGCACTGCTGGTGTCAATGACCTCCACGATGCAAGAGAGCAACATGAACACAACTGCTGTCCCATCTCAAATGAGATTGTGAAACAAACGTCAACAACCTTTGATACGCAGTGACTCCAAATAAAACGATATCACTAACTTTATTTATTCAAAACATAGAATTATGCGATAAACAGTCACTAGCCGTGATAATGCTCACGTAGTTTAGTGAATGAGGTAATGTAATGTCACATGACTCAGCCGTGTTTTATGTACACAATAAAAATATAACGAATTATGTATGTACCGTACCTCGTTACGATGTCAATCAACACTTCGCCAGTTTGCGTGGACCACACCATAATAAACTATAACACAACACAACACATCCACCTGCGCAGAACCATCTCACAAACGGATAAGGACCTCAATACACGTTCCCGAATGATAACGCGGCCAAACAAAAAAAAACCGGGGGTCCTAAGAAGGTCGAATCTGGTATTTTTTTTCTGGTAAAAGCTGGCAACGTCGCACGTTTGCCGGACGGACGCGCGTTCGGCTCGCGCGCCGCTCATTGGTTGAATGCGACGGCGGCCATCATTGCGAGCCGCGCGCTCGCCCAATGACGCCGCGTCCCGCACGCCCCGCCCACATCCTGTTGGCCTGTTGAATGGATTTCGCGGCAGTCGTGCTGCGGATGTCGAACGTGTTGAAAGTGTTCGATTTAACATAGGAAAAGGATGATTGAAGCTTTCGAGGATGTGTTCGGAGTGTCCAGTGACCTCTTGAAGCTAAATAAATCAATCGAATCGATGTAATCGCTACAAATACAGTAGTGCTGTAGATTTTAGGAGAAAAAATAAGAAAAAAACTGAAACATAACCTAAAAATAAAGTTTGAAGACGCCCAAAAAATCAAAAAATGAGGTGAAAATATAAGAAAATCTAATAAGTGTGTTACATGTGTTGGCGAGGTGATTTTACATAAAATATTTTTTCTGAAAAATCCCGAAGTTCTTGTCTGTTTGATTCAAATATCCTAAGTGAACAAACGGTACCTTTCTCACGAGAAATCAGTGACTTCAGCAATATTTAATTTGTACCTGAAACAATAAAAATAAACTCATTAGTACTGGTAAAATCGTGAAAAGTGAAATCGTACGGAAATATTAAAATGCAATAATTTTCTTACTAACACGTGTGACATACTAATTTTATTTGAAATTATCTCATTACTTTGTCAGTAATATGCTTATTTACATACAATAACAGTTTTGAACAGCAACAAACAAAAATCGTAGCATTCCTCGACAAATTAATAATCATAACCCAGAAAATATATTTGCAATGAAAATGTGCTGACGAAATAAAAAAAAAAACTTTTAATCTTCTCCTACGTTATTTTAATCTATCGGTATTGATGAATGACGATTAATTATGTTCAAATTACGTAATAATGTGTACAATAAAACTTAGTCGTGGTTGTTGAAATATGGTGCCAAATCGTGTGCTAAGATTTTCAGTTGCAACGTTATACTTATGAAACCGATCATTAGCGTTATAGTGGTCGTATAAGATAAAGCTCACTTCGTAATTATAATTTTGCATAGCAACACGGTGAATCTTATCTGAACTCGATATCTTTTTTACCTTAATGAATGATTACTACAATCGAAAGATAAATACATAACTAATGTTTTTTTTTTTCAATAAATGAAATTTTGTCTTATTTTATTTTCTGTTTGTATATATTCTCATTTAATAGCTATTGGCATGGAATGGGACCGATCTTCATCGTAAGTATGACAAACCATTTTAGAAATATTTTATACAATGCCACGTCGTACAGTATCCTACTTTTTGTGGTTGGGGAAAAGTAGTAAGAGTGAGACCATTCTGAAACATGGGGTTCCAAAACATTAACGGTGCCCTTAACTTCGGCGTAGGATTTATACAGTACCTAGTGTACAGTGTACACAGAAACGATAATAGGTTAGCTAACACAGAGAAGAAAAATATTACAAAAAAGAACATTACATTTGTATTAGCTCTAAATCTAACCAAGCATCATTATGTTTACGAAATTATTTAATTAAAAACGCAATCTATCGACACTAGATATTATCAGATTAATAGAAGACGTTATTGCTTTAGAATCTAGATAAATTGCAGCTGCAATCTGACTGAGTCATTAGCATTGGTAAGTTGGTACTGGAACCGACAACAATGTCAAGTGTATGATGTGCATGAGAGCAAATAAATAAATAAGTTCAGAAAGAAAGGCGTTCGTTACTGAAATTTTAAAGTATGCCTGCTAATGCACGGCTGTTTGGAGCACACTGTCATTGTTTAACGTAAGTCTGATTCACCTTGCTAAGCTTAACCTCGTTATAGGATCACGTCGAAGATCTTGTAACTGTGTGTGAGACAAATTCCAGCGGAAATCACAAAGAAATTAATAGTTTTTGATTGAAATGTCTCTACACAAGATGTGGCAACTGTGAAAAGTCCCAAAAGTCGACCTGTTAACTGAACAAAGAAATAGAAAGCTTATAACTGACGGATAACAAACGTGAAGAAATTATAAGAGTTCCTTCTACGAATTCAAACCCATTACGCTTTCGATTTACTTATCCACCAGCAAACGAGAAAAGAAATGATCGAAAACCGCCTCCGAGTTATAATAATTGATGGCGTATCATTTCAACCAGGCGAAAGGAATTTGAAAATAAGCGATCTCGCCTTTCAGGTTTCATCTAAATAAACATGCACGATGTGACATTTAAATCGTGATCCTCAGCTAAGAATAGTTGAAACGACTAGGTCTGATCATAGGTCGAGACTAGAGAGGCCACACTGAATTATAATGATGTATTATCTTGCACCAAGCATAGCAAATAATTTATGTAGTTACTTCAAGGAATGTCTAATAACTCATAGTTATTAGCAATTACCTAAAAGCAAATTCAGAACGAAAAAAAAAAAAACAAAGTACCCATGTGCTTGTTAATAAGCGCAATTCCTCTCAACAAAGCTGACTTTGGCAATAGGCCAGAAAATGTTGAGATGAGAACGATAAACATGCAATGCATGACCATTCCTATCTTCTACGTGGTCCAAACCTCAGAGATTCTCAGAACCGTGCCCTTGAGGACCCATCCACAACGAATACGAATAAAATTCGAATTAAACTCGCTATATCTATTTGGGTTACAATTATGTATATGTGTAGGTGGCTACAATGTAGGTGTATAGTATCTGTGGAATGCGAGATAACGTGAGCGTCTGGCGAACGCGGGCGCATGAGGGCGTTGCGCACCGACGCACACACGCGCAAAACGAAAGTGCGCACAACACACACTCGTGCATAAATCCGTATGCGATGCAAAACAAACTTTTCCTGTTTAAGGCATCGCTCTCAGTAAATGACGTTTTCCTTGCTAGCTATCAGCAATTATGCTGGACATTTGCATTATTCAATAACTGGGATATTGACTGCAGCAAATATGCATGTGGTACGGACGGAGTTAGTTTATTTATTCAAACAATTGCTTTGTGTTTGAGTTTCTAGTCTACTGCCTACATCTTCTACGAACGCAATTTTACCGAAAAAAAAGTAGGTTGTACCTAATCTGTTTTGGATAAAATTGTACGTCTAGAAAACCCTGATAGTCTCTGTTTACAATTGGTGAAATTACAGTTACACAGTCTTAAAACATAACACAACATCTTAAAAAAACATAAAATTAAGTTCATTCGCATCTATAGCGCTTTAAACACTCTTATACAGCATTTATGCAATAATACCACTACACCGTTGAAACAGCGTAAATTTTTTTACGGTTTTATTGATCCAGGAACAGAACCTAAAAATGGGGAAAGTTCGTTCCATTTCATAGTGTGACAGTTTTATGTTTAAAAATAATTTAAAGTTTTTAGCCGATGCGATGCCGTTAAGATGATAAAATAACTTCCACTTATGTTTTGATTTCAAGTGCTTGATCTGAAGAATTTGTGCCTGTCTTAACATAATTTGATAAAGGGTGCTATTTAAACCGGCTTCAATTTAATCCTACACTGGCCACAAAATTACTTAGTCAGCCACGAACCAAATAACGTTTCCCTATTCATGTGTAAAAAAATCTACCTAAGCAGGGTCGACGAAGCCCCGCTTCGCGGGGCTTCTATTTCTGTGTACAAGATTTAAAGGAACCTAACCAAACCGAACTTCGGGGTGTCCCTGAAACCTTCCTAAGTGGCTGAGTTAGTAATTTTGTGGCTCGGTTTATTATATTAATTTGATAAATACCAGACTACATTCCAACACTTCATAAATGTATGGTTTGTTTTAGACCAAAATAGCTTCAATGCTTATATGCTACTTTTACAAAACGGAATTAGCAACTTAATAAAAGAGAATTGGAAACACAAAATGAGAAAAATTGATGCGTTTTTTCTGCGTCTATGGATTTTTTTATTGAATTTAGAACGAGTTTAAAATGTATTATTTTTCCATCCTTTGTTTTTAGAACCGTGTCAAAATAAATTATGATACTTACAGAAAAAAATATGAGTAATTATATTTGGCAGCACAAATAACGGTCGAAATAAAACCAGCAGGGCAAGCAAGGTCGGCCCTATTCCTGGAGGGTTCGCGATTAATTGCGCTGGGAGGGCGCGTCCTCTGGGGCGACCGTTGCCTAGCAACCAGTGTTGCCAGCCCATGATTTAGGGTAGGGCTTTTATGTGGACCGAGCGTGGGCGCGACTTTTTATTCATTCCTTTTAACGTTTTATGAAAGTGGGTGCTGCTGTGCTGTAGGTAGGTATGTAGATAGGTGCCTAGGTGCCTACCTCCTCAAAACTATGTAAAATATGGTAACGTAGTTCCACGAAGAGAACCGGTATTTTATGATTGATTATTCTATTAAGTAAAGTTAATTTAGTTTAGAAGCGGACTAAATAAAAAACAAGCAAGTAGATAAGCAAAAATGTACTTATTGGTTTCTCAACCTAACAATTTATAAAACCGACCTACTATATGTACCTAATTATCTATATGAGTACAAATTAAGTCATTGGTTTTCTACCAGCTACCGAAAATCCGGACTTCAGCAAATCCGGACTTTACATCAACATAGATAAGTTGTCTACTATCAAAGCTAACACGACTTTAAAATTTAGACAAACATGGGTATTTTTTTACACGGTAGCCATAATTGGAACTACCGCCGCCATCTTGATTTTCATTACAATTTTCACAGTTGTTTTTACCATTGGCTTCTTATAGCATTTATAAAATAAGGAACTTCCTTCCAAAAAATGTGCCACTTTTAGTCAATGCTTTAAGAAGCCAAAATAACCATTATACCACTGTAACAAAACTTCAGTTTTGTTAAGCACAGCATAGTCATTATCAAATTAATATACAAAGATAGTTCGTTTTATAAAGGCAATATTGGTAGGTAGTTTCTTTTTACGAGATTGTATTCGGAAGCCACAATCTTTTACTGATTCATCATCTGTACAGGCTAGCCTTTACCCGACTATATTGGGGTTGGCTTCGAGTCAAACCAGATGCAGCTGGATATCAGTATTTTACATGAAGCGACTGCCTATCGAACCTCCACAACCCAGTAACTGGGCAATACGATACTCCATGGTAAGACTAGTTGTAACAGGAGCTTCTTCTGGCTAACAGTAACGACTGTCAAAAATCTACAAATGACAGCCGGGACCAACGGCTTTACGTGCTTTCCAAGGCACGGAGTAACTCGCTATGACAGATGGTCACCCATCCACAGACCAACCTTGGCAAGCGCGGCTTAACCCGGAAGATCGGCCTGTGCGGCTGTAATTATTTAGCCCCGAGCTCCTCTTTTGATTGGAACCTAGTAATTCTCCTGTGGTATGATAAAAATCTAGCAAAACCGCGGGCAAAATCTAACTGTTACCTACTTACTAGTCTCGTACCTACCTAACATAACTAACCACCTCAACCAATTTAGTTTCGCAAACAAACCAATTTTTCACAAGCAACGATCCCTTACACGTGCGGCGGTATATCTAAGTAGGTATCTACCAATAAGGTGAAACTCTGCGGGGTACCAAAACAGCTGATTCTGTGCCTCAAGGTCCCGGTAAGGCGCACCCCGACACCCCGGGAGAAATCTAATTTAGAACCCCTGTATTCCCCCCGCGCAATGGCCCCCCCTCGCCTGTCTCGCTCTAAACCGGTCGAGTTTGATGGTGAACTTGTATGAACATAGTACCTACCTACCTACTTAATCAATGATTGTAGGTATCGACTTTTTTTCCGATCGTGCTATATTTGAAGGTAAAGTGCGTAAATAAAAATAATCATTTTTGATAACATTTGAATAAAATTAAACGTAGGTTCCTAGTGCTCAAATTCATTCATCTCCATCTCAAACTTCTGCAAAATTGAAAAAAAAACAACAATTAATACTCATCAGTCGTCTACTAATATGTAGGTAGGTATTCTGTGGTGGTAGGAAACAAATAAAAAAAAATCCTCTATGGATTTATCTCAGAAATAGACGTATAAAGTCGTCGGTAGACGACTAGGTAGATAAATGGTCTACTAGATATCACATTCATACAACTTTCTAAACAGAATCGTAAAATTCGCATAAATCTATTAACATCCGTTTTATCATTTATGTAACTGAGTCAGCCCAGGCCCGCCAGTTTGTTGTTATTTTCCACTAAAGATATTTTAGCTTGAACTGTGCCAAGAGTAATTGGGGTACGAATCATATAAAATGATGCAGGCAAGTAGGTATACTTACTGAAGGACCAGCCAGTCAGGCAAGTCGCCCGACCAAGACGAACGCCTCTTGTCTCTTGATAACAGATAACTCCACGATTGTTACTTTGATAAAAATACGCACGAGACAACGTTGCCACTCTGCAACAACCCACCCGTGCGACGTTGCCGCGTCTCCATGCCGGCGGCCATTTGCAATTCAGATGAGAGCTAGTCAGTTGTTAACTTGTTACGCCACACACTCTCAAAATAAAAACAATGTTTTAGTAATAATTTATGGCGGATCTAAAGTGTGTTGCTAATATAATCAGTCTCGCGTCATTGCACTCGTGTTTGACTTGAGGAATAATTAATTGCGTCGTAATCTTTTTCGCACGACACATTGCTACTGCTCATAAAACATTTGGTTGACATTGTAAGAAAACTACTTGTAGGTAGGTAATTAAAGTTTTTACGCAGGCACATAATCAAAATGAGCAACATTTGGTACTAAATTAGAGACTAACAACCTTCCTAGACGTTATAAGAATCGTATAGATATTAAATAGGTAAATAGGTATTGCTCTGTTCCAACGACTGAACCGTTATTTAGCCAAATAAAACTTTAATGACCACATAAAATTACCTAGGTATCAGAAATCATCTGCCTAGTGCTTAGACCGTATTTCACCGTATACGTAAAAGATGCGCTAATGAAGTTTTAAATTCTCACGATAAAGACAATGCTATCAAGTAAGAATTTATGAACAGGATTCTTCTAAATTCACCTAGTCTTTTATTATTCGTATTGTGTGCTAAATTCTTTGGTTCATAACCAACTATCACTGAAGGCGTGGCAAGCCAAGGTTGGGCAAGTTGTTGTTCCACAGAAACTACGCAGTTAGTTTAGAGATATATATCTAATACTAGATACCGTAAAATGCTGTAACATTGCCTTTATAGCTCAACATTGCCTAAATTCAAAAAAGTTAAATTATTCCCGCTGCGAAATGTTTTTTAGTGTCTATGGTATTACTAAAAGAAAGTCGGCAATCTCTATGGCAACATTCGATCATACATCACTCCAAATTTTAGTTAACAAACTGTCAGTGTCAGTTTCATTGTCACTGCGGATACTCGCTTTTTACCGGCTCTCAGGAAAATTTAATTTTGTGAATATTTATGCTTTATTTTCTAGCGTAATATGTTATATAGCAAAGGAAATATGCTCTTTTACGTATTTATACTGTTTTTTCTTTATTATATCTTAATTTAAACCGTTAAATCATGGTCGGCAAAGTTGTGTCAGATTTTTGCAACTTTTTACTCAACATTATCTAGGGTTAGGGCTGCCACTTTAAATTTTTTCAACAAACTCTTAATCGATCGTGGTTTTGCTTGTGTAATTGTTTTTTTGTAATTGATCTAAAAACGTTTTATAGAAGCTAGAACTATTGTTCCTTTATTTATCATGATCAGAAATTAATTTTATTTAAGTCATTTATAGTACCTATGTTATCATATTGTTCGACAGATTTTAGTATAAGTAATAGGTACCAACGTTAATATTTTTAAAATGTTATTACCTACCAACATACTTGTTTTCCTATGAAAAAATGTTATTAGATTTTACAACAATTTTGATTTCTTAAAAATTGATTTGAATATTATGAAAAATTGTTGCATTTCCTTTGGGGCAGCCCTACACCGAACTCACTTTTGTATGGGAGTTTTAGAGAAACCTGCACAAATTTGCCTAGCTTTGTAAAAAAAAATTTCTTGTGCTATTCAAGATTCAGTGAAGTCTGACGTGGAAAAGAACTTCATGGCAATATGGGTGTCAAATCCGTTACCAAAAAACCTATTTATTTAAAACGATATTATGACAGGCAATGTTGTAGTTTTTACCTCAACTTTGCCTACGTTTTCAAACCAATTTTTTGGTGCTTTATAGGTGTTTTTTTTACTAGTAGCAAACGTATTCCTATAGCTTAAAGTCCAATATTGCACAGTAATTGAAAAAACATACGACTTTCTTAACGATTAAAGATTTATCGAAGAAAAACGTCAAAATCCGTGCAAAGTTGCAGCATTTTACGGTAGCAACAAGCTACCTTGTATTTGGTAGTGTTACATCTTATAGACAAAGATACATAGGGAGGGGGGCGAAGCAGAATTGTAGGAAAATCACTTTGCTGCCACTTTCACATACAGGGGTGCTTAGCTTGTTGCAAGTTTTTTTTTTATCTACAAGATTTAGATCCTATTTAAGTTTGTATTCTACAAAAAGTACAAAACAGTTGCATCTCTACAATGTCAATGTGAGCATGAAGTACATGTTAAGTTGCTTCGAGTCATTCTAGTTGAAACTATCCGATCAGGTTTCTGCTAGCCCATCAGATGGTATAGACTTTCACAAAGCCATGCGAAATTCACACATACATGCAATATTTTCATGAATATAATAATTATTAACTTGGCATTGATTTGTGTTTTCATTACGAAGATGATTTCCTTTTGTTAGGTATAGTTTCCGACAGCAAACCTTGTTCACGCCAATGTCGCTGTTAGCAACGATTGAATTCCAAATTCAAAGCATAAACCACAAATAAAACAAAAAAGTACTGGCACAAAGCAGCAAAAGAACAAAACAAAAAAAGCAAAAAAGTATGTTGCGAAAGCTTTATGTTCCAAACGAATACTTTCATTTCTTTCCTTTGGCAAAGAATGCCAATTTAAAAAGGCAGACTCGGTAAAAATGAATGAAACGGAAGTATTGTAACAGACCATGGCATAGTAAGCCGCATGGTGGATGTGTGCCAGAAATAACTGCTTCAGTTATTTGTTATAAACAGGGAGTCACTGCCAACACTCGATCTAAACTGATCTTTATAATATTCTGCTGGCATAGCCGCAGTAACTGAAATAAACATTGTTCTATACCTACCTACCTACTTACAACTTAGCTCGTGTGATCAACTGATCATGAATCATTGTTTTCAGGACGTGGTCCATATCTGGATGATTTGGAAACTATTTCACGAGTATGAATATAAAACCCTAACCACGGTAAAATGTTCGTCCAGACACAGATAGAGATTATCATCATTTAAGTAAGTACGTCTGAATCTGTAGGAACAAATACATCTGCGGAAATAATGATTTTGAAAACATTAATTCAGAAAATTCTTATGAAAGGGATTTTAGAGAAACGTGGGCGCTTGTAGCATACATTCGATTGACTAAAAATACTAACTGAAAGCTTTACACGTTACGTAAAGACTTGGGCGTCTGTTGTAAGATGGTTGCATGCCTGCAACGCCCTCAATTTGGTTAATAGCCTGGAATCAACGCAAAAAATACCGCAATATGTGAATAAATTTCACCCCGAGCGCAAGCGTGGCAAGGGATATTTAGATTTGCGTCATAAATTGCTACCAGGGGTACCTACTTCAGCTTTATTAAGATTTTATGCTCGCTCTCGCATAGTTGTATCGTGTATCAGCGTAAGTAATGAAATATGTATGCCGTAACGCCGTAAAAACACTGAAGGCATGATGTCCTTCTTAGAAACTCGAACATTATGGGCTTGTGTCGAAAAAATCCCGTTCCAGGGGGCCAATTCTCGGCTTTAGAGATCGCGTCGAACTCGACAAAAATTTCTAATGACATAATTTTTTCGACAAATTTTAATAGTTGCTATTCTGGGAATGTCGAATTCGACATTTGTCGAAGGCTAACGTTAGAGTTCATGTCGAGTGCTTCTGAGTAGTAGAGATGTAATGTCGATTGTAGAGATACGTCATTTCTGAGTGAATTTGTTGAGTTTTGGATTGTACACTCTTTTCTTTTCTTTAGTTTTTTAATAAAATACGGATTGGCATGTCATACCTACTGGAAATTCGATTTATACTTAAGATTTTTGCATTTTGTTTTCTTGAAACGACGACCTTCGCACAATTAACAAACTTTGTAATTCGTGTACCCACGATTGCACTAGAAACCACTGAAAGATGGACGAGTTTATTAGCATTTTATCTCGGAGTTGTTGGAAAGTGAAGAGCAACTGGCCAATACACGGCAACAACAGCGCACTTATCCCGCCGTCGATATTTACGATTTGAGCGAAACAAAAGTCACTAAAATAATTCCCTTCCATGTTAAAATAAAAGAAAAAAACGTGAAATGTAAAACAGCACAGCCCACTAGTAATTTATAAACACAGTCCATGTAAACATAACAAAAGACGCAAATTCTGACACTGACAGACAATCAACTGTCAAACTGATTATTTTTACGTAAAACGTTTCATTCCATACTAAAATAATTAGATTTAGCCTGCGTTTTAAAACAAAATCATTCATTCACCTATAGTTACCTAAAACGGAACGTGCGTTTCTTCATAATGGTAACATTATGTTCACTCGACTCGACATTTTCGTGACATTTATGTCTATTTTGACTGAGAATACGGATTTCTGCTCAATTCGACATTTTTTGGTAGAGATAGAGATATTTTTGATAGACATAGAGATCGACTTACAATCTAGAACTCGAGAAAAATGGCGAAAATCGAGAATTGGCCTCCTGGCTTGATAAAGTACCTATTTAGAAGCAAAAATAAAGTCTGTCACATTGTATTTCTAATACGTGGTGAAATGATTTCGCAATGATATGGAGAGCCGAGGCTGCTGTTTGGGTGAATGGATTTTCGTATGGGCATAAACCCTTCCGCGGCTTCCGCTGACACAAATAGAAATAATCCAGCTAAAAACGGGTTTTGAGCGGCTAGCCTCCTATGTAAGGATGAAAGGATTTAGAACGGAGATAAAACGGGACGAAGGGGTACGGAAATCGCGCAATCAACGAAATTCCGGACCATTAAAGCTACGATTGGTTTCGATTCTCGAATCACGAGCCAGCAGTAACACTAAAACTGGAAACTTAGCTGACTCTAGGCCCACTGCTGCACGGTCATTTTAGAATAAACGACGAAAACGGGGTGAGTGAGGCTATACGAGGAGTTGGAGATAATGATGAAATACAGTCAAGCTTTGGTTGATCGCCAAGTGCTGCTATTTCAAATATTCACATTTTTATGGAAACGAAAGTTAAGAAGTGGATCTTATTTAATTTAATGACACAGTACCATCACCATTGCACATTTCTCTAATACCTACAAGTATCATAGATTCATAGGTATCCCTAAATGTATGTTTAGATGTTTACTGCTTATTGATGTTCATGACCTCGACGGCGACTTTGCAATCTAACCGTTTCTAGTTTAGGTAGAGGCTAGAGCGAATGCCAGTGATAAAGTTTTATTCCATTTTCCCCAAATAACACGCACTAGTAAAACGCATTTGATTACATTAACATGCGTTCTGAAATTCGCAAGTAAGTTTTGAGAATTCATTAAAAGTTTGATGTTGCTATTGGTACACACTAATTGAATGAATGGTATTTTACGGTTTATACCGCGCTGAACGGCAACGGCGCGTGGCGCCCGCCCGCACCGTGCGAGCTGGCAACATGGCGCCTCGTATCCGACAGAGCGGCAACGTGCCGCTCGGAACGGCAACGTCTCGCACTGATTCAGCAGTTAACATTCAACGGAGAGATAGCATCGATTTATATATAAGTTGTTGTTTTTATTTCAAGGGAATTGAAGGTTAAAGTTATTGATAAGTGTGAGTAGTGCCCAATCGTTGTTATTATATAGTGAGAGTGAAATACCAACAGATTTCGAGCCCATTTCCAAACTTATTTTTGTTTTCTCTGGCTTTACAAGTATCACGAATCAAGTCTCAGTCATTCAACTGAATAAAAACTTCTAAATCTTAAGAATGTGTGAAAGCAGATGACCTCAGCTCAAAACAATTTTTACTGTAGTCACGTAGGTACCTACTAGGTACCTCACCTAGTAGGCCATGGACTTACTGCGCAGATTTTGGCAGCTCGATCTAGTTTTAAAACTCTGCTCGATTAAATTTAGCTAAAATTGAAAAAGATTAATCAGAACGCTATAGGTACTCGAAATAGGTACGTAACGTAACATTTAACTTGATCATTGGAAAAAAAAACAGGCACTTTCTTAAAAAAATACAGCGTGTTACTTTTAGACATCTTAGGTACGTTATTCAAGATCTACACAGATTATTCTACAGACAGTATCAATAACCTGTTTAGTTATCGATTCGGTTGATGAAGTTATTACAAACTGTAATTCCTTTTAAAACCTATTGTTCTCAGCATGACTCAGATCTTACACGCAACATAATGTATTTCCCTTCGATCGGCACTTCGACTATTCGACACGCGTTATTACTTATTACAGTTTTCCTGGAGCGATTTGATTTCAAAATAGCATCACTGGTTGCGTTTTTATGACTTATAAATGCTTCCAGTAAAAAAAATGTAGCAGTAGCACACAATACCGCTACACTAAATTAAAAACTAGATAAGGTAAAGGGTGATTATTTGGTGAGTGAGACAGGCAACTCAGTGATAGAGTCTTTTGTCTCTCAAAACGTTACCTATGCTATGCATGCTGTAATGCGAAATAATGCAACTAGTTCACCACTAAAGTGGAAGATGTAGTCTCACCAAATAATCTCCATTTACCCTATTCATGATTGTTTCGATGTTCTGTCATTTTACCCATTTCAGTGACTTCGTTGATTGATTTCGCTCAATAATCTGGTGCTGAGAATTTTCAAGAAACAGAAAAATTAACTCCATTTACATGACTCTTGGTAATAAAAGAGCATCGTATCACTTTGTCTCTTCCACGCACAATGGTCCACATGAAGGACTAAGTGCGGAAACCAAAACCCCTAACATAGAACATATAACTTTGTCTCTTCATGCTAGTATAGCTGTAAGTTTGTATTAAGAGTAAGCAAATCATCTACGTAGGCAGGCAGACATTCTTACTAGTCAAGACTCAAGGTCAATGTCGTTTGACGAGTAAACATGTTCGTCGCTTGAAAGATAACATTTTTGGGCGTAGCAAAAGTCATGAAATTGATTAATGACGTCTTCAATTTGATAGAATCACACAGCAAAAAAATAACGCTTTTATCATACTTATTGCGGGGATTTTGATTCCTAACTATCTTGCTTTACAAAAAATTCAAGTGTTTTTTCTGCTTTTACTTAATTAAATAAAAAAGTACTTAAGCTAATTAAATATCGTATGTCCAAAACAAGAAAAGGATGATTTTGGTAACGCAAAATTCTTCAAAATCAATGATAGAATTTAACCTAGCCGCAGACCACAAAACAATCCAGAATAAAACGTTTTTCTTTCAAAAGTAGTATTTTTTTGCAATTTAATCTTTTAGAAAGCAACTTTCTATTTAGAGAGTAAAGAAGGCTGAAGCTGCACAAGTCCTTGAATGCTTTTTAAAAGCCTGTGGACTTACGTAATCCAATTTACTGCACGTTCACGAATCCAATTACTGGCGTTGATGAGTAGACTGGCGCTCGACCGCACTGACCTGCACTACGAGTGCTGCGACACACGAGACCAACATTACAAGAAACATGGTTAGAGATTAGAACATGCTTCTATTTTTAGAAGTTTTATTAGCTGCTGGTTGAACAGTCTAAGCAAGGTGGTATCACTCGGAATCTCCCTCGGTAGACTATCGAGAGTCGCCGTTGGAGCTCAAGTGTAGTGTGTATCATTAACGTCTGAAATTCTTATTTATCTGTTTGCCTTTTCGATAGTTTTCCTTCTTAACAGGAAGCCTCCTTTTGTTCTCCTTTCCTCCTACCATGGGGTAGTCATAAGCGGGCACTATAAATAATTCGGTGATTGTAAGATCCCTTCAACGGGTGTGTCATTATTTAGCTTTTTTTT
Organism: Agrotis segetum; assembly: GCA_036375495.1. Lineage (NCBI taxonomy): Eukaryota > Metazoa > Arthropoda > Insecta > Lepidoptera > Noctuidae > Agrotis > Agrotis segetum. The sequence continues at coordinate 9,205,797 of JAQSVV010000039.1, forward strand.
TTCAAATGGCTTGCACGAACGCCTAGATAAAGAAGGCAGTCTCTGAAGGTCGTATAACTAAACATAAAGTTTTGAACGTTTCATGGCAAGGGGCCGTCCGGTCCTACGCTTGCATATGCGAGGGAGCATAAAGATGCAGATCTGTGTGGCACCGACAATGCACCGGATGTGCATTGTGGCCGCAACTGATGCTAACACAAAAACAACGCACACACGCACAATATGCACATGCATATTGCTGGACTAGTGTTGCATTCTGCTATGTCTGCGGTATGACAAATCATACTAAGCCATTACTAGAACCTTGGAGTCAATCTTCTGTAGATTTAAGAGGTAATCTTCTAAAGAGCATTGTTGTAAATGGAGTCATGAGAGTAGTTTTTTGCGTGTCGATGGACTTAAATCGTACCAGACCATACCGTTAATTAATTTATCCGAGGACAATCGAAGTCAGGGTAGCAGAATAAAGATTGGGATAATAATGCCGATTTTACCTCTGTCATTTATGGCGCTGCTGGAGGAGCAGGCTCCTCGTTCAAATCCTGGAAGGTAAAGTGGTTGACTAGGATGGACAGGAAAGGAAAGATGAGACATTTGCAGAATGGAGGAATACAACAAATAAAAGTTTCGATTGAAGACTGACATTAATGAAGACTTCGCGAATTGAGCCCGAAAATTAAAAGTACTAAAGATGTAATTTATCAGTCTCTCACATCTAGCTACCAAACCAATGAGTGTAAAACTATGAATCATAGTACAAAACTTCAAACATAAGTAAAAGAAAACCCTGAGCGTTAAAATCTACATATGGGTTTCTAGGAACTGATGTATCCGGTTATTCAGTTGTATGGGCTCTGTATACAACTACACATTTGCTAGTGAAGATTGGTCTGGAAGTTTCTAGAAAGTTCTACCCTGTTCTAGACGTTTCGAGATGGTAAAAGAAAATCTAGTGGGTCCGTCGGTTAAGCATATTTCCCGGGATTCAGATACGAGTTATGCATTAAAAACAGAAAATAACACACGATGGGTGTGCTAAAATATCGTTACTCTGGAGCTTTAGTCACTCAGTTTCTTATTCCTATTACCAATTTCCAACAGTAATTTACTGATGGACTGTTTACCTAGCCTTTTTATAATCATAAAGTTTAGTCTAATGACTATGCCGGCCGTGGTGTTTTTGCCAAACAATTTATTTAGCCCAACGATGTAATTTACTACGTGATTTTGAGCAGACATTAATTCTAGATAATATCTCTTCGTTTCATGTTGAAGCCGACGATGGTTAATTCGTTGATGAACTAGTGAGAACTAGGTAATAATAGGTACATAGCCTACGTACATAATTACATATCAGACTATTATTTTGTAAACAAATTTCGCAACTAATCGAGTCATCTAGATAAAGTGGTTCGAATATTAGGGTACTTCAAGGCGAATTCTGAAATTTTAGATATTTGGCAAAGCTTAATTAACATAACCAGTAAAGGATTACAACATTACGTTAAGATGATTGAAGTATTTAATTGTGTAAGTACCAAGAGTAGCATGGTGTATGAGGTACTAGTATAGTCAAATAAGCATAATATCATCCAGATAAACGCAACAAAAGTCAGATGCTAAATGCTAATAACTCGTTAGCCATGTAGTTTTTTCTTAGAGATTCTATCATTTTGTTTTATAGCTGTTTTTATTGCTTTCGGAAATTATCTTTACAAGCACTACTATAGGAAATTACAAATCACTTTTACAATCACAAACCTTCAGTGTGAGTGTTACTAGCTGAATTTTTGTTTTTCTTTCGCCGAATAGCCGAATGTTATTAATTCTAAACTTGAAATAGAGAGGTTGATAGATTAAAAAAAAAGGAAAACAGTACTGCTTCATCGCCAAAATCTCTCTTTTGCGGCTTTATAGCCTATCTTTGACTTTTGACGGTCAAAACTCAAAGTATTTCTTGTGAGACAGAGGCGGTGCAAGCCTGGGGCGATGACGGGCGAAGTTGGGATGTTGTAAACTTGTATCTCACCGCTTCGAGGCTCCAAAGTCCAACCCATATCTCGTCAGACTCGTTTCAAAGAAAGTTGCACTAATAAGAAATGCTGAGAACAACTTCTGATATATCAATATTGATTCGTAGTTGTACGAAAGTTTAAAGTATTTACGAAGCCTTTGATGGAAGAGTTGGTCATTTGAATATTTTGTCTATCTTTTTGCTGTTAGTAACTAAGTATGTAAGTTTCAAAAAAGGTCTTGGTTGCAAATATCAACGAAGAACAAGGACTGGAGAGTAGATGATAAATGAAATATTATAACTATGACAGTTCTGTTTTACGGACCCCGTGCTGATAAACTTTACGTACTTTTTGTAAGGAGAACGAAAAACATCAATCTATTATTGTTGCGAACTTGGGGTAAAGAATTGCTACTTATTTATCTAAAAGCGTAAGATTTTTAGAAGAACTAAGGACGCAGCACACGAACGACATTGTGATTGTGATATTGATCCGTATAACAATGCGAAAATATAATGCTAGGTACTGTATGTTTTCAGCCTGATGTTTGATTAAACTTAACAGTACCTACTTTACTATTGATAGAAAGAATACCAGACCGAGACACGCGAGGCGAGAGCGGGTAGAGCCAAAAAATTATAAATTCTTAAACGCAATTTAACAGGCTAATAGGTCTTTTAAAACCTTCTTAAAGGTCCTAATACAATAATATCAGGGTTTTAATATAGTATCCCAATTCCCAAATAAATACTAGTGCCTAGGTGATAAGAAATAGTGCAAATCACGTAGAATTGTAGACGTAATCGTAGCTAATGCTATAAATAAATACCGGTAATACGTTTAGAAGTGTAATAAATGCAAAACTAGTCTCAATTATTCTGACTCGGAACCTTCTCTTAAATCTTTTCAATCCTAATTACTTGCGCTCACGACGCAAACAACAAAAGGAAAAGTAAAGGCACGATAAAGGTCACGAATATCGATGCCTTTGCTTTGCTTCCACACAGAATTTTGATATAATAAAAATTGTAAGCAATTAAAGCTATATAACTCTGATATTTTGGAGAGTGAAAAAAGTGCGCCTGTTGCCGCCTTGGAAGTGGGTCGAGGCGGCAACGTCGCATAGCGGTACCGATCGCAGAACGGCAACGCCGCGTGGTGCAGCGGCTGCCACATGTATCGCCGATTAATTCGGGCTCGATACATTCAAGTAAAAGGGAGCCATTCATTAAAATTTTTGCAGATAAGAACAACCGGGGTCATCAATCATGCTGTTTATAAATAAAACTTTTTATTTAGTGCCTACAGGCAAAATTGTGTCATTAAAAACATATTTACCTGTAGCAGTGGGAATGTATTTACCACGCTCAAATACCGCTCACCTACCCATCATGCTATCTAATTTATGAATTTATGTGTGAGTAATATGTAGTTAAATAGAACGGCTGTGACTATAAATTACTTCGACGATTCACGTCCCCACAAATCAAAGCAATGAACGTCTATTACTGCATCTGCGAGTTACAAAAACGATCAAATAAACATTCATGCAGAGCAAACACTACATAATTGTCTAGAATCGTAATCATTTGATGTAATATGGTAAAGTGCACTTAAAAAGCGATTTGGGATCCTGATGCTAGTCGTTATGGATGACGTTAAATCTTTTGACACGCACCTCTTTGCAAGCAAGCAAGGCCTCGTTCAATATTCTTAATCTTTTTTTTTAAGATTCCTCAACTTTCCAATATGGCGTAAATATTTTCTATCCAAGATGACGTCTATGTTTATAGAGGAGTAGGCCTTGAAAAAGTCATTGGTTTAAGAACAGAATATTGGATAGAAAACGATCAGGGTGAAGAAACATTACAACAGACTTTTAGACACAATGAAGTTCCCCGTTGCCATCTAGACACTTTTGAGCTTTTAACACTGGTCTGCATAATGCATGTAAAAGTCCAACACATCGAAACCTTGACACGGCTCAATCCACTAACAGGTAGACGTTTCAGATCGTCTAATATAATTCTAACTAAGACTAGGTAAATCAAAGTTAATCCTGCTGCCTGCCGTATTTCGTTATATTAAGATGTACCTAACGATAGGTTTTCCAAATCCTCATTCGTGTAGAACCAGTCCTTTTAATCCTCAGATCACTGAGTTTTAATCCTATAAAATTGGAGATAATTATTATAATTTTCATTTAAGAAAACGGATTTTTTTACATTTTGCCAAGTAATATTTCATAATTGGAGACAGATAATTATGAGAGCGTTAAATTTTTCAATAGGAAGCGTATTTAAGTCTTGATTCTTTTGTGGAAAAGACTCCACAATTATACAAAGCTCAATGTGATAGGAAAGGAAAGAAACGACCCATTTCGTGGTAATTCCTAGAATAAAGCTAACGTTACAACACGTAAACATTCTATTTCTGCCTCTTTCATGTGTTAAAAGAGAAACACTATAAGAATAGAAACAAGGAATGTCTGCAGCTTGTCCGTTGGCGCGGCGGGTAAGAGTCGACCGATCGATACTTGTTTGTGGGTGAGGTGTGTTCCGGTTCGACGGCGAATTGAATGTGAGTGATAGAGCGAACTAAATGTCTTAAGATCTGTCCATTCCATGGTAGGAACGATTGAAAACTTCATAGAAATACATACTTAGATCTATTACTTGACAGATTTTCAATGGAAAAATACCCCGCATTTTAATACGAAATGCCTATCATAAATTCATTTATTTACTCAAACGAAAGAGCTTTGCAAATAAAACGATATTTCAAAGCTAAAAATACAGACGCTAATTTAAAAATTATGCAAAATAAATAATTATGTTTTTAAAGTTCCGAAAAACAACATCCTTTGTTTATTATTTAACGCGCCGAAGGTTTAGCATGAAAACATGAAAAATGCATCAAATTAAAAGAAAAAAAAACAGTAAAGCGGGTCTCGGGCCGTGCGTGCACGATTTGGCAACGTCGCACGACCCAGCCGCACGCTGCCTGGCTGCGAACACAAGACGCGTTGCGGTTATCTTGAGAGTCGAGCCACAAAGGGTTATTTTAAATGTTTTTGTAAATACCTACCTGCAATGCCTGCAACATGGACCTATGAATAGGTACTCCTCACTTGTCAGGTTTAAGGCAGGTGGTTAAGTTGGTGAGTGGGTGGAATTAAACTGAACATGACATAGTAGGTAGGTTTATAAAATTTCGAGGGTAGTTACCAACCTACCCTAGGTACCGAAACAGTTAGGTAAATCTGAAGCTGTGCCTGAAGCCTGATGTTGAAAATTATCCTAAAACTTATGACTAATACCTACCATTCTAAAACATTTATTTTATTTCTATAGTATGGTCAAAACTCTACATAACACCATGCGTGTGTTATGTAGAGTAGTTATTTATTTATTTTTCACGGACATCTGAAGTGTGATGTACGAAATGAAACAATAATACAATTATCAATAACTATAAACGAAAATAACACAAGTTCTTAGGTTCTTATCGTGTTAAACTGAATCGATTCGACAAAGTTTACGACACAGCGACACGCCAGTCGCAGTGGGCGGGCATTCTGTCAGCAGAGTCGCAACGCGGCCAATCACAAGAGTCGAGCGTGCGCACAAACGCGCGATAATGCGTCAGTCGCATCGCGCCCCGCTGCGGAGGTGGCGTTTTTTTCGTCGCAATCGTAACTACGCCTTTACGTCGACGATTGAAGTGAATTGTCAAAATGTCTGAAGTCTTTAATCCCGTTCTTTTGATAGAAGAAATTAAGAAACGGCCCGGGTTGTATAGGGCTGAACATCCTGCCGATCGCGAGGAGAAATTGGCCTTATGGAAGGAAATAGGATCGGTAATTTACCATGATTGGGAAACCTTCAACAAGGCGACAGCATATGACAAAGGTTAGTATTGGATTATACGCGGCCCTAACCTCTGTTATGTCAATGTCGAGTCTAAGAATAACTTGCTACCTACATGTAATGAGTCATACACTATTTTCGTATTTTATAATCGTTTTTAACGCAGTTTGCGTAGCCATGTTTATGTAAGTATTGATATAGAACGCATAATTATGTTCGTTAGCTCAGTTAGGTATTTCAATTTAGTTCTGAAAAACAACAATACGAATAAAGTCGGAAAACACGGCGACATTATTGACGTTGGTAACAATGGTAACCAAGTCAGTCAGTCACTCGCTCGATGTCTCGCATGCAACAACACGGTGCGCTGTGCGATTATTGATAACAGCATGAACAGCATTCCACTATCCGTTCCCCGCCCTTTTGTCCTTGTTACATTGTTTTTACGATTTAATAACAAAACTCAATAAGGAAATAATACAACGAACATCGTAATAACAGCTCGTATTATCATCTTGCTTCTGTACTAGTGAGAATGAAACGCAATTGGTTTTATCACAATAATAATAACAAAGAACATAAATAATTCGTAAATATACTACACAACATTGAACTTTTCCACCTGCTATTTTACCTACGGTACCTATTTAATATTTTTTTTAAATTCATCTGTCTATCAATATTAATTAATATTCAAGTTACATAATTACTGTCTTAAAGAAATTGTTTAACAACACCATGATGTTCAGGTACTTGACCGCAATAAAATAGTCTGGCGTGCATTATAATAATGGATGCCTACAACAAACACCAGTAATTTGCATGGTGTGACGCGTGTGCAAAACGGCTGAAGTTCGTTTAATATGAACGCAGTATGTTACGCCAGTTAGTATGAATCATGTTCATTACGAACAGATGATGGCGGAAATTTCTGGTTATAGCCTGCACTTTGATTTTATGATGAGTAGGTAGGTTTTTTTAGCTGTTCAATACGTGTCCATTTAGGCGTGCTTGTTACTGGTGGAACCTAGATTATGTCGCTAAATGATTGGCAGACCTTTTGGTTTTAACAGTCTCGGTTTTTACTTCATCGTAAAGCACGAAATGGTAAACAGATAGGTACTTATATATTTAAAAAAAAACTAATGAAACTAACTTTACCCAAGACTTGAACAAAATAACCCACGGTAGGGAGTCGTACTAACGACTTCTACACTGACGAGGCTTGAAACCGGTTTATAAAATTTACCGAGATAAACAAGCAAGGCATGCTGCGACTGCGAAAGATCTTTCTGAGCACCCGTGCTCTGAGGCAAGACAAAATAACATTCTGGCTCAAGCAAACGTGTACAATTGAAATGTCACGTTCAATTCTGAAGATGCAGGGCGTCTCTCAGTCTTGACGTTATAATTCTTTTACTAGTTAAACGGGAAATTAGATTATTTAAGTTTTTTTCTTGCTCTTAATTCCAATTCTCCTAAACAGTTTTACAATTGCAAAGAAAATGGCGGTCGTTGAGGGACGCTTACAACAGAGAGCTGCGGGCTCGGCGCTCTGGCCAGAGGATCAACAGGCGAGTCTACCGCTACTTCAAGAAGATGAGCTTCTTGGAGGATACGAAGGCGATATCAGTGAGGAGGTTGAAGACTATGTTGATTTACTTCCTGATAAAAGGTCAGTTTTACCTTAATAAAGCTCAATACTCAAATCTTTATTGGAGTCCATTGGTTAATCGTGAGACCTTTTTGTCTGAATGCAGATCTACTCGACTGAGCAAATTGATATTATCCCCAGTCCCCACCCAATTTTCTACTTCATCTTGCCTTTTCCGGTAAATCTTTTAAAGAACAGTTCAATTTTAAAGTCACAAATTCACAATATATATTATTTTCCTGAACATACAACGTTGTAATTAAACTAATTAATTTTATCTGTTGTCACCAGAGAACCAGTCGAAAGCATAACCATGGAGGTACCACACCAAGAAGAAGAAATACAAGCCGAGACAATCAAAGTGAAAAAAGTAAGACGGAGAAAGAGGAAACGGCCGTCCAGTGAAGTCAGCCACCAACCTCCAGAGGAGCTGGAAATGCCGATGTTTCCCATGGAAATCGCAGAAACTGAAACAGACAGCGATAGACTCTTCCTATTGTCGTTTTTACCAGAAATGAGGCAGTTACCTATTAATATTAAGATGTGGGTACGAGCCCAAATAGCCAATGTGATGCAAGAAGCTGTCTCCTGCCATTACAACAACACTAGGCCAGGGACCTCAGGGGATAAAAATCTCATAGATGCAATTGATATAAAGCGGCAAAGACAAGATAGCACGGAGTAGGCTTTCGATTCTTCCAAATAGTTTTATTGATGCACTTAGGATTACCATTGTTTTTCGTTTAAGTTTTAGATATTTACTTTTGTTGGATGTTTTCAGATTGGTTTTTGGATAGATAGGAATGTTCTTTTTTGTTTGAAACCTTTAAGCACGAACGAAGAAAAGTCAGGGTCTCTTCAGATTTCCAGTGATTATTTGGACGGTACTTAGTACCTGGTTTTTCTGAAACAAAATATTATAATCTATGGGAAATCTAGATTTTTACATTATGTGCCTGAGATATGTTATGCAAACAGTAACATAACTTATACCCATATAACAGTTAGCCAAGTTCAAAATAAAAATATTATATCTGATATAATATGGACGATATCCAAGTCTGTTGGCAAAAACAGAGAGTTTACGACTGTTGTTTTTGTTTTGTTATTAGTAACGCTATTACAAACGGACCCATTTTTGGCAATGGGTCAAATAAAAAATCTTTAGCTATGGTTTACTACTCTGGCAGAAAGGAGTCTCATCTTGCTAGAGTGCGTCAGAATTTTTTTACCACGTCCCTAGCGCGGCCATCTTGTTTTTATTTCTATACTGTCCACAGACAATTTCATTAAAAAAAACTAAGTCTTGTCTTTGAATGCAGTGTTTCTCATCTTCTCTTGGATTCATTGGATTGTGTCCATTTATTTTATTTAATTAAGTACTATAAATTTTTGTTTAAGTTTGGTGTTGTAACGATGTTTACCAAAGTTGCAGTCAAAACTGATGAGTATTGTTTTTGTTTGATACTAATTCCAGGAATAAATTAGCGATAAGTAGGTATGTAAGTAATTATTATATTTTTCTAGTCTAGTAAGAGATTAATATTTAAAGAGATAATCAGATAAAAGAATATTACAATTTATACATATTAGCAGTTTTCTAAATTATCAAGATTTTTTCCTTACCTACACGCATACATTATGTTGTTTTGTTACCTATAAATAATATAAATCCATCCTTGTATGACAAAAACGGATATTATTACTATCAAGGCTGTTATTTTCCTCAAATTGTTCGGATGAAGACCTCCATTGGGTACTGTTCTTTGTTTCCTGTTTACCTATAAATAATTATTAACCCTTTACGGCGCAACAACGTGTTTTTGTATGGTTTAATTGACAATAGATTCAGACTAACGTTATAATGATGGGAAAAATAATGAAAAAAAAAATAGATAAGAAAAGATATTTATTTTTGAAAAAAAACATAGTGATGCAGATATGCATCATGGTGTTAAAACATATAAATTTTACGAAACGTGAAAGGATCGAAAACAGTTGTTATTTTTGTTAAAACATAAGGCTATGCCGCACTTTTCACATTCTGTTTGGGCTGTTCCAGTGCAACTTGGATATTTGCACCTAAGCCTTTTGGTAGTCCAAACAGGCCAGTGCCCTAACTGATCCAATCTGACGTCCTTAGGCGGGATATACTGACAAGGCCCTTTCTTCTTTTTTTCCTGAATGAGTGCTTCTACGTCACTAGTGCGCTTCAGCCGGTTCACCTTTTTATACTTGACTAATGTTTCAGCAATTTCTAGTCGGAAATCAGCAGAATTGAGCACCCTGTCAGTATTTGCCGTGTCAGCATGAATTCTTCTATATAGCAGCCAAGAATTACACATGGTCATGTCAAGAAAATGGTAAAAGAGTCGCATAAACCAACGTTTGCTTCGTAGCCTAATTTTATAATGACCCATTACGCTATCCATTAAATCTACACCTCCCATATGTCGATTGTATTCTGCAACAATATAGGGCCGTTCCACATCGATGTATGTTTTTTGAGACTTCTCAAATCTACGAACGACAGTTGTTGGATTTTTGCCAGCAAAGTTGGATACTAGGTGCACAATTTTATTATCCCTCCAGGCCACTAGGGATATGTCAATACCATTATAGCTTGCGACCTGTTCGACTGAGGTGCCTCTAGGTTGCCTTTTCAGTTGCTTTTCTTCTGGGAGTTTACAGTTTGGGATACGGTTTCTCCTAACGGTGCCTAAAGCTAAAATACCACGTCGTGATAAAAACTCAATCAGGGGTAAGGACGTATAGAGCGAGAGCCTGTGAACCCCAGACCTACGTCATTTTATAAAGGCTGAAAGTTTGTCAGCGGATGCTCCCAACACTGGTAAGAACGATGGACGATTATGGAGTTTGGGTAATAGTGGCTTTGGCAGGTAAACGGTACTGAAGGTGCGTAAAATGTAAGTTAACTTACGTCATAGTATAAAAGCTGATTTTTATATATAATACTCGGGTAGTATGTAGATGATGTTTCCTCAGCAGCCAGACACTTATCATGGTGGCAACCCCTTGCCAGACACCCTTAATGTTCAAGAAATTATATAAGTTTACTTACGTCATAGTATAAAAGCTGATTTTTATATATAATACTCGGGTAGTAAGTAGATGATGTTTCCTCAGCAGCCAGACACTTATCATGGTGGCAACCACTTGCCAGACACCATTAAAGTTCACGAAATTATAATTTAACTTACGTCATAGTATAAAAGCTGATTTTTATATATAATACTCGGGTAGTAAGTAGATGATGTTTCCTCAGCAGCCAGACACTTATCATGGTGGCAACCCCTTGCCAGACACCCTTAATGTTCAAGAAATTATATAAGTTTACTTACGTCATAGTATAAAAGCTGATTTTTATATATAATACTCGGGTAGTAATTAGATGATATTTCCTCATTAGCCAGACACTTAACATAGTGGCAACCCCTTACCAGACATCATTAAAGTTCACGAAATTATAATTTTACCTACGTTATAGTATAAAAGCTGATTTTTATATATAAAAGTAGTAATTAGATGATATTTCCTCATTAGCCAGACACTTCACATAGTGGCAACCCCTTACCAGACATCATTAAAGTTCACGAAATTATAATTTTACTTACGTTATAGTATAAACAATTATAATTTCGTGAACTTTAATGGTGTCTGGCAAGGGGTTGCCACTATGTTAAGTGTCTGGCTAATGAGGAATCATCATCCACTTACTACCCGAGTATTATGTATAAAAATCAGCTTTTATACTATAACATAAGTAAAATTATAATTTCGTGAACTTTAATGATGTCTGGTAAGGGGTTGCCACTATGTTAAGTGTCTGGCTAATGAGGAAATATCATCCAATTACTACCCGAGTATTATATATAAAAATCAGCTTTTATTTATGACGTAAGTTAAATTATAATTTCGTGAACTTTAATGGTGTCTGGCAAGTGGTTGCCACCATGATAAGTGTCTGGCTGCTGAGGAAACATCATCTACTTACTACCCGAGTATTATATATAAAAATCAGCTTTTATACTATGACGTAAGTAAACTTATATAATTTCTTGAACATTAAGGGTGTCTGGCAAGAGGTTGCCACCATGATAAGTGTCTGGCTGCTGAGGAAACATCATCTACTTACTACCCGGGTATTATATATAAAAATCAGCTTTTATACTATGACGTAAGTAAACTTATATAATTTCTTAAACATTAAGGGTGTCTGGCAAGGGGTTGCCACTATGATAAGTGTCTGGCTGCTGAGGAAACATCATCTACTTACTACCCGAGTATTATATATAAAAATCAGCTTTTATACTATGACGTAAGTTAAATTATAATTTCGTGAACTTTAATGGTGTCTGGCAAGGGGTTGCCACCATGATAAGTGTCTGGCTGCTGAGGAAACATCATCTACTTACTACCCGAGTATTATATATAAAAATCAGCTTTTATACTATGACGTAAGTAAACTTATATAATTTCTTGAACATTAAGGGTGTCTGGCAAGGGGTTGCCACCATGATAAGTGTCTGGCTGCTGAGGAAACATCATCTACTTACTACCCGAGTATTATATATAAAAATCAGCTTTTATACTATGACGTAAGTTAACTTACATTTTACGCACCTTCAGTACCGTTTACCTGCCAAAGCCACCATAACCCAAACTCCATAATTGGTCCATCGTCTTACCAGTGTTGGGAGCATCCGCTGACAAACTTTCAGCCTTTATAAAATGACGTAGGTCTGGGGTTCACGGGCTCTTGGGCTAGTATAGTAATTGTCAAAAAACAGTCTATAGTTTTGATTGGTAGGAATCTCTCTGGCAAGTCGGACTACTACATTAGATGAGGCACCTAATTCAGGCTCGCCATCTGCGCGTATATTCTCCTGGCCACTGTAAACCTCAAACTTGTAACCATATCCACTCACACCACAAATCACGAAAAGTTTGAAACCCCACTTGTGGGGTTTGTCTGGCAAATATTGCCTTAGACCACATCGCGCTTTGGTTGAACACATTTGTTCGTCAACGGACAAATGTTGTTCAAAGGGCACTTTTGCAAAGTTATGATTTAGTTTTTCAATTATCGGTCTGATTTTATACAGTCGGTCAGAATTTGGCTGACCATATGGTATCATTTTAGAGTTATCATTGAAATGAAGTGTTTCTCTCAACAACTCAAACCGTTTTAGAGTCATGGTCTCGCGAATGTGGGTATAGCCAAACTTCTCTGACCAGTACATTCGCACATTGGGCAGATGAATTATGGACATAAAGTAAATAATTCCAATGAACTGTCTTATTTCCTGGCTTGTGACATTGATAGGTCTGCTGGAATCTTTCTGCACACTGTAGAGGTTTGTTTCATCTCGTATGAGATCCACAATATCGTCAGTGAATAAATAAGAAAATACCTGATAAGGTGTCTGCAATTCAAGTGTTTCATTTGGTAACTTGAAAGATCCCCGGAACCTCACCTGATCTTCGTTCAGCTCTAAGTTTTTAGTTTTCCATATGGCATTCGTCTTAGGAACACGTGTGCTTCGTGAAATGGATATGGAACTGGTACTGGGTTCTGGAACAGAAGGCGGTGTCTCATATGGATAAGTCGTAGTGCTGGTATTGGTCTCAGGGATCGGTGGTAAGATGTCATTGTCCTGATTTTCTGGGTTTGATACTTCGGGTTCCTCGTCCGAGTCTTGATGCAAATACGGATCATTCTGTTCCAAAATGTATGAAGGATCAGCTACATCATCGTCATCTGAGTAATCCAAGCCATCCTCACTATCTTCAAATTGGACTAAAATATTTTCCAGTTCCTCATTCGACAAATGTGGAAGCCTAGAAGCTGAACGTGTAGGCCTCGAACTCATATTGAACCTGGAATAAAAAAAGATACCTATTTAGAAAAACGTAAAAAAATATAACACTTTGGCGCAGTGATGCATTACTGCATCAAAACAAAACTTGAACGTATCTCTGTAAATACAGTATAAAACATTTGAATTACATATAATAATTGAAAATCAATATCTTACCGTTACTCCACAGCAATTTCACGTCGATATTTTCAGTAACTTTAAAAAAAATTGCAATTGAAATTGCGTGCGAACTACACAAACCGGTTCCGACGGGTTCGTCACGACGTGTGCCCATAAAATACAAATAATGCCATCTATCGGTAAATGTCGTAACTAACTTGATAGAATGGTTAGATGTAGATGTGCATCGCTGCGTTAAAAGGTATTCAATTCGTTTCTTTGAACGAATTTGTTCGTTCAAATGGTATGATGCAGAACTGCAATTCAGCGTCGTAAAGGGTTAACATAGGCCATAATAAATGTTGTTGGTTTAATACTTCATTTTGTATTATTTTACCTCAATTTACCACTTGATTGATGACCATTTCATGGGTTTATACCTGAAACAAAAATACAACTCGTTATTTTATTTTACACTAGCTGTTGCCAGCGGCTTCACCCGCTAAAATTCGAAAATTATCCCACGGGAACATAAAATCGGGATAAAAACTATCCTATGTGTTAATCCAGGTTATAAACTATCTGTGTACCAAATTTTAGCCAAATCCGTTCAGTGGTTTTTGCGTGAAAGAGTAACAAACATCTATACATCCATACTTACAAACTTTCGCCTTTATAATAGTAGTAGGATTAATAAAAATGAAACAATGGGCACAGGAGGGAAAAAGTGGGTTTTGTTGTCATGTTGGTACAATTCTTTCACAGCTTATTTAACGGTATCTTTTATGGGTTAACCTGAGGTCTGTGTGTAAAGTTAGCTAAGCTCAAACGTTAGCGGTGAATCAACAGTGGAAAGGCAATAATAGGTACTATCAATTTATATTTCACAACATTTTCAATTCATTCAAAACAAAAAAAAAAGTAATCGAGACCGCAAAGTTCTAGGAAATCTTTGAACAAAGCGAAGTTGGCAGTATAAGTGAGAAAAAGTTATAAAAACACGGCCAGAATTTTTCTAGCTTCCGCCATATCTTTTGGTGAAATGCAAAACTTTGAGTTTGGAACACAGTCCGTAGGAAGTTCGCGCCCTAAATTGTAAAGTTTGTGCGATTATTCTAAAGTTTTGCAATAATTCCTGGAGTTTTGCGCTTTGCGTTATACATTAGTGGGATATTCTCATTTCCCTGTTGCTGCCTTGTTGGTTATAGGTAGGTACTCGTACCGTAAACGCGACTGCTTCAGCTTCATTTTGCACCTTCTTTTAGTAAGAGACTGCCAGATCAGCAGGATTATTGGCTAACTTGTTAGTCACTGACCTGCAGTTGTCAACCAGAACTTGGATGGCTGTTATGAAGCTAAGTTGAGGAGTGGAGTGCCTCAAGAGCGTTAGAATAGTTGATTTTAGGGAACATTTACATTTATCAGTTTCATTGCAAATGCAAAAGCCAATACGAAATTTACCTTTTGACAGCTATTTGATGGTCACCACATAGACACCGAGATACGCAATAGGCCCACTGGGCTAATAGATGTCAAAGATGTAAGACTGCCAAAATAGTTGAAATAGGTTTCTCTTCATAGACATAGAAAAAACCATCTATAAGTTTGTTGGGTCGAGGTCTTCAGACCAGAACTGCATCTTGGCAGAAATACTAGTGTCAAGCCTTAAGCCAATATTAGATTTGTAAAAAGATTAAAATTTTAAATAATTATTATGTAATATTGTTCTTGTCAATGACAATGAGCTAGAGCAAATGGAGCAAAATTAGATTTACTTACAAGTTAAAGGAGAGTAATTTAATTAATTAATAGAATTTAACTGTGCACGTTAATCTTTGTTGTTTTGTCAACTATTGTGCGTAGGTATTGCCTGATCTAGATTTATTATAACTTTGGCACATTTAGGAAAATATACATGAAACAAACCATGATTTACGTAAGTACTTAATACTGCGCACCACAGACTGTTAAAACCTTATGTTAAATACATAATTTTAAACCAGTTACAGCATAAAAACAAGAATATTAATTGGCATTGCAACTTTAAATCTAATATGACAACTATAAATCCATAGAACTGAATAAGAGTGTTGAATTAATGAAATCGCAGTTATATTTTACTGTGTCTACGGTTTATTTAATTAAATAAGACCACCCACAGAGCAATTAAATAAAGTAACTTATTCTAGGCACGAAAACTTGTCATGCAAGGCTAACTCCATAAAAATAAAAATAAAACTAGAACAAGGCGAGTTCAAAAACCAGATCATTTTGGTCGGCATTTAATATTGGCCCTAAAATAGATCCCTTGGGTACGCTAGCTTATAATGCCGCTGAATGTAGTGTTTGACTGTTTCTGTGGCTTGAAATACCTACCTTTTAAAAAGCATTTATTTATGAAAACCTGGCTAAAGTAGCGGCTCTTAATTTTATTCTAAATTTAAAAGGAATTTATCAGGCAGACGATGTCAAAGCCCTTCATAGATACTTATTTGCCGAGCTATCATAAAGTTCATGCAACCTGAGTCACGGGCAGTAGCTAGTAATTAATAAATAACAGCAATTCTGCGCATGACCCGGTTCTTACTCTGGAAGGTAGGTAGTTATTTCCTTTGATGTTTCCTCATGTTTCCTACGTTTACTTGCCAGTAAGCAGGTAGCTACCAAACTATACGTACCTAATAGAGAATATATCCACATAGGCGGCATTGACAGTGGAATAACTGTACATAACATAACATTATACCAATATGGCCGTCGCGTCGTAATCATACGACTGACACACGAAGAATTACAATCACAGAGAGATAAAAATAAACCTTTTCTAGCTAATTGATTCATTTGATTAAATCATGTAATAATAATGACTTAAATTACCTACGTCATTCAGATTACTACTAGACAATACGGTAAACAAATAAATTACAATAAATTAAAACAAAAACTAAGGACGGTCGACCGCGCGGCGCATCGGCGTGCGAGCGTGCGACGTTGCCAGATCGTGCACGAAACGCAGCTGAGGTGCGGCGTGGCGGCGGGCCGCTGCGACCCCGCTGCGTCATTCCGCGTCGATCGTTCGTACCGGCTGCCGTGTTTTGTTTGTCGCAGTAAAATCGCGGCGTTTTCCAAGTGCCAATTATGAGCTCATACTGTCTTGACGTTGAATCGTTTATAAGTGAAGTGAAGAAGTATCCAGAAATATGGGATATAAACTGTGACGGCCACAGATTCAAGAGCAAGAAGCAGAACGCGTGGGCCGAGATAGCTCGTGTGTTTATATCAGACTTTGAAGAAATTCCAGATAAGGAAAGAATCGGTGTTTGTAAGTATGACGACACTTTCCACGAACACAATAAGCATACAAATCAGGCGGAATACATGTTTATCAGCTCTTCAAGAAGTGTAACAAATAACAAGTAGCTCGATAAGATAGTGACACATTATTTAGGTTTAGGTCTTCGTAACGGCCCGGTATTCCGAAACTTATACAAATAGTTTCGTAATAGTCTAAAATTAGCAACAAAATGAAAACGATTTCGAATATTGATGGAAAAAAAAACATCTAAAGCGTTTATTAATTCATCGCCAATCGTTATTGCTACGGCTACGTGGTGTTTTACTAAGATCTAGTGGTGATTAAGCGACTCGAAACTTTATTTACCTACATAAAAACAACGTGCGCTATCCAACGTATAGGCAGTTAGGAACCTGTGAAATGCGTCACCTTGAAAGCAGAGGTCGCGGTTGAGCAACCAGTCGACGGATTGATCGAGTTCGTGGTTGCACCAAAGCGGTTGCCTTTCGCTGTGAGTGCAACAGCGACGCATCCATTCACTTAAAGGGTTATTCCACCAGTCACCACGTTGTTAAAATTAAAAATAAGGAAAATACTTATAATGCGTTATAATGCTTACTTTGAATGATGTGCTTCTATAGCGTTGAATTGCTTACGACGCTTACACAAATGCTTTAAGTACAGTTTTAATAGAATCTAGGTCATGAAATCATGAGTCAAATTATACAAGTCAGTAACAAAAAGCAATTCTTATTAGCGGTTTGGCCAGTCAACCTGGCAGTATCAAGAATTGAAAATTTAGCATGCAAAACAACGCTGATTATAGGAGTTTTTTGGATTGTCAGCTCTGGTTCTATTTTGAAGAGCATTAACAACTTGAATCTACCAGTGTGGGGTTTCACATGCATAATGTGGTCGCAAGATGACCATAAGAAACATTATGCTTTCCAAATAACTCAGGACGAAAATACAAAATAATCATATAACGGAACGCGTTGAGGTTGCAGAAGAAAAAAGCGCATAGCTGACAATCAATTAAAATTCTAAGTAATTGCACCTTGTCATGTCAGTACTGTCAAGATGCAACTTGGGGAAGGGAGGAAATTAGTCAAACGATACCAAAATTGTCCCTTGGATTGTATCAAATGGACGTTGTGTAGGATTTTTTGTAGTTTGTACAGAAATGGAAGATTTTTGGGAAGCATTTTCGATTTCTCCTTTAGAGCAGAATGGGATTTAGATTCTGATTGCATTTTAATGGTTGTTTGATCAATAGCAGTTTCCTACTTCTTGAGTAAGAACACTAATGAATGTGTTATTGATTGCTAGCCAACATCTCCATGTTTATTCATTTAATTTTTACTTAATCTTGCGAATGTTTTGTAATAACTGTGTAAAATGAGAAATACTAAAAAAAAACCATAAGCTGTGCCATTAGTATTTTCTAACATACTTGGTGATAACAGTAAAAGATCTTTGTAAAAGATGTAATTTTCTGAAGTATTAAAATAACTATAAAATATAAATATTCCACATTCCAGATCGTAAACTGCACGGAAAATGGAGAAATATAAGGGACTCATTCGTGCGACATCGTAAAAGGAAATATGGCAAAAAGGGATATGTGTACGCGAAACAATTGTCGTTTCTAAGTGACTTGTACAATAATAAGAACAGTCAGTCAGGAAGCGATGTGGAATGCGAAAACGATTACCAAAGTGAGGAAGATGACTCTAAACAGAAAAAAAATGGTGCTACGGCGAGGAAATTCGATTTGTTAAATGACTCGAGCATCTGGGGTAGTGACCCGGAAGATTCTCCGTCCACTATAGAGAATTTAAAAAGAAAAAGGTCTAACAAACAGGAAACTGACATAGAATATGTAGATACGCCATTCCCGGACGCTTCAGTTACCTTTAACACTCATACCGAGGATGAAGACAGGTCTTTCTTCGAATCTTTATTGCCAGCAGTTAGGGAGTTTAATATGGACCAAAAATTAGAATTTAGAAGTGAAGTGTTGTGTTTAATTAAGGGTTTAAGGTCTTCCAATGGTAAACGGAACTATATAAAGTTAGATCCGTCCACAGGTGATTTCTCCTAACTAACTTTTGTTGCTTCATCATTCCATTTTTTTTTATAATACTTACTTAAATAAAAGTTAATTTTTCTAAGCGCTTGTATTCATTGAACATTTTTTCTTCTGTGGCAATGAGGTTGCTTGACTAGGTACCTACTCTGCCAGTGTCATGTGGCGTTATTTGCATTAGACAAACAGCTAATAGGCAGTGTGACGTAACAAAACAATAACACTTTCTCATTGAATTCATCATCGTCATCCTAACCTTCCCTCCCTCTTCTAATCCCTTCCTTTTCTTCCTTATTTCAATTTAGTTTTTCTATTTTTTTTGATCGCAGCCATCAACACATTTAACTGCATCGGTGTGACTCATTATAATAGCGTACTCCCTTCATTCATTATCATCGATATTAGATGTATCAGTCTCTAAACTATGTACTTATGAAAGGATTTCACAGAACAACTAAATATCTAGTCAAGTAGTAAAATTTTTTGAAAGATGAAACCTGAAAAAAGGTCTAGAGGCACCGAACCCAAATTAAAATACCTAGGTACTAAAATTAGGCACACGTAGGTAAAGTACTCAACATCTTTATAGTATACGTAAGTATAAGTAGTTCAATACGAAAGCATAAAGATGAATGAAACGAGTTTATAAACATCAGAATTTATAAATAGAGCACTGACGATACCTAAATATTTAGAGCAAGTAATATAACGTTGGATGTTAGTCGTTCTAACGCTGAAAAGCTACACAGATTCTTGATATAATAAACAAAATTCGAAAACGCACGTTTATTAGAAGAAATATATTTGAAATTTAAAGAATTTTTAAGTCAGATGGAGGCGTAAAAGCTTAAAAACGTACAAAGTATAGCTAATTAGAACATGGTAAACATCCCAGGGATGCCAGGCCCAGATGTAACGTGGGATTACAGCGAGGAGCGCCAGCTACAGGCAACAAGTAATGATACACCAGTCAGTCTTGTTACAATAATCTGTCTAAATAGTATCTGCGAGCTGGCAACGTCGCGGGGAAAGTAGCGGGGCGGCAACGTGGCGCGATCGATAGAACGCGGGGAGAGACGCGGCGCGGGGCGGCTGACCCTTCCGACAACCACATACATTATACCTACTGCGTATATAATTGAGCGTACTGAAGCACGTGTTTGGTTGACATCGAACGTGCAGCGAACGGGTTATCATGGAGGCGAAATGCGACATCTCGAAATTACGGTAGCTATTTTTCTTTACAAAGAAATCTGCGCATTTATCACTTTCTGTTGTGGTCAATATATCATTGATTGTGGTCTTATTCTGATGTAGAATCTGGACATCTGTCCAGATCCAGATGTTTGCATCTGCAAACTTTACAAAATAAAATAGGAAAGAACAAGCCTTTAGCAGTCTTTAGCATTCCTCTTCTGTTAAAACATTTAGATAAGACTTACATCTTTCCTCACATCACATGGAAACAGCTAATGGCAGAGTTAGGAATAATAATGAAATCATCAAAGTAAACATGATTTTACATATTACTTCTTGAAACCAAAAACGCACTAAGTAAATAATTAATACAGAATTCTAAGAAATAGGCTTTTATAAGGTAAAGAAGACGAAGATTTACAGACAAACAAGGACTTAGGAAGGTTGGAGTAGGTAAGAAACATACGTGGCATGGGCGATATTAGTATGTGTAGAAGTACAGAAGAAACAACTAGAAGAGTGAATCTTAATGTAAATTAAACTCTATAAGCACCTGATGAAGTTGAATTTTAGTCGGCATTTGATTTCTATCCCGTAGAAGAAATAACTGATGTAAGTATTGTTTATAATGTGAAACATCCATAATTTTGGAAATAAATGCGCCTTTGATGATACTAGTTCTTACCAAAGAATGTTAAGATTTCACTTCTTATCATTGTCATCATCTTTATCATTTTCTATAGTTTCAGTTTCAACACGACGATCTTACATAACAAAATGTTCTTCTTACACCCAAATCTCTAATTAAGGGAGGCCCGTGATGTCTGGAATTAAACCGTTAGACGAAACGTGTCCTTCCACGAATCACGGACATTATGGCCTCATTAATGTTTAATGAATGAGAGACGACACTTGGAAAAAAATTACGAAGTTGAATTACTTCTGAAGATAATTACAAAATTACTTGGGGATTATATTTTGTTGGCAATATTGTAACGAATAGAAAGTTATTTGAATTCCAACTAATTACTAATCAGGTTAAAAGCTACTATCTAATAATTGCTCTACTAATTCGTTTTAGCAGTAATCAGTACAGTTAAAGCTTAACAGCCGATATGCGCAATACTGGAAAACCAATGCAGTAAACACACGCACGAGTTTGTCTATCGTGACTTTGTTTATTAAAAGGTCGTGTGACATAAACATACATTGCTCTAGCCCAAATGACGTGAAGGCCTTTACGAGACAAGCGACAATACGGCCTCGCCTCTATTGCAGAGGCAAAGAACCCAATGTAGTCCATGAGTCACATAAAACTTGATGTCAGTATCGCGTGAGACTTCTCAATCAATAAGGTTGATAATAATAAAGCCTTTTCCCGTGAAACATTGCACCGCACAGCTGATTACACCGTTCGTGCTTTAACGGGTTCAGCAATTATAAGATTGAGCAGGTGTTTTAAAAAGTTAATAAATAATTCTTGGATTTTTTTCTCTGCAACCGGCCGGCAAATTGTAGTCTCCGGCAAATGAAATAACAGGTGGTGTTTATGTTTCATAGATGTAAGTAAACACCCACATACCGGAGAGATCGGTTCGAACAGAAATGTAAGCAAGAACCGAGCTCGCCGCACAAACTAGTTCACGGATATGTAAGCAGCCGCAAGCGAGGTACAAGTACAGGCGCAACAAACTGGGTGTGCCTGGACTAGATCTCGGGCGAGGCAGAAAATCTATAATGTTTATAGCGCGCTGGGCTGGGCGTCCGTCACCCTCCGAGGACACGACAGTACCTGCCACTTAGTGCTTTGTTTGCTTCACAACGGGCAGGCAGAAGCAGGGTGCTCAGTGCAGCTGCCAGCTGCGTTATAAGTAGGATGTCTTTTTTGTTCAAAGATGGCCCTAGAGTTTTTATGCTCACCGGGCGTGGAACATCCGGTTTTAGAACCCAGTAATAAAACGTTGCAAACAGGTGAAAACTTCGCAGTTACCAGCATTCCTAATGGCGGATTACGGATCATGTTAGGAGCTACATACAATTTTATTCAGCAGGTAAAGGTGATAATGCATCCATTAGTGTAATCCCTATTCCATATGCTAGGAAATACGGAGACTTAAACCCTTTGACACGAAAGTTTATCCTTTTAATGGGGCTGGCAACTGGGGAACTAATGGCGCTAGTACTGCTTGCACCAAGCATCGTCATTGGTTCAAATCAGTTCAAATCTTAAAGGTACTTCAAAATAGTACTACGTCATTGGTCGGATTAGGTCTGAGCAGTGGTGGTGCCATCTACAATTAGCTTTGACTTGCCGGCCCCATTGTTCTCATTATCTTGGGTGGAACAAAAGTGACAAGTGTTCAGAAAAATGTGAATAGTTTAGGGGTTGATACTTGAGCTTAAACACTATTGTTACTCCCAGTGATACACGCATGCTCATGAAGACGTAAAAATCGCCAGACGTTTTACAATATCCCGTCAAATTATAAATATTATCATAGCAGTAGAAGCAAACACAAACAAGACCAATTTTCCATAATAATTATGTATTTAATATTTTGATTGCCATGTCAAGAATTCAAGCAAGTACTGATTATTCAAAGTCTGAAGTAAAATAAAAATATAAACGAGATGTGAACTGAATAATTTAGGAAACAGTTCTGTCGATGAAACAAATGCTATTCGTTTATATTTTGTTTCTAAAAACATGATTTTCGCAGGATAGAATGATAGTGTTTTGTTAAATTTTTACAAGAAACCAGCTAGCAGCACTAACTAGCAGCTTGCAATCGAAATTTTCCGTTGCTACAGATTATCCAGCACAATTTGTAGCATCTTCATCCGCTCGGTAATTTATTTCATGGTTTTCATAGCTAAAGTCTTGTTCGAAGATTCTTGGCATTGAAGCTTTATTGATCATGCAAATTCAGATTCTTCCACTAAAGCTGTTTCTTGCCCAACCACAAGGACATATGTAGTAATCGCTACTGTGCTACTGTAATTTGTATCATCATCAGAATTAGATCAAAAGTCAAGTTAAAAAAGATGTCGAATTTCATTAGTCTCCAATGTTTCCTCTCAATTACTTTTTTTGCTATCCTAGGTCATAATGTCAATCCTGATTAGATAAGAAAGCTGGGTAAGAAATTAACATGTTTAAGCTCTCTGACATTAATTTAAATTAAGAACATGCCATTATACCGACGTCTTCTGATTGATAGACCAGCAAGTGATGTATTGGTGATGTATTATTAATTACCAATCAAACTTTGAGACCATTAGTAACACAATAACTTTCTAGCATGCTTTTATGAAGAAAATCCGTACTGTTTGCGTTTCATTAGAGTTCCTTCTAGACGCAAAGCTCATGTTTTATTAAAAGTTAAAGAAGAAAAACAAGTATTTTGTAGACCTAAAATAACAAAAACAAGCCAGTTTATATCTGTTAAAAATCTATCTGTGCCGACTGGCACTGAATAGAGATTAATGGACGAAGACTAAGCGAGGGAGGTATGCAAGGTCACACCAAATTGCCATGTTTGTCTCTTCTAACAAAGACAGACTGTCGCATTCTAAGAAAATATGATGTCGTAAGTATTACAAGTTTCGAGAAAATTGAGATTTGCTTTCAAAGTATCCAGTTCCAATATTACAATTCATTGGTGTTGGGTTGTATTCTCATACATACGGTGCTCTCTCTTCTAAAGCAGGTATAAATCTATTGTACAAGGTGTCTGTTGTTGCCAACTGCTGCTATTATTAATATTTGTGGCCGACTAGTAAAACTTGTTTACATCGACGACATGATTCGCGAACAGAATTTCAATTCTTTTGGCGTCTTGCTCTAGATCAATACGATTACTAAGACGTTCTGATATATTCTACTTAGAGTTATTTCCATCGCCTGTACTTTGTGGATTCGTAAGTAGCATGTAGTATTTAGCAGCTTTGTGAACAATTACTTTTATGAATTCAAATGCACGACCAGTAATTTTTGAAGAGGATTTTTTCTGGTCTCTAGATCTAGGATACAGTTTCAATGAACATTTATTATTGTCATGTGCTAATATTCCCAAATTTTATTCGATATTATATCGATTTAGAGAGCAGAAGCAGACTGGAGATCACTAAATTACAAATAAAATGAAGAAATTATCGACGATATCTTACATCACAACGTCCACAACACACTATTCACGACGCAATTATAGAAACAGATTTCAATTCGAAAGCATACGATACTTGGCTTCATTGAAAAATGAAAACACATCAAGTTTCAAATTGTTCACAATAATTTTCGTCGGACGCAAGTGAAAGTTACATTAGAATGTTTTTCATCGTTGTTTGCTACTTGAAATATGTCAAGCTGCAAATGGAAATGTTTAGAGCCTTTCAGAGGAAGAAACGAATGCTTTGCTGCTTTAAGAAACATTGAATTTTTAGATTTTCTAGGACGGATTCACGTCGACGTTTGTCTAGCTAGAATTTATAAGTACTTTTGTCTCTTCCACATCTAGGTCGCGAAGATCTGAGTCACGTACTCGGTCACGGCTAACATTTGCTATAAGGATTATCCCTCCACATCCTACATCTACAAGTTCTCCATCATCCTCTTTTCTGAAGACACTCTGGCATAAAACACTCCAGTCCGGGCAATGCACGAGTGACGCAAGCCGTGCAGCGGCCGCGCGTAACATAATAAATAATAATAGGCGGGCGGAGCGGCAACGCGCAGCGTTGGCGGAGCGGCAACGTCGCCGATCGATGCCGAGCCACGTTTATCGGCTGGCTCCAACTTTGTTTTGTCGGCCGGGCAGGCTCAGGCTTGCCGCTTGCCCGACTGCGAAGTGCGAATACTATCACACGCTCCAGCTTCCATTTCATGTTAGAAGAAATATCTTTGTGGTTGAAAGAAAATAGAGTAAGTCAAAAAATACAACGGTTACGAGAAAGTAGGCTATTTTTGCTCGAATGGTGAAGTCGATTGTAGATGAGCAATTTTATTTTATTACACTTTTATTACTTTAGACTGGCACACTGCTTTTGTTTTTTTATCGTTCTTTTCTTAGTTTCTAAATGCATCTTTGGACACAATTAGAATTTTGATAGCCACTAAGCCACTTAGACATGTTACTTGGTTCTCTTGGCAGCAGTTTGTTAGCCTCGTACCAAGTACTGGCTAAAATTATTTCAAGTGCCTTGTTGAATTTGTCCTTTACATTTTGGGAGCTAGAAGGTTTTTAGTTTCAAGTCCAATTCAAGTCCCAACTTTAGTCCAGTCGTACTTAACACACATTCTAATCAATACTTGAAAGATTCAAGTCTCTCAGACATAGAACATCCTTTAGAACATCTTGATAATTATCTTCATGGCCGTCTCCAGAAATCTACCCAAATCAAGAAATTCATGGATGGAAGGAGTTCCTGCGATGCCTTCGATAGCCCATGTGTGCATGACTAGCTACCATAAACGTAACTTCGCCTTAGGAGTTGGCGTGGAATTCATCAGTCATTCGTGCGTTCTGCGGCAAGCACTCGCAGGAATTAAGACGATGTTATGTTTAATAGATACGTGCAGGATAGATTCACATGTGGTTTTCGAATTTATTACCTACGTAATATTTATGCTGTTTTATACGAAGAAAAACAATTTAATGATAGAACTAGGTGAGGAATATACGAAAGAAAAAGGAGTAAATAACAGCGTAGCTGCTCACAGGGATGAAAGTATAAGTGTCAATCCAAGTGTTGTGGAAAAAGGACAGAAAGAATGAGTAGTAGTAGAGCACACAGTTACCAATAGATTGGAATTTCAAGGATTAGAAATAAACACAACAACATCTCAGTCGTATACAACATCGTAGTCGTGCATGCGAGATTTGAGTTTCAAGAAGATGAAACCAAAATACAAAACAGTTTAACAGGACAGACTCAAAAGTTTTAGTTGAAATTCAAACACAGTCTTATAATTAAATCCAACTTTACTAGAAGAGAGAAAGATCGGCGGTTTGTAGCAAGTAGGTAAGTATAGGTAGGTAGGTAGAAATATTTGTCGATAACTTCATACTCGTAACAAGCTCAAAGTCACGATTAACAGCAGCTGCTAAACCACGTGACCATATTGTTATTGTTAATAG
The DNA here is from genome assembly GCA_036375495.1 of Agrotis segetum. Lineage (NCBI taxonomy): Eukaryota > Metazoa > Arthropoda > Insecta > Lepidoptera > Noctuidae > Agrotis > Agrotis segetum. The sequence continues at coordinate 9,232,055 of JAQSVV010000039.1, forward strand.
TAAATTGACAGCAGCCTTGACTAAGTTCTGAGTACTTTCTAAATGTATTAGTCACCACGGCGAAGGTCGTTCGGAGGACCTATATTACGAATAATCACGAAAACGTTATGAAAATCCTTATAATCATAGCTGTAATTGTAGTTATCAAATAAGTCGCATAACTAGACGATATGATATTTCGCTAAACTTATCCAATAATTGAAGAAGATACAGTAAAAGGGATACACAATGGATTTAAACACGGCACTAAATTATTAGCAGAACTCAAATCCAACGTACCTACTCTGAAAGATCAAACATGAATGCAATGGCTCAAGAGCTAAAAATTAAACAAACGGTACGAGAATTCAAACAGTTGAAACAACTGAAAAAAATCCTGCCAGATAGGACAATTTTAATGTTTAGGAGGAGATTCTGGAAGTTGATATCGTCTGGTTGAACACAAAACGTAAAAAATAACAAGTCGGTGGTCCGGTCGTCGTGGAAAGTTGGCTTGCCATAAAATTTTCAATCTCAATTTAAGAATCTCGCATTTTAAGCCCTGAAAGTAGGTACCGAACCTTTAACCAAACCTACAAGAGATACTGCAATCGAGTTTAAAAAACCTCATTAAAACGCATTCACGTCCGATGTTTTTCTCTTTACCGTCCAATTAACAAACGCCCGAAATTAAAACCTGTTTCGGCCCATTTAATTGGCAAGGAACCGTTATTGAATATCTACATAATATTACACGTATACATACTTACACCAGTTTGCACGTTATCCAATTCGCAATGCCATCCAAGTTCGAATTTCGAATATTTACTTGTGTGGTGTGCGGAGCGGCAACGTAGCCGCCCGCACGGTGTGGCAACAGCGCACGGCGCTATTTCGCTACCCGTCTCGAAGTGATCGGGCGAGATCAGCTGTACCTTGCTACTGTGTGAGTGTTTACTATATAGCGAGCGTACAAGTTTATGTTGTTTGTGTGCGTTAGAACTGGATTCTGTTTTGTGGGATTCTGCTCGGGGACTCGAGGTCGGGGTAGGTAGGGTCCATAACGTGAGTCCCGATTTATGTTTTCGTTGCTAAAAGCTTTGGTTTCTCAAAACTGCAAAGGAGTAGGTAACAGAAAATAATCTTATTTTAGACCAATATTATGATATATTGTTTACCTTAAATAAAATTGTGTACATTAAACTAGTCTAAAAGACAACGCCCACGTAACCATTTTGAAATTCCAACTAAAGAGAATAAAATTCTTGCCGCTAGAATGAGCTTTTATGGACATTTAAAAATGCATTTCTCTTTTAGGAGCGAGGATTCAATTTGAGCGATTCGAGCATTTGACTGGCTGGATTTTGAAACTCTTTGATACATGTTACGCTGCGTATTTTCAGGCATTTACCATCAAACGCGCATATTTGCCGAAGGAAATTTATTTGACGATGGAAACTGTCGAAAACATTACGGATGCATGAAATGAAACAAGAATTCATAGGAAGCGTAATGGCACGTAATGGTGTTTTGTTTTTAAATTTTTAAATCCGGCTAAAATCATCCATGAATAATTATCTTCATTTTCTTGCCTTTATTCCGTTTTACTTGGGGTCGTTTTCTTATTTCATTCTTGACAATCAGACGTCACACTATATCATATCATTTACTCCTTTTTCTTTCATATCATTCCTTAGACAATCCATCCATCTTTGCTTCGGCATTCCTCTTCCTCTCCATCCATCAACATTCACACTTATGAGTTTAAATCGTCCATGAATATTTCTCCAAATCCTTTATAATATGTGATGTGGCACACTTCGGCCAGTCATCTTATTCGCAACCATCTTGCTAACTGGCAAAATATGACATACTACAGCCAACAAGGTATGAGAAATTCTCAAATAATTCGTAACAACACATGGGAAAAAGATTGATTTAACCAACTATGGAGCAATCAGGTAAAGAAAACATCGCCATCGTACTAATCAACCGAACATTTTTATTTGAAATACCGAATTAACTGAGATAGGTTTGGAAAATGCCAGTCTTGGGTGGCTAAAGCTTAAACAACGATTCAACTTAAAAACTAAATGTATTTAAATGCTACAGTTAAGTTTCTGCTCACAATATCTACCTATCTACCTTCATCGTCATGAAAAATATAGTTTTCTGCTTCATCGCTTTCCATTTTGATACAATTCACTGCAAGTTCTGTTTCCTCCATTTCTCTCCTGACTAGATCTTCACTGGTTTCAGTATATGATTGGCAATTTGATGAAGATTCTGCTCCACCGTTATCCAGGTCAGTGTCGTACCAGGACGGTCCTGCCTGGGGTATTACAGTCACAACTTTATCACCTGCAGGATCTTTTACATTGATAGATGTTTCCAGGGATAGCTGCTCCATTTTACCATAGTATATGACATCTGAGATAAGTTTTTCTGCAATGCATCTTTGCACTTTGGACAAGTGTTGTAACTGAGCTCCTACTGATTTTCCGAAAGCCGCTGCTGAAGCGTCTATAGACGATTCTGGGTTCCCTTCCTTGTCTTCTGATGTTGCTTTGACTTCTGAACTTTTCTGTTCACGTGGAAGTTGCACGTATATTGTGTCCTGAAATTAAAATAAAAGTTAGCATTTGAAGAGAAACATGCTTGATGAATGTATGGCTGATGGCGAGTAGATTTGGAATCTTAATTTAAGCTAACTTGCTATCTTCTAACAGTTCTAACAAGTCAGGTGATAACATCAAACCTGCTTTATCTAAAAGTTCAGGCAGAAGTGTACCATAAGTACCAGCTGATAAACCGTAGTTTTCTTTAGTCAACATTAGCCGCAGATTTTATTATTCTATGATTATTTTGATATAAATGTGTATTACTTAAACCATGCATTATGCAAGAACATTATGCTTGCCATAAGAAGTAGATTAGATTTTAGAAATACGAATTTAAGTGGCCTTTTTGGACGGATATAGTTTAAGAACGCCTTGTACTCTTGTCACAGAACAACAATAACAGCTTGTTTGTTTTAACCGTTTAGACATTTTCAAGACAAAACCCTCGATCTTCGTTATCGTTTGGGTAATTTATTGAGTTACTTACTTCATTGTGGTCAGAATCCGAATCTTCAGACTCATTTTCCTTTTTGCCAGACAGGAAGTTCAAATGCTTATAGTACCATAGTGTTGGTGTGTAGTTTATGGAAGCTGCGGCACTCGATTCAACCTAAAAAGAAGAAAATGCATCAATATTTTGTACTAGAAGAGCCCACAGCAAAACGCCGAATCTATCAGGGATAAAATTAACTACTTGTCCTTCCGTAAATCGTTATTACAGTACCTATATCGATTTATTTGTCTTTATATTTGACTAGCGATTTTTATATTACTGGTGTCTAGATAATTTAAGACCCGTATTTAACTAAAATATTTAAATAAATGTAAATTTTCTTCATTTGAAAGGCTTATTAAAAACATGTTTTGTTTGTATTACATTTTTCGTTATCGCTGGACATGTTTCTAAAGTTATTTGATGCGTTATTGTTGCTTGGTCATTTGCCTGTCAAATTACTCCAATGAAAAGATAATTCTATATTATACGGTCACGTAAGATTATTAGCAGTAGAGAATTTTCGAGTCAACCCGCTCTAAGTAAAGATTTGCTTACTCACAACTAGCTTAAAAGAACCTCTAGGTATTTTTTAGAATATTGGATCTACGCATTTTACGCATTTTATTGCGAGTTTTTTCAAGTCTTGCAGAGTGTTCTTCTTGCGACTCTGATGTTCTTTCTTTGTACTTATTAGGTATTTCCCAATGGCCTTGAGCATGTGTTCATAGCAAGACTCGCACACCAGCGTGCTTACCGAGAGTAAATTGTGATCAAAGAATACGTGTGGACCTAGAGATGTGACTAGCAGGCAGGTGGTTTTTTTGCCTACGATTCATAGAAATATCCCAGCTCTCTGAGCAAATAAGTTACGACTTACGAGGCTCTACACAACAATCACTTAGCAGCTCCTGAAACTGCCACCATGTTACGTTTTATTTGACATACTTTATTGGTGATGGCTCTAAGTACATATTTCCTTATTACTACACACCCCCCCATTCCCCTTTTACACTTAGGATACGGAACCCTAAAAACTGGCAGTGTAAGTCGTTAATATTTTAAATAAGGTCCTAATTCTAAGTACCTAGGTACCCCACACGAAAGGCTGTGCATCTATTTTTTTTGTAAATATTGTTTCACTCACTTTATTTCTTTCTCTTCGATACATTGACCGTAAACCTTGAATTTTCATTTTGATTCCTTCTAATGTAATAGGCTCATATTTATTCCACATTTTTAATAAAACTGCGAGAGCGTCTTCTTTTACTGCTTTATTGTGATAGTAAATATTTTCAGTATCCCACAAGCATGGTGATTTTTGGAACTGTTTCAGGAATTTAGATAGAAGCTCACGTTTTTCTTTTTTATCTAACATGTCAAGAGAGCACACAGAGTAAAGCACGGTGATAGACACGTCTTGCCGACACGAACGCTGGCGTGGGACTGGCAAGTTGGGCGACATGGCGGACTGAAATTCGTCTCAGGCGCGACTCAACCATTCGACCACGCACTAGCTAGCGCCCCATGCACGAAGGCGCGTAATTTTTTTACAAGATTTTATTGACTTGCAATGTTTGTAAATTATATAATGGTATACTTAAATAAAGTGTAAGAAAAAAAAACTTTGTTCGCCATGATTTTGTTTTAAATGTCAAAAAACATTGAGTGTGAATTTGTGGAATGGTAACTAGTTATGGATGATAATTCTAATTAAGTATGGAAAATAAAAGTTACGAAAACATTAAAGATAATAAAAAGGAAACTTAATCTACCATCCTTGTAACATAAATAGGGAATGCAATAAATAATTGAGTATTAATCACTAAAAGCAAGTCTTTTTTTACATGCTTAAATAAAAATAAATTATACCTGAAAAACTTTTAAGCATTTATATTAAATTATTTCACCCCTTTAGAGCTATAAATGCGTTCAAACGAGAATAGGAACGTCGGTGACCTTCACCGGTTAGGTACTTTAAAAATACAGACAGCAAAAAAAAAAATGCAAATTAATCTTTAATAGTTTTTTCGTAAAAATAGTTTTTTCGTTATTATTACATAGTAAATGTTGTTTACATACATATATTATTATTGTTTATTTATGAGCGTGCTAGACGTGCTAGTACATACAAACAAGACCTTCCGAATAGAAGGCAATGATTATGTAGGTACCTATTATTTTGTTGACAACTATGCAATAGTTTTTATTTTCTTATTTTGCAAACAACCTTTTTGCTGACTCTACATACTTAATAGTCTAATTTGACAGAGATGACCGCACAAACAATCACAATATTATGGCGCTAAGGCCGTCTTTATTCATATAAATGCATAGGGTCGTTTCGCCGGTTTCGCGACCACCTTCAGTAGGCGACCATTTGACGGACTAAGTTTCTTTAAATCAAGAAAATAGTATTTGTAGAGGTAATATACATAAAAAATAAATATAACGTGCTTTCTAATTAATTATGAAATAAGAATTTCAGCGTTGCCAGACCGTACCAAAAAGTACGGTTTTCCGTACTATTCGTCATACAATCGTACCACAACCGTACCTTGGCTAGACCGTACCTTTTTCGTACCTTTTCTATACTTGTGATTTATTTTTCACTACAAAGGTAAAACGCGCACTACAAAGGTAAAAAACAACTAATAAAACTAAAACCTATTAGTTTAAAGTAAGAATAATGAGACTCGTACTTTTTTCAACTTTCTGACACATTTGATACTAAAATATGGGCACAAATTACATAAATAGAATTTTCTTAGTTCCTAAAACATTACATTTCATTTTTCTTCGAGTTAAATTGATTCAATATTGGTGATAATGTTCTACTTCACCATGTAACTTTGAATATTCGATTCTATATCGCTTTTTTTAAAGACAGCCAAAGAAAAAAAACTGATCTAGTTCTTGCAGAAGTATCCTGACCCAACCGTACCTTGAAGTTAAAAACCGTACCTTTTCAGAAAGCCAACCGTACCTTTTTGGGAAATCATACTGGCAACGCTGAAGAATTTATAAAGTTTGAACCAAAAGGTTTAACCCAGAGCCGAAAAAATATTGTTCAATGCGCGTCTTGATTCCGTGGTGAGTGGAGGTACCGCGAGTTGTAAAAAAACTAACACGGCGCGCGGCGCTCAAAGGTAAGTTTTAATACATATTTCATGTTTTTCACAACAGTTACATGTTAAATTGTATAATCGATAAGTATGGATTATAATTTTGTTGTATTTTGCTTTTTTAAAACTTATTATTATGATAAAATCAAGTGGTCGGTAACCGAAATGCTTATTTATCGAAAACGTTAGATAGCGACCACATGGTCGCAAACTGACGAGATCAGCATTATTTTGTTTTGATCAATAATGATCCTTATGCTTCATACAGAACTGTTATAATTTTGAATGTAGTATTGTAAAAGTCTTTCTTTGTAGTCCTTTGGTAAGCGACCACCAGTTTCTTTGTAAGAAGTTTATTTAATTTATCTACAAAATTGGATGCTAAACAGGTGGTCGTAAACCAAAGTAAGCGAAATAAAGACATTGGTTTCCGGCCACCATAATTTAGTATGAGAGAAATAACGGCCGCTAACAGAAATAAGTATGAAAGTTCATTGAGTATGCGACCACGTCTGATTTTTTGTATTTCGTAATTATTTAAATGTCCGTTTCATAATTATTTGTTGTAGGTACCTCATCATCTCGGCCATAGGACGTTCACTACTGAACATAGCCATAGGCCTCCCCTATAAATAGATCTCCACATTATCCACATATGCCGGCTGGAAGCGACCTGCATCCAGCGTCTTCCGGCGTCTGTCCATCTTGTTGGTGGACGTCCTACGCTGCGCTTGCTAGTCCGTGGTCTCCACTCTAGCACTTTTCGACCCCATCGGCAATCTGCTCTGCGAATAATATGGCCTGCCCATTGCCACTTCAGCTTTCTAATCCGGTGGGCTATATCGGTGACTTCAGTTCGTCTACGGATCTCCCCATTTCGGATTCGATCACGCAGAGAAACACCGAGCATAGCCGTCTCCATAGCTCGTTGAGCAACTTTGAGCTTTGAGATGACGCCGATTATGAAAGACCACATTTCGGTGCAATAAGTCATCACTGCTAACACACATTGGTAGAAGACTTTCGTCTTGAGGCACTGAGGTATGTTGGACGAAAAGACATTGCGTAGTTTCCCGAACGCTGCCCAACCGAGTTGGATTCGGCGGTTGTCCTCTTTCTCGAAGTTGGACGTACCTAATTCGACTAATTGTCCTAAGTAGATAATATATGAGTCAACAACTTCGAGTACCGAGTTTCCAACAGAGACTGGGGTGGGCATAAAATTGGCATTTGACATAATTTTCGTCTTGTCCATGTTCATTTTCAAGCCCACCCGTTGTGGAACTCGGTCGAGGCCATCGAGCATCATGCTGAGTTCCTCCATCGACTTTGCCATGACTACGATGTCGTCGGCAAACCGAAGGAGAGTGGTGTATTCGCCGTTGATGTTGATGCCTGGAATGGCAAGGACTTGCCATATTCCAGGAGCTTGAAGGCGTCTTCCATTGCGGCAGTAAACAGTTTCGGGGAGAAATTCCCCTTGCTTACACCTCTTCTCAATGGAATCGCCTTCGTGCTCTGCTCCTGTACTCGGACCGACGCGACGCATGGTGGCGTTATCGCTGCATCGCTGGAGTACCGCCCATGCTTCCACCCAATCGAAGACTTTCTTAGATTCCACAAACGCTAAGCATAATGGCAAGTTATACTCTTCGGTCTTCTGTACGAGTATAATTACCGCAACGTATGGATGTGGTCTATGGTGCTATAGCCTCTTCGGAAACCGGCTTGTTCGGGAGGCTGGCAGTCATCAAGTCTGTGTTCGAGAGGGTTCAAGATTACCCTTGAAACAGCTTATAAACATGACTCAGAAGCGTGATGTGTCTGTAGTTCTTCAATAGGCTGTTATCAACTTTTTTGAAGAACAGCACCACCTCACCCCTGCTCCATGCTCCAGGCGTTTTGTCCTCGGAAATGTTGTTGATTATTTTTAAATGTACTTACTACATATTATGGATATTGTTTGACCAATGATTGTTGATTCTATTACAACTATGACTAATTCTCTACAAAATGTGAGATTGTTATCTTTAATTTTATGAAAACATTACACCAAATGATTACCATTTTTGTTTTTATTAAATAGCAAAAATTAAAATATTTTTTAAAGCGATTATAATTGTTTTATTGGCATATTTTTCATATTTATTATAGCGGTCGCAAACCAGCTCACTGGTGGTCGTAAACTGATAAAAATGGTCGCAAACCGACGTTTTCGCTATATTTTCACTTTTTCCGCATTTTATAAATATTTTTGTATGAAAGTATTTTATTTTATGTTTTGTATCTAAACTACATTATATTTGGGACAAATTCACAGTAACATATACTATCTTGCGTGTAAACAACATTTTTGTTTCGTCATCTAAAGTGGGCAACCCAGCTAACTGGTCGCTAACCGGCGCAATCACCCTACCTACTATTCGAGTAACGTCTAAGAGTACCTAGGCTGTATAAAATTATTTGGGTTTCATACCGAATAAAGTGAAATAAAGCACTTACTTTTCTCCTCTGCCGTGTATAATTTGTCCGCATATGAAATATTTTAATTTTGACATCGTGCAGTGTGGCGCGCGGCTGTAGATTACGCCAAAGTTGTAACAACGATTCCCAAGCGGCATTTTTTACCGGTTTATTATGGTAATATTTATCTGTGGTATCCCACAAACAAGGGTTCTTTTTATACTTTTTCAACACTTCTATTATGATGGCGTTCTCTAATCCTGCGCAAACCCTTTTTAATTTTAGGTTAGGAGTCATGATGTGGGCGGTCACGTACAGCACGTCCGAGCGCTTCGAGCTCGCGGTTATTACTGCCGGGAGCCGACGAGTTTATATGGCGGTCTGAGGCGCTTCGCCGACGGACGGCCGACGCAGGACGACAAGATCGCGCGCTATAGTCACAATTTAGATACGAGAATAAAAGGTCAACTCCACACTGGAAGGCTTTGAAATCTTTTAGGCTGTTAATACAATGTTGGCGATAGTTTGCCGAACGAAGATTAGTACCTTCATATAGACAGCCCCTTCGTCTTCCCTAGCCATTGCTAGTCGATCCTCGCCTACCAGACTGAGTACTAACGTGTTCACGGTTCATTTGGCGTGGCGTGGCTTGCCAGTTGCCACCACACAGGATCTCGCACTTTGGGTAGTGTCGGTCAGGGGCGTCTCATCCTAGCTATCAGCCGTATCAATGATATGGGGCCCACAAGATAAAGGATAACCCGAAAGCTCTAATTATCGAGCTCGTAACATTCCTCAATTTTCAATATGGTTATAGTTGTCATAAATGAGCTACGATCAGTGGATCAGCATTCTCAATTTTGTAGCTCTTCCTTCTCAATTCTCTAAATGGCATAAGTGTCGTGTTAAGCTATTTTGCCAGCGGTCTCGCCCGCTAACCTTACTGCCTATGTCACTCGGGATCAAAGCAGCTTTCAACTGGTGAAAGAATGATGGAAATCGGTCTAGTCGTTTCGGAGCCTATGCAATACAAACAATTAAATTAGCTATGTAAGTCAGGATGCTGTTCTCTTTTTTCTGCAAAGCTATGCACTTAGGGCGCCCACATACATCAGGTTTTTTTCAGTTCGGAATTCGTTCAAAACATAATATAAAACATTCACACACATTTGTATATTTCACTGTGTTCGGATAGAAAACGGATCAGGATTCCTGATCAGGAAAACTGATGTATGTGTTGTGTTCGCCCTTAGATTAGAAGGGCCCCAAACAAGTTTCTATACGGGACCTTTTCTGGCCTCTGTATCGTAAGGGCTCGTCTGGGGTTGGCAAGTCGCGTCTAAAAGTTGGATAGCTCCAGAAAAACTCGTGAATATTGCCAGTTACCATTGGCCTCTTTAGAACTAGACCAACATGTTGAGTTGTAAAACATAGCGCTCGCCGTTGTTTCAATTAGCCTGCGTAGGCTGAGGCTTGCCCAACAAGTTTTGCTGGCTTTAGAGGCTTTCTTGGTAGGTAGTAAGTACGGTTAGCTAGCCAGGGATGTCACTACCAAAGGGGGCTAGTTTTCTCTGAAACTGACTGTACTATAAATAAATTGCGAGTACTGCGTTTTCATCTTGGCGATGAAATAATAATTTTCTGAATCAAAATTCGACTAAGAGAAATGTCTCTATTTAAAAATTGTTTACTCAACTACAATAAAGACTTCATGATTTTAAATCGAGTATTTTTTTTTTTATTATTAATTTTACGAATTCACATGATAGGTACGTTTTATAAAAGACTGGATGATAAAGAAAATAGGAAATCTATAACTAATACGAAAAATAGCTTAAACATTTTCCAAAGCTTGATATAACGTTATAGAGTTCTATTTTACGGTCGCATACTGCGACAAATGCCGCCCAGCAGCCCAGCTTATTTTGATTCAAAATCGATATCATTCAGTTGGTCGTTCATAAATACAGTGACCTGACGCGGACTACACCAGACTGGTTTATTTCTATTAATGCAGAATGGCTCCTGCTATTTATGTATGCCTAATACCTATTGAACTAATTTTCGTATCTAGAATTTTAGAAACATATTCTTTGAACATGTAAATGAAATTATTTAAAGTGTTAAGAGGATCTTTTGATGATAAAATTACTTTAATTTGGGAAAACAAGATGACAGTGGCGACGTTTCCTTTGCTTCTGTCAATATAACTACACTGAAATGCTTAGATAATGCACACGCATTAGGACTTTTTTTGTATGTAGCTGGTGTTACCACATCCACTGAGATTTATTCAGTCATGTCCTGGTTTTTGTCTTACTAACCAGACTTTGTCCAACATTGTGTTTGTCTAAAAAGTCTAAGTAGGTACTAATTATAAATGAGCGACAATAATCACAACTGGCACTATGGCTATAAGACCAGAGGTTTCACTTTTACAAATGATTCTTTTTGTGAATAAATAGCCAATGATGTTGCTGGAAATGCAACGTGAAGTGAATCATTAGGAATATTGCTTAGAGTGTCCGTTTTTGACCCGCAGCTTCTTTAATTGGCAATTTGAAAATCTATTAACTTCACCCCCTAGCCCTACGTGACACTGGTATGACCTAACGGCTAAATAAAAAACTTTCAGGTCACAGCGGCTCGCGCATGCAAACACCACAAATAGTAATAAGGGCAGGTCAACGTTCTACTACAGAAATAGTTGCAGACTTTACCTAATCGATAGCGGATGTATTTCTGGCTCTGTTGACCGCATTTAATTAAATTAAAAAATAATATGATGGTATTAGAGCCGAGAGACGAGGACGACAATGTTATGGCTTATAGACACCTTACGATAAATCGTTACGATTAGTCGGTACAGTTCAAATCAAAGGGCAACGATAAATTGACAAGTGTGTATGAGAAAAACTGTACAGTTTGTTCGATTTTTCTCAACACACTTGTCGATTTATCGTTGCAGATTGAACTGTACCGACTAATCCTAACGATTTATCGTAAGGTGTGTAGCAGCCATTAGAAATGTTGCTGTTATTCACAATTCCAGTACTTTGAAATCTTCAAAGCAGGTCTAATATTTGTCTATTATTCTGAAATACGGTTCAGTAGGCAGAATTCAAATAAAGTTGCCAAAAATACATCTCATTCTCATCTAAAAGGAAGTAGGTACAGCGCTAAAAAAATCATCAAAGAACTCTGGCCACATAAATATAATGAGTCGGAACCTGTCACTCAATGTTGAAGATAACTAAACCATTTGATATGAGCGCGAAAGGCAGTAAAGGCACTTGGCGTCAATGATACGAGTATTATAAGTAAAAAGGTGCTTGGCGTGGTAACGGCAGTTAGGTGTGCGTTTGGCCGACGACCATAGACAAGACATGTGAAGAAAGATACTGAGATCGATCGGGAAATGTCACGAGTTCGTACTAAGCTTATTACAGGAAGAAATTAATGATGATTTCGCTAATATAATCTGTGGCGAAACTAATGAGTTCGCGAGGTTTTATGGGGGTTGAAATGATGCACATTATACAGAATATATTACAGTTTATCACAGGTTTTATTGTATTGTTGTATATCGTACGACCTTCAGTCTTGTGATATTTTCTTTTACTCGGCATGCGGAGTGAAAGGTTCAGTCTGAGATTCAAAATAATTTTATCGCAATTCATATTATGATTCTGTTATAGTGGAATTTTAGATCACTTGGTAGGTATTTGAAGACAGATACAAACCTAAAGCGTTCGAGACGTTCTTATGAAAGAAGGGAAAGGTTCTTATCGATTTCAACACCGTCACTAGTGACGTTCGAAAACATGTTTAGAATTTTAAATAACGGAATCGTCAGCGCCATGCGGCTACGAGCGGGTGTCGTTCATTTTGTCGCGCTCGCAGACTAGGCTGCCACAACTTAACTTCATAAAATGCAATCTTGTTCGAAAAGGTTGTTAGGTAATTAGAAATTTCAGATTCTGCAAAACATAAACACTCCACTCTTCATAATCACCTTCCAGCACGTTTCAATCAGAATTTCTATGAAAATACCTAGTGGAACATTTAAACAAATCACGTGTTATAAACTTGAATCTTAGCAAAAGTTTCAATGGCTGAAACCTTGACAGTCGTCCGGAGTCACGGCCAGCCTCGCTGCTCAATAGAAATCGCTGTTGTGTAACTGATAATAAACATTTATGTATTATTCCGTTCGTGAAATTAGTCTAGACTACATTTTAGACGCGGCTTCTTTGTGGCGTGGAAACTTCCCAAATTAAAATTTCCGAACATTTACGTATATTCTCATGCAACTCCGTATTTCTGATGGCTGGCTACAGCGTAAGCGAACGAGGGGGACGTTGCCATGACAGTAGTAACGTCAAGGAATTTCAATTTCCTTTTAAAGTATTTTCGTGACACACTTTTCAGAAAATTTGGGTTACATTTTTGGCTTATACCCGTTAAAAATTCGTACAAGCTGTATTTTTGCAAACATGGTTCGAAGTCGGAAAAAAGGCGATATTTTAAAATAATAATAATGCAATAAGATCACACCAGCATCCTTCGAAGGAATTATTAGTCAATCATTTGGCGGTGGCCATTGGCCAATCAAAAATTTCGATCTACACAACTACAGTCTATCTAACAAAGCCGAGCAGTTGTGGGTGTATTTTGGGACAATGCAGTTATTATAATATCGCCAAAGTACCTGGTAACTTATTGATTTCATAACTACCTGGGCCCAAAACCAGATTATAGAACTGTCGTGATTCACTCAAGGATTTGATTTTTAGAGAGAGTTGAGTGTCTTACAAATAGGATTCTTAGAAAGAACAATAATTATAATGGCTAATACAGAAGGAATAGGTTACAACAATAAGAGCCGACAAATTATAACTTGCATGTTTCCTTTATTGAAAGAAAATCAGGCATGTCTTTTAACGGTTTATAGAGTTAAAAACACTTGAAATACTAAATTTTCATAAGGGCACAGTTCAGTATAGTACAAAGTCAAAGTCAAATTCAGTATAGTACACATTGCCGGTCAATTACAATTTGAAATTAACTGCAGTACAATAATCTTCCGGTCAATCAACTAACATAATGCACTAAACTATACATAAAATACGATAATAACAACTTCGGAGTTTTATGAACCCGACTTATAATGATAGAAATGACATTTTAATAAACTGCTTAATAAGGGCACGTATTACTAGAACAAAATTATATGTAGAATAATTTACTGTGGCTTAGTATGCTTGCGTTTTTTACCAGGTACGTATTCGTTCATATCGGCGATATTGCTGAATTCTTCCGGAAATTCTACTTCAATTTTATCAGAATATTCCCTTTTTACAACGACAGGTAAACTTTCTACAACCTCCACTGAAGAACATGCTTGTTCTGCATCATCCAATTGTTGCAATTCTGCGTTAGCAAACAATTTGGCAAGTTCTAATTTCATAAAGGTTTGTTGTCTGGCTGGGAACTTCTTGAATGTTGCAGAGTAACTAAGAAACAGAAGGTCAGTAGCGTCAATTTCTTTGTACTTTGCTATTGGATCTTCAGTGATTGGTAATTCTTGATTAGATTGACATAATGCGGTGTTAACTTCAGTCATACTTGATCCTAATGGCGCTAAAGGCGGCGGTGAAGACGAAATTTCGTATGTGAAGTCATCCGGGCTTTGTAAATCTGTGTCAGCTTTCTGCATGCCATTATGATGATAAAAACTCCTTCGGTTAACTTTGTGACTGTCCAAAAATTTCAAATTGGCACTCCAAACGTAGTCATTGATTTCTTTTGTTCCATCAGAATTTTTCAATTGTCTTTTGTATTTGATATAACTGTCTCGTACGGTCTTCCACTTGAGGCGACAAATCTCAACTGAAAAGAAACGGTCAACATGAGAAAGATGTGAAACTTATTGTCTAGTTAAATTACGTGGATATTGAGATACCATTTCACAAAAATTAGAAATAAATAATAAAATAACTGTATTGAAAATCGTATAAGGTAATTTATGTCTATCCATCCTTTTCCTCATTTACCTGCACATTGTAATTAATTGGCATATGGCAATGGGCTGATAAAGCTTAGCATTGGAGGATAAGTAACTCTAATAATTATATCAACAGGCCTGTTGGCCTAGTGGTTAGTGACCCTGACTGCTTTGCTGTAGGACGCGGGTTCGATTCCCACCCAGTACAAATGTTTGTGTGATGAGCACGATCATTTGTTCTGTGTCTGGGAGTAATTTATCTATCATATTTTTTTATTTAGAATTATATTATTCTGTTTATCAGTTGTCTAGTAGCTTGGGACTAGATGGCGTTGCGTGATAGTTGTGGAATATTATTATTTTTATTTATAAACATAGGTAATCAATTTGTTAAACATAAAACGTGCACTTACTTGTACTATTCAGGTCTTTCGCTATAAGCTCCCATGTCTTAACTTTTAGTCTAGGGTTTTTGTAGTCCCTATGACTCATGTCGTATAGGAACTCGTTCCTTTTGACATGTTCTATTAATTTTTCTATGTTAACCATTATTTTGGTGGGAAATCGTAAATAAAACTGCCGCACACGCGCGTTTCCCACAGTGTAGGTACAACCTCACTGTCTCGCTCGCGTTAGCGTCCCGCAGCCGCGGCCTGCTACGCCTCCGCCCCGCCACAGCGCGTCGCGCCTCTCTGGCGCCAACGGCCCCCGTCGCATTCAAGGCTTCGGGTAACTTCGCCTGGCTTCGGCACAACCCCACGCGCGATGTTGCCAGATCGTCATAGAGAGGAACGATTGCGTTGACGGCGGATATTTATTTGTTGCAGTTTGTAACAGTTAAGTATGGTAATAGGTGGTAATAGTAATAATTATGTAGAACTTCACTTTCACATAACCTTGTCGTTTACCTATTATTAAAGTGTGTAAGGGCCGATTATTTCAAAATTCGATTCGACTGTATTTATTCGGTGCTGGCTGTTTGATTGTTCATTTAGTTATTACAACCTTTTCTGAGTGATTGTTCGATAAGATCATCACTGAACATTGTATTCTTGTACTTAGAAAAGTACTCTCTAATTCTCCATGGAAAGGGTCGATTTTGCAAAATTTTTCGTAACATAAATCGAACCAATAACCACTCTACGGTTTGAAACTACCTACATAGGTAATAGTATTTTCTGACGTAGTACCTATTTCATTACGGAATGCGTCATCCCCGACACGACATCGGCATCCCCGTTTCGCGCCACGTGCTCTAAGAAATCCTTTCATACACAGATAACTGTCAAAAACATTGTCTATGGGCTTATTTTCTACCAGCCAGCGTTAGCTATCAGTACTATCCTTTCATTGTTACGCAGTAACCTCTATTTTCGTTAACTTATGGCGTATTTTAGACACATTAAAACTTTGAAAGAGCTGTAGTTTTGAGGGGAACTTTTTTGTTGATCGTGCATTTTTAAGGGTCTGGGAGGTCAATGAACCGGTCGAGATTTATGTATCTGCGTTGTGTTGTGTCATATTATATGTGAAATGAAATTAATAAACAGCTAAAAAATGAGTTTCAAAGTGTCAAGTAATTTATATCTATTTACTCGATTATGTACAATTGCACATTATCTACTAACGAGAAACGATTGAGCACCGTTGCGTTGTGTTCCAATTTCTGCGTGAAACGAATAAAATGATTTAACGTTAATAATTCAAAGGTGGATTTGTTGTTATCACTCGACAGCCGACGAGGACCGTTGTCGTTGTTGCTCCAAAGGTCTCACTCTGATAAAAAATGGTAAATGGGTAGAATTTACAATAGGTATACTTACTTTATTTTTTTTTTGGCAGCTACATTGACAGTGCACGCTTTAATGAGCTGTAAGCACAAACTACATAGAGATACTACGCATCAGACGGAGCACTCCCGAACAAAAAAACTAACATTTTGTTTATCTGTGGAAAACGTTTCTAGAACATGACAGCTTAACTTTTTCATAAAGATCGCTTTTAAACTCTGTGTATGAACACTAGTCTTTTAAGACATCTTGTCATTTTAAATCTGAATACTAGGCTTTTTAGCACTTTATTTAGTTGTTGTAGACCTTAGATATGAAAGATTTTTTTTTGTAATTAATTTATTGGGCAAATAAAAGACGTGTATTTACTTGTGTTTTTATTTCTCGAATACATTTTGATTTGCATTCATTTATCTGTTTAACAATTTATGTACAAAGACAAAAGACATTTATTCGTAGAATAATTATGGTAGGTTTACAGGTGTACACACAAAACATAACAGGAAACAACTAGTACAGAGGTACTGCTTATTTCTAAAGAATTTTCTCCATGGGAACAAAAAAAAAAGATGTAGACAAAAACTTGTGAGAACATGAAGAAAAAATATTTTAAATGAATATCTTAACATAGCTAATAAATCAAAAACTACATAAATTGATACACATAATGTAACATATTAAAGTGGAAGAAAAAGCACAAAAGGTCAAAATTTCAATTCGAAGCCTACAAAACATTTTCTTCCTCGCTTTGGAACTTAGTACTTGCTCAACTTACAGAATCAAATAAATCATCCATTATTGATACATGCTCTGCAGTATTTTGGAGTGTTGGACTAACTGCTTACCATCCGCATTATCAACTGCAAAAAGAAAAACATACATTTATGACATGAATAATATCTGAAACTTTTCTAATATTGTTATTTTACTTTTGTCTAGTTATGAGGACTAAAACCAAAGGAAATTAATAAGTACAGTACTATGTTGTGTAGATCAGAAGAATAAAGTTGTTTTATGAAAGAATCAAGTAGTTATCATATTATTTGATTGCGTTGAATGTGATGTGGTCCAGAGAAAATTTTATATATTATGTATAATGTTTAATTGTGTAATTGACTAAAGCTTGCTTATGAATTAAGTTTCAGGTATTGTTTTCTTTTCTGGAGTAGATAAATGCATACACACCTTCATTTCCGGGATTGTATGTATACCGGGCTGGTAGTTTCAGGGATGTCATGTTCATCATTTAATTTGTGGAATGACTACATTTTGGTGCAGCACAGTCTGTAGTGTTGACATCTACTTTATCACTCTATTTCGAAAATTTATATTCACACAAAATATTTTTGTCAGACAATTATTTTCGAATTTCCTCCACTGGGTGAGGTGGATGTTATATAACGCTCAATAAGTAATGATCATTGATTTCACAGACGTGACCTGAAACACAAAATGTTTTGTTAATTTTGTTGTTCCACTAAGAACAATAATTTATTAATATTGCACAATAATGTCACTTACTGTTATTGGCATTCTCCTTGTGAGGACTGGAAGGCAGAGCCATGGTCACCAAGAGCAGAGCTGTTGGGGATTGTCCTGCATTGGAAATGGGTAATAATATTCTTTTAAATTGTTAGCAAGTTTCCGACCACTTTCTTGTCTTCAAAGTTTACTCTTGCAACTTGTACACACTTGCAACTACTACACAATCACTTTGCGACATTAAAACATTATAAGGATTTAACAGTTAAAATATTGTGAGACTATTTTATACAATAAAATCACTTTAAAACTAAAGTTTGTTAGTCGTTGACATCCGAAATCCACATTTTTATTTCATTTGACGTTGACAGATGACAATTATGTTTTGTACAGACGACAAAGGGGCAAAGTATGAGTCGGGGGGGCTGAGGTAGCTGCCAGGTGGCTGTCAGTTTCTATAATCGTGCCATAGAGACGAATGACGAAAAATAATGTTCGAAGATAACCCCCTGTGGCTGTAAGTAGGTACCTAGGTATATTTTGCATTTAGGTTCGTAAAATTCTAGAATTTCAACAAATCCTTTCGTAAATTCACACTCTTGACAGAAACTGTCATTCTTTGACAGTCGCTTAGTGTCATTTATACGTACTAGTTAAGGTGATTGCTTCGATGTAGCCCGCGAAATTCAAATTTTTTTACGTTTTTTGCAATTTGCAGGCCAGTGACATGTTGTAACTTTATAAATATTTGTGTTGCGCAAATAACAAGTATAATTTTAAATATGAAAATTGTCAAAAAATTCGCTCCATCAGCTCTCACATAGAAAAGGTGCATCGTAGTTAGATTTCGGAGATTTTAACATGATGCACCTTTTCTATGTGAGAGCTGATGGAGCGAGTTTTTTGATATTTTTTATATTTAAAATTATACTTGTTATTTGCGCAACACAAATATTTATAAAGTTACAACATGTCACTGGCCTGCAAATTGCAAAAAACGTAAAAAAATTTGAATTTCGCGGGCTGGTTGGAGCATCCCCCTTAACCCAAACTCCCAAACAGATACAGTCCTGTGCAATTTTGCATCAATTATTACATGTCAGTTTCAAAGAATTTCCTCGGAAATTATTTAGTCAATATTTGGTTTTGGCATGAACACAAAATCCATAAAATGTACTTACCGCATAATTGACAGGGAAAATTATTTTTTAGATTAAATTCAATGTCCAAGATGGCGGATGCACGTGCGGCCTTATGCCGTGATGTCACATGGGTCAACGGACGAATGTTTACCCTAACTAGCTAGCCATGCCAGACATAGTGTGGTGTTTACAAAATAATTATGTATGAGATAAAAATGTTGCATCGTAGGTAAAAAAATTCATCTATTTTAAAATTGTGACGAGCTGAAAGTGGGGCGACGAAAAATTGTTTTAAAAAACGTTACTTAAACATCGGGCTTTTCAGCCAGTCTCACTAATAAGACTTCATAGTTGGTTACCATAAGGCTGGCCATACACGGACTGCGTGCATTAGGATCTCCTCTGTTAGTTAACCTAAGCGCATCTGCCACTTAATATTATCCGGGTTGCTTTTAGTAACCTACGAATTAATTATTATTATTAATTAATAATATTTTTTTTTCTATTCAAATAAGTACCTATATTTTTTTCTAGCTGGATAAGCCAATAACCATAGAGTCAACAGAGCTTGAATGATTCACCGTTCGTCACTACAAAAAAAAAAAAAAACTATTACACAATCAATTACAGTAATTGGACCGAAAAATATATACTCAATGTTATTACAACAAAATTAATTAACTTCCATTAGTAGGTATTTATCTGACCGTATTAATTAAATTAAAACGCCAAGTAGAAATGTGGCTAACGCAATGTGGGGAAATATGGCATGATGAGTGAATCAAAACAAATCATTATCATATTGGATAATGGAATGGAATGAAACATGCTTTATAATAGACGTATTGTAGATAGTATCATCTGGATTAAAATTGTAATCCAGAATGAATCTATCTTATTTAGTGCCACCATAAAACATTCGCAATACATACCTATCTTTTTTTTTAACGTCATCGATAATTTTCTTTTTTTTTTATAAATTTCGGTTTAGCAGTTTTGCTAGAAAATCTTATTGATAAAATGTTAAAAATAAATAAAAAACAAATGTTAAATACTTACTTTACAGGATTTCATATCAATTAACACCTTCCAAGGTGGAATTCCCATCGTAACTAGTATTGATTAAATTGCGTGTGTCGTAGTAATAAAGAAAGACGAATATTACCCACAACCGGTGGTGACGTAACGAGGCATCTGCCATTTACGACGTCAGTTCATATACGCCAACTAATATAATGAATACATTAAAATATTGCGTGCCACTTTTATTACTACACCACCATAATTGACAGCTGCTCGGAAACAATGGAGACCAACACCTAGAGGAACCCTGCACGCCGAATGAGCTGTCCAAGCAGATCGCACTAAATTAAAATAATCATAAATAAATATTTAATTGCGTACATGACATATCCTATAAAAGTTTAAAGAAAAAAAAATAGTCCATGTTTTTGTCTACGAATTTATTTATTTTTAAATACAGGCTGTCTGGGCAAACGTTCAGCCAGACGTAAAAAAAAACAAAATGTTTGTTAGTTCAGCTTTCATCTGTATTTCATTAGGTGACGCTGTATTACTTTATGACTACGAAAAAAAAAAATGTGGAAATTTTAATCCTAGTACTCTTTCTGACTTCAGAGCTTCACAGAATTCGTCAAGGATCTTGGGAAAGGGAATCTTCGGGATTGCATGATCTGGAATACAAAAGGAATGGAATAAGGATATGAAACGCACACAAACAAAACTGCAAAGGATCAGTTTTGGCAAGCTGCAAAAACGACAGCATTACCCAATTTTGTTCCAAGGTCAGATAATCTCACGTAGGTAATAACTCGAGGGCAACTAAGAACGAACTGAAATTGGTTGAAAAAGGTTTATAACAAGGGTTTCCCGTTAATTAAATTTCCAATAAATAAGGACTTGAAACTACAACGCGAGGTATGGGTGCGGCACCTGTGTCGCAAGTCCGCAACAATGCCAGTCCGGCTCACCGCACCGGTTTTACTGTTCTTTCCAATACCTGCCTAGCAGTAAAACTGAGATGAACCAACCAACGAGAACATTATTGTTTAATTGAAATTCAATATGGCATGCCAGTTAACTCTGCACGTCAACCGTTATTAATCTCCCAGTACAGTAATGATTAACACAAAGAATTTTCTAGACGCTGCCGATGAAAAGTTACGTGGTTATGTCCGATTATTCAGCTATTCTGCTCTTTTCGTTTAAAAGAACGTATTCAAAGGAATACCATTAACCGTACTTACACGTGGGGGTAATATGAAAATGGACGCAATTTTCAACGGAGCAAAATTGAACGGAACCAATTTTCGTTCGATTCGATCGGACTGTGTCTGTACTTAACGTTATACATGTCGGTGAATAAGTTAAATATAATGTTTCGGAATATATTTGCTGTTTCAATTATATTTTTCCAACATCAGAAGATCCTGGCTATAAAGAAAAGGCACAAAGAAATCCTCGACAACCAAGGTCGTCTCATTCTAGGATTATGGTCTATGGTGCCTGTGGGCTCCAGTCTTGTGTTCAGGTGTCCTAGATTCACAATCTACAACTATGTACCTGTGCATTGGCTGTGTCCGTTGCGAGTACTGCGCCATGTCTCGTGATGCACAGCAGGCATGGCTAGGCGGCGCGCATGCCGCGGCAGGCGCGGCTCGCTAGCTACGCGCCATGCCGGCGCTACCTCGCACAACACACACAAACACGGATGCACACGACACACCACTGCACACGTACGACGACACTGCACCGATAACCTGCCAACAAAAAACATAAAGTCAGAACGGACAATCTTAAAATCAACTTCCAAAGGTACACTTGGTATACAGAATACCCGATACATCATCCTAAACTAAAGCATCATTGCAGAAATGCAGTAAAATAAACTGGAGTGAAAATCACCCAAAAGTTCCTTTAAGTCACATTTATGACACACGGAGTGACCCTTATGACGCATAACATGCCCCAGGCCGATACATCTTCACTAAAGCATAATTTCAGAACCCCAGAAATATTTCAAGGACATCTCAATCCCAATTATGATGTACAAGGTGACTCTAAAGCCTCGCACAGTTCCAAATAACCCAAAAGGTCGATACATCTTTCCTAAATCAATTACACCTGGGGATTGAACTCAGGAGCTCAGTTTGACAACCAAACATCGATCACAAGACTGATGAGGCGGTGCCATGTCAAAAACTTTTCAGTGGGATGTCTACTGTGTAATGTGACTTATGAGGGCCTTGCATGCCCTTAATAAATAAAATAAAGGTCTTTTGTACTCGAGGGAGTTGTGTTCAGTAAGGTAACGGAATGGCAAAGCCCTGAATTAGAAATAATGAATAGAGAAAGATGCGTACTGCTTAAAATAAGTTAGCTGTGTAAGTGTGGCTGAAAACTAAAAATTCTAGAGTATACTGCAAAGCAACTATCTAGATAGAAAAGAACACTTTTTGCAAAAAAAAACTTTCAACATGTGGTCTAATTGTCTACTCATTATTTCAAATGATGGTACTTATCGGAAGTCTAGCACTAAAAGCCTGGCTCTTTTATTTAATTTTTTTTTGCCTTTCGCTCGGATGAGTCATACTAAATCGCTTTGATATTTTTAGATGACACCTGAAAGTCGAAGCCGAGACGCTTCCAAAATACAGGTCTAAGAAAACTAAAAAAAGGCTTAAAAAAACTGACTGTTTTTTGGCGTGCCATCAAGACATGGGAATTTAGGGATCCGAATTTTAGGCGCACTGCGGAAGGAAATTGAGATGTGTGCATATTATATTTTTCTTTCGTTCTAATCTAATGTTGTAAAGTTAAACCTTTTCCCCTTATCTACAATATTAATAACAACAGTGTCGATGGACGCAAAAACTCTATGATGTGGGCAGGTGGGGGAGAGAATAGATAGGACGCAGTTGGCACTGGTATTTTTGGTATTAGAACCACGTTATAACATAACGGTACAATAACGGTAGTTTTTTATCATTTGAATAGTATCAAGA
Source organism: Agrotis segetum (assembly GCA_036375495.1). Classification (NCBI taxonomy): domain Eukaryota; kingdom Metazoa; phylum Arthropoda; class Insecta; order Lepidoptera; family Noctuidae; genus Agrotis; species Agrotis segetum. The sequence goes on from JAQSVV010000039.1 coordinate 9,255,182, forward strand.
CCAAAGCGTTAGGTATTTCTGGTAAAGATACGTTGAAAAAAGAAGGGATTGGTGAACAAATGAATTTCAAAGCCGATGTACTTAAATGATTTAAGAATGCCAAAATATTTTATCGTTACGTGTTTTGTCTCATTCTGGAATGTTGGTACAAACGAGGATCGATTCTCATACTTATCATTAAAGATGCTCAAATGTTTTTTTGATGTTTGGTCATAATCAGAGAGTGGGTTAAAGTAGTTGCTACTAACAAAACTAACAACATAATTATTTACTAGGCAGTTAGGAGTGGTAAAGCCAGGACCCCATACATTTTTAGGTTAGAAAATCGACAAGCGCAAGGAATGAGAAAAACTCGTAAGTGAACGTACGTATTCTACAAAGACGACATGACAAATATAGGACCGTGTATTGCTCCGACACTGACATTCTGCGAGGCGACACTTTGGCAATCCAATTACACAAACCAGAGGTGTCGCGTGTCCAGTTATCCACGTGTTTGCAGCTCATTTAGCTGCTGTCGAGCTTGTGTCGGCCATTACACAGAAAGGTGAGCGTGTTTTATACTAATGGTTGTCTGCTGACGTGCCCTCGGGTATAAAATTATAAACGAAGTCATTATGACAGGAAACATGGATTGTGGCTGGCCCGGGAAGATTAATCATGGTTTGTGGATGGAATTGTAATCAGGATGAATTATGGTAGGTTAGAAGCCTCATGTTATCTTGTTCAACTTCCTCATGATCAACATTCACGGTCTCTGTCGTTCTTCAGACATGGCTAAAACTGCGCCCGAATAACAATCGGCACAGATTCTTATTTTAAGACTTGGTCACGTTAGGTCGATCGATGAGTCTGTGCCTAACGGTCTACAGCCGAAACGAAATTTCGGGAGTCGAGTGTAGCGAAATAGACTGAAAGAGAACTACTGCTGGAAATTTATAGAGTCCAATCCAAACGAATTTCGGTGCTCAAATAACGAAGTGGTTAACATTTATAGCAAACCAATAATGGATATAGCTGCCTGGATATAAAATATAGGGCTCCCAGACGAAAACTAGGTCACGCGGTATACCTACAAAGTTTATTTTCATTTGTAACCAGGTAATTGGGGAAGTGGATCACGTAACTACACGCTCGTTTCGCTTTATGGGGAAGACGGTTCCAAGCTTACGATTACGAAGTTACGGAATTGACCATTTGGATAAGTAAGTTCTCAGGTCTACCCAGTTCTCTTGGGACGACCCCTTGAAGTAAGTAGGACAGGCAGAAATAGCACTACTGGGATGTTTTGATAAAGAAGCCTAAAAGCCGCATGGTTGGGACAGCGAATATCATAGTGTCATGATTAATCGATAGCATAAAGTACCTAAATGAACTTTTCTCAAGCTTTATTTTTTTTTCTTCTTTCTGCTTTCAACACCTTTAAGCGTAGCATGACAAATAACTGTATCCCACTAGGAAAATATCCTTGAGTATGGCACGACGAGACCCGTAGAAGACTGGAGGATAGAAATATATTTTTTCTTCATTTAAATTAGGTTTCCTTGGAGAATAGTACTGCTGGTCTCCTTAAGAGGGCCAGAACCTAGCATGAAGTACGAAAACACCATGAAGTTTTCGTAAGCTGTCTATAAAACTTTAGAATTGAGACATCATCGTTATCTGTAAACGAAAATATCATGAGGGATCCTGGATTCAAATAAAAAGAGTAAAGCCATGTAAGAGGTTGTACCCAGATTAAATCTGAAACCTTTTTGGCTAGAACTGAGGCACATCTTCATAGGAAAAAGAAGAAATTAGAACTTTGAGTTCATGCAGATTCTGGGACACAACTTCCTTCATCATTAACCTACCCTAGATTAATGAAATTGTCTTCGATTCTGGGACATAACTTCCTTCAGAAGTTATGTCCCAGAATCGAAGACAATTATGTTAGGTTTACTACACATAATATATCTAGTTGAATAGATTGCAATCACCGGTATATGACGATGATTCTCAGGAGACATTATTAATTTAGTATTACATAACACAATCCTATAATCTCAAGAGAGCAAGGCTACATTATCAACTGTTGTATAGGCTACCTCCAATCCTAATTAATTATGAATTATTATTAATCCCTTTTATGGTTTGTTTGTTATGCTTTCACTTTTAAATCGCTGAGGGTTTTCAATCGATTTTGGCAAAGAGATTGATGGAACACTGACGACTCTGAAAAAGACGTAACCTTAAAGGCTACTTTGTATTAAACTTGGGAATGGTGATGAAACTTGATAATGAAGTTAGCGTCAGGTGGATGTTGCGTCAGGTTAGGAACAGGGTTAAGTTACGACATTTTTTTTTTTCAATTTCCTATTCCAACCCGCACCCGGGTTAGGATAGGAATATCTATAACTCTTACTCCATATTACACATTCCTGAAATGATGACTTTTAGCTTTTCGGCGTGGTTACAGCCGCTGCTCGGTTCCTTTTGGTCGTAGCGTGATGTTTTATAACCTATACTGTTCCTCGTCAAATGGACTATGGAACACAAAAATAATTTTTTTTTAATTCGAAGCAGTAGTTTCTGATAATAGCACATTTAACCAAACAAACCAAACAAACTAACCAGCTTGATTCCCGCTGTAAAACTCTCCGTTCATTGTGGAGGGCCCAGAAATGCAGATTTCGACGAAATTAGCGTCGAGAGGTTTTGCAGAATTATATTTTGTTTACAAACGTTACTCGGAACCGCTCGCTCATATCCAAAAACAGACAGGAATTCATGAAAAGTAGTACTAGATAAACCATCCGATTACTGAATAAGAGTTCCCCCGTTCGGGCCAGGTGTCATTGGGTTTTTCCATAGAAATTTCTCAGTCTCTGGAATCTCAGTGGTAGACGCCCACGACGTCAGACGTCGCAAGACCATCTCCGGCCACCGTAGGAGTGGGCATGCGGGGAGCGAGTAATGGACAACTCGCAGCCTGACCATGGACCATGCCCAGGTCGACGGCGCGGAATGTTCCACGCGCGCGCGCCTCGAAGAGCGTCAGCAAGATGACGGGGGGCGGGGCCCCCCTCTAGAGGGCCAAAGCTTGCCGGGGTCGCGGGACTTATTCCATTACCGTGACCCTGGAAAGTAAAGGGCAAATGAAGGACACTGTGAATTTTAGTCTGCTGTACAAGTCTGACAGTCCCTCCCGCCCTGCCCTGGGTGGGAAGACTCATTCGATGATTTTACCACGATAAAAAAAGTCTCTGGAGTCAATCCGTGTCTGGTTGATCGCAATAGGTTCAACGGGACTTGTAATATTACTAAGATGTCATGTGGAAAAATAAAACGACTGCGAGGAGAAGTTGACCCACGGTCTTTGGATTTAGTACATCCGACGTTGTTACAAACCGAGCCACCGAAGTCTTGACATGTTCAAATCCTGCTCGCGATCGAATTTTTCATCCCATAGCATGGATTTCCTGGAGGAGCTCGTGGCTAAATAACAACAGCCGCACAGGCCGATCTTCTGGGTTAAGCCGCGCTTGCCGATGATGGTCAATGGATGGGAGACCATCTGTCATAGCAAGTTTCTTCCGTGCCTCGGAAACCACGTAAAGCCGTTGGTCCCGGCTGTCATTTGTAGATCTTTGACAGTCGTTACTGTTAGTCAGAAGCTCATAATTCTGACAACCAGTCCTACCACGGGGTATCGTATGGCCCAGTTACTGTGTTGTGGAGGTAAGATAGGCAGTTGCTCCATGTAAAATACTGATATTCAGCTGCATCTGGTTCGACTGGAAGCCGACCCCAATATAGTTGGGAAAAGGCAGGTAGATGATGAGCATGGACTTCCTTGCCTATTCTCCTTCATACGAACCTAGCCTTGCGAATGCATCACATCTCATTTCCTTTAATTTTTATATTTGACGTCCAGGGCCCGTCTTAAAACCAGTTTTATTCCGGTGAGTGAAAGGGACAGAATTATACAAGTCGTCTAGCGCCATTTCGTTCACTCACTGGAACAAGCCTGGTTTTAAGACGTTGTAATAGGTACTCCTCCAGAAGGGCCTCTTTGATGGCCTAATTGAAATATTTGATTTGATTTCGACACAGAAGATCTTTGAAATTCGCAATGCATACCTACGTACATTTATAGTATTAGTAAAAAGTTAAACATTACTAAAGAGATGTGGATGTAAAACTAATTACCTACTATAAGCTACCTTATCGCTTATATTAGGTAATTGTACCCCTCTGCTAAACTTTTCGGGTCGTACCTCCAAGCTTGGATCACCCATACCATACCATAGTTATCAGAAACAGTCGGTAAGTTGATTTCACAACGACTGCGCTTGGCAATCGCCCATAGGCAAACGTATTACGTCTTTATTTTCATAACATTTTTAGTGGTCATGCATGGCATAGGCATTTTTTTTTTTTTTTTTTTAGCGTGGTAAAATCATCAAATGAGTCCTCCAACCCCGGGCAGGGCGGGAGGGACTGTCAGACTTCTACTGACTAAAATCCACGGTGTCCTTCATAGCCTGTTAAGTTCCGGGGTTACGGTAAGGGAATAATCCCGCGACCCCGGCAGGCTTTGGCCCTCTGAGAGGGGGGCCCCGTCATTATGCTGACGCTCTTTGAGGCGCGCGTGGGACACAACGCGCCGTCGACCCGGGCATGGTCCTTGGTCGGGCAGCGAGTTGCCCTTTACTCGCTGCCCGCATGCCCGCGCCTACGGTGGCCGGAGATCGTCGCGCGACGTCCGTCGCCGTGGGCGTCCTACACCGCGGTTGGGGCGGAGGGAGGACTCTGTCCTCTCTCGATCGCGGCGCGCCTCCTCCTTCGCGAGCATTACTGCTTCGCAGAAGGAGGCGACCGCTTCCCACTCCGTCTCGCCCCGCAGCATGGCCGAAACCAATGCCGGGCGCGAGAGGTCTCCGCCTATCGCAGCCGTGAGGACACGTCGGTGCACTGCCCAAGCTGGGCAGTCCTGCACCGTATGCTCCACCGTGTCCTCCGGGCGATCTTCGCAGTGATGACACCCAGACGTTTCCTCCTTCCGCATTAGACACAGGTACCTCCCGAAACACCCGTGTCCGGTGAGGACCTGCGTCAGGCGGAAGGTAAGGACGCCATGACTTCTCTCCAACCACTCCTCAAAGAGGGGTCTTACCGCCGCAATTGATAGGCATACAAACTATTTCAATACCTGTGACTCATAATTTTCATAAATAAACGATTATTTTTGCCATATTGGTTAGGGTTCTGTTAGTTCTTTACCCAAAGGATCACGACCCTATTACTAAGACACCGTTGTCAGTTTGTCTGTCCGTATTCACCAGGCTGTATCTCATAAACCGTGATAGTTAGACAGTTGAAATTGCCACAGAATTGCAACAGACATGGGTTTTCCGCATTTTTATAGATACGGAACCCTTCCTGCGTGAATCCGACTTGCACTTGGCCAGTTTTTAATCTGAGGTAGAGGATTTTGTGGGGATTTCGCGATTATCAATTCGTAGTGCACCGATTGATGGTGGTGAATGGAAGTCAGACACATTATATTCAGCTTATTTACATAATAAAAGATGGCCGAAGGGGACAGATTACAGAAGGGCTAGCTACAACTGTAAACGAATTTAATTCACCCCGGACACTGAATAGTTCCTCTACGTTTTTGAAATGGACGAAAATATTGCTTACGTCATTCTGTAACCCCAATTTTAGGCAAGGGGAAACTTCAGAACAACAAAATAACAAAAGCAGTTTGGGAAACTAGTAACTACCTACTAGACTGATTTAAATATTACTGCGCAGTACAGTAGGTAGGTACCCTAACTGCTTACGTAGCATGTAAATGTAGGCTGCTATAGGTATTACATACATTTAAGTATATTAATATGACGATTATGACGTGCATTTCACATGGTCCCATCGATAAAATAATATGCGAATATGATTAAATATATAAAATATTAATAAATTGAGCCTAAAAGACCTAAGTACCAGAATCATTATGAGATTTTGCAAAAAAAAAAACGATTGTCTTTGGAATTTTGAGCGTCGTTTGCAGATTGGTCATTACCTACCTATATGATTGCCTAACGATTTCTGAATTTTTCGTTTTTTTTTTGTGTATCGGTTTTGGATCATCCAGATTATGATTTTAAGAACATTCTAGGCGTCTCTCGTAGGTAGGTAACATAGGTACTATTGCATTGGGATTTGAGAGTCATTAACCTTCACTATGATTGGAATCTAATTGTTTGAAGTTTCTTTGAATAAAATATTGTTTCCTGATTGTTCACCAAAAGCCAAAACGGATTCATAATATTGAGGATTTAGTCTGAATATCCTATCAAGTCTGTTTTTCGAGGTTTTGGTGGGAAGTTGACATTGAAAAGTGGCCACACTGGCAATCGCCAGCTGTAAGTACCTTCTCGGAAAAAGTAGAAAAAGTTTTAGTACCTACCAATATTATGGACCTGGTGACAACATCGTGTGGATACTCTAGTAGGTACCTATCATGAAGAGTAGGTTTCTAAATGGGTTTGTTCGGTACTGACGAGTTCCCTAGCTTAGCGAGGTAAATGTGGGTGATTGCCTTCATTTTATTGCTGTGTCTAACCGAGTAGGTAGGTACCTACTTTGCTTAGTGATGTGTCGAATTTATAGGTATTATTAGTACTGCTATGTGGATAGGTGACCGACAATGAGGCGAGGTCGCGATATGGGTATATCTGTATCAGGCAACGATAAGCCGCCTTTACTTGATATTCACGAGATACATTTGGCCACGTCACTTTTATACAAATTCTATTTACGAATAGGTACCACAAGTGCACTAAGAAGAAAGGGGTTTTCACTCAGAACACTATTTCACAGTAATTTACGCATGAACGAAAATAACCTGGCATGATCTTGACAAACACTGGCTGTTTTATGACTGGGAGTATTGTGTTTAGAAACTACTTTTCGCAACCTATTTTCTTGTTAGACTCTGTTTTCTTCTCAATATTTTCTAACTGGCCAGACATTTCAGTAACGTAGTTCGAGGACTCACTGCAGGTTTAAATTAAGAACAAGTGCTAGCAGGTCGTTAGTCGGCTAGCGTTGGCGCCGCGAGTCCGCGAGCCCTGAACCAATATAGGCCTACTCAGCGGTCGAGGCTGGCCGTTCACACCACAACCCAATTACAAACGCACCACTGCTCGACACATGGGGCTGGTGTCGGATGCACAGCTATTTTAATGTTTGGCCAAAGGGCATTCCAAGTTAAAAATAACGATGCGCGGCCACCGACGGTTGTCGCCACTACCTACTTATCTTGAGCTTATCATGGCTTACATAAGCTGATTCCAGCACGTGCACCACCATGGCACCACGCTGTTCACCACGCATTTATGTAACTACACTTTACAAGAGAAAACTCACGCCGCGGTTATTTGCGCAGTTACCTAGAAACTTGATTTCGACGACGGAATAGTAAAAGTAGGGGAACTTCTGAGATAGTTTTCACCAGACTCTAACACCTATAACGGTCAACGTACATGATTCCTAGCGTGTGTATTACAAAAATAACGTTCTAGTACTCACCTTAGAGCCGAAAACAGACGTGTTAGCTCCCAACGGGACTTTGTTCACGGATTACAAGCACGGACACGCAACTCACACTCAAATATCACAAGATAGCAACAAAACAGACGGTCACACACCACTCCCTACAATAATCTATGTAACACAGGACTTTTTACGTAAAATGACACGTTTAGAGTTTTCGAAAAGTCCATTGAACTGTTTCGGTTGAAATTTACGTCCAGCGAAATTATAGGTACGGAATGGCAACGCTGTATAGACGTCGTGAACATTTCGCGGCGCGGCCGCTACGCGGCGCTGTGGTCGGAGGGGGGCGGAGCCGAGCGGGACGCGGCGGGCGCGCGAGCGAGACGCCGCTACGCACCACGACGCGACGCCACGTCGCAACAATATTTTTTTCACGGTGTACTTAAGGGATTCTATGTCGAAACTGCAACTGTTTAGATGGCGAAGACATTAGCGGATGGTGGCGAGTGGAGTGGTGACTGGTGACCTTTTCAGCGGATCGCGTCACCGCGGGCGATAACGCGAGGTCGTCGGTCGAGCGCGCGACGTTGCCAACTCGCTGCGGCATTCGAGCCCACGTTTCCACAGATTACGAAAGTCGGCGAAATCCCCGTGGCCCTTTGATACCTGCCTAACGAACCTAGCCCTAGACACGCGAAGCCATGCGCTAACCTACATAAAGACAAGCAAACGGTCGGCGTTACACAACACGCAGCACGCACTTTACATTGTAACTTTCATGCGAATGGTGCAAAATGAGAGTTATTACGATGGTTTACCCCCTATGGCGCCGTTCCAGGTTTCACAATTTTTGCGAAATAGGACACCCCAGGGAGGAATTAGGTAGCTTCAATGCAGCAGTCTGTGCTTAGTGAGCCGGGTTAGGCTATAGGTAGGTACCTATATAAGTCCCTATGTGTTATTGCGCCGTACCTACCTAGCTATTAACATCACCGCACCGTACTATGTAGGTATGTTTATGGATGTTTTAACAGCAGTGCTCACGAAGAACTTTGTGTATGTAACGTGCTCGGTTAGCTTTAAATCAGTTGGTAATATTTTATGAGCCTATTGGTTGGACCTAGAGAGCTGTTAGCGAGGAGTATTATGAGTATCAATAGGTAGGCAGCTACATAGGTATCATTGTACTGCAGAAGAGCTCTGATAACGCATTGAGTCGAACACAGATGTTAATCATTGAACAATGTAGACCCAAATCTATGTAGGAGTAGGTACCTTTATGTAGAACGTAGGTATCTAAGTAATATCAGACAAAAGCAGATAACTAAGTCACCGCAAGCATATCGGTAGATATCATTACGAGTAACTATTGTTATCGTTGAGATAACAAGAGAAATATGCAATAACAGATGACGTAATACTGTTAACAGATAAAAAATATGATTTCTGAACGATTCATTTAGAAACATAGAATATAACCCCGGCCACTCACATGCGCGCAAAGGTTCGTACATTGTACGAATCTTTGCGCGCATGTGGCGGGGCGCGTCAGACATACATTCGCGAACTTCGCATATTTGCAAATGGGTTCGCATACTCTATGATCAAATTCGAAACTAATACCGTGAAATCCGCCAACTTTGGTTTTCAAGTGGTAACATTGGCCAGTTACCAAAATAAGCAAAACAAGTTGTAACGACAATATTGTCTCAAATGGCAACATTTTACTCGTGCTGTTAAGGAAAATAGCCCACGTTATATTTATTACTGATAGCAAGTTCACGTTGCTACCTTTCAGTTAGCTGTCAACGGTCGTCGAAAGAAAGTCGATTCGAGTGGTACCATAAAATTGTGCATCGTGTTTTGTGATCCTAGTAAGCGTGAAAACTTGCCGAGATGACTTTAGTTTTTTAACATGTTTTTGGGTGAATTCATGATAATAACATGAGAGCTTTTTTAAATCTTACGAGTGGTTTGAACTTAGAAATTTAGCGACCAATGTTACAATTTTCTGCGAACACAGGGATGTCAACTTTGGCCAAAAAAACATGTGCTAGGGCTGCCCCTACTCATAGGTAACCTATAAATAAGTAAAATTGCCATGTTTTTATACCTTAATTTGTTAACATCTACAGTTATAGGTACCTAATAAAATGATTGATATTAAACACGTTTTTCTGTTAAAAACATCCAAAGATTTATTTTGACAACCCTATGTCTAAAAATCATTTGTATGAATTTAATGAAAAAATATTGGGTAACTTTGGCCACTGCCCTTACGGCTAAATTCGTAACCTTTAGTTATTATTATCTTTTAACCGTCAACTTTATTCAGTTTCCTATCGTAATTCTTAATTATACTGTATAAGAGCGAAAATCCAAGAGTTATTAAGTGGCTAATGTTGTCAGAGTCGAGCGCAATTTTGGTTGACTATTTAAATTCGTTTTTGGGTATAAAAAGTTATAAGTTTTGCAGGTTTCGAGTTTAATATCAGAGTTAAGGTTGCACTTGGTTTGCAAATAAAAAAAAACTAATACTTGTCATATACTTTTTTCATAGTTGTAGCCGATTATGTGTAAAAACCGGCCAAAGATGGCGAGTTTCACGGTAACTTTAAACTAAGGACCAAAATTTAACGGTGTATGAATAGGTACTTATACTGATCAGTATTTCCTCACACAAAATATAACAACGACACGACCGTTTGCTTCGCAATCGTGTGCGCAACTATCACACGAATGTGTAGGAGACTATCGAAGGTTCGCGCACATAAAACCGACACAGCTTGGAAAAGCACGAATGCCACGAAAACTTCGCGAAGTCATTCGCAAATGTCGTCCTACACATGCGGGTTCGCGTATTCGCGCGAATGTGAGCGGCCGGGGTAAAATCTGTCGCAGATGTCGAAGTTGAACGAATAATGTCGATCGTGTTTCCTCGAATAAAGGATGAGTCAAAGAATTCTATTTATGTAGGTAATTACGAACTTTATAGCTGTTGTGTCATTTTCCCTATTATTACTGTTGGCCCCTCAGACCAAAGAAATAGGCAGATAGAACGCTCCGAACACGCGAGTGTGTCATGTCCACCAAAGCAAATACAAAATCAAATCGAATTACATAATCGTACATTCCATATTGTTTTCTTTGTTATTGAGAACAACTTTTACACGAGATGGTATATTTTGGCTAAGGGTGCTCCCACATCTAACGACGCGGATTCGGATTTTTCCGTCGCCCTTTCTCTTTCTGTCGCTTAGAACTGCCATTTGCTAGACCAAGACAGAAAGCATAATGCGATCGCATGCGACGGAATCTTCAAGGCGGCCGCGTGCTATCGCATTGTCTCGGTCTAGCAAATGGCATTTCTAAGCGACAGAAAGAGACAGGGCGACGGAAAAATCTGAATCCGCGTCGTTAGATGTGGGAGCACCCTAACAACTACAAAGACGCGTAGGTAGCTTGGTACGACGCGTAGCTTGGTACTGTCGCGAGCTGATATTCGTTTTTGATTTTGTATTTGCTTTGGTGGACACAGTCACGTGTTCTGACTGTTCTGAGCGCTCTATCTGCCTATTTCTTTTTGATCTGAGGTTCGCCCATGTCATTTAAATACTGGCAACACGAGTTGTTTTTCCGATTCGGGGTAGTTCAGCTCGTCCATCCAAACCATCTTCTATGGTCTGCCTCGATTTGATCTGATGGAAAGCATCAGCTCCTTGGGCATAAAGGAAACGTGGCCAGCATTGCTGAACTGCTGACTGCTTTGATAAGGGCCGATTACACTATACGATTCATCGTGCCCTAAGCTGTTAGTGTCCTCAGCCTAACAGCGATCACACCACCCAATTCATCGGAAATTAGGGACCTAACAGCGATCACACCACCCAATCCATCGGAAATTAGGGACTTAGGGCATGATGAATCGTATAATGTAATCGGGCCTTTACATCTAAACTACTGGACCTTTGCCCGAGTACGACAATTAGGTATCAAAAAAAAAAACGTAACGAATTAAAATCGTAAATTAAAAAACTTTTTCAAAAAAAAAATGTGACCGCCTTCAAAAACAACCACAAAAGAGGGTAAAATATAACCTACAAAACTTTTCTTTCGGAAGTCGGTGACTTTTTTTATTAATTTCATTGTCTCTTTTGCCACCGACTTCCGAAAGAAAAGTTTTGTAGGTTATTTTACTCTTTTTTGTGGTTGTTTTTGAAGGCGGTCACATTTTTTTTGAAAAAGTAATTATTTTACTCTTTTTAGTTTAAATATTCAACCAAATTCTTGACAAATACATCATTTTCTTACATGTGCACTAGAATTTTGTAATCCGTAGCACCGGTCAAAAACTGCTGAACCGATTTTGATGAAATTTGCAGTATTCCCTAAGTTGAACGATACCTAGTACAACAAAAAAAGAATTACTTAAATCGGACTTATAGTTCCGGAGATATGCGAACACAAACATAATTTTCTTACTTGAGGAGTTGTACCTTCCATCATCAGCTCAGCTACATGAGATGATGATTTCCATACGCAAGTACTTGAATGACTTCATAAGATTTGCGAAAAACTATGTGTCAGCTAATAAAATTTGAGGGTTGCCCTCGATTTCTCCAAGATTCAATCATCAGATCCTGAAATGGTGACAATGGGACCACACGGGAAGCACCAGCTTTCGAATAAAAAAAGAATCATGAAAATCTGTTCACCCAGTCGCAAGTATGAGGTAACAAACATAAAAAAAAAAATACAGTCGAATTGATAACCTCCTCCTTTTTTTGAAGTCGGTTAAAAAGTGAAAACCTTCCAAAAAAATGTCCATTTTGATAATCATGGCAAATTCTCAAATAATGACAATCATGTTTTAAATTAGGTAGGTAGGTACAACAAACTAAAGTTTATTAGTTAAGTATATACTTACATAAAATGTATGATAGTGCCCATTTTATTTCAGAACGGTATGTCAGTGCACAGGGCCCCCGTAAGGTCTACTGGCGCCTGTGTGCAAAAAAGGATTTTGGCGCCCCCTATGGCATTTTGAATTATCTTTTTTTTTATGGTAGATCGGTCAGTGGCGTATTTTAAAATTCAGCGCTCTGGGGCTGTAAAGCTTGCGCTTCGGAACTTAAACACAAAAAAAAAACCAGTAAGTGCTAATACTCAAACTTCACACCCAGCTTTCCATACCATCTTAGAGAAGACAAAGATTAACTAACATATGAAGCATTTGCTATTGCTATCAAAAGCGAGGTCATAAAAAGCGAATGTCAATCTTAAATGTAGCACGAGCGAAGCGAGCGCGAAATTTTTTGGAATAGGACAAAGCAATTCTTCCTAGAAGAACGCAGTGAGCTCTAAAAGTTTAACGTTTCCGGACTTCAAGTTTTAATCTAAAATAAGTGATATCAGATATTTGAAGTCTTTAATAGGTACATAAAAGTAATCCTAGTTAGGTTCTCAACTTTTCTTTAAAAAATATTTTTGTACTTTTTTTTCATATTTTTTTCTGGGCCCTTGGTTTTGGCGCCCCCTAAAGGATGGCGCCCGTGTGCATTGCACACATTGCACATATGGTAGCGGGGGCCCTGTCAGTGCATGCATGACAGCACCGCTGACAGTCTTAAAAGTGTCAGGATAGACGAGAATAACCGCCTCGGGTGAGGAGCAGAGAGCAGAGACCACACACGAGTTTCGCAGAAGTGCTGGCACCAGCTGAATCGTAAAACCAAAGATCAACCATAGTTGATCTTTGGTGAGTATAGACGACACATTGTAGCACTTATGAATAAAGTTCTTTTACGGCAATAGAATAACAGCCCTCTCTTTATGAAAATAATAATCTTTGTGATTTTGACGAAAGTTAGGATAAGACTGAACTGTATGTTTCCTATTACGTCGCTAGAAAGTACACGACTTGAGGATTTTGTCATCATTTTGCAAATAATTATGAAAATAAGTACCCAGTATTAATGTTATCAAGGAAACCGATTTTTTTTCAGATTTTTGATTAGATGGTCCAGATTCCGTGTTTGAAACAAAATATACCTACCTAACATTTTTAAGGAAGACCCTTTTGTATTAAATAGTGTGAGTGAGCGCCACGTACACGTTTCAATGTTTTTCTTGGAGATGTTCACTTGTACCTAATCGAACGACAGGGGTAATTTCTCTCACTTCTGTTAGATAGGTAGGTACCTACCTAAAATAACAATAACTTAGGGTGCTATTGAAGCTAAGCTTTCAGATTGTGATTACTTACTTGAAGTGTTTAGCAAAAGGAGCTCAAAAAATTTTGTGCGCCGTGAAATAATATTTCACGAAAATAAGAACTAGGCTTTCGTGACGGCTACTGAAGAACTCTATATTTTAATGTTTCATAAAAAAATACAGTTGGGTTCTCATTTTACATAATTTATATAAAGTAGAGCGCTGTCTGGTTATAAGAGCACCATTTAATAAAAAGAAAAAAAAAATGAAATTAAAAATGCGCATTTTTCTTGTCCGTTTTGAATTTAGAGTAGGGTAACCACGAGACAGGTCGGTGCCGGATTTGACGGACATCCCGTGTTTTGCCAGACAGTTTGACAGTCAAACTGACGTTCGAAGCGTTTCGATTTCCTGCTTGCACGCATTCTGCCGCGTGAAATTTTACTCTATTAGTGATAAAAAAGAAAATTGAAAAATGTACTACGTTTTTGCTATCTGGGTAATTCAAATGTCAAAATATGGCGTAATATGAAAGTAGTTATCATTTATCGTTTGAATACGTATACCATTGAAATTGATTCTGAGAAGTTCAATTTTAGCCGCCATAAAATCATAAAAAAATGAGCTAGACCGACTAGCGCCATCTATTGGCACAAACAGCTCGATTATTCTTCGTTACGAAATATTGCGTACCATTTCTACGACTGATATTAATTATAATGTTGCAATAAAACCATATCTAATACAATTCAAACAAGTTGGCTTGTCTCCAGACCGTGGTGTCCCTATCTGTATGCACAAATAAATAAGATTGTGCTATCTGTTTGTGATCTCAGAAAGTAAGGCTTGTGTTAAAGAGCAAAAACTAGATAGAGCTTGTAATTATTTTATAGGGGCTGCCTATAATGGCCTAACATGTCGACTAGCCGACGACTTTGATGGAGTTGCTGTTAGCCATTAGCAAGGTACGCTAGAGCATAAGTAGCTTAGTAAACCGGTAAACTAACTCAAAAACAGAACAACAGAAAACGGACTAAACATGAGAAAGTTTAGAAGCCTATCATCAGTTGAAATCTGCTATAACTAAACTCTCAAAAACCGGTCTAACGTAGCCAGAACTTCGCATTCTAACAGCGCTAGCCTTATTTAACTTTTTCCTCTTATCTAAAGTCCTTGTTAACTGAACACAACGCGGGTAAAGTCAAAGGAACAGCCAGCATGCCGTAATTATATTGCTCCTCCTCTGTTTACTTTCGACCAAGAGAACGCGAACGGTCTTAGTCATCTATGCTGTTTATAGACATACATACAATCGTGTTTTATTGTTATATCAAAACAGAAGCTGGAAATACAAATAAAAAAGACATCGGTAGCTTGCATGACTTGTGTCTGATATTACTACTAATAATAAAGAATGTCGCTCGCTGTATCGTACACACGGCTTCATATCAAGCAATGCAAAACTAGTATAAGCTGACCGTCCAATGTGCAGAAAGATCATATTAAGCGAGTCCAAGACAAACTGGTTTTGTAGAGCTTGATGTGTAACCGTGTGTACGTGTGGTGGGGTGTGCGGTGTGCCGTATGACTAAGTGAGGATAGGATACGCCTCGCACTTATTCTTTTATATGTAGTCGTAAAAAGAAAATGAAGTAATAGTGTCACTGAAGCCATGTCCAACGTTGGAGCAAAAAGTATTGTGTGGAAATTTGGAAAAACCATCCTGCTTTACTAAACGGAGAAGAAGGATCGATAAACGTCTTTAGTGTTACAAAATTCAAAAACCACTGACTTGATTAAATTATAATGAAGGACGTCGCTGTAACTTTGATATTTTTTTTATAGGCAAAACCATTGAATTACTTATATTACCCACTACTGTTATTGATTTCGTCTTCTGATTGTCTTCAACACGAAGACCTGTGAATTCGGTTGGCAAGACAATTCTATGTTCATCATGTTTTTCTATTATTGTCCTCAGACCACACCCATTGCCAGTTCTGCCTTCCTACTAAGTTATCCACTTATCCTCAGTTCACTTGTTTTTGGCATCCTCGACGATTAGATTCTTGGCTCTTATGTCGGATTTCATAGTGTTTTGCTTATGCCAACTATCAAGGTCTTTTTGGTCTTCAAGCAGGAAACATTTTCGAAGTATGTATGGCTTAAACCTTAAGCAATTATTCTGCAGAAATTAAAACATACGTTCGTATAATGAGCAGACTGCCCGTCTTTGGAATACTAGACCTGCTTCTATTAGCATAAATAATTACCAACATTATAACTATCATAGATAAGTTGCATGTTTCCATAGAGACTAACCACGAAGCATGCATTATGTTAAACTAGTACAGCCAGTACAGGGTACTCCTTCCAATTCCTCCCATATATGTGTGTACCATATTTAAAAGTAAGTACGGCTTATAACTGGCTTAGTCTAGAAACTGCTGAAGATATAAAGCATGTTTAGTTAATTGTATGTAACTGCAAGACCAATTAGCTGTACGGAAACGTTATCACATCTTCACGCTGAGTTGGATGCGGTATCGTGTATTCAATTATACATTTATACAGCACACATTTACGCATAGCATACGTGTATGTGTGTGTACATAGTCTGTTTAAAAAACTGAGATTTTATCGCACCTACATACAACCGACAAGCAGTTTTATTTATTCTCAAAGTAGCCTGTTTATTTACCTTTCCTCTTCGTGGAAGGTTCCCAGTATTCGTTCAAACAATCTACTTGATCCAACTTAGCTAAAAGGCTAGTTTTCGCTTGGCCACGATTGCTTTGGTACCATTCCAACCATTTACTATTGTACCGAAGTCATAGGCATACTCTTGCCAAGCTGAAACAAGTTAACTTATTTCTTTTAATTGGTAATGGCAGCCGCTTTACTACATACTTTTGTGACGGTCAGATTATTTATAAATTACTTACACTAGATTTTATTCGACATTCTGAATAGCTAAACGGTTCACAGGTTTTCATTGTGATGGTGAGCGAAATCATAACCAGCATTAATTCCAAACATAATTCAAATGGAAATTGTAACAGCTGATTTTCCCATTCTTCTAGAAAGATCAACAGGGCACGAGGCACAAGCGTAAAAGTAGTACGTGTCGGTCGTGTTGGCGGGCGAAAATCAATGTAGCCCAAAGAAAATTAAGTTGGAGGGCTGCTGAGGCCGTTTCAGTAATTACAGCTGCGAGTAGGACTTCCGCGAAGGTCGTCACCCCGGGGCCCCCACTCCGGCACCCCGCCCGACCCGCATCGCCCCCATTTCACCCCCATACCACACTAGAATCACCAACATTCACGTATACGTTAAGACTAACATGACACGTGGATTTGCGATGTGTGATTATGATTATAAGCCTGAACCATGAACGGGAGGGAGTTTTGAGGGTCTTATCTAGGGATTTGTTTTTGACGTAATGATATTCTGTACATTTGCTGATATTGTTTTTTTTTTAAACAACTTATATACTTACCTACCGTATGTAGAGGCTTGATGCACTAATTTTTTTAAATTCTTTATCTTAGGTAAAACAAAAATGTCCGCAATAAAACAGTAGTGTGGTGACAACAGCCGAGCCCGGGGTGTGGAAAACGGAAGGTGCTTTTATTTCTAAAATAAACAAACGAATAGCTGTCCTTTAGAAATTTACGCAACCCGTTCGTGATGGAGAACTTTTTAAAGTATTTTTTAAAAGTATTTTGAGTAGTAGAATACTTTTCGCAGAAAAAATCGCCTGTTGGTTGGTTAATCAGGTAGGCTTATGGTGAACGCACATCTAGCCGCACCGCAGTCTTTGCAGTCCCCGCATTACGAATTCTTTGTATGAAGTTCTATGAAACCTCGCACACTTACCCGCATCGCAGTAGCCGCAGAATCGGTAAGAAAACAGACTGCGGAGACTGCGGTGCGGCTAGATGTGCGTTCACCATTAGGCACTGTCTACACTGTACTAACAGTTCTTCACCCTGGAAATTATTCCTAGTGTCGTGGCCCGTGGGTACAAATAATAATACAAACATTTAAAGAATACCGAGCCAGTTTAACTACTGCAGTAGCAAGTAGCAAGGGACTAGCTGGGTCCAAGCTAAACATGGAAGCGAGCTTCAAGCTTCCACGGTTCAGCCACATCTATAAATTCTGTGAGGTTACGTAGATAGTACTTCTTATTTTTAGCATAATCAATATTTTAAGACTCAGCTGGTACTTGCCTACTACCTTCTTTCTTGTGTCTTCTCAGTATTACTTAATTAACAACTTTCTTCATACTAAAATTGTCGATATCATACCGACCAAGTTATTCAGGCAAGCGTGTAGCGGAGAACTATAACTAGCCTCGCGGCGGCGGGTGGATACAGGTTGATTAAATAGCAAGGGGATCACTGGGATGAAAAGGGGTTGAACGTAGAACATTCTCGACTTGCCGAGGGGCGTTGTATGATATGAACGAACGAAAATACAGCCTCAAATTTTAACAGAAACAGAATGAAGGTTTTTGTAGCGCTTTCGGGCTTTAGAACTCGATTTTTTGCAAAGCCTTCGAAATACATTGAAATAAATGCCTTTCGTGACGAGTACGCCAACATGGAATCAACTTCCCGTTTTTTACTTCAATAGGGAGAATTTTACCGTCACTTAAATGACATAATTAGTTGTAAATATTGAGCCCTTTTATTTCATGTACACGACGTGTTTCATTGTGGAAAAGTGAAATGTGTGCAACGTAACGAGCGAAGGCGGGAGAAGCGTGTTCGAATTTCAAAGCACTGACAGGTGCGCCATTTTGGAAATAAATTCTGGTGACGCCATGCCAGGAGTGAGCGCAACGAACCGTAAAATGATTGAAGAAACTTTCGGATTTAATTGTTAGTTTTGCTTTATAAATCTTAGCGGAATATATTTCTCTTTGCATTTTATATTCTAATTTGTTTTTGCCTCGATTTTTTTTGCTGCCTATTTTTGTACAACGGCGAAATTCTGTTTAGAATTTAGCACATAATTCAGTTTTGCTTGTTGAATAAAATATGAAAACATAAATCAATTATATTAGCTAGAAATAGAATAAATTGACTGAACTCAATAGACGAGACCTAACCTAGTTGGCAGGGCAGCAAGACGCATCAATGCGGCCCTTTTCTTTCGGAAGAAAAAACTTCTTTAGTTTCCTTGCCTTGCCGTATAGTAGAGTAGCCTTCGTTTGTTTTCTAAACCGATCATAGAAGTCATCTTGCAACAAGGGGCTTCGGGCGAGCAATCAGTACTACCGCTAGAACAAATGGCTAGATTCTTGGTGACATCAGTTTTGCGAGACCAATTTGGCTCTTTCAGTTGCCACTTGCCATTCATGACTCAAGGTACTCAAGTATCTCTCAAGTAGACAAGACATTTAAACCTTTGAAACGCTGTTATTAAAAGTTCAGAGGCCTTACCACTAGCTCTTAACGCGATCAAGTTTAGGCTGTGGGAAAGAGACAGAGCTATACAAGTCGTCTAGCGCCATCTCTTTCCCACAGTTCATGGTGGTAAAGGGTTCATTTGACAGTGACGCCCAATCACGAACACTACACTCGGGACATAGACAACCGAGCTATATAAACGTAGTCTATGGTTAGTGGCCAGTCACTATGCAGCAGTAACGCATCCAGTTTATTGATTTCAGTTCGAACTACACCGAGCGGTAACCCATTTGAGTTGACTTCAACGGTTTATATTTTTCGTTGATGCTAAAAATAGGATTTTATTTTCTGATTAGAATGTTGGCAGACAATAAGACTGCTTTTGCTTTTAGACTAGGCCATCTATATTTTATGTCAGAATAGATTTTACCCTTAGATTTATAGAAAGACCATTAATTACCCTTAGCACGAATTTTCACTCTTTTACTTTACAGTATTTACAGCGTTTCTTGAGGTTTCTTGTATGAAAAAATGGAACAGCGCCTCTGGTGTGCGAAGCAGGAACTAATTTTTCCCTTGAAAAATGTCAATTTGAAATTGTCAAAGTTCCAGTTTACTTTACGTCTATAATACCGTAAACTGGGGCTAAGGGTACAGATTCCTTTCTATTGGGGCACTGAGAGTAGAAGCCAAAAAAATGGTAGAAAAATTACCAACTCAACTCAACTCTTGATCAACTCCAAGGAAATTAAGGAAAACATTGAAATGACGTGCGTAGCGCTCGGCTCCTCACACATTGTAAAAAGTGTGTGTTTTGTTTTGAACACGGAATCTGTACCCTGCACGAGTTTTCACTGTTTTACTTTACAGCGTTTCTTGTATGAAAAAATGGAACAGCGCGTCTGGTGTAGGTGGGTAGTTCTTCAGAGACAAAATTTTCGATGTCTGTGGGTATATTTCTGTAATCAACTAACAAAACGGCATGTAATATTTTTTTCTGTACAGTTTAGCTTTAGCTCTACCTGGGACAAATTCTATTTTTTTAATAGTAGCTATCTAGATACAAAATAAAAAATTTTGAAGTCCGTTCTCCTGATTCATATAGGGCGTCCGTTTCCCATTTTCCGGAACAAAATGGTCGATGCCGCATTTTCCTTTTGATTCATCAATATAAATTATACTTATATCGAAAGGTAATTATTTGACCTCTTACAAAAAAAATACATATTAGATATAACTACGTTAGTGTAATTTTAATTAAGTAAATAAGAAGTGTCCGGCGTATAATACTGATTCATGTGGAGTAAGCTTTGCTTGACTGTACTTGGTCGAGGAATAATGATGAGAGTCTGGGATCCCACGTGGGGGGAAACCTGTCGTACAACGGACGTGCTAGAAGGCGGACATGAGGCTGGTTGGCTTAGAACCTGGTGAAACACTGGTAAATGTCTGATTCATCTGTGCTTGGTTTAGGTACCTTGCTGATTACAATGCCTAATTTATTAATTTTATTTTGCTGTTTTAAGACTTTAATCTGAGTTTCGTGTGATGCTTTTGGGTTACAGATTCGTGTAGAAAAATGATAATACTGAAGTCTGTATGAATGATGAGTTAAGCATGATTTTAGGCAAAATCATGATTCATCTGTGCCTGATTCATATGTTCAAAAACCCATATGAATCTGAAAATAAATTAGTTTTCCTCTTTTCCAGCCAGAAAGGAGCACTTTTGTTACGTTATTTTACTTTTTCATGTCAGTAGAGTGTGTGTGACATAATTTTGACATTATTCTTCGGTTTTTATTCATTTATAAGTCAAACTCTATCTATTTTATTTTATATTGCTGTTTACAAAAATGCCACTATCAATAGTAGAAAAGATGGAAAAAAAATATATCTATGAGAAAAAGAGACTCACAGAACGTACGAATTTTTCATCCTCCTAAGAAGGAAAATAAGAAAAGTTCCAGGCAAGTATGCTGCGTGGAAATTAGAAATGAAAGAATTATATTTGAAAAAATAGAGAGAAAAACAAAAGTAAACAGAAGAATATTATAACGTATCATTAAAATAACTATCTAGTATCTATTTATAACAAAATTCTCGCTTTTCTGTAATTATTTATTTCTGTAATTATTAGTTTAAAAACAAGAATTTTATTGTTGAATTGACCAGATTTTTTTCTTGTTATTATGATCACTGTTAATAAATTAATTGTTTTATAAAAAAATAATATTGTTGTTATAATATTATGATTATTTTCTTATTACAAAGCCCATTTTTATTTACATCTGTAAAAAATTCTGATTCATCTGGGCACTAAATTTTTAAACGTCGATATCTTAAAAACTACTTTGTAAAAAGAAGTCCCTCAAACAAATAAATGTTATTTGGAATATCTATTTTCATATGAACATGTGTTACTGAGCTGAAAGCGAAATTAAAATTTGACCATATGAATCAGTCAAAGAATCAAATTTCGAAGAACTACCCAGGTACGAAGAAGGAACTATTTTTTTCCTTGAAATTGTCAATGTTCCAGTTTACTTTACGTCTCAAATACTGAAAACAAGTGCTAAGGGTACTGGACGTATTTTATAATCTAAGATTTTAATTTTCGTGGAAAATTGGTACATCAAGCAAATACCTAAACGATACAAAAGTAAGCATTAGCCAGTAAAAAAACGAAATTTTATTTGGCTTTTTGCACACAAGTGCTAAACGATAGTGCTATAAATATCCTTGCCATGGCTATTTCTGTGTAAGAATCACACCATGTTGTGCAAATTAATCGAAAACATAATTTAGGTAGGTACCTATGATGTTCTCAGAGAGAATTCTCCATTTATTCATGTCACGACTATGATGTCTCCTTTAAATTAAAGAGTTGGTTACTGGCAGTGGGCAACTGCGGGAAATGAAGAGAATGGATAGAGGCCGTATACCATAGGTTTCACCCAAAGATATTCTCTATGGTTTCACCAAAATTGCACGGGGCATTTCGACCACACTGAAGCACCAGACTAGAGCAAATAGTCTCAACTCAAATTCACTCGGTGTCTACCATCCCATTGAAAATACTCTTATCAAATAGGTACTTAGTGCTTTTTAGTTTAGGTTGAAACTTGAAATGTTTGTAAGCAACTCATTTATTCAACTGAATTTTGAACTAGCTCAACTCCTAAGGGTCATAACGTGATGTGTATAACCTTATACATAGCCTTCTCAAGAGTTGGCTATCAAAAGTAAAATGCATTTCTCAAATCTGACTAAACAAACTAAAATTATCTTCAGATTACCTAGATCAGTCAACGTTATTGCAGATTGAAGAACGCTAAAGTACATTTTAGAGATCATACGCCTGAATCGTGTTTCAAAGTGTCAAGTTGTTTATCGTAAAAAAATACGCGACCAAAGTCATGTTGTGAAAATGAGGCAAGCATACGCGCGGCTGCATCTAGGGCCGCGCGCCGAGTGCCGCTCGAGCTGAACTCGGCACAAGAATGTCGGGGATGCCAGCTCTAAGAAAAATTTCCCCGGAAATTTCATAAAATATTTTAGGTATTTTGTATATTAATTGCATTGCAAGATTTTTGATTCTTTAATATTGTTGTATTAGAAGCTTTGCGGAAAACGGTTCAATAAAACCGACCGGCCTCGGCTTCGCAAAGGTGCAATTAAATAATGAGAAATGTTGAATTTTCCATCTTATAAACCTTGTTCAGAAAGTTGCAATCAATACAAATAAAATTGCCGAACTGTCTATTCTCATTCGACCATTCCATTTCATTTCATTCTTGACAATGTACCAGATAAATACATAGGTAGGTATATATACCTATTCAGAAGAAACTAAATAAACAGAAAATACTTTTTCTTGATAACATTAATGTTTTCATCAAGCTAAAATTTAGAAATCCCTATAATAATTCTATTTGCGTTCATTTTCTCTTAAAATGGGCGACTTCTCTGAGCTAGCAATAATACCGGTCCACGTTCGAAATTCAAAGTGCTCGCCAGCGGGTGCGGGCTGGCAACGTCGCGGCGACCGACACAACGCGGTATAAATAGGTGGGTGGTTCATAACTGCCAAGATAATCTTTGGGCTGACAAGACGCTTTTCATTTTTTACATTTATGTAGGTACTGGCTGACGCCTGTGTTGGCCTGCCTTCTAAACTATTCATATCCTTCAACCGGATTTCATTGCTTAAATCAATATAAATGAGTCCGTCCATTCACGAAAACGGGAATTGTTGCTGTTTGAGTACAAATCAGAACACCCCATAAATAATCTTATCCCAGTTTCTAATTTTCATCATTCATAGTCTTCTGTACAGGTTATTCACATAGCTCATCCATCCATCATGTAGTTGCATACTCACGAAGTCGTGACTCGACGCAATTACGCTATATCTCCATTCAATCTATATGATAGTGTTCATGGCACAGCATAAAAGTATCATATTATGCAGATACTTTGAATATATGGACCGCGGCCGGCGGCGTATATAAATATGATATTCTGGTATCAGTGGCAGATATTGTGGGTTTTCACAGACAAAAATATATGTCAACTGCATCACCTGTCATTTCAAACTACAAAGGGGAATCTTGACAAGTGACAAGTTAAGGCTAGTGCAGTTGCAATCATCGCCAGCAGGATACCGTCTATCTTTAAGTCACGTCATCTCGTGTTAAACTGTAATTTCGTCGACAAATCATCTTTTTTTTCGTTTCTCACCTAAAAGCAATTTGGTTTCGGTAGAAGGCTAGAAGGCAATCGATGAGTCATCTCTTAATGTTATTTTTATACCACTGCATAGACGACATACTTATTTGAGTCTTTGTCATTATGGAAATGATTTAAGACGTGAGATCCAGCAGGTAGTTACTCTAATTAATTCTTCATTTGACGACACAACGGTGTGAATGGAAAGACTGGTTTTAAATAATTTCATTCTTTTGATAACAATGTCTGTTTTATTTCGTTCTACTAACTGTAGAGATTCGTAACTTTCACCTAACCACTTCCCACTGGAGTTGCAACCAGTTGTCGGTGCAAAACGTGGTGTAGGCGCGTTACAAGCCACGTTAGCTATCGTCGATCGAGAACATGGGCTACCGTTGTTACTAACACTTTAGATCTGTCTCAGACTCTCAGGTAGAGAAGGGAACAACGCTTGGCCACGCTTGGCTCTGTCCTTGCATACCTTCTTTCGTTACACTCATTTATTATAATCTCCATACGCGCGTTCTTCGGTCGGACGGAGGTCATGAAATTATTTTTGTAACTTGGATAAGTTGTCAATATTTGCTCTATTGATCGAGAAGCTGACATCCCTTCAAAATATGTATTTGAAATGTTACATAACTGATTGGTATTTTTAATGCAGTGTTAATAATATGAGCTCTAATTGGTACATAATAGAAATATGTAACCGCTCAATGTGTATTTCATACTAATATCTGATATATTATGAAAGATACACCATTAACTGTCTGCCTTCAAACTGACATCAGAATGTTTGATTTAACTGTGGAAAACTGAAGCCATGGAAAATTCTTACCTACCAATACATGTGGCTTAATATCCAATATGTTCTTTATAACGACTTATTTTTTACACAGTCAGTAATTGAATGAACCGTCCACCGAACGTGGGCGAGTTATTTATCTACGACAGAATAATGAATGACGGATCTCTTTTACGTCGTCGCCACATTATTATAAAGTTGTTACGTCCGCCATTTTAGCCTAGCGAAACATTTTATGTACCGGGCAGAATTTTCAATTCACTCCGAGGCCAATTTTATCCAGGCTGGCAGGTCCGAGGAATAATTATTAAGCACCTTGTTGCGTCAAAATCTAACAAAGTAGAAAAGTTAGTGGAGGTTATAAGAGTTTTAAGATGACTGATATGATATATGATAACTATCAACAATCATCAAGCTCACGGTTTGAACGACTGCGTATAAAAGACTCCTCTATTTCTCCTCCACGTCTGCGTCTGCGTTTCAATTAAATGTTTTTCAACTAACTTCGAAGTTGTCCAGAATTTCTGTGAAATGTTTTCTCAACAAATAAGTAGGTATTTACGTAACACTCAACGAAAGAAGTCTGATTGTAAAGAAACTCCGAGTGTATTTCTCGTACGGGGAAACTCCTGTTGGCCTTAAACGCGGCGTCGATCGATCGTGCGACGTTGCCGCTCTGTGTCCGGGCCCGCCGCCCGCTCCGCAACACTTACTGTTTATTTTTATTGTTGCCAATCAATTATTATGTAGGAATAATGACACCTGCCCACTTACATAGTAACCTCTTTGCTCTCAATAATCGCCAGAATAATAAGCTTTACAATGTAAAAAAAGGACATGTACCTAGTTTTTTTCTTCCAAGACTTACCAAGAGGGGTCTTGCTAAAAGGTGTTTGCGGTCTGAGTTAATCAGACTCCATTTACAATTATGAGGTGAATTGCTGTCTTTGCCAGAATTTTGAGGATTCCAATTCAAGGGCAGTCTATAAAGATGACATTTTAAACTTTTTCCCACAATTTTTACCACCAATATGTCACCAAAACAGAAATTGTGGGGATTTAAGTTATAAAATAGTATAAAATTGAATATGAAGACCCATTAATACAAAAAAAAAAAAAATTACTAAGACATACTGCATTTTTTTTACGACTGCCCAAAAAAAGAAGTAATTACGTTTTTCAAAACGTATGTGAGCCGCATCCGTAACATGTGCTAAAATTAAAAAAAATTAAAGCATTTATTCATTTAGAAGAGATTTAACGTTCAGAAATTGCGATTGCATGAATAGCGATTTTATTGTATTACCCTAGTTTTAGGGAAATTGTGTTGCTAAAATGGCAATATCGCTTACTAGGCAGACCACGATTTGAATTTTTGACGATCCGTTCTGTCTTATCCATTTTTAAATGTATACTTACTTATTATTTTATTAATTATATAAAAATACTTCTTGAGACGTTATGCTTTTTTACCACTTGCCATTGAACTAGGTATAAAGTATTCTACTAGCATTTGCAGTCATGTAAATGAACAGGCATTACATGGAATAACCAATAAACGTATTTTTATTTTAACAAGATAATAAGCACTTGTATTCGCACAAAGTAGGTAAGTACTTACTACTTCATTAAAAAAAATCGACGTTGGGTCGCATAGAAGGTATTGAGGTTATTTGTGGATAACAATTTTATCAAGTTAATTCAAAACAATTCTGGTAAATCGCTGCATTAGTTAATGAAGGATAAAAAAATACTGTAGGTAGTACCTACCTGATGTTTGAAATTTGAATACTTAGGTACAGACGCCAGCACATCAAGCTACCACAATCTGTCAGATTTTTTTAATAGAATTTCAACCTTATCACAAGAGTAGAAGGTTAAGGTTTGAGTGGTAAAATCTGACAGATTCGGGTAGGTTGACGTGCTGGCGTCTGTACGTTGTAAATTCTGCAATTCCCCTTCAATATGTAAAACACGAACTAGGTAGGTACTGCACTTGTGTGTCCTCTAATATTATGCCGCACACATACACACCTTTTCGTTTACACGGCCTTTAGCGGGGGGAAACCAGTTGTGTCTGGATCTTTGCTGGCTGTAAACGTACGGCAGCCTGTATCAAAATGGCGAAAAAAGTTTGTTCTGTGTTTGGTTGCAGTAACACAAATGTCAACAAGCCGAAAATATCGTTCTTTTCGCTGCCTTCCGAAGATGACAGGTAAAAAAAAAATTAAAAACAAAGATATTTTGACGTTCGATTGACTTTGACAGGGCTGCGTTTAAATCCTTTATCCAGTTTAAATTTATACTGACTAAATGTCAAACACCCCGTTTATGTTCACCGCGAGGTGAAAAATGAAACCAACTAAAATTTAATCTGCCCCGTTTACGGTCGTCCGCTGGCATAAGTTTTTACTGAAAGGAATAAATATTTGCGACCTTTTTACCACGCAAAATTTTATCCTGCTGTCAGATTGACATTAAGTTTTGTTGTTTTGCTGCATTCGCGCCGTAATAACGAATATTATTTTTATTTTAGAGAGGGTAAATATTATTTGAGGATTATGGATTTATATTAAACCGGCAAATTGATTATTTGTTCAATAAACTGAGCTGTCAATTGAATTTGACAACTAACATTGACAGAAACTTATGACTCCGTTCAGCGAACCCTCACCAGTTTAGTTTTTTTCCGGCGAAATACCGCAGAAGGATTTAAACGCACCCCAGGGGAATATAAAAAATGGCGGCGACAGTCGAACGACGAAACTGTGGCGCCAAAAAATTTAATTTCTTTTTTTTTGTCTTAGCATGCACACTTGTTTTTCCAGTTCACTGATATTGGCAGAATAGTTGATGGTTGACATCGACTTGGTTGCCATAAACCAAATATAGAATAGAATAGAATCTTTGTATATTATTTGTATGTATTAAGCTTTTCGTTTTGGCTGAAGGGATTATTTGAAGTAGTTAAAAATGAGTATCTACTACGAACTCGACTAATAAAGTGGATTTTATCTTTATGAACTATTTTGACTACAATACCAAATTACCAACAAGTTATTTTTGAACCCTCATATTCCTATATTTAACTGTTTAGCACTAAACGTATAGGTACTACTTACTTACACATAATATATACGCCTCTCTCGTTTTATATAACGAATGATGCGTATATATTTGCGCTGGACAATACAGAATGCGCCCCGAGCCCGGCTGGAGGCCAGAGGGTCCCCTTCATTTGCTGACAAGCCGGCCATTTTGCGAAACTCTATAGGTACGTAGCATAGGTTCACACTATTTCAAACGCATATTCATTTATTCATGAATGCATCTATATGACAGTAGGTACTGTGCACTGGTTCTCGTTCTAGCCAAGCGCATTACCTACATTCAGGGCCCCCGTAAGGTCTACTGGCGCCTGTGTGCAAAAAAGGATTTTGGCGCCCCTTAAGGCATTTTGAATTATCTTTTTTTTTATGGTAGATCGGTCAATGGCGTATTTTAAAATTCAGCGCCCTGGAGCTGTAAAGCTTGCGCTTCGGAACTTAAACACAAAAAAAAACCATCAAGTGCTACTCAAACTTCACACCCTGAGTTCCGTACCATCTTAGAGAAGACAAATTTGATTTTTTGTAGAGCAATACAAGATTAACTAACATATTAAGCATTTGCTATTGCTATCGAGGTCATGAAAAGCGAATCTCAACCTTAAATGTAGCGCGAGCGAAGCGAGCGCGAAATTTTTTAGCTTTTTGGCATAGGACAAAGCAATTTTTCCTAGAAGAACGCAGTGAGCTCTTAAAGTTTAACGTTTCCGGACTTCAAGTTTTAATCTAAAATTAGTGAGATCAGATATTTGAAGTCTTTAATAGGTACATAAAAGTAATCCTAGTTAGGTTCTCAACTTTTCTTTAAAAAATATTTTTGTTTTTTTTTTCATTTTTTTTCTGGGCCCTTGGTTTTGGCGCCCCCTAAAGGATGGCGCCCGTGTGCATTGCACACATTGCACATATGGTAGCGGGGGCCCTGCCTACATTATGATTTTGGTTTCACAGTTTCACCAAAACTGCTCTCAAAACAGTCTATGAAAACAGACTGCAGAACTAAAAATCGAAAACATGATTGTGGAATCTAACAACGTAACACTCACTAAGCTCGTGTGTTGGAATGTTGGATCTCATCCCTCTCTGAGAAAGGGATAAGATCCAACACTGCTAGGACACAACAGAGGAGGCCTATTGTGTCCCAGCAGTGGGGAACATACAGCAGCGTTTAATTTTTAATTCCCACGTTAGGTATAAGGGGCATTCTTATAGATGCCATGAACCGGGCATAAATCAGGGCACATGGCTACTTATCTATGTGGCTACTACTTACGTAGAAACGTACAATATACTAAGAACTGAGAGATTCCTCAAAGAAAACCCAATTGTTTTACCATGTGTACCTACCTATATTTTTGCAAATAAATCTCGTCTCATTAGTTCATTAATTCATTTCATAAAACACAAATACGGTATGCCACGCCACCCCCTAGTGAGCTGCTCTTGAATGAGCTCGCCCGGGTACTCACATTTCACGCAGTGTGACGGAAATAGCCGATGGAAATATTGATTTCTGTCGAGTGATGAAACATTTTGTAGGCAGTCTGTCTCTCCACTGTTTTTAGGGTTCCGTAGTCAACAAGGAACCCTTATAGTTTCGCCATGTCCGTCCGTCCGTCTGTCCGCAGTTTAGCTCAGAGACGCACAGTACTAGAGAGCTGTAATTTGGTGTAAATATACGGATTTGTTGTGCCGAAAAAGTGGTAAAATAAAATCTCGTAAAATATTTTTTTTAGGGTACCTCCTGTACTTACACGTAAAGTGAGTATTTTTTTTTCGCGTGCCCCTTAGTGTGGGGTATCATTAAATAGGCCTTTAAAAATAATGATAGTTTCCATTAACAGTTTTTTGATAAAAAAATTCGTTTGTGAAATATTAAGCTTTAAAGTGCTAAATTTTGCTCGATTCGAGTGTCCCCTCCCTCTACCAGCTAAACGGTTATGTTTGGGGGTGTGAAACAATTTACAATAGTAGTATATATAACGAAGTTTAAAAGAAAATTATCATGACTAAGTAGGCTTTACAACTTTACGAATAATAGTCGACCAACTTATTAAATATCATATTTTCTTAAACAAAATGTATCGGAGAACATGTTCTTCAACTGCAAATGTAAGTTTGTCAACTTTATTTTTACAACTTTAATAGGTATGTTTTTTGGGGATAGGTAGGTTTTTATCGTTAACTATTTTTAACTAACTTCAAAAAAAGGAGGAGGTTCTAAATTCGTCGTAATCTTTATTCTTATGTATTTTCCCTGATTTCTCAAAGACTCCTGGACCGATTTTGAAAATTCTTCTTTTTAAAATTAAATTCAGCGAATCAGTTTAGTTAGTTTGCATAAGTATTTTGATGGGCAACAACGGAACCCTACACTGTGCGTGGCCCGAGACGCACTTGGCCGGTTTTTTTTGTAGCTACGGTAGTTTAAATCAAAGCTAAGGTTACTATAATCAGCTATCTACATAAAACCTATTCCACTATATAATGTAACATAATGAAATCCAGCTTCACACAGTTGCAAAGTTGCAAAAAGAAAATAAATTATTCCTGTGAGTGGATACTCAGGAAGGAATAATTTACCTTTTGCTCATGAAAAAAAATCTAAATTGATACAGTAGTGAGTAGTCTATATGGTTTAGGCTCCGCTCGCCCCTTGGATCTTGCCCCTTACGACTAAAATGACCGACTCGCCCCGTATTTATTTATTTCGGTGTATCCATTCGCCCTCGCCCCATATGAAGGGGCGAGTTGAAAATTGACATTAAAATAATTATTTTGGTGTATCAGAAGTTCAACCAAGAAAGGTACAGTCAGACAGAAAAATGCTAACAATAAGAATAACGCTACGTTTGATTTACAAACAGACTTATTTATACCTTTAGTTCTTTAATATAATAGTGTAAACAGATAGATTTTATTATTATTAAGTTTTTCTCACAAAGTAGTGATTTGGAGTTTTCTTTTAGTCATCTTAGGACTGTATTTGGAGTATATCTATCTATGATTAGGAGACTCCACTCTTCCATAACTTCAATTTTAACATTTAGTTTTTGGTCTAGATGGCCGAAAATCGGCTCACGTCTGCGGATTGTTTGTGAGGTTGTCTTTCCCTCACGCACCCCTCCTCCTCCTTCACTAGCACGACGGCTTCGCAGAAGCCGGCGACAGCTTCCCATTCCGTCTCGCCTCGCAGCATACCCTTGACCAATGCTTGGTGAGAGAGGTCGCCGCCGCCTATACACCGTGGGTCCGTTCAAGCTCCATCGTGTCCTCTGGGCAATCCTCGCAATTGTGATCCCCAGGTGTTTCTTGCCGCTCAATCCGACACAGGAACTTTCTGAAAAAATCCGGTGAGAACCTACGTCAGGCGGAAGGTGAGTATGCCGTGGCGCCTCTCCAGCCACTCCTCAAAACTTCTTACCGCCGCGATTGTCGAGTGTCCGATCGACGCCAAACCTACCTGGTTCGAAACTTTAATAAAACCTAAAAGGTTTGATAGAGATGTTGATGGTGAACTTAGACATGCGTTTGGTTTGCCGTTCCCAAATAAATTAGGATAAAGGAATTTATTCTACCTTCCTTTACCTCTTAAATCAGTAAATTTACTTAACAATCACTTAATTATGAGAAAGACATGAATCTAAACCGTCGTCTAGCTTCTACTCTTTCCTACACTGAAGTAAAATAAAATCAATACTACCGCATAGGTTATGGTAGGTCATTCAGGAGGACGATGTTCACCCACTGCTGGGTATAGGCCTCTCTTTTTTTGTGCCAATCTCCACGGTCTTGCGCGAGCCTCATCCAGGACACTCCCGCAATGGCAACAATGTCGTCTGCCCATCTCGCCGCCGGACGACCAACACTTCTTTTTCCATTTCGTACAACTTAACTAACTGTTAATAAAACATCGATAAAAGAAACTGCGGCATGTTGATGAAATCTGTAGAAGAAATTGTTGAAGAGGAAAAACAGGCATTTATACGAATTAAGGTCTCCCAGCTGAAGATAGGGCCGAGCGTGGCGTGTTGCAACGTCGGTGGCCGTCAGGCAACTGTATATTCGATGCATGCGCTGTGAGGCTGCCTCCAACCACCACACACAATTATGTTTTCCCACTCATTGATATCAGGATCCAACTCGAAATAGTTCAAGGATACCGTAGTTTTCATGTCACATAGTACTAGAACCGCAGGCTTATTGTTTAGGAACTATTCGCTTTTAGTCCAGACACTGGGCAGTTCAATAACTATTCAATTAGCAATGGATAAAGTTGAATTTAATGTCGATCAAGATCATCTGCACCTAGTTGTTTGTCAATATCCGATTGAAAATAATCTCCTTAAGTTCCCCTCAACTTGAGTTAAAGCTATGTTATTTCTTTCCAGACGTGCCATATGGTTGCATTTAATCTCCCGGGAAGAGTTGCAGGACAAGCTAGCACACAGCTATGTTGTCTGCGAAGAGCATTTCGACCCTGGCAACATTCAGGGGACACCTGAACGAAAGAGATTGAGGAGATTCTCGGTACCTTCCCTCCACTTACCTCCCAAGCTGGCCCTGGCCAAAGAAACACAAACAGAAATAAAGAAAACACTCAATAAATTCGCTCAGACAGACTTTTATGTATTGAAGATAGAAAAAGGTGCACAGACAGCGAATTTTCTTACAACGTCTCTACCATCTGTGAAAAAGCTAAAGGATGATCTATTCATATGCAAGAAACAAATGAAGTCAGCGGCATCAAGCAGTCTCACCAAAGACATGTTTCACAAGCTCTGCGACAAATTCTTAACAAAACTACTCGCAGAAATTGTAAAAGCACAGACTAAACTGAAATTTCACGGTAAAGGGAATAGGTACTCGCAGAAATATAAACAATTTTGTATCAATTTGTATTACACAAGTCCTCAAGCGTACAAATTACTTGAGCAAGCTCTGTGCCTACCGAACGCCACGACTTTAGCCAGGCACTCATTGCCAATTAGCACAGAAGTCAATGAGCATCTGATGACAACGCTAAAAGCAAAGGTTAGTAACATGGCGAATTCCGAAAAAGTTTGCTCCGTCGTAGTTGATGTTATTAGCTTGAAAACTAGTCTATACTACAACATTAAATTGGACAAAATCATTGGACTACAGGAGGTGAACGGACTCCAAACTCCGGTTTTGGCAAAAAAGGCTTTGGTAGTTATAATAAGGGGCATATTTGGAAACTGGCAGCAACCTATTGGTTTTGCTCTCCTTGGAGAATCCAAAAACAGCGATGACATATCGAACTGGATCGAACAGTTATTAGAAAAACTTATAGATGTTGGACTAGATATACGAACGTTTATTTCTGATCTTGGATCAGATCTGTTAGGAGAGGAAAAAAGGAATACGATATCAACTGAAAGGCCTTACTTTTTCATCAAAAACTGTAAGATATTCTACATAATTGATGCATTTCACTTGATTAAATCGTTAAGAAACAGTTTGATCTTGAACGATTTCTATTTTCACGGATCAGTTGCGAAATATGAACATATTTTACAATTTTACGAAAGCGATAAGAATAAAACGTTAAAGCTAGCTCCAAAGTTGACAGAGAGTCACATAAAGCCTTCTATTTTTGAGAAAATTCAGGCGCAGTATGCCACAGAGTTATTAAGTCATACAGTCGCTACAGCTATGTCATGCTATATAGATTTTCAGGCAATACATGAATCCGCGAAAGGAACAGTCAAGTTCATTAAATTGATAAATGACTTATTCGACATTTTGAATTCGTCATCCGTCCACTCGACATGTGAATTCCAGCAGGCGTTCTGTGGAAGTCTGACACAAGTAACATTTATGAATGAAATGATTCAGTTCTTTAAATCTTTGCGACTAATTAACTCAACAACGGGACGTGATATGACGGCCACAGCAAAATTCATCACTGGGTATCAAATTACGATCACGTCTATCCTGCTTTTATTTGAAGACCTCAGGATAGCAGGTTACAATAATCTAACGAAAAGGTTAAATCAAGACGTAACTGACATTTTCTTTGGACAGGTGCGAAGCAAGAGGAAAAAGCCGACTACCAGACAATTTGTATCAGCTTTTAGGAAGATTTTCTTTTCCAACATAATTAAGCCAGGGAAACAAGGGAAAGGTTCAGGGGATTTGACACAATTGCTGGTAAATACAGAAAAATTAGGATTTATGTTGGGCACTGAAATAGAAGAAAATTTACGGACAGAAGAAGACTTTAATGAAATAATTTCAGAACCTAGTACGCCTTTGATCTCAAGTTCGGATTATTGTAAAATTGAATTGCCTGAGGAAAATAGGTTAACATACATTACTAGTTACTTGTTCAACAAATGCGTCAGTTTACACGGAGAGTGTCAACAGTTGAAAGCATGTTTGTTTTACGATGATAAAATGGAAATTGTTAGCATGGATACGGACGAACAAGCGAAAAACGAAGCGAATGAACTACGATATACTCCCCCCGAAACTTTTATTAACTTCGTGCAAGAGATGGAAAGATGTTATCAAAGCTTCTTCAATAACTTTTACATAAATAGTAAGATTGCCAAGTCCATTTTCGAAAGCATGTCTCAAATAATTTACTTTCCTCCGTGTTCATGCTTTCCCATTAATTATGCTAAGAGATTGTTCATTAGGATCAGAATTTATATCACAGTTAAGTCTAACAATGAAGAGTTCAGCAAGCATCGATCTGCAAAAAACTGTTTTTCTGTTGCTAACTTGTAAATCTCCCTTTTTTAATATTTACACGCAATAGTGATTGCCTCACGAATTGTCGCCTTTCCGTGGAAAGAAATAATGTGCTCGCAGTTGATTTTGTCATCCAGAAACTGTAAACTCTTGAAACTATCCTTCCTGCGTCCAAGATTTGCAATAAACAAATGCTGTTCAGCTGTTGTATATTTTAAACCGCTCGCCTGTATCAGATTGTATATTTTTTAGATATATAAATACAAACTTAACTATTGCATTTCATTTACATATTTTTTTTTAATCCTTTTACCCGGAGTGGTGTTAAGTGTTATAATAAGAATTAGGTATAATATTTAAAAAAACTCTCGTAAATTAACTTTTACTCCTTTTATTCTATTTTTTAGGGTTCCGTAGTCAACAAGGAACCCTTATAGTTTCGCCATGTCCGTCCGTCCGTCCGTCCGTACGTCCGTCCGTCCGTCCGTCCGTCTGTCCGCAGTTTAGCTCAGAGACGCACAGTACTAGAGAGCTGTAATTTGGTGTGAATATACGGATTTGTTGTGCCGAAAAAGTGGTAAAATAAAATCTCGTAAAACATTTTTTTTTAGGGTACCTCCTGTACTTACACGTGAAGTGAGGATTTTTTTTTTCTCGCGTACCCCTTAGTGTGGGGTATCATTAAATAGGCCTTTAAAAAATAATGATAGTTTCCAATGACAATTTTTTGATGAAAAAAATTCGTTTGTGAAATATTAAGCTTTAAAGTGCTAAATTTTGCTCGATTCGAGTGTCCCCCCCCTCTACCAGCTAAACGGTTATATTTGGGGGTGTGAAAAAATTCACAATAGTAGTATATATAACGAAGTTTAAAAGAAAATTATCATGACTAAGTAGGCTTTACAACTTTGCGAGTAATAGTCGACCAACTTATAAAATGTACTTGATTAAATTTTTTCTTAAACAAAATGTATCGGAGAAACAATAAATCAACTGCAAATGTAAGTTTGTCAACTTTATTTTTACAGCTTTAATAGGTATGTTTTTATGGTATGTTTTTTTGGGGATAGGTAGATTTTTATCGTCAACTATTTAACTAACTTCAAAAAAAGGAGGAGGTTCTAAATTCGTCGTAATCTTTTTTCTTATGTATTTTCCCTGATTTCTCAAAGACTCCTGGACCGATTTTGAAAATTCTTCTTTTTAAAATTACATTCAGCGAATCAGTTTAGTTAGTACGCATAAGTATTTTGATGGGCAACTACGGAACCCTACACTGTGCGTGGCGCGACACGCACTTGGCCGGTTTTTTTACGTCAAATTGGTTCAGCTTTGCTATTTTCGAAAATATATTTTCACGGTTGTACGCCTAGATGTAATAAAGAAAGGTTGTACGCTACAACGATCTCGTCGTTGACTTAAGAGCCTTGCCTTTTGCCGTCACTGTTAGTAGTAGCTTTGTGAATACCAAACTGTAGTTTCTATGCTTAGTTATGAAAACCAGTTGATAGATCAAAGTGTGATTTCCTATGGCTGATTACTTAATCCTCTTCGACGAAACCAGTGCCTACAATCTATTTTTTTCTACAAAACTTGTACCTAGGGAATTTTACGCCAATTGTCCTTTTGATTATATAATTAATTAATTATTTAATAGGTCAAAGGATAACGTTGATAATTCACAACAGCACATAAATACCTGAACAGTAGGTAACTCTAACTTCGTTTCCTATAGAGCGGACATCGGTATAAAGTAATATCCTCAAGGGAGCCTCAAGGTTTACATAATAAATATAGGTTTACTTCGTGTGCACCTAGTTTTCCTGGACTATTTCTGTCCATGCAAAACAG
The DNA here is from genome assembly GCA_036375495.1 of Agrotis segetum. Lineage (NCBI taxonomy): Eukaryota > Metazoa > Arthropoda > Insecta > Lepidoptera > Noctuidae > Agrotis > Agrotis segetum. The sequence goes on from JAQSVV010000039.1 coordinate 9,291,573, forward strand.
GGAATCAGTGTTCCATGACTATCGTATCGTATATTCATTCCAACACTATAATATTTGAAAATGGAATCACACTATTTCGATTGAAGGTGTGTTATTATCAGCCAAAAGGGCTTCCATAGAAATCGACAGGACACACGACACACGACAGCTATAATGTATATTTTTACATCTTCGAATCTGTTTGGAAAGATGTAATGAGATGTATCGTGCTATAATGCACATCTTTACACTATAGCTGCTGTGTGTGCATCTGTGTAGAGCTTTCTTTTTAAATCTAAATACCGAAGAAATACAAACTTTTTTTTGCGTTTGACTTTTCAAAGTATTTTTCCATAGTTTAAAATTTCTAGGAATTTTTTACAAGTTGTCTCAAATAACTTCAGAGTTTTAAAAAGAAACTAGACTAAGTCTTACGCAATAAAAAAAGTTTTTAACAGAACTTCGTAGACACGTTCTATCGACTCAGGTAGGTATTGCAAGGCGCATGTCAGTGGAAAATTTCGATCTTGAGCTCGTCTAGGTAGCAGAGTTGAAATCACTTGTGGATCCACCCAATGTGGAATAAGGCGACCTAGGAAATCGATGAGCCCGACACTTACCACCTTTACCAAGAGGCAAAGCCAAGAAGCAAAAGCTAACAGAGCTCCCATTATATCCGAAGAATATTATTCCTAACTATTTAGTACAGCTTGGCCAGAACGGATTGAAACGGTACTAATCTTTTTTTTTTCTGACAACGTTTTAAAATCTTTGATATTTGATGTAAACAAAGACCGCAGGTTTGTTAGATTTATTATTGTGCCATAAAACTAGCGTAATAAGAGAAAAAAAAAAACATTCAAAGTGCGAAGAAAGTGGCGACTTCCGATTTTCTACAGTTTTTTGTCAAGCTGTATGCACCTAATTTGTCCAATTTCCATATACCTCCCTATATTTGGGTTGAGTTCTATTCCTGCCAGATGTGGCCTAATATCAGCACCTATTTCACACACAGGGACTGCCGTTAGAATCCTAATTCCCTTCAGAACCTAGGCTGTTCCTAATACCGTGACCTTTTGTATGACCTCTTTCTTAGCATTGAGTTATGTGCCTTTGAAACTATGAAATCACTTTAACAAATTACATTAGTCGGTAAGTAATATAACAATTTTTATTGAAGTTATAGGAGGAGTGTACTACGGTAGATCGACCAACGGATTCGTGATTTGTTCGTCAAGTATGTTTATGAAACGTATTACATTTGGCTGCAATGGAGCCAGTGTTCTTGGCATCACTTACTGACCATATTTATTTAATACATTTAGTACAGCTACAAAACGCCTTTAACACTAAATGCAATGACCCTTTCATTCTGTCTCCTAACAGAATCGCAGACATTCTAACATTATCATCTGACATCTTCATCATGTTCGTAACACCACACTGCCTTTCAATACACAGATCATCGACGTTGGTAAATAGCCGCCAAGCTGAAGGGGGACTGGGCTGCAGGCGCGGTCCGAAGGGGGGGGTCACAGGGGACATGACCCCCCCCAAAATGTAGGGTCACATTGAAAAATCTAAAAAAAATGCCAAATAATAAAAGGAAATTTCTAACTATTGTAGTGAGTGACCCCCCCCAAAATTTCAGGCTGCGACCGCGCCTGCTGGGCTGGCCACATCTGCCGAATGCCCAATGAACTGCAGGCGCTGACACAGCCAGAAGGCGGCGTTAGACCTCGCAGAAGATGGTGGGTTGAGCTAGACAAAGCTAATGATCAGTGTATCAGATAAGCCCCAGATCGAAATAGTTGGAAGTCTATATTGGGGAGTGGCCATTGCCCAGTGCAGCGGTTGGATGACACAGGCTTACAGCAACAGTTTATAAGAACATTCTTCATGTTGCAGTGGAGTAATGTCGAAGTGGGTCTTTTGAACTCTAGTGGGTCGCAGTACAGTTTTGTCGCACAAGCAAGATTTGCACAACTGTTTGTCGAACTAGCGTAGTAGGTACACCTTTACAGGAAACTCTTCTAAACTAAACCACGCAGAGACTAAACGTAACTTTTATAATGCGATGTGGCGAATGCGCGCTAGCTGCGCATTCGCCACATGTGGACGCTCCCTAAAAAAGCAAGATAGATAAGATTTTCAAATAAAACTACACGCATGAAAAAATCTCGCTTCATAAAATTTATTCAGATAAAACCTAATAGGTATATACAGCATCTACAACAGTAAAATACTTAACTTAACACTAATTAAAATAAAGTAAATAGCCCTAACCTGCCTGACCAATTAAAAAAAAAAAACATAGACAATATTTTTTTTTCTATGATCCTCGGTCCCTTCTTCTTCTTCTTGCTCAACAGGATTTAAGCTATTTTGTTTTGTTGGCTGCATGTTTTGACCTAAGAAGAGGGCAGGGCATATAAGATAGGAAAATAAGCATGGCTTGCGATATAACTTCACAGCCACACCCCGCTGCTGTTCCTACATTAATTCTAAAATTATTCTAATACCATCATATGATTTTGTCCTCGGATACGTGAACACCTTTTTTTGTTCGCTATATTTACATGATAGATCTATAATAAGCAGGCTTGTAGGCATAGGTATTCCAAAATAATCTTTATACTGAAATAAAAAAGCAAGTTAGAAAACAATTTACGAAAAATAAATAAAATTCACCGAATGTTTGTTGCCAGTATTTTTAAATTAAGGTGGGAAACCCCATCCTTGAATTTAGAACGTAGGTATCATTATTGTCTACTGCTGTCTAGGCAACTAGGATGTAGTGATAACCTAGATATTCACGGTGCAATGAACTTTGAATAGAAAATCAATGTTTCAATAATTGCGCGGCAGAACATTAATTTCAAATTAACTTAAAATCAAAAGAACTTTATTGTCAATGGTCATTAAAAATTAAAAAAAACAATGTAGTAATTCAGATATGAGCCATAATTTCGTTCATTAAAAAAAATACGTACATGTCATAGACAAGCCTGAAAATACAAATTTGTTTTCATTCACTGTTTTCCTACGTGCGAGCGATTTCACTGGTGTTGACATTGTTGCGAGGTATATTCGTCGGCCTGTTTATGTAGACGGTGGGGTTGTCGTGCGGGGGTCTCTGGAGGCGACCCGGCCGGGGTGGAGGTGGTGGCTGCCTCCCTTGCTCTATTCTGATCGGCTGTGGCTGGGCTACGATGTCCTGCCGAGGCGCCATCGCTGGAAATCGATTGATGAACTAGTTAGTAAAGGAAAAACCCTACATTGTAAATAAAGATAAATGGAGCTTTGACGTTTTTAACAAAGTCCTTGATAAATATATTGGATGAATAGAAACGTAACAAGCTCCGGTTTTCGCTGTAGGTAATATTTGTATAATAACGTTCTGAAACTGTTTATTTGTATTATCGATTTGTGCATAAAATATGATAAAATAATTATGATAATTTTATCCGATAAGGCAGGTCGTCTTTGTGCGTCGAATGTTGATACAGCTTGGCAAATTAGAGTAGAAAACCGGGAGTCGCCACTGTGCTCTCACTGCCACCAGCACTTTGAATGTTTTTTTTTCACTTATTACGTTAGTTTTATGGCACAATAATAAATCCAACAAACATTCGTTCTTTGTTTACATCAAATTTCAAAGATTTTAAAACGTTGTCAGCAAACAAAAATATAAGTTTCGTTTCAAGACGTTCTGGCCAAGCATATTTCCTTAAAAATCAACTCGTTATTTTAATTTTTTTTTTTTGAGTTACCTTGTTGGGCCAAATGAATCTGTTGATCGATAAACATAATGACGTTATGTATGAAAGACACCTCAAACGAGGAATATTCTAGGCAGTCATTTCTTCTAGATCTCTAAATGTTTTTATTGATAGTAAATTATCTAAAATAAGCATAATATCATGTTCTTATCAGTCACGGGGATAACTACGCTGTTATTTAATCTTTTGATATTACCCAGCGATATAAAAACTGCAGAATACCGTTTGTCATTAAGCAAAATTCAGCACAAATTAACGATTTAGAGAATTGCCAACTATATTTACCGATTTTAGGCTTATTTATTAAGAAGAGTAATAATTTGTACGAAAAACATAAGTCAAATGGAACACACAATTTTCTTTATAAACCGATTGAAAAGTAAAAATAGCTAAGTCGGACCTATCTACTTCAAGAAAGTAATAAGCACTAAAATCTTTTCCTTTTCAATTGAACTCTAAGTGTTCCCTAAAGGCTGCCTTTAAAGTGGCCCTGGAACGCAAAGGAAACCGAGGGTGGGGGGGACTCATTTGACGATATTACCATCCATTAGATATCGGGCAAAATAATAATTCTCGGACAAAATAAAACCATCACATGATTACTTACCTTTTTGTGTAGTTGCCTAGTAATGCAAGTTCTTGTTAATTTTTACCAATTTCTAGTTTTATAAACGTAATTACTAATTATGTAGATACGCAAAAAAAAAACACTCCACTCGTTATAAAAATCACCAAAAAAGAAGAATTTAATATGTTAATTTGTAAAACAATAAGGTGTTTCGTGGGATCTCTCTCTGCGTGGGATGTTATTGTGAAAACATGATACTTCGTTTAAGCATTATCTTTGTGATAAGTTATCTGAAGTGTTGTTTATCATACTAGGCTAGGCAGCAAATAATCCAGGTATTTTATTATCATGGTAACTACTTTCAATAAGCTTTAGAGAGTTTTGATAAGGTTTTCGAATGATCATGTTTTTGTCTCAAAAAATTGCTGTGCTCCGCGGTCTGAAAATACCCCCAGTTTTTTAACTTCATAGCTAACTACTCGGTTCCAGTGTTAAGTAAGTATCATAGCGTGGTGACTCGCCGTCCGATCATTGACATCGAAAGAACTGTTGGAAATCTGACGGGGCCTCTTACGAGGGCCAAAGCCTGCCGGGGTCGCCGGAGTGTTGCGTCGTGTTCCACGCGCGCCTCCAAGAACTGTGAGATCTGACGGGGCACCCCTTAGATTAGAAGGCCAGAGCCAGCCGGGGTCGCGGGACTATCTGATCTGGTAACCGTGAACGTACAGCTTGCCTAGAACGTCTTGAAACAAAAATATTCTTTTTTTTTTGCTGACAACGTTTTAAAATCTTTGACATTTGATGTTAACAAAGAATGCAGGTTTGTTAGATTTATTATTGTGCCATAAAACTAACGTAATAACTGAAAAAAAAACATTCAAAGTGCTGGTACCTAGCGAGAGCACAGTGGTGACTTCCGGTTTTCTACTCTAGTTTGCCAAGATGTAAGGGGTTATTAAAAGGTTATCGTGGAGTTTTGATGATATTATCATGAAAAAAAAGTATCTTAACGTATTGTAAAATACTAAACAACAAAAACTACAGACTTAAGTTGTTTTATTTTTATATATTAAGTACATGAGATCTTTCAAGTGTCCCAGTAAACACATTACCTCTTCTGGTTCTGCTCAGTCTTTTCCCAACTATATTGGGGTCTGCTTCCAGTCGAACCTGATGCAGCTGATTAGCTGAATATCAGTATTTTACATGGAGCGTCTGCCTATCGGACCTCCACAACCCTGTAACTGGGTTATTACCCATCCGAGGTCCGATAGGCAGAGTCTTACCATGGGGTATCGTATTCGATACCCCATGGTAAGACTGGTTGTCAGACTTTTAGAGCTTCTGACTAATAGTAACGACTGTCAAAGATCTACAATTGACAGCCGGGCCAACGGCTTTACGTGGTGCTTGCTGTTGCCCGAGGGTTGGTCCGCGTATAACTCTCTATATTTCACGGGAACGTAATATCGCGATAAATGATAAATAGTAGATTATTAACCAAGGGGATAAAGCAGTGTCTTCTGTCGCGGGTGACGATTTAAATCGCGAGCATAACGAAGGACTCGAGGCTTACTCCCGAGCGTAGCGAGGGTGTTAGAAACTTAAATCACGAGCGAAGCGAGGGATTTAAGACGAGTCCTGAGTGTAGCGAGGGATTTAAGTTCACCCAAGACTAAGACAGCTTTATCACCGAGGAAAATACTCTACTTTTCGTACCACTTGCGAAAAAATTAACGTTATAATAATATGTATGAGATAAGCATTAATTAAACATTTAAATTTAACAATAACTTATTTAAAAAATTAATTAAAATAATTTCAACGTTTATGTATTTGAAGAAAACAAAACGCGGCAAATTCCTAGATTAAATTGTATTCTCGGAAAAGCAAAGGCATCAAGATCATACGGCTTTTTCGGTTTTCGTAATGCATAATAAATGCGTATTCCTTTTTCAAAAAGTTGTATAATGCTTTACATACAAACTCAATGGTGTAAAGACAGACTGATTTATTTCACTATCGGTAAGTATTCGAAATTCAAATCACATTCTCTCCCTAGACCTCCTCCTCTAGGGCCTAGAGGATGAATGAAATTCAGTACAACTTTCTTTCCCTAGGGAAAGCTGTTATTAACATTTAACAGATTGATAATGACTATTGTTATATACGCTTTTTGTGGCATAGAATGTCACTTTTTTGAGCAAGTGGTACGAAAAATACTCTACGTGATAATCCAGTCTGTAACCTCTGATCCAAACATCAACATCCCTTTAGCTGTTCTGATATTGATTGATTCTCAAACGATCCATTTAAATTCAAATGAGATCCTGGTAACAGAAGGACAGATTCTAATTGAGAATGTATGACTTTTGGATTGTTGAAAAATTAAAGATTGTTGAAAAATATTATTTTCACAAGCAATATTTAAGAGACAAAAATACCATGCATCTGTACTAGAATATTAGCGTGGTTAGAAAAAAAAATGTCTTTCGTCTATGCGTCTCAAACGTCGTCAGCTTGACAGATTGTGTTGCAAAGTTAGGATATTTTCCCGCAAACATAGATGTATTTTTTAGGATGTGGGATCTGTTATTAAAATAATTTATGTGTTTAATTTACACCGTTTGCCCCTTGGGTGTGCTAAGGGATGAAAAAGCCTGAGATAACAGGAGACGATTATTATCACCATAAACTGAGAATTCGGAACCTGATAATTCTTTTTCATATAAATATTTTGTTTCATAAATTACGATAATCTTAATTTGGGTTTAAAATCCTGTATTTGACAACAAATACAGGATTATCCCGAAAAGCCAAGGTTTATTTAAAATCAGAGACTGGCAACACTCTTAGTAGTTGTCAATGTCATTGTCAGCATGACTGTCACACTGACTTATTAATCCTATAGACTTGAAATGTTTAACTATACAAAAAGTAGTTATACAAATATGAGGCATATCGACACCAAAATCATAAAAATACTGCTATCTCTTTTTAACTTCTTTCATTTTGCGTAAGTGAAAAAGGATGAAAGTGTTTTTGACAGTTTCTTTATTGGAAACACCTCATTCCTCGCGTCATTAAATACCTATTTGCGGCCGGTCGCCATTTTCTGGCCCCACTGTTTGTCAACAAACTTGGGGTACGTCAACTGTCAAATGTTCGTGAGCTGTGGATATATTTGCGAATATTGGAGTAATTTTGCTGTGTTGTTGCGTTTGAACTCGTTTCTATAGTGGAAATCATCAATTACAAGATGCCCAATTGCAATATAATAGGATGTGGCGTCAAAAGAAGCGGAAATCACCCGAAAATAACTTTGCACCAGTACGTACTTCATTTTTCAGCTTTAATACTTTTAGATTTAGATAATAAACAAAATATTCTGCATTAGTTGAAGAGTTTCAACAGTAAAGCATTCATAATTTCCCTTTTGCCTCTAATATCAACAGTAATAACATTGTATTTCATGAAATCATTTTCTTGTTTATTTTAGGGATAGAGTAGTGCAAACATGACATTTTAATATTTATCGATAGGGTCAATCTTCAATTTTTGAACTTCCGTTGAGGATAATGACACCCGATACTTTTACTGCTAGTGCAACCATCCATTGACAAAAAACAAAAATATATATTATTTTAATTACGTTTAACTAAAATGAAATTAAAATAATTTATATTTTTGTTTTTTGTCAATGGATGGTTGCGCTAGCAGTAAAAATATCGGGCGTCATTGTCCTCAACGGAAGTCCAAAAATTGAAGATTGGCCCGATAATGCTATACTAAAGTTCTATAATGGTTTAATGTTTTATTTTCAAGGCTGCCTGCTAATAAAGGAAAAAAAGAAAATTTGGCTGGAAACAACTGGCATTGAAAACTTAAAGATGTCAAAAAAAACAATCCACATTTGTTTTCTTCACTTTGAAGAATCTTGTTTCAACTGGACAAATATGAAAATATTGTAAAACATTTTTAAAAATAGTAAGTATGGTGTTTCTTGCCCATTCTTCTTCATCCAACCTACCTTTGCGAATGGGTGTAGAATCAATCCCATCCCATCCCATCCCATTTCCTTAATTTTAATTATGCGACGTTTAAAAGTGCCTCTTTGATGGCCTTATTGAAATAAATGATTTGGCTTTGAATTATTGTTGACTTTCAATTAAAACCCAAAATCATCGGCATGTCATAAAAGATACGTGTTGGAGATGTCCGTGCTGGTAGCCCATCGCGGATGCAGCGTCATTTGTTTTCTTGTGTTGTGTTTGTTCCCTCCGTCTCGAACGTCTACCTAAAGGCGCGGGGCGGGCCCACCGCTGTGCACGGAGAGTCATTGATGCGTGGCTTGCTCGAATACATAGCTCAACGCTGTTGACGTGGGTCGACATTTCCACTGGAGTACACGAATAAGACTCACAGCTATCTATAGCTTATCGTTTGTTTTCAGTCATAGGCCTTGTGGGACGGACGCGTTTCGTGTCGTGGATTGCAGTGGCACGTGCGTAGCCGTGCCTCCGTGCGCCATGCTATACATAGTCGTGGGTCTTGGTATAGGTACTCCAGTGGAAACGTAGACCCACGTTGTCAAACAAATTAATACACGGAGCTAAAATGCGCCGCGTGCCCGTGCACAGCATGCACCGCGGTGGGCCCGCGTCTTAACGCAATACTTGAATAACACTTTTAAGCCTGGCGTCGACTGTAGAAGAAACGAGTTGCATCGAGCCAATGTTTATCTGACACGAGCCGAATCAAAGTGTTCATTCATCGCGACTCCTCACCAAAGTAGTTTGTCAATTACTAACTTAGCTCAACCGTCCTTTTCTCGCGCTACCTTAGAAGAAGGATGTTATCTTTGCGCGTCTCGCAAGTAAGCAAGTTGAACTTGCTTACTTAAAAAAAAGTAAATGATCTGGCATACCGACTAAAAGGTAGAAATTCTCCATTTATTTTATAGTTATTGAACAAGAGAATCGGCACCAATATTATCCAAACTAAACATGATTGCACGTGTAAATTTTATCGATGTTATTGTAGAGAAATATCGACATGGGCTTACTCTATTAGCAGTGGCGGATTAAAAGTTGAGAGCGCTGTAGGCAAGCATCTCATCGGCGCCCCTATATTAAAAATAACTCGCAGATACTATAGTTTGACCAAAACCGATGTACCTTAGGAAAACGCGGTGAGATGGGGGCTAAGAAAAAAAGAGAGATCTTAAACACAAAAGAAATAATCAAGTGCTACTCAAACTTCACACCCAGAGTGCCGTACCATCTTAGAGAAAACAAAATTAAAATTTTGTAGACCACAACAAGATTAAACTAGCTTATGAACATTTGTAATTGAAAAATGAGCTATCAAAAGAGAGGTCAAGAAAAGCGAAAGTGAATCTTATAATTATGAAGCGCGAGCGAAGCGAGCGCGAAATTTTTTAGGCCAAAAGCCGAATAGGACAAGGTAATATTTCATAGAAAAGCGAACGCAGTCAGCTCTAAAATTAAACGTTTCCGGACTTCAAGTTTTAATCTAAAAGTGAGATCAATCGTAAGTTCTCAACTCCTATTTTAGAATTATTTTAGATCAGTATCTTTTTTTCTATTTTTTTTATTAGGGCCCTTGGTTTTAGCGCCCCTAGAGGATGGCGCCCGTGTGCATTGCACACTTTGCACATATGGAAACAGCCCTGCAGCCATTGAAGTTGGCCGTATTGTACTTGGAGCGTTGAATAAAGTTTTTAGAAAAATCAAATTAAAATCACACATTGCTTGTTATAATCAGTCATAAAAACACTTTTTAACGACTGCTCCAGGCGCGAGCGACGCGAGACTACTTGTAATGACGGCACAATTTAGAATGCTGCGCTCATTATTTAGGGACTTTTTTAGACGTTGAGTGTGCATCTTGTGTTTTTATAAAATCAATGTCAACCAACGACACAAAAATTTAAAGTCCCTGACACTCTCCACTCATTCATTCGGGCCTGATCGCTAGCGGGGCCCACGCGCCACACTCTCGTCCCCGCAATTTTAGAAGCAGGAACGTCCGAATCCGTCCGATACTGTGCTCGCAGTCGACGCGACGAACATTGCAGTCGTATCTTTCCAACTTCAATCAGAGATCATGTACCATCGACAAAGTTGTAGGCGTAAGTTTTAGTCAGTCCCATCTTATAATAATTTATCTTTTGTTATAAATTGAAGCAAATTGAGATTGTATGCAAAAATAATAGTTTTATTGTCTAAGTGGTGGCTTACATATTGACACAATTAATTTTATGCTATACTGTTTATTTTACAATTCCGCCTGCGCGCCCCTTTGTACCTTCGCGCCCCTAGGCAGATGCCTAGTTTGCCTTAAGGATAATCCGCCACTGTCTATTAGCCGCCATTTTCTGGCCCCAGCAAAGTTTAGTAGACTTGGGCATTCTAGTTCACTACTGAGAGCGCTCAATCTAGTTCGGCTCTCTTAAACGAACTAGTTCGCTCTTCTAGTTCGTTAGTTCCTAGCTCGTAATAGAGACCGACCGATCAAGAGCGATCAAATCGTTCGCTCGCAAAGAGATGTCAGATTTAGTTTGTCTTTGTTCGCTCGTTTTAATACAGTTCCTGCTGCATGCGACAATTTGTGTAAAATGTACGAAACGGGATGCGCGCATGATCGGTGAGCGAACGGGAGTATTATAGAGTAGTGCTGTCCCGCTCCCGTGCAACGATCTTAGATCAGTCGATCTCTTTCATTCTGTCCGAACTAGTGAACTAGGGAGCGGAAAATGTGGGAGCTAGATCACTAGTTCATCTGTGGGAGCAGTTCTTTCGAACTAGTTCGTTCGCGAACTACACAAGACTAAAGTTTAGGTATACACGTTTTTCTTGTAGGTATTTCAGGTCCATAGGATTAATAAGTCAATGGACTGTCATTTCAGTTTGACGTTTCGTTTGTCCAATGTGGTAATCTCCGTCTTGTTCTCTCTCGATATTTCATAATTTTTCTAGAAGTTATAGTGCCATTGGTGATTCATCGACACTTTGATTAAAAGCGTTGTGTTTTGTGTACATTCTGTGTTACATCGATCTAAGAGAGACTTTATCGTCTGTTCGAGAGAAGTGAAGTCCAACTCGTGTTTGTAGAAAACTTTATTACTCAAAATGGGTTCAAATAATCCCCCTAGAAATAATAAAGCGCTTGCTATTCCTGCTAATGGCCAGGATAACAGGCAACCAAGGCAAAACATAGATGGAGAATTGAATTTGGGTTCTGGTAATAATCTACAGAATGGACAAAGTAGTTCACCCACAGCCAGTCAAGGATCGCGGAGACCTCCTAAAAATTTACAGGTAAGCTACTGAGTAATGTGTATCATGTAACCTTGAATTAAACCCCCTTGAAAAATAAAAAACATTGTTCAAGAATAATATCTTGTAACCTCGAGGGGTAAAAAAACCACATTGTGACACGCTGTCTGTAGTAAAAAAAGAGCAAAGAGGTTAGGGCTTTATATTTCAGAAACACTGTAAGAAAATGAAATCATTAAAAAAAAAAACTATAGTTATTCTCTTTTCAAAGTTATTAAATTAGAATTTGTATGAAGACTGAATTAACAGGTCATCTTTATCAAAATCATAGACTGAATTATTTGAGTTTTAATGCTTACATAATGATAAATGTTCCGTGTGCTTTCAGAGTCTGCTGAAGTTTGCTATGGAAGCAACGCAGGTGGAAGATGCTCCAGGGAATACTGATGTAACTCCGTTGGATGATGATGTACGTTAATTCTAGTTATAATCACAACTTTATTGGTTTACTAGCCGTTGCTAGTTGTTTTATTTGCTACAACTCGAAAATTATCCTACGGGAACATCAGGATAAAAACTATCCTATGTGTTAATCCAGATTATAAACTATTATATGAACCAAATTTCATCCAAATCCATTCAGTAGTTTTTGTGTGAAAGACCAACAAACATTACCAACAACAAAGACAGTAATTAGTGAAAAAAGTAAAAAATGACTAATTAATTCTAGCTATGACTACATATTTGATTTGATTGATATACAGCTTTAGTATTTTACATGGAGCGCCAGCCTATTTTAGTCTGTAAATCCCTTCTTCTTTCTTATTGGACCTCCACAACCCAGTAACTGGGTAATATAATACCTTTGTGTGGCAATCCATTAAAAAACTTCATTTTTAACATAACATCATTTTGTTACAGAGGCGTAGATTCCTTGAGGATGCCCTGAGGAGTTTAACGGTTAACGTGGCGGAGGTGCTGTATAATGCCATCAAAGTCCTGACGAACAGAGAACTGATGGCCAGTATAAAGGAACATGATGAGTTACCCGATGAAGTTAGGAACTCATTTACTGTATTACTGGACCACGTTGATGACATGGATGTAGCAAACGGTAAGCTAATGGTTTATTTACAAGTGGAATATCACGACGTATTAAAGCTAGATGACTTCTATCTTTATCAAGGGTTAAGACATCACGGTGCCTACCGTGATGTCTTGATCTAATCCCCTGATCTAATTTTCATTTCTTTTTTAGCGTGGTACAATAAAATCATCAAATGAGTCCTCCCACCCCGGGCAGGGCGGAAGGGACTGTCAGACTTGTACTTACTAAAATCCACGGTGTCCTTCATTAGCCCTTAACGTTCCAGGGTCACGGTAATAGAATAAGTCCCCAGACCCGGGAAGGCTTTGGCCCTCTAGAGGGGAACCCTGTCATTATGCTGACACTCTTTGAGGCGCACGTGGAATACAACGCGCTGTCGACCCGGGCATGGTCCATGGTCGGACAGCGATTTGCCCTTTACTCGCCGCCCGCATGCCTGATCTAATTTACATACGATTATAGACCTAAATGGATGGTGTATATAAAACTATTTAAGCATACAACTTTTACATTACAGACTTCTTCAAAATGGGAGGGTTTGCTATGTTCCCAATATGCTACAGTAGTCAGAATGAGGAACTGCGAGCACGTGCCAGCTCGCTCCTGGGCACGTTGTGTCAGAACAATCCATTCTGCCAGGAGAGGGCTTTGAGCAGTGGACTACTGCCTGTGTTACTTAGCCTGGTGCGGACGGAGCAGGGGACTGCACTTGCCAAGTGCCTGTACGCTTTATCATGTAAGTAAATTTGGTTTTCATTATTTAAATGAAACTCGGTCACACAAATATAATCTAATCATCTTTTTTTGTGGAAAGAAAAACGATTGAAAGCAGAGCTTCTGATTGCCCATCGCTGTCATATTCGACAAGGTAGAATTTTTCACTCCTTTCTTAAAGTAACTTAGGTTTCGTTCACGATCATTCGTGTAGTCAAGCGTCGCCAGTTCCACATCGTCTTTGCAAATGAAAATTTCTTGGTTATCTGTATGCATAGCATAATAATTATCCATTTCTGTCGTTAATATACCTACATGAGAAGTAAATGATTTTTTTTCTACATTTTAAATATCACCTTTGTTTATGTTTAAAATGTAGAAAAAAAGGAGTTCGTGGCTAAATAATCACAGCCGCACAGGCCGATCTTCCGAGTAAAGCCGCGCTTGCCAAGGTTGTCTGTGGATGGGTGACCATCTATCATAGCGAGTTTCCTCCGTGCCTCGGAAAGCACGTAAAGCCGTTGGTCCTGGCTGTCATTTGTAGATCTTTGACAGTCGTAACTGTTAGTCAGAAGCTCTACAGTCTTACCATGGGTTATCGTATTACCCAGTTACTGGGTTGTGGAGGTCCGACAGGCAGTCGCTCTATGTAAAATACTGATATCCAGCTGAATCTGGTTTGACTGGAAGCCGACCCCAATATAGTTGGGAAAAGGCTAGGCCAATGAAATGATTTTAAACATCACCTTACTTAAAATGATAGAAATTTTGTACATTTTGTGATTTTGTTCACTCTTCCTCGGCAAAATGCGCTTCTATGATATAATGTCATGCATTCAGAACATGTCCTCAGTATAACTAAACTAACCCATTCACAAATTCACGTACATTTAAATGACGCCAAAAGAACTGCACAAAAACTAAACCAAATTGCTTCTCTTACAGGCATGTCTCGCGGGTACGAGCCAACATCCCTGGAGCTCATCAAGCAAGGCGGTTGTCCCGTCCTGGTGGAACTGCTGAGTTCTCCTGAACCTGCTGCAAAGACCAAGGCGGCTTTCCTCATCAGACACTTCTGCCAGAATTATGGAAGCTCTATAAGTAAGATAATTTGATTTATTGTCTGTTACGAATTGGTCACTATAAAAACATTAATTAAAAAATCATCTACAAGTAACTTCTGCGTTAAAAACAAATATCTGGTTGACCGAGTTCCGCTCAACATCTGGTTGACCTGGTTTAAAATGTCTTAATCTTGGGAACCGAGCATTTCTTGAACCTGGGACCTTGATAAATCGATTTCTTGAGCCGAAAAACCCCTAGTTTGTAACTTTCATGAAAATCCTTGGAGCCGTTTCCGAGATCCTGATTTTCGCAACGATCAGTTATAATTTATTGTTTATTCATAATGTAAAACGACTAGTAGCGACCTCATTTTTTCAACACTCTTTTCACTCTTTTTTGCCAAGCTGTAGTATCAAAGTAGGAATGTAATCTAAAGGCTATATTATTGTTTTTCAGAACAATTCGTCAACCAGAACATCATAAAAGTATTAGCAGCACAGATTCAAGCGGAGAGAAACGAGAGCACGGAGCATTTGCTGAGCATATTACAAGTTTTGGTCAATACCAAAGATCCAGTCATTTTGAGACTTTGTCGGGACCGGAGATATGACCTGAAGAAAGTACTGCAAGATCACCTGAAGAGACCGGAGTTGAGTGATGATAGGTTCTTAGAAGAAAAAGAGTACTGTCAAGATTTGTTGAAGACTATCTTTAGTACTGCCGTTGGGCAGAGTAATGTGGAGCAAGCAGACAGGTAGTGATATATGTAGTTTGTCAGATCGTTTTTCTCAGGGACCGAAAACCTTTATAAATTACGGTACAGGTATTAAAGAATTTCGGTTATTTTTCAGATTTAGGTTACCGCTATCTGGGTAACCAGACCGAAGAAAAATGTAACCTCTATTCAGGTTACCGTTTTAATACCGGTTAACTAAAGATAACGACTCTTTGTCACACACACATGCGATGCGCGCCCTGTGACTATTGCCGACGGCACGTTTGAAGTGTGCAAGATAGGGGTAATTTTTATTTCGGTAACCGGTATTAATACTGGTTATGTATTCACTTTTAATAATAAAGGTAATCTTTAAAGTTACCTGTAAAAGAAAAAAAGGTTGTTACCGAAAAAATACCGGTATTGTTGATACCAGTTTCGGTCCCTGGTTTTTCTATACTAAATTATAAACATCTCATCATCAATTATAAATTATACACATCAAGGGATCTGCCAGGGTCGCAGGACTGTTAAAAGCTCTGGAACATAAAGGGCAACTGCCTACAAGTGACAGTACTATTTGACGTTTAATGATTTTCCAACATAAAAGCAGATTTTGTTGCATTTCAAGATAGTGAATTCATTTAATTTTTTTGTTAAAAACAGATGTGCCATAGTTTGTTATGTGGCAGTTTTTTTTTCGCACAAATTAAAATTGTTTATGCAATTTGAGAAAAGCTAGTAAAGTTCAATTTCTCTAAAATAGGTCTACCTGTGGTGGACCTCAAGTTACATATTAATGTCAAAATATTGTTATACCATCTCTATATTTGTAAATACATTTATGCAGGTGTAAATGATCCTAGATAATAGTCATATACATTAATTTTAGCATGTTAAATTGTCGAATATTGGCTGTAAGCGGCCATTATATATTTTTTTGTTTGGAATATCTGCTAGAGAGCAGTGTCAGACAAGCATAATTATATTTCTGCTCGTAAATTGGCTTAAGGCGCTCCCTCACCGGGAGCATTCGCGTGTAAGGGTGCTCCCAAATGGCAAATGGCAGTTCTAAGCGACAGAAAGAGAAAGGGCGACGGAAAAATCCGATTCCGCGTCGATAGATGTGTGAGCACCCTAATGTAACATTATTGATTCGACTTTGAGCATTACAATACAATACTACCTCCCTGACTGACGAGCATTCGCGTACATTTAGTATAGATTTGATACAAGGTGCGTATTGTGATGCTCGATTGTTTTCCCTCACTGATGAAATGCTCGAATCTGTAACGTTACATTACAGGTGAATGCTCGCGGTGAGGGACGCCTTTACGTAATTTTTCCAGCGCGTACACATGATTAAGTTGACAGCTGTCAGCAAACTTCATCACTTGCTGTCATTTTCACTACTTGCCGTTTTAATGGGGGATTTACAGCGTCCATTTAGCCGAGCGGCGAATATCCACACAGCAATTCGACTTGGTCGCAAGTGACTAAAATCGCTATGTCCGACCTTCGACTTACTTGACGTGTACTTGAAGTGGTCAGTTGCGAGCATTGCCCGCTGAATGAGGGGTGATTTGTACTGTTGTTCCGCTCAAATGAATAAGACGCATGCGATTTTTTTGACTGTTGTAAATGGAGTGGCGATTCAATTGCTAGCTAATCGGCTGGTAACTTGCCACACGCCAAATCGACTTTTATAAGAGCTTAACAGAACATAATGCGCTCGTCTTAGCTTGTTCTAAAAGCGTATGTATGTACGCTTAAGTGGAGTGAAAACACTTATTGATAAGTTAAAATATAAAAGGTGATAACGATTTACTAATATGGACTTAATATAATGGATATTATAAAATGTAATTTACATTTTGTACAAGTTTTTGCTTTGTTGTAATATTGTAATATGAGTATTAATGAAGCTAACGTTCATTTTATTTGCATTTCTAAGTACCTGATAGCTAAACTTTTTGTGCGTGAATCAGTATGTCTAAACTTAATCCCTATTAGGTCTCCCTTGTACCACCACTCACTAAATACATTTAATATGTTCGGCTAGTTTCAGCTTCGTATGAACGAAACCAAAGACTTATAGCGTGGACTAAGCCTTCCCAGCTAAATGACATGAAATAAAATAGGTACTGTGTAGAAAAAAGAGAAATAATGGGGATGGTAACTGGGGAATTAATGGCGCTAGTATAGCTTGTTCCAAGCATCGTCATTGGTTCAAATCAGTTCAAATCTTAAAGGTACTTCAAAATAGTACTACTTCATTGGTCGGATTAGGACTAAGCTATGGTGACGTAATCTACAATTAACTTTGACTTGCCTTCCCCATTGAGAGCTTCATCTATGTATGTCTCATAGGAAAGAGATAGATGATGCTCGGTCCATGCTCTATGTCTATCAAACCTAATGGTTGTCAGAAACACGAATAAGTTTAGCGATTTCTGGTACAAGTGGTCCTTATTTCAAGATACAAGAACGAGTAATTTATGTGAATAATAAAATTTTAAGTTATCCTAAATATCTTTTTATTTTCTCCTACTCGTACTGATGTACAGTTTTTTAGTACGACTTCGAAGCAATAGTTTCGAAATCGAATGGTTGGTTCATTGAGATATTAACTAATAATCTTTTACTCAAAAATGCATGTAATGTGGTCATTATTTTGACAACCTTGTTTGAGCAAAGTCGACTTTGCGGGTCTGTATCAAGGAGCGGCCAGCAATGTTTTTGCTGGCCGCTCTAACAGGTCGGTAAAACATTGCCGGCCGCTATTCTGACATTTCAACGTTTTAAAAAAACAAATGGAAAAAGATTTAGATTAAAACACAGCTGTTTGTATTTAAAGAGGTTGTCACAAAAAGATTGCATGCCATATTTAAAAAAAAAAAAATCAAAGAAGGAACAAAAGCGCGGTTCAGCGAATTTTTTATTTAGTGACTTTTTTGCTATATTATGTAAAATGAAGTAATAGGTAAATGAAATGCAGTCAAACATCGCATTAAAATTATCGCAAACTATTAATAAGTAATATGAAGCCGGGAAAGTCGGTGTTGAATTTTAGTAACTGTATTTTTCATAATTGTTTTTAATTAAATTTCTAGTTAATTAATATATATTTTATTTAATCACTTGCTGGTTTTATGTAGGTTAGGGACTTGCATTTTGAGTAAAGCACTATACAAGCCTTGGCCCAGTATGTCTGCTTCGCTGGTCACTCTATGATTGCCTCCAGCTAGCTTAGCTACGCTCTAGGCCTTCCAGCTTGGCCATCATGCAGCCCTTGCTGTCCTCGCTGTAAAGGCCTCGGCCTACGGCCTCGGCCTTTATATCAGCTCGTCCATCAAGTGGTGCATGCTGACCGCGCTGTGTCGGCCTGGAGCTGCGCTAGGCTGCGCTGTCGGCCATCATCAGTGCGACCAGCAAAGTAGCCATTATAGGCCGCGGCAGTAATGTACTATTGTTTTGTTTCATGTTTCAACCAACTTACACTTTAAAAACATTACACTTTGAAAACGTAACCTAGAATGTCGCAGGACTATTTCATGATATAACCGTGACCCTGGAACGTAAAGGGTTATTGAAGGATCACCGTGGATTTTAGTCAGTACAAGTCTGACAGGCTCCCGTTCCGCCCTGGTTGGGCGGGCTTATTTTATGAGATTTTATCAAGATAAAAAAAACCTTGACTCAACGCCACAACCTGCCTAAAATTCGTTGTCTTAGCACCGCGTCAAAAGTACTAAAGTCGGCACGGTCTATAAATGCTGCTTTTAAACCTAAAAAAAAAACTGTTTACCATTTTTGATGTGCCACAGACCTCTTGATTATCTAAGATTCCAAAATAATAGAGGTTTTTTGAAATTATTTTTTAGAGAAGTTGTTTCTTGCATTGAGGCCGGTAACTTCCTAATTAAAGTTTTCTACTTTGCAAGCCCATAAAACAAATTAAACAATATTTTAAAGTCGATAAACAACTTTTATTCTCTTCGAAACTTTTTAGAAGTTGACGACATGCACTTTCTGTGCGTCCTCACTTTCAGAGGAGGGGCTGTCCTCAGACGAAGGGCTGTCCTCTTCGGAGGGGCTGTCCGGTTCGGAGGGGCTGTCCTCCTCGGAGGGACTGTCCGGTTCGGATGGGCTGTCCGGTTCGGATGGGCTGTCCGGTTCGGAGGGGCTGTCCTCATCAGAGGGGCTGTCCTCAGTAGTGGGCTTGATGGCATCACTGTCCCAGTCGAAGTTGATATCGGTGACAGCTCTAAACCAGTCGTGGTAGTGGCCGGGACGGACGTAACCTGAGAAAATTCCACACAATGAGTATAAACGTATTTGCTCTCAGAAAGAAAATGTCCTGTTCGTAATAGAAAGGAAATACTATGATACTGATTAGGAGCTCTTGGCTTCATAATTAATTAGCCGATTTTACGAGATTTTTACTGGCACAGAGTCAAAGCGCATCGAAGCGTCTTTCCAAAACTGATCATAACAATTTCAACCTTAACTCCACAGCGTAACACACACATTACTTCTGAGATTTAAAAAGACGCGCGTATTCTTCGGAATTCGCGTGAACAACGCTGATCGTGAATCGTGCGGCTTTGCATGCTTGCATTTGACGCTTCGATGCGCTTCGACTCTGCGCTAGTACGAGTATAATTTGACCCTGAGCCGCGCATATTGTTGGTCTGTTGATGGGTGACCTCTATCTTAGCGTGTTTCCTCCGTGCCCCAGAAAGCACTTATAGCCGTTGGTCCCGGCTTTCTGTAGATCTTTGACAGTCGTTAATCACAGTCAGTAGCTCGAAAGTCTGACAACCAGTCTTACCATGGGGTAATCGAATACGGGTATAACGAAAAAATGGGTAATAACTCAGTTACTGGGTTGTGGAGGTCCGATAGGTCCGCTACATGTAAAATACTGATAGCTACATCTGGTTCGACTGGAAGCCGACCCCAGTTTAAAAGGCTAGGTAGATGATAATGCCATAATACTGATAACTCTAGGTGCTCACCAGAAGGCCAAGGGCTGTTGCAACCGCGGGTGGATCCGAAGCTCACGACACCGACCTGAGTGGGTTTTCCGTCAGCGTCTATGAAGGTAAGGGGGCCACCGCTGTCACCCTGTAAGTTACATTAAAATCATGTTAGTTATGGACATCGTACTAAACAAATAAAATCATCAAATGAGTCCTCCCACCCCGGGCAGGGCGGGAGGGACTGTCAGACTTTTTACTGACTTTAGTCACAAATAAAATCATTAAAATCCACGGTGTCCTTCAATAGCCCTTTTACGTTCCGAGGTCATGGTAGGTAAGGAAATAATCCCGCGACTCCGGCATGCTGTGGCCCTCTGCTGGGGGCCCGTCATTATGCTGACGCTCTTTGAGGCGCGCGTGGGACACAACGTATTTGTACCTGGCAAGAGGACTGTGAAGGATTGTCATCGTATCCGGCGCAGATGGTCTCTTCTTTGATGACCTGGCTGTTGGGGTACCAGGTTCCCAGGCAGATGTCATTGGCGACTCCCCGTTGCTTTGTCCACAAAAGAATCTCGGAAGCAGCTCCACCTGGAGGTAGTTTCAGGAAAACAATTGTTTTAGGCACACAGACCAGCATGGCTATTGGGTAACTTGTTAGTCACTGACCAGCAGTTTTCAACCTGAACTTGGATGGCTTGACACCTTATGTGGATCAGTGGAGTGTCTCAAGAGCGTTAGAATGGTTGATTTTAGGGAACATTAACATTTATGAGTTTCATTTGAAATGCAACTTGCCATGGCGCGTTCCATACTTGGCATAAAATTAATAGACCGACTTCCAAACGTTGAAATCCGGAGACCAACGAAGGTATTGATATTGGTAATCGAGTTATGGAACTCAAATGGAGTTGGGCAGGACACCTGGCAAGGCGCGGTGACGGCAGGTGGAGTAAAGCTGTGAAAGAGTGGCGTCTAAGAAATGGAAAGAGAAGTGTTGGTCGTCCGGCGGCGAGATGGGCAGACGACATTGTTGCCATTGCGGGAGTGTCCTGGATGAGGCTGGCGCAAGACCGTGGAGCTTGGCACAAACAAAGAGAGGCCTATACCCAGCAGTGGGTGAAGACGGGCTGTGGCTGATGATGATATAAAAGATAATTACCGTTCCAGAGGTCGTCGGTACGTCCAAATCCACTCACAACCATGGCGACTCCGTGGAAGTTGATGTTCTTCTGGGCACTGCTCATGAGACGGGACACCGCCACATTTTCTGTAAGAAAATAAAAAAGAGTTGGTTTGTGGCAACACTGGCAACGGACAAAAGCGAAAATTAAAACATCAAATATCTTCACTTGGTATCACTTATGTTGACGGGGCCCCCCGTCTAGAGGGCCAAAGCCTGCCTGGGTCGCGGAACTTATCTCATTACCGTGACCCCGGAACATAGAGGGCTATTGAAGGACACATGGTCTTCAGTCAGTACTAGTCTGACAGTCCCTTCCACGTTTTTTTCCTCGATTATACGTGGTATAAAATTAAATGAGTCCTCCCACCCTGGGCAGAGCAGGAGGGACTGTCAGACTTGCATTGTCTAAAATCCACCATGTCCTTCAATAGCCATAACGTTCCGGAGTCACGGTAGCTGTTTAGTCCCGCGACCCCGGCAGGCTTTGGCCCTCTAAAGGGTCTTCTTACTTACCGGAGAACTCGATAGGGTTGTCAAATCCGATCAAGGCGATATCAGCAGTCTGGACGCCAGCCCTGATTTCATCGTACTCGGGGTGAATGTACTTGTTGGACGATTCTGCGATGATGTCGGGCCGGGTCAGGTTGGTCACACCGAAGCGAACGACGAATGTGAAGCGGCTGTCAACAAAAAGTCAGACATTTTCACAGGCCTGTTGGTTTAGTGGTTAGTGACCCTGACTGCTATGCCGGGGGTCGTGGGTTCGATTCCCACCCAGGACAAATGTTGGTGTGATGAGCATGATAATTTGTTCTGTGTCTGGGTGTAATTTATCTATAATATGTATGTATTTAGAAATATATAAGTATGTTTATCAGTTGTCTAGTACCCATAACACAAGCTCTGCTTAGCTTGGGACTAGATGGCGTTGTGTGATAGTTGTGGAATATCATTATTATGTCAGCGGTTTCACCCGCTACAACTCGAAAATTTTCCCACTGGAACATGAAATCGGCATAAAACAATTATATGTGTTAATGCAGGCTATAAACTATCTGTGTACCAAATTTCATATTAATCCGTTCAGTGGTTTTTGCGTGAAAGATTAACAAACATTCATCCACACAATCTTTCACGTTTATTATATTAGTAGCATTTATGGGATTACGATTGTGCCTTTTTCTATGTGGCAAAATCGTCACATGGGTCCACGAATCTCGAACAGAGAATCATAATTTATGCATTGTCATTAGCACTACGTAATATGCAATTTGATATCGAGGAGATCTGTGAGCGATATCGTCAATCCGTGCGACTCCAAGAGCAAACACTAGCGATTGTTCATACATCTTTTTCGGACGGACGCTTGTGTGATATCTGACCGATATCGTCAATCGATGCAATTCGCATCCCTAAAGACCCTTACTCAAAAATGTCAACCCGCTCTCGAAATATGGTCGACTAGCTGTTGCCAGCGGCTTCACCCGCTACAACTCGAAAATTATCCCAAAACATAACATGGGAACATAAAATCGGGATAAAAACTATCCTATGTGTTAATCCAGGTTATAAACTATATGTGTACCAAATTTTATACAAATCTGTTCAGTGGTTTTTGCGTGAAAGAGTAACAAACATACCTACACACACGTACATACATCCTCACAAACTTTCGCATTTATAATATTAGTAGGATTAATGCTGCGTGGGACAGAGATAGCGCTCGAAACTTGCCGATGTCTCTTTCCAAAGCAACTGTGTCGGCGATGATTGACTTACTTTGCCAGACAGTGGGCAGCCGTGAGCACCCATTGGTTGTGGATGACGGAGCCGCCGCAGGAGCTGACCCCACCAACAGCGCTCACCATGCGCACAGACACTTGGTACGGAATCTCGCCATCCTCTGCCGGCCAGCCAGCCACGATCCTCGAGGCTTGGTAGTCAGCTATGGGAAGATATTTCGAAAATGGTCAAAAAAAGAATCTAAATGGTGAAAATTGAATAAATGAAGGAAATCTGATCTATACATATCAAAAAACAGTAGAATCCCGAGTTTATGTACGTTAGATATTTTTATGCGGATATTATGTATTACAGACAATATTTTTTTTTACTTTTTTATTGTGTTCTTTTGCTGTTCTTTGTTCGTCCGGCCCTTTCAATTTTTGGTTAAAATATCCAATGTACAGAAACTCGGGGTTCCACTGTTTTATTATTTAGAATTGGGATAATGTGGATGTGGGCGGTGGTTTTTCTCTAAAATAAACTTCTTTTAACTTTTTATATTGGTTTTTATTTATCTTTGTTTTTATTTAACTCGTACACACGATGGCAGGTAATCTACTTTTTATAAAAAATCGTCTTTCACGTCGTCACGTCTTCACCGTTCGCTCGTTCGCTCTCAGAACACTCTCTGTCATTCTTCTGTCGTCCTTTCCTTTTTCTTAATTTCACTTATTCGTTCCACACTCACAAATAGGTTTTACACCATTCCTACAATTATGTGTATCATATATGAGATTATCTCAAAAGTGCGAGAACGGTATTAGCACAGATTACTAGTGGAAATCTTGAAACTCAATTCCATTCTTAGTGATCGCGTAGCAGCGTAGCGCTACGCCGGCGCCGTAGCAAGTGACACCGAAATCTCTCAAAAAACTGTGCTACGAAACGGGGGCGAGGCTACGCGCGCGGCGTAGTTTTTGTAACTTCTGTGATTTTGATTTTTTTTTCGGAATTTCGTATAATTATTATAGCTTATTTCATTTCAAAAAAAGTAATTTGTTAAGTATACTTACGCAAGTCCTCTATAATGGCCGGCTCGGGGTTGACGACGCCCCCCTAAAATAAGAGAAATTCTTTTTTTATATCCAAAGCAGTGAAAATACAGCAATTGATAATATATCAAACAATAGGCATGGACAATGAAAACATCTAATAAATCCGTTGCGTCGCGCGTCGGTTAGATTTATCAAAAAAATATAATCACGGCCTTTCTCCGGTTGCAAGTTTTTATTTGTCCGGGCTTACTTAAACCGAAAATATCTGGTTGACCGAAGCTCGGTCGGCTCGGTTTTTAAAGTGTCTATATCTTGGGAACCGAGTTTGCAGTTTTTAGGAGTTCGGAGGTGATGCCAAAATGCCAACACTTCCATACCTACCTTAATAACATCAACTCCGCATCCAACTAGTGCTCTCTCATCTTCTTCTACTAGTAATCTACTTTGTCATTATTGCTTTGTCATTTGCAATATTGAGCAATTGAAAGAAAATAAAGATAAAAGTATGGAGATACAAAATATTTTCTAATTACCGTAGCATCATTTTGATGTTACGGTAATTAGAAAATAATTAAATACATTGGGTACGGTAATTACGCAAATAACACCTATTTGGAGAATGGCCGATCAAGAGAACATCGTTAGGAAATAGGCATGTCTAAGTACCAACAATCCCCCAAAACAATAGGCCCTGCCCTGGGTTGATGAACTCATTTGATATAAAAAAAAATGTAAATGCTGATATAATGATGATGAATTATTTGTATATAAAATTCTCACCTGCGCAAAGCCCAAGACGAAGAATAGTGCCAACAGGTAAGCGGCCGCCATGTTTAGCGATCACCTGACGAGTGTGGATTTACACCCTACTTATTGCTAATCTCTTTGTATCGAATGTTAGAATTAATTGATAATATTCCCTCATTATCACGGATTATGATAGCTAATAATTAATTAGGATTTTTATTGTAGGTAATTAGCTGGGTATTTCAGCGTTGATAGGTTGACCAAACTTTATACAAAATTCAGGATGTCTCATGATAATTATGTATGAAGGAATACAGTGCCGACGACATCGTGAGGGTCGCGGGCAGCCGATGGATGCAAGTGATGCAAGTGTCGAATTGTCGTTCGGCGTGGCGCCTATGTTCAGCAGTGGACGTTTTCCGGTTGATGATGATGATGAATACAGTGGTTTTTGGTCAGTACGAGTTTGAAGTTTTCTTCCGTTACACCCTAAGCAAGAGAACTAATTTGAAGTTTCCCAACTGAAAAAAGGACATAAAGGTTTAGAACCGCTAGTTTAAAAAAAGTAATACGAGTAGATGTGTAATGTTGAAAGCAAAATGATAATAGAAAAAATATTTATTGGGAAATTTTGAACCGTTGGATCGTCGCTCGTTAGCAAAGTCCTCATTTTAGAGTGAGCGAGCGGAGCGACCTCGAAAAATTGTTAGACCACGATGAGTATTATGCTAATTACGTCCACAGACACGCCGTGTTTCAGTGATAGAGCTGTAACTACGTCTGATTTTCCATTGTTTTCAGTGGGAGCTGAAGCCCGTTTATGCTGTAAGCCCTGGACTGCAGCCTAAAAAGTCCTAAGGTTAAAGGTTGTGAGTAAGTAACACGCTTCACCCGGTACAGCTGGAGAAGTAATTTTATGACCAAAAAAGAATGCTACTCCTAAATTGTATCAGGATTAAGGGCGCATAATATAACCAGAAAGTTGGCAACGTCACTAATAGCTGTCAAATATTTACAAGCTTTAATTAATTTGACAATGTTACTGCATGGAAATAAGAAATATAATGGCTCTGTAGTGCACTAGAAAACTTACATAGGAATGCAATTAAAACACTGAATTGGATGTTGTAACCACGTCAGGTGTAGATAATAAAAGGCATCTGGAATATTTCCAAATGCTTTTTTTACATCTAGAACTATAAATATTCGGTGTTACGATATGAATTATTGCATTCCCTAATAATTTTTTAAGTGCACTACAGAGCCATATTTCTTATTTTCATACAGTTTTGTAAAATTAATTAAAACTTGTAAATATTTGGCAGCCATTTGCGACGTTGCCAACTTTCAGAATATGCGCTCTTAATGCCAATACATTTACCAGCATGGTGTCCTTATGCCATGTCATTGTATTATTTTAATGAACTAAACAATCCTGGATTACATCGCATACTCGTGCGCACATCAATGATATCTCCTATCGATATAATCAGTGTATCAGTGGCAATGGACGCTGGCTTTACCCAACACAACACCTCTGCAGTACAGACAAACAATTAATTGTGTTTTTCCGAGTAGGCACTTCATCAGATAGTGTTATCTGTCATTTATAAATAGACTAGCAAACCCGGCGAACTCCGTTTCGTCACCAGTCTTTGCTATAAACCTCACGGAGCCCAAGACCTTTCCAGCGAATGCAAAACCGTGGAAATCCATTAGTGCGTTCTGGAGTTATAGCGTCAGGAAGGAAAAGCCGACTTATTTTTATATAGTAGATTGATTGCAAAAAAAACTGTGCTTCATCATCAGCCTATTCATTTTCCCACTGCTTGAACACAGGCGTCCTCTCTGTCAGAGGGAGTACTCTATAATTCACCACGCGGGCTCAGTGCGGATTGGTGGATGTCACATGTCTTCGAATTTGATGGTTCTAGCAGGTCATGCAGGTTTCATCACGATGTTTTCCCTCACCGTTTTGAGAGCAGTGGCGTTTCTACCATTGCTTCTACATTTTTTTCTATGGAGCGATGAGCATTGTTCTTTGAAGAGTTATGTTGTACTAAAACATACCTAATCATCATCATCTAAACAAACGCATCAAGACTCGAGTGGGTTCTTGACGTTAAGGTGAAACAAGTCAAAATTTTTTCCATAGAAACTTTGTTGGGGTTTTACTCCACGATTTGACAAAGTTAAACATGGTATCGTTTTGTGTCATTATTAATTTTGTCTGTACGGAAGCAGAATTTTGAAATAACAAGTCATTAAAAAGTTACGAGTTTCCAAAGATTCGTTTTTATTGCTTATTTTATATTACACAACTTTGGGCGTAAATTAGAAATTAAAGAAGCATCAAATTTCCAAGACACAGTACATTTATTCGAAGAATTACGTAAATTTTATTTGAAATTGATTGATGTAGTGGTTTTTTCATTAAACCCATTCTTTCAAAGGCCGTTTCGTATTTTTTTACGCGCGCCTTTTACTCTGAATGGTCGTGCATCTCACTGAATAATGTTTTCCCCTGTTTTCTCCACGGGATATCTCCTAAACTAGTTACGATGGATTCGTGGGAGTTTTACTCTTGCAATTAGAATAAAAAGCTCTATCTGATTCACCAATAATCAGGGAGGTGGTCATTTTGAGATAGAATACTGTGCGGGGGGATGACGCTCGCGGGCACATGAACAATATGGCTCAATTTCAGGTGAAATATCATGGTTTTTGACCATGCCTACCGTGAGTTCGAGCTTGAGTCTAGCGCCGCCTCAGTAAAAAATGTACCTACCAACTAAGTTGTGACGTAAGTACCTACTCCCAATTTTAATTACGTAAGAAAAGAAAAAATATGTCACAAATATTTTTTGATAATTTCTGAGGGATTAATTAGAATTTTTCCAGTCAAAAAGCGATTTGTTATTATAATTGCACGTAATGGCGAAATTATTAATCTTGCTGTAGATTAGCTTCTATCTTTGATTTATCAAAATGGATTATTAGGCTGCTTAGTTATATAATTAATTAGGCTGCCTATCACCT
Source organism: Agrotis segetum (assembly GCA_036375495.1). Taxonomy (NCBI): domain Eukaryota; kingdom Metazoa; phylum Arthropoda; class Insecta; order Lepidoptera; family Noctuidae; genus Agrotis; species Agrotis segetum. Next base: position 9,319,542 of record JAQSVV010000039.1, read on the forward strand.
AATTGAGGTCTAGACGGAATGACAATATTACAATGTATATTAAAAGGTTCACCCTTGTTTGGCAGAACAACTTTTCGTCGAAAATCACTCCGGCTAATTTTGGTTACTATAAAGTCGTTTAGTAGAATTATTCATTTCACCGAATAATTACTTGTTATAATTTTATTTAGCCTATTTATTTCTTTGAAATAATTTCATTTGACCGAATTTTCAAATTCACTAATTTTATTTAAACAAATGTTTCACTAGACTAATAATTATTTAGTCGAAATATCGCATCGAATATTCATTTAATTAATTATTCGTTTCCTTTCATTGTCTATAAAAAAATCGGGCTCCGCCGAGCTACCTTGGCAGGTGGTAATCAGCAATTTTACCAAGGATGCAAAAGCGAGCGAAGCGAGCTCGGAACCTGGGGCACCCCGACTCGGACAGGTTAGGTTCGAAGGGGATGGCGGGGTCTGAAAGACCCCGCCATCCCCTTCGTGTTAGGTTACTTTAAACCTTGCAAACAGAAACCGGAGCCCCGCGAAGCGGGGCTCCGTCGAGCTACCTTGGTAGGTAGTAATCGGCAATTTTACTAAGGATGCAAGGGCGAGCGCATATTACTGATAACCACCTACCGAGGTAGCTTGACGGAGCCCCGCTTCGCGGGGCTCCTATTTCTGTTTACAAGGTTTAAAGTCCCCTACGAACCTAACCTGTCCGAGTCGGGGTGCCCCAAGTCCCGAACTCGCTTCGCTCGCTCTTGCATCCTTAGTTACTGATTACCACCTACCACCAAGGTAGATCGACGGAACATAAATATTTACAATGTTTTCTTTTCTGCATTACACCAATTGAATATTCGATAAACTAAATTTTATACCACCTGAATATTATATCAAATGAATATTATACCTTTTGATCAATAGCGCAAATGTTGTTATCGCAAATAAATATTCGATGAAATGAAAATTAAGTTAACCGATATTATACAAACTGATTATTTTCTCGAACGTTGTTCGAATTAGTAAAATTATATCAAAAGTTGTTCGACCTAACAAGGGTAAACCATATTAAAAACACTTGTCTAAATTCAACAATTTATTATGCACCAATCGGTTCGTACTTAGGGGATACATACCATACACACAAAAAACACTCACGGCGAGAAATCCCGATAACACCCGAGAACATTGAATGTGAGAGGTTTCTTTATAGTTTTCCTTTATTTGACGTCTCGGGGAGATTTCTCGTCGAGACTTCTCGCCGTGATATAAGGTACTGGACACACAGAAAAGACGTAAGACGCAGACAGTGCGCGGACATTTGACTCTACAGCGTCCCTTTCATACAAAATTTATAGAAGCTTCATAACGCAAAACATACGGAAGAGTCGGGTCGCAGGCGCAACGTTTGCGTCTGCGACTGTCCGCTACGAGCATTGGCGTATAATGTAACATTATATAGATTCGACTTTCAGCATTACATTACAATACTACCTCCCAGACTGAAGAGCATTCGCGTACATTTAGATGATTTGATACAAGTTGCGCATTGTGATGCTCGATTGTCTTAATCTCTCACTGATGAAATGTTCTGATGAAATTGAGCGCCTTTATGTCTCTTCTGTGTGGCCTGCGCTTTAGGTGCCCGCAGCGTCGCGTCTCGTTGTTTATTGACCCTTATGCAACGCTGTCCACCCCAAACTTCTGTGTGCACCTTTCTATTGTGGAAACAAACAGATTGGTCTTATGCTAGTATTTCCTCCGCTTTAGCTTCCAAGTCCTCGACCTTCCAATCGAAGCTGATGCCAGTTTGCTTCTCGATCCAGGCTTGGTAGTAGTCTGGACGAACGAAACCTGGAAACAATAGTTTGTGATAGTAATGTTGTAATAATAATAATAATATTCCACAACTATCACACAGCGCCATCTAGTCCCAAGCTAAGCAGAGCTTGTGTTATGGCTACTAGATATATTAGACTTATATATTTCATAATACATACATATTATAGATAAATTACACCCAGACACAGAACAAATAATCGTGCTTATCATACAAACATTTGTCCTGGGTGGGAATCGAACCCACGACCTCCGGAATAGCAGTCATCAGGGTCACTAACCACTAGACCAACAGGTCTGTGAAGTAACTGCCAGACTTGTACAGACTAAATAAAATCTACGGTGATCCTCGAATAGCCCTTTACGATGCAGGGTCACGCGTTACCCGCTGCGACCCCGGCAGGGCCTCTAAGGCCTCTAAGGGAGGCCCCGTTAGTTTGTTGACAGCTCTGATGCGCGCATGTTACGGTACAAGACACGCCGTCGACCCGGGCATGGTTCATGTTCAGATGGCGAGTCACTCATATACTCACTTGACTATCCGTATGCCCGCGCCAAGAGTAAACACTAATGGGGATGGCAACTGGGGAACTAACGGCGCTAGTATAGCTAGTTTCAAGCATCGTCATTGGTTCAAATCTTATAGGTACTTCAAAATAGTACTACCTCATTGGTCGGATTAGGACTTAGTTATGGTCGCGCCATCTACAATTAACTTTGACCGGCTTTAACCATTAGATGGAATCGTACAATTATATTCGTAGAAGTTGTTACCTTGTGGGTTGGGTGTGTTACAACCACGCTGTGATCCGAAACTCAGGATGCCGATCTGAGTGACCTGGCCATCGATGTCCACCAAGGTCAGGGGACCTTGACTATTTTGTATTCAGTGTGTGTTAGCAGTAATTAAAAGTGTTAACGAAAATTTTCTGAATGTTATTTCCGATATCCCAACCCCTCTGATAACGAACTCTCCGTTATACTAATATTGTAAAGCTGAAGAGTTTGTTTGTTTGTCTGAAAACGCTCATCTCAGAAACATTAAAAAATGCTAATTCTTTTTAAACCTTACCCCACACCAGAATCAGGGGCCTTACCACGAGCTCTTAACGCGATCCTGTTTTGGCTGTGGGAAAGAGATGGCGCTAGATGACTTGCATAGCTCTGTCTCTTTCCCACAGCCTAAACGCATCGCATTAAGACATCGTATCGTAGTAAGGCCTCTGAACAGTGGTTTCGGCCCCGACTTAGGACAAACCTAGCATTTACTTTGTTTAATTTATTTCATCACCACTGCTCTCAAAACGGTGAAGGAAAACATCTTGAGGAAACCGGTGTGTTCTAAAACCAACAAGTTTGAAGACATGTGACATACCAATCTGCACTGGTCCTGTGTCCCAGCAGTAGGAACATTATAGCCTTAAGCCTGATGATGCCAAAATAAAAGCTGAGCAGCGGGTGAAATCGTGAGAAATCATCATCATCATCACCATCAGCTTTTTATGTCCCACTGCTGGGACACAGGCCTCCTTCTGTTCTCCTCCGTGAGGAATAGTTAGTTTTAAATATGAAAAAGGGTCCTTACGGTGCAAGTGTTCTGGCTTGGCTCGTCGTAGTACTGCGCGCATATGGTCTGCACACTGATGACCTGGCTGTTGGGGTACCAGGAGCGGCACTCCTGCTCCGTCATACCTCGCTGGTATGTCCAGTACAGGATATCTGGGACTATTCCACCTGGCAATAGACACAAGATAATAATGTTACGTCGATCGTATTGCGAGACCAATCTACAGGCTTCTCGAAGGTTCCACATGGTGCTCGACTATTCTACTGAAGATTGGTCTGGAAGTTTCTAGAAAAATCTACCTTGTTCTAGATGTTTCGAGATGGTTCTGGAATGTTCCAGAAGGTATTGGTTTATGTCGAAATCTATGGATGTTTCCAGAACATTCGACCATCTGGCCGGGGTATAAAAAGGGGCGCCGATCTAGTCACCGAGGTCCGTAACATCTAGTGGGTCTGGCCCCTGGCTGGAGGGGTATCCACAGGAAAGGGGCGACCTGCGATCGGCGACCGAGTCAGTCTGGTTTTGACTACGATACGATCGAGGCGACTCGAAGTGAACTACAAGCGATCTCTAAGTTGCCTTTAAGTGTGATTAAGAGTGTGTATAAGTGTTGAGTAGTGTTTAGTGATTGTTTTAATTTGTGATTCGCGTGTAATTACAGTTTAATTGGTTTTAATTAATTTATCCCAATACTCAGCTCGTAACAATAATAACGAGCTCATCAAACACCTCATCAGATCTTCATTAATTTATGTATGTTTTGCAAATGGGGATGGCAATGGGGAACTAATGGCGCTAGTACAGCTTGTTCCAAGCATCGTCATTGGTTCAAATCAGTTCAAATCTTAAAGATACTTCAAAATAGTACTACGTCATTGGTCGGATTAGGATTAAGCTATGGTCGCGCCACCTACAGTTAGCTTTGACTTGCCTTCCTCATTCCGGACCAGGACCGATTTGTTTTTGGATTGTAGTGTGTGTAATAGTAATTTTGTGTAATAATTTAGTAATTTTCGATGCAATGTAATAATTGTTTGATGGCGCTAGACGACTTGTAGAGTTCTGTCCCTTTCCTACAGTGGGATTACTCTCGCTTTAAGCCGAAGTGCAGGGCCCCCGTAAGGTGTACTGGCGCCCGTGTGCAAAAATGGATTTTGGCGCCCCTTTAAGGCATTTTGAATCATCTTTTTTTTATGGTAGATCGGTCAATGGCGTATTTTCAAATTCAGCGCCCTGGGGCTGTAAAGCTTGCGCTTCGGAACTTAAACACAAAAAAAAACCATCAAGTGCTACTCAAACTTCACACCCAGAGTTCCGTACCATCTTAGAGAAGACAAATTTCATTTTTTGTAGATAAACATAAGAAGCATTTGCTATTGCTATCAAAAGCGAATGACAACCCTAATTGAAGCGCGAGCGAAGCGAGCGCGAAATTTTTTAGCTTTTTGGAATAGGACAAGGCAATTCTTCCTAGAAGAACGCAGTGAGCTGAAAAGTTTAACGTTTCTGGACTTCAAGTTTTGATCACAAATTAGTGAGATCAGATATTTGAAGTCTTTAGTAGGTACTTATAAGTAATCCTAGTTAGGTTCTCAACTTCACAAAAATGTTTTGATTTCTTTCATTTTTTTTCTGGGCCCTTGGTTTTGGCGCCCCCTAAAGGATGGCGCCCGTGTGCATTGCACACATTGCACATATGGTAGCGGGGGCCCTGCCGAAGTGTCATAAAACCTCGTTTCTGTGTTGGCTATCTTCACTAAAGATAAAATTCGAAAAAGGATGTAAGAAGCTGTAAGAATAATGTAATTAACATGTGGGTACTGGGTTACACATACCGGCCCACCAGTCGTCAGTCCGTCCGTAGCCACTGACGGTCAGCTTCACATCGCCGTATTCCACGTTCAGTCGCTGGCTGCTCTGAATCCTGATAGGCTGGATAGAATCTGGAAACAATTTAAGAATTGACGCTCTACGACCACGACCTCACCTCACCAGCCCCTTCTCTCATCGCACATCTAGACGCACGGCAAATTACCATCCTTACCCTCATTGCTTTACCACCAATTCGCACTAAGCGTTTCCTAACCTCTTTTAAAATGCGGCCGGCGAAGGAGTGGAACTCTCTGCCTGCGTCTGTGTTTCCGAACACATACAACCCCAATTTCTTCAAAGTTGGAGTGAATAGGCTTCTTCTGGGTAAACTCGCTCCATCGTCGACCTTGTCTTAGTCACTCCTGACCTCGACGAAGGTCAAGAGCAAACCCATTACACATAAAAAAACAGCATTTGACTTTCAATCTCAATTACAGAGTTCCTATAGCCACCTTCCAGGTCCAGCATCAGATCAGCTCCATGTAATCATAATATTTCAGTGTCACGCGATATACTACATTCGTGCAAAATTTCAGCTCAATCGAAAACCGGGAGTGGATCAAACTTGCAAGATTTGATTACAGACAACGAGATACTTTAATAATTATTGATCATTTTGTTTTTGAATTGTCTTTGTCTTACTTGTTACTCTGGACACTTTTAATCAAAAACTTGCTACATCGTTCTCACATAATGTATCACCTCAAAATGAATGATGTAACAAAGGTACTGTAATAATTCTGGCGATATAAAAAGAGTGTCCATGGAGTTTCTTGCACGTTCTTCTCCATAGAGATCCACTTCTTGGAACGGGCATCTACGGTACTTTCACAGTTTTTATGTCTTGTGACTGGGACAGTAGCACCATAACTTTTGTAGTGTTTAATAATATTCCTTTGATTGTCTATGATTGTCTATAAAAGTGCCTCTAACTGGCCTACTTGAAATAAATGCTTTGATTTTGATTTTTGATTTAGATAGGTGAATCTAAATAAAAGCTTATTAAAGGTAGAGTGTGAAGTCATACCTCCAAAAGGAATATAATGGTCCAGTTTTAGTAGACCGATGTCCTCAGTTTGTACACCGGTATTCTCCTGGTTGTAACCCTCGTGGATGTAGCGATCCCAGGCCTCCACCATGTAGCCAGGTCTTGTGATGTTGGTCTGGCCCAGGCGGACTACGTATGTGTAGCGCCTGCAAGATTTATAATTATCACCATCAGCCTAATAATGTTCGCACTGCTGCGACACCCAGGGTCGCGAGACTGTTTGTAACCGTGCCCCAGAACGCAAAGGGCTTTTGAAGGACACCGTGGATTTTAGTCAGAACAAATTTGACAGTTCCTCCTGTCCTGCCCTAGGTGGGACGACTCATTTGATGGTTATACCACATAAAAAGAAAAACTGCTGGGACACAGGCCTCCTCTCTGTACGGGAGTGGGCCATTATCCACCACGCGGGCCCAGTGCTGGTTGGTTGTTAGGGTGCGTCCACATCTGGCGAATGCGCCGCAAATGCGCAGTTCGCGGGCCGTTTGCAAGCTGCACGCGTGCAGATCGCGTGCCGCGCGCGCGCTTCTCGTCCTCCTTTTGGCATACTAAATCATTGCCGCGCGCCCGCCTTTTGGCATACTAAATTCTCATTCTCATTGCCGAGAATGCGCGCGCGCGGCTCGCGGGCAGGTCGCAAACGGCTCGCGAGTTGCACATTCGCGGCATATTCGCCAGATGTGGACGCACCCTTAGATGGCACAGTCTTCGAATTTCGGATGACATAATAAACCGGCAGACGGGCAGATGTTTTTCTTCGCCGTTTTGAGAGCAGTGGAGACGAAATAAATACAAAAAGAGCAATTTGGCTTGGCCACCACGTTCAAGATAAGTCGGGAGGTTAATAAAGGATGTCTATGATATTTGAGAACAGCGAAGGATCAGTTTTAACGGTATTGCGGCGTGCCCGGGAACTGTTTTCGGCTTGGTGAAGTATCGTGAAAGACTCGGTTTCGGAGAAAAAATCTGTTTCTTGTAGCAGTAGGTTTTGTAAACCTACAGGAAGGGCGAATTCTTGTCAAAGTTACGCGATAAAGGCAGAAACGCGTCAGCAGTTTACCACATATTGTGACTTTCCAACGTTTACGGGGACTGTAGTTATCGTTTTTCTACTTTTCTGTTAGCTAATATTCTTCGCAGTGGTAGGCGCCCACGGCGACGGACGTCGCTAGATGATCTCCGGCCACCGTAGGCGCGGGCATGCGGGCAGCGAGTAAAGGGCAACTCGCTGCCCGACCAAGGACCATGCCCGGGTCGACGGCGCGTTGTGTCCCACGCGCGCCTCAAAGAGCGTCAGCATAATGACGGGGCCCCCCTCTCAGAGGGCCAAAGCCTGCCGTCGCGGATTATACCCTTACGTAAACCCGGAACATAACAGGCTATGAAGGACACCGTGGATTTTAGTCAGTAGAAGTCTGACAGTCCCTCCCGCCCTGCCCGGGGTTGGAGGACTCATTTGATGATTTTACCACGCTAAAAAAAAAAAAAAAGCTAATATTCTTATTGTACGACACAAACCTGGCAAGACAATGCGCAGCCGTAAGGATCCATTCGTTGGTGAGTATAGATCCCGTGCATGCGCCCACGCCGCCAGCACCTCCCACCATGCGGATACTGACAGTGTACGGGAACTGGTTGTCCTCAGCCTCCCATCCTCCCACTATCCGTTGTCCTCCCACTAGAAAAAAACAGGAGGGGATTGTATTCTTGGTGGTAGGTACGAAGTTTTATGTTGTCTAAGAATTTCACACTTTTAATGACTACACGATGGCCCTATACGTTCCAGTCCATGTATCCTTTTAGATCAGTCTCACCACCTCTGTAGAGATGTATTTATTTGAGGACCTGACAGCTTTTTGAGGCGCGCGTGGAACACGACTCACCTTCACTTCGGACTTGGTCCTTCAGCGAGCTGACCATTAAGGACACAACTCATAAGAGCCACCCGGCACCCACCCCGCACCGCTTTGCCGCACGGCGTGGACGCCCTGTTATCACCAACGATCCGGTGACGCTACGGAGTTGATATAGTGAGCGCATGTTCATACAAGTCCATATATATAAAGAATACTAGCGTCAGGAGGCGAGGCAGTGCGGAGTGAGTTCCGGGTGACTCTAATGAGCTGTGAAATTTTCTTTTGCAAGCGCGCTGCAGACTTATCTGTGTTAAAACTTCATCGAAACCTTATACTAACCTTATTCATCCACGAACCGAATCTTTTTTCGCTTCGGGAGAGCCTTAATTAAAAAAAAAAAGACGGAAATGCTCACCAAATCTAGTGTCTTCGATATAAGCGAGGTCGGAATCGACAGGAACACCCTGAAACATGAAAAAGTAAATAAAACATCTTCTTAGGTTTTCCGGTCTGAGTTCGAGAAGAGTTCGTGGCCATTGCCGCACAATCTCAATTTTATATGTAAAAGAAGTGGTTAGCGAAAATCGGTCTGTGGATGGGTGCGTATGCATTTATGTCGTATCTTGGAAAGCCTTTGGCCCCCGATTTCGTTTGTAATTCTTTGACATTTTTAAAGTGTGGCCGTGGTGGCTTAACAATAATTATGACCAACCAGACAGGGAAAAACTACCTTTAGGTTACAGATTTTGTTCCTTGGGAATCGAACCTGTAAAACGTACCGCGGAAGTCGATAGCTCAGTAGGTACTGAGCTCTGTGCCCACCATTTTTTTCAATTCATTCATCACTAATTGAGTCCTCCGTCCCGAGGCGGGGCGGGAAGGACTGTCAGACTTATGCTGACTAAAATCCATGGTGAGCCTTCAATAGTCCTTTACGATACCAGGGTCATCGTCACGGTAGCCTGATGAACTGTCCCGCAACCCCGGACTGTGCCTTTTCAAATAGTCACAATGCTGGTCTTACTCAAATACTTTCTTTTTTTCAATTCTTCTTCCTCAAATGCTTCTCTTTCATTCAATTTCAATTATACATAGGTAACAGTGGCGTAGCTAGTGGCGTAGCTAATGGCCAGAAGGGGTCCTGTATCAAAACACTTTGGGGGCCCTTCTAATCTAAGTGTATAGTTTTCAAGAATTAAGACAATAGCATGCTGACTCGTGTAACTAAAGCGCGGGTCACATAGAAAAGACGTAAGACGAGGACGCGTCGTGGACGGCTGAAATTGATGAGAGTCGTGTCCGCGCCCCGTCTCTTCTGTATTTTTTACGTCGCGACGCTTCTATACATTTTGTATGAAAGAGACGCCGAAGAGACAAATGTCTCCGTCCCGCCTGCATCTTACGTCTTTTCTATGTGGCCCTTATACCACGGTAATAATATCTACAGTATTTGATCTTCATACAAACGGACGAAACGCGAGCTATACCACGTGACTCGATGTCGGGGCGCGCTTGATCGACAGATCGTTGCTCATTTATTCAAAATCAAAATCAAAGCATTTATTTCAAGTAGGCCAGTTACTGTTTTGCATTCCAACAAAACAGGTATTATGTGTTGAATAAGACGCAGCGTCGCCTGGAAGAATGCTGTTGTAAATCTGCCTTCAAATTGATTATCTGTGGTTAAAAACTTACCCAAATGTCCATAGATCTATACCTGTCTCTTTCTTTCACCAGCGTGCATCCTTTTCTTACCGTGAAAAGTGCTTGAAATCGATGCTGTCAACTTCATAGAGTCTTCGAGGTACCAGCAAGAGACTTGCTGCGACGCTGCGTCTTATTCAACACATAATACCTGTTTTGTTGGAATGCAAAACAGTCATATTATGTGCTTTCCTAAGACGCAGCGTCGCCTGGAAGACCTGTTTGGTATCTGCTGGTGATAAACACAAACGCTATGATGAATGAATTACATAATGTCTTCAAAGCATAATGTAATTATGTTTAAAGATAGTTCTTCAAAAACCCTTCATCAAACCCCACTGTAACAAGATCTGAAGTGTAACTTTACAATTAGTAACTTCTTCAATCTTCAGAAATCAAAATAGTAGCCAATTGATAGAGGTACCTGGTACAAGGAGATAATTCTAAATTAAATCTTTATCCAGGATAAAGTTATGTCTTCTAAAGGTATAACCAATGAAGACAATTATTTATTTAATGAATATTGCATAAATCTAACTGCAATAAATAAGCATTGGAGTTGGTGTCATCAATCTTGTTTACTGGTTGACAGTAAAACTTCTGATACCTACATTTTATAACTCTATCAGTTTTCCTTGTCAAGTACAGCTTGAACAAGTATTTTCTTCAAGTAGCTTCTTGAGGCTATAAAAGCTAACTTGTAATAACTGCCCAGTGGGGCACTAATATTAGCAACTTTGAAAGTAATGCTATGTTCCCAACTTGTGTAGAAGCTGGTTTTAATTTTCCAGATAGAGGAATTTTGTGACTGTGTTTTTTCTATTTTCAGACAGTTCTAACAGGGTAGACAGACATGGTCCTGATGTTTCCGCAACGACGAACCTTACTGTCTGTGTGATTTTGATTCTGTTTTTATACCAAAATTTTGTACAAAGACTGATTTCATCTTTTCATAGAAATAAGATTTTCAAGGCTATTGTCTAATTATCTCGATCTAATGTGAGATCATGAATTCTATGACCTGAGGGTAGCAATAATATTAGAGCTATTCGCCTAGCTATCTTAAATGAAGAATCTGGATATGCAGAGTTCTTTAGTCAATTACACAACAAAGTAATATTGTAGTGTTGTTAGATTGGCAGTTTTTGTACTGCAAGCTTTAAGAAGTGAAAAAGCTTCTAGAACTTTTTGAATGAAAGATTGTCCTGAGATATCTACCTCAGATGTTGCTCAGTAAGTTGAGATAGTAAACTTATGCAGGCAAAATATAATAGATCAAATAGAATCTATAATCTAGTTTGTTTTCTCAAAACAATTTAGCCTGGAATTTTTACTTTATCAGCTTATACACCTACAGGTGTTTCAGCGTTAATTTGATTTGTGTAACACCAGGATCACCATCTTTTAAAGAGGGCTTTATATTATTGTAAAAGTAGATGTCCGCCAGTTACTTTTTTAATAAGTCTTGTTCCGCTAGAGTTTAGGGAGAGACTTGGTCAGCCTATCATTAATTTTCCAAGCTAGGGGGGATAACTTGTCCACCTGTGCCAAGCACTTGCTTGTAGTCCAATATGTTAAGACTTTCCACAGGTTCTTTATCGGAATTGTGTCCACCTGTGCAGGGCACTTGACTGTAGTCCGATCTAAGACCTTCCGCAGGTACTTTATCGGAAGTCGCTCCCGCTCTGACTATCGCTCTCGCTTGCAGATCGAGTAGTGAGAAGCATTTGGCGCACTGTGGCGTTAGTAGAATGTACTATCAACAAATTTGAATTATGACCCTTTTTGACAACTCGTCGTTTGAATCTGTCAAAATAACAAAGATCAAGGTCGTTAATATGGATATTTATGTTTATGACTGTGAAGCTAATTATATTTGAATGTCTGTAAGAAAATAATGCTTCTGGTGGGTCATAATAATAATCAATTCATAATCAATCATCAATATAATAAGTAGTTCATAGTTCTAGTATTACGCTGGGTGGGGGAATGCCCAGCCCAGCCGATAGTCCCATTGTCGGCTGTAAACCTCGCATTTAACATAAGGTTTTGGAACCTAATTTTTACGTACTTTGCAGCTTTGGTACGAAAGCCGTGTCTCATAACGTGAATAAATCTACGTCTGGGACGCCCCACATCTTTAACATGGCCTCCGCGGCTTGGGGTAAAAGATGCCACACTGGTACATTGCGGCCCCTTGAGAGGCGATCCGCAATTTTGTTTGCCTCCGCGGCTTGGGGTAAAAGATGCCATTCTGGTACATTGCGGCCCCTTGAGAGACGATCCGCAATTTTGTTTGCCTCCACGGCTTGGGGTAAAAGATGCCAACCTGGTACAATGCGGCCCCTCGAGAGGCGATCCGCAATTTTGTTTACTCTCCGGGAGTAAGTGGCTGAGAGAGTTAGACGCAACTGCTTTGCAAGTCTCTTGAAGCCTGTTTGTCAGCCTTAGTATTGCAAGGGTATGTATCTTCCCCCTCCCCCTTCGTTTCTGAGGTATGCAATAAGAGTCCTGTTGTCGGACTTAATATTTATGTGTGCAAATACGACATCTGCTTCAGAAACAAAATTTCAATAACAAAAGCATCTGGCATGGATCCCACCTTACAGATGAGTAAGTGATGTTTAATTGGGCTCCTTACCCCTAGTTGGGTGTATCCGTGGTCAAGAAGTGAGTTGCACCTTTCTTAACTCTACGGTATTGAGTTGTACTCTATGGCTTTAACCACCCTTGTTGAACAGGCAGAGGAAACTTACTTTTCTCTAGTAACCTGTTTTGATAGAACAATTTTAGAAACAGTTACCTTCTGCAACATTAAAGTTCTTTTGATACTGCGTAATTATCATAATTCAGTAAAACCAATAAAGTCTGAGCTTTTTGTGGACAACTGATTAAATTGCTCTATCTTGTCAAAAAATAGTTAAATCTTTTTTTTATTTTATTGGAGGCGCGTTATACCCAGTTTTGCTGGGTGTCCCATACTAGACCAATATATTCTGCTTAAAGAGAGGACTCAAGTAGACTTGTGATGATTTATGTGATGCCCCAAGATTTGACAATATTCTCAGCGTTTCCGCAATCTGAGAAACAAGTACTGTACAATCCTGATTTACCAGGAACAACAGTCCAGGCACACAATAATTATACAGAAACATTGTTCGCACAACGACATAATTGAAGCCATAGATAGGACAAATACAAAGGCTGTTAACAGCAGCACTTTGTTGTTATAGATCACAAGGAGGAGACTCCGGTGTCTCTCGGCAATTGGTAATTAAAAATAAGCATAATAATTTCTGAATAATGTATATCTTCACAAATGTTTCACTAGCATTATGAATTGAGACCTCCGCGGTCTAATATGGGAAATAACCCATTTTTAATATATTTTTTTACTAAATCTTTTGATATAGTAAACTCGAAATAGGTACCTATATGGCCTTTTGTAATTGGGGTTGCAAACTTTTCTATAAACATCTGGTGACTAGATACCAAGGGGAGGTTCCTATACGAATGGAACATGGTAAGCTGTTATTAATTTCAAAATATGATTGCTTGCTCCCTGTGGTTGCCCTGAATGAGCATGGTCCTTTAGACAACCCCTCTAAATGTTCTGAATAGTCAAATATTCAAATAGTTTTTTGTTTACACTTGTTTAATTAGCTGGACCTTAAGTCCACCTAAAGAAGCTTTGATAGGGTGCAAAGCCTAAAACTAAATAGATAATTATGAGTCCGACGTTGGTGGACCAAAAATAATCAAAATCTCTTCAAAGTATGTGTTAAAATGAAAATAATTAAGGTATCCGATACCCACTTAAGCAAGTCCTGTAATGTTAATCATAGTAGTTTTCTCAATTCCAAAATTTTGTTGGATAATAACAACTCCGTTGAAACTTATTAATCTTTGGTTTTGATGAAATGATACAATTAATCATTAACTTTAAGACCTTTAACCAATTTACAATGACACGCATCTGTGCCTAACGTCACACGCAAAAGAAAGTGATGGCACTGAAACATGCCCTCCGCAACGAATCGGTTAAAACAAGGAGTAGCGATACAAGATTGTACTGGGGTTTTGTAAAAAAAAGTATCAGACAAATCTGATTAAATTTTGGATTTGCTTGTAATCCTTCATTGGAAGTGGAATAAATTGTCTTTCATCCAACTCCATACTAAAAACTTCGAAAAAGACAAATAGACTTATTTTTTTTTTTTGTTTTTTTTTTTTTTTTTTTCAAAATATTTGATGTAGGATAGCCTTCTCGTTGTTAGAGGAGGTAATACAAGTAGTTAAATAACTAGAAATAAGGACCTCGTCTTGAATTTGTGTCTCTACACGAGGCGCGACGGTCCGGACAAGTTTGAACTTGTTTGTACTCACGTGACTTTGCGTCTTCTGTTGGGTGGATGTGAAGCTATGCTCTCGTCGTTCAAGGATGAAGATGATGACCAGTCATCATGTCTCACCGTATTGAATGCTGATCTACCGCCCGAGCATCAACATTCAAACCTCGTCACCTCACACCACACTTACCCACTCAATTTAGTTCGTAATCCTTCTAAAACACTAATTCACAAAGGAAAACGCGTCACGTACTCTAAATAAACGCTGCGTGCTAAATAAATACAATAAATTATTGTATTTCAACACTTTTTTAACTTTGGAAAATTTTCCGATGTCTTCGCGGCAAAATTTACAAACGGTTGACAGCATCGATGTCAAACTTTTCACGGTAAGAAAAGGATGCACGCTGGTATGAGACAGTATAGATCTATGGACATTTGGGTAAGTTTTTAACCACAGATTCAATTTTACAACAGCATTCTTCCAGGCGGCTGCGTCTTAGGAAAGCACATAATAACGCATCCAGGCATAAGTTTTTTTAATTACCTGCAAAAGGTGAGTACCTACTAACTATAAAATAATTTTACTTGTAGTAGCTAGTAGCCGTGCTAGTAGGTAGGACATGTTGACTTTTTAATGGTTATGTATTTTCCTTTATATCACGAAAAAAACAATAATACAGTAAAATGAATAAAGTAAAGGAAAGTTACAGGCAAGTTAAAAAGATAAGATAAAGGCGGTTCTGAATGAATCATGATACGGTAGGTACTTACTCTTGTGTTAAAACTCCAGTGCATGTGTGTTTTGTTAGTTTGTATTATTCAAAGTAAAGTCATGGTGTAACGGCGCGGTGGGATTGTCGGCGGGCACGGAAATGAAGCAGTGAGCTTCATTTACCTACGGTACGGTGTACAATCAACGTATATTCAGTGTACTACATAAACTATATCACAGTCATGAATATTATTCTAGGAACGTAGATTACAGTTTATCAAGGGCTCGCGCGTACATAGTTCGCTCCGTGTTTGAGTGTGCGCACTGCGTCGCACAGTGGTCGGACAGCCCTAACGCATGTTTACGTATCGCGAGGTTGTAGGTATTTATTTCTATCATGCGGCCGAGATCAACTACTGTAGATATTAATACTGTGCTTATACTGATGTCATTCAAAATTACTATTTTTGAAAATTGAGTATGCTGATCGACAGATCGTTGCTCATTTATTCAAAATCAAAGCATTTATTTCAAGTAGGCCAGTTACAGGCACTTTTGAATTGTCACAGACAATCAAAGGAATATTATTAAATACTACAAAAGTTATGGTGCTACAGTCCCAGTCACAAGACATAAAAACTGTGAAAGTACCGTAAATGCCCGTTCCAAGAAGTAGATCTCTATGGAGAAGAACGCAAGAAACTCCATGGACACTCTTTTTAGATCGCCAGAATAATTACAGAACATTTGTTACATCATTCATTTGAGGTGGTACACTATGTGAGAACGATGTAGCAAGTTTTTGGTTAGAAGTGTCCAGAGTAATAATTAAAACAAAGACAATTCAAAAACAAAATAATCAATAATTATTAAAATAAACCGTGGCAGCTAAGAGATGACCAGTCTCAACTGACAGCGCCCGTTCACGAACATGACACATGCATCAACATAATTATATTTATGCATATTACAACTACATAAATAGCCTTTTCGAAAATTGAGCTATGTTATGAGTTCTGGAGTGGCAGGCCTCCCACTAGGGTGGACCGACGACATCGTGAGGGTCGCGGGCAGCCGATGGATGCAAGTGGCGAATTGTTGTTCGGTGTGGCGGTCTAAGGGGGAGGCCTATGTTCAGCAGTGGACGTCTTCCGGCTGATGATGATGATGATGATGAGTTCGATAATTGGAGCTTTATGGCCGAGATAAGTTTTCATTTAAGAGCAACATTTTATTTTTATTCCAATCGTCGCTGCCCTTGACACTTGGGGGTCCCGTATAATTGATAGGGCGGTAGCTACGCCTCTGATATGTAATGAAGTAAAATGACTAGTTACTTACTTGTACGAATCCTATAACCAGGAGCAAGCCAAAGTACAGTCCAGCCATCTTGTGCGCACAACTTGCTGGAAGTTGTGATACCAACTATTTAACTTGCCATTAATCCTTCTCAGCTCGTTGCCAACGGCTTAGCAGATAATATGTTATCATTAATTTTAAATCCTATATTTTAAGCTTCACGGTTAATTTCACTTTGCTTCTTGAGGATATCTCTCAGCTGCTTATCTGTTTTTTTGTGAATGCGGTAAATTGCTGTTACCTATTAACAGTGCCGGCACAGGGCCAACACGTGCCGATCAGTAACGTATTGTACAGTAACGTACTCATCAGTGACAGTGACGTTCAGTGATGTAGTGATCACTTAACGTCACTGACACTGATGAGTACCGATAACGTCGTACAAAAATGTATGCGACAATATCATATTTCACTGACACTGATCGATACGTTACTGATCGGCACGTGTCGGCACTGTGCCGGCACTGTTGTGTACGTATCGGCCATTAACCATTAAAACGTCACTAGTTATTGCTTGCGGCATTCATCATCATCATCATCATCAACAGCCGGAGGACGTCCACTGCTGAACATAGGCCTCCCCCTTAGACCGCCACGCCGAACGACAATTCGCCACTTGCATCCATCGGCTGCCATTACCCTCACGATGTCGTCGGTCCACCTAGGGGAGGCCTGCCTACGCTGCGTTTTCCGGTCCGTGGTCGCAACTCGAGAACTTTTCTTCCCCATCGGTTGTCAGTTCTA
Source organism: Agrotis segetum (assembly GCA_036375495.1). Lineage (NCBI taxonomy): Eukaryota > Metazoa > Arthropoda > Insecta > Lepidoptera > Noctuidae > Agrotis > Agrotis segetum. The sequence continues at coordinate 9,336,585 of JAQSVV010000039.1, forward strand.
CGAGCGATGTGGCCTGCCCATTGCCACTTCAACTTGCAAATTTTATGAGCTATGTCGTCGTTGCGGCATTGCCCGCGAATAATGGCAGCGGGGATTCGATTCCCGCACGTAACAAATATATGTATGATCTGCAATTACCTAGTTGTTCCGGGTGTTTGTAATTTTTTTTCTTTACTACTTATTTTTGAAAGCCATTTGCCTGGTGATTCGCACGGAAGGCCGCATGGCTAGTCACCAGGATATTGGTTCGAAACACCTATACTATAGGTACATATTAGCTGGATTAACATTTTATAACATGGTTTTTGATTTTATGTTCTCGTGGGATAATTTTCTATTTGTTTTAGCGGCTGAAAAGGCTGGCAATGGCTAGAGTACCTATAATATAATATATATTATAATAATATATAATATAATAATATAATATATTATATTGATATAATATATATTTTCTTGAATCCAAATATCGAGAACCATACAATAATTCGTTTATTATATAATTTTAGTTATTCGTAGTTTGAAGTAGCAGTCACTATAAAACCTTCAACGTAAGTTATCATACCTACTAGCGGTTAAAAGTTATGTAAAAAAATGTACTTGTTTAATTGAGCGTACCATTCACGGCTCAATTCATTCACAGATATCAATTAAAGTAACTCTAAACAGATTAGTTTCTGATAACATTACCTTTAAGTAAATAAGATATTGTTCTAGTATCTTGTTCGATTAAAAATGCAAGTCAACTTTAGATAAGATTTAGATTAACACTTGCATAACGAATAGATGATAATTCAATTGATAATTTTACTAAAAAAAATAAGTTCGAAATGTAGATTATCAAAAAATCTACGTTTTTTTCCCCTAAAAATTCCTAATTTAAAAGATCTTTTTGGTTATTTTGATTTTGTTGTTTTCGTATCCCATTCAGCAAACCCTTTCGTTTAATACCCATAATATGGGGTGCATTTCAAATAGCCAATCCGCCATTTTGGATGTCCACCATGTTGAATTTAAGTCACGTGACTATTTTTTTCATATTCCTGACAGCAAACCCTTTCATTTGATACCCATATCATGGGGGTGGATTTCAAACAGCCAGATCGCCATCTTGAAGAGGCCGCCATATTGGATTTGTTATGACGTTTTTCAGCTAGTCATGTATTGTCATCAGAACTCAGAGCGTGTGCAAAATTTCAGCCTGCTAGCTTATCAGAAAGTGCCTCAAAATTAAGTTTCAAAAATCCAACCTGAACGACAGACATGAAAAGTGAGTGTATAAAAACGTGGGAAAATATTAGAAGTTTTTGTGAACAGGCAAATTGAATCGTGTAGGTAATGTCTCATAGCTCAGTTACAACAGACCGGCTTATCATTTGTAAACCGAATCATACAAATAATTTATTAACTTTCATATTAGACGATAACGACACGATATCGGCAAAATCGGTAGTTTCATACATTTTAGAGAAAATGAGCGAGAGAGGACATGCCAGTGTCGTGTCGTTACAGTTATCGTGTAATGTGAAAGTGCCCAATTACGGGTTTTGGAGAGGGTTTATATTGAAGACTAAAAATATGTTAGGGTAAGTAGGTATTAATATTAAAACGATTTTTTAAAATATATTCAACATTATATTTTAACATTCTAAGTACATTCTGTACAATCACATTACGTAGTAAATATCACAACAGATTTAGAAATAAATACATTTACTTGCAAAAAATCTGCAAACACAACATGCTTACTTGCAAAATACAATATTTAATATTTACCTACCATAAGAATATCATCTAGAATACAAAATTTATCCAATAAGGCTCTTATAGTAGCAATAGACATTTTAGATTAAGGTGCTTATAAACATGAGCATTTACTTGTAGCAGAACATCGAGCATTCGCCGGTTTTAATTTTGGTGAACAGAGACCTTACCACGAGCTCTTAAGGTGATTGCGTCGATGTAGCCCGCGAAATTCAAATATTTTTACGTTTTTTGCAATTTGCAGGCCAGTGACATGTTGTAACTTTATAATTAAATGAGTTGTAATAACAAGTATAAATTTTAAATATAAAAATTATCAAAAAAATGGCTTACAGCTCTTTTTTAGAAAAGGTGCATCGAAGTTTCGGAGATTTTAACATGATGCAGCTTTTCTATGTGAGGCTGAAGGCGAATTTTACTGAGATCTTTTATATTTAGAATTACACTTGTTATTACCGCAACTCATTTAATTATAAAGTTACAACATGTCACTGGCCTCATTGCAAAAAACTTACTAAAAAAATAATTTACGGGCTGGTTAAGCATCCCCCTTAACGCGATCCAATTTAGGCTGTGGGAAAGAGATGGCGCTAAACGACTTGTATCGCTCTGTCTCTTTTCCACAGCCTAAACTGGATCGGGTTAAGGTGTCTGATCAAAACGAACGTCTTTGGGGGGGGGGGGGTATTGAACGTCTTAAAACCAGTTGGTTTTTATTTCGGCGAGTGAAAGTGACAGAGCTATACAAGTCGTTTAGCGCCATCTCGTTACTCACTGAAAAATTTTAAGAAGTTGTAATTTTTAGCCGAGCATAGAGCCAAATATCGCTCGCTATGAACATTTTCAATCTAGCGAACTCATCGTCAAAAATATTTTCATCATGTAGATGTCAGATTTGACAGACGGCTCGTCAAAAAGCTGGCCAGGGGGGTATTACAACGTCTTAAAACTTGGCTTATTCCGGGGAGTGAAAGTGACAGAGCTATACAAGTCGTTTAGCGCCATCTCGTTCACTCATTGAATAGAACCCCCCCAGGGGCCGTAATTAGGTCTTGATTTGGTAATAATTTAGAACGTTGTTGAACTGGGTACTCACTTAGCAGCGTAGCACGTAACTATCAGATACGGTTTAACCTGCAAATAGTCCGAACACTGGGCCGCCTTTGTGTTTGTATGACTCGCCGAGAGGCGGTATCACTGCGAACTTACAGCGAGCGGTTCGCAACAATGTGCTGATACGTACTCACTTGAATAAAATCTGATAAATTACGTCTACGCTGCTAAGTGAGTACCCAGCCTGACAATGCTTGCTAAAACACTCATGTTTATTTTTCTGTAATGTAACATTCACATCATATATTCATTACTAGTGAATGTTCAAGTTTATCAGCACCTAAGGGTTTTATTTACAATATTTTGTAATCAACCAATTATGTAAGTACAGGTTATAATAATGTTTATTGCATTAAAAATAATCTTATAGATAATATTTACGTATTGCGTCTTTGTTTCGAGAAAAGCGCGGGAACGCCTATCTCAACTAGTTTGTATAAAAGTACTGTACGTACAGACGTCAGCACGTCAACGTACTCGAATCTGTCAAATTTTTAAAAATTTTACAGATTGATGTAGGTTGACGTGCTGGCGTCTGTACCTAGGGTTTTTAACAACCTGTTAAATATTCTCATTTTTTTACTAAAAAAAAAATATATATAAAAAACTAAATTATTACAGGATACAGTTTTTTGCAAGTACTTTTAAGATTATTATTAAATTATGACACTAAAAATTGTACAATGAAATTAATAATAGGAGTTTTTATAACAAAATCTTGATCCAAGTGAGTTTTCTTAAATAATTAAGAGCGTGTAAAACGAACGACATTATTTTTAATGAAACTTCATACGTACTCAAACCAGGTAGTTTTTTTTAACGTGGTAAAATCAGCCATTAAGTCCCCCACCCAGGGCAGGGCGGAAGGGACTGTCAGACTCGTACTGACTAAAATCCACGGTGTTCTTCAATAGCCCTTTATGTTCCGGGGTCACGGTGATGAAATAAGTCCCGCGACCAAACCAGGTAGATAGGTTTGATTTTCTTTGATAACTTTTTAGACCTATGTGTCCAGCTTATGTGTACGAAGTTTCACGAAAATTGGTTCAGGCATTTCGAACAGAAATTAGAAAAACAAAACCTTGATTTTTATTTGTGAAATGCCGTTCGTCATAAACGGTCCTACCTAAAACATTTATAACGATTAAGTACCTTTAAGTACTCGATATTTTTTGACTAAAAAATAAGTTTAAATATATTAAATGAGGCTGAGAATTAAATATACAAAAAATAAAACTACAATTCATTTAATGCCTCAGTATCACTGTCAAATTAACAAATTATTTTATCTTTATAAGATAAAAATTATAATAGTTATTGCATGTGTTTTTAAATATAATAATAATATATTAAGCTTAGCCAAAATTCAGCTAAAAATACATAATTATACAGATTTGTTTTACATTTTATTTTACATTTACCCTGCGCATTTGCTATAAAAAAAACTGTAATGAAAATCATATAGGAAAAGCTAAAATGAAGTACAAAGTACACAAATAAAATGTACTTAATAAAGAAAAATAGCGCGAAAAATGCTGCATGATATTTTACGACCCGATATTTATTTATTTTTAAGAAAAGAAATATTACACTTGCTAGAAAAAGTTTGGGATTACTTACTTCAATTCTGTGCGATCTTGAACACTAGTTCAGAATAATAATAATAATAGCACCATTTTAAAGGTTTATCTGTTAAATTTAAATTGATACCAAATTCATTTAAATCACCATTGTTTAAGAAGCTATCCGGGATCAATTCCAAGTAAGTGATTCAATACTTTTGCTCGCTAGTGTAAAAGATGTGAAAAGAAAACCAGGGTAACTTATAAATAAAAAAGGGTAAAAGATGATTGAGCTATACGACCTTAAGGCGCTATCACCGGAAGCATTCGCCTGTAATGTAACATTATAGATTCGACTTTGAGCATTACATTACAATACTACCTCCCTGACTGACGAGCATTCGCGTACAATGGGGAAGGCAAGTCAAAGCTAATTGTAGATGGCGCAGCCATAGCTTATTCCTAATCCGACCAATGACGTAGTACTATTTTGAAGTACCTTTAAGATTTGAACTGATTTGAACCAATGACGATGCTTAGAACAAGCTATACTAGCGCCATTAGTTCCCCAGTTGCCATCCCCATTGGTATAGATTTGATACAAGGTGCGAATTGTGATGCTCGATTGTTTTCCCTCACTGATGAAATGTTCGAATCTGTAACGTTATGTTCCAGAGACTGTAGCCAAACGGCAAGTGACAATCGTTAATGTTCAGCAATAGCTAATACATTTTCAACTTTATACCCCATCGCATAAAGGTAAAAATCGAGTAAAAACTGCTGAACGATAGCGAACGAAACAAACGAAAACGATCTGTAATCTTTGATGGATTTTCAACTTTATGCAATGGGGTATAAAGTTGAAAATGTATTAGCGACCTCTGAACGAAAGCGATTGTCGCTTGCCGTTTGGCTATAGGGCCAGCAGGTGAATGCTCGCGGTGTGGGACCACCTTTATATTACTAAGGCTTTCTTGGTATTTGACTACTAAAAATCCCCCTAATGGGGAGAGTTTTTATTCTCACGTGGTTACAGTGACTACATGTTTCTTAGATTCTAAATATTTGTAGTAAACGACGGCGTCGTGAACAGTTGGGAATATCTCCATTTGTAGTTGGTCCTTTTCTAAGGAGTTGTACCTCTCTATCATTTCTAGAACTGGGCCTGGAAGATATAAAAAGTATATTAGAAAATATATAAATGGGACTATGTTCAATGGTGGTTGGTGGGTTGTGGGTGTGTCATTATTTTTCAATTATGAAATTGTTCCTACATGTCTTTTTGCCTGTTAATGTAAAAAAAATGAGGTTTCAAATTATATGATGCCATTTCCTTCCAAAAGGGTTATTTTTTTTTCAAAATTACCATTTTACCTTAAAAAGTGACAGACGGACAAAAGTTGATTTAAAATAGTGCTTGTCCACTCCTCTGTGAAACATTGATTAGACGTTACTTATCTTAAAAAGCTCTTAAGTCACTTGCCATCTCTATTCATTGAAATAGAAATGACAAGGACAGGCGACATTTAATCGGTAGCTAAGAAACACAAGTTTTTATTAGTAAGGGGGACCATGTATATTTCATAACTATTTTGATAAAAAATGATGTTCCGTTTATTTTCGAAGAAAATGTAGCTTAGGTATTGTTCAGGCAACGATTATTTCAATGATTCAGTCATAAACAGATAATATACTAAAACACCAAACAATTCATGTACGTTAGGCTGGCCCGGCCCCATGGAATTTAATAATGAGATTGTTATCAATCCAATGTACCCGGGTATACTAATATATGTAACACCTTCATTTTCAATGTAACTCTTTTTAAAAGAAATTACGTGCACTTCTTAGTGGCCGGGCCAGCCTGACGTTTTCAGCCCGGCCACCTTGTTTCCCACTAATCTACAAAAAATACTGGCAATATTGTGCTACAGATGAAATGTACCCTATAATTTATGCATATGTAACACAAAATCGAATCCTAAAATGCAATAGCATACGAAATATTAGCGGTTGCAGGTGGCCGGGCTGAAATTATTTCGTTAATATAAAACAGTAAAACTGCAACACCTACCAAAAACTAATACCAGTACATAATGAGATATAGAGATATAGAATACATGTAACGCTTTCATTTTAAATTATAATACATATTTAGAAAGAATAATCACTTGAAATTATATTTCAGCCCGGCCACCTAAAAGCGGTAATATTCCCTAAAATCTTATGCCAATTTGTACAGTAAAACCTGATACAGCTATGAAATGAAAGTTACATTCGTTTCGTTTTAGTCGTATACCTTTAAGCCTTCTGTTTGACTAGATTATCAAAATCTGAGAAACTTGCCGAAGAGTGACTATCATTTATTAACTAATTTCAGGACATTTGGTTTGTTGAGTGAAACAAAATTGGTAATTGTCATATTTTTTTAATAATCATTTTTGAAATTAGTTAGACAACATTTGTACTTATATTAATTACGTCTTATCCGTGTGTCACTACTAGCATAGGGTGTCTTTCACCCAGTAAATGCTGAGTTGGTAACCGTTTTGGTGTGGACATGCTCAGCGCAAACTTCATTTTCTTTTTTTTTTCTTTTTGGAACTACGAGTATCTTTTTTGTTTAAACTTCTTTGATGCCAGATTGTTATTGTGTATTTTTTATTTTATAGACTTTTGCCACCGACTTTCGAAAAAAAAGTAATTTTACGCATTTTTGTGTTTGTTTTTGAAGTCTTTTTTTTTAAGTTTTTTTTGTTCTTACTAATATTAGATTAATAAATCACTTACCATTAGCTCCCGACAGCAGTACAGTAATATGGCTGCCAGTCAGATCTTTCTTCAGAGCGACCAAGCTCTTGATGCCCGGCGCGTCAACATACGACAAAGCCGTCATGTCGATTATCACACATTGTACCTAGAAATAAGAGAATGAAGAATCGCTACAGCGCTTCGAAATTCGGGAGTGGGGGGTTTGTGACGTCATAATGCTTGTAAAATTATGTCGACCGAGTGATGTGGGTCATTTATTTTTTATAGTCCATTTTTCGGACCATTTTATTTTGAGGAATGTTGCAATTAATATTATACTTGCGAAAGTTTGTGAGGATGTTTGTACACATGTGTATGTAGGTATGTTTGTTACTCTTTCACGCAAAAACCACTGAACGGATTTGGCTGAAATTTGATACACAGATAGTTTATAACCTGGATTAACGAATAGGATAGTTTTTATCCCGATTTTATGTTCCCGTGGGATAATTTTCGAGTTGTAGCGAGTGAAGCCGCTGCAACAGCTGGTTTTCTATAAATACTTACTTTGGTACTTATATTGGGGTCCCACTCGAAGGACTGGCTCTTAGTTAATGTGTTGTCCTCATTGTCGTCATTGGCAGCCGGGGCCGCCTTCAAGTAGCCGATCTTACGGAACAACTTGGATCTGAACAGATTCTTCGTGGCAAAGTTCAAACCACCGCAGTAGTGGAAAATTTTAATGCCAGGAATTTCTTCAGCCTGAAATTGGACAAAAAACACTTGGTTATTTATTTATTCAAATCAGGCTTCAAGGCCCATACAAATTAAAAGTTATACACCATCATAATCAGTGACCTCTCTAATATCTTCATAGAACTCGACGGAGAAAAAAATAAAAAGTCACACACCACTCAGCTTTACATAGACCCCAATTTCGAAAGAATCCAAAAAGTTTCTAGTTAAAAATGAGTTCAAAACCTTCTTAGACTTCCAAAAAGTTACAAACCAAACAATAAAAGAAAATAGACTAAAAAGTAAATGTTACGTCAAAAGAAACTGTCAAATAAATTACAAATGTCTTCGAAAACATGTTCACAAATTGAATAATCTTTTAAAAGTATTCAATAAAATGGTGCATACCCCTTCAATAACCGTGGTTTCAAAATAGGGAACCGAAAATGAGACTGTGTTCGAATAAGTTATACCCTTACGCCACCACCTACGACATTGCGTTATGTGACTTTATAAAATGGGTTCTGTTCACAATTATTTATATCATGATCATGTCCTTTGCCCAGTTCATCATCCTAGCTATATATAATACAAACGAAGCCGATATGCCCACCCATGGAATGCTGTCCAGTGTCATTTAAACAACCATGTATTACTACTGCTGGATATGTGCCGAACTCGGCTTGACAAGTGATTTTATCTATCAACAACAGTCTTGTTTTGACAAAAATAGTACAGGAATATGTATTGATCTGTAATATGTATTAAAGGTACCTACAAATATTTTAACTGTTGTTTAATTTTCTAATTCTATTGAAAAGTTATTCTTCTTACATCTAATTGTTGGGAGGATATGACAGTATGCATTCTTTTTTCTTCATATTATTTGGAGCCCTTTGCTGCTATCTGAACAACGGAACCGCAGCTGATGTCCACGAATCTCTAAGATACAATATTCTGAAGCAGTCTACTAATTATTGCTTGAGAGGAAATTAGTCAGGTAAATCTGTCATTGGCCCCCGGTCTTCTGGTCACCAAAGGTTTTATAACGAGATCCTCCACTGGTGTACGAATGAGGAACTAGTTTTTTCAATCAAATCAAAGTCAAAGTTTTAGGTTACGTCACAAAAAGTGAAAGTCCTAGCAGGGATTCAGGGCTCTGGACTGGGTACTCGCAACTGACGATACGTTTGACGCGATACAGACGACAACAAACTGCTATCTTCTACTATACATATAAAAATAAGTCGGGTTTTCCTTCCTGACGCTATAACTCCAGAACGCACGAACCGATTTCCACGGTTTTGCATTCGTTGGAAAGGTCTCGGGCTTCTTCATGAGGTTTATAGCAAAGAAAACGAAGCCATCTGGTGGCGAAACGGAGTTCGCCGGGTTTGCTAGTGTTTGATAAAAACATGCCATCGACTTCTGATCTGTTTTTGCACCATATATACAAATCCTGTTGGAATCCGGATCCAAATAGTTTTCAGTTCCTCACTGTTTCCTTTTGGGTGAGCTCGCTCCATCTTATGTCTAATTTTTGCTTGAGTCAAGAGCAAAAGTGATAGCAAAAATAATAGTAGATGAAGGTACTTACAGCCCTATACCTCTTGATATCGAGGTAGATGTCAGTGTCCATCACCTTGCCCAGCAGACAGACGTAGGGGTTCTGTGAGCGAAAGAACAGCGCGGCCAAGCTAGCTAGCAGACCTGCGCCAAGTCTGGAAAGAAATGAGGTGATAATGGCTTTAGTAACTCGATCATCATCTGCTTTTTGGGATGCACCTTCTATAGTTTCCGCCAGATAAGTGTGGAATAAAATACTTACGTTGACCCCCGTGTACCAATACATTGCAATATTTCAAAACCATTCATTCGAAAAAATGTAAAGAAAATGTCGTAGAACAACCAAAAGCAACGTATCGTGGTAAGAGGCGATCTTGACCTTATATTTTATTTTATTTTGAAATGGACCTTTATTCCAGACTTATTTGGCGTCTACTCTAACGGCACCTTAGGATAGCTCTGACTTGTGACGGTGGTAGGCCTCATCAGGTGGTCTACCATGAACTCTTAAAGCGTGAGTCTTTAGGCTGTGGGAAAGAGATGGTGCTAGACGACTTGTATAGCTCTGTCTCGTTCCCACAGCTTAAACTGGATCGCGTTAAGAGCTCGTGGTAAGGCCTCAGGGCTACACCAGAGCCGAGAGCCCAGAGACTTCCGAGTCATCATGGCGTCAGTTATTACTGTGTTCCGTCGGTGCGCAGGAGTTCCAGTTTCCTCTCTTTGAGCACGCTTCATCTTAGGCCCTTTGCCTCTAGTAAAGACCGCGCGTGCCAAGAGTAAATCCATAAAAAAAGTATTTTACATGCACAATGATTTGATTTCGATTTCCAAACTTACCCAATATCAATGTTGATGAAAATGGTGACCAGGAAGGTCACAAGCCACACCATGGCATCCAGTTGACTGAGACCCCAGAATCTGAAACAATGTTCAGAAAATATTGACAGAAAAAAAAACAAAGCGTGGTGAGGACTGGCAAAAAGTAATGCAAGAAGAAAATGAAACATGGTGGGAGAACTCATTTGATAATTATACACCCAAAAAGAAAAAACAAAGGTCCAATCGTTCGATCGATTTGGGTGTTAAAACGTTGTAAGTGTCGCCGCACACGAGCCACTTGCGACAGTCTCTAATGCCGCCACAAGAAGCTAGAAGCGGTTACATGGAGGTTATTGAAGCGAGCGACAGACAGTTGTGGCCGGTGGTCGACACTTGTGGTCGTTGGCTGCTACTTCTTATAACCAATGCATTACTAATTTAAGAGAGAGAGAGGTGCGGAATCGCGCGAGTGGCGTGCGGCGGTTTTGTGGCCCGTGTGCGGGAGCCCTAACAAACGAACATACTTTCACTTTTATAATACTAGTTCAGGATGTACTTACTTCTTAAGCTCCTGGACCTGCATGAACATGCCTTTAAGCGACACCACGATGATGGAAGCTAGAACACAGCGAGGCAGCACCTCGAAGAACGGTCCGATCCAGAGCAGTACGCACAGGATCAAAAGAGCGCTCACCACAGAGGTTATACCGGTCTTGGCTCCCGCCTGAAAACCATTGAGAAAACTTTCTTGAGTACTTAGTTTTTTTTTTTTCTTTTTTGGTTTATTCTGGACCAAAATCTCGCGAACTTTGTGGGGAATAACCCTACCCTAGAACACATTGAGCTAAAGTGTTTCATAATATTTTTGAAAAAACGTGATGTTTTGTTTTCACTGTGTGGTGAAAAACTTTACAAATGTGATTCTATTTTAGAAGATTTTCTTCGACATTTAAATGGTTTGACATCTAAATACTTAAGGACTTTTCTCATGGCGCGACGTAAAGCAATGCGATTCGAACGAATTCCAACTACAAGTGAAAATCAACCTTACCACTATCACATAAGACATAAAACACGTTGTTATCTATGAGTAGATGAAAAACAAAACACGACGGCCATGACAACGACAAGTCAATCGAATTGCATCTTTATATCTTAGTGGCAAGGTTGATTTTCACTTGTCTCATGACTCATTGCGTCGCATCGCGCCATAAGTCTCTTATTTGTTATAAAAGGGGTATTTACTGCTCTTCGTATACCAAATAAATTAATTATAGGTATCGATATCGCATGAGGGTAAAGGAATGTAAAAAAAAAACTAGACCCAGTCCCAAAAAAGAGACCTTTTCAAATGGTTTTAAAAACGGGGTGCTATTTATAAATAGGGAGCGGTGGTGTCTTTATGTAAGCACACGCCCGAAGATCCTTGTAAATTTATTCATTAAAATTAAGAACTTACCTGATACTGAATGTAGGAACGCGACAGACTGGCGCAGAAAGGCGCGCAGCAGAAGAATGAACCAAAAACATTGCTAGCGCCCTGAAATAAAGACAAATACTTGTTATTGTAGATTTTTATAAGAATACATGTTACTTTGAAATATATGATAAGAAACATCAAAATAAAAAAAATATACATTTCGAATTAGGAACCATTGAGCCGTTCTCTTTTTTTCGTTGGTTAGAAAACTTAACAACCTAGGTTTCTTATTGATTAAATTGTCCAATGAGTCCCCTGGAGTATAACTAATACTGGGTGGAGCGAAAGAGACTGTCAATTCAAACATATACTAAAATCCAAGAGTCCCAGGGCAGGACAGGAGGCACTACACAAGGAGGCTCATTTGATGATTTTAAAAACGCTAAAAAAGAAAAAGCCAATATATAGATAGGGTGACTGGTAATTAGTAAATGTACTGAACAGCTGATTTTTTTTCTGCGTTTTCAGGTTTGTTCCCATAGTAAAAGTTGTTTGCTATCATGAGCACAATCACGTGTTTAAGTATCGTGCACTAATTACCAGTCACCCTATATAATTAAGACCAACTCACCAAAGCCAAGAGCTCCTGATTGGCGTCGATCTCGTACTTGTCCCGAGCTGCGAAGATGAGGGCCATGGACATGGAAATGGTGTACGTCACCATGGTGATCGTGAACGCGTCTATTGCGATGTCAGGTATCAGGTCCAATGGAGGTATGCTGGGTTCGGGAAGCCTAGAAAACAAATTAAGTGTACTTAAGAGGATAGAATAGTTGCTGCAATTTCAAAAAATAGGTATAGTCCAGTCATTAAAGCCTAAACCCGAAAATAATTAGTAACACGCTGAAATTTTAAGGGGTTCTTAAGGAAGGTAAAATAACATACCGGGTGATTTTGCAGCGTTCTGGGGTGTACGGAAAGGGTTGAAAAGGGGTGAAAAGTGTTTTTTGCTAAAAACATTGCCAAAAAAATTAGTAACACGCTGCAAATTTGGAATAAGGTTGTTCTTACGGTTTTGTAACGTGTATTAAATTTGCAGCGTTTTGCAACATACGGAACATTGTTTTTTTTCAAAACAGTGCAATTAGTTAAAAACAGGGGTAAGAAAATTAGTAACACGCTGCAAATTTGGAATTAGGTTGTTCTTACCGGTTTGTAACGTGTTTCAAATTTGCAGCGTTTTGCAACATACGGAACATTGTCTATTATTAAAAAAAATGAAATTATTTAATCACACTGGTGAAAAAAAATGGTAACTCGCTGTAAATAAGTTGTTTTTACCGTTTCGTAAGGTATATCAAATTTGCAGCGTTTTACAACAAATTGAACATTGTTTATTATTAAAAAAAACAGTGCGATATACGTTACGAAACGGTAAAAACAACTTAATTACGAATTTACAGCGACTTACACTCCCAGTCCGAATGGACCATTTTTTCACCCGTGTGATTAAATAATTTCATTTTTTTTTAATAATAGACAATGTTCCGTATGTTGCAAAACGCTGCAAATTTGATACACGTTACAAACCGGTAAGAACAACCTAATTCCAAATTTGCAGCGTGTTACTAATTTTCTTACCCCTGTTTTTAACTAATTGCACTGTTTTAAAAAAAAAACAATGTTCCGTATGTTGCAAAACGCTGCAAATTTAATACACGTTACAAAACCGTAAGAACAACCTTATTCCAAATTTGCAGCGTGTTACTAATTTTTTTGGCAAAGTTATTAGCAAAAAACACCTTTTCACCCCTTTTCAACCCTTTCCGTACACCCCAGAACGCTGCAATATCACCCGGTATGTTATTTTACCTTCCTTAACAACCCCCTAAAATTTCAGCAAGTTACTAATTATTTTCGGGTTTTGGCTTTAATGACTGGACTAGTACGAGTATTTAGAAAAACTCGTACTGTCCCTCTCACGCGTTGAAAAAACCCCGATCGTGCGATAGAGAGCGTTGCAACTTGCGACTGAATGTAAGTATTTTTTATATGAAATTTGTCTCTCGGGAGAAAACGTTTTTCACATAATAAATCACAACCAATCTCTTAGATTCTGGTGTCAATCGTTTCAGCATATTATATTCTAGGTTTGTAGGTTGTTTTTTTTCTTAAACTTCTTTGTTTTTTAAATACAAAGGTTTTACTTCAATGAAGATTTTGTCATAAAAATAGTAACTTTTAGGCGCCTGTAACTTTCAAACTATTATAAATTTTGAAAAAAAGAAAACCTTTAAACCTAGTTTTTTACTGTCTCAGATGCATTGAAAAAATTATTGAGATAGGATAACATTTCGGGGGAGGAAAACGTTTTCTCTTTTTATATGGACGAAAGCTCGGTAGACGATAGTCTTAATGAACAAAGTTTACGTAAAGGAAAGGTAAGTTATGTAAATCAGTTGTACGAGTACGTCACAAAATAGACACTTGCGGTGCAATCATTGGCCTTGGTTTGTTCGAGTTGGTTATTTGTTCTACTCTTACTCGAGGCCATTTGGTGACAGAGACAAAGTCTACAATGGAGCTTACCCAGAAGAAGCCTGTTCACTCTAACTTTGAAGAGGTTCGGGTTATATGCATGAAGCGATTGTTAACAAAAATGTTGCATAGGATGCGCAAACTTTCCAAATTACTGTACTGCAAGGTTACTATGACGTCATAAAGCAGAAGTAATTGCAGTGTGGGAAAGAGACAGAGCTATAAAAGTCGTTTAGCGCCACCTCGTTCGCACACACAGTGGGATTTCTCCCGATTTAAGACTTTTTGGTAGGCCACCAGTATTGTACTTGAAGTGACTGCTTAGAGAATCTCTCCAAAACCATTCCTTCAAAAAGAAATTGCTCTTGGCGTCAATGTAGTACAGAAGCAAAGCCTAAACTGGATCGCGTTAAGGCCACCTGGGGGGTATTACAACATCTTAAAACCAGGCTTGTTCCAGTGAGTGAACGAGATGGCGCTAGACGACTTGTATAGCTCTGTCACTTTCACTCGCCGGAATAAGCCTGGTTTTGGACGTTGTAATACCACCCCTGAGCTGAACACTGAGTTTGCTTTTGTTAAGATTTCTGGGAAATGCACAACTTACCCGGTAGGTATTTCCCCGACCAGGCTGATACCATACTTCTCATGCAGCATGCCGAATCTTGAGACCAACGTGCCGATGACGATGGCCAACAGCTCTATAGGAACTGGGACGCGGGACCGCTTGCTTACCCAAGGCTGGGAAAGTACAAAAATATATTTTAATATGTTTTTAAGCGTTTTTTTTACGGTACGCAAAATCTCCTGTATCATACGTCATTTAATAAATTAAACAATAAAAAATTAAATTAAAAATTTAAAAAACCCCCGACACAAAAACCAAGATCCCTTTAAAAAGTACTAAATAATAAAAAAAAACTCAATCTTAAAGTACCTAACTATGTATTAATAATTATTAAAAAAAAATACGTCACGTTGGGGGACCGGTCCAAATTATTTATTATCTAGGTTTTTTTTCGGTTTTTTAAATTTTTAATTTAATTTTTATTTGAAACTTTTTATAGGTACACACTTAATTAAGTGATCAATATTCCCTTTCAGTTTGCTTTGATTTAAGACCCCACTCGAGTATATTTGCAAACCCTCGGCTACCCTTTCTCACTTTTACCCCCACAACTTTTAAACGGCTCAACCGATTTTCATCAAACATGTCTAAGAACACTCGCACGTAAATCACCTTTAATACAAAAAAAACTAAATTGAAATCGCTTCATCCGTTCGGGCTCTACGGTGCCACAGACAGACAGACAGACAGACAGACAGACAGACAGACAGACAGACAGACAGACACGTCAAACTTATAACACCCCTCTTTTTCCGTCGGGGGTTAAAAAGTTAACGCTCAGTAGTCTTTAATAAATTTTCAACTTTATAGCCTAGAATATAAAGTTGAAAATCTATGAAAAGACTCTTAATCGTTTACGGAATGGATTTTACCTTGAGTCTTTCATTATTCAGCGCGATGATGAGGCAAGTGATGAAGGAGATGGTGAAAGCTGCCCAGTTGGTGGCCGGAAGGTTCTTACATACTTCTATGAACGTCTGAAAAAAAATCAGTTTGTGAAAAAGCGCTTTCAATAATTGATAATCGTTCAAATAAAATTGAGAATTAATGTCTTATTTATTCCTTTTGTTTTACGTATTATACAACGTGTAACGTTAATAACGCAAACCTCTCGTGGGGTAACTCAGCCCATGTTACTGAACAATGTTTGATCAAAATGTATTGGAAAAATAAAATAAAAAAGAAAGATTTTTTCATCAAACATTGTTCAGTAACATGGGCTGAGTTTCCCCACGAGAGGTTTTGCGCTATTTACGTTACACGTTGTATAATCAAATAAGTCCCGCTCTATATGAAGCTGAAGGGACTGTCAAACTTTTACTAAAATTATTACAACAAGATTAAGGTACAAAGTGTTCCTTCAATTGACACTTACGAACCAATTTCGAACTGAGGCCTTATTACGAGTTTTCGCAACGTGAAGTAAACGGGGACTTTGACGTTAGTTAGATGAATAATTTCAATCAATTTAAACACTTCAAGTAATTAAAAGTCAGATTTCCATAGTCAACATCTAAAACCTTTGATCTGTACTCACAAATAGCACTTTAAAGTTCCCGGACAGTTTCACTATCTTGATGCCGAAGAGGTCCTTGAGCTGCGAAGCCAGCACATGGAAGGAGGCTGCCGTCGTGAACCCTGACACCAGGGGTTCCGATAGAAGCGTGGACACCGCTCCAAGTCGGAGGATCCACATCAACACCTGGGAAGATATTAATAAATTAAGTATCTGTACCTGCTCCCTTAGCTAAGTTTTATGCGTTAACGCTCGGTAGTCTCCAATGGATTTTCAACTCAATAACCTAAACGATAAGGTTGAAAACCTATTTTACAGACTTCTGAGCGTTACGGACTGGTTACCCTATATAGTAAAGCAGTTGTCGGTAATGTGCGGCCTGAGGGCAGTAGGTCGGCACCCATTGCCCCATGAAAAGTACAAATACTTCTAAAATATAAAATTAGTTACCTGGAATATCCCCACGCACAAGCAAACAGCACTGAGCACTTGTAACGGTGTATATGTTATGATAGGCTCCGCTTCTAACAATGTTATTACTGTAAACAAAAGAATTACGTTCATCATCATCATATCAACCGCACGATGTCTACTGCTGTACATAAGGCTCCTCTTTAGATTTCCAACAAGACCGATTGGAAGGGACTTACATCTAACGAGATCCTATAATTGTCTTCATAGGCGTTTTGCGTGCTGCGTGCAACGCAGCGTAAAAAGACGGCAAATGTTTTGAAAACGGAGATACTCGTATAATAAAAGTAACTATCCAATCCATGCATTCCTTTTTTAACAACAGATTTGCACACATTGTTTGTGGTTATATTTTAGTTGGAATCATAGCATCTTTAGCGGGGCGACTCAGCTCAGCCGCTTATGCTGTTAGAAAGATAAGACAGTTAACTGACGTCGAAACTGCGCGTTTGGTTTACTTCAGCTACTTTCACAGCATCATGTCTTATGGTATTCTACTGTGGGGCCGGGCAGCTGACATTGAATCCATTTTTGTTTTGAAAAAGAGAGCCGTCAGAGCAATTTACAAACTATGTCGCCGCGAATCTCTTAGGGAACTATTTAAAAAGATTAACATAATGACAGTGCCTTGTCAATTCATTTATGAAAATATAATGTATGTTAGGAAAAATCTTCATCTTTTTAATAAAATAAGTGATAGACATAATTTTAATACTAGAAATAAAGATAAAATTGATCAACCTTATTATAGATTGTCCAAAGTCCAAAAATCTTTTATGGGGTTCTGTGTTAAATGTTATAATAAAATACCTAGCGAAATTTTAACTCTAAATGAAAGAAATCGTTTAAAAGTCACATAAAAAATACACTTAGTAAACAAGCATATTATAAATTAGAAGATTATATCCAAGATAAAAATGTTTGGAAACATGCCGGTCCTGCTCCATAGTACAATGTGTTAAGCAGAATCAAGCTGGTTGATATTCGAATGCTCACACACTTCTTATATTTGTAAAATAGCTTTGATTGCAATATTTTGTTAAAATGTGAACACCATGTACCTTTTTGATTTTTGTAATTCTTATTATTTAATTATTTTCTTTACAATTTATTTAGTCTATATTTTCAAGGTACATTGCTTCCACATTATATATTATTTCAAATGATGTTATAAAAATATTGTAACAGATGTTTAAAAAGAGTAAGTGTGGAGTTTCTTGCCCATTCTTCTCCATACAACCTACCTTAGCGAATGGGTGTAGAATCAATCCCATCCCATCCCATTCCTTAATTTTAATATTCGACGTTTAAAAGTGCGTCACTGATGGCCTATTTAAAATAAGTGATTTGACTTTTTGACTTTGAAATCTTTAGATAAAGTAAACAAGGTAACTTACAATCGTTTAGTTGCGTATGGTTGCTTCCGGTAATATTAACTAAAACAGCCGGTGCAGCTACTACTGGAGAATGTTGTGTTACGACCTGAAAAAAACACATGTTTTTAAACTTACACAATCTTATAGATGCTTTTGTGAAAAAAAAAGGTTGCGTGCAGGACTTAACCCTGTGACCACAAACCAGATCTGATGCCTCACCAACTCTGCCATCTTAGATAAGCTCGACAAGACCGTTGGCGTCATGTATTGCAGAAACAAACCACTGCGTAATTAGTAGATAGCTCGTTGGTCTAGTGGTAGCGAGCGCGCCTTTTGAGCATTATGTACCTGGTATGATTCCCAGGTTGAGCATCAATGCTATTTGATTTTGGATTTGTGCTCATTTGATTTCAGTAGATTCGGACCTTATTACATACGAATCAAATATTGTAAGCAGTAAACGAAAATGCCCAGCATTACTTAATGGATTTACAACTTTATACCCAAACGCATAAAGTTGAAAATCTATTGAAGACTACTGAGCGTTAACTGTAGTCTTGAATTGAATTTCAGCTTTTATGCTCTCTAGCATAAAGTCTAGCTCTAGTATAAAGTTGCAAAATTATTAATGACTAACTGAGCGTTAACATTTACCACTTGTGGCCTAGGAGATCAGTTAAGTGACTGTAAGGCTAAGCGTGCACTACGAAAATAAATCATTGCGAAAAAAAACGTCAATCTGTGAACAACAGAAATGTACCTACACTGCGAAAATAAATCGTTTGTGATTTCACAATGAGAAATTCTTTAGAATTTCTTGGTGGGAGAACCCAACATGACATTCTGCTTGACCGAGCTATCGAATCAAGGGCGTCATCCTCAGCAAATCCTATACAAACTGCTTACCTTCCCAGCCATGAGACAGGCGACCGCGAAGGTGCCCATGGACACGTGAGGAGATGTTCCGAGGATGACGTAGATCAGGACCGGGAAGAAGGCCATGTACAACCCAACGATGGGAGGAACCTCGGCTAGGAGTGCGTATGCCATACCTGGAAACGAGAATTGTTGATTTTTATGAAACTGTGTGTTCCATGGGATTCCAGATTCCAAGGATTTCGAGAAATGTGTGTTTTTATTTATTTAAAAAAGCGTTTATACCCTCTAGAAATTTCTTTATGTATCGTGGGTGCATTTACAAACACAAAAACTCACATACACCTAGACCTGAAATAACTACTAGTAAATGATTTATAAACATTTGTTCCGTGCGGGGATCGAACCTGCGGCACACTGCGCAGCTGTCGATCGCTCAGTTACTGCGACAACCGTATTGTAAAGTACCAGATATCTGAATTCACTCGTATGAAGCTTATTGGTACGGTTCCACTCGGTCCGAGCAAACTCTGATCGTGTAAACGCGGCGCTTCAGACTACATAAACCATGCAATTTGGCATTGCGCAGGACACTTTCATAGCATGGCATGGACATCAAAGTCGTTAGAAAGACTTCAGGTTTCAAAATGCTAGTGGTCCTCTCAAAGAGAGGAGGCCAAAATCAACATTAAAGGCTATATAAAAAAGTGTGGTTATAAGAACTTCACTAGTGAGTCTCTTACCTTGTGGTATGTGCATGACGGCTGTGGTAGCGCCTGACACCAGGTCGCCAATTAGGAATTTCTTAAAACTATACTTTGGCAGCCATCGGAACAGAGGGATCGAGTTCAGCAAGCACTCGCCAAAACCACAATTCCTCACGACTTTCTTGCATCGCTCGCCGACTGTGAAAAGAATAATAGACAAATTTATAAAAAAAAGTGTGATTGGTTTGCTCTTTATCTGAGTCTAGGTTTTATTTAATATAATAATATATTCCACAACTATCACACAACGCCACCTAGTCCCAAGCTAAGCAGAGCTTGTGTTATGGGTACTAGACAACTGATTAACATACTTATATATTATGTCTAAATACATAAATAATATGGATTTATTGTGGTAAAATCACCTAGGGTTGGAAGGGAGGGACTGTAAGACTTGTACTGACTACAATCCACGGTGATCCCTCAATAGCTCTTTACGTTCCAGGCTCACGGTTATCTGATAAGATAGTCCCGCTACCCCGGCAGGTTTTGGCCCTCTTAGGGAGGCCCCGTCAAATTGCTGGGAACCCGGGCATGATCAGGCGGCGGCGGCGAGTCAACTATTACTCGCCATCTTGTCGAGAGGTGGAGGCTTTCCTGTCCCTAAGCGTCCCGCTTCCTCCTTCACTAGAATGACTGCTACGTAGAAGGAGGCGCCCGTTACCCATTCCGTCTTGCCCTGCATCATGGCCTCGACCAATGCCGGGCGCGAGAGGTTGCCGTTTACCGAATCCGCGATGGTTTTAGACTTAATAATCATAGATGACAGAGAACAAAGTCGATGATGGAGCGAACTGATATAGAATAAGGTTGCCTGTCCACAAGTGGAGTGGAGCGGAGAAATCAGAACTTACTTGGTCTTTCAGGTAGTTGGTAGTCGGCATCCTTATTGAGGGTATCCTGGTGATACACGCGCCTGACTATGTTGAGCTGCTGGATGCTACTGGTCCTGGGAGCAGGCTGGGCCCTGGGGACAAGAGTTATGAAGATGGTTATTCAGGATATGCGGTTTATTGCACGTTTAATCCCCATAATTTATACCCTCTTCCATGTTCAGCCCTTAAGAGCAAACAAGTCAACATTTTTTCCATAGAAACTTCGTTGGGGTTTTACTCCATTAATGGACAAAGTACATCCAAAATTAAACATGGTATCGTTTTGTCTCATTATTAATTTTGTCTGTACGGAAGCAGAATTGTAAAATATGAAGCTATTAAAAAGTTACGAGCTTCTAAAGATTCGTTTTTTTGCTAATTTTAACACAACTTTAGGTGTAAATTAGAAGCTAAAGAAGCATCAAATTTCCAAAACGAAGTCCGTACCGACACAGCAAATTTATCTAAGGATTTAATAAATTTTATTTGAAATTAATTGGTGCAGTGGTTTTTTCATAAAACCCCAACAACCAAAGGCTTTTTCGTATTTTTTTACGCGCGCCTTTTACTCTGAATGATCGTGCATCTCACTGAATAAGTTTTCCCCTGTTTTTTCCACGGGGGGATGACGCTCGCGCACACATGAACAATATGGCTCGATTTCCGGTGAAATATCATGGTTTTTGACCATGCCTGTCAGTGAGTTCGAGCTCGCGACTAGCGCCGCCTTAAACGTTGTCCACGTTTAACCCTTGGGGGCTTATGCGACTTAAACATTGGTATGTTTGTTATGTAAGAAACTGCATGGAGTTTTTTGCCAGTACTTCTCGTATTGGAAGAGAAAAGAGTAGAAATAGTGTGAGTTCATTTTGTAAAAAAAGTGAATCATTAGGAATGTTGCTAAGTGGATGATTCAGATCCACTGATTTCCGTCTTTAAAAAATCGTATTTTAGATGAAATGCTGCCGATTTCTGCCTAATATATTCCCCGTACTTTTCATTTAGAATTAGGCTCCATATTAATTACCTAGTGTTTAGTTGTTTTATTGTCTTTCTGGTATATAAATACTAACAATAGTTTTGTAAGTTGTTTGTTTCTAACAATGTATTGCATTATGTGCCTAAGAGAGTGGTGAAGTATAAATATTGATGGATGGGCAGGAAAAGGAAAGCCAAATAAAAGATGGATGGATTGTCTAAGATATTATATGAAAGAAAAATGAGTAAATGATACTGTGACGTCCGATAGGGGAGAATGGAAGAAAAGAACGTGTTGCGCCGACCACAAGTAAAATGGTAGGGCAGGAAGATGATGATTGGTCTGAAATAAAAGTTTATATATTAGGTACATTAAAAAATAGCTCTATTCCACAAATATGTGTCTATTCTACGAACACGCCTTCTAAACATTTTTCCCCTGCAATTCCAATAAGTTTACGATAAACATTTTTTCTCTGAAAAAGGTACTTTATTCTCTTTGAACTTCGATTTGATTTCCCTCTAGGTAATTGTTTACGATTCAGTGGAAATATTTTAAACGAGTGTATATACTCGTATCATTGCTCACAATTCCAATTTGCTAGTTTAGCACTTAGCCTCCTCACATTATGTACAAAGTAATAATTTGTAGGTATATAACATAGTTCCGTGTCTGTAGGATACCTATGACCTTAATTTGCCATTTCTGATATATTTCCGCATAATCATGATCGTCTTTAATTTAAATCTGTTATTAAAATATCAATTAAAATTAATTTGTTATTGCTGTCCCTACAATATGCGATATTAATGTAGCAAGCACTATATTTACATAGTACACTCGCGAGCAAAAGTATTGAATCACTTACTCCGATTCCGCGCGATCTTGAGTAATTAAAAACAAGTTAAATATAATAAGAATGCCATTTTAAAGGTTTAGCTTCAACTTTAAATTGATACCAAATTCATTCAAATCACGCCATTATTTAAGAAGCTATTCTGGATCAATTCTAAGTAAGTGATTCCATACTTTTGCTCGCCAGTGTACATACTTACATAGAAAGCAAAATTTGCGTAAGTTTGAAAGCACATAACTTTGGAACGACTGAACACAAATGTATTATTCTTTTGTTGCGTTTTTTTATGACTTTAAACAAGAAAGTTTTCGGAAACTCCATCGCGCCGGTACCGTTAGTGGTGGAGGCACACTTGTTTTTATTTTCGCAATAATATTTACTTATAATTACTGGTATTATTTAAGCTTAATAAAACAACTTCCGCATAATGATATTGAAGCATAATTAAATTATAATTTGTTAAACATATTAGAATTTGGCAACATGACGACGGAGCCCCGCGGCGCAGGGCTCCTATTTCTGTATGAATTGGGTTTACAGGATCTTCTAAGTGTGATACCGGATCTTGTAGGTATATTACTCATCAAGTCTGGCAGCAAAACTATCCATAGATAAACCTTAGATGAACCTGTTAAAATCCTGTTTAAACAGGCAAGCGTCTTCGGGTCACGTACTACAACCTTTTAATGGTACAATTTCATTGTACATGTCTAAAGTGTACAAGATGCAATTTCTATTAAAACCAATAAGAAAAATAATCTAAATTAGAAAGTATCATACCACTGGCA
This sequence comes from Agrotis segetum, assembly GCA_036375495.1. NCBI lineage: Eukaryota > Metazoa > Arthropoda > Insecta > Lepidoptera > Noctuidae > Agrotis > Agrotis segetum. The sequence goes on from JAQSVV010000039.1 coordinate 9,359,982, forward strand.
AAACTAAATCTCTTTTTAGGTCCAAAAATGATAACATACAAAAAATCTATGGAGTTACGTTTTTTCTGGGTTCAAATCTAAAAATTATTTACTTATAGCCTTTCTAGGAGGTTAAATACTTAATGTAGTAATGATTTCAGTATAATTAATATGTAGATTAATTCATAAAATGTTACAAACATGCAATTTGTTTATTGTTTACCAGAAGTCATCATTGCAGCTGGATTATGGCGTTGTCTTGACAGTTCAATAGCCACAGATTATTACACGATATTTTGACGATATTTAATAGATTGTTCATAAATTTTTTGAGTCTATTTCGACCTTTTTACATTTGCTATTTTAAAATAAAACGAGCGATAAGAGCCCATTCTCACGAGCGCTTTTTTAGGGGCGTTAAAAAAGCGCCCGAAATAGAACAAATGCATTCCCATGTATGTGTTCAAACTTCATATGTCAGCGCTTTAAAAGCGCGGCACATTTTTTCGAAATGTATTTGATGTTATGACGGTAATCATAAGGAGGAAAGGACATAGATACCTACTACTAAGAAGGTTATAACAACAATAATTATTTTTTTATCGTGGTAAAATCATCAAATGTGTTCTCCCGCCCAATGTGGGACGGGAGGGACTGTCAGACTGTTATTGACAAAAATCCACGTATTTTTCCTTCAATATTCCTTTACGAATCAGGGTCACGGTTACTTGTTTAGACAGCCCCGTTAGACAGGCTTTGCCCCTTTATGGGAGCCCCGTCCGTCAGAGACAGGCTTTGAGGCGCGCGTGGAATACGACGCGCCTTCGACCCGGGCATGGTCCATGTTCGGTCCGCAAGTCACCCATTACTTGACGACCACATGCCTGTGCTTTTACGATGACCGGAAATCTATAAAAGCTAAAGGCTATCCTCTCCTTCACGCATCCCGCCTCCTTCTTCACTAATAGCATGACTGCTTCGCATAAGGAGGTGTCATAACGTTTTACATAGAATATTCAAATAATTATGATGAACATACGACCCAGTCTACTGTGTACATTCTTGAAATAACAAGTAATTATAAAACGATTATGATATCAGACCGAAAAATGTAAGTAATTACACTTTAATGTTGCTGTGACTAAGAAAGTTAACATCTGCCTGGCCTTTTTCGAACTATGCCCATTTTGAAAGGAACAAGTATTTCACATGAAGAACGAGTACTAATCTGTTTTCTTTAACTAAATTATTACCTACTCTGTAACACGATGTGACAATATCCCCTTACTGTTGGCCTGAATTTTGGGTCCTTGACAACACACGACAACTACGCCAATTATATAATAATTCTTACTAGTTACTTCTAGATCTTGTCAAAATTGTATAACAATTGAAACTTTGAATTTTTTAATTTATTTTTTTATTAAAGGAGCGAACTATCTTCACGGACGAACACAACGTGCCGTCGATATGGGCATGGTCCATGGTCGGACAACGAGTTGCCCTTTACTCGCTGCCCGCATGCCCGCGCCTACGGTGGCCGGAGATCGTCTTGCGACGTCCTTCGCCGTAGGTGTCCACCACTGCGGGTGGGGCGGAGGGAGGACGTTGTCCTGTCCCTCACGCGGCCCTCCTCCTTCGCGAGCATGACTGCTTCGCAGAAGGAGGCGACCGCTTCCCACTCCGTGTCGGCCCGCAGCATGGCCGCGACCAATGCCGGGCGCGAGAGGTCTCCCCCTATGGCCGTCGTGAAGGGACGAACTATCTAGTCCGGATTTATAATCAACCTAATATCAGGCAATTTGAACCATGAAACCTTGTTTCATCCGTTCAAGATAAGTTTTTCAGGTTGCAATGATTTGCGACACGCCACGCTGAGTTATGGCTCTTGCAGGCTTCACTCAAGCAAAACATTGTGTTTATATAAGTATAACTTATTTATTTTTAATGGTTTTTTATTGTGTCACTTGAATACTTTAGTGCTAGATTTTTGATTGATTTCAGTTTTTTTTTACGGTATTGAAGACAAAATATTTTTGTCTTGTGACAACTCAGAAGTCCCTGTAACTGGGCCTACTTGAAATTAATGATTTGATTTTGATAAACATAATTTAAGTATCAATTATCACACCTCAAGTTACAAAATAAAAACTCAAATTTTCTTCACAAAAAAATATCTGTCGTCAATTTTTTCAGTATTTTTGACTTTTGTGTGCACATGACCTACTCCAATTTGTCAAATTCCAGTGAAACACGCTTCTTCTTTTGTGATAAAGTTCAAAATAAGTGTACCTAAGTTATCCAGCGGGTTTTTTTGTTATAAAGTCCATCAACTTGATGACCCGAAAACTTATCTACTGCCTTGCTTTTTACACGACTTATTATTTTATTAAAAGTAGATTAAGTGATTCTATCAAGTTTCAATCCCGCAGTACAGTCATATTATCGCAGAGTTCTTGTATTTATAAAATTATTCGTATTTATTTTTTAATGTTTAAAAGTAAATAAAAGAAAAACTTGCCAGTTGTCAGTAATATCGTCTTCATCATCATTTAACAGAGGTTCCTGTTCCTCATTACTTTCAAAATCACTTTCAAATATCAAAAACGTCTTTTTCATACGCATATTTAAGTTTTCACTTAGAAATTGTCACATAGGAAAGGCATGTAGGTAGGTTACCCTTTGATATAATTTTTTTAACGAGTAACTAATTTATTATTAATAATAATCACATTAAAATTACACAATGAAATTTTGTTTGAAATGTAACAGGATAATTTAAGTCAAATAAAAGGGAAAGTTAACTAACAAACATCACTTGCTGTTATTTCAAAACTGATTATTTTTAACACCAGATAAAGAAATAATAATTAAAAACACCAAAACAAAAATAACCGAACACTTTTTCGAGCCACACTTGTTTTCACAAAAAATGAAAATACTTATCAATTTTTTTTTTCAGATTATTTACGAGTTTTACTTTTAACTGATGTTTATTTAATTTAATAATTCCGTGGACGTTTAACAACGTAATCAGTTAGTTAGGGACTGAGTCCACGAGTTTAGTTGTTGATAACGCAAGGCGACATGCCCGGGCGCACAGCGATTGGTCACTCATTATAGAAAATCATTTAAAAATGACCTTGCACTGATGAAATTATACTACAGTTAAACTTTCAGTAAAGTTTCAAGAAACCTTAGAGAACACGGAATGACGCAAACATAGGTAAATGAAAAAAAAAAGAGTTTCAAATTTTGATCTAAGTACCTACATTTTTGGATGTTATTACGATTAATAATTATGTTGACATGTTTTTTAATGATGGAACAATGTCTTTATATGGCTTTTAAGACTATAATTGAAGAAAAGTAAATGTACAGACATCAACGCATTAACCTAATCCTATCTGTCAACTGATTCCAATCGACAACGAACCTTAATTCTTTAATGTTATGGTTGAAGATCTAATAAAAAATATAGTAAGGTTGCCCTAAGTCGATTTGTTTACGTCTGTACAGTACCTACGTGCCTTCCACTTTGTTAAATGTATGTAGGAAATCAACTTTAGTTATTATTTTTAACAATCTATGCTTTAGTAACGTTGTGCTCTAATTTTTATTGCGTGATTGCAATAAACTACAGACCGACTCATTTTTCTGATGATTCTAATTAATATTGTGATACACTTGTTTTGTTAATTTGTTTAAATTTTTGAAATAGTTGATGTGTCTACAGAAAGGTAACACTTTTCTTCTGATATGTACACATGTTGTCATAACGTGGGATTCAGGAATTAAAAATGGGATTCATCGGGAATACCAAAAAATGGGATCCAAAAGTGGGATTCGACGGGAATAATTCAACTTTTTTTGGTTTGCAAAAAATGAAAAAAAATAATAATACAAAAAAAAAACATATAAAATAAAACGACTTCAAAAATGGATGGGCAGCCGATGGATGCAAGTGGCAAATTGTCGTTCGGCGTGGCGGTCTAATGGGGAGGCCTATGTTCAGCAGTGGAAGTCTTCCGGTTAATGATGATGATGATGACTTCAAAAAAACATCCGGTATGCTTTGTTTTTCTCTACATATTATCGTTAACGTAGTAACGAACACTTTTCTGGAAACCACATCAAAATCGGTTCAGCCAAACGCGAGTAAACTGCGGCCAAACATACAGGTCGAACTGAGAAGCTACTTTTTTTTTAAGTCGGTTGAAATGTCTCAAAGATCCTGACCTTAGTTATCTTCTTACTTATTTATGTAAATTCTGAAAGACACCTGTTCACCATCTGCTCGTTAGAAAAAAAGGTGATCATTACAAAAATACCACGGTTACGTTAAAAGTGAGTTTAATACGATAATAATATAAGCCCCGGGTGCGATGTCCCTGACCCCTTATCACCCCCATATCACTCACTTCTGGATGGTCATGTGATGGTAGATATCGAACTTTGTTTATTTATAGTGTAACGACCCCGAAACCTGTCAATGATTCCCGATGTCCTAGTTTTTTAGGGTTCCGTAGTCAACAAGGAACCCTTATAGTTTCGCCATGTCCTTCCGTCCGTCCGTCCGTCCGTCCGTCCGTCCGTCCGTCCGTCCGTCTGTCCGCAGTTTAGCTCAGAGACGCACAGTACTAGAGAGCTGTAATTTGGTGTAAATGTACGGATTTGTTGTGCCGAAAAAGTGGTAAAATAAAATCTCCTAAAATATTTTTTTTTAGGGTACCTCCAGTACTTACACGTAAAGTGAGGATTTTTTTTTTCTCGCGTACCCCTTTGTGTAGGGTATCATTAAATAGGCCTTTAAAAAATAATTATAGTTTCCATTAACAATTTTTTGATAAAAAAATTCGTTTGTGAAATATTAACCTTTAAAGTGCTAAATATTGCTCGATTCGAGTGTCCCCCCCCTCTACCAGCTAAACGGTTATGTTTGGGGGTGTGAAAAAATTCACAATAGTAGTATATATAACGAAGTTTAAAAGAAAATTATCATGACTAAGTAGGCTTTACAACTTTACGAGTAATAGTCGACCAACTTATAAAATGTACTTGATATCATATTTTCTTAAACAAAATGTATCGGAGACAACTGCAAATATAAGTTTGTCAACTTTATTTTTACATCAGCTTTTATAGGTATGTTTTTTGGGGATAGGTAGGTTTTTATCGTCAACTATTTTTAACTAAATTCAAAAAAAGGAGGAGGTTCTAAATTCGTCGTAATCTTTTTTCTTATGTATTTTCCCCGATTTCTCAAAGAGTCCTGGACCGATTTTGAAAATTCTTCTTTTTAAAATTAAATTCAGCGAATCAGTTTAGTTAATTCGCATAAGTATTTTGATGGGCAACTACGGAACCCTACACTGTGCGTGGCCCGACACGCACTTGGCCGGTTTTTTTTTAATGTTTGTTGGTATCTTTTTTTTTTTTTTCCTAGCCTGCTGTGTCCCACTCCTGGGCAAAGGCCTCCCTCCACTCCTTCCATCCTTCACTAAGTTTTTTTTTTTTTTTTTTGGGTGCACAGATTTCAGAAAAGTATTTAATAAGTGTTAGCACAAGGGAACAATAATTACTTATATATTTTTTTACAAGCTGTCCATATAGTCCACTATTGAAAGTTGTGGCCAAGAGAAATATCTGAAGGCTAAAGGATTTTTTTTTATTGTGTCAATAATCCATCAGTGGTGCTGGACACGCAGGGCATATTGGTAATCATCGAAAGATCGAAACCATAATGCATCTAATTTATAGAAGTTTCGAGACCGATTTTGATGAAAACTAAAACTGCATCATTGGATTTTGGCCAGAAATTGAACAGTCTGATTTTGAAAAAAGCAACATTATTTTTTATTGATACACTAGGTATTCGATATTGTCGCTAATACGGATCAACCTTCTAGTACTATCTATTGCTTATAGGCTTATTTTGTTGTACAAAATATTTGGAAACTCATTTAACTAAATTGCCGATAATGACCCATACACGCATGCTTGTAATAGCACGCGTTACGATGTTATACTAATTGTTATGGTGACATAATTAATTACATTCTTTGCTTATGAATTAGGAACACCTTGTACATCTACCTACATAAGTACTAATAAAGTAGTGATTATCGAGTTCATAATATCACGCCAGAAACGCTAGTTTCTAAAAAAAACATTTTTTTCGAAAATCAATCAATCAAAGTTTATTGTGGCTCATAGGTATGTACAGTAAAGTTCAGATTTGAACATTTTGATCAGCTATAACCTTGGGGTCTTCAAGTCAAGAGTGAACAGGTTACTTCTAGGCAAGCGTGCTTCACCGTCGACCACATCTTCGATTACCATCAGGCGAGAAAAAGCTATGCTATGTCCCGTGTACCGCCCGTAGACCGTAGGGCATACAATAATTACATCTGAACAAGCTACTAATTAAATTAACATTGTAACAAGTTATATATTTTTCTTTTAGCACAATAATAAAACATTAATGGAAATGTCAAATTTAAATTATTATAAACTGCTTATGTTTATGGTTAAAAAATTAAAACATACGAGTAACAAACTAAAACCGGTAAGATGTCAAATTATACACAATATCCGGTTGACCGAGCTTCGCTCGGTTTTTAAAATGTCTATATCTTGTGAACCGAGCTTTTCTCGAACCTGGGACCTTGATAAATCGATTCCTTGTGCCGAAAAACCCCTAATCTGTAACTTTCATGAAAATCCTTTGAGCCGTTTCCGAGATCCTGATTATATATAAATATACAAGAATTGCTCGTTTAAAGATATTAGATAAAATACAAAAAAAAAAACAACCACAAAAAAGGGTAAAATAACCTACAAAACTTTTCTTTCGGAAGTCGGTGGTTTTTTTATTAATTTCATTGTTTTTTGCCACCGACTTCCCAAAGAAAAGTTTTGTTTTTTTTTTAAGTTTTTATTTTACTCTTTTTAGTATAAATATTCAACCAAAATTCTTGTCAAATACATTATTCATTCATTCCTTCCCGATCTCAAAAACTACTGAACTCACTGCTGACTTGCTGATTGCTATACGTATATCTACGATTATCTATAATGTATAGATAATCGCAGTCACAGAAAACATAATTATTTGTATGATCTACAAGTATTTGTTCCGGGTCAATACCTACAGGATAAATTACTAGCACAGTATAGAAAGGATTATTAGACTGTGTTACTAGTGTGTAGAAATACTTTTCTCGACCTGGAATCAGAACCTAAGACTTCAAGTTAAGTGGTAGCAGTCCAATGGGAATAAAATCTTATAAGAAATCCATTTCTCTGGACAAAAATGATATATTATATAAATCCAGGATGGTGACTCCCAATGCATTTCAGACTATAACAATGAATAGAGAATCTACAGCAGCGGTTACCCACTGACACGATTTGATACCGACTGCACAGATAACAGTCACATGATGTAATAATTAACTGACGTTTGTGAAAGTACTAGTATTATCAATTATTAATAATTATGTAGTAATAATTCACAACTCATGTCAATACTTTACCTACCTATTCCTATTATGCACGGTTACACATCATTCGCAACAACTAATAATCCAATAAAAAACGATGGCGTCGTGGTATATATTAGAGAAGCCTTGCGATCAGTTACAGTGGAACCCCCAATTCAGGATGCTAACTGCATTATTTGTAATATAGGCACTACGGCGGTAGTTTCGATCTATCGCTCTCCATCTTACCCAAGTCCTGATAACTTTTATAACAGTCTGCAAAGCGTAATATCGTCTCTTCAATCTCGTAGTAACATTGTTTTGATAGGTGACTTAAATATTGACATCAAGTCGAGATCCAGTGACCGGCTCGCAAGCGACTACTTAACTTTTACTGCTACTCTTGGTTTACTGCCAGCTCACCTATTTCCGACCAGAGTAAACAATTGTCTAGACCATATAATGTTATAGCCCAGGAGCCACCAATCCTGAAAGCTCCGTGATCACGGATTCTAATATTTTTAATAAAAAATATAAGTTAACGTTTAGACGAACAAGATTTGCTTGGTCGGCGTGGATTTGATTGGCCGGAAATATTTTAATTAATTTTTTTCATTATTAAATTTCCATAATTTTTTTCCGTCATCACGGATTTTGATTAATCTTATATAGAATTGTGTGAAATATTCTGTTCAACAAGAAAAAATCCGGCCGACCAATGATTTTTAGCCGGAAAGGTCACGCATACCTATTTGAATGGTGTGATAAGGGGTAAAATTTATCCATTATCACGGAATCCTTTTTTTTTTTTTTAATTCACGCGTTTTAATGTCACATTTATGATTATCTTGGTATGCGTGCTTACAAACTGCCGAAAGTATCGCGCATACCAAATTTTAACTCTCCGCTTTTTAACGGTTTCTATATTTCTGTAAAGAGTGAGTGAGACAGATTTTTGGTTCAAGTTGAAACCTTGCATGAGTTCGTCTCTTTCTATTCCCTACGAATTTAACATTTACCTGCCTCAAAGATACACAATACCGTTAGGCCGGCTCCACACATTGGCCCCAACGCTCGTACCAACGGAGACGGCGCTATACCAGAAAGCAAGACGCAAATAATTCTATCTCGTTTCTTAGTATAGCGCCGTCTCCTTCTATTCGGCCAACAGGGCCAATGTGTGGATCCGGCGTAAAGTGAGGTTGTTTTATGACAGGGCTGCATAGTGTTAACTCTCTTACTCCGATTTCTTTGAAGTCCATAAGACGGCTCCAAGAGTAAGTGAGATAAGAGTAAGATCGGATTTATGTTGAAGTTCCATAGGTCTTTCTCTCTTACTCCGAAAAGGTCACAGCATACCTACGATGTCCTACAGCATTTTGGGGGTTCAGATCATTCCGACATTTTAGTCTGCTGTTTTCCTAGCTGTCAAAAGTATCGTTATTTTGTATAGCTTACTACGCATCAGCATTCTAAATATATTTATTAATTTAACAAAATTCACTGTTGAATATTTAAAAAAAAAACATTTTATTTGGATTTAAAATTATCAAACCGTCTAATATTTGTACATCTTTTGATATTTTAAACAGATATTGATTTTTTGGTGATGTTGTGTCGGTTTTAGTGATATAGTGACGATTGATTCAGTGTACTGTTGCGTTAGAGAAGAACATTTAGATCAAATCTCAGCGTTTCATCATAACAATTTCAATATGAAGTGTTTTATTTGTAATACATCAACTAAAGAGAAAATTACTCCGTTTTCCGGAAGGGAAGACGCTAGATGCTGTAGGACATCGTAGGTATGCTGTGACCTTTTCGGAGTAAGAGAGAAAGACCTATGGAACTTCAACATAAATCCGATCTTACTCTTATCTCACTTACTCTTGGAGCCGTCTTATGGACTTCAAAGAAATCGGAGTAAGAGAGTTAACACTATGCAGCCCTGACATAAAACAACCTCACTTTACGCCGGATCCACACATTGGCCCTGTTGGCCGAATAGTAGGAGACGGCGCTATACTAAGAAACGAGATAGAATTATTTGCATCTTGCTTTCTGGTATAGCGCCGTCTCCGTTGGTACGAGCGTTGGGGCCAATGTGTGGAGCCGGCCTAACGGTATTGTGTATCTTTGAGGCAGGTAAATGTTAAATTCGTAGGGAATAGAAAGAGACGAACTCATGCAAGGTTTCAACTTGAACCAAAAATCTGTCTCACTCACTCTTTACAGAAATATAGAAACCGTTAAAAAGCGGAGAGTTAAAATTTGGTATGCGCGATACTTTCGGCAGTTTGTAAGCACGCATACCAAGATAATCATAAATGTGACATTAAAACGCGTGAATTAAAAAAAAAAAAAAGGATTCCGTGATAATGGATAAATTTTACCCCTTATCACACCATTCAAATAGGTATGCGTGACCTTTCCGGCTAAAAATCATTGGTCGGCCGGATTTTTTCTTGTTGAACAGAATATTTCACACAATTCTATATAAGATTAATCAAAATCCGTGATGACGGAAAAAAATTATGGAAATTTAATAATGAAAAAAATTAATTAAAATATTTCCGGCCAATCAAATCCACGCCGACCAAGCAAATCTTGTTCGTCTAAACGTTAACTTATATTTTTTATTAAAAATATTAGAATCCGTGATCACGGAGCTTTCAGGATTGGTGGCTCCTCGCCTATTAAAAACTAATAAGATCTCTACTGTACAAGTCCTAGACTCTCACGTTACAGACCACTTACCTGTTTGCCTGTTTCTGAATCTCAGTTCTAGAGAAAGACGCAGTGAGCATATGACTTCTAATCTGTATGATTATAAAGCTATTCGTGAGGAGCTTAACTGCTCAGATTTTAGTGACATCCTTAGTGAAATGGACCCTGACCAAGCGGCTTATCACTTAATAAATAAAATTCAAAGAGTGATCTCTCAACATACTCGGGTAATGCGTATACGAAAAAAACACAGAGTTTTAAAACCATGGATGACTGCTGGTTTGATCCGATGTATACGAAACCGCGACAGAATGCATTATAAAGTTAGAAAAAATCCGGACGACTTAATTCTTAAAATAACTTACACGCGGTACAGAAATTTTTATAACGCTCTAATAAAAAAATTAAAACGGTCATTTGAAAGACAAGAGCTACAAAAAGCTAAAAAATAACCCTAAAGCTACGTGGAAAGCTATTAAAACCATAACAAGCACTAGTTTTCAAGCACGTTCACCTCGTGAACTTTTAGAAGTCTCTATTGACGAAAAAGCATCGGTTAACCAAGTGAATAAATTCTTTGTTAATATTGGTAAAGATCTGGCGTCTAAAATAACCGCCAACAACTCAGTCCCAAAACCCCCATCTAGCCAAGTATGTAGTTCCCTTGTTATCCTTCCGGTGGATGAAGAGCAAGTAATGAGAATCATCAGTGGCTTACGTAATGATTGCGCCACTGGTTGGGACAAAATTCCAGTCAAGGTTCTCAAGAATTCCTGTGACGCATTGACCCCCGCAATTACTCATATCTGCAATTTATCAATAAACACTGGAACGTTCCCAGAGGCTTTTAAGAGGGCTGTAGTTCACCCCATTTATAAGAGTGGAGGCAGAGATAACGTCACAAATTACCGTCCAATATCAGTTTTGAGCTCACTGTCAAAAATTCTAGAAAGAATTATCAATAATAGCCTAACGAGTTTCCTATCAAAACACAAACTTATAGCTCAAAACCAGTACGGATTTCGATCGGGAATATCCACAGAGGACGCCGTCATTGCCTTAACCAACAGTCTGGTAAGCAAGTTGGATAGCAATTTACACTGCTATGGTATCTTCCTGGATTTAACAAAAGCATTCGATACTGTGTCTTTCCCCCGACTTATATCAAAGATAGAAGGCTTAGGAGTACGAGGACTCACCTTAAAATTATTCCAGAACTATCTAAGTCATAGAAGCCAAAGTGTCCGTATTGAGTCGCATACATGTGAATATGAGGAGCTTACTTTTGGTATCCCACAAGGAAGTATTTTGGGTCCCACACTGTTCCAGATCTATATTAATGACCTGTGTAAGCAATCCTTCACTAATTGCGAAATTTTTTCATATGCAGACGATACAGCGCTTCTTGTGTACGACAAAAGCTGGGAGCGGGCTAGATGTAGGTCGGAGAACGCGATGCGGTTGACCAAGGAGTGGTTGGCTACAAACTTACTAACACTCAACCTTGACAAGACAAAAGTACTTAGATTCTACCGTCCTCAGACACCCGTACCGCCTCTCCTATCTACTATAATTAAAGTCCACACTTGTCGTAACCATCACTCAACACTGTGTAACTGTCTCACGCTTAGCGTTGTGCCCAACATTAAGTATCTGGGAGTGATTATAGATGAAAAACTAGACTGGTGCGCGCAGATTGATGCGCTCTGTACGAGAATCAGGAAACTAATTTACATTTTTAAAGAACTTAGACATTCTGCCGACACCGAGACCCTGACCCTTGTGACCTTAGCTTATGTCAATCAATTATTACGTACTATCTCCCGGTGTGGGGTGGAACATACAAAACCGCAATGCTCAATGCTGAACGCGCTCAAAGAGCAGTTCTTAAGGTGATGTTATTTAAACCCAGGGACTTCCCAACGGATCAACTCTATTCGGATGCGCAAATCCTTACAGTCAGACAACTATACATCCTCCGCTCTATTCTGCGAAGACATTCTACTCTTCCTTTAGACAAAAATATGGCTCAAAGGCGCAAAGGTTTTCCTGTCTGCAAAACTATCCCTTGTAGATATGCGTTCGCAAGTCGCCAATTTATGGCACAGAGTTCACGCATCTATAACAAAATAAATAAAGCTATTGCAATATACCGACTCTCAATCCATGAAATCAAAAAGAATCTTCAAAAATGGCTAATGCCATTGTCTTATGAAGAAACCGAAAACATATTGCGTATTGAAAATTAAACGTACACAATATTCCTGATTTTATATTATTCACACACACTACATACACACACATACTTACAAACCCTCCCCTGCTTACATACACTCACCTACTTAAATTATATACACATACCCTATTATAGATACATTTCATCACATACCTCACTCAAAGTTAACTTCCAGATACCATAAACTCAATTTTGCAGCTGACTACATAAAATGTAACTGAAATGTCACGGTTGTATCTTTACAAGTGGTTTTGAAAAATCTTCGACCCCTAAGATACAGGTCTGCGTACCTAGTTTAGGGGCCGAAAATCTGACAATAATTATTGACATAATTGTACAACCTACTTTTTCTCTGCTTGCTATGTTTACTGTGTCTTTCTGTACAAAATAAATTTATTATTATCTCTTTATTTAATTTTACACATATTAATTGCATTTTTAAATATTTTTATAAAAAAGAAACAAAAAAACATTTAAAAATATAAAAAATAGCAGTCCACCAGCGCCAGGAACAGGGTCCGGGCTGCCGGTGGTCAGGGCTCTTGAGAGAGGAACCTCCTAACAATACGCGCCGTGTCCAGAAGTACTGCCTTCTGAATCAAGCGCTTGATCCAGCCACCCAGCGAGAGCCTCGTCAGGTGTTGGTCGAGGCTCTTGGCAATTAAGCCATTGGCAGATACGACTATCGGCACAATAACTGCCGTATTCACGTCCCACATGTCAACAACCTCGCGAGCCAGATCAAGATACTTGCATTGTTTATCCTTTTCTGCCTTCACGAGGTTCTCGTCATGCGGGACCGTTATATCAACAATTATTGCGCGACGCTCCGATCGATCTATCACCACAATGTCAGGCTTATTGGCAACAATAGTCCTATCAGTGATGATAGGTCGATCCCAATACAACGAGATATTGCCATTTTATTATTATTATTATCCTCTTTATTTATTTGTACACTTATTAATTAAATTTTTAAATATTTTTATAAAAAACAAACTAAAAACATTTAAAAATATAAAAAATAGCAGTCCACCAGCATCGGGAACAGGGTCCGGGCTGCCGGTGGTCAGGGCTCTTGAGAGAGGAACCTCCTAACAATACGCGCCGTGTCCAGAAGTACTGCCTTCTGAATCAAGCGCTTGATCCAGCCACCCAGCGAGAGCCTCCTCAGGTGTTGGTCGAGGCTCTTGGCAATTAAGCCATTGGCAGATACGACTATCGGCACAATAACTGCCGTATTCACGTCCCACATGTCAACAACCTCGCGAGCCAGATCAAGGTACTTGCATTGTTTATCCTTTTCTGCCTTCACGAGGTTCTCGTCATGCGGGACCGTTATATCAACAATTATTGCGCGACGCTCCGATCGATCTATCACCACAATGTCAGGCTTATTGGCAACAATAGTCCTATCAGTGATGATAGGTCGATCCCAATACAACGAGATATTGCCATTTTATTATTATTCCCTTTATTTATTTTTACACTTAATAATTAAATTTTTAAATATTTTTATAAAAAACAAACTAAAAACATTTAAAAATATAAAAAAATATTATTATTATTCTCTTTATTTATTTTTAGTTGTTTAGTTAGTTAATTATTATTATTATTTATTTTTACACTTATTAATTAAATTTTTAAATATTTTTATAAAAAACAAACTAAAAACATTTAAAAATATAAAAAATAGCAGTCCACCAGCGTCGGGAACAGGGTCCGGGCTGCCGGTGGTCAGGGCTCTTGAGAGAGGAACCTCCTAACAATACGCGCCGTGTCCAAGAGTACTGCCTTATTATTATTATTATTACTTATATGAGATCTTTCACGTGATGTGATTAATAGTTTTTGTACCTTGTTCCTAAGGGTGAGGCTACGATGGCAGCGATTTGCGATCTACGACACAAGAGCGATTAAAAACATCATCAAAATGCTACTCCGTTGCATACCAAATCACTGCTTAATATAGCCTCAGCCTATAAGCGAAAATACGTCTATTCGGCAATAGGCGCGTTCACACAGAGCAAGCAGCCTCGCGAGGCAGTTTCCTCGCGCGCCAAATGCCTCGCGAGGCGTCTATTCACGGCCAATGGCGCGTTCACACGCGAGCAAGCAGCCTCGCGAGGCAGTTTCCTCGCGCGCCAAATGCCTTGCGAGGCTATGCTCACTCTGTGTGGACGCACCTGATGACGTGAATATACGTATAGTACACATGTTACACAATGCGATACAATCAAAGTAATTTGTCTCGTTATACTATACGCATAATGTAGCCAGAATCCACATGCATATTTAGAAGTACTATATAGAACTGGCTGAGCATGTGAGAACTTTGTAGATATTAAATTCGCTTCATTTTCGCTAATATTTTACGTTGAACTGACACTGACACCGATACAGCCCGTGATTTCAGTAATGTTGCTACAATCGCATAAATAAATCAAAGATCGCTCATAAGATTTATTAATAATTTAAATCTATTTATGTAATAAATAAATTAAAGATATTTTGATGTATGGTGTAGCCATATAAGTGAGCATTCATTTATTTGTTTTAATCGCTCATGTATCGCAGTTCGCGTCGCAGCCTAATAATGTATCCTTAGCCTAAGGGTATAAGTGAGTACAGAAGCGTTGGCACGAGTTTGTGACGTATATCAACATAGTAATTGTACCGATATTTCATCGTAAATACAAATAATTCTTTAGCAAGTTTTGGCCAAAGGCCATTCAGTAGTTATTCTTCACCATCATCATCGTCATATCAGCCATTGGATGTCCACTACTAAACAGAGGCCTTACCACTAATTAAGTAGTACCTATGTACAGACGCCAGCGCGCCGTCAAACCTATCTCAAAATAAAGTTTTCCCAATCATGAAAAACCTTTTTCTGTAAAACAGTAATGCGCCTGTAGAGAGTATGAGAGCAATATTATATAACATAGTTATAACTTGACGCCTGATTTCTGTGGCCTGATTAAATTATTAGAGCAAAGAGCGGAACGTTGGTTTAAGATTTCATCAGGCGCTAAGATGTCTGCGTCTTGTTATTTTGTGTGTTGCAATAGATATTTTTATCAGGCGTTAAAAATTCCTCGGGCATGCGGGCGGCGAGTAATGGGCCACACGCTGTCCATCCATGCCCGGCTCGACGGCGCATTGTGTTCCACGCGCGCCTCAAAGAGTGTCTAATGAACGGTGTAATGACGGGACCTCCCTTTACAGGTCCAAAGCCTGCTGGGGTAGCCGAAGTCACGAATAAACGTGACCACGGCACGTAAAGGGCTATTGAAGGACACCGTGGATTCTAGTCAGTACGAGTTTAACAGTCCCTCCTGCCCTACCCTGGGAGGACTTATTTGATGATTATACCAAGAAAAAAAAAGGCAACACAAATTCCTGATGGAATTCAATTAATAAAATCTTTGATTCCAGTGCCTTAGCTGCTTACATTGAAAAAAAAAAGGTAGTAGGTTTTAGAACAGGGGCGAATTGAATAAGGACATGTCCTATTTCCATTATAATAAAATTATGGTCATAAAATAATATTTGTCATTATAGATACATGCTTCATTCATTGAACAGCTGCACATAACAGGTACTTGTCCGATAAGTATGTAAAATACGAGCTGATCCTTTGAGCTATCAATACAATATCAAAGACAAACTACTCATTGATAACAAACATTATATTGATTATTTTATCTTTACGGCGTACTTCTGAGCTGTGCCTATAGCTACTGATACTGTGGTTGAAAAATCGTTAGCAAAATACACAGAAGCGATGAAAGATTCGGATACGATGCGGATGTGCATCGGATTTGTTGTAGCTTAAAAGCGAGGTGGCGCGAATTTTCAAGTGATAAATCCGCGCCGCATCCTTTCTGTGTAATTTACGACGCATCACTTTCATCTATTTTGATTAAAAATAATCCTAAGCAATTATGAGGATCGTCTACCAAGCCACATATTACATATAACTCACTCCATACAAAATGTTCAATACCTACCGCTATAATAGCCTACACTTTCAAGTCGATGGACACTGCGAACGAAAATGTACCTAATCTTACAAACGTAAAGTCGAGTTTTGCTTTGTAGATGCGCGCCGCGCATGGATATTGTGAATTGCCAGGGCTACCTCTGTCGACATAGATCTTAGTAGGGATTTTTAGTATAGGTACTTTATATAAAAAACACGTTTTTTTAATGTTTCAGAATGTGTTATTGATTTAACAAATATATTTAGGTTACAAAATTTTATACACTCGGCTTTCGTTAGTTCAAACCTGCGATAATTCGAACCACTCCATAATTCAAAGTTATCATAGTTCAAACTATTTATATCAATACAATTTTATGCACTTGTAATAAAATTTAAACGAAAAACATCGCTACTACGCGTACGTAACAAAACAAAGCTTCGCGGGCGACGCGGACGGCGGCGGCACTGGCGACACGGCGCAAACACAAGGTTACAGAGAGAAAAAGACAGAAAGAATATAATTTATAATTAGGTATTGTTTTGTAAGTACATTTCGAGACAAGTTGAAACTTGTATGATCGTGTAGTACGACAAACCTACAACTATTTAATAAACAACAACAGTATTTAATAATTGTAAGTAAGTACTTACCTAAAATTTTTCATAACAAATAAAAAAAATACTTACATTTCTGTATCACGAGTAAAACAGAAAAAAGATAAGTTTTATCTCTTCTCTTGCTGGATCTACATCCATCCACTGCACATAATATACCAGTTGTAACCATATCGATTTCAAAACTATCGTCAAATCGACCGAATATGAGCAAGTGCGCGATGCGCGGTTGTTGACATCCCTCTGCGCTATGGGTAGCGGCTACCCGGCGCCCGGTAGGTGGTTAGCGCGCGTAAGTACATGGAGTGTTACATCTGGTAATCTGTGACCAAGCGCTCGTCCATACTAAAAGAGAAAACGTTTTCCTACCCCTGAATGTTATCCTATCTCAATGATTTTTTAGAATGCTTCCTACGCAGTAAAAAACTAGGTTTATAGGTTTTCTATTTTTCAAAATTTATGATAGTTTGAAAGTTACAGGCGCCAAAGTGTTACTTTTGTACATACTAAAGTATGTACGAGCGCTCGTTAGACGATCCTCTTAATTCAGAATTTTAGATCAAAATTGGCTGCTATAGTTTAAAACTGTTTTAATACATTTCAAATTCGTTTAATTTCAGTATTTGTCCGAAATGACCGGCTTCCGCCAAAATATTTTTCGACGCTGATTTTTTCTAAGCTTTGCGAAAGGGCTATTGAAGGACAACGTGGATTTTTGATTATACCACAATTAAAAAAACGGGCTAGTTAAACGTTTTTCAACCCGCACTGGGCTCGCATGGTGGATTAAGGCCCTCTCCCTCTCACAGAGAGGAGGCTTGTGTCCCAGTAGTGGGAACATTATAGGCTGATGTTATGATGTTAGTTAATGCTTAGTGCAAAAAGATACTTAAACATACCTAGCAATAACTCGTTTCATAAATCATTATTTGTTGAAACTTCAATCACTACGAGATGTCAGTAGGTATGGGAAAATTCTGACGAGATGAATAGGTACTCGTATGATGACGTTAATAAATAAGAAAACATCTGCTGGGTGCTTGTTGGTTTCAATGAATTCATTGTGTCCGTTTCGACCATGAGGAACGACGAATCCTTGGGATATCATTTCTAATAGAAAAGGTGGAAATTTCTCAGTAAATAATAATCCGTGGTCACCCTAATCGACATATTCAAGACGCATTGAAGATTTTCTTCAACAGCTCCTCAAATATAAACCTAGGATTTTTTGTTGTATTTTTACTAGTTTTGACAAATTCAAATCTGTGTTTTACAAAAAAACTTCAGACCTCTGCGATATTTTTTCAGCGAGATATTGGCGAAAAACTAAATTTTCAACGTTTCGATGGCGCGGCCATGGCGTTTTAGTCTTACAGCTCCTCAAATATAAACCTAGGATTTTTTGTTGTATTTTTACTAGTTTTGACAAATTAAAATCTGTGTTTTACAAAAAAATTCAGACGTCTGACTTTCTTTTTCAGTGAGATATCGGCGATAACGTTTTTGTCACCGTTTCAATGGCGCGGCCATGATTGGTGATGGTGATGGTGATGGTTTTATCCTTACAACTCCTAAAATACAAACACAGGATTTTTTTCTATATTTTTACATTTGGTTTACAAATTCAATCTACTATTTCCCAAAATTTCAGGTCTCTGCGACTCTTAGTTTTAAAGAACTCCATGGCCGCGCGGTTCGGAAAGTTTCGATGGCGCGGCCACGTTCAAACCCTTATAACTTTTTAACCATTGCTTTGACAAATTTATGGTTTTTGGGAATCAACTTTTACATTTTTTTACAAAAACTTGGGATGGTTTTATTTAAAAAAAACGTCATGGCCGCGCGGTCGAATCGGATACGAATTCATTTGGTCATTAGCGACACTGCAAATTGCTAAGATGTTT
Organism: Agrotis segetum; assembly: GCA_036375495.1. NCBI lineage: Eukaryota > Metazoa > Arthropoda > Insecta > Lepidoptera > Noctuidae > Agrotis > Agrotis segetum. Next base: position 9,378,915 of record JAQSVV010000039.1, read on the forward strand.
TTAAACGCATCCATGCACGGGTAATGTTTTTCGTATCTTGTGTGTATCTTTGCATGTTATATTCTTAATTTTCTTAATTACCTAAGCTCTTATCTTCAAACCAATAAACAGATTTTGACAATTAAAGTATTGTTTGTTAAAACTGTAATTCGTCTGCAAAGTCGCATAATAAATTTCCCTAGTTATGTTTTTGGATAAGTATAAACGAAATGGCGGACTTTTTGGTCCGAAATAGTAAAATATTAGAGTAAAACGTTATTAACAATAGCTAAACTAATCGATGATAATGATTTTTACAAAAGTTTATTTCAAAAATATAACTTATAACAGTACCCTTCCATTTATTCTATTAATCAAAAAAACCCGATGGCCTATTGGTTAAAAATGTTTAAGATTTTACTGTCAGTTTAACCACAGATCGAAAAGCTCGCCCAGGCTATTAAAATATTTCTTATTTTATAAAAACTTACCATCCATTAGGGTCCAGTTTCTCCTTCTCCCAATCGGCAGCTTTATCACCGTTCCTCATGATTTTATAAATAATTTATATTTTATCACTAATCGTCCACTACATCGTCACATGTAACACTTAAATTATATTTACTTTTCAAGTAAATAATGCTCATAAAACTATCACTTTGGTCATCTACAATTAATTTTTGTAATAATAAAATAACTCTGTTGGTTTGTGTCAGATTTCATTGATTAATTATTTTTACTATTTAATTTTAAATAAGTTGCCGTTGTTGACAAAATCGAATGTTTTTTTGTTTTTTTTTTCTTTATAAACAAAAGTTCATAGATCATACGAGACGTAAAACCAAAAATAGTTAAGATTTTTATTTTAATAATAACCTACTATTTATTTAGGTAATATTAGTAAACATGATTGAATTGTTTGAAGTCAGTAAAGGCAATGTCAGACGTTTCAAATTTCAACTGAATTGATTAATTTTGATTAAAATGCGCAGAAATGACAGGTGAAATTATAATGATTGGTCCCATATTTTTTTACAACACGGATTATACAGTACTGTGTTGTTTATTTTTATTTCCAAATGAGCAAAAACAGGCCCTGTTGTGAATTAAGGCGCAAGATGAAGTGGCCGAGTTTCGAAAATTCGAGGTTTTTAAAGCCGCGATAAGGTAAATATTTTCTCATCGTCATCATCAAGTTATTTCACACTATGTATATGGCTTTACTCTTGTCAGTCCGTTTCTTTGTATTTTTCGTCATCAAATTCCAGTACATTTTCGTGTTAAATGATGTTATTAACATACACCTATATTAGCAATTTGTCAGTCTTTATAAGTACCTAACTTGTTTACGGATCTCCAAACCATAAGAACTAGGTTTTACCTAGGCCAGAGGTAAAGTATTGCCAACAATTGCCATAAAACGTGGCAATGCTGCCAGTGGGAGTTTTTTGACGCCAATTTTTAGCTAATTGTTTGTTTAGCCGCTTTTCTTTGTTCATAGTGTATAGTTATTATTAATATGATACCGATATGCGTCACGTCCCACTTCTATGTCCTAGAATTTTCTTTTTATTACAAAATCTTTATTTATTTCATGTACGTAGTTCAACAAAAATTATGGAAACAAAAGCAATGATTCAGAAAGTTGCAAGTAGTTCATTGTGACTCAATGTATAGTTTTCCGCTATTTTATTATTTTATTTATTTATTTTCGTCTGGTTTATTTATGTTATTTTAATATGAATGATATTATACTCCTTTGAAACACTGTATCATAATAATACAGCACATTTAACACCGCACTTTACCAACCATGTAATATTTCCACAATAACTACCTACATTGAATACAAGCAGCTGTGAAATCTCACTGTTCTCATAAAATGAAAATGTTAATTTATTCCTTATGTCAAGAAAATTGAAATAATCTTAGTAACAAAACAAGTTAATTTAATTTTAAACACTGCACTTCGCGTGACGAACCGTCTTATAACAGTGCTGTAGCGTCACTAATTTCTTTGTTGAGTTGTACTGACTGGATAAAAGGTAGGTAATGGCACTAGATTACAGTACTTACTATCTTAAGAATATACTTGTGAAATACAAACAGATAAAAAGAATAAGATAAGCTATACAAGTGCATGTTTCAAAACAATAGAAGACGCCATGGTAAACATTTAAAGTCGTTTGTAAATATTACACAGTATTTTTTTTCTCATAGTTAAATCACGTGTGTTTTAATACATATAATAAATTAATTTAACTTATTCAACGTTTAATTAATTTGTTAAAAAATATAATGAGTCTGCAAGATTAAACTTTGTGCAATGATTTAGATTTGTAACCGGAATAATACAAGATCTCACACGGCTTTCAAAATCTAATTAGGATTATGAAACATCTCGCCTTTATCTCTATAAGTAAGGCAGAGGTGTACTACATATTATTACACCTACAATAATTATTATATTTATGGGCCTTTTATGGGACATTATACTTATATAGGGGCTTGAGGCCAGCCTATGTGCCAACCACAGCACCATAAGCCCCCACCTCTTGAACAGCTGTCATGCTCGTGGTCACAATTTATACCAACAAAGCAATTTTTGTAATAATAGGTAAGTTTTGTTTTTATATATTTTAATTAAGTAGGTAACGCAAAACTAGGGAACTGTAAAATTGTTAAAATTAGTACCTTACTAGAATTGTCTATTCAAACTGGACTTAATTTTAGCTTATTTAGGGCTGATTTTTCAATAGTCAGATAATTTTTAGCTGAGGAATAAAAATGGCGGTTTGACAGCGTATCTCTAGAAAATATGTCAAACAGCCATTTTTGTCTGACTATTGAAAAATCAGACCTTAGAGTTCAAAATAATTTGCGAAGCTTTATTTTGTTCATTCTTTTTTTTTCTGAATATAAAATATGACGACATCATAATTATATGGTGAGCATTTTGCAATTCTTATTCAAGTTCACGGTCCTTTAGTTTTTATTTGACAGCTGGTTCTAAAGCTTCTTCACTGATTAAACTATTGCCCAAGTAACACTAGTAACCCTACTATTTACGTGTTGTTAATATAGATTATATAATAATATTCAGATAAATCCATACAGAGAAACGAACAAATACGTACCTTCCAGAACAAGAGACTATACTTTGAAGTTTATCCATAGAAAATCACTGATTTACCATGTGAGCAAACTAGTATCTCTTAAGGAAGTGACAGAAATGGCATAATTTTCTTACCTACGTGAATAATGTGCAAAAGTTGATAAATATTATAAGGACCGGGTTAAGAGGAATTTATAACAATAGATAGTACTTGATTTTCATAAACGAGTTTAGGAATTCATGGTAAGTAAACTTTCCCATCATGATAATCGTTTATATTCTCTAAAAGGTGCAGAGGTAAGGTAAAGGGAGGTTATTTAGTGAGACACGCAACTCAGTGATAGTCTTAAAAGTCTCTCAAAACGTTACCTATGCATGCAGTAATGCATGCACGCATTGATTTGTCTGTATCACAAAATAACTTCCCTTTACCGTATACCTCTACAGCACACTTAACTTTTATTGAAGAATATAAAATGGAAGACAGTAAAATATTCTTAAAATATCTAGGTCTCTCTCCCATCTGACTTTTTCTAACAATGTTGGGTTCGGCTTCCAGTCAACCCATATGCATCTGAATATCAGTACTTCACATGGAGCGACTAACCATTTGACCTCCATAACCCATGTTTATTACTTACCAGTATACGAGTATTATAGAACCGCTAAAAAACCTAGGATTTTAAAGAAGGTTCATTGCACAAAGTTTAGAAAACATGTATTTTTTTTACCACTTTTAGACTATTTTGTAGAAATGTAAATGTTATGTATTATATTGATGATTCAGACGTACTAAGGTACATAACATGATGCGATTCCATTGTTCTTGTTATTTATAGTCACATACAGGTTGGTTTACCAAATGGGACGTTTTATTTACAAATCCAAAGCTGTCTCAAGTTACGACGTTGTTATTTTAACAATGCAGTGTGTCTTAATGATAGTCTCGGAAACGATGTAATCCAATAGGTATCATTTTCATTTGGTAGTTTTATACTTATATTTGATACATAATTATTTTGCAATGACCATAACCTACCATATAAAGGTGCGCCTTAATAATAATAAAAAAAAACACTTTTCACCGCAATTAGTTGATTCAAGTAACTCTTAATTTATTGTTTAAATTACCTACTAGAACACTGTTTTTGTACTCATTATAACAGTTACAATTAGTTACGCGACATAAAAAAAAAAACAATTAGGTTATATTGTCAAAAAATAATGCGCGCGAAAATCGAATAACTTTTTGGCGGCACAGTCGTTCGTGGTGCGTCAACGTAAATCAATAGCTGATCGATTACTGGCCAGTGTGCACGGCGAAGGTCATTCTTTCAGACTCATATTCATAGATAATACCTCTATTTGATATTGATAAGCGGTTGGTATAATAATTGTAATAGATACTCGTTTCGTTAGTTGTTATTTTCTTGATCCTGAAGGGTAAAACGGTACCCTATATTACTAAGACTCCGTTGTCCGTCTGTCTGTCTGTTATCAAGCTGTAATATCATGAACCAAGTTAGATAGTTGAGATTTTCTCAGATGATGTTTGGTGAAAATGTCGACTGTATTTTAGTCTTCATTGTAGTTTAGTCAGGATTTTAGTCAGTACGAGTCTGACAGTCGTTCCCGTTCCACATTGGGTGGGAGGACTCGTTTGATGATTTTACCACGATGAAAAAGATGATGTTTGGTATTTGGTTGAAAGCGCTAATCCCAGGAACGGCCGACTTGAATTTAAAAAATATTTAGAATAAGTAACATCACGCTACGACAAAGGAAGCCTACCGGTAGGGGTGAAATTGCTGGGAACAGCTTGTTATACACAAATAAGTATTATTTATGTATGCACGAATAATTTTGTCAATTTTGTCCAAGAGTTGTGGTTGTTTAAAAAGAGGGGATGAACGAAGAAAATACATGAAATTTGGACCAAAACAACAATATCTTAAAAGCGTGAAAGCCGAATGTAAACTAATTTGGGAGAGTCTTTCCGAAATATCATTAAAATGTTTAATTTTGTTGTCAATGAATGATGGGAAACTTTCTGCCAAAATAGGGGAACCAAGGAGGTGCAGGGAACTTTTATCTAAAATGGTGATGTTTGGAGCTATTTCATTAAAGGAGGTGTTAATTTGTTCGCTACATTTAAGGCCAAGCCGTGTACCTCAAGGACAAAAATACGAAATTATAGGAAAAAAATCGTAGATTTTGAAAAAAAATATGTTGTATTTATTTGGGCATTTGTACCATATGAAATTGTCGATCCAAAATGTTAAAACTTGCAACCCAAGAATTGATTTTCAATCTAGCAATGTCATACGTCTCCGACATGATGCGTTTCGTTACTTCATTTATAAACGTGTGAAAACCCAAAAATGTACTTTACAGAATTTATTTATGTATTTCAAATAAGTTATAATTACTAGTACACATATTTTGTGAATAATCATGGGAATAAGAACTTTAAAAAATGCATTTGTTTCACATTTCGTATTATTTTTTGCGTTTGGTTATCTGCCGGCCAAAAGCCAGGGTTCCCGACCTAGTTTGATAGTTTTTTTCTATTGTTGTTGATATTCATTACTGTCAAAAAGCTGTCAAATAATGAAACATCGATGTCATATTTTGACGTGATTTTGACAGATGAAACAGATTGAAGCTGTCATAAACGTTTCTTTGAACGCAGTTCCGTTGCGAAGTAGTGTTTTTTCATATACTTTTATTTCTTTTTCTATCTAGTATTGAAGAATTTTAAATACTGCTAAAAATACTAATTATTGGAAGGGATTTTAATAATAATTTGTACCTCGGTACATGGTTGGGCCGAAAAATTAACACCTCCTTTATCTAATGTCGATTGTCTGTCGGTAGCGTCAGTAACAAAAATTTCGCATTTTGATGGGTTCAATTGGAGGCCTATTAATTTAAATTCTTCTTTGAGGAGTTGTAATCGGCATTTTTTGTAAATATTTCATTACAAACGGCGAATTTGAAAAAATCTAGTCTAGAAATGAAACCTAGTTTATTTATAAGTTGAGACGTCAACCCATTGGTCTAATTAATTTGAAATAATGTGGGAGACTAAAAAAAACTGCTTTTTGTTTAGTTTTCCGCATTATTTCAAATTAATTAGTTTTAATACAAAATGTTTTTTTCAACCCTGTTTATCACATTAGGTATGCTGTTGCTGTATTAGCTGTGACATTCAAAGATTAGGTACTCGATTTCTCTGTCAGCAAGAAAATATCGTAATATTTTCCATATTTTAAGTACCTTCTTCATGAAATCATAACAAATGTCATGACTTTTGACGTCAACGCACGGGATAAGAGTCAAATGTGATAACGTCTCACGATCATCACATCACGTGTGGAATGACTTTAAAATAAGTGATAAAGATCATCTGATAACATAATCATAATGCTGATATTTTCATTGGAAAATCTTTGGTAAACTGTCAGAAGTGACGTAAAACGACTATATGAAGACTTCCTCATTTTATTAAATTAACACTCTGCCGAAATATTTGCTCTTTATACGTATGCAATGTTTGTGTTTTGTGTATTTTGGAATGTGCGAAACACACATTTATTTTATGGATTCATGGCTGTCAAATAGGCTAAGATCTTAAAATATCCTTTATGACAAATGACAGAACAGGGGGCCATGTTGTCATAAAGACTGTTTAGGATATTGTCAAACAAACTGACGCTACGAATTCAGCAATGATCCTCGGGTCCCCAAAAAGTAACCATTTAGTGGATTATTTTAAGAATTAAAAAAGTCTGTTGTGCTATTATAAGAAACATCATAATTGACCGACATTTTTTTTTTACGTTCCGTATTTTTTTTAACACCCTGTATTACTAAAATAGTACAGGGCTTGTATTATTAACGTATTATTTTCCTATGCGTAGTTAGAGTTACCCATAGGAAAATAAAATACATAGCATTTTAATACGACTTTCTTAAACTTTTACATTTCCTTAGTCATGCCAGCCATCTAAAAAATATATTTATATCCATCAAGATTTTAAGGTTTGATTTCCCTCAGAAGCAATAGTTACCTAAGTAATTTTGAAGGCCAAATGTTTATTAAAAATACATTAGTACCTACAATAATACAGCATCTATCAACAGTAAATAGCTCATCATGCAAGCCTGAGGCTGAGATATTTAACAGAATATAAAAAAATAACAATGACAGAAAACATAAACAATGGCTTTAAATATCTTATTTTCCTTTTTGTATGAAAAACCTAAAATAAATTATGTTTGTCGCGGCTGGAATACTCATAAAAAAAGAAAACTTTATGCTAGTAAAACTCTTATAATTTGATAGAATCAACCAAATTGTGAATCGTGTAACTCTACCTTCAGGTTTTGCATCTTTAAATTTTTCCGATTCAATTTCATTGATCAATCCATTGAGAATCAGTCCTTATTATTTGCTTTACAAGGTCGAATATTATTGCCAATAAGATATTACATGTCGATTGTGTCAATAACTGTCACTTGTGAACACGTGTAGCTTCTTATCACTGACAACTTGTTGAGAATCTAATGTCACAGATGTGGTTGGAAATAATGTAGATAGGTTATTAACTGATCGTAACAATAATCTTGATAAGTAGCTGAATGAACGGCCTGTTTGAGGATGAGGAAGCAGTTCTTTTGGACACGGCGCGTATTGGTAGGAGGAGGCTTCTTTCTTTGGAGCCCTGACTGCCGCGGCCGGTGGCTTGGACCCTGTTCCCGATACCGGTGGCCGGTGGGCCACTATTAAGTAGATATTACATTATAAAAGGTTTTTAGATTCATGTTTTTGTAAAAATATGAAAAATGTATTTATAAGCAAAAATAAATAATATTAAAAATCTTGAAAATAATTCAATAGCTATAATTTACTTAGTTCTAAACCGGTCGTATCTTACTACTAAACTAACTAATTTATGTGCGATGCGTTTTCTGTAAATTGACAGAATAAGCCATACATTCTACTTTAATTATAATAAGAACATAATAATAGTGTAGTGGGCCAAATTACAGCTTTCTAGTACTAAGAGAGAGCTAGGGACGGACGGACAAACATGGCGAAACTTTATGGGTTCCTTGTTGACTACGGAACCCTAAAACGGATAACTTTTAACGTTTCTGTGACGTAAAGAACTTTAGACGTAAATCGAGAACTTTGAAGTTAGTTTGAAAGAAAAAAAAATAGACCCTTGTTCGGAACACTAGAGGGGCTTTTTCATTTTCCATACAATAAACGCCGTAAATACTTCAAGTACGCTGTAGGTGAAATAAGGGAAGTTTGAAATTGAAACATCGGTGTCGTCACGTGTCAAATCGTATAAAACACGCTAGATCACCACGTGGCGTGGTTCTGAGCAAAGCAATGAATAAATAAATTATTACATGGCATGGCATACATACAGCTGCTGCCCGCGCGCATTGCTCTCGCGACTGACCTTAGTGGAAAGATAGGTACTTACTAACCTACTCAAAGAAAAGATAACCTACTCGAATAAAGATTTTTCGGGTTATGGGACATCTCGCCCACGAAAAAACTGGCCCACAGGCCAGATGTCCCCTTTTTAAAATGTGCATGGGTATATTCGCCCGGACCAATTTAGTAGTACGAGCCAGATGTTTTCTATTAAATAGTAAGTAGTATTTCGGCAAAATCGTATATGTTTAATTAAATATCTGTTCAATAATAATATAATCAGCAAAAGTACTAGGCAAGCATAAGTTCAAAGAAGTATAATTATTTATGTACTTAAATAATAATTCTAGGCAGGAGGATTATTTAAGTACATATCACTTTCACACACATCTGGCCCGTTGTACTAAATTGGTCCGGGCGAATATACCCATGCACATTTTAAAAAGGGGACATCTGGCCTGTGGGCCAGTTTTTTCGTGGGCGAGATGTCCCATAACCCGATTTTTCATCCCACCACCTCGGAAAGACTATTTTTCCTCTTCGATATCTGAGCGTAAAAGCCGTTTTTATCCTCTAGTGGATAAAGTAAATTGAATTTAGAACATGCACGTGCAATAAAGAGTTGTACCAGTGATGGCGCCCGCTGACCCCAACAGCTGATCGCTTGCTGTGGTACCCACTTTATTTATTTCACGTTCGAAGGTTGTCGTACCACATCTTTCAAAAATAGAATTTGTTTCCTCGCATTAAGTGTGAAAAGCAGAGTACCTACACTCTTCGGAGTAAAGCTGCGTTGCCTTGGGCTAACTTGAATCCCTCGCTACACTAAGGATGTTTAACTTTATTCCCTCGTTTCTCGTTTCTTTCAGGAATTAACACCAGAACTTCCTCGCTGCGCTACGCAGGTTCTTACCAGAATCCTAAGTTTCGCTTCGGAATTCAATACGCCTCCCTTGGAGCGTAATCTACTGTTATTTTGTTAAAATCTCAGACTCGGAAACTTCTTGAATCAGAACTTATTTTCACCTTTTTAGGGTTCCGTAGTCAACAAGGAACCCTTATAGTTTCGCCATGTCCGTCCGTCCGTCCGTCTGTCCGCAGTTTAGCTCAGAGACGCACAGTACTAGAGAGCTGTAATTTGGTGTAAATATACGGATTTGTTGTGCCGAAAAAGTGGTAAAATAAAATCTCGTAAAATATTTTTTTTTAGGGTACCTCCAGTACTTACACGTAAAGTGAGGATTTTTTTTTTCTCGCGTACCCCTTTGTGTGGGGTATCATTAAATAGGCCTTTAAAAAATAATGATAGTTTGCATTAACAATTTTTTGATAAAAAAATTCGATTGTGAAATATTAAGCTTTAAAGTGCTAAATTTTGCTCGATTCGAGTGTCCCCCCCCTCTACCAGCTAAACGGTTATGTTTGGGGGTGTGAAAAAATTTACAATAGTAGTACATATAACGAAGTTTAAAAGAAAATTATCACGACTAAGTAGGCTTTACAACTTTACGAGTAATAGTCGACCAACTTATAAAATGTACTTGATATCATATTTTCTTAAACAAAATGTATCGGAGACAACTGCAAATGTAAGTTTGTCAACTTTATTTTTACAGCTTTTATAGGTATGTTTTTTGGGGATAGGTAGGTTTTTATCGTCAACTATTTTTAACTAATTTCAAAAAAAGGAGGAGGTTCTAAATTCGTTGTAATCTTTTTTCTTATGTATTTTCCCCGATTTCTCAAAGACTCCTGGACCAATTTTGAAAATTCTTCTTTTTAAAATTAAATTCAGCGAATCAGTTTAGTTAGTTCGCATAAGTATTTTGATGGGCAACTACGGAACCCTACACTGTGCGTGGCCCGACACGCACTTGGCCGGTTTTTTTATTTAATTTTTGATTAGCTTTGTGCGATTTTCTTTTCACGTCATATTGTTATGACAAACCAAGATAAAAATAAGAAACTTTGAAAACTACTACATAATACGGAGTCAAGCGGACACTATTTGTTTTAATAAAAAAAAAAAAACTGTAATACTTACCTACTACTGTAGTAGTTATATAATACCTAAACTTAAATAAAAGTACCTATCTTGTGTTGTACAATATACATCAGGTTTTTGTTTTTGCATAAAGACATTTCCTCGCTGAGGTGGGATGAAAAGTTACGTGTTGCACTCGAGTGCAAAGATTTTTCACCTTGTTGCTCATGATTCTAATTTTTGAATCACTCGTTGCACTCGTGATTCAATTTTAGAATCATTCGCTTGCTCCGTCATCAAAATTGAACACGCGGTTAAAAATCAACTTTGCACTCTTGTATAACAAATAACTATTGTTATAATATTGGCGATTGAAAAAGAGTGTCCATGGAGTTTCTTTCCCGTTCTTCTCCATAGAGCAATGAGAGCAAAGAATGGGCATCTACATTACTTTCACAGTTTTTATGTCTTGTGACTGGGACTGTAGCACCATAACTATTTTTTAAACTATTTTATTTTAATTTTGTCTTTTGAGAATTCAAAAGTGCCTGTAACTGGCCTACTTGAAATGAACGATTTGATTTTGATTTTGACTCATTATTAACCTACTCAATAATTTACCTGCCTGCAAGTGAAAACAGCTTGTCTTAATTACATATGACGTGTCCTATCCTAGACTTTTCATAAGATATGTTTTCAAGATCGCCACACAAAGGGATGTTGAAGAATTTTGTATGGGAGGTGGCCGTATCGATCGCCCGTCTTTTTTTTTAAATTGGGGGGTGCAACGAATGTCAGTGGTATTATTATTATTATTTTTTTTTACAAAAAAGGAGTCCTAGCTACGAGTAAGTAATTGTTCTGTAAGGCGATTGTAAAATAAAAAATCTCTACGTGATCCATTCCTAAATCTCTAAAGTGAATCTCTAATTTATTAAAATTCATATATAATTAGTTTTTTTTTTTTGTTTGAATTTAATTATCGCAATGACCTATGTATGTACCTATTGCTGATTGAAATAGACGGTTAAATCGATAGAATTTTCCTCGTCATTACTTTTAGCGAGTTCAACATCTTTACATGGGGAAATACGTCGAAAACCTTCGTCTCTAGGTATTTAAATAGTTTGTTAGTTTAGCAAATACAAGTGCTAGACTACCTACTTGGGTTATGCACCTAAAACTTGATGGATCGTTAGACGAACGTAATGTAGTTAAATGGCATTTTAGCTTTTTTATCCATGCAGGGGCCATAAAAAAAATACTTCCAATTCCAATCTATTTTCCATAAAAAGAAGGAAGGATGGAAAAAATTGCATTGTACAAAGATTGACCATGAAAAGTTTTCCTCAAATTGTCACCTTTTCATTGTCTAGAAATTGGTTACGCTGCTTTCACACTTGGGCGTCCGTCGCGCGACAGACGCTGCTTATGCGCGGCTGTTCCAAAATGTGAAGAAATGTACTTCTGCCGCGCTGCTGTCGCGCGACTGTCGCATGTGAAAGCGGCCTTAAACCTTGTATTTCGTATCCTGGGTTTCAATAATCAGAATCAAACGCGTGACACACAGGGCTGCCCTGCTTAAAGACGAATGGTTAGGTACTGCTCTGCCAAGGCATTAACTACCTAACTCGCCCAGTTGATGAAAAATGATTGTTCTGTTGGTAAAAAAAAAACATGCGAGGCAATATATAATTAGTACTTATTCTTCCTATCACTCTAAAAATAGCTATTATACAGCTTGGCCAGAACGGATTGAAACGGAACTAAATTTTTTATTTCTGACAGCGTTTTAAAATCTTTGTTATTTGATGTAAACAAAGATCGCAGGTTTGTTAGATTTATTATTGTGCCATAAAACTAACGTAATAAGTGAAAAAAAAAAAATTCAAAGTGCTGGTAGCGCGAAGACAGTGGCGACTTCCGGTTTTCTACATTTTTATGTCAAGCTGTACTAGCCATTTATGCAAACTCCAAATAAACCGAGATAATAATATAGCCAGATTTACTCTGCAACGAATTTTTTTAACGAAATGTCCTGCCTGCGAAACATTATAAAATTGGGCATTTGTTTTAGCACGGAATGACCGAATTATTTCTGGAAATACTTGAGTGGAGTTGATAGTGTTGGGACACAGATAAAATGAAATCTTATCGACATTTTCCTTGTGTTTTAAGGTTATATCACACTTGAATTGAAACAGGGTCAATGTTGTGAAATGTTACTGATGTAAAGGACAGAGTAAGGAGGTGAAGGAAATTATAATGCTTTTACTGATTATTGGTATTTTGAAGTCATTTTGAGATAACCATGTTCTGGAAAAGGCATACCTGGAGAAAATTATTGCTGTGATTGAAAAAAAGCAGTGTAAATATATGGGTAAGATTAAGTGTTTACGCTATTTATAATTTTAGAGTTATCAATAGAAAATTAAGTGTTTGTTCAGCTTTTTATGACTTAAAATTATTACAAACGCGCTACAAAAAACGTTCATAAATTGAACTTTGACCATAATCATAACTCTATGATTTACTGGCGTCAAAAAAAACCCAAACGCCATTTGTTACGCGAATATGAATATTTAGTTAAGTAAATGTTTGCATATAACATTTTTATATAGCTGGCTAGTCTCCACGGTCCGTGTCTAACTATCTTATAAGAATGGTGCTAAATAGTGTTTTTAGCGGCTGGTTCTCATATGATCGTGTTCTATTTACATTTTATTCCTTACTTCTACTACTTCTGTATGCGACTTCATTCTTCATTCGCGTCAAAGATCCGAATCTTATGGTGTTTGGTAATAAATTAATGTAACTTCAAATCAGTGAATATATTTTGGAATCGAAAGACTGTATCGGGAACCTCAAAACATACAAACTTTACGTGTTTATAAAATTATAGATAGAAGTACAGGAAACAGTTGCAAGCGCTGCTTCACATGCTTTTTAATCCTTAAAAATGTCGAGGTTTCTTTAGAATTCTTCTTAACATTAACTTGGTTTAAGGCAAAAATATTTCCAGAATTAAATCAAAAATTATTATGGCAAAAACCGCACTCCGTTGTATAGTTAAGAAGGATAACGCAATTACGCAAAAATACAAGTTTTTATTGTTGCTGTGTTCCATAATGACATAAGGAAAAAATCTTCTTTTTAACTCAATGGCTGCTTTTTATGCCCATTCAAGGAATACATACTCATCTCTGTTATAACTTTTTACTGTTATTTTTTGCTTGATTTTTACATTACTTGTTGACCTTGCCGGGGACTGCCGACTGGGGGATCTACATAATATTGTATTATTTTATCTGCATATGTGTATTTATGTTTGAATAGTCAAAAAGCCTCTCCACGTGCTCTTTCTTCTCATCATGCTTATGCTTTAGGCCCACTAACATTTTGACTAATTTGACTGAATGACCTTATCACAGTCAGGTTATATGTATCAATCTATTCAATCAACCGTACGTCACTGATAGTTTTTTTTTTTTTACCTTGACCTGACCTCAAGTAGTACGAAGTTTAAAATGTAGTGAAAGATCGGCTTATACTGGTTTATTTATTAACTCTCGACATTGTATAAGGAGGAAGCATTAGGAAAATGCAGTTCTGGTTTATGGAAATATTTATGACACATATCGTAACCTATCGTAAATAGTTACTTAGGAGGAAATGTAAACAATCTACACGCTAAAACTATAACTTGTATGGATCTAACCTAGTTGTACGTTGTACGAGTTGAATCTATCACATTGTAAATATTTTAGCTAAGACAGAGCTACATGATGGATGAGGCTGTGGTTTCAACACCTGATTCTGTCTAAGATTGTTTGCAGTTTTAGTTTATTATCAATCTTGGAGCTGGAATGATGGAACATCACAATAAGTATTTATTAAAATAGTCAATAAGCCAGTCCTAGAGACTTGGCCATTCGTCATTTAAATACAAAGATTTTTTATTTGTTTATAATGGGTTTGGCTAAATGCTTCTTGTTTATCCAGATGCAGGGTTTGCCGATCTGAGGTACTACGATGTAAAACGGAAGACTACTTTTCAAACTATCAGCTTTTGTCATCCGTAACGACTATCGAAGATCTTCTTAATCATAGCTGGTATAAACTGTAGTTCCTCGTTGAAGAACGTAGGCTACGAAAATTACCTACAATTGACACTGCGAATGGTGCAACCCTACAAACGTTTGCTAGACTTTCCAATGTCAGAACAAACTCATTATAATATGCTGTCCATTGTTAGTCAGTATGTTAAGACAAAACAACAAACAGACATATTGCCGATCGAAAAGATCCCGGAAACATAAATGTACATGCATCTGGTTATTTGTAAAACATTTAGTACGCTGAGTATAAATTACTGGGACAATGTGCATTTAGTAGTGTAACCTGTGTGACTATTGTTCGCACAATAAAAATATTTTTGCTCTTTGTTTAATTGCAGATGAATGATACAGGTTTTTGAGTCAGGCTTTGATAACACAGGCAAGAAAATGCTGAAGTCAAAACATGGATAGGAAGATTTTGTATCAGAAATGTTGTAATGATTACGGAGGAAGAAGGAAGAAGAGAAGAAGACAAAAATCGAGAAAAGACGTAGCTTCTCCAAATGAATTGGGATATTGTCAAAGGCTAATTGGGATCAATTTAGAGACTCCAAAAGAAGTTCATATCTGAACCTTTTTATCACACATTGTTATTGGCAATAACGGAACAACATAGTTTTTTATGCAAATGTATGATAAGTTCGACCTAGTCTGTCTGTATAATTTACCGAATATTACGGTAATGCAATTATGTATGTTATCGTATTTCAGGAGTGGAACTGTACAACCAAGTCATCTGTTTATCCCGAAATGACGTGAGCTGCAACATTTTGGGGTAACTAAATAGGTACCTATCCCAAATTAAATTAGCAGTTTATTCCTAAGCCAGTGAGACTACTGTCGATCACACCAGGCAAGATAATGGTCCAAGTCTATTTCGTAACGAAACCAAAAACGTGACTGTAGGGGAACACACATAACTGATAGTTTGGCAGATCAAGTTTTATTTCTCCATTTGAAGAAGTGCACGATCATTGGCGCTAAGAAAAGTGGTAAAAACCCCATGCGGGAAATTACGGCAAAAGATTAGGTGCGTTAGCAATCAGGCCTTAATGGAACCCAGGTAGATGGAGTAGAGCAGAACATCTGGCATGATGATTGGTCTCTGATGAGGCAAGGCGTGTCTGGAAGTTGGATATCGAACGTTCGCAGATAGGCGGACGGGATGCAATGAAGACACAACTACTGGCGTATCAAATAGAGGCATATTAATCAGCAGTGGCTAGTGGTTGAAGTCCGGCTGTGTTACTAACAATTATGGTTTTTAATGAAAACAAATTAGACATTGTCAGTTAGTGACTGACAGTGTCTAATTTGTTTTCATGAGTTTTGTTTTCGTGACTGACAGTCACGTGTCTTTCTACTTATACAAGATCATACAGAAAGAAACATAATCACGTGTATTCAAGAGATATAGGTAATTTTAGATCTGTGATGCTGGATGAGTACCTAGGTATGTACGCAAATTTTTAAATAGGCAGATAATTACTGCCGGCATCATTTAAATTAGCTCGCTGCAGTTTCGAGGACGCGGGTTTTTCAGGTACCTCGTTACGTGCGAAATTACTATTGGATTTATAAATAAAAACGTACGATTGCGTCATTATTTTCAGCGGTTAATTAAACAAATTCACCGTAGAATATTAGTTTTACCTTGCTATTTTTTTTCAACAGTTCTTTCTTATTATAAAAGTACGTTATTATCAGAACAATAAATTAAAACCTAGATAAAAATTTTCCAGTAAAGTGGACCTTAGTAAAAACTACTAAATAAATTGATATCAAAATTCGCAATATAAAATAATACATGCAAATAAATATTCGATATCTATTATCTCGTCAATGTCACATCACTATTGAAGGTTAATTTCGTCAGTATAATTTTTGCATCTTTTATTTCACGAGTCAAAACAACAGAGTTATTTATTACCCACCTATATCTCGTTAGCAACACCAACTCAACACATGAAATTGGGAATATTTTAAAGGCAAAAACGTGAACAAACACAATTTTACGCACATGACACGATTATTGTCCTTGATCACTTTTAACTTTCTTCAATTATAGTACACTTTGCCACAGAATAATGCGTCTAACGCAGAATTGTTTGTTGCTATTGACAACCTAAATATAACCTAAATACACGTCGTAGTTCATTCAGTGTGAGTGAACAGCTGATTCTGAAGTAAGAGTATTTGAAGTGTGAGACTGCGAGCGCCTCGCGTCACTTCGCACTGTCTACATAGTACGTTTCTGCACGACTGTACTTTGCCAATAAATAGCGATCATGACATTGAAAAGTAAAACAAATAGGATTTTTAATCGAACGTAGTGTAATTAGGAAGCTTAACTACTCAACCGAATAATCAGCATTTCAGGTAATTACCATAAAGTGATTAGGTAAAAGACTTTTCGGTATTTTATTTGAAATGTTTCCTTACCCTTCTGGCGTCTACACTTTAATAAAAAAACTATTGTGCTAGGTAGGTAAGTATTGCTGGCAGATTTTTTCCTTATTTCTATGAGACAGAACTGCTGTACTTCGTAGATTGTTAAATAGATATATTCATATACATAAATCGTTTAAATAAGTACTGAAGGTACCTAGGTATTTATGTAAAGAACATTAATTTTCCATTATATATTTCTTTGTCTTTTGCAAACCGTACTGTACCTTAGAACCTCGATCTTCCGTTCATTTTGTTTTTATTTTATCAAAACAGCTGATCATGAAACCATTCTTGCCAGAAAACAAAACAAGAAAATGCAAGAAAACATAGACATTTTGCGCATAGCAACTTTGTACAATTTCAATGTTACTACATTATTATTTTTATTTTACCCAGTAACTGGGGAGTTTTGAAAAATGCTTTTCATAATAATTCGAGTCACCACGTCCAGATTATTTTAATAATGACAGTAAACTTTGAATTATTTATACCACTCTTGTCATTTATCGACAGAGATTTACTGCTGAGCGATTTCTGAATTGGGTTTAATTCAATAATTTGGCAGGATTATTTCAAGAAAATCCATATTCTTTAATGCTTTACGTAACAAGCTTATACTTTACCACAGGTTTATTAAGTTTTCATTTGTAAGATTCATACAAAGGGAAACATTTTGGGCTAATAGCAATAGTTTCGCCGTTATTACGTGGAGGTTACGGGTTTACAGGAAGGTGTGATCATTATTATGTTTTTTTCCTAAATAAAACAGTTCCAAGATTTTTGTAAATTGTACTCAATTACCGTTTTTTTAATGTAGCGCTTGTCAGCAACCGCGGTCACGCGATTTGCGGCCACGACAGTGATTAAAAATTCACGTACAGTGACATTCCCTAATAATGCGAAATGTGGGGATAAAGGAGTCTCAATGCTGGTAGCCCCAAAGCGGGATGTCACTACTGTCATGAGTGTCAGATGGCAATCTGTCAATCTGTGGTCTATGGTGGGTCTATGGTATCAATGTCAAAATAATCAATAGTAGTCGAATGAGTCGAGTGAAGTGTTGTTAATTTTTATTCAGTGTTTTTCACACAATTTAAATCAGAGTAGCACATTCATTGGTGTTATAATGAAACGGAGACATTTAAGCAGTTAGATTTATCAGATGGCAACGTTGCCTTCCGTAAAACATTCCTAATAAGTCGCTGAAAGATTTTCAATTTTCTGATATTGTTACCTAATAGTTCTATTATGGTATATTATTTAAAATATCGTGCTTCCAATGAGCGACAAGTGAATTAAAATTAAACCACAACCATAATCCTATATATTTAATAACAGACTATTTTGTTAGATTGTTATGGTAGTGATTCCTTACCAATGATGGAGTAAATGATTTTTGTATCAGAAAATTCGGTGAAAAGCATCGATTATGACAGAACCATTTGAAAGAGATATCTGGAGGGACTCATGGCTGCGATACCTAGGTAAGCATATTAAAAATTTAATGTTTAATTTCTTTATCCACAAAGAGATGCTGAAAAACCTTTCTGATTCAATTTTTTGAGAAAGAACAGTTTTCACCCTTTTCTATGTTAAAATAAGGTATTATATAAGGTTTTAATATCACTTAGAACCATATCTCTTGTAGGATCTAGATAATTATCAGAAAGAGTAGTGTTTCAGCTCAATTGAATCACTTATCAAGAATATAATTTTCAAGGCTACATGATTGTTATCAAGACTTGTGTGTTTAAAACAGTGGAATCTACCGTTTTTTGAATGATACTGTAACTGTATAATGAAACTGTTAATGTCTGAGGATTTTCTTATAATAGATAAAAAAAATACAACCAACAACTACAAATTTAAGCAGACATTATTGGTTGGTAGCAGTACCAACCATCAATGTATTCTAAGTAGGGGTACATAACTGGGACTGATAAACATAATAAAGTTGTCTTTGCCCAGACATGGGGCTGGCTAGCTGTAGGTAATACAGTGTAAAATGGACTTATAAAACTGCATTGCACACATAAATAAAATGAATGGAACAGTTTATTATGAGGATGTACAATAGATTTATATGTCCTTTCTACCACAAGTGTAAATAATATGATGTTATTATTGACAACATTATGGATATTGGTATGAAATAATAATAATATTCCACAACTATTACACAACGCTATCTAGTCCCAACCCAAGCTAAGCAGAGCTTGTGTTATGGGTACTAGACAACTGATAAACATACATACATATTTCTAAATACATACATTATTATAATGTATGATAATTTATTTAAAATAATACATAAACCACAAAAACCAATTAGGTAGTTAATTATATAAGTTGTAGTTTTTTTGCTTATGCTTTATAAGTGTCAAAATCTAATTGTATATAATGGATGTAACCATATTTGAAAGTGTGGTTTTATTTATAGTTGAATGCCTTTTAAATATTAAGCAATCCGTGCAGGAAGGCGGTTTAAGGAGGTGGCCTTCGGGCTTCGTTCGACAGTGGAGTTTTTTGTTGATGATAATGATAATGATTATATTGTTTTACTCACCCCTCATCTCTTGTGATGTAGCGGTCACTGAACAGATTCATCTTTCAGGGTACGCCAACGAAGTCGGGGAGTCCTTCCGCCCGATTTTTGCAAGAAAATACGTACAGGCCTCCTATGCAGTGGCGATTGGTTATACAATCGGTGATACTGTGGACAAAAGTTATAAGAAATATAAGGTATGTTGTAAAAATGTTTATCTAGTTTAAATTCATTCAACATTATTCCCTTTTTTCTCCACTCTTAGAATTTCCAATAAGTGACATAACATGTTTTTAAAAACTGGGTATGGGTGAAAAAAACATTAAAATTCAAAGATCACATTACATACACAACCAGGAGCTACTCGTTCTACTAAAACCTTTAGACCATATTTGTTTCGTGCGGGATTCAAAACCCGCGACATTCCGTGCAGCAATCGATCGTTCAGTTACTGTGTCAACCACGCCCTTAAATTAATTAAATCATGGTGATTGCAGACAGATGGGCGACCACACAAAGTGTTAATTGAAATGGGGGACGCGCTGCTGTGGCAGGCACTGGCGTCAGTCATCATACCAGGATTTGTGATAAACAGGTATGTTTTTGAAGCAAAAGTACAATAAAGTCACTGGGTGGAGGGGGAGGCCCATATTCCATTTTATTTTAATTACTGAGCACTCGCATTCTTGAACAAGATGAAATGACCTATGCGTTCATGTCGCGGCAAGCCGCCTCAGCACGCCGCGACATTAAAATTTCAACTGATAAGAGGGTATTGACAGACAGACGAACAACTACTTGATAAATATGGGTTCCCACCCCTAAAAACAAGAAAAACTGTAGGTTATGGGTCAATTCCCACTTGGCAGAAAAATCCACGTTAAAATCATCAAATGAGTCCCCCCACCTAAGACGGGATGGGACGGACCGTCAAACTCACAATTTCTAAAATCCACGGTATTCCCCCTGTGTGATTTTAAGGGCGCATAGCCAGAATGTTGGCAACGTCGAAAATAGTTGTCAAATATTTACAAATTTTAATTACTGTACCTATGTAAATAAGAAATATGGCTCTGTGGTGCACTAGAAAGTTGCTAAAAGAATGTAATTAAAACACTGAATTTGATGTTGTAACCGTTTCACGTGTATAAAAAGCATTTGGAGCGTTCCCAAATGCTTTTTTACGTCTAAAACTTTATATTTGTTGTAACGATATTAATTATTTCATTCCCTGATCAATTTTTTAGTGCACTACACAGCTATATTTCTTATTTTCATATACCTAGTTCATTTGCAAAATTAAAACTTGTAAATATTTGACAGTCATTTGCGACGTTGCCAACTTTCAGAATACGCACTCTTAACGAGTCCATTATTTTTGAAAGTGTTCACAAAAATGTCAGGGATAATATTTCCACATTTCAGGTTATGCTTCTACACTGCTGAAGTTTTGAGGAGGTATACTAAGACTCGACGGATGACCAGGAACTGGGTAGCCGTGGGAGTGGGTCTGGCGTCCATCCCCTTCATAGTTAAACCCATAGATGACGGCTGCACGAGGCTAATGGATGAAACATACCGAAAAGTATTCAAGTAATCAGCTGAGTTTGTTGTAAGGTTCGTTTTTGAAACCATCTTGGATTTATATAATGCCCTCAGGCCGCGCGAACGTTTTTACACTGAGCCGTAGTTTTACATTTTGCATGAAATTTTTGATATGGTATGCAGTATGAGTGAGCGAATATTTTGATACTTTTGTGCCATATACGTAGAAAATATGAAGTTCCACATTGTTTTAGCATCAAGAATTTGTATACCAAGTATTATCTTCTTGTATGCAAAATCTTCCATAAAGCTCGGTTTCCACCGCGAGCGGAACGGACACATTAATGACCCAGCGGGTGAAAAGAGTTAAAATGAGCTCGCTCTGGGAACGCAAAAACTATTTGTTGGTGGAAATACAAGTATGCAGTTTGCGCTTGCGAGTTTAAAGGAGTCATTAATGTGTCCGTTCTGCTCGTGGTGGAAACCGGGCTTAAATTAATTTCCACCAGGTAATGTTTACTTTAAGTAGATAATGCCTCCTCTTGCCTCGTACTATACGTTTTAACTAAGAATAGGAATGCCATAGCGCCATAAATATGGTTTCATGCACGCTTCTCTTACACTTACACACGTAAATAAAATCTTGAAAATAAAATTAACAAGATTAAAAGGATAATTATAATTGATTTGCACTAAGTATTTTATACCAAACGTCACAATATGGCGCTGGGCCCTCCCTATTCTTAATTCAAACGCATAGTATTGCCATATATTTAATGTAATATAATTATTAATACATCTTATATTTATGAAGTTATTTATGAATGCATGAACATTTATACCGTACGTCGGAAATCACGTTAAAGGTGGTCGCACATTGGTTAGCACCGCACGCGTCGCACGCACTGCACGTACCGCACGTAACGCACGCACCGCACGCCGGTATTGAAGGAAGGGTGCTGGTAGGTCCTGGTGACGTCTTATAAAGCGGCGCGTGTGGTGCTGATAAAATGTGCTACCACCGTTAAACCGTCTATCTATCTTTAGATTTTTGACAGTTACTATGGATAGTGAGAAGCGCGAAAATTTGACGGCAGGTGTACACTGTTCCCCAGTTACTGGGTTATGGAGGTGAGATAAAGTAGTTACTGTGTAAATTATAGGTATTTAGCTGCATCCGGTTAGACTGGAAGCCGATCCCAGCTTAGTTGGGTACTGTTGATGTTTAGAACGAGCTCGAACAATCATCACATAAGGACATAGTCGCTATGTGTTTAAGTAATTGTTTGAACGTGTTTAGCAAAATTGCTTAGCAAGAAATAATGTGGCTTAGCAAGAAAAGATGGCGAAGTTAGTAAAGTAATTAAATGTCTAAGGCTGACTGAACATTGACTACAATAACTAACGAATATTATTTGTATTTATCGGATTTTTATTTGTTTTGCGGTAAAAAAAGTAACGATGGATTGCAATTGGATTATTAACGAAAAATTACGAGTTATTATTATCGGTGTGACATTGTTGCGATGTGCAGTCAGCCAAAATGTATAAAGATCTGTAATTTATGAATGTGTTAAAAAGATCTGATTTTTTTAAGATCTGGGGGTCTACCACCATCACTTGATAACAGTTTCATTCCAATGTTACTGCAGTGGGAGCAAAAGGTCGAAGTAGACTTTTGTCCATGTTTATAAAATTTTGACACTGAATTTACTACTGATGATGATGATGGTGATGTGTGGTGATGGTAATAATTCTAGCACGCTTAGCGTGACACAGTATGGACAAATAGACAAAATGACGGAATGTGGAAAAATTTTGATCGTCCCATGCATAGATATGTTTAAAATGTAGAAAAGAAAGGTTTCCTACATATTTTACACTATATTAGGTACGCAAAAAATTATGTCTATTCATACATACGTATGCAAGGATGATAGTGTCTCACACAAAACGTTGGTAGTGGTTTTCAATTAGAAAAGTGTTGATGCAAATTATGAATTTAGTTTACATTTATTAGATGTTAGTGTGTGTAGTACAGGCACCAAAGAATATACCAAATTAGATATTATTTTAGAAAATAGTTGGATTTCATCAGATAGTATTTTTTTTATGATGAAAACCAGATCACTATTGGAAAACGTACAATTATCGTATGAATTAATTCACCTTAAAAGGTCAATTTTTAGAATTGTTTTTAGATTTACAATGTTATGAAAATATTGATAAAGTAATGAGTGGTGTAAAGAGACCCTTGACGATACCAAAATGTACGTGTTCTTCTACTATTTGTGATTTTATTTTTGCTCTGGATCCAAGTATTGCCCAAAGTCCTCATAACTTTAAGGACTTTAGGAGATCCCTTGATACTTACTTAATATCTGGCTGACTGATGGCTTCGTTCAGGATCTGTTTACACCTTTTATTGAAATAGGCAGTATTACTAGACCTAGTAATTATACTGGAATGACTATATTTATAGCTGGCAAAGCTTTGCAATGATGTTTTGATAAAGGATCTGTAAAGTGTCCTTAAAATAAGTGAAATATTTTACTGTAAATTATGTATGTTTGGGGAGTATTTGGAAATTAATTGGCTTTGTAATGTCGTTTTTTTTGGCATGGGGTCGTCCATAAATCACGTGAATTTTTTTACCAACTTTTAAGCCTCTCACTACAATTTGTATTTATTTAGGATTTGGACTACGTCGCTTTTCCAAAATCACGCGTATTTTAGAAGAAGAAAATCTTAAAAAAACATTTTTTTATACTTAAGTTTAATTCAATTCTCGAAAATTAAGCGCGGTTCTTTTCGGTTAAATTATTGCCCTACAACAACAAAAAAAATCATGTAATTCATTTAATTTGCCTTCACCCTTTCTACATTGTGACTTCCTGATTTTTCCGAACCCCCCTTCCCCGCCCTCCCTCAAAACCTCATGTGATTAATGGACGCCCCCTTCACAGTACCTACATATTGCAAATGCTGTTAGGAACAGCAATTGGTTGTTGAATATGCAACTTTTGGCTCATCGCTGAAAGTTTAAAATTCTACAGCAAGCTATTCGATTGGACAGTTTCCGTCGTTGATATTTGCAGACCTGTGTCATGTCGGTCATCCGGCTACTCAATGTTATTTTACTGTAAATAAAATAGATGTTAGCAATCTCATGCTTTAAAAAATGCCGCTTAAATTAAAAAAAAAAGAATTCGTCAATTTATGGTTTTCTTTTTTTTTAATTTAGCGGCATAGCTAATTTAGATATTTTTTTATAGTCTGTGATATGCAATTCCAAAGTATAATTATTTATTAATTGAAACTCACTTATTTTTTGTTGTTATTAGGTAGTGATTTGTTTTGTTAATTTTCAATAGTAAGTTAATTAATGTTGTTATTTATAGTTATTGTTAACTGTTAAATAAAATCTGAATAATGATATTTTGTTGTTTTATTTTTTGTAATAGAGGCCTCGGTGTAATTAATTTGTCATCAACTACTGCGTTAATTTACAAGCAAAAATATTTCAAGCAACTTGTTGCTATAAAATTATGCTAGGCGCTACGTTATTATTATGTTAGCAAT
This sequence comes from Agrotis segetum, assembly GCA_036375495.1. Taxonomy (NCBI): domain Eukaryota; kingdom Metazoa; phylum Arthropoda; class Insecta; order Lepidoptera; family Noctuidae; genus Agrotis; species Agrotis segetum. The sequence goes on from JAQSVV010000039.1 coordinate 9,403,689, forward strand.
GTTGTGCCTATGCAAAATTAATCAGCAATAAAATGTGATGTAAAATGGTAGAATATCAATGCTTCGTGTTGCGGGTTCGATTCCCGCACGGCACCAATATTTTAATGGCCTATAGATTGTTCCGTGCTGGGTTTCTACGAATAAATCGCATCCACGGTGCAGTAAAAATAAAAAAAAAACAACTTTTTTTTAAGCACTCGTGTTGCTACCAGCGTATAAAATAATATTGCTAGCGTAACAGTGTCATTATCATTACAAATTAACGAATTTAAAAATAATTACTTAGCAACTATTACGAAGTCATTGTTTTGACGACAATATTTAATATTATTCCTCATTTACAAATGATAGGAAGTGATATATTAGTTAACAAGATATATACTCTAGTATTATGTACCAACGTAAGTATTCATTAATTCCTTTGTTTTTTAGGAAAAGCAAAACATGTTTGGAATCACGACGCAATTGTAAACACCTGTTGTGCAATGTTTACGCCACTATCGTCATTTGTACAGCTGTATCTTAGGTAGAAATACGTACAAATACCTAATCAGCTTTCCATGTTTCACCTGGGTTTCTTGTCTATATCTAATTATTATGAATCATATTAAATGAATCCTCCCACACAGGGAAAGGCAGGAGGGACCTTCAGACTTGTACTGACTAAAATCCACGGTGTCCTTCAGCAGCCAACATTCTGGGATCACGGTAATTCGTACGTGGCGCGACCCCGACAGGCTTTGGGCCCGGGGGGGCCCGTCATTTTGCTGCCACCCTTGAGGCGCGTGGAATACAACGCGTCGTGCCAGGCATGGTCCATGGTCGGACAGGGAGTCGACAATTTACTTGCCGCCCGCATGCCAGTGGCCCGAGATCGTCTTGAAACGTCCGTCGCCGTGGGCGTCCCACTGCGGCTGGGTTTTGAGGTGGACGTGGTGGACGAATATTTAAGTAAATATACCGATAATACTGATAACGTCATAATTATAATACAGCACGTGTGGTGGGCACGGTTTTATTCTTTCACAGTAAAACTGCAGAATGGATTTCGATGTAATTTTTAGGCAAACTTAACGAGGACAACCCCGCGGGCATCAGCTAGTTAGGTACATATGCATGCCTACGTGTGTGACATAACCTGCATGACGAGATTGAGAAAATATACGAAAGTGGGAATGTTACAGACGCATTCATACCCTATATCTTTCAATTAATCTTTCCCAATCCAAAATGAACCCTTGTTGGTTTAGTGATTAAGTTGAAAATCAGTGCCGCTATAGGCTGCTTTTCCACCAGAGATGTGCTATGCTACGTTGCTATGGATGCGTTTGATATACATCAATCATATTAATTGGTGCACATAATCATAAGCACTGGTGGTAACGAATTCAACTAAGATGTGTTTTTGATATGGAAGGATGCGTGCTATGGGTGCCTGCTATGGGTGGTCTTCCAATATCGATACACCGGATAACTCGAGCTGCGCATCTTCCTCGCGCAGCTACTTTGCGGCGGCGTATCTTCATAGCATATCTTAGGCCTCATTTAGACGATGCAAGAACTCGCACGAGAGTTGCATTACATTGCTGACTTTATAGGTAAAACGAACTCAGTTGTCAAACAAATACCGCAATGAGTAAAAGTCGCATACTAGTTCTTGCTCCGTCTAAATGAGGCTTTACTCGCAACGCTACTAGCTCATAGTGGAAACGGTCACATAGTTTCGTAGCTCAGCTTTTATATTCTCGCAGCATAGCTAGGGTTGCCATCCGTCCGGATTTCCCCGGATTTAGTTTATAGGGTGCCCGGGAAGCGTCCGGGGGGGGGGGGGGTTTTCATTTAAGTACGAGTTTTTAAAAAAGTTAGCCCGTCCGGTCACCCTTGACACACTTACCGGACATACTTACCGTCTTTCTACCCCCCGTGCGCACTTCGACTCATGTCCATGCACACTTCACTGTCCTCCCAACCCTACGTGCATACTTTGACTCGATCACCACCGGGTTCTAGATTCAACAATCAATTGGAAAGGCACCCTTACTAGTGTTTTATTCGCCCTGTGTGAAGCTAGGAGCTCTGGTTTGGCCAATTGTGGTCCTGGTCTGGCCATTTCTGGGCCACTCTAGAGGGAATGCGCCCTGTGCTTGGCCAACGTTGCCATATATATATGTGTATAGGTACCCTTACTTTTTTAGGGTTCCGTAGTCAACAAGGAACCCTTATAGTTTCGCCATGTCCGTCCGTCCGTCCGTCCGTCCGTCCGTCCGTCCGTCCGTCCGTCTGTCCGCAGTTTAGCTCAGAGACGCACAGTACTAGAGAGCTGTAATTTGGTGTAAATATACGGATTTGTTGTGCCAAAAAAGTGGTAAAATAAAATCTCGTAAAATATTTTTTTTTAGGGTACCTCCAGTACTTACACGTAAAGTGAGGATTTTTTTTTTCTCGCGTACCCCTTAGTGTGGGGTATCATTAAATAGGCCTTTAAAAAATAATGATAGTTTCCATTAACAATATTTTGATAAAAAAATTCGTTTGTGAAATATTAAGCTTTAAAGTGCTAAATTTTGCTCGATTCGAGTGTCCCCCCCCTCTACCAGCTAAACGGTTATGTTTGGGGGTGTGAAAAAATTCACAATAGTAGTACATATAACGAAGTTTAAAAGAAAATTATCATGACTAAGTAGGCTTTACAACTTTACGAGTAATAGTCGACCAACTTATAAAATGTAGTTGATATCATATTTTCTTAAACAAAATGTATCGGAGACAACTGCAAATGTAAGTTTGTCAACTTTATTTTTACAGCTTTTAAAGGTATGTTTTTTGGGGATAGGTAGGTTTTTATCGTCAACTATTTTTAACTAAATTCAAAAAAAGGAGGAGGTTCTAAATTCGTTGTAATCTTTTTTCTTATGTATTTTCCCCGATTTCTCAAAGACTCCTGGACCGATTTTGAAAATTCTTCTTTTTTAAATTAAATTCAGCGAATCAGTTTAGTTAGTTCGCATAAGTATTTTGATCTGCAACTACGGAACCCTACACTGTGCGTGGCCCGACACGCACTTGGCCGGTTTTTTTTTTTCTTATTTCATAGATACGGATACCCCGATGCGTGTTATCATCACCCAATTTCTTATTATGAACTCGAATTAAGTTACACGCGCTATCAATAATCTGATATAACTAATTGATAGAATTTGTTGATAATTGAAAAGTACATTGACCTGAAGTGACCTGAGTATTGACCTCAAATTGATTGCGATTAAGCAAACATTATAAATTACATTCTACCTTTGTCTATTAGTGTGTTTAATGATAAGTGGTTAGGCGCTCGTTGTCCTTTTAATAATAAATATCTAGTTGACCGAACTTCGCTCGGTTTTAATATGTCTACGCTTTTCTCGAACCTGGGACCTTGATAAATCGATTCCTTGAACCGAAAAACCCCTAATCTGTAACTTTCATGAAAATCTTTGGAGCCGTTTCCGTGATCCTGATTACATATAAATATACAAGAATTGCTCGTTTAAAGATATTAGATTAAAAATAAACATAAATACCTACTAAGCCCCTTCCATCCAAGATCCAGGCTGCTATCGCAATACAAATCCATAGAAGTTATTATAATAATAATAAAATAATATTCAACAACTATCACAACGCCGTATAGTCCCAAGCTAAGCAGAGCTTGTGTTATGGGTACTCCGTACTAGACAACTGATAAACATACTTATTTATTTCTAAATACAGTATACATATTAGTGTCCGACCGAAACTGATTTTTCAGCCGAAACCGAAACCGAAACCGAACTTTCGGCCTAGCTCTCAGTTTCGGCCGAAACCGAAACCGAAACTTTTTAAAACGTTTAAATTTTCGATTATTTTATAAAATTTCATGTTTGTTTTTTACATTTGTTAACACTTAAGAAAAAGTGTATAATTATACAGGAATTACAGGATGACTGAAGACCGATTTTGTCGAAAACGAAAACTGCATCATTGAATTTTAGAAAAATCAATAGTACTGGTGAGAAGAGCAGAGCAAGAGCACTGGTGGCCCAGTGGTATCAGCCCCGACTTACGAGTTGTAGGTCGTGGGTTCGAATCCCGGCAGGCGCATTAACTTGCGTAATTTATTTCATCACCACTGCTCTCAAAAACGGTGAGGAAACCGGCATGTCCTAGAACCAAAAATTCGAAGACATGTGACATCCACCAATCCGCACTGGGCCCGCGTGGTGGATTATGGCCCACCCCCTCTCACAGAGAGGAGGCCTGTGTCCCGGCAGTGGGAATATTAATAGGCTGATGATGAATAGTGCTGGTCAGGAATCGAAACCGCAGATTTTGAAAAAAAAAAACACACATTATTACACCATTCGATAGTGTTGCTTAATAAGGATCAAATTCTGGAAATTAATGTTATACGGCAAACTTATGGAACAAATAGGTTTCTAAGAAATCGCTGTTTTTCTATGTTATTTAATTTCTACTGAGCCATAATCTATATTTTCTGCCTTGACGATTGATAAGTTAAAATATATTTTATTATTACATGAATATAAAAGACTTACTCTTGGCAGTATACTCGAAAACATAACCTCAACTCACGATTAAATGAACGGTGGCGAACGGCGCCGGGCCGTCAAGCAAGCACGTGTTGGCTACGAAGGTTACCGAACGACGCACGAAAATGCACGAACACTTGAGTTTCGTCAGGTTTCGGTTTCGGCAAAGTTTCGGCTATATTTTGGCCGAAACCGAAACTAGGGCCGAAATTAGATTTTTTGGCCGAAACCGGCCGAAACCGAAACCGAAACTGAAATTTCGGTCGGTCACTAATACATATTGTAGATAAATTACACCCAGACACAGAACAAATGATCGTGCTCATCACACAAACATTTGTCCTGGGTGGGAATCGAACCCTGGCACGCGTCAATGGATGTCAAAGTCGTAAGGTATCGGATCGGAGACTTGCTTCGCCTTGTGTACGAAGGGGCTAGCACTTCTTGGACGATATTTTTAGAACAAACAGCATTGCTCTATTTCTTTTTCGTTTTTGAATTCCGTCTGCACACTGCACGACTGCACGTAGTTTGGAAACACCTTTGTTTGATTACTTATGAGTGTAGTTAATTGTAGCTGATGTAGGGTTCAAAACAGCCAGGCTGAAGTGGGAGTGGGCACGCTACGCTGGAAAAAATGCAACGCGAGGTGAGCGATCGTTACTCACTGGACGCCTGTGGCATCGCCGTCAACGTCGATCAGAGGTGGTTTGACGATCCTAATCATGTTCACAGGGCAAACGAGGCCAGAAATTGCCCAAAAAGAAAGAGAAAGGCTTTTGCCCAGCAGCGGGACTAAGTATAAGATATATTCAGGGCTGATTTTTCCATATTCAGATAATTTTTATCTGAGGAATAAAATGGCGGTTTGACAGCTTATCTATAGAAAATATGTCAAACCACTATTTTTATTTCTCAGATCAAAGTTCTATAACTGACTATTAAAAAATCAGCCCTAAAAGAAATTAAAACAAGTTACAGTTTCCAATCGAAGCCCAAAAAGAGAGTAATAGTAGTAATGATGATGTATGCAAAAGAATAAAAATAGTAGATAATATACTAACCATAGCATAGTGAAAAAATAGTAAAGTAGATAGTGATTTTACAAAGAGAATGTAGGATCGAAAAGCTAAGAAAATTAAGGAAACCTTGGAAGTGTCTCGTTTACATGACCGATGTTTTGATAGTTTTCTGAACCAAAATATTTTGAATTTTTAGTTTTTATTATTACATAATTGGAAATTGTGAATAACATTATGTGATATTTTTCTTTCACATCGGGAATACTCGTACTAACCTACATTACAAAGATACGGGCATAGGCTAGTTGCCTAAAAAAATTTAATTAGTCCGTCTTTTAGATTATTCAAAAATAAGGGACACGTATTTTTTTATTTGTAAATTAGACCAAAAATGACAAAGATATAGCCTATTAAAGTTACGTGTGACGTCACGATGCGTGGCATTTTTCGCGCAGAGTGACGTCACAGGTAACTTAAATAGGCTAATAACTTTGTTCTTTTTTTGTTAATTAAAAAAAGAAAAAATACGTGTCCAATATTTTTTTATAATCTAAAATACGGACTAAATAGAATGTAATTATTTTGACCCTGGAAACTACCCTATTATTAAACATTAGCACCTCTGTTTATTTTTGTAACTCAGCCTCTGTCTGTGTAAAGGGTTTGGAAACCAGGCTAGGGACAGTTTCTTTTAATTTTAGCATTATTTACTTAATTTTTTGTTAATCTTAATTGAAGAATTTTCTTCTGCTTTGTAACCTCAACGAGATGTTGCTAAACATGTTAAACTTTACGCATTGCTTAGGCATTAATGGCATATCAACATTAGGTTAGGGTTAGGCAATACATACCTATAGGTCTAGGTAGCTTAGCTTATAATATCTTTATGATTGAAATTAAATAACAATTCTCTACTTATTTCTTAAGAATCCTATGCATATTCATTTATTTTTGGCGCCAATTAGCCAGACTGCTTATAAATATTCACTTGGGCTAATTCTAGTAATATTTTAGGAAAAAGATACGCATCTTGTCACATGATTCTGTTGAAAAACAAGCTTTTCTTTGTTATTTTAAATATCTGTGTATTAATTAAGGCCATTAAAAATTATTATAATTATTAAAAACATTCGGTCAGGATCAGATTACAAAACTGGTGTGTTTTTGCTATGTCATGTGACGAGGAACGATTGAGGACATGAGTTTATTTTTGCTTGAAGGTAATTTTCAAATCTATGTTATATCGAGCTTTGTAAAAGTTGTTCTCAAAAACAAAGAAAACATTATGGAATGTAATTTGATTTGATTTTGTATTAACTTTGGTGGAACCACTCGCGTGTTCTGAGCGCTCTATCTGCCTATTTCTTTGATCTGAGGCTCCCTTGGTTATGAGATTGGCTGGAGAAACCGCACAAAGGGGAGGGTGAAAGTTTACGGGGAGAAACAGTTTTAGAGGGACTCCTTTGCCCTAACAGTGGGTCAATTATGGGTTAGAATAAATGTATTATTTTAGACGATCCAAACTTGTCTTGAACCTAAGATTAAGATCCGCTAAATAGTACTTAAAAAACTACTTAAAAAGGTTGTAATCAGTGTTTATCCCGTCCAACATACCTACTTGGAAAAAAATGAAAAGTATTAAATAAAAAAAACTCCAATTTTTTTTATTTTTTTTTTATGGTCCACCGGTGTGGAATAAGGACGTTTGAGGGGTAACTTGCTTAAACCATAGAATACCTAATAGTACCTTCCTACTACGTGCTTTTTTAAGACACGTCCGCTCCCAAATTGCCAGAGGTATGCCACATCGCGCGCTGCTTTGCATCAATTTGGCTACCTACGTATTGTGTTAGCTCTGACAAATTGTTTTCTATTAATATTTTCCGTACTGGACTACTGGTTACCAAAGTCTAAGTCATAAACATTATAAATTATTATTAGGTAATATTAATAATGGTGACACTAAAACAAACTGACTTATTTGTTAAAGTATTCAGTTTGATGGCCCAAATTAACATTTAAACATAATTTACGTAATTAATTGGACATTAGCTAATTAATTATATCATTATTTGTTTTTCTAGCATGTTTTTGTGATAATTAACAGCTTCATTTAGTGTCATTTGATCATGTTCATCTAATTATGTAGATAAGAGAAGATAAGATTTTATTTATGACTCGCCACAATTTATAAAGTATTCACATTTCGAAAAATGATCTTATTTCGTATATAGGTTCTTGTTTTGAAACGACAGCCAATTTTACTGAAATCTCACAAAATTAAGCTTTTTAGGGTTCCGTAGTCAACAAGGAACCCTTATAGTTTCGCCATGTCCGTCCGTCCGTCCGTCCGTCTGTCCGCAGTTTAGCTCAGAGACGCACAGTACTAGAGAGCTGTAATTTGGTGTAAATATACGGATTTGTTGTGCCAAAAAAGTGGTAAAATAAAATCTCGTAAAATATTTTTTTTTAGGGTACCTCCAGTACTTACACGTAAAGTGAGGTTTTTTTTTTCTCGCGTACCCCTTAGTGTGGGGTATCATTAAATAGGCCTTTAAAAAATAATGATAGTTTCCATTAACAATTTTTTGATAAAAAAATTTGTTTGTGAAATATTAAGCTTTAAAGTGCTAAATTTTGCTCGATTCGAGTGTCCCCCCCACAGATATCTTAAAGAAGGAGATATGGCGTGGAGTTTAAAATGTATAGAAAACCGGTGAAGCCGCAACAGCCCCACCATAACGATAATATTGCATATGTAGTTCTATCAAAACAATACTACGAACAAGTGCACACACGCGCCATCGATAACTCAGTCATTTAAATATAAACCTTATTCTTAAAACCACAGCGTACTCTTTTTCCGTGTAACTTACTCACACTAACAATTATCATTGTGTGTTGTCGCGACACGCGAGGGGCGGTACTACTCCCGCTCAAATTCAACGGACGCACCACGCGACATTACGGCTTGTTGAGGTATCGTTATGTTAGCTTTACATTGCTGGTCCAGTCACTCAGTGATAATGTGAGATCGTTGTAAAAGAGCAATGTATTTTATGAAAAACAATACAGTCGGAGTAATAAAGGAAACAAAAATAAAGTAGTCCAAGTCAATAGCTAGCCAAAACGCTCAGGACCTGGTGTCAACGACACGCCCCCTTACCACTTCTCCTGTTTTTAATATTTCTGTGGTCCCCCCCTCTACCAGCTAAACGGTTATGTTTGGGGGTGTGAAAAAATTCACAGTAGTAGTATATATAACGAAGTTTAAAAGAAAATTATCATGACTAAGTAGGCTTTACAACTTTACGAGTAATAGTCGACCAACTTATAAAATGTACCTGGATATCATATGTATTTTCTTAACAAAATGTATCGGAGACAACTGCAAATGTAAGTTTGTCAACTTTATTTTTACAGCTTTTGTAGGTATGTTTTTTGGGGATAGGTAGGTTTTTATCGTCAACAATTTTTAACTAAATTCAAAAAAAGTAGGAGGTTCTAAATTCGTTGTAATCTTTTTTCTAATGTATTTTCCCCGATTTCTCAAAGACTCCTGGACCGATTTTGAAAATTCTTCTTTTATAAATTAAATTCAGCGAATCAGTTTAGTTAGTTCGCATAAGTATTTTGATGGGCAACTACGGAACCCTACACTGTGCGTGGCCCGACACGCACTTGGCCGGTTTTTTTTTAATATTAAATTCTTAGGTTTAAAAAGTAACTATACATACAATGACACGCTTTACGATGGGGATATACTACACAAGTTATAAATCGCAACCCCTTCATTTGTCCTCCCTTTTTTTACGTTTTTTTCCTCTTTTTCGACATGACTATTCTGAAAATATTTTCATGCCAAATTACAGCTTCCTAGTACATACTAAGAATCTCTGAGCGAAGCTATAAAGACGGACGAACGGTCATGGCGAAATTATAAAGGTAGACTGTTAGACTATAGATAAGTACTTAGCTATTCACTTCAGCAGATTATGCGTGAAAGCGTAAAATACGGAATACGGGCGAGCCAGTTAATTTTGAAGGATCATTGTACCAAAAGCTGTGGACCACCTTTGTGTAAGCACAAAGATTTTCTTAGGAAAGAAAAATTCAATCCGCGGACAGGATTCGAACCTGCGGCCTTCGGATTCAGTACATCCGACGCTCATTTCCAACCGAGCCACCGAGGATCTTACTTGCCGCGGCGAATTCTTCCTTCCATTTCTAACGTCTCATGGTGACGTTTAGGTGTAAGAACATTTTACAACTATTGCCCTCTTATGGGCCTACCACACGCACAAAGCTGCTCGCTTGAAAAAACACAAAAAGGCAAGTACGCGCAGGCCGGGGCTTGCGCATGCAAAACTGTGGTGAAGCTTGGACGTGTGCTTCAAAAAGGAAAATGTTGCAATGACGGCAACGTGAAAGCAATATCTCTTTGGAGTTGGTTCTATAGACTACGCTGATCGCTTTCCAAGCGAGCAGTATGCCATATTAAAAAATAATATCTGGTTGACCGTGCTTCACTTGGTTTTTAAAATGTCTATATTTTGGGAACCGAGCTTTTCTTGAACATTCGTGAAAATCCTTGGAGCCGTTTCAGAGATCCTAAATAAATATAAATAAATACACAAGAATTGCTCGTATAAAGATATTATATAGCCTAGCAAGACCTTTATCTAATAAATACTTTCGGGGCTGTGGGCCTAATTCAAAGAACATCGAACATCATCGAACATCGATTTTAGTTAAACTCATTTTGACTCAAATCTGATAGTCCCCACGCATTTGATGATATTCTACGTAAAAAAACCTTGTAATAGGTACAGTAGGTACCTACCTATGTGTATGACGTCTAAAACATACATTTTATTTAATTATTGTGCAAAATGGTACAAAATATAATACCTAATGATTTATGGCCGTTTACTTAGTGTTCAACAATTAAACTATCTGTTCTGGGCGTAATACCAAGTTCATTGCCTTTGAGGTTAGGTATGCCAACAACAGCTGTTATGGCGCAATGAACTATGTAAGTATTTACTTAATTAATTTTCTTTAACTATGAGTTTATTCAATATTTTATAGAAAGTATAGTAGGTACAGTTTATTTCCAATAGGTAGATATATAACTTTACCAACACAAAATTGTCTGGACATTAAAACCGACTGTGACCTCTGAGTTTGTTTCGGATGTTTGTTCTTAGAGTAGTGTCTTTATGACGTGTAAAAGAGTTTGTCAAAACCAATTCGCTGAATAATATCATTTATCATTTATAATAAGGCGTAGGCTAGGAGTGAGGAGTGGCTGGAGAGGCGCCACCACCGTTACCTTCCGCATGTCACAGGTCCTCACCGGACACGGATATTATTTCGGAAGGTTCCCGTGTCTAATTGGGAAGGAAGAAATGTCTGGGTGTCACCACTGCGAGGGTCGTCCGGAGGACACGGTGTAGTAACATACGGTTCAGATTATTATAGATTCACCTCGATAAAAAAGTATAATGTGAGAATCGTATTGGTGAAAACCGTTTTTTTTTCGGAATATTTTTTAGGAGTCTGGGATACGGTCTTGTCTAGAAATCCCGACCGCGTCTGTTGACTAAAGGGCTCACGGTTCATCGGGCAGTTTTTATTTTAACACTTTCCAAAAAAAATATTCAGTCGTACTGTTTGGCGCCGGAATCGAATAGGATAGTGGTCATACAGGCGGTCTACTACCGTGAGTAGGATCGCTCAGTCGTCACCGCGTAGCAAAGAGAATTAAACCCCGCGTAGCTTGGTAGGGTTCCCAGATCGAAAAATCGAAATTCCGGAGCAAATTCCGGACATCGGAAGTTTCCGGATTTGTGCATATGTGTAAAGCGAAACAATATTTTGAATTTTTTACGCAGGTGCGCCAACAAACTGTTATTTTATTTTAAATACCTACTATTTATTGATTTGTTAAGGTTTTTATTTTGGATTGCAGAACTTCCTGGCGGCTTAGAATTCCCCCCGCATTCCGGTCAAAGCACTATATTACCAGACATGTCCGGAAAATCCCGGACGTATGGCAACCCTAGTTACAGGTAGCCTGTGATGCCGGCGCCGAGGAGTTTTATCATGGTATCATCATTATGGATATGTGGGGATGAAAGGAAGTGGCTGCACCACAAGCTAAAAATGAAAAAGATCGTGAAGTTTCAAAAACTATAATTATGCCGGCCGGCTCCAGACTATGGCCGTGGACATCCGTGAACAGGCGCGAACAAGAATGTGGATGGTTTTCGCGGGATTCACGCGCGTTCGTTTTTGTTCGTTTATTGTGCCGAGAGTTCGCGGCGTGAATTTAGGGCACTAATGTGGAGCCGCTATCAAACATCTTTGTCATTATAAACATATTTGTCAACTAAAAAAACTTCAATACTACTCAATGAATGATACGCGCTAGTGCCTTCGAGCTAGTGCTAAAAACGTTGTCTACAATGATACTAACTTGCGAAATTGATTTCATAGCTTTTGTTTTGATCTCGATGCATTGATTGCCAATTTTCCATGTTAAGTCGATCGGTATGGATACGAGTAATATTTAAATGTATCTACTGGGATTTGTAGGATTTGTGAACAATCTGAAGGATGTTGAAGAAAATTCAACAATTTCTTCCATTTGCAATTGTGCATACCTGTACCCTTAGCACGAATTTTCACTCTTTTACTTTACAGCGTCTTTCCAGAATTTACAGCGTTTTTGTATGAAAAAATGGAACAGCGCCTCTGGTGTGCGAAGAAAAAACTGTTTTTTTCCTTGAATTGTCAATTTGAAATTGTCAAAGTTCCAGTTTACATTACGTCTCAAATACTGAAAATTCATGCTGAGGGTACTGTATCCTTAGCACGAATTTTCACTCTTTTACTTTACAGCGTCTTTCCAGTATTTACAGCGTTTTGTATGAAAAAATGGAACAGCGCCTCTGGTGTGCGAAAAAAAAACTATTTTTTTCCTTGAATTGTCAATTTGAAATTGTCAAAGTTCCAGTTTACATTACGTCTCAAATACTGAAAATTCATGCTAAGGGTATCTGTATCCTTAGCACGAGTTTTCACTCTTTTACTTTAAAGCGTCTTTCCAGTATTTACAGCGTTTTGTATGAAAAAATGGAACAGCGCCTCTGGTGTGCGAAGAAAAAACTATTTTTTAACCGACTTCAAAAAAAGGAGGAGGTTCTCAATTCGGTCGGTATGTTTTTTTTTTTCTTTTTTTTTTTTCCTTATATTGTCAATTTGAAATTGTCAAAGTTCCAGTTTACTTTACGTCTCAAATAGATACTGGAAATTCGTGCTAAGGATACTGCCTACTTATTGCATAATATACGTTTGCTTGCCAATATAGGTAACTGACGCAATCATAAGTTCAATGCACAGACCATCTTTCAATTTGTACCTATTATTTGTAGCTACATCTAAGTTCTATTAAATTTATGAATGTAAGTACAAGATGTCAAGGGAATCGCACATTCACGAATCTCGAGGCTAAGTATAACCGTGTCTAATTTTGATTAGAGAATTACGAATTTTAGAGTCTCTTCTCACAACAATCAAAACTTTGTTAGGTATTATTTTTAAGCTCACAGAGGGTGCTGTGATCTTGAAACTAATAGATACACCATGGATACACCTGATACATCTAATCATTCCAGGGTAAATGAAGGCCCATCACATTTCCACTCAACTACACATTTAGGTAGAACCAGAGGGCGTAAAAAATACAGTCACTTTCAAAGTGTATTGTAGTTCCACAACGGCTGTCAAAATAATTGACAATTTTTTTTTGAAACGTCAGAAATGTTAATAGCGGATTGCCCAACACTTGCATTTCAGACAACATTTCCATCATTGATATCGCTAGAATGTCACTTAGCCTAAAATCTCATTTATGGTCTAATACAGAAAAATTATCGCATTAACGGAAACAACATATTATGACCCTCAGTTTCATGATCTTTCTCCATATATTTACTTGAGAGTTACAATAAGTATAATGTTATTGTACACGCAACACGATTCACCATATTGACAATTCAACGCGTGGCTAATTACTAACAGAGGATATTGAAATGACTATAAATACTGCTAAACATTAGCAGTTCAAGACTGCAACACGTGGTTTGAAAATTACAAACATCTAGTTCTAGGTAAACTTGTAACAATTAATTACCTTATTAAGTCAACTACACTCTTTTACATAACTTCATTTGATTTGTCATTACATTTGAATGTAAATACACTAGTAAGTTTTTTACAGCACTATAAGAAAGAAATAATGCCGTTCAATAATACATGACCTTTTTAATGAATTCTGTGAATGAAAAAATAAAAATAGCTACTACAGTTCCTTGGGGAACGCCACGTCGTTTTAGGAAAAGCTTTTGACACTGTGTAGCATCCTTCCTTAACGTTTATAAGGACTGTTTACCTAGATTTTGTTACAAAGATATTTTGAGGAAAGAAAAATTCAGCTGTGAGCAGGGCTTGAATAAATACTCAAGACGCCTTACCAATTTTGAGTTGCGTTGCCCTACAACGCAACTCAAAATCATCATCATCTTCTTCTATCTATCTATCTATCTTCTTCGTCTATCTTCTTCTATCTTCTACATTGTAAAAATGGATTGCATTATGTGTTGCTAAGCTCATAATTCTAAAACGGCTGGACCGATTCGGCTATTTCTTTTTTGTTGTGTTTGTAACCATCAGCGCCAGGTTTTAGAGGACGAAAATCATCATGTCCACCCGTGCGAAGCCGGGACGGGCCGCTAGTTTAAAATAAATTTAGATGGTAAGATTTGGACTTTTTAAACTATCGGTATAGACTACGCTATTTAAAAAAAATATCAAGCAACGGACCAATTCTAACGATGCCTATAAAATGTTCTGAGCAATGACATTGAAAGATATTATAGAGTGTAGTAGATTATAAGATAGATTTTTCTGAAGTCTTCAGGCTGCGGCATTATATGCCTTAGCCTCAAACTAGTTTTGTAATACTTCTGTTTGTTTTGTTATGGTAAGTCTAGTAGTCTAAGTTTTAACTACTTTATAAAAATAAGTCGGGTTTTCCTTCCTGACGCTATAACTCCAGAACGGACGAACTGATTTCCACGGTTTTGCATTCGTTGGAAAGGTCTCGGGCTCCGTGAGGTTTATAGCAAAGAAAAACATCTGCTGGCGAAACGATACCTAATATTAACATGTCCACTTGCAACAAGAGCTATATCTGTCTCTTTTCATCTTTCTCTTTTCATCATCATAATAATATGTTGTTTGCCCTCGTCTTCTCGTATTCTATTTGGTGTGCGTGCCTTACTTTTTCTATTTCCTTATCAACCATTACAGTACTGTGATGATTAACAATCAGTTCCTTCATAAGATGTTTCACACATCACCTGAAATTGAATATCTACGCATTTACAGGGTCCCTAATAAACTAATTTTCAATCCCTACAAAAGATAAATTTAAAAGTAGAATAACATCTCGTATTCGCAGTGTAACCACGATTCAAGTTTGAGTACCAGTAGAGTTCTAATGAGTTTTAACAAAAATAATAAATATGCCTACTATGTTAGATGGAACATGCAAAGTTGAAAGTTCCCTGGATCTAGCCCATAAAAGTTAAGTAGGTAGAGATGTATATTCAAGTTGTCCTGAAACTGGACTGAGAAATCCGACCGGTTGCCGTAATCTTTATCAATATACACATAAAAATAATACCATAAAATAAACACACTTTCAATACTCAAACACTGAAATCTAGAAAATAATGCGTAAGCAATTTTCTTAATCTACAACTCTATTGACAAAATTGCGTACGCAACATTCATTAAATAACCAATTACTAATTAAAAATTAACAAACCTGTTTAAACTTATTAAATTAACTCAATATCACTTCACAAAACAGTCATTTTAACGGAAATACTTCGCGTGGTTTAATTAGATGGTTTATGTAAGGTCCGCGCGTGCGCACACCCCCGTTGTGGTTCATAACTGCGCGGGCGTCGATGTGCGGCGAGCGGGCTGCTGCCTGTGATAGGTGATAGCGTTGGCGTAAGGCTTAAGCGGAGCGATTTGTAGTAGACAGATTTTTTTGTGAAACTGGATTACCCGACAAATTTCGTACAACCACAGAATCAAGCTATAAAAAATATGAACGATAATTTTATTGCAATGATTAAAAAAAACTTTGCTCATTGAATTTAATTTCGTTTCTGAACGATTTTTAAATTTTATGGATTTCGAACATGAAATTGTTGCTTTTACTATATGCCTAAAAGAGTTTTAGCGATACTAATTTGTAGTTTTAAAATTGAGTGAAGTAAGATTAATAGAATGACATTATTTCTTAAATTGATAAACAAATAAAAATTAATAAACTTAAAAAATGCGATTAACGATAATTTAAAGTCACGTACGCGGTTACCTACGCTGATATAAGGTTTAATTTATGTAACGTTCCTAGCTTAAATTCTAATTTTAAATATCTACTTTTATTCTAATAAGCAGGTAGGTAATATTTGACAATAAAGCCGGAATGCCTCTTAGATTACGCTGGTGTTGGTTGCGTATTTTAGTGAGAATTAAGTAGCAACGAAGTTATAAATTAAGAGTATAAAATATTTAAGTATTTGATATTGGACACACAACAATAATAAAAAATAAACCTAAAAAATACAATAATGTGAACATGCTCAGCAAGGTTCATTGCTGATCATGTCCACATCAAAACGGTAACCAATTCAGCATTTGCTCGGCAAAAGACACCCACCCAGGTGTTGGTTTTTAAATGGCCCACAGTACACATGGACGAGGTTGCGTGTCAAAATATAGGTAAATGAATATCGCTGCAATCGTTCTTTTGGACTGTACCCTAAGTTCCGTTACATAAAATGGTCTAGTGCAAGGGATTAACAAGTTCACAGCATCTACCTTCGTGGTAAGTACTACCTACGGCCATTTCTAATAACCTTGAATTTCGTGCATTATCGAATCTAATCATTTCAGTAGTCAGTACATACTTAAATTGTTTGGTTTTTGACGGTCATTGGCTCCAAAGATTTCTTGTGTCTCTTTTCTTTCCTTTTCTTTGAGTGATTCTTGTTTATCAATGATTTGATTTACTGATTTACAAAGCTTAAAACTTTTGCTTCATCTTCCCTTTTTAATTCGTTTTGCCACTGGATGCTTAAATCTACAATCTGAGAAAAGGGATTTTGCAGTCGAAGAATTGTTAGTGATAAATCCTCGATCGCGGGACTCACGAATTACCCTGACCCCGGTAAGTAAAGGTCTATTGAAGGACACCGTGGATTTTAGTCAGTACGAGTCTGGCAGTCCCTCCCGCCCTGCACGAAAAATAAAGTGGTAAATCCTCAAAGTGCCAACACATCAATCCATCGATTGTCGTCATCGTCAATGTCAGTGTGGCGGCCTTTTCAAAACCAATAAGTACTAGAAGATGATTTTTGAGGACAGATAAATTCATCTGCGAGTGGGATTTAAACCCGCGTCTTCTGAATAAGTACTCCAGACGCCTTTACCAATGGGGAAGGCAAGTCAAAGCTAATTGTAGATGGCGCCACCATAGCTTAGTCCTAATCCGACCAATGACTTAGTACTATTTTGAAATAGGTTTGAACCAAAGACGATGCTTGGAACAAGCTATACTAGCGCCATTAGTTCCCCAGTTGCCATCCCCATTGATACACTAGGCGACGCAAGTCTCCGATGCCTTACGACTTTGATATCCAGGTGACTATAATCGCAATACAAATCCATAGAGGTTCGTACACAGGCATGCGTCAATGAATGCCAAAGTCGTACGGTATCGGAAACTTGCGTCGCCTAGTGTAGGAAAGGGCTTAGGTTTACCGATGAGTTCCAATTGAAAATTGGTCGGTTAACCATCGATTTATCGAGAAAATCGAGAGGCTACCTATTGGTCGTGCGACATCACACGGCTTAGCTATCTAACATCTTAAAACATGTTCTTTTTAAAGATCTGATTTACGAGTATAAGCATTTCTTTCTAAAGTCCTTTGCTTTACAGCCATTGATGCTTTTGTGACTAGTATAGTATCATTATGATCATCATCATCCTGTAATGTTCCCACTGCAGGGACACAGGCCTCCTCTCTGTAAGAGGGAGTGGGCCATAATCCACCATACGGGCCCAGTGCGGGTTGGTGGATGTCACAAATGTCTTCGAATTTTTGATTCTAGGACATGCCGGTTTTCTCACAATGTTTTCCTTCACCGTTTTGAGAGCAGTGGTGGTGTAATAAATTATACAAAGTAATGCGCCTGGCGGGGTTCTAACCTACGACCTCCAACTTGTAAGTCGGAACCGATACCACTGGGCCACCACTGCTCCCGACTATATGGTCTTTAATATTTATGCTCAGTTTTCATTTACTACTTCCTGTTTCGTGTTTGTTTGTCCATTTACGTGTTTCCTATATAGGGTGACTGGTAATTACTGTACGATACTTAAACACGTGATTGTGCTCATGATAACCAACAACTTTTACTATGGGAACAAATCTGAACATTCGAAAAAAAAAATCAGCTGTTCAGTACATTTAAGTTCGCTTAATGTACTGATCAGCTGATATTTTTTTCACGATTTCGGCTTTGCTCCCATAGTAAAAATTGTATGTTATCATGAGCACAATCACGTGTTTAAGTATCGTACACTAATTACCAGTCGCCCTAATATTACTTGAAGTCGATTCGCCGTAACACCATTTTCCTGATTTTACCATTTTACCACATTATCGTTCATTCTGTTTTCACTAATTTTATCTCTCAATTCTCTTCTTATACCTTTACAGATTTAATCATAGGTCTGCTTAATCTTTTGCAATCCTAGATCGAAATGTGATCGGAGTTTATATATAGTTGTAGTCAAGATAGTATTTATCGCTCTCGCAACCTATCTGACAGTTAGAACTGGAATATTTTTAGATGAGAGACAATCTAACAGACTATTATTATCGATTCAAATCTTATCATCGTCTTAAACTGTCGCGTTAGGATGATACTTGTTTGCTTACCGTTTGCACCTAACGGTAAACGCACTGAATAGGCAATTGACAACATCATTAAACTTATTTTCATTACGCTCATACTCTAAAAGTCATGCCACTGCACATGCTTGATTACCCCTTTGAAAGTTATCCATTGCAGTCTTAGGGAGAATCGCTTTCAACTGACAGCTGCGGATAAAATCCGGAACGTGGATATTCGGCGGAGACCCAGAGTCACCGACATAGCGCAAGTTGAAGTGGCAATGGGCAGGCCACATTGCTCGTAGAACTGACAACCGATGAGGAAGAAAAGTTCTCGAGTGGCGACCACGGACCGGAAAACGCAGCGTAGGCAGGCCTCCCACTAGGTGGACCGACGACATCGTCCGGGTCGCGGGCAACCGATGGACGCAAGTGGCGAATTGTCGTTCGGCGTGGCGGTCTAAGATAGGCCTTTGTTCAGCAGTGGACGTCTTCCGGCTGATGATGATGATGACGGCTTTAATATAATTTAGTTTCAACTATTTCTCAAAATTAGCATATTTTCGACTAAAACTTTGCTATTTTTTTAAAAGGCGGTCATGAAAAATACTAGCTGTATAGCTGGACAACCACAGTCAAAAAAAAAAACAAAATAAGCTGGATGGCGACAATACGATCAACACAATTTTTTTTGAGCCAATAATTATGTTTTTATTTTAACTTTTCACGTATTCGTAATAAAAAGCACAGTGTTTACTTTGGGTAAATTACTTATTATGTCCCTCAAACTCTTAGTTACAGGCGCCAAACCCCGTTTCGGGACTGAAATAAGTAACTTTCACCTCTTAGATAAGAATGTACGTCCATCAGCTAGAGTTGAAGTTGAAAACGAGTTTTTTATTTTCTTGTTTCCAATGCGTATTAACAATGCGCATAAAAATTCAAGAGTGGGGCTCATGAAATCAGAAACAATTACAAACTGTAGGTACTGGCTTGTGACGTTTTGTCAATTTCCTAAGTTTAAGGAGTATAGCAAAAACACACACCGGATGACCGTCAAGCGTCGCATACGTGACTGCGGTAGACGTCAAAATAGTAAAGTTTTTTCATACAAAATACATGGAGAAATTGCACTACGAGTATAAAACATTCACGTAATCTAACCTTCCGCCACTGTTGTTTTTAAAACAGAAGGTCATATAATACACGTCCTATAAACTGATCTGTCACTCTTATACGACTGTTTACTTTATGCCTACTGTATACAACTCTTCGTTGGTTGTATGTGAATTTTGATAACAGGCATCAGATTGTAAATTGAGTGGCGTGTTGGCAATGAATTATCACGAATTTCCTTAATGAATGGTTTATATAATGTTTGCTAGTTTTTATTTTGCTTGTTAATGATGCATTTTCTCTTGGAAATGGCTTTATTTCTTTGTTTGTGGAGAGAGTACTGTCACATATTCGCATTACTTACTTTTTTTTGGGTTTTAAAGTCATCAAACGATGGATGGGGACGAAAGAGACAGTCAGACTCACTGACCAAAATCCACCCTATTAGACCTTTACATTTTAGGATCACGGGGTGTACTTTTAAGACGGTGAGCCGCGACAATTACACAAGTTAAGCCTTGCCTTAAAAACTCTAGCTTTTTAAACTTCTGTACATTAAAATAAGAAATGAAAAGTAGTCTTTTCGTTATGGGTGGTTTGGGTTTAGGAACCTTGAATATTAGACCAGTATGAACTTTCAACAGTTTCGGAAAGATTCATTTGCTAGCTGTTTTCCCAATTATACCTATTGAGGTAATTATTAACGATAAAAAACAGAACTTGCCTAGCGGTATTTTAGGTCGGATACATTAAGTGGACCGCTTTTGTAAGACGACTAAAAAGTCACGGTGTATAGCTCACCCATACACAGACTAACCTCTCCAAGCGAGGCTTACCTAACATTCAAGCTTGACCTGTGAAGTGTTATTAGTTTAGCTACTAACTTCTCGTAATCATCACCTTGAAAGACTGAAATCTGTTTATCGCGCGGGGGAATTAGGGCAGTGATCTGCATTATTATGAGATAGACAGGTTCCGTTTCATTGTTTTGCTATCAAAGTACATAGGTACATATCGATATTATATATATTCAGTTATATCCACTTAGCTTTCATAGTTATTATCTCTTGAAGTATTTACATGTGTTGTTTTATAATCAACTTTTCTTTGAATGATTTATATTAAGGACTCTTTCATTAAAATTTTCCCAATCGAAAATAAACCTTCTACGATTGTGAAAAAGTTGAAAATCTACTAAAGAAACTTGACAAATTAGGGTACCTGTCTTTGCTGACGTCCGTTTGTTACAATACTCATATTATTTGATGTCATAAATAATACTCATAAGCAAAAGAAAATATTTTCGTTCTACATTTATTCTCAATAAAACAGGGTTGAGTAAACAATGATATTTTCCGAAGTTTCCATCTAAGTAATACTCGGTAATATATGTATGTTGCCCATATTTATTATGTATTAGTTTAAGGGATTATGTTCAAATAAAAAGATTACTTCTTAGTAACTAGAGTGACGTGCTTATTTATCTAGACAGCATCAGACACGTAAGACAATAGTTTTATCTTTAGTTTTTTCAGACGTAAGAGATTGACGTAAGTTAAATTAATGCGTAAGGAACTTGGACGCATAACCTGATAATGCCATGCAAAGAGCACATGATGCCAGAACTCCAGCCTAGAACAGAGAACGGAAAAATTAAGCTTTAATTTGTATGTTTTCTACTATTCAGTATTCTACGTTGGGTCCGTCTTATTACGGATGCAATTTGAGAATAAATAAGTGTAATATAATATACCTATATATTTTAACACCCTTGCTCGTAAAGCTGATTAATTCCACCAGTTTTAAATATGTAAAGCGGGTCATAAAACAGAACATATCTAAAAATGACAACTTTCATTAATGAAGATGAGCAATATATTACTTCAACTCCACTGGATATACTAACAAAACTTTTTCAAAAAAAATGTGACCGCCTTCAAAAACAACCACAAAAAAGGGTAAAATAACCTACAAAACTTTTCTTTCGGAAGTCGGTGACTTTTTTTATTAATTTCATTGTCTTTTTTGCCACCGACATCCGAAAGAAAATTTTGTAGGTTATTTTACCCTTTTTTGTGGTTGTTTTTGAAGGCGGTCACATTTTTTTTGAAAAAGTGTTTATTTTACTCTTTTTAGTTTAAATAATCAACCTTAGCACTAGAATTTAGTAATCCGTAACACCGGTAATAACATCGTTAACATCTCTTTCATTCATTCCCTATTATCTCAAAAACTACTGAACCGATTTTGATGAAATTTTCAGTATTCCCTAAGTTGAACGATACCTAGTACAACAAAAAAAGAAATACTTAAATCGGACTTGTAGTTCCGGAGATATAACACAAGCATAATTTTCTTACTTGAGGAGTTGTACCTTCCATCATCAGCTCAGCTACATGAGATGATGATTTCCATACGCAAGTACTTGAATTACGTCATAAGATTTGCGAAAAACTATGTGTCAGCCAATAAAATTTGAGGGTTGCCCTCGATTTCTCCAAGTTTCAATCATCAGATCCTGATATGGTGACAATGGGACCACACGGGAAGCACCAGCTTTCGAATAAAAAAAGAATCATGAAAATCGGTTCACCCAGTCGCAAGTTATGAGGTAACAAACATAAAAAAAAAATACAGTCGAATTGATAACCTCCTCCTTTTTTTGAAGTCGGTTAAGAAGCGCGTACCGCAGGCGACAGCTTTCTGCCGTCATAATTATCCAAAGACAGGCTCAATTACGCCCTCGGTGCCCTCGCCTTCGGCTTGGGCTGAAATTCCGCCTCGCATAACCTTAACGCACTAATATCGTGATGTACTAAAACATAACATGTATTTATTAATTTATGTAACTTGCAATAAGTGTAACTCTCTAAATATTGGTGAAATCATTTTTTGAAAAGGTCTAGAAGTATTTTTCGTTTACTTACAACGTAATTAGTTCCGCTGTAATAGAAATGGGCAATGATTTTCTTCAAATTCAATCTTAAAAAAACCTAGTCAGGACGATGGAAAGGTCATATGTACCTACCTAGATATTAGATTGATATTGACACTCAAGAAAACGTCTCCTTCGTTTAGAAATAAATGGCAGGTTCCTGAAATCTATAAAAGGTACCAATTCATTTAACCTTGGCCAATATTTATAAACAAATGAAGTAGAACAAGGTGTGTGTGTGTATTGAAGCGTGCCTTATTAAAACAAGGAATTCCTATTTCAACTGAAAAGAAAGTTAGATACGAGTATTATTATTACAGTTACGTATACCGTTTAATATTAATCTAGTTTTCTGTTCGATTGTCTAGGTAAGTTGAGTAATTATCAATATGCTCGTATTTTTCACTGTCAAAAAATATTTTTTCGTTACTCATACTCTAAAAATAGGTCATTACCTACATGCCAGTACCTTTAGCACGAATTTTCAGTATTTGATACGTAAAGTAAACTGGCACTTTGATAATTTCAAATTGACAATTTTTAAGGGAAAAATTAGTTCCTTCTTCGCACACCAGAGGCGCTGTTCCATTTCTTCATAGAAAAACGCTGTAAATACTGGAAAGACCCTGTAAGCTGTAAGTAAAAGAGTGAAAACTCGTGCTAAGGGTACAGATGTAATCTTTCTTCATTCTCAGAGCTATTTTCCAGTGAAAAACGAAAAATTACAAAAAAAAACAATTTTAATAAGTATTTCCCCTGGCACACAAGGCAGGGAAAATATTACAAAGGATATGATTTTATTTTCCTGATTGAATAAGATATTTGTGAAACAAAAATGCTGTTAATTGATGTCAGGGACAAGACTATGCATGTTAATATATTATTTTAGATTTAATTAGTAGCCTGTATGGAATAATGAACAGTTATACTCATTTTCTGTCTTTGTTTAAATTACATGGTAAACGTTAGTGATGTTATATTGTGTCTATGCGTCGCTAAATTAAAAGGCGCATAAACGCCCATGACCTAAATATGTGTTTTCAATAATATTTGGGTTTTATCGTGTTAATAACTTATTTTCATAAGGCTGCTGTATTATTTAAGGCCACATATTGTGAAAGTTGGCACCGTCGCAAAAAGCTGTCAAATATTTACAAATTTTAATAAATTTCGCAAATCTTCTGTATGAAAACATGAAATTAATATGGCTCTGCAGTGCACTAAAAAAATGATATAAGAATGCATTTAAAATACTGATGTTGTAACCGTTTCAGGTGTATAAAAGGCATTTGGAAAGTTCCCAAGTGCTTTTTTTTTACATCTGAAACTATAATTATATTTGGTGTAACGATATTAATTATCGCATTCCCTATCAATTTGTTAGTGCACTACAGAGCCATATTTCTTATTTTCATACAGTAACAATGCTAAATTAATTAAAACTTGGTAATATTTGAAAACCATTGCGACGTTGGCAACTTTCAGAATGTGCGCTCTTGAGAGCACGCAGCCGTTTAGAAAAGCGTGCATGACGTCACAAAATGGCTCCATCGTAGCTTCACTCTTAAAGTGATAATTATAACATAGTACAATGTTCACACATTTTGGTGTTGGATTACCTGCAGAAAAAACGGTTTTGTGTCTAAGGTAATGAGAATAAAAAACGTATAATCGTGTCGGATGTTTTATTCTGTACTAAATTAATTGACTAAAATTCACTAACAAACGAAATGAAAGGTAACAGCACATAGGTACTTACAAATTGCCCGACATGGCCCTCTTAAATTATTATAAATATTTTTATTTTCGCATCAGCTGAAAAGATTTTCACTAGAGTCATCAAACAATAAAATATAATTATAATATTCTATGTTTTAAAGTTTATCAAAATTAATTTAATTTATAAAATTATTGTACATAATACTAATGATAAGAATATAATTTGACAAATAAACAAGATATTTTTTTTCTATATTAAACGATCATTCAGCCTTTATTAATAAATAAATATTCATAAATTATCATTACACATAGCCAAAGCAAATTCACAATACTTTTTCAGCATTTATTTATTTTTATAAAGTTACCTAACTAATGTAACCACGTATTACTACATAATTATTTGAGTGACTCTAGATTTTACTTTTCATCCTTTATTTATTTTTCAAGACCTCTTCCGATATTAACCATAGATTAAAGAGGTCAGCTTTCATTTATAACCCAGATTTTTTTGTTCTTTTCGTCCCTCTTTGGGACAGACAAAGGGAGCTGAGCCTATACCACATGTGCCTATACAGCCAATAAATCATAGACATTTGTAGATATCGAGTTAAATTTTTAATTTTAAAATGCGAAAATAAAAATACCAATATATTTATGAACATTTTAACAATTAACATTGAGAAAAAGTAGGTTATAATAATCCACCATTATTTGTTAACTAAGTATTGAGATGTTGTTAGAAAATAAGAAACATTGAATTTATTGATGTCCTGAATACAATATGTTGTAACATTTCTACGCATGTTTCACGTAAAGATTAGATTTCAAGGTTTTCTTTGAATAAAATTGATGCAGATCTACAAGATAGTATAGGTATATTATTTTAGATAATAATATGTTTCACAACTAAGTAGTAATATTTTCTCAGTTATCTATACGAATGTAATCATTCAATCATGCTAACAGTAGCAGGCTATGTACAATCAACAAAGTTAAATCATGACCCATTTTGACAATAAATGAATCCGTCAAATTGACAAAGATCAAAGTCGTTACCATGGACATGTTTGTTTACGCGAATGTGGACCTAATTGTATTTGAATGTCTGTAGGAAAATAAGCATATGATGGGTCGAGATTCTACTTTGTCGATTGTACCTTTTGGGAGATAATTCGCTCCATTATTTGGATCGAATTATTCCCAAAAACCAACCCTGACAGATTATTAATTGTTAAAAGTTCACATTAAAACTTATAAATAAATAAGCGTAAACAACGTCTAACTCACTCCAGCTTCGAAAGCTAAAATCACACAACAAATTGTAGTCTTTTAACACTTTCTCTTAACAACAAATCTTTGAAACATTTGATATTGGGTTTGTACCATTGCTTTAGGAAAAACTAAATGTTAAATGATATGAAATGCTTAAAGCCAAGAGGAAATGTCTTGATGAGGCAGACGAGTGTAAGAGACAATATTGTTTAGATGATATTTATTAAAACTACCGTTATTTATTATACTAAAATAATGGTTAAAGGAACTTAATTCTAGGTAAAGGTCACTAGATATACACGAAATGGACATTAATGAGTAACTTGTTTTAAAATAAAGTTTTATTTGTCTAATTAATAGGACAGTAGAGGAAGAACCATCAGAAAGGGAAATATTTCACTGACATTCTTTAAATATTTTGTTAATTTAACGAGTTTCCGTTTGAATGAAATAGTTATCTTATACAAATTTGTTTTCTGTCACTGTCAAAATACCACATAAATGAATAAATATCTTGAGACAAGACAAAACACGATATTTTGACTACTATTTCCTCTGTCAAGTAAGTTAGTAGACATGTTTATTTTAAAGATTAAAATAGGCTTTTTAAGATCCATCACTAAACAAGGTTCTAGTATCTATGTTTAACGATAAACACGGGGTCCATGATTCGAACAATATTCATTCCTCTGGCTTTATAAGCAAAAAATACTTTGTCTATGATCAATAACATTCTAACGAAGAGATTTATTAACAATCTTTCAATAGTTGTCATTTATTGTCTGTGGATTTTTTTTGACATTTCAAGGCGCGAAGTACAACTTATTTTTTTTAACTAATGGGGAAGGCCGGTCAAAGCTAATTGTAGATGGCGCCACCATAGCTAAGTCTTAATCCGACCAATGAGGTAGTACTATTTTGAAGTACCTATAAGATTTGAACCAATGATGCTTGGAACAAGCTATACTAGCGCCATTAGTTTCCCAGTTGCCATCCCCATTGTATGATGGCATAGTTATAACACAATATAGAGCAATAAAAGCAGTAAAAATAAACAAGATTTGATAAAAAATGTAGAATTTCATTTAAAATAATTGATACAAAAGCGATCTTAACCTAATACTGATATTAATCCTAGAGTGTTTAACCTACCAACTGTTATATTAAACTCATTCCTTGGAGTAACGTTTTTCCGAACATTTTCAAGTCCATTCATTTATATTTAAACAGAATATTAAAATAGCTATAAGTATCCGTTAGCTAGGAGATTGATATGGCTTGGTATCATGAATGTTGAAACAGATTTAAAGGAAACTATGCCAGTTAATACGACTTATCTTTGAGTTTGATCTAAAGTGTTTTAATTAAACTGCTTTTAAGATGTGCTAGTTCCAGTATTTTTTTAAATTGATTGATCTGATATTTTCTTCATGCCTAACATTTTATTGCGTAATTGAAATTTTAATGTAAGTAACACATTTTTTTTCTGGCCCTTTCATACAGTATGAAAAGCAAGGGCCTTTAATATAAATGACTAAATGTGTGTGCCTTTTACGTACACCTCTGCTTTATCCTTATAGGATAGGATGCTTGGTGTTATATGTCAAAAACTACCAATAATTGTAGATTTTCCCGCCATACCAGTCTTCAGCCAACGCTACAATAATCTTCCACCCGACACGGCGAATGTAATCGAAACTGATCATAATATACTTTATAGTCCGTATTACTTTAAGACTAGGTTTTTAGACAACTTGTCAACAATCGCAGTATAATATACGTAGTTTCGACATTATGAAACATAGCAACATATATGAAATTGTAAAATTCTATAAATTAATCTAACATTTTTTATGTTTACGTCATTCTGTATTTGGTTTTGTACTTTTAACTTTAAAGTCACTACCCTGACGACTATTAAGATCAAATAGAAATGGCGATGGTAATATTGTTTTTAGATTTTAATATGACAGGGGAATGACTACATTGTCAGATCATAACAATTCTTAGGAATAGGCAATATAAAATGACGGACTTTTTACAAGGTCACAGATTCACTCTACCTAGCTTTTCTACGATGTACGCTCACTACTTATATTTTATTAGGTATTTTTACAAACGACTGACAGTGTTAAGTCAAACTTTTTTACTTCCAAATACAAAATGAGGCACACAGTGTTGCCGACTAGAAAATCAATCACAAAAGTTCCTTCTAAAACTAAAAATCACATATTTTGTTGTTAAGATTAACTTCTCACATATGGTTAGACAGCAACTTGTTCTTAGGCACTGTTAGACCGTATGCAGTGAATGATTTTATACTATTTAAGGAAACGAGCATTGTGTTTGTTGGTTTACTTTCTCAAACCGGTAAAATAATATGATAAGCTAAGGTCTTGGTAGACACATTCATACTCACATACACAATACGTGAGTATTAATGTTTGTAATACACACACACCCTCGACTCTGAAATTATTTCCAGTATGGATCAATGTTAAACCTTTAAACAAACTCCTATTTATAGAGCCGGTAAATGTTAAATTGGATTAAAAAACAATGAACGTAACATAAGACAGTAAATAAAACTATCACATCGATCGGGTTTAGTTACACCCTGTAAATTTTTACGTTCCATTTTATAGTTATTGACACCCTGTAAATTTTAACGTTCCTTTTTGTATTTTTTAACACTACTGTTATAAAAAAATCTTTTTAATTAAAAAAAATACACACTAAAAGTACAAGTTTCCAAAATGTTATAATATAGGCTTTCAACAACAAACACAATGCCAACGTACCGCATACCTAATACAATATAAAACTGGCTAATAAACGTATCAAATCATTATAAAACCTCACACAGTCAACATGTCCTATGTCTACACACCTAGGTAATATTCTCTCATCGACCGGAAATATTACAAAGCTTGTAGCCGAGACGTTATGGGAAACTTTTGCTGTATGTTAATTTTGTCCAAGGGAAAAAATATTTCCCCTGGGAAAATATTGTTACATTTTTTTTGTTACTACTTTAATACATCGTCCACTTAATGGAACTACGCTGTTCCGAAAATATTCAGAACATTATTGTGAATACTGAATATTATTTGAGTGAGTTGAACCGGTTTTTGGGAAGCAGAATGCACTCAAAACTGCGTTCAATTTAAGTGTCATAATTTCTACAAAATTTTGTTATAACTATGAGAAAGTAAATTCATGCATCAAAAGTTTCCCATAGGCAAGTCTGACGGCTATAAACAAAATTCAACTAAATTAACTACACAATATTGTAATATCAGAAGCGATTCTTATTTTACAGTTTTCTTTTCAAAAAAGCACAAATTACTTCACTGTTTTGACTTGGCTGTCCTTAACAACCAAAAATGCTTTAGCATTAATGTTTTCTAAGTTACTATAGCTGCCATATTTAAGAGAATCTTATAACATTGTAATAGTTAACAAGTCAAAAATATATCTTTGATATACTTAGCTCAAATATCAACTAAACTAGCATGGGGAATGAGATTTTAATTTAAAGTCAACAACATTTTTGTTTGTCAAAGACTTTATTTAGCATCGCAAAATACTAAGCCATAATTAGTCAATTATTGACTATTTTTTTACTTTTTTTCCCTACCCTGCAAGAGTAGCGAAGTCAGAACAGTGACGTAATACTTACAATACTATCAACGGTTTAATGTTCTTGGTCTGAGGAATCAACGTTCTCAGTTTGTGCGAATTTCAGGAACACTTGCTCCAATGTCGTTTGACTGAAGCTGTACTCCACTATGTTTAATTTTTCTTTCGCTGCAAATAAAAAAAGCGTGTTAAATTAGTAATCAGAGGCCTTACCACGAGCTCTTAACGTGATCCATTTAGGCTGTTGGAAAGAGACAGAGCTATACAAGTCGTCTAGCGCCATCTCTTTCCCACAGCCTAAACTGGGTCTCGTTAAGAGTTCATGGTAGACCACCAGATCAGTAATTATGTGCAAAAATTGTTCAATGGATAGTGCCTCTTGCATAACCTCCTGAATAACTAAATCCTGCACCCGAACATGAAATAATTTTTATTTTTCAACATTAATTTGGTTGAAGTCGTATTAGATTATTGGCGCCCAAACTGGGACCCATAGAGTGGTCATAATTATTACTGTAACATCATGTTCTAGGATGCTGTGAAAAGAAGAGTACCAATCAATGTACACACGAAATGAAAACAGGAAAAACAATTATAATTTACCTGTTTATTTTAAAGATACAATAAAAATATTTATTGACTTCACCAATGGTTTTAATTTAACTAAATCATTTAGTCTCCCATTAATTCCGTCTCATCAAGTAAAAAAATCTTAATTGGCGCCCAACATGGGATCCCTAAATAAGCTAATTGTACTTCATCTGCTGGATATAATTGATGGTTACCATGACAATTCCTTATTTTATGAAAAGCTACGCGCATTTCATCTGTATCTTTTCCACTATCATTAACAAACGGTAATATTTATCTTATTGGCGCCCACCGTGGGGCCAATATTGAAACTTACCGTCCTCAATCTGCTGGAAACACCTAGCAAGACTGGACACAGCAGACTGCGGCACGGAGAACACGAGCCTCTCCGCAAAGCTTTCCTCGAGGACTGCCGATGGGAACATTTGCCCAACTAGAGCTATCACAGCTTCGGAGTTCGCGCCACCACCACCGGACTCCGTCCTATGAAATACAGATTTGTATTTTACCAGCCTGACAATTATGAGCACTTTTATATTAGGTAAGTATGTTGTAATATCGCGGTAGTTTTTTTTTTTTCGTTGCACCTACATAGTACCTACACGTAATTTTTTTCAGAATTACTTAATATGTAAGTCCTAATTAATAGGGTGTGAACCCATACGCATACGGTCTTATTAAAAAAACTAAATAAACTTGATTTAAACCTGGATTATTAAGTCCAGGCTTATATCTGCTAACCTATGCTTTCAATATCTCCTTACAAAACGTTTCCAAACTGGTAATCAAAGACCTAAAAAGTAGAATTACCGGTGATGCTGCAGTCTAGGCGGCGGCGGCGTTCCCGCCACGAGTGGCGTGTGTATGCTAGCGTCAACCGCTTCCGCTTCCCCCTCCGCTTCCGCGCACACTGAGCCTGCGCCCGAACCACCTATAGAGGAAAATAACAACAATATTCCACTGAACATATTTTTAGGTATATTGGTTGGGGTAAGAACATCTGTTCTACCCCCCACTGTGGCTGAAACTATGAGAAGTTCCGCCATTTCTTCCTGCTGTTGAAAGTATTAGAAATAAAAAACAAAGCTTAACATACCAAGATGCCATTTCGATGTTCATAATGTGCTTATTTTCAGCGTAATTAGAATAAATGAGTTTTATACTTTTAGGCTAAAGTTGCAGAATAGATAACTTACCCTCATCCGCTTCTCCTAGTGACGGCGAGTTCTCATTTGATCTGAGTAGTGATGGTGACAGCGATTCTGACTCCATCATCTAAAAAAAAAAAAACAAACGTTTACATTTTTGTTACTTCTCAGTCGATACAGAGAAATAAGAGTATTGGCCCCCAAGACATGGTTACTCAGGTTTGACCTACCTATCCTCTAGTCTAGAGATGGAATTAAAGTTTATTGAATATTTTCATGAATTCAACTTGTTTATTCACAGTATTTTGTATAAAAGATACAAAAAGCACTTTGCCCCGTAGTCCCAGTTCGGGCGCCAGTACACTTTGCCCCATGGTCCCAGTTCGGGCGCCAGTACACTTTGCCCCGTGGTCCCAGTTCGGGCGCCAGTACACTTTGCCCGATAAAATGTTAACTTAACACAACCACAAGTAGTTAATATCACTCACCTGCTTTTGATTACCTTGCCCAATCTTCATCTCCAGCGTGTATCCTGCACCGTACAAATTTTTCAAGTGTTGTGTTGAGCCGATACATCTGAGTAATATTAATTATTTTCATAAGTATTGTTTGTGGTCTGCGCCCTTATCACGAGTTTTCACTATATCACTTTACAGCGTCTTTCCAGTATTTACAGCGTTTCTTGTATGAAAAAAATGGAACAGCGCCTCTGTTGTGCGAAGAAGGAACAAATTTTTTCCTTGAACATTGTCAATTTGAAAATTTCAAAATTCCAGTTTTCGACAGAATAACTGAAAACTCATGATAAGGCCTCTGAAGTCCTAAATCCAATCAAAAGCTTTATTTAATTACCTTAGTCCTCCTTTGACCATAATGCCGACTCTGGAACATAAAGCATCAGCCTCTTCCATGGAATGTGTCGTAAGTATAGCACCTTTTTTGCCCTGCAACAAATAATGATGTTTTAGAACTTCGTCATGAAGATGGTAAAAAGAATTTGTTTTTTTTTTATAAATGTATTATTTTGTGACTTTATTTTGCCTAAATACACATATAAAAGAAATTCTGGAGTAAATACCGGCAAATAATGGGCACAGTGTGTTAAAGTCACTCCAAGGGCAATCAGAGTAATCTCTCGCTTACCATCAGGTGAAAAAGTGGTCAAATGCGAACCTATCGCTTAATAAAAAAGAAGTGTTGAACGTTCTGCCGATAAAAGAAACTTAAAAACACTACTATCTCTGACTGGATACGAAAGACCTATGTCTAGCAGAGGATTGCGATAGCCTGAAATGATACCAACCTGGAAGCTAGCCAGGATGGTGTCCCAGAGGAACCTCTTGCTTCGAGGGTCCATGCCGGTGGAGGGCTCGTCCAGCAACACCACTCGAGGACAGCCCACCATGGCGAGCGCGAACGACAGCTTGCGCCGCGTGCCTCCCGAGCATTCTTCCGCGTTTTTGCTTGCGTGCTCCATTATCTGGAGTCCGTTCAGATACGCGTCTACTATCCTGTTGTTGGGATAAAATTTAATTCAAAGATGAAAAATGTTAACTTTTCTAGCTTTCATTGACATTGGTGATTTGAGATTTTTAAACTTTGACACGACTCTAGGAACTTCTTTTGTATAGTGGGTGTGTTTACAACAATTTCACATTCACAAACAGCCAGGCGTGAAACAACTACCAACCAACCATACCGTCCATATAAAGCCACAAGGAGCTTAGTGACAAATCACAAATGATATGAAAATGTTTCATGTTCTGCAGGATTGAGCTTGACTTTTCAATGGCACATATTTAACATCAAATCAATCCATGTGATTTATTGTCTACCGTGACCCCCGGAACGTAAAGGGCTATTGAAGGACACCGTGGATTTTAGTCAATACGAGTCAGACAGAAGATGGGTGGGAGGACTCTTGCCTATTTTAAAGGCAGGATGTTACTAGATATACACCAGAAATTAATAAACTTCTGGGTTACTATTGTCGCCGCGTCGCCGTCGGTTGGATTTTCGTCTGTAATTAACCAACGACCATGGTTGCATGTAATATCCGAGTTTCCCGATTTGCCTAAACATGTCCAATAAGCCGTCAAAAACAAAGAAACGGTTGCTGTTTGGATTGAGAATGTTAATTTCAGTGGTTAGTCAACCCACCGAGGAGTATCCGCCTTGCTGACGCCCCGGATAGCGGCGTAGCACTCGATGTGTTCGCGGATGGTGACGTTCTTCCAGAGCGCGTCGTGCTGCGGGCAGTAGCCCAGCATCATGAACGCGGACGTCTGGGAGTCGTCGATGTTTTGACTGCCTAGCATCACCTGCACACATTAACAAAGAAAGTTAAATAGATCTTCATCATCATCAGCCTATAAAGTTCCCACTGCTGGGACACAGGCCTCCTCTCTGTGAGAGGGAATTGACCCATAATCCACCACGCAGGCCCAGTGCGGGTTGGCAGATGTCACATGTCTTCGAATTTTTGGTTCTAGGACATGCCGGTTTGCCGATGGCTTGGGTTTGTGGATGGCGCCATCATAGCTATGTTCTAATCCGACCAATGAGGTAGTTCTATTTTGAAGTACCTATAAGATTTGAACAAATGACGATGCTGGGAACTAGCTACGAGTAAGCTAGCGCCATTAGTTCCCCAGTTGCCATCCCCATTGAAGTTCAGCGCACCCTAGATAAGTCGATTGTCTGATGGATTACCCAGTTGATAGTTGTAATCGTAGGTCCTAATCAAAGCAAAAAAGCCTCACTGGCAATACTAGTGTATTTAGAGAACCATCTTTAGAAAGTCAGTTGTCCTGATATCCACAATGTAGCTGTGGATATCAGGACAGGTTTAGTGATTTATATGAACAAAGAATGTTCTGGATAGATGCATCCCATCTAAGGTCACTTTAGAAGAAGCTTGGATTCCATCAGTGAATTATGTACGAGTATGTTACAATTTGGATTACATCTGCCATCTAGATGGATAGCAAGGTCTCCTTGAACAGGACGCCGGAAAGACAATCCCTCTAGCATTCCAGCAAATTTGACGAGGTTCCTATACTTTTGATATGTAAGCTTAAGTCTAGTTTTTGACAAGTTTAGTGGCAACTTTCATCAGCATATAAAAACTCACACAGCCATGTGTGGGCCTCTCCTCAGCCGTGATGATCTTCATGGTGGTGGTCTTCCCGGCGCCGTTGTGCCCCAGCAGTCCGAACACCTCCCCCCCCTCCACGGCCAGGCTCAGCCGCGCCAGCCCCACGAACCGCGAGCGCACCCGGGAGGCGGTCTCCTCTTGTTGGGACCAGCACGACCCGCCGCTGCCTGTGCCTCGCACTTTGTATTCTTTGCGCAAATTCTGGGAACAAAGGTATCATCATCATCAGCCTATAATGTTCCCACTGCTGGGACACAGGGCTCCTCTCTTTGATAGGGAGTGGGCCATAATCCACCTTGCGGGCCCAGTGCGGGTTGGCAGATGTCACATGTCTTCGAATTTTTGGTTCTATGACATACCGATTTTACTCACGATGTTTTCCTTCACCGTTTTGAGAGCAGTGGTGATAAAATGAACCTACACAAAGTAATGCGCGGGGTTCGAACCCAGGATTTACAACTCGTAAGTCGGGACCGATACTACTGGGCCACCACTGCTCAACAAAGGTATGGGTGTGGTATTTTATTCTCCTACTATGGTTTGATTTATTATCATGGTTGGTAGAGAAATGAGTTTTAAAAATTAGTTGTTATTGCCTAGTGTCTCTAGATGGTCGCTGGACTTTTCCAATTACCGTGACCTGGAAAAAGGGCTATTGAAGAACACCGTGGATTTTAGTGAGTACAAGTCTGACAGTCCCTGCCCTAGGTGGTAGGACTCATTTGATGATTTTACCACAAGACAAAAAAGTCTCTAGTAGAGATGATCTAGTTTCAAAAATCAAAAATAATAAATTCACAAAGCTCAGGGTAATGCAACTGGGCCTGTTTACATTAGAACAGTTTGATTTTTAGAAGCTCCTTAATCATAAAATTAAAATCACTTCAAAATACTCGTTCAGGGTTTCTGGAGATGGAACTCTCTTGAAACACTGAGCGAGTACCAAAATATTCTAGCGAGACTTGTTCGCGTGTTTACCATCGCGTTTCGAAGATCGCGTTGCAAATCACAACACGGTGACTCCACTCTTTCCAACCGAGTTAAAATGATCGTGAGTTTAATTTCTATAATTTGGATTCTCCGTAGTTACCGTCCCAAAACTTTTATCATTTTTGAGCATTGTACGAGTATCTATACGACCACGTTATATAGGGTGACTGGCACTTACATAGTATACGATACTTAAACACGTGATTGTGACCATGATAACAAAAAAAAATGTATAACGAAGCAAAACCAAAATCGTGAAAAAAAAAAAAAAACAGCTGTTCAGTACATTTATGTTTGATTAATGTACTGTACCTACCCTTAGCACGAATTTTCAGTGTTTGAGACGTAAAGTAAACTGGAACTTTGACAATTTCGAATTGACAATTTTCAAGGAAAAAATTAGTTCTGTCTTTGCACACCAGAGGCGCTGTTCCATTTTTTCATACAAAAACGCTGTAAATACTGGAAAGACGCTGTCAAGTAAAAGAGTGAAAATTCGTGCTAAGGGTACTGAATAGCTGATAATTTTTTTGTTTAAGTATCGTACACTTATTGCCAGTCACCCTATATAAATGGAAAAGTGAGTGGAACCTACATGCACAACTAGCGGCGGCGCGTTGTGTGAGGGCTGCTGCAGTATGGTGTGCACGCGGCGTCGCTCGCGCCGCACGTCCTCGTCCTCACACGCCTCCCCGCCCACCTCCTGCTCCGCGTCTCCACTACTCTCTGAAGTACTTTTCTTGCGCTGGGTAGAAGGAACAGAAAGATTTTCTTCAAAACGTTTACTCACAGAGAGAAAGTAAAGTTCATCATGATCATCAATAGCCTATAATGTTCCCACTGCCACTGCCATGGGCCATAATCCACTACGTAGGCCAGTGCGTGTTGGTGGATGTCACATGTCTTCGAAT
The DNA here is from genome assembly GCA_036375495.1 of Agrotis segetum. Classification (NCBI taxonomy): domain Eukaryota; kingdom Metazoa; phylum Arthropoda; class Insecta; order Lepidoptera; family Noctuidae; genus Agrotis; species Agrotis segetum. The sequence continues at coordinate 9,439,812 of JAQSVV010000039.1, forward strand.
TTTTGGTTATAATATAATAATAATAATATTCCACAACTATCACACAACACCATCTAGTCCCAAGCTAAGCAGAGCTTGTGTTATGGGTTCTAGACAACTGATAAACGAACGACACGACTTCGGTCACTGAACGGAGTAGACGTGTATTCGGTTTTTACGAATTTTTGCTAATTAGTGCTCCTCAAGTCTGATATTTATGCATAAAGGAAATAATTACCACTTTGGTGTGAACTGATCTATGTGATTTGTGACTTTGCAAAAAGTGAAAGTGAACACCGCGCCGGCGGCGGCAGCTATCAGCGGGTGGGACGACGCGCTTCACCCCCGCGTGACGAGCACGCGCCATATTTTTTGACTCGCTCACACAGACACTCTGCGTTTGATGTACAATTAGTGCGCGTGAGTAATAATAGTGAATAGACTTAAAACCCACCTACCTTAAGTTCGCGGAATCTGCTGTTAGTATCTTTGTAATTAACAAAGTTACTAGAAAATAAAAATAGATGATGAGTGTGAGACGATCTCCACCGAAAATTGATGTCGACTCTCTAGAGTGTCTAAGCCAATGCTCGAAAACCACAACCGAGTACACTGTAGGGACCGGCTCGCAACCGGATCTATCAAAATTAAGTGATGAGCTAAATGCATCAAAAGTCACCTATCGTAAACGTAGACAACCTGAATGCGAATGCACGAATGAAATTAAGCTACTGAGAAATGATTTGTCGCGAATAACCTTGCTGCTAGAAAATAGCGCTAGCCAGAACGCACAGATGATGGATAAAATGAACGAGAGTATCATCGCGGTCAAAAGTGAGATGGCTGATCTGAGAACTTTGCATGAACAAACAACAAGTTTAATTACTTCAAATGTATCAGAGATTAGTGCACAAATTCAAGATATCAAATCCACAACAGCGAAAATTGCCTCGGAACAGGGTAATATAAAAAATCAGTTATCTCATATGGAAAAAAAAATATCAAATAGTGAAGACAAAATAAAGATGCTTGAAACTGATTACAAAGAATTTAAACTAAGCTCGCAATCTACTGAAATAAACCAGTTGTATGTTAACGAAAAAATTATTTGCGAAGTTCAAGATCGTAAACGAAGAGAAAACAATATCATTATAGTTGGCATACCAGAACAGAGCTCCACAAGTACTCAGGAAAGGATATTGAAAGACGAATCTGACGTTTTAAATATCACTACAAAAGTAGGTGAGAACATACCAAAGCCGAACAAAATTTATCGTATTGGCAAGTACAACCCCAGCAAAATGAGAAGAATCAAAGTCTGCTATGATAAGCCAGAACCAGCAATGCTACTTCTTCGCAATAAAGAAAAATTATCTGAAAACATTAAAATTTTTTCGGATCAAACACCTACTCAACAAAAATACTTTATGACTGTCAAAGATGAATTGACACGCCGAACAGAATCTGGAGAAATAGATTTAACCATCAAATACATTAATGGTGTACCTTGCATTATAAAGCAAGCATCAAAAAACTCCGACCACAAATAAATAACACTCCGACTGAAACAATAACCTATCAAATAGTAAATGATTATCAACAACTACAAACTGAAAAATCACGGCTATCACTACTATATTTAAACATCAGAAGTATACGAAAGAGAGGTAAACTCGACGAACTTAAATGTATTTTAAAATCTATATCTACAACTGTACACATTATTTTGATTACTGAAACTTGGATACAAAACGAAAATCAAATCTTACAACTACAGATAGATAACTATACACATTATTACAATTATAGAACAGACAGAAGGGGCGGAGGAGTGTCGGCATACGTACACAACGATTTGAAGCATAACCTCAGTGAATCAACATATCAGGATGGAAACAATTACCTGTGGGTGCAAATTGATAAGCTCGGACTAGATATTGGCGTTATCTACAACCCTGGTAACACAAATCTCGAAAGATTTTTGGACGTATATGAAACACAGTTACACAAACGGAACAGAGCAATAGTGTTTGGAGATTTCAACATTGACCTTCTAACAAAAGATAAAACACTGAAAAGGTATAAACAATTATTAAAAGAATCAGGACACAGAATATTAAACAAAATCAATAAAACCTACTGCACAAGAGACTCTGAAACAAAGAAATCCATCCTAGATCATGTCAGTACAAATTTAAAAGAAGAATTTTTCAACTTGACTATAATCAATTCATCCATGTCCGATCATAAGCAAATTTACCTACAAATAAAAAAAATGAAACCTCCTCCTAAAAAGCACTTAAAATATGAAAAAATTGATTACAAAAAACTATTCACTTCAATGGCATCATGTGGAATAGAAAACATGTCAAACAACTACAGTGAGCTAGAATCAGAGATAAGGCAATGCGTTGAAAGCAATAAAGTATTAAAAACAAGGACATTGAATCCACCCCGAGAAGATTGGGTTAACAATGACATAATTACAGGAATAACCCAGAGAAACCATCTATGGGTACAACACAAGAAGGATCAAGAGAACGAGTTGTTAAAGAGTAATTATAAAACCATGAAAAAAAACATTGCTAAATTAATACAAAATACGAAAAATTCTTATTACTACAAACTATTTACAAATTGTGCCAATAATTCTAAAAAAACATGGTCCCTTATAAATCAACTAAGCAAAAATAAAATAAAACAAAGTTGTGCTCCCTCAAAGCTTGAAGTCAATGGTAATATAGTTACAAATACAAGAGAAATCTGCGAGGTTTTCAATGACTACTTTTCCACTATAGGATCCGTACTGGCAGACAGAATACCGAAAAATTATGATAACACCACCTCAACCTCACGTGTTTTAGAATCCCAAGAAAATAATCCAAAAGAACTTCTAACTTTAGATCCATGTAGTCCTGATGAAATTACTAAAATTATTAATAATCTCGACCCAAATTCCAGTAGTGGTATAGATAAAATAAGCACAAAAGTCATAAAAACTGTTCAACCTTTAATCTCAAATAGCTTAGCAAATTGTTTTAATAAACTCATGGCTGACGGAGAGTTTCCAGACACTCTAAAAATTGCAAAGGTGACACCGATATATAAATCTGGACCTAAAACCGACCCCGGAAACTATCGCCCGATCTCGGTGTTACCAATATTATCAAAAATTTTGGAGAAAATAATATACAGTCGCCTATTAAACTACTTGGACTCTTTTAATATTATATCAGAACGTCAATATGGCTTTAGATCTAAAAATAATACCACTGCTGCCACTATTGATTTGATGACAAAAATTAGGGATAACATAGATAAGAAAAACATTGTTTTGGGTGTGTTTATCGATCTAAAAAAAGCCTTTGATACCGTAAGTCATAGTCTGCTATTGGAAAAATTAGAAAACGTTGGAATAAAAGGCAATGCACTTAAAATTATCAAATCTTACCTAACAAATAGATCCCAAGTAGTCAAAATAAATAATACTGAAAGCAATCCTTTACCTATCACATATGGAGTCCCACAAGGATCCATATTGGGACCATTACTGTTTTTGATATATATCAATAATATAACAGACTTAGGACTACATGGTCATTTAACTTTATATGCGGATGACACATGTTTGTTTTATTTCGGAAAAAATGTTCGCGACCTTATTTCACAAGCCCAAGAAGACCTAAAAGCTCTGTTTGAATGGTTCCAATACAATTTGCTTACCGTAAACATCACAAAGACCTGTTATATTATCTTCAAAGCTAAAAATAAAAATATACCATTGCATGACCCGTTAACTATAGACAACATCCCATTAGAACAGAAAACCTACGAAAAATATCTTGGCCTTAGGATTGAAAATTGTTTAACATGGAGCAAGCAGATTGATTACATCAAAGATAAAATTTCCTCACTTATTGGATCACTCAGTAATGTAAGTCAATGTATACCCAAAAAACTGCGCTTAAACATTTACAATTCACTTGTCAAATCACATTTATTATATCTCATAGAAATCTGGGGCAGCGCTGGTAAAACGAAGCTGCAAGAACTGCAAAGAAAGCAGAATAGGATCATAAAGACACTCTTTCGCTATCCATACCTAACGCCAACAAAAACAATTTTTAAAGAAACGAAATTGATGAATATCAAACAACTTTATATGTATAACACTTGTATCTTGATTAGAAAAATAATGGATGGAACGATTCACTCAAACATAACATTTACCAAAAAATCCCAAATATCTAAACGCAGTCTTCGTCGACCCAGCTTACTTGTACTACCAAGGACACGCACAAATTATGCCAAAAGAGATGTTACCTATGATGGAGCACAATTTTATAATAATTTACCATCCCACATAAAAAATATAAACTCTTTTAATGGTTTCAAATCAAAATTATCAAATTACATAATTGAAACCACTAACTGAAACTGAAAGTTATTTAGTGTAACTTGATTTGTTTAAAAATAATAATTATATCAATGTAACCTATATAACACGAAACTAGTTTTAAGACAATTGTTCTGTATCAGTGACCGTTACCTAAAAATGTTTATGTTATCTTATGTTCTCATGTAAGTGGCTCTTTTGTCTTTTTGAGAATAAATTGCTTAAACCTAAACCTATAAACATACTTATATATTTCTAAATACATACATATTATAGATAAATTACACCCAGACACAGAACAAATGATCGTGCTCATCACACAAACATTTGTCCTGGATGGGAATCGAACCCACGACCTCCAGCATAGCAGTCAGGGTCACTAACCACTAGACCAACAGGCCAGACCAATAGGATATGCCGGTTTCCTGACGATATAGCTTGGCGTTTATGAATGTCATATGCTCCATACTTGAATCAAAAAGGATTACAGTAAAAAGAAAAAGAAGCAGAGAGCCGTCTTTGGGACCCTTATAAGGAATTAGATCAAAATAATAATTTTTGGAGGATCAAGAGCTTCAAAACTGACAAGTCTACCTTAAAACAAAAATGGGAGAACATTGTGCGAGTATATCATCTTTAGAATCTTAGCAGAGACATTGAACTGATGTGGCTGCTCTAATTTAGATTTTTAAAAGACTCATCATCTTCAAGAAAATTTCCTTCGACTCTATTTTCAAAGTCAATCATACCTGTGACATTCGCTACCCAGGAATTGATCTACCATATACATCCCCATCCCCAGGATTATTTCTCCTGCTGCTCACCGGACATATCCTGCCACCTGACTTGACCCGATCAGCAGCAAGCAGTGCTGCGCCGGAGACGGGCACGTGGAACAGCATGGCGGCCACCAACACCCACACCTCCGCCGTGAAGTAGCTGCTGAGAGGCGGCGTCGTGCACAGGTCGCGGAGGTTGCATGTTAGATACACCCTGGAGAGAGTAAAATTGTGAAAACAACAACCTTCCAGACAACATTTCTAAAACGATGAAAAATATCAGTGCAAATAAACAATTTATAGATACAACAGGTATTATAGTACATACCTAAGTGTATCAAAAGACTGAGGAAACCGTTGCGCATGTGCACTTCGAGTGCACAGGTGTCACCCAGATCAAGACAGAGACCCTCGGGACACCCAGGACTTACACAGATGTTCTCCACAGACCAAAAAACCTGTTCAACTTCTGGAGGGAGGTGGGCTGGTTGGAATAAGCCACCAAAGGCCACTATGGCCCACGCACAATGGTCCACATGAAGGACTAAGTGCGGAAACCAAAACCCCTAACATAGAACATAGAAGTGTATCAAATCACCAACGGCCTGACTATGGTGTGCTACTGAAGAAATCATTGTAGGTCTCCGGTTCTTGAAATATTGTTATTGTAAGGATCAATCGTTTGTTTGATCTTAATCATGAGATCAACGAGGCAGTCATCATTGTTACTCATGATACATTGATCGAAAATTTTGTAAACTTTCATAAAGGTTAGCTTTAGCTAGAAAAAGACTGCTAGTAAAACTAGCATGCATGAAGAAGAAACAAACTTACCTATCAACGTAGTAAATGATCGCGTAAGGTATGTACATAACATCCAGGAAACTGAACGTCAGGTGTAAATAGAATGCGATATCACTACCTGAAAAAGAAAGGCTTCCATTAGAATAATTTCACATGAACTTGTAAGGCCCTAAACACACGATGAAACCGGTTTGAAACGGTTGCGTCATATGCGCTCACTCATAAGAGTCTATGGCAGAAACTCAAATGAAACTCTAAAGTAACTAGAAGTTGCAGTTTCGTTTCACCGTGTGTTTAGGGCCTAAGTGTTCCAAAGGTATAAGAACAACTTCTAAACTTGTAAGTTGTGTTCCAAAGAAGGGCTATAGACTAGATTTTGCCGCTTTTTTTTCGGGTCAGTCGAATTATACAATTCTCTAAGTTTACAGGTTTTTGTGATTGGGCAAACCGAGTTATGAAAATAAATATTCGAAAACTGCAACATGGTAAATATGTTAAAGTACAAATGACTTGAAATATATTCAAGAGAAATCTCACGATGAACTTTTACCACCAGTAAATCATCTCAAATTCTCAACGAGACACAGTTCGAATTTCGTTTGTGATGTGCAGAATATAGAATCAACGATGACTTTAAAACAAATAGGTCCCTCGTGAACGTTACTTAACTGATAATACTACACTTACCCCATTTGAAAGTATCCAGAACCGCAACCAATATGAACGGTATAACGCCAACCCAAGTGGTGATATTCGGCATGATACTCTGCGCGGAGTCCATTTTGTCGAAAATGTAGGAGAGACACGTGTTGAACAAGATGGCGGACGGACTGTAGAGCAGGAGCAGGCCGCTGAGCATCGTGATCGCGGAGCCGTTGGTAAGACTGGGGATGTCGTTAAGGATGACCTGGGAAGAATGGAGACATAGATATAGGTTGACATCATCATCATTAGGCTATGAATGTTCCCACTGCTGGGACACAGGCCTCCTCTCTGTGAGAGAAGGTGAGCCATAATCCACCACGCCGGCCGTGGCCAGAGCGGATTGGTGGATGTTACATGTCATCGAATTTTTGGTTCTAGTACATGCGGGTTTCCTCACAATTTTTTCCTTCACCTATTTAATAAAAATAAAGTAATTCACCCGGTTGGGTTCGAAAAAATTCGAACCCACGACCTAAAACTCGTAAGTCGGGGCCGATACCACTGGGTCACCACTGCTCTCCATGTTGATTTATTTAAGTGGTACTGATCATCATCTGCCAAGTTTTTTCCCAACTATGATAAAGGTCGGCTTCCAGTTTACCTGGATGGAGTATCTTGCATGGAGTGACTGCCTATCTAATCTCCTCAACCCAACCCCGCTTTAATAGATGTTCACCCATCTATAGATCAACCTGGATAAATGCAGCTTAGCTTTGAAGATGTCCGGCTGTTATTATTTAGACATGAGCTGATAGTGTTTTTGAAAAATCGTAACTCGGGTGGTATTTAAAATTTTGTTGGTCAAATCTTTCACCACTTTCACGACAGCGTTGGTAGGCTGTAAGTAAAGTAGTAAAAATAATTAAGATACACCCCTGATGTAGCAAACATCAGGGGTGTATCTTAATTATTTTTTATTTTTTAAGAGAAACTGGTGAAGAATAAAAACAGCATGTGTTGCATCATAACAGAATTGTTCTGTATTGATTATATTCTGATAAGGTAGAGATCTATGATCAGGTGGCCTACCATGAACTCTTAACGCGATCCAGTTTAGGCTGTGCGAAAGAAATGGCGCTACACGACTTACTCTGTCTCCTTCGCACAACCTAAACTGGATCGCGTTCAGAGCTCGTGGTTAGGTTCCAGGAAGAGATGTATTAGCTAGGCAATGAAATACGAAGGAACCTCAATTTTTTCCGATAGGCAATAGGCACGATAATGTTTAGAGAAACAATAAAAATTACATAAACATTCAGAACATAAATTATGAACGTATAAAACTTACCAAGACGAGCACTCCTATGCTGGTAAGCACCATGATGAAGATGAGCACGGTGAAGTACGTCAGGAAGTACATGCTCATCGACAAGCCGTTCACTCGCAACTGGTTCTTGGCTTTTATCTGAAAATTATTGTTCATATTAGAAAGACCTTATTGTATTTTTTTGGGTGTTAAAATCATCAAAAGCGTCCTCCTTCCTTGGGCGGAAGGGACTGTCAGATAGACTCGTACTGACTAAAAGTCCACTCTGATCTTTTGGTTGCCCTTTATAATCCTTAAAACCCGCCATTGACGGGCAACTGCACGGACACTGACGGACCCGCAACTGCGGCATAAAACTAGGGTGTCACTCCAAAATTTGACCGTCAATGGCGAATCATCACTCCAGAGTTTTAACTAATCAAAAACCATTTGGAGTGACGCCCTAGTTTTATGCCGCAGTTTTATGTTCGGACTACTGATCGTCAATGGCCGGGTATAGTCACGGTATGCTGCTTAAATAACTCCGCCATTTCGGGGATGAAACGTAAAACAAGAGACTGCTAATGTAATCTACAAAAATATTCTGTAGATGTGTTATTGTAGAAGATTTTGTCTGGTACTGGTTAAACCTTGCCTTCCCACTCTAACTTTAATTTCTTTTCTTGCTATTTTTTTATCAACTTTGTTGTAAACCTTCGTTATTTATTCCAATTTAACCATCACCGCTTTCTTTATTCCATCTTAATTCCATAACAACTCACCTCTCTATCATACACGATATCCACCGCCAAAGTAACAGGTACCAGGGCAAATATCATGCCCATAAAGATGGCACACACCACGTTGCCCAAGTTGAACTCCTCTTGCTGTTCTGTCTGTTGAAACGGATGGGCTAACACCTCGATAGGTTTGAAACTTTCTATTAGACCTGATGCTGATATTAGAACCCTGAAAGGAAAAGGTGGAATAAGTCTTACATGATTTTGTTTGTAACTTTGTTTGGCTTCTTCATAACAGAAAACTGTTCTGTGATACACAATAAGATAATGAATAAAATAAATAGTATAGGAACCATTTTTAAGTAATGAATGCTATAAATTTTGACGAAGTTAGAGATGAGAGTTAAAGAGTTCAGAAATAAGATGTTTAAAACAATTTTCTGTATGCATTTCCCAACTTACCTATAAATACTATTATCCAACAAATTAACGATGATAGGCAAACTGTGCGTGTAAGTACTATTGTAATAGGCCATAAACTTTCCGTAGGGTATCAAGCTATCCCTTAAACTGTACGCTCCAAAATTCTCCATGTTCAGAAGACTTGAGAAGTTTCCATCAAAGTCTACAATTGGGAATGCTCCTAATGATTCTAGGGACTCTTTTAGATCTGTAACTTCTTTCATGTTGTCTTGTTCACTGTATATGGCTATTGGGGTTTTGTTGAAGTAAGCGTTGGGGTCCAATTTGAGGGGCTGCATTCTGAAGAAGACGATTTGTCGGGATTTCATGTAGAGACCCAGGGCACAGGATACTGAAAATAATAAAGGAATTGCTAAATTGTTGTAGAAGACTCAAAACTTAATAAAAAATACCAGATTGAAGACCAAAGACCATGATCGGAGCAGAAGCAGCCTATATATAATGTTCCCATTTCTCATTACTGGGACACAAACCTTCTCTATCATGCAGGGTCTTTGAAAGAAAGTAGACAGAACAACAAAAATTGTACTTTTAAAAGTACTTACTGATAGGCATCAAGATCATAACCCACAGTTTGTAGGGATCCCTGATCATGCGCACCATCCGGATGTAAACCAACGCGCAGAAGGTTCTCCAACAAGAAGGATTGGTCTTTACCGTTTCGCCTAGCGCATCTACTGAGATCGGGACCTCGGGAGCAACCTGAATAGAAGACAGTCTAAAGGGCTTTTTCGAGTAGGAAGAAAGAAAAGGTGAAATCTATTTATCTACCTATCTATCTATTAATTTGTACAAAACGTCATGTTTTGACTGGTTGTCTATTTTTGCGTGCGGTTAGTTCTTCTAAATCTACACTATAAAGTATTGGTCTCTTTTTGTCTCTGTCTAAAGAATTTATAATATGGGACGGAAGGTTCGCATATGTTCCGAATTTTTAAGCTTCAAAGAAAACTCACCTTCTTTGGTGGTCATGTCACTAATAAAGAGGGCGAGATTTCGCTGAAGCTTACCATACATAAGGCTCCATTTATTGACATTTCAGCATATCAGGTCAGGCGGGTTAATACAACGTGTAACCAGGCTTGTTCCTGTGAGTGAACGAGATGGCGCTAGACGAATTATATAGGTCTGTCACTTTCACTCGCCGGAATAAGCCTGGTTATAAGACGTTCTAATACCCCCCCTTGTTCTATCTGTGCGAATCAAGAGCATCTAGTATGAATATAATACAGTGACCGCTGGACAAAAAACTCTACACAGTACGATGGATATGAAAGACGCCATTGACATCGGCCCAGAAAAAAGTGATAAATCGGAATCCCGAAGACTGGTTAAAGATGGCGCGTGCAAAGAATACCTGGAAGGGTTTGGAGGTCTTTGCCCAGCACTGGGTCAGCAATGGCTAGAGAAATTAAATAATAAATAAATACATAATATTATAATAAAAATAATTCGGTCTTTTGATGCAGAAGCACATGGCATAGGTTACCTTGACATGTTCAACTCCATGAGTGGTTGAATGGAGCGCGTGAGACGCAGGTGGCGTTGGCAGGGATGTCGCCTTTTGACCATCCTTGTCGTTTAGTTCCTAAAAGGAAATCAATTATAGATATCACCTGAACATTCCGCATTGAATCAACTGTAAACAGTAAGAATACAGTTGCTGTAAACCCTACTCAACACTAATATTTCAAGGTGGTCCTGTAGAATAATTACCGAGGCTACTGTTCAATTACTAGGGTTAACGCGCATACCTCTAAATGGTTTTGTGTCAGGTCTGGGAGATGGTCTTAAGAGAATAAAACACAGAGTTTCACTTCAAGTGCAATCACGCTATAATCCAGTCGACATTATTCAAATTAACGCATACACACTAAATATAATGAATGGTCGAAGAAGTATTGAGCCTATTTTCAGATCCTAGTCTCAAATAGACATTTTCGATTCAATTTATCCCGGAGATCTCAAATCTAAAGTCCTACAAACCGTCAATATTGTAGCCATCAACGACTGAACCTTTGTTTAAGTAATAGTCTTTAAATTTGATTTGATCTAATCTAGCTACATTTAGTTCATTAGGAAACTTACCTGGTAACTCAACGTCTTGCTCTGTAACGATAAACTCCTGGAGAGTGCACGTGCCCTCACGAGCTTCACGGAAGACACTCCTTCCACCGCCTCCGTCTCTTCAGCATTCTCTCCTTCCAGACTGAGGAACACCTCCTCTAATGTCGTCATTGATACCCCGTAGCTTGTGATACCTGGAGAAAAGAGATAAATGATTAACAGCTCTCCAAAAAATAGGTCCCGAAAAACATTATCACTGTAATCAGCATTTTAGCCGGCCATGTTCTCCAAGCAGAATTGGAGGATCTGCTTACATTCTGTACCTTTAAGTCGACTGTCCTAAGAGTCCCAGAATCAAACTTGAGATTAAACAGGGTGCTTCTTTTAAATTGGACAAAAGGGAGAAATCCGAATCCATAAGAGATACGGGAAAACTTTCTTAGGAACCTTAAGCTCTTTTTTGTTGCTGACAATTTTGCTTTGGCTGCTTTGGCCAATTTAAAAGAAACACTCTGTATACTTATTTTCCTGTCTGTCTGTATTAACGGAGACTGATTTAGGGAGAGTTTGATAGTACACACACAGTTTTCTAGCTAGACAATGACCATGCTATTGGACCAGACAGGCTAGTACTCACCAAGTCTGTTGGTCTTCTCCTTGACTTCTTGTTCTATCGCGTTGAAGAGCGGTGGGAACAGATGCACGGCGTAATGCGGCAGGATGTAGGACAGCTCTCTGCCGTGACGACGTGCTTTCTCTGCGCGAGGCACGTGTCCCCGGACTAGGCGGGTTATTTGATGCTCGCGACAGGCTCCTGAACGAAGGCATGAAAAGTTGGAATATGAAAGAAGTGAAGTGAAATTGTTCAGCTTAGTAGATATCTGGGTCCTTCCAATGGCTTCACATATAACTTGGTCATCGGCTTCTAACAGACCTGATCACTACTAAGTCTGCAAAGATCGAAGGGTACGGGAATCATATCAGCTAGTAAGGATAGGAACGATGGACCAAAGTCACCGACTTCCGAAAGAAAAGTTTTTTACGCGTTTTTTGTGTTTGTTTTTGAAGTCGGTTCCTTTTTTTTTCCCACGTTTTGATTCAAACTATACCTCTTTTAAATTTTAATATCTCTAGGTAACGGACTCAAATTATCAAATAATTATTAAACTTACCGTCCAACACCAAAGTCAAATGATATCCAATTCCGAATTTGTTTTTCAAGAAGAGTGACGTGCCAGCACATCGGACCTGCAAAAGAATGTTAATTTATCATCAGCATCCCACACAATCAAGTGGCTTGACCACAAAGTTCTAAAGCTGGGAACTTGAGCGTCCGTATCCTGTACTTTGTGAGACAATATGGGCCGGAATCTTCAATGTGGGGGTCATGTTAAAGTCTATGTTCGATTTTTTATTTGTTCCAAGATCATGTCTTCGCAATAAGTCTCTCTTACTCACTCTGCCTTTACTGATGACAGCCTTCCTATCTCCCAGTATATCAGCTTCGTCCATGAAGTGTGTTGTCAGCAGTAGAACCTTGCCATGTCGAGCTCGCTGTAGAATCCGCCATGTTTGTCTCCGGGATACCGGGTCTACTCCCGCTGTTGGCTCGTCCAGAATTATAATCTGGAGAAAGAAAAGTCTGTGGTTTAGTAAAAGACGCTTCGGAAGGTAGCGTCTAGAAGTTAAATCTAAAAATATCTATTCGAGAAAAGTATGATTGGAATGATCTGTGTCCGTCCGAAGGCCTTATCACAAAAACATACACAAAAACATACATCACAAAAACATGAACATACATGCTAGGGCTTCTAAACGGGAAATACATATTTGAGTTGGTTAAATGTCAATTTGGGAAACTGTGATCAAAATCTTGAAACTTTGGTCTTGAAACTATATTTTGAAGATCATCAGGTGTTTAAGTGAAGTATTAATACGCGCAATCTTGAACTGTAAAGTTAAATTTTCATCAACGAGGTATAACTGAAATTCAAGATTACCTTAGGGTCTCCAATAAACGCGATTGCTATGCTCAGTTTTCTCTTTTGTCCACCCGACAGATGTTTGGCAAACACATTAGTTTGGTCTAGTAGACCAACATCAGACAGAGCTTTGTGAATTTCTTCCGGCAGTCTTTTCCGGGGAATTCCCTGCAAAATAAATAATCATATAGTTATCTCCTAAGAATACAGAGAGGGTTAGAGAATACTTACCTATCCATGTAAAAAGGTGGCGAAGAGGTATGTCTATACCTAGGTAGTTTTCTCTGAAGCTGTCTAGCTTCAAATAAAACTCACCCCCTTTGATAGTGATGTCATTAACAGGAGGTGAGATTACAATGAAACCATACCTAACCAGACACCTGGTTCTTACTATTAAGCTGATATTGAACAAAAGAGACAAGAACACCAGACCTATACTAACTAGTTCAATATTTCAGCTACTAACCTTGACAGCAGCGAAGAACTGCAGATGCTCCTTGACGGAGAGCAGATCGAAGAGCACATCTTGTTGTGGACACACGCCGATCATCTGGCGGATCTCGTGCATGTCGTTGGGATCCCTGCGTTAAAAAAACTTTGTTATGGACATTTGAGAAATTTTACTTTATCTTGGTCTACTTTATGTGCAGACTTCCTAAAACAGTTTTCGCTTAACAATAATAAACAGGAAGGGACCTTCTGTTTTAGTGGGAATCTCAATGGATTTCCTCATGTGGCTGTATTTCTATTTAAGCGGCTTATTCCAGTCTCAGCAAAATACAACTATGGATAAAATAAAAACATAAATAATCATGCATGTGTAGACGCAGAATTGTACCCGCACTCGCTTTCATCACTCTCATAGTTTGTATTATCGGATGATCATACTATAACAGAGAATGCAGAGTTTTGTCCATTCCAAACCTTTGGTGTTTTTCTGGGATTGGATATAATTTTATTACGTCTTGCCAAAGTATCATCTTTTTAAACACTACATACACCGACATGATAAACTCATATTAACAACTATTTTATTGTTTTTATACTCCTCAACTTACCTAACATCAAGTCCATAAACATAAGCAGTCCCATTAGTAGGAGCCGTCAGTCCAGTGAGGATGTTGAAGAGCGTGGACTTGCCAGCGCCGTTATGTCCCAGAACTGCTGTTATCTGACCTTCGTAGATGCTCAGGTCGATGTTATCAATGGCCTTGATTTCTTGCTTGCGACAGTGGCGGAAGCTTTTCTGTAAGCCAACGATTCGGATTGCTTCTTTGTCTTGAAGTTCCCTGGAGAAAAAGTTAAGTTCTTGGTTTATTTTTAGATCGAGTTGTGGGATGTTTTGCAAAAATGAGTATACAATTCGATTGGAGTAGGGTTCTCAAAGGGAATCTTCGTGTAGGTAGTCGTAGTGTGGGACAAATCCAGACAAATGGACCAATGACCTAAAGAAGATAGTAGTAGGTGGCAGGGGCGCGATGAAAAAAGCTGTGGGATGTGTGTCCTTGGGGGATGCCTATGTCCAGCAGTGGACTGCATTAGGCTGAAATGATGATGATGAATAAAAATGAATGAGTGATATACATAAGCTAAACGAAAAGTATACCCAATGGAGTAGAATTATATCAATTTAGGACAGATTGCATTGTTAAAATTAACAGCAAAAATAATTGGAAGAAATCGTGAAATGTAACGTTTAATACTTTTCCACCTTACGGTACCTTATTTGAATTTAAAAGAAGGTAGAAGTACGTACCTACTCTTAATTAGAAATGGACTTTGTCAGTCCATTGAAAATAGTAAAAGCAGAAATAACTATTTTCCGAACCTTATTCGACTGATAGTAATTAATTGTATCTAATCATAGAAGGAACATTACGAGTCATTTAATGGCGCTCTGGCACTTAGCTGTATTGCTATGAGGAATGGCACTTAAACAATTTGGCGCACAGCCCGAACATCATCATCTACATCAGCTATTATACGCCTGATTGTAAATACAACGATGTTTTTGTTTTGATTTTGTTTAGCATGCTTTGTTATATCGTATTTTTGAAAAACCATTATAAGCCTTGAGTTCCTCAAAATAATGCTAGTAATGTTTTTCATTTTTTAAGTTGAGTGACAGTAGTCCCTTCTTTCTCTTGTTGGCATTTACCAAGCCAAATTTTTGAATTCCAACTGCTGTTGTCTGGTCATTGAAATACTAATTATAATTAAAAAAAAATTGAATCTTCCCGTGAGTTACATGATAAGTTTAAAAAGTCTCTTGTTGTAAGAAGACGATTAGGACTACTGCCTTCATGTAGCTCAATTCCCGACTTTGCGGCTACTAACTGAGAAATTCGTCTGAAATTCGTAAAAGTCTAGAGAAATTAGTTTGAAAAGTCTGAAATATGGATTCGTCCCCAAGACCTCAAGCTCAGCAGCTCCTCATGCAATCACGGGAAGCAACGTCCTTATTGTGATTTTATAAACTTTGGATATTTTCCTACATATTACCTATAACTTGGGAGATTTCTACATACCTGGGAACTGGTTCAATATCCTTGTTATGTGCTGCCGCCTCGCCGTTAGAATGGAAGTGAACTGCAGACACCCGGCCTCGTCTACTGCCGATCCAGAAGGATGGCAGTAAGCAGAACCAGGGCTTCTGTTTGATGCCATATTCGCCTGGAAAATGATCAATTAAAGTTAAGGGTCGATCTTGGCAGACCGCAAGAGTACCGGTCACCCTCAGATAAAAGAAATAGGCAGATAGAACGCTGCGAACACGCGAGTGTGTCCACCAAAGTAAATACAAATGAAATCGAATAACATTCTATATTGTTTTCTTTGTTTTTGAAAACAACTTTTACAATGTTTAAGGACACGAGACGGCATATTTTGGCAAACAACAACAAAGACGAGTAGCTTGGTACGATGCGTAGCTTGGTACTGTCGCGAGTTGATATTCGTTTTTGATTTTGTATTAACTTTGGTGGACACACTCGCGTGTTCTGAGCGCTCTATCTGCCTATTTCTTTGATCTGAGCGGATTTTAATTTTGAAGGTTTTCATATCCTTTTAAGATTTTTATGAGATATAACAATCCAGGATCGACAGCATTGCTGCGAAGTTCTGTGGCAGCAACACAGCTGACCAAATCATGACCTTTAGGATTGTTTTGCATTAAATTTGGCCAATCAGGATCTCGTCGAGTCATTGATACAACTAAATCACCACCTTCCTGCGCTTATCCCAATTTATTTGGGGTCACTCATGTATTTTCGTACATGCATCTTTATGAGTCATCTCAGAGGTTATTTCCTTTCTAGCCATATTCATAGAAAATAAACTTGCAAGCTATTAAGACGCCTTGGAATCCAAAGGCACAGGGTGGGTTGTAGTTTGTACGAGTCCGACCCTTCCAGCGGACCCAGAGCGGGATCCACCTGGAAGGATTCTCAGTGCAAAAAACCGGCCAAGTGCGTGTCGGGCCACGCACAGTGTAGGGTTCCGTAGTTGCCCATCAAAATACTTATGCGAACTAACTAAACTGATTCGCTGAATTTAATTTTAAAAAGAAGAATTTTCAAAATCGGTCCAGAAGTCTTTGAGAAATCGGGGAAAATACGAATTTAGAACCTCCTCCTTTTTTTGAAGTTAGTTAAAAACAGTTGACGATAAAAACTTACCTATCCCCAAAAAACATACCGTAAAAACATACCTATTAAAGCTGTAAAAATAAAGTTGACAAACTTACATTTGCAGTTGACTCCGATACATTTTGTTTAAGAAAATATGTAATCCAAGTACATTTTATAAGTTGGTCGACTATTACTCGTAAAAAGTTGTAAAGCCTACTTAGTCCTGACAATTTTCTTTTAAACTTCGTTATATATACTACTATTGTGAATTTTTCACACCCCTAAACATAACCGTTTAGCTGGTAGGGAGGGTTAAACGAGGGGACATTCGAGTCGAGCAAAATTTAACACTTTAAAGCTTAATATTTCACAAACGAATTTTTTTATCAAAAAATTGTTAATGGAAACTATCAATATTTTTTAAAGACCTATTTAATGATACCCCACACTAAGGGGTACGTGAGAAAAAAAAATAACATCCCCACTTTACATGTACAGGAGGTACCCTAAAAAAAAATATTTTACGAGATTTTATTTTACCACTTTTTCGGCACAACAAATCCGTATATTTGATCACCAAATTACAGCTCTCTAGTACTGTGCGTCTCTGAGCTAAACTGCGGACAGACGGACGGACGGACGGACGGACGGACGGACGGACGGACGGACGGACGGACATGGCGAAACTATAAGGGTTCCTTGTTGACTACGGAACCCTAAAAATATAACCTAACATAACTATGCTAGACGCCTTACTGTAGTCGCGGGACTTATTCCATCACCGTGACCCCGGAACGTAAAGGGCTATTGAAGGACACCGTGGATTTTAGTCTGTACGAGTCTGACAGTCCCTCCCGCCCTGCCCGGGGTGGGAGGACTCATTTGACGACTTTATCACGTTGAAAAAAAAGACGCCTTAGGGTGCTCCCATATCTAACGACGCGGATTCGGAATTTTCCGTCGCCCTTTCTCTTTCTGTCGCTTAGAAATGCCATTTGCTAGACCGAGACAATGCGATAGCACGCGGCCGCCTTGAAGATTCCGTCGCATGCGATCGCATTATGCTTTCTGTCTCGGTCTAGCAAATGGCAGTTCTAAGCGACAGAAAGAGAAAGGGCGACGGAAAAATCCGAATCCGTGTCGTTAGATGTGGGAGCACCCTTACTGTCATTCAAGCCTTTAATAACATTACCTATAGGTACTTGTTACTTACGAAATATACAGGTTTAACCAAGTCTGCTGTACGATAAGTTTCAGAGGAAACTAACCTTTTTTGGTAGTGACGTCAATACCAAAGGGGTTAGTTTTCTATGAAGTTGACAGTACATGATCATATTTTACAATCACAAAACATTGCCAGGGTGCTTGTACACGGCGCATGTAACCCGCGCAAGTACCTCAACATGCGCCGTGTACAAGCCCTACGCGGGTAACTTGATCAAGTAGCTTGCGCATGTTACTTGCGCGGGTAACTCGCACCTCTACTTGCGCGGGTTACATGCGCCGTGTACAAGCACCCTCAGCTAAAATGACCTAACATAAAATGTGTTCCGAAACAATAAGTTATGATAACATGCAATGTTAGAATATCCGCCTTTGCTCTTATAGTTGTCAAAATGTGAATTAGCTGACTCACTAGGTATAACAGCATCCAGCCAGTAGGCTGCCAGTCCGTACAGCACCGTGTCTATGGCCATCATGATGAGGCTGCCTCCGAAGGGAACCCCGGGGCCACTCCACAGGTTGTCCCACGTTACGCCGACGCCTGCCATGTCCAGGACTAGGGCCTGTGGACGTACCATATATTATAGTGAGTAGATGGAGTAAGTTGAAGGTTTCCTAGTGTCATTTGTGTGATATGCCAAATAAACGTATTTTTATTCTATCTTTGTTTTAAATTAATTCGGAATCTTCTTCTTTCGGGAAAACACTTCGTAATTCGCCCATGGATCCCAATGTATTCCTAGAAAAACTGGTCTTCCACTGTTTTTCGACGGTGTGATTATCGACTTTCTGTAATTGATCAGCCAACCTAGGTTTTTCTAAAGTGTCGAGCACAATTTTCACATGACTCCGAAGCTGATCTTCCACTGGTGAGCGATCAAGAAATCGTCGAGAAAAACTATTAAAGGAATTTTACAGACAGAGGTTGATGTGCTGGCCTGTCTGTACCTTAAAAGTTAGTAGGCCATATCCAGAATATAATATCGTTAATTTTGATTTATCTTGAATTGCTAATTTCTTAAATTAGCAAGCAACTTGCAATTTGTACAAACTGATTTGCTTGAAAAAAATTAAGTCAGTTAAGCCACCAAAGAAGCGCTTTCGTACGTTGAATTTGGGGACAAGAATACATCGATGAGAGGAAGCTTGGCGAAACAACAGCTCGCTCCAGACACCCTGTTCTATCATTTGTTTATGACAGATTATTACGGCAGATTCTGGTTTTAGCTTGTTCTGACCACGCTTGGATGTAAAAGCGGTGGTTTCCGCAAAAGGGTATGCACCCGCGTTTTAGAAAACTTGGTGCATTCATTTGTTCCCATTGGCCTCGAAACTGAGGAGACGGCCTGCTCTGAACGAGTCAATACTTACGTCGTTTGTTGTCATTAGCTGGGGGCGATGACGCGCGCTTTGCCATGCCTGATTATCGATCACCTCGAAAGGTATTGCGATTATTCGGTGCGGCGAATTATATTGAACACGCATGACTATGAGCGTTAATCCACCTTGCGGAGGTGGGTTACCGCTGCTGCTCACCTTGCGTAGGTCCACTGCTAGCAAGCGAATGTGCGTTATTGTGTTGACAAGCCTGAGCTGATGAGCAAAGCCCTGAAGGACTTATTGACGGCTTTGACCCCTGCGAGGGGACGAAACTTTTTTGCATCCACCTGGAGGTAGAACTTGTATGAGCCTTTTGCTCAACATTTTCGTACGCCAAGCTTTTTCTACAGCAGCAGTAAACTGCTCAGCATTGACAGGTTGGACATGTCGGTGGAATTTTCTTTAAGAGCCTTCATCAAAGGGTCCTTTGCCTGTTCATATAACACAATCTCTCCTCATTTGGAGATTCTTCAGCACGATATCCACAAACAATCTGTAATAAGTCTGAAGAACACATCCCCTGTGGATCATTTACTTTTTGAAGCAGAGTGTCAGACGTGACAGAGTCATTATTCCTTGCCCTAACAGTTCCCGAAGAGGTTGCAAAACCTCTCTTTGATGATTTTACACATGGTCAAGGCTAATATCAGCATGAACGAAGTGACAGGAGATCGTATGCTTTCACTTCCTCGTTCATTTCAATATCTGTATAACCCGGCGAATAATATGTATACAAGATTTTGTTATGTGTATGTCTACAATTTAAGCTAAAGTGCGCATAATTATGTTCATCAAGTTTCCGATCCAAAGAGGAATTGTACATAAATTATAGGTTTTTCTTACCCTGGCTCTATCAAAGAACGGAGTTAGCATGAACGCGAAGGTGATTATCGTGAAGCCAAATTTGTAACGTGTTGACCGGTGCTTTTAACATTTGCCGTCGAAGGTTACGTACCTCTTTGGCTAATTTTCGAACCTTATGTTTAGAACTCCGCAGGAATGTAGCGGCGACTTCTCTTTGGGTTGTCTCCGCTAGACGAAGCTATTACTGGAACTTGAGCTACTAGAGCTTGAGCTACTGGAACTTCTTGACCGAGCTCGCCGCTTCTGCGGCGAAGAAGGTCCTGGAAGCACATCACTACCGCCCTATCGGCGTTTTCACACGAATTTTCCATACTGAATTCGAAAGATTAAACTTTATTCACTTTTAATCGACGCTGGAAAGATTAGTGCATTCCCGCCAGCCTTCATTTGTTTTCAGTATTTGAACGTCGAATTCAAAAATATAAAGTTTCTATTCGGCCAGCCAGTGGTTAAAATTTATTTAAATAATAATTTCGATAGTTAGCGATCCTCTTTTGTGCAATTACATAATATTTTACTGGCCAGTATTTTTCTGTTTACACTGTTAAATGCACAATTATCGATACTCTTGTAACTTCTTTGTCTTTTGACTGGGATGTTGGTCTAGTGGTTAGTGACCCTGACTGCTATGCCGGAGGTCGTGGGTTCGATTCCCACTCAGGACAAATGTTTGTGTGATGAGCACGATCATTTGTTCTGTTTGTTCTGTGTCTGGGTGTAATTTATCTATAATATGTATGTATTTAGAAATATATAAGTATGTTAATCAATTGTCTAGTACCCATAACACAAGCTCTGCTTAGCTTGGGACTAGATGGTGTTGTGTGATAGTTGTGGAATATTATTATTATTATTTTGTGCAAAACCATGAATCATGGTGACTAGATTTTTTTTAAACGGGCTTTTAATTAAGAAAATATTTTACCTTTAAGGTGAAAAGTAAGACTGTGCTGACGATGGACAAGATTGTAACGAAGACCGCATAAATTAAGAACCAGGAACCCCTGAAAACAAGATTCAATAAAACATATACATTGACTTGGAAGTAAAACATTTTAAAGATCCTGAACAACTATGAAGTCTTATATCTTAAGGGCTTCACACATAGCAGCTATAATGTAAAGATATACATTAAAGCACGATACATCATTACATCTTTCCATAGAGATTTGAAGATGTAAAAATATTCGTTATAGCTGTCGTGTGTGGTCTCCTGACGATTTCTATGGAAAGATGTAATGAGATGTATCGTGCTACAATGTGAGGACATCTTTACTTATCCATAGCAAGTGCGTAACAGCTGGAACTGATGAGAGACACGAACCAAAGGCAGCGAGTCCGCGTTGGATGACTGAACACCTGGATGAAATACAGCCAACTCATCAGGTTCACGGCGAAGCTGCCCAGAAGAAGCGGTCTGATGGAGAAGAAGAAGAATATTGAAGAGTGCAGATACTGTTCTATCGTTCATGTTATTTTAGCAGCGTCCTAATCACTATTTTTAGATCGATACGTAACCTGCAGTGAGCAAAAACAGCCTTTTGAAAGCGTCTACATTCCGCCGCGTTCAGTTTCATTACAAAAGTTTTGCTATTCACTAAACTACTGACAGTCGATCCCGCCGATCGTGCAGTGCTCATCGCTCGCTCTGCACGATCGGACGATCTCAAAGTCCGTCTCGTCGTGGAGTCCAGTGAAGAGATTTCTACTAGAGAATGATTTCCAGGAAATAGCTGGTGATCCTCAGATTTTAAACAATAATCATCCATCAGCGAATTGTATAATTATCGTTTTTCCACTGCTGAAGACATAGGCCTTTGCCAATCGTGCGCCACATTAACAGGAGTCTTGAGCTGCTCTTATTCAGTCTTTGCCGTCTTTCGCAGGTCGTCACTCCACTTCTCCGGCGGGTGTCCCACACTACGTTTGCCAAGTCGTGGTCTCTAAAAACAATATACTTAAGTCTCAAAAAGTCTTTACTAACCAGTACTTACCGACTCTTTTTGGAAACCCCATAATCCAGTCATTCCGTACTCCCTGATCTTTCTTCTCTTTGTGCAAAACATGAATCATGGTGACTAGAGTTTTAAACGGGCTTTCAATAAGAAAATATTTTACCTTAAGGTGAAAAGTAAGACTGTCTGACGATGGACAAGATGTAACGAAGACCGCATAAATTAAGATCACCCCTGGAAGATCACCAGCCAATAAATTGACTTGGAAGTAAAACATTTTAAAGACGCTCATGAAAACTGTCGAAGGTCTCATAATCTTGAGGCGGGATTGCTGCGTCGGTGTCAAACTGAGCGAAAGAGAATTATGAACTGCGTTACCTTTAAAACCAAAGAACTAGCAGTTCTCGTCAATTTAGAGTTATTAGTTTCATCGCCTCTATCCATGCAGTGTTGTAAACATTATGAAAGCGTACTGCTGATACCAAAGTTTTGCTATTCACTAAACTACTGACAGTCGCTTCTACCGATCGTGCAGTGCTCATTGCTCGCTCTGCAAGATCGGACGATCTCAAAGTCTCTAATTTGTCTCGTCGAAGAGCGTATCGTAGAGTCCAGTGAAGAGATTTCTTATAGAGAATACCATAGCTGGTGATCTTCAAAAACAATAGTTTTCATCGTCAGCCTGTATTCGTCCACTGCTGGACATAGGCCTCTGCCAATGTGCGCCACTGAGTCTTGAGCTGCTCTTATTCAGTCTTTGCCGTCTTTCACAGTTCGTCACTCCACCTCTCCGGCGGGTGTCCTACACTACGTTTGCCAAGTCGTGGTCTCTAAAAACAATATACTTAAGTCTCAAAAAATATCTACTAACCAGTAAACCGACTCCTTCAACCCCATAATCCTCATTCCCTCCCTGATCTTCTTCTCTTTCTCCCCCACGACGAACATCAGCAGGTAGGTGATGAACTGCGACAGCGTCATCACCATGTACATCGGCATGATCACCCGGAAGATTCACCAGCCAATCTCCGGTGTGCTGGCGCTTTGGGAACTGTCGGAGGTCTATTCGGGGAGGTGGGATTGCTGCGTCGGTGTCAAATGAAAAAAAGCTAATTTTGTACAATAGAATAAGATAGAAAACTAGTAGAGTTACTATAGTAAGCTGTTTTATAATTAGTAGAGGAAAATTACAGAAAGATACCGAAAAAGCTCGAATAAAAGGGTAGAGAGACTCTGTGTCTGAAATATTTGGTCTCAACACTACGTTCTCATTGTATGAAATAAAAATTACGGGAAAAAAGATAGGGCCAGTGGGTAAAATCTCTTATTCTCTCTGAATTACCAAAACCCCTCGTATATGTCTACTAATCTATAAACATTTGGCGGGTTGGTCGTCATATTATTATGATAATAGGTATGGCATCTTACCTTAATCTTAATATAATCGATGAGTGTCTGCAGAGCCAAGAACCCTGAGTAGTAATACTGCAGTACAGGACACGAGTTCTCCCCGTGCATCTCTGACAGAGGTATGAGCTGTCCTCCTCGAGACCAGTCGGAGGACCAGTCCTTGGCGGTGGTCCTCTCTCGACATTTGGCTGGTGAAGTCGTGAGGGTTCGGGTAGAAGGAGTGCCTATGTGGGATGGGTTCGTCCGGATGGTGTACCTGAAGAAAAATTTTGGTGATTTATGGAGTTTTTTTGACGAATGTTTTTTTTTTTTGGAGTGGGACCCGAATCTGCTTCCTTCTTGATGAATACTATAGATACCTTACCACTTAGGCTATCATTGTCCTGTCCTGCAAGATTAACTACCAACCAATCTTTTAGGTGAGGCGCCACTGTCGCGGGCACTCCGCACTCTCAACCTCATAGCTAGTGACATTGATTTGTTTCATTGTTCTCTGAGTGAATTTACAAGAAATGCTTTATTTGTAATTAGTTACAAAATGTAGATAGTACGAGTAGTTAACTCATAAAACTGTGTGTACACTATCGCATTAGGTTGTCATCCTGTAATGATAGTTGTAAAATGGAAAAAATAAATAAATAAAATAAAGTATACGGTATCAGGGTATCAGTTTTTATGGACCAGAACCGAATAACTTAAAAAAACTATAGGATCCGCGATGCAGGCGTATATAATAATTGTTGTGACTTAAAAACTGACACAAGTTACAAAAAAACGAGGAAATAAAGTGATTAGTGATTAGTATATGCGGTATCATACTACTATTTTCAATTATGTATGTCAGTATGTTTTGAGCCAGACCACAATTTGCCCGTAAAATGCTTTCTTACAGATTTTCTCTCGCATGTACAGCTTGACATAAAAATGTAGGAACGGAACTAAGATTTTTATTTCTGACAGCGTTTTAAAATCTTTGATATTTGATGTAAACAAAGACCGCAGGTTTGTTAGATTTATTATCGTGCCATAAAACTAACGTAATAAGTGATAAAAATTAAAATAAAATCATTCAAAGTGCTGGTAGCGCGAAGACAGTGGCGACTTCCGGTTTTCTACATTTTTATGTCGAGCTGTATATTCTTAATATGGATTTTCTTTGGTATTTACAACAGCATCTGTTAAAACATCATTACGCCTGAACATCGTCAACATAGTTTGAATCATCAACTACTGAAAACAACTTTCTTGGCATAAGCAACATTGTCCATTCCAGTGCTAATGGCTTTAAAATTTCATTCCTACTAGTGGCCGACCGAAATTTCGGTTTCGGTTTCGGTTTCGGCCGGTTTCGGCCAAAATATCTAGTTTCGGCCTTAGTTTCGGTTTCGGCTAAAATATAGCCGAAACTTTCGGCCCCGCCGAAACTCAAGTGTTCCTGCATTTTCGTGCGTCGTTCGGTAAAATTCGTAGCTAACACGTACTTGGTCGCCGGCGCGGCGGGGCCCCGGCTCAGTTTGCCACCGTCCGTTTATTCGTGAGACGAGGTTATGTTTTTGAGTTTACTGCCAAGAGTACCTAGGTCTTGTAATTCATGTCATAATACAAAATATTTGTTACGTACGTTAATGATTAAAAACTTATCAATCGTCAAGGCAATTAGAATTAGGATTAGGCGGTATTCCAAACATAATTAAGTTAACGGTTTCTTTTTTGAAATAATGCAATTTTTTTTTTTAGTCAAATGTCTCAGTTATTTCGTATTGCTAAATTAATATAGTTTTTTGAGACTTCAAATCTAGTGAAACATTGGAAACAATGTTTATTTATAATTTCGAATAGATTATGGACTCAGTAGAAGTTAATTAACATAGAAAAATAGGACGGATTCTTAAGATCGTCTATCTATCGGATCCATAAGTTTGCTGTATTTCATTATTACCCAGAATTTGATCCTTACTATTAACACCATCAAATGAGTGTAATAATACAGTGATTATGTATATTTTTTTTTTCAAAATTATGCGGGTTCGATTTTTGGCCACGATTATTGATTTGTTCTAAAATCCAATGATTTTTAGCATTTTCAGGCAAAATCGGTCTCGAGACTCTATTCAACGTTTTTCGATATTCCTCATAGTTAAAAATATAGCCGTCCACGCCCAGTGTAAAAAATTCGCTCTGTGTATTTGTCACTTTTTCTTGTGCCAATAATGTAAAAAAAAAATTAAAAAAAAAAAAGTGCTGGTAAAAAAAATCGAAATGTTACAAAGTATATTTTAAAAAGTTTCGGTTCGGTATTTCGGTTTCGGTTTCGGCCGAAACTGAGAGCAAGGCCGAAGGTTCGATTTCGGTTTCGGTTTCGGCTGAAAAATCAGTTTCGGTCGGACACTAATTCCTACGCTTGCGCTCTCTATTTCTTTAAAACATGATGAAGATGAACACCGATTTGTCCAACAGTTCGACACCGATTTTTAAAACACTCTTTTTTAAAACAGGAAGTAAGTAGATATCACGAAGAAACATTTTATGGACGCAAATATTATAAAAATGCTTTCATTCCGAAAGCGAAACTTACCTTGTCTGTTTGTTAGTCGGTTACATTTTTACGCCCCATGGACTGAAAAGTTTTCTCGTTGAAACATACCTTTGGTAGGATAGAGGCTTTATATTTCGGTGATACGGTATCCTAAAACAAGCACCGACGTACATGGGAGTAAAGCCACGGGAAAAAGATAGTCTACAAGAAACGTCATTTTATTGCGTAGTTTTCCCCCGTAGGTAACTTTTTGCGTAGTAGCAACCATTCAGTAGCATCCATTCTTTATTGTTGAAAAGTAATCAATGCATAAAGCGCATCTTTTATACATTGACCGATTGTTGATTGATACTGTCTGATTAATGACGCCGCTTGGAATATCTAAGTATTTAGTTGTATCAAACTAAAGAACTTACAAAACGACCTTTATGAACTTTTTAGGTACTACTAGATCGAAAGGACTTGTGACGCTTTGGCGTCTAGTAATACTAGTAATGATTCCTTAAGGCTACTAAACACATTCCGGCGGCAATGCCGCCGGGTTTATACCGAGCGGTTATGCCGCCGGCAATGCAAGCCGTGCAAAGCCGCCAAGCATCACTCCTGTTGTGACAGTCAGGGTCATCAATCTTCTAACTAAAAGCCTGGCATAACTTAGATCATTATACTAAAAAATTGTGGAGTACCAAATGTAACTTATAAATCTTCTTAGAGATGTATTTTTTAATTTAGTAGTATTATAATACGAGAGTTGCGGTCTGCTGACAATAGATGTCGCTAATATAGCTTTATACTATTATTTATCATGTATTTTATTACGTTTCTAGTTTAATGATGTCCCTGTCGTTTTTCAATATTTATATAAGTATGTTTTTCTATTTCGATATTTTCCCAAATTATTAATAGAATTCTATAATTATTTGGGCTACCTACTGGTAACTCTAATTTTCACTCATTCGCACCTTCGGTGGAACAAAGACGTAGCAGCTCATTTTTAAATTTTACAGGAGAAGACTTTTTTTTGCATGTTTTTCCTCGGTTCTGGATAACTATCTAAAGAAGGTTTGAAATCTTTACATTTAATTAATTGTTTTTTAGTTGGCTATTACTTATACGTAAAAATCTTGTATTTAATGGGAGGTTTTCTTTTCGCACTTAAAAAAAAAAATAGTTTCCAAGAACTCTATAGATGGCGTTGAACTGACGGTGTTACTCTAGGAAAAAGATGTATGCCTTCATTTTTGCACAAATCCACGAGGCACAGACTTCTCTTCTCTTTCTCTTGGGACATTTTCTTTCTGGCGTGGAAAACTCATAAATTAAAAAGACTGGTAAATGAATATTTTTTTCTTTTTCCTTGTTGTTATTTATTTTTAAAATGCTATTTGTGTGATGTGATGTGACTGACAATGACATGACATGTACTTTTTGTTTTACGATCTCAAAATTAAATCTAAGTGAAAAAAATCAAAAAATGACGTGACGTTCGTTTATTGCAGTAACATATCAAGTTCAGTGCCATCTATCCATTGATTAGGGAAAACATAAAAATAAAATCCCTCATTGCCAAAGAAATCCTAATAAAAGAATGTAACAAAAAAAAATGTCCTGAACTGTGACTTTGTTGCACCAGAAGTTATTTAGTTTTATGACTGTTATGTTTTATGCCTTTGTTGCTCCAAGATTTTGAGCGAAAAAAAGACCTCAATAAAGTCGCGGGCGAGGGGGCACTACTTACAATGAAACGGTGTCGGCCCAAAACGCATGGAAAAACGGCCAATAACCACAAAGGCACTTCTGCCATCTAGTGTAATTTCGAGATACTTTCGCGGATGTCTTTGTTGCCCCAAGTAAAGGCATGGTTTAGAAACAATTCAATTTGGCATACTTAGGTCGATTTTGCGGTGTATTCCCGTTCGTCCACTTGACTTCGTCCCACTAGTGGGACGAACGGGAATTTACAAAAATAATATTTAATTTGTTCCCGATCGTCCCACTCCTAATTCAAGAGGGGACGAACGGGAATATGTTCTTCGATTAGTGCCATTCGTCCCACTAAAAAGATTTGTGCAGAAATATGTTTATTCGTTGTTTCGTATTTTGTTTGTCCTTTACTCCACTTCGTTCTCGACAAGCGCTATAATATTTTTGCTTATAAATTTATTTTAATTTTTATAAATCGCAAAGTTGAAAAAATGTTGGTAAAATGACGGATTTTTATTCCATTTTAGTTTTTTTTACCAATTTAACCACCGGTCTTATATTATTTAGTGGGACCAATAGAACTACAAGAAAGAATTAATAAATTATTCCCATTCATCCACTCAAAAAATGTAGTGGGACCATCGGGAAAATAAATAACGAATTCCCGTTCGTCCCACTAGGGGGACGAAGTCAAGTGGACGAACGGGAATACACGGATTTTGCAGTTTTGGCTATTTGTGACTTTGGTGCACCGAAGGTGCGATGTCTTTTCAATACGTCAATAAAATGTCAGTGTCACATTGCACTTAGCAGAAAAAATTGGATTCTCGTTTGGTGCGGCTCGTTATTTTCCTGCATTTTCTGCTTTTGGTCCTATTCTAAAGTAGTGTATCCGTGTGTTATTTCCATGCTAATAAAATTCTCACTGGAAAGCGAGATACTATCAGTGACACCGATAAATA
The DNA here is from genome assembly GCA_036375495.1 of Agrotis segetum. Taxonomy (NCBI): domain Eukaryota; kingdom Metazoa; phylum Arthropoda; class Insecta; order Lepidoptera; family Noctuidae; genus Agrotis; species Agrotis segetum. The sequence continues at coordinate 9,468,657 of JAQSVV010000039.1, forward strand.
TCAAGTGGCTAGAAATAACTGTAAAAAACACTGTAAAAGGCCTCATAGTTGGTGAAATAAATATAATTACATAACAAAGTTTTATTTTTTTACTAATCTATATATATAAAAGAACAGGGGTTTTTCTTTTGACACGACTACAGCCGAAACCGCTTAACGCAGAAACTTGAATTTTGGACAGCATTTGCAGTCTACCATGTATATTGGCAATAAGACGGGATTTTGCGAAAATCCTCCTCTAAGGGGGTGAAAACTTTTGTATGAAAAATCTTATTCCTTGGGTTTATAAACTTGAAACTTACCACGAATAAGAACATTAGTAGATAAATAAGATTAGCAACACTATTTTTTTAAAACTACCCTCCATTGGTATTCTAGGGGTTGCTAAAGTTTGTATGGGAAAATCATAACGCGTGAGCTGATGAATTTGAAAATCAGTATTTATATACTACATAAGAATTAATCAAACACGTGTTTTTGGATTTTTCGAAAATCACCCCCCAAGTGGTGAAAAGGGGTATTCAAGTTTTAAGGGGGGAATATTAAACCACTAAACGTAGAAACCTGAATTTTGGATGGTAGTTACAATTTATAATGTAGATGAGCATTATGAAAGGATTTTGCAAAAATCTCCCTCTAAGGGGGTGCAAAGGGGTGAAAACCTTTGTATGTAAAATCTTATTTCTTGGGTTTATAAACTTGGAACTAGGTACGAATATGAGTATAAGTAAATAAAAAAGATGGGCATTATTACTTTTTTTAAAACTACCCTCCATTTTTAGGATTTCCGAGAATCACTCCGTAAATTGGTGAAAAGGGATGATAAAGTTTTAAGGGAAGGATTTTGTTGCTTGCTTCGATAAACTCATAACTTGACATATTAATTATATATATATTCTTTATTGTGCACAATATTTACAATGAAAACCAAACTTAAAATTACGTTCACAAAGGCGAGCATATCTCTAAAGAGATCTCTTCCAGCCAACCTGTAAAACTGCTTTGAGATGATGATACACGGGGACAAGATAGTACACAGAATTATTAACAATTGGTAATACATATTCATTATATATATTCCATAAAATATATACATACAAGTATTCTTTATCATAATATATAATATATATATACATAGATATAGATACATCATATTATATATCATAAAATATATACACACATAAATATCAAGATATTTGCGATAGGAGGTGCTCTTTCAATCTATGTTTAAATGATGTTATCGAAGGAGAGTCTTGGATTGTCTTAGGTAGCCTGTTCCAAAGTTGTGTAGCTCGAAAAGTAAAGGAGTTATAAAAGAATTTAGTATTTGCTCTAGGACACTCAAGTACTTTGGTGTTACATGCGCGCCTAGGCCGAGGATTAGGAGGTAGTAAGCGGAAGCGGGAGCGGAGATAGTCAGGAGTGGACGGGTCTTTGAGGATTTTGTAGAGAACAGATAGGATGTGCACATCACGACGAAGTCGGATTGGGAGCCATTTTAACTGAGCACGAAATTCAGAGATATGGTCATATTTGCGAAGTCCGAAAATAAACCGAATAGCAAGATTTTGTAAACGCTCAAGTTTATTTAGTAGCTCCTCTGTCACATCCAAGTAACACACATCAGCATAATCAAGAATAGGAAGGAGAAGTGCTTGAGCAAGCATGACTTTAGTTTGGAAAGGGAGGAAGGTCTGGAGTCGTTTGAGAGAATGGTATGAATAATGCATGCGCCTGCTCACCTCGCTAACCTGTGCTGACCAGGATAAGTGACAGTCGAATATCACTCCCAAATTTTTTGCCTTATCCGTGTATGGGATACAGATACCATTGTAATAAACTTTGTGGTTGTCAGTTATTACAAGTCTACTTCTAAGTCTACTGCTTCCTATGATCATAGCTTGTGACTTAGTCTTAGACTTATCTCTCAATCGAACAAAGGATACGTATTTTTATTTATATTTCATAAATCAACCCTTAACGGGGTGAAAATCGGAAAATCAGTTTGTCTAATATGATTGATTGTTTGTTTGTATTGAGTTTTTAGATTTTGGAGGGTGAGCGGGAATTAAATTCACTGAGTTCGAAATTAGAAACACGCGCAGACGAAGTCGCGGGCAAAGTGCTAGTGTAGGCATATAATTATTATTAGTCAATTAAAACACTAAAAGGAATGAGCAAGCTTTGTATATACGTATATACAACCTATATATAAATAACTATATACAGAAATGTTTTCGTTCGGGAAAACTAGATGTCGCTGTTGTCCATTGCCCGAAAAACCCGTGAAGTTGGATCTCTATGCCCTATTAGTAAAAGTACTCTGTGGTGACAGTCACATAGCCGCCACGCCGCTTGAATGCCAGGAACGAACTGACGCCGGCAAGCTGCGTAACCCGCCGGCACACCCCGGCGGCCATGCCGGCGGCTTCTTTTGTTTGGCAAAGCCAGCGGCATTGAATGCCGCCGGGTGCACCGCGGCTTGGCCGGCGGCATGCCCGGCGGCCCTGCCGCCGGCACTGTGTGTAGGAGCCTTTAGTCACAGGCGAAGCGAATGCGATCCGAAGCGATATTACTTGTAATGTATGGAATTGTTTGAATCCAGTCATAGAAAAGCGAAAGCGATCTGATAGTCTATGTGACTGGCTTCAAACAATTCCATACATTACAAACAAAAACGTCTGTTTGACAATAGCTTTAGGGTGTAAAAGAGATAAAGCTCTAGAAAGCCCAAATAAACTTATCTTTCCAAAGTTCTTTCAAATGTTCAGCTGCAGTGGACGGGCCTGTAGAGCAAGAAGGTGTTAAAATATTCGAAAATTCCTCACCTCAGGGCTTCAGTAGAGGATGTAGGATCAGTGTGGAAGATGACAGCGATGGGGAAGTTCTTAGCGTCGTTGTGGTACGCGTCGTTCAGCTCCGAGTTGTTGTTGTACTTGATCCAGCGGATCGGATGCTGGTGGGACTCTGCTAGCAACGTGTTTATCTCTTCCAGGAAACCCTGTGAGAATTGAGGAGTAGACGGTTGATAATAGACTGATCACTAAGTACTATATTAATGAGCCGTAATAAATAAATAACACATATTGCCTATAATCAGTAGCAGAGGTATTTTACTTTGGATATTAGCCAAAACGGAACACAATTACATATACATACTCGTATGACTGAATCTATGCTTGATTAGATGCATGGCAATGTTTGTAATAGAAATATTTTGAATTATCCAGAAAATATATGTGTTAGAAAATAGTTATTTGTGCAACAAGAGAGCAAAGTCGTTTTTTGCTGCGAGTGCTGATTTTGAATCTTGAGCAAGCGAAGGATTCAAGGATTGAATCACGAGCGTAGCGAGTGATTCTAAAGTTGAATCCTGAGTGTAGCGAGAGATTCAAAGGCACGAGATGCAAAAAACTTTGCTCTCGTGTAACACACATAACTTTTCACTTCAGCAGCGAGAACACTTTAGGAGATAAAATAATAAATAGGAATAGATTAAAATAACTTTTTTTTTAAAGTAGCTTTCAACAATAAGTAAATACTCCGCATTGTAGATAATCGTCTCGTCTGTGATAAATCTAAAAAATAAGATAGCAACACCGTCTCCGAAAAACTGCTTGCGCCCTTTGTTAAGTCTCCATTCATTGAAGACATGGTATGGTTTCAAATATTTAGTTAGAGTTAGGAAATTTAATTCTGCATTAATAATTTGTTGTTTTAAATGGTTATGTTAAAATAAGTACTGTTCTCATCGCTAGTTTTACGCATATTTTTTTTTTTTTTAACTTATTCAACTCTATAGGCCAGCCATGAAATTTAATTAAGGCGTGTTCGGAAATAGCACCCATAATATTTTATTATTCAAAATATTTATTAACATAAATTGAAACTAGAAATAAATATTTACAGTAAATGCTTATTTTCATTTAAATACAGCAATAAGTTAAAAATTCAATAAAATACATTCGAAGACATTATTATCGTTTTGCATTTCTTTGGTTAGTACAAATTTCCGAACGTGTTTGTCTTTGAGACCAAATTCAAAATCGGATCTCTTTCTATTGGTGGGAAAGAGATAGAGTGTTAATGTTTCGAATGGGGAAGGCAAGTGTCAAAGTGACAAGTGACAGTTTGGTCCCAAAAGAACTGTCAAATCAAAGGAATTTTCAGAAAAAAAACGATTTATTGATGTAAAATGACTCGATGTTGTGTAATAAGCTGTAAAAATGATGGAACATACAAATTTCCGACAATTCACACTATCAAGAAATAATGGGTAGCTGCTGTGAAAACAAAAATTGTATTATCACTAAGGAAAAGCTATTTAATAAACAAATATCCAGCCTTGCGAAGCCGAGACAGGCCGTTAGTTGAGTTTATTAATGAAATTCTATGATTATACCATAACTAAACAATCGCATACACTTTTCAAAATAATATCTACTTTTCTTTAGGAGGTTAAGTACCAGTATTGCATCGCTCTATAAATCATGAAATGGTTCGTCTGGCGGAAGAATTAACACCTGGAACGAGTTTTGTAATAGTTGTGGTGTTAAGAAATTAAATATAGTGTGTCATTTCTCGAATCTAAATAGAAAAAATGGTTAAAATTACTTACTTAAAACATTATGATATTTTATCAAAATAGAAAGGCAGAATCAGCATTATGTTCTTGTTATAGGAGAGGACAGGTAAAACATACCTAAACTCAAAAATTGAAACCTCAACTAGAAGTAATTGTGGATTTATTACGGTAAAATCAAACGTATTACCACTCAATTAAATCACTTTTTTCCACTTGTAGATGCACCGCGGCGTCTTAATTCTTCTTTTAGTATATGTACTTGCATGGACGAATAATTTTCCAAATTTGTTTTGTATTTATACTCAATTTTTATAACAAATAATCTTGTTTGTTTTTTGTACAAGGTAGACGTGGGGACCAACTATCGCAGCGCCATCTACGATTAGCTTTGAGTTGCCATCCCCATTGTATGATTAACTCAAGGCTGAATATGATATTCGCGGCTTTTTTTAAAACAAAAATTAAAAAGCTACTTTGTCTCACTAGTGAGCAAAATCGCATTTTGCTCACTGATTTCAGGCAGCAAAACTAACATGTTTGAGCTACTGAAGTGAAAAGGTTTTTTTCTTTGCGGAAGAAACCTGTATTTCTTCCGCAAAATTCTCCGGTTATCTAACCAAATCTAATAATAATTACCGAAACAAAAAGCTTTAAGATTTGTCTAGTGGTTTCGGAGTAACGCAATCACACACATCGTATCATGAGAATTTAAAAATTACGTACTGCATATAAACTTAATCGAGGGCTCTATAAATACAACGAGATAATTAGTACTCAAATTGGACAAGCAAGAAATCAATTTATACCATGGTCCCGTTGGCATTGAGCCAATCGGCGACAACAGCCACCGAATGGTTTTCCGGGAAGGCATCGTGGTGTATCCTCAGCAGCCGACCTGGTTTCCGCACCTCCGGGAAGTTGGGGTTCGGCACCAGCATCTTCAGGAAGATTAAAACCCCCAGAGAGTATAGCGGGACCAGCACCTCCTGGTAATGTCGAAAAAGTTGGAGGAATTAGAAATTATTTGTTGATGAATAAGGACCTGATATGCGGTTTCTCAGGTGTTAAGGTATAGTATAATCTGGTAATCGGAATCTATCAGCTCTTCTAGCCACTGTAAGAGTACCACTACAATTATAACAAGGCACTGACTTATTAACTTTAGTAAAAACTGAATGATATAACTTACAGCAAGAGTCTTCCTAGTATCTCGTTTCTTGAGGAGGAGGTTCCGGACGACGGTAGCCCAGAGCTGCGGCCAGAACTTGGCCGGACGGCGGGTCCCCATCGCGCCCCGCAGCCTGCTACCTATCGCCACGCAGTCCTGGTCGCTCACCTCCTTCTCCCCGCATTTCCTGGAGAAAGGGAATACAAATACAAATATATTTTTTTAGGAAATTTGTTACATACTCGTAAGTGGGTGGTTGTGTGAATGTCTGGTTAGTATTCATCATCATCATCATCATCATCATTATATCAGCCGTAAGACGTCCACTGGCGAACATTGGCCTCTCTTTTAGACTGCCAATAGGACCAGTTTTAACGGCTTGCATCCCACGTTTCGCCCCAGAAAAAATGTTTCATCGTATCTGTGACACAAGACTAATAAGGCAATAAAAGTCATTTGAGGAGAACTAACAAGTAAAAAACGATATAAAGCATTTGCAATAGCAGTTATATTTGCAGTCTAAGTCAATGTTTATTTTTCACTACAATTTATCATGTCCGCGAGACAAGCATAGATAGACAGAAATTGCCCATATAATAACAGGGAGTTTCGAAGGACCGAGACCGAGACCGAGAGGCCATTACACAGCAATGAGTCGAACACCTTATAGGCTATTGAAGAAAACTTGAATTGTCCAATCATTTGGACAATATAGCTTTTCTGCTGTGGTTGTTCTTGTCTTCTTCTATACCTAATTGATATTTTTGCAAATAAGAAGAAACCCACGGAAATCATTCTTAGTGCACCGTTACATCCCTTTCGAACCTAACCTGTCCAAATCTGGGTGGCTTAAGTCCAGAATTCGCTTCGTACACGCTTGGATCCTCAACAAGGTCAGCAAAAATAATTATGACAAAATAAAATTACAATAGACACTCAAAATCTTAATTGGAATCATAACGAATGCGGCGCTGAACAGTCTTATCACTCGTTCCACAAAAGCCGTTGTAATTAAAGGCAAATATTGTTTTATGATGATAAACTACACTACTGTTCTAGTAAACTGCTGAGTTTGTTCTTTACAATATGGCTACCATTACTAAATAGTTGATGTCGCTACGAGCCATTAATTTGAGAATAAATCAAGACAATTTGGAACTTGGTAAACGGACAACCGTTTTCATGTTTGATAAGTTAACAATCGCTAATGAAGATCTTGACAAACTCAATCCGGGGGTCCAAAAATGGAGACTTTCATAACGGAATTAAATATGAATTGCGTTAAAATTCTATTGAATCAAAAAGACACTAGGCCAATGTGGTTGATGACAAATCCACTTCCTTTCAAAGAATCTGTGTCTTCGAAACTATCAATCAAATTGTATTATGTTTCGTAATACGTTACTACGTATCATTAGTGTCTTCCAACACCATCTAATTCTGAGAATATACGAGTACATAAGTCGTTCACAGTAGTGACTGAAAGATCAAAGTCCGCTCACAAATAGACGAAACAATTAAGCTTCGCTGTCAGAATCACTAATGGACAGACAGAAGAAAACATGGATTAACGTAAATTCACTGCAGAACAGAGGCCTTTACCACGAGCACAGAATATATAATAGCCACGATTAGGCTGTGGGAAAGAGACAGAGCTATACAAGTCGTCTAGCGCCATCTCTTTCCCACAGTCTAAACTGGATCGCGTTAAGAGTTCATGGTAAGCCACCTGGGTAGTTTACCGCATAAATAATACCGCACATATAATGGGGAAGGCAAGTGTCAAATTTGCTTTGACACATCTTTGACGTGTTGGTCCCATAAGAACTGTCAAATCAAAGGAATTTTATGAAAAAAAAACGATTAATTGATGTTAAATGACTAGATTGTTGTGTAATAAGCTGTAAAAATGATGGAAAATACAAATTTCCTACAAACCACACTATCAAGAAATAATGAGTAGCTGTTGTGACTGCTGTGAGAACAAAAATTGTATTATCACTAAGGAAAGGCTATATAATAAACAAATGTCTTCCCTTGCGAAGCCGGGACAGGCCGTTAGTTGAATTTATTAATGAAATTCTATGATTATACCATAACTAAACAATCGAATACACCTTCCAAAATAATATCTAATTTTCTATTGGAGGTTAAGTACTGCATCGCTCTTTATATCATGAAACGGTTCGTCTGGTGGAAGAATTATCACTGGAACCGAGATTTGTGATAGTAGCGGTGTTAGGAAGTTAAAATTCTTATCATATTGCTCCAATCTATAAAATACACTCGGTTCCAAAAATAACGGGTCAGTCACATAAACCCGAATATCTCCCGAACTACGTATGCCATCCTAATGAAACGACTACTGTTCAATTGAGAATTTAATTATACAGATAAAAAATAAAATAAAACTTAGTTGCACCCACAATATCATAATCTAAATTAAAAAAAAAACTAAAGTAGTCATATTTTTCTTAAGATTACATTTCTTTATGATTGTTTTTTTGGTGTTTTTCATCACTTTCTTCATATTTTAATACTTTGTATTGCCTCCACGAGCTCTTCTGACAGCTTCCAGGCGATTAGGCATGCTGTAGACCAAATTTCGGAGCCGGTGCTGAGGAATACCTACCCATTCCTCCACCAGTACTTGTTTGAGCTCGGGAAGCGTGATTGGTGGGGGATTTCGACCTTTCACGCATCTCTGAAGCTCGTCCCAGGCGTGCTCGATTGGGTTTAAGTCCGGGCTTCGCGCTGGCCACTGCATGAGTTCGATACCGACCTCTTCAAGGTAGTCATGTACAATTCTGGCGGTATGGGGACGCGCATTTTCATGCATTAATATGCCATGCCGGTCCATCCTGGCCATGAAAGGACCTACATGTTCATTGTGGATCTCTTCCACGTCCCTCTCTGCATTTAGAGTTCAATTTTGAATGAGTACCAGCTCGGTGCGGGCCTCAGCAGAAATCCCAGCCTAAACTTGTACGAAGCTCCCACCGTACGCCACTTTTTACTCCACACACGCTTGATGGAAGCGCTCCCCTGGTCTTCTGTACACTAACTGCTTACCATCATGCTTATAAAGCATGAATTTAGACTCGTCTGTGAACATTAACCTGATCAATCGTCTAGTGTCCAGTTTAGGTGTTCGCGCACGTATCTCTGTCTTGCAATTCGATGTTCCCGTTCCAGTTTGGGGCCATTTGCGCACCTCAATGGTTTCAAATTAGCTTCAGCAAGACGTCTTCTTACTGTTTCAGCGCTTAAATTGCCACCTCCAAAGCGAATAAAGTGAGTTTTTAGACCAACAGCAGTTTGAAAACGATTTCGGAGCATTGTAGCCACCAGTTGTCTGTCTTCCCTACAGCATGCCTAATCGCCTGGAAGCTGTCAGAAGAGCTCGTGGAGGCATTGCAAAGTATTAAATGAAGAAAGTGATGAAAAAAAGCAAAAAAACAATCATAAAACAAAATGTAATCTTAAGAAAAATATGACTACTTTAGTTTTTTTTAAATTTAGAGATTGATATTGTGGGTGCAACTAAGTTTTATTTTATTTTTTATCTGTATAATTAAATTCTCAATTGAACAGTATTCGTTTCATTAGGATGGCATACGTAGTTCGGGAGATATACGGGTTTATGTGACTGACCCGTTATTTTTGGAACCGAGTGTAGATGTAAAATTAGATGTAGAAGACAAACAAAAAACTTGATGTCATTTTTCTCAATATAGAATATCAGAAGCAGAACCATATTCTTTGTAAAGGCTAGCACATGTAATACCTACTTAAAAAATACAATTTTAAATCCTAACTACATGTAAATGTGTATTTAATGTAGTAGAATCAAATTTCTAACCTCTCAACTAAATCTCTTTTTTTTTCTCTTGTAGATGCTCGGCGTCGCCTTAGTTTTTCTTTTATAACTACACTTGCATTGACGAATAATTTTCCATATTTGTTTTGTATTTAAACTCAATTTTTATAACAATAAATCTTGTTTGATTTTCGTACAAGGTTGACATTAATCTGACGTGGGGACCAACTATCACAGCGCCATCTACGATTAGCTTTGAGTTGCCATCCCCATTGGAAGTTTTTAAAGAGCGTCAGATCTGGGGGCACGGTAGTGCCCCCGCCAAGACGAGCCAAGCGAAGCGCAAGGGCACTACCTACCTTTTCTCGAAGTGTTTCGTCGTTTTTTTGAACCCTCATAGAATTGATGATGTACCAGAAAGTTCATATTCGCAGGATATGATGCCATTAATTGACTTATTAGGCATACAAAGTATCAATAGAATAGCTATAATACTTTAGATTTTATTGATATCTAAAATACACGGATTTCGTCACTGATTCACTGATTCACTGATACACTGACACACTGATGATCATCAAAATGTTTGGCTACTTCCTGAAGTGCTAGAGAGCTGAAATTCGGTATGTAATTTAAGTTTGGTATACAACCAACAAAAAAATTCATAAACTTATAACTTTCGGCCCCGATCCCCCTAAAATGGGGGGTAGAAGTTAGTATGAGACCTTAAAATGTTAGGGTACTTCCTGAAGTGCTAGAAAGCCGAAATTCGGTATGTAAACAAAGTTCAGTATACAAAAAACATCCCCATCCCCCCATCCCCTAATATAGGGCGGGGGGAGGGGTAGTAGTTATTTCCAATGCACTTCTACAATATGGGTATCAAATGAAAGGGCTTGTTGAGAGCGACTAGGAGAATAATGTGACGTCATTTTAAATCCAAGATGGCGGAATAGTTATTTTTAATGTACTTCTACAATATGGATACCAAATGAAAGGGCTCGTTAAGAGCAACTCGATAAATAATGTGACGTCATTCTAAATCAAGATGGCGGAAAGGTTATTTTTAATGTGCTTCTACAATATGGATGTCAAATGAAAGGGTTCGATGTGAGCAACTCGATGAATAATGTGACGTCATTCTAAATCCAAGATGGCGGAATAGTTATTTTTAATGCACTTCTGCAATATGGGTATCAAATGAAAGGAGAGCAACTCGATGAATAATGTGACGTCATTATAAATCCAAGATGCTAGCAACTTACAAAAAGAACTGAAATCCCACCAAAAACATTTCATGTAAAATGTTGCCAATACGAGCATGTAAGGTTTGCCCTGTGAAAAAGATATGAGATCTCATGTAGAACAAAGTTTCTGAATCTACACGGCCTAACTCTACCGACCCTAACTTCACAAATTCTACACATCAGTTAAAATTTATGGCTTGGCTGTTTCGTTACATACTTCAGAAACTTAATATTAGCATCATCTTCACGACGGTAGCGGCAAACCTTACATGCTCGTATTGGCAACATTTTACATGAAATGTTTTTGGTGGGATATTATAGTATTGAAAAACAATGAACCGTTCTTTTTTTTTTTAAATCAATGAATATTGACAAAGATAAATTGCTTCAAAATTCTGGAGTCGACTTGTGACGTCATAACGCCTGTAGAATTTTACCGACTACCGACTGATGATGATGATTTTTAGAAGCATTCATCGTCGTCAATTTCAATCTAATCATTTGGACTAATTATTATTTTATTTTTATTGTATAAAAATAGCCTATTGGCTAACTAATAATAACGGAAGAAGTTTGACGGAAGAAGAAAATGTGTTGCAACGACCACAAGTGGATTGGGATAAGGCAGGAAGATTATTTCGCCAATTGTGTATAACCACATTATAGGGGCAAGTCTAATGCCACCGTCCGGATAGCAAGTCACAAATCCAGTCTTCATGACGGCAAACACCACAATCTTGGATTATCACACCCAGGGCTGAACGGGAGGGACTGTCAGACTCGTACTGACTAAAATCCACGGTGTCATTCAATAAAACTTTACGTCCCGGGGTAACGTAATTGGTGAGTCCCGCGACCCCCAAAGGCTTTGACCCTCTAAAGGGGGGCCCCATCATAATCCTGACACTCTTTGAGGCACGTGTGGAAGTGGAACACAACGCGCCGTCGACCCGGGCATGGTCCATGGTCGGACATCGAGTCGTCTATTACTCTTCGCTCGCATGTCCGGAAGCCAAAAACATGGAAGAATAATTACCCCCGACGATTCCTACGTAAAACAGGTTAAACATCTCGATATAGAGTAAAATTACACATAATTGGCAGCATTTTTAAAATGGTGGTAATGCCAGCTGTGTTTTAGAATAAACGCGTCTACAGATGTGACGTCATACTGTGAACAGCTGTTCGTCTATTTCGGATCTCAGTTTAATGACACATTTAATGACGTAGACTGAGAGACACGCGGGCTGACAGTGAGTAAAGACTGTGAGGATATCAATTTCGTGAGGTGTATGATGCGGCTGTCGAGCATCATAATATTGTAGACTTCAGCGTCATTCAATCAAAGTCTTTGATCTAATTTTGATCGTAGTCAGTCTGGTTTTAATTACGATCGAGGGAATTATGGTAACATTCATCCAAGTGTTAAATTGTCCACATGTCATTACATAAAAAAGTAAAAGTTTTGTTATAAAGATCAAGTGACAAAATGTCCATACGTAATAAAGTGAAAATGATTTTATATCTACAAATTAGAAATATGACATTAGGTTATTCTGACATGTGGACATTTTAACACTTGGACGAATATTACCATAAACCGTTTAAGTGTTGAGTAGTGTTTAGTGATTGTTTTAATTTGTGATTCGTGTGATTTGTGTGGTGTTAATTAATTTATCCCAATACCCAGCTCTTAACATTTGATAAAATTTAAATAAATAAATAATAATAAATAAAAGTTGATATAGGTAAGTTTATTTGTGAACAGTAATGCATTTGTACCACAATGTTAGTAATTTCAAAGAAAATGTTTTTCACAATTGAAACTGTTTAAAATTTATCAATCGACAAAGTTGAAGTAAGACCCACCATAAGCTTAATGTCTTACAGACATTATAAATACAATTAGGTCCAAATTCGCGTAAATATTCATCCATGGTGACGACTTTGATCTTTGTCAATTTGACGGATTTCAGCTTAAGCATTTAATGGGGTTAGTGAATGATACCTAATGCCTAGAAAAATTTGGACGGTGCCAAAAAATCTTCCTGTAGAGTGGGTTTTTGGGATTGGTAGTGGATTTTACACTGGCTTGGTGTATTAGTACTCCCTCGGCGACGGATGCATCTGTGTTTCTTCCTCCCTGTGTCTATTTGTGTCGGCGATACACTTCTTTCTCGACATCCGAAAGTCACAAGAAAAATATTCACAATATAACCAAACTACCTATAATACTATGGCAATAAAAAACAATTTGTTTATATTTCCCCGTGTTCAAATTTCACCGGAAATGGCAGGTCGATGGGAGGGTAGGGCTGCGAATCGGAGGGGTGTGCTGTGGCGCCCGGAAGTCGCTGCATATTGTATTGCAAGGGGTTCATGTTGGGGCTGAATTTAAACTGTTGCTATGAGCGCCCCCTTTGGATATCGATAAATCAATTTGTTCTGATAATTTAGGAATCCTAATAATATTATAAATATGACACTTTGCTTGGATGTATGGATGTCTCTTTCACGCGAAAACTACTGAACGGATTTGGATGAAATTTGATAAAAAAAGTGTTCTTTCGGAAGTCGGTGGCTTTGTTTTTAATTCGCTGACTTTTGCTGGTTCAGTCAAACCCGAAATAATCTCAGACAAAAATACACACAAATGTAAAGGTGAGAACTGGAGGCCTACCATAAACTCTTAACGTGATTCTGTTTAGGCTGTGGGAAAGAGATGACGCTAGACAACTGTATAGCTCTGTCTCTTTCCCACAGCCTAAACTGGATCGCGTTAAGAGACCTCCTTTCCTGACCTCCATTTTACTGAAATCTGTAAAAAACTCAGGTTTTCTTCATTTCGTTAAATCTAAAACTACAGTATCATATCAAACAAATCACGTCACAATACAGATTCTAATCTAATAGACCCATTTGCCAATTCCTAGGCAAAGTTAATTGGAAAAGATGTCAGAATAAAATAGTGAATGGACTGTTACAAAATTCAATACCCAAGACGCTGTTCCGACTTTTTATTTCATTCTCAGACAGGTCATTACGAAGTTTAATATAAACGTTGAGCCTCCCTGTCGAAGTTTGTGGAGGAAGACTTAATTAATGGTTGCTGAGACAATTCTTTTTTTAAAAGAAAAAAATGTAGATGCTGTTTTAAAGCGTAGAAGACAGAATAGACATCGTTAAGAATTAGAGAGCATTTTCAATAGATACTCGTAACTACGAATACACCTATTATGTTAAAAAAAAAAATTACTTTTAAATATTTTTATCGCAATAGCGCCTGCGCCGTGAATTTAAAATGTTTTTTTAATTGTGTAATAGTATACTCCTCTCACACAGAGGAGGCCTGTGTCCCAGCAGTGGGAACATTATAGGCTGTGATGATGATGATGATACCAGACTTGCCTAATTATGTAAGTAATTTTCATTGACTAATAAATATCGTGCGCTGCACGAAAATAATATCTTTTCTCTGATATTTTACGGTTATTTTTTCCAAAAACTCTAGTGTTACTGATGTTTAAGCGAATCCTAATGGATGTCATAGAGACATCGAAAGAGGAGTGCCCTGAATTATAAATACCAAGAACCACATATCATATTTTAGCAATAGCTTTTAGAACACACCATATATTTTATTATATCGCCCACAATACCCCACCCAGATTTGGTAAAAGCCGTCTACAATATAATTAGCAACCAAATTAATGAGTTTGACCGATATTTAAGGGAATCAAAGGCTCCCTTCGTTTTCAGGGGCTTACACGACGCACCCTGTCTTCATAATGGGCATTAAAGTGACACGCCATGACCTGGCAAACGCCGGGTCTCCATATCCATGATTGGATAGGTATAAATACTAGCGACCCATCCACTAACGTTCATTCCTGCCAATCTACAATCCTTGCGGAATGAACACCAGTGGATTTGCAAGAGCGAGAAAAAATTACGGTATTGAAACCCCGCCACCAATCCCGTCACGAAGGACGATCTACTGTCACTGAAGATTGTTTTGCCTGTCTAACTGAACAAACTGAAAAGAACGTAGGATTGTGGTTTATGGTAAGCGTCCGCAGGTACGCATCGCACGTATCGGACGTATCGTACGTAACGGATTTTAGTTTGCCTTGTATTAGAACTCATACAACTGCATCCACTGATCCGCATCGTACGGACGGCTCATCGGCAATGCCTACATGCGATGCGTACCGATGACATCATACGGAATGCCGACCAATGGACGCTATGAATCGCTATGAAGGCATCGGCAATCCGATTGCTGATATTCGTGTCGGCAATCCGATTGCTGCCGATACAGATATCCGTTTGATACGATGCGTCCGATACGTACGATGCCGACCTGTGGACGCTTACCTTTAATTAGTGGCTTCAACGGTTTTATTTTACCCCATCGCTTTTCTGTACAGTTTGCACAACAGGACAAGTCAGAAGGAATGAACGTTAGAGGATAGGCCGCCGCGCTGTGATGTTATGATATGATTCTACATTAATACTATTCTGCGTATACCATTGACCATGATCAAGATGTATTTTATTAAGTTTTAGTATGAAAGTCATTTTTTTTCGTGGTAAAATCATCAGATGAGTCTTCTCACCCAGGGCAGAGCGGTTGAAAATCCACGGTGTCCTTCAGTAACCCTTTACGTTCCGGGGCACGGTAATTCGTGAGTCCCGCAACCCCGGCGGGCTTTGGCCCTCTAATATGCTGACACTTCTAGAGGCGCGCGTGGAACACAACGCGCCGTCGACCCGTGGCATAGAACACCGATTTAGTACTTCGTACGTGTTATGAAAGCCATAGTAAAACTTGGCTTTCATAGCCGTGTATGCTAATTATCTCACGCAAGAGATTTTGTGGTTTAGTTCTCATACTAACATCCCTTTTCATTCTCCCTTGTGCATTAAGGAATTAACTTCCAGTATTACCACTTATAATGCAGAGAACACTTACTTTATAGGCCACACCACACACGTAACCACTTAATTACTTCCCTTCAAACTTTAATTAGATCCGTGTAAGTACACACGAGGTTTCTTCATAATAATGCCTTCATTTAAATATTCTGAAGGCTAGATTTAAAATATAAATTATAAGAAAGGTGTTCGGAGATGGATGCAAGTGGCGAATTTTATTGTCGTTCGGCGTGGCGGTCTAAGGGGAAGGCCTATGTTCAGCAGTGGACGTCTTCCGGCTGATGATGATGATGTTCGGAAAGGTTTTTATTTTATCTGAGTCCTCCCGCTGGTTGGGATTAAAATTACTGTCAAAAACTTAGAAACATTGTGCCCCGTAACACTATAGGGCTTTACTAACTGGAAATACCGATGATTCTCGCGTTATTCTAGATACGAACATTCGAAGACTATTACCGCATGTGTCAACGGAAAATGCCTTTAGAGCTAGAATGGCCCATCTGTAATCGAGATTTATGGAATGCTTGCTACACAACACACTTCTAGCAGGAGACAAGCGCATGCTACCACATATTAATGCTACGTCGACCCTTAGCTTAGAAATTGACTGAGCATTTGGACAGCTGCGCTGCGTGTTGCGGGTTCGATTCCCGCTCGGAGCAAATAGTTGTAGTATCTACAAGTAGTTGGTTCGATTCTGGGCGTTTGTGTATGTGCGTTTATATGTTTGTAAACGAGCCCACTAAACAGGAGATATTCCAAGTGAGGTGCAACGGTTTTCTTAAAAATAAAAAAAAATACAATGATAAAAGAAGACGAGGTTCCCAACGCAAATTCTTTGTTCACTACAATGGACATTTAGCTTAAAACGTGCACAAGGTGATACTATAATTGCATACTGACGAGTGACGATCTCGTGTTTGTCTCGTCGTAATGCGTAAAATGAGTAGTGGGTAGTTTTCCGGCAGTCGCTAGACGTACATTATTGTACGTAGGTTGGTAGGTACTAATAGACATTCGAGACATTTTGTTTCTACTTACAACGACTGAATTCGATTAGATGAGATGAAAACGGTGTTACAGTGAGTAGGTATCTAGTAATGGAATAGGTTATTGGAAAATAAGTTATTATCACAATAAGCTTAGCACTTATCGGTCGTCGGTGAATCGGGGCAGAATCGTAGACCGAAGCTGAGTTCATGTACCAAGCTAAAAGGTACCTTATAACTACCCCTTTTAGGGTTTATTATGAAAGATCTCTCTCACGTCTGGTAGTAGGAGACAGTGTTTCGTGTCTTCCTTTTTAAACTGCCGTAAAAAAGGAGGAGGTTCTCAATTCGGATCATTTTAACCACAACATCAAAGTTCATAATTACAGTCAAAGAACATAATAAGTACATACAAATCGATTGTAATGAGGAAAACTTATACTTAATAAATAAAAAATCGATGTGCAAATTCCTGTTTCTTTGCACATCATAACACCTCGAATAATGTATTCCTTGTTTCTCCCTCCTCTCTTTTTTACTAAAGTCCAACTTGATATCTATTTAAAATGTAAGGTCCTTTACTTTACATTTTTAATATCAAGTTGGACTGAGAGTGATAGAGTCTTAAAAGTCTCTCAAAACGTTACCTATGCATGCAGTAATGCGAAATGATGCAACTAGTTCATCAATAAAGTGATGGACAAGACGTAGTGACACATCATTTCGCATAACAGCGTGCATTGACACTCTATCACTGAGTTACCTGTCTCACCAAATAATCTCCTTTACCGGTAGATGGAATCCACAGCGAATGCAAAGGTTAACGAGCTAAGTCTGGAATGTGTACTAGATCGAGCCTGCACGCCCGCCATGCTAGACGGCACACCGTTTACCGGAACGAACTAATGAAGCGCCCACCATAATTGTATACCAGCGCCAGACTTGAGTCAGACTGTATTGTTTGTGGCACTTCTAGATATTTTGATAGTAAAAAAAAAGGTTGCACTCCAGGAGTGCCGGTAGAAGTGAAAACTTTTTTGTTACTATGTTTTATTTTTAATTTGAATGACGTCTTACTCATTTTCGATCAGGGTCACGTGACCCTGACGCGAGTTTTGGTCACGTGACCCTGACGCGAGTTTTAAATTTTTTACCCATTACAGAAAAAGTGTACAACGCCGCTAAAGAAGTTTTCACTTCAAAAAATACTGGTTATGTATCTGGGTAATCGCCGTGTTAAACAGGGGATTTGTAATTGAGTAAATTTAAATTTTCCAAAACCTGGCAGTTTGGACCGCATGTTGCCGGGGTTAAAGTTGTTGCAAATCTAGTACCACCCATTTCAAGGAATGTACCATATTACAAATCTTTTTGTTTAAAGCAGGTAAGTCATAAGTAAACCGCAACTAACTTTGACACCTAGCTCTCTGTGGCACCATAGTTCTTAAATGGAAGAACCGATTTAAAAATGAGATTTTTAGGGATGGTTCTCAGTTTCATAAAAATCGAGTCAGTCGTTTCAAAGCCAAAAAATGTTATTGTTGTTATGGGGTCATTTCAATTAAATCGATTAACTTTTCTACGAAATTGTAACTTAGATTTTTCATGTCGCCAATGTGGGTATAGTTTTGTGTGTGTATATGTTTAAAATCGATCGATATCAAAAATTCTTTGACCAGGTGAAAGCTGCTTTTCAGTCCTGAGATGTATAGTCTATAAGAGGGGGAGGGGGTGAGAGGGCGAAGCCGCCAGTTCTCAATAAAATGAATGACTTGCATGAATGACTAACTTATGTTGTTTCCAGTGTGAGTGTTTCAGAGATACTACTTATAGACATGTGTTACGATTCAAACCAACACATTTCTTTTGCGTCGTTCACGCTATTACCCGCACGTCAGCTGCAATTATACTACGCACAAACGCAGTTGACCTTATTGAAGAGCATCACTAATAACATTAGCTAGGTATGTCGTTGTATGGCATCCCTAGTATAATTATACTCCAACAACACGTGCCATTCGAAATATCACAATAAAGGTAATGAAACTAGGTACTTAAGTAAGTAGTTTCTATTTTCAGTCTTTATTAGTGTCTACCGATAAAATTCCGGTGAGGTCAAGGTTAAATTACGCATCGGCGTCTCGCATCCAGGAAAATTCTGGCCATAGGATAAATCGGGCATGGGAAGCAGTCTCCTCCTCCAACGAAGCAGTAATGCTAGTGAAGAAGAGGCTGAATGCATGGTATAGAAAGCAGTCACTAGCCTCTTTCTGCGAAGCAGTAATGCGAGTAAAAGAGGAGACCGAACGCGTGAGGGAGAGGCAGTACTCCCTTTGAAGCCTCAGTCGTCGATTTAGACGCCCGGTTCGTCGGGTATCGTGTGGCGATTTTCGGGCATTGTATGGGAAGACTTGTACACGGCAAGTTACGGATCACTTACCGCCAAAATTATACATATAACGGCAACGTAACAAGGTGATATTTACGGTATCAGACTCTGATGACAGCGTTAGAGGGCCAAATTCTGCCGGGATCGTGGGAGTGGCTTATCAGGCTACCGTGATCTTGGAACGTAAAGGGTTATTTAAGGAACGCCGTGAATTTAGTCAGTACATGTCTGACAGTCCCTCCCGTCCCACTTTGGGCGGGAGGACTCATTGGAAAATTATACAAATGTAAAAAAAAGAAACGGTATCGGAGTGTAACCTCTCTCAGAGCCTTTCAACAAGATTCGTTCAGTCATTCTGACCTGATTGATTTACAAACATACATCCATCCATTTCTTGGCAAAAGCTAAGATCCCTTTAAAGTCCATTTGCTACATCCACATTCAGCAGGTTATTTATGTAAAAGCATTCGATCATATTGACCACGAACACGACCACTATCTAAGCTCGCAGAGGTTTCAGCGCATTGCACCGGTGAATCTTCAATAAGTTCAATAAGCTGAGAGCTCTTCGCAATTCGACTCCATTACGATACCCCTTCAGAATAAGTTGCGGATACATCTGATACACAGGTGATAAACAAATCCTGCTATAATTGTATAAGTCCCCTGAACAGTAGGGTAAAGGGAGATTATTTGGTAAGACAGGCAACTCAGTGATAGAGTCTTAAGTCTCTCAAAACGTTACCTATGTATGCTGTAATGCGAAATGATGTGTCACTACATCTTGTCCACTTTATTGGTGAACTAGTTGCCTCATTTCACACATGCATAGGTAACGTTTTGAGAGACTTTTAAGACTCTATCACTGAGTTACCTACCTACCGTCTCATTAAATAATCTCCCTTTACCTAACAGGTATAATACATAATATATATGCTAATATTGCAATGATATTATGGAAAACTAAAACTCCCGTAATAATAAACGTGGACTAAAGTTACAACCAGAATATTCTTTGGACTAACCAACCTTGGCGTAACTTTACTTCTCGTTTTATTAATAAGGGAAGGAAGGAAGAGTTTTGTTTTTTGGATGAACGCGCTAATCTCGAATTCAAAAATTACTATTGTTTTGGATTGTCTCTTTATCGAGAAAGATAGGCTATATGACATCTCGCTACGGCCAATAGCAGCCGAGTAGCAGGGGTGCAACCGGGGGAACAGTAGAATATATTTCCGTTTCAAACACAACCGTTTTCATTTAACACCCCGCAGTGACAAAGAGACGACCGTTCCCTACACGTGGGTGTCGTAAAATGGACCATTAACAACCGGACAATATGGGTTAAGTGAAACGGTCTGTATCTTATCTAGAAACTACCACAGACGGTAAAGCTATATTTATAGTCGCCAAATATTCGGTTAAAAGCGGCGACTCCGTGGTCGTCACTAGAAAAAATATAATAATTAGTCTTTCCTTGATGGAATAACTAATTATATTTTTCCTCATCAAGAAAAGATGATGTCGAAACTCGGAACTCTGCCCCAGTAATGTTCAGAATGGAGATCTAGATAAAAATATATCATACAATAGTTTTATAAATAACAGTACTTGTTAAATGAAGAAACCGGATCAAATGTTTTGTTATCAATGTAAAATCTTCTCGAATATACAAATGAAAATTACTGAACGAAATAGATACTTCTTTGAGAATTATCGTCTACAAAAAAACATAATCAAAGAAAGTGCCTAGTAAATATTCGGTATACATAATGTTACGTGGAAACTAGAATGTACAGAGCTAAGTACAGTATAATGATTACATACGTTTTCTTTAATCAATGGGTATTGTCACTATGAATTTCTATGACCGCTATTTTTTTATATTGAAAATGAAGGTATCGTGGCAGTATTTAAACTTTTTGGCATAAATAGTACTCTCACGAACCACATTATGCCGCCAATATCGACCATGTGGGTGCCACTGGCCAAAAAAGCATATTACACAAATAGCCGATACCACAACGTAATTGCAATTTGTTGAAGATTTGTTGAAGTAGAAGGCTGGCCGGGATGGTTGGCGCTCCTTAGTAAGGCTCTTACGTTCAGCAGTGGGCGGCAATTGACTGAAAGGAACCCCAACAACTAGAACTTATAAAAAGTAGGTAAAGTATGTAGTGGATTTTTCCTAATATCTACGCACAACACATTTGGATATTAGTCCGGTCAATTTAGACCAAAAAATGAGAGTGAAGTTACATGAAGTCTCAGCAAGCTGAATTTCTGTGAAGTTGTTTAAATCATAATTATAAACAATGTCTAGAAGTTCCCCATCATTCCCTTGTAAGGAAAAAAAATAATTCAAGGTCAAAGATCAAAAAAAATAGTTTTTCGCTATTTTCAGCAAAACGGTAAGTTTTATCATAAAAGTACCTCAGACAAAAATTGTAGATCATAAAATTATCTACAAAAATGTAGCATACTTTTTTTCTTACGAGCCACCGTTTCTGAGATATAACGATTCAAAAAGTTATAAAAGTTGTTATCGTCATAATATGCACACGTTTCCACGCCACCTATGAGATAGTGTACTTAGCGCGTTTTTTTTAACGTGGTTTCCCCATTAGGCCTACTCCACGGGTCAGTTGTGATCCTGTTTAATGTAAAACTATTGCAAAATAACGGAAATTTTCAAAGATTGGGAAATTTAGAAGCGATGTAAATGAAAAAAAAGTGTTGAAGTTTATTCTTCTTATTCGTAAGTTTCAAATTCTTGTTCTTCTTCTTGTTCTTCTTCTCCTGCTTCTTCTTCATCTTCATTTTGGATGCAAGTAAATTGCGTCAATGATGATCTACAATTTTTGTCTGAGGTACTTTTATGATAAAACTTACCGTTTTGCTGAAAATCGCGAAAAACTAATTTTTTTGATCTTTGACCTTGAATTATTATTTTTTCCTTACAAGGGAATGATGGGGAACTTCTAGACATTGTTTATAATTATGATTTGAACAACTTCACAGAAATTCAGCTTGCTGGGACTTTATGTAACTTCGAATGTCTAAATTGACCGGACTATATCGCTTTTAGTGACCACTTGACTTTTGTGCAATAAAGATTAGGCATTTTATCTGTCCATCAATACCATGAATGCCAAAATGA
Organism: Agrotis segetum; assembly: GCA_036375495.1. Classification (NCBI taxonomy): domain Eukaryota; kingdom Metazoa; phylum Arthropoda; class Insecta; order Lepidoptera; family Noctuidae; genus Agrotis; species Agrotis segetum. The sequence continues at coordinate 9,490,953 of JAQSVV010000039.1, forward strand.
ACTCTTTACTGAATTTTTCTGTAGTCCATCTTTCAGACTAAACGTAACTTATCCTTTCTTATTAGCAAAAAGTAATTCGAAATCTGTTTTTTATAACAGAAAGTTAACACTATTTTTCGATCGAGTAATCCAAGTAGGATTACTTACGTGCCTGCTGCTTGCGTGGTGTTCGACGTATTCTCCTTGATGATAGTGAAGTTCCATTAAAATCTGTTCATCTATTTAAAAAAAATAAGGACTTATTCTCAAGCGGTGAAGGAAAACATCGTGAGGAACCAAAAATTCGAAGACATGTGACATCTGCCAACCCGCACTAGGGCCGCGTGATGGATTATGGCCCACTCCCTCTCGCAGAGAGGAGGCCTGTTTCCCAGCTGTAGGGACATTAAAGTCTGAAGATGATGAAGGACTTATTTGAAATGTTATTCGGCTGTTTTTATTCTCGTCCTTTTATCTTCCAGACAAATCCTATCGATGACCTAATATTCATCAATAATTTGGCACTAAAACCGTATGACGCAGCGAATTGTGGTTATATGGTATTTCTATTATGTCGGTGATATAATATGATTTCGCTCTTCCCTGCGGTTTCACCCGCTGCTCTTCTCTTTTTGGTCGCAGCGTGATGTTTAATAGCCTTTTTCAATAAATGGACTATAACACAAAAATAATTTCAGTACCAACCAGTAGGTAGATCATACAAATATTTGTTTCGTCCGGGAATCGACAGCGCAGCAGTTGGTCGATCAGGATTTTTCTTAGTCTTTGTCAGGGGTGACTGAGACAAGCCCATGTTGGATCGAGCTTACTCAGAAAATGCCTGTTCCCTCTAACTTTGAAGATAATAGGGTTGTATGCATGCGTTCAGAATCACAGATGCAGGCAGAGAGTTTCTCTCCTTAGCTGCTGTGCGCATGATAAAAGACGTTTGGAAACGCTTAGTGCAAATTAGTGGAATATATCAAATAGCAACAAGGTAGGGATGATAATTTGGCATAAACCCCGAATGACGCAGTAGCTGGTGGTTATATGGCATTTCTATGGTCCGAGTAGGGCGCACCCCTCGGTCAAGGTCAATGAAACTCCATCAGCCATGCTTGGATTAGTCGCATTTCAAAGTATAATAAGTTGTGGGTACTGCAGTTAACCTAAATGCATTTGTGAAGTACGTATAGAAAGCTAAGGAATAAATAACCAGGTCCAATCGTGGGACAGGTAAGTACAGTTCCTGAGCGAGATATATTATTATTTATGTATTGGGTTGCCATCTCTAAAATTAGGAAACTATAGGACAAGACGCGTGAAAACCATGGATTTTAGAATCCAGAACCCGGCCATGAGTCGATATGCGCACCGTGGCAAGTGCGTCGGGACGGTGAAGTGTGTGCGTGTGTCGCGGGCGGTCCAAGACTTAAAACTTTTAAGCCCGGACTACAAATGAAGCCTCCCGGATGCTTCTCGGATGCCCTATAAAATAGGACAAATCCAGGGAAACCCGGACGGATGGCAACCCTATAATACGTAAGACTAGTGTCAGCTCACGGCGTTGTTCACGTGGGGTTTGGTAATCATGGGGAACGTTATACTAGAATAAAAGTATGCTATATTTTAATTTAGGTTGTAACGTTCTGTTTACCCATAAACGAAATACCGAACAGTAAAACCGTCCAGTGTTTTGTGTGAAAGAGTAGGTAACAAATATGCATCTATCCTCACACAAACTTTCGCATTTCCTAAGTTCTATGACTTTCACTCAGGTGACAAAGGCGACGTTACTTTCTTTTCCTTTACTTTACAGTATTTACAGCGTTTCTTGTATGAAAAAATGGAACAGCGCCTCTGGTGTGCGAAGCAGAAACTAATTTTTTTCAACTATAAAACGGTTAGGTTAGTAACCTATCGATCTATGAATGAGCTTAGATAAGATAAACAGCTAGGGTGTCCCTGAAACTATGGATCTAATTTCGTCTCAAATACTGAATTTACGTATGTGAATTAAAATTTTTGGTACTGAAGTAGAATTTCAAATAAGGAAAAAGTTTTTCATAAAAAAAATTCCCTTTGTTCCCATACTTGCTAAGAGTAGAATAACGGAAGCTCAACCTTTGTCTAATATACCAGCACTGGGTAACGGTTTTTTTTTAGTACACGTTAAACCTATGCGTTCTATATATTTAGCATCAAATATCAAAGATTTTAAACGTTTTCAGCAAACAAAAAGATAAGTTCTGTTTCAAGACGTTCTGGCTCTAATCGATTTGATTTTGATCCATATTTCCAATGGCACCTTGCAAACTTGCACTCCGGATCCAGTTTACGCGGAAGCAATAATTATAATGGTAATAATTATGATATTATAGTCTGACAGATTTTGACGAAGGTACAAAAGGAACGAAGGTACAGTACACATCATTCACTCTCAATAGTTTAATTAAATGACTGTGTGGAAACTTTTAAGAAGAGAGGATCACTCGGAAACCATTTTGGTTTTTAACCGACTTTGTTTCATCAAAATCTGTTCAGCAGTTTTTGAGAAAGGGAATTTTATTAGCATGTGTACATGAGCGATGTTAATACCGGTGCCACGGATAACAAAATTCTACATAACTTTTAATTTTATTGATGTGGCAAAAAAGACAACGAAATAATAAAACGAAGCCACCGACTTTAATAATTATTTGCATTTAAAAAATTGACATTGAGTTTGGTTGCTCATTCTTCTCCGTAGATTGATCATATTACGCTTTGGTAATGAGCACCTACGGTACTTTGCAGTTGTTTATGTCTTGTGACTGGGATAGTTTTACCATAAGTTTTATTTTCTAGTAAGTTTTATTTTATGAATAAATAAATGAATGACAATTCAAAAGTGCCTGTAATTGGCTTAGTTGAAATAAATTATCTTGATTGATTTGACAAAAAATATCAAAAATAATTAAACGTTGCCACCGACTTCCGAAAGAATAGTAGATTATGCACCGAGGGGCTAAAGTTGTGTCTTATGTCACGGGCGTCATATTGAATCTCGAGCGCAATGAAGGATTCGGGATTTAACTCCCGAGCGTAGCGAGGGAGTTAAGAGTTTAACTCACGAGCGAAGCGAGGGAGTTAATACAAGAATCCTGAATGCAGCGAGGGATTCAAGCTAGCCCAAGGCAAAGACACCTTTAGCCCAGAAGGATACTCTACTTTTTACAATACTGTGAGAAAATAATAGCCATAGTACGAAAAACATTTTGTATTTATTAAATAAAAAACAGTAAGAATAACATTTAGAACTAGTTATATAGACTAACATGGCAACGATATGAAGAAGCAATCGTTATGATTTTTTAGGAAATCGAGAATATCATCCACGCGTAGTAAGGGTTTCGAGAATAGCTTTCCTCTTTCTGGCACACTAAATCAGACTTGGCTGTATGGGCTCAGCTCCCTTTGCCTGCCCCAAAGAGGGACGAAAAGAACCAAAAAAAAAAAATCTAGGCTGCATGCATCCCTTTGTCTTCCCAAAAGGGAAAAGAAAATTAAAAAAAAAAAAAATCTTTCTGGCACCCTTTGTTTGTTGTTTATAAACATATTCCAAATTCAAATCACATTATTGACCAGCGGGTAATAATGAAATCCAGTACAATATTATTGACCGGCTGTGCCCTCGGCCACTAATGACTCACTTTAGGTTAAGGTTGCTTGACATATAATTAGACATTTTCGAGCAGGTGGTGTGAAAAAGTTATTTAGTGGTTGTTTTTGAAGGCGGTTTTTACTAGGTATTTAAAGTGTTTTAGCCAAAACAACGGGAGGATCTCCGGCCACCGTAGGCGCGGGCATGCGGGCGCGAGTAAAGGGCAAGTCGCAGTCCGACCATGGACCATGCCCGGGTCGACGGCGCGTTGTGTTCCACACGCGCCTCAAAGAGCGTCAGCAGTAATGACGGGGTCCCCCTCTAGAGGACCAAAGGCTGCCGGGGTCGCGGGACTTGTCTCATTACCGTGACCCCAAAACATAAAGGGAAGGAGACAGTGGATTCGGTGGATTTTAGTCAGTACGAGTCTGACAGTCCCTCCCGCCCTGCCCGGGGTGGGAAGACTCATTTAATGATTTTACAAAACCAAAAAAAAAGTTATAGTCTAGTTAAAATAACACATAGGATAACCATTCATGCCAATACAATCTTCGGGTATACGCAGTTGAAGTCGCTAGCAGCTAACAGCTAGCAGCTTATAGCTTAAAGATATAATTCATCATTCATCATCATCAGCCTATAATGTTCCCACTGCTGGGACACAGGCCTCCTCTCTGTGAGAGGGAGTGGGCCATAATCCACCACGCGGGCCCAGTGCGGATTGGTGGATGTCACATGTCTTCGAATTATTGGTTCTGGGACATGCAGGTTTCCTCACGATGTTTTCCTTCACCGTTTTGAGCGCAATGGTGATGAAATAAATTACTCAAAGTAATGCGCCTTGCGGGGTTCGATACCACTGGGTCACCACTGATATAATTATTTTGCTGTGCCATTCAGTCCCATTGTGTTAATGCCTACATGTTATATGAAAATAATATAATAATACAATTAAGCTATCGATTTCAGCTTTAGTTATAACACAGATCATTAGCGTCCGTTGAGGGCTTTCAAACGTTAATGTAATTAGAACGGCTATATGGAGTTAACGATGAATGCACAAAAGGTAAGTTATTGGCATGTTTTAAGTATGGTTAAAAAGAAATTATGCACGTTTTGTTACTAGCTTTCCCCGTTATTTAAATCCCGCTGCTCAGCCTTCCTCGATAAATCGACTTTCCAACACAAATAGGTTTTTTCAATTCTAATCTGAGGCGTTACCACGAGCTCTTAACCCGATCCTGTTTAGGCGTGGTTCAGAGACAGATCTATACAAGTCGCCTAGCGCCATCTCTTTCTTACAGCCTAAACTGGATCGTGTTAAGAGCTCGTGGTAAGGCCCCAGTGGTATCTATGATTAGCGCGTTCAACCAACCAAACAAACAAACTCCTCAGATTTACATATAATAATCTAAGTATCAACGATATAGGTACTCGCGTTTGGTCACAATCGCTTGATGGTAAACAATGATGTGGTTGAAAGTGAAGCACGCTTGCCTAGAAGAAACCTACACACTTTCAAAAAAGTTTGGGATCTCTTCGAAAACTCAAAATCTTTTTTATTACGGATAGTTTATTTCATGATTTCTTCTTCTTCAGGGTATCTAAAAACATACAATATACAGTGTGTCCGGGCACGAGTTAGCGATATTTGAAGGGGATATTCTAGGCTCATTTTCATCGACAAAAATGCTTTAAAAAAAATTCTTACTCCAAAACTTCGCGAATGGCAGCCATTTTAATTTTTTGATCTTTCGAACTGGGAAAATACAAATATCTTTGAATTCAAGAGACCTACATTCATGCAAATGACTTTATTGCAAAGTTAAACGTTGAGGCTTATCAAAAATTTACGAAAGTTTTTCAAATAATATGTAAAAATAACCAAAAAACATGGGCAAACACGAAACTGTACACTAAAATTACTAAATAATTTCACATTTTTAACTCTAACTCGATAAGTACCCCTGAATTTTGTTAGAGTTTTTGCATTAAATTAAAAGTGTTTGAGTCAGGCTATAAAATGATATCAAAATTATCACTCTACATTAAGTATCTTAGGAGTTATTCTCACTTGAACATCACCCTTTCTTAGCGCATGTACCCCAATATTACAGGTGTCGCATTCTTTGGGTGAGCTAAATCGTTCCAACGAATATTTATGAGCTGGCATTATTGACCACCATGTAAATGATCCTCAAGTAACCATCCTTAAACTGAAATAGTACAGTTTCTTGGATTTATTGCTGTGGGGCGAGACGGAAAGGTGATGTTCAAATGAGAATAACTCCTAAGATACTTAACGTAGAGTGATCATTTTGATATAATTTTATAGCCTGACTCAAACACTTTTAATTTAATGCAAAAACTCTAACAAAATTCAGGGATACTCATCGAGCTAGAGTTAAAAATGTGAAATTATTCAGTCATTTTTGTGTACAATTTCGTGTTTGCCCATGTTTTTTGGTAATTTTTACGTATTATTTAGAAGACTTTCGTAAGTTTTTGATATGCCTCAACATTTAACTTTGCAATAAAGTCATTTGCATGAATGTAGGTCCCTTGGATTCAAAGATATTTGCATTTTATTGTACACACCACAGTTCGACAGATCAAAAAATTTAAATGGCGGCCATTCACAAAGTATTGGAGTAAGAATTTTTTTATAGCATTTTTGTCGATGAAAATGAGCCTAGAATATCCTATTCAAATATCGCTAACTCGTGCCCGGACACACTGTATAATGATTTTTTTCTTGATAAAGTTCAATTAAAAAATCAGCTTACGCTAATGATCACAATTTTTTTTATGTGTCGTTTTTTATTTGAACACCCCAATTTTTTTTTGGAAAATCAACGACAAGAAATACTGTTAAAGAAATGAAGATTTTACGAAGACTTGAAACTTTAGACAATACAATTTTAATTTTCTTCAAGTACTAAATAATTTTATCCTAATAACTTTCCGATCGCTGAATATTCATATTTTTAAAAATAACAGAATTTCATACCTACCTCATTTTGGAGAGAATAATAACTGTTCATTACTCAAATGTTAACGATTGTTATTAAATCCTAAAATAACTAATGAGAAAGGGTAAATTATAAAAGGTTCAAATATCTACACTTTAATTAAGGTTTTATGCTTCGTTGTTATAATTGAGTTCCACGGTGGGCGCCAATAGTGATTTATCGTTAAAATCACTATTGGCGCCCACCGTAGGACTCAATATGTTGGGAATTATATCAATCAAAATAATGAAGTAACTTTTAATTACGTACCTAAGCATAGATATAAACTTCAAGTCATAATTAGAAAATCAGTGATTATTAATCTCATCTCAAAAACTTTCATCTACCCTCATTTGTTGCTAAAACACTAAACTTAAGCAAACAGTCGATCCTTGGTTCTATATATCCATCTAATAAATCTTTGCTTGTGACGTAGGTACCCTACCTTGCGTCAATAAATCTAATTGTAGGCAATTTGTAAAGTTCTTATCTACGACGTATCACTAACAAACGACTAAATATAGAATCTAAGTCCAATCTAAGCACAAATCTGTTAAAAAAACTTATGTGTTAAATGATGTTTGAACCCCAACGAAGTAATTTCATTTATGAAAACATTAAGGCACCTATAATAATATCATGTTTTATACAAAGTCTGTCTAAAATTTTACAAATAACTTTTAACTAAAATAAACCAACATAGAATAACAGCCAAATAAATAGTTTAACTAACTAATGAAAAGAAAACATACTGAAGCTTAAATTAATATTTATTCGAGTTCTAAATCAGCTGGCGTTACTCACAGATTTTGGTATGCTGCAAAAAGGGAATGTACAGTTACGAGCAATAACATGTACACACTTAACAAAATTCAAACGCAATTTACTCCTGGAATACTGGTTTTCATTTTGAAATAAGATCTATTTCGTAATAGTATGGCTTCCAAAATAGAAGTCGAATGAAAATGCAAAAGTTTAGTCACTATAATAGCAGAACATCGCTTTTGAATACTTCTTAGTGAATACATACTATTGCTCGTGACTGTACTTATTAACAATTATTATGAGAGTGATGATTCAAAAGATTGATATATTTATAGTTCCGAAACACCAGATACCATAGAGTTAAGCATATTTGCATCAGAGAGCGTTTTCATACAACAATTGAATAAATAAAACAAGTAAGTACATCTTACAACGGCTCGCTCGTATCCATGTCACTCCAATCACGACATTTAAGTCATATTGTCCGAGGTCAATCCGGGCGCGTCAACGTTTCATGATCAAAGAAGCCGTATACGTTTAATAAAAAAAAACTTTGAATGAGTCTCGGAAAATTAAACACGTGTCGTACGTTATACACGTCACTAACATAGTATAAAGAGGGTAAGTACCTAAGTTATCTTCATACAAACGCGCCGCGCGTGGCTTGTATGTATGCGCCATAGTATCTAGTATCTATGTGTCGCCGCACGCATACTTAACAAAATCTTGAGGGGATTCGAGGGGCTCCAATCGGGGCTTCGTCTATCACGACTTTTCGGCACCGCTAAATGAATGAAAAATGTGTGATAATCGCAGGTATTGTGTGATTCAATAGATATTATTGCATTATTTATACTTGTATTAATTAAAAATAAATATGAATAATGGTCCTTTATGTGTAAAAATACTACATTATGCCGATTAAAAAAATACAAAAACTGACTAGTATACAACGTGTAACATAATTAACGCTAACCTCTTAAGGATATAAATAAAACTTCCCGACCCTTGCCAATTTATAGGCACCGAATTAAAATTTAGCTAAAAGTTACAACCCTGAGACAGTAGGCAATTATATCGCGGATTGGGCCGGAGATAACCTACTTCCCCTCTATACTATGTCACTAACGTTATGCCAACAGTCTCTGCTGACGTATACAGCCAAATTCGCTCACAAATTATCAACCGTAATTGCGTGGGTCGCCAAAAGCACCGCTTTTAGCATTTAGGTAAAGTGAAATGGATGATATGTCGCTAGAGAGTGCCTGAAAGTGACAGGTCCATTTCTGGATACGAGTTTCCCGTTTTGAAAGCATTGGAATTACGCAAGGGCCTAACAAATTAATGTCAATTTTGATGGTCCCTAGTGATGTGATGGTACCTAGTAACTGACAGAGTTTTGTGTTTTTATTTATCCTAGGGCTTGACAATTTTCATTAATCTTTAGAGACGCACAAGCCGATCTTCTGGGTTAAGCCGTGCTTGCCGAGATTGGTCTATGGATAGGTGACCATCTGTCATATCAAGTTTCCTCCGTGCCTCGGAAAGCACATAAAGCCGTTGATCCCGGTCATCATTAGTAGATCTTTGACAATCGTTAGTGTTATTCAGAAGCTGTAGTCTGACAACCAGTCTTACCATGGGGTATTATTCAGTTTTGGGGTATTTTCAGTATTATTCAGTTACTGGGTTGTGGAGGTCCGACAGGCAGTCGCTCCATGTAAAATACTGATATCCAGCTGCATCTGGGTCGATTGGAAGCCGACTCCAATATCATTCGGAAAAGGCTAGGCAGAATTTCTTGAAAAGTAGAACATTAACATAATCGAAACCACTGAAGAGTGGAAAAGACAGCTAAATTCACAAAAAATTATAGAGATACATCAAGCCAAATGTTTTATAACAATGTTTCACTTTTTTGTGGCTTATAATAAACAGGAACTTTGAAGTTAATTTGATGGATAAAATTAGTTCCTTGTTCATACACTAAGAGACGCTTTTTTATTTGCCATACAATTTTTGCCGTAATGTTTCGTCGTAAAATACGTAGAATTCTTGCTGTGGCCGTTCAGGACCAAAGACGCTTAGAAGAGGCCTTTGTCCAGCCGTAGACAACTCTTTGGGCTAACAATATAATTATCGAAACCAATCGTACACGTTTTTTATTTTATATAGTTTATACTACTTATATTAACACAACGACGATATAATACTAGACTCGTAATAACAGGCGACCGATGTCTGCCAACACATTAGGCAAAAAAGTCTTATATTCGTCTCATTTCGACCAATCCTGTGAGCCGTAAACATACGTTGAGACAGCACAGACCTTGAGTTAGCCAATCACAACGCAGTACCCCGTCCCCCTCGCTTACGTAGTACCTCAGCAACTTGGCAGAATAGTTTGTGTTCTTTATATCGTGTATGCGGAGTCTAGTATTATATCGTCTTTGTATTAACACTAGGGAGCCATATTGAACAACACTAGTAGGTACCTACATAATACTTGAAATTGAAACCGAAATAACTCAAAAGGAACCCAAATGCCGTGTACCCAATATTATGGAGGCTAAATTACAAAATTCACCGTTTTAAAAACACTGATATCTTTTTCCCATTCCCCGTAGTTTATAAGCCCCTGACTGTCAAGATAATGTCAAGCCAGGTCCATAAAGACGGTGATCAGTAAAACAAGCAGTGGTGTTCACTTGGTGTACAAAATCGATAGTCTGAAAGGTTGGTGTGAGTCAGTGTGTGTCGCCCGTTACATTTTGGTGCCAAAGTCAATGGCGAGACAGTAAGTCAACTACGCGGTTACCTTCAGATATTTACATTACTCTAGAACCCAAAGCATCATCAGTATCATATTCCTTTCATATTCCATTCTACGTTTTCTGCTTTACAAGTACCTGCTTGTGATCGGTGTAAAACGGAAACCGGGATCACGGTAATTCGTGTCCCGCGACCCCGGCTTTGGCCCTCTAAACACCCCGCCATTATGCTGCTGACACTCTTTGAGGCGCCTGTGGAACACAACGCGCGGCCGACCTGGGCTAAATTCATACATGACGATTGCACGTCAAATAGAATATTTGACGAACGAAATGATGAAAATATTGTCTCATCAAAATATAAATAATAGATGAACCTAATCGAGTTTGCCAGCCTGGGTGTAGCAGAAGAGATTATCCGACTCGTACTATACTAACTTACTAACTACGGTGATTCTTCAACAGACCTTTACGTTCCAGGGTCACTGTAACCTAATAAGACAGTACCACGATCGATAAACCTTATTTAACTTCATAACGTAACATTTAGAACGTTAACGATTATTTTTGATGTATCGTAACAACGACCTTCGAATAATTATCATTGCGTACTAATTGTTACATTCTTTATTTCTTTCTAACTTAGAAATTACTACCAAGCCCTACGAAAGCTGGTATTTAGCTGTACAAGCTAAAAGCTACAATTCACTTCATATCGCGACTGAACATCAAGATAAGCTTATATTTTTAGAACCCAGTTTAATGCCTCCATCGGAATTCTTTCACATTAAAATACCTAAGAATTAGGAATTAATTTGTATTATGCTGTATTATTTTTAAGGCCTATTATAATTTTTGCTTAATTACTCATATGCAAAGTACGTCTATGACATTCTTTTGTAAATAATCTTTCATTATAATGCCATTAACCTAAAATAACTTCTACTTTAGTTTCTTAAATATGGACAAATTAATATCCTAATGTTGCAACACTTAACAAATGGGTTAGAATGATTGGAATGGCAAAAAAAAAACATAAAATACGTTCAAAGATAAATAAGGATCACAAAAAAAAAAAATATTTTCCCATATAACGTGAGAGGCCTGTATAGCTATTTGACTCAGCTGTCTTCTAGTCAGTAGGTCTGATCTAAATAATTATATGTCTTTCCTTCTTTTTCTTTTCATACCTCACAACGAACATCCCAGACTTGATTTACTGCTATCCTGGCACTGTGTGCACCTGTTTATCATTCGCCTGACGTTACAGCCGATAACATTAAATCCAGCCAAGCGTAGCTCAGCTGTGTAGTCCGCCACTGGCTTATTGTTTTAAACTGCCACCAATAAATGTGAAATGACGGTAGTGGCATTTTATGTCGCGTCTGAGGGTAGATTGAAAATTACAGAAAATTTCCATACTATGATTATTATGATGTTTGCGATATAATGACTTAATTATGACTAACATATTATTAAAAATACATTCAATTAAACACATTACCGTCCTTATGGTGCAGTTGGGTAAAAAACAGAGTTTCTTTCGACAACATGGTTAATAAATATTTAATCATAACTAATATCACCAAGAGAAAAGATTTGTACGTATTTTTGTAAAGAATAATTCACTTATTAAGTAGGAAATATCAAAATTACGTAATAATGCTAGTAATATGGACTGTATTTTATTTTTAAACTGCTACTCGTGCATCATAATAATAATGGAAACCGGAAAATCACAAGATTTCATAGACTTTCTGTATTTTATTTGCAGTGTACTTGAAGTATTTATTGCGGATATTGTATGGAAAATTGAAAAAGCGCCTCTAGTGTACGAACGAAAAACGATTTTTTTCAAATTGACGTCAAAATTCTCGTTGATTTTTCGTCAAATAATGAAAAAAAAGATAGGGTTACGGGACTTACTGATTTTAAAGGTCAAAAAAACATTTTGTGAAGACGTTAAACGGTTAAAGATGGCGTATAATGAAATAAATACAAGTCAACCCTATCGTAAGAATTAGCTAACAAAAGCGCGAATTATTTCAAAGCCAGTTTTATTCTATTATGCTTTGGCAGCTTTGTGTTAATAAATGCCAAGGTCCTCTTTTATACAAACGAGTAGGACCCTCCCCTTCGAGAGGGGACATTTTTGAGGGACAATGGCGCCTCAGAATTTTGAAGGCTGCTTCATTTTGAGCACAGATATTTGGTCTAAAGTAGCACATATAAATGTTTCTTAAAAACTCTACCGGTTGAAAAACAAAAAGTTGTGAAGAAATTGTAAAGCGTTTAACAGGTATCTGTTGTCATGTTTTTTTTAAATTGCAGCTGTAACAAAACGAGCAAATAGAAAGAGAACTTTATACTTCATTTTTTGTATTTTGAAAGTAGACTGAAAATCAAAATAGGAATCCATACAACGACAATGATGAATTTGATATTGATGAAAGTTCGCTACCACTAATTGTAATATTGCTTGAAGTGATTTTGTAAAATAATTCATAATGTCAAGGCTCCCATGTATCCCAGTAACAATAAATTATATAGAGCGTTCTACAAAGAGCTTCTTTGTATTTAGTTGTTTATGTTGTCATATCCATTCCAAAATCGATAACATTTACAACAGTTTTGTTTATCGCTCAAGCATCTCGCTTATAAACTACTTTGTGAAGCCTTATCAAACCATCAAACACAACTTATCACTTTGCAATATTAAAGCACTGAACTAGTTGGTCTACGTCCTTCCGAGCAAAACTTCCCTAAAGCATTTCAGTATCATAATTGCTGAACAAATTAACGAGAATGTTCGCGAAACTTACAAGCTAATTGACATTTAGAGGAGTGACGTTACGTCTGAAGGAGGGCGAGGGTCGGGAGTAAACACCGATGTAGGGTAGTAGGTGTCGAGCTGAAATTAGTCCCCGCGGTCGGGCTGTTAAGCGAAGTAATGATGGCCGTAAAGATTGCGGTCTGTACTGATTTCAGAATTTCTGTTCTTTAATGGTTAAGAAATCGATGCCTACAAAAGTTGAGAAGTACTTTGCTGAGCAATTTTTTTGACTTTTGTGTTTTTTTATAAATTGTACGTCTTTTTTGCACTAACATTAAATAGTACTGTTAATAAAACATACAGTCTAGGGTTTACGGAGACTGATTTATTTAGAAAAGTTAATTTAAAATGACCCACACTGGGCGCCAATTGGCGAAAGTTGTCCACAGATTGATTCCAATAAATTAGTAGTAGGTATATTAATTTATACTATTTTCTACTGTTTGAAAGCGTTTTCTCTTTTTGTAGATGTATTCATACATAACCAATATAGGGGTCCCATTTCGGGCGCCAATTGTCTACACAGTCCCACGGTGGGCGCCAATAACAAATACTTCCTTGTTTCCTTTTTTCTTATGAGTTACAATCATCAATTTTCCTTGTATAATCATCATAAAAGGCTGTGTTATGAGCGCTGAAGGTTCATAATTCATTTTCAAGGCAAACTTTTCTTTTAAGCGGTCCCAGACATATTGGCGTCGAACAAAACTCGTTACGAAGTATGTAGGTCCGTTTGTCTTGGCATGTGTTCCGACTCAGTAACCCAGTACAGTTTTATTTATCTCTATCGCGTCTCACATTTATTAACTCTCAATAGCAATTTTTGTGTCAACTGAAATGCCTAAAAACGTTTGTGAATTTGATTTAGATCAGTCTTAGATCCCAATGTTCGCTTTTTGAAAATTCTTGGGATCTTACCATGACATGGTAGGCTATCGGGCCGTATAAAAACCAATTCTTAAAACCAGGTTTTTTCCAATGAGTGAACGAGATGGCGCTAAACGACTTGTATAGCTCTGTCTCTTTTAATCACTGGACTGAAAAGCCTGGTTTTAAGACGTCATAATACGGCCGCTGATCCGATTTTACTTTTACATGAATCACTTAAAAATATGTTAGACCTGCCATACAACTCACTTACAATACAAAGTTTGCAAACCGAATTTTATAAGTACACCCTATAAAGACTTAAATCAATACCAATGCATAAATATAGACCACATATAAAATTCAAGCACAGCAAATGAAAAGTAATCGTCATGTTTTTGATAGTGTAACACGAGTAAGGGAATTAGAATACATACGAGTAAATTGTAAAACGACATTAAAACCTTTGAAGGTTTCGAGATTGAGCCCCCAAAAAATCGTTTCTTCTCTTTCAAAGCAACAATCAGAACCCGTAGCACGAGTTTTCACTATTTGAGACGTAAAGTAAACCGGAACTTTGATAATTTCAAATTGTCAATTTTCAAGGAAAACATTAGTTCCTTCTTCGCACACCAGAGGCGCTGTTCCATTTTTTCATACAAGAAACGCTGTAAACACTTTAAAGACGCTGTAAAGTGAAAGAGTGAAAACTCGTGCTAAGGGTACTGTATCATGGGGTGCTATGACAGGAAACCTCCACGTGCGCCCGTGGACTGGAGTTCCCTCTCGGATACGTCCACGGGGAAGACCAGTTTTTCGGGCCGGTGCACCCTGGGATGCGGGCAAAAACTCTTCCTTAGGCACTGTGTGCCCAAGTGGTCTCTTTGCCCGTATGCGAATAGCCTGTCGTGTGGATGCTCCAACGCGTGTCCCTCTGATCAGCAGAGGGCACAGCGGCGGAGCGGGCTTGCGGACGGTGAGTGATGGGTAGCTCGCCGTCCGACCAAGGACCAAGCCCGGGTCGGTGGCTGGGGTCGCGGGTTTTTTCTTAACCCAGGTTACCGTGGCCCCGGAACGTAAAGGGCATAGGAAGGAACACGGGTGGATTTTAGTCAGTAAGAGTCTGACAGTCCCTTCCGCCCCACCCAGGGCGGGAGGACTCATTTGATGATTTTACCACCTAAAAAAAAAAAAAAAAAAAAAAAAAGGGTACTGTATCATTGTAATCAGCACTATCATCTTCATTAGACTTAACTTCAGTCTTTATGATATACTCTTATCCTTGAAACACAACATTAACACAACACTTGAAGTCGTTATCCCGGCTTTATTTTGATGACAATCACAACCTACTCGCTATTCACTCACGGTCAACTGTGATCCATTTTATAAATAGATTTGAACTAAAATATAAATAAACTGATTTATTTATAGTCTCTCTCGTAACCACATCGAGCATGATTATTTACTTCAATGTCAAAGAGAAAGGTGGAAAATTCGTCAGGTTGTAGATTTTCCTTATTTATCTGCTGTCTTTTCAAAATAACTGAATTGTAAAGCAAACAGGTTATTTTTGATAAGTCAAGAGGAAAAGATTACTTCAAGACAAGCGTGCTTCACCATCAACCATATCATCGCTTACCAACAGAAGAAATAATGGAAAAAATCAACCCCTTATAAATAAGGTCGTAATATTCAAATCTCTTTATCATTCATTGACAGTTGGTACTACTCGTATGTAATTTGACATAAAAAAACTTAGGGCTCATTTTTCAATTGTCAGATAATTCTTATCTGAGGAATAAAAATGGCAGTTTGACAGCTTATCTATAGAAAATATGTCAAACCGCCATTTTTATTCCTCAGATAAGAGTTACCGACTATTGAAAAATCAGCCCTTAGTGACGCAAGGTGCCAATTTACTTGATAGCTAATAGGGTGAAGTACCCAATTATCAGCACTTTAAGAGTTGGTCCTAATTTAAGCCTATTTATTATTGTGAAAAATAGTTCGTTACCCGTTGAGGCAAATTTTACAGTTCTAATATTTAATAAGGAAGACGATATATTAAAAGAAAAACATGGTTGAATTCTGTCAAAAATTTTTTAGACAAGTAAGAATAAAAAATGGGTCTCTCACCTTTTACTAGCACCATTACCCCCAATTAACAGCACAGAGCGAACCAATTATCAGCACCTAACTATCACTGTTAGGAATTGCATTAAAAACAATATTTCCATTCTTAAAATCTGATTTTTATTTTTATGTAGTTAGTAGGTAGGTACCCTGTAATATAAAACAATCACCTATAATCTTAGAAGAGAATTAGAAGATGTGATGGCAAGAGCCTATCCTTTTTTGTCAATTTAAAATATTTTTAGGGTTCCGTAGTCAACAAGGAACCCTTATAGTTTCGCCATGTCCGTCCGTCCGTCTGTCCGCAGTTTAGCTCAGAGACGCACAGTACTAGAGAGCTGTAATTTGGTGTAAATATACGGATTTGTTGTGCCGAAAAAGTGGTATAATAAAATCTCGTAAAATATTTTTTTTTAGGGTACCTCCAGTACTTACACGTAAAGTGAGGATTTTTTTTTTCTCGCGTACCCCTTAGTGTGGGGTATCATTAAATAGGCCTTTAAAAATAATGCTAGTTTCCATGAACAATTTTTTGATAAAAAAATTTGTTTGTGAAATATTAAGCTTTAAAGTGCTAAATTTTGCTCAATTCGAGTGTCCCCCCCCCTCTACCAGCTAAACGGTTATGTTTGGGGGTGTGAAAAAATTCACAATAGTAGTTTATATAACGAAGTTTAAAAGAAAATTATCATGACTAAGTAGGCTTTACAACTTTACGAGTAATAGTCGACCAACTTATAAAATGTACTTGTATATCATATTTTCTTAAACAAAATGTATCGGAGACAACTGCAAATGTAAGTTTGTCAACTTTATTTTTACAGCTTTTATAGGTATGTTTTTTGGGGATAGGTAGGTTTTTATCGTCAACTATGTTTAACTAAATTCAATAAAAGGAGGAGGTTTTAAATTCGTCGTAATCTTTTTTCTTATGTATTTTCCCCGATTTCTCAAAGACTCCTGGACCGATTTTGAAAATTCTTCTTTTTATAATTAAATTCAGCGAATCAGTTTAGCTAGTTCGCATAAGTATTTTGATGGGCAACTACGGAACCCTACACTGAGCGTGGCCCGACACGCTCTTGGCCGGTTTTTAAAATTAAGAAACATGCACACAAGGAAGTTTACAAGTAAATAAAAAAAAAGGATAGGCTCTTGCCATCACATCTTCTAATTCTCTTGAATGATCTCTAGTTCTAGTAAAAAGTAAGTCTTCTTTCTTTTATTCATTATATTTTTTTCAAACAGGTCTATTTGATTGTTATCTGTTTGACTGTTATGCGAGGCTCTGGGTGGTAAATTAAGATTTTTTTATTTGGTGGATACTCTACTCTGCTCTTCGGCTTTTCTTTTCATATTAATCGGGTTTTCATTTTCAGGTGAGGATGGTATATTCGTGTTATGAATCATAATTTCATGTTTAAATGTCTGGTGGTGATTAATAAAGGTCTCTCGTGATTTATTTTCTTTTGTCTCCTGTATATTCGTAGTATCTGTCTCTTGTGTTAAGTATCTATTGCCTCTTTTGCTTTCTAGTTTACCTTGTTTCTGGTGGTTTCTACTGTAGTTTTATTTACTTTAGTCTCCTTTAAAGATTAGCTTCAGCCTCTTATTTTTTAGTTTTGACCGTCCCTTTTTCTTTCTTGTTAATCTTGTTTCTGGTGGTTTCTTTTGTTTTGTTTTTTTTTCATCTTTTTTAGTAAGTATCTGTTCTTTTTGCGAGTCTCTTGTTCTTCTTCTTTAAGTTTTTTAACTTTTAATTTGTCGAGATGATGAAATTCTAGGAAAACCAATTTATCATCATGCTTCTTATCCAGTTATCAGCACCGTGCTAAGATTTGGATTTTGACAGTTTATACTGCTTATACGAAACAAAATGAATTCTATGCATAAAATAAACACAGTTTACATTAAAAAGTATGAAATCAGTGGTTAGGTACATTTTTTCCATTTATCAGCACCAGTGCTGATAATTTGGAATTTACAAAATTTTCGATCCCTTTATCAGCACCACGTATTTTACCAATTTATCACCATAACCTCAAATTCTACTCTTCAGATTATCCTCATGATCTATCTATAATATCAGAGAAACCGTAAGTTTCAATATAAAATACGTAAAAGTTCTGATATATCATAAAATGTAAACACGTGAACTTAACGGCGATCACAAGAAACAGGCAAAAACAGAAGAAACTGCTGGACACAAATGTTTGTTTACACAATTTCCGCCATTGTATAGTCTTACAGTATTTTTTTGCCAATAGCAGGATTCCAAAAACGTACATTTATTTATTTATTAGTGTGGTAACCCATATTAGTAAGTGAAAACCTTAGAATTTTACAATTTATTCGGAGTGCTGATAATTTGGTGCAGTGCTAGCGTTTGGGTTACTACCCCTATCTCTACTTTACACTTAGCACGAGTTTTTCAGTATGTGAGACGTAAAGTAAACGGAACTTTGATTGATTGATTTCAAATTGACAATTTTCAAGGTAAAAATTAGTTTCTTATTCGCAGACCAGAGTCGCTGTTCCATATTTCCATACAAATGGAAAGACGCTGTAAAGTACAAAATTGAAAACTCGTGATAAGGGTACTGGTGCTTATGAAGCTTCCCTGAAGAATAGTGAACGTTCTATGAAACTGAAAAAAAACATGTTGTTTGGTAGACTGAACTGATGTGCCCTTGTAAGAAACCTATAATTTAAGATTTTAATGTCCTAGCCAGCTGGCGTTTGAATTATCGTAAAATATGTTCGTATCGTGGCGAATTCTAGTATACCAACCAAGAACAGTTTTATTTTTAACCGACTTCCAAAAGGAGGAGGTTCTCAATTCGGATGTTTGTATTTTTTTTTTTTTTTTTTTATGTTTGTTCGGGCATAACTCCGTCGTTTCACAACCGATTTGAAAAATTCTTTTTTTGTTGGATAGGGTATACTTCCGAAATGGTCCCATTAAAATTTTATCGAAATCGGACTAGTACTTTTTGAAAAATCAACAAAAAACAACAAAAACCTAAAAAGTTTTCAACTTTGTCTACACCGATTACTCCGAGGTTTCTGGTCCGATTTCGATGATTCTTTTTTTGTTCGATACAGTTTATCTGCCATTTGATCCCATAAAATTTTCATTTAGTTTGGTGCAGTAGTAAATATTTTTAGCTCATTGTGTACATACATCCATGGGCGTTGTTTTGTTATTACCGGTGCTACGGATTACAACATTTTAGTGCACATGTAAGAAAATTATGTATTTGACAATAATTTGGGTTGAATAGTGAAACTAAAAAGGATAAAATAAAAAACTTTTTCAAAAAAAAATGCAACCGACTTCAAAACAACCACAAAAAAAGTTCAAAATAACCTACAAAAAAACTTTTCTTTAGAAAGTCGGTGACACAAAGTCAATGAAATATAAAATAAAGTCACCGACTTTCGAAAGAAAAGTTTTTTTGTAGGTTATTTTGAACTTTTTTTGTGGTTGTTTTGAAGTCGGTTGCATTTTTTTTTGAAAAAGTTTTTTATGATTAATGAACTTTACTCCAAAAAATGTGAAACATGTTGCTAGGAGCTCCAGTTTCTATTAATACAGTATTTTAACAACAGTAACAACAAGAACCATATCATAAATCTTGAGCTGTTTTGTACCTACATTATTATAGGTACGTAGTATTACTAAACCTACTGTGTTATAAGAATGCGCCCACACGAACAAGCATAACCATTATAACTAGTACTTCCTTAGAGACGAGTCTAAAAGTGATGCGAAATAATGAGCCTCTCATACAATGCTTTTAGAACTTCAAACGTAATAATTATTATACAAGAGCAGTATATCAACAGTACGTAGTATTTTATTTCATTACAAATAATGCGTCATTCAAAATTTTCCATCAGCAAGAATTACGACCTTGTATAAAAATTGTCAGTGGTTTCTCTAAAGTCTAAAACAACCCAGCTTGGAACCAAAGTGATTGTGAATTTTTATATACCGAAGCATAATAGTTATTTGTTATACAAGAGTGCAAAGTTGCTTTTTAACCGCGTGCTCAATTTTGATGACCGAGCAAGCGAATGAATCTAAAATTGAATCACGAGTGCAACGAGTGATTCAAAAATTAGAATCATGAGCGGTAGCGAGGGAATCAAAAGAGCACAAGGTGAAAAATCTTTGCACTCGAGTGCAACACGTAACTTTTCATCCCACCTCAGCGAGGAAATGAGTAGATGCAAAAAAAGTTTAGGTAATAACTACTTACTACATTATTATAGGTAGGTACTTAAGTATTACAGAAAATAAAATATAGTTTAGTATGTTTTTAAGTTTCTTATTTTTATCTTGGTTTGTCTTAACAATAAGTAGGACGTGAAAAGAAAACCGCAAAAGAAAAGTTCTGAGTCAAGAAGGTTCCGAGTCTGAGATTTTATTTTTTATTATGTCTGTGTGTGTGTCCATCATCATCATCATCAACAGCCGGAGGACGTCCACTGCTGAACATAGGCCTCCCCCTTAGACCGCCACGCCGAACGACAATTCGCCACTTGCATCCATCGGCTGCCCGCGACCCTCACGATATCGTCGGTCCACCTAGTGGGAGGCCTGCCGACGCTGCGTTTTCCGGTCCGTGGTCGCCACTCGAGAACTTTTCTTCCCCATCGGTTGTCAGTTCTACGAGCGATGTGGCCTGCCCATTGCCACTTCAACTTGCAAATTTTATGAGCTATGTCGGTGACTCTGGTTCTTCGCCGAATATCCATGTTCCGGATTTTATCCCGCAAAGAAACTCCGAGCATAGCTCTCTCCATTGCTCGTTGAGTGACTCTTAGTCTCTCTAAGAGGCCAGCAGTCAAGGACCACGTTTCGGAGCCATATATCATCACTGGCAACACACACTGGTCAAACACCCTTGTCTTGAGACACTGTGGGATTCTCGATGAGAAGATATCACGTAGCTTCCCAAACGCTGCCCATCCGAGTTGGATTCTTCGGGCGACCTCTTTCTCGAAGTTGGACCTACCTAACTGAACAATCTGTCCAAGGTAAGTATAATGGTCTACAACTTCGAGAGTATCGCTCCCAACAACAACCGGTACGGGTGCCACATGGACATTCGACATGACTTTTGTCTTGTCCATGTTCATTTTAAGGCCGACCCGTTGGGAAACGATACTGAGGTCGCTGAGCATAGCATTGAGGTGCTCCAACGATTCTGCCATGATGACTATATCATCGGCAAAACGAAGGTGAGTGATGTATTCGCCATTGATGTTGATGCCGAATCCGTTCCATTCTAAGAGTTTGAAAACGTCCTCCAACGCGTTCGTGAACAGTTTCGGAGAAATAACGTCTCCCTGTCTCACGCCTTTCTGCAATTGGATTGGTTTCGTGCTCTCTTCCTGAAGTCGGATGGACATGGTGGCGTTTCTATACAAACACTTCAACACTTCGATGGTACCTATAGTCGATATGGCATCGTTGGAGGGACTGCAATACTGCCCAGGTTTCGATTGAATCGAAGGCTTTTTCATAGTCCACAAACGCTAAACACAATGGCCGATTATACTCCTCTGTCTTCTGTATAATCTGGCGGAGCGTGTGTATGTGGTCTATAGTACTAAAACCTTTTCGGTGTGTGTGTCCATTATCAAATAAATGTTTTCTATTCTATTCTATTCTTTTTAGATTGTAATAAATTAATAGTAGATTACGCACCAAAGGATTCTGGTTCGGGATTCAAGTTAGCCCAATTGGCACCACAACAAGCGAACAGCTGTAGGGGTCAGCAGCCGCCTTTACTGGCACAACTCTTTAGTGCACGTGCATGTTCCAAATTCAATTTACTTTATCCACTAGAGGATAAAAACGGCTTTTACGCTCAGATATCGAAGAGGAAAAATAGCCTTTCCGAGATGGTGGGATAAAAACAGTCTTTAATGCCCACCCTGCTTGGACACAGGCCTCCTCTCATTGAGAAGGAATGGGCCGTAATCCACTACACTAGCCCATCAGTGCTTCTGCGAATTTGTGGTTCTAGGACATGCTACCAGGCTACCAGCATGTCCTACAACCAAAAATATGACTTCCTCACGATGTTTTCTTTCAAAGTTTGGAGAGCAGTGGTGATGAAATAAATTAAACAAAGTAATGCGCTTGATTGGGTTCAAGATTGAACCCACGATCTACAAATCTTAAGTGGATATCTTTACCATATCAGAGCAGAGCAACCGCCTGCTTTCCAATTTTGATGATTGATGAAAATTAGCTCCATGAGAGTTTTCACTTAGTTACCAATGGATTCTTTTGGGTTGTGCGTTGCCCGGCAGTGAATCACTGCAAACCGCATCAAAATAGAACTAGTAGTTTTGGAGATAAATGGCAACATAGCTATCCACATACAAACTGTAACCCAAAATGCATAAATACAGTCATCGTACTGTCGCGGGTAAAAAATTGAATATGATGTGTTGTGAGTCGAGTCGAGGAAATTTTCAACAACAAACAAAGAGTGGCTAAACATCTAATGTTGGACGACGTATTATAGATCCATGCTGCCAAATTGGCGCAAACTCAAAAAATCTCTCTTCCGTATAAACTCTTGAAATTAAAGATAGTTAACGCTAAAGACCATTGAAGTACATATGCATGGAAAAATCTAGAAGTTGCAAGCCAGAAATGTCTACGTTTTCTCTTAATTCTTAGTCAATAAAGGCTTATCTGGGATGTGTTCCCGCAAAAACCGCTGTGTATTTCCGCACCTGCAGTACTGCACCTTTCCAGATTTAATCGAAGCCAATGGTAGACTTGTACAGGCATTTCGGTCAGACAAAATAAGTACATAATATAACTATCGACACTTAGAAGAAGAAGTGACACTATAGCAGTAATATTAATGACGATTTAGTAAAAATAAGCGTTGATTAAAATATTTAAGGCTTATGTGTGTGTTCTGTTGAAGGACTTTTTAAATATGAAACGCTCTGAAAGCCATTTTTACTACCAAACCTTCGTGTCAAACCCTTCAAACTGCCAATGACAGTCAAAATCAATTGAGGAAAGCACCAGAATATCACTGTCCGGGATCCCGCAACGAATTTAGCCAGAAAGGAATAGCGGAAGGGTGAGGAAAACATGACATCCATTTAATTAGGGAAGAGGATATCAGACGTATAAACTTTGGGATTACTTTCATCCTAAGACGTGCTCGTATAGAGATACTTATATCTGTTACACAGACGGTCCCCAAATTCCGTGACGCTCTTGTAAACTCTGCTGACAAGTTTACGCGTTACACAATACGTATGGATTTTTACGCAAAGATGACGTAGACAGCGTCTGAGGCGTAACCGTCGTCTTTTGGCATCCAGCCAATCTGACTGACACACTAGCTGAATTCGTCCGACAACAATGTTTTATGTATACTAGTCGATATCACGAATAGAAGGTTAATCTTTGCGGGAAAATAATGACCTTCGCCTTTGTGACTTTGGGAGCTCAAGGACGTTTATGGTGTTAATTTTTGCGCTAGTATGCGGAGAAGCTGTAAAAATTCTGTGTGGAGAGTAATTAATGGATATCCTCTAATATTTTTCATAACTACCTACGTATTATGTGGATCATCCCATTAGAGACGTAATAAAAACTTGGAGAAATATGGGCCAGGTTTTGTGATGGACTTTCGACAAGACATCTATGTCTTAGTTTGTCCCATTTCTAAGGATGATACTGTAAAATGGTCATGGTTATCTATTCTCCCAAATATCTAATCTCCCAAAAACCAAACCGTAGGAGTATTGTCTCAAAAAACTACTAAGAACATAGCTATAATTTCCCGAAGATAATACAGAATTTCTCGTCTACAATAAATAAGTGCTTATAACTAATAAACGTGCAGAAATCTCGTGACAAGTTGTTGTAGTTTGTATAGACAATCCCGGTGACAGCCGGCAACTTGTCGATCGCACGAAATGGCTTTCAACTGCGTCACTAGAGAGATTTCATGGGTATGTACTGTTTCTGTGGTATGAAAATGAGCAAATAATAATATAAATGTTAATTAAAAATGTATGGCATGCATTTTATTCAAATTATTTGCATATTTGAACAAATTAATGTAGGTTAAATAAGGGGCCTAAATCTGGTCACTAATTCGACGAATGCCATGAAAAATATTGATTTTCACGAATCTAAACTTACTATAATACGAGTACATACATCGGTGACGCATTTTACTGTTCTACAGTACAAGGAAAATCTGAGGGTGATAATTATCTAAGTTTGTATTGTATAGTGACTAATGTATTTTCTTGAAATGAGGAAAAACTCATCAAGGAAACTAAGAAAATGAATTCTTGGTATCCGGATTGTAAGAATTTTTAAGTTGATTCACATCCGTAACCAACAGTTCACAATCTGACCAAATCACGGCGTATTTATAAAAAGTGACTCGAATTTTCCGAGAAACCATAAAATTTTGCAGCTTTGTGAACATTTTCCAGCAATTAAAAATCGCACTCGAGTTCTATGTACAGAACCACATTTATGCCGATGAACGCCTGCCAATAGGGGTGCGGTAAACCTTCTTAAAGTACTAACTGTAACCCACAAAAGAGTATTTAATCAGAGAATTCGATCGAGGAAGGAGGTCAAGTAACAAAGAAGTTTAGTTTGCGAAGGTTGCGTTCAATATTTGATTTAATATTCTTACGTTAGCTGTTCGGTGCTGGCAGGTGAGTCGCGTCCATCGTCCCGAGCATCGGCCACCCCATGAGCTCCACTCATGCAATAAACAATAACTCACACTGTACACAAAAGAATTCACTATGCACTCCCGTAGACCGGACACTATAACATTTTATCCACGAACGATTGGTTAAAATAATAATTACGTGTGGCGATGTGAGAATGAGATTACCCGGCTGTTTTATGAGACTAGGCGCGCTCCTCGAGCGTTCGCCATGTTGATTTGGAAGGGCGATTCGCGCGCGCGCCAAATGCAATCAGGTGTTGCCATATTTGTTTGGTTTCGATATAATAAAGTTTAAGGGAAAAGTTATGAGTTATTTTAAAACAACTGATTTGGAGTCATTGTAGGTAGTGCCCAAAATCAAGTTCACTACAAAAAAGTTAAAGACCTTTATAATAACGTGAATACTATATTAGCTTACACGTGCGGTATCGCCCACGTGAAACTTGATTTTTCACGAGACCGTACTATCACATAAAGAAAAACAATTTATTTGTTAACTACCAGTTGTAAACTACCAGTGTAGGTAGCCTTCGTCTGAAGTACTTGCATAAAAGAATTATCAAACAAATACTTTCGCTCGCATCTCAAAATACGATAAGACCTTACCGTACCTTACCGTTGAAGCGAAGACTTTCGTAATTCTTCACCATTTTGTTCAATAATCATGATCAATCTTCTGAACTAGCAATAACTCCCATATTTTTATGATAATCTAATATCTTTAAAAAAAAAAAAAAAAACTTATGGGTAATTTGATTCCTTCCCTAGCAACACTGACACGCATGCGCGGTAGTCCGCCACTGCAATACGACGCTGTAGCACCATGCGCCTATTTTTATTTCCATACGATTTGTCGCCGCTACACGCTACCGGCGTCTACCACCTGCGTTTGGCGAGTTTCCGACGCAAGAAATCCATGGAAAATTACACAAAAAACATTTTAATTTATATCCAAGAAAGTTTTTCTTATCATTTCTGTATTCTGTCTGTCTTTGACATCGTTTTGTTGATGATAAGTCGGCTTTCGTACACGGTTTTCTTTTCTTGGAGCCCTTAGGTGTTACAATCGATCTCAACCGGCGACGGCAATTATAAGGGGTAAGGTTAGGACTACACTTTGTGTCAGACACGGAATTTGACATGCACAACTGCACAACAAAGCAGTGTCTAAGTACCTAAGTAGCGACTGTCTTTTGTCTTGTTTCTGTTCAATTGATAAATTGAGTCCGATTAAATTTGAAACTAGTTCGTTAAATCTGCAATGTTTGGTTAACCCATTTTCTGAAGTAGGTATTATCTGCCTAAGTATTTATTATCTGTCTGTCTTCCAGACTAATAAAATGGAGACAAGTTTTAGCAGCGGGGCGGGCAGCGGAATCCTCTGGCGGGTAACGCAAACACATAGTTTTTGACTAAGGTGCACCAAGTGCGGGCCCCGCGGTTTGAGCGGAAATCTAGTCTATTTCGTGACCCGCCATCCGCTCCCGCGGCCCGCCCCGCGTCTCTATAATTGCACACTTAGGGAGCATCTGCATTTCTGTTTTTTTGAACTCCTAGTTACTGTGATTAATTTTATTTCTGATTATTTTCCGTTGCGTCCAAACTAGTTAAATTCATTTTTGGGACTTCGTGGAGGTTCATCTGCGTTAGCGCTTTTCTAAGGCCTTATCGCAAAATTTCTGTATTTCTGTTATTTACAATGAAGTATTTACTACGTATACTGTATGGAAAAAATAAATAGCGACTAGTGGACGAACTAGAACCTAATATTTTCCTTTTAATTAACAAAAACTGGAAATGTCATGATTGGGCCTATGATTATTTTAGTTCAAGCCAGTTAAATACACTGTTTGGGACTTCGCCGAGGTTCATTGCATTAGCACTTTTCTGGAGGTCGCCAATGTGAATTTCCAGGAGTTGAATCGTTGGGGACTCTCTCTAGTAATCTGTTCCTGGAAAACCCATCACTTCCTCGAAGCTACTGGTTTCCACATTTTCGGTTTCCTATGGCTTTAGAATGAGGAAAACATTAATCATATCCACTAGATAAAGTCTACAAGAACTGGTCTTTAGATATTTAGGTCACAGAAGTGTCACAAGAAGCAGGACAGGTGGTCATCGACCGGTGACGACCCCAACAGCTGTGGTCTTTGATCTCCACTGCGTCGTTTGCCAAGCTCATCAAATATGCATTTTTGGTAACAGCTTTGAGAACAAAAGTGCAGTCCAGAGGTATATCATAAGTATCTTTGAAACAGTATCAAGTTTTTGCTAGTGAAGTTTTTAAAGTGTAAGTAATAATATACTGAAATAAAATGTGTAAAAAAACTGCTAGATTGTAAAAATAATTCCTATGATTACCAATATTAGCAAAGGAGGAGAAACGACGTGTGAGGGAGTGGACAGTGTCCACCTCACGACCTAGCAGCCGCGGGAGACTCCCACAGCAATGGACTTCGCGAGGCGATTTTCCGCCACCGCAGGTGCGGGCCAGACGGACTTTGAGTAATGGGAGACTCAACAAGAAACATTACCTACCTACCTTTTTAAAGCGGCCAACTGTTGAATTTATGATCAAGCCTTTTTGGTATTATATTTACAACATAATCTAAAAGTAATGACAATTTTTCATTTGTTTTTGCATTTCACGAAAAAAATAATACAATAGTAGTTTGAAATAGTTTGTAGTTTATTGAAACAAATAGTCACACAAATATTATTTTATCAAATAAATAATAATAATATAGGTATTAGGATACCACAATTTCTTGTTTTCCATCCCGTAGGTTTTTCAAATCAAAAGAGATACAGGGTAATCAGAATTATCAGAAGACTCAGAGGATGAACTTGACTCGGAGGAAGAGCTCGATGATGAACTAGATGATGAACTAGATGATGAACTGGATGATGAACTGGATGATGAACTGGATGATGAACTAGATAATGAACTCGAATCAGACGATTCGGACGACGAGCTAGATTCAGAAGAGCTAGAATCGGACGAGCTTGATTCACTAGAATCAGGAGCTTTAGTTGTGGTTACATTCACAGGAGAACTAGTAGTGATGTTGACGGGACTCTCAGTAATCGTGATGTTAACAGGACCCTCCGTAGTAGTAAAGTTCACAGGGCTCTCAGTAATCGTGATGTTAACTGGACCTTCGGTAGTAGTAAAGTTCACAGGGCTCTCAGTAATCGTGATGTTAACAGGGCCCTCGGTAGTAGTAATGTTGACAGGGCTCTCAGTAATAGTGATGTTTACAGGGCCTTCGGTTGTAGTAAAGTTCACAGGGCTCTCAGTAATTGTGATGTTAACAGGACCCTCGGTAGTAGTAATGTTGACAGGGCTCTCAGTAATTGTGATGTTAACAGGGCCCTCGGTAGTAGTAATGTTCACAGGGCTCTCAGTAATAGTGATGTTTACAGGGCTTTCAGTAGTAGTTACGTTGACTGGATATTCAGTAGTCACGTTGGAGTACTCCCAGTCGAAATCGATGCCGGACACATCAGTGAACCAGTCGTGGTAAAAGCCAGGACGGATGAAACCTGGAAATAGTAAAGGCACTTGTAAAATAGTTGGGTAATGTGAAATATTTACTTAGTACTAAACCATGAATTTATAATATTAAGATACTGTAAAAAGTACGAACACAATAAGTACCTAAGCAGAATGTTAACTACACTAATACAAAAAAATCGCGTCTTCTGGTAGTGTTAACAGCAATCACTCAGAAGCCCCAGCATGAATCCCATATACTTGTATTTGGCCGTACAGTGTACTTGAAATATTACAACATAAAAAGTATGTAAAATGATAAAATGAAAAAGCACCTTCAGTATACAAACGACGAAGCTAACTTTATCCATCAATCATAAGAACATGAAAAGTCGTGATGAGGCATCAGTACTTACCAGCGGGGAAGTCTGTGTGACAGCCAGATGAAGATACGAAGGAGGCAACTCCAACCTGCGTGATGGCACCGTCTACGTCGATGATGGTCAGAGGACCACCACTGTCACCCTGTGGCATGAGTTATAGCTTAGTATTATTTCTTTCACGAAGGATAACTTCGTCCAAAACTAGTTCGTATTGATCTCAGCTATTGATTAATATTCTAAATACTGCTATGTTGAAAATCAAATGGCGGAAGTAAGACCACAGGCAAAACAATAATAAAAGCTCATGGTCCTATGAATACACTGCACCCTGGACAACTCCTTTATTTGCATCATTATAAGTCCAAAGCTCTAAAATCTGACAATTAGTCTTACCATGGAATATCGTATTACCCAGTTACTGGGTTGTGGACGTCCGATATGCAGTCGCTCGACAAAAAATACTGATATTCAGCTGCATCTGGTTCGACTGGAAGCCGACCCCAATATACATATTAGGGTTTAAAACGGGATATTTACCATGTTTATTATTTGTTTTGAGTTTCCGATATTTCGGCACTGTTGCAAGCACCATGATCACGGATGAACTGAAGTTTTTGCGGGTGGATGTTATGAGCAGACAAATCGGTCTACCCTCCGTCTCGTTCGTTTTTTGCGTTCGACTCCACTACCATTGTCACTAGTCTCACTCACAACACGATATTGTTCCCGACACACAAAACTCACTGTATCTGCTCGCGAAGTAGTTACCGTGTTTTTTGGGTTTTTACACAATTGGAATTCAAGAAGGTGTCTCAAATGTTGCGTTCGCCGAAGGACAACTTCCTGTTGGAGAAACCCGGTGTTTATAAAGTAGACTGCAGCTGTGGAAAGGCGTATATCGGGCAGACTAAGCGAACTGTAGCTTGCAGAATATCGGAACACATTAGGGCAGTGAAAAACAACGATATCCAAAAATCAGCAATAGCTCAACATCTATTGGAATCGGGTCCTAACCACTGGATCGAGTTACATAACCCTCAGGTCATCCCGACAGAACGCCACTACATACCGAGATTGGTTCGTGAAGCGATTGAAATCACGAAATATAAAAATTTCAATCGTGAGGATGGGTTTCAACTGTCGAGGGCCTGGAACCCAGTGGTCCAATTGTGTAAAAACCCAAAAAACACGGTAACTACTTCGCGAGCAGATACAGTGAGTTTTGTGTGTCGGGAACAATATCGTGTTGTGAGTGAGACTAGTGACAATGGTAGTGGAGTCGAACGCAAAAAACGAACGAGACGGAGGGTAGACCGATTTGTCTGCTCATAACATCCACCCGCAAAAACTTCAGTTCATCCGTGATCATGGTGCTTGCAACAGTGCCGAAATATCGGAAACTCAAAACAAATAATAAACATGGTAAATATCCCGTTTTAAACCCTAATATGTATAATAGTGACCATGTCAGTTTAAAATCTTAGACCCCAATATAGTTGGAAAAAGGCTTGGCAGATGATGATAAATCCAAAACTCCGTGGAGTTCATGTTACCTGGCAAGTAGACTGGCTGGTGACATTGTAACCCCTGGCACAGATGGTGGAGTTCTGAATGATGGAGTTGCCACCGTAGGCCTGCAGGCACTCCGGGTTGGAGGTGATGCTCAAGTATACCCAGTTCAGGTTCTCGGGAGAAACTCCTGTATAGCAGTAATAAAAATATTGTTGTCAATACTGTCAATATAAGAAGTCACCTTTGCACGATCTATCGTTGCACTTAGTAGGCTTCTATTAGAAGACTGCGAAAAACGGCCTTCCCTTTCAATGTAATGTTGTACTAGACTAGCGGACTCCTCAGACGATCCGAACAGGATTGAAAGATACCGGGTAGAATTGTGTGTTTTCAAACTATCCAGCAAATTCATTCAATTAAATCCACTTTGCTTTATGCTGTTAAAAAATCTTTTTGTGTTTCTGTCGTTTTCCGGCAGCAGCAGATTTTAGTTAATAACGGGTCCGTATAAACGTTTACCCATACGATAAAATAAGGAAGTCAATCTTTACCGTCAGTCCAGGTGCGTCCCCAGCCACTGGCGATGGACCGAACTCCGGCGTAATTCTCGTTTCTCGCTTCAAAGCGTTGGATCCTGATCGGTTGAATAGTGTCTACAAAATAAAGGTTATTTCTTTGTTTATTTTCGCATGATTTGAAGAGACAAGACAAAATGTCGAAAAAAAAAGAAAGCTGTTGTCATAACTTATTGTAGACAGAAACTTACCGCTGAACACAAGTCGTCTGCCGAAATCAACAAGACCGATATCATTGGGTTGCACGATCGACTGCAAGGCTTCGTTGTACAGGGGATGGTTGTAGTACTTGGTGGTCTCGAAGATGGCTGAGGGCTGGGTCAGGTTTACTGTGCCAGCACGGATGACCAGGGTCACACGACTGCGGAAGGAAGAAAACTTGTTTTAGACATCATCTCAGTTGTTTACCAATAACGAAATAATGTAATCGTTCGGTAAGACTGTTTCTCAGACTTTCTAACTTGTTGATTAGTTCTAAATATTTCGAGGAATCAGTGGCGTAAGTATAAAATTATATTAATTATCCAATAATATCCCATAGGCTTAGTAAAGAGGAACAGATAATGACGCATGAGCGACCGAAGCGAACTCGGAACTTGAGGCACTCCAACACGGAAAGGTTAGATTAGAAGGGGATGGTGGAATATGAAAGAATGCCCGAAATCTCTCTGAAGAAGAAATAAACTTACGTGGCAGTGCAGTGAGCAGCAGTAAGACCCCAAGCCGCGTGGATGATGGTACCACCACAGGAGGAAACGCCTCCAGCAGGGTTAACCATACGGATGGACAGCTGGTGAGGGAACTGGCCAGGCCTGGCCTCCCATCCTGACACGATACGAGAAGCAGCACCTGTTGTAGAACAGTCAATGGAAGTCAGAAGGTTATAAAGGTCGAAACAGCTGGATTAAAATTAAGCAACAATAAGACAACCAGGATGTACTTAGCATCCTGTTTGTCTTATTATTATATCGTTTATTACCTCTCGCTTCCTCAGGAAAGATTAGATTGGGATCGGCAAGTACCTGAAATAAATAGTTATGTTAATGGAAGACGCGGATGCATGTCCATAATATAGAGATATGATAATATGCAATATTATCAGATTAGATTTATACTGCAAAGAAAACAAAATACAGCAAACGAAGAATTCGTCGATTTCGTTGTAAAACAAATGACACTGGAATCTCTATTGTCTCCCCGAGAGACAAGTGAAATGGAGTTATGTTGAATTAATGTGATCGGAATTTCCAGACATCTTCTCTACGCTTCGGTGCCACGGAAACTGACATCCATCGGCACCAATTATAACAAATGATTCTCCTCAAATTCATAATATTCAAATAAAAAAGGTACTTATTGCAGTATTTTTACATGTATCCTACGGTGAGAAAAGGGGTCATTTCTTGGTTCTAATTCTATTTATTGCTGTAAAATCACAAATAAATAAATAGTTCTAGTAAAATTCATTTATAACTTGCATGACTAAGCAGAATTTCACACTAGACGATGTCACCACATCCACAACCTAGTAATCCACAAACAAAAATTCATATTTACCGTAGTCCCAGCAACAATCAACAAAAATACTGCACCCCACAACGCCATTTTATTCACCAACTAAGTATGACTAACTTTTGACTAGCTTATATTCATTCAGAGGCGGAATTAATTGATAAACAATTACGATTAAATGATAACTCATTTAAATCTAATCTGAATAATCCTACACTTATTTTCGTAGCAAATATCAGAAGGATTTACGCAGATTATCATGGTTCAATTAAGGAAAATAAATGTAAATTAGAAACAGGGGCCGTATTATGCCATACGCCTTTAAACCAGGCTTGTTCCAGTGAGTGAACGAGATGGCGCTATACGACTTGTACAGCTCTGTCACTTTCACTCACTGGAACTAGCCTGGTTTTAAGACGTTATAATACGGCTGTAGGACAGATCATGTTAAGAAGGAAGTTGGAATTAGCCTAGTAAACAGTGATGAGGATGATGATGATGTGATCCGACCGATTTCCGGCACGGCGATTGCTTCAGCACCGGTCTTAGGCCCGGTATCCACCAAAGCGGAGAGGTGAGGAGATGTGTTTGAATAACCAATCAGATGTCCACCTGTCCTCTCCGCTTAGCTTCAGTTGACTTCTGTTGACATCTGATTGGTTATTCTCCTCTCCTCTCCTCTCCTCTCCGCTTTGGTGGATCATCATCATCATCATCATCAGCCTATTAATGTTCCCACTACTGGGACACAGGCCTCCTCTCTGTGAGAGGGGGTGGGCCATAATTCACCACGCGGGCCCAGTGCGGATTGGTGGATGTCACATGTCTTCGAATTTTTGGTTCTAGGACATGCCGGTTTCCTCACGATGTTTTCCTTCACCGTTTTGAGAGCAGTGGTGATGAAATAAATTACACAAAGAATTGCGCCTGCCGGGATTCGAACCCACGACCTACAACTCGTAAGTCGGTGGATACCGGGCCTTAATGTCGTTTGTGTGCTTTCATGTAGCTAAATCAATCTTTTTAGTCGCTCGCTACACCTCGCCTCGCACATTGCGTGTATGTGAGGACACGATTGATAATAAAGTTAAATGATCGTTGCAAGTGGTCAGGCTAACAGTTGATTACGCTTGTCATCAAGCTCAAGGCGTTTGGCTGCTGTTCAAAATCACAGATTTTGGTTTAAACCAAAGTCCTTCACTCCTGCCTTTGAACGCCTTGCTTTAGTGGGTAATGCTCGAGTCATAGGATACTCGTAGTAGATAGTACTTCGACTCAGTTATTGTCTTTAATGTTAGGTAGTTAGTAAAGGAACAAATAAAAATCTACACAATTATGTGGTCAATTTAATTTAATAAATTAATCTTCTTGTAGAAAATCTGAATATGGATGAAGCTGGAGTGAGTGCAACTGGTTTTTGTTTAGTCTGAAGACTCAGATGAAGAAAAGATTCGCTAGATTCAGAGGACTGGCTGGATTCTTCAGAAGACTCACTTTCGTCACCTTCAGGAGCGTCAGTTTTGTCACTTTCGGGTGCATCTGTGACGTCATCTTCAGGACCGTCAGTTGCGTCACCTTCAGGAGCGTCAGTTTTGTCACTTTCGGGTGCATCTGTGACTTCATCTTCTTCTACGTAAGTGGTTTCGTTTTCAGGTGCGTCGGTCGCTTCATTTTCGGGTGCGTCAGTGGCTTCATCTTCGGGAGCGTCAGTAGCTTGCTTGTAGTCCCAGTCGAAGTTGATCCCGGTTACATCTTCAAACCATTCGTGGTAGAAGCCGGGACGGATGAAACCTGAAATTATATTGCAATTTGAAAAAAATAGTTCTGACTCAGTGTACAATTAAATTACGTTAAAATTGTGACCAGTATGACGACTCTGTAGTTTTGCAAAGTTGACGTTAACTATTTGGACGATAAAAATAAGCAGAATGCTAACTAGAATTAGAGCAGTTGTAGCCCAGTACCAAACCTAGGCAGGCATATCTTGAAGCCGCTGCGGGAAACGCCCACGGCATTGGATGCCGCGAAACGTTTCCTTGACCCTGAGTCCTTCCCTGGGTTAAGACTCATTTGATAATTTTACCTCATAAAATAAGAAAACACTGCTCTCAAACTGTGCTGGAAAATATCGTGACGTTTGGGTGTACTGGTACCAAAACATCGAAAATATGCAGCATCTATCAACCCGCAGTGGGCCCACCTGTTGTATAATGGCCCACTTCCTCATACAGAGAGGAGGCTTGGGTCTCAGCAGTGGGAACATTATAAGCTGAGGATGATGAATGCTAACTATACTAAAAAAAAAAACTGCCGTGGTAGTTGGCAAAGACCACAACTACCATGGCTTTCCTCTATACTTTTATCCCCTTATTCTTCTAGTGAACTTTAGTCATACTGTACTTACCAGCGGGGAAGTCTGTGTGGCAACCAGAGGCAGACACGAAGGAGGTTACTCCGACCTGTGTGATGGCACCGTCTACGTCGTTGATGGTCAGAGGGCCACCACTGTCACCCTGTGAGATGAGATCATATTTGCTTAGAAGATTTAGTTTCATTCAAAAATAGGATGTATTGATCCCAGGCATTGATTCATACAAAGTACCGATATGTTGAAAAATAAACGGCGGAGGTAAGGTAGACAATTATAATTGAAACCCCTAGGCTATTGTCAAACAGACAGGCGTGGCGAACGCGAAGTGAGGCATTTTTGTTTGTAATGTATGCAACTGTTTGAAACCAGTCACATAGACTATCGGATCGCTTTCGCTTTTCTATGTGCCTGGATTCAGATAATGCCATACATTAAAAACAAAAACACTTCGGATCGCATTCGCTTCGCCTGTCTGTTTGACAATAGTTTAAGTCCGATCAAGCACCCTGGACTCTTTTATTTCATAATTTTAAATCCAAAACTCCATGGAGTACATCTTACCTGGCAAGTAGACTGGCTGGTCACATTGTAACCCCTAGCGCAAATGGTAGAGTCCTGGATGATGGAGCTGCCGCCGTAGGCCTGCAGGCAGTCCTGGTTTGAGCTAATGCTCAAGTACACCCAGTTCAGGTTCTCGGGAGACACTCCTGTATTGTAGCAGTAATAAAAATATTGTAGCAAACATGAAGTTACCTTTGTATGTTCTACAGGTGCGATTAGTTTTAGACGACTGATAATTGCTTACTCTACATTTCCAAGTTTAGCTGAATAGAGAAGCTCTTTCGCATTTTTTTAATAGTGGGCACCCGGTAGATGTCATCCTGCCCGGACAGGATTGTCAGATAGCGGGTTCAAATATTATGTGTTTTCAAATCATCCAGGAACACATTGAAATATCCAAACAGTCTTCTGTTCTTCTCAAAATAACTCAGTTTTCGGATCAGCATTAAGTTAACCATAATAATGAAGAAGTCAATCTTTACCGTTAGTCCAGGTGCGTCCCCAGCCACTGGCGATGGACCGAACTCCCTCGTAATTCTCGTTTCTCGCTTCAGAGCGTTGGATCCTGATGGGCTGGATAGTGTCTACAAAATAGAGGTTAAGACTTCATTAAGTTTCGCATTATTTGAAGAGATAAATTAAATGTTCAGCTCGACTTAGCCAACAAAGCTATTGTCATTATTGACAGAAACTTACAGCTGAACTCAAGTTTCCTGCCGAACTCAACAAGACCGATATCATTGGGTTGTACGATCGACTGCAAGGCTTCGTTGTACAGGGGATGGTTGTAGTACTTGGTGGTCTCAAAGATGGCTGAGGGCTGGGTCAGGTTCACTGTGCCAGCACGGATGACCAGGGTCACACGACTGCGGAAAGAATAAACGTTTAGAAGCATTATCTTCATCAAGCGATTATCGAGAATGGACTAAAATAATACCGCTTGGACAGTAATAAGTCTTGGCAGACTTTCGAACTAGTAGTTTTAGATATTTCAAGGAATTAGCAGTGGTCTTAGTATAAAACTATGACTTATTTGTCCCATAATGTGCCATTTATTTGTAGGCTTAGTAAAAAGGAACAGATATATGAGACGAATGAGTGAGCGAAGCGAGCTCGGGACTTGGGGCATTCCATCTCGGACAGGTTAGGTTAGAAGGAGATGACGGAATATGAGAGACTGCACGACATCTCCCTGCAAAGAAAAATACTTACGAGGCTGTGCAGTGAGCAGCAGTGAGACCCCACTCTGCGTGGATGATGGTACCACCACAGGAGGACACGGCTCCAGCAGGGTTAACCATACGGATGGACAGCTGGTGAGGGAACTGGCCAGGCCTGGCCTCCCATCCTGACACGATACGAGAAGCAGCACCTGTTGTAGAAAAGTCAAAAGGAAGTCGTGTTTATAAGTGTCGAATCAGTTCGGGCACGCGACAATCGCGGCAGTCAGACCCTTCTTTAAGAAGTAGCTGAATAGGCGTCACGGCGTCCAGTCATACCGCATGAAGCAGGTCTTCACCGGATGTTTCGGGAGATACCTGTGTCTGATGGGGAAAGAAGAAACGCCTAGGTCACGTTGTCACTACTGAGAGGACCGCCCGGAGGACACGGTGGAGCATACAGTGCAGGACTGCCCCGCTTGGGTAGTTTACCACCGTGTCCTCACAGCAACGATCTATCGCGACCTCTCGCGCCCGGCATTCCTTGCTGCGGGACGAGATGTAACGGAAAGCGGTCGCCTCCTCCTGCGAAGCAGTCATGCTCGCGAAGGAGGAGGCGGGCCGCGTAAGGGAGAGAACAGCGTCTTCCCTCCATCCCAGCAGCAGTGGTAGAAGCCCACGGCGTCGGACGTCGACAGACGATCTTCGGCCACCGTAGGTGCGGGTATGCGAGCAGCGAGTAATGAGCGACTCGCTCTCGACGGCGGCGTGTTGTGTTCCACGCGCGGCTCAAAAAGGGTCAGCATGATGAAAGGGCCAAAGCCTGCCGGGGTAGCGGGACTTATCCAATTACCTACCGTAACGTAAAGGCCCATTGAAGGACACCATGGATTTTAGTCAGTACGAGTCTGACAGTCCCTGCCGCCCTGCCCAGGGTGGCTCAATTGATTTTAAAAAAAGGTCGATTGAAAATGTAACAATAATAACTAATAATTCTAGTGTTTTATAAATAATTATTGAGAGCGTGATGCACGTTATTACCTCTCGCTACTTCAGGGAAGGTTAGACTGGGATCGGCAAGGACCTGAAATAAATAGATAATAATGAAAATGGGAGGATACACATCGAGCAGTATTGAGAAATAGGGAATATTATCAGTTTAAGGGGGATGCTCCAACCAGCCCGCGAAATTCATTTTTTTTTACGTTTTTTGCAATTTGCAGGCCAGTGACATGTTGTAACTTTATAAATATTTGTGTTGCGCAAATAACAAGTATAATTTTAAATATAAAAAATATCAAAAAACTCGCTCCATCAGCTCTCACATAGAAAAGGTGCATCATGTTAAAATCTCCGAAATCTAACTACGATGCACCTTTTCTATGTGAGAGCTGATGGAGCGAATTGTTTGACAATTTTTATATTTAAAATTATACTTGTTATTTGCGCAACACAAATATTTATAAAGTTACAACATGTCACTGGCCTGCAAATTGCAAAAAACGTAAAAAAATTTGAATTTCGCGGGCTACATCGAAGCAATCACCTTAAAGAAAAAAAAAACGCAGCAAACGAAGAATTTGACGAAATGGAGGAATTTTGTAACAAAGTGATTGAGCGATTCCCAGACATTTCTTTTTTGCTTCGGTAGCATCGTTTGCGCTTTGCTGGCAATAGAGAAAGAAACCAAGAGGAAACCGACTTCGTCGTCAATTACAAGGTACTGAATATCCTCAAAATCATATTTAAATTAAAATGTACTTTTATTATAGTGTTTGAACATTGTATTATGAAGACATTAGAAACTGCTTATTGTAAATCTTCACTTGCTTATAATTTATATTTATTGTAGTGAAAATTCATTCATAACTGGCATTACTAAGCAGAATTTCACAATGGACGACGTCACCAAAGTCCACAAAGTAGTGATAGCAATATAAACCATAAAAATAATCAAATCTATATTTACCGTAGTCCCAGCAACACTCAACAAAAATACTGCACCCCACAACGCCATTTTGTTCACCAACTAACTAAAACTAATTTTCGTCAAGCTTTTATTAATTCAGAGCTGGTATTAATTGATAAAATATTAAAATTTAATGATAAACCATTTGAATCTAATCTTAATAATCCTACGCTTGTTTTCGTAACTGATATTTGAAGGATTTAGATTATCATAGCTCAATTAATTAAGGAATGTAATTGTGAATTAGAAACATAGGGAAGCTCTAAATACTTGTTAAGAAGGAAGTTGGAATTAGCCTAGTATGCTAGAGTTTGATAGTAGTATTTCGACTCAGTCATTGTCTGTTACTGTAGGGTGGCTAACGAAGGATGAAATAAAAATCAATTAAATAATCTAGTCAATTATTTTATTAGAATTAATCTCCTTGGTGAAAAT
This sequence comes from Agrotis segetum, assembly GCA_036375495.1. Lineage (NCBI taxonomy): Eukaryota > Metazoa > Arthropoda > Insecta > Lepidoptera > Noctuidae > Agrotis > Agrotis segetum. The sequence goes on from JAQSVV010000039.1 coordinate 9,529,685, forward strand.
CTCATTTCTTTAACATGTGTTTATTCGTCTTCTTATGTGGATGCGGATATAGTGAGTGAGACTGTTTTTATTTAGTTTGAAGAATCAGCTGAAGAAGAAGATTCGTTGGATTCAGACGACTCGCTGGAGTTATCAGGATCGACACTAGCATCGTCTTCAGGTCCGTCAGTTTTAGAGGTGCCTATGGTTGATATTGTAGTTGTGAATTCTTTTGTGGTGTATTCTGTTGGGGTCAATTCTTTTGTGGTCAATTCTGTTGTGGTTTCAAAGTGTTCCCAGTCGAAGTTGACCCCGGTCACATCTTCAAACCATTCGAGGTAGTGGCCGGGACGGATGAATCCTGAGAATATTTAGGAATTTGTGAAAAAGGGTCTGACTAACTGCAGTCATCAACAGAAGCTTACTCTGGTAAGCTTACGGAGTGACTTTGTATTAATAGTATATTATGTAGATAGAGATTAACGTGGAACATTAAACTGTGATTAAAGTCTTTTAAGATCGTGCGACTCAATAGTCGAGGAATAGAAACACTTACCTGAAGGTACGCCAGCGTGGCATCCTAACCCTGAGACGAAGGAAGTCACTCCAACCTGGGTGAGGCCTCCGTCCTCATCAATGATGGTCAGGGGCCCACCGCTGTCTCCCTGTAAAATAAAGTTAGTAAAGTTTAAGCTCAAGACCAATATCAGATCTAATTCGTCACTTCGCAAACACGAACGGGTTTCCTTTAGAGATTTGTATGGATGCCTGAATATGCGCCCCGTCTTATAAACGTTCGTATTTACCCCGGGCAGGAGGCAAGCATCAGTCGTAAATGTGAGTCTATTCTTGCCATGCAGTTACTCAAAAAAATCAATAAGTAATTCATTTCGAGTATCTCCATGCCGTAAAAGACTTTACTTTGATTTAAAATTTAGTTGGTATCGAACCAGTGGATATTTCGGTATTTCTACCTATATGATACGGCTTCAAGAACAGAAAGATTTTTCTCTGAATTTACATTCCTATTACAACGTCTTAAAACCAGGCTTACTTCGGTGACTGAAAGTGACAGAGCTATACAAGTCGTCTAGCGCCATCTCGTTCACTCAGTGGAACAAGCCTGGTTTTAAGACGTTGTAATAACCCCCCTGCACTGACTCATCTAGTGAATTAGTCACAAGAATATGACATTATGCGAACCCGCTGTTCAACTCCAAATTCCTAATCTTGGAAATTCTTACCTGGCAGGTGGATTCAGTGGGGCTGGACCATCCTCTGGTGCAGATGGTAGAGTCAGCGATGATAGAACTGCCACCATAAGCAATCCGGCATTCCTCGTTAGGAATCAGCCTCAGGTAGACCCAGTTTAAGACTTCAGGAGACGTGCCTGATAATTAAGTGTAAGTTCAGAACATATGTGAAAAACAAGTCACTTCACGGAAACTAAATGATGATCATTACTCGTCCTTCAGACCCCCTGCTGTCTGAGGCGACCGGGTGGCGCTAGTTGTTACATGAATTGAGACTGTGGTCAATGCTATGAATCTATTGTATCAGCCGCTGATCTGAGTGATCCGCCATCTTAATAAGAGCCCGCTGTGTGATCTCCGTTCGTTCGTCCAAGAAAAACCTATTGGTGTACAACTGCGCTCCGTATATACAATATTATTATTATACTTCATGTCTGATGAGATATTCGACGTTTAATTGAAGATTCTCTAGACACCTGCTAACTATATGAGTGCTAGTCGCAGTCTTTGGACTTCAACGAGAGTGTCGAAGTATTACATTCCGACCATAACTGAGTTTCTCTGCATGATCAGAAATGAGAAGAGTCGTAAATGAAGCAAAGTTGCCGACATAGTCCAACGAATTGGCAAGTTGAAATGGCAATTAGCAGGCCATATAACACGCAGAAAGGATGACCGATGGGACCGTAAGGTTCTCGAATGGAGACCACGCACCGGTAAACGCAGCTTAAGACGTCCAAAAGCTGGTCAAACGATCTTATAAAGACCAGATGGTCAGGCTGAATCCAAGCCGCTTTAAATCGGTCTTATTGGAGGTTTAAAGGGGAGGCCTATGTCCAGAAGAAGACATGTTACGGCTGAATGATGATGATGACGAACGAAACTGATTGTCTTTAAGAGATTTGCAACTCCATGCTCTAGAAGATAAAGTGGAGGAAGGAGCTCGTGGCTAAATAATAACAGACTCACAGGCCGATCTTTCGGGTTAAGCCGCGCTTGCCGAGGTTGGTCTGTGGATGGGTGACCATCTGTCATAGCGAGTTTCCTCCGTGCCTCGGAAAGCACGTAAAGCCGTTGGTCCCGGCTGTCATTTGTAGATCTCTACTGACAGTCTTTACTGTTAGAAGCTCTAAAGTCTGACAACCAGTCGTACCATGGGGTATTATTAGGAGAGGTTATTTTTGAAATTGCATGGAGGTCCGACAGGAAAGTCGCTTTCTGTAAAATACTGATATTCAGCTGCATCTGGTTCGACTAGAAGCCGAAGTCATTCCTAGTTGGGAAAAGGCTAGGCAGATGATGATGATGACGGCTATATAAGATAAAGTAGAAAGTCTACTAAAGACAACCCGTTGTTTCGGCGCTATCGGGTCGCTGAGTTTATAAATAATAGCAGTACAACTACAGGACCTACCTTGAGTCCAAGTGTTACCCCAGCCGCTGGCGATGGCCTGGACATAACTGTAGTCCCGGTTTTTATCAGCACACCAGAGGCGCTGTTCAATTTTTTCATACAAGAAATGCTGTAAATACTGGAAATACGCATACTACTTTACAAGTAAAAGAGTGAAAAGTCGTGCTAAAGGTACTGATCTGTAGCCATATATTTTTTGAAAGTACCTTGAAAAACCACAAATGGTCACCAAATATCAATATGTGAAGAAACTGGATCTCACCGCCAAAAGTAAGAGACCTGCCGAATTCAATCAGACCGATGTCGTTAGGCTGCACGATGCCAGCGATGGCCTCGTTGTAAGCGGGGTGGTTGTAGTACTTGGTGGTCTCAAAGATCACGGCAGGCAGGGTCTGGTTGGTGGTCCCCGCGCGGACGACGATGGTCACACGGCTGTAACGGGAAAAATCGAATCTTGTATCAGCCAGCTTTTGCTTAAGATACCTTGATATATGGGGTGACTGGTAATTTATCGTTGAAAAAAATATCAGCTGATCAGTACATTAAGCAAACATAAATGTACTGAACAGCTGATTTTTTTTTCGAGATTTCAGATTTGTTCCCATAGTAAAAGTTGTCAGTTATCATGAGCAAAATCACGTGTTTAAGTATCGTACACTAATTACCAGTCACCCTATATACAATGGTGGACGTTCTTGCCACGGTCAAACTAATCGCTACGCAGTTACATAACGCTACGCCGCGACGCTTCTTCACCACAGCACGCTACGACGCGACGCTTCGCTACTACACAGACGCTACGGAATATGCTACGCATCGATGTTGCGCTACGAACAAAGCTACGCTTAACTGATGACAAGGCTTTTCGAAAGAATGTATGTTTATTCATTTGTAACGTGTATAAACATTGAATGACGATGATTTCATTAAAAAAAGAAAAGAAAACATTTAAAAGCTTTTTGTGGAGGGGAAATTACACGGCAAATGAAGTCCAGGCGCTATTATAACACATCAACCTACCCAATCTGTATTTTATCAAAAAAAAATCTCTATTAATTACACAAGGGAACAGCATTTTTGTTGCATGAAATATTATGACTAATTTTATACTTTCTCGGGGTGCTGATTGCAGACCTGGAAGTCAGATTGTTTGTATCAGCTTTAGTTTTTGAGATATCATTAAAACGCGTTTTTAAGAAAAATCTATTTTTTATGAAGAAAACTCTTAGAAAATCAACCACAACTTATTAAAAAAAAATCACGTACTAGATTTTCTTGCTTGACTTGGTTCACGAGGGCTGTTTTTGAAGCTCCAGCTATAATCCGCCATCTTGGAGCATTCCAGTGACCCTGGTAACGTGCCTCCATAGTCCGAATGTCTTCGATGGAACCGTTCCTCTTGTTTTTCACTCAATTGACCATGATTTTCAAGGAATCGGTCTAAATGGCTTTGGAGGAAGTGTACCTTGATGCGCATATAACAAACAAGCTGCTAGAAGTGTGACAACATAAGTAAATTATGCTCCACATAGCTTCAACTTATTTGTTTCCCAATAATTTTTTTGTTGTTTTTCCCAAAGGCTCTTCGATGGTTTTATAGAAAGACCAAGGGTTCTGGCTTATGCACTGGGGTCTTCCTGATTAAGGGGCTGGAGGTCAGCAGAAATATCTGGGTTAAAATCGTTGTACCACTGTCATAACTTGAAGAAGAGCTTTTTTTTTCTTCTAAAACGGGATTATATTGTATAGATGAAGAAGCTTGGGAAACTGGAGCATTGACGGAGTACAAGGCTGGTCAGGGAAGTAACAGATAACTGGAATTAGGATAAAACCGTTTCGGACGGTTTCTTTTGTAAATCCTGTATAAATCAACCACACCAGAATGGCAATCATCTTGATGATTGGCAAGTTAATACCACATCATTGGTGTTTGATACACACAATGGGGTCTTTTCTTATTCCCCCATAATCTGAAAGACTCCACACATCTTTTACTTGCCCAAGTAGAAACCCAGATCTTGTCACGGATGTCCAAAGGGAATCCAAAGTAATCAAAATACACCTGTTTTATGAAATCCGACACACTCAGTCCACGATTTTTTAATGTATATTCACCACAGATGTTACAAAAGTAGTTGGGATCGTTTTTACAGATTTTGTAGACTTGTACATTGTTAAACAAAAAATTGTTTTAAAGAACAGCTCGTTAGATATGAAATTTAAATGTGACTAGTACTAAAATATGACTGATAGCTGTATCTCAAAAACTAGAGCTGCTAGAAAAAAACTGAAAGTAGATTTGAAATCAGCGACCTCAAATTAGTAAAAAACAGGTATAAAATTCCATGCAACCAAAAAAAATGTTTATTTTGTTCCCTTGTGTTATGAACTTTCTTCTTTAGTAATAAAGTTGAATTATAACGATAATTATAACTGTTTAGAGTGATATAGAGTTGTATAGGTTGATGTGCTGGAATCTGTACAATAGAAAATAAAACATACGCAGCGGTACAATGTGCAGCAGTCATACCCCACTCGGGGGTGAGGATGGATCCTCCGCAGCCGAAGACTGCTCCAGCAGGAGACACCATGCGAAGACCAAGCTGGTGAGGGAACTGGCCCACCTGCGCTTCCCATCCTGACACGATACGGGATCCTGATGCTGTTGATAGATAAAACCAGTGTTTAATAGAATAAATAGATTAAATAACTCAGTTTTCCTTATCCAGATAACAAGTAAATAGTGGCTGTTAAGGGTGAGAGAAATCGAGGTAATGCCTTTCTGTAAACATTATAGCTGTAAGAGATAGATATGGGCATAGGTAGGTTTGGCTTTCTCGCTTCCTAGAAAGTCCTCAAGGTCGACGAACGGAGCGAGCTCAAAAAAATATTTTTCTGCACTACAACTGTAACATGTATTTGTTACGAATTTGTTATTGTGTACAAAAATTAAGTAACATTTTCCTTAACACGTCATGACCCTTATCATTGATGAGGCTGATAAGGAAACGGTAGCTAAGAAGTTAATTTTACTACTTAATATATTACTTACGTCTCACATCTTCAGGGAAAGCAAACCTGGGGTCGGCTATCGCCTAGAATGTAAAAATAAAAGTTGAAAAATGACGCAAACATAGTTATCTTCATCACCAGTGGCTAACTCAATATAACTGGATCAAATTAAGGGGTTATTGGTCATTCGCCAATGAACTTCAAGGGTAGCATGTTCGAACAGTGAGTCTTCCCAGTCATGACAGATGCACTTGAAACATTGACGATCGGCAAGCATGCCGTACGCAAGTTTATCAGAGAGCTATCGAAAGAGCAAGCATAAAATTTGCCACACGAAAGTTAATCAGAAAGCTATGGAAATCGTATTAGATATCTCTCTATGATACGATCAGGTGTGAAAAACCAAAATTATAGAAGGACGAGACTTACGGACGTAGCAAGAGAAAAACCGTTGTATAGATAGAAGACGGGGCAAGAACGTGTTGGATTGGAGACCACTGATGGGTAAGAAGGAATGTGGGAAGATAATCGACTAGGTGGACAGAAGATCCCGTCAAAGTTGCCGGAAGAAACTGGATGCCCATGGCACTAAATCACCAGAAGAGGTCAGATTTGGAAGACTCAGCATTGGGTGGCTTAATGTTGCAGAAGAAGATGTGAATGTTTCGCTAATACAAAACTAACAAGTGTTATATTCAACAGGGTCAAAACTTTTCTCACTTAAGGTTCAATCACAAAACTAAAAGTTATTTACCGTCCCAACAAGAGCCAACAAGAATACGGCGCCCCACATAATTTTTTTTCAGGCACCAAACTGATTAAAAACTTCAATATTTTCATCTTTTATAATATTTTTGTCGAGCAAGGGAAACGATAAATCAAATCATAAGCTGATAAATTATTTTTAATCTGTCTCATCGATATAAATTCAGGTTTTATCAACTTTTTCATACTGTAAATGTAAATCTATTTTTCGATGCCATTTGACCTAATGTTAAACATAATGTAAACAATGGAAAGAGAGACATTATTCGAAGTTCTATTGGAACAAAGTCCCAAAAGACAAAGAATAAAATACAGGACAGGATAAAATAAAAGAGCCACTATAGATTGGTAGTTTTAATCATTACGTTGTCCTTGAACCTCAAGGATCCATCACTATAAAGAATACAATAGAGTAACTTTACTACTACTAATATTATAAAGCTGAAGAGTAATTTCTATAACATGTAAACACATTTGGTGGACCGACGACAGCGTGAGGGTCGCATGCAACCGATGGATGCAAGTGGCGAATTGTCGTTCGGCGTGGCTGTCTAAAGGGGAGGCCTATGTTCAGCAGTGGACGTTTTCCGACTGATAATGATGGTGATGATGATGATGGGTTTATTTGTCGTTATGCGTAATGAGGCTTGAGTGAGTGAGTCTGTTTTTGTTTAGTCTGAAGACTCAGGTAAAGCAGAAGATTCAGAAGACTGGCTAAAGTCGTCAGGAGTGTCACTGGCATTGTTTTCTGGAGTGTCAGTTTCGTTTACGTCATAATTCGGGATAGTCAAGTAATCAGAAGAAATCAACTAGAAGTGCTTGTGACGTATGTTGTTTCGGTCTCCGTGAGGGGTTCCGCGGTGGTTTCAGCAAATTCCCAGTCGAAGCTGACCCCGGTCACATTTGCAAACCATTCGTGGTAGTGGCCGGGACGGATGAATCCTGAAATTGTTTTGTAATTTGTTAAAATGGACTTGATTGTAGTGTAAGCTGTTGTAGTTGTTTGTTCATAAGTAATGTTATGCTTGACGAAATAAACCTTTTAGACAGAGTTATTCCAATAAGTAAAGTTGGGCCGATAGGGGGAAATTCGAATACGGAAGAGATGCGTAAAATCTTTGCTAGGATATACTGACTATATTGGTGTTTTTACTGTTTTTTTGGCAAGTGCGAGTTGTTTACAAAAATAAGTGAAATATAAGTACAGACGGCTCGAAGTAACTTTGTTTTTAAGATCGTGCAGACAGTTAAGGAATAGGAACACGTACCTGAAGGTACGCCAGCGTGGCATCCTTGGCCTGATACGAAGGAGGCCAGTCCAACCTGGGTTGGTTGTTGGTCATAATCATTGACGATCAGGGGGCCACCGCTGTCTCCCTGTAAAAGATGCGTTGCCATTAACTTGAAGCTCCGGAAGTCAGGGCTAAATATTAATCGGGATCAATAGACCATATACATGCATGTATTTTCCATTTGGATGCATCTCCGATGTAATTCGTCGATTTGCAATAATATCATAAATTCGTACGGTTGCTTCGGCAACCTCCCTGTCTTTAATTGCTGTAAAATTATTTGATTTAAAGTTTAGTTGATATTGAACCAAGGGATTATTCGATACTACTGCCTGTATGGCTTCAAGAAAATAACAATTTTTCTTCTTCTACTGAATCTATCACACTATTACAAATATCGGAGGCCACCCACTGATCAAACATCTTCAATTCCTCCTTCTGGAACTTCTTACCTGGCAGGTGGATTCAGAAGGGCTGGACCATCCTCTGGTGCAGATGGTGGAGTCAACTATGATAGAGCTGCCACCGTAGGCAATCCTGCATTCCTGGTTGGAAATCAGCCTCAGGAAAACCCAGTTCAAAACTTCAGGAGCAGTACCTAATAATTAAATTTGAGTTCAGAACAGATCGTTTCTCTTACTGTCTCTCGTTCTTCAGAGCAAGTTCCTCTAATATACTACGACGAGCGCATTAACGAGTTTGTAATAGATTTTCAACTTTATACTCTGAGCTCATAGAGTAAGTTTTAGTAAGGGAGAGCTTAACTTTTTATACTTTTGAACTAACACACAAGTAAATTGACTAAACCCCCTGGGAATTCTCTCAAAATCATTTTGGCAAAACGTGAGGCTCGCGGCAAGCACTCAACGATGATAAACACAGAAACAGATTGTCTTCAATAGATTTGCAACTATGCGCTATTAAATATAACATTCAAAATCCACTAAAAGCAAACCGTAATTTCGGTGCTGCCGAGTTTTGAGAATACCTACAGTATTACAGAGGACCTACCTCCAGTCCAGGTTCTACCCCAGCCGCTGGCGATGGCCCTGACCTCACTGTAGTCCCGGTCCTTTTCATCTGAACGATGAATCCGGATTGGCCTAATAAGTTCTAAAAAAAAACGAGAGGTCTAAAAGAAGAAAAGGAGTCCGAAAAAGGAGGTTTTAAAGAGAGGTTACTTTCGAAATTACAAACACAAGAAAGGTCTCTTATAAAGATACCTTCCTGCATAGTGCTAGTTACAGAGTTATTTGGTTCTATTTTTAGAATTTTCAAGCACAAACTACGATACAATTGTTCATCTGACGCTCTTTACGAGGAGTAATATAATGTAACATAATTATGTCGTTCGTTCAGTGAGTACAGGGAAACAAGGCGCTCACATTACAACTCGTAACACCGATCGGTACTAACCTTTACACTTTTTGAAATGTTCATTGAAAAACCAGCAATAGAGCTACCAAGTTTCAATGCGTAAAGGTATGAAGAAACTGGTCTTACCGCCAAAAGTAAGAGACCTGCCGAATTCGATCAGCCCGATGTCGTTAGGCTGCACGACGGCAGCGATGGCCTCGTTGTAAGCGGGGTGGTTGTAGTACTTGGTGGTCTCAAAGATCACGGCAGGCAAGGTCTGGTTGGTGGTTCCCGCGCGGACGACGATGGTCACTCGACTGTAGAGGGAAAATTCGGATCGTGTATCATTCACTTTTGCCCAAGGCTGTACTTACCCCTCAGAAGAGTCCCCTACACTACGATATGCTGTAACTGACTCTAACGTCTTATCGACACCAGAATATATGAGTTTCGTTCTAGCGGTTTAGGAGCAAACAAAAAACGCAAAGGTATTACAGAGGTGCCGGGGTCGAGAGATTATTTCCTTACCGTGACCCCGGAACATAACAGGCTACTGAAGGACACCGTGGATTTTAGTCAGTAGAAGTCTGACAGTCCCTCCCGCCCTGCCCGGGGCGGGAGGACTCATTTGAAAAAAAAAGGCGTTACAGAGGTCGAATCCTTACTATAAAACTAAAGAAAAAATACAAGGTGGACGTTCCTGTCACGGTTAATGACTGCAAGAAGAAACTTATCGCTACGCACAACTTCAAAACTGAACGCTACGCCACTATGCTGCTACAACACAGAACGCTACGCTGCTACACAATATGCTATGGCATGCGCTACGCACCATCGTAACTTTGTTCGTAGCACAAAGCTACGCTTTTGCGTGGCGCATGCCGTAGCAAACTGTGTGCCGTAACAAAGCTACGCTACAATATGCTGTGGGCATTACTGCTAGCGATGCAAGTAAAATATTAAAGTGAGTATATTTATTTATTTGTTTATGCATTTATAAACTTTTGAATGAAGATGATAACATTAAAAAAGATACTTAAAAAAATAATGTAATAGTTGCCAAAGAGACCATAAGGAAACTTACCCAGCTGTACAGTGTGCAGCAGTCAAACCCCATTCAGAGCTGAGGATAGATCCTCCGCAGCCGGAGACTGCTCCAGCAGGTGATACCATGCGAAGACCAAGTTGGTGAGGGAACTGGCCCACCCGCGCTTCCGACCCTGACACGATACGGGATCCTGATGCTGTTTATAGATAAGAACAGTATTTTATTATGAACACCATAGATATTTTAACGTAATAAGGTTTAAAGCCTGCATAGACAGTTAATAAATAACTCAGTATTACAGCAGAGAAGTAACAGTGCCTTTCTGTATGACTTGGTCTAAAAATCAATCTTGTTACTAAGAAATAATTTTGCAATTCTCTCTTTCTAGAAAATGGTAATTTTCACGCAGATACTGAGAGGAGAGCGAGCGGAGCGAGCTTCAAAAACTGAATTTATTTTTTTACATAATTATTACGAAATTATGATTGTGGATAAAACTTAGCACTTCATGAGCCCCTTATCATTCATGCAGTTGATACGAGACGATAGCTACACCACTGAGGCTGTTTATTACATAATAATAATTATGTACCTTATCTTTTTTAACATAGAAGTTAATTTTACTAATATTCATAATTATTCAATATACTTACTTCTCACATCTTCAGGGAAGGCAAACCTGGGGTCGGCTATCGCCTGGAATGTAAACAATGCAGTTTAGGTTTTATAAAATATCCACAAACTTGTCATACGGTGAAAATGTCGCAAACGGGTCGACTTTTTTTTTTTTTAGCGTGGTAAAATCATCAAATAAGTTCTCCAACCCCGGGCAGGGCGGGAGGGACTGTCAGACTTCTACTGACTAAAATCCACGGTGTCCTTCATAGCCTGTTATGTTCCGGGGTCACGCTGGCTTTGGCCCTCTGAGAGGGGGGCCCCGTCATTATGCTGACGCTCTTTGAGGCGCGCGTGGGACACAACGCGCCGTCGACCCGGGCATGGTACTTGGTCGGGCAGCGAGTTGCCCTTTACTCGCTACCCGCATGCCCGCGCCTACGGTGGCCGGAGATCATCAAGCGACGTCCGTCGCCGTGGGCGTCTACCACTGCGGCTGGGGCGGAGGGAAGACGCTGTCCTCTCACGCTCGCGGCCCGCCTCCTCCTTCACGAGCATTACTGCCTCGCAGAAGGAGCAGACCGCTTCCCACTCCGTCTCGCCCCGCAGCATGGCCGCAACCAATGCCGGGAAACGGGTCGAGCTTAAAGGATCATTGTACTCGTCATTCGCAAAAATAAAACTATGGAGCAGCATATTTTTTTTTTGTGACATCATGTTGTTACCCGTAATCATCATCTGCCTAACCTTTTCCCAACTATATTGGGGTTGGCTTCCAGTCAAACCAGATTCAGCTGGATATCAGTATTTTACATGGAGCGACTGCCTGTCGAATCTCCACAACCCAGTAACTGGGTAATACGATAACCCATGGTAAGACTGGTTGTCATGACTTCAGAGCTTCTGACTAACAGTAACGACAGGACAGTCAAAGATCTACAAATGACAGGGGACCAACGGCTTTACGTGCTTTCCGAGGCACGGAGGAAACTCGCTATGATAGATTGTCAGACCAACCTCGGCAAGCGTGACTTAACCTCGAAGAGCGGCCTGTGCGGCTGTGATTATTTAGCCACTAGCTCCTCCATGTTGTTACCCGTAATAAAAATTATTATTTTTAACTAACAACTTAAAAATTTACCTTACGGGTATTTCCTAGAATAAAAAGTAGAGGTCAGGCCTTAAATACCGTAATCTATTAGATGAAATATGGGGCAGGAAATTGAGATAATGAACGAGAAATGCTGAGGGAAAATCAACTAGGTGTCTTATAGGATAACTATGGCTCCGAAATGTGGTCTCATACTTTAGGCCTTAGGCTTAAGCTCAAAATAGTCCAACGAGCTATAGAGAGGGCTATGCTCAGAGTCTCTCTGCGCGATCGACTCGGAAATGAAGACATTCATACACGAACCAACGACATAGCCCAACGAATTAGCAAATTAAAATGGCCGTGGGCCGGTCATATAGCACGCAGAACTGATGGCCGATGCAGCCGTAAGGTTCTCGAATGGAGACCACGCACCGGCAAGCGCAGCGTATGACGTCCACCCACAAGGTGGGCAGACGATCTTATGAAAACCACAGGATCACGCTGGATGCAAGCCGCTTCCAACCAGTCCTATTCGAAGTATTATTTTTGTGGGACAAACCCACCACACTATTCCCAAACCACTGCAACTCCTGAAAGCCAGAATCAACAGTGGCAACCACCAGAAAAGCGCCGAGACAATGAAGCTCGACATGTCCCTGTCTTGGATCCTGCAACGAAATTAATCAGAAAAGAATAGTGGAGGAATAGGAAAAATAATATTGGAAGTCTTAGGGGAGGCCCTTGTTCAGCAGTAGTCGTCTTACGGCTGATATTTATTTATTTATTTGGCTCACCAACAATTGAGTACACTCAAACAATTCAGTGTTACATTGAATCAAATCGGGTCTAGTGTATCAATCTCTTACAGGTAAGCACAACATGCACTAAATATTGATAAAATATATAAAAACTTAAAATAACAGGATATTTGATACACATAGTACAATCAGGCTCCTCAGGCCAAATTAAAACTAAAAATTGAAATAAAACATCAAAATCACAGGCATAATGTCACAGGATATGATGACATTGATGATGAAGCGACCAGATGATGATAAAAAGACCCGTTAAAGTGGCCGAAAGAAACTGAAACGCCATGACACTAAACCAGCAGAACAGGTTCTTCCATGAACTCTTAAAGTGTGAGTCTTTAGGCTGTGGAAAGAGATGGCGCTAGACGACTTATATAGCTCTGTCTCTTTCCCACAGCCTAAAATGGATCGCGTTAAGAGCTCGTGGTAAGGCCTCTGGTCAGAATTGAGAGAGGTCTACACTTAGAATTGAGTGGCTTGTGAACCAACCTCTCAATGCTTTAGGTTTAGCTGCTCAAAACAGAAAAAGATGTGAATATTTCATTCCGCAAATGCAAAAATAACAACGTTATATTCAACAGAGTCAAAACTTTTGTATTCACTTAAGGTTTTCAAAATTAAAAGGTATTTACCGTCCCAACAACAGCCAACAAAAATACAGCACCCCACATACTTACTTTTTCAGTGAAACTAAATAATAACTGCAAAATTTACATCTTATATAATATTTTTGTCAAGCAAGTGCAATGATAAATATAAGCTGATAATTAATTTTTTAATCCGTTAAGTTGATATAAATTCGTTGGTTTAGCAAATTTTTCGTACGGTAAATTCATTTTTCAATAGCCGTTTCATGTTTTAGCTGATGGAAAACATTGTGAATGCAAATTATGGTATTATTTTCAAGAAGCATGTATAAGGTAAAACTTGGTAAAATGAAACGCCTGTCATTGTAACACTCAAACTTACAACTCGAACACAGGCGAGTGTGGCCGTTGATGGCGTGCAACAAGGCCCACGGCTTCGGCCAAGATTTCCCTCAGCAAAGCTGTAAGCTAAGTTGAACCGAAAGGCACATCTCCCTCCCATCTCATCATCCTTTTCATCGCCTTTTCCCAGCTATATTAGGATCGGCTTCCAGTCGAACCAGGTGCAGCTGAATATCAATACCTATTTTACGTTCAGCTACTGCCTATCAGACCTCCACAACCCCGTAACTGGGTAATACGATACTCCATGGTAACACTGGTTGTCTGATTTTAGAGCTTCTGACTAACAGTAACGACTGTCAAAGATCTACAAATGACAGCCGGGACCAACGGCTTTACGTGCTTTCCGAAGCACGGAGAAAACTTGCTATGACAGATGGTCACCCATCCACAGACCAACCTCGGCAAGCGCGGCTTAACCCGGAGGATCGGCTTATGCGGCTGTAATTATTTAGCCACGAGCTCCTTTCATCTAAGCCGCCTATAATAAACTGCTCGAGCAGATAGCCATCAGTGGTCAAAGTAAAGGGCCTGCTCGAGCATTCAGTAAAGTTTCCGGGCCCTAGACTGTGTGGCCAGGCCATACAAGATCCCCGATAAATTAAAATAAGTATGATTGACATACTCAATACTATTTTGAATTACACTCCATAGCGTTACAGAGATGTTGAGTTTAGTTACATAAAGATAAATGAAATATAAAAATCCCTAAAATGGTTGCAAACAGTTTCGAATTTCTCTGTTTTTTGTTGAGCCACCGGGGCCTTTAAATTCTGAACGAGTCCGTCCCTGGTTTAATATACCCCAAAGCTGTTGAAAAAATTTAAATTCAACTAATGGTCTATCAACCTCAAACGGCAAAGGAAGTTTTTCAACTGAAATAAGGGAATCAATTCATGCACAAAAACTAAAAAGTCTACACCTCGATTCGTTTAAAAACCGATTTATATCAAACGAGTAGGCATTGTTTATGTTGACAAGTAAATTTTAATCTAGGTTAATTAATTAGTGTTATAATTATCTGAGGATTGTCTATCTAGTATTATCATTACAAATGTTATCAGCTTACGATTACGTCTTTTGTGATTGTATAATGACGTCACAATCATGGCCTTTCCCGGGTGATAATATTGTAATCCTTAATGTAATCCTTGAATGGAAGTTTTCTAAGGGCTAACTAATTACATTTGTGTTATCGAACTGTGACCCTAAATATTTTTATTTGCAATCCAAGGCTAATTCAATCAACTTGAACTACCGGGGAAGTTCCGGTTCAGACTGTTTGTGTGAGTTTGTATGTTTGTAAACGCAACCACGACTCAAGAGAAATTCCTAGTTTGGGGCAACGTTTTTTTTTAATAAAACAATAAATAAAGAAAGAAAAGAAAGACTGGATTGGCTGACATATAACACTGGGGATCAACTGTGGCACTTCAAAAACTGTGGGACTGAATTGTAATTACAGTATGTCGATGTTAATTACTTAACCTCTTACAATTATATCTTACGATAAAATGAAACGAAAGAAAAAAGGCAAAAGACAGTTCCATAAACATTTAATTTTATCAACAAAAAAAAGAGGTATTCAGGCAGTTCTTATAAAATAGATTGTTTGTGTTGTGATTCGTCCTCTCTGATGATGACAGTTGTCTTGGCTTGCACTTGCTGTTTCTTCTAGTTTAAGCGGACTAACTGGATTCAGCCGACTCATTGGAGGTGTTAGATTCACTGCTATCGTCAGATTCAGCTGACGAGACATCAGCTTCAGTTGTCTCTGGCTCTTCAAGAGCTTCAGAAGTAGCAGGTTCCTCAAGATCTAAGTCCCAATCGAAGTTGATGCCGGTCACCTCTGTGAACCAGTCGTGGTAGTGGCCAGGGCGGATGAATCCTGAAATGAATACAAAATTGTTAAATTCCAAGGAACAATCAGCGCTGGTGATACTGACAGTAAGCTCGTAGCAGACAGTTAAGTTGGCAATATAAATAACACTGTCAAACTATGGAGTAAATGTAGATCTACAGGCAAATTACTTTATCAAGACCAGTCAGAAACAACCACTGTCGGGTCGGAAGAATCTATCAATGGTGGACGAGAAACTTCACACATTAGTTCTCATTACTCCTAAAAGCTAGTTGAGAGACTAGAAGTCTTTCTAGTCTTTCTCTAAGGTGTAACACATGCCTGCCAGGGTGGCGGGACATTTAGCGGCACGCAAGTGTAAGCAAGAGCGCGTATACTGGGTGCGAGGGGCAAAAACCAGTGACGCACCAATCGCGTGCTCGGATTGGCACTACCTCATACCCCGCGACCCGCATGACCACCAAAGAGATCTACAAAATCACTTCTGCGCATCTAACAACTCTTGCCAACTTACGTGCCTGCCACTGTACACACGGCTACACATCAAGCTATACAAAACCAGTTTATCTTGGTCTCGCTTTGTATGATCATTCCGCGCATACAATGATCAGCTTACTGGTTTTATATAGCTTGATGTGTAGCAGTGTGTACCATTTACAAGGCAGACGAAGGAACGTGAAGGAACAGTGTAGTTTTTTTTTTCAGTAGTGGTTTTTAGGTGCAGGACTCAGAATTGATGATTTTCAAACTGAAAAAAAAAAACAAGGTTGGCGAATACTAATGGTGATCGGCTAGTACCTTTGATAAAGGGTACACTTACCAGCAGGCTGGCCGGCGTGGCAACCAGAGCCGTGGACGAAGGAGGTCACTCCAACCTGGGTGAGGACGCCGTCTTCATCAATGATGGTCAGAGGGCCACCGCTGTCTCCCTGTAAAAAAATGAGCTGCTAATACTCGTTTCTGGCTTAGGTTTTTAGCTTCTAAATTGCCTATGCTTTCGTAAACTTCAAACGGTCGTCACTGTTGATTCTGGCTTTCAAGAGTTGCAGTGGTTTGGAAACGCAGTAAGTTTGCAGAAATGTGCCAGTAAAAAATAAATTATATGTTTTGCCTGGGTATTCTTACCTGGCATGTGGATTGTGAAGAAATTTGGTATCCTCTGGTGCAGATAGTTGAGGGAGCGATGATAGAGCTCCAGAAGAAGGCTCTCCGGCATTCCTCGTTGGAGATTAGTCGCAGGTATACCCAGTTCAAGACTTCAGGAGACGAACCTGGAGAAAAAACGAAAAAAAAATAAGAGTTCTAGAGGTTTCTGTACTGATTATATCTACTCTACGTTCACACGCGGGATTCTTGCCAGAACGCATTATAAACTTAAGGTCATAACGAACGAATTAAAACTTTGATTGTAATTTAAAAACAGTACTTTCATCACTTTGTTCGAGGTGATCTTCGAAACTGCTAGACCGATAAGCAACATAAATATTTTACAATCGTTACTGATAGTTTTACTTCTTGTTAGTTCTTGCACACAATTTATCATGATTTCATAATACATACCTTGAGTCCAAGTGGCACCCCACCCGCTTGCGATAGCTTGCACACCGTCATAGTTCTTGTCCTTGGCAAAGGAAGCCTGGATCCTGATTGGCTGAATTAGTTCTATAAAAAAAAGATGGGATTAAGAATTCTAACATATTTAAAAAAAATTGCTTACGAACAACCTGCTTGGCTTGGTGACGCCGAGCAAGTGGCTGTAAGTCAGATTCTTAGATCGGACAAACGGTTATTGGATTTTTCTATCAATAATTCCTCAGTAGCAACCAAGGAGTTTGGATTAGTATCCAAATGATGGCAAATATAGGCTCGCCCCCTAACATGGGTGTTTAACATAAATGGCGAAGTGTGGCTGAACTATTTTTCCGCCTAACTCTTAGGAGATAACGGGCTTGATATTGTGTTAAAACATAAGCACAGGAACTTCGATTAATCAAAACCTCAATGTTCTTTCTTTCAATTACTGCTTTCTTTCTTTCACACTTTCTTTGTTTCCTTCGTCCTTTCTTTCTTTCACACTTTCTTTGCTTCTTTCACACTTTCTTTCATGCACGCTTTCTTTATTTTCGAAGCAGGCACCTTCCCAAAGAATCTTACCATTAAATGAGATGGACCTGCCGAACTCGATGAGACCGATGTCATGTTGTTGGACAACCAAGGGGTTAGCCTCGTTGTAGAGGGGGTAGTTGTAATACTTGGTTGTTTCAAACATCAGGGCTGGCTGGGTCATGTTGGTGGCGCCGATGCGAAGGACGATGGTCACTCCACTGGAGGACAAAACATATAGGGTGATTGGTAACAATTAGTGTACGATACTTAAACACGTGATTGTGCCCATGATAACCAAAAACTTTTACTATGGGGACAAACCTGAACGCGAAAAAAAATCAGCTGTTCAGTACACATATGCTTTACTGAACAGCTGATATTTTTTTCGCGATTTCGGCTTTGCCCCCATAGTAAAAATAAAATTGTTTGTTATCATGACCACAATCACGTGTTTAAGTATCGTACACTAATTGCCAGTCATCCCATATTATAAGAATCGGTCTGTACAAAGTGAAAGGGGAGATAGCTTGCTCAAGTCTCTCTGTAAAGTTATTTCACATCGATAATAAATAATAGATATTACCATTTCAGTAATTAATTTACCATTCAAGGTCGGAACCCAGTCCCTGCTGAATGGTAACCAATTTTGTTTTTGCAGTGGAACTTGGTCATTATTTTATACTATTGATCTACGGTGTGACTACACGGGTTGTAGGTACCACTAGGTACACCTTAGCTATATGCGAGGCATCGAGGTCGTGCGAAACTAGGGATAAGGTGGATTTTTAGTCAGTGGGAGTCTGACAGTCCCTTCCGCTCCAACCAGGGCAAATAGGGCTGCAAATATGCATGCCAGGCAAAACGCAAGAGCAGTCTACTTTTCTACACTTCGTTATGTTCGATTCCAATAAAATTTTGTATAACCTGGCAACCAGATTGTAAATGCGAGTTTAAGGATCAATTTACACCGAGTTGTGACGCTGTGAGCACATTTCAATAGAGCAACTCTTCTACACATTTCCAGCGTCATAGCGTCACGTAGCGTCGCGTTGTGTCTCAGCGTGAACTAACCATAAATGATTGTAAACGAATTCACGGCACAGAAAAAAAAATCCTACTACGTAGCAACTTTTTCTTTAAAAAAGGGATAAAGAAGGAAAACCTCAGATCAAAGAAATTTACATCATTCGATAGTGTTGCTAATAAGCTCAGATCAAAGAAATAGGCAGATAGAGCGCTCAGAACACGCGAGTGGTTCCACCAAAGTTAATACAAAATCAAAATCGAATACAAAGTCGCGACAGTACCAAGCTACGCGTCGTACCAAGCTGCGTATCGTTGTTGTTGTTTTCCAAAATATGCCGTCACGAGTCTTTAACCATTGTAAAAGTTGTTCTCAAAAACAAAGAAAGCATTATTAAATGTAATTCGATTTGATTTTGTATTAACTTTGGTGGACCCACTCGCGTGTTCTGAGTGTTCTATCTGCCTATTTCTTTGATCTGAGAGAAAAACGATGATGTGCCAAACTACATAGTTTGATGATCAACTCACCCAGCAGTACAATGAGCAGCAGTCAGCGCCCACTCACGGGAGAGGACAGTTCCTCCGCAGCCGAAGACGCGTCCAGCAGGGGTCACCGTACGGAGGCCCACCTGGTGAGGGAACTGGCCCACCTCCGCCTCCCATCCTGACACGATACGGGATCCTGACACTGTTGGACAAGATGTAATAGTTATTATATCATGAGATCAAAAGGGGAGGCCTATGTTCAGCAGTGGACGTCTAATGGCTGAGATGATGATGATGATGATGATATCATACTAGCTTTTCTACATACCTTCAACCCCAATGCTTGGTTACGATTGGTCGCAGCATGATGTAGTCTATACAACGTGTGACGCCATAAGCGCAAAACCTCTCGTGAGGTAACTCAACCCATGTTACTGAACAATATTTTTTAAGACTTTTGTAAATTCGATTTCGAGTTACCCCACGAGAGGTTTTGCACTTATGGCGTTACATGTTGTATAGTATATTCTTATGTATATACTTCCTCGATAAATGAACTATCTAACAAATAAATATTTTTATTTTATAATTCGAACTAGTAGTTTCTGAGACAAGCGCGTTCGACAAAAATAAACTCTTCAACTTTATAACATTTAATTGTACATACTAGACTATAAGTACTCTATCCGCGACTTCGTCCTCGAGATTTTAGTTATTTCGCCTATGATTTTTAATTACTCCTTTAATATAAGGTTGTAATTCCAGAAGACAAATCTTGAAATTTTATCAATTTGGCTGATGAGTCTATGGTATATTCAATCATAGTTGGGAAATGGCTAGGCAGATGATGATGGTCGCGGGACTTATTCCATCACCGTGACCCTTACCACGTTAAAAAAAAGGCATTCCAGTCTTGGGCACATCAATGTTTGTACTTTACCTACTATATTTTGAAGACTTAAAAATTATATTGTTTTTTCCACTTACTTCTTGCTGCATCTTCAGGAAAGATAGCACTGGGGTCGGCGATAACCTGAATTAATACAAAAATAATACAGTTAAAGACACACGCAGATTTTGGAAGGACCTAAACTGGTGGTACACATCCTACAATTTTTCTAAAGCCGGATATTACGTGCGTCAGTATGGTGTTATTAAATACAAAACAGAATGAGAATATTCTTACGCGATATCAGCGAAATAGCCCGGTCACGAGTTTGGTCTTAGCACAGGTCTTAGTGTGCAATTACAGTGGCGCCGGGTGGGGCAGCGGGAGCGGGTGGCGGGTCACGAAATACACTAGATTTCCGCTCAAACCCAAAACCTGCCCGCACTTGGTGCACCTTAGTCAAAAACTATGTGTTTGCGTTACCCTGCGCTACCCGCTGCCACTGTGATTGCACACTTAGTGGTGAGCGGTGCGGTGGATGGTGACGCGCATTTGCTACTGACAACAACTCGTGGCGTCTTTCAAATATTTCTATTAATTTGATCTTACCACTCGCCTCTTGGACGGGCTTTAAGAGTAATAGGGAAACAGACGGGGGAGCAAGGTATGATAGGAAATCATAGACTTAAGGCAAACTTAACACAATACTAAGGCAGCGCAAGCGCCAACAGGACGCCGTTTGTTAATGGCCGCTTGCAAATGACGTCCTGATGGCGCTTGCGCTACGTTTGTGTTTTGTTGAGTATGCCTAAAGAGTGTATGTCCCCATTATACATCGCTTCCCCGTCTTATACACTATTCCCCTAAGATAAAACCACTAAGACTTGAGCTTTAGTCTCAGCTAATAATATTTATTAAGTATTTACCGTCCCAGCAACAGCTAACAAAAATACAGCACCCCACATGATTTTTCAGTCACAAAAGTGATTAAAAATTATAACATTTTCATCTTATATAAACATTTTTGTCTGATATTTATGATTAACTAATTAACTGATAATTTAATATTTTATCTGATCCTTTGATATCATTTAGGATTTACCAATGTTCAAAGGGTTTACCCATCTGAGCAATTTGGGTAAACCCTATCAATGTAGTTTTGGCTTAGTCTATTATTGGTAAGCGTCCACAGGTCCGCATCGTACGTATCGGATGCATCGCATCAAACGGTTTTTTGTATCGGCAGCGATCGGATTGCGAGTATCAGCAATCGGATTGCCGATGCTACCTTCATCGCTTCCACTGATCGGCATTCCGTATGACGTCATCGGTGCGCATCGCATTAAGACATTGCCAATGAGCCGTCCGTACGATGCGGATCAGTGGACGCAGTTGTACCTATGAGTTTTCATACAAAGCATACTAAAATCCGTTACGTACGATACGTCCGATACGTGCGATGCCGACCTGTGGACGCACACCTTGTGATATCGATATTTAATTTTATTATTCATCATCTACCTAGCATTCTCCTAAATACGTAGGCTGGTAACTGGATGCATCTGAATATCAGTATTTTACATCGAGCGACTGCCTATCAGACCTCCACAACCCATTAACTGGGTAATACGATACCCCATAGTAGGACTGGTTGTCAGACTTTAGAGCTTCTGACTAACAGTAACGACTGTCAAAGATCTACAAATGACAGCCGGGACCAAGGGCTTTAAGTGCTTTCCGAGGCATGGAGGAAACTCGCTATGACAGATGGTCACCCATCCACAGACCAAACTCGACAAGGCTTGATTATACCTGAAGGATCAGCCTGCGTGACTGTTACAGTTTAGTCACGAGCTCCTCCTATCTCTAATTTTATAATTGTACCACTAACATGTTATTTTAGTTATTCAATTTATAACCCATAAGAGGATCGGCGACCTAGCGCTCGTCCATACTGTTAGACAGGATGCGAGGAGGTTTTTATACTTTGTCTTAAATGAAATACGGAGCTCGGTTGCATTGCGTTTACTTATGGCGGAATCGTACCAATGACAATCATTCTCTATTCTAGAGGAACCATAGACATCACAGATGGATATACATTTTAAGGACAGATTATAAATATCCTAACACATACTAAAAGAGAAAACGTTTTCCTGCCCCTAAATGTTGATAAAAAAAAATGTTATCCTATCTCAATGATTTTTAGAATGCTTCTGACACAGTAAAAACCTAGGTTTATAGCTTTATTTTTTTTCAAAAGTAACTCTTAGGCGCCTGTAACTTTAAAACTTTTATAAATTTTGAAAAAAA
The DNA here is from genome assembly GCA_036375495.1 of Agrotis segetum. NCBI lineage: Eukaryota > Metazoa > Arthropoda > Insecta > Lepidoptera > Noctuidae > Agrotis > Agrotis segetum. The sequence continues at coordinate 9,551,994 of JAQSVV010000039.1, forward strand.
AAAGAAAACCTAAGTATAAACTTAGTTTTTTAATGTGACAAAAGCATTCAAAAAAATCATTGAGATAGGAAAACATTTAGGGGCAGGAAAGCGTTTTCTCTTTTAGTATGGACGAGCGCTCGGTAGACGATTGTCTTAACTATTTTAATTAGGTTTGGCATCAATGTAACAATGTATATTGTAGTTTTTAATATTTCTTTGGCGTAATATAGGTACTTATTACTGATAATATGTAATAAAAATAACTGATTTATTATAATAAATACGAGAACCCTTTTTGAATTGGTTTCTAGGATACTCTTATCGACAGAATTCAGCTGGGCAAGCTTGGATTCCATTCACATTATTGCTTGATTGAAGGATATAATTATATGGTTGAAGGATCCAGTACAGTTAATAATTGTCTTGAATACTACGACTTTATCCACCACTATCTTTTTGATATCTGCTAGGGTTATCGTAATCCTCATTAGGTAAAACGTGATTTTAAGCGTGATTGAAAGAAGCCAACTGCTCTATCCAACTAGTTGGACCATGGGTTTGTGATCCCGGCATTTGTCCAACTTTAAAAGTAGTTGGACCACAAACATTTGAGATCCCATGTGCCCCCAGACCTATACGTCATTTAAGCAAAGCTGAAACTATGAGGGTTTCTAGTCTACTAACTATGAAGTTAAGACAGTATCCGTACTATACAAGGTCGAAAGCGAGGCCCTTGCTAAAATGACGTAGGTCTGGGGGTACTGGGATCTCTCCCTATTACGCCATTTTACCAATGTTATTTTGGCTACGCAAATTATGGGTATTATTAGTAAGACATCCAACTATTATTCATTCAAAGATAAGGCGATAAAACAGCAAAACTAAACAAAAACAGTATGACGTCAATTGGCCATTCTTATTTGGTTAATGATTTAATCCTAGTTTAAGAAGGACTTAATTCTTATAGTTTAATGTCTTTGATTTCATAACAATAGCTATTCGGCCGCGTGTTACTATACATTTATCCTACAGGATCGTGAAACAGGGATAAACAGAATCCTATGTGTTATGTATGGCAGACTAAAACCTATCTCTGGAGCCTTACCACGAGCTCTTAACGCGATGCAATTTAGACTGTGGGAAAGAGACAGAGCTATACAAGTCGTCTAGCGCCATCTCTTTCCCACAGCCTAAACTGGATCGCGTTAAGAGTTCATGGTAGATCACCTGGAGCGACATCAAGATACGTTAAAATTTATCTATCCATCCTCAGATCTCCTAACTTTCGCATTTAAAATTTATCTTCTTTACATCTTTCAGTGTGTTTCAATAATTAATCTTCAAAAATGTTGACATCCAAGATACTCGTAGTATGTTGATTGGGAATCTCAAAAGAAATGACTCACATTAGGAATATCTCTGTTTTATCGGACGTGCGTTTACTGAATTGCTCATATAATTATGCCAACTATTTTCAGGGCAAATCATTGGTTCAGTGTGGGAATAGAACTCGCGACACGCAACACAACGCCAGAGCCACTGCAGAGCATCGAACAAGGTCTATTTAATACACAACTGAAAATTCACCAACAACGTTATTTAGATCTTCTTTTTTCACGAAAATTACAGGAAATCCTTAAATAAATTCCAAGGTACCTAATTACCTATTGGGTTTTCAGCAATTTTAATAACGGTTTTACCAACCTCATGAATTTGGGCCAAGTCTCATTAATCCGTTCGATAAAGGTATCAATTATCTACTAATCGGATAAGCCTATTTAAATTGTCCACGTAAAAAGCCAATAGTTTCTTTCGTTTGGGAACATTACAACTGGGCTTCTCCCAGTTGTAATGTCCCTTTGTGCCTATTGGCCTTGTTTTGTTCTGTCTCCTGCTTGCATGGAGAGAAGTGGAATAGTTATTTTCCTACTCCTCCACTATTCTTGTCTGATTAATTTCGTTGCAGGATCCAAGACAGGTAAATTCATTCTCTGAGACACGTCGAGCTTCATCGTCTCGGCGCTTTTCTGGTGGTTGCCACTGTTGATTCTGGCTTTCAGGAGTTGCGGTGGTTTGGTAAAAATTTGATAGGTTTGTCCCAAAAAAAAAGTTGCTTTCGTTTCCCAACATTAATTCACGACAGTCATAGTTAGTGAAACGGTAGTGGCCTCAAAATTGTTACACTTGATCATAAAATAAGAAATCATAAAATCTTTATTTATCTCAAGATATAAGTTACAGGTATTGGTCTACTTGTACAAAGTTAAATAGAGAAAGGTGTCTGTAATTGTAAGATCCTCTGCATACTAAAAGAGAAAACGTTTTCCTGCCCCTAAATGTTATCCTATTTCAATGATTTTTAGAATGCTTCTGACACAGTAAAAAACTAGGTTTATAGGTTTTCTTTTTTTCAAAAGTAACTCTTTGGCGCCTGTAACTTTAAAACTAGTATAAATTTTGAAAAAAAGAAAGCCTATAAACCTAGTTTTTTACTGTGTAGGGAGCATTCTAAAAATCATTGAGATAGGATAACATTTAGGAGTAGGAAAACGTTTTCTTTTTTAGTATGGACAAGCGCTCTCTTGTCCAATTTTTGTTTTGAATTTATTTTTGGGAGTCTAGGGAAGGTTATTTTGAATTTTTGAGGCGGTACCTATGCGGGTATCTAGGGAAGGTTATTTTGAATTTTTGAGGTGGTAGTTTTCTGGGTCAGGTAATATATTTTTTGTTAGTTACTACTATTATTTCCCAAACCTGATTGACCAGGATTTGATCTGATTTAAGCCCCATTTGATTAGATATTAACGGCTTTGTTTTTTTCATACAACACGTGTCAGCATAATCATTTCGTAGGATTACAAGGCATTAAAAGATAAATTAATTTCCCTTGATATCATACGTTTTCTTATCATTATGTCATGTACGCTACTAGATAATTATAAAACTTATTGAGCTCCTTGTGTTCTGAGTCGAGCTACTGCACTGACTGGACAGGTCCACTCAAATTTGTGGTAAAGAAATTGAGTATTGAGTATTGACACCCCACCGTAGCATTTCTTTTCTGTATTTTGGGTGCGTTTATAAATATTCACGTACACAAACAGCCAAACTCGGTACTACTTGTATGTCGAACCAACAGCAGCGTAGAGTCATTCACACGATAATTCATTTTTATAAATTGGGATAACGACAGAAGATTAGGAGGTTTAATTAAATATTGCTACCTTCGAGAAATACTTTAATTCACAATTAAAATTACATTAAAAAATCCTGTTGATGTCAAAAAGGCCTCAGCTCACAAAGTGTGCCACCTGACGCTGATTTTCAGCTGCAACCCACAAGTGAGCTTCACATAGCTAGTATTTCTTCAGCTCGTGGTTGTGATATCGGAACTGCTTCTGCGGCAGCATCAGGCAAAATATCGTCGGCCACTGCTGACCGCTGGTCGAAGTTGATACCAGTAACCTGGCGGATCCAGTCGTGATAGTGGCCGGGACGGGTGAAACCTGAAAATGAAGAAAAAATATTGAGACAAATGTAAAATATGTTAAGACTTGCCGGCACCAATATGGACGATTACACGATATGGATGGAGATTTTTTTCCAAATGGTAACTACTTTAATCTGTTCTTGTATTGAATCCAAATAAAAAGCAGTCTAGGAGTAGAAGAAAAATGTTAATTTGACTAACCAACACAGAGCCACACAACATAAATAAACAACAACAATATATAACGAAACGTCGGGCAATAGTTCACTAGATACAACACCCATGGATCAGGGATCCCTTTTCTATCGCCGATAAGGAACAAACATCCTACCCATAAAGAAAATAATCCATTTTTTATATGCTTACCTCCAGGCATACCGACATGACATCCAAAGCCAGACGCAAACGAACCGATTCCAACTTGAGTGGCCACTCCATCAGCTTCCACTGCAGTTAGCGGCACGCCACTGTCACCCTGGAAATATAAGTATTATGAGAGTATTAGGGTTACACCACATCTGGCAGCACGGAATCGCCTTTTTCCGTCGCCCTTTCTTTTTCGGTCGCTTAGAACTGCCATTTAATAGACCGAGACAGAATGCATAATGCGATAGCACGCGGTGGAATCCGCGAGGCGGCCGGGTTGTCGCATTGTCTCTGTCTAGCAAATGGCAGTTCTAAGCGACAGAAAGAGAAAGGGCAACGGAAAAAGGCGATTCCGTGCTGCCAGATATGGTTCAACCCTTAGTAGACGGCACAGCTACTGCCTGTCACTGGGTTTGTACGCACGCAACTAATGGCCCACCGATAGTTGTCCCAGGATCGAAGGTCACTGGAACCCAGGTCCCTGGATGTGCGCGTAAACGCATCAGCAAAATTCTGGTCTTTTTCACTATCACAAGGGGCTTTAAAATTTCTCTAGGTATAAATAAAAGCACAGTTCTTCTTAGAGTATTTATCGGTGACCATGATTTGTCCCAAAAGTATTAGGGTATGAGTTTGAGGTCTTCTGTAGTTCAAGTTCAGACATGAGCAAACAGGACACACAGGACACGATACAAAGTGCCCATCTTTATGGAGCGATATCAGGCAGGTGTCATCGCCGGGGTTGCTAGACTGTCTCCAAAGTGGCAAGACTGTTTTCGGAGTCGTGAGACTAACTCAAAACGGCATGGTAGCTATGGATCGCAAAGTTTATGTGAAAGAACGGGGTGGATTTTAAGTAAGAGTCGGACAGTTCCTTCGCTTCACGGAAAGCGGGACTCGTTTCAAGATTTTTATAAAATAAATAAGTCCGACATCAATCGTCATTCAGCTTTATAAATTGTCAATTATCTCCGACTCCATGATTCTTACCGCGCATATAGACTGACTGGTGACATTATAGGGTCCGGCGCAGATGGTGGTGGGTCTGACGAGGTAGTTGGAGTTGAACAGCAGCAAGCACACGAAGTTTGAGATCCCTGTCAGATGCACCCAGTTCAGGATCACTGGGGTAGGACCTGAAAGGTATAAAAATGATTTCAGCAGGCTTTCAACCGTAAGGGAAAGGCCTCCCTCCTTTCTTCCACTTCTCACGGCGGCCCGCAACTGTGGACTCCTTTCGTAAAGCCTACTCATCCCCCCATCTCGCTTGGCCATGATATGGAGTCCTTTGGCACCCATTATCCGTTAATATTCCCCAACCTTATAAAGGTCGCCGGAAGACGCTGGATGCAGGTCGCTTCCAACCGGTAACTGTGGAAATCAAAAGGGGAGGCCTATGTTCAGCAGTGGACGTCCTATGGCTGAGATGATGATGATGATGATGATTCCCCAACGTTTGTTTAACATTAGATTCCGTAGGGGAGGTAAGCTCAAGACGGGTAGCCCATCTAAAACGGGTATGCATGTTAAATTACGCGTCTTTCTTGCTAATGAGAATGTGTGCGTGCAGGACGCGGCTCCCTATTGGGAGAGACGACGCTTCCTACACGCATCATTCTGAAATGGGACTTGGTCCTCACCTACGTGATCGACCAAGTTCTATTTCAGCTGGCAGTTTTATCTCCTACATCAACAATTTGAGTCAAACTAAGGATGAACCTGCATACGGCAGTAACTAACCCGCATTGGGCCGGCGTGGTGGATTATGGCCCTCCACAGAGGCCTGTATTCCAGCAGTGGGAAAATTAGGCTGATGATGGTGATGATGACGGTAGCAACTTACAATCAATATCAAGGCAGGTCCAGGTGGTGCCCCAGCCGCTGGTGGTCATCACCTCGCCGGAGTAGTCACGGTCGCGATCAGCTGCGCGCTGGATTCTGATTGGTTGAATGTTGTCTGAAAGAGGTAGTAAACAACGAACAATGCTTTAGTACCGCCGAAGGTATAAGAATTTCTGCGTTATAATTATTGCGAAATTCAAAATTAGCGACGCTCTATCGCGGTACATTTTTATACGTCGCGGCAGCACATCAATCTACCCCATTCTGTCTTTTTGTAGTAAATAGTTATTCATCTTTATCACAAAATAAGGTTTCTGTTCGATTGGGACAAAATGGGGTAGGTTTTGAATGTACTGGCTTCTGTACAAAAAAACTATACCACGTTTATAATCCGCGCCAGAACTGAAGTCCTTTTGACGCGGCGCTAGTGTTTATAATGTCGTAACATCAAATAGTACTTCAATTTTCCGCAGGTCATGATTGGTGGCGCGGGCTCTACATCGGAACTGATCGAAACGAACTTTTGAAGTGAAAACTTCTTTAGCGGCGTTGTACACTTTTTCTGTAATGGGTAAAAAATTTAAAACTCGCGTCAGGGTCACGTGACCAAAACTCGCGTCAGGGTCACGTGACCCTGATCGAAAATGAGTAAGACGTCATTCAAATTAAAAATAAAACATAGTAACAAAAAAGTTTTCACTTCTACCGGCACTCCTGGAGTGCAACCTTTTTTTTTATTTTATTACTGGCAACACCCATTCATTGAAACGCAAAAAATATCCTTTGTACTTGTTGCACTGTTCTCAAATCTACTTACTGTTAAAAGTGAGATCCTGGCTGAACCTGATGAGACTGATGTCATTAGGCTGCGTGATGGGCTGCATAGAGTCCTCATAGCCTGGAGGCCTGAAGGTGTCGCGGGCTTGCAGGATTACGCGAGGGGTGTTGCGGTTTACACTGCCAGCGTGGATAACGATCTCGATACGCCTGTAAAAAGAAACTACTTTTTAGTCAAAGACATTAAACTATATACGAGCAGTAGACGGGACATCACGAAGAAATTTGTGATCCAAAACTTTTTACCAATAGGTAAAAAATCCCTTAGTTTAGTAGTCGCGTTGCTATGCAACGCCTATATTGTTCTACTGAGGCACGGCATCAACAGTTTTGTATGACAATTTTCCCAATGCCCGCTCTATAGTTTCTTTTAAATCTCTTTGTTTTTAGTTCATGATTTATAACATAGAATCGTGTTATCCATGGATGTTTGGGTAGAGGTGACATAAACACGCCCCCTTATTAGTAAAACGAGAAGTAAAGTTACGCCAAGGTTATTAATCCTTAAAAATGTATGGTTAGTCCGAGCATTATCCTGGTTGTAACTTTAGTCCACGTTTATTTATAAGGGAGTATATGGGTATATGTTTAAGTCTCATGGATTAAGTGGCGAGCTGAAGTCAAGTAATTCTAAACTCTGTAACTAAGGTGACACAGTCTTGGGTAAAGCGCTGCACCAGCAAAACACTACGGTTTACAACTGTCATTTAGAGGTTGGGGCAGCGCTGCAAGCAAGGCTGAATGGTCAGAGAACAGCACTACAGAGCGGCTTAGAGTCCACGAGCTTGCGGACGGCGAGTAATGGGTCGCTCGCCGCCAGATCAAGGACCAGACTCGGGTTGCCAGCTTGTTTTGTTCCACGCAACTTTAGGAGCTGTCAGTAAACTGACGGGGCATCCATAGGGCCAAACGCCTGCCGGGGTCGCTAGCATCTAAAGGGCATTTGAAGGAACAGAGTGGAGTCTGACTGTCCCTTCCACCCAAAAAACAAAACGCTACTGCAAGAAGCAGTATTTTAGCGATTAAATTTTTAGTAGTGCACATGTATGTTACAAACACAGGTTGATTACCCACCCAAAATATTATTATCAATCATGGGATGTAGCTGTGCAAGGAAATACTTACTGAGCAGTACACCTAGCGGAAGTGAGGCCCCAGCTGCGGTGAATGATGGAGCCGCCGCAGGCTGTGACGTCACCGGTCCATCGCACCGTGCGCAGCCACAGCATGTACGGGAACTGGCCCTCACGCGCCTCCCATCCAGACACTATGCGGGAGTCTGCCAATACAAAGAATTGTGTCATCAGCCTGGTGAACTACCTTGACGTCTTAAAACCAGCGTAGTTCCAGTGTGTTTCCCACACTAGAACTCCTCTGGCTATAGAAAGACTATACAAGTCGTCTAGCGTCATCTAGTTCCCTCACTGGAACAACTCTGCTATAAAAAGACAAAACTATACAAGTCGTCTAGCGCCATCTCGTTCCCTCACTGGAACTACTCTAGCTTTAAGACGCCACTGTAGGCCACCTGTTCATTCATAGATTAATTTATAATAAGCGATTCGCGTATCGCGGGTTCGATCCCCGCACGGTATTAATATTTCGTGACCCAGACCCGGAACAAGATATTGTACCGGATCTTGTGTTGGTGTGATTCTATGTTTGTAAACGCACTGAGACACGGAGAAAATCCTAATGTGGAGCAAAGTTTACTTTTTAAATAAAGTATGGCCTACAGATAAAATAGTTCGTCGGGTCTGGCTATTCGATTCATGATGATAATAGGACATGAAAAATAATAATAATAATACGTTTTTTTTAAATCAGCATGAGACTAGGTAAACAGTAAGTTTGTATAGCTATCAGTACCAATAAATGTTTTCTTTTTTTTCTTTCTTACCGTGTTGTGATACCTCCGGCGACGCCTGTTGGAGATCGGCAGATGCCTGAAATGCAATTTATGAAATAATTGAAGTAATTATTATAAATGCAAAAGTTGTAATAGATGGATGCAGAGAACAGATAAAAGATTCTGGATGCAAAGATACTCAATCACGCCTCAACGTTTGAATAGATCAAATGAAATATGGCACAGAGATAGATTAATATCCTATTTTAGTATCTAGGTTCCTCCATTCTTGTGAATTAATGTTTTTTTTTTTTAAATAATGTAATAATTACCGAAATTCCGGCTGTTATTGCTAAAATCACGACCGCACCCCACATGACAACTAATTAATTAAGTGATCGTCAATAATAATTAGGAACTAATCAATCTGATAATGTAATTAATCTTCGTAAGATAGCAACGTTCTGATATATTTTCTGCATTATTATCTGGTGCGTGTTAATTGACCTTAGTGTAGGTAGAATCTAATTCAAGAATTTTACACATTTTAGGATATGAAACAAAATTAACTTTGCTAGATTGCAGTTGTTAGCTAAGGCACTAAATCCTCTTACACTGATGTCCATCGCATATAAATATTTTAGCGAGAATTAGTATCTCATTACGCGACTAACGCGCCGGCCGCCGATGTCAGTGTCGCATAAGTACTATGAGTGATATTGCTAGATACAAACTATCTGTGTTTCATTTATTTCATACAAATCTGTTCAGAGGTTTCTGCGTGAAAGAGGAACAAACATCCATCCCATCCATCCAAACAAACTCAACCTGCCTCAATCTGTCAAACTTTAGAAGATTTTCAACCCCCCTCAACTGTGTCGAAGCCCAAATCGGGTCGCAACGTCATTTAAGTCGTTTTTAACCGCGTCTGTGGAGAGACCCCTTAAGAGACCCTTTCCGGGTCGCTCTGTCTACGGTCACATATTTCATGTGAAAAAACAGCGATAAAACTACTTTTGTCTTAGTTCAACTTATTAAAACGCGTCTACGTAGAGCGAGACAGCTAGCAAGTGTCGTTTTGAGTTCTCCGTAGAGAAAAAATTACCGCGAAATCGCCAGTAAACAGACGGCCGCGTCGCAGCCTTCATTTTTTTTCTGTACTTAAAACTTGATTTATTTAAAATAATTGTATGAGAGTCACGACTTGTGTGATATTATTACGTGAATAGTAATAAAAGGTTATAAATAAATACTCTTGTTGGCTCGCTGAGTGTGGTATAATATTAAAATATGACCCAAAATGTACTGAATATTTAGGTACCCAGTAATTATACCAGCTGTATAATATTATTACCAACATATATATTACCAAAGTACTATTTTCTAGGTAGAAAATTTAATTAAGAAATGATTCAGATCAATAAAAGAGCTTCCGCATGTCCAAGGAACCCCTGAGCGGGTTTCGTCCACAGACAGGGGGTGCAAAAACCCCGGTCTGTGACGAAACCCGCTAAGGGGTCCACAGACGCACTTTTTGAAAAAGACCGGCCATTTTAAATTGACACAGATGAGGGGACATAATAGATAAAGACAGATTTGGGTTGGTTGACCTGCTGGCGCCTGTACAAACATAAAAATTTTTTAGTGTACTTTTCATAGATAGAAAGTTATGTTGGCAACTTTAGTTTACTGTCACTTTGACTTTACTAATGTCAAAGTCACAGCGTTTGATTTTTCTTTCATGTTTTCTGTTTGCAACCGTCGTGGCGCGCGTTTTTTCTAATTCGACTCGTATTTGATACCAATTTAGCTGCGTAGACATTTACATTTAATTACAAAAATGAGTGCGTGGCCTGAAGTTACGACTGCAAAGTCGGAAAATCGCCATGAAATCAAATTGGCGGGTGCGGCTATTTCGAGACGTATTTCGGAGAGTGGTTTAGACAAAGGTATATTTCAATTAACAAATATTAACCTTCTAAATATCAGCGACACATGTTTAACAGCTATCCCGGATGATATAAGCCGCTTGGTAAACCTGCAATCGTTACTGTTATTCGGCAACAAAATAACAGATTTCAATAAAAATATAACCTCTTTGAAGAAATTAAAAGTGCTTGATTTATCAAGAAATCAGCTGAAAAGTATTCCAGACAGTCTAAATGAAATGAAAGAGTTGACTAGCATTAATTTAAGTTCTAATGAAATAGAAGAAATGCCAAAATTCACCGATTTTCCAAGTTTGCTTACTATTGATGTGTCAAATAATAAATTGACAAGTTTCTTGGACCTGGAGAACGCTGTACTGGCTCATTTGACTGATCTGAAGATTAAGAGTAATGCTATTGAGGTGCTGCCAAGCTACATTGCCCGCAGTTTGCCATCACTGAAGAACTTTGACATCGGAGACAATCAACTGAAGACAGTGCCTGGGGAAGTGGCCAACATGGCTAAATTGAAAGGTAAGACGTCTCTTATACCTCATATTATTATTCCATTATTTTGTAAAAATATGTATTTAAGAGAAATGTGACATACATTCACTGTGTTGCTATTGTGAAACAATGTTGTAATATTGCACCATAAGGAAAAAATTTGTGACTAATATTAATCTACAAATTCCCTTTTTTACTCCCAGAAATTAACCTCAAAGGCAACAAATTCACTGACAAGAGATTCATGAAACTTGTGGATCAATGTCGTACCAAGCAGATACTGGACTACATCCGTGACCACTGCCCCAAATCAGACCAAAGTCAACCCACGGGTGGGAAAGGTGGCAAAGGGAAAAAAGGCAAGGGAAAGGAAGAACCAACGCCTGACGAGACGGAATGTGATCTGTGCCATTCATTGAACATTTTACACGTAGAAGATGACACCCAACGGGTTAAAATCATTGAGTCTCAAGTAGCTGTAGTCCGTCCGTATATCCTGTGCTGCATTGTGACTGATCTCTGCTTCGATGAGACTACCTTCAAAAAGTTCATTCAGCTGCAAACGAAATTGCACGATACGGTCTGTGATAAGAGAAATGTTGCTACGATTGCTACGCATGACTTGAGTAAGATTGCACCAGGTTAGTTTATTTCTTAATAAATATTTCTGGATAGCATAAAAATTTTTTCAGCATAATGTAGCAAGTATTCTATCTCATTAAACTTCTACAAAAAGTAATAAAATTGTTGAAAACTCTTACCCTCTTATTAATAAACGTGGATTAAAATTAGAACCAGGGTAATCCTCGGATTAACAATACATTTTTTAAGGATTAACCTTGCCATTAAAGTTATCCACGGTCAATTATAAGGGGGTTAATTGTCTCCTGCAGTGTACATTAGGTTGCTCATCTACTCAACCCATTCTCAATATTCCCAGGTGACCTAGTATACACAGCAAAGGCCCCAGCAGCTCTGAAGCTCACTCCTCTGTCAAGGCTTCGACCGTACTCCGGTGAGCAGTTGTTCCAACAACTCACAGCAGAAGCTGAGGCATTACGCAAGGAGAAGAAGAGGAATGTCTATTCTGGGATACACAAGTACGTACAGCCAAACGAGGTTAATTGGAACAAAACTGTGGTGACAAATAAAATAATGAAAGGTCACGGTTGAGGCAATGGCTAAGTATTTCACTGCTATGCTGCATGTTGTGGGTTTAATTCCTTTTGAAATAGTTGTTCATGGTTTGGGTACTTGTGGGTTTAAACGTTTATAAAAGCGGGCACAAAACAAGAAATGACTACTGTGTGTGTGGTAAAATAAAATAAAAATGCCAAAGACTTGCATATCCTAAATGTAAAAATACAAAAAGTATAACAATCGCAAGCGTCCTGCGCCTGGCCACATTGTATATCAAGGTTCTTCACATAAACACGTAATCTTTTCAGTATAAGGAATCGCAGGTCTGGAGCACTTTGTATCTGAAGTTGATGATAATTTAGATAACAAACAGACATTTTGATTTAATCAAATATTTTGTTGCAGATACTTGTACTTATTGGAAGGCAAGCCCGTGTACCCGTGTCTGCAGGACGCTAGCGGCAAGGTCATCAGTTTTCCACCCATCACAAACTCTGAAGATACTAAGGTAAATGGTTATGAACCATGGTTTCTGCCACCTTGGCACAGTTAGCGCAGTGACTGAATAATTGGACTCCTGCGCAGCGTATTGCGGGTTCGGTTCCTGGACGGAACAAATATTACCAGACCCACAAGTAGTTGTATCGGGTCTGGGTGTTCGTGTATATGTGACTTTCTATGTTTGTAAACTCACCCACGACACAGGAAAATCTTAGTGTGGGACAACATTTTTATTTTTTTTTTCTCTAGATAAGTTGGCTAAAATAGTACTCGCAATCAACATGCTTATAAGACCAGTTGTATATATTTATGTGGATGAGACGAAATGAATATGTTAAGGATTGTAGCAGGTGGTGCTCTGTACTTTATGCCCCCCCCATGAGAAGAAGGCTTGTGTTTATGTATGTATGTAGTTCTGAAAATACGTGTACTCAATGTACAAGCTTTCCTTATTTTTATTTATAACATTTAATATTAATTAATATCTTTAAACGAGAAATTCTTGTATATTTATATATAATCTGGATCTCGGAAACGGCTCCAAGGATTTTTATGAAAGTTACAGATTAGGGGTTTTTCGGCTCAAGGAATCGATTTATCATGGTCCCAGGTTCGAGAAAAGCTCGGTTCCCAAGATATAGACATTTTAAAAACCGAGCAAAGCTCGGTCTACCAGATATTTTAATATTATATGCGAAAGTTTGTGAGGATGTACGAGTATGTGTGTATGTAGGTATGTTTGTTACTCTTTCACGCAAAAACCACTGAACGGATTTGGCTAAAATTTGGTACACAGATAGTTTATAACCAGCATTAACAGATACGATAGTTTTTGTCCCGATTTTATATTCCCGTGGGATAATTTTCGAGTTGTAGCGGGTGAAGCCGCTGGCAACAGCTAGTAATAAATATGTAAAGGTGCCCAAGGACTCATTTGATGATTTTACCAGACTAAAAAAAAAAAAAAAAAGGTGCCCGACCAGTTACTGGCCAGTTTAATAGCCCGTAATGTGTACCATTTGCAATAAGCAACAACCCACAACCCAATTGTTGCTCGTTACGAGCTTCTTGATTCCCCTTACTGAGACTGCACAAATGCTTGCTGTCTTTAAATAGTAAATTTTCCACAGATGTCTCAAGAAACCAAAGCGATGTTAGTGGAAGTGACGTCACACACTTCACTTGGCGCCTGCAAGACTGTCATGAACAAACTGCTGCAGGAGTGTCTGCTTCTGGGCATAGGACCTCAAGAACCTGATGCTGCCTTCCACACGTTGACTGTGCAGCAGGTAAGCAGTTCTAGATAGCCCACACCAAACTTGGTTATAGACTGAACCAATACCAGTTGGAACCTTCGTGTTCATGCGCATATTACTACTTGAACCTCTCAGACCCTGAATGATAGTATCAGTTAACTTAATGTACACACAGTCACTAAGAAATTGGCTGTGTGTTGGTTCAATCCCCACAGTCACAGAACAAATATTAGAATTGAAATTGCCGAGCAGTTTACAGCAAGAGAAATTAAAAAATTGTGATGCCCTACAGGCAGTTTTAGATCTGTGTGGTGAGATATACCGTTTTACCACAAAAAATTAAACATCTGTTGAACATATTTTGTCTAAAAGAATTGATAATGTCAATCGTTTTGCATTTACACTTTTTAGACAAGGTTCAACAGATGTTTAAAATGAGGTACGATGGTAAATGTTTAGAATTAGAAACAAACCCACGATAAAGGAAAATTATTAAACTTTTTTTTTTTGCGTGGTAAAATCATCAAATGAATCCTCCGGCCCCGGGCAAGGCGGGAAGGACTGTCAGACTTCTACTGACTAAAATACACGGTGTCCTTCAATAGCCCTTTCTGTTCAAAATGAACTTAATATTTAATTGAAATTAGAAAAGATAATAAATTCTTATTGCAGATCACTGCTAGGCTTCCCCAAAATACGATACAAAGTTGACATAACAAACGCAATTTGTGTCTGCTGCTGCCTATACCTATCGAGAATACTGGCATGATGTTTTTTTTTTTAGCGTGGTAAAATCATCAAATGAGTCCTCCCACCCCGGACAGGGCGGGAGTGACTGTCAGACTAGTACTGACTAAAATTCATGGTGTCCTTCAGTAGTCTGTTATGTTCCGGGGTCACGGTAAGGAAATAAACCCGCGACCCCGGCAGGCTTTGGCCCTCTGAGACAGGCATAATGTTTATATTTGACTACACAAATCACAACTGTTAATTTTAGCCCGAACACAAATGACAGGACATTCAACCTATGATATTAGATTGATACTATCATTTCCAAGGTCAAAGATAAAGCAAAAGCAAAACAATGCTTTTAGTAAACCGAGTCAGACATGATTGTAATATAAATTCACGCCTGTATTAAGTACTCCTGGGGAGATGGGCAGTGGTGTATCAATGTATTTACTTATACAGGATTTGCACATTTCAACATTCTGTCTTATGTCGTTCTGCTATCCTAAAGATCCTAAGTTCAATTCACTTGCGGGCGGCGAGTAATGAGCGACTCGCTGTCCGACCATGGACCTTGCCCGGGTTGACAGCGCGTTGTGTTCCACGCGCGCCTTGAAGAGTGTCAGCACAATGACGAGGCCCCCCTTTATAGGCCCGGGTTCACGGGACTCACGAATTACCTTGACCCCGGAACGTAAAGGGCTATTTAAGGACACCGTGGATTTTAGTCAATACGAGTCTGACAATCCGTCCTCCTCTGCCCTGGGAGGGAGACACGTTTGATGATTTTACCAAGTAAAAAAAAATTTGGTCTGCTTGATGCTGGCTCTTCAACCCTGTCATCATGCTGACACTCTTCGAGGTGCGCGTGGACCACCTGCCCGCATGCCCTAAGCATACCTCTACCTAAAGCTAATACTTTTTTTAATTATCACCAGGTAAAGGTAGTGGATTTGGAAGGTAACCTGAAGAACGTGTATCCATCGAGGACTGACTGCGTGTTCGAAGGCACCAACATTAAGGTCGTACGTAGCAACAAGAAGTAATACTCTAACGTTATAACATTGCCATCGCCGAGACATCAACGAAGGAAGATGCGAAAGAAACTCCATTAGCTATGTCCACACTGTGCCCTTTTTCATTCATCAAGGGCATGCGTCATAGCGCAGTCAACAGCGCAGGTCGGGCATGCCCTTGACGCATGCGCCATGACAGTTGCAAGCGTAGCGCGCGCTGTGATACATGTCATTCCGCGTCGGATGGATTTCTGTTCCACAAAGCGTTCAACAACAAGATGGCGGACGAAATTACATTGAATTTTATTGAAGATTACCGAAACTTTCCACAGCTCTGGGATCCAAATAACAAACTTTATACAAATAAAGTAAAGAGGAACGATGGTTTACAAGTTTTGGCTACTAAATATAACATGGACATCGATGGTGTTAAAAAAAAAATAAAAAGTTTGCGCTCATATTTTTCCAAAGAACATCAGAAAGTTATGAAGAAAAAGAGTGGCGCTGGATCCGATGAGATGTACGTTTCACCGTGGTTTGCCTATAAACATCTGTTGTTCACTGCTGACTCTGTGACGCCAAGGGAAACTAGAGAAACTAGTACTGAGGAAGAAAAGGTATTTTTAAACGAGTATTTGTTGAAATTAATTTATTATATTCTTCCACAAAATAAATGTTACAAGTATTTGCTTTGAAATGGTATTGCTCCAATATCTGACATGAAATAATTCATAAATTCCTCTCGTATTTGATTCGATGTATTTGATGGCCTACGAGGAATTCTTTGAAGTGCCCTGTAACCACTGTCATCTGCAGTTATTGCTCTCCATGATCCGGGAATAATTTCTCCAGTGCGTACATCCTCATTATCAAAACAACCTGGAGGGCAGTAATGACGGGATGAATCTGTTTGCAATCGTAGAAAATTGTGAATGTAAACACAACACAAAACAATATCAATTACAGTACTGTCGACTTTTAATTCAATTGGCTTGCGAAATATTCTAAATACAGATGCAAGCAGCCCAAATGCATTTTCAACCATACGTCTTGCCCTTGATAACCTATAATTATACACTCTTTTTGGAGACCCCACATTTAAATCTGTTGAATACGGTTTCATAGTATAGGTAGATAGAGCAAATGCATCGTCAGCAACTAAGACATAAGGAACTGACATCGTTCTACCACGTAGTGGTTCATTATGGGGTAAATTTAATTCATTTTTTTCAATTTTCTTATAAAACGTAGTGGATTTAAAAACACCACCGTCCGATATACGGCCCTGACAACCAACGTTAACATATGTGAAACAATAGTTTGCATCTACGATTGCGAACAACACTATGCTATGTGTTCCTTTGTAGTTATGAAATTCGCCCACAGTATTTTCTGGTCTTTGGATGACCACATGTTTTCCATCCATGGCACCAATACAATGTGGAAAGTTCCATCGCTTGTCAAATTCATTCGCAATAGATTTCCATTGCTGTTCGTTTGTGGGTAACTGAAAAAAAACTTTTTTTTTAAGATTTAATCACAATTGTATAGTTTTCTACTTCATGGGACCGTAGACTTCAGTATACAGTTAAAATATCAGCTTGATCCCTCGACGCATTCCCGAAATACAGGGCGTTGACAGACAGACAAACGGACAACAAAGTGATCTTATAAGGGTTCCGTTTTTGCTTATGGGGGCTAAAATTTTAATTAAGTAACATTTACATTACGTTTCAGGACACGCAAGCTGAAGTTTTCAATAGAGAAAGCTCTGCGACTTCGCAGTCTACGTGTATGTCTGAAGATGAGCATGATTTTACCTTACCATCAATAAGAAAGAAGAGAAATGTTAAAAGTACAAAGATTGACGATAAAGAGGAAGAAGCGTACAAATTTATGAAAAAAGCTACTGAAGAATTAAGTCAAAAAGATGAGTTTACTGTTTATGGACAATTAATAGCTCATAAAATTCGAAATCTTAATCCATTGAATCGACTATTAGCTCAACAGCGCATAAACAATATACTTTTTGATCTGGAAATGCAACAGATGACTGGTGCAGCCGCAACGCAGAATGTTACTGAGATGCGAAATGTGACTGATATACCGAATGTTATTGAGATAATTAATGATACCGAGATGCCAAATGACTCTCCGGCTGACACAGAAGCATTAGATATCAATACTATTTCTGAATTTGTTCTATTTAAAAAATGATTATTGTTGTGCTAAATATATTAAATATAGATATATAAACTCTTTCTTACCTTAATATAATCCTTTAGTACTTTAATTATGGCTTTCAATACATCTGGTAGCATTGCTGATATGAATTGTTTGGACACCTTGAATAAATATGAAAGAGACATTAAATTGTCTCCAGTAGCTAAGAACCTAAGTGTTATAGCTAATTTTATTTCACTAGGTATTGCTTCACGTAATTGGGTTGACTGCTTTGTAATTATTGGCGTAACCAATTTCAAAAGTCTATCGAAATTTTTTTCAGACATGCGTGTAAAATTTTTAAAAAGAATATCTTTATCTTCTCGTAGTTCTCTCATAATCACATTACTTCGATTATTATAATAGCCTCGTATCCAAAACTTCCGCTTGATTCTTTTTTTTCTGGAATTTCTTATGACCAAGTAAGCAGCACATATTCCACTAAGTAAAATGTTGTCGTCGCACATGTTTCCATAAGCTGACAAACTACGATTGAACTAAATGACTTTAATGGCGTTGCGTTCGTTAAAGCATTCAATTATTGAAAGCAACAAACGAAAGTTGAATAGAAAGATGAAGACGAAAATTGAAGATGAAAGTGCATAGTGTGGACATAGCTATTGAAATATAGTGGACTGGTTATATTTTTAAGGAAACGAAAAATTCAATAGGCTAGTTTCCCAAAAAATGTAAGTAGTCCGTCTTTTAGATTATTCAAAAATAAGGGACACGTATTTTTTTATTTGTAAATTAGACTAAAAATGACAAAGTTATAGCCTATTAAAGTTACGTGTGACGTCACGATGCGTGGCATTTTTCGCGCAGGGTGACGTCACAGGTAACTTAAATAGGCTATTATCTTTTTAATTTTTTGTTTAATCGAAAAAAGAAAAAATACGTGTCCAAAATTTTTTTTAAATCTAAAATGCTGATTCAATAGAATGTAATTATTTTGACCCTGGAAACTACACTATTGCGAGCAGGGTATAGTAGGCTGGTTATATGGCACATCTGTACACGTTTTCACCATTCGCTGTTGCAAATTCAATCTTCGGTACAGTACCCGCCACGTAAGTTTGCAAGATTATGGTGTATTGGGGGTAAGTTCGCGCATCTCATTTAGCGGCACGCAAGTGTAAGCGAGAGCGCGTATAGTGGGTGCGAGGGGCAAAGTCGAGTGACGCACCAATCGCGTGCTCGGATCGGCGCTACCTCATACCCCGCGACCCGCATGACCACCAAAGAGATCTACAAAATGTCTTCTGCGCATCTAACGACTCTTGCCAACTTATGTGCCAGCCAGTGTATCTGAATAGTGTTCAAATTTCAATGAAGCGGTTGTAGTCATTTATTACGGTTCTAGAACTCGATGTGCCATATAACTATCCGGAAGTACTGTAAGACCTTGTCATAAGTGCGGTTTTTGAACACGCTTTGGTCGTTGAAGATTTGTCTCTGATAGATTTTCAACTTTATGCTGTAGAGAAGAAAGTTGAAAGTCTATTAGAGACAAATTCTAGTGTTAACGCCAGCACAACGTTCGTTGTTGTACCCTTAGACAAAATCATCTTAAAAAATCGCTCAGTTGGATTTTAAACTTTCGGCGCTAAAGAAAGAGTTGAAAATTGAGTGCAAGATTAAAAATCGCATCTCTGGAAGGTATGGTATTTAACATGTCCCAGTTTTTATATAAGATGTCAGTTTTCTCAATGTATTACAAATACAAGGATCTGTCCAAAAATCTATTTCCTATGTATTAATTCTATGTAACTTTAAACAAAAAAAGCTATAAAAATAATGCCTTTAACCAAAATGTAATACCAGTAGTCGCACAAATATACTTAAATAATGAACTTTAAGTGTTGAGCGGATGGTAGACAATTTGTTCGTGCACAATTTGCTACAATAACCCGGCATTAATGACCATACTGCCTAACCATAAACCCTAGGCTTTTATAAAAAGGTTTCAATGTGCACAAACGACAAAATAGTCCAGCGTCTGATCAGCATTTTATGGATACCTATCTAAGTCCACGGTTGGACATGTCCGCTACTTTAACATGTCCAAACATGGTTTGCTTATTATTTTGTTTTTTTCATTGAATGAATGATTGATTGAATTTACTTTTACTTTTATTGAGGTTTACTTTAGTTATTAATCAATGTTGTGTTAAAAATTAAAATGTGTTCTCGCAAATGCGATGTTCTGTGTGTGTTTAGAAGTTTTAAGTTTTTTTTTAAACTTATTAAAGGTGAACGCAGACCTAGCCGCACCGCAGTCTCCGCAGTCCCCGCAGTCATCGTTTTCTTACCGCTTCTGCGGCTACTGCGATGCGGGTGAGTGTGCGTGGTTTCATAGAACTTCATACACAGAATTCGTAATGCGGAGACTGCGGTGTGGCTAAGTCTGCGTTCACCTTAATTCATCGATTTTCATGCAGAGGTTATCATCATTTAACATGGTCTGAGTAGCTATAATCGCTTGTCCATACTATTTCTCGGCTTTAAAATCAGCTGAAGTTTACTTTAAGTTAAAAAAAATTGTCTGTGATGAATCATGCTAGTAAAGTATCGATACTGTACCGATTGTAACTTAAAAAGTAAGAGAAAGTTTTTGTTAAATGTTTTTCTTTTGAATACTAAGTATTTTTGTAACCTTCGTTTTGTTTTATTGCTTCGTTCCCAGTTTTATGTAACAGTTGCTACAGGCAGACTGCCTCGTCTAGCTGTTACAAGCGCATCCGCTGAACAAAAGGTTCTGAGTTAGATTGCCAGGTCGGGGAGAGTGTTATTGAGTTTTTTTCAGGGACGAAGTCTGGAATTGTGCCCAGTTGATGGTCATAGACTCGCCTCATAATTCGAACTGGTGAAATATTGGTGACCTACTATAATTGGGTACCTACTACCATTACGGTACACCTTAACCTAATCCTCCAGAGTTGATAATCGTGATGTTGCGTTGTGCCGTCCTCATTCACATCAAGAAAAATACACATTATTTCAATTTTGATAACATTCAGCAACATGTGGTCAATAAAATTCAGCACCCGTATTCACGAATTCAATTCTTCAGTTTTTGGGATAACAAGAGTGAGATAAAATAAGAAATTCCATAGATGAATTCTACGAGAAATCCAATCCAAAAGATAGGAAATACGAGTGTGGTGTTCTGAAGAAATGGCGGTTATCTGGCACCTGTTACCCGGATTTAAATTGAAGGGTGCCAAATTCTACGCATTCTAATTTTGCTGCCAAAATATCTCGATAACCGATATTTCCTTGCCGCTGGGCTGATGGTAGTGCTGATGGCATGTGACGTAACAGCCAAGTAAATCAAAATCAGCTCTGATTTAGTGGATTGAGTGAGCAGCTTGGTGCCGACATCTGTAAAATTGCGAAATAACCAATATGGGCACTAATAAATATTTATTTTATTTCGATGCTCATTAAAACCGTAAACTCGGGCAGAGTGCAGGTACCTTGTGCTACTACTCTACAAAGGTTGAGATGTTTATAGAATAATATGTCCACATCAAAACCAAGTGTATTCTGTGGGTCGAGCAGTTGCAATCTCGTTATGAGGGTCCCACTGAACATCGGCCGACTTTCACGAAAGAGGAATTTTGGCAGAGAGGTGTAGGTAGTGTTCCGGTAATTTGAGGCCCGATCACACCGATACTTGATACCGCGCATCTCACGAGTCACGACGCCGACTCTTCGTGTGAATATGTGTTATTTTCGTATTTGTGTAAGTTTTGAATTTCTAATATTTAGTTCAGTAAGTATTGTATTGTATTCTAGTATTGTATACGGGCCTTGAAGCCCAAGTTAAATAAATAAACCATAGTGCAGACTGAGACACAGATTTCCTCACGATCCGCGTGAATGGCTGGCTTTATTTCTTGAAAATAGAGCGTACAATTATTTTTTTGTAGCAACACTAAAATTAAGTGTCAAATATCAATGTCAAATTGTCAAATTTCCCTCATTTTCAAAACAAGTTATAACTGGTGTGTGTTGCTTTGTTTTATTTCCATGCACGGGTATTAATCTTCGTACAAGGAAACGCTCGACGTAGCGCCATATTGTTTTAATGTCGACAGACGTTTCTGGTCGTCTGTGATTGGCCGTCGCAGACGCTGGCAGGCCGCCATTTGTTTTTGCGTCATATGACGTATGTCTGACATTACTGCTGTTGCTACTATTGATCTTTATTGTTTATCCTGTCCGCTTTTTCTGTATTATTAAAGCCCCAGTGTCTCTACTATTACTTTTGATACTTTCAAAATGTATAACGAGTGGATTTGGCATCATTTCCCGTGTAGAAAAGACTCGCTGTGTGGTTAGTGTCTAAACTAAACCGTGATGATCTGCAAGACTGCAATCCTCGTAACCTGAACAACTTTCGAAGCTTTTTGTTTGTCAAAGCACGAAAAGAAGTTCATTACGTCTAAATCTCGTCTCATTGGCATTACCTATCCTTCCCTGTTTACTGAAGATGAGATTTTGAGTGGAACAACACAACTTGGCAGTATACCGGTAAGTATTATGATGAAACATCAGCTATCATTACTTCTTGCTTTCTTAACCTTACTTTAACTAATATTATAAAATACCAAAGGAGGAGACAAGATGGATGTACACACATCCATTCCATTACAGTAACGGAGTAACAGTACTCAGATTATATTAAAATAATAGGATACCTTTTATCCCAGGCTTTAATTCCTGTTAATTCTTTGTTATTAACGCGGGCGAAGCCGCTGGCGATGGCTAGTATGCAAATTGTTATATATTATGGGGGCTGCTAAATTTTGACCGTGTGGTAGGAGGCAGAGATATATTTTTCGTTTAGTTTAATAGATCTTTTGAAGAGAAATCATTGTACAGTTACATGCTAAAATAATAATTATGTTTTACTACATACATTATAACATAATGTTTGCTTAAAACTCAACTGGTTTGCACTACCTGACTACATAAAGCTCCCTCATCCACCGACTCCGAGGTTCACAATATTTCTTTATACTAAACATAATGTTTCTTCTTTTCCAGCTCATTATGCAGATGAATGAAGACCTGACATCTTGTAATATTGTGAAAATCCTGAGGATAGCAGATGTAGAAAAATCACCTCACCATCGTTTTGGAAAGAGGCGAATGATAAACCATCGAGAATATACGGCAGCAAAAAAAAAGACTAAATTACCCATCCAAAGGTGCAGTGACGTGTTTCGGTACAGTGATATAAATAACAAATGCATAATATTGGAACACAATACTCATAAAAATAATGTTGCGTCAAATAGTTTACAATAATGAACTGGTGCAATTTGATAATTTTACAATAAAAATTCGATTTTCGCCATTTGCCTGCGATGCAAAAATAAGCATTATTTAAAAGGAAATTGAAAAATAAATGTTTTAATATGTAATAGTTTTTTTTTATTTGATTTTTTCCCAAAATTAACTTTGAAAAGTTTCAGTAGTATAGCAATATCGGGTACGGCGTTTTTTTTGCGCGAGCAACACTGATAAAAAAAAAAAGAAACGTCATATGACATTAAAACTCAAAATGGCGCTACGCCGAAAATTTTTGTTCTGGAGTTGGCAGTCTGATACGTAGTATCTCTTAGTAGTCTGTGTTTCCATGTTATTAATATAAATGGTGTAAAAAAGAATTAAAATGCGGCGCAGCCTAGCGCCGAGCCAAGTCGGCTCAAGCGACAACGTTTTCAAAAGCCCGCTGTTAGAAACAAAGCGAAATAAAAGACGGGAATGTACAAAGATTCCATTGACTCAAAAGTCTGCTTCTCAAGCGTTAACTGCTTCCGAACACGAGAATTTAATCAAGCAGATATTGAACAAGCCTTTCAAGGTTCCTATACCGAACTATGTGTCCTCGTTTTGCGGCAAAAGCTTGGGATTGAAGAGGACTCAGGTTAGGCGAGCCTTACATGATCCTGATGAACCGAATGCATTGGTATTGTATCGGCCGCCTTATATTCCTGAACATGAGAAGATGAAAATGAGTCCAAACGACATCAGAGTGGCTGTGGTTGTGGACCCAGTGCTGGGAAACATTTTACGACCTCATCAGAGAGAGGGAGTGAAGTTTATGTACGACTGCGTCACTGGACAACAGATTGAGAACGCATATGGCTGTATCATGGCTGATGAAATGGGTTTAGGAAAGACTTTGCAGTGTATTACCCTTTTATGGACACTTTTAAGACAAGGGCCAGACTGTAAACCTACAATTTGTAAAGCAATCATTGTGTGCCCAAGTAGTTTGGTTAAGAATTGGTACAACGAGATCCACAAGTGGCTAGGACAGAGAATCAATGCTCTGGCTATGGATGGAGGGTCTAAAGCTGACATAACACTGAAACTACAGCAATACATGAACACATTTACCACAACTCGGGTAGCTACACCAGTGCTAATAATCTCATATGAAACATTTCGAATTTATTCCAATATTCTCCATTCGTCTGAAGTTGGATTAGTCCTATGTGATGAAGGACATAGACTCAAGAACTCAGAGAACCAGACATATCAAGCTTTAATGGGTTTGAAGGCTAAAAGGAGAATCCTGATATCTGGAACTCCGATCCAGAATGACTTGACAGAATACTTCAGTTTAGTACATTTTGTCAATGAAGGAATCTTAGGCACAGCTCATGAATTCAAGAAGAGATATGAGAATCCTATCCTGAGAGGGCAAGATGCATTAGCAACTGCTTCAGAAAGAGAAAAGGCACAGGAATGTCTGTCAACGTTGACCTCAATTGTCAACAAGTGTATGATTCGTAGAACAAGCAGTTTGCTTACAAAATACTTGCCAGTTAAGTTTGAACAAGTCATATGTGTAAAGATGACTCCCCTTCAAACACAGTTGTATAAGAACTTCATCAATTCTGATGCTATTCGCAACAAGTTTAGTGGAACTGGAGAAAAGAACACTCTCAGTGCTCTGTCAAGCATCACTACTCTTAAGAAACTCTGTAATCATCCAGATTTAGTCTATGACAAGATTCTGGAAAGATCGGAAGGTTTTGAAAAGGCTCTAAGCCTGTTGCCAAGTAATTATGACATAAAAGATGTGAAACCAGAATTGTCAGGAAAGCTCATGATTTTAGACTGCATTCTGGCTAACTTGAAAACCAATACTGATGATAAAATTGTGCTTGTTTCAAATTACACACAAACTTTAGATTTATTTGAAAAATTATGTAGAAAGAGGTCTTATTTATATGTTAGACTTGATGGCTCTATGACAATCAAGAAAAGGGCAAAAGTAGTTGAGAGTTTCAACAATAAGGAGAATAAAGAATGGATATTCATGCTCAGTTCCAAGGCTGGGGGTTGTGGACTCAATCTTATTGGAGCAAACAGATTAATCATGTTTGATCCTGACTGGAATCCAGCCAATGATGACCAAGCTATGGCAAGAGTCTGGCGTGATGGACAAAAGAAGCCTTGCTACATATACAGACTCCTTGCAACAGGGACCATAGAGGAAAAGATATTCCAAAGACAAGCACACAAGAAGGCTTTAAGTGACACTGTTGTTGACCAGAATGAGGAGTCTCTGAGACACTTCACTTCTGAAGATTTGAAAGATCTGTTTAGATTAGAAGAAAACACATTATCAGATACACATAGCAAATTCAAATGCAAAAGATGTGTGAACAACATCCAAGTTACAATTCCGCCAGAAAATTCTGACTGCACATCAGATCTTTCAAACTGGTATCATTGTGCAGACAAGAAGAACTTAGCAGATTTGGTCCTAAAGCAATGCTGGGACTTAGCAAAGACTATTTCTTTTGTTTTCCACCATAGATCTGCCCAAGTTGAAGCCCAGAAGGCTATAGAAGAAGAAAAGGAGAATGTTCCAGAACCAAAAAGAAGGAAGATAGAAATTGATGAGGATTACTCTGAGCCTGACGATAGTGGTGATGAAGATTATGAGTGAATTTTAAATGCAGGTCATTTTAATACCAGGGAGGAAATTATGTTAAATGTAAATAAGTTTTTGTTTAAGTTTAAATGCCTACATTATGGAAAGAATATTATTTTAATTACAGTATTTTTTGTATGTTGTGTTTCATAACTATGAACTTCCTTCTTCATTTCTATTTCATATGGGCCGCTTCACTTCTATTTCACTATCACCAAGAATTTTATAAACTATTTATTTTGGATTGTTTTAAAAGTGTTAAATAAAACTATACAAATAACATAACAGAATATATTTTAGCAAATAAATTGATACAAAAATAATAAATTACATACTAAATAATAAACATTACATTCATTACTATGAATGTAATGTTTATTATTTAGTATGTAATTTATTATTTTTTTACCTTGAAGAGGTAATAGAATAAGATGGTACTACATACTTGTAGTACCATCTTATTCTATTACCTCTTCAAGGTATTTGAAATTATTTTACAAATAGTTTCCAACAATTTAGACCCTCACAATAAAAATAAACATCACATTAAAATCTTAACTCTACAAAAACAAAAATTGATTGCAAAGGAGAACATTCACGCTCCATACATTTCTGGGCCTTTTCCGAAAGTGCCGGCCAACGAAAAAAATTGGTACCTATGGGTAGTACTAGTTATTTGGAGCAATAGTTACTATGGCACAAACGTTGTAGGATTGCTCTCGGCCAAGTTATACAAGTTCAAAGATTCGTAATTTTCACACATTTTTTAATTTCCGAAAGTGCTCAAAAACACCAAATAATGATAAATATTGCTAGAACTAGGGACCTCAAGCAATTTAACATAAATTAACATCACGCCTGTAATCCCTGAATGGTTGGGCAGAGGTGTTCCGAATTAAAATGAATAATAATCTCTTAATTTTAAGTAAAAAACAAAAAAACATGTAAAAATAAATAAATCTACTGGTGAAGCCAGCATCGGGAACAGAATCAACGTTGCCTGTGGTAGGGGTCTTGGGAGAGCGACCTTCTAACAATACGAATCCTGACTAAAAGTACTACTTTTTGAATCAGCCACGTTTTTGGCTATTAAAGTCATCAACAGTGCTTCGGTGTTCTACTAAGATAGTCCTGCGACTTGGTAGGGTAGCTGGTAGGCGGTTGGCTCTATAAGGGCCTCTGAAAGCTCCTTTAGGCGCGCGAGGAACACGACATGCTACCGTCCTTACTCCCCATTAATCGCCGTACGTGGCTGGATTGAGATTTCGAGGGTGTCCTCTCCTTCATGTGTTCTGCCTCCTTCCTCCTTCGCTGTCATTACTGCTGCAGAAGAAATGGCAGCCTCCTTTCCGGATTGCCACGGTGTGATCTGGAAGCGGAAGCCCTCCAGCAACTATGTGTGGATCACCCTAATAGCCATGATGCCCTGTACGATCAGCTTGTTTGGGTGTCCTCTTTATGGAGACGACGGACACAGAGTTCCCGTAGAGGGGCTTTAAGCGCACCACTTCAAAATAGAGCCTCCAAAAAGAGGCGTTTGCCCCGCAAGATTGGGTAACTGCTTGAAGACTGCCCCAGGAATGCTCCTTGAACTTTCACGAGATGTCAAGGACGAATACCAGTTGAGTCTCGTTGACTGGACGGCGATGCAAACCCGTCTTATCGCTAATTGGGGGTTCGACAATATCGCGTTCCGAAGGCTATGAGGCTCTTTAAGAAAACAACCAATGTATGAATGAAATGTTGCTTTTTGGAGACTCTACGTGGAAGTGGTGCGGTTAAAGTCCCTTTATGGGAACTCTGTGTCCGTTGTCTCCATAAGGAAGAGACCAGATAAACTGATCGCACCAGGGAATCATGCCTTTTCGGGTGGTCCACTCATATATGCTTGGAGGGCTTCTTTATCCAGATCACACCGTGGCAATCCGGTAAGGAGGCTCCCGTTTCTTCTGCAGCAGCAATGATAGTGAAGGAGGAGACAGAACACGTGAAGAAGAGGGCGCCCTCGAAATCTCAATCAAGCTACGTACGGTGAGTAATGGGGAGCTGGTTGTCTTATCCAGGATCAGGCTCAGGACGACAGTATGTCGTGTTCCACGTGCGTCTAAAGGAACTTTCAGTGGATCATATAGAGCCAAGTGCCTACCAGGTCGCAGGACTAACTTAGCAGGATACCGTAGCACAATTTTAATGATTTTATTAGCCAAAAGAACCTGGTTGATTCAGAAAGCAGTTATTTTGGCAGGATTTATATTGTTAGGAGGTTTCTCTTCCAAGATCCCTACCACAGGCAACTTCGATTGTGTTCCCGATGCTGGCCCCACCAGCAGATTTATATATTTTAACATGTTTTAACTTCTTTTCACAAAAAATAAAGTGATTTTTATTCATTTTAATTGGGTACATCTCTACCTAACCCTTCAGGGATTACAGGCGTGATGATATTTTATGTTAAATAGCTTAAGGTCGCTAGTTCTAGCAGTACTTATCATTATTTGTTGTTTCTCGGCACTTTCAGAAATTAAAAAATGTATGAAAATTATGAATCTTCGAACTTCTATAACTTGGCCGAGAGCAATCCTACAACTTTTGTGCAATAGTAACTATTGCTCCAAATGACTAGTACTACACATAGGTATCAATTTTTTTCGTTGGCCGGCACTTTCAGAAAAGGCCCAAAAAAAATGATCTCCTTATTATTTTTAATCATCAAACTTAATTTACGTAATATCATTTTCTTATAACAACTATGTGCGTTAAAAACGAAAGTTTAGAAGAAAAAGGATTAAGTTTATGAAACCACGGTAAAAGTGCAACTTTTTCACAGCTGATCGAACTATATGCCGCCATATTGGCCACGGCTGCTCCATGACGAGCGCCTTTCACTTTATCCCTACTCCGCGGCCGACCGTCACGCGACATGCAACACAGACGAAAAAGTTTGAGACGAATGTATTAAAAGTTTTACTTTAAATATTGCTGCACCCTGACCCCAAACATTTTGGAAAAAACAGCTATACTATTCTTTAAGAAATATCACTGCTGGAATCTACAATGTGCTCTTTGATGAGGCCGCTTTGAGATCGGCCGATGGTGTAAGAGCGATGAGCGCTAGTGCTGAAGTTAGTAGCTTAGTGAATAGTGTAGTATACTAGCATTTCCGAACGCATACTTTTAAAATTATTTTATATCTCTATGGAACGCATCCAATACAGGGGCGTTGCAAGATGGCTACGAAAACTTTAAACCCCTTCTACACGATCCAACCCAACCGCCCGACAGCTAGAGGTGACTTTGGTCCAGTTGGTGTGAAAATCTACCGTGTAGACGTTGGTCGGCCGACCAGATATGGGCGGAGTCAAACGACCTTTGGATGACATTGGTCGGGAGCGCATACATCGCGACAGGCTGCGCCTATGGTCGGCCCACAGCGTTAATAATTATAAATAGTAATAAGGTAATAGTGATTCCCACTAGTTCTACTATTTTGTTCTACCTAATATCGTAGAACTATTTATCTATAATAACAAAAAAAAAACTAGTGGGTAAAAAAGTTCTTATTAGTTCTATCGTAGAACTGTTCAGTACAACTAGTGGTAACAAACCTTCCAGACGGGTACGGTTGACGCGAGCAAGGTCACCTCTGTTGGCGGTCGGTATGGATCGTCTAGAAGGGGTTTTACGCTGCTTTCACATTTGGGCGACAGCAGCGCGGCAGAAGCACATTACATTTTATATGAACAGCCGCGCATAAGCAGCGTCTGTCGCGCGACTGTCGCCCAAATGTAAAGGCAGCCTTAGTCACAGCGCTGCTGCGCTATCACAAGGCTGCTTATAGAGAATAGTACTGCAAGAGATTATAAAGTTGATAGGTTTTAACTAGAACAGCTCAGTTTCAGTCCATAAGACCAGCTAGGTGGTTGTGCTGAATATCCCCGCTTTTCAGCTTCTTCGTTCACCTCAAATGGGTTCTTGAAGAGTTTCAGTAAAAATCGCACCTGAAACAAACGCATATTTATGAGAAAGGCAGATAGGATCACATTGTGAATCTGAGACCTTATCATGGGTTTTCTGTACCCTTAGCACGAGTTTTCACTATTTGAGACGTAAACTGGAACTTTGACAATATCAAATTGACAGTTTTCACGGAAAAAATTAATTCCTTCTTCGCACACCAGAGGCGCTGTTCCACTTTTCCATACAAGAAACGCTGTAAATACTGGAAAGATGCTGTAAAGTAGTGAAAAGTCGTGTTAAGGGTACTGTATCGAAACTTTTCAAAGTTTACTTGCATGATCCTAAATAGTAGTAACATTTTTTCAACATTCACTAAAAAATTTGGTTATTAAACTAACTATTAAACTTTTTAGCGAAGAGGGAAATATCATCTTTTACAGTAAATTTTTTGGTGGTAGTAAAATCATCAAATGATTGCCTGCCCCGAGTAAAACGTATGGGAATTTCAATCTCCGACTGACTAAAAATCAACCCTATTCCTTCGTGTGCCGTTTACGTTCCAGGGTTACGGTAGCCCTAGCTGTTAAACATTCCTGCGAGTTTAGCTGGTAAGTGATTTTTTCTCAGTAGAAAGCACAGTAGATCTATAATACTACAAGTTCCCTTGTACTACTAGTACATACAAAAAAAGCAGAATTGGATTTCTATGGACAATACCTTTTCAAAGTCGTTGTTCTCAGCATCTTTGATAGCTTCTTCTAAGATCCAGTTTCTCGGCACATAAACTGGGTTTACTTTGATCATTCGCTCGACGCGCTCGTCTTCAGACACTGCAATGAAAACCAAAAATATTAAAATTAGGAAAACATCAAAACGAGATATATATAATTATGTCGCCGGCCGGTCGTTGACTTGGCCACATCATGATATCGGCCTAAATATTCACGTCATAGAATCCGATTTTACTTCTTTAAAATAGATCGATTATGAATATATAATAATATATTCCACAACTATCACACAACGCCATCTAGTCCCAAGCTAAGCAAAGCTTGTGTTATGAGTACTAGACAACTGATAAACATACTTATATATTTTTAAATACATATATATTATAGATAAATTACACCCAGACAAACCAATGATCGTGCTCATCACACAAACATTTGTCCTGAGTGGGAATCTAACCCACGACCTCCGGCATAGCAGTCAGGGTCACTAACCACTAGACCAACAGGCCAGTATTCCTCTCGGCTCTCAGCCAAGCTCAGTCCACCAGCTGGTAGATCCAATAAGACTTAGGCCGAGACTCCACCAAAGCTGTGCAAATCGAGACGTGTTTTGAACAACCAATAGGCATCGTTCACACCAAACGTATTGTCCGCCGCTGATTGTGAGCACGTGTTACGCAGTTTATTGTTTTTCAATATATACAGTGGAGCGTCGATTATCCGAACGTCGGTTAACCGAACGACCGCTTATCCGAACTGCTAGGCCCGCCCGATACTATGACCAGTATTACAGAACGTCACTCAATACTCAAGCGTTACTTAAAACTAGATTCAAGGCATTTATTTGATTGTTTGAAACTAGTTTTGAGAGTTTGGGGTGCGTTCTGTATCATAGGGTCGATTTATACTAGCGCAGAGTCGAAGCGCATCGAAGCGTATTTCTAAAACTGAACATAACAATTTCAACCTTAACTCCACAGCGTAACTTACTTCTAAGATTTTCACGATTCACGATCAGCGTTGTTCACGCGCAGACGGGCGAATTCTGAAGAATGCGCGCGTCTTTTTAAAATCTTAGAAGTAATATGTGCGTTACGCTGTGGAGTTAAGGTAGAAATTGTTATGTTCAGTTTTAGAAATTCGCTTCGCTTCGACTCTGCGCTAGTATAAATCGACCCATAGGCTGTCTGCACTCTTTTTGATTTAATACTATTTTTCTATAAATAAAAGTTTATGTAAAACTGGTGGATGCTAAGCATCACTGCCTGAATCATTGCCGCAAGGTTTAGTTCGGCTCCCTTCTACCATCAGAGACTTGAGTCAAGAGCAAACCCATCTCAAAGAAAAAAACATATAGGTAGTTCGATTATCCGAAAAAACCGGTTTTATGAACACCCATGTCCCTCAATTAGTTCGGATAATCGACGCTCTACTGTATTTAACTTCTTGTTCACACCGAGCCGACTATACGCAATCCGACCGACTATACAAACAGTGAGTATATTCACAGTCGGCGGCGGACAATACGTTTGGTGTGAACGATGCCATAGAATTGCGTTATTGACACAGCTCCACTCCGCAACGCAATGCACAGCTCGACACAGCTTTTTGGAGTCTTGGCCTTATATCTACAACTACTCACCATTTTCCTTGTTCAATCTACTGCTGTACACTTGCGTCCATTTCTCCCAATTCGGTGCTTCACTTAACTTATTGACAGACCACTTTGTCTCTATCACAGACTTATCACTCAACTGATTTGGGGATATCTGAAATAAAAAGCAGATTAAAAATTATAGTATATCAGCTTATTATATTCCCAATGCGTGGATCTCCTGACTCTTCTGATCTAAAAGTAATGCTTAAAATAGCGACAATTAAGGATACACTAGTCGGCGGGATGAACTCGTTGGCGGGCGGGATTAAGAGGAAACAGCAAGGGCTGGAGAATTGAAAAATAGGTATTTGTAAAATCTATCGCACAGTGCCCACAACAGAGTTACAGAGCGCGAAGGAGACAACTGCAGCTTTGACCGAAAATACCTTAAAAATGGCACAAAATCAACGATTCGTAGTCCCCTGATTACTCCTCCAAAACTTAACCGATTTCACTACTTTTTCCTTTAAAAAATAAAGAAAGGCATTGGCCGTGTTCCTATGTTTTCCTTTTTTTATATAATCTCGTCAAATTTGTTTACTGATTATTTGAACACAGCGGAAAATCTGGATATTTTTTTTTGGATTTTGAATGTTCATATCTCTTTTCATAATTAATTTATGGGAAAAAGGAAAACATAGAGACATGCCAATAGTGGTCATAAATTATTTGTAAAAAAAATATTGCTCTACGGGCATTATCCAGGGAGAAAACAGGGGACTACGTTTGTATGGAAAAACGACCGTGCTGTTTCCTCTTAAAATGCTTGTTATTTCATCCAACATCACGTACCAATGAGATGGATGAGCAGTAAGAAGCTAGGGAGCTTAGGTAAACATACTCCAACCTTCGGCTGACTCATACATGCGGGATTTGATTGAAGAATAGACAACTGCAACTTTTCAAAAGACCTTCGGGATATTATGAAAAAACTACTGAATGTATCTGTTCAAAATAAAATTATTTATATTTTTGAACAAATTATCTATACCTGTATGGTAATTATTTTACAATTTATCGTCTTCTTTCGTTATTTATTTCCCCCCAAAGATGCGTTAAAAGTTGTCTTAAAATAAGGTACTTTCGACACCCACAACTCATAATAGATGTTTTTTCTTACTTTTTTGTTTCCATACAGGGCTAGATAATGATGAGATGAATGTGGATCATTGTTTATTCTGAATGTATTTCGTCAAATATTTGAATAATCGCCAAACTACGTTTGTATGGAAGAATGCGACTAGCGTACGCTTAAATTGCGTTGTCAGTGTTCTCACCCATTTTTAGAAACGCAAACGCGAGCAAAGTTTTTTTTTAAATACTTTGGAAGCCATCTACCATCTAGTTTTTTAGAATACAATTTTGCAGAATTAACCATTATTGCTTTTCTGTAGACAATACAAATTAATCACATTTCGTGGTTGTGTTTAAAACCATTTACAGTCGCATTCACCCATAACCTAGAAATAACCTAATAAGAATAAACCTAAGTCGTACAAATATTATGTTTTTTCTGGAAACTGAACCCAAGACGCGCAGTGTATCAATCAATCACTCTACCATTGTGCCATCAGTCCCGAATCAAAAAATTACTAGTTACCTCAGCAAGTTGTCTGAAAGTAGCCGTAAAGTCCGCCATTTTAAGCTGCATCATTTCAAGTAGATCTTCCACGAGTTTCTCATCGCCATCTTTAATTTCTTTGAGTCCAAGTTTTAGCAGATATGTTTTCCTGGAATTAAAGATAGCAGGACTTTGAAAATATAATTTTCACCAGGCAATTAGCATTTTTTGCCTTATTTCTTAGCGCACACGAGTGAAAATAATTAAAACATCACTGTCCAACGTTGTATACCCCAGCGTATTTGTCATATCACAAAATAATACCCTATTTTTATACTAATAACGTTCATTTTCTATTAAAAAGCTTACAACACTTTAGACCCTGCTTAGTTATCTTCGACACTACTGTTGTGCACTAGGTGACTTGTCACGTTACAAAATAATATCTTATTCTCATTAAAATAAAGTTCATTTTTAAAACAAACTTACAATATTTTAGTTTTGACGTAGTTTTCGAGTGTAGCTTGCACGTCTTTGATCTCCTGTTTCTGTTGCTCTGTTAGAATAGGTTCCAGAGCTTGTGCGAATTTGTCCAAGTTCCATAGAAGAATCTGTAGAAGAGAAAAAAAAAAACCGAATATTAAGTGAAGAGTTGCGGTTGGTCCCGACTGTCATTTGTAGATCTTTGACAGTCGTTACTGTTAGTCAGAAGCTGTAAGAGCCTGACAACTAGTTGTACCATACGGTATCGTATTATCCAGTTACTGGTTTGTGGAGATCTGGTAAGCAGCCGATCCATGACGGGGCCCCCCAAAGCCTGCCGGGGTCGCGGGACTTATTCCATCACCGTGACCCCGGAACATAAAGGGCTATTGAAGGACACCTTGGATTTTAGTCAGTACGAGTCTGACAGTCCCTCCCGCCCTGCCCGGGGTGGGAGGACACATTTGAAGATTTTACAACATTAAAAAACAAGCAGCCGATCCATGTAAAATACTGATATTCAAATGCTTCTGGTTCAACTGGAACTCGACCCCAATAGTTGGGAAAAGGCTAGGTAGATGATGAAAACGTATTACTGTTATATAAGCAGGTACGTAGTTAGCAAGAATACAGCCCATGGCTATGGCAAAGACAGCCAATCAATATATCAGCAATATTTTCGAACCAAGTCAAAAACTTGATCGCGGGCATGCGGGCAGCGAGTAAAGGGCAACTCGCTGTCCGACCAAGGACCATGCCCGGGTCGACGGCGCGTTGTGTCCCACGCGCGCCTCAAAGAGCGTCAGCATAATGACGGGGCCCCCCTCTCAGAGGGCCAAAGCCTGCCGGGGTTGCGGGATTATTCCCTTACCGTAACCCCGGAATATAACAGGCTATGAAGGACACCGTGGATTTTAGTCAGTAGAAGTCTGACAGTCCCTCCCGCCCTGCCCGGGGTTGGAGGACTCATTTGATGATTTTACCACGCTAAAAAAAAAAAAAAAGAAGTCAAAAACTTGATAGCGGCGAGTCTTTCCAGCCTTTCAAATTAATGAGGAAGGCAAGTCAAAGCTAATTGTAGATGGCGCCACCATAACTTAGTCCTATCCGACCAATGACGTAGTACTATTTTGAAGTACCTTTAAGATCTGAACTGATTTGAACCAATGACGATGCTTGGAACAAGCTATACTAGCGCCATTAGTTCCCCAGTTGCCAACCCCATTGTCAAAAGCCTCTACTTAAAACCATTTTATTTTGTAATTTTTTTCTAACCCCTTTTAAAAAAAGATTAAGTGCCTTTTGCAGTTGTGATTACAGGTAAGGCAGAAGCAACTGTACTTGTACTGATCAATAGATACTTGATTTGCAGTTAAATGTTGAGAGTGAGAAAGTTTAATTATGACCGCTTAAATGCAAGTGTGAGCGTAGCGAGCCAAATTTTTTTGCGCCTTTCCCGCATTGTTTAGATTTCAGACTTATTTATTCGTCGATTCAATCATCATCATCATCAGCCTATAATGTTCCCACAGCTGGGAAACAGGCCTCCTCTCTGTGAGAGGGAGTGGGCCATAATCCACCACGCGGGCCCAGTGCGGGTTGGTTGATGACACATGTCTTCGAATTTTTGTTCTAAGACATGCCGGTTTCCTCACGATGTTTTCCTTCACCGTTTTGAAAAAAGTGGTGATGAAATAAATTACACAAAGTAATGCGCCTGCCGGGGTTCGAACCTACGACCTACAACTCGTAAGTCGGGACCGATACCACTGGGCCACCACTGCTCGATTCAATCAGAAAAATATATTTATGAAAAGCTATGCCCCTTTTGATCAGTAAATAAATAACTAATTTAAAATTAAGAATTACACCTAACTCACCTCAGGTTGTCTCATAAACGCGTACCGTCCTAAATCATCAGAAGTGTTGGGCACATAGTGGTGGTAGTAATGGTCTATGAAGCCATATGGACCGTAGTCTATGGTCAGCCCTAACAGGCTCACGTTGTCTGTGTTTAGAACACCGTGGGTGAAGCCTAGACCTGGGAAAGAAAGTTTGGTTAACATTAGAATAATTAGAAGTAAGGAATAATTATATTATTATCTTTTGTTGTTGCCTATAACCCATCCATCTCTAGCCCTGTTCAAAATACGTATTTTAAGTAAAGATTGACTGTATAGTCAACAAAAGAGATATTGATAGTCTATGGTCATAGAAACCCTATTGATATAATAGTTTATCTATGGCCCATTTTAAACTTACCTTGCCATGTCGCTACCATGTCTAGATTCCTATGTGCCACTTCTGAAAACCACTTCACATACTTATCTTCCACGGATTTCTCGATTTCTGGGAAATGATGCTGGAAAAACAAAACTTATTATTAAACAGAAAACCATAAACATTACATACGTTTAAATAGTCATAAATGCATGTAGTACAAAGCGATTATCTAAATATTACAAAAAGACACTCCAATTTTATTTTCTTGTATAGATTTCTGTAGTTACCGCACGGCAATGAGGTACAAAGAATATAGCCAATAACTCACCTTTATAATAAAGTCGGTTAAAGTCTTCAAAGTGTGAGGTTCCCTTCGCTTGACCAGGATCTCGAGCGATCCGATGCGGTACCACGCGTTAGCTAGGCGCATCACTATGGCGGCGCGTTCCTGTTTAGCTCGACCACTGTAAGTCTTGTCTCGCCATACTTTGTGGTCGTCACTTACTGAGGAGGAAAGAATAATGGTTGGCCAGTCAGCAAGAGAACATCTGTTAAGTTTTTTTAGGGTACCGTATCTCAGAAGAAAAAATTAAATTTTCCGATACCTTACGACTTGTGGGTATCAATTGACGAGTGCCTGTGTACGAACCTCTATGGGTTTGTCGACACCAAAATCGAAATGTAACGGAAACTTTCGTCGCTTTGTGAACGAAGGGTATTTTTAAGGGCACCGGGAGATTCCTAACTACTACAACTCCTGTAAGCCAGACTCATCACTAGCCGACCACCAGAAAAGCACCGAGGCATTGAAGCTCGACGATATTCCGGAGAACGAATTTAACTGTCTTGGATCCCAAAAACAGGTGGCGGAATGACCTGGACGCGAATTACGATGGTTAGATCAAGAGGAATGAAGGCCTTTGCTCATCAGAGGGACAGCAACATCATCATCATCATCAGCCGGAAGACGTCCACTGCTGAACATAGGCCTCCCCCTTAGACCGCCACGCCGAACGACAATTCGCCACTTGCATCCATCGGTTGCCCGCGACTCTCACGATGTCGTCGGTCCACCTAGTGAGACACCTTGCCTACGCTAGCAATACTGATACTAATACTGCTAGCTTACATCATCCCACTGCTGGGCAAAGGCCTCTCCCAATGACTTCCAATTTTCACGATCCAGGGCCAAAGTGGACCACTGGTCATCGGTTTTGTCAAGCTCGTCCCGCCATCTTCTACGAGGTCTGCCACGACGCCTTCTGGCTGTGTCAGGGTTTCAGAAAGTAGTTATTTTGACTCACAGGTCATTGGGCATGCGGCAGACGTGACCGGCCCAAGCCATTTTAGTGCAGCGGCCTTTAGACCAACGTCAGCAATTTGTGTTTTAGAGCGTAGTGTTGTGTTGCGTACGCGGTCTGATAGTTTGACGCCTAGAATACTACGCTCCATTGCACGTTAGTAAACGCTAGCAATATGCCTATTAACAGGCTCAAAATAAACATAATATCAGTCAGCCTTACCCACCAAAGCAGCAGCCCTAGTCGTAGGCATCCCGAGGTAGAAGCAAGCTTCAGACGCGATCATCTCTCTGATTGAAGACCGCAGCACCGCGCGACCGTCGCCGAAGCGAGAGTAGGGCGTCTCGCCCGAGCCTTTCAATTGTGGCTGCCAGGATTCCCCTTTACTGAGGAAAAAGAGATAAATATGGTACGATTCAGACCAACCGGCCGGGCCGGGCGGCATCTTAAAATGCGTCAAAGAACATTGAAATGTATCATAAGTAATTACAGTTCATATTTGCACGCATAGTTATCGCCGTCGGCATCCCGCGATGCGTAACTACGTGTCCCGTAAGTTGCAAGCAGATATGAACTGTATTTACTGTTGATACATTTCAATGTTCTTTACCGCCGTCAGCGGCGCTACAAGCGCATAACGCAAACAGCGTTCAAGTGTAGCTTCGAGCGTGTAGTTATATTATCTGTGGTGTAGTGTATGTCAAGTTAATGAGAGGTTTTCTTTTTGGAGTTTAAAAAAAAAAAAGTAGTTTCCAAGAACTCTATAGGTGGCGTTGAACTGACTATGTGACTAGGTGCCAAAGCAAAATCTTGGTTTAAAGTGTGCTGAGTATATGTACGAATGCATAATTTTTATGGTACGTCCAGGCTTAAAATGTACGATGGCTTGTATCCATTGCGCTTTACGGCTTTCATCTTTGGGAAAAAGATGTGTGCCTTCATTTTTGCACAAATCCACGATGCACAGACTTCTCTTCTTTTTCTCTTGGGACATTTTCTTTCTGGCGTGGCAAACTCATAAATTTTTTGTTATTTATTTTCAAAGTGTCATTGATGTGATGTGACCATTTAGATTAAAATTGTTGTTTATGGATGTGTACGTTTCGTTTTTTAAGATCTCAAAATTAGGTACAAGCTTAGATCAAAAAATGACGTGACGTTCCGTTCATTGTAGTCACATGCCAAGTTCAGCGCCATCTATCATTGACTAGGAAAAACATAAAAAGAAAATCCCTCATTATACAGGACATCATGAGCTGATAGCGCCATCTGAACCGAGCTTTGTGTGAAACCTCCCTTTGTTTGAGTGGCTATATATTGTGACTCAAATTAGAGAATAAATGCATATGTTGATTTTATAGGCTTAGTTAAAATTCACTGTTAAAATATCAATGCCTAATTTTATTGACAACCGATAATTGAAATATCTAAAGTACAATTATTTTGAGTATTTTTATAGACAACATATTGCTTATGAAAAAAGTGGATACCATATGCCTTGATGAAAAAAGCTGTGATAGAGAAAATATCGGTTTTGTTCAAAAATAAGTAAAAAAGATTCTCTTTCTAGGTCACTTAACCATAAAAGTACAGTCTGTCTATAAAATCATGAAATCGATGAGAGCGCTGGGGATGTCATCGACTTGTTATCTATTGCATTTTTTTTTCTTTTTCAAGTCTACGGTGATAACGAGTCGCAAAACAAGTCGATGATACAATGTGCCTCGATTTAGTGCTGGGCTACTTTTAATCATTTTAGTTGTCAAACATTGTTTTCATGTTTTAAGACAGACTGTTTTTAGTTT
Organism: Agrotis segetum; assembly: GCA_036375495.1. Classification (NCBI taxonomy): domain Eukaryota; kingdom Metazoa; phylum Arthropoda; class Insecta; order Lepidoptera; family Noctuidae; genus Agrotis; species Agrotis segetum. The sequence goes on from JAQSVV010000039.1 coordinate 9,591,344, forward strand.
TTGTGTAAATAATCAAGCTTTATTTACCTGTTAACATATTCTCCAAGCACATGTGCCCTTCCATCACCCAGTTGGTCAGCCCACTGTCCAAATTGGTAACCGCCATATCTGAAAGATTACATTATCTTATAATAGTTGCTCATTATTTCTTATCTAATAAAAATGAGAATAAAGTAGGCTTGGAGTTTTTTTTACAGTATGGTCTTATATTATTTTTTTTTCTATACTAATATTATAAAGAGGTACATTTCAATCATTTAAGTTCCCTATGTTTGTAAGTTTCATGTAGGGGGTAATCTCCGGAATAATGAACCGATTTTAAAAATTGTTTCACTGGTAGAAAGCTAATTATCCGTGAGTGCTTAGGCTATAAATTATAAAGATATCATGTATATTAGCCGAAATAACCGCCATATCTGAAAGATTACATTATCTCAATTTTAGTCAAGCCGGGCGGAAAAAAATTGCTCTACCAACACAGTTATTAGCATGCGCTGCCTTAACATTTGTATATTATTGAAAACAATAAAGTATGGCAAAAATGTCCGTTTTAAATAGTTCTACAATTAGTCCGCGACAAATTTTTATCTTTTATGTTTTAGCAGATATAGCAGCTTTTATGAGTTAAAAAAAGGACATGTACTTGCATTGGGACGATTTTCAACACAACAAAACATTATTTTCGAAAAAATAGGCTATTATTATGGTCAAATATTTTTCATGAGAAACGATATGCCAATCCAAAATAGTATGTCATATTGGTTAAATAGTTTCCAAGATAACATAAAATTACTAAATCGCAAAATGCCGCCGACCATTCACGAACCGCATTATAACACGCTTTGTACGGACTTTTATCTATTTACCTATAGATGACGTTGTGCAATTACGTGTTGGTCTTTAAATTGTTTTGGTTGCTCGGTTTCTTATAACACAAATAGGTACTACTTCGTTCTCATTCTTCGAGTTCGATTTCTGTTTTTGGGATATCGGAAAGTTTCAGTGATTGTTTAAGACATTATAACTTTCCCGTCAGACAGTCAGACATCCCAGACAAGAGCAGATCGAGTTCGCCGTACGGAAGAGTCTGCTCTTGAAAATCATCAGCGCCTCTCGAGGAATAGAGAAAATATTTCGCAAGCACACGCTGGGGAATCCAGCTCCGAGCGTTCACAGCGGCTTGCCAACCAATTTCCAAAAATGGAGAACATTATAGGTGGTCGGGAATCTAGCGCTGAAAGTGCGCAGCGTTTCAGTGACTTAAGGCAGCATGTCTCTGCAACAAGTGATAGGAAGTCGAGCACTAAGCGCTCGCAGCGGCTCGCTAACCAAAGAATATGAATATCGCAATCACTCAGGAATCTAGCGCTGAACATGCGCAACGCCTAGCTACAGAAAGACAGCGGGCAGTCACAGTCAGTATACAACAAAAACAAAACCCTCCTTTTGGCAGTTAGGAAATAAATCATAGCACTAAGTACTAACCGAACCACACTCATAGTTTCATCACAAGTTAAAATATTAATGCCCAACGAAGTGGGCACGGGTCAGCTAGTTTATAATATGCCACAACTATCACACAACGCCATCTAGTTCCAAGCTAAGCAGAGCTTGTGTTATGGGTACTAGACAACTGATAAACATACTTAAATATTTCTAAATACATACATATTATAGATAAATTACACCCAGACACAGAACAAATGATTATGCTCATCACACAAACATTTGTCCTGGGTGGGAATCGAACCCACAACCTCCGGCATAGCAGTCAGGGTCACTAACCACTAGACCAACAGGCCAGTCAAATTTGTGGTTCTTGGGTTGTTGTAGTCACTTAGGCAGAACTACTTCATGTAAAATACTGATATTCAGCTGCATCAGATTCAAACTCAAGCTGAACCCAAAATTGTTTTTGGGAAATAGGCTAGACAGGCAGGACTGGCTACTTTTTTTTTCTGTTTCAAAAAGACATGCCAATGAAGAAAGAAATACAACAATATTCTATTACTTCAGATTTGATTTTTTTACATACATAATAATGTAATACTGTGTGTACTTGATGAATTAACCCATTTTATTTGCAATAACTATACCTGTGAGATACAGTCAGACCTCCGGGAGGTAGATAGCTGCCAGCGACAAAGTTGATAAACTCCTCTGTCTCAGCTACAGATGGATCTAGGTCCAGTATATCTATGAGAGCATCTTCTGATGCACACACCAGGTGCAGCTTCCCTGTTAGAGGCTCTGTCGGTACCTGAAAATGTGAACAGTTTTCTGAAAAAAGTCACCATAGCATAGTTTCCACTGAGTTACAGGACTAACAAATGATTGTGGCCCCGGACTGTAAAGGGCTATTTAAGGACACCGTGGATATTAGTCAGTACAAGTCTGAGAGTCCCTCCCACCCTGTCCTATGTGGGAGGACTAAATAGATGATTTTCCAAAGTAAAAAAAAGCATGGAGTTTCTTGTCTATTTCTTTTTTTAAGGATGTATGTTCTTTGATAGGTAAACTATACCTTTCTGACTAATAGACTGATTCTTGACATTCCAAAAGTGCTTGTACTTATTAAGAAATAAATGCTTTGACTTCGAGAAAAAAACATGATTACAGAGAAAAGTTTGAAATAAAATAAAACCACATTTTTTTATGGAGATTGGCACAAGAAAACTGTTGAGGAGACAGCAGTGTCAGTGCCAAAGGGTAGAATATTATCTGTGGATGATCAGATTATTCAAACTATCAATATAAGAGCAAGAGGCAATAGCTGTTAAAAATGTAGTTTGTAGTACACACCAAACAGATTTACAGTCCTACCTTAGAAAACACAGCATCCTTCACAGCCATAGGCATGTTATACTCCGGATTTTCATCAATAGGCAGCGCGGCGTAGTTCGGAGTATCCCTGAACTTCCACTCTTTGAAATTCGTCACTGGCTTCATTTTCCCAACTAAACTAGGTTTCTGTTCGTTCATAAGCGCTGCTAGCACACAGAAAGCTCGCTTCATCGAGCAATTTTTGTCTAATTAACTTCACAAGATCCTGTTTTGTGAAATTATCACGATTTTGTAATAATCTCTGTATTATTTTGTAAACATGTGTTTAGGCTAAGAACTTCGTGTATGTTAAAATGAGCTTTAAATCTACTGGAGTAAGGTAAATTATCACAAAACAAGTTTTGAGAAAATAAGATTTTTATCTGTCATTTGCCAGTCATCATGACAAGACAATGACAAAAGCATAGACATTTCCTTTTTTAATATTTGTAATGGCTTCTAGGCTTTTGTGCTATTTTGATTTTTTCGTGCAAAAAAGTCCCTTTACACGAGTCAATTTTCTATCTTTTATAAAATGAGGCGATAATCTTTCCACATACAAATAAATTAACAGAACAATAAAATTCATACTTGAGAAGCGAAGCAGCTGAGGTTTTCAACTTTCTTAGTTGTTGTAAATGAGCTGAGATGATAAACAAAATGAATAACTAAAAGAATTAAAAATAAATAAATATTTATTTAATTTAAGAACATTTAACTGGAGCAGCTAATCTTAAGAGCGTACGCCCATTGAGGTGGCTGCGAAGAAAAGCCACGCTTTTCTGCCTCGGCCTGTACTTCGAATGGTTTCTTGAGCACATCCAACAGGAACCGTACCTGTAAATGTACATTATCAAGACTTTAATATTTCTCAACGTAAGCAATGTTTAAGGGTACTTCAATAACCTTCAACTGGACACAAATCCAAACTCCGTGGCTGCTGGCTAGAATCTCGTAGTGGAATAAGACATTCATTCTTTGCCCGACCTGCTCATGCCCTCAGCAGTTGCGTTTGATAATTGACCAACATCTAAAAACAGGTTAATACAAAAACCGTAAACCTTCTGGTAATCGTCCTGCTCAGCGTCAACAATAGCCTCATGCAGCAGCCAGTTCCTCGGCACATATACGGGGTTGGCACTCATCATGCGCCTGCGACGTTCATCTTCAAACACGCTTGAAGAGCTCGCGTCCACTGGAGCTACAGCACAGTCGCGACTGTTTACGGGAAGACCTAGGGCCAAAAGATTTTCAGATGAAAAAGCAATTCGATTGGCCATACCTCAATTTCTAAGAAGAGACGGACATAAAAAAGACAATATAACAGCCACGATCACTTTTCTGCCAGTATTATTTGACACTGGATCAGATGGAACGCTCAGTCCATTTTCTGAGTGATGTTCTCCTATCTCCTCTAAATAATCTAATCTTGTATGTGTCCTCTCCTCTCGGCAGAGTCGAAAATATGGGTGTAACCAGAACTTACGAGAGCACGGTATCTATCAAATCTACATTACTGAAAGTGGATGCCCCAAAACCAAAATCTAGGGTACTACCAACACCAAACGTTCGAATTAAACCGAATGCCATAAAACTCTGTTAGAAATTAATTGAGAAAAATAGTTCAGGTTTCTTACCGGCTTCTTTCTCGAGCCTCTCGCGGTACTGGTCCAACCAGCAGCCCCAAGATGAGTGAGATGACAGGCGCTTCAACGACCACTTCTCCTCCAGTTTAATCTCGCTTACCATCTCGCTAGGTTCCAGCTGAAGCATTAAAATAAAAATAGAATAACTAGATTATTATTTTGTTTCAGACTTAACTGCGGCAGATTCTGAGGAAATTGAGATTTCTTGAGAAATTCCTGGTGATTTTTAGTTAGTAAGTCCTGCAGTCCGTCCTCCACCCAGCGCGGCCAGAGTCTTTTAACGAGTCTCTGGGAGGAATGATGAGGTGCAGTTTTGAAGGCACAGTTCGCAGTGTAGTTGTTCCGGATTTAACTGTTTGTGTATGTGAGTTTATATTATGTTTGAAAACGCACCCATGACACAGGAGAAATTTCTAATGTGGAGCAAGGTCGATCACCCAAGAGGCACTTTATTTTCTCTACTGGTTATTCACTCATTGACAGACTCCTCAAGCGCCTATTAATTTCACTATTCTACATATATTTTCCTATATTAAATACCTCGCCAAGTTGCCTGAATGTAGCAGTGAAGTCAGCGCCAGTCTGCTGCATCATATCCAATAGTTTTTCTACCAGTTGCTCATCACCCCAACGTTCTTCTTTCAAGCCTATCTTCATGAGGAACGTTTCCCTGTAGAAGTTGACGGAACTATTTGTAAAAAAATAATATTTCCTTAAGATAAGCATAGTATGAGCCCATAGATAGTTATTTGCTATTGCTGCGACACAGGCTTAATTCCTCTCCGTAACAGTGCGGATTGGTAGTTCAAGTCATATGTCCTCGAATTTTTGTTCTAGGAAAACAGTAACAGTAAAGGAAAACATCGTGAAGAAACCGATTTGCTGCCGGTTTCCTCACGATGTTTTCCTTTACTGTTTTGAAAGTAGTGGTGATGAAATCATATAACAGGTAAAATTCATGTCTGTGTTAGAAACCGATTGGTCCACCACTGCTCTATCATACTCTCCATAATACTGAAATCCAGCAATAAAAAATACTAACAATATCTTGTTCTTGCAATACGTGTCCAAAGTTTTCAGAATATGTGACATGTGGACTTGTTGCGAGGAAGATAGAAGAGGCTTCAGAGCATTTGCAAGCTGGCCTATATTCCATACCACAACCTACAAAACATAATATCTCTTAGCTGGTTCAAGCTCATGGCAAATAAAGCCACCAGCACCTCCTCGTTCTTCGGCGCCTACACGTTGTGGACAGGTCTACGAGTAGACGGCATCATGTTGTCACCAGCGAACGTCACGTATTCAACGCCTATTCCATATATTTTCAGCGATGCGCTAGTAGACATCACAGGCAGCGCGCGGTCTTTTCAATCCGTCAGTTGACAAAGTCCAGTGAACAAAATGCAAGCATGCGAACAGGTAATTTAGTCCCATGGTCCACTCGCAATCCACAAGAGAGCAGCTTGCGAGCGAGGATCTAGCAATGCTCCGTATTTGATATAGTGAGCGAGTATCCATAGGACTCCATATTTTAAGGTATTATAATCCGTAGAAGTTGAGGCGGTCCCGTTCGGGTGGCCAACGTCTCATTATGAGCTATGAAGGCCAAAATTTAAAAGGCATTCAACAAAAAAACTAAAAATAAAGTGTCTCACATCAGGTTGCTTGGCTAGTGCATATCTCCCTTCTCCATCCGAGCAATTTGAGACAAAACCGCCATCATAAGAGTCGACAAAGCCGAAAGGACCAAAGTCTACTGTCAGGCCTAGAAGACTCATGTTGTCAGTGTTCAGAAGCCCATGGGTGAAACCTAAACCTGTATTGAAAAGGCTATAGTGAATATGAAAATATAGGCAGTACATTTACAGTTTTAACAAAAATCTGCTAACGTGAAACTTGAAGGTTCTATGGGATCACCATAGGACCATCTGAAAAATTCGAAATGATGGTAGCTAGAGAAACAAAACTCACCCTGCCACTTGGCAACGAGGTCCAAAGTCTTATGAGCAATTTCCGAGAACATCCTTATGAAACGGTTCTCATCATTCAGTTGGATGTCAGGGAAGTACTCCTGGAAATCAGAATGTATACCTGTAGTTTGACGGTAAGGTTGGTGCAGTTATCGTTACAAATATTTTGTATAGGGACCGTTCTTTTAGCAAAGATGAGTCTTACGTGGGATCGAGGAGGAACCAGGCTGGAATCCTTGCGTATTGATGAACATAGAGACACTGATTGGCGCCGAACTCCAACAGAAACTGGTTTAGAATCAGGCGGCCAAGGTGATACCTACCAACGCCAGTAGGATTGTACAGCCGTTACCGTACCTTTGCCGAGATCGATTGCTGGATCCCAGTTCCCATTCACCCCAGAATCATATAATCCGTCTAAAGAAATGGAACTCATGGGGCTTTTGGCCAGCAGTGAGCTCGGCTGACAAATATACATTATCTACATTATCTATTATACCATGTTGATTTGATAGAACTTGACCAACCTTTATAATAAAATCGGATAGCTGCCTCAAAACAGCGATCTCTCCAGTCCTAGACAGGATCTCTAAGGACCCAAAACGGAACCAATTCGGAGCTAAACGGAGTACGACCGCTGCTCGCTCTCGACGAGGACATCCGTTGTAGTATACGTCCCTGACTATAGCTTCGTCGCTCACTGAAATAGACGATGACTGAAAAAACTTAGTAAACCGTCAGTTACATAATCTAAGTTCCAAAAAAAATTTAACTATTAGTAACGTCTTAAGACCAAGGTTTTTTGATGCGTTTTATATTTCTCAATTATTACTACCCGCGTCAATATTTTTTTAGTAGTTTAGTGACAGAAAAACTAGATTTGCAATTTATTAATGTCAGCCTATCGTATCGGTGTGTTTAGGTATTTATTTTTTTGAAATTGCTGAGTTTCTTTGTCTAGGCATATTAGTTGCGAGGAAGGTGACAGGTTGTTTCTAATCGAGTCCTTGCCGTTGTCTATCCAGTACCGGATACATTAAGGTAGTAATGATGTCTAGACAAAAAATAAACAACGGAAGAGGAAAATAGATATTACGAAGCGAGAAACCAAAAAAATGAGTTAAACGTAGGTAACTTGAACAATAGGATTTTCAAGATTAAACTCGCCCGGGGTTGGGTTAGGCCGGAAAAGTCTCGGGTGGATCTCTACAAGCCTTAATTATAACCGTTTCAGAACTATAGTTTTAGGGCCAGGTTCAGGTTAAATAATTTTTCGACCTTCGAACGACGAAAGAATCTACTACATAATTTGGCTAACATTTAGGTCAGAAGATCTTAGATACTGCAGAGTGTTCAGGCTTTCGATCTTACATGCCTGCTTGCGTTTGTACCGCAAGGCAACTAAACCCCGCAAAACACAAGCCATGCAGGCGTGGGTCTAACTGACACCTCGACTATTTTCGCCAGTCCGACTCTATACTCACCTACTAACCCCACAGCCCTCGTAGTGGGTATCCCTAGGAAGTAACAAGCTTCACTTGCGATCATCTCTCTAACAGCAGAGCGCAAGTACAGCGCGGCCATCATGAACTCTCGCGTACGGTGTTTGTCCTGAACCTTTCAGCTGTATCTGCCATCTTTCACCACGTCTGAAATATCATTTTTAAAACCAGTGTACTATGACTTGCCCAGAATTTAAATAATTTGAAAGGGTGGTACACAGGCTGATTGTTACCCCGCAAAATACGTGCGACGTAGAGTTGAGGGTACCAGCCTGATATACAATACAAATACTCTCCTAATAGGCATCTATGCTTTCAAGGAGGTACCCACATGGTGACGCTGTCCACCAGAGGTCTTATGGATTACAAATTATTAACAGCTATGGGCAAGTTCATTAACGCAAACCATCTTTTTTAGGGTTTTGCAGTGTTCAGGTGAATTATTGTTGGAGTCCTCAAAGAAAATGCTGAACCAAGTCGTCAATGTGGTGTGATGTAGCCTGAAGACCCTGAAATGCCTTCACTATCATCATATTTAGGAATTTAGGATGTGCGCGGCTGATCACAGGCCTCCCCTACAAACTTCCATTAGGATCGGTTGGAAGTGGCTTGCATTCAGCGCGACCCTGTGTTCTTCACAAATTCGTAGATGGATGTCCTACGCTGCACTGCTAAATAGCCTTACCTACCTGTTAACGTATTCTCCAAGAATATGAGCTCTACCATCGCCCAGTTGTCCTACCCACAGTCCGTATTGATGACCACCATATCTGGGAAAAACAGCAAAATAGTCTAAGTTTTAACCGAATTGATTTAAACGCGACAACGGCAAATCTATTTAGTCTGATAGGCAGTGTATTGAAAAAAAGGCATCAAACTCGGGAGTGCAGGCTTTCATAGTTCTTCATAGTTCAGTCATCTTGTCTATTTCATCTTGTTAGGCGAACAGGTTAAAGATCGGCCAAGATTAAGGGAAAAATAGAAGCCTTTGCCAAAAAACAGTACATTTGTTAGTTGCACGAAAAAATATACCTATGCGCAACGGGCAAAGCACCGTACGGCAGTTTGCGTCCTGCTATGAATTCCGCGAATTCTTCGCGGTTCATTATTTCAGGATCCATGTCCAAAATATTGATCAAGGCATCTTGTGACGCGCATACTAGTCTTATGTTCCGTTCCAGAGGCCGAGGAGTTACCTGGTAGAGAATTTTAAAAAAAAAAAACGTTTTTTTTTATCGTACGTAAGCTATCATTAAAACATTTACCTCAGAAAACACTACGTTTTTAATATTGGATCTAATTTGATCATGGTTTTCATCGATCGGTAGCAAAATATATTTCGGATATTGACTGAATCGCCATATTCATACTTAAATACTAATTGAGAAATAATAAAACAAAACATTTCAAATAATAGAGTTGTTAGGTAATGCAGCAGGATTATTATTACATAAATCACTAAAACATTTACCTCAGATACAGGCCTTTTGTCTTTTCCGTAAACACTACGTTCAACCATATGTCAGAGCAATCATTACTTAATATTGGATCTAATTTGATCATGGTTTTATTTTATAATAAGTGTTTTCATCGATCGATGGGGTAGCATAAAATCATATAATTCGGATATTGACTGAATCGCCACTCGGTCAAATTTACATCAGAAAATTAAAAGAATAAATCTAACACAAAAAGCTTTACAGAATGGTATTACTTAAAACTAGATTCAAGGCATTTGACTGGATGAAATCTATATTTAAATAGAGACTTGAGTTTTGTTCTCCTTCCACTTATTCATAATTCGTAACCAGAGAAATAATACTTACTCAAAGATGCTCACACACATAACGAAAACTAAATTATAAATAACAAAATATATAAAATAATAGAAAACAAATTTAATGGAAGAAATACAAGCATAATTAATACAATACATATTTAAATACATAATTAATAGAAGTTAACTAATAATCAAATAACATATATATTTAATTAAAATGATTAGTTTAGAGCTTTTAGCTATACCAACTGACTGGATGCTTGGTAAGTCCAATGTAAATGTTGCCATGCCCAAACCGGATATCATGTTGATTGAACTCATACTACAAAACACAAACATGAAAAAATCACAACTACATTGAATCTGAGTTTTATAAACTTTATAGCAGTTTTTGAATGGAATCTTCGCCATTTATCAATCTATGAGTCTATGGTAAAACTTATAGACAATTTTACGCAGATAAATTATACCAGTTATTGTATGGAACTGCTTTATGTCATTGGGTGTCCAGGAATTGAAACTGAATCTTATGACTGAGACCACTCAAGTCAGTTTAATTTCATTTATTTCAGTTTGCCAGCCATATTATGTACAGCAATGTGTCATGCGTCCAGTTAGGGTTTCCTGAAATTAATTAAAAAAACTGATATTAGGAAAAAAATAGTTGTCAATTAGTATAATATGCTATAATGACTCTTACAACTGGCGGGTTTCCAACAATATGCATTCTTTATGTGTGCGAGTAGAAATTAACTGAATTACTTTCAGAATACATTTTAAGAGCTTTGGTTTATCTTGCTTGATGGGGTAAAATTGCAATGGGCAGAAAGACAAACAGAATAAGCAATACTATGTATGTGCTAACATGCGAGTGCATTTGGGTAGTATTCATTGATACACACAAGTAGATGTAAAGATATTTCAAACTTACTTTTTTGTATATCAGGCGTATTGGGTAGTGCAGTAACAATCTCTTCAGCCGTGAATAGAGTTGGATATGCTACTATCCGTGGAAGACACTTTGAAATTTATTGTTTCTCAAATGTTTCATACACAAAGTTTGAGAAGTTCATTTTTATACTATTTTGTTGTTCGCAACGGATTTTGATTTGACGGATTTCTGTCTACTGTTACAATTCACAACACAAAGCAATATTAGAGTTCAATCTTGAGAGGATAATTTTTAATAATTATGGAAATAAACTCAGGAAATAAATCTTAAAACTTCACTTGACATGATTAAAATGGCGGCTGTGGCGGCGGCGTCTGATTGGCTGAGCCTGCTTAGTCTGTGATTGGCTGTTTTGACAATATGGCGCAATATGGCGTCTGAAACTAGGGCCTGCCGAGGGGAAAGCAAGGGGAAAGGGAGAGAATTAGTTGTCAGTTACGTGTATTGCAACCATAGACATAAGGTTCATAGATTTTCCTTGAAGATTGTTACCCGTGTTCTCCATTCATTTTTCGTTCGCATGAATGGACGCGCTTTATTTTTATTTAAAAGGATGACATTCTCGTTCACAACTTTTACGATATTTTTTTTTATAAAAGTAGTCTTGTAGCGTAGAGTCTTGATTTTTATAAAAATAATTGATGAACTTTCTAAACCATTGTTTACGAATCTTTGATATCAGTTAGGAGATATGTAAGATAATTAGAAAAAAAACGAGTGCTTTCGAATAATTCGAATCAGATTATGTATTAATGGTCAAGGTCATGGTTAAGCTACTAAATTCAATACTCCCAGATATCATGAACTTTGACCAGCGAATGGACATGATCTAATTTTGTAGGTTTACACGCATGGGAACTCGCCCGGTGTGAAATTCGTCAGTTCGGCGACCGCAATTTCACTTTCGTGAGGCGCTTTCTCGTTTTGTCACTTTCGAAAAAATTCATTACTTGTGTGAATCAAACCCGTTTCTGTTGTAGTAAATTCTATCGAAGTGTTAAATAATTTTCGTGAACCGTGTATGGTATTAGTTTCACGTTAAATGGATTTTCATCAAAAAATATGGTGTATACAGAGGGATATTTGAAGGAGAAGCTGACCAAGGATTTGGACGCCGTTCACGTTGTAAGTAATCTGTCAAAATTTTATCGAACAACCTGTGCCGCGTTGCTAAGTTTTCATATAATTTTTGAATGAAAGTAAGTGTCCGTATCGAATTAATAACCTCATAAACGGGCATAATGACGAGGAGAGCCGACCCGGATAAATTTACTGTGACAAAACAGGCGTTACTTCCCGGTTTATTATTCTCTTTACTTGTGAGATGGTGCGTGGCTGCTTATCCGTATTCCGGATACAAAAAACCTCCGATGTACGGCGATTACGAAGCGCAAAGACATTGGCAAGAAATAACAGTGCATACGCCTAGTAATAAATGGTATCATAATACTACGCAAAATGATCTCCAATACTGGGGTTTGGACTATCCACCGCTCACTGCGTACCACAGCTTGCTTATGGGGCTGGTTGCCGACTGGCTAGAGCCCGAATCAGTGCGTCTGTTTGCGTCAAGAGGTTACGAAAGCGACACGCATAAAACCTTCATGAGGTGGACTGTCTTTCTCAGTGACATTTATTTATATGTGACTGCAGTACTTTGCATTTGTATAGACGCCGAAAGAGTGCTGGGAAAAGAACCCAAAGAACCAAAATGTGTTCTGAAGCGAACGGACATCTCTACCACTCTATTCTTATTGTACCCCGGCATCATATTGATTGACTACGGTCACTTTCAATACAACTGTGTGTCTCTTGGTTTCTTTTTGTGGGCTACTTTCTTTATAATAGCCATTAGGAATGATACTCTAGCTACAATATTTTTTGTTTGTGCTCTAAATTATAAGCAGATGGAACTGTATCATGCTTTGCCATTTTTCTTTTATTTGTTTAGAAAATGTTTCATTGGCATGCCACTGGGGAGAGGGAAGTTGTCTCACTTTGTTCGCTGTTTCAACAAACTAGCGATTGCTGTTATCGCTTGCTTTGTCATTATTTGGTATCCATTCTTGAAAGGATGGGATAATGTATTCCAGGTTGTACACAGACTGTTCCCGTTAAACAGAGGGATCTTTGAAGACAAAGTTTCTAATGTCTGGTGTATGGTCAATATTTTTATCAAACTGAAGACAATTTACAGTAACCAGGAAATGGCCAAAACATGTTTGTTGATCACAGCAATGGCTGCAGGACCAGCATGTGCTGATATTTTCTTCAGAATTAATATAAAGAAGTTTGTTCCATGCCTGATCAATGTGTCTTTGGCATTCTTCTTGTTCTCTTTCCAAGTCCATGAGAAGTCTATTTTGTTGGCAGCAATACCGGTTGCTCTTCACTTCCCTGAAGATCCGTTCATGTGTTTCTGGTTCCTGCTGGTGTCCACGTTTAGTATGCTGCCATTGTTGCTAAAAGATGGCCTTCTTCTTCCTTTCATTGCTACCACTGTGATCTACACCTCATTCTACAGCATTTGCTTGAAGCTATCTCAGCCAAATTCTGGTTATTTCTCAATTTTCAATGCGAACCGTGTGGCTAAGATTCTACAGCCTAATAAGAAAGATTCTTCTCCGTTCCTGACATTTGTGAGTCTTATCTTCGTTATATCAGTGGTTGGTATGATCCTATTGACTGTTGGCACGGTGTTTGTGAAGCCTCCTCCGCACTTGCCTGACATTTTCCCGCTTCTGATAGCAGCGTATTCCTGTGGACATTTTCTATTCTTTTTCTGCTATTTCTATTATACACAGTTTTCTCTGCCAGTGTGCTTGCCTTGTGTTGCTCTGCCGAAGCAAAAAAGAAAGTAGTAAATGAATCATTTTAGCAACTAAAATGCCTTATTTAAGGATTTTAAATCTTACCAGTTTTAAACTTACTACAATTTAAGAGTTTTTATATTTATATTCTGTACTTTTTCATACATAACTTTTTATTATGTGTTCCAAATTGTTGTTGAAAAAATGTTTTTTTTTTTATAATTTAGATTTAGGTTGTTAATTGATGCTTAAAATTGGAATTTTTATTAATATGTGAACAAAGATTAGTTTGGTTACCAATACTGTAAGTACAGCGTTTACTTAAAATTTTTCTACATTGCATTCCAATAAAGATTTTACCTTATTAGTAGACTGCACAAAACTGATTTTCCTTTACCCTCACCTTTAATAATAAAACATACATCTAATCTAATATCTTTAAACGAGCAATTCTTGTATATTTATATATAATCAGGATCTCGGAAACGGCGGTTTTTCGGCTCAAGGAATCGGTTTATCAAGTCCCAGGTTCGAGAAAAGCTCAGTTCCCAATTTTAAAAACCGAGCAAAGCTCGGTCAACCAGGTATTAATACTAAAGCCAATAAAACACAGATAAAGGTCAGTGCATAATGTTTTAGGGCCGTTAGATAACTTTAGTAGCTCACTAATTAGAATCATTGGCCAAGGTGTATGGCTTTCCAATCACTGCTGACCTACAACGTGGTATGACGTCATTATACCTACTACAACAGTAGTATTATATAATATTGCTGCATGTATTGACTACAAAATACATGAAGGTCTTGAAAAAATCGATTTATAGATGCTGAAATGCCGAATCACAGCAAGGTCATAACTATTCCATTTGACCATTAAATAAATGAAAAGTCGTTGGTATTTGCTTCATTGCTATTCTGTATAAACACAGTGTAGTGACACCGCAGCCGCAGGGCTTTCTGCACGCTGTGACTAAAATTTGCTATTCACTAAGCTACTGATAGCGACATTAGCGCTCAAAGTTCGCGCTGCAAAATCGGAAGATCTCAAAGTTGCCTCGTCTTAGAGCACATCATAGAGTCTAGCGATGAGATTTCTCATAGATAGAGAATAGCTGTTCCTTTGTCAAACGACGAGCTACGCATCCCTCGTCGTCCGCAAAGCCCACAAGCTATCCGCAAGCTGTTCACCGGTGGTATTGCCTATCTCTGTGTCTATATTATGGTGATCATCGAATAGCTCTCAAAAGGTTTAAAATTTCGTATTGCTTTAATGCTTTTTGCATTTGCAATGAAACTGATAAATATAAATGTTCCTTAAAATCAACTATTCTAACGTTCTTGATGAAGTTAGTGGAGTGCCACTCTTCAATTTAGCCTCGTAACAGGTATCAAGACATTCAAGTTCAGTGGACAACCGCTGGTCAGTGACTATCAAATACGAGCAATAGACAGGACATCACGAAGAAAGTTGTGGTCCAAAACTTTACCACTAGGTAAAAAGTCGCTCAGTCTAGTAGTCGCGTTGCTTTGCAACGCTAGATAGTGCTACTGACGCACGGCATCAACAATTTTGTACGACAATTTTCCCAATGCCCGCTCTCTTCTTATTAAGTTAATTATCAATAGCCCTGTAACCTGTTGATCGGACTTTTATCGACTATAAACCCTTACTATTCCTTCTACCATGAGAAGGGGGCTCGACAGGTACAGAAATTTGCGCGCGACCAGAATTGGTCTCATCATTCTCTGAGCATCTTATCACCAAGTGTGGCCTATCAACACCTGCGTCATCATGACGCCAGCAATTCTCCATAACTATTTTGGTGAGCTCCATCTTACCACTACCTTTTACGTGTTCCGGTTTCATATCTCCTAACTTGTGAATGAGTTGATAGCCATTGGCGTCTGACGAAATGACAGCCGGATCCTTATACGGATAGTCACGTTGCTCCATCAGTTCTCGGGAAACACGTCATCTAACTTAATAGATTATATCTCTACGTAATATCTATGGGCGCCTCGATTACAGTTACTTACCTACTACATTGTAGATAAGCATCTAACTACATTGTAGATAAGCTACTATGTTTTATTTCCTTTCTTTCAATTACGATTAACATCAAGGATTTTAGGTTCCTGTTAAAGGAAGTTGCAATCTATTATTATTATTGTGAAATGTATGATGTTCGAGATCAGTTGTGTATGAAAGAGACTAGCACTTTGCCCGCGACTTCGTCTGCGCGTGTTTCCAATTTCAAACTCAGTGACTTTAATTCCCGCTTACCCTCCTTATTGAATACTTTTGGAAAATCTCTAGTAGTTTCAGGGCCTATTCAATGCTAGGGGTTGATTTTTAAATATAATAAATACGTATCCTTTATTCGATTGAGAGATAATTTATGCCCAGTTTAGAATTTATCGAAGCAAGCAGTAAATCCTTCCCTTAAAACTTAATCAACCCTTTTCAAAATTGAGGGGGTGATTTTCGAAAAATCCAAAAATGGAGGGTAGTTATAAAAAACGAATAATGACTGTCTTTTTTATTTACTTATACTCATATTCGTACCGAGTTTCAAGTTTATAAACCCATGGAATAAGATTTTACATTCGTAGGTTTTCACCCCTTTTCGACCCCTTAGAGGTAGATTTTCGCAAAATCCTTTCTTAATGCTCACCTACATAATAAATTGCAACTACCATCAAAAATTCAGAGTTCTACGTTTAGTGGTTTAATATCCTCCCTTTAAAACTTGAATACCCCTTTTCACCAACTTGGGGGGTGATTTTCGAAAAATCCAAAAATACGTGTTTCATTAATTCTTATCTAGTATATAAATACTGATTTTCAAATTCATTGGCTCACGCGTTATGATTTTCCCATACAAACTTTAACATCATCTAGATTAACAATGGAGGGTAGTTTTAAAAATAAATGTGGTGCTAAACTTATTTATTTACTAGTGTTCTTATTCATGGTAAGTTTCAAGTTTATAAACCCAAGGAATAAGATTTTTCATACAAAAGTTTTCACCCCTTTTCACCCCCTTAGAGGAGGATTTTCGCAAAATCCCGTCTTATTGCCAATCTACATGGTAGACTGCAAATGCTGTCCAAAATTCAAGTTTCTGCGTTAAGCGGTTTCGGCTGTAGTAGAGTCAAAAGAAAAACCCCTGTTCTTTTATATATATAGATTTCAGTGAGGTCTGCGAATTTTTTACTGATCATTTAATCACAAACGCTTAACTAGTTTTACTAGAAGAATCGGAAGAATTTTTAGCGTGGTAAAATCATCAAATGAGTCCTCCAACCCCGGGCAGGGCGGGAGGGACTGTCAGACTTCTATTGACTAAAATCCACGGTGTCCTTCAATAGCCCTTTCTGTTCCGGGGTCACGGTAAGGAAATAATCCCGCGACCCCGGCAGGCTTTGGCCCTCTGAGAGGGGGCTGACGCTCTTTGAGGCGCGCGTGGGACACAACGCGCCGTCGACCCGGGCATGGTCCTTGGTCGGGCAGCGAGTTGCCCTTTACTCGCTGCCCGCATGCCCGCGCCTACGGTGGCCGGAGATCATCAAGCGACGTCCGTCGCCGTGGGCGTCTACTACCGCGGGTGGGGCGGAAGGAGGACTCTGTCCTCTCTCGCTCGCGGCCCGCCTCCTCCTTCGCGAGCATTAATGCTTCGCAGAAAAAGGCGACCGCTTCCCACTCCGTCTCGCCCCGCAGCATGGCCGCGACCAATGCTGGGCGCGAGAGGTCTCCGCCTATCGCAGCCGTGACGACACGTCGGTGCTCTGTCTATGCACCGTATGCTCCACCGTGTCCTCCGGGCGATCTTCGCAGTGGTGACACCCAGGCGGTTCCTCCTTTCGCATCAGACACAGGTACCTCCGGAGACTTCCGTGTCCGGTGAGGACCTGCGTCAAGCGGTAGGTCAGGACGCCATGACTTCTCTCCAGCCACTCCTCAAAGAGGGGTCTTACCGCCGCAATTGCGGCGTGCCCGGCCTTCGGTCGCGACAGTCGTTCCTTCCATACTGCCCTGAGATCGCGCCGGAGCGGGGGTTACCCAGTTGGTAAATACTTTTTGAATGCCAGATAAGCAGTCTTCTATGTAAGATATTGGTATTCAATTGCATCCACTTTCGCTGGAAGACTCCAACATAGAACAGGCTAAGAAGATGATGATCTTTGATGAGTGCTAGGATATAATACACCCTTGTAGAGCACCTTTCTTTTAAGCCGGAATAAGACCCCTAGTCAGTGATAGTCGGACGACCAAACTTATAAGCCACAAGGCTTAATTTGATGACTTATGATAGATCGTTCGATGTTCAATTGCCCCCAAGAACATTATACACTACCGTGTTCATAATTGATATGCATTATCACAAATGTCGAGAAATTACGCATAACTTATCACTATAAAGGTGAAGGTCATAATAAATTATAGTAGTAAGAAAATTGTTAATTACGATAGCTACAACACTTGGACAATATTTTAATGAATGTCATTCTGCAGGGAATACCCTGACTGCTTCCGCCTACAAAAAGGGGTGATTAAACTGCTCCATAAAATGATAATGTTAATAAACTACATTTTCTGGCCTATCCATATATGGTGAGAATTAAAATACTTACATTACATTGATGAAAGCTCAAAAGCTTAAGCCTCCTGCAGACAGACGCGATTAATCGCGCGTGGCGATTGTTGGAAAAACCTACTTAGTCCATTTTCTATGAAAACACCCATATCTATTCACACTGAAGCGGCGCGGCGTATCGCGTTTCTAATATTATTATTGCGACGGTTCACTTCTCTTTGCAGGGCGTGGCTCTGCGGTGCCGCGCGGCGCTCGTCTTGTCGCGCGGCGCGCGCGCCTTGCCGCGCCGCGTCGTCGTGTCCTTAATGTAATACATTTAGAGTTTATATTTCTTTGGCAATTTGTCGCGGCGGGAGACGCCGCGTTCCGTGCGCGCTGGCCCTGGTTGCCAATGTAATTTCCACTCTAAATGTACTACGATTGGGTTCACTTCTCTTTGCAGGGCGTGGCTCTGCGGTGCCGCGCGGCGCTCGTCTTGTCGCGCGGCGCGCGCGCCTTGCCGCGCCGCGTCGTCGTGTCCTTAATGTAATACATTTAGAGTTTATATTTCTTTGGCAATTTGTCGCGGCGGGAGACGCCGCGTTCCGCGCGCGCTGGCCCTGGTTGCCAATGTAATTTCCACTCTAAATGTGTTATGATTCGGTTCACTTCTCTTCGCAGGCATGGCTCCGCGGTGCCGCGCCGCGCGCCGCGTGGCGCGCGCCTCTTGTCGCGCGGCGCGGCTGTCTTGCCGTGCCGCGTCGTGTCCTTAATGTAATACATTTAGAGTTTATATTTCTTTGGCAATTTGTCGCGGCGGGAGACGCCGCGTTCCGCGCGCGCTGGCGCTAGTTGCCAATGTAATTTCCACTCTAAATGTACTACGATTGGGTTCACTTCTCTTTTCAAGGCGTGGCTCTACGGTGCCGCGCTGCGTGCCGCGCGGCGAGCGAGTCTGGCCGTTCCGCGTCGTGTCCTTACTGTAGTACATTTAGAGTTTATATTTCTGTGGCAATTTGTCGCGCGGGAGACGCCACGTTCCGCGCGCGCTGGCGCTGGTTGCCAATGTAATTTCCACTCTAAATGCACTACGATTGGGTTCACTTCTCTTGGCAGGGCTTGGCTTTGCAGTGCCGCGCCGCGTCATGTTATAATCGTGTCCCGTCGTGTCGCCGCGTAGCGCGCTCTTATGTGAACAACAATGCGGCAAGGAAACGCGCGCGGTATCAGTGATGTCGCCACGCGCGGATAATCGCGTCTGTCTGCAGGAGGCTTTATACTAAAACTGATACGAACTTGCAAATAAGCTAGTGATCAATAGTTTTATTATAACATAAAAGAAACATTATTTGGTCAGGACGATAGATAAATTATATTTAATTAAACTATATTATATATCGATTGATATTTATTATTGCATTGTTTGTAGAATTTCATTAATTGTAACCAAGCTCATAAGAAACCCGACCGCCGGCACCGCAACATTCCAAATATAATTAAAAACCTGTACACAATACATTCCATTATTTTTGAATTTATTTTTAGCGATTTCATGTGCTACCTAATTACTCAGTGTAATAAGCGAATCGAGAAAGTTTATTGAACTCGCAGTGATTAAAAATTTTGAAGAGAAAAAACAAAATGAGGCCAAGTTCACACAATAGCTGCTCAGGCATGTAAAATAAAAATATAAGCGTGAACGAAAGTGTGGAATGTATGAACATATTTGTTCATGAACATTAGGAGCATAGACAAGCTAGTATAAAATAGTTTATTGTTTAAGTCACGAGTACTGTTACTAAAGAGTTCTATTTTAAGTGCAGTAATGTGATCGGAAAAGTGGAGCGAATGACCGATTTTTTATTGTAGTCTAATTCTCAATATTTCGAGGAGTTCTATCTTGCGTAATTATTGTTTTGTTATCCTCAAAGTTTACGCAAAGATATGACTAAAGTTCACCCACATTTCAGCAGGTATGTTTATAATTTATAATCCCCTTGCTTTAGAGGTGACCTAGAAACACCAGACTGTTATTGAAAAAAATCTGATGGAATACCTAATATTACTATTTCAAATATTGCAGTCCACACAAATTAGGACCAATATGTGTAGTAT
The DNA here is from genome assembly GCA_036375495.1 of Agrotis segetum. Taxonomy (NCBI): domain Eukaryota; kingdom Metazoa; phylum Arthropoda; class Insecta; order Lepidoptera; family Noctuidae; genus Agrotis; species Agrotis segetum. The sequence goes on from JAQSVV010000039.1 coordinate 9,611,522, forward strand.
TTTTATCCGTGGTGCTATCAACTGGGTTTCTCCCAGCTGTAAATGCCCTTTTGTGCTATGTATACGGAAGTAAGTGGAAACTACGTATGTCCCAACTCCTCCACTATTCTTTTCTAAATTCATTTTTCGGGACACTTCGAGGTTCATTGCATCGGGCGCTTTGCTCGTGGTTGCCACTGTTGATTCTGTCTTTCAGGAGTTGCAATGGTTTGAGAATAGTGCTGTAGGACTGTCCCAATAAAACAAATATACTATACTAAATGCCAAACCTGGAAAACATCCAATCAGAACCGATTGATGAAAATAATAGAACAGAAATTGCCTATGAAAGTAAAATACCGGTTTTACATTTCTACACGCAAAAGAAAGTTTAAGATAATGTGACCTAGATTACGATAAAATCGTATTCGTAACTCAGTCATAGAGACTTCCTTCCGTTGTCACCGGTTTAGCGTAGTTCCAGCATTTTTTTCTGTTTGCCAGAGGCCTTACCACGAGCTCTTAGGCATCGTTCACACCAAACGTATTGTCCGCCGCTGACTGTGAGCACGCGTTACGCAGTTTTTGTTTTTCAATATATATTTAACTTCTTGTTCACACCGAACCGACCGAACCGACTATACAAACAGTGAGTATATTCACAGTCGGCGGCGGACAATACGTTTGGTGTGAACGATGCCTTAACGCGATCTAGTTTAGGCTTTGGGGAAGAGACAGAGCTATACAAGTCGTCTAGCGCCATCTCTTTCCCACAGCCTAAACTGGATCGCGTTAAGGGGGATGCTCCAACCAGCCCGCGAAATTCAAATTTTTTTACGTTTTTTGCAATTTGCAGGCCAGTGACATGTTGTAACTTTATAAATATTTGTGTTGCGCAAATAACAAGTATAATTTTAAATATAAAAAATATCAAAAAACTCGCTCAATCAGCTCTCACATAGAAAAGGTGCATCATGTTAAAATCTCCGAAATCTAACTACGATGCACCTTTTCTATGTGAGAGCTGATGGAGCGAATTTTTTGACAATTTTTATATTTAAAATTATACTTGTTATTTGCGCAACACAAATATTTATAAAGTTACAACATGTCACTGGCCTGCAAATTGCAAAAAACGTAAAAATATTTGAATTTCGCGGGCTACATCGACGCAATCACCTTAAGAGCTCGTGGTATGGCCTCTGTTCTGCCTTACTGGGCAAAGACCTCTCCTCGTAAAAGTTTTTTATTCTATTTTTTAAGTTTTGCCTTCATCGGCCCGTTTTTAAATACGACTCGGATTCAAAACATTAGTTTTTTCTTAATTTATGACAACCTTAGATTATAGTAAAATATCTAAATTTCGTGTTCAAAACAAAACGTTACGTTTTCGTGAAGCCATTATTCTTTTCTATGATCTAAGATCCTTTATTTCTCGTTTGGCCTCCCCATGGTCGTCTTTGGCCAGTACGCCACTGGGATTTCTGTCACAAATCTAACCCACAAACGCTCGGTATGCGATGTGCGTGCTGTTTTCACTACGCGTTGCATAATTTGACGCATGATTTCACTGGGCATGCACGTGCTCGAACAGTGATGCGAATCAATATACTTGTCCATTTGTCAATCGTTAGATAAGAAAAAAAAATTCTACGCGAGTAGATTTTATCTGGGAGTCTGGTCTGCCTTTTATTCAGTGGCATGGCCATCGCATTTGCAATATGTACGTCTAAGTGTCTAAAATATTAAACTGAACAAGTCATTCGGTTGGTTGTTAAAAATCTCACGATTCCAATCCTCTATTTGTAAGTTTTTGGTTAGGTTATGCGCATAAAATAGTTTTCAAAGCGATTCCACTTAAATCGTTGCAAATTTTCAAAAAGCACGCGCTCAATGCAAGGTTAACCTTGCATTGGTGCACTGCGTTACCCAAGAAATCGTTAAAAACGAAATAGAAAAACTTAGTACCTACCACAAAACTAATTTCTTTCGTTATAATGAGCTATAAATTAATGTCATTAAATATATCATTCACGGGAACACAACTGTAGTAAATTCGCATCAATACAGTAACGTGCGTGTGAGACTATCCACCATAACGATGCGCTTGCGTCGCGGCGCGTTAGCTAGGCTAATGAGGGGCGGCCATTACGAGTAAATTGGAGATATTAGGACTGCCTGCTGTTGTTAGCTGTAGCCTTCGCTTCTTCATAATTAGGCAGAGAAATTAACTGAGGGTCAGTGCTCCTACTGATCATTGTTGTTCGTAATTATCTACGTAGTTGAAAATCTGTTCTGTAGTCGATGCATGCATCACTATTGTTATCCGTATCATTTGCAAATCTTTGACATCAATCTATCACTGCAGCATTATCTCAGAAATCGTAGAATCTATTTCAATGGGACTTCAGATAAGATTAACGACTGACTGTTTGATAGAATCCCAACCCATCACGGATGGGGATTATACTAGACATCTAGAAGTGTAATGCACTAGGTAGAGTATAAGTACTTAAACTTTAACATTGAAAAAGTTATTTATAGTAACCAGCTAGAAAAATGAATGACAACTAGAATATTATTTCTGTTACCGTAGTCATACTTAATTAAAGTGTCACTGTTATCGCAAATGCTAATCTCAGTTACATTGAACTATTTCTGCATTATAAACAGATAAACAAACTGGACTTGACTATTTGAAGCGGTGATGTAGGGCAATGGATAATGAGAAGCGGACGTAAACGTCATAGAACAAACATTTACAGACGCATAATCTGAATTTATGGCTAGATTCGAGTCAAACGTGGAGGAAAACGTGAAGGAAACATATATTACATAGGTTTTTTATGTACCTATAGCGTGTACACACCCTAAACTACCGGTCAATTGTAGATACATAGAGTGCCAACCATTCCACAACACCGGAAGGAAAATCAATAACAATACTAGTAGATACCTAGAAAACAATATTTTTCGCAGCTTTGAAGCACTTTTTGTTACCAATGCTTTGATGTCCTTGCAATGAAACTATGAAATAATATCTGATTCTTGACTCTTCGGGAATTTTAGTTAGCTTTAAGTGTTACCAAGAATAATATGACTTGTAGGTACTCATACTCTCAAGTAAATGAGCCAGAGTACGTGATCAACATCTCAAATATCACATGTGTCATTGCATTTTTATACAGTTACAGCTAATAGCCACATCATAAGTCTAACTTTGTCACTGCTGTCCGAAATTCCCCAAAAAAATTCATTGAAGCGTGCCGTTACGCCCTCGCCGTAGTGGGACACCGCCAAGTTTGCGTCAGTGAGTCTTACCAAGAAACAATATCGTAATGATCAATGATACAATGGGAATGATTTCTGGGACTCCCAGGAATGTTTGACTCACGATAGACAAATCGGCAACCAGAACAATGCAGCTAATTTGTGTGTACGTGCGTTTATTTATAAATGACCCCTTCTACCCTCCTCTTTTGATTGAATGACAAAGAAAGAGACGGGTGATGGCCGGTACATCAATCGAGTTGATACGAGTGATCCATTTATGTTTGAAACGATTTAAGCATAGACACTTGAAATCTTTTGAAAGCAGTTTTATTGTTGCCTGTTACTGGTCCCATTTCATTATTCATAATGCTCTTTTACATCTCTATAAGTGGCGCCTGCGTCATTTAAATTGTTATTGGTATCAGAGCAACAATTTGATTGATCCAATTTGGTCCTGTTTTTATCGTTGATATTAATAAAGTGTGTCCCTGTTTCTTGGAAGAATCTGTGCCAGTGTGTTAGAATCTCATTTAGTTACGAGTTCGTCCAATATAGACGGCAACACCGGTCACATAATTGGTATTACCAACATGAAATGCAAAGTGTCGTGAAATTGCAGTACCTCCTGATCGTATTGGAGTTTTATGATTATTGTGGTAACCCGGGCACCCATAACAAGTTCCACCAGTTTTGTTTGACTTAAATTTTTCAACAGAGCATTTAACCTTTTCAAACTTGACATTCCCTTTCCATACTTCTGTGAACACTTGGCCATCGTCTTATCAACCTTGAAGATATAATATAATTTTGTCTCAATGCTTGTCCATGGTTTCCTAAAAGGCTATCGGACAATGACTGTGCATAAATGTTTCTCGTATGTCCACGTAGATGCCTGTTTTCATGTTTCAATTAGATGAATCATGAAAATTGAATTGATCAATATTGCAATGCTCAAGATACTCGTGTTCAATGTTAATATTCACTTTGATGTCGAAATTGATGGTTTTGGAAAGGAACGTCATATCTATTATGAAGATATCATAATGGAGTACGATACATCCGTTATAATCTTTAGTATTATGCAAAGCTTTATTGCGGTTGCAATGAAAATAAATTATGTGATAAAAGAAATCCGTACGATTAAACGTCATTGCAAAATCGATGTTCACGATATTTTCGTCCAACAACACCGACTCCTGAAACCAGATGTTCTCGAGCAAACATTAAGACATTAATAATAAACCGACAAACGTATATAAATGAGGGTTTAAAAGTTTAAATGAATCATTGCTTTTAATACTCGTACCTAAACCACGATTATTTAATACAGTTTATTTCACCGAACTGACCACAATGCGAAATGTTTCAATAGCAGTAGGTACCGCATTTTTAATAAAAACGTTAAAATGTAATAAAATGATGACCTAATGGTTGCTGGTGACAATTCTAGGCTCGTACGAGTCTGTTGCGAGCTAAATATCAATTAACCTTAGTTTAGGGTACGCTGAATGCTTAACAATATCTCTTTGTTTGAACCCAGATTCTAAGTTAATGCAGTTATAAATGAGTAGGAACTCTAACCTCTTCACTTTCCAGTCATCAACGCCTCTTAGAACTAGGATTGCTTTTGAGGGTTCTGAACCCAAAGGGTGTCAATGAAGCCCTATTACTGATACTCTGCTGTCTGTCCGTCCGTCTGATGGTGGGCCTTTAACTTTTGGACCATAATAGGTACAGTTTTGGGAGCAGACCAATGGCCGTAGGGAAAATCACAATGGCTTTATCTGGAGTTGAGTAAGCATCTCGCAGTAATCTTGCAAAAATATCTACTTATTCAATTGCCACTGCGAAAACATGTAACAAAAACCGCTCTGCAACTAGTGGGTCCATTATCCAAAGACAATGCCATCCATTATAATCAAATGAGAATTCACTGACATCACCAGCTGGTCTAAATTATTCACATCAGTGCCTTATGCATGAGGCGTATCTATGTGGATGAGGAAAATCCTTACATAGAGTATTAAGCACGTAGCGAGATAGGTTCCTATACCTATTAATGTTCAAAAAACTTCTGCTAAAATACCTTGTATATCACTGGATTAAGAATATCTTCTTTTTTTCACCGCGCCTTTTCAAAGGTCATCTAGGTTGTCTGAAAGTTATTGATATAAGCGATAGCGGGCAATATTTTTAAATAGCTCTGATACAATTTTATTTAAGTGTTTAATAAAATTTACATGATTAATTGCTTACCTCACAAGTTCGTGTGTCATTTTGTGTCTAAATTTTTTACCACAGACCACCTACATTATTGCCACGGTAATAGTATTGCTTCTCCTTCTTTTATAAATCCATCTAAAGGTTTTCATAAAATGAACGCTGTTAGCGATAAGACCACCCATTGTGTCTGTAATTTGTATGGTGTGCATAATAAAGAGTATTCTATCTATTCAGTGAGTAATTCTTCAGAAATATCAATTTCAACTTCAAGAACTTCATTTCTCAAAGTGTCAGCTTCATCATCTAGTTCATATATGCAGATGGGGCAATTCCGCAGCAGTTCCGATTATAAAGATGACATGATAATGAGTTAATAGCTTCCAAGAAATCTCTGGTACCCTCATTGTTCCGCTGAATACGTTCGCTCCTGAAAAGTTAAACTGCTAATTATTCATTCTCGTAATTATTAATATTGACTTACCTTATTTGCTCATGCGCTGTTTTGAGAACAAAGACGGGTCTGTCTGCTTTTTATGTTGGTTGATTGGAATTCTTAGTTATCAAAGTCAACATTTTTCAAAAAACCTCTGGAAAATTTTGTGTATGAAGTCTGAGCAAATGATCAAAGAATTATACTTGCAGTGGTCCTAGGTTAAAGCGCAGTTTATCTATCTATCTATACTAAATTATATAGCTGAAGAGTTTGTTTGCATAGTTGAACGCGCTCATCTCAGAAACGCCTGCTTCGAATTGAAAAAGTCTTTTTATGTTGGATAGCCCGTTTATCGAGGAAGGCTTTAAGCTATAAAACATCACGCTATGACCAATAGTAGTCGAGCAGCGGGAGTGAAACCGCAGGCTAGACAACGTGTAAAGTTAAGGGAAATTATATGTGCGGCAACAAAAGTTTTCTTTAGCACCTGCAACCTAGCGTCTTTTTTTATATGTGAGCGACGAGTTAATAGAACAGCTTCAATTATATTAATTCATCATCTTTACTATTCCAACAAAATATCAAGAAACCAGCGTCAATTTACGAGCGTAAAAGAAGCTGGCAATGAGTAGACATATCACAAATTAAATTAAAACCAAACAACTATTTTATTTGTAAAGCCAGCATGACAGGTAGTAATCAGTTACTTGACCTAGGATGCAAGAGCAAGCGAAGCGAGCTCGGGACTTGGGCACCCCGACACGGACAGGTTAGGTTCGAAGGGAATGGCGGGGTCTGAAAGACCCCGCCATCCCCTTCGTGTTAGGTTACTTTAAACCCTGTACGCAAAATAGGAGCCCCGCGAAGCGGGGCTCCGTCAAAGATTCACGGCAGGTGGTACTATTACTAGGTACATTGTTAGATTACTTGCCAGGAAGAAAAAAAAGCTGGCAATGAGTAGACATATCACAAATTTAGTTGCTTAAGAATTATCACCATGTTGCGTCATATTAACAGTAGCTTGTTTTACAATATATGGTCGCTTATAAACCATTTATTAGACGCTAAAAGTTTGTCGCTGACCTATTAATTCATTAGACAACTAAATATATTTGCAGACGAGAATGACATTTTAAAGAAGCTGCCTTAATTAGCACCCTAAAGTTAATAGCGCAAAACCTCTCGTGGGGTAAATCAGCCCATGTTACTGACCAATGTTTGTTCTAAGACTTGATAATTCGCAAAAAAAAAATGGTTTTTCATGCAAAATGAGATATTGATCGGGCCCATCAGTATGAAAAATCTTTTTCTTACTGATGGGCCCGAACATGGACTGAGTTACCCCACGAGAGGTTTTGCGTTATTAGCGTTACACGTTGTAGATAGTCGATTGTAAAATAATAGGCAAAATAAAGGTTTATAAAAGTAGGCCCCTGTTTGAAAATGTCGCTTAATCCCACATTATCAATACAGAAACTAAAGGTTTTCTTTCAACACCATTAATAAGTTAACCAACTAGCCGTGAAGGTTATCAACTTAAAAGGAACAGGTCTCATGCAAGATGGTCAGCCCAGCGGTCATTCCCTTTGTGACGAAATTATGAGAAAAATTACAATTTCATAAATCCGACGAATTATATGTCGTGGGCTCATCGTTGAACTGCCCATGTCGTTCAACGTTTGACGATTTTGCCAACATACAAATGGGTGAACGTTTTGTATAGGGTGTTTCAGCAGATAAAAATTTAATTAAAAAAAAAAAATTAAAACAGTAAGATTGGTCAGTGGGTAAAGGGGGGGGGGGGGCAATCGAATAAGCTCAGCAATAACATCTAAAAAAAAAAAAAGAAGGAAGTGTCGAGATCTTCCAGGCTCTTCAACTACTAATTTTTTCATCGATGTCATATTTCAATTGAGCTGCCTGTCAATGGGAAAGCCGGTCAAAGCTAATTGTAGTTGGCGCCACCATAGCTAGGTCCTAATCCGACCAATGAAGTAGTACTATTAACAGTACCTATAAGATTTGAACCAATGACGATGCTTGGAACTAGCTATACTAGCGCCATTCGTTTCCTAGTTGCCATCCCCGTTCCACAGCCCACAGCCAAGCCTTAATTTTTTTTCACTATCTACATACTACATTATGCATTTTATTATTTTGGGATTGTGTTTTTTGCGGCCAAAGTGCATTTATTCGTGTTTTCCGAATACCTACCCATTAATTAAGACACGCTGTCATAAGATACCTGCTTCACTTTTTTGTTGCAAAACCTTTTATTTGATGACGTCTGGATTTTTTACCTTGCAAAAATGCATTTTTCAGTATTTTCTTCATGAATATTAATTCCTAAATATGATAAATCTTAATAATATATTATGTAAATTATTTTAATAGTATTTTATATTCTTGAATTTATTATGTTCATTATTTACATAAATCAGTAGTTAATTGTACGTTGTTTAATTTATTTAAGTATTCTTAACCTTTCTCGAGCTTTGGTAAAGAAACAGAAAACGTGATTAAGACTGTAAATTGTTTAGAAATTAATTTCTTGCTCACCCACAAAACACTCTATTTCAAAATAAACTACATGGTCTGGACTTCTTTTTTACTCACTTCATTATAAATGAAGGATTCATAGACATATAGTAACGTGTAACGTTAATACCTCTCAAACCAGGGACCGGGTAACTCAGCCCATTGTTACTGTAACAATGTTTGATCTTCAAAAACAATGCTTTAGGAAAAAAAAAATCTCTACTGATGGCGGTTTTTCGATCAATTTCTCATTCAAGATGTATGAAATCGTGTTTTTTTTTTTTTAAAGAAACTTATTTGATCAAACATTGTTCAGTAACATGGGCTGAGTTACCCCAACGCCTGTGTGTGTGACAAAGAGGTTTTGCGCTAATAACGTTACATTTTTCTTCGGTCAATGGTTACCCAGTAACCTTTTTCAATCGGCTGATTATCTCCCTGTCACAAACTACTATGTACTATAGTCGTAAGACTAAGAACTTGGTTACGGTACCAGCTATCAATCACAAAAGTAGACTTGATTGCCGCACGCTCCATCAAGCAACACCGGTATATCTCGCCAATCGCCTAGATACTCGTACTTTAAAATCTGCTGAATCGGCAAAGAAAACTACCGACATAGTAATATGCTGCTCTACTTGGGTAACCTTCAAGAGAATTGCACATATGGCCACGCTTGCGACGCTCATAGTAAGCCTAATGTGCACACATCGACGACCATTACATTGTCCAGAGACAATGGACGTATTGCAACCAATTACAACACAGTTTGCGGCTACCTGTCTACTTAGATTTAATTTTATAACGGCTCAAATTGTTTTAGACGTTTTTTATGAGGTATAATGTCAGTTTTTTTAGTCTAAAGTTTCTGTTGCAACAGCAGATCAGACAGTTTTAAATGCAATTTGCATTCGTTGCAGCTAAAATTAAGACTCAGTTGATACATACTCGTTTGTGATGAAACTTTCATCATCGAAAGTTATTCCTTGTGGCCTACCATGAACTCTTAACGCGATCCATTTTCGGCTGTGGGAAAGAGATGGCGCTAGACGACTTGTATAGCTCTGTCTCTTTCCCACAGCCTAAATGGATCGCGTTAAGAGCTCGTGGTAAGGCCCCTTGTCAGCTTTGTTTTATTTAAGGTTTAATAGTGAAAGAGCGTCTCTGACTTTGACCTCAAAATTGTAATGTAGGTTTTCGCAACCGTGTAGTTAAATTACCTACTTGAAGAAAGTTCAACCGTGACATTTCTTCATAAAAAAACCTGAATTAATGGTAATCAAGATTTGGTCAGGCAGGATCTTGTGAATATTCATATAAATACAAACGGTTTCGAATAGCATGAACCGACGGTGACGTATGTGTTAAATAATATGACGTTATTTATTATTCCTAATGTCCTTATAAATGCACAAATATTTGCATAAACCTGCATACTTACGGATTCTTGATGAAGTCAAAAAAGAAAGAGGTATTCCATAAAACCGATTGCGCAAAACACACATCACCATAACGATGATTGCCTATGTTTATAAAACGTAAGAAAGTAAAAACTTTCCCTTTCATGCGCCCGCGCCGATTCTTTCTTTGAACTGTGCCAAAGTTATCGCGAAGTTCATTGGCTTTGGTATCTCTCTATGGGCCAATCATTATCTAGGACGACAGCGATATCGCCAAGGTCTAACTACCTTGTCTTCCGTAACTTTCTTGTCTCGTTTCCCGCGCGTATCTTGATTTGCTAATTCCAGTTTGTCTAGCTCAGGCTCAGATCAAAGAAATAGGCAGATAGAGCGTTCAGAACACGCGAGTGTGTCCACCAAAGTTAATACAAAATCAAAATCGAATACAAAATCACGACAGCACCAAGCTACGCGTCGTACCAAGCTGCGCGTCGTTGTTGTTGTTTGTCAAAAACAAAGAAAACATGGAATGTAATTCGATTTGATTTTGTATTAACTTTGGTGGACACACTCGCGTGTTCTGAGCGTTCTATCTGCCTATTTCTTTGATCTGAGAGCTCTGGGGTACTCCTAGCTAACTTAGATGTTGTTACATTCAACATTGTATTCACCATTTGGAGTCAATCAAATTAGATTTCATCCATAGTGCGCATATTAAGTGCCTAATTTAGCTAGATCAGTCTTGGCAGCCCTTGTAACTGTCTTGAATTGTAATTGGAAAATTGCGTTTCCTAAGATGTAGCTTGATTGAGTTAGTAGCTTTTGTATTTTGATTTTGCTTCATCAGGGCTGTTGAAGCTTGATTATCTTGGTCATTATCCTTTTCTATCTTGGTCATTATCCTTTTCTAAATCATCAAATGAGTCCTCACGCCCAGAGAGGAGCTGAAAGAACACGCAGAGAAATGTCAAGCTACCTGTACGAGAACTTCTGGTTGCAACCGTGACAGCAAGACTCACTAGTTGACTTTACAACATTTCTAGTAATAAATACTAAGTAAGTAGTAGAGCTAACAAAGACTTTATTACTAGAAGTTTTGTAAAGTGAACGAGTGAGTCTTACTGTCACAGTTGCAACCAGAAGTTCTCGTATACATTCCTCTGCGTGAACTGTCAGATTTGTATTGACTAATAACTTCACTGTGTTCCTTCAGTAGCCCTTTACCATCCAAGCCACGGTTTCCTGTTTAAACAGTCCCGTGACTTCGGCAGTCATTTGGCCCTCTATGGGGGCCCCTTGAGATTGATGACAGCTGTTGTAGACCCGGGCATTGGACGGCGAGTTACCTATTACTCGCCGTCCTCATGCCGTGTTGGCCGTTAACCTTTCATTTGACAGTTATCGTTGAGTTATTGCAGTAATATAAACACGGGCTAAAGTAATATCAAATAGTACGTTCTAACACACTATCACAGTCTAATAATCCTACAGTCGTCCGACGAAGACGTCTAGACAGGGCAATCGTGCGGGGTGTGAGAGGTGAGACGCGGGTAAGCCGAGCCCAACTTGGGAACAAAACGATGTTCCTATGTTGGGCTCTATCATTCAGGGCTATCGCGTGTGACGTGCGTATTTATTTTATTTGTTCATTTAAAATGGCCGACCCGCGCACGCCTTTTTTTAATAGGTTATTGCACAGGGCATCTGTTTGGAAATTCTACTAATATTATATTTATATGACTGTGTTATAATTTGTATGTCCCATGACAAGATGGTGGACTTTTTTTATTAATTACCAAGGGTGAATTTCGAGATGGCGCACGTATTTTAATTTACCAAGTACGGGTATCAATTTTGAGTTTATTAGGGGTCCTTGTTACAAAAAAGCCATCCTTTTTGAAATCCAAGATGGCGGAGGTCATTTTCTTATAATTTGATATGTGTGTCAATTTCGAGGTTATTGTGCTGTTTTTGGGTGTATGAATTCAACAATAACGCATCAACATTATGTTTTTTAAATTACCTTTGGGGTGCTTGTTACGAAAAAGCCATTCTTTTTGTAATCCAAGATGGCGGACGTCATTTTTTTCCTTAGAATTTGATATGGGTGTCAATTTCGAGGTTAATTGGGGTGCTTGTAACGAAAAAGCCATTCTTTTTGAAATCCAAGATGGCGGACGCCGTTTTTTTCTTAGAATTTGATATGGGTGTCAATTTCGAGGTTAATTGGGGTGCTTGTAACGAAAAAGCCATCCTTTTTGAAATCCAAGATGGCGGACGTCGTTTTTTTCTTGGAATTTGATATGGGTGTCAATTTCGAGGTTAATTGGGGTGCTTGTAACGAAAAAGCCATTCTTTTTGAAATCCAAGATGGCGGACGCCGTTTTTTTCTTAGAATTTGATATGGGTGTCAATTTCGAGGTTAATTGGGGTGCTTGTTACGAAAAAGCAATTCTTTTTGAAATCTAACATGGCGGACGTCATTTTTTCTTTAGAATTTGATATGGGTGTCAACTTCGAGGTTAATTGGGGTGCTTGTAACGAAAAAGTCATTTTTTTTGAAAAGCAATTTTTTTTTCACATGTATGTAAGTACCCTTTCGGTTAGAATATACTTATTATTTATTAATTTGTATTGTATTTATGATATTTATTTATTTGGAAGTTAAAATTTAAAAAAAAATCGCAGTCCACGTCGTCAGTGTCACATAGTAACTATTTATCAAATGCATCAGTTCAATTTTTAAATCTCTTAGTATACGTCTTATCTGCATTTTTTATTTTCATTCAACTTCTTAATAATACATGCAGTAAAGAGGGGGTTAAAACTTGTTTTCATTATTATATAAGTGTTTAATATTGTTTTTATTATAATTCTGCCATCCATGTTGATCTGCAATAAATAAATAATTTCATAAATATACTTTACTTGTGACAACCCTGGCCGATGCATAACTGTCTAGACGATGTCGGCATTTTACCAGAGATCAAAGGCGTCGTCCTACTGTATGATTTCTATACTGTGACACTATCATAATATGCAGTAAGCGTCTATTAAACTTTGTTGCTTGGTTTGAAACTATGAAGCAAATAATTTATACTAGTCGTTGGAACCATTTCGTTATATTCGTAATTAATGCCTAATTTATTTTTGTAATTGAATTGTGTAAGGATCGAGAAAGTCCACCTTCGAAATACTTATCGCTATTAAAATCAAGGACTTTCAGTTAAACAGGAATAATGGAAAACTTTAGATAAAAGTTTTAATAATAGACTCTTCTGCTTCTCTTTAGTGAGATTATGAGATTTACTTTAAGAATTAACGCCTGTCGGAATCACGTTAGCCGATAAGCAGACAACATCAGAATTCACAGATAAATATGAATCTTTCGTAGTTTTCAACATTATACCAAATCTGTTAATTGATTTAACAAACATATTTAATGTTATTGAGAAAGAAAGAAGAGCCAAGTCGATGACCAGTCTGATAAACATCCGATTAGATTCCATAGATTGAATTAAAAAAGAGAGAGAGTTAAAACATTTTGAAATCTTATCATGACTTATCATTCCTACTGATGAATTAACTGAATCTATCACTAACAAAAGGAATTAATCTTAAGATATAAGTCGAAAGCATGATGTTTTTGCCATCTCAGCTACTGCGCAACGTAGACAAAGTAATAACGCATTAAGAATTTGCCCCAAATCTCCTTTCACTGTGGAAAAAGGAGAACGATATACCTCCTCACTTTCACATGTTTTGTTCTCTCTCTCTATAGATTACAAACTCCAGTCCTACAATCATAAATTAACGGTAGATATTGTAAAACACAAGGTAACGTGTAATCATTTCGTCAAGGGCAAAGATTGCCAAATATTGTAAAGAAACTTAGCCTTTAGATTAAAACCGACAGTAATGCCTCTTAAACTAACGAAAATTCTGGAAGTTTCATCATAAACTAGAGCTTGGGGAAAACCATTATGGTCAATCAAAGGGCATATTCTGTTATGGAATTGATCTCATCGATTGCTGGTGCATATCAATTATTAATTCAGTATTTTATTCTAATGTTATGCATCAGGGCTTTTCCATTGAGAATATCTTAGAAGCAGTGCTCTCAGCAAAGGAGTGGAACTCTTTGCCTGCAGCGGTATTTCCGAACGCATACAACCTAATCTCTTCAAAGTTAGAATCAACAGGCTTCTTTTGGATAAGCTCGCTCCATCGTTGGCTTTGTGTCTATCACCCTTGACTTAGACTAAAGTCAAGGGCAAAGCCATCTCACAACAAAAGCAGTGGAGCTTAGACGAATCTGGTAAGCCAGCGATATACGAATGAATCTCAACACAACATAATAGTACATTACTGCCGCGGCCTATAATGGCTACTTTGCTGGTCGCGCTGATGATGGCCGACAGCGCAGCCTAGCGCAGCTCCAGGTCGACACAGCGCGGTCAGCATGCAGCACTTGATGGACGAGCTGAGATAAAGGCCGAGGCCGGAGGCCGAGGCCTTTACAGTGAGGACAGCAAGGGCTGCGATGATGGCCAAGCTGGAAGGCCTAGAGCGTAGCTAGGCTAGCTCGAGGCAATCATAGCGTGACCAGCGAAGAGTCATAATGGGCCAAGGCTTGTATAGTGCTTTACTCAAAAATGCAAGTACCTAACCTAAATAAAACCAGCAAGTGATTTAAATAAAATACATATAGGTATTAACTAGAAAATTAATTAAAATAACAATATGAAAAGTACAGTTACTAAAATTCAACACCGGGTTTCCGGGTTTCATATTACTTACTAATAGTTTGCGATAATTTTAATGCGGTGTTTGACTGTTAGGTATATTTTCTTCACTTACATAAAGCAAAAAAAAAGTCACTAAATAAAAATTAAAATTTCGCTGAACCGCGCTTTTGTTACTTCTTTGTATTTTTTTTTTAAATATGGAATACAATCTTTTTGTGCCTACCTCTTTATATACAAACAGCTGGTGTTTTAAATAAAATCTTTTTGCATTTGTTTTTTTTAAAACGTTGAAACGTCAAAATAGCGGCCGGCAATATATTGCCGGCCTGTAGAGCGGCCAGCAAAAACAGGCTTCTGCTGGCCGCTCCTTGAAACACTCCGGCAAAGGCGACTTTGCTCAAACAAGGTTGTCAAAATAATGACCACATTACATGCATTTTTGAGTAAATACACTACTTATTATTTTCTTTTAAAATAATATATATCTGACAGGCTGAGGTAAATCTGACAGGCTGAGGTAAAGAGCAAATCCATTACTCATTAAAAAAAATTAATTACCAGTCATTTTGTTTTTTTTTTAATCGTTTTTCTATGCACTGGATAGCATAACAGATTTTTTAATTATAAAGAACAATGAACAATGCAAATCACACAACATAATGCGCTGACCAAAACTGTTATCGAATTACCCAAGGTCTTGAAAAGTCTTATCAAAATTATTTGACGAATCATCCCAGCTGGGTGTGAGAACTAACTGTGAATCATCAGACGTGTCTTTTGGTAACCTTTGTTCCATATGCTCTTTGCTCATTCTATAATCGCTTTATGCAAGATTTATTTAATTTAAGATGAATTTATATTTCTTGAATTCCAGCTAGTGCAATGATCGGACCTTTGGCAAATATGCTCCCTGAAGTACTCCAAGATTATTAATTATCGTAGGAATTTTTGATAGACTTTAATTTTTAAAATTTTATCTGTTCTGTAGTATGTTGTTAGGACGCAACCCAAGATGAACTACTATTTCTTGAATTCCAGCTAGTGGGATGATGGACCCGAGTGTGCTCCCTGGGGTACTCCAAGTTGAACAATTTTCATACGAATTTGCTAACCATAACTTTACCTAACAAAGTAATTGTCTTGCATCAGTAGGCCAAGTAGCAAATCTATTCATATATCTTATCAATTTGGCCGAATTCGTGATTGATTCTGGTATCGGTCATAAGAAGTTGGCGTAACGTTAGCGCACCTTATCGTTCGACGTCAGTAGACCTTGAACGGACACAGTGCGGGGGCGCGTAAAAATTTTTATGTAACATCTATGAGGAAATTTCTTGTGAAATTGTGCAAAGGGCTTGAGAAGAATTGTTTTTGGGTTTTTTGATACTTGAATTCGTGGACAAAATTATAACTGCTTGGTCTTTTTGAAATCCGGTTGGCTACTCGTTATAGTAAAAGTTGAACCCGTGATGTATTTTTGGCTTCAAGCCAAATACGTGGGCAATTCAGTCTCCATATGAACAATAAGACCGACTATCACTATTGGTGATAAATATTTACAAAACAATGCAGGTTTTAAATGTAGTAAAATACCGTATCCAAGCCAGTTTTTCGTAATTTGTGATTTTATGCAATTGTTTGACAGGTTCTGCTAGTAAGTTATGTGCGCTACAAAACTTGAAATCCATCTATATAATTAACTAGAATCTAGGTCAAGATATTAGAATTGTCTGTCATAAGCTTAAGTGCCCTTGTAATTTCAGCTTTACTTCGATTATGAGTTCTTAAGCTTATTTTAATCGCTAAAGGCGATACTGGTAAGTGCTAAGTGCAATCGTATCTGCAAGTGTATGACTAATAAGGTATATGCTAATTAGGGTAACTGAAAGTCACGATGACAATATGAGTCAGGACTGCATACTGTGTATTCACAAACAAAACATGGTTTTCTATGAAACGTCAAAGAAAATAAACACGTAAAAGAATGATCTATCGGCGCAGATGCCAATGTCACGTCTATCTGGCGTCCTAAAGCAAACAAAAGAGCTAAGCGGTAGAATCAACATCAAGTGTATGCTAAAATACACGCGTCTTCTCGTTGCGCAATATCAACACTGGTATTGCGGCAAGGTCCCGGCAAATTATAACTTATTATGAAACCTCGCGACATCTTCCAAGTTAATGTGTTTGTTTTACAAATGAATTGGTTTTATGGTATGTGGTTTAACGACCATCAGGTAATAGGTTGCGATATGAAGTGGTATAAGAATTACTGAAATTGGTCTTGTTAGCGACCATCACCTACAATTTGGGAGATGTAACAATTTGATACGTATCAGCTTCATCTAATTAATGCCCTTGTAAATAATAGTGTGTTCGAAGTTCCCAGTAGTCCTGAAATAGACTTGGTACGCCTGCGTGGTGTCAAGAACAGTATTTTGAAAGCAGATTTATGTCGATACCCTGTAATTTGTTTTGAGAGATGTCCGTCTTCCCGGAGATTGTAAGATTGATTCCTACAACAGAGTAAACATTATCTTCCAAATTGTAATTGATTAGGATTGTGATGGAGCTTTTCCAGTTGATTTTATTCCTAACATTTGGAAGAGATGACATAAGACAGGCGGAGATAAGATAAAGATAAATATTTTTACTAAACGGTTGCACCTACTACAGTCACGATAAGCTCTCAGAAATCGTTTCGTGTCTAAAAACGTCGGTAGCCAGCAATTTCGGGTTGTTTAAGTTATTAAACAAATTAAAGTTCTAATACAAAGGAATCTAATCGTTTTTACTGTGGCCTATAAATGAGGATGTTTGATTATTTTCCGTGCGTGCGAGCACACTTTCCTGTCAATGGTTTTGTGTTGCGTGCGTGCTATTACTGTTGATTTTGGTTCTAAACACGGTAAGTTAACATACTTACTCTTCGCAGAATCCACACTTTTTGTAACAAGTTTTTCTGACGTGAGATATATTTGCACAGTCTGGCCCTTGAGCATCGAAAGTAATAAATTGAGAACGGCACGTCCTTGTTTTCCTATTTTTGCTTGCAGAAATGTCAAGGTGATGCAAAAGCTGAACTAAAGCACGTATACGATTGGAGTATGGATCTGTTCTCAGGATTTTTTGTTAACACAATCTGTCATCGTCCCATAGAATTGATATGTGTTGAACAAGTGTATTAATATTGAGTAAAAAAAAGACATGACGAGATCGTTACATGTGGGGTCCAGTCATTCGATGCCACGTAATAACCCAAGTGGGTCCAACTCGAAAACTAGACGGCTCGTCTTCACCGAAACTGATGATTTACGAGCCAACAAGACGCCCACATTCACGTAGCCGGTCATTCAGCCGCATCCGCGACGAGCGCGTGAAGTCAGTCGGTGGACGGGCCGCGGTCGGTGCACGCCACTGCACGTATCCGAACGCGTTCTAAATAAAAACTAAAATCGTACTATAGACAAAGTGATCCGTGATTTTATGAGTGAAGTTATTTTTTTTAAGTGATAATAATTAGGTACGTGCATTTTAGTGTCATTCGCCTCAGTGTAATCTCTATGCTTTTTTTTTTTCTAATTTATCGCTTGTTTGGCGTTCAAGGTTTATTATCAATAACATTAATAAGGTTGTGTTCAATATGGAAATTATTGGTAGTTTAATTATGATTAACAGTTTTTTTAGTCAATTATTGAGCAACGAAGTGTTATTGATGACCTATAGCCGGAGACTGGTAAATTGACATAACTTAAAAAAAATTTTAAATTGAATATATTGGCATTAATACAAAAATAAAGCATCCTTACGAATTGTGTATATTTTTCACAATAAAAATAAAACATCAATAGTGATTGAGACATGTAAACAATTCAATGATTACGAACATTCCGCCACTAAACCGGAAATCAATATTAATAAGTAAAAGTTCCAATATAAGCTTTTGACAGAGAAATTATAAATAAATACTTATTAGGTAATTATTCTAAAAACTGGTGTTTGGTGATTTCTAAAGTCCGGCTTTCACTGCGTGCACACGATCGATGTCTGCCGTACTAACTACTAATACTTTAGTATCTGTGTTTACGTCGAAAGTTTATTTTCTAATAGGTAACATCCGTTTGAATTGGGACCTAGTACCTATTAAGTTACTGTTAAACGGGGTGAAACGGGGGGTCAATCGGGGTGTTGCACAGGATGAAATGGGAGGAAACTTTGAAACGTGAACATGACATGAATTAAAAGTTGTTAATAGCGTACGATAAACCATCTTTTATTCAAAGGGCTAATTTTTTAATAGTCAGACAACTTTTATCTGAGGAATTAAAATAATAGTTTGACATATTTTCCATAGATAAACTGTCAAACCGCCATTTTTATTCCTCAGATAAAAGTTATCTGACTATTGAAAAATCATTCCGTTCAAAATACTACGGTACTGAAAGTCTTCACTTTGGCAAAACCCTAGTAAAAATCTTATTAGTGTTTTAATAGAAAACATTGCTAGAAAAAAAAGGTCTAGTCATTGCATATTTACAAACATCATTGCCCACTTGAAGTTAAAAACAATATGGATTGTCTTTGCACCAAATAAGCATTCAAGCGAGTATAGAACTCGACTGTAAACATTAATATAAACTGTAAACATCTTTCTTCATGCACAACGCATTGGCGGTTACGAGCAAAGCAAATTGTCCTAACATTGGTAATTTTTTACCTTTGAGTACAGTGACCTTTATTCTCGTCGTCATAAGGTTTATGTCAAAAAACTGTTAAGGAAAGTTGAAACTTCGAAGAGAATGTAAAATTATACCCTCCTTGGACGCAAATAAAATAGTTTCTCGCTTGTATCATCATCTTGGTTTGAAAGTTTAGTAGGTCGACATTTGAAGCCATATAGGTTACGTCTTAGTCATGTGCGTCTTCCGTAGTCAGTTGTTTTGTGACAGAATTGCTACTGCTAATGCACTCAATGGATCGTTTCAATCAATCTTTGTCAACTTTCTGGAGCACTGCGCTTGATCACATTTCATACTGTTCAGTAGCCTCTTCTAGAAAGATTTTGTTTTGAATATTTGAATCGGGCATTGTGTTTCACTAGTTGTAGACTTGTAGTCCGCAGTTTCATCTCCTGTATCATTTTTACTTTGTCACTAAGCGTCGTCAAGGCGTCTTTAAAACTGTCACATAAAGATTTTGTCAAATACAACTGGTACATTGAGATTATCCTTAGCTTTATTACGTTTTACTAAGCATAGATTTGTCTTGTATTAGTCATTAACAGCAGTTTCCTCAAATACGAACTACTTAAGGACGTAAATACGTTTGAAAGAACACAATTTCTGTCAATTTGACAGCGTGATGCCCCACGAATAAAAACAAAACACTAACGAAACATATACCAGAAAGAAGACTACAAGAGCATTTGCAATTTTTTTACGAAAATTTAAACAGAGTGAGATCCCGTGGCTTTTAGACACTAGTTTATTTTCTCAGTAGGTAACGAATGGATAATACGTTATGTATTTGTAAAATACTGCGTTCTTGCCGCAGTTGGATAATTGACCTATTCACAAATATCAGACTAACCATGGCCGGTTGAGCGCTTGAACATGCCGAAGCCGAGCCGCCAATCTAGTCAATGCTGCTCAGACCAAGGCGTGAGTTTCTCCGGAAAAAGGAGCCAAATCCACCCGGTTCTATCTTTTTGAGGTGTAACGGTAAAAATTACGGACCATCGTGGCCATGATTACTCGTTAGTCCCGCGATCCCGGCAGGCTTTGGCCCTTTTGGTAATTTATTCAGCAGGTAGAAATTTTAGTACTTATCTATCTGTTGTTTATGAAGCCTACAGAGGTGTTGATGCAAAAACAGATTCACACTTGTGTATTCGAAGCCGCCGCGCCGTAAATTAGTATGTGGCGTAGCGTAGCCATATCTACTTATAACTAGATACTGAATCCGTGAATTCTCGGCACAATACCGACACTGATCGGGGAACAGGCACGAATGCGCGTGAACCCCGCAAAAACCATCCACATTCTTGTTCGCGCCTGGTCAGGGGGTTTACGGCACTAATGTGAAGCCGCCATCACAGTGTAAAGCCGGGTCCAGACTGTTGTAATGTAACGCGAATCCACCGTGTAATGTAACGCGAATTCTAGGTGTGGACGGCACCGCCAGCATTACATGTAACGCTCGCGGCTGATCCATCGGCTGTCGGTTTTTGCGCGAACACAAAGGCGCACGCAGTATTCGTGTTCTCAATTTGCTTTGAGTTCGTGTGCCGACCACACTTTTCATGCAGATTACACGTAATCGTAAGATTCAGGCTACACCAGTCTGGATCCGGCTTTAGTAACCATACTCTACCGAAACGTCTTGACCGATTTCATGAAATTTTCGTTTATTGCCCGTGGTCCACCTGCTTGGTTCACCTAGGTGTACCACGGGAAATTATTTTTGCCCGTGGTTCATCTGGGTGTACCACGGGTAATTATTTTTTCCCGTGGTTCACCTTGGTGTGCCACGTCAAATTATTTTCTCTAGGTACGATTCTCGACTAATATTTATGCCACATTCAAGAAGGTTCATGGGTAGCTCACCGTCTGCACAGAATTCCAGCTACAAGCTTAGAAACTGAAAGAATTGTATTAACCAGAATAAGTACCATTCTTACATAGGTTCAAGGTGGTATGTTTTTAAATACTTGCACCTGACTGGTTTTGTACTTTTGCTAGACTGTATAAATGATTAAAATAATTACCATATTATTAAAAAAAAGACCACCTTGAACTCATGCCAGCCTAGTAATTTTGCTGGTTAGCAACATTCTTTCATTTTCTAACTGGAATTCACGGACTTAAAAAGAAACGGTGGCACTATGGTCCCCATGCAACGAAGTGGACGAGCGACGGTAGTAGCACCATTTCTTTCATTTTCACTGGTTTGTCCCTGGGCCCAGTTTCGAAGTGGGTGACTTGCATGGGGCTCCAATTCTACTCCGTGTTAAAGTACTTCTTTTAAACTTTTTTTATTTTATTTCATTATTATTTTGACGGCATAAGTATTATTTAATTAATTTAGTTAACATTTTAACGTATCTCTACCTCTACGTAGGTAAACATAAATATAAGTAGGTAAGTGGGTAAGGGGGTAAAGTTTAGTATAAAGTGGCAGGCGGAGGGGGGAAAAGAGGACCCCCCACCCCTGGGGCACCACACCCATGATGCGGAAATGTGGTTTTGTAACCTAACCTCAAAACTCGTTAAAGTCACATAATAGGCGTATTCCAAAAAATTGATTCCGAAAACATGTGGACATTCAGGTGAACCACGGGCAAAAATAATTTCCCGTGGTACACCTAGGTGAACCAAGCGGGTGGACCACGGGCAATAAACGAAAATTTTATAGGCATATGGAATAGGTCTGAGAATCGGCTACTATTTATTTTTCAAACCTTTAGGTGATAAAGGTTATCCACACCTAAAATTCTACTTTTATTTTAGGACTTTTTTAACATGATATTGATCCTTATCCAAGTAAATACATTATTCATTAGAAGCATTTGAGTTTGAACAAAATTGCCCTTGACTTCATTTCATTTGAATGAATATCTTAGGAGATATCACAGTATTAAAATACTATAACATCAAAATAATGTCGGGCTGGGCAGGGCATGTCATGATTGCGGCGGTAAGATCCCTCTTCGAAGAGTGGTTGGAGAGGCGCTACGGCGGGCGTCCTCATCTTTAACCTAGCGCAAGTCGGAGATTCGGCGGATTCAGCGGCAGGCAAGGGAAAGGGGAAGAGTCTGAACGTGTGAGGGAATGGACATCCTCTACCTCTCTCCCAGCCACCGCTGCAGACACCCTGGGCGTTGGCAATCGTAGGGCATATTCCAGTCGCTTGCGGACGGGGAGCAATGGGTAGCTCGCCGTCTGATCATGAGTCATGGCGCGTCGTGTTGCAGGCGCTCCTTAAGGGAACTAATTCGGACGGGGCCATAGGGCCCAACGCCTAATTTGACGCGAGTGAAACCGCGGGCAGAAGCTAGTATTTATATAAGATGTCTCTAGAAACATAAATCAAGTCAATCAAGCATTGGGGCATGGACGAGATCATTTTCAATCTTTTTACTTCTGATAATGTCGGTGCGAACTTATACGGTATATAAATTACGACCACTTTTCGGGTTCAGGTAAACAACCAATGCCTCTAGATTGAACTTTGGAACTAATTAGAATTTACGATTGATTGAAACCTCTTAGTAGCAGTGATACACAAATCTCTAAGTGTTTGTGTCCGCGAGAATGCTCATACATTGGCCGAGGTCATGTGAGGCGCGACGGATTGGGAAGCAGGCAGCTCCTTCTACGAAACAGTCATGCTAGCGAAGGAGGAGGTGCGACACGTGAGGGAGAGGACAGTCTCCACCTTACGACCCAGCTACCCCTAAAATCGGCAGCATAGACAGGCTTCTTCCTAGGCGGACCGACGACATTGTGAGAGTCACTTGCAACCGATGGAAGCAAATTGCGAAATGTCGTTTGGCGTGGTGGTTTAACGCCGAGGCCTTTTATGAGTCTTTATAAAGAAAAAACAATTTTTTTTCCATGAAGAAAAAATTTTTCCAATGCTTTTCCAGTATGCTGCGCGCTCATGATTGGGACTATAAAAGACTTTTTTTATGATCGTTTACACCTGCATGCATTTGGATACTGGTATCGATGCAATACCCGTGATATTGCAGGTTTTCTTTATTTGTTGGTTGCTTTTTGCATTGTATGGTGGAAACTGTTCTCCTCCTCCCTTACGCGTCACGCCTCCTCCTTCGCTAGCATCATTGCTTCGCAAAAGGGGGCGACCGCTTTCCATACCGTCTCGCCCCGCAGCATGGCCTCGACCAATGCCGGACGCGAGAGGTTGCCGCGTATCGCCGCCGTGAGGACACGGTGGTGCTCTACCCAAGCGGGGCAGACCTGGACCGTATGCTCCAGGCATTTCTTCCTTCCTTATCAACACACACAGGTACCTCCCGAAACGTCGGTGTCCGGTGACGACCTGCATCAGGTGGTAGGGCAGGACGCCGTGACGCCTATCCAGTCATTCCTAAAAGAGGGGTCTAAACGCCGCGATTGCGGCATGCGTGCCCTATGGAAGTCAACGCCAGGTTCGCTTGACGAAATTATAAAACACTAGCTGACCCGTGCCCACTTCGTTGGGCGGTAAAATATACATGATATCTTTATAATTTATAGCCTACACTCTCTGCACTTGTGAATAATATAGCTTTTGACACAATGATATTATAAGTAAAAAGGTGTAGATACGTCATACGCGCTCAATAACGTATGCGCTCAAATGAGGCTGATTCACACATCTTGATCTCAGAGCGACGTTGCCAGCGGCACTTCACGTACCACAGACTGAGTTAAAAGTAAAAGTGACTCAAAACTACCTAAAATGCCGTCGTGTGTGATGAGATATTGTACAAATTAAACATGCAAGACTTCTAAAAGTCAAAGAATCACATAACATTCGTAAATATACTATTTATCTTTAATATTTTCACAAATAAAACATTACGTTTCTATACAGGGTGTTTCTTTAAAATGGGACAGAAGGGAGAAATCCGAATCCATAAGAGATACGGGAAAACTATTTTAGAAACCTTTAGCTCTTTTTTGATGTTGACAATTTTGGCGTTTTTATTTTTTTGGTCAAGTGTGAGTTGTCCACAGAAATTAGTGAAATCGGTCAAAATTTTTTTTAGTGCCGTTCGACTCTGTTTCATGTAAGGATCATTTCATTGTATAACAAGAAAAAAATCGGGACGGCGGAAGTTGGTCAAAAATTGCAAAATATTTATTCATACAAATTGTTTGAACGAAAAAATTATCAGTTTTTTTATGATGTTATTTGATTAAGTGTCTATTAAGGATCATTTCATTGTATGGGAAGGAAAATGTCTGGGCAATAGAAGTGGGTCAAAAGAACAGTAAAGTTTCTTCTAACAGCATAAAGTTTATCAGTAGTAGTCAGTATTTCATTAGATTTGACCCACTTCTGTTGCCCAGACATTTTCTTTCCAGTACAATGAAATGATCCTTAATAGACACTAAATCAAATAACATCATAAAAAAAGTGATATTTTTTTTCGTTCAAACAATTTGTATGAAAAAATATTTTGCAAAATTTGACCAACTTTCACCGTCCCAATTTTTTTCTTGTGATACAATGAAATGATCCTTACATGAAACAGAGTCGAACGGCACTAAAAAAAATTTTGACCGATTTCACTCATTTCTGTGGCCAACTCACACTTGACCAAAAAAATAAAAACGCCAAAATTGTCAACATTAAAAAAGAGCTAAAGGTTTCTAAGAAAGTTTTCCCGTATCTCTTATGGATTCGGATTTCTTCCTTTTGTCCCATTTTAAAGAAACACTCTGTATATATGGCGTCGTAAAAGAAAGAGTGCGAGCACGGGTGCGAGCGAGAGGAGACGCTGACGTTCGGGGGGATTGATGACGCGTGGCGCTGTTTGTTTATCTAGCTGTCACTTTTTTTCTTATTGCGTTGTATCAAGCTATCCTTTTTACTTGTAGTGAAATGTAATGTGTGAATAAAAAAGTGTGTATCTGTGTTGCCGCTCGGCGCGGCACAGTTTTTTCCGTCGCTTTGTACGTGTATAACGCATCTATGCCTTTATAATATCATTGTTTTGACAAGTGAGACAATTTTTATAATCGGTTCATTACTTCCGGAGATTACCCCCTGAGTTTAGATATTGTTGGTGTAAATCTTTATGGGTGTAAATACGGATGTAACAATTTTTCCCAGACATGGAACATTTACCTAAATTGATTTTTCGTACCTACCAATAAATACTTATACTTATTCCAAATTTCATCGTAATCGTCGGAGTCATTTTCGAGAACCGTAAAATATATTTATTTTTATGCGCGTTTAATAGTATAGGATAAGATACAGTTACATCCGTATTCAACACATTGATACATTTACATTACAATCAGATCAGAATTAAAATAATTCAAAATATTAATTTGTATCAAGAAAGGTTGGTTACGCTGTACTCTTTGCGATTGGAAAAATTCCTGGCCACCATTCATGACCTACGGAAAATTCGAGTTACTACATTTTTCAAATGCAATTTGATGTTATAGCGAAGATACTAGCGCCGCGTCTAGAGGTCATGAATGGTGGCGTATATTTTTAATTTTAATGATTACGTGACTAATGTCAAAATGGTTGCGAGCGATACGTCCTCCCTCAATAGGCGCCCCGCGCCGTCTAAATCAAAGAACAAAATGGTCTTGGTTTTATATTGAATTTTGTCATTTCATAAAATAATTGTTTACACTATTATTTTACTTTTAAATGAACTCATTATTTTTTTGATGCAAGGTAAGATAGTAACCTTAGTTATTCAGTACTTTCTAATTAAATACCCATTAAATATTGATAGATAAAAAAATATAATTTGTCAATATCTTCCTGTTTTGCGGAATCACTTTTGGTGTATTTCTGAATGAAAAATAAAGAAATATTGTCTATGTCTTAAAATAGACTATACTTGCCTACTTTCAGTAGTATTAGGAATATTAAAATATGTTATTTGTAGAACAAAATATGTTCGCAAACACAACACGATATGGTAAACATGGCAACGGCAGATCGATTTTAAAGTATTTAAACCTATCATTTTCAAGAAAAGCTTGTCTATCCTGGGAAGATAAAGAACCAATCTGTTTGTATTCGTTATTAGTTTTATTCGATTTGATTCAGTTTAGTAAGAATCGGTACCGAAAAAAGGCATAATTTTGCGTCAATTGTAAACGCGTCCTTAAGTAAAATAAACCAAACCGCCTTAATGTTTTCAAGAACCCCATAGCTTTTGTTTCCTCCAGCATCCTTTTATAATGCACATCTTATCGTCTGTAAATGATTTACGAGAACTGTGAGTTTAAAATAACGGGGTGAGCATCACGTTTCGTCTGTACCGGCTAATGGGGAAATTACACGGATTTTACTTCAACTGGAGCGCACGATTCTTGGACGAATTTCTTGCTTGAGATGTACTACATTTTTCTGGATGATATGTTAATCTTACAGAAAATTTAATAGCTCGTAAGTTGTTTAATATTGAGACAACATTGTTATTTAAATATTTATGTAGTAAGTAACAATTAATGCAAAAGGTCGTTTACAGTTTCCACTATTAAACACTGAGTATTGAGAAAACGGTGGATAGTCTTGTTTAATCGTCTTCGTCCAAGTCCAAGTACGCAAAACATGGCTAGTTTATTTTTCTCGTCGTGTTATCTTGAGATTTTTTGGACCCCACTTAGAGGAGGTGAATGCCTGCTGCCCTAAAGTTCACAATCTGACTTCTCTGATAGAATAATATTGAAAGTTACATCTTGAAGATTTATCTGACGAAAAGAAATCTGTAAATAATCGTGAGGAAAAAGCAGTTGAACTAAAATAAATGTAGACTAGTGCATCCGCATTGCCAGCATAACTGTGTAAATTGAAAAAGTCAATAAGGAGACGAAATAGACCACTTCAACTTGCAACACTTTCTTAAAGAAAACTTATACAATTTGTCGTTCCCACTTTCTGGACATAAAATTACTGGCAAATCATCTCTAGAAACAAATGCTTGCTCATCTGTATATTCTTTGTCTCTGAAAATCATCGCATTAGTAAAATAAACACCTTTAACATTATTATTTAATTAATGACCAAGATTCACCATAAAGTTAGATCTATCGTTAGCGTAACTTATAACGTCTTCTTTATTACCATCGTTTGCTTTAAATCAAGTAGATAACTTAAATTTTATTTGAATGCAGCCATATCTTATTTTAATACTCCTGTATTCACTGCATGAGTATCTAATATTGTAACTAGAATCGTCAGCTCTTTGATCATTCTGCAGTCCGTAGTGTGATAAACTTGCAAAGCCAGATTTAAAAATGAAACAGACCATAGAGTATCCTTATGTAAATCTAACTCCTTTGTTATTGTTCAACGAAAACTCTGCTGGTATTCATAAATCATAATTTGATTAAAACGCCAGAATGCGTGATGCAAGTGTGTTATTCTTATTAATCTTCCTAATTATACTAATGGGCAGGTTTGATGAGTAGATTCTCCATATTAGCTGAATGAGGTTGAGCACGATCTTATTTTATGGGGTCACATTACGTATGCAAGTAGCATTGCTTTGGTTAATTGTTTTGGCAATTAATTACATTCTTTATTTTTATTTGCTACTGCAACTTAATGTCATCCATGCAGTTTTTAATTATAGTCAGTTTTAAAAGAACTTGTTTATTAATAGACTTGAATAAAGTTGTCAAATTACTGTTCAGGTTTTGCGTGTAAGAATATTTGTTTCATTTAACGTATCTACTGGTTGCATTGCTGGATCTAAATATCTAAAATGAAACTTCTTTGTTACTTTTTTCATATTTACACATCGATTTGTTCCGTTCCATTTGATCCAAGCTCTGCAATATTTTCATACAATGTAAGATCGCATGTGTTTTCTGTAGGGCTAGGTAAAGTACACTTGTAGAAGGTAAAATAAGTTGTATTTCTAAAGTCATTAAGTGTATTTTATTCTCATACTACAAAATAGAAAACATTTACTAATCATACTATTTCTTCACCCAAGATTTCGTTATGTAAATTAAATGAGAAGCTGCATAAACTTAATCAGCATATTGTTACGAAATAATGAGATAATAATTATGTCACTTCTACAGTAGTAGTTTTATTATTCAAGTAATTAAAGAATTAAAGAGATAGTGTATCTAAAAATATTTGCAGAATAATGCGTCATCTTTTTGTAAAAGGCGGAAAGATGATTCCTTGCTACGTATTCCGAAGGCTGTAGATATACATACATTATATTGTTTATTTTTCTTAAATTGTTTCCCATGTTTTGCTCAATCGCTGGCTTTGAATTATTCAATTTTAAAGACTTCAGGTGAACATTAAAGTCTCTGCTTGCATACAAAATTGCGTGATTATGGATGATAATTCCGGTCAAGACCATTTAATTCAAATGTTTATAATGTTATGCTACTGTAATCTTTGTTCACCTAAATATTGTTCAAGGCTAGGTTGAAAGACCGATTAACCTTATAATATGTGATCAATATGAAATAACTCCGACCACTCTGATGTGGTCGTTATGAGAGACCAATGTCGCTGACTGGAGGTCAGATTTAGATTCAATTTGGACGTGTCAATGGTTGTAAAATGTCACCTTGTTCGTTATAAACACGAGTTGTTAAATTAAGAATGATGAGCTTTAGTTGGTATGTCTGTTTAAAACAAAAGGTTGAGGTTAGGAACTATTTATGAAGCA
Organism: Agrotis segetum; assembly: GCA_036375495.1. Classification (NCBI taxonomy): domain Eukaryota; kingdom Metazoa; phylum Arthropoda; class Insecta; order Lepidoptera; family Noctuidae; genus Agrotis; species Agrotis segetum. Next base: position 9,640,523 of record JAQSVV010000039.1, read on the forward strand.
ATAGTTTTGTTCCTGCAGAAATCAAGTCTGTTCCAGCTAATGAGATCAAAACTCCAGCTCTAGACAGACATTAAACTATATACGAGCAATAGACGGGACATAACGAAGAAAGTTGTGATCAAAAACTTTTTACCAATAGGTAAAAAGTCACTCAGTCTAGAAGTCGCGTTGCTATGCAACGCTAGATAGTGCTACTGGCGCACGGCATCAACAATTTTGTATGACAATTTTTCCAATGCCCGCTCTATAGGTTCTTTTAAATCTCTTTGTCCAGACTCAATTGAGAATACGATTCAAAACGATTAGAAGAAAAAGGAAGGTCTGACTAATTCTAAACTATAAATTGCTTTGCTTGTAATTCGCAGAGATTATGTGAGTGTATGCAGTTCATAAAGCAGTGATTCGTTTACGAGCTTTGCACTATATCTGGCTCATTTGACGGTTTGAGCGTGGGATGTCAGACACTATCTGTGTTCTCTTCATTAGCACATGGGTATAGTAATCGGAATAAGTGTAAAACTATACGGTAAATAAAAAACCTATTGTCGTGCACGCCACGTGCCTGAATGTCATACCTGGCCGACTACCTACAGATATGAGTCTATCATTTTCAAAAAAACTCGTCTGATTGCTTTTTTCAACTTTATTGCTTGAACCATTTGCGTATAGGTAGCCTACAGATTCAAGACCTAAGAATGAGATAATTCATTTTTGTTGACACTAGGTCTGCAGGTATGACAAAGCTAGACATAGTTTAACATATGCCACTTGAGGTTTTTATGAAGATACCTTGAAAACGAAAGGTAATTACTCAGTTCGAAAGTAAAAAATGAATATATCTACCAATGCTGAGGTTTGCTTTAACAGAAACTAATCTGGTAACCCTACTGGTAAAGAATTCGCAGTCTACACAATACCCAGATATTTTGCATCTGCCCGGAATACACGCATCCTTTCAACATCTCATATTCACACGAAAGTTAGTAGCCTTTGAAGACTGGGTGAAGAAAGACAGATGGTGGGAATATCCGACCATTCGTAAACACATTTTGATACCGAAAACAGTAGCAATAAAGTTATGGAGAGCATCAATGAACAACTTGAATCTACAACCTTGAAAAACATGCCTCGATATAAAAAAACTATACTGATAAGATTCTATCTCTCAATAATACTGGAGCTTTGTCCAGTAAAGACAATGACAGTACTGTGTTCAAGCATTAGGGCTATCTAAGACAGGATTTGCAGTCTGCAATGTGTCTAGATAATCTGCATCTGCCCGGAAAACAAGCATCGTCTGTCTCATATTCACACGAGTAACCTTTGAAAATCGGGTAAAGTAAAACAGATGCTAAGGTGAGAATATCTGACCACGCGACTACACGTAAACAAGCTTTAGTACCGAAAATTTAGAAGGTAATGATACATTTGTAGATAGCATAACTTCAATCCGAAGATACCTTGAAGAACAAAAAGGCAATACTGATCAAATTCTATCTCCCACTAATACTGTAACTACATAAAAATAAGAATAAGTGCCGAAACCAGTCCGTGTTGTTGGAATCTCCTTTGATTTAGATTATCATCGATCTACGTACTATGTAATAGTGAAATATTGTAACAATTGGAAGAATGAATATTTTGTGTTTATATTACAAGCTGGGATGGATAATTTTCTAATGGTTTGGGTGCTTGATTTATAGTCTTTGAAGACGATTTTCTGTTAACAGTGTTCTTTTATTTATTGCTTACACTCCGGCTCCGAGTGCGTCCGCGCGGATTTCAAACGAATTATGGCCTATGTTCCTCGCTGTATCCATTACAAACAAAATCGAATCTTTCCTCTTTATTACAATTGTACAATTGTTGCTACCCAGACAATAGAAAAATCAAAACACTAACATTATGCATTTCCATACAGTCACGTTTTATAAATGATTTTAAATTAAAAGCTGTCAATGAGTACAGACCTTCCACTTATAGTATTGACTCTAGGTCCAACTAACAGTACTACTTGAAGTTCGATCTACATTTGCTCCAATTACCGACATATCCTTGAGGAAGCACTCTTCCAGGGCAATTGTAGTCAATTCGCATCAATTTCTCTTGTCTCGGCGCCAATCAATGTCAGGGCCTCTTGAAATATTATACCTACTATAGTCTGGATATATCTGTTATAGGCTAGCCTATGACCGTTATAGGATAATGTAGGTTGGCTGGTAAAGAATAAATCTTCGGATAATTTCGCACGTCCTCTGTCGAGTCTTGTTGTTACGATGTCGTGTTGCAAAAAAAATATATTATGCATTATAATGATATTGTGGTGACAATCTCATTAGTAACGCTATTATCTGCTTATTTTTTTAGGGTTCTGTGATCTAATGTAGACTTTAAACGCTCATACCCAAAATGCTCAATACTCAAATTCCATGTTACATAAGGTGTTAAAGGATTTTGCCAAATCATGTGTTTGTTACATTACTACTACGGTCAGATGCGGGACTGCGGGTATAATTTGCATCCACGATTATTAAATACAAGGAATTCTCAGGTAGCCTGTCTAGTGTCTACCGTTTCAGTAGAATAATTCTATAATTGATGTTCGTAAATATTTCACAAGTATGGCGACAGGTCGAGCCCGTTTTCCCGCGAAACCTAACTCGTTCCCAATAAATGTTGCGTAGGAAGTTACGCCAAACAAATACTATGTAGGTGCGGTTTTATTTAGTATCCTCATAGATATAATAGAAAACAGCTCAATTTACATGACTGTGAATGAGACAGCTTAACCGCCTTTCTTGGACATTATTATGAAAGCAGACTATTCGTACGAGATATTTGTCGTATCGTATAAACAAAGTCGGCGCCGGTCGAGTTATACAACGCATGTAAAATGAGTGGCTATTGTTCGATTGTGACCTGATTTTCATTGATGACATTCTCTTGACACCTGATGGAGAATCAGCAGGAAATTTACCAAAAGGAACCTGAAACACTGTTGTAAAATTGTCTGTAGGTGCAGTGGGTAATAGGAAAAAGTTGCAAGAGCGACAGACATTTTTTTTTGCCCTGAAATTTCTCTATAGGTTTCTATCATTTCACCAGCACTCGTGCTACTCAAAGCACAACCCTGCTATTCAGTGGATCGAAATAGAAGTAGTTGCACTAATATTAGATAACTACCAGCAACCTGCAATGGCATTAAAATGGCGCGCATTTAATCGAAAATGATATATCATTACAAACAAATAAAAAACTTCCTCGAGAGTGCTGTGGATAGAAGTGAAAGCTTTTTTGTTACGAGCCCCTTTTTAATTTGAACGACGATCATTACCATTACCTTCTACTAAATCACATTACAATGCCTATTAATCAATTTACTAATAACCACCTTGATGAATAAATCGTGTTTAGTTTAACGGCCCATGACGCAACGTAGTGTCTGTGACATAATACTGACGGCCTGACTCTTTGCCAACAGGAGGTGACGGATGACAGCGACGGTTGTGGCGCGAAGTTCTCTGCCCTCATCGTGTCTGATAAGTTCCAGGGGAAGCCGCTGCTTGCTAGGCACAGGTGAGTCCCGGATGTTGTTTCTAATGACTATTGGAATATTGTAACTTTAGGCTTTCCTGACCCGAAGTCGTTTCCCAAAACATTTCGATCTGGCGGAAACCTTTCGGTGACTCTTCCAAAATATCTGATCTTTGAATCCAATGATTGAGGATTTATTGGTCATTAGGTCATCTTAGGGGCGTGTGTGAACGATTTGAAATTCCAGGGGATTCCATTTGGGAAGGTGCTTGTTGTCAAATAGCCTGTTTAAAAATTTAAGATACCGATTTAGTTAAAGTTTCAGTTGCTAACGTCTATGTGGATGACCCGATCTTTTCCTAATTAGTGTTCAAAAAAGAAATGTAATCTATAGTTTCGCATCATACACCGGTTTTCTGTTCTATAAATTGTTAATCTGTTGTTATATTCATACAGTTACTCGCGCTAATTACTTACTGCGCTCATAAACGTTCTTATGCTTAAACTTGTTTACCGCTGCAAAAGAACAAAACAATTGACCAAATTAACTGAATGCGGATCTTGTATTTCATCTCACGTTTACATCGATAAAAACAAATAGTAAACATAAGCGAAAGTCACGTGTGAATCATAATTGACCCTATAAAATATCAGCAAAGCTTTAATAACACAATAACATTGATGTGCAGAGACCGTGAGCGTAAATTAACTCAATAGTAGTGCACTGATTGTCATGTAAACACCAGGATCAAATCATTTAGTCATTCATTCGTCCCTTTTGAACGAAAACTACGAATCTAAAAACAGTATGCGCATCGGGAATTTTGATTCATAAACGTATCTAGTTCAAAATTTGCAAGCAGTATGTTATTAAACTACACTGGCAGTTTGGCAGCCTTCATCGATGTCATTAAAACGTTTATTTGGTAGTTCATTTCTTCCCCCTGACTCATGAAAACGCTACAATGAGTTCGAGGGATTAATTTGCATCAAATTAAACAATCTTTCATATTTGAAAAGGTTGCTCATTCCCATGTAAAATCTCAGTCACCGTTTAAGGCTGCTTATTTCTGAAAGTTGGCAACGTCGAAAAAAGCTGTCAAATATTTACATGTTTTAATTAATTTGGCAGTTTTTCTGTATGAAAGCAAGAAATATCGCTCTGTAGTGCACTAAAAAATTGATATAGGAATGCAATTAAAACACTGAATTTGATGTTGTAACCGTTTCAGGTGTATAAAAGGCATTTGGAAAGCTTCCAAATGCTTTTTAACATCTAAAACCAATGATATTCTAATATACAGATATGTTATACGCTTTTGTTTTTTTTTTTTTTTAGCGTGGTAAAATCATCAAATGAGTCCTCCAACCCCGGGCAGTAGCTTTTACTGTCAGAGTTCTACTGACTAAATCCACGGTGTCCTTCATAGCCTGTTACGAAGTAGGGTTACGGTAAGGGAATATCCCGCGACCCCGGCAGGCTTTGGCCCTCTGAGATGGGGTCCCCGTCATTATCACGCTCTTTGAGGCGCGCGTGGGACACAACGCGCCGTCGACCCGGGCATGGTTTGTGTCGGGCAGCGAGTTGCCCTTACTCGCTGACGCAGCCCGCGCCTACGGCATCTAGCGACGTCCATCGCCGTTACCACTGCGGCTGGGGCGGAGGGAGGACGCTGTCCTCTTCGCTCGCGGCCTGCCTCCTCAATTTACGAATTACTGCCTCGCAGAAGGAGCTGACCGCTTCCCACTCCGTCTCGCAACGCAGCATGGCCGCAACCAATGCCGGGCGCGAGAGGTCTCCGCCTATCGCAGCCGTGAGGACACGACGGTGCTCCGCCGAAGCTGGGCAGTCTTGCACCGTATGCTCCACCGTGTCTTCCGGGCGATCTTCGCAGTGGTGACAAGCGTCTCCTCCTTTCGCATCAGACACAGGTACCTCCCGAAACTTCCGTGTCCGGTGAGGACCTGCGTCAATAGGTCAGGACGCCATGACTTCTCTCAGCCACTCCTCAAAGAGGGGTTTACCGCCGCAATTGCGGCGTGCCCGGCCGTCGGTCGCGACAGTCGTTCCTTCCATACTGCCCTGAGATCGCGCCAAGGTCTTCGCGCCGCGCCTCGACTTCGCGAGGCAGCGGGGTCACGCCCCGGCGCTGCGCCTCCACGCGCCACTCATAGACGCGCTGGAGGGCAGTTCCAGATCCCAAGGCAGCAATCCGGCAAGCAGGTTGGCCGATTCGCCGGCAATTTGCGGTATTATCATTCGGATTTAGCCATGACCCTCTGGCAGTTGCGACCAGCTTCTGTGGTCGCGTCCGGATGCTCAGGGCATATGTTATACGCTTACAAAACAAAAGAAAAAAAAAAAAAAAAAAAAAAATACTTCCGCGCAGCGGCAGCACACATTCACTTTTTTAATTTGTTGTATCACACATTACATTCCACTACAAGTTAAAGGATAGCTTGATAAAATGCAATAAGAAAAAAGTGACAACGAGATAAACAAACAGCGACACGCGTCATCAATCCCCCCGGACAATCGGCATCATAGATTGCAATTGTCCCACGCAGGACATTTTCTGGTCTTACTTTTTCGCTCATAACATTTATCTGTTAAAAATAGATTGTCTAAAACTATATATTCGGTGTTATGTATTAATGATTGCATTCCCTTATAATTTTTTTTATGCACTACAGAGCATATTTTTATTTTCATTCAGTAACAATGTGCAAATTAATTAATTGTTAATATTTGAAAACCATTTGGACGTTGCCAACTTTCGGATATGTCTTAATCGACAGCTATGAATCATATAGTACATAACTCTTTTAGGACTACCCTAAACTTACAGTATAAGTACCTACTCATAAACACTTAAATTTTGCTTGGTAAGGTCTGAATTTAAAAGTACCTAAGTTCAAAAAAAGTGTTAATAATCTACAAAATAACAGTTTTTTTCGGAAGTCGATGCCTTTGTTTTTTTTGGTTTCATTGTCTTTTTAGCCACCGACTTCCGAAAAAAAAGTTATTTTGTAGATTATTTTAAACTTTTTTGTGGTTGTTTTTGAAGGCGGTTACATTCCCATGAAAAAGTTTTTATTTTACTCTTTTTAGTTTAAATATTCAACCCGAATTCTTGTCAAGAACATTATTCTCTTACATGTGCACTATAATTTTGTAATCCTTCGCACCAGTACTTATATCACTCATGTACAGTTAAGCTAATAAAATTCCATATCTCAAAAATTACTAAACCGATTTTGATGAAACTTGCAGTATTCTCTAAGTTAAATCAGGTATATAGTACAACAAAAAAAGAATTACTTAAATGCTTGTAGTTCCGGAATATGCGAACAAAAGTAAATCAATCGATGCCTACTCCTTACTGTTAAGGAGTTGTACCTTCCCATCAGGTCATCCACCTGAGATGATGATTATCAGATGCAAATACTTGAACAGCTTCAGAAAATATATGAAAATGGTACTATGTGCCTATAAAATTTGTTAATATTTCCCTAGGATCCCATCATCAGATCCTGACCTGGTGATCATGACCAATTGGAAAGTATACCCTTTCAATCAAAAGAAAAAAATTCCAAATAGTCCAGGCGTCTTCGAGAAATCGGGGAACATACATAAAAAAAAAAAAAAAAAAAAAAATTCCGACGAATTGAGAACCTCCTCCTTTTTTTGAAGTCGGTAAGAAAATAAGGAAATAATGCAATTTCTTTATCGCCTTTTAAAGATATCGTGAATACAAGACACAAATCGCGCATATTATCGCTTCCTTATTCAATAAATTCTATCGAATACACTAGTATGGTATTCCCAAGGAGCTCAGTAAATACCACGGCGACGTGTCCCAAGTCATATGCAATCAAACAATATCGCATAATACTACCATTGTTATCGACATCGACTAGTAATGAGACTATGAGAAGGTCAGTGTGCTGTGCATAGTATGTGCGTGCAAAAATTGCAATAAAAACCGTGGCGTAGTGCCAGAAGTTGACAAAATAGACACAGTGTATGCATATTGTGATGGCAACGGTTCATATGATATCTTAGTGCGGGTTAACGTAAAGGGGATTGATAGAGTAGTTAGTGATAATGATTCTTTGGAAAATAAAAATTATGCTCTACAAAACAGGAGATTCACTGATGGAGAGGTGTCATTTTAAATGTCAAAAATCAATGATGCCTTAATACAGAATAGAGAGTCCAAAATTTTGGAGAGCTTTTTTGCAGCCCAAAAAAAGAATAGGAGTTTTTCGTAAATTTTCAAATAATTAAACAAAAGTCTTTCCTGTTGTATATCCGTAGAACCGATCAAAACCACTTCCTCTAAGCAAAACCTCCCCAACCTCTTGAGGAAAAACTCCGCAAAAAATCAAAGATAATCTTGCCAAACATAAATTCAAAGAGAATGCAAATGGGGTCCTATCTTAGTCGTCATCCGCCGTGCACTTTTAGACAAAGAAAGCGACATAAAAATTCGGAGCACATATTTTTTAAATTTAAATAACTTAGAACTGACAATACCTAACCCTTGACTGATGACGAAAACTGACGTTTGCAACTGAAACTGCACACAAAAACTGAGGGTTGAAAAGTCAATGAGATGCGCAAAAAACCATTCATAAAAATCTAACACCCAAACGATAAGATGACAAAGACCGTTTTGTATTCACTAAGATTGGTATCTCCAAGTAACACGTTCAAACGTCGCCATTAGAATAACAATCGATCTATTATACTTATTAAAGTATAATAATTCGCTCCACAGATTGGTGAACGCAGTGCTTCAAGAAGAGCTGAAGAGCATACACGCATTCACGCAAAAGACGCTTACGGTAGAACAGTGGAACGCGCAGAAGTCTTGAAATGTAATTTGGAAATAATAATGAAGTAGCACAAAATATTTGTTGTTTTTATTGGTTCCTTGCGCGTTAGAAAGAAGTTAAGAGACTGTTGTTAAAAATGTTGAACGGAATAGAGAATTTGTACACAGTAAGTGTGTCGGCTCCTGGTAAAGTGATCTTGCATGGGGAGCATTCGGTGGTGTATGGGAAGACTGCGGTGGCCGTCAGTCTTGGACTCAGGAGCTCGATTGTTATTAAGGTAATCTTTTTTAATTATTTTATTTTTAAGCATAATTATTTGGGTTTGAATTATTGCTGTATTTTGGGTTTTATTGCCTTCTGTTTGAGTTATTTAATTTAAGTTTTTGCACCTCTTTGGACGAGCATGTAGATTTTGGTTTTTGCTGTGTGTCTGTTTACGTTCGGGGTATTTTATTTAGAAGATTGGTAGGGTAAAGGAAAAGTCCTCTCCAAGTCTCTTTGATTTTAGGCTTTCTTGTCCCTTAGAAACAATTTTGAGGAACATTTATTTTTTCTTAAAGCTCTAGTTGTGACTTAGCTTCAAAATAAAAAGCTAAGTTATAGACATTATCCAATACAGGAATATTTACTATGTGCAGAATTAAAGGAAGTATCAAACATTTCCGTAAACTACGGTAAAACAACATCCGTTTGTCTCTGGTAACAAGATAACTGGTCGTGTGTCAAGCGTCCCTATATGGAGTTAACATGTTGCCAATGTATTGGCTCATGTGGTTGAGGTGCATACCCCACATCGTTACTTAGAAAGCTAACATTGGCAATAGCATAGTAAGTAACGTATCAAGTATCAGTAAAATGTGGTCATATTTAAAGGTGTGGTGGTACAAACCATCAAAGTGAACAACTTTCTCCATAATAATTATGATCAACATCAGAATCAGAAAACTTTAATACCTACTCGACACATTTTTAGGACTTATAGATACTGTATTCATGAAGGAAGATGGTATTGCTCAAGTATAGTATTTATTTCATTAACATGTTCCTGCCCTAATTCCATTTTACTATGATACGCCGCAAAACTTTTTCTTCTTCTATTCTCCCACGTCAAACTCCACAGCGCGATTAACTCCTCTTGTATTATAATAATAATTTTACCAACTAATTTTCAATATTATGAAATAATAAAATAATGAAAGTCCCAAAGTAGTAATTTCCTCATTTTAAAACTAATTTATTCGTACCTCCTAATAGCCTCATAGAAAACTGTTAATTTTAATAGCCATGGTAGTATATAAAATAAATTCAGAAGCTTATTGTTTATTTGCGTAAACAATTCATTTTGTTTAAATACAAGGCACTTTGTCAAATAAATTGAGGGTCTTTTTACTAAATGTCCCTATTAATATTAAAATATGATGATGTACGGTAGCAAATAACCAGAGAATTATGTGTTATGAATATGTTAAATAAAATATTAGAGAAATAATGCACCATTACGACGTCTAATGATGTCATGGTTAAGTGATATTTTCTCGAAGATATCTATGTACTGCAAATATAAAATTTAAATGTGACATAGAGGAAATGAAAAACGAAAGAAATAGTCACACATAAAATTGCATTTCCTATGACACTCATATGACTATCATTCATTTGATCATAATAGGTCGCAAAGCTACCCACCGATATTTTAAAACCACTTTAATTTATCGTCCAGGCTTTGCAAAATTAAACCAAAACTTTTCCTCCTTTGCAGGAAGTAAATTATCACGTGGAACCCACGATACGAATCCACCTACCATGCGTGGGACTAGAAGAAACCCTGCCTTTGGAACCCACAGTGAAGAGCCTCTTCCATCCGAAGTTGGCTCCAGGAATCACAGGCAAATTCTCATGGAGATTACCCGACAAGCTAGACCACGACAACCATCTGCGAAGAGTTGACGAATTCCTGCACATCATCAAGCCAAACTTCGACGCATTACAAAACAACCAGAAGAATTCGTTACGCAGTTTCCTATACGTCTATTCTGGAATATTTGGAAGTACTAATCTTCCAGTCAGATCTCTGGAGATCTCATTAGGTTCCGAGCTAACTATCGGAGCAGGAACTGGCAGTTCGGCGTCCTTTGCAGTCTGTTTAGCGGGTGCGTTGATCCAGTTACTCAAATTGAAGAGTTCGACGTCTTTTGACGCGTTCTATGACCAAACCAGTGAAGACTTTAGTATGACTGAGAGAGAGATCATTTCGGAATGGGCGTATAACTGCGAGAGAATAATGCACGGGTCTCCATCAGGTGAGTTGTAATTTATACATTTAACTAAGCTACATTATCCTTTTATATGTTAAAAATATAAATTGTTTATCGTCGTATTTCTAAAATTAGTTCAAGGACAATTAAACTTTTACCTCAATAATAATTGTGACGTGTATGGACGTTTTATAAATAGCAATTAAATCAAATGTTCTGTAATAAAATTGCTCATTTGGCTTACAAACAATAACAGAACATAAACTACCTGCAACTAACCTATGCCCTCAATTCTAAATCCAACCATCAATAAAAAAGCTTGCACCTTTTTTTGCATATACTGTACTATTTTTGTAGTTCAAATGTATTTTAAGCTGCCTAAAACCAAATCTGTTGATTGTTGAGTCTGTCTGGTAAATAAAACTTGGAAATCATTGGTAAATCTTTCATCTCCGGTGTTTTGGTTTCAATATAAACGTCGATATTAGTTTGTTCTGCAGTTTAAACAAAGTTCGTTATGACGTCAAGGAGGGTATCGGAAACATCGAATACTTTGTAAGAAGTGATAGAATTTACTACTCATTTCCTTTCTACATTAAAATGAAGAAATATTGGGTAGTTTCGTTAAGTTCAAAGGTCAGTCCCGTTGATAAGGTTTTTGAAAGCCCTGATTAGTTTAAAAATAGAAAACTAACCGTGTTTTATGCACATTCACATATACAATGTTGATAAACAATCAAACGAAGACTCGACTTTATGCGAATTAATGTTGAATTCTTTTTTGGTTACCACCCCAAAAGACTTTTGTTTACAGCCCAGAGCAGAGCGGAAGCTATCTGGCTCTTTCAGACTAAAAATCACCCTGTTCTATCAGTTGACCTTTGTGTCCCAGGGTATTGGTTACCCTTAAAGACGGTCCCACGACCCCTATTTTTGGGCGGGCTTATAATATTTGTGTAACATTGAACTTTGGCCCTGATCTTCAAAACTAATCTGAATGCTTTTTGCAAATTGGATCTTATGGAAATATGTCCTAGTTTGTAAAGAGCAAGAACTTACATTTTAATTTCGTTTGAATGCCACAGACAAATGTTTAATATCATAATAAGACATTAATGTTTCTCAATAACCAAATTTATCTTGAAATCTATTTCGCAATAGGTTGAATGCATATCGTGGTACTTGATACAACAAATAATCAGAGTTGAAAAAGCTTGAGCACATTTTATTTGCGAAACTCTTCATCATCTTCCTTCCTTTATTCCATTTTACTTGTATCACCTTCCATTCTCTTATCACACGTCACAGTATCAGTTACTCCTTTTTCTTTTATTATTTCTTAGACACTCCATTCATCTTTTCTTTGGCCTTCCTCTTCATCTCCATGATATTTGATCAATCAAAGTCAGACAGACTATTTCGTAGTAGAAAAGGATTCCAGAAATTTATCTGCGCGATAGTTTTCGCGGTTCGAAAACAATTGGCCTCAACTTTGATTAAAATTCGTTGCACAAGGTCTTCTTAGAACCACATACGCTCCCATAGATTAATGAATTTCGAAGTAGACCGCCAATGGATTGACGCAACATTATATAAGACCAAATTGCCGGTAATTGTATTGTTTGGTGTTAGAACACCTTGACCGCTCGAGTTGTGTCTTGGCCACATATCTTCAAGATTAGGGGCCATAACACTTTATCTGCATTGACCTCGAAAATGATGTTATGTTATTTAGACTCCTTGAGATGATAAATGCCAAGTGCGCCGAATTTTGAAACATTAGTTTCTTTTTTTTCATTTTTTAAAACTTTGCGATGTTTAGTGGCGTCCAATATTAGTTTATAATTGGTTTATATCCCGATATTTCATTAACAGTGTTGATTGCATGTCATGCTCTGGGCCAACCATATTCTTTTTCCTGTATTGAATATAATTTGTACCTGAAAGTAATTTTTCCATACGAACAATTTCACTGGCTTTTTTTCATTTCATTTTTATTTGATGTAACGCTACCAATTGCTTGTCCCACTTCTCGACTCACAATAAAAACTTTCCTCTATTAAATTCTCCTCTGTAACAGCCGAAGTTTCAACTCCCATTTCCCAATTATAGTCTCTTATTTACTACTCACAGTTCAACTGGGTCTATTAAGTTCAGTAGGGCAAGTTCGCGAGTTGGACATCGTCGTATCCCTTTATACGGTGATAGAAAGTGTCAAAGACCTTGGCTTAGTTAGGGACCACTGACAGATACGTAACCGTGGTATTAGCACGCACAACCAGACTAGACGGTTGCATCCAAAAATGGCGGAGGTTGTGCTGTAATTTTTTGATATTCGTCTTCATAATTAGGGTTCAGCAGTATGTGTGTTGCTAAGTAATTGGTTTTAATATGCTTCTTTTTCTCAGATAAAACAGAAAATGACGTAGTACGTGTGTTTGAATTGTTAATAGATAGAAATTTGTTTCCTAGCCAAAATGGAATCCGACTCGAAGGACCAGAATTATCTATCCTTCACTAACATGATTGTGTGCTTCCATTTCGTGCGACAAAGTATCTCGACGAAACCTCTTTTTAGGGTTCCGTAGTCAACAAGGAACCCTTATAGTTTCGCCATGTCCGTCCGTCCGTCCGTCTGTCCGCAGTTTAGCTCAGAGACGCACAGTACTAGAGAGCTGTAATTTGGTGTAAATATACGGATTCGTTGTGCCGAAAAAGTGGTAAAATAAAATCTCGTAAAATATTTTTTTTTAGGGTACCTCCAGTACTTACACGTAAAGTCAGGATTTTTTTTTTCTCGCGTACCCCTTAGTGTGGGGTATCATTAAATAGGCCTTTAAAAAATAATGGTAGTTTCCATTAACAATTTTTTGATAAAAAAATTCGTTTGTGAAATATTAAGCTTTAAAGTGCTAAATTTTGCTCGATTCGAGTGTCCCCCCCCTCTACCAGCTAAACGGTTATGTTTGGGGGTGTGAAAAAAATCACAATAGTAGTACATATAACGAAGTTTAAAAGAAAATTATCATGACTAAGTAGGCTTTACAACTTTACGAGTAATAGTCGACCAACTTATAAAATGTACTTGATATCATATTTTCTTAAACAAAATGTATCGGAGACAACTGCAAATGTAAGTTTGTCAACTTTATTTTTACAGCTTTTATAGGTATGTTTTTTGGGGATATGTAGGTTTTTATCGTCAACTATTTTTAACTAAATTCAAAAAAAGGAGGAGGTTCTAAATTCGTTGTAATCTTTTTTCTTATGTATTTTCCCCGATTTCTCAAAGACTCCTGGACCGATTTTGAAAAGTCTTCTTTTTAAAATTAAATTCAGCGAATCAGTTTAGTTAGTTCGCATAAGTATTTTGATGGGCAACTACGGAACCCTACACTGTGCGTGGCCCGACACGCACTTGGCCGGTTTTTTTCCAATTAGTCTTTTCATAACAAAGTCTTATAGCAAATATTGATCACTTCTCGCGTGCTGTGCCGATCCCTACATTGTTTAATGAAGCAAGATAAACATTGCTAAGTGGTCCATCCGCCATCCTCGAGGCAGCCCTTGACTTGTTATCTCTATTATTAGCTAATGTTACTCGCTAGCTTTGATCTTAAACTATGGTTTTTAGAATAACTATTGAGGAATGTTCGACAGATGAGCTAATTTCATCACACCGAATGTCCGAATTTTGAACAAATCCTTGCGCTCTAGCGCAGAAAATGGAGTTCTGCGTGTTTTGCGTGCACATACTTGGTCACTTTTTTTCTTCTACTATAAATGTCATTAAACAAACTTTAGCAAAACAAAACTAGTATAATGCTTTTTGAGATGAAAAAAATATAAAACTCAAGAAAAGAATGTAACAAACGCTATTTAAATATAAAATACACAAAATCTGAGCATGATTAAAGTTATTCTCTTCAAAATGAAAGTGATACAATAAATGAATCACAATCATCATCATAACTGACCCCTTACTCACATTGCTGATTAGTTTTTGTTAATGAAATTCTCATTATTTTCAAATAAAATGTTTTATATCAACAACATTGTAAAATAATAGTTTATTGGATATGATTTGTAACATTATATTGAAAAAATGAAAATAATAAAGTACCGAAAGTATCGAAAGTACCGGGACTACGGGACGAAGAACCGGTACAGGATTGCTTTAAAAATTCCCGGGATTTCCCGGTATTTTCGGTACCGGGATTTCCCGGTTGCATGCCCTATTCAGTAGTCAAAACAGGATTTCCCGAAAGTAATTTTCGGCAAACTTTACGTTATTATTCGAACTAGTTAGTAAACTATTCAATTCGTAAGTACATAATTCGAGGTACGAACATGAATGAATTTTAAAGTGTGAAAATAATTTACGTATTTCATACATTATTCATCATTTAAGTGTATAGCACGGCGCGTAGCAACCTTCTAACGTTGGAATTACACATTACAAATATTGGCTAACTTCAAATACTTTAAATAATTATAAATAAAACAAAACTAATATATTTAGACACCGGATACCCCTTTAATTATTTATGCACATTTTAATATTTATGTATAGATGTACAAATATATCGTGGTTTTACTATTTACGTCACGGTATTGCATATATTGACTTAGAAAATATTGTAAAACCCTCAAGTACAGGCGCGAGTAGGCCATCTTAAACTTATATTTTTTCCAATTAAACATAAACCTTCTGGTTTTAAGATAAAGTTCAAAATCTATTAAAGTTTGACAAATAAGGGTAGATAAATGTGCTATCGAGCTTAAAAACGAACGTGTCTTTAATATTAAAACAACTTATTGAAGAGGGTCATAAGTCGAAGCAAAGCGTCAGTCTATTGCTTCGTGAGAATGCTTATCGACTTTTGATCGCCACTGTAATGAAAGGTATTTGAAGGAATGCATTTTAAAGCAATATCGCACTTAACTGTGACACAATAATGTTCAATTTCTTACTACGACGTTTAAGTTAAATATATGATCATTTATTATTTATCTCTAACAAGATTATGCAAATTATTATGTTTCAAATGTTGATTGACAAATTACTTAAGCGGTGGGTGTGTATTACCGTCATAGGTAATTAAATACAATGACTAGATAACCATAAATTAGTGCCTAAGCATATAAACGATCACTACCTTTTTTTTCTTTAAAATCCGATTAGTTTTCTCAACATTATGAAAACAAAAATCACCAATTTGACAGGCTCTTGGGCTTTAAATTAACCGTATTGTTACAAGCTTAAGACTTTGACGTCACTGTTGACGCAATAGGTATGTTAACTTGACTTTATCAATAAACTGCGAATCTAATTACTCCGCCAGTAAGACTTTTTTTTATCTTGGTAAAATCTTCAAATGAGTCTTCCCACCCAGGGCAGAGCGGGAGAGACTGTCAGAGTCAGACTCGTTACTGACCACGGTGTCCTTCAATAGCCCTTTACGTTCCAAGGTAATTCGGTAAGTCCCGCGACCACCGACTTCAGAATTCGATTTAAAAAATACATATCGGGGGCTCGTGACATCAGAATTCATCATCATCATCAATTGGAAGACGTCCTGCTAAACATAGGCCTCCCCATTAGACCGCCACGCCGAACTACAATTCGCCACTTGGTCCATCCATCGGTTGCCCGCGACCCTCACGATGTCGTCGGTCCACGTAGTGGGAGGCTTGCCTACGCTGCGTCTTCCGGTCCGTGGTCGCCACTCGAGACCTTTTCTGCCCCATCGGTTGTCAGTTCTACGAGCGATGTGGCTTGCCCATTGCCACTTCAACTTGCAAATATGAGCTATGTCGGTGACTAGTTCTTCGCCGAATATCCATGTTCCGGATTTTATCCCGCAAAGAAACTCCGAGCATAGCTCGACGTTAGAATTATCGTTGGCAAATTTGTAAAGCATCATATCCTCTTCAAGAGCTAAACCATTTTTTTTAAAGTAATCAGTAAAAAAGCTTAATAGTAAATGATCAATTATCAACCTTCTCTGGTTTTCCGTTACTATGTTTACCTAAATACACGTTTTGTCCAATATATCAACACGTGGGAACCAATATGTATGACGCAGTGTTCTTCAGATATGTTTATCCATATGTACATAGTACATACTTACTGATAATTGAACATGTACACAAAGAAACCAGATGTTTTGTGAATTTCCCACTCTTGTTTTGTTATTGATTTTTTTTTATCTTGTTGCTATTCTACCAATTCGCACTAAGCGTTTCCAAACATCTTTCATAATGAGCACAACGAAGGAGTACTTTTTAGCTTCCTCTGTATGTCCGAACGTATACAATTTTCATCTTTTCAAAGTTAAAGTGAATAGGCTTTTGTCTGGGTAGGCTGGCTCTATCGTTGGCCAAAATAACAAGTAATTTCCCTTACCGCTCAATTTTTTCGTCCACATTTAGATGTTGATACAAAAGAAAACTTTATTGTGCACCAATAAGTATTACTAGCTCTTTCATATTCTTTACATTTTAAAGCTTATTTTGTATCTAAATTCTGGACAAATGCCCGGTTTTCCTTTTAGACCTCTCTGCTCAAATTTCACAATCATATTGAACCTCCTTTTTGTCCACAGGCATAGACAACGCAACTTGTACCTTCGGCTCTCTAGTCTCTTTCAAGAAGGGCAGCAAACCTCGCCACTTAGACATAAAGATGGACCTGCGAGTCCTGCTGGTAGACTCCCGCGTCTCCAGGGAAACTAAAGCCTTGGTGATGAAGGTCGCAGCATTGAGGCAGAGGAACACAGCGACAGTGGACCATATCTTCGAAGCTTGTGATCATATTGCTCATACAGCCACCCAGGTTGGTTAAAGGCTTATTTATTTACCGGCTATTTCCCGCTGTTTCACCCAATGCGAGCATTCTTATTGGTCGTAGTATAATATACCAAACAAACTTTTCAGCTTCATAATGTATAAGTATACATTTTAGAAATTTAATAGTCAAGCAATCGTCAATCATAGGTAAAAGGGAAATGAAAAACATATAAAATACACTGATTTTACATATTGATTCGATTTTCCGTTTCCATCATGAAAGACATGTTAGTCAGGTGCATGGCCATGACTCTAACATGCATATTATTATTATAAGCCCGTGTCGTGCCACTGCGATCCAATGCGATTGTAGGCCAATCCCTTAAAAATGAGTCCAGCTCATCCCGCCATCCCGCAGCTGCAAGGTTGAAGTGGATCTGGGCTGGTCATATCTGCCGTATGTCGGAGGAGCATTGGGCAAAAATAACCACTCAGTGGATCCCAAATGGCGGTAAAATGCATATACAAGTAGCAAACTATAAATAAAAACTATATGTAATTCTGTAGTCTTTAATAGATTTTCTACTTTATGCGCTAAAGAATAAAGTTTTAAATCTATTACAGACTACGGAGCGTTCTCGTTTGCCAATTGTTTGACTGGCAGGACTTTTCGGCAACTTACGAGTGTGACATTATGTCGGTTAAATCTGGTTCTTCTTCGAAAATTTTGGTCTTTGACTTAATACCATTCACGCGTTTTCCTAGCGTTAATCTGCAAAGAAAAGGTGCGCCCCATCTTTCAACACGTTTCATAAAATGTTTTGAATTACATTGTCATGTCATTCAAGGCTTGTAACGTGTGAAAGAATCAATAAATAAGGCAAAAGATTGTTTTGAAAATAAATCGTACGTTTAATACCAATGAAGTGTTCTGTCTACTTCTATTACTCAAAATGACGGCGTGTAAATTTCAAATAAATAATACCTTAGTATAGTATTAGTATTGCATGTTATGTCGACGGCCAGTTGTTGAATTAGCCAAATCGTGAAATGCCTAGACATATCATGACACCCCGGCACTTCTCAATGTGCCCAATAAAAAGTCTGGCGGAACGACAGGATCGACGTATTTTGAAGTTATATTTTTTATACGCAATAACGCCTGCGTCGTTTGAAACATTACCGATAGATGGCGCATCGTGTAAATAGCGTTCATAAAACAAAGCGAACGAGAAATTCAGCTTCGAGTGTAGTGGTTGCGATGGCCTAATTGGTTAAGGCGTCTGGAGTACCTATCCAGAAGACGCAGGTTCGAACCCTGCTCGCAGCTCAATTTTCGTTCGTTAAAATATCGACGTATTTTGGTCGTAAATATGACTTAAGGCAGTACCGGCGTTAGGGTAAGGCGCGGTTAGGCGACTGCCCAGGGGCGCCGAATACCAAGGGGCGCCGCAGGCCTACTTTCTCGTTAATTTCCTAATTTCTTTCATCCCATTTTTAGGGGATAAACCCAAAACCCGTCTAAAGAAAACACAAACTTACATAATTCAAGGAACGTTTGTGCAAAATTGACAGAGTCATGCACGTTAGTTAAACTTTTTCTGAACTACTTCATTTTGTTTGATCGAACAGAAGTAAAAGTCTTTATTTTTTTATCGAAATTGCGTAATTTATGAGTGTAAATAGATAAAGCTATGGAAAAGGAAGGATAATTGTTTACTAATCTTACTTCAGACAGGATCTGCCGTTAAACGAGCACGTTGAGCAGAGCAGTGCTCTGCTCTGCTCGCCACGGCGCGCCGTGTCGTCACGACAGCGATAGGTGGAGACCTCTCGTGCCCGGCATTGGTCGAGGCCATGGTGCAGGGCGAGAAGGAATGGGAATCTTTCTTTCCTCTCTCCGCCCCAGACACAGTGGTAGACGCCCACGACGATGGACGTCGGCAGACGGTCTCTGGCCAATCGGAAAGGAGAGTCTGTCCCGCCCTGCCTTGAGCGGGTAAAATCATCAAATGAGTCCTTCATTTGATGATTTTACCACGATAAACAAAGTACAGCTAATATCTATCGGAACTAGACTAAAGGGGACAAGCTGCCTGCGACATGGTGACCGCTCCCTCCCCCCCCCCCCCGATGTAAAAGCTAGATCCGCCCTTGCAGTTAGGGGGCGCCGTAGAAAATCTCGCCCAAGGGCGCTGGTAGTGCTAAAACCGGCACTGACTTAAGGCACTCCAGCGGGGCTATTGCGTATGTCGGTGTCTTTGTGGTGATCATCAAATAGCTTTCAAAAGGTAAATTTTGTATTGGCTTTTGCATTTACCATAAAACTGATAAATGTAAATTTTCCCTAAAATCAGCTATTCTAACGCTCTTGAGGCACTCCACTCCTCAACTTAGCCTCATAACAGGCCGTCCATGTTCAGTGGACAACCGCTGGTCAGTGACTATCAAGTCAGCCAAAAACCCTGTAGTTTAGTTAGATACAAAATGAAGCATGACCTGGCTAAAAAAAGAATAACTAGGACAGGTCACATTTAACCTAACCTAGTCAGTGTGCTGTCAGTGGATACGAAACGGGGTATGATCGACAAAAAATAAGTTATTTTAGTCGCACCGATCCCTTTTACGACAAAAATTCGGCGACATGTTATTCTCGTCGATCCGCCCAAATTTTTACTGGCCACATCTTGAGTAAACCGCGTACGCGATATGCCTCGACACATCACGATGTGGCTAATTCGACAATCGGCCTGCAACATAAACACAGGTTGCTTACCTCGTGGGTAACCCGTCCCTCTCTTTTGATACAACTTGCGTAGCGCGAACATTGACACACTATTGAGCTGTTTTACTAGCTAAACAGCTTTTTAGGTGCTAAAGTTTACTATGCTTAGTAGAACCTTAGTGCTACTGGTCCCGTACTTTTTTTTTAGATAAAAGTACTCTGGCTCGACATAGCACGGTTAGAATGAAATTTAAAAAAAAAACTGCTAAAATAAAATGTATAAAATAACTAATTGATTAAAAGATAATATTGGAAGTTGGTGTCTTTGTTGCTTATTTTATTGTCACCAAGTTCTTTAGTTTAGACCTGTTTCTAAAAGAAACAGGTCGTAAAAGCGTTCACAACATTTTGCAAGAAAAAACATTTTTTTATTCCGAATTTCAACAAGTCTTAGAACAAAAATTGTACAGAAACATGGGCTGAGTTACCCCACGAGAGGTTTTGCGCTTTTGGCGTTGCATGTTGTATAAACTAATCTCTGAACTTGTTTATAATTTTTTCATCTTTCTTTATTTCAAGGTTTTGGAAAAACTCTCCAGTGGCAAGTGTGAAATTGATTCTGAAGCGGAATATCAGCATTTAGCAGTAAGTGTTATTTACAACCATCTTTTTACCATTATTATACCTAACATAAAGTGTACGGACGGGATTCCCGCCCGAGTCAAGCGTCGAGAGGGGCGGGGCGTGCACGCAACGCTCACGAAAACGCTCACAAGAGTCTGTACTGGCGCGGCGCAGAGAGCGGGTTAGTTTGCTGCACCGCTTACACGCTCCGATAAACGCCCCGCTGGACGCCTTTGCCACCGTTTTCATAGTCAATCACTTTTAAATACTCATTTAATTCTACAAAGAAAATTCCCCCTGGAAACAAATTATTTCTAATGGACATAATTTAAGAAGGCATTCAACGGAATTACGGAATTACACTTCTGAAGTTGACATAATATACGAGACTCATTTTAAACAATACCTATTTTTAGTATGTTATGAATCATAAGCAATATCCGACAGAACCGTACTACAGTAGTTACAGTATTAGAATTTTCCATAACACTTTTATGGATCGATAGGAAAGGTGATGAAAAGTGCTGTAAAAGTTGTTTTAACATAACAACCAATAAGTAAGTATACCTATTGACGTCAGTTTCACTAGAACATTTTTGTTGTGAAATAGTACTACACTCGCGAGCAAAAGTATCGAATTACTCACTCTGTACTTGATTTACTTGATAAAAAAGGTTGCACTCCAGGAGTGCCGGTAGAAGTGAAAACTTTTTTGTTACTATGTTTTATTTTTAATTTGAATGACGTCTTACTCATTTTCGATCAGGGTCACGTGACCCTGACGCGAGTTTTAAATTTTTTACCCATTACAGAAAAAGTGTACAACGCCGCTAAAGAAGTTTTCACTTCAATTAGTTAAAAATAATAAAAATGGTATAATTTTAATTAAGGGTTTAACTGTTAACTTTAAATTGATACCAAATACATTCAAATCACGCCATTATTTTTAAGAAGCTTAGTGTATAGTGCTAAGTGTATTCATACTTTTGCTCTCTAGTGTACTATTAAAAATAATTTGTCGATGCATCGAAAGAGACATATTTCGAGCATGCAGTGCATGCACGTCACACTATTTTATTACGTGATTTTTTTTCTATTATGAAGCGTATTTTAAGTGCATAAGCATTGTAATATGACCATGCGTAAGCGTAAAATATGTAGGTATAACTAAATCATAACGGTTTTATTTAGTAGTATGACAAATATTTTGCTATTTTCCGCATTGTTATTTCTAGTTAGTTCCTGTGTCTTGGAATTTAAATAAACGTAAAGTCATCATCACTCATCGTTTACTGAAAAGCAATTTGATTTGAATATTTAGATGTGACGGTGATCAGTTGATCGATCACCATGACATTTAGAAGAAAGTTATAGGTATAATCATGACAGGTGAAATGATACAGTGGTTTACAAAACATAACAGCCTTACTACAGAAAGAGTATGTAAGTGTGTGTAAGTGTAGTGTGACAGAAAATCGGACCTTATTTCAACGTCATATTCTGACTATTTTTAGACAAGTTTTCAACAGACGTTTTTGTGGTACGAACGAAAATATAGTCATTTTTAAGCAGGTTTTTGATGTTGTTAGCCCTTGAGATCACTTTATTAGTGTTCTTGATTTACACACTTTTTTTTTGTCTGGGCTGAAAATCATCAAATGAGTCCCATTGCCTTGGCGGGAGCGGAGAGAACCTAGAAGGGACTGTTAGACTTAAATCTACTTACATATTGATCCTGCAACGAAAAAGATTAGTGGAGGAGTAGGAAAAATATTATATTTTTCCACTTCACATTTTTCCTACTTCTACATTATCGTATAACAGGATCCAAGACAGGAAAATTCATTCTCCGGGACACGTCGAGCGTCAATGTCTCGGCGCTTTTCTGGTGGTTGCCACTGTTGATTCTGGCTTTCAGGAGTTGCAGTGGTTTGGGAAAAATGTGAAAAAAAAAACTTGAGAGGTGTTAAGGGACACTCGGATGGAACGAAGTTACTGTATACACTCAACAAAAATAATCGTCGCGACTCCGCTCTGCTTCACTTCACTCCGCTCCGCTCAGCTCCACTCCACTCCACTCCGCTCCGCTCCGCTCCACTCCACTCCACTGTTTGAGCTCTAGCACCCTTTCGCAACGCGCGATAAGGAACTTCGTTTCAAAAACTTGAGAGGTGTCAAGGGACACCCGGATGGAACGAAGTTACTGTATACACTCACAAAAATAATCGTCGCGACTCCACTCCACTCCACTCCGCTCCGCTCCACTCCGCTCCACTCCACTCCGCTCCACTCCACTCCACTCTTTGAGCTCTAGCACCCTTTCGCAACGCGCGATAAGGAACTTCGTTCCAAAAAGTGTCGTAACAACTTTTCGTAAGAATTTTTTCCGTCTAGCCCCCTTTCACAACGCGTGATAAGGAACTTCGTTCCAATAATACATTTGATCAACTATATCTTTGAACAACCTAACAAAAGAGAATTGTACCTTTCCGCTATGGCGTTTAGGCTACCTCTCGCGCCCGGCATTGGTTTCGGCCATGCTGCGGGGCGAGACGGAGTGGGAAGCGGTCGTCTCCTTCTGCGAAGCAGTAATGCTCGCGAAGGAGGAGGCGCGCCGCGAGCGAGAGAGGACAGAGTCCTCCCTCCGCCCCAACCGCGGTGTAGGACGCCCACGGCGACGGACGTCGCGCGACGATCTCCGGCCACCTTAGGCGCGGGCATGCGGGCAGCGAGTAAAGGGCAACTCGCTGCCCGACCAAGGACCATGCCCGGGTCGACGGCGCGTTGTGTCCCACGCGCGCCTCAAAGAGCGTCAGCATAATGACGGGGCCCCCCTCTCAGAGGGCCAAAGCCTGCCGGGGTCGCGGGATTATTCCCTTACCGTAACCCCGGAACTTAACAGGCTATGAAGGACACCGTGGATTTTAGTCAGTAAAAGTCTGACAGTCCCTCCCGCCCTGCCCGGGGTTGGAGGACTCATTTGATGATTTTACCACGCTAAAAAAAAAAAAAAAAAAATTGGCGTTTAGGCTGAAGTTGGAGCTTTCCTGCAATCTGCAAACGAAAGAAACAGATTTCTGTTGGACTATAATTATAACCTTATTCATCAATTTGTTCCAGGAACTATGGGAAATGAACCACTGCCTGTTGTCAGCCCTGGGGGTGTCTCACCCCGCGCTCGAGTTGATCCGGGCAGCCGCACGAGCTAAGGGACTCGCCTGCAAGTTAACCGGGGCCGGCGGGGGCGGGTAAGATAAAATTTCATCATATTCTGTCTAGCCTTTTCCCAAGAGGCGCCCCTAGTAGGAGCGGTGAGTAATACTAACAGTTATAATTTTCAAACAGAAATTCGGATGCAAATAGTGCAATTTTAAATGATGTCGGGAAACAAACAGTTTTTTCGGCGCCCCCTTCAACCCGGCGCCCGTGTGCGCCGCACACCCTGCATTACGGTAGGTAAAGACGCCTCTGCTTTTCCCAACCGTATTGGGGTCGGCTTCCAGACGAACCTGATGCAGCTGAATATCAGTATTTTACATGGAGCAACTGCTTATCGGATCTCCACAACCCAGTAATTGGGTAATATGATACCCTATGGTAAAACTGGTTGTCAGACATTTTAGAATGGTTCAAACTCTCGTTGGAGAAAGACCCTAACCTCGTGAAATCTCAGCAAATATCAAGTATTTTCAGCAGAGATCTAAAGTTAGATTAGTTTTTTATACATTGGGCTGTGGACATCACGCATTATTGGCTCTTTATTTTTTAGACTCCACTGCCGTTGGCTAGATATGCAATAATCCGTCATAATATACAGAAAAAGTTGAATGAACTCGCGAAAGTTGTACAACCAGTTTTATTTAAAAATTCGAATTCTATAAGTAGGAATACAAATACGAGTATTTTAAACAGGTCAAACACGAATGCAATATTCCTTGGTTGATTTTAAAATTTGTCTTTTTTAAATGTTGTGAGAATTATAATTTTCCCAGACTGATGTGTTATTAAGTAAGCATTGTTACCGTCGCATCGCGCCATGAGTAAAGTCCCTAAGTTGTAGGAGATTTGCGTCGCGTTGTGTACGAAGGGGCTAAGTTCAATGTTTTTTGAATAAGTCTCAAAACTGTTTTTATAAAGGTGTTTCAAATTTTACCATCCTTGTTACAGATACGCCATGGTATTGATACCGCCGACGACGCCTCGCTCCGTAGTCGAATCTCTCTGCGGCCAGCTGTTAGAAAACGGCTTCCGAGTGAAGGAGACCCGCCTCGGGGGCTCCGGCGTCTCCATAGAGATGTGACGCCGCGCGCCCGGCAAGCGTCCCCGCATCGCATAGCCACGGTCACACTCCTTATGCTATATAATTTAAACAATCAAGTGTCGCACGACAGTTGCGCAACAGTCGCGCGATTTCTCAACAATTCTCGTGCGACACTTGCTTTCCTTATGGCAGCGGTAGTTTTAGTATTTTAATAAGCCAGTTGCGTAATTCAAGCTATTGCTTGTTATGACAACTTATGGACTGTCCGGGAAAGGGAAACGGAAACATGTACCTGGGTTCGTTTAGAATGTTTGTAGTCAATACAACTACAGTATTATAGGCAGGAGGAGGTCGGGAAGAGGGTTATAGTGTTCCAATGTGCAATGAATGTGTGACTGTTGTATTTCCTCATAAAGTAATCTCTTTTGTAGATTCAAGGGAAAAGAAAAATTAACGCTTGAATCAATGAAATCGGCTATTCTATTATAGCCTTTATAGAATTAATATTTAATTCAACACTGCGAGTTTACTAACTCGAATGGGAGTGAATTGAAAAACTGGATGTGTGTACGATTGTGGCTTTCCAATTTATGTTGGAAAGTACATAAATGACAAAATATTGTCACTTAATGGTCTGTGTAAACTATGATGCATGATATTTTCTACCTCTAAACTTTTTAAAAGGTTTTTGCATACTTTTTTGTGGCGCCACAGTTGCGCAACTTTCTTACGTTATAATTCCAACTGTGTGAAATGAGTGTACCTACGGCGAATATTTTGCATATGTGGCAGGCAACAGTGTGGCTACAAAAATGTCTGCGTAAACCATCAAACATCTTGCATTTGAACTTATCACAAGTTTCAAGAGAATAAACACGTCTTATTGACTCTAAATATCGTTATGTTATACAGGTTGTATTTATATAATATTTAGGTACACAGTACAATACGTAATTATTATTATTATAATTTACGTCAAAATTGTCACTGCCAAAGCTTGAATAAGTCAACGAAATGTTTTTGACCGTATATTTTTTCCCCCATAATTTACGGTTTGGCCTTTACATAATTATATTGAATATACTTCCCATTTTATACAAATAATGATTAACTCCCGTTGTATGCGTTATGATAAATTATAAAAAAGGATAAATAAAATAATAATTTATAAATATAAACTTTAATAACATCTTAAGAAATCGATATTATTATCGAAATAATGTTATTAATGTGGTTTGATTCACACAATCTACTTACATCATATAAAATTGTGAATCCATCGCATTTTTTTTCGTGGCAATTTTGACTTCACGTCGAAATACTTCTGTTCCAATTTATTATAAATTATGATTATAAATGATATTATCATATTTATTGTAGAATAATAATTATTATATTATTACTTATTAGTTTAATTCTCTATAGTACCCACCTTTTTCTTCATATAATTTATTATTTTTATTACGGGTGATAATGTAAAATGTTTGTGGACTTGAAAATGCTTTTAATTATTTCTTTGGTTAAAACTTATAAAAATATATACGATATGTTTTATTTTCAAAATTCTTTAAGAAAATGGTATTTTTTTTTTGTGTAAATGGCTTTTTGAGTCCACATATTAAATCGTTTTACAAAATGTGAGTGATCATTTCAAAATATATTGTTACCTATATAAAAGGTTTGCATATATTTGTGCTACATTAAATTGAATTAAAGATGGAATTATATGTAAATAAAAATCGAATAATAATTTAAATATCATGTTTGTCGTTATATAAGTGACATTAGAAAAAATTGAATAATCATAAATGTGTCGCATATTTTTGAATCCCAGTATTTCCAAAAAATTAGGTATTCTATTACTATTTAATTATAAATTTTCGTTTATTTTAATTAATTTGCAAGTGCGAACGCGGCAAATATAATAATGTGTTGATCACGGAAAACAGTGTGATCTACTTATAAATTCACACATTGCATTAAAAAGTATATAAATTGTCTATAGCGTCTATGTAATGTTAATATTTAAAAAAATATCTAAATGTATGCATGTGTGTCAATCGGGATTTACTTAAAACTGTATATTATTATATACCTGTCTTCCAAGACTGCTTATTCGTGATTATTCCAGTGTAAATGTGATAAATAATTATAATTGATTATTTTTGTCTCCTCTGAACCTAAATTATCAAACCTTTTTGATAAAAAGCCAGTGTTGCTTTCTCAAAAATGTCTCATTCTTCCCGCGTTTTTGAATTTTTGTTCGAAATTGATCGTAGTTTTTTTTATTTGGCAACACTCGAGATAAGTCTTTGTCTCAAAATAGGACATTCCTAAAATATCAAAAGATTTTCAATCTTGGGTATTAGCGTTTCATAATAGTTTGTATTTAATTACATTAAGTAGGTATGTGTTTATATTGTCGCGCTCAATAATTTAGTGTTAATTGGTGCTGAATAAAATAATGAAAATGTATTTTAGAAAAGTTGAGTAAATAAAAAGTTTAGTAATTTTGGAAACAGAATAAAAAATGTTTGAATATAATACAATTTTTTATTTGTAACACTTGTATCTACATGACAGTCCCTTCAAGATATTACTTATTTATAAATATAACAACTAAACGACCATAAAATCACTGAAATGGATAAACTTGCAGTAGCAACCCTATTCCTACAGTAATAAAGGCAATTGTGATTATGGCAGCTGTGTAAAAATATCAAAGGAAATTACTGTATAACAGATTTTCTTTGATAAAATATAAGAGCTGATTGCATATGGCTCAATTATTTCACACAATTTGATTAAAATAAAAAGCAAGGCATGTACTTAAAAGTGCATTTATTCATAATAAATTAACACATCTTTACAACTACAGTTGCATGTCAACAAAGTGAGGTCTAACACATTTCTATGAAGCAAGTGTCGCAAACTCATCTATTAATACTGCTTGACGAAATTGAACCTTGTCGCTAAACAAATAAAGACTTAAATAATTGTAAGCTGGCGCTATAATTCAAACAATTTTAAAGATAAATCACAGTTCAAACCTAAAAACATGGCCGAAAATAAAAAAAATGGAAGACAATTTAAAAACGCATATAAAAATATAAGGAAAATTATATTCGGCGGAAAACAAATGGAATGAAAGGTCAGAAATATTTTGAAGAAAAATGATTCTAGCAAGAAATATCTTTGAATTATAAACCCTGCATATCCTAAGTTCTAATAGCGTATACCAAAAACGACCTAGACACAGAGGGTGCGATTAGCAAAATGTCAGATAAAAAAGTCAAACATGACATCCTGAGAATCAGATTTCTGTAATGCTTACATAATGAACCAGGAAATCTGTACCCTTTTTTTTTTTTTTTTTTAGCGTGGTAAAATCATCAAATGAGTCCTCCAACCCCGGGCAGGGCGGGAGGGACTGTCAGACTTCTACTGACTAAAATCCACGGTGTCCTTCATAGCCTGTTATGTTCCGGGGTCACGGTAAGGGAATAATCCCGCGACCCCGGCAGGCAGGAAATCTGTACCCTTAGCACGAGTTTTCACTCTTTTACTTATAGCGTCCTTCCAGTATTTACAGAGTTTCTTGTATGAAAAATAGAACAACGCCTCCGGTGTGCGAAGAAGAAACTA
This sequence comes from Agrotis segetum, assembly GCA_036375495.1. Taxonomy (NCBI): domain Eukaryota; kingdom Metazoa; phylum Arthropoda; class Insecta; order Lepidoptera; family Noctuidae; genus Agrotis; species Agrotis segetum. The sequence goes on from JAQSVV010000039.1 coordinate 9,669,201, forward strand.
ACTTTTTCCTTGAAAATTGTCAAAGTTCCAGTTTATTTTACGTCTCAAATACTGAAAAGTCGTGCTAAGGGACTACTGACCTCTTAATCATTTTTAAAATTTTTTGATTATCGCAGGAATTTCTCCTCCGTGTGTTCCTTTACAAACATAAAAACTCCATAAACAAACATCCAGTCCCGAAACAACTTCTTGTAGGTTATACAAATGTGTGTTCCTTGCGAAAATACGACTCTCTGCGCAGGAGTGGAACGCCACTGCGCCAATCGTGTCTTCAATTAAAAGTATCACGATCAATAATTTTGGTTTTCCAACTGACATTTTGCTAATCAGACATTACTGCATTAAGATCAAAATTAATAATACAATCGACTGGCCATCTACTCGTGTAGCTAGATAAAAAATAAACACTGCAACTGTTTCTACGTACAATTCTATTTTATTTGGACATTCAATGAGCATCACAAAAACCATCAGATCACGATTTATTTGAAAAAGAATATGCGATAGTAGCTCCTTCTACATTCTGTAGAAAAGTAATTTTACAATAGTAAAATGTCCAGAAAATACAAAAAGAATTCAGTTATTCTTAAACGGAATACAAATATCTCAGATTTTAAAGCTTTGGTAAGTATTATGCTATAGTAGTATTTCTTTTCAAGTAGTATTTCTGGGCCCAGGTCTTACAATACGGCCGGGGCCACACTAACTGGAAATGCCTTAAGTATCGCCATATTGTACGTTTATACGATACAATATTTAAAGTCCATTATCACGAAAATTGTTGGCATTTTCCGTCAGTGTGGTTCCAGCATATTACAGAAGCGGGCCGAATCCCAGAAATAGTATTATTAGCTTATTATGGAATGCTCGAATATTCACCAAAACCTTAAAAAAATAAAAACAAGCGAAGTAGCAGACTTTTATCGCCTAGTCTAACATTAAACTATGAATTGTCTAGCTAACTTCGAAATTGATCGTACAAGCGAAAGCACCATTTAATATCATACCTCCTTCGCGTCCCACTAACTTCTAATGTGAATGAATGGGGATGGCAACTGGGAAACGAATGGCGCTAGTATAGCTCGTTCCAAGCATCGTCATTGGTTCAAATGTTTTAGGTACTTCAAAATAGTACTACCTCATTGGTCGGATTAGGAATTAGCGATGGTCGTGCCATCTACAATTAGCTTTGACCGGCCTTCCCCATTTATGAGCTATCACAAGACCTGTTTCACCACCAATGGATAGATGTAAAACTGTAAACTTTTCGTTGTTGAAAAAAAATTGGTTTTGAGGAGGATCTACGACCTGGGTGTAATCCTCAAATACGTAATACCTATCAATGGTAGTATAACTGGCGAAAAATGGGTTACTAGACTATGCTGTAGTAGATACGCCCGATCGCCCACATTTCACCAATTAAGCTTAAGGCCCGTATTACAGAACATCTATCAAGACTCAAGCGGTACTTAAAACTAGTTTCGACCAATCTAATGGCTTGGAACTAGTTATAAGTAATTTTTTATAATAATATAATATTTCACAACTATCACACATCATCTAGTCCCAAGCTAAGCAGAGCTTGTGTTATGGGTACTAGACAACTGATAAACATACTTATAAATTTCTAAATACATACATATTATAGATAAATTACACCCAGACACAGAACAAATGATCGTGCTCATCACACAAACATTTGTCCTGGGTGGGAATCGAATCCACGACCTCCGGCATAGCAGTCAGGGCCACTAACCACTAGACCAACAGGCCAGCCATATAAAACTAGCAAACCCAGCGAACTCCGTTTCGCCACGCTTGAGTATTGTGCGACGTACTGTAATACGGGACTATGTGTCATAGACAAACACGGGGGTCCCCCGTTGCTCCCCCTTTTGCTATCAATCGGGTATCCAAAAGGGTGAAAAAGGCCTCAAAAGAGAAACTTCAAATATGCTACTTTTGGATGAGGGGGTGTGAGTGGATTTTAATATAACATTGTATTTTCTACATTTATGTAACATTTTGTTCAATATTTACAGAGAATTCACTGATGCTATTTAGAGCGGAGACACATGGGTGGTTAATGGAGTTGTTCTACTTTTCTGGCGTTTGTTCGTATACAGTGACAAGAGACTTACGATTTAATGCCGACGATTTAATGCCGAATATCGACAAAAGGGCAAGTTTTTAGATCATAAGGTGAGCCAACTATTCGTTTAAATTCTATTTATTTTTCATTCATTTTTTATTTTAAGTAATCGTTAGTTTAACTAGTGATTTAACAACTCGCCCTTTATGAGAAATTAAACGGACATTAAGTCGATCAATTACATCATTTGAAGTGTAATTAGTCCAAATTTTTGATCCAGAAATTGAGTTTACATAATAATTGTTTCAGTGATTTGTAACTATACGATTATTATTATAGAATCAAAGTTTATTTTCATATTGGTAGACATTTATTATCCATATTATTTATCTGAAATTCGGTTTATCTATTGTTCTAACACTTACAGTTTTTATTTATAATTAAAGTTTTAATTTAAAATCAATGAAATTAACAACAATATAGGTGTTACATCTAGATGCAAATTACATTAATAATACTTAGAAATAATATTTCGATTTTATTATTATAGACTTCGCTTAATTTTAATAAAATATAATATCAAAGTTAAACACATAAAATAATATATTAAACAAACAGATAATACTGAGCAGAAAAAAAAAAAGAAAAATATCACAAATAAATATTTGGTTAAAATGTAAATAAAAAATAAATTAGGTAAAGCGTTTAAATAATTCGATTTATGGTCCATATTTTTAGTTATCACACTATAAATGTCTAAATGACTGCCTATTTCTCTACACTTTATGTACAAATCTTCAAGGCTTTTATAAGGGGCCCAAGCCTTGGGCCCCTTATAAAAGCCTTATAATTCTTTCTTGGCACAATGCCGCTTGCGTCTTGAAGACGCAAGCGGCATTGTGCCAAGAAAGAATTTCTGAACGATGTATCAATTTGTCAATATTCAATGGAAATTTTAAATCTGACAGTCTGACAGTGCATGAACACAGCACCAGTACCTACATTCTGCTTTGCAATTTTGCATAGCATTGGAGAAATTCGACCCAATCATTTTTGGATTACGAATAATGAGAACAAATAAATGAGCTAGTAGGATATTCACGTATGATAGGTAGTTGTATGGAAAAAAACTGATTTAATAGAAATATACAAATTGGTCAATAATAATGGCAAATAAAATAAAATGGCTTCAAACCTCTCTGGCAATAACAACTCATCTCCAAAGACTTAGGTACTTACATAAAACATTGTAATAAATTAATTTTATACTGCCAATTTTAATACCTACTTGCATTACAAACCAAACCATGAGAAAAAATAATGTAATTTCTAATAATCGGTAGCTTAGGACTTTCTTGCATGCCTTGAGTTTTATTTTTAAAGAGCCGATACATTTTCAACATTTCTACCTAACCTACGAAGGCGATTCATTCATAATATCATTAAATTGTCGACTCCACTAAACTTATAATCGTAACCATGACAAATATGATTTTTAAAGTTAATACCTACTACAAGGGTAGTCATCGGGTCAAATTATGTATATTAAATGTACTTTCGGATAATTATGCTTAATTATTTTAGCTACATAAAACAACCATAAATGACACAACCAAAAATATAACAAAAAAAAAACATTAAAAAGAATAAGTTAATAAGTCAAATCCTAACTGAATTTATTATATTATTCGATATCAGTCTCTCGCTCACACACACTATCTGCGAGAGAGAGGAGAATATCTAAAGCTGCCATTTCAATTGTAACTTAAATTGTAAGTTTTCGATAGCTATTTCACAAAGCCAGGTCGTTTTAATAAAAGTAAATTACTAGAATATCTAGTCTAAATGAAAACGTCTAATCCGTCTTTCCACGCACGAGTACAGTCGAATACACTCTCATAATTTATTTCATAAAATTCTATCACAGATGTTAAACTAACTCTCAGAATATTTAATAATTATTAATTTAGTTTATATACTACTCGGTAATAATGTCCTAACTGGCAGAGTATTATTATTAGCTGGCGGGTAGGGGATGAATCTAACTATGACGATTAGGTACGCGCTTACAATAGAATTCCTACGGGAAAATTCTTAAACAACATTTGGAGTACACATAAATATAAATCATCACTTAAACCTTGATGAATTAACATTAAAAATGGAATTTCTTTGGTATTCCATTCACTTGCAGCACACAGCTTTGAAAATACCTTTGTTCGTTTACAATTAAAAACTATAAAACCATGGAATAGTTCGTTCGGAAACGTTCACAAACAAATCACTGCATCAAACGTCAAATCCAATCTGTCAATTCCATAAACAAAAGTTTTTTTTTTCTGTACTCCGACAGTTATGTTTATTCAGCGTCCTGTACCCTTGGTCAAGCGTGTAGCCAGCTCAAGGCCCATCTTCAGAAGGCCCATCATAAGCTCTTGAGTGCGTCCCAGATGAACATTAGCCTGTGGTACAGCGCTAATTGTATTATGTTCTACAACTGGTAGCCTGTTCTCACCTGGTGGTTGTTCTCGCTGTCAGGCTGGTGGATGAGGGGTGGGGCGAGGGGGTCCTCGCTTGAGGTTATTGTCGTTGAAGGAGGTACACCTGGAAAATTGGATTTTAGAATGTATATCTTAAATGTGAAGGACGTAAGAAACCTTTTTTTTTGCTTGTCTATTACTCTTGGCAGACTTACCTTCATTTTCATCCTCCTCTGCAAGCCACTTCTGTATATCAGTCTGGTACATTCTCCTCTGTAGCACCTCCTTCGTACGTGGACGAGATCCAATGAACGTTACCTCCACCTGCAAAGTTGGGTAATAAAGCGATACTTCACTCATTCTGCCGAAAAGTGCTTGCCTTGGCATTTTTCTCTATGCCTAATGGGTGACTGTTATGTTGATTACAAAAGCGATTATTTGTACTTAATTAGATGAGAATAAAATTCAGGATAGTATTCATCATCATCATCAGCCTATGATGTTCACACTGCTAGGACACAGGCTTCCTCTATGTGAGAGGGAGTGGGCCATAATCCACCAAGCGGGCCCAGTCCAAATTGGCATCTACCAAACTAATCACATTTAATCGAATTCTTGGCTCTAGAGCATGTTCTTTTCTGTTTTCCTTATCATGTCTTCGTTCTCCATTTTGAAAGCAGTGGTGATAAAATAAATTAAAGTAGGCTGGCTAGTTTCAACTCGTAAGTTGAGGCCGATAGGTACTACTGGTTCATCATTGCTCTCGCATTATTAGTTGGAATATTATTATAAAACCAATGATATTCTAATATACAGATATGTTATACACTTACAAAACAACAGAAAAAACTGTTCCGCGCCGAGCGGCAGCACACATACACACTTTTTTATTCACAAATTACATTTCACTACAAGTAAAAAGGATAGCTTGATAAAAAACGCAATAAGAAAAAAAGTGACAGCTAGATAAACAAAAAGCGCCACGCGTCATCAATCCCCCCTCACGCCGGCATCATAGACTTGCAATTGTCCCATGTAGGACATTTTCGGGTCTTCACGTTTTGCGCGCTCATAACATAAATCTGTTTACTAAAATATCATTGTATAAAACACAGAATCTTACCCCAGGTGGTAGATTCGGCCTCAGCTCATCAGCCAGGTCGCCATTGGCGCCCAGTCGTTGAGCTTCCTCCCAACTTGTGTGCACTTCTTCGTGAAGTAACTTCTCCTCTGTGGATGTGAAACAAAGACATTAATACTTCGCAAAGAAAAGAACATGTCATCTAGATAGGAAGTTGGCTGAGTCAACAGCCTTTTCACAGTTATTTTGACCTCTAAATTTGTATCACCATTAACTTCAGTGACCTTTACAAATGGTTGTAAGTGAGCCGCGTTTTTTTCAATAACTGTGACTGTAAGAAAGTCTTCTCAATTACACATGGTCAAATCTTGAGTGGGATCTAACTTAACCACGTAAAAAGATAGAAGGGCAAGAAATTAGGGGCTTAGGTGTTCTCCAAAGTTATTAATAGTGAAGTAAATCTTACCATCTCTCTTGGTGGTGCTCCGTTTGTACTGTATCCTGAATCTGAAGGCTTCCAGCACACTTGCCACCACGATCGTCAGTACCACCATTGTGAATAGATAGAATACCTGGAAAAATAACCTATTGCAATAAGGGTTGATTTTTCATAAGTCAGATAACTCTTATCTGAGGAATAAAAATGGCAGTTTGACAGCTTATCTATAGAAAATATGTCAAACCACCAATTTTATTCCTCAGATAAGAGTTAACCCACTATTGGGTTTTAGCAATACGGAATTGAAACATAGAATTCCTGTAGAAATTTAAACGGCTTTAAAACTATGTATAGCATGTGTTAGAGTTGCTTTCTAATCTTTGCTATCTTTGGAAGCAGCTTTATTATCCTCAATTGGTTTTTTCTTTTCAATTTTTCCCCTCACTACAATTTTCTTCGTGTATCGTGGGTGCGCTTACAAACATAGAAACTCACATACACCCAGAACCGGAACAATTTGTAGATCATACAAATAATTGTTCCGTGCAGGCATCGAACCCGCGACACACTGTATAGCAGTCGATAGCTCAGCCACTGCGCACACCGATTATGTTCACTGTGCATTATCATCAGTCAATTTCACGAATCACTTGCCTATCTGTTCTAAAGAATTCAGGTATGGGTACAGTCAGCATCAAAAGTGGCTGACCACATTCAGATTTTCAAAATCGCTGTACACCGTAATAATACAGTGTACGGCGATTTTGAAAATCTGAATGTGGTCAGCAACTTTTGATGCTTCGACCATGATAGTCCATTCAATCTTACCATGAAATAAATCCTGCTGAACTGCCCAGCGACGGTGGCGTAAGCGTTCATGAGGATAAACCAGTTGTTGACGACGGTCAGCTCGAAGAGAGTCACGCCACTGGTGACGATGTTCTCGAAGTTGTTCAGATAGTAGTAGCCGAGAGCCGTCGAGCTGTTCAGGGAGTACTTGTAGAAGTCTTCTACGGTTGTGTTCCTGAAATGTTACAAGACAATGTGGTTAGGAAGGCAAAAAGGCGAAAAACGGTGACAAAGAGACACATAATAATGGGCACTTTATAGACGAGTAGACCTGGCAAGTTGAACTTAATCATCACATCTAAATGATGTTCAAGAGCTTAAGCTTTTGAACATACTCGCAGATCGCACAGCCCTTAAAGAGTAACGCATGTTGTCGCGACGGGTACGTAACACTCTTACCACATAATAAATATTTCCTATTTCCATATTCCTTTGATTGTCTATGAAAATTCAAAAGTGCCTGTAACTGGCCTACTTGAAATAAATGCTTTGATTTTGAATAGAATATAAAGTGATATAAAATCACGAATTTGCGTGATACTTGATAGACACGTGTTTTTAGGAACCAAACAGGAATTCAAAATTTAGAATGTGAAAGTTCTTAGTCCTAGAAAAAGTAAACATCCCACGCGACCATTTGAAGGTTAATTGCGTAATAGCTCGTGAAAAGTAACAGATCTGACGACATTTGATTCTATTTGAAATTGGAGCTAACATCTACCCTGCGATAGCCCTCGCTAAATCTAAACAGGGAGGCAATTTCAGAGGTCTAATAAACAGAGAGGCGATTTAAGAGGCCTAAAGGGTCATTGTACAATCGACAAAGTTGAATCATGACCCACCATAAGCTTATTTTCTTACAGACTTTCAAATACAATTAGGTTCACATTTGCGTAAACATAAATATCCAATATCCATCCATAAGTAACGACATTGATCTTTGTCAATTTGACGGATTCAAACGATTTTTTGTCAAAATGGGTCATGATTTAACTTTGTCGACTGTACATAAGAATAAAACTTACATACTCCTGTAACAACCGAAATCGTCAAAACAGTCGATGAGAAGGCAATCGCTGTTTTAGATCATCATGGACTAGAAGATGAAGTTATTTTATCATGAAGTGTTGATCCAAAAATTATACTTACACACAGCAGTTCTTCAGATCATAACCAGCGAACAGCTCCATGCCGACGATGGCGAAGAAGTAGTACATGACCAGCATGACGCACCCAGCGGAGGACATGAGAGGAGACAGGAGGACCAGCGTACCGAACACGTCGCGGTAGCGCTTCTTCAACTTGTACAGGCGCATTAATCTGAAAAAGAAGATGGTGGAAGATTAATGACAAAGGTGGAGTAAGAGGAACTTCGAAAATGAATAAAGTATAGAAGGACAGATTCGCCAGAAACTTGGTTTTGTTAAACCGGAAAGTGATGCTAAGTTATGAACCCTTAAATTTCAAACAACATTATTATTTCTTAGCAATTGTTGGCAACATTAAGTTAAAAACTTTTGAATATTAAGCCAATTTTATTATCTTAACGTCAGCTAAAACACAAGAACTTTACGATTGAGGTAAGCATAGAAGCAAAATTGCTATCAAAATCACCAATCACCACAAAATACTACGGACTAAGGCTGAGATTACAAATAATATATCCGGAACATACCTCAATGGTCTAAATATAACAACGATGAAGAGTTTAGGTGCAATACTAAGCAGTACAGCTCCCATGAGAGCTAGCAGCGTCACGCTCAAGTCAAACACATTCCAGCCACTCTCCAAGTAGACTTGAAGACCTGATGCCATCATGCGTAGAGCTGCTTCCAGAAGGAACACTGAGGGCAGATATTGTGTGAAGAGTTATTGCAAAACTTGGAACTTGCAGAACTTGAAATACTGCAGATAATGGCCTCTTTCGAAACTCTTCGGGGAAATATATCCACGCTATTCTTTTTAAAGTCATAAATGTCCTACTACTGGCTATATGGGACGCTTTTGTCCGTGAGGGAAAGTCGTCGTGGTAAGCTAAAGAATTGTGATAGTGTAATGTACACAAGAGCAAAACAGGCAGCCATAAGAGCAAATGAAAATGATATCTCGCAGTTAAGTTGATCCGCCACTGAATTATCATCCACCCAGCTAAACGGATTATGGCTTTCCGAGAAAAAATCCAGCTACGGAATTCACCAGGTCACTAAGATCACTTACATGTAAGGAACAGCCAAGTGTCCCAGGACGCGCAGAGTAACCGAGCACTGTCCTGTAAGTCACCAGCCGCCTCACACACGCGGAGTACCATCGCGACTCCGTTGCCAATGATGAGGGCATCTGGAATATAACAAAAAGAACTGGGTAAGTGTTTGATCTTGTCAATAGTCTTAAAATGTAATACATCAGAAGATCAGATGGCAATTTTACTCCTAATAACGAGATTGCCTTATTTTTTGCCCAGCATTTCGAATCAGTAGTCACATGCCGTCAAAGGATAACAAAACTTTTAATGAGTTCAAAGTGGTTAGCCATAATCCAAATGTCTGCAACTCGAACCAAAAACAGATTGAATGGACTGATTTATGACCATAATGGTAAATCCTGAAAAGGCAACGAAAAGAATTTGCTTTTGTGCATAACAGTCCTCAAAACTCACAGATAAGATATTCGAAGTAAGGCCACCGCACAGCGGCTGCAGCAGCCCTGCCAATCGGTTCCAGTGGTGACTGCGAGTACCACGGAGCCCGGGACTGTTGGCCTGCCCAGCGCAATGCGAACACTTCGTACAAGTTGGCGAACTCGCTGCGGGAAAGACCACCTGATGAAGACTGGTTTAGTTGCTTGAACATCAGGTACACGTCTAAACCACCTGCGGAAGAAAAAGACCATGGTTACCATGGATACAAACGTTTAAATACCACAGTAGGCAGAAGTGTTTGAAGCCAAGTCCGAAGTTGGGCTTTTAAATGGCTCAAAGTTGTTATAGTCGATGGATACAAGAATCAGAGCACGATCTAAATTAATCGAGAAACCCAGTCGCCTAAAGTTTAATTTACACCAATCGCCGTTCTTCTTTCTGTATCACAGCGCATTTTATGAACTAGCAAATTTCGAAGGCTTCATTGACGCCTAAGAAAAAAATATCTCGATAAACTCACTATAATGTGGTGCATAATGCCTCATGAGGCCAGCAAAGTGCCTCAACCTGACAGCATGTGGAGCTCGCCTTGACACTAGCAGACGGAAGGCATGTCGTGCAGCGCGACGTCTGTGCAGCAAAAGAGCGCGACACTTCTCACGCTCAATGCGAGTAAACGTCTCGTATACTACGGCTAACATCTGGAAAACGAGAGATTATGTCTCAAAAGCAGCTTGTATGATAAATGTAGCGAAATCTATGACTAATTTTTGGAGATTCATGGTCAGTTGTGGATCATAGGCTCCTACAAGAGTAATGAAACTGAAAAATAAATTGGTCCTTCGAGCCGGATAGATGAAAATTTTAGTCTTTAAATGTGATCTGTGACGTTTGTTTGAATGCAGGTGTAGACTTACCAAATTCATAAGCACGTATAGAACTGTGATGATGTACAATATGAAGAACACGGCATACCATTTAGACTTGGCGTATGATGGCATCATCACGTCTGGGAAACTGGAAACAACGGAAAATTACCGTTAGAAAAAATGGGTCGCAGTTCTCATAATTCTACGGATTACTTAAACTTCTGTTAATCAGCGAACCTATGTTTGTGCTTGATATCTAAAGACCTAGAAATATTACAACTCCAAGATAGAATTTTAATAGGCTGCCAAACTTATGTCTAATTTCTATATTGTAAAAAATCAATTCGGCCATACGAGACACTTGGTAAGCGATCAGCTGGTCTGAGTCCTCTGGTTTTGTCTGAACTTTTCTTATTTTGATCTAACACAATACCCTGGCTTCCAGGAACATTGATCTGGAAATCCACAGTCCATAAAATAAGGAGTATCGAAAATACAGGGTGGAATTTTGTAATGCCACCTGGAGGGAAAGTATCCTTAATACTGCAGATAGAAAATTTTATTCAAAGGAAACATTCCTTTATTTTTGAATAGAAAGCAAACTGCATTCAAAGATTTTCGAAAATTCTGTTCTCCCACCCCCGGGAATCGAACCAAGAAACCATTTTACTTGTTACGTGAGCTTTAATTTAAGATTTCCGGGTTTTCCTTTCATTTAATTTATCATGTTTGTTAGAGAGATTTCATCCTTATAATTGACCCTAACGATCGGTGCAATAAAAGTACAGGGTATAATTTTTTCAGATTTTAGCCGGTTCGATTCCGGGGTGGAGAACAGAATTTTCGAAATTCTTTGAATGCAGTTTGCTTTCTATTCAAAAACAAAGGAATGTTTCCTTCGAGTAAAATTTTCTATCTGCAGTATTAAGAGTACTTTCCCTCCAGGTGGCATTACAAAATTCCACCTTGTATACACACTTACTTGGCTGTAGTTAGCAAGACGAACATGCTGACAAAAGAGTCGCTGATAGTCTGGAAGTGTCCATTGTCCACGTGTTCCGAGAACAGGTAGTAGCCAAGCAACGAGTATGTGGCCACGAAGAACATAAGTAAACCTGGAAACAGATGGACACATTATAAAGATGATGACGAGATTGTCTCTGAACAGATTTTCACATTCGATCCTATTTTTACCGACTTCAAAAAAAGGAGGTTATCAATTCGACCCGTATGTATGTAATATTATCAGAATTGCCCAATTTTCGTATATGTTAGTCTATATCAGCGTCTGAACAAATGTACCAAATTTCATAAGTGTATGTATGTATGTATGTATGTACGAGTATGTATGTTTTTATGTTTGTGCACGCATATCTCCGGAACTACAACTCCAATTTAAGTAATTCTTTTTTTGTTGTACTAGGTATTGTTCAACTTAGGGTACACTGCAAGTTTCATCAAAATCGGTTCAGTAGTTTTAGAGATATGGATTTTTTCGTTGTGACGGATTACAAGATCAGTGCACATCATGTAAGAAAACTTTGTATTTTACAAGAATTTGGGTTGAATATTTAATAAATAAGCTAAAAAGGTAAAATAAAAACATTTTTTAAAAAAGTACCGACTTCAAAAACAAATACAAAAAAGTTTAAAATAACCTTTCTTTCGGAAGTCGGTGGCTTTGATTTTTATTATTTCATTGACTATTGCCAATTTGCCACCGACTTCCGAAAGAAAGGTTATTTTAAACTTTTTTGTATTTGTTTTTGAAGTAGGTACTCTTTTTTTTAAAAAAGTTTTTATTTTACCCTTTTTAGTTTACTTATTAAATATTCAACCCTTTTTTTTTAAGTTTTCTATATTTTCTTGATGTTTTGACGTTAGATAAAGCAAATAGATAAAACGAGTCCTCCCGCCATTGTAATTAGACCTAAATCCCCTTATTAATAAACGTGGACTAAAGTTACAACCAGGGTAATCCTCGGATTAACCATGCATTTTAAGAATGAATTTTGGCATAACTTTAGTCTACGTTTTAGTAGGCTCATGGGGACCTTCGTACCACAGGAATAACAGGTGTGATATTACGTCTGTTAATATCCTTACCTAACATATCAATAATTGGTGGAAGTGACTGCAGGATCTGTCTGATAAACCTCCTGACTCCACCACAATGTCTGGTGTCCACCAAGAAGATGGGCCGCAAAGCTCTGGTGACGCGGAAGTGGGAAGACTGCCGGCACAGCACCACCACTGCTTCTAACACCATTATCAATAACGTTATACCCTGGAAACAAAAGATAGATTGTAGTATGGAATAAAATATTGGAAGTGGGCGGGCCATATATGCCGTAGACTGGATGGAAGATGGGGCAGGAAAGTGTTGGAGTGGACCACGAACGGGAAAGAGGAATTTAGGGAGACAACCGACTAGGTGGACAGACGATCTTGTTAAAGTGGCCGGAAGAAATCGGATAGCCATAAAACAAAACCGCCAGAAGTGGAAACATTTGGAAGTGACCTACACTCAGCATTGGGTGACTAAAGGTTGAAGAAGAAGAAGTCGAAGCTAGTGTCCCATATTTTGTTACCGTAGTACCTAATACAATATGGGTTTCGAGAATGAAGCTTATCGATTTTATTCCATCTGGCACATTTTCATGGAACTACGAGAGGCGAGCCACATGCCAATGCTTTTTGAGGAAAGAAAAATTCAGCTGAGCGGTTCTATCCAGAAGACGCAGGTTCTGTACGCGACACAACAGGCGTTAATGCATTTATATTTTCATAAAATTTGTTCAGCAATAGAAAACTGAATTGGCATAAAACCTTACGACAGAACATCTTCGCACTCAAAATGCCCTTCATGCCTTGATAAAGTCTTATTAAACAAGCTACACCTATACCAATAAAATTGTCTGCAAAGTTTGCTCACCTTAATCATGGTCCTTTTGTGTTTGAGTATGGTACCCCATCCGATCCACTTGAGCTTCAAGTGCAGTTCCACGCCAATCACTGTCAATGCCAGTAACTCTATCGTGCCGTGTGCCCATACCGGTAACTGGAATGAGGAAATTAGGACATTAGGATTTGAAACAAGAGACATTTGGATTTCACTAAAGGGCTTTCGATGGTGTAACGTTTGAAGTCAAGGCAACACCAGCCGTGTTAAGGAAACCAGGGTTCTCGGCTTTGCTATCATGAGTCTCCAATCTCTTTTTTTACGTGGTAAAATCATCCAAGGAATCCTTCTACCCTGGGTTAAGCGGGAAGGACTGTCAGACTCGTACTGACTTAATCCACAGTGTTCCTTCAATATGTCTTAACTTTCCCAGGGTTAAGGATACCTGTTGAGACAGATCCGCGATCGAGATAAACTCTGAGCTTTTATGGGGGTTCCGTGAGATTGACGACAGCTCTTTGATTTCTTTTGAGGCGAGGGTGGAGCACGACGCGCTGCCAACCCGGTCATGGTCAGAGGGTGAGTCAACCATTACTCGTGTGATCTTTTTATTGAGCATATCATGAAGTGCCTGCGCCGGCGTATCACAATATGCTTCCATTAGGCATTTTTTCACGATGCAACTAAAGTTCAGTCGCAGAGTAGGAGTAATTTCGTACGTTGACGTCTTTACCTACTGTAAATGTCATACCGGTTGTATGACAGAATGCGGTTATGCATAATATCGGTAAAAGGTTTACAAACCTTGAGGACGGCGGCCATTGCATTTGTGCAAGCGAGACTCATCATATTTACGCGGGAGTAACAGAGACAGGTAATAATACGTTACCTAATGTACGAAATTCCTTCTGCTCTGAGACCGGACTTTAGTCTCCAACCTAGGGTATTAAGAAGAAGCAATACTTTACCTCAAATGTAGGCACCGCAGGGTCTTCAGTAAAAGCTAAAAGGATGAGCACTAGTGAAGCCAGCAGGTCCAGTCCATGGTACCAGGGATTGTGGACCCTCAGGTAAGCCGGCAGCTCCTCGGGACTCGACGGATGAGAGTCGAATTTCTCATTGTTTAAACCTTCCTGAAAAGAGAAGAAATTGGTATTACTGTCTCACTCTGTCTTATATTCTTTTGGGATGCAAAAAGGGTCATCTTTCCCGTTGGACACTTTGGACAAGACCCAGGCTTCACAATCGTTCCTGAAAATATCCTAACAGGGGTTTCCATAACACCTATCTTATTCCAGAGACGTCTTCTTAAATGTTCTGCACTCTTCTTGGGCCTTAATCCTAAAACAAGGATGCCCAACAGATCAAAGACTGCCCTAATTGCAAGGTTGGTAGCTTGCGGAGGTGTTATAGTATAAAAGAAACCAGAGTGACTCCATAAAATTAAAAACTATTCGGTAATACTTCATTTGTAACTGTTCGAAATTATAGGACAGTCAAATCAATCAAGTAATTTTTCAAACGACTTATAAAAATATTACTTTGGTCGACACGTATTCCGTAAGTAACTATTAATCTTCTTTTCTTTACATATCTTCTTTATCTTTATCTTTATCTTTACATATCTTTATCTTTATCTTTACATATAATAAAATCGTAGAGCTGTCATTCCTGTACATTGAATATTTTTTTCTTTTTGTATTTTTTTCGAGATAAGGGATCGATTCTGATGCCAAATCAACTTTTTTTTTCTTTCGAAATTTTTTATGTTTTTTTGATTTGATCTATCTCTTAAACTACTGAAAAGTTGTCGATCAAATTTTCCTCAAATATTCCTAATAATATGCTTCTGTTGATAGGCTATGTATCATTACGCTATTTTTCCTGGGAGATAAGCAATTTTAAATTTTGTTGTTTTTATCTGTTTGTTTTTAGTTGGAAGCTAAACCACTGGATATTATTTAGTCAATTTTTCCCCAAATATTCCTTAAACTGCTCTTCTATTAATAGGATATGTATAATTACGCTATTCCCTTTGGGGGATTAGCAATTTTATAATATGTTGATTTTCAGTCATTGTTGACATTTGTATAAGAACCGCTATTTGAAAACACTGTCAGCGTACTAGCCAGTCTGGTTGGTATCTTGCTTGACTTTCGTGCAAGGGGTCTCTGGATCAAATCTCGCTGTTTCTTTTTTTCACTTTTTGAGTTTTCTTATATTTGTCCTGAGAGTTTCAAATAATTAAAAAAAATGTGTATACTTTTATTTCAATATTATTCGCGATTTTAAATTATTGTATTGTGTAATTATTACTATTTTTTTTTCAATAGTTTTCTAGGATATAAATATACACTGATTTAAATTGTAGGTAGTAAGTTGGATATTTTTTTAAATTGTATTTGTTTCGAGGTGTGGAATTTTAAAGATTAGAAAAAAATGTGTTTATTTATGTTTTGAATTGGTGTTCAAACCAGTGCATAGATTCTGTTTTAAACGACGACAAGTTGTACTCATCGAGTCAGATAATTAGTTATTTTTTAGGTATCACGCGGAATGCAAGGGAGAAGACCATTGCTATCGTACGTTCAATTTGCAGCGATACTGTAAATCAACCCAAAAAAGAAAGAACCGTGTTTATTTTAAATCTAATGTTTAAAATAAACACGGTTCTTTGAAATTAATGTCGCTCAAATAAGGACGTTTCCTATGCAAACTATGTACCTAGATATAACATTATTGATCTAAACTAATAATAAAAATGCAAGTATGTTTGTTTTTTACCTTTTCACGCATTACTACCTACTGAATCGATCGTCCCAAAATTTAGCATATACGTTGTCAGGAGTATAGACACGGATATAAGGTATCTTACATCCCGAATAACAGAAGAGAGCTGTTGCCGAGAAAACAATTACGTTCATATTCCAGATGGCGCCACACGATCCGTATTGTTTCTCAAATTCTAAAATAACGCAAGCGAAGCCGCGGGCAAACACTAGTTAGTAATATAAGCTGTTGTATTGTTAATAGAAAGTAACTTTTAGTTAAAGCATAAACGGCAATGGACAATTATTATGACTGACCGTAATGTTCGCAGTTATGAGTTCTCTGACGGCCGTACCATTATGAATAGGGGCTCTATCGCGATTTATCATGGTCGACAAATTCTAAACTAAGGCAAACCAAGGTACTTATCGTTCTCACGTTATACTAGTTGGTTCTACGGGTAGGGTAATTTAAAATACCGTTCTTTTTAAGTTTTGCATTGTTCTCTTCAACTCCATCTTTTTTTGGGTTGATAAAGTTATTAAATGAGTTCTCTCGCCCGGGAAATCTATCCACCCTTTCAATTTCCCTTTACGTTCTGGTTCACGGTAACCGACTGTATAAAAGACTGAAAACATTTCTAGACCGCCTGACCAGCTGTTCGAACAGTCTACATCTACAACCTTGTTTTGCAAAACGAGCTTCACACAAAAATACATCATAGAAAGTAGGTTATTAGGTACAATTTCAAACAATGGTGTGAAACAAGACATTATTTACATGACCTTTATACGTAGAACGTTTGACTTTTGTATTGTCTGCGTATAATTCTGAGTTACATTGATGTCTGCCACAAACTGCGTGGCTGAAGGTACTTCGTCGGCTGCAAAATTAATGGCCTTGTCATTAGTTTGCCAATTTATCTGTGTCGGTTGAATTTGAGTTTCGAGTGTTTTGCCACGAGATCGTTTTAAATGAAAACTAAATCAGCCTTACTAAAAACTTAAACATCTATTGAACACTTGTCAAAAAAAGTCTGCAAAAAGGACCTTATTTCAACGTAATAATCTGTCATTTTTTAGACAAGTATTCAACAGCCGTTTAAAATTTTCTGTGGTACCACGGAATCGGTTTAACTTCTTATAAAATGTTAAGGTATACTGGTGTTAAACATGTTGAGAAGTCGGCCGACCCTAAGCGAATTGGGATAAGGACATGAGGGGGATGAGAATGGTTCCTTTTTTATAAAAAGTTTGCGTTTGTTAAGTTCGTTAAGTAAAGCGGGCATTATGTATTTGTCACCGTTAATCGGTATGATATCATAACGATTAACGGTGACAAATACATAATGCCCGCCTGATGGAAAGCGATCACCGTAGACTATGGACGCCTGCAATACCAGAGATATCGCTTGGGCGTTACCAACTTTGTAACTTTTCCCATTTTGAGGGTGTAAAGAAACTTGATCTGCTGACAGTTAAAGAGTCTGTTCCAAGTTAAAGAGTCTGTTCCGTTCTAAGCGCATAAAAATCAGTTTGACTTTATGTAGGTCACATAAAATTATAGAGAAATGGAATCTCTTATGCGTACAGACAGTGTGCAATCTTTTCATAATGAAAAGTTTCTAAATTCTCAAAAATCCTAGCATGATAATTACATCACTACTGTAGAACACTGTATTCCGGTAAATTACGAAACATTACAAGGTTTAATTAGGTAGGTAAGCACAACATTCACTGAAAACAACGGGCCGTAAAGTATTCAGTGTTTCAGGTTTCAAATAAATGCCTCTATAATGATTGATTGGAAATTATTAGTTAAATGTAACCTACTAGATACAAACGTAGTAGTCATGGCAATTAATGTGTATTTATCGTCCTTTAATGGAGATTGGATTTAAAAAAAAAAACATATTTTTGCGATTTTTAACCTCGTTTAGCACTACCATCAAAATGGCGATGACGGATCTGGTTAGTTTTCTCTGAAGGATTTAGGAAGAGTATTGAGAAAAATCCTAAATATAGATGTTAAAATGGCGCAACTTACTCCTAGTCCTTTGTTAGCCCCTTTATGTTCCATAGCGAGTTAGTAGAAGTTCGATTATTATACCCCTTTAGGCCACATAAAAGTCATAACGAGCTATACAGTAATAAAAACATTTTCAAAAAAAAATGTAACCGACTTCAAAACAACCACAAAAAACGTTCAAAATAACCTACAAAAAACTTTTCTTTCGAAAGTCAGTGACAAAAAGTCAATGAAATAAAAAATAAAGTCACCGACTTTCGAAAGAAAAGTTTTTATGTGGCCTAAAGGGGTATAATAATCGGTGTAGACAAAGTTGAAAACTTTTTAGGTTTTTTTTATTTTTGTTGATTTTTCAAAAAGTGCTAGTCCGATTTCGTCGATCCTACAAAAAAAGATTTTTTTAAATCGGTTGTTAAACGACGGAGTTATGCCCGAACAAACATAAAAAAAAAAAAATACAAACATCCGAATTGAGAACCTCCTCCTTTGGGAAGTCGGTTAAAAACAAGAAGTAAAACCCACCTCTAAATAAATAGCTGCCTCATGGTAGTTCATCTCCCAATGCTCATCCTCTGACATGTTGAGGCCGGTGTGCAGTGAGGAGCGGCTGCCCATGTCCAGGGTACCGGAGTCGCCAGCGCCATCTGTACCGGTCCGGGTATCTGCACGACACATGATGAGAAGCCGTTAGAAAATCTCGTCCTTCGAACCGGATTGAAAATCTCGTCCTTCGAACCGGATGAAAAACATTCAGTTGTACAAAAAGATTTTAAAATGCTATGTCACAATAGGTCAGTAACCGATGAGTCAAACACACTTTGTATAGGTATAAATAGTTACAACTAGAGCGTACTGATTTTTTTAATGGAGGTTTTACTTTCAAGCGATACACGCTCAAGCTCACTGCAAGATGAAATAATGCAGTGTAAATATAAAACTGACTTCACTGGTCGTTGACTAAAATTCTGAGTGAACGGAATAGGTGGGAGGCGGACTGGTTTCAACCGGATTAAAAATTCAGACGTTAAGACCTAGCTCAACGGCTTAGTTGGAGGGAACTTTCGAAAATGGATGATTAAACTTTGTTCGTTGCACTAAGGTATTCATAATTTTATTGACGACCTACTTAAGTAGGTAAGTAAGGTATGCAATTTTATAATGAATAGTATATTGCATGATTGGTGTAAAAAAAAAGATTTGTTACTTATTTGTTATTTATCTTTGTAGATTGGTTTATTTATCCTAAAAAATAAGTGGAGTCTAGAGTCTTCTTGTGGTAGTTAGCCAGCTTTAATACGACCTCTGTGTAAGATAATATCTACGTAGAAAATAAGTTATGTTCTTATTTGATCTTGATCTTTCTGACCTACTGAAATCTATAAAAGGCTACACTACACTTGACTTTATTAATGTGTCAAAAACAAATAACTTTTGTTTCACACACTACAACGCAGCCAAAAGGCAGTACCTACGATGTTTTTATAAGGTTTTTTGATAAATAAAATCGTACCATTCTTCTTTACTCAACTACACACACATTGCTAAAACAAGGATATAAACTGCACAAAAATAACGTGTCCAGACCAAAAAACTTTTTTTTATCACAATTTCACACCACACACTGTAAGCCGATATTGCATCTCTCCGTTTTGTTTTTACTAACATAGATTGCTTCATGCGAAAGAATAAAGGCCCAAAAGCATTAAAATCAAAACAAACTTTCTTCCACACACTAAAACGTCTATTTTTAATTAATAAAATCGTACCTTTCTCGATATGTTTGTCCATAACTCCGGCACGTAGGACATGCGGTAGTCAGCTGGCATGGAAACGGAATGCATCGCTCTACTGAACCTACTAACCGACTTACGACTGCCTGACAGGGCTGTCACGACACTAAAGTTGTACGGACTAATGCAGAATACCTACAGATTTATTTACTTGTTGGATAAAAATTGGCTAGCAAAAGTACTCTATCATGATGACTGTAGTAACTTGACAAGAAATTAAGTCAAGTCGAAAAACTGCTTTTTTTTTGAGGTCAATGCCCGCCGTGATCTCTTAATGTAACATAAAAGTGACTGGCCTGTTGGTCTAGTGGTTAGTGACCCTGACTGCTAAGCCGGAGGTCGTGGGTTCGTTTCCCACCCAGAACAAATGTTTGTGTGACGAGCACGATCATTTGTTCTGTGTCTGGGTGTTATTTATCTATAATATGTATGTGAAACGGTGAAGGAAAACATCGTGAGGAAACCGGCATAGAGAACCAAAAATTCGAAGACATGTGACATCCACCAATCCGCACTGGGCCCGCGTGGTGGATTATGGCCCACCCCCTCTCACAGAGAGGAGGCCTGTGTCCCAGCAGTGGGAACATTAATAGGCTGATGATGATGTATGTATTTAGAAATATATAAGTATGTTTGTCAGTTGTCTAGTACCCATAACACAAGCTCTGCTTAGCTTGGGACTAGATGGCGTTGTGTGATAGTTGTGGAATATATAAAAAAAGTGCGCAATTTGATGCCCTATTGTCTTCGAATGTTTGAATCTGTAACGTTACATTACAGGTGAATGCTCGCGGTGAGGGAGCGCCCTTAATAATAAAATGTCACGCGTTGCGCGTTGGTCAGACGCGTTGCGAAATTATCCGAAAACTGCACAGAGAAAAAATTAGAACGTATGGTAAGGTAGCTAAGGTATGGTAGAGACCCTTTGCCCAGTAGTGGGAGTGGGACTAACAGCTTGAAAAAAAAACATCGAAATGATAATCATTGTAATTTTTTTTTATTTTTTGTTTTGTGTTTACATTGGATGTTGTGAGTCGATTGGTGCATGAAATAAGAAAATTGTTAAAACGGTTTCCACCGTCATCATCTAAAATTGGCGATTATGCCATTGACGTCCACTTCGTAACTTAGTGAGTCATACGTATTTAACAACGTCACCTACTTTAAAGCCATTCTAAAATCCTCAGATTGGTTGGTAATCAAATCGTTTGAAGACAGAAACTAAATCAATGAGTTGCGTTGCAGTTTTTTTTTTTTCATAGCAACCCTTGATTAGCCCAAAATATTAGTCTCACAATATTTCAAACTAAAACCAAATGATAAGGTGTAGGGACTAGGGCCATATTGTTAAATATTTAAGTTGTCTAAGTTCAAAATGCGCGCGCAGAGACAATATTAGCGCATGGTCAACATGCGTTCGTAACTCCATTGTCTGGTTTTACGATCAACGAGAATATAAACATTGTAAGTACTACAGTGCTTACTTTTTTAATTAAAAAGATATTTTTTGTTTGGAGAAGACAGTCACGCGATTACGTGTAACTCTAAAAATAGAAAACATAAGTTCTATTCTAAGGAAAACTATGGAGGAAGAACTTCCGCTATAATATAAACTTCCGTTAAGCTAAATGGAAAATTCCGTAATACTGGGCCTTTTTGGCGCAGCCGTGAGAGCGTGAAACACACTTCTTATTCTTTTATTTTGAACTAGCTGTTGCCAGCGGCTTCACCCGCTACAACTCGAAAATTATCCCACGGGAACATAAAATCGGGATAAAAACTATCCTATATGTTAATCCAGGTTATAAACTATCTGTGTACCAAATTTTAGCCAAATCCGTTCGGTGATTTTTGCGTGAAAGAGTAACAAACATCCATACATCCATACTTACAAACTTTCACCTTTATAATAGTAGTAGGATGTGTGTGTCTAAAGTGGTCCCTTTGCGCTAAATAAATGTTTTTTCTTTCTTTTTTTTTTAATAGGTACCTACTTCTACTAATAATCCTGTCTACTCCTACTACTTCTAATCCTATCCTACTTTCCTTCTAAAATTATGAACGTGAAAGTGTTTGGATGGGTGGATGTTTGTTACCCTTTCAAGAAAAAACCACTGAACAGATTTGGATAAAATTTAGCACACAATAGAGTTTATAACCTGGATGAACACATACGACAGTTTTCATTTTATCCCGTTTGCGATAATTTTCAAATTGTATCGGGCGAAGCCACTGGCACAGCTATGTAATACAGTGTTCATAATTCAACAGCGAGCTCTCTATGGCTGTAAAAGATTTACACCCTGCCTGTACGCAGAAAACCCTCAGGAGTTTGGAAATTGAAACCCATACCATGTCTACGGCGATGATACTATAGCGTGCTATAGCTCATGCCTCGCTGAGACTAAAGTTTGCTATGATCGCTAAGCTACTGACAGCGACACTATCCAATCGATATCTCAAAGCCGTCGGAGAGTATATCGTAGAGTTCAGCAACGTGATTTTTATTGAGAATAATTATAGCTGCAAACGTTATGCCCACGTGTTAATCAATACAGGTTAACCTAGTCCTTCAACGGAGTACAATATAAACATTAATCAGCGTTATACTCAAAGCTCAAAGTCGCTCCACGAGCTATGGAGAGGGCTATGCTCAGTGTTTCTCTACGTGATCGAATCCGAAATGAGGACATCCGTAGACGAACTAAAGTCACCGATATAGCCCACCGGATTAGCAAGCTGAAGTGGCAATGGGCAGGCCACATTGCTCGCAGAGCAGATGGCTGATGGGGTCGAAAAGTGCTAGAATGGAGACCACGGACTAGCAAGCGCAGCGTATGACGTCCACCAACAAGATGGACAGACGCCTTATAAAGGTTGCCGGAAGACGCTGGATGCTGGTCGCTTCCAACCCGTATATGTGGAGATCTAAAGGGGGAGGCCTATGTTCAACAACAAACAATCAAACGTCCTATGGCTGAGATGATGATGACGATGATTATACTTAGTCAAGAAAATCAAGTTCATAAGAGTCGCAACGAGAAATGAGCAACTTAAAAACTGAGGAAACGATACTATTGTCAAGGATCTGAAGCAGTTAAGAGCCTGTTTCGACCTCTTCTTTGGGTCAAAAACACTTGTACATTTTTGACCTTGGGACCCAAATACCTACAAGAGGGCAAAGAGAGGCACACTCCGTTTGCTAGGAATACATTAAAATTATGCTTCTATAAATATCTCCGTTTTTGTACGTTTTCAGTAACTCTAAACAAACAAATGAACAAATATAGTACTTTTATAATTTCAACTTCGGTGCTAAAGGTCTACTCTCTAATAACCAAAGCCGTAGTTTCAGTCGAAGTTACGGAAGTTTCCTACTCCGTAGCAACAACGTTATTGGACAGCTGCATAAAAAAGAAAAAAATAAGAAAGTATTTTATTTTCTATCAAGGCAAGCGTGCTTCACCATTGCACCATCAGTAACTATCAGGCGAGATAGTGTTCAAACGCGAGACTATCGCTGATGAATAAAATAATACCTACAAAGTTAATTCCGAAGATTCAAGTTACTTTCGGATTAAGAGAATAAACCCCTAAAACCGAGCATTGTAAAAACAACAGTGTGTCAGTGGCAATAAACATTGAAATTGTATACTTTTAGAATAATATGACAACCCTGTAACCAAGTTAACACAAGTTACGTTGGCCTTATGTCAGTGAAAATATTATATAAAAAACAGGAAACTGCATTGAATGAGTCGAATTCATTGTTAATTAATGCTGAGAATCAAGGTTCTAACAATTAAATGTAAGTAATTATCTAAGTATGAAGTACAGCTTGGCCAGAACGGATTGAAACGGAACTAATATTTTGCTCGCTGACGTTTTAAAATCTTTGACATTTAATGCAAATAAAGAACGCAGGTCTGTTAGATTTATTAATGTGCCATAAAACTAACGTAATAAGTGAAAATAAATAAAATAAAATCATTCAAAGTGCTGGTAGCGAGAGCACAGTGGCGACTTCCGGTTTTCTACTGTTTTTTGCCAAGCTGTATATGCAATTTTGAACTTCCTTGGTCATGATCAGTGCCGGATAAAGCCGGTGCGGGGCCCGTAGCAAATGTAACCATGGGGCCCCAGTTCCATTGCCTTTTTTTTGCGGTAAATCCACGGTTTCCTTCAATAGCCTTTTACGTACCGGGATCACGCTCTAGAGGGGGGCCCCGTCATCATGCCCTCAGATTGCCCTTGAGCTCTTTCCGGCGTGCCTTCACTTCAGCAGCGGGGATACACCTCGGCGGTGCGCCTCCACACGCCACTTATAGACGCGATGGAGGGCAGTCACCTCCAGATCCCAGGGCAGCAATCCGGCAAGGAGGTTGGCCGATTCGCTGGTGATCGTGCGATATCCCTGGATCATCCGGATAGCCATGACCCCCTGGCATGCGACCAGCAGCTTTAGTGATCGCGTCTGGTTGCTAATCAGGGCCCAAACGGGGGCCCCGTAGAGGGCCATGGACCGCACGAAGCCGGCGTATAGCCTCCTTACATGAGGCGTTTGGCCCGCTGAGATTGGGCAGGAGTAGCCTGAGGGCGGCCGCTGGAGGTTTTGGGGCAAAACTCTCAATACGAAATGCCTCAATGTGGATTGCATTGCTTCGATATAGCCATGTGATGATTTATACAGAGCGTATCCTGTATTAAGGTCTTGAGGAGACGACTGTAACGAGGCGTTAGTAGTGACAGTGTGGCCAATCGCCAAGGTGTATTACATATTTGAGATATTTTTTTGGGCACAGGCGCGGGGCCCCCCAAAGCGCGGGGCCCGTAGCATTTGCTGCCTCCTGCTATATGGCTAATCCGGCACTGGTCATGATTGGGGGAATATTACCTATTATAATGATACTGTTTGCATATTATTATAATGTATTATTATCGGTACTGTATGCGCATTGTTTTCTACGGGTAGGTAATTATAGTAATCCATACTCCCATATTTTACTGCGATGAAAACCCATAGATAAGTAAGGAAGTAGAAAACATCATGTCCCTTCCTAATGAATTGGAATGAAGGCTGCAATTTCAAATATTTCAAAGCTTGCGAAAATGTCTCCATGATCTATAATTTGTTACTTTCCAGCGTTTATTAAAAGAATGTTGTGTAGTTATAAGAAAGTTTCACACTATGAAAAATGCAATTAACACAAAAAATGCAATTTAAAAAATTCGCAATTCTCAATGCTCTAATTTTCATTTATTTATCATCATGTGCTTGAAGTAGCATTAAACAGAAATAAAATTACACACATGTCTTAAGCAGCTGAATAAACAATAACAAACGGTAAATACGCACTTCTATCATAGACAACACTCCCCAGAGAGTTGTCATTATATTATATATCACGCTTGGCCGCTTAGTGATTGATTCAATCGACCATAGCCAATCGGCTATGAAAACGATAGGGCTATATCTAGGACTGGATCTTGAGGTGTATCCGTTACTTATTGTTATGTATATTTACCATTATTATGATTGCATACGCTACATACATATTATGTATTGCGCTACGCGAACACGTTTCATCTTTTTACCCGACTGCGCGACGCAAAGGAGGGTAATGTGTTTATCAGTCTATGTATGTATGTATGTATGTATGTATGTTTGTTTCTATGTGGCGTTCTAGAGACCAAATGCGTTGGCCGATTTTGATAATTTTTACGTTAATCGATTCGTCTTGACCTTGCGAGTGTCACTAAATACATGACAGTAATCAAAATTCACCACAGCGACAACCAGACGCCATATTGTCAAAATGAAAAAAAAAAATGTCGATGAACTATGTCATGTGGGGTATCGTTGAATAGGTATTTTAAAATCATCTTTAGGTTCCCTCTATCATTTTTCATTTTAAATAATAGTTTAGGAAATATAACGATTTAAAGTTGTTTAGCAAAACAATAATTTCTGAATAGTAACTAAAAAGTATGAAATAAAAAAAATATTTAACGAAAAACAAAAAACCCGACTGCTTAAAAAAAACTAAAAAGAAAGAAACAAGCCCAGTAGTTAAGAATTCACTCATTCACACTCACAGTCGGGGCCCGTTGGGAAGATTTGATTGGTATAATTTGAATGGGCCCCGACTGTGAGTGTGAATGAGTGAATTCTTAACTACTGGGCTTGTTTCTTTCTTTTTAGTTTTTTTTAAGCAGTCGGGTTTTTTGTTTTTCGTTAAATATTTTTTTTATTCTTTTAACTTTTTTTAACTTTGTATAATCTTCAAATGAGTCCTCTCACCCAGGGCAGGGCAGGAGGGACTGTAAGACTTGTGCTGATCAAAATCCACGGTTCCTTCAATAGCCCTTTACGTTTCGGGGTCACGGTAGCTCTTTTAGTCCTGCGACCGCGGCCGCGGTAGGCTTTGGCCTTCTAAGGAACTCATTTCACCCTTTACATATGCGAGCGTAGGTAGGTACTATAGGACTCAATATTTTTTTCAAAGTTAATCATCGCAGATTAGACTAGGGCCACATTAACGGTAAGTGCCGATTATCACGGTAATTGACGTTTATTTGTTTTGAATATTTAAAGAGATTTAAAGACTATTATTGCGATAATAATCAATAGGAAATGCCGGTGGCCCGATGAGTTTCGAGCAGCATACTTATCTTGTTGGGAAATCTTTTTTTTTTTGCTTGTGTATCTTATTATACTATGTATATTACCTAAGTATATAAATCCTTTTATGCGATCCATTATGAACAATTTTATGTCTTATTGCGCAGGTTAATCAATACATTGCGCAAAGTAATGTCTAATCGCGCTGTTCATTACAAGAAATTTTAGCTATCATTTCAGCAATAAAATCATTGTAAAGCTAGCAGTATGATAATTAAATGATAATGTTTCCGGCCATCATGAATCCAAATGTACAAGTTACACAATACCCCAAACCGCTAAAGCGTAAATTCAGCTCAATTTTACTTGTTGAGATAATATGCCGCTAATATGGTTTAAGTGACCGAAAGTGTTTTAGAACTTTAAAAAAAAGTTTAGGTATCATAAAGTTTTTAAATAAGTACACTTAAGATAAACTTTTTGAAATATCAAAATAATAATATCTTTAAGTATGTATTGCTAGCCCGTACACACCGGTTTTGAGGTATTAGATCTAAACCCAAAACCCGTAGTATCGGCCGAAGTTTTGTGCGTTTACTACCTACTCCATACCTATCACAGTTTTATCATCAGTTAATTAGAAAATTTATTATTTCTGACTACACTCGCCACTATGTATATAAAGCTCAAAGCTTTAACAAATAAGTTTGGTTCAAGCTACATTCTTGCTGATTATTTCTTGCAATCTCCACTGGAATTAAATCAAAGATTCGGTTACTTTGACTATGCCTGAAAATTCAATACAAGTCCAGAAAACCGGTATAAAGGAAGAACTTTATACGTAGTTCGAATTATCTCCATTCCTTTTAAAGCATCGTTAAAATTGGTCCCCTAGTTTCACGATATGAGGAATTCTTCCCAGTATTGGAATCTTGGTAGAGCGTCGCCAGTTTTACTGGTTTTTTTTCGTTTATATTCTGTTAACATGTTAAATCTTAAATTGAATATGCAATCACCCAATAATTTTTCTTTTTTTTTTGTAGTAAGAGTTTGTAAATGAGCTAAGGTCATCAAAGCTAGCTAAGTCACCAGTATTATATGACCTATACAAACCAAAGAGTACCTAAATCAAGACTCGGTTGTTATGACTGCGCAAGTGCCGCCTACTTCGGGGTGCTATGACAGGAAACCTCCGCGTGCGCCCGTGGACTGGAGTTCCCTCTCGGATACGTCCGGGGTGGATTTTAGTCAGTAAGAGTCTGACAGTCCCTTCCGCCCCACCCAGGGCGGGAGGACTCATTTGATGATTTTACCAACTAAAAAAAAAAAAAGTGCCGCCTACTTCGCACGATTTTAATTAATTGTCAAAACATCCAGATTTATTTAAGTATTCTGAAATATACTTACCTTTAATTAGTTACAAAACCTAGTACTACTCGTACTAGGTTCTCTTTGATTCTTTCTGTAAAAAGCATCTGAATAGATAGTGCAATTAGTGCATTCGAGAAAATCAACGCAGTCAGAGAGACCAACAATGCGAGCAATTTAATTTATGACCTTTTAAATAACTAAAGATTCAATTTAAGTTAATCTGGATTATAAAAGTACCCTGAGCTTGGAAAGTATTCGCACAAAAAGCCTTTGTTAGTTGCCATTACGTATTTAAGGGCAACAATACGCTTACACGAGGTGTTGAAGGTCAAAGGGCATTTTTGACCAAAGGAGAATGCTAATTTTGTATGATAATTGGATTATTCATTTATTCTTGTAACTCGACTAAACTTATGAGAAATTATAGTAAATATTGTCTGGCTTATGGAAATGTAAATGCATTGGGATATTTAATGGCAGATTCTAGAAATCTTTCTGTTTAAAAAAGTAAAAGACGCAATTATAACCTTGTTTTACTTAATGTTCTTAAACCTCACGAACTATGAAAATAATATGTCTGTTTCGCCAGACTTTTAATCGTTTTATGTATGGAAGAGGAAACGCTTTTGTCTGCAACTACAAGTCCCAAAGGAAATATGAAACAATAAAGCTTTAATGTAAACGGCTCTTGTGTAGTGTGCTGTAATACTTACTGGTATCAAAAATATTTACTATTTATCCCTAAGAGTATTTACGTTTTAGTTATCATCAAGAAACACCGAAGCACACGGTGTTAAAGCTGACACACCAACAGTGCGCGTTTATTTGGGCTTCGGTTTAATGAAAATTTGTTGTATCAAAGACTTAAGTGTACATAGTATAGTATTATCTTATTATTTTGAAGAAGGGTGACTTAATTTTTAATGACAAATATGTTCTGTTTAAAAAAAGTTACGTTACTTAATTCTGTAATAAATAAACCTAATTTAAGAAAACAAGGGATAATGCCTCCGTGCCTGCAGCTATAAAGGGGCATTCTCATATTTACAATACAAATTAATATTTTTAAAGGCTGATCAAAAGCGCCAATAGTACCTACCTCGTGGGGATAAAAAAAGTAAAAAAAAAAATAGAACATGGTTTATTTTTTGTGCCTTTGAGCGCTCCCAAAGTTCGCCCAAGACCCTGTAACTCTGTAAAATCTGTTTTCAGTTACGTAATTTTCGGTATAAGACTTTGCCCTTCAGTTTGAATCGAATTTTCATGTGAATTAATGTACAGTTAATTTCAGTACAGTTTGTCTGTGGTCCATAATTTGTAATAAAATAAGTTTTAGTACGAGTATTTATTGTACCTTATTTTAATTTGACCGAAACAGATTTGGGTGAGCATACAGATAGTTATATTAGAACTTGGATTTTAACACAAAGCATAAATTTTATCCTTATTATTTATTTCTGTGGTATAATTTTCAAGATATTGGAGTCACTGGCAACAGATAGATTGCAATAAGAAAATTAAACTTAAAGTTTTGCTATAAATACTAAAAACTCACCAATAAAATCATTAACAGTCAAATAAACACTTCGCGAAACACTTCTAACACCATTCACAAATTTATCGAACTTCATTATTACATTTAAAAATAAAATAATAATTATTGATATATAATAACTGTTCATATAATAATTATGTTATTAATTAAAGTCGCCGAATACAAATCACGCGAGGTAGGAACTGTGTAATGGGCACATTAGAAGCAGTAGTGTTTGCAAAGTTGTCACAAGATAGGAGTGAAATGTAGGTGCTGGGGTACGGATAGCAAAACAAGTTAATATGATTTTAATTAAGTAATAAAGTTAAAAGGAGGAAATAAAAACAAAGCAAAAAAAAAATAAACTGGGGTTTATTTAACGATTAGAACGATATATTATGTACATGTAATATGAGTCGCATGAAACGATGAGAAATAATCATCACTCATCCGAAAATACTTATTCTCAAATGACTGGGACTCTAGCACCATGTGTACTATTTTCTTGTTTTATGACAATTCAAAAGCTTAACCATCCTTCGCTGGGTCGAGCGCTAGCGCTAGCTGGTATTTCAGAAGTGCTTGTTTTGTTTTTATTTTAGTTTTCGTTCGATATATGTAATTTATTGAGACACCGTCTATTTTTCATGAAATCAGACATAAGAATAACACATGACTGTCGTTCCCCTTCAAGTTCCGCTATCTTAAGTTTTATCACAAAGGTCAAACAATGATTATTCAAGTTAGTTTTTCTCTCAAAGGTCAAACAAAAAGGGGAATGCCCAATTGCCCATGATTGCTTGCCGTCAACTTGCGAACTATACTCTTATCTCGGAGCCAGGGTTAACTTATTCCTTTGTCACTTTGTCACTAAAGTTTAGTTCTAAGTTAAGTCCGCTTTATCAGCTACCGACGATTCTACTACTTCCCCACTTTATAAACATTTGATGACATCACAAGATAGGCTAAGTGAAAATCGATAACGATAAGTTTTTTTTTTCTTGTAGTGACAAAGAATTACTGTTTGGCACTGTCTGTAAGGCTGTACTGGCTAATTGGCTACGTAGGATTAGGATTACGAAAAAAAAAACAAAGACTAGACTAGTATTTGATTTTTCTTTCTTGTAATCCTATCAACGTTTTTTTATGAAAGCTTTTTGTGTATGCACGGTACAAATAATTTTTTGTCTTTCTTTTTGTACGCTGGATTTTCCTGAGATATAGTTATTGTAGTTATTTGGATATCGCCTTTGGCTTCACCCCCTTAGGCGCATGCCGATAGGACAGGGTACAGGGGACATGACCCTGTAAGAAAAAGTTTGTTAAGGTCACATTGAATCAACTTATATCAACTAATTTGCCAAATCATAAAGTTTATAAAGTTTATTTTTTTCCAGATAAGTACATATTTTTTATTAATGAAGTGTATGACCCCCCCCCCCCCAAAATTTCAGGCTGTGACCGCGCCTGCCCCCTTAGCAAATATATAGATAAAATATTATAGGCACTACCTATCTCTTTCTGTAGATAAAGTGTGTGTTATAGAAAAAGACATGATAATTATATGATGATATCTACACTTTTCCCGCCTTTATTTGACATTTGAATATGAAAGGCTCAATTCAACCTCTGTCTATGGATTTGATATTCCTCTTCCACATAACCTAACCTAAAAGTAAAGACTATTGTATAAATGCCAAATCTGAATAAAGCATGTTCGTCACATTCGACGAAAGGTGATGCTATCGACCCAGTCTGATGTCATTAGACGCCGGGGAGCCATGACTGGCTTCGCACTGATTCAGACAGGAAAGTGCTCATATATGGCTCATATATAGGTACCATGTTTATGGTACTTTTACTTTTGAATCCTCCGAGATAAAAGAAAAAGCTCTTAGAATAGAGTTAGAATATTTTACCTAAATAGCTACAGATTTACCCAGGTTATTTTCATGTTTTGATAAAACCTTATAGTGATGAACTATAAACGTCGGAATTGAAAAAAATGCTTAGGCTGTACACGCTAGAAGAACAGGAAGTTCATAAAATCTTAAAGATCTATTCTACAGTCACGAGCAATAACATGTATACACGCAACAAAATTCAAACGTAATTTACTCGTAAAATATTGGTTTGCACTTTGAAATAAGACCTATTTCGTTATAGTATGGGTTCCAAAAAAGCGATGTTCTGCTACCATATTGATTAAAACTTTTGCGTACTGCTAACGCAAAAGTTTTAATCAATATGGTAGCAGAACATCGCTTTTGAATATTGCTTAGTGTATACATACTATTGCTCGTGACTGTACCGGTTAGATGCACGAAAGAAGAAATGATTAGTGGGGGCAACATAAAAAAATAAAATTTAAACATCATACAGCACATACGATACGAATGTAGACAAAACAGTTTTGAGGTTAAGTGAGAACAGAGACAGTTGAGACTTCAGACACGCTTGCAATATTCAAGTCAGCATTCTTACTACGGGTCATTGACCGAGGGGTGCTATGACAGGAAACCTCCACATGAGCCCGTGGACTGGAGTTCCCTCTCGGATACGTCCGGGGGGAAGACCAGTTTTTCGGGCCAGTGCACCCTGGGATGCGGGCAAAAACTCTTCCTTAGGCACTGTGTCCCTAAGGGGTCTCTTTGCCCGTATGCGAATAGCCTGTCAGGTGGACGCTCCAACGCGTGTCCCTCTGATCAGCAGAGGCCACAGGGGCGGAGCGGGCTTGCGGACGGTGAGTGATGGGTAACTCGCCGTCCGACCAAGGACCAAGCCCGGGTCGGTGGCGCGTCGTGTTTCGCGCCAAAAGTCTGCTGGGGTCATTGACCGATACTCATATTTCTGATTTGCAGAAATGCAAAACCAAATGGCAGGTCTGTATTGATTTGATAAAAAGTATCCACTTCCGGCCATAATCCGTTTTGCAATAGTACTTTACTTAAAAGGTTTTAATGGCCGTAGGCAGGGCCATCTAAGCCGGGGCGTATACCCCAGGGTAATCTTTGGAAGCCCCGAGTAGCCCTGTAAAATACAGCTTTAAAAAACTATTTACCCCAGGTCCCCAGAGGCTTTATAAGGTTCGACTTCGAGAAACACTACCACACTATATCTTTCGTTTATATTGCCATAGACATTATCTACGCTCTACAAGAAAGAGATAGATGGCCCTGTGGTTGCTTTTCTCTCTTTCTATCAATTTTGGATTCTGAATTTCTGATAGTTACTCCATCACTCGCTCTATCTCTATGGTTCTAGGACATGCCAAGAGGGCTATTTGGTGCGAAAACTGGGAAGAAGTAATTATTGGGCAACTTGCCAAATGAATTGCCAGCCATGTCACTCACTGAAAATGTAACTTTCTATGTAAAAGGATTATGAAAATCAGTCCGTTAGATTTTGAGTTTATATTAATTTACGCACGAACAAAAATACCCACAAATCATTTTAAATCTGTACTTATAGTTAGATTGTAGACAATTAAACCTTTTAATTTGTTTAGTTCATTAGATACAAGTAATTAATCATTTTGTAAGTATTGATTACCTATGTCCCTACCTAAATAATAGACATTAAGTACTCAAAATAAGCTTTACACTAATTAATTTAAGTCTATTTTTGTTCGAAAACAAGGTTTCAGTACCTAGCCTAATGAATGACCTTTATCTATATTTATGAGGGGTCAGAGAGGTACCTTTAAGTTGTTTCATGTTAAAATTAGAAAGTTTTTTTTTCACTTGTTACGTTAGTTTTATGGCACAATAATAAATCTAACAAACCTACGGTCTTTGTTTACATCAAATATCAAAGATTTTAAAACGTTGTCAGAAACAAAAAGATTAGTTCCGCGTCAATCCGTTCTGGCCAAGCTGTAATCACGTTCAATATTTCGTCCCAATTTATTTCTTTGTAATTGACCATAATTTTCAGTACCACTTTTTCTTCTATCCATACAACCAAAATGGAATTATTTTAGAGGTGCAGTTTACTTAATAAAGCCTACTTTGTACTGTTATCTTATACTGCAAGATAATTTATTATGTTGATAACGAGGAGATGGAATTACTAAACTATTTGTTGTCAGTGATGACTAATAGGAATCTAGCGTGCAATTAGATTTTATTTTATAAGTGCGTTGGCCAATAAAATGCGGATTGTTTATATGTAGGAATACAGGTTTTTCCATGCAATTCTGTGTATAAAATACGATTATGAGTTTGTATTTGACTAGAGATGGGACGAGACGAGGGCAAAGACATTTACGAACAAAATGGACAAAATTGACAAATTGGGTATTTACAAATTGGGCATAAACATAGAATACAGAACAGTACATAAATAATCTTAGCGGTTGTCCACTGAACTGGATGAAGCTTCTAGTTATGAGGCAAGTTGAGGAGTAAAGTGCCTCAAGAGTGTTAGAATAGTTGATTTTAGGGAACATACATTTATCAGTTTCATATTTACCTAATGGTCACCACATAGACACCGAGATACGCAATAGCCCCGCAATAAGCGTTTCTGATAGATAATATGAACGACTGAATGTAGTGAATACTTTGTAATAACAACTTTATACTATAAATAGACACACCTTCGCTTAACCCCTACAGAATTACAGACATGATGTTTCACTGAAACAACAGAAATAGTCCACTTAGCAATACACAAAGTGCTCTGAAGCCTTTCACAGTGTACGTGGTTAACTGAAAGAATTAGGTTAGCGCAACAATGTCGCCCGGCGCGCGGCGCGGCGCGATGGCGGATATATACGGTCTACACAGGCTACAGTGTCTAATGTCTACGTCACAATCACGACAGGCCGGAGGAGATTAGGAGGAGGATGACGTTAAACTGCTGGCTAAGTTGTGCTAATCCTACTACTATTATAAAGGCGAAAGTTTGTAAGTATGGATGTATGGATGTTTGTTACTCTTTCACGCAAAAACCACTGAACGGATTTGGCTAAAATTTGGTGCACAGATAGTTTATAACCTGGATTAACACATAGGATAGCAATTATCCCGATATTATGTTCCCGTGGGATCATTTTCGAGTTGTAGCGGGTGAAGCCGCTGGCAACAGCTATTAGTTTAAAATAAAGGGGCAGGTAAATAGATCTAGGTTGGTCATCGCGACAGTGTCGCCCGGCACGATGGCGGCCGAGTGACCTGTCTACGGTCTTTGCAGTGTCTAATGTCTACGTCACAATCACGACAGGCCGGAGGAGATTAGGAGGAGGATGACGTTAAACTGCTGGCTAAGTTGTGCTAATTTAAAATATTGGGGCAGGTAAATAGATCTAGGTTGGTCATCGCGACATGTCGCCCTGCACGATGGCGGCCGGGTGACCTGTCTACGGTCTTTGCAGTGTCTAATGTCTACGTCACAATCACGACAGGCGGGAGGAGATTATGTTGAGGATGACGTTACACTGCAAGCTAACTTGTGCTAATTTAAAATAAAGGGGTAGATAAATAGATCTAGGTTGGTTATCGCGACAGAGTCGCCCGGCGCTGTCGCGGGTGCCTACTGTCTACAGTGTCGAGTGTCATAAAATCAAGACAGGCGGTAGGAGATTATGTTGAGGATGACGTTAACTGCTGGCTAAGTTGTGCTAATTAAAAATAAAGGGCTAGGTAAACAGAGCTAGGTTGGTAAAGAATTAGGATACCGCGGTTGTGTCTACACTCTACAGTGTCTAGTATCTACGTCAAAATCCCGACAGGCGAAAGGAGAGATTACTAGGAACAATTAGGAAGATGACGGTACACTGTATGCTAACTTGTGCCTTGTGCTAATTAAAAATAAAGTGCTAGGTAAATAGAGCTGGATTGATTAAAGAATTAGGATACCGCGGTGAGTCACACAGCGCGGTGGCGGCCACAGTGTCTAGTGTCTACGTCACAATCACGACAGGCGGAAGGAGATGACGTTAAACTGCATGTTCGTGCTACTTTTGGATTTCAGAGTTAGTGAGGGGTAATTTACGATGTAAGTAAGGTTAAGAAGTCTAACATGAGTGTTGATGGAATGTGAACAGAACGTGCACGAAAGAAGCAACTTGATTGGTGATGGAAGTGAAGTGGGAGTAACAGCATCCTAGCAACCTCTTTATCGCAGGGGGCTAGCAAATTATGTAGACTTTTGATGGGAAAGTTTAATGAGTAGACGTAAGTAGTCCAGAACACATTATTTTGAGTAGAATATTATTTCGTCGCAATAGTATTTTTTTATAGTGGGGTGATATTTTATCACTGTGTGATAAAACCCAATAAAAAAAAAGGGAAAAAAAAAAGATTTTTGCCAAACTCTGACTAAATTCATGAATTCTTACGATTCTTAGATGCGTCAGTTTTTTACCTACTCTGATATAAATGTATATTCGGTTCAAGTTCAGTTTGTCGTTTCAGTTTTTTTAAAGTAAAATATCAAACAGCGGCTACCTTCACTGGCTGTGATTTATGCAGGTATGCACATTTAAATGCAGTTTCCATACTCAATACATTATATAAATAGAATTCTCATACCTATTCTACCATATTCGACGCAGCATCAACCATTGTATGATGGTGACCATGGCTATCTCAGTCACACTAACCACAATGTCACGAGTATGAGGGAGACAAGACAATGGGAAGCCATTGTGAGGTGCAAATACTTGATTAGACGAACTTCGACGCGACCAAATGGCCCATAAATTGGAAATTGC
This sequence comes from Agrotis segetum, assembly GCA_036375495.1. Classification (NCBI taxonomy): domain Eukaryota; kingdom Metazoa; phylum Arthropoda; class Insecta; order Lepidoptera; family Noctuidae; genus Agrotis; species Agrotis segetum. The sequence goes on from JAQSVV010000039.1 coordinate 9,705,383, forward strand.
TGCACGGATGTGAGATTCTGACCTGGTCAAGGTAAGGTGAGGGTTTATGAAATGTAATAAAATGTGTAATAGAGAAAAACGATATTGAGAAATACGGTGAGCATCAGTCTAGAACCCTCTTTTGAGACGGATGGAAAATCATGGAAGGGAAAAGTTTCTAAGACTTTTGGAAATTGGCAAAAAAAATGGTTTTTCATGCAAAATAAGTAATTGATCGGGCCAATCTATATGAATAAACTTTTTTTTGCGAATTTCTAAGTCTTAGAACAAAATTTGTTCAGTAACATAGGCTGAGATACCCCACGAGAAGTTTTACGCATTTGGTATTACACGTTCTACACAAACACTCAGACCCGGAAACAACTCGTACAAATATTTTGTTCCGTGCGGGAATCGACTCCGAAACATTCAACGCAGCAGTCAAGCGGTCAACCGTGCGACAACAGTGCCATCATTTCAAACATCATCGCAACCTTAGCATTGAAAGCTCTAGGGTTTTATCATCTTGTTGATTCTATTTAAGGTCTGCCTAGCCTTTCCTGAACTTTGTTGTGGGTGGCTGTTTGATCAAATGGACAGAACTGCGTAGGTACAGTTCGACAAAGTGGAATCATGACCCATTTTGACAATAAATCGTTTGAATCTGTCAAATTGACAAAGATCAAAGTCGTTACCATGGATATGTACGTTTACGCGAATGTGGACCTAATTGTATTTGAATCTCTGTAGGAAAATAAGCTTATGCGGTGGGTCATAATTCCACTGGGTCGATTGTACATGAGAACCTGCCTTTCTGACCTCTACTAACGTTAAATCGTAACTACCCTCATCATTAAACCTGGTTATCAGGCTTTCTACGTTTTTTTTCTAATTAGTTTAGTACCTATACTTACACCTTAATAGCTGTTCCAGTCGTTAAAACATCGATAAAGCATCAGTCTTCAACTAACGGCCTCAGAAACTCCCAAGCCATTTTGAACTGTCGCAATCTACTAAGTGGCTTCTTATGAAGCCTCTGGGAGATGCTATGGATTCATTTAATTGTATCAGACATTTTTTATAATCGATGTTTTAGCAAATGAACCCCGGACTGTCAGACTTGTACTTACTGACTAAAGACCGTGGAATACCTCCCGGCAAGTAAGTGAGTAAGTTGCTTACTTAGTTAATTATAAAGCTAAGTGGAACTAACTTGGATGGATGTGTAAATCGGCCTTTAACCATTTCTAAACAAAATGGTTTTCTTTTCGAGGTAACCTTACACAAAGCGAGTTCATAGCACAAGGTCACGGACTTGATATTTGGCGAGAAATACTTTTACTTTAGCGCTCTTTTCAATAGGCAGACATTATGAACATTTATTCGGCGTTATGCTACAGCTATATATAAGTCATCATTCTGTTTAATGCCGAGGGAATTTCATTTTTACCTCGAAAGTAAAAGAGATTAACAAAATGCCTTCTATTTGAACGTTTACCGTTACTCTTGAGTAACGGTATTTGGATTTCCATTTTTAAATGACGCATCGTTGGAAAATTAGGGTTACCATGTCTGAAAACTCTTGTCAAAAAGTACAACGGGTTTAAAGCGATAATTATAAGCAATATTCCTAATGATTCACGTCGCGAATGAATAATAGAAGAATAGCTAATAACATTGCTGGAAATGCATGACGTAAATCATAATGGCATTAAGTGGCTGTTTCAGACCCCTTTTTGCGTAAAAACAAACCAGCGTCCGGGGCAGAGGGCAAAAAAAAAGTAGTAGTGTCTATCAACTAAAATGAAATCAGGCTCATGTACAGCTGGAATAAGCTCTTTCTTCGGCAGTTGCTAGTTGAAAAACCATTCATAGATGCTCAAAACTTTTTATGAAGCTCAACAGATCCAATAAATTGTTCATATCATATGCTGTAAAACTTTAACAGAATGTTATAAGCTCGGATAGTTTCCGATAGTTTCCATTGTGCCTTAAGTTGAGAAGTAGAACTTTCACTAGACACTCTAGTGTATGTAGGCTACCTTTGTTTACTCCTTAGGGGAATGCATATAGTGTTTAGAAAGTTTGATCGGGCTGACATGACGTAAATCCTAGACTAAAGTGGACTAACAAAGGCTCAAGTAAGTGAAATGAGATGATAGTCAACAAATAGAATGCATAATTAATAAATAGAGTTCGCGTCAACACTCAAGTCCTTTTGATGCAGCTCTAGTGTCTATGTCATTACACTAAAATAAAGCTTGGCCAGAACGTCTTGAAACGGAACTAATCTTTTTGTTTGCTGACAACGTTTCAAAATCTTTGATATTTGATGTTAACAAAGACGCAGGTTTGTTAGATTTATTACTGTGCCATAAAACTGACGTAATAAGTGAAATTAAATAAAATAAAATCATAAACAAAATGCTGGCAGCGAGAGCACAGTGGCGATTTCGGTTTTCTACTGTTTTTTGCCAAGCTGTAATTGCATTGAAAAATGTAGACCCGCGAATTTTCTGCAGGTGATGGTGGCGCGGACTCTACGCCTATCTCAGGTATTTTTAAGTAAACAAACGAGCGATATATCTTTTAGAATACATAAATATCAAGTAAGCATTTCATGTGGGTGCTTCAATGTTATGCGACCTTGTACAAAACGAAAGTGTCTACGTACAAGCACATTTTAAAACCATGCAGTGATTTGCAATATGCAGGAAAGATGTAAACAGAAATAGGTAGGTAAACAAGTTGAGAAAATGTAAATCAATACAGTGCAGTGTGAATAATCTGAGATAGGATGATAAATATTAATCAGTCTCCATTAGCAGACAGTCTATTCTAGGTGAAGGTCATTGTCAACGGTTACGAGTAGGTATGGTTGAGTATTTAATGAATTTATTTTTACTTTAGTCTGCATCGATGCAGCCATTGAACTGGAATCCCGTAGGTACTAATAGTACCTACTTGCAGTAATGACGAAACAAAAAATAAGTTGGGTTGATGCCTTCAATCAATTGACGTACTTTTTATGAGCTGTCAAAACAATAGCCAATGATTAGCCCTTGGCTAAGCCACATATAAGCCTTGGTCTATAAGGTAGTTGGTAATAGCAAACTGTACTACAGCTTTGCCAGAACGGGTTGAAACGGAACTAAAATTTTTATTTCTGACAGCGTTTTAAAATCTTTGATATTTGATGTAAACAAAAAGACCGCAGATTTGTTAGATTTATTATTGTGCCATTAAACTAACGTAATAAGTGAAAAATAATAAAATAAAATCATTCAAAGTGCTGATAGCGCGAAGACAGTGGCGACTTCCGGTTTTCTACATTTTTATGTCAAGCTGAACGTCACTAATTTACCAACATGACTACTACCTGATTGACAACTATTACTTGATTTCAAAATTACTAATGATCTGATTTTATCGGTATTTCAAAACAATCGGGTTTAAAGTCGTCTTTTAATAGAGATTGATTTGGAGAGAGAGACTTGGGTACGTTGGCCGATTTCTTTAGTACTTTCAGCCAAAATGCAGCTTTCGTTGATAAGCTTGAATGATGACATTGCGTGACATAAGTAGACACCTACTGCAAAAAAAAATGCTGCCTTGGGAATAGACGAAAAGCGGAGAGGAGAGGACATATTGTGTTTGAATAACCAATCAGATGTCAATATCTCCTCTCCGCTTAGCTTCAGTTGACATCTGATTGGTTATTCAAACACATCTCCTCTCCTCTCCGCTTTTCGTCTATTTCCATAGGCAACAATTTTTTTTGCAGTATGTATCTACTCATGAGACGCAATATCATCATTCATGCTTATCAACGAATCAGTGGGCCCGGGTCTAGGATAAGACTGAAGTCCTTTTGACGCGGCGCTAGGGGTCTACGTCAGTCATCTTCCGTTTTCGGCTGTCTTCATTTTTTAATGCAATTTGACATATGTAAAATCAGTAATGACAATAGGGTAGTTTCCAGGGTCAAAATAGGTAATTACATTCTATTTAGTCCGTATTTTAGATTATAAAAAAATATTGGACACGTATTTTTTCTTTTTTCGATTAAACAAAAAAGAACAAAGATAATATAGCCTATTTAAGTTAACTGTGACGTCACTCTGCGCGAAAAATGCCACGCATCGTGACGTCACACGTAACTTTAATAGGCTATATCTTTGTCATTTTTGGTCCAATTTACAAATATAAAAATACGTGTCCCTTATTTTTGAACAATCTAAAAGACGGACTAATTACATTTTTTTAGGCAACTAGCCTATTACATCAAATTGCATTAAAAATATGTAGGTAGTTCACACAGCTACACTCCAAGACAGGACCGCAGGACTTCTGACTGGACTCCTGACACGCACACTATGTGACAGTTACCATTCGTACAAACTATCACTAGAAACGCTTAACCGTGTTAATCGTCTTACTAGTTCGTTAGTGTGCAAGAGGGGCTTAACATAGAAACTATTAACGCCATTGTTTGGCGTGGGGTAACTCCGAGGTCACAGCCATTGAGCCTCGAACGGATTTAATATCGCGAACTTGCTATGCCGAGCAATGTCGGCTAATTCTTTCTCTAGCTAATGTAGCGCGTTGGCTATATTGGATAGACTTGTTGGACGCTAATTGATTTCAATTAGGAGCTGTGTTGTAACACTCACTCTTAGAATGTAAGCATTCGCGTTATTTTAATGTTGTTTTAACAAAACGTATTCTTAAGATAATATTGCCAAGGTTGGGGCTGTCTCCACAAGTACCTAATATAGATTTTCAAACTAGGCAAATTATATCAGCCTATTTTGAATAACTTTGATTTTATTGCCTATAGAATTAAGCTTTCATTTACAGCAAGCTCTCGTTTCGCAAAGAAACTATCTTTAGTGTAGAAATTTGGAAGAGTAGAATACTCTTTATTATGCTTACCATAAAAAAACCGGCCAAGTGCGTGTCGGGCCACGCACAGTGTAGGGTTCCGTAGTTGCCCATCAAAATACATAAGCGTACTAACTAAACTGATTCACTGAATGTAATTTTAAAAAGAAGAATTTTCAAAATCGGTCCGGGAGTCTTTGAGAAATCAGGGAAAATACATAAGAAAAAAGATTACGACGAATTTAGAACCTCCTCCTTTTTTTGAAGTTAGTTAAATAGTTGACGATAAAAACCTACCTATCCCCAAAAAAACATACCGTAAAAACATACCTATTAAAGCTGTAAAAATAAAGTTGACAAACTTACATTTGCAGTTGATTTATTGTTTCTCCGATACATTTTGTTTAAGAAAAAATTTAATCAAGTACATTTTATAAGTTGGTCGACTATTACTCGTAAAGTTGTAAAGCCTACTTAGTCATGATAAATTTTTTTTAAACTTCGTTATACATACTACTATTGTGAATTTTTTCACATCCCCAAACATAACCGTTTAGCTGGTAGAGGGGGGGGGACACTCGAATCGAGCAAAATTTAGCACTTTAAAGCTTAATATTTCACAAATGAATTTTTTCATCAAAAAATTGTTAATGTAAACTATCATTATTTTTTAAAGGCCTATTTAATGATACCCCACACTAAGGGGTACGCGAGAAAAAAAAAACCTCACTTCACGTGTAAGTACAGGAGGTACCCTAAAAAAAAATATTTTACGAGATTTTATTTTACCACTTTTTCGGCACAACAAATCCGTATATTCACACCAAATTACAGCTCTCTAGTACTGTGCGTCTCTGAGCTAAACTGCGGACAGACGGACGGACGGACGGACGGACGGACGGACATGGCGAAACTATAAGGGTTCCTTGTTGACTACGGAACCCTAAAAATTACAGATAGATAAATCCAATGTCTTAGAAATATTAGGTCGACACAATTGGCCGGACTTATCGTTAAAAGCGATCTTTTCAAGACAACTTTTGTATGGATTTGGAAGGAAAAAATATTCTAGGTAGTCTACGGTTGGTAAGGTAGAAGAAAAGGACAGAAAAGACCTACCGAATTTGAGTCACAAGTTCTTACGAAAGATTTTGTATGTTCCGGTGAATGTTATGATGCGAGTATAGACTAAGGTCACGGATAATATCAGATGCAGTAATATCCGCCTGAACCATTGAATGCTGATGACATCATGCATCGGTCATCGCTCGGAGGTGATATTTCGACACACGCTTTTCAAAATGTTTTTTTTAACATGAATATTGTCTTTGTTCTGGTAGTACAGCTTGGCCAGAACGGATTGAAACGGAACTAATCTTTTTGTTTGTTTAAAACGTTTAAAATCTTTGATATTTAATGTAAACAAAGAACGCAGGTTTGTTAGATTTATTATTGTGCCAAAAAACTAACGTAATAAGTGAAAAATAATAAATAAAATCATTCCGGTTTTCTATTGTTTTTGCCAAGCTGTATTTAGATGGATGATTTATTGTCTTTTTTATTTAAAAAAAACGTGGTTTAAATGTGAGGACATTATTGTCTGATTATGCAGGACAAAAAACATATTAACCCAATCAGCCAAACCCCATTGAAAATTGATGACGCGTTTGAGAGTACCCCTGCCTCAATTTGACACTGCCTAAGGGATTTAGCGTTATTACACTCCCAATAGGCTAAGAGCCATTCCTCAGAAAAAAGATATTTGTACATTAGACACACATTGGGTGCTCATAAAACATCCTCCAAGAATACTCAGAGTAATGAGACTCTAAGCGTCATAAAATACTCCTGACCTTTTATGATACGCGTTTGGAAGCGCCTAAATAGGTGAATGTTGTTCCAGAAGATAGAAATGTAACATTAATCAATTATTATGTGGAAATGAATGAGTCATTTCACGTCGGTGATAATTATATGTATATTGTTTTTGCAGATAACGTGGGAATCTCGCCTATCTGGGTGCAGTGACTGGGCTTCTGATTACGTACTGTTTGACATCCGGGAATTCACAAAAGCGTTGAAAATTCCTTACACACATTCTACTGGAAGATTCTTTAGAAGTAATTCCTCCTTTCAGGAATTTCAGTTAATATATCAACCCCAGAGAATCTCGCAACAAATTGATTTTGTCTCAAAGTCATTACTCAATGTTTCAGCTGCTACGACTGAAAATTGGACTGTAAATGTTTGCAAATAGGTATAATTTGTCGAGTAATAAACTTGGGATCTCCCAGAATAGATTATTGCGTCAGAATGGCTGGTTGTAAAATCTATTGCTGTGGCAGTGCCCACAACAGGTCAATGAGCAGTTGATTCGAAAATTGCTACATAATTGCTTATATTTGCTACATTTAATAAATCATTGCTACATATGATATATTTGAACACAGCGGAAAACTTAGATATGAAATAATTTTTTTGACCAGCCATCCTGACGTCAGGATGGCTGGTCACCTCCTCGTTTAAAGTCAAGCGTGTAGAGTTTCCCGAAATGTATTGCGTCAATAATTGCTTCAGTAATTGTTACTTCATTTATCGGTCATTTATTTGTATCTACACTTAAAAATATGCTAATTAAAGGATGTAGCAGTAATTTAAATTATCCCAAGGAAAAGTTCCTGATATTAAATAATGAAGGCAAATAGTTGCAGTGCGTCTTCACTCAACGGTATTGCCACTTTAGGCGGCAGGCGTTCTAAATAAAATTTTGTTAAATGGCATTTTATGTATGAGTAGGTAAGTGGAAATCATTCTCCGGGAAATAAGCACATTAAAAGGATATCGTAAAAAAAAAAAAATACGAAGAGTAGAAAAGAAGCTAATTTCCATATTGCATAATATATGCAAAAAATAATACGACAATAAGGTAAATTAATGCTGAGGTTATGGGACATCTCGCCCACGAAAAAAGGTGGCCCGCAAGCCAGATGTCCCCTTTTTAAAATGTGCATGGGTAGTTTCGCCCGAACCAATTTTTTAGCTTATTTTCATATTCATCATCATCTCAGCCATAGGACGTCCACTGCTGAACATAGGCCTCCTTTTAATCTCCACATATACCGGTTGGAAGCGACCTGCATCCAGCGTATTCCAGCGACTTTTATAAGGTTGACTGGCCACCTTGATGGTGGACGTCCTACGCTGCGCTTGCTAGTCCGTGGTCTACACTCTAGCACTTTTCGACCGCATCGGCCATCTGCTCTGCGAGCAATATGGCCTGCCCAAATTGCCACTTCAGCTTGCTAATCCGGTGGACTATATCAGTGACTCGTATGTGATCACGTAGAGAAACACCGAGCATAGCGCTCTCCATAGCTCGTTGAGCGACGTAGATTGAGTTTTGAGATGAGGCCGATAGTGAAAGACCACGTTTCGGTGCCGTAAGTCATCACTGGTAACACATATTGGTGGAAGACTTTTGTCTTGAGGCACTGGGGTAAGTGGGATGGAAAGACATTGCGTAGTTTCGCGAACGCTGCCCAACCGAGTTGGATTTGGTGGTTGACCTCTTTCGCGAAGTTGGACCTACCTAACTGGACTACTTGTCCTAAGTATGAGTCAATCATAAAATATGAGTCAACAACTTCGAGTATTTTCATATTATTTTTACGCATAATACAATGTGGATTAGCTTCTTTTTACTCTTCGTAATTTTTTTTAATTTACGATATCCTTCTAATATGCTTATTGTCCACTTACCTACTCATACATAAAATGCCATTTAACAATTTTATTTAGAACGCCTGCCGCCTAAAGTGGCAATAACGTTGAGTGAAGACGCACTGCAACTATTTGCCTTCATTATTTTATCAGGAACTGTTTCCACCAGTAAAAACTTTTCCTGCTGGATAATTTAAATTACTGCTACATCCTTTAATTAGCATATTTTTAAAGATACAAATAAATGAGATAAATGAAGTAATTATGAAGCAATTATTGACGCAATACATTTCGGGAAACTCTACACGCTTGACTTTAAACGAGGAGGTGACCAGCCATCCTGACGTCAGGATGGCTGGTCAAAAAAATTATTTCATATCTAAGTATATATCATATGTAGCAATGATTTATTAAATGTAGCAAATATAAGCAATTATGTAGCAATTTTCGAATCAACTCTCATTGACCAACGCCACAGGCAACCAGCCATTCTGACGCACACGAAAATTGGACTGTAAATGTTTGCAAATAGGTATAATTTGTCGAGTAGTAAACTTAGGATCTCCCATAATAGATTATTGCGTCTTTTAATGGCACAGGAAGCCTTTGTTTATCACACTGTTCTAGTATTTTACTTTTTGATAAATAAAATTTATTATTATTATTATTTATTATTATTATTATTATTCAGACGCCAATCAAGGCAGTTAGAAACCTATCAACATGCCAATCATGGGCCATCGTATAGAAGCCACAAACCAGTAATTGTGTATCTATGCACAATCGCTTTCACAGATTGACCGGGCGACCTTGTCGGCGCATTTCTTGTGCTCATTGCAAACAATGGATTTCGTAATACTACGCTACCTAAGTATATCGATTGAGATGTTCTTGATACAGTTACATGCTAAATTTAGATGTTAGATGGATTATAGAGTACAACATTACACATGGTATGTTATTAATTTCCATGTGTCTACGTATCAACCTCTTTGTTTCTGGAACTTGCGGGTTCCAGATTATTTTTGCCAACCCAAAGCATCCCAAAGAACACGCGTCATTAGAGCATACAGGAAATCCGTTTATCACTTGCTGATTGTTTTATCATAAAAATAAAATTGCAAGCCTAAAATTCCTTTATTCTTTAAAATTTAATTCTAATAATAACAATGCCAACCATATGGCATGATAGGATATCCCTGTGTACCCACAAAAAAACTGTACCTATAGGACCTTTTATAAAGACACGTTATGTCCGTCCTAGATACAGGACAAGTCTAATGCTATTGCCAGGCCTGTGTTTTGGCACAAATCCAACCCTCAGGCTGGTTCTAAGAAATCCCGGATCATGACAAAATATTATCACAAAGCCTGTAATCCATTGGTCAAGCAGAGGTGTGTCTACCTACTTATACGAGTAGCTCTTAGTTCAATGTACATGGTAAGATTGGTAAACAGGATAGGTGAGATTCGTAACAAAATCAGAACCTTTCCACTAAATTCCTCATTGATAAAAACAATAAATTTATCCTTTGCCTGTCTTGGAAGTTAACCTATAGAGTTATGAAACCTAACCCTCATCATCAGCCTAAAAATGTTCCCAGTGCTGGGACATGGCTGGGACACAGGCCTCCTCTCTGTGAGAAGGAGTGGGCCATAATCCACCACGCGGGCTCGGTTGGACGTCACATGTCTTCGAATCTTTGGTCCTAGGACATGGCCGGTTTCCTCACGATGTTTTCCTTCACCGTTTTGAGAGCAGTGCTTGATGAAATAAATTACACAAAGTAATGCGCCTGGGTGGGTTCGAACCACCGACCTACAACTCGTAAGTCGGGGCCGATACCACTCGGCCACCACTGCTCTCCAACCCAACCTTAAGTTTTGTTTACTTGGTGGTTGCAACCGCGGAAGCGACACAATAAGCGCGGGCATGCAGATGGCGAGTAATTGGTAACGCGTCTCAGAGCTTTCAGCTATCTGACGGTGCCCCCATAGAGGGCCAACGCCTGCCGGGGTCGCGGGACTTTCTTAACAAGTAACCGTGAACCTGGAACTTAAAGGGCTATTACAGGAATACCGTGAATTTTAGTCAATACAAGCCTGACAGGCGGGTGGGAAGACTCATTTGATGATTATAACACGATAAAAAAAGTATTAGGTGCAAAAATCGGCACAGTAAAGACAGAACTGACTGGCTGCACAAAAACCGTGTTTTTGTATGAATAACGATGTTTTTGCCTTTGAAATGAATTGGCATATTTATGCGAGCAGTGTGGGTCAATGTACCGGCTATTGATGTTAACGAAAAACGAATTTGGCGTGTAAAATTGATCCGGAACACCGGAAGGGCGATGGATGGGTGAGTTACCAGGCACTGGCAATAATTTATTCACGCTAAGCTGAAAATGTGGTGTGGATTAAATGTTGTTGTACAAAAAATAGCCTTGGAGTTAAGTATTGACCTCGAAGTTTTGCCTCCAAAATGGACTTAAACTTTTATGATTTAAGTAGCAAATAGTTTTAAAAATATGGCATCGATTTTCATGCTGTTTTCACCAATGGATAGAGTGGTATTAAAAGGAACGAGGGAGGTTTTAGTAAATATTTTTTTCCCGAGCGAAGCCGAACCGGATCGCTTATAGTGGTTCCAGACTAGGAATTTCTCTCCTGTATCGTGGATCCATTATAAACATTTGAATTAACATAGATACACAAATACCCATGGGCGTAGCCACGGTGGGGCAGGGTGGGGTGCTTGCCCCACCCTGACTCCGACTTGTTAGGTGTCTTTTAACCAAAATTAAATAATGTAGATACTTACCTAATGCACTACCAACTTAATATCCGTAAGAAACCTCATACTCGACAATCGTCAGATGACACAAAAAAAATCTAGAATTTTGCCCCATCCTGTGCACATGGCTGGCTACGCCAATGCAAATACCCAAACTCAGAAGACGTTCTTGTACTTGTAGGCAACGACGATATAATACTAGACTACGCTTGCACGAGCTAAGGAACAAAAATTATTCTGCCAACTCGCTGAGGTACTACGTAAGCGAGGGGGATAGGGTACTGCGTTGTGATTGGCTAACTCAAGGTCAGTTCTGTCTCAACGTATGTTTACGGCTCACTGGATTGGTCGAAATGAGACGAATATAAGACTTTTTTGCCTAATGTGTTGGCAGACATCGGTCGCCTGTTATTAGGAGTCTAGTATTATATAGTCGTTGACTTGTAGGTCATACAAATTATTTTCACCGAGAAGGAATCGAACACGCAGTGCAGAGGTCAATCGCATATCCACTGTGCCAACCAAAATTTTCCAGTTTCAGAAATAAAGCATTGATTTTTAGAGGCATGGATTGTCGTTGCCATAGATTTACATTTCACAGACAGTCTGATGTCCTTATTCGAGTATCCGAACATTCCGACCCCTCGCTGGGTGCTCGCCAAAAAGACATACAAGACAATGTGTCTGTGCGTAATCATTGTTATTTTGATGTAAATAATAGTAAGTTATAGTTAGGAAAATGGCTAGTGAGTCACATAATTTTTATGACTAATATTAAAGTTAATAAGCATAATAGAAAACGAAATTGAATTATAGTTATGGAATAATGAATAACAATCATCATCATTATGGAGCCCATAGAATTCAGAGACGGCGCAGTAGGTATGCTACCTCTTTCCATCTATACTTCTCTATTTACCCGACTGCGCGTCGCAAAGGAGGGTAAGTAATTGTTTATTGATGTACAGCTTGGCCAGAACGGATTGAAACGGAACTAATCTTTTCGTATCTAACAACGTTTTAAAATCTTTGATATTTGATGTAAACAAAGACCGCAGGTTTGTTAGATTTATTATTGTGCCATAAAACTAAAGTAATACGTAAGTGATAGAAAAAATCAATCAAAGTGCTGGTAGCCAAAGACAGTGGCGACTTCCGGTTTTCTACAGTTTTTTGCCAAGCTGTAGTCTTTTTCTCTAACACACGAAAATTTTATTAGTTAGGTATGGTGTGATCTTAATAGGTACCTACAGAAATCAAACGCGCGATCTATGAGATTATGACCCAAATGCTATATGCACTTACCTAGATACTTTCGGAACGCATGAAAATATATTATTAGGTCCTATAGGTACTCAAAAAAGATATTTAGACCTTGCCCCAAAAATAGGCCAGATCTGTTAAAGCTGGCTCAAAAATATCAGAAATGTTACTAATAAATAAAACTCACATGACTTCAGTCTGTACCACTGGTATCTAAGGCTGTAATACACTGAATCAACCATATTTGTCACTGTTTTCGACATTTGATCACACTTCACTCACTGTCAACAATTTTAATTAAACTAATTCTAATGATTGCTTACACAAGAAACCATTTTCTTATATGATTACCCACTGAATCATTATGAGACTGAAATACAAACTCAGATAATGAAACCAGAGGTTGTAAATTCTTAGTGCATTTGATTTATCAAGACTGTATTATCTCTCTATTTCAAATTGAACTTTAAAAAACTTGTTGTGGCTTGATTATTTATTAAAAATGTTTTCAATCCAATTTGAATCACAAATAAATATTATGGGCCTTGATTTTTATTGATTTTGTAATCAAGTTGACATCACTCATTCAACAACCAAGTGTTGAACACCACTGGCTGATAAAAAATTGTCAATAATGATATCAGTGATAAAATAAGTATCTATCTATCAGAATCTATCTATTATGTGGGACGACTCATGTATTTGATAGTGGTGATTATATTTATAAAGATAGAAGTTTACAGAGCAAAGATTCACTTCTCCATGTTTTTTCTCTCTCTCTATAAACAATCCTTAATTATTTCAGAACAACCTACTATAAAGATGCAAAAATAGTTCTAATTCTAATCCTACTCAAAGAACAGTCTTATTAAATCCTCAGAAAAATAAGAATTAGATATTATAAATGTGGAACATATAAACAAATAAAACTCCAGTTAAAAGTAAACACACAAATTACTAAAATAATATAAGCAAAACAAATGTTTTATGGTGTATTAAACATTGCTTCTATGATAACAAATTGGTGCAAAAAATCTAATACTGATATTCGATTTTTAGCACCAGTTTGTTATCATAGAAGCAATGTTTATTATAACTATTGATAGCGGTTTAAATAGAATCAGTCCAGGGAACCAATCAGTAGCATTAGCTACCACTGGATAAAACTGGATAGATTAGGTACTTATCTTGATAACTTTGAATGGGGACATCACTAACTCAATCAGGCAAGGACACATTATTTTATGCACTTTTTAATTTACCTACTATTTTTATTTTAACACGCGCGATGTGTAATTATTGGAAAAAGCACGTAATTAGGTACACAGATAGATCAAAATTGATAAATTTTTCAAGAAATTAGATTTAGGTACAACATTGTTACATATCAAAAATATTATTAACATGCAAAACAAGCAACTACTACTACTAACTAGGTGTAAAAGTGTTTAGAACAGAAACGGAAGACAAAAGCTTTAAAATTACGTATTTGGGGCAAGCATAAAGCATCTTACTGTTTATTTTATGCATAGGTTAGTGTTTAGGTAGCTTTGAGTCATTCTAATGCGTCATATATCAGATTTAGCATCAGCATAACAGTTAATCGATCTCTATGAACCGCATATGGATGGATATACAACAGTTAATGCTCAAAACAAGGTGAAATAAATTAAAACAAAATGTTAAATGCATCACAAAATGTATTGTTAATAAAACAAAAGCGTACACATAATCTTGCGGCTACTGTGCATTTATAAATCATAGCTTCTTGTTTACTTGTGACGTTCGAGCCGTAATTGTTGATGCTGGTGTTTGCGAAATCATCACTGAACCTTTTATAACCGTCGGACGGCGAAGACGGGCTCCTCAAAGAAGCCATTTTTCAACACTGAAATTTTTTGACATTTGCATAATTTGACATTTAATTACGGGCGCGTTCTGTATAGTCGCGTTCTCATTATTTATTTTATCATAGACAAGTTTGTCTCTATCATTTTTTTAACAAATGAAAATATTTGCGAGAAAATATAGGAAAAACAACAAAAACACATAATTTTTACTCCTACGTTTTAGTATTATTGAGTTTTTCGACTGTTGCTTTGAAATTGTGTTTTAAATTATATTTTACTGGTTTATTTCTTTTTCAATCTACCTTGTGAAAGATTTTATTCTAATCTAGAATTAAATAGAAAACGTCCAATATACCACACGGTATTCTGTTGACATTGCAATGGAAGAAGAAACTAATCCTATGAAGCCAAAAGACCAATAGTCAATCTCTAGTTTTTATACTCTACAACTGCCATAGACAAATTCTTCTATGACAATTTCTTTTTTTCTTGATCCCGGTTGGAATGTGAGTTGATGTTGTTTTCGATGAAAATAAATCCAAAGGAATAGATATATATTTAACTAATTTTCTCCATTCCATGTAAGAATTAAGAAAAGTATCCTGCAAACAAGTGATTGTGCGTTATATTTTTGTTTTATTCAAACCCAACCCCTTCAAAAATTGCATCGAAAGTTTTGACGTTCCCTCAGTGATTGTGATTTACCAGTGAACGGATAGTTATTCTTGTGTAATTGTTAAAGTTCCGCAGTGCAAATACTAAGGAATTGTGGCCTAATCACTTGTTTGTATGGAGAAGTGTTAAAATTCATATAACCTCAAAGTTGGAAGTCAGGTGGTGAGTTTGTTGTTAAAGTTGTGTTTCTGATTGTGCAGATTCTAAATGGCTCCACCACAGCCTAAGGCGGCGGCTAAGCCCGCCGCAGCGCCCGCTGGCGGCGTTACCAAGGCCAAAGTTGGCAAACCAAGGAATTACGACCTGGGAAATGGAGTAGTTCGCTTCTCCAAGTCAAAGATGTTCCACAAGAAGGTGAGCTGGGTTTCTTGACATATCTCTATGATAAGCAACTAGTAGAAAAGTGTAGTTGTAGTGTAGAAACTTGAAGGCTTTACAAGACAAAAGAAAACATGCAGTGAGAAAAAGTAAATACCCATGTGTCAAATTGTTTCGCAACCTACTTCAGGTTGACCACAAACACTCCAAGAGTACCTAATTTCTTTGGTCTTCAGTATAAATTAGTCGTCATGTAATTTAGGCTACAGGTTGCTAACTGGTTGTTCTGGCCTTAAACTTGACTGTTGTGCAATGTAATTCCATTGTGGTTAGAATGTGTTGAAAGTGTGGTAAAATACACCTTGATTGTTGATCCGTGACATATTAGCCCATGTCATAACAGTACAAATTGAAATGCAAGCTTTACAAGTTCAATCGTGTTTACATTTAAACTCCATAAACATTAAGTTTTAACCGTCTAACTCAAGTTTTAATCCTTTTCCAGGCTAAGTACAGGTTTGTGGGCAAAAAGAACCCCAAGCCAGAAAAGCCCAAGAAGCCCTCCGTGGCTGTCAAGCAGATTGGTGGTGAGAAGAACGGAGGAACCCGTACTGTGCTGCTGCGCCGCAGAAAGTCCTTCTACCCAACTCAGGACAAGTAAGTTTACTTTTTTCATTATTATTTAACAGTGGATTCGCTTTTCACCACTTTAGTCTGATGATAAGTGAGTATGTGGTCAAAGGTGAAGCATGCTTGTGTAGAAGTAGCCTATTCACGGTTGACTCCAAGGTTGTAGCTATCAGGAAAGGGATCCTGGCGGGGAATCTTGCCCAGCTGTATTAGGTGCAAAAATACTGGCAAAATGCTTTGTATGTGCCAGACGGTGATCATCATAATTGTAACTTAAAGTCTATAGGCCTGTTATAGATACAATATTTTCACTCCAGCCCTAATCCATCGCAGCGATAAGACTGCCTGTTGTGTCACCCATAATATGAGTAGTATGTGGTATGAGTGCAAAATAGAGTATTCTTAGCTATTCTATTCCTTGAGGTGGTTCTTGTGACTTGTGTAGCTCCTGCTTTTTGAATTTCTGATTGGTATCAACACACTTTCTGTACTTTGCAGCTGTTTAGGGACTATCTCAGTTAAAAATTAAGACTGTAGTACTACTGGTTTGCTTGACTGCCTATCCTGGTATTAGACAGATATCTACAACTCATCAATAGTGTTTGTATGTGATTGACCTGTAATGCTCAAAGAAATACTGTTTCTTATGAAAATAAAACATAAGTCCTTTTTTGTCATATTATTTGAAATTTTGGTATGGCTTTCAACATTATGTTGCTGATTGAATGATTCTATTAAAGTATTTTCTGGGTAATGGATTTAAAAATCCACTTTTATAAATGTAATTTGTGATAAGTTCTTCCAAACAAGTAAGTCGTCAAGAAGCTCTATACAAATAACCATAATTTTCAACTAACAAATTATCTTTTGAACAGGCCATTACCCAATAATGTTTTATTTATATCCGCCAATAATATACAAAAATCAATTGCTGATTCTCTTTTCTTACCTCCCCAGGATCCGCACTCGTCCCCACCACAAGACCTTCAGCAAGCACATCCGCCGGACAAGGCCCACCCTCACCCCCGGCACGGTGTGCATCCTGCTCGCTGGTCGCCACGCTGGCAAGCGCGTTGTGCTTGTTGGTGTCCTGCCCAGCGGACTGCTGCTTGTCACTGGACCCTTCGCGGTGAGTTCTATGTCTTAGGAAATCAGTGAATTCTCATTGAAAACTGGCCGTTATGACGTAAAAAATGAGTTCCATGCCGTGGCGTAGCTGGTTCTAATATTAGGCAGGCCTATATTGGGCACTTTGCAATCCACAATAGTTCAAAAGTTTGTAAAACTTTCCATCACTCAAACTAAAAATTTCATTAGGAACACTAATTGTGGAAGTAATAAATATATTAAGTTGATATACTCAATATATTTATTACTTCCACAAAAGGACCTCTTTACTTGGAGCCAAAGTGTGGTGACTCCCAAAAAGAGAGTAATAAAGTAAAGATTTATCCTTGACAAATGTTTTAAGTCATTGATTTTACTTTTTGTTTACTTTTATTTACTTTTTTTTTCTGATCTAGTCACCACATCAACTGCTCTGCAAGTGAAATGCATTCATTATAGTGCCCATGTTGTTTAGTTGATCATTCATCAGTTTTGAAAGGTGAATGATATTGGGGCTTCCTTTTGTCATTGGAGATTTTGAACTAAACAACTGCATTTAGATTTAATTAGACAAACTTGGTAGTGATAAGTGGTTACTGACAAACCCATTATCTCTTCAAAATGTTCTCAAACAAAGGCGCCATCTCCACGAGCAAGAGAATCGCTGCGGGTCCGTCCTTCTATCGTCGGAGAATCTCCACAACGAGTGATTATTCCGCCAGCGTATCGTCACGACCCGCAACGGAATCGCCGCGTGCCCGCGACGAGGCGTTGTGCTATAGTTTTGTTTCGCTACTGATAGCGCTCCCGCCGCGCGCTCGCTGCGATACTAGTAGCGGCGATACCGCTGCGAAACGCCGATGTTACTCGCGCACATTGCCACGTCTTGTTGTATAATATGGAAATACGTGGCACGACGATAATTATCACCGCGATTCTCTCGCTCATGGAGATGGCGCCCTATACATTCTTATTTTCATAAGTGTGCCATTACTCCAGCACAATTAACTAACAGCTCAATAATATCAACAATTCCTTCTATTTCCAGTTCAACTCCTGCCCGTTGAGGCGCATTCCCCAGCGCTACGTCATCGGTACGTCCACTAAGCTGGACCTTGGTGACTTCAAGCTGCCCGAGCACCTCAACGACGAGTACTTCAAGAAGAACAAGAAGAGTGCCAAGCGCAGCGTCAAGCGCAAGCAGGGAGAGGACATCTTTGCCTCTAAGAAAGAGGTTTGTTGATTTCATTATTATTTATACTAGAGACGGACCGAAAGCGCCGCGGAATCAGTTTTTTTGAATCATTTATTCCTCGTGAACCTTCCCTGGGGGGGCATCACAACGTTTTAAAACCAGGCTTATTCCGGTGAGTGAAAGTGACAGAGCTATACAAGTCATCTAGCGCCATCTCGTTCACTCACTGGAACAAGACTGGTTTTAAGACATTGTAATACCCCCCAGGACTTCCAAAAATAATTAAAAACCAAAGTTAGTCAGATCGGTCCAGCCGCTGTCGAGTTTTAGCGAGACTTATGAACGGCAATTGATTTTTATTCTCTTTAAAAATAGTCTTAAAAAGATATACGACCAATATTCCATTTCATTTCCATTTTACGTAAAACCAATATTCCATTATTGATTAATTATCGCTACTCACAATTATTTGGAAATGAATAATTCATCAGTGACGCTATCAACATTACATTTTGGCAGTTAGTATCTTCTTTGTGTACAACTGAGCAGTTTTTTTTTGTAAGTAGACCGCTGTTTTCAAAATTATTACCATTTTGGCAGTTTGTATCTTCTTTGCTTGTACAACTGAGCAAGTCAAACATTTTTTAGTCGCCCCACGCGGGTAGCTTGATCAAGACCACTGTTTTCAAAATTATTCTTACCACCTGACAAATGAACAGTGATTGTTGTTAACAATTCAACAGCATAAACCAATCAAAATACCGAAGCATTTATCGAAAAAAATCTACAAAAATCCCCATTTACACAAGCTTCAGGTAAATGATTGCCTTCATTTTACGTTCGTGCACTATAATTAACTAATAGAAACAATTTCCTTTCTTTCAAATTAGTTAAGTATTTATTAGTTAAGTTAGGACTTTAAAATAAACCTCCGTGTATTTTTGTTATTACACCTTTATTTTAATATCAATACTGAATACTGTTTTACACACTGGTCGCCATTAATCGTAAAAACAAGGACAAGAGATCAAGACAAGTAGTGTTGCCATATCAACAGGGTTGCAAACAAACAGAAAATTAAAACTAATAACTACAATATTTTATTGCTATTCACACCTCCCCTCAATAAAATATTTGAAAACAAAAACAAGTCTTTTCTTTCACAAAAATAATACAGAGCTAACCCTAAACATAACCTCCCCTTAACAATAGTCATACCCTTAATTACTTACTGAACAATTTATCTCTATGTTTCCTAAACATTATTCCTCCTAATGCCTTAGTAAAAATATCTGCTAGTTGGTCACTGGTATTTATGTATTTTAAATCAATAACTTTATTTTCCAACTTTTCTTTAATAAATGACTGTTTAATCTCCAAATGTTTTACTCTAGAATTACCAGTAGCCATCTGTGCCATCTTAATAGTTGACTGGTTGTCTTCATACACAATTATGTTTACCTCAAACCCAAATGTTAACATAATTTCTTTTAACCAACAAGCCTCACTAGTAGCTAAACACAAAGCAACATATTCAGCTTCGGTCGAAGACAGTGCAACCGTTGGCTGTTTCCTTGAATACCAAATTACTGAACAACCAAACACTTTAAAAATACACCCAGATGTAGACTTTCTATCATCAGCACCACCCCAGTCACTATCAACATAACATAAAACATCTTCATTACACTCTCTATAGTATACTAAACACAAATCAATAGTTCCATTTACATATCTTAAAACATTCAACAAAAGTTTATACAAAAGTTCAGATGCACAACTTTGATACCGACTCAAGATATTAACTACTGCACAAATATCTGGCCTAGTGCCCATAGCTGCATACATTAGGCTCCCTACAAGCTTTCTACATTTACTCTCTATTTCAGTAGGTTCTGAACCATCTCTCTTTAAAATATGAAAATTAAAATTCTTATCAATGGGTAACTTCAATGTTTTACTATCTAACATATTATATTGTGATAACAATTTTTTTAAGTATTCTTTTTGTGATATTACAGTTATCCCCTTATTTAAATCTTGTTTGACATCAATACCCAGGAATTTACTTACATTACCCAATTCTTTCATTTTAAATGATTTATTTAGTACATTTCTCAGTTTACACATATCTTCTTCATCATTCCCAAAGTATAATATATCATCGACATATAATATCAAAAATGTTTTCTTTTCTCCTTCACATTTAGAGTATAAACAATAATCCTTATCAGATTGCTTATAACCTAAAGACAACATGACATCGTTAAAAGTTTTGTTCCAACATTTTGGAGATTTCTTTAAGCCGTAGATAGATTTGTTAAGTTTTACATATTTAGTGTCAGTTCCCTCAGGCAAGATTAAATATAACTCCTCATCAAGATGTGCATTTAAAAAGGCTCCACATACATCCATTTGATTTATCTCTAACCCTAACTTAGTAGCTACACATACAAAGACTCTAAATGTGTTAAGCTTTGCCACAGGGGCATACAGATCTTCATTACAATTCTGCTCAAAGCCTCTTGCTACTAATCTAGCCTTAAAAGTATTATCTTTCTTCTTTAGAACCCATTTTGAGCTAATTACTTCTTTTCCTTCTGGTATAGAATCTATCGCTGTCCATGTATTATTTTCTTTTAGTTGCTTTAGTTCTCTTCTTATAGCCTCCTTCCAGCTTTCAGCCTCTACGGATATCATGGCTTCCTTATAGCTCTTTGGTTCATCAACATATAGGTAATAATCATCAAGATATCTTGGCTTTTCCCTTCTTCTACTACTTCTTTGAACCTCATTTCCTTCTGTTTCTGTCTGTTCTTGACCAGTTTCTTCTGTCATCTCTGTTGTAACACCTTGTTCTACTCCATTTCCTTGCTCCTGTCCTATGTCCATGTCATAATATTCATCATCACTCTCATCATCAAGTTCTTCTTCTGTATTTCTCTCTGTAGGAACATCCAATAGTATGACATTTTCATTGTTCTGTATTTCCTTAATTTCTGTCTTTTTCTGTGTTGTTGTATCCAGAAATACTATGTCCCTTTTAGTATGAACTTCCCGTTTATCCTCATAGTACACTCTGTAGCCTTTCGAGTCATCATATCCAACAAACATAGCTTGTTCCCCTTTAATGTCCCATTTTAATCTTTTTTGTTTTGGGATATGAACATAAACATATTCTCCGAACACTCCACGTAGGCTCAGCACATCAAAACTCCGCTTATGAAATGTCTCATAGGGTGTCTGACTGTCCACTCTACTCTTTGACGTTCTATTCAAGACGTACACTGTAGTATTGACTGCTTCGGCCCACAATTCTTTTGCAAGACCTTTACCCTTTAGCATGGACCTTGCAGCTTCCACAACAGTACGCATGTCCCTCTCCGCCTTGCCATTCTGCTGCGGGGTAAAAGGTATCGTTGTCTGATGGTTAATGCCCTTTTCTTGTACAAATTCTTGTATCTCTTTGTTCATGAACTCTCCACCATTATCAGTACGAATGACTTTCACTTTATTTCCTGTTTGTCTCTCAGCCCAATTAACAAATTGCTTAATCTTCAAAGCTGTCTCACTTTTATGCTTCAAAAAGTAGATTACCCGGTAGTTACTAAAATCATCTTTTATTAGCAGGAAATACCTTGAACCTCCAATGCTCTCCACCTCCATTGGCCCGCACAAGTCAGCATGCACCAACTCTAGACATTCCTTGGTATGCTGCTCACTTCTGGCAAATGGAAGTCTGTGCATTTTACCTTCTAGACACGAAACACATTGGAAACTGTCCCCAGTGTATTTGATGTTGTTTTTCTTGAGCACTTTCTTCACATACACTACATTTTGGTGACAAAGACGCTCATGCCAGTCTAATAGCGATGCCACAGCTGCAACACTTTCTTGCATGTAGCCACTTAACACCTCTAGTATGTAATAGTTCCCTTCACGATTGCCTATTGCACAAAGTTCATTGTCCTTATAAAACAGGCACTGCTGATCAGTTAATGTAACCTTATAACCTTTCTTTGTAGCACTAGTTACAGAAAACAAATTAATCTTCATTTCTGGTACATGTAACACATTGTTCAATGTAGATTTTATGTAACAGTCTCCGTTAAACACATTCACTTCTACATCACCAACTCCAACAACAGGTAACTGACGACCGTCTCCAACAATAACATGACGATTTAATGTTGACAGTGGTAGATAGTTTGTAAACATAGAGCGTTGACTTGTCATATGTTCACTAGCCCCACTATCTATCAACCACCTCTTGTCACTCCCCGTAATGTCACTCCCAGTTGTCATTGCTGTCCCTGTCACAGTAATAAATGCATTGGACTTATCGGACTTGTCTTTGGACTTGTCACTTGATTGTTGTCCTCCTTGTCCCTCACGCTTAGGACAATTTGCCTTCAAGTGTCCCACATTGCCACAAGAGAAACATTTACGTTTTTCTTTATCGTCCCTTTTACACTCCTTTGTAATGTGTCCAAGTTTCCCACATTTATAACATTTCTTGACATTTTTTTGCTTGGAATATAGTGCTATACTCTCTTTCTCCTTGCTTCTTGCCTTTATTCTCTCTTCCTCTACAAGTAATCGAGAAACCAAATCATTGTAATTCTGTTTACTTGTGTCCACCGACTCCCAAGCCGAGATGAAATGACTGTATGTCTCCGGTAGAGATAACAAGACTTTAGTCATGATGAATTGTTCAGATATCTCTTCTCCTGCTTGCCTCAGTTGACAAATCATTTCTTGCATTTTGGCTAAGTATACTGCCAGGTCTCCACCCTCAAATTTGTATTGCAAGAACCTTTGCTGCAGCATCAATGTACCTGTTGCACTCGTGACCTCGTATACACTGTGCAGTTTTCGCCACATGTCAGCTGCACTTTCGCAAGTAAGGATGTGCACCATCGCCGCCTCACTTATTCTATTTACAATTAAGGTTTGCGCCTTGCCATCCCTTGCCACCCAAGCTGCAATTTCCTTACTCTTGGATTCGCCATCCTCTGGCTTTTTCTCCATCCCATTCACAACAGAGTACAGCTCAGCTCCTTTTAACGTTACAGCCATTTGGAACTTCCATACGTTCCAGTTCTTAAGGCCCTCCAACTTAATAGCCGAGTTGGACGCCATGACCATCGTGTGTTGATCCATTTTTGTTACTTAGGCGTAAGCCCGCAGCCTGATGCCGTGATAATAACCACCTCACGACCTCCTTCAGACGCCGCCAATAATAACTCACTAGCTGGAGTTGTTATTTATTTTTCGCCAACCACGCCGCGTAACGCCGGCACCCGGTGATTTTCCTTCACCCCACAATATATCAGTGATCTTCACCTAAAACAGATTTTTGGACAGCTGGGCCCATAACCTGTTAGGACTTTAAAATAAACCTCCGTGTATTTTTGTTATTACACCTTTATTTTAATATCAATACTGAATACTGTTTTACACACTGGTCGCCATTAATCGTAAAAACAAGGACAAGAGATCAAGACAAGTAGTGTTGCCATATCAACAGGGTTGCAAACAAACAGAAAATTAAAACTAATAACTACAATATTTTATTGCTATTCACATACTTATCATGCCTATTTCCTCTTTCCAGAAATACGTTCCATCTGAGCAGCGCAAGACCGACCAGAAGTTAGTTGATGAGGCTGTGGTGAAGGCGATAGGCAAGCGCGCCGACAAGAAGGTGCTGCGAGGCTACCTCAAGTCTTCATTCGGCCTCCGCTCCAGCCAGTACCCCCACAGGATGCGATTCTAGTTTATAAGACACAATAAACATCTGTGACTAACGCTTGGCTTTTATTTATTTTGCACATTTCCTCAAACATACTGACAAAAGCACATACACTACATTTCTTTATGGCCCATAATATCCTGAAACAAGCTTAAACGTATTAAGGACAGTTTACGTGAGACGGTTAACAAATACAACGTGACTCTCATTGCACGAAACACGAGCAGAAAAAAAGTTATATTTTTACAGACGAGCTGAAATGATGCAATCACTGCACTAGATTTTCTCTCGTGCTTGCCAGAGAGTATACTCGTATCATCACTACGTTGTGCTGGCTATGAGGCGCGTCTCGCCACTTGCGCGCACGTGTACTCTATTACCATAGAGTAGGTACGTGCATTATTACTGTACAATCGACCCAGTGGAATTATGACCCACCATAAGCTTATTTTCCTACAGAGATTCAAATACAATTAGGTCCACATTCGCGTAAACATACATATCCATGGTAACGACTTTGATCTTTGTCAATTTGACAGATTCAAACGATTTATTGTCAAAATGGGTCATGATTCCACTTTGTCGACTATACATTACTCTATCACACTACCACAGAGTGCATGTACCCCGTGACAGAAGTCTTGACCAAAATCAACAGCGAATACATTATTAAGTAAAGAAGGACGCAATCATCTTCGTTCCTCCAACATAACTACGAAGCCAGGTAAGGTGACCTCCGACATAACATACAGGAAGTAAAAATAATACAAAGCTTGTTGACGAAAATGTTTATTAGTTTTTCATTTGTACTTGTTGGCGGGCTGGTGAGGCCGCGGGCGCGCTGAGACTGCGTTACGTGATCGCTGCCCGTGACGCTCACGCCACTCCGACTCCAGGCGGGCGTATACGCCTCCTAGAAGAACCAGACAGACAATGTGGAACAATAGTATGGATAGCAAAAACGTGGAAGCACTTAATATCTTCGTGCTCGTATGGATAGCAAAAACGATGAGGCACTTAATATCGTGCTGATTCGTGCTCTGTTGATTGTTAGTTACAAGAGCTAGACGTTTCTGAGAGCGCTAAAATTGAGGGTCAATTATGGGCTGACTGAATTACATTGCCATCGACACACTACTGAGAACTAAAGGTTATCAACACAAGTTACCTACGAAGAACCGGCTTCGATCGTAACCTTCGGTTTCTGCCGACTGAAGAAAACCTCAGATATACAAGGTGTAAAAGGGTCCTTTAGAAAACCGGTTACAAAGCATTATGTCCTATGAAACTACCCGAAAAGAATTGAATGAAAAAGAAGTTGCTGATAGATGCGTTGAACCTCAGTCTTGCATCTGGTCTTCAATAATGTGGTGGAGGAAGCCAGTTTTTTTTTATTCTAACAATCTGCCAAAAACCAAATCTAATAAAAAAAGTATTTAAAATAAAAAATACATGCTGCCAATAGTAAAATATTATAAGAAGGTTGGTCCACAACAAATGATGTTTACCTATTACACTTGAAACGATATTACGTTAAAAACGTTGGGATAATGAAGAAAGCACACGGACTGTCGATTTGACGGCTAACAATTTCAATTACCTGGTGGCAGCTTAGACTTGTTCTGCTGCTGCAGTGCTGCGGTCTTGGCGAGCGCAGTACGCATCTGTCGGGCGGCGCGCTCCTCGAACCGTCGCTGTCCATCCTGGTTGCTGCGCGCTGACAAGCAGGAGATCCACTGACGACCCACCACGCGTGTCCGTCTGGGGAGGAACAACAGAATAATATGATTGAATATCACAAAATGACAATTTCAGGAAGATAAGGAAGGAATGATTGGAGAATACGAGACATCGGCATGGAAAGGTTTTGAAAACTATAGGGCCCAAAGGAAGAAATAATTTTTTTGGACCGCTCCATGATTTCTCAAATCCGGACACTGGACAGATCTACAACATGTAACTGAAATTAGTTTGTTCAGAATCGTTTACTGAATCGATTTCTATGATTTTTACTAAAGGATATTTTTTATCAAAAATAATTTAAACTACAGAAATTACACTAGTTTACAAAAAAAAAGTTTTTCTTTTACCCAAAGATAATTTATATTGGATATGTTTTCAACCCATCCCATTACTGCAAAATATAATGTGTCATATTTTTATCACGTCAAATTTTCGAAATACCCACATTTAAACTTTTTAAGTTAACTTGTTCGCGGTTTCGCAGTTTACTTTGTTTTAATTGCGTTTATGTATTATTTGAGCATTTTTATTTGTTTTAAAATGTCACCAAGATAGTGTAAATTAAACCCAAATAACTTTTGCTATGTTTGTGGCCAATATATTTTTCCAAAAATTAAGAGACCTCTCACTGAAGCCGTAACACGAGCGTATTTCCATTGCTTGCAAATCTCGGTAAGAAACCTTGATAAAAATGGGTTCTTAGTGTAGTGTGGGGAAATTGCAGAAGTATTTTATTAAACGGAGCTGCATAAAAAAAAATCCATTTGCGAATCTGCATACTAATGATATGGAGTGAACCCGCAAGTCATACTACTGACTGTTACTTCTGCTTCACTGAAACTACCGTTTTTAACAACAAAAACTGAAAGCACATAGGGACAATATCCTGATATTACATCACTTACAAACCACAAATAAGTAAGATATCAAGGAATAAAAATTTTGATGGTTACTTAACCAATGTTGAAAAAGATGCTCAGTATTCCTTGGAAGGGGTTGTGAAAAATTTCCTGGGAATCAATAAATTTAAGAATTATGCAGAAATTATTTCTAAATTATTGAGGAATTACCAAAAAAAAATCAGTTTTTACATTCTTATCTGGATTTTGTCCCTGAGAACCTGGGAAGCGTGAGTGATGAGCATGGTGAACGTTTCACCGAGATTTAAAGGTTTTTGAGGAAAGATACAAAGGATTTTGGGATAAAATTGCTAGTTATCGGGTTCTGCTGGTCCTTAATAAGAGATATTGATACTAATCAGTATGAAAGAAAGGAGTAAAACGAGCCATTTTTAATTGTTTAGAGATAACTGTATTATAATGATAGATAATAAAAATAATGAATATTTCCAAAATTTGACGTCCTAATTTTTTTTCAACTTCAGTTTTTAAGTAAGGGTTTATAACTCTACCGATACATATCAGTTTCATCTTTGGGTAAAAAACCTTGTAAACTAGTGTTATAGTCAAAAAGATAGACTTAAAAGTGCAATTTTATTTGTATTAATACAAATTCCGTCATTATTTTTCTTTATTTTGTATTGAAATAAAGAAAAATAAACCTTACTGCAAAATAACTAATTTAGTTAATAACAATGCATTTACATGTTAAATTAAAAATTGAATATATTATTACGTATTATGATTGTAACATAATATTCTAATTGGGGTGTCTGAGGGTGTGCGTTAATTACTCGTACGTTAGATGTTGTCTAATAAGAATCCTAGGAATTAAATTGTAATAATATAGAAAACGATTACGTATCAAAAAACTGTGGCCGTTTTTTCCACTAAACCGCTGATATGGACAGGCCCACTAGCCAAACGGCAAACATCGTTGGACAAACGACAAACGTAAACGCTCAGGAGTCTTCAATAGATTTTCAATTTAATACCCAAGCACATAGAGTTGAAAGTCCATTAAATACTGCTGAGCGATAGCAAACGGAACGGAAGAGAACGCTCTGTAATCTTTTATTAACAACTTTATGCGCTAGGGTATAAAGTTTACAATGCTTACGAGACTACTGAGCGTTAATATAAATCGCTTGGTCTATGGTCTGTCTAGATAACTTGCACTTACTTGGAGGCAGGATTAGTGTGTGAATGAGAGTGTTTCCTGGCGGCGCGATGAGTGGCGCGGCGCGGGGCGCACTCCTCATCACTGGGCGCACTGGCCGAGCTTTGTTCACTGTCATCCGAGGTACTCGACTGCTCGCCGCCCGACTCCCCCGCCGAGTCGCCTCCTCCCGGGGCGCCTTTCTTTGTATACCAGCAGTTTTTGAGATTTACGTTTAATTATGACCGTAAACAGTGCGATTTTACGAGTTGTGGTAGGCATCCTTTGTTTTTGGGAATCTTATGTATAAATAATCGGTTTCACTAACAAATAGGTGTTTTTATTCATTTTGGTGGCCCGACGGGCCAAACATTACGACTTACTGTGACTTAGCGCGGGGCAGTGAGCGGTAAGATCAAATCAATGTACAGAAATGTTTGAAACACTCCACAAAGCGCCGCCAGTAGCGAATTCGCTTACTTACAAAGTGATTAATGGAACCGCCTGCTCCTCGCACCGCTTAGGCCAAAGTCATGAACGGGCCATTATGTTGTCAAACGTAAGCGAGACTTCTTGTTAAAATCATTCTTCATGGCACAAATTGTTACTTTGTTCCCTTTTCAATCACTATTTAGCTCAAAGGTAATTTAGGATGCCCACTAGTAGGCCAACACTTTCTTGTGACGGGTCGTATAATCGCACTGCTTACGGTCATAGCGCCTACTTTAACCACTTGCTGCAATATTAGCATAAAGGAGTAAGTTGAAGAAAACTACAGCATTTTGTGTATGAAAACCACGTCACGTCACGTCAATTGGCTAAAAATATAACAGCAAATAGTTAAACAGGCTTCAGACAAAGAGAAAAATCGAATCACAAAGCTTTATGCATAAAAAAATCTACTGAGAGTAGGACTCGAACCTGCGCCTGCGCCGGCGCCGCCGCGCTCGTCTGAATAAGTAATGGAATAAAAGATTCGACTTTACCGCGCAGGTTTGCGATAACTTAAATAGTTTTTAAGGCGCATAGTACCCTCAATGACCTTGAACATTCAGGCGGAGCTAAACGCACACTTTCATAACTGCACCGCACATAAATATTAATATGTCCCGAGCATACTGCGATACCTCAAAATGATATCATAGACTATGCAGCGAGGCAGAAACAGCTGCAAAAACCCGTCTTCGCCCGGTTTTTATATGTGGAAATCTCAATTTTCAACATATTCTTTGTAAAATACTGACTGATTTACATGAGCGTTACTCAGTTTGTAGTAAATTTTAACACCAATTGATACATTCAAAAATATTTTAAATAAACGAAGCCGTTTAGAAGGAGTGAGCATTTATTTGAACAAAATAGCGTGTTGTTAAATATTTTTTTACAGTTCAACTATTTGTCATAAGAAAATAAAATTTACTCACATTGTTGTACATGAATATACATTCAACATATATTTTTTTTCAATCTTTATACCCAGCCGTTAATCAGGAATGTGCTTTAGAATGTAACGTTTTTACGGCTTAAAAGGCGCGAAGGCCCTTAAGCGCCTGGAGTACTTTATTATGATAATAAAATTTAAAGAAGCTACTTATTAGCATTATAGAAGAGAGCAAGAAGAAAGTATGTAACTAATTACGGATAGAAAGTTAATAAGTAAATATTTTTTATACATAATACATATTAAATAAGAAGGTATCATTTTGATCGACTACGGCGAACCCAAAAGGAAGGATAGTGATTTTTGTTAAGACTGATTACTTACACTAATGACTACTTTCTAATAGTATCTAATCTAAACTATTGATTTTCTAAAACATTCAACAATTCTAGCCAAAGTTACATGCAAAATTACTTAGCTAATCATTATATCTACTCTTATTAATATCTACTTACACACTAAATGTAATGTGATGCTCTATATTACACTAAACAATACTAAATTGTCTTTGTCAACACACTGTGATTATTCAAGCCATAGATACCTACAAGAAGAGTGTGCAGTTTTCTAAATAGTTCCTGATTCTAACTAATTACCAGCATAACAGTAGTTAGCAGAACCTTCAGTACCAGGAAGGCCTCGAGGCTGTCCGGACGTATTGTCTCTGGTCCTTCGGCTTACCTTGGTCTTATGAGGTTCTTCCTTGGGCTCTTTCACGGAGGGGGGTTTCACAGGCTTCACCTCTTTCTCCGGCGCCAGCACGGTGCCCGCCGAGCAGTTCGCGGAGAGGGACTGCGCGGACACATGGGTTGGGCCCAATGCGGGCGAACCAGGTCTCACGTTGGCTGTGTATTCGTTCTGATATGTATTTCTGATACTATTTCCCCCTTCTCGTACGTCCCCAACAAGTGTGTCAATTAATGTAGGCTTTACAAAGTTTTCTGTGTAACATCGTTAGATGAAGCAAAAATTATAGGTTAATATTGAACTGAGGTAACTAAAGTATTGTGTTAGTACTTATGATATAAGTTACCGATGTAATAAACGATGTCTAATCGCTGACCACATCGTTGCAGACCTTCAAACAAAAATGACAAAACCAAAATGTCGATGCGACTAAACAGACAATAGTTTATTCTTTGGCTCTCAAAGTTGGCGCCATTAATTTGCTCACTTCTTTGAATACTAGTCTTTTGAGCCAAAGAACTTGAAATGATAGAATTTTGTGTATTTACAATAGTTACTGTTCAGAACTATATTTTCTGTTGCCAATTGCAAGGGCCCTATAATTTTGCAAGCGTGTCCCCATGGCCGCTACATGTATTGCCAATTATTTTAGCATATTTACAGCGGTTGTTTCATTTCTTGTGGTGCGGAGACGTGTGATCACCAAAAAGATGGTAACGAGATAAAAATCTGGTGGAAACCATTATCTTTCTATGTAATAGTATTTCTTAATGCGCAACTAGCTCTAAAAAATAATATGAGGAACTGTGGAGAGACATTATAGTCCTCAAATTCAACACATCACCGCACCAACTCCCGCTCTCTACTCATCAACAAAGTGCGAGTCTCACGATTGAACTTGTTGTTGCTGGTGTATAACTTGCCCAGCAGTCCCAGCGGTGGACGAGGCGGCACCAGCTGTATGCCATCCCACCAGAACACCTCCTTGCACTGCAGACGTCCGTTGCTGTCCTCACCTGGTTCTAGGGCGAAACTTAGAAGCTGGCCTTATGTACAATTCCGAGGTAATTAGTTAGATTGTTCTGAACTGATTAATGGATTGGACTGCTGTGGTAAACCAAAGGTGTTCACAAAAAAGTTTTCACTTCGAGAATAGGTGCAATAGTGATTGATCCATTGTGGAAGCGAGATGGCGCTAGACGATTTGTATAGCTCCTGTCTCTTTCCCACAGTGTAACTACCTACTCTCACTTTAAGACGTCATTGTAGTGCCCCGGGTTTCTTATAAAAAAATTGTTTAGCAGTCTCAATAAATACCTTTTTGAAATGATTCAGATTGTATTTACACACCTAAAATTAGAAGTATTTACAATAAAATTTTTTTTTCCTAGTATTTACAAATTAAGAAATTTTGGTGCTATTTACAAAACTTAGAATAATTTTGGTGTTATTTACAATTAGTAGTCAGTACTAAGGCAGAGACTGATTCAAAACCTTATCTTAACACGGGTATTACCACAGCAGTGATTTCCCTAACCCATATTAGTAGGTAGATTGATTTTATGTACTTGTATTACGAACTGTCATAGAAACCACAACATGGACAAGCCTTTCTCCGGAATTTCATTTCAGTAGTAGTAGTAGTTTCAATCTTCATCCTATGTTCGTATCAATTTTTAAATTCCGGAAAAATCTCGGAAACCATATTATACTATATAAAGCTCGTATTAATATATACGTTACAGAATATTGACCCCAAATCAATCTACCTACTGCGGACTAAGGTGATTTCTGACATCAAAAATGGGGTTGGCAACTGGGAAACTAATGGCGCTAGTATAGCTTGTTCCAAGCATCGTCATTGGTTCAAATCTTATAGGTACTTCAGAATAGTACTACCTCATTGGTCGGATTAGGACTTAGCTACGGTGGCGCCATATACAATTAGCTTTGACCGGCCTTCCCCATTCAAATGATAAATAGAAAATCGAAATGAATCGAATCGAAAATCTTTACAATCCAGCCATAAAAAAAAGAAATACCAATTGACCCAAGAAAGTCAAATAAGGTGCTGTACATGCGTACCTCTGCCCACAAGTCTAGTGAGTCTCTCAGGAAACATGAGCTGTGGTGGTCTCATGGAGATGATGTCCCGGAACTGATTGTAAATCTCCATAACTGAGGAGTCCATCGCTAGACGCTCGTCTGGCAAGTGCTCGCGGAACTGGCAACCCTGACGACCATAAAGCAGAAAATCAACGACGTAATACCAGACGTACCAATGCCGGAAAAAAGAAAGAAGAATAATTTTTAATTTCCCGAAACTTTGATCGCCTAAAATCGATTGGAGTAGGATAAAATAGTTGTGAACAATTGATATTAATTACCTACATAAAATCATCCGGGTTATTGATTTTTAACGTTGTCCGACGCTAGGATTTTTTTCCTGTATCATGGATGCGTTTACAAATGTCTAAAATCACATATAGGCACAACCCCTGTAACAGCCCCGATCTCCATCCATCAACATTTATACCAACACTAATCATCACCAATTAAGCCACTCGATTTCAGGTTAAGGTTATCAAAATATGGATATGCCATCGTAATAGATAACGATTCATAGTAGCAGTTTCCACTTACAGTATTTCTCGTGATGGTTTCGAAGCGATAGGCCCTCTCTCCGCAGCAGGGGTACCTCCCGGCCGGCAGGGAGGGCCTGCCCTCCAGGGCGAACATGTGTGCTGGCTGCTCGTGGTGGGAACACCACTCCATCTGTGTAACGGGAGAGGAATTACAGGTATTTACCGGCCGGAACGAACCAAAACGCTCTGTAGTCTTTAGTAGATTTTCAACTTTATTCTCTAGCAAATAAAGTTGAAAATCTATTGAAGACTACTGAGCGTTTACGTCTGTGGCTTCGATATACTAGCTGGGTGTGTGTGACAAAGTCTGCCGAATCAGTCTGTCTGCCTGGTTTATTAGGTACCTACTCGCATACATGCATGTCCCTTTTTTTGTCAGTGCAAAAATCGCCAAATGAATCACGCCGTGTGTGGAGCGGAAAGGACTGCCAGACTCTTAGTTCTTACTGACTACAAACAACCCTGTACCTTCCTTCACATTTCCTTTGCGTTCCATCTTAGGGCTATGATGCAATGTCTTGACAGTCGATGACATCGTATGTCTTTTGTCGTGTTCAAGTGTCAATAACGGAAAGCGAGAGGAATTCCAGTGTGGGAAAGAGACAACAGCTATACAAAGTCGTCTATCGCCACCTCTTTCACACTAGATGGACGCTGGATTACTCTCACGACCACCTGACGCCATCATTCGAGCACCCAATCTTCAATCTTGCGCACTTGATAAAAAGCTCATTCTTTACAACATGTATTACCTGATACGCCGGGAAGTAACTGTCACATAGCTGACACCGCAGAAAGTGGCAGTCGGCCCACAGGCGCCAGTACACGCGGCGCCACGACCGCAGCTCCCCGTACAACCAGGTTATGTACTCGTTCAGACTCCATGATAGATCCCTGAAGAATGGGTAAGGTGTTAATGGACACATGATGTAGAGAATTTGATACTCTTCATAACTAGTCTAATTCGATTCGACCAGAACTCGCAGCCATGTCGATTCTTTTTCATTGTGATAAACTCCGTTCTCCCACCCAGGGCGTTATATTATATTATAATATTCTGTGCCTCGTAGTCTCGTACTGACTAAAATCCACGGTGATCCGCTCAATAGCCTTTTACGTTGCAGGGTCACGGTTACCTAATGCTGACACTGTCCCGTGACACGGCGTTGATTTTGGTTTCGGACCGATGCAATGATACTGTTTCTGTTACTGTCAGCTTGTATCACCCCCCAAAACTTCCAACTATTTCGACCTTTTTTTTAGAAAATAAAAAAATACCCTCCAGATAAAATACTTGCATTCAGCAGCATCCGATTCGAATGAAAACCGATCCTATCCTAGTTGGAAAATGACTGATGATGCCGTGGCATCGAGGTCTTCTATATGAGCCGTGACCTTTGACCCGTCACGGCTCATACAGAAAATGGGTGTAAGGGTTTTTTTTTCTTCACAATAATCCACGCGGGCCCAATTCGAGTTTGTGACTGTCTAGAATAGCTTTCTAAGTATTTCTCTAGAGTTAGTTTAAATTCAGTTTCCAGACCAGAATGCTTTCATAGGAAAACCAGGTATGGGTAGAATTGACGGGCTTACTTCGTGTGTGTTGAGATCACGTTGCCTCGCCGATCTATCCTCATGCAAGCGGGCTGGCACGGCACCTGCTCGGCGATATGACGTCCTAGTAGCTTGTTGCATCTGGCCAAAGAAATTAAAAAGGGGGTGTGGTAAGTAGTATCTATAGGTAAATCTTGTGGGCATAACGATGGCAATATCCAAATAAAATCTCAAATACTAACATAGGTTCTAAAATTTTGAGCTCGCTACACTCGTTGTCTAATTATCTTTTTTGACTAAATTGCGGTATTTCTTTGATCAGCCTAATTTAATGTCTGCAATGTATCAAACTTAGACAAATTCTTGCTTGTCTAAATACGCCTTTAATTTCTCAAAACAATGTAGCCTGAATTTTTTACTTTATCAGCTTATACACCTACAGGTGTTTCAGGGTTAATTTGATTGGTGTCACACCATCTTATAAATAGGGCTTTATATTGTTGTAAAAGTAGATGTCCGCCAGTTACTTTTTTTTTTAATAAGTCTTGTTCCGCTTGAGTTTAGGGAGAGACTTGGAGATTCTCTTGCATCGGTGGTATAAGCCAATAACTACGTAAGTATGCATTTTTTTGTATGAAAGATCAAAGAACTCTAATGAACCCGAGGAGGTCTTGCGAGTCAATTTTATCCACTTGGCCCCAAAATCAAGTGCTATTTCTCTAAGAAATCATGTCACTGGACTTGACGCGACAGCTTTGAGAACGTCCAATCACGAAGATCGAGCGCTCAGCGTTCGTGCAGCCTTTTTGGATGATGTCGCTGTCAGCAGCTTAAAAAAAATACAAGCTGCTGACTGCGATACTATCCAAGTATGCTCTAACCCTTAGACCCTTCGTACACTAGGCGACGGCGACGCAAGTCTCCAATACTTTACGATTTTGGTATTCATTGACGCGTGCTTTTGTTCGACCTCTATGGGTTTGTATTGAGATAGCCGCTTGGATACTGAAGTCGTAAGGTATCGGAAACGTGAGTCGTCTTGTGTACGAAGGGCCTTAGACTCAAAAGGATTCGCTCCTAAAGTTTGCGATGCTCTAAGCTCTTATAAGGCTTATTTTAGAGCATATAAAGACGGCCCTTAAAAATGGTCCAGTGTTATACGTACTTGTTGCATTTAAAAAGCGTGGCGAGTGTGGAGTAGTGTCCCCTGAGAGTCTCGGGTACGGGTTCCGCCAGCGACAGGATCATCTTGCAGTATAGACGCGACTGGATCTTGTCCTTGCGGTCACGGATGGCTTCCAGCTCCGCATTTGTGTACATGGCTGCCAACCTGGATTCAAATTCTTGTTTTTGTGTGATTCTTTATGTGTGATTCTTGAAGTTAGGTTGAGGAATAACCTATGACTGCTATAGGCTGATGACGATGAAAAATAGGCTCGGGGCTCCTTTGAGCCTAATTTCACTATTCTTCGTCCTCAACGTCAACGTCACATAGGCAGTGTGACAGAGATATCGATATGTTAAGTCGAATTTAGCTAACTGTCTCTATCTAAAGGTCGACATTCAAAACTCGCCGATACCTGTATCTTCTGTCTGATGTAATCTATACCTGGTTAGCAACACGTCGCTCAGACAAGCCAAGTTGGTGGAAGTCTTCACGATGTCGTTCATATGAGCGTGACAGAAAATCAGGCAGTCGTGAAGCAGTGGCTCCATCTGTAACAAAAAAAGAATAATGCTGTGACACAGTAATATGGCTCCTTCAGAGGCCTGTACTCTACCAGAAGTCCTATCAAGACTTTTCCTGTTTTGGTTAGGTACGTAAACTGTAACTTCGACGTTAAAAAATAAATAGTTCCTCGTTCGCTAGAGTCTCTTTTTTCATTTTTTCTATACAATAAACGTGAGTGATGGGTAGCTCGCCGTCCGACCAAGGACCAAGCCCGGGTCGGTGGCGCGTCGTGTTTCGCGCCAAATGCCTGCTGGGGTCGCGGGTTTTTTCTTAACCCAGGTTACCGTGGCCCCGGAACGTAAAGGGCATAGGAAGGAATACGGGTGGATTTTAGTCAGTAAGAGTCTGACAGTCCCTTCCGCCCCACCCAGGGAGGGTGGGGTGGAAGGGACTGTCTCGAAGGGACTGACACTCGTTTGATGATTTTACCACCTAAAAAAAAAAAAAAAAGTTGCCGTAAATAAAATACATAAATATTTTGATAAAGACCTCTGCGCCCTGTATAGGTTGGGAAATGTCACAAGTCTTCGAATTTATGGTTCTTGGAAATGCCAACTTCCACATGGTTGATGGTTCTTCAACGTTTTGAGAGCAATATAGGAACGTGCCTGCCTGAATTCGAACTGCAAACCTACATTCTGCGACTCGTAAAGTTCATTTTTACTGGAAAAATCCTCGCGTATAATTAGATTTTACCATGGAGATTTTACTGAATATGAAATCATCAGTGTAGGTACTCTGTTACTTATTTAGTTAGGTTTTTGTGTAGTTACGTTAAAAATGATATCTCTCACCCTGTATCAACGCGAAAATCCACATAGTATTCGACAAAATATTTTTACTATACCAAACTATGGTAATGCTTACTTAGTACCCTTGAAACCTTTTGACTTCGTTCTTTTACCTTTTCTTTTGTAAATATTATACATATATTATTAACTGTGATCCAGGTAATTTGTGCAATAATAATGGTCTTACCTGTAGAAATGATGCAGACACCAGAATTGGCACCACATTGTGAGGGTCGAGCATGGGCCAGTCGGCAACCAAAATAGTATCCCGTTTCACCCAGCGCATCAACCAATCGAAAATCTGAAAATTAATGAATATTAGATAACTTAGTTGTGTTTGCACCAAGTTTGCACTGACTTTTTAGTATGTACAGTCGACAAAGTTGACTCATGACCCATTTTGACAAAAAATCGTTTGAATACGTCAAATTGACAAAGATCAAAGTCGTTACCATGGACCATGGATATGTATGTTAACGCGAATGTGGACCTAATTGTGTTTGAACGTCTGTAGGAAAATAAGCTTATGGTGGGTCATGATTCAACTTTACCGATTGTACCTAGTAACTTTCGTAATCATTTCTATTTTCGCCTCGTGGATTAAAACTGCTGATACCAATGGCCTACTACAGTTGTGAGCGGTCGCTACCGTCTGCGCCAGTCGAAAACCAAAATGGTATCCCGTTTTACCCAGCGCATCAACCAATCGAAAATCTGAAAATTAATGAATACCTATTAGATTACCTATAGTTGTGTTTGCACTGACTTTTTAGTACATAAGTAACTTTCGTAATTTCTATTTTTGCCTCGTGGATTAAAACTTTAATAAATACTTATTTAACATTTAGAAGTTTATATGGTTGTATGTTTGTCTCTCAATCACGTCAGAACGGCTGGATTGATGTTGATACAATTTGGCTCAACGATAAGTTAATAGTATGGAATAATACATAAGCTACATTATATCCCGATAGTAGATTCCCGAGGGATAATTTAGGGGTTATAAGCGGGCGAAGTCGCTGGAAAAAACTAAATAATTATGTAGTTACCATTTCCTATACCTACTACATATTTTATAATTGATCCTTCTCCTATTAAAAAAATATAAGTTATTGTAATTTTTTTGGCCTGGCACGGCATTACGTGGCTAAAAGACGAATACCTAATTTACCTGTATATCGCAATATACAGATATATCCATATCTTCCAATCTCTGGCCCGCCGTAACATCAGCGAAATATCCCATCTTGGATACCAACAATTTCTGCGGACACCGAAAATCTTTTTTTAAACTCTTCACTTCGTCACAAACATGAATTTCCACGTCACCACTGAAAAAAAAAAGATATTTTACACACGCGTAAAATACAAAAAGAATCTTCCGATACCGGGAATCGAACCCGAGCCTCCTGGGTGAGAGCCAGGTATCCTAGCCACTAGACCATATCGGATGTTGAAGACATAGGTTGAAATTTTTCTATGCTACATAAAACGATAGCATTTTAATATTGTAATGAAAATAGGCAAGAAATGTGGCTAAACATAAGAAAGTATACAGACGTTTCACTTACTCTTGTTTTGTATTATTGCGTTCTTGCGCTATGGTTACTGAAGATTTGCGCCTCCCCAAGCGATCCCTTGACTCTTTTTCATCCACAAAACCTTGAAATATTTAAAAGTGAGCAATTTGAATAAACAGTGGCTCAAAAATAGTCTCTAAAAACGTGGTTTATAAAAGCTATTTTGCTTTATTTCTCATTGTCACCTACCTCCAAAACTCGCAGGTTTCTTTACTTCAACAGTTCCTGATGAAACTTTCTTGATTATTGGAGTATAAAGACTT
Organism: Agrotis segetum; assembly: GCA_036375495.1. Classification (NCBI taxonomy): domain Eukaryota; kingdom Metazoa; phylum Arthropoda; class Insecta; order Lepidoptera; family Noctuidae; genus Agrotis; species Agrotis segetum. The sequence continues at coordinate 9,744,050 of JAQSVV010000039.1, forward strand.
GATGTTTTAGATGATTTTTTATATCCTGCTAGGTAAGGCAAAATTGAATCCAAAATGCCTTCATTTAGTACCTAAAATAAAATTGAGTTCAGCGCCATCTATTATCATACTCTTGTCATGAATTGAAACTCCATTTTTTTTAATAGGTATTTTTGAAAACTTACATCGTTTAGTTTGCAATTCAAGTTGGCTTCAGTCCAAATACCAAGCATTTCCACTCTAGCTTCAGGGGGCAATGACCGCCGTCGTCCAAATTTTCCTGAAAACCATCGTCACATTGAAATACCGAACCGAAACTAGATGGCACTAGTTAACGCTAGTAGATTTTGTTGTCGAAGCTGAAGGGGGGAAACATATGATGGAAAATATAAGATTTTTCGAGTTTTATGACTTGTTCGTTACGAGCTGACAAATCTTTCAATAATTTCAAGTGAACTTCTTCAGATAGGCATGGACACTCATGGCATTTTGAACGTGCTAGTCAAAAGGGACATTACCTTCAAGTTCGCTGCAACTATATCTCTTTTCAAGTCGATCTTCGCTGTTCTTTGGTTCCATATTAGCTTCGCTCTTGCTAACCGACGCCTTAGCGTCAGCGAAAGAGGTCTGATACAAGAGATCGCGTTCTTGCTGTTCGATAACATGATTGATAACAGTTAATTTGGTCAATTCTTCCCAATCTATCTTCGTTGATTCGTCGTCATCGCCTTCCAAGTGCTCGTAGACTTTATACGCAGTTTTCATAAAATCAAAAAAGTCTTTGACGGTAATAGTTTCAGATGTTTCGCTTTTTCTGGGGGACGAATTTCTCCGTGCTAAAGATTCAGATGTTGAAGGACTTCTGCTTCGGGGTCCATCGCGTCTTTGCATGAACATTGAATCGGATTCAGGCCGCTGATTCGACATCTTGAATCACGGAAACAACGGATTTCATTTGACTGGGAATTTCATGTGTTTATCGATCAAATAAGCCTCCTAGAAACAGCCTGATATAAAATTATTGATAGGTTACCATCAAAGTAGTAGTTTGAAACTTGTGCGCAACGAACCTAAAAAAATGTCGTTGCAAAAGTAAAATAAATAAATTTATGTATATTTTTTGTTACAACTTCAAACAATTTAAAATAAACTGTCGTTGCATAATCGTAATGTATCAGAATATTTACAGTATTTACAAAACCAAAAAAAAATCGGCAGAACCTATTTATTGCGGAATGATAGTGCTGCTGTTTTCCTGTTTTCAATATTTTTGGCTGACATTACCAACTTGACAGAAATAATTATATTTTTTAAACATTGTCTTTGATCAAATTAATGTTCCACCGTTTTGTTCGAAATTCTTAGTTATAAGTACCCGCGGACACCATCAAAAGTCGATCGATCGATTCACATTTCTGTACAAAGAACCTAGTGTGAACATGGGTGGGCAACTTTGTTCTTGAAAAGAAACAACCAGAATTCGCAAGTTGAGATTCGATTTGTTTGGGCAAGTGGGTAGGTCATATACCACCAATGATTGCAAGGGAAAGAATTAATTAGGTGGACATATTATTTTTGATAAAATGTTATTACAATATTATTATGCCTAACAGTAATTTTATTGCATAGTTTTGTTGAGTTCACTGACCTCCTTGACCTCTAACCCGTACAGAATGACCTCGACTATAGTGAATACTGGTGAATACTAGCAACATTGGTTTGTGTAGTAAAAATTTAGTTTTATACGAAGTGAGATGAATAAAAGCAGACTAATGCCTTAATGACTACTGATTAAACTGTAGATTTATCTGGTGTAATGATAAAAATAATAATAAACATCGGGATTCATAGTGTTACAAACTGACACGTTTAACTCGCATGTTTGGCATACCAAACGGAACGTTTCATACTTTGTCTCTCTTTAATTGAAGTATTCAGAAAGAGACAGATATACCGGGCACGTCACAAGCAAAAGTAGACTAATCATGTAGATGTAGGTTGGAATGCAAATTGTCTTTGGTCAGTCTAGTGATATGTCATATCAACAACATTTTCACTGTAATTTTTTGTTGTCCAACAAAGTTATTTAGAATGTTCACGGCTGTATTTTATTATGGAAAGCTACCAACCCGAATATGACAAGAACGGATTATTGTCTGACACATTCTGGAAGACACCACAGCGTGCGATCCCGGGCAGACCTTTTCAGACGGTCAAACGGACCGAGGTTATGTCTGGGTCATCGTATCAACAGTTCCAGGCGTCTGTGAACGACGCCTGGGACCTGGGCGACGACGACATCATATCTGGAATCGCCGAAACCAAAATATCGAAGGCCATATCGCAAACTGCTGCTTTGAACGTGATAAATTCGCATAGAAATAGTAGTAGGAACGTAAACAAAAATGACGTAAAAGTTGAGAGTGAAATTGTGAAGCCAAAGGCTGAGGCGGAGGAGGTGAAGAAGAATGAGGTCCGTAGGGTGGGTGCGGGGCGGTCGGGTCTGATGCGGCACTATCCTGGCAGGCCGCGGCCCGTGCGTCTGTCTGCCTTGACGTCTCGCGAGGAGAGCAGTGAATCGAAGCTCGAGAGGTTCCAACAAATGCATGACAGCGCTGTCATAGACCTGGATGACCTCAAGCAGATCAGTTGGTCTGGCATCCCTGTGAAAGTAAGTCATAATGGTGTCTGTTTCAGATGAGTCACTCAATTTAATTATGATTGGTTTTGCTACTTGGTTTTGGGACAATTGGTTTATGTGTGACATTGATAAGTATTTATTGTTATTGTAATTTTGAGTGGCCTGACTGGAGTTTACATAATCAGGAAGCCTTGTTAATACTATTACTACATATTATTGCAAACTAAATTCTATGATTCGTACATAGGTACTTTGTGACCAAACATCAAGGCCATCATTCCTGTCTTATATTATTATTGTACTTAAATCCTATTAACCAAGCTCTTCACTTATTGACACTGGCCATTTCCAAAACGGACAGAACAACCTAGCTCTGATATTTCACTGTAGAGGGTAAGGTACTTGTACTTTAATCATTTATCTATGGTTTGTCCACCTTCTTGCCTTCAGCACTTTACTTGTAGGTGCCAATCACCATGGTTAATACTGACTTTCAGGAATAGGAATTGTACTGGTATAGTATTGTTTACAAGGCTGTTTATTTGAAAATGAACAAATACTTGTAGAATGATTCTCCAATAAGGCCTGTATTACGGAAGGTATATGAAGACTTTTTTTTTTTAACATGGTAATATCATCAAATGAGTCCTCCCACCCCAGGCAGGGCGGGTGGGACTGTCAGACTCGTACTGACTAAAATCCACCGTGTCCTTCAATGGCCCTTTATGTTCCGAGGTCACGGTGATGGAATAAGACCCGCGACCCTCTCTGGCCCTCTGACAGGGGGGCCCCGTCATAGGTATATGAAGACTTACCTTTACTTGAAAGTAGTTTCAACCAATTGAATGGCTTGAATCTAGTTTTAAGTAATGTTTGAGTATTGAGCTCTGAGCTGATGTTCTGTAATACAAAACTTAGTGTTTTTTTTCAAAATTATCTTATAGGCATGTTAAACTGTTTTTATGTAACAAAAAAGATTTAATGAATTATGATAGTTAATCTTAATAACCTTTATAGTAAACAATTCATTTGATTATCTTGGCTCTTATCAGCTTGTACATGTATTGAGCGAAGGTTGCTGTCTAAGACAACCCCTAGTGTGTTAAACAACATAAAGTTTGGACATAAAGGCTGTTTTCTGACCGAAAAATACTTAAGATTTGATTAATCTTCAATTTGCAGCAAATATTTGACTATTATGTTAATAACTACATTTTAATATTTTAATAATTGGCAATAAAAAAGGTCACAACCAAGTACACGAGGCTACACATCAAGCTATACAAAACCAGTATTTGACGACACGTTTGGCGCAGTAGCTGAGCAATTAGACTGCTGCGCTGAGTGTCTCCAGTTCAATCCCCACACGGTTCAAATATTTGCATGATGCAAGTAGTTGTTCCGGGTCTGGGTGTTTGTGCATGTGAGTTTCTATGTTTGTAAAACGCACCCACAATACATGAGAAATTCCTAGTGTGGGGCAATGTTTTATTTTTAAAAAAAAGTAGAAGCTGATTGATGTATGTGCAGGATGATCATACAAAGGGAGACCACTATAAACTGGTTTTGTATAGTTTCATGTGAAGCCGTGTGTACAACTTTACTTCTGATATCATAAGCCCTGCCATTTGCAATTCGTATTCAATTTTGTAGTTCCGATTATAATATAAATAAGATAATACTAAGATTTCTTACTATGAAAAATATTTAGAACTTAAAAAAAACAAACAAAACAAGAATCCAGTATTATTTCTAGATACAAATTAATTCCAAGAAATAAACATCTTTGAAGTAATTAATGAATTATTCATCGGTCAAGACTACCTAATATTATAATTATGTTCATAAATTGTACAGAAACATTAAAACAAGGCTTATTTACATAATATTCAGAGTACAAACTGATTTGCCTTGCAAATATGGGTCTTAATGTAATCTTTACTAAAAACATTTTTGATAAGAAACTCAAACAAAACAAATACAAGAATATTTAAGTTGTTTGGTTGTTCACCTGATTTGTTTTCAAATTACATATATGCTATAGCTTCTGCCTGTGGCTTCGTTCGTTTCAAGTTTTTTCCGGCGGCGCTATTACATACAGTAAATCCGTTTATTATGACTCTGCTTATAGTGACCAACCGCTTATTATGACGTGTTACAGAGAGAAGTTTGGTTTTAATACAAAATTCTTTAAACAAAATCGGATATAATGACTTCACATTTAGAGAAATGCCGCTTAGTATGACCTATTTTCAATAAATTGTGTCCAGTGACTAAGTTCTATATTCTCTCGAATAAAATAAATACTTACATACTGACAAAAACAGGAGGTTTTTTATTTTGTACAAAATGCTTTGTATGACGTCCCCTTAGTATGACTTGTATATTATTTCCCTTCGATGTCATAATAAACGGATTCCGCTGTAAGTTATAGTGCAACTCAGCAAAAATCAAGTATTTGGTCCCAAGATCCCCTATGAAAAAACCCGATAAAATTGCTCACCTAAAAGTTTTTATTTCCCTTCAACCATAAACAAAATATAACCATACTTTTTTTCTCCATTCTCCAGGCTAGAGCAATAACATGGCGACTCCTGGCCGGCTACTTGCCTCCCAACGCAGAGCGGCGTGTAGAAACCCTGGAGAGAAAGAGAGCGGACTACAAGCACCTGGTGAGGCAGTACTACGATGCAGAAAGAGACGACGATACTTACCGACAGATCCATATAGATATACCGAGGATGAGCCCGCTTGTGGCTTTGTTCCAGCAGATTACTGTGCAGGTTGGTATTAGGATTACTAAGAGTCAGAATTCTTCTGGATTTTTGGTCACAGTTCGGACTTTATCCAGCTTTGGAATTTTTCTGGGCTATTAAGCGAGAGGTTGTATTTTTTCGAAGAAATAGCTTAACAAGAAAAATTAAAATTAATCAGGTGTTCAGCCTGGAATATTCAAAATTGAATGCGGTAACCCATTGGCCCACTAACTGCAGATATATTCAAACATGCGATTTAGGCATCATTAAAGTTACGAGAGTCAAAAGTTTATTCGACACAAAATCTAACTTAATTATTATTAGGAGAAAGATGGCTATGTAGATAGGTCATCTATCTATCCCTTCAAAAAATATCTCAATTCAATCCCGATCAGTTTTCTTTGACAACTGTACAAACAAAACATGAGATGGGCAAATTCAGAAGAAGTCCTACAATTCATTCCCAAATATTGTTTAACAAAGTGACCTAAAACCCCTTTAACCCTAAATTCCAGGTGATGTTCGAACGCATCCTATACATCTGGGCGATCAGGCACCCTGCCTCCGGCTACGTGCAAGGCATCAACGACCTAGTGACTCCATTCTTCATGGTCTTCCTGCAAGAAGCTGCTCCGGGCCAGGAGCTGGACAACTTTCCCCTGGACAAACTGACTGAGGAACAGCGGGACATCATCGAGGCTGACTCCTTCTGGTGCCTCTCGAAGTTCCTCGACAGCATCCAGGATAATTATATATTTGCTCAACTTGGTATTCAATATAAGGTAAGTAGAATATTTTAATTAGCTGTTTGATGCGGTTTCGTCTACTGCTAGCTTATAGCCAATCCAACACAGAAAAATATATCAAACCAGTAGTTCCTGAGATTAGCATGTTCAACCAAAACAAACTCTTCAGCTTTATAATCTTATGCTACGTTCACACGCGCGCCGTGCAGCCGGCCGGGCTGCCTGGCGGGCTGCGCGGCATGCAGCCGCGTGCGAGCGCGCGTGTAAACACTCACCGGGCGCCCGCACATTCATCCTTTGAACTTTGCCAAAAAACCGACACTTGCCCGATTCGCGGCATTCACGTTCACAGGCGCGTTCGCGGGTTCGGGCGTACCGTTTACACGCTCGTGAATGTGAATGTGCACGTTGAATGTATAGATGAACGCGAGCGTGTGAACGTAGCATTACGATTTTGTTAAATTCCGAGCGCATACAATCCTAATGTCTTCAAAGTAAGCGAGTGCGAGTAACTACAAGAGAAAATCATCCTTAACCACTACGACATAAAACGTGTGGTTATCTAAGATTAAAAACAAAACACGCTCGCCACGACGACAAGTCAGTCGAATAGGAGGTTTCACGCAAAGCTTAGCTCAGATGGCGCTACCAGCGCATGATAGCATTACTACACACTCGAAGCTACACTAAGGCCGAGACTCCACCAAAGCTGTGCGTTTCGAAACGTGTTTTGAACAACCAATAGAATTGCGTTGCCGGAGTGGAGCTGTGTCAATAACGCAATAGGGTAGTTTCCAGGGTCAAAATAATTACATTCTATTTAGTCCGTATTTTAGATTATAAAAAAAAAATTGGACACGTATTTTTTCTTCTTTCGATTAAACAAAAAAGAACAAAGATAATAGCCTATTTAAGTTACCTGTGACGTCACTCTGCGCGAAAAATGCCACGCATCGTGACGTCACACGTAACTTTAATAGGCTATATCTTTGTCATTTTTGGTCTAATTTACAAATAAAAAAATATGTGTCCCTTATTTTTGAATAATCTAAAAGACGGACTAATTACATTTTTTTAGGCAACTAGCCTATTTGGTTGTTCAAAACACGCCTCGACTCGCACAGCTTTGGTGGAGTCTCGGTCTAAGACTTGATGTTGTTTACGTTATGTGCTTGTAGCGTCAATGACGGCTAAAACTCTTAGTGAAACTCCCTATTGCATCATTGTAAATCTTAGTGGCAAGAATGTTTTTCACTTTCAGTTAATAAAAATTGCAAATCCTACGAATCACGACATAAGCATCACAAGACTGCAGGCCGGGGTAAACTTCCTCCGTCGTTGACTTTGTCTCAGTCACAACTGACCTAGATTAGAGTCTTAAGCGAACCTTAAATAATAATAAAAAAACTTGAGAGGTGTCAAGAGACACCCGGATGGAACGAAGTTACTGTATACACTCAACAAAAATAATCGTCGCGACTCCACTCTACTCCACTCCGCTCCGCTCAGCTAAGCTCCGCACCACTCCGCTCCGCTCCACTTTACTCTGCTCCGCTCCACTCCACTCCACTCCGTTCCGCTCCGCTCCACTCCACTCTTTGAGCTCTAGCACCCTTTCGCAACGCGCGATAAGGAACTTCGTTCCAAAAAGTGTCGTGACAACTTTTCGTAAGATTTTTTTCCGTCTAGCCCCCTTTCACAACGCGCGAACTTGCTTTCAAACCTGCGACACGCAACTTCTACTATCTCTAACTTGAACGAAGATACCAACCGAGATAGTTTTAATAATTTCCATCGTAAATCAATAATGTTAGTAATAAGTACCCATTAGTGCGAGCACTTGAAATTATGATAAAGGTACAGGTAACTGTGTCAGTAGCAACTTATCAAATTATTGATAAGCTTTGATTAGTAAATGATACATGTTACTATGAAAGATAAGTGAACATTTAGCTGGCTTTGAGTTTAATGTGGGATTAGTTAATTGCCTCTGATTTTGGAATGATTTTTAGGGTTAAGTTATACTAGCGCAGAGTCGAAGCGCATCGAAGCGTCTTTCTAAAACTGAACATAACAATTTCAACCGTAACTCTACAGCGTAATGCACGCATTACTTAGCGAAGTCGCACGATTCACGATCAGCGTTGTTCACGAGCAGATGCGCAAATTCTGAAGAATGCGCGCGACTTTTTAAAATCTTAGAAGTAATGTGTGCGATAAGCTGGGTACTCACTTAGCAGCGTAGCACTTAACGTATCAGATACGGTATCAAGTGAGTACGTAGGCACGAGCCCGCTGCGAACCGCTCGCTTTAAGTTCGCAGTGATACCGCCTCTCGGCGAGTCATATAAACACAAAGGCGGCTCGCAGTGTGCTCGGACGCGCCGTACCCACTTGCAGGTTGATACACTATCTGATACGTTACGTGCTACGCTGCTAAGTGAGTACCTAGCTTTACGCTGTGGAGTTAAGAAAGACGCTTCGATGCGCTTCGACTATGCGCTAGTATAAATTGACCCTTAAACCACTTATCTTGGGCAGATGCCCCAACACGCCGCCGCTGGCGAGTAATCGACTACCCGTCAATATTTCCGTCGGAGACTGTAAAATTGTCAGTCCGGAGACTCACCACTGCCAGATTGCACAGCCGAGCGAGTGGTGCAAGTAATCGACAGTCGCAATAAGACACTCGCTAGCCCAGCGACAAAACTGTCGAAACTACAGCTTGGCCAGAACGGATTGAAACGGAACTAATCTTTTTGTTTCTGACAACGTTTTAAAATCTTTGATATGTGCCATAAAACTAACGTAATAAGTGAAATAAAATAAAATCATTCCAAGTGCTGGTAGCGCGAAGACAGTGGCGACTTCCGGTTTTCTACAGTTTTTTGTCAAGCTGCACACACATGTTAATAAACTCAATTTTCTTTCTTTCTTTCTATGTTATCGCTGCGCGCAAACTCTATTTTATTTACTCGCTCGAATTGCTAATCGATGACATGATTGGTGCAGTGGGTGCAGTGGCTGAGCAATCGACTGCTGTACAGGGTACAGCGGGTTCGATCCCCGCACGGAACAAATATTTGAATGATCTACAAATAGTTGTTCCGGGTCTGGGTGTTTGTGTATGTGAGTTTACACAGGGTGGAATTTTGTAATGCCACCTGGAGGGAAAGTACTCTTAATACTGCAGATAGAAAATTTTACTCAAAGGGAACATTCCTTTATTTTTGAATAGAAAGCAAACTGCATTCAAAGATTTTCCAAAATTCTCTTCTCCCACACCCGGGAATCGAACCGGCTAAAAACTGAAAAAATGATACCCTGTACTTTTATTGCATCGATCGTTAAGGTTTATTATAAGGATGAAATCTTTCTAACAAACATGCTAAATTAGGTAACTAGCATGGCGATTCTATCTCTATTCTACCAAGAAAAGACAAAATTATTTCGTCGTTATTCCCGTACAAATCGACTGTTTTTTTTGCACAAGTATGACACGATTCATACACCATTAAATAAAAGAAACATCTCTTCTATGTTTTAAATATTGCTATAGTGAAATCGATAAAAATCTTTTAAGTTCTGTCATTTTGTCTATTCTCGCGTCGACAAAACCCGTTTCTACGGCGCCATGTTACGCGTGCAGGGTAGAGTAGATAAAGAGGCAGGGGTATATGAGGCTGTTTGTATAAGCCAGTCTTACCAAGGGGTGTCCAGTCTTACCAAGGGGTGTCGTATTACCCAGTTACTGGGTTGTGGAGGTCCGACAGGCAGTCGCTCCATGTAAAATACTGATATCCAGCTGAATCTGGTTTGACTGGAAGCCGACCCCAATATAGTTGGGAAAAGGCTAGGCAGATGATGTATAAGCGAGTTAAAATATTTGTAAACGTATCCTCGATATAATAATCATATCCAGCCGTAGGACGTCCACTGTTGCTGAATTACGCCTCCCCGATTTTCCAATACCGTCCGTACACCTTGTGGTTGGATCATCGATGTAGGAAGGCATTATTGAGTGTTACCCGATGTTAACAAACATTAGGTAATTTATTTATAGTAGCCAACCGAATAACTTAAACCCCTTCTACACGATCAGACCCGACCGCCCGACAGAGGTGATCTTGGTCCGGTGGGTGTGAAAATCTACCATGTAAGTAGACGTTGGTGAGGCGACCAAATATGGGCGGAGTCAATCGACCTTTGGATGACCTTGGTCGGGAGCGCATCCGTTCTGACAAGCTGCGTCCGCGGTCGGACCCGACCGTCAGCCGACAGCGTTCCAGACGGTTGGGTACTGTTGACACGACCAAGGTCACCTCTGTCGGCGGTCGGGTCTGATCGTGTAGAAGGGGTTTAAGTTATTCGGTTGGCTACTATAAATAAATTAGGTCAAACAATCACAACGCTTCGAGTTCGACTTGACTAAAAGTGAGTCCAATATTCAGTTGTCCATCCATATACAAACAAACCACATAAATATTTAAAACCAATCCTATTATTTTCAATAAGGAAAACCAAGTTATAATCCCTCAAAAAGATTAGGGTTTACTTGAAACGACACCATTAAAATGTGGTCGTAGTAACACAATCAACTATACGACCAATGAAATATATTTATTTTCGTTAGATTACACTATTTATGTATATTGTGGATATATTTCTAAAAATACTTAATTATGATAATGACGTAAAATTATGCTCTCTAAAAGCCTTCACACACAGCAACTATAATGTAAAGATGTACATTATAGCACGATACATCTCATTACATCTTTCCATAGAAATCGTCAGAAGACCACACACTGCAGCTATAATGTATATTTTTACATCTTCAAACCCTAAGATACTGGAGCATAGTGACGGGGCCCCCCTATAGAGGGCCACAGTCCTGCCGGGGTTGTGGGACATACGTATACCGCGACTCCGGCACACAAAGGGATACCGAAGGACACCGTGGATTTTACAAGTCTGACAGTCCCTCCCGCCCTGCCCGGGGTTGGAGGACTCATTTGATGATTTTGCCACGTAAAAAAAAAAAAAGAAAAAAAAAGATACTTAGTTATGCTAAAATATACATTATATTTCGATACATCTTAATATTCTTATACATCTCAGTACATTTCCGTACATCTCTTCGAAAAGGTAGGTGTTATAAAATGTAGGGAAAGATACATTACATTACCTGTTGTGTGTGTGATACCTTAAGGTAATTTGAAGCTATACATCCCGGGATGTAATGTACATTATAGCTGCAGTGCTGTGTGTGAAGCCCTTTTCACTAAGCTAAATAAACAAAGAAAAAAACTAATATAACAAGACGTGTCTTATCCATCGGTGACCATTGTAACTGCTATGTAGGTTCGCATTCCGATCATTTTACGCCGTTTTATCAATATTGATGTACAGACGCCAGCAGGTAAATCTACCTGAATCTGTCAACTTTAATATATATATATATATATATATATCTATAAATATTCTTAAATATTGTAACACTCAAGAAAAATGGTGTGGTGAATAATTATAGATAGTATAAATGCAATCGGTTATATTTCCTTGCTTTAACGAAAAATCTCATGTTATGCACACTCGTATCTTCCATGGCTGACGGCTGTCAGACAGACAACCATAAAGTTACATGCTCTGTGGCAACATCTGTAACATCATTTCCTGTAAATAAGAATCCTTGGTCATATCCTCTCACAAGATCAGGCCTGATCTCGTAGAAGGATGTGACGGCATGGCTAGTGGCTTAACAGGCTTGCTAAAAGGCTTTGGCATTGGCTGGCTGGCTATGGCGGTCCGGCCAAGGCTGCAGGGCTGCAAAGGCGATATCTTGCCTAGGCGTTACACTCTAGCTGACTCCTGTTAACTGGCTATGGCTGACTGGCAAAGGCTGAGCTGCAGAGGCGATATCTTGAAAAGCGTGCGTTACAATATTAAAATATTCTTCATAGATTATTATCTACACTGACTAATTCCAAATTATTAGATACACGGATTTTAAGCAAGTAACATAGACAGTTGAAAATCGATGTTGCTCGGTTATAACAATTTATAAAACACACGTAAGACATTTAGTATTACCATATTTTCTAACAAGAAAAAGGTTTACTCTTTCTTATATGTATTAGATAGACTAGCTGTTGCCAGCGGTTTCACGCGCTACAGCTTGATAATTATCCCACAGGAACTTGGCACAGGAATATAAAATCGGGATAAAAACTATCCTATGTGGTAATCCAGAATGTAAACCACCTGTGTACACAGTACGGCTACACATTAAGCTATACAAAACTAATATAAGCTGACCGTTCAATTTGCAGGAAGATCATATAAAGTTAGTCCAAGACAAACTGGTTTTGTATAGCTTTGTGTTATAGCCGTGTCCATCCGTCCATCCATCCATCCATCGAAACAAACTTTCACGTTTGCTATATTAGTAGGATGTAGAATAGTAGGATTTAAACTGTAGTTGTAGGTAATTAGATATACCCTTCGGTGTTGTGTCAAAACGTGATTTATCTATCTGTGACTTAATTGTAATGTAACTGATAATTTTGTAGGATCACACAACTACGATTTTACGCCATCATCAATTGAATTGATCACGGCTAAATAATTACAGAAAAGCGCTCGTGGCTAAATAATAACAGCCGCATAGGCCGATCTTCCAGTTAGCTATGGATGGGTGACCATCTGTTATAGCGAGTTTCCTCCGTGCCCCGGAAAACACGTAAAGCCGTTGGTCCCTGCCGTCATTTGTAGATCTTTGACAGTCGTTACTGTTAGTCAGAAGCTGTAAAGTCTGACAACCGGTCACACCGGGGTATCGTGTTACCCAGTTACTGAGTTGTGGAGGTCCGATAGGCAGTCGCTCCATGTAAAATACTGATATTCAGCTGCATATGGTTCGACTGGAAGCCGGCCCCAATAAACTTGGGAACTAGGCAGATGATGATCTATTGAATTGATCATAGACCCAATGGGGAAGGCAAGTCAAAGCTATTGTAGGTGGCGCCACCATAGCTTAATCCTATTCCGACCAATGACTTAGTACTATTTTGAAGTACCTTTAAGATTTAAACTGATTTGAACCAATGACGATGCTTGTAACAAGCTATACTAGCGCCATTAGTTCCCCAGTTGCCATCCCCATTGATCTTACCAAAACGTTCTAGATTCTAGAACTTTTGGCCTAGGTACTTGATATTTCTAGAATCTAGAATATTCCACAAGTACCTAGGCCTTTATGACAACAAAACACCGTTGCAACTTGTTTACCTACAGGTCAAGGAAACAGATACATAAATAATACCGTTTTCCCTACCACATACCGCTTAATTGGATACAAACCACAAACCTTGTTATTTGCCTCTTAATATTATGCGCCATTTGTTCCGATTGTAATAATAATTAACACACATCACTTCAGGATAGTGATAGGACCCAAAATAGACATAACAAACAGGTAAATATGACCTGGAATTGGTATATATGGTGTAGGAATTGTGGTTTTGAAATAGGTTAGCTATATAAGTTTGTATATGTTTTGGAGTTACAACGACGATTTAATACTAGACTCGTAATAACAGAGGACCGATGTCTGTCAACACATTAGGCAAAAAAGTCTTATATCCGTCTCATTTCGACCACTCCTGTGAGCCGTAAACATACGTTGAGACAGAACATACCTTGAGTTAGCCAATCACAACGCAGTATCCCGTCCCCCTCGCTTACTACCTCAGCGAGTTGACAGAATAGTTTTTTTCCTTAGATCGTGTATGTGGAGTCTAGTATTATATCGTCGTTGTGGAGTTACTTCATCATCATGATATCAGCCGTAAGACGTCCACTGCTGAACATAGGCCTCCCCTATAGACTTTCAATAGGACTGGTTGTAAGCGGCTTGCATCCAGCGTGATCTTGTGGCTTTCATAAGATCGTCTGCCCACCTTCTGGGTGGACGTCCTAAGCTGCACTTGCCGGTGCGTGATCTCCATTCGAGAACATTAAATAAATAATTTTAACTAGGCCCTATGAATTAGCAAGTTGAAATGGCAATGGGCAAGCTATATAGCTATGAGAACTGATGGCCGATGGGGCCGTAAGGTTCTCGAATGGATGTTATACTTGCCCTTAGATTATTGGATGTCCAGATTTCTAGTATGCCACTGAAGCCAACTGAACAATTGTTTTTTCTGAGCTAACAATAAAATGTCTGCTTACAGGTGAATCAGCTGAAGGAGCTCATACGTCGTATAGACCTGCCTCTCCACGAGCACCTGCAGACGCACGGCGTGGACTACCTCCAGTTCTCATTCAGGTGGATGAACAACCTCCTCACTAGAGAAATACCTCTTCCCTGCACCATACGTCTGTGGGACACCTACCTCGCCGAGTCAGACGGGTTCGCAACCTTCCAGCTCTACGTCTGCGCAGCCTTCCTACTCCACTGGCGGGAACGACTCATGCTAGAAAGAGACTTCCAAGGCCTCATGATACTCCTACAAAACGTCCCCACTCAGAACTGGACCGATTCGAATATAAGTGTGTTGGTAGCGGAGGCCTATAGGCTGAAATTCGCATTTGCGGACGCGCCAAACCATTTACACAACGCTGGGAAGTCGGACAGATGACCTGGGCGGTAGTCTGTTGATTTTAGCCACAGTTGCGGAACGACGTCTATATGAAAGTTGTAGCAAAAGAAGCCGCGCGGCATTTTCAAAGGCTTGAAAACATTTTGTATCAAGCTTCGCGATAAAAACGCTGCGCATTTAAAAACTACATGGCAGTTTAAAAAAAAAAAACAAAATGACGTTCGTAACAACATGCTGTGATGTGAAAAACGTGATAAAATAACAAAAAAAAAAGCGTTTGTTGTTTCCTTGCGAACCAAGACCATTTTAGGTTAGGATTGTATGAGAATTTTTAGAGAAACGTATCTCTGGTATAGACTTCCTTCCGTGAGATGTGATCGACCATGTTGACATTATCAAGCTTGTATACAATTTTTGGCTCTTTAGTCTATGATACAATGTTAAGCGAGAATGTCTATGCCGACTGTGTGTGATCAGGGTAAACGGTTTCCATGGCTTTTAGTGTTCGATGATGGACTATTGAAACAACGGTTTTAGAAGACAAATATAGAGTGACATGATTGTATTGCAGTGCCGGATTAAGCCGGTGCGGGGCCCGTAGCAAATGTAGCCACAGGGCCCTAGAGTTACATTGCGTCTTTTTTAGCGGTAAATCCACGGTGTCCTTCAATAGCCCTTTACGTTCCGGGGTCACGGTAATGAGATAAGTCTCGCGACCACCGCATGTTTGGCCCTCTAGAGGGGGGCCCCGTGCCTTCACTTTTCGAAGCAGCGCGGATACACCCCGGTGCTGCGCCTCCACGCGCCACTCATAGACGCGATGGAGGGCAGTCGCCTCCAGATCCCAGGGCAGCAATCCAGCTAGGAGGTTAGCCGATTCGCATGGCATGCGACCAGCTTTAGTGGTCGCTAATACGACGCCGGCGTATAGCCTCCTTGCATGAGGCGTTTGGCCCACTGAGATTGGGCAGGAGTAGCCTGAGGGCGGCCGCTGGAGGTTTTGGGGCAAAACTCTCAATACGAAATGCCTCAGTGTGGATTGCATTGCTTCAATATAGCCATGTAATGATTTATACAGAGTGTATCCTGTATTAAAGTCTTAAGGAGACGACTTTAACGAGGCGTTAGTAGTGACAGTGTGGCCAATCATTCACTTTAAGCCAAGGTGTATAACAGATATTTTTTTTGGGCACAGGCGCAGGGCCCCCCAAGGCGCGGGGCCCGTAGCATTTGCTGCCTCCTGCTATATGGCTAATCCGGCACTGTTGTATTGGCAAAAAAATTGTTTGTGCAAATGAATTTTCTCAAAGTAGGTACATTTGTAATATCCAATACAACAAGAACTCCAAAAATCAAACAGTTACGGTATAATTTTATCCGTTGTAATTCATAGTCTATCATCGGGCATCGCATACCCACTCCCTAGATTGTAAAGTTGGCAACCAACACGCCATATTACTTGTTTTTGCTATATAAACGGCCTAATGGATTTAGTTATAAGTTGGTGTTGCGAGCTGGTATATAACATTGGGCATTTCATACACAACACTGGGTTTGTTATACCCAACGTAATCTCGACCTTTATAATATGGGCTTAGCTTGTTGGTGCACTGCGAAGTCGGTGTTGGGGACTATCAAAGTCATTGCACCGTTCGATGTGATAAATATTTAAACTAACTGGGGATATCCTACGTACATTTGTCTCGAGTTTAACGAAATAATGCACCGAAAGTACTGCTTTAGGTTATATTTAATTATTAGTGAAAAACAAGCCGAAATTGTGCGTCAAAATATCTAGTTTGCATGAATATTGTCGTATGTCCCGAAATAGTATGGTTACTACGAGGCCATGTTATGGCGCACATAGGGCATAGATTGGTCTCTGCTTAACCGTCCGGGGAGATTAAAGGCGTGATCATCATCAGCCTTTAATGTTCCCACTGCTGGGACACAAGCCTCCTCTCTGTGAGAAGAACTGGGCCATTACACCACGCGGGCTTAGTGCGGGTTGGTAGATGTCACATATCTTCGAATTTTTGGTTCTAGGACATGCCGATTTCCGCACGATGTTTTCCTTCACCGTTTTGAGAGCAGTGGTGATGAAATAAATTACACAAAGTTATGCGCCTGGCGGGGTTCGACCTAACTCATAAGTCGGGACCGATACCACTGGCCCACTTACAGGCGTGATAATCTGTTTCATAAAACCATGGTGTCTTGTCACATGTTGGAAACATTTTTAACTGTCTTCAAAAAAAGGAGGAGGTTCTCAATTCGTCGGAATCTTTTTTTTTAAGTATGTTCCCCGATTTCTCGAAGATACCTGGACCGATTTGGATTTTTTTTTATTTTGTTTGAAAGGGTATACTTCTAATTGGTCAATTACTTATCAATTAACTCCTTCCGCATGGAATAAAAGGGACTGTCAGACTCTTACTGCTTTAAAACCTCCTCGTTTCTTCACGTTTGTGTTCCCTTGCCACATTGCTTAGACTGTCCTGTGACATAGATAGATGGAAGTGGAAACTCATTTTTCCTACTCCTCCACTATTCTTTTCTGATTAATTTCGTTGCAGGATCCAAGACAGGTAAATTCTTTCTCCGGGACACGTCGAGCTTTATTGTCTCGGCGGTTTTCTGGTGGTTGTCACTGTTCTGGCTTTCAGGAGTTGCAGTGGTTTGGAAATATTGTGGTGGTTTTTGTCCTGTGAGTTGAAAACATACCTAGTGTTGTG
This sequence comes from Agrotis segetum, assembly GCA_036375495.1. Lineage (NCBI taxonomy): Eukaryota > Metazoa > Arthropoda > Insecta > Lepidoptera > Noctuidae > Agrotis > Agrotis segetum. The sequence continues at coordinate 9,761,513 of JAQSVV010000039.1, forward strand.
TTTGAATAGCCTTTTAATTATTTAAAACGATGAAATGTTTAAAAATATCGCACGCCATTAATTTTTGTTTAAAAGGCAGCTGTTTGCTGGTAACGGCGGATTGCACCATGCGTTAACCTGGTTCACGGCAAAGAATGTTTATTTATTTCAATTTTACTTTAAGTTAATAGCTGTCGCGGACATCTGTATAATTCTACGTTTTAGATAAGTACTCGTTAGTTATTATTCCGATGCTTTGTAAATATTAACGTCCATGTTATATTTTGAGCTGTATATCCAATAATGTTATGAAAAATAATTATGGAAAAATGAGAATAATCTGATGTCTGCGACACAGGCACTACAACTTACTTGAGTCCACGCCATCACTCGGCAGAAAATTATACTACATTTTTTTAATGCAATTTGATATAATGGCATAAACACTAGCGTAGCGTCAAAAGGACTTGAGTGGTGGCGCAGACACTATTATGATTGATTTAAGTTCATAATCAGGTTATTTTCGTTTTATTCGCTTAATCGAATATTATTCTTTGGGGTCTCATTAATGTAATTAATATTACTGCCACGTGAACATAAGAAAGTGTAAACTTAGCCACCGACTTAAACCAACGTTAAGCTTTATTTAAGCGTGGTGTAATCCGCCCTGTGTAAAATATTTTATTTGATTTATTTTTTTGTTTTTGTGACCTCCATTTATGTACTATTTGATTTTATTACTACGTTATTTTACTTAGATTATTATAGCATTATACATTATATATTTACGAAGTGTGTTTCATTTGTATACCTAATAATAATCCTAACCGCAATACTCCATGACATAAATTCTTTTAATAAAAGGAAATAAAATGATTATTTCCTACCTCATTGGTCGCTAATGTGCCTTTTGAATTCGATCTAAAATATTGAGTAGAGCAAGCACGCCTTCTGTACCATGAGTTGCCAACAATATTGGGATCGGCTTCCAGTCCAACCAAATGCAGCTGAATATCGGTATTTTACATGGAGCGACTGCTTATCCGACCTCCACAACCCAGTAATAGGGTATCGTACGACTCAGCAATACGATAACCCATGGTAACACTGGTTGTCAAAGACCTAGTTTAGAACTTCTGACTAATAGTAAAAACTGACAAATATCTAGAAACATGACAGCCGGGACTAAAGGGTATACGTGCTTTCCAAGCCACGGAGGAAAATCGCTATGAAAGATGGCCATCCACAGATGAACCTCGTCAAGCGCTGTTTAAACCGGAAGATCGGTCTGTGTGGCTGTAATTATTTAGCATTCATCTGTTCCATAATTCAGTGCCGGATTAGCCATATAGCAGGAGGCAGCAAATGCTACGGGCCCCGCGCCTGTGCCCGAAAAAAAATCACAAATATGTAATACACCTTGGCTATTCTTAAAGTGAGCGATTGGCCACACTGTCACTTCTTATGCCTCGTCTCCTCAAGACCTTAATACAAGATATGCTCTGCATAAATCATTACATTGCTATAGCGAAGCAATGTAATCCACATTGACGCATTTCGTATTGAGAGTTTGGCCGAAAGCTTCCAGCGGCCGCCCTCAGGCTAATCCTGCCCTATCTCAGTGGGCCAAACGCCTCATGCAAGGCGCCTCAAAGATTGTCAGCATGATGACGGAGCCCCCCTCTAGAAGGTCATAGCCTGCGGGGGTCGAGAGACTTCTCATTAGGTACCGTGACCCCGAAACGTAAAGGACTATTGAAGGACACTGTGGATTTACCACAAAAAAGACAATGTAACTCTAGGGCCCCATGGTTACATTTGCTACGGGCCCCGCACCTGCTTAATCCGGCACTGCCATAATTATATCTAGAGTTGCACCTCATATAAACAAGCACTAAATTAGGTACTATCTATCCCTTTCAAAATACAGACAATATGATGTTACGAATGTCAACGTCAAATCTACAAAAAGTATTACGTTTACTTTTGCCAAAGAAACATAACTTAGCTATTTAAGCCACAATAACCCCAGACGGAGTAAATAAAATCATCAATTACGTAACAGTAAAAATTTTAAACACCTCAGCAGATTGCAGTACAAAGAAATTCAGGCGCTTTCCACAATAAACTGGCAACATTACCCTTGATTTCACTGCGCAGGTCCTTGTCTGGCCTTCACCTAGAACTTGACATACACCCACTGACCGTCATCCCAGCATCCTTGTTTCATAAACAAAAACCCTTTAATCAAAACAAAAGAGAAAAAAACTCTGTCGAAAAAAAAAACTAGTGTTCCATGTTCTTTTTTTGAATTTGAGCGGCAATCTGTATTTTCGGTAAGTAAAATCGCTATTAAATAAAATTGGTATTCACTACGATCCAGATGAAATGTGACCTTGCCCTACATTGTGAGAGAGGTAAGTAGGTACTGTGTTGCTTTTTTCAATAGGTTTATTATTCATATTTTGCAGTTAGTCTTAGCTTTTAATATTTTTACAAAATTATGTATTTATGACAATAATAAAAAAGGCGCGAATTTTTGCTCCTAAACAGGAGGTTTATAAAATTATAATTTAAGACTATCGTCTACCGAGCTTTCGTCCATACAAAAAGAGAAAACGTTTTCTTCCCCCTAAATGTTATCCTATCTCAATGATTTACAATGCATCTGAAACAGTAAAAAACTAGGTTTATAGGTTTTCTTTTTTTCAAAATTTATAATAGTTTCAAAGTTACAGGCGCCTAAAAGTTACTATTTTTATGACAAAATCTTCATTGAAGTAAAACCTTTGTATTTAAAAAACAAAGAAGTTTAATAAAAAAACAAAACCTACAAACCTAGAATATAATATGCTGAAACGATTGACACCAGAATCTAAAAGATTGGTCGTGATTTAGTATGTGAAAAACGTTTTCTCCCGAGAGACAAATTTCATATAAAAAATACTTACATTCAGTCGCGAGTTGCAACGCTCTCTATCGCACGATCGGGGTTTTTTCAACGCGTGAGAGAGACAGTACGAGTTTATCTAAATACCTATTTTTTTAAATCTCTTAAGCTAACTAAACGACAGACGACATAAAATTGAACTGAACACTGCTAAATCACTGAACCGATTTTGACGAATTTTGTCGAAGAGATGTCAAAGACCGTCGCATCGCGCCATCACGCCATGAGTAGAGACTTTCGCTAACTTTGAAGAGATTCGGGTTGTATGCGTTTGGGAACACCAACGCAGGCGTCGGCCGCGTATGGAACCAGAGTTTCGGAACTGGTTCCATACGAGGCTTTTCTTTTCCTTGTATGGAACTGGTTCCCATCGAGGATTTTTGTTTACTCGTATGGAACTGGGTCCCATCAAGGAATTATCACATTACGTAAGCCGTGATCGGAACTGAAGTAAAGACAAAGCCAGGTCTAAAATAGACAATTAGTAATTTAGTGAAACCTGCACCTACCTACGATAACAGAAACGCGTGCGATTTCCTACTATACATATAACAACATTTATCACAGTGTTTCTCTCTTTCATGAAAAATTATACTTGTTATTACCGCAACACATATATTTATAAAGTTACAACATGTCACTGGCCTGCAAATTGCAAAAAACGTAAAAAAAATTGAATTTCGCGGGCTACATCGAAGCAATCACCTTAAGTACGTTATTTAAAATATGATAAATTCTGCATATAAGTAGGTACATACAGTTATGGCCTTCATGCAAAGGGTTCTTCTCGTTAGTGACGCAGTTCCATAGAAGTAAATTAAAAGCCTTGATGGGAACCAGCTCCATACAAGGAAAAGAAAAGCCTCGTATGGAACCAGTTCCGAAACTCTGGTTCCATACGCGGCTGAAGCGAACTCAGGATTTATGTGTTCCACTCTTTAGCTGTGCTCATCATGAAAAACAGGCCAAGTGCGTGTCGGGCCACGCACAGTGTAGGGTTCCGTAGTTGCCCATCAAAATACTTAAGCGAACTAACTAAACTGATTCGCTGAATTTAATTTTAAAAAGAAGAATTTTCAAAATCGGTCCAGGAGTCTTTAAAAAATGGGGGAAAATACATAAAAAAAAGATTACCTACGACGAATTTAGAACCTCCTCCTTTTTTTGAAGTTACTTAAGTTAAAAATAGTTGACGATAAAAACCTACCTATCCCCAAAAAATATACCGTAAAAAACATAACTACTAAAGCTGTAAAAATAAAGTTGACAAACTTACTATTACAGTTGAAGAGCATGTTCTCCGATACATTTTGTTTAAGAAAATATGTTATCCAAGTACATTTTATAAGTTAGTCGATTATTACTCGTAAACTTGTAAAGCCTACTTAGTCATGATAATTTTCTTTTAAACTTCGTTATATATACTACTATTGTGAATTTTTTCACATCCCCAAACATAACCGTTTAGCTGGTAGAGGGGGGGGGACTTTTTATTTTACCACTTTTTCGGCACAACAAATCCGTATATTTTCACCAAATTACAGCTCTCTAGTACTATGCGTCTCTGAGCTAAACTGCGGACAGACGGACGGACGGACGGACAAGGCGAAACTATAAGGGGTCCTTGTTGACTACGGAACCCTAAAAAAGATTAAAAGCGTTTAACAGCTTTTTAAACTGAGACAATAATTTTAAATGTTTAATAATGTTGCCATATTTAAAATTATTGCTTATGTAAAGTAATATTTTTCCTCAGATGGGATTTTCCAACACATGCTACAGTTTCAAATTGTGGTTTTCCTTGCAATGATAAACTAAATTACGGTCTGCCAACTTGTTATTTGTTGATGTGGAATACAATAATAATAATATTACGTTTAAGATAGTTATGTTATGTTTAATTAAATGGTATTTATATTTTGATTGGATTAATGAATAATTATGTCATTATTATGTATTATGTAGGTAGGTACAAACGGATAAAAAATCCAGTTTAAAGTGATCTAGTTTTATATGATTTATCCGCGCATTCGACGGTCCGCTTATACTGGTTTTACAAAACATAGCTTGTTGACTGGTAATAGCTGTGTGTACAGACGCCAACACATCAATCTAACCCAATTTGCAAAACTTTAATAGATTTTCAACTGTATCAAAACAGTAGAATGTTCGTACACACGGCTACACATCAAGCTTTCTTTTTAGGTGGTAAATTCAAATCATCAAATAAGTCCTCCATGCCCTGGGTGGGGTGGAAGGGACATGTCAGGCTCTTACTGACTAAAATCCACCCATGTTTCTTCCTATGCCCTTTACGTTCCGGGGCCACGGTATCCTGGGTTAAGAAAAAACCCGCGACCCCAGCAGGCATTTGGCGCGCAACACGACGCGGCGACGCGCCACCGACCCGGGCTTGGTCCTTGGTCGGCTACCCATCACTCACCGTCCGCAAGCCCGCTCCGCCGCTGTGCCCTCTGCTAATCAGAGGGACACGCGTTGGAGCGTCCACACGACAGGCTATTCGCATACGGGCAAAGAGACCCGGGCACGCAGTGCCTAAGGGGTCTCTTTACCAGACGTCTTATATAGCCGGCCTTATATATCTGTCACTTTCCCACACCAGGCCCTCCTCGAAGCTATGTAGTTTTAAATATTTCTGAACATTTGAAAACCAAATGCAATAATATCCTTTTCAGGAAAAACCTATAAATTTGGGCTTATATCAGTTGCCATGTCAGTTATAATAGTTAGATTAGGGTAAATTTTGCGATTATTTGTTTTTTGTTAGGAGCTATTCTGTATCGGCCATGTTCCCGTCTTCCTGTTACATTTCCTGTGCATTTCGATAACGAATTGTGTTCGTTGTTGAACTAGTGAGGGGAAAACACGGGACTTCTATTTTAATGATGGTATCTCAGATCAAAAACATAGAGATGTTTCAAGTTGGTTTATGATAGATACATTTTTTTTCTAAAATATACAGCATAGGGTATTTTTTACTGTTTTTTTTTTAACTATAACACACTATTAATTTCTTCTATTTCGTTGGTGCGTAAGCACAACCAACCAGACTAGAAAAAGATAATATCATTGAGAGTACACAACTGAAAGTTAAAAGGCTTCTTCCTCGTCCGCGCGAATTTAACCCGCGGCTGCGCCACTACGCCATCCGTGGAGGCGTGGAGTCATTAATGTACTGTTTCTTATAAGAGGCACCCTTTTCTATTTTGTGATAAAATCATCAAGGGAACTCTCCCACCTAGGACGGGACGGAAGGGCATGTCAGACTTTTAATGACTAAAATCCACGACGATTCTTCAATACTGCGACATACGATGCACCTGTATTTAAAACTGGAAGCTAGAAATAAATGTTTTTACGAGCATTTAAAATTGATTGTGCCTCCTTATATTGAGTAATATCTTACGTAGACGTATGAATTTAGAATTTTAGATCCTAGAAAACCCAACAATTTTTCACACAGCATGATTTATTAATTGGCAAACATGATTATATCAACGTCAATAATCTTCACACACATTAGGTACTTACTAAAATTCCCGTTTTTTCCGGGATTGTAGCCACATCACTACGCCCACCATTTTTGTATAATATTAGTCATTTACTCGTCCAGCAGTAGTGGTCATGAAATATGTTAATTGGCTCGCTATAATAAACACGCGGCTTTCCTTGTAGATAAAATTTAGTTTATTAACAACTGAATCCAGGAAAAATTGGTATTAGTGAACCAGTGTTTTGAGGAGCAGTGTCTACTGAGTCCCATAATTCACGGGTAAGTGAAACTGGCCATTTTGTGCCCATTTTACTGTAAGTCGTCCGTGAAATTTCGAAATAACTGTCTCCTGGTACCAATTTCGTTCGTAAAATAATTATGTGTTAACATTGACTAACTAACTAACACTAATTGATTATGTTAATTATATTCAAAGCGTTGAAACATTATTTTTCTCTTATCGACTCTTGCTTCGTTCGCTCATAAATATGGATTGAAACCAAATGTGGCTTTTACATTTAAAATAACGGGTAAGTACATATTTGTGATAGCGCAGGATTCGCTGGCATTTCTTTTTTTTTAATGTTTTGTGCTGTATATTTTAATTTGTGTTAGTACCTAGAATTATTCCTAGTTTAAAATTTATAAGTCAGGATTCGTCTAACTATTCTTAGGAGTCTTGATAAATTGACTACCACAATCCAATTTTAATTATTCGTCCGCGTGGACTCATCATTATTTTTTTTTTCATTCAAGTTCATCTTTTGGAATAAATCGTAGTCCTATACGTTAAGACAGACTATGAACTATCTGTGTACTGAATTTCATTCAAATCCATTCAGCCGTTCTTGCGTTAAAAAGTAACAAACACCCGATTATCCTCACGAATTGTCGCGTCAATGCGTCCTGTGAACATCGTCATGGAGAATTGAAGAAGAATAAAGAAGAATATTCTTCAAAACTCTTGTCGGTTGCGGCTCATCGTATGGCAGTTTGCTGTGTAGTATTGCCAGCTGCCTAGCGAAGGGCAACAAATGACTGAGTTGTTCAACGGTCTACATGAAGAAGAGAAGAAGATGAAGAATCGGAAATTATGCGGGAATAACTTTCTTAAATTACTACTTATTTATGGTGTAGTTTTTTTTTTTTTAATATTGTGCCTTTATGTTTGTCTATTACATTATTGGCATTAACTATCTTTGTAGGTATAAGGTGCTTATGCAAGTTATTTACCATCAGCTAGCTATTTAGTTGGCAAACCATGTTTTTGTTAAAATACTTTCTACATGGTTCGTTCTACAGACCCCATAGCTTAGCCAAGAAAGACATGTATTTCAACAATACGTGGTGATTTTGATTCTACCGCTATTGGTGGGTTTTACATTAGCCGACACCTTATGGTCAATGGCATTTACGATACTGGAATATCGTTTGACAATCATCGTTCGACATAGTGTGAAAGCGTTCCCTAAATTGATGAAACTACCAGTCCTACCGATATCGTGTTGTTATCGTCTATTAGTAATTATTGTTCGTAACAGTACGCGTTACCATTTCCATTGATAATTTCACAAATGATTACCAACGGGACGCTGTTGATAAACATTTGTAAAATCATCTTGCCTAATACTATCATCATTTTTTTTTGTGAGTGGCATCTCCAATTAGAGGGATTACAATCCCGTAACCTGCGAAATGGTTAAGCTTACAAGTAAGCTTAACCAGACTTTTATGTGGATGCCTTAAATGAATCTAAGACCTCTAGAACTACAAATTATGTGACCACACGCTAAGGGTACCCCCTGTGGGGTATGAACCTCGGGTAAGGGCGTCACTGAAGGAGGATAGCAAGGGAGAAGGGACAGGCTGAATCTGAATGATAGCGTTGGGTGCGGTTAGCTGATGCAAAATCTGGACAGAAACCGAAAGTGCTGAACAGCATTCGTCTATGCTGACTAAATTATCGGCTGAAACCAAAGCTGAAACCATGCTGAGTTCAGACGAGAGTAGGAAAGCATTTTGACAGCTGTCGCAGCATAATCTACTCAGCATTTGCCATTTATTGCTGCTCAGATAATGTATCGGCTAACCGTACCCATTGATAATGTCATCCAAGGTTCAAAAGTGCTTGTACTTTGGTGTACTTACGTATTTTTAAGGGTAGTTCTTCGAAATTTGATTCTTTGACTGATTCATATGGTCAAATTTTGAGGATGCGTCTAAATTAATTTTCATTTTACAAACGTTTGTTCATATGAAAACGTAGATATTACAAATAACATTTATTTGTTTGACAGCGGACTTACTTTTTAAAGTTCCGTAGTTATTCCACGGGAAGATTATACTGGGATAAAATAATCCTTATGTGCCCAGATGGTTCAAAACTTTATGTACCAAATTTTATCTAAATCAAAATGGGCTTTTTTTTGTGAAAATAACATAGATATTATAAGAACAAATTATCCATCCTCATAAACTTTCATCACTTAGAATACTAAACTTACTAAAGTAGGAAACAAAGTAATTTAAGATTCTCAAACATGTTAATGCTTCATAACGATAATTAGAATTAAGTATGTATTAATAAAAAGTCGAAAGTGTAGAAGCAAGCGTCGACGAAATAGACAAAATTAATTGTCTATTGTAATAAAATTGTCCTGGGAGTTTTCAATATTTTTACTCTCTATTTTTTAAATAAATTGTGTTCATTTTAATTTACAACGCAGAATATACCAAGGAACTTTTGTTATGCTTTTCATCTTAGCAAAGATGAAAAATGTTACGTTAATTCAAAGATCTTTTTCCATAGTATATTTTGTTCCGCTAGACTACTATTGATAGTCATTCTCTTGTAAACACAGCCTAAACTGGATAGATTAAGTTTGACTAGTGAATAAATAAGAAGAATAATGTCAAAATATGGGAACTTACTGAACATGAAAAATAAAATAACCTTGATTAAATATTTACCTCCTTATTAATAAGTTAACAATTAACTTAGGTTAATTCTAAATTGTTTTAATAAGTAACGAATTTTCCCAGAATTTATATTTCAGTGTTATCAAACGTTTCATTATAATGGGTCGGTACGAAATGACGTGAACGATAACTATGACGATATCAGTACGGCCATTGCAACGAGCTACCGATAAGTTGAACTATTCAACAGCAAAATATAAAGTGAAGTAAATGAAGTATCGTGGTTCGTACTAAAATATAAGTTTGTAATTGCAACCGCAAGCATATAGTTTTCTACGGATTCTAATCATACAATAGTTTGGGATCTGGCTTAAGCCATCGATTGAGCTCAACATGTGACTGTCACTTAGAAATGTAAGTTAAAGTAGTGCCTAAACTAGCTAACAGCATGATCTTATCCATTGATGAATCGGTGAATGTTTAGATTGTAAAGATATTAACTTCATAATCTTCCGTATGAAGTAGGAACATGGGTATACGACAAGGGTTGATTTTAGGGCCGTCTCTAAGATTTTGTGTTTTGTAATTACATTCTGCCCTTTGCCGAGAATATCCTAAAACAAGAATTTTGTACTGGGATCTTCCAAGAAAAGTTTCATACATTATTTAAGTGTACATAGATAAAAGAAATCCAACCAAAAGACACATCAGCGTCTTCAAAAAGATCCAAATAAAGAGAGACTTTTAATTAGTTCGTTCACATCAATATTCAGGATTTAACCGTTATTATTAAATATCTAGCTAGCTATCAACAGTTTACGATTAATAGCCTCAAAAACATAGAATATCTAGATTTTAAAACAAAAAACTGGTGAACGACCTCCAAAAACCGATACACATTTTGATTTAACATTCTGGTGCAAATTACATAAATAAATTAAAAAATACTGGTTATAACGTATTGTCTATATTATATATAACTATAGGTACCTACTTTAATTTATAAAAAAGCTGATGAGTTTGTTTGTTTGGTTGATGGCGCTAATCCACTGGTTCGAATTGAAAACAATCTTTTGCATTGGATTGTCCATTTATCGAGAAAGGCTATAGGCTATATAACCTATAGTCTAGCAGTGAGTGAAAACGCGGAGAACAACAAGTTTATTTTGATCTAACGCCTATCATTGTTGTTCGTTCTATTACAGATTCGCATAATTTTAAAGCATCCGTCAGTGGAACAATATTTCTGTGAATTATGTTGTCCTGCATAATTATTCTTTTTTGGGGTATTTATCTTGTTAACCATATTTATAATATAATAATGTAGGCATGCTCTAAAATTAACATAGTTAGGCATTAGCTATATTGTGAATTATTTTGTCCTGCATATTCTTTTTTGGGCTATTTATCCTGTTGACCATATAAATAATGTAGGCATGTCTAAAATTAACGTAGGTAGGCACTAGCTATAACCGATCAAAATGTATTCATAATACTTATTTAACCATTTCATTACCTTCCTTGTAACATACCAACATAATAATATTATAACATTGTTATCGCTTTACAATATGCCTAGTTTAGAATTTAAATGACTTCTAACCTATTTTCCTGAAACCATACAACTATATGTATAAATAACTGTAGCTATACCTACTATCTATACATTGATTATATACCCTGTGTATTTCAAATAATAACTGACGAAATGTAGGACTATTACGGTACTGATAGACTTGAGCAATCACTATATCAAAACAACGAGCATTCGCCGTACAACAGAGCCAAGCATTGCTACGAACATTTTCATGATCTCTATGCACCTTTCGTTTAATTTCGTTAGAATATTACTCGCATGAACGCTTGATAGAATTTTAGCTGAAACACTCTCATTATTTTCTACTAGCTGTGACCGCGACTTCGTTCGCGTGGATGTCGGAACTCAAAATGTATTTTTTAAGCATTTTTTCTAAAATAAAAGTAGCCTAAGTTACTCCATAATACATCAGCTGCCTGCCAATAAAAGTCCCGTCAAAATCGGCCCAGCTATTTCAAAGATTAGCCATTACATACAGACAGATAAAAATCGTAACAATGCTCAAGTTTATCAGCACTTTATACGCTCATCTCCAAATAATCGATTATAAATTGCTTGTAATTTATTTATATTGTATACAAACACGACCGGTTCCCATTTCCATACGTATCGGCCAGTGAGTAATATATTCGGAAATTGGCTCCCAAGTTCAAGGTAGTGCGTCTTGTCATAACCTGTGTATTGTGAACAAGGGCCGTCTCAATGCCAGCCAAGTTCAGCCGCAAGGACAGCAAGAGCGTTAATACGAGAAGATGTGCTTCTCCACAATGTAGAAAAAATTGAACGACACGATCTTTTTGAAACTTATGACACTCGAGAAAAATGTAGATTCACAATCGGATCTGTAGTTCCTATATCTCGCATATACAGGGTGGAATTTTGTAATGCCACCTGGAGGGAAAGTACCCTTAATACTGCAGATAGAAAATTTTACTCAAAGGAAACATTCCTTTTATTTTGAATAGAAAGCAAACTGCATTGATTTTCGAAAATTCTCTTTCCCACCCAGGAATCGAACTGGCTAAAATCTGAAAAAATTATACCCTTCTTTATTGCACCATCGTTACATTGTAACGATGATATCTCTCTAACAAACATGCCAATTAAATTAAAGGAAAACCAGGAAATCTTAAATTAAAGCTCTCGTAACATGTTTAATATGGTTTCTTGGTTCAATTCCCGGGTCGTGGCAGAAGAGAATTTTCGATAATCTTTAATGCAGTTTGCTTCTATTCAAAAATAAAAATGTTTCCTTTGAGTAAAATTTTCTATCTGGGGTATTAAGGGTACTTTCCCTCCAGGTGGCATTATAAAATGTACCGATATGGCCAAGAAACCATATTACATGTTACAGAGCTTCAATTTAAGATTTCTTGGTTTTCTTTCATTTGATGTATCATGTTTATTAGAGAAATTTCATGGTTAAAACCCTAACGATAGGTGCAATAAAAGTACCGGTACAATTTTTTCAGATTTTAGCCGATTCGATTCCCCTGGGAGAAGAGAATTTTCGAAAATCTTTGAATGCAGTTTGCTTTCTAATCAAAAATAAAGGAATGTTTTCTTTGAGTAAAATTTTCTATCTGCAGTATTAAGAGTACTTTCCCTCCAGGTGGCATTACAAAATTCCACCCTGTATATACTAGTGACAAATAATGTGACATGTACAAATTAATCATAATTATGTAAGTAAAAATGTGGTGGTGCCATAATAAGACATAGTCAATTCCTTACTGTGTAAGTCAATGAACATAGTAGATTTAAGTATTCACCAAGAGGATGAAGCAGTGGATTACCGATTATAAACTCATGGGCATATTGAAATCCAAGCATCACTGAGGATTCTAGAGTTGAACTGGTTTTTATGTAGCAGTAGGAGGAAAGTCTTTAAAAATTGTCTTTTTTAGAGTTCACTTGAATCCTTCGGTGCATTGCGGTTTCTTAGCTTAACTGGCTCGCTTCGCTCGGGAACCTCATGTGCAAGTTCAGAAACGCAGCGCTCGTCGAGGCTCAGCTCAGCGCCACGCCGTTGCCGATCCGTTCCTATTGCTTGTAGTGTCTTAAATATAGGCAGACTATTTAAATAAATATAAAGATAAACTTGTTCCTATTACGAAGACTCCTGAGAATCAAAAATAATTAACCAAAACATTTGATAGATATTTGTAATTAGGTAATCTTCAACCATTCTGAATACCGACATTAGATAATAAAACTTTTAATCTGTACGATACAGATCTCGCTTCCCAAGAAAACCAGTTTTAATTTAAAGCCACATTAATTACCCCATAAATCTATTGGTCTATTCGCTGATTGGAACTTAGCCACACTCTTTTTCGTAAATATTAGATCAAAATTATATAAATAGCTTTTATCAGCAGCATTGCCCGCGTGTTCCATAAAATTGATGCAGATCCGTTCACCTTACTTAGTCGTGATTAAAAACATGTTGAATCGTCCAAAATTCCAAACTGTATAGTATACACCATTTATAATGTTATCAATTTTACCCACAGCTTCGCCATTTTCTTGGTGAGTATTGCACACACTACTTATTATGGTCTCTCGACGTCCAATCCAGAACCATGCCCGGGTCGGAACTCCCAACTGGCTAGTTGCCTAAAAAAATGTAATTAGTCCGTCTTTTAGATTATTTTGACACCCTCAAAGATATACCCACTAAAGTTACGTGTGACGTCACGATACGTGGCATTTTTCGCGCAGAGTGACGTCACAGGTAACTTAAATAGGCTAATCTTTGTTCTTTAAGGTTTAATCGAAAAAAAAGAATACGTCTCCAATATTTTTTTATATCTAAAATACGGACTAAATAGAACGTAATTATTTTGACCCTGCAAACTACCCTATTGTAAGCCATGCTGTGTCGAATGGAAAACTTCATTAATTACTAGTGCAAGGCGAGCGCGTCTCGACAATGAATAAATACAAAATGAACAAACAAGTTTATTTCCTACCGTTTACAAGATAAAATCGGTGGACTAAACTCCATCGCCCGCCGGAAGATACGAAAGCTTTTCATTTGTAATGTAGAGTCTTCAAAATGTATTTTTTTCTAGTTTTGTATTTTTAACCGACTTCAAAAAATCTAGGAGGTCTTTCGCTCAATTCGACTAGTACTTTTTTTTTAATGTTTGTTACCTCATAACTTGCGACTGGGTGAACTGATTTTCAGATTCATTGACCGCATTCAAAAGCTGGTGCTTCCGTGTTCCCATTGTCACCATTTCCGGATGTGATGATTGGATCTTGGAGAAATCGAGGGCAACCCTCAAATTTTATTAGCTGACACATAGTTTTTCGCTATCTTATGAAGTAATTCAAGTACTTGCGTATGCGAAATCATCATCTCATGTAGCTGACTGATTGGAAGGTACAACTCCTCAAGTAAGAAAATTTTGTTTGTGTTCGCATGTCTCGGAACTACAAATCCGATTTAAGTACTTCTTTTTTTGTTGTACAAGGTATCGTTCAACTTAGGAAATACTGCAAATTTACAAAATCGGTTCAAGTTTTTGAGATATGAATGATGAAAAGATGTTAACGATGTTATTACCCGCGGTGCTACGGATTACAAAATTCTAGTGCACATTTAAGAAGATGATGTATTTGACAAAATTTTGGTTTTATTTAAACTAAAAAGAGTAAAATAAAAACTTTTTCAAAAAAAATGTGACCGCCTTCAAAACCAACGCAGTCACAAAAAGAGTAAAATAACCTGTAAACTTTTCTTTCTAAGTAGTGGCAAAAAAAAGAGACAGTGAAATTAATGAAAAGTCACCGACTTCCGAAAGAAAAGTTTTGTAGGTTATTTTACTCTTTTTTGTGGTTGTTTTTGAAGGCGGTCACATTTTTTTTGAAAAAGTTTTATTCTAGAAATAGCACGGTACGCAGTCTACATCTAGTCGTCTTCCTTCTTACATACCTACTTGAGTTATAAAATCACAACGAAATGTGGCATTGATTTTTATACAGATTTAGATACTATGTGAATGATAGATTCCCGTTTGTCGATTCCCAATGTTGCCACGGCTATAGTGCTACGACGAAACTTAATTTCGAAACAGATCTAGTACTTGGTGCTTCTGTTACCTGAAGGAGCACTATAACTCCATCTTTACCTTTTACGTCATCTAGTTTTTACGTCATAGACTTTTACGTCATCTAGTTTTAAAGATTATCATTAAGAACGAATTGAGTTTAGCTCTTAAGTCTTTGGGCCTACTCATCAAGGTATCTTGTTCTCTAATTCTCTTCACTTGGTTCTTTGAACTCCGATTTATCTAGGAATCTAGATGAATTGGAGGCTTGAATTTAGATTCTTTCTTCTCGATCAAAATTGCTTTAAACTGTGGTTCAACATGAAAGAAAAATTAATTTTAGTTTAGTAATATGCTATATTGCTCCTTAATTTGCTGTTTTTTTCTCTTAGTTTCCTGTATTTTCACATTGTTACAAAGTCTTGTCTGTTCGTAAATCTCCTTTATTAGAGTTTTCTGTTCGTGATTTCTCGCATCTTGTTTTCTGTGAAGAAGAATTTAAATGATTTAAGTGTTGATTAATTTATACTGTTACACTGACGTCAGCAGCGAGTGCTGTGTAATGTTCCCACTGCTGGGACACAGGCCTCTTCTCTGTGAGAGGGAGTGGGCCATAATCCACCACGCGGGCCACATGTTCACATGGTCACATGTCTGCGATGATGCGATGCGAGTTTTTGGGACATGCGATTTTGATCATGATGTTTTCTTTCCCTGTTTTGAGAGCAGTGGTGATGAAATAAATTTTAATAATTACACTAAGTAATGCGCCTGCCTGGGTTCGATATTCACCCATCACCACTGCTTCTTCTGCTACTGGATCACCTGCACTGCTCTCAGCAAATATCTATCTATGGTTGAGGTCAAAGTAATTTGCATCGACCACTTTATAACTTACCTTGGTTAATAAGGTCTTTATTGACATTATACTCTTTGCAGCCACATCAACGTCGGCGGCGTCTACCAGAAGATTTGCATCGTCTTTTGTTATTTTTCCGAGCTCGTGGTCTTGGGGAAGAACGAGGAGCAGGTTCTTCTGTCCTAGAGCATTGCCAGCGCTTTGACCCATCCCCAGCTCCATACCACAGCCTCTTTACCAAAACCAAAACCAGTATCAATAATAAAATCAACAAGCCATTTACTAATGGGCAATTCTTCAAAAGGTCTAAAGTTTCTGAGCTGCTCCAACCTCTGGTCACACTTGATGGAATTTCCTTTCGCAGACTAACTTGTTTTTTAAAATACATGTTTTTTTTGGTACACTTAACCCATTGTGCGAATTTACGGAGACTTACTGTGTTTTTCTTTCTATTATGGAATGTATTTTTAATGTTTCGAAGAATTCATGATTTGTCGGTAAAGTTCATATTTTTAAGTTTTGACATTACTATCTGTTTTTGACACTGCCTATCTCCTGCTCCTGAAAATGTCATTCAACTGCCAAAAGAAGCTGTTTTTCTAAAAAGGTTTAATTTTTGATAGAGTAATAGAAAACAACAAAATCCCCAAAATCCAGTCAAAGTGTCTAAACACACTATACCGAACGTACGCGACCGAAGTTCCGCAGCTGATTTTACGTTCCAACGTATTCGGCTGTTATGACACACTATAAGTGAACTTACGCGGCAGAAATTCAGTTGCGCAATTTTGTGTGTATTCTTCGATGCAAAATACCTGCGGCGGTAGTAGGTATAGGTACCATGGTTTCAAAAATACGGAATTGTAGAGTCCTCGTTCAGGATACGGATTATGCGGTTTATTAGTTGCTGAAAGCCTGAAATGCAGGATCTATAGGCACGCTCTCAATAACAAGGGATGTAGGTACAGGATCACAGGATATGTTTCAACCGTTCTTATGCCGGTTATTTTAGGACTTCTAGAAACCTTAGGTCAAACATTATCGCACGTCTCGCTCTCTGGCCGTGTCTATCTCTATCAACTGCTAAGTATTAGGTTTCAAGAAGCACCTTATTTAAAACCATAACGGGGAGACCACGCACCGGCAAGCGCAGCGTGAGACCATTCATCCACAAGGTGGACAGACGACCTGATAAGGACCACCGGATCGCGCTGGATGCAAGCCGCTCTCAACCGGTCCTATTGGAAATCTATGGGGGAGGCCTATGTTCAGCAGTGGACGTCCTACGGCTCTGGTAGGATGACGATTATATTAGGGTTAATTTTTACTTAAAACAACTTTTTGGATTGGATTAGATAGATAGATTTATCTGCTATTCATACACTGCGTGAAATAAACAAACACGTTAGTCACAGTTATGTATTATGTCAGAAGTACAAGCATCTTAACAGTTTTAAATATGAAAAATCTAACCAAGTCCCGACGACATTATTCTTTCATTTGGCCTCCACACTGCTCACAGCGATCGCCACCCTTCCAGAAGTCCCAGACCTTCCAATCCTTTCGATTATGATGTTTGATCAGGAACCAAGCGAGTAATGACAACAGGCAAAGTCCGAGCACGGACATCGACGTCCAACCACCTGTCCCAGTCATTTTTGACCCCATGTTGACCCCAATTGAGTTCGTAACCCTTCTCCATGATGGTGTTGAGGTTATAGCATCATGTGGAGTGGCTTTGCTGTAATGTTTGCGAATGACACTTTGTCGAGCACTCATACCGCCTTCTGAGATCCTATGAGGACCACTCAAGGCAAGCCGAAGAGTATAGACAATACTATTTCTTTCTGTATTCTGTTTCGGAACATGCAGCTGAAACTTGGGTTTTATAGCGAATTTCGATGCGGTTTTATAGCCTTTTTTATTAAACCATAATTTAAACTTTGCCTTAGGAAATTTGAGGAGCATTTTTTCGTATTATCTACCAGGGTAACTCATGATGAAGGAACTATATCTTCTGTATTATTTTCACATTGTATAGCTTAGATGTTCTATTACTCGTATAGGTGAGCTTTTGGCATTACTTTTGTTAAAGGTTAGGTATTCAATTTTGGACAAAACGTGTAAATACTCTTACATTTTTGGGCTTTGTTTTGACGTAAGAGCTTTTGACAAATCATTCTGAATCATTTTCTTATGATCATTATCTATGCTCAGATAAATGTCTTCGGAGTTTACTATGTTTTAAATTAAGTCTATGTCAAATTGATTTATCACAAATAGCAAAACTTTACATTTTCGTTTTTATGGGCTCACATGGTCGCAATCCTATATTTTTTTAGGTGCAGCTTATGAAAGCAAGTTTTAAGAAAGTTTTTTTTCTTATATATTTTTGTAACGATACTTAATTGCCGATTTTTTCACTTATTTACAAAGCCTGGCTGGTATTTGCGCAGTTTTCTTCAGTTCCAAAAAGATTATGTCCGGATAATAATTGCCCGTTGGCAATTTATGATGGCCATTGGCCATACAATGATGTTCCTGCTATGGCCTTGCATTGAGTTCATAATAAATAATGTTATGGGCTGCCCGAACGTATGGTAAACCAAGCCAGCAATTTATTTCGATGGAAATATTAACTGGCTTTGAAGAATCCATGAATTTTTATTCTCAAGTTATTTATTTTTCAAATAACTATATATAGATATAGCTCAGTACCTACTTCTACCCTTCTAGGGTAGAAGTAGGTACTGAGCTATATCCTACATATAGTTCCACATTCGCATAATGCATCATTTTCTTGTCAGGCACTGTCCGCAAATATTTGTAAAAATAGAAAAACTTTGTAAAAACTAGGGTAATTCCAATGAAAATCACACCGTAATAAAACTTCGTCCCTTAATACTCACATAATAGATAAATGTATAACCACTTTTTAACCGGCTTCAAATCCTACACTATCGAATGGTGTAGATAAATAATACAGGCTGTGATTTTTTTTTTCCAAAAACAACGGGTTCGATTCCAGGATTATTGATTTTTCGAAAATCTACTGACGCAGTTTTAGTTTTCGTCAAAATCGGCGTCGAGAAGGCGCCGCTAGTTTTGTATAAGTTTCATTCATTCGGACTTTATTGATGACCATCAATATGTATGTATAAAAGACAAAAACTAGATCAGCCTAGAATGGCCTAGATACGTATTAGAGCCGTAAATCTAACCCCGTTACGTTACATACGGGTGCCAACTCCATCAGTTACTTTGTAGTTCCGTTCTTCTGGAACAGGTCCAAATACTAACTGGTAACTGTTGTGGACAATATACTTTATTGATACGAGTAACAATAGAGCTGGAAACCAACTGTGTTTCTCGTGTCACTAGGTTTGATCAAAGGGCAGTAAAAACAGTAGAGGGCGCAAGTTTACGGGTCCTGTATATAGCTCTATTTTCCCACGTTCTTATAGTATCTCACTTTTCTTTCAGTTTTTGGAACGAAGTTCCTTATCGCGCGTTGCGAAAGGGTGCTAGAGCTCAAAGAGTGGAGTGGAGTGGAGTGGAGTTACGACGATTATTTTTGTTGAGTGTATACAGTAACTTCGTTCCATCCGGGTGTCCCTTGGCACCTCTCAAGTTTTTCTTTTATACCTTTCCCTAGGAATATCTCCTGTGTCGTGGGTGCAAACATATTAAAAACTCACAAACATATTTAATAAGAAACTCACAAACACAGACGCCCAGACCCGGAACAACTACTTGCAGATCATACAAATATTTGTTACGTGCAGGGATCGAACCTACGACACGCCGCTTAGCAGGCCATCGCTCAGTCACTGCGCCAAACGTACCGTAGTTGCAGTGTACTGCAAACAAGGCGTCTGTGGGTTTGATTGTGAACAGTGACCCTTCAAATGGTCAAGTTCGAGATATCTCCATCATTTTCGTTCTATGGTAACCTCGTCCTGCTACTCAGGTGATGGCGCCCTTTTTCGTGCTGGTAAAATCATCACGATTCCACAAGCCCTGGTTGGAGTGGAATGGACTGTCTCAGAATCTTCATCATCTGCCTGCCTTTTCCCAACTATATTGGGGTCAGCTTCCAGTCGAACCAGATGCAGCTGAATATCAGCTAGTATTTTACAGGGAGCGACTGCCTCGGCTTATAACCCGGAAGATCGGTTTGTGAACGATCAACATAACAAAATAGATAAATTCACGATGTTTAAATATTTTATTTTAAAACACTGTTTATTTAAAACACATGGTGCATTTTAAAAACATTCAAAATCAAAATACACAAAAAGCCAGAACAACTAACTGCAGCAGGCCATACACACATAATTATGTACCGGTCGGAAATCAAACTCGTGACACGTTGCATAGAAGTCGATCGCTCAGCCACTGAGCCAGACGATACGTAGTATCTCTTAGTAGTCTGTGGCCAGACGTGTCATCAAATAGTTTGCACATACATTATAATTATGCAGGAACTTCAATGTCGGAAAAACTAGCTTACATTGTCAACATTTTTATTTGGCGCCATCTTATATGTACAGTCGAGCACACAATGCAAACTGTTTATGAAATTCCTTTCTTTATATTTTCTTTTTTCCTTTCTTTTTTATAAGGCCTTAAGGCGTTATTAATAGTACACACGGCCACACATCAAGCTATACAAAACCAGTTTATCGTGGTCTCGCTTTCTATGATCATTCCGCGCGTAAAACGATCAGCTTATACTGGTTTTGGATAGCTTGATGTGTAGCCGTGTGTACCTACTAGCAAAATAGCTCTTAGAGGTTTTGTCTGAATATAAGCTTCAGACTGCTTCATTGTGCATATAGGAATAAAATTATAATTATAAAGAAAATTATTTTTTTTAAATAATGGCTGTGGTTGTATTATCTTGGCTACCTACTGTTCGTGTATCAAACCTCCAACAATTAAATCAATCGATGAACATTACTTAAAGTGTAAATATAAGAATCTCTGCCAGATTCCCAACACTCATAGAGGCATGTAGGTACTTATTATTGCCATTAGTTGCGTAAGATTCACAATTAGCCTACGATTACTACCCTCTATTATGTCGTGCAATATTTACAAAACACACTTTACGAATAATTCGCTCCATTTAAGGAAAAAAAATCTGAGTACAGTCACGAACAATAGCTGACATATATTTATTTATTTATTTAAGTATGGCTCTTTTGTGTCCCTTTTCCCTGCACTTTGTAGGGAACTGGCGAATCGAAAAATAATAAATTATATCCGGCTACTGGACTAATATAGCCGCAGCTTTCAATCTGACAGAGGTGTCAACTAACTGGGGACCAACGACGATAATTATTATTTAATAATAAAAGTACTCTGTGGACGATATAATACTCGACTCCGTATGCACGATCTAAGGAACAAAAATGATTCTGCCAACTCGCTGAGGTACTACGTAAGCGAGGGGGACGGGGTACTGCGTTGTGATTGGCTAACTCAAGGTCTGTTCTGTCTCAATGTATGTTTACGGCTCACAGGATTGGTCGAAATGAGACGAATATAAGACTTTTTTGCCTAATGTGTTGACAGACATCGGTCGCCTGTTATTACGAGTCTAGTATTATATCGTTATTGCTGGGGACAGATGGCGGACCTGTAGTTCAATTTATATACAACTAGCTGTTGCCATGTGCCAGCGGCTTCACCCGCTACAACACGAAAATTATCCCACGAGAACAGAAAATCGGGATAAAAACTATCCTGTGTGTCAATCCAGGTTATAAACTATCTCTGAAATAAAATTTAGCCAAATCCGTTCAGTGGTTTTTGCGTGAAAGAGTAACAAACATACCTACATACACAACACACACATACATTCATCCTCATTCCTCACACAATTAACTTTCGAATTTATAATAGGTATTAGTAGGACAACCATAACCACAACCTTTTTTAAATTACTTTTTTCTCGTATTTTTTTTTTCTGAAAAACCAATCGTAAAATGTTTAGCAAAATATCTAGTTGGCAAGAATTGTCAGATCTTATGTCCTATTGTCCAGTTAGTTTAGGTAAATGTAAGTATTATTTAAAAGATGTCAAAAAGTAGCTCATTAAATGGGGAATATCCCTACAATTATTATTTTCATCTTAAGTATTAAGTATTAAAATCACCCAATGATTCCTTCCACCTAGGGCGAGACAGAAGGGACTGACAGACTTGTACTGACTAAAATCTGCGGTGATCCTTCAAAAGACCTTTACGTTCCAAGGTCGCGGTTACCCGCTGAGACAGTGCCGTGATAATTCGCTGCTGGATAACGATAAAAATCTTGTATGGCCACGGCCATGGTCAAAAGTTCATAAACTACCTAAAAATACGAGTTTAAGTTATGCAACGTCCGGTATAACATAATAACGTTACCATAAAAATAATTCCATTGATGGGAAATTCTTTAATTCAAGTTCAAATATATTTTTAGTAAATAAAGACCTGTTTTAAGTATTAGCAGCATGCGTTCCGTAAGGCTGCCTATGTTTTAAAATTTTAAATTAACAAAACATTTTGAGGATTTGATCATGGTTTGGGAAAATACCAAAATAAGTTTTTGTATAAATAATGATCACGCAAAAACTTAAGGATGTTATGAGGAAACCCATTGGCAAAAGTAACATAATTATCCTATAAAGAGCCGATTTGAATATAGTGCTACTGACGCACGGCATCAACAATTTTGTATGTCAATTTTCCCAATGCCCGCTCTATAAGTTCTTATAAATCTCTTTGTTCTGACCATTATTATGTAACTCTGTCAAAGAAAAACAATTCTTAAGGTCTTATATTTTTCGCACTGTTTATATAGTGGGTATTACCTAAGTGCTGTTAGCGCGAAATCACTATTCAAAGTCATGTATGTTAGCAGTAAGGCGCTACTTTTAAGGCTGTCGACCTGAAATAATTTAAAGCTTGTAAAAAGACTTTTCAGGCCAAACGATCATTAGATTATTCTAAACCACAGCTAGGATTTTTTTAAGCTACCTTCAATACTTTGAATATCGAAATCATGTAGGTCAAATGGTTCAACTTTTTCACACTTTTTGTTAATAAATAAAAGTTTGCAATTGCCGTACAAATTCTGTAATCTGTAAACAGAATGCAACAGGTTTTATTTTCTGTTTTCATTGCGTTAAATAACTAAAATCAATATATACGTAATCCTCTGGCATCGAAAACAATCCTAAAGTTTACAAAAGAAAATACCTACACAGTCGGAAAAACGTTTATTAATATTTCAGTTAAGAAGCCCAAAACATTTAAATCAATTTATCATTGATAGATAATAATATTCTCCCACGCCCTCCCATTTATTTCATCTGAGGCTGTACGGCCGAATGGCTTCAGTCGTTTACCGTTTGGCGCGAAAAAAACATACGCACTCCGTGGTCCGCAGATTGGGTGTTTTACAGTGTCGTTTTGTATAAATAGGTTGTTTATAAGGTGTGTGCCGCATCTCTTGTCTTTGTGTATCGTGAATCGCACGAGAGAATCGTTGTTATCCGAACTGCGAAGTCCGAAACTATGTACCGGTTAGTGCACGTTTTTATTTTATATTTATGTATGCAGTGATTCTAAATTTTTAAATAGTTCATTTGAGTTCAAGTTTAAAAGACTGTTTTGTGATTGATCAGTGCCAGTTTTAAAGTTTTTTAAAAATAGTTTCGCTTTACCTCAGTTCAGAGAATGTTCAACAGCAGGATCCTAGCACTGGAACGCAAAGGGCAAGAGAATGAATAAGGTGGACTATAAGTCAGTATGAGTCTGAGACTTTCTTTCACCCATATTCTTTCTACCAGACAGAACCCAAAGATGACTGTCTGGGTTTTTTATGAGCTTTTAAAGTCATTTTTTTACTAGGTACTCCACTTGTTTTTATTTTTTATTTAAAGTTCGTTCTAAATAAGTGCAGTATGGTTTCTTAGATTTATCGTATGTCTGCAGCGTTATATTCGTGTTGTTAAGTTACCTATATATTTATATTATCCCAAAGGACCGCCATACCGGGGCGTGAAAATTATCTTGTTTTTTTAATTCCAGGTCAAATCTATCTGTGTTCCAATTTCCAAACATTCGAATCAGTTCTGTAGTTTTTCGAAATTCAAAGAAAAACATTCTTCCATTTATCCTCAGAAACTTTTGCATTTATAATCATAACACGGAGGAAGTCGTAACTATTTTTTACGTGCTCGAATAGAATTCCATAAAATGGGTCACCCATGGAAACCCCAACCAGTTTTGTGATAAATAAATAAGAATTGATGACTGTTGATATGAATTATAATGAACATATTACCATAAAGAATTGCGTAGAGACATAAAATATTTACTTTCCATTAATAAGTGATCTAAAAATAAGGTGTTTACTTATTTTAAAATAAAGTTCCTGTTCATCAGGAATTCGTAATATTATTATGTAAATACTGAATTATATTTAGTTTTGCACGCTAGCCTGCTACAACCTAGATATTATTATTTTTTTAAATATTAACCTGCCTACCAATTTTTTTTTTAAATTATTAATATTTTTTTTAAACCTTCTTCGAACCGCTCTATCCATTGGTGAAAGCAGCATAAAAATCGGTGCATTCGTTTTTGACAATGATATCTTAAATTTTTATATAAAATATTATTGGTTTTTGTTTGAGTTTTTCGCGAACAGTAGGTACGCGATGAAAGACTTGGTTTCATAACATAATTAATATGTACCTATTGAATGACTTTTATTACCCGACTACGGCAAAGCCAAAAGGAGGGTTATGTTATTTACTTTAAATATTAGTTGCCTAGCTATGAGGGTAAGCCATTTGTAGTAAGTTTTCCCCCCGAACGTACAACTTGTAACGCCAAAAGCGCAAAATCTCTCGTGGGGTAACTCAGCCTAGCCCATCTGGACAATTTTTGTTTTAAAACTTTTGGAAATTCGCAAAAAAAAAATGGTTTTTCATACAGATGAGCCCGATCAATTTCTCATTTTGCATGAAAAACCATTTTTTTTGCGAAGTATTTTTAAGCTGTAAAATAATAAAACAACTTTTTTTTACTAGTCTGTACTGTCCCACTGTTGGGCAAAGGTCCATTTTTTCCAACGGTCTCGATTGTGCGCTATTTCCTTCCAATTCTCAAGAAAGGCATTCGGTTCGTCCCGCCATCGTCATCTCCTTGTAGGTATCTCCTTCGTGGGCTGCCTAATATTTTTAAGTAGGTAGGTACATAATTATGTTCTATTGCATTTAAAACTACTCCCAGGAAGTACATACAAGACATATTTATATCCGACTTATTACCGCAATTGCGGTCATTCATTGTCAATTTTAACTTACAAGGTACTCACGACAAAACGATTTGGTAATCAGGGCTGCGTTTAAATCCTTTCTCCAGTTTAAATTTATACTGACTAAATATCAAACACCCCGTTTAAGTACACCGCGAGGAGAAAAATGAAGCTAACTAAAATTTAATCTACCCCGTTTACGGTTGTCTGCTGGTATAAGTTTTTACTAAATGGAATAAATATTTGCGACCTTTTTACCACGCAAAATTTTATCCTGCTGTCAGATTGACATTAAGTTTTGTTGTTTTGCTCGATTCGCGCCGTAAAAACGAATATTATTTTTATTTTATAGAGTAAATATTATTTGTGGATTATGGATTTATAATAAAACCGGCAAATTGATTATTTGTTCAATAAACTGAGCTGTCAATTGAATTTGACAACTAATATTGACACAAACTTATGACTCCGTTCAGCGAACCCTCGCTAGTTTATTTTTTTCCGGCGAAATACCGCCGGAAGATTTAAACGCACCCCAGGTAGGCAAACAGTAAACAACTAGGGATGCCCTTCACACAAATTATCTGCTTTTTATTACACAAGATTCCGTTAGAAAATTGTGATGTGACTGAACTTGTCCAAACATCTTGGTCTTTCTTGTGGACTTATTCAATGACGTCACGAGGTACATTTGTTCGCAGAATATAATCCTTCCTTTGCTGTCGCGCAGTTGGGTAAAAGCTTGAGATTCGGCTAGTTTAAATACGAGACTAATTAGAAATAACACCCCGAACAAAATAAATGCGCCGTTTTTTGCAACGGGCATTATTACGACTATTTCTTTTTTGTAACCTACATAATCTCATACCTTTATCACTTGAGCCATTTAATTCTGATTTCTTTAAAAATATACTCTTTGATTTAGGGATTCGACTGGCTGGAATAACAATTTATAGAAGTTATGGTACTACTGTGGTACACTACGTATCTTTTTATGCAAGTTTTGTACGTTTTTTAGGTGGAAAAAGATTGTGGCACGGACTCCAGCCTCTACCATGAGTTGTCATTACGTTACTCGATCATATGCATCGACCGCGTTTGGCGTCATTGGTTGAGAGTTCATACAACCTTGGAGTGGGTCAATGAGAGCGTCAAACGCGGTCGATATTGATGATCGAGTAACGTAATGACAACTCATGATATGGGTACAGTGCTCTGTTAAAATTCTTCCTGCCTGACATCAAATCAATTTCGCCGTCAGTACATTCGTAACTACAGTACAATTAAAAACACGCGTTCACAGCTTAGGAGCGATAAAAAGCAACATGATTGTATTAGTAAAAAACTATTCATTGTATTTCACACAATACAAGGGGAATGGCATTATGCGGTAATTAAAAACAGACAGAATGATTAACTTACTGATTTTTAGATACTATTTCATGGCTACGGTACTGGGTGGCACAAACAGGTCTTTTTTTGGTTCTAATTAACAGGAAATTACATTTTACTGGTAAAATACGCAAATTGGTTATAAAAAAACCAAGTGTCTTCAAATCCGGAAAACTACAAGACCGACAGACGACACGATTGGCGCAGCATTACGTATCAAATTAATATTATTTTGTACTAGCTGCTGCCCGCGGTTTCACCCGCTACAACTCGAAAATTATCCCACGGGAACATAAAATCGGGATAAAAACTATTCTATATGTATAATCCAGGTTATAAACTATCTGTGTACCAAATTTTAGCCAAATCCGTTTAGTGGTTTTTGCGTGAAAGAGTAACAAACATCTATACATCCATACTTACAAACTTTCGCCTTTATAATATTAGTAGGATCAAATTAATATTTGTATGATCTACGAGTTGTTGTTCCGGAACTGGGCGTTTGTATAAGTGAGTTTATAATGTTTGTAAACGCACCCACGATACAGGAGAGATTCCTATAATGTGTGGCAACGTTAGAAAATAGAAAAAAAACCTTTTCTGAAAACTGCATCAAAATCGGTGGAGCCAAATGCGAGATAATCGTGGACAAACGTAGTCGAACTGAGAACTTTGATGTCGTTGACCCCAAAAAAGAATTTCATGAATTTTTCATGTCATAGTGTTAGGATACCTAATTTCGAAGTTACACTAGCAAATTTTTTTATTAGGTAAATTACTTGTATCCAATAATATAAAATTCATGGAATACGTATTCAGTTGAACTCTTGTATAATGTGTTTCGATCATATCTCTCGGGTTTGCTGCACATTTTGTGAACAATGCAAGGTTAATTCAGTTAAAAATGATATAAGACTGCTGTAGTTTTAATTTTTATTGTTGTTAAATATTACATAAAACTAAGTGTGTCAGTTTTGTTATGTTTGTAGGACAACAAAATGGACAGTGCATCGCTTAAAAATAAAGCGAAGTGTTTATTTACGTAGTTAATCATCAATGAGTAGTTACTAATCCACGGTATCTATTCAATAGCCCTTTACGTTTCAGGATCACGATTACCTATTAAGACAATCCGCGACCCCGAAAGAAGCGTATTGTTAAGATTGTATTTTATACCCTGTGGTTTCACTCTAACTGCTCCATTTTTTTTATAGATCGTAGCTTGATGTTGTAATAATACCCTATAGCCAAGTTAGGCCAAGGCGTGATGTTATAATAATACCTACACTATATTTTATGGGCTATAGCCAATGCCGAAACTAGGGGCAGTGCCAGATTAAGGGAGGAGCAGGCGGGCCACGCAACCCCGAGTGCCAGCTTCCAGTTTCGTCAAAATCATAAATATTACTGCTTGCTTGCAAAACCAAATTCATTCATCAAGACAGAAACAATACCTACTATTAAGTTAAGAAGTTTTTTACAATAATCGTGTTTTTAAAGGCTGGAGATTCAAATCCAAATCATTTAAGTATTTCGAGTAGGCCAACTACAGGCACTTTTGAATTGTCAAAAGACAAAAAAAAATACAATTTTTATATAATTAGTTATGGTGCTACAGTCCCAGTCACAAGTCATAATAACTGTGAAAGTACTGTAGGTGCTCGTTCTAAAGCGTAGATCTCCATGGAGAAGAACGGGCAAGAAACTCCATGGACAGAGAGAGGGTCGCGTCAATCAAGTTTTGCCCTGGTTCTAAAAAGATCCGTGGCTGAAATAAATACCTCTACTTTAAGGCAATATCCATTCACTACGCACGAGTCATGCATGTACACACTGGCCCACGCTGGACGCTCAACAGCCACTCATTCTTCGACGACTTTCATCAATCTAGTCCATCTGAGCTTGTTGAAGCGAGACCAACTGTAGCCATTGTTTCAGCAGCTATACTAAAACCTACCTAGGTATAATAGGCCATTTCTTAACTTCAACAAGAACCCAGATGTCGTTCATTCATTATTAGATCTTGAAACTTTGCTTGTGTAATAGAAAATGGGAAATCTACCATTATGATTTGTACATACCTAGAATCAGCAATCCAACTCTCAATTTTTTGTGGGTAAACATATAACGGCAATCTGACACGACCGGACAGAAATCAGATGCAGGACCAACGGCTTTTTTTTACTTGCTAAAATCATCAAATGAGTCCTCCCACCCAGGGTAGAGCGGGAGGGACTGTCAGACTTGTACTGACTAAAATCCACAGTGTCCTTCAATAACCCTTAACGTTCCGGGGTCACGGTAAATGAGATAAGTCCCTCGACCCCGGCAGTCTTTGGCCCTACACATCATCATGCTGACACTCTTTGAGGCGCGTGTGGAACACAACGCGCCGTCGACCCGGGCATGGTCCATGGTCGAACAGTGAGTCGCCCATTACTCAACCAGTCTTACCATGGCGTATCGTTTTACCCAGTTACTGGGTAGTGGAGGTCCAATAGGCAGTTGCTCGTGTAAAATACTGATATTCAGCTGCATCTCATTCGACTGGAAGCCGAATTTAGTTGGGAAAAGGCTAGGCTGATGAATATTCCGTCCACCCAGCAGTGCCATTCTCTATAAGGTGCCATTGGAATTTAAATCATAATACAACCGCGTTTAAATATATTTTTATTTTTGAAATAATGATGACATTTCACCAATGGTATTCGATAGACCAGCCGTAGACCAGCGGCCAAGACCTGGAACAATGAAGAATGGTTAGTAAACCACAAATTTGATGTACTAGGCTGATAGTTCACGTCTTAAACCGAGAGTAGTTCCAGTGTGTGAACGAGATGGCGCTAGAATAACTCTGTCTTTTTATCACAGCGGAATCGCTCTCGCTTCGTACGGACGGCTCATCGGCAATGCCTTAAGGTGATTGCTTCGATGTAGCCCGCGACATTCAATTTTTTTTACGTTTTTTGCAATTTGCAGGCCAGTGACATGTTGTAACTTTATAAATATATGTGTTGCGGTAATAACAAGTATAATTTTAAATATAAAAAGTTCGTAGTTAGATTTCGGAGATTTTAACATGATGCACCTTTTCTATGTGAGAGCTGATGGAGCGAGTTTTTTGATAATTTTTATATTTAAAATTATACTTGTTATTACCGCAACACATATATTTATAAAGTTACAACATGTCACTGGCCTGCAAATTGCAAAAAACGTAAAAAAATTTGAATTTCGCGGGCTGGTTGGAGGGATGCCCCTTAACGTTAAGAGTATTTGACAGAACCGCCAGATAGATTATCAAAAAAAAAATTAGGTACACGTATTTTATTTATGTTGTTTTTATTACCTGTTAAAGTGATCGAATTATTATTTATTAATTATTATATTATATTTTTAATTATTCCTCCCACCCATTACAGGGCAGGGGGGGGGGGGGTATTACAACGAGTGTAGTATTATGGGTGAGTGAATGAGATGGCGCTACACGACTTTTATAGCTCTGTCACTTTCACTCGCCGGAATGAGCCTGGTTATATGACGTTGTAATACCCCCCAGGGCGGGAAAGACCGTCAGACTTGTACTGACTATTTACGGTGTCCTTTAATAACCCTTTACGCTTCAAGGCCACGATTACTCGTTAGTCCCACGACCGCAGCAGACTTTGGGCCTCTAAGGGGCCCCGTCATTTTGCTGACAGCTTGGAACACGACGCGTCGTCTACCCGGCATGGTCCATGGTCAGACGAGTCGCGCGTCTGGCCCAAATGGCCGGAAACTGACCACTAGACAAACAGGCCAAATACTGGCCTGTTGGTCTAGTGGTTAGTGTCGCTCTGGCCACGGTACTTGATACTAAATACCTGAGCGAAACCCGCGCGGTATGTACCTCTACCCACAGCGGCAGCGAATATCGCTTAGGTCTGAATCGGCCTTAACTACTGCTGGTCGTGGGTTCGATTCCCACCCAGGACAAATGTTTGTGTGATGAGCACGATCATTTGTTCTGTGTCTGGGTGTAATTTATCTATAATATGTATGTATTTGGGAATATATAAATATGTTTATCAGTTGTCTAGTACCCATAACACAAGCTCTGCTTAACTTGGGACTAGATGGCGTTGTGCGATAGTTGTAGAATATATATTAGTAGCTGTTGCCAGCGGCTTCACCCGCTACAACTCGAAAACTATCCCACGGGAACATAAAATCGGGATAAAAACTATCCTATGTGTTAATCCAGGTTATAAACTATCTGTGTACCAAATTTTAGCCGAATCGGTTTAGTGGTTTTTGCGTGAAAGAGTAACAAACATCCATACATCCATACTTACAAACTTTCGCCTTTATAATAGTAGTAGGATTATATACCTCTATAAACTATGTGATGACTTACCGATGCGGTGGTTTCCTTATAACAGAACTAGGTTTCGAGTCGAAGTTCAAATCCTTTGACCTGACCTTGACCTTCTTTTTGTTCTTCCTGTCCTTAATCCTCTGCAAAACTCTTTCGTAAGCCGCTGCTTCCCTTGCTGCCGCCGCCTCCTCTTCAAGTTCTAAACGTTATAAGGCAGAAATGTTACAAATGTTTTAATATAATAATGTGTTACAAGCAGTTGTTGCAGGCGTTTGTGACCACTAGTTCTACTGAACAAGTGAACTGCGCGTTGGCGACCAGCAACCAAACTCTTTATCACCTTTAGGCTGAGCGCAGACTTGAGTCAAAACAGTTTTAAGACAGACTATTGCGTTACAAAAACCATGAAGATGCGCACACTTAAAACAAAACGTCTCATAGACAATATTGTCTAATAGGCACAAGAACTGCACAGCGACAAGTCTGACACTGAACAGTTTTGTTTCAGGTGAACGGCGTGTCGTAGACAAAACAGTTTTGTTTATGTTTTAAGACAGAATTGTCTATGTGAGACAAGACTGTGTTAAAACAGTTGTGACTCAAGTCTGAGCTCGGCCTAAGGCTGAGCGCAGACTTGAGTCACAACCTCTCACCTGAAACAAAACTGTTCAGTGTCAGACTTGTCGCTGTGCAGTTCTTGTGTCTATTAGACAATATTGTCTATGAGACGTTTTGTTTTAAGCAGGGACCGAAACCGGTGTGACCAATACGGGTATTTTTGGTAAAAACCTTTTTTTCTTTTACAGGTAATTTTAAAGATTACCTTTATTATTAAAAGTGAATACATAACCAGTATTAATACCGGTTACCGAAATAAAAATTACCCCTATCTTGCACACTTCACACGTGCCGTCGGCAATAGTCACAGGGCGCGCATCGCCTGTGTGTGTGACAAAGAGTCGTCATCTTTAGGTAACCGGTATTAAAACGGTAACCTGAATAGGGGTTACATTTTTCTTCGGTCTGGTTACCCAGATAGCGGTAACCTAAGTCTCAAAAATAACCAAAATTCTTCAATTCCGGTACCGTAATTTATAAAGGTTTTCGGTCCCTGGTTTTAAGTGTGCGCTTCTTCATGGTTTTTGTAAAGCAATGTCTGTCTTAAAACTGTTTTGACTCAAGTCTGTGGTCAGCCTTAAGTTTCTTTTTTTATTAGTTTATGCTTTTGTTTTTGGCTTTGTGTCATTCTAAAAAAAGATCTCGAAAAAAATGTGTTAGCTAGAAGCAGCTCGATTAATAATCCTGACAAAAAGTGTGTGTCGTGTGTTTTCTGCTATCAAGCCATCCTCATCTTTAACATTAGCTTGATAGTTCGACGCTCAGCGCTCTATCTGCCTATTTGTTTTATCTGAGGTTCGACGGTACAAAAAATGGTTTTTTTTTATTTGTACGATTTAGGAAGAACAAAATAGTAGAACTATTGGATTCTCTATTCCCACTTGTTCTACTGATCTAAATTCTAGTTAATTTTCAGAAAACTTCCACGGAGCACAGATTTGCGGTGCTCCAACTTTCGGGTGGTTTAAAAAAAAGTGTATCGAGTCGGGCTGCCCCCAGTCCTTTTTGCGACATGTTTTTTTCTCAGTGCCCCGTAGAACTAGAAATTGTTCTACTGTTAAGTAGAACAATGAATGAATGGTGGAAATAGAGAATCTCAATAGTTCTACTATTTTGTTCTACCTAATATCGTAAATCTCTCTTCTTCAACCTTTAGTCACCCAATGCTGAGTGTAGGTCTCTTCCAAATCTTTCCACTTCTTGCGGTTTTGTGTTAAGGCACCTTCAATATTATTTTTATCTGTGACCACTTCATCACCCTAAGGTAGGCTGGTTGAAATTTCCTGCAGCATTAAGTCCTAATAAAAGTTTTATAAATAAATAATATTAATTCCTTTTTAAAACTTACTTTCTGTGTCCATTAATGGCAAATGGTAGTCTCCCATGACTCCGCCAAACGCAGTCTTGAACCTATACTTATCTTCTACTTCAGTAAGCATATTACATAAATGAGCTATAATCTTTCCCATTTCCAGTACATTAGTATACATATACAGCATGTACATGCTTGGCATCTGTTCTGTCATTTGAAAATCGTAAAAATAACTAGTTGACCTGTTATATAGTTCTAACATTCTCTGATATTTCGATATTATTTCACTGACTAAGTAACCAACTTCAAATTCTAAACTATTTCGATATAAAACTCTCAATGTGTAATATCTCTGAAAATCTTGGATTCTGTAAAATGAGACATTTTGTTACTTATTTACCTTTTTATGTATGAGGCAAAGGGAGATTATTTGGTGAGACAGGTACCTAACCCATCATTGGTTTGTCCAGAAGATATAGCTACTCACTATCAGCGATGGAAGCAGTGTTGTTTTCACTCGTTCGAAGGTGCAACTTTTTATCATTATACTTTTTCTGAAGCGCTTAAAGAAAGCCCTTCAAAAACCCTTCCAACGAGTAACCGGCCGGTTCCTGGCTCAAACACACTGTAAGGCTCACGTTGTGGCGGTTTGGGCGACTCACTGTCCGAGATGGACGACTCGCTGTCCGAGAGGCGTATTTCCCTTTCCGTGTTCAACTGGCGACATCGGTCTCGCGAAATCAACACGCTTTTGTTTTACTACGGAATCCTACGATCCCGTGTTCAATTCGCGTCAACTGAGCACGCTTTTGCGATCAAGCAACGTTAAAAGAAGTTTTACAAAACAGTGTGTACGAGCGCCCTCTACATCTTACTAAACTCTCGGTTATTGTGTTAATTTTTTATTTTTTAATAATTGTTTCGATCAAAATTAATAAATAAATAAAATAGGTACAAATAGATACCTATATTTTAGAAACTTTAATAAACTTGAGTAGGTACCTACATAGAGTTCATTCACTAGCTTACTTACTCACTCGCTTACTTCACTAGCTTACTTCTCTCAAATTGTTTCAGTTAGTTTTTAGTCGACAGTAAAATTACTATAATATAAATAAAATAGTAGAGTAGCAGGTCGACGGAGCCCCGCTTCGCGGGGCTCCTACTTCCGGGTGGTTTAAAAAAAAATAACCACGAAGAGGATGGCGGGGTCTTTCAGACCCCATCTCATCTCTTCTAACCTAAATTGTCCGAGTCGGGGTGCCAGCGAGTACCGAGCTCGCTTCGCTCGCTCATAAAACTACGTATAATATTATCGTATAAGCATACTTTTATTTATAACGCCAGTGCCAACTGCACACGATTTTGTTAAACCTTACCCAGCGCCACTTGATCACAAAGGCGTGCTCAGTTGACGCGAATTGAACACGGGTTCGTAGGATTCCGTAGTAAAACAAAAGCGTGTGGATTTCGCGAGACCGGTGTCGCCAGTTGAACACGGAAAGGGAAATACGCGTCCGAGAGGGCGACCACGCTCGCCTCAAACAGTTTCAGCACAATGACGGGGCTCCCCTTAGAGGGCCAAAGCCTACCGGGTTCGCGGGACTAACGAGCTACCGTGACGCCGGAACGTAAAGAGCTATTAAAGGACACCGTGGATTTTAGTCTGTACAAGTCTGACAGTCCCTCCCGCCCTGCCCGGTGTGGAAGGACTCATTTGATGATTTTACCACGCTACAAAAAGCGTGCTGGTAATGCGCCGGCGCGGCGCGTTGCACACCATATTTCAAGCGCAGCTTAGTCATTTAGAGTAAAACGTTTTCCTACCCCTAAATGTTATTCTATCTCAATGATTTTTTAGAATGGTTCTGACACAGTAAAAAACTAGTATTATAAGGTTTTCTTTTTTTCAAAAGTAACTCTTTGGCGCCTGTAACTTTCAAATTATGTATTATAATTTTGAAAAAAAGAAAACCTATAAACCTAGTTTATTACTGTGTAGGAAGCATTCTAAAAAACATTGAGATTGAGATAGGATAACATTTAGGGGTGGGAAAACGTTTTCTCTTTTAGTATGTATATGGATGAGCGCTCGGTAGACGATCCTCTTAATGTTGGTGTTCAATAAATAAAGTATATTGCATTCAGTAGCTGGCATCTGGCTAGACGTAAAGATGGCAGTTAGAGTAAGGTTTTGACCGAATGGTGGCCAAGGTTCGGCCAAAGAAACCAGGGCCGCCCAAAAGCCCGTTGGATTGACGATATCGTCAAGATCGCGGGGAATAAATGGATGAGAGAGGCACAGAACCGAGAGATGTGGCGGAAAAAGGGGGAGGCCTATGCCCAGCAGTGGGTGATTCCAGGCTGATATGATGATGATTGCATTCAGTCACAAGTTAGACTCACGCGCTTATGTATGTAGTTGCAATACAGTAGCATGTTCTGATTTTCAATTGATCGGTATAGGAAGCCTCGTACTTTGTTATGTCACCCATCATCCACATCGTACTCTTGGAGATGTCAAGCCAGCCAGGTTCCTGATATTGGTTCTTTGGCTTTTGTTCATCAACTAAAACAATTATAATATAATATTTCACAACTATCACACAACGCCATCTAGTCCCAAGCTAAGCAGAGCTTGTGTTATGGGTACTAGATAACTGATAAACATACTTATATATTTCTAAATACATACATATTATAGATAAATTACACCCAGACACAGAACAAATGATCGTGCTCATCACACAAACATTTGTCCTGGGTGGGAATCGAACCCACAACCTCCGGCATAGCAGTCAGGGTCACTAACCACTAGACCAACAAGTCAGTCTAAATTAAAATTAAAGTCTAAAAAAAAATTATAAATTGTGAAAAAAAATTATACTTTTTGTGTACCTAACTGTAAAATGGGGTGAATCGAAAACACAGATCGAATGAAACTAAATCAATTTCATATCGAGATTTTATAACTTTTAAAGACCAACTTGCAACGTCCCGGTTTTTTTTTATTCTATGAAAATAATGATTTTAAACAGAGTAAAAAAAAGTCATTAAAAAAAAGCGTAGCCTGTTTCACACATTTTTTGTGAACAACTAAAACTTGAGCAATAAAAAAAAAAAATAACAATAAAAAATGAATTAAAAGTTTGTCAGAAAGTTTTTGGGATTAAATGTAATGACCACCATAAAATGCTTTGATACCCTTAGCTACTACACTTCAAATTGTATTCGAACACCAAATATAGTAAATGATCACCAAATCTTAGCGAGCAAAATAATGTGTAATAAATGGTCACCAAATCTAAAACTCGCTTTAGCAAGATTTCAGGGACACCCCGAAGTTCGGTTTGGTTAGGTTCCCTTAAACCTTGTACACAGAAATAGAAGCCCCGTGAAGCGGGGCCTCGTCGACCCTGCTTAAGTTATTTTTTTTTATTACACCTCGTTATGACATATTTTCGTGCACATTCAGTATATTTGGTGGAACAGAGGCAAAATTAGGTAAATGGTAAATAATTTTGGTGATCATTTACTACTTTTGGGTTGACAATGATTTATTTGGAGTCATTTTGATTAAATAGGATAGGTTTTAAACTTTGGTTATAATTTTAAAATGCGGGTTTCATTTTGGTGTTCATTTACTATTTTTATCTGTAATATGTTACTATATCTGGTGGTTAGTTAAACATAAGCCAAAGTTTTTCAGTATCATTCATGGATATGGATTTCCCCCTTTTGGTCAACTTTAACCAATGACAGATCTTTTGAGCCACCTATCAAGTGCTTGTGCTTACTAGAATCCAGTAATACTGGCATGGTAATTTTTTAACTTTATTTTGATAAAGTAAATCGTAGTTTAAAATTTCAATCGTAAGTATAAGATAAAATTTCATTTTCAAAAATTTAAGGTTGCCGAAATGCAGGGCTGAATCCTTCCAGATCATGGTTATAGAAAAACAAAAATTTGAAAAAATACAGTGTAAATATAATATGTGTACTTACATGTCGGCAATAAGGGCAAGTTCCACGCCTCTGCTGGTATCGGACGTCCGTGTCGTTTTGTAGTTGTTTTGTACCTTTGTCGCAAGATCGGGTGAGATGTGGCGGCCCACATTCTTTTGTCATATCCATTTCTTCGGGCTAACATCATTTCTCGACGCTTATCTAATATTTGTTTAATGTTTTTCTCGTTTAAATTATCATTTTCAATACCACTATTCTGTATTCTTCTGCTATCTTGCAATCTTTTGTCGTCTGTTTCTAAATTTTCGTTTTGTAATAATCTGTCAATTTTCTCTTTTATACTATTGTGCATTTTTCGGTCCTCTTCCAATATTGTATCTATTCTTTTATTTTTGTTGTCTTTAATACTGTGCTTTAATCTGTTATTTTGTAATGTTTTATCAATGGGAATTTGTCCGAAATTTTGTATTATTCTGCCAATCGGCATTCTTCTGCCATTTTGCAATGTTCTTTCAATCGGAATTTTTCTGTCGTTTTGTAATGGTCTGTCGAATGGGTTTTTTCTGATATTTTGCAAGGTTTTGTCGATGGTAATTCTTCTGTCATATCCTAATATTCTGTCAGTGATGTTTTTTTTGTCATTTTGCAATTTTTTGTCATTCTGTATGGGTATTTTCCTGTCAATTTGCTTAGTCGCGGTAATCTGCGTTTTACTTTCAGTTGGAATCCTTTTTTCACTCTGCAAAGTTCTATCAATGGGAAATCTTCTGTCATTTTCATTTCCTGGTTTCCATAACGGTTTTTTCCCGTAACTGACGCCAATGCTTAATAAAAACGTGACTGTAAGCAATGAATAAGGCATCTGCTTAGTTATGTGAACATAAATGTAAAGGGTTATGTTCAGCAGTGGACGTCTTCCGGCTGATGATGATGATGATAAAATGTAAATGAGATATTGTATGTAGTTTGATTGCACGGCATGTTTATTCCATTTTTGCTCTGCATCCCAGCTTGGACTTTCGTCGCGGAATTAAAACTAGATGTTTTTCATAATATTTAATGTCATGGATTTTCGCAAAGTAACGCCTGATTCTTTATTGAATATGAACATACTTTACATGCTACGGAACAGGTTGGAAGTAAATAATATTTACTTACCCAATAACATATCATGAATATTTAGTTTTAATTTCTGGTCCCGCCTCATCTTTATTACATTGTATAATGTTCACATGTACTGTTTAATAAACTTTAGAGTGCTATGAAAAGTTTATTGCCCACGTTATAAAACTGTTTTACAATTATTAACTGATTTAATTAAGATAATGGTCTATTACTGCAATTTGATGTTAAGCTTTTTTTAAATACAACAAAATTCCTAATTTATTGGATGGTTAGGTTAGGTTAGAATGGGATGATGATAATGATCATACGAAATCTTTACGATGTGTGCAAAAAACAAGACAATACACCAAAAATTAAAACATTCCTCTTTGTATTCCAGAACACTGATCCCGCTGGTACTGTGCGCGAGCGCAGCGTTGCCCGCGCCTCAGCAGAACACCAACATCACGTACGTCAAGCAACTTGACCTGGAACCCTCGCAACCAGAACAGAACTCACAGAGAGAATCTAGAATAGAAAACATTCCTCTAACCATACCAGGAAATAACAATAAACCAAATGAAAATACAAACAAAAACGAAGAAAGTACTCGCGCAAATGACAGTCAACCTACTTACAACTACTCAGACAGAATATATTCTATCAAGACAAAGCCAAGAATCAATGCCAGCACAGAAACAAACGTTCCAAAAGAACAAGTTGAAGACACTGAAAGAAATACAGAAGTAGTTCGTCCAGAAATTAAGAATTCTGATATCGTACCCGCAGAAAGCGTACTTAATGATAGAATAGCAACAAATGATGATGCTGAAGTAGAAGCCACGCAGAGCGACGATTTGGTCACAGAGAAATATGAGGAAGAGACGACAGTTACTACTGTAGCTGAAGAGGAAACTACTAAAGCCCCAACCCCAAGGCAACAGGCGAAACTAAGATACTTCGGGAAGTCCACGGTCGGATCATTTTCGCAGAACCTAATCGCGCATCCTGAAAAGCGGAGGTACCGGACCCGCTGTCGATGCGAAAAGATATGGAACTGTGCTAAACTTCAAATAAGTGTACCAAGATGTCCGGAAGAGGAATTCATGTGTTGTTCATAGACTTTACAACTATTTATACAAATCGGAACTGATTTAGTGATAAACCCACCGAAGTGTTTAGCAATATTTGCTAATTAGGTATGTGCACCCGTGCATTGATTCACATCTCTGTCACATCAAGCGTTGCAATTGATTTTATAGTCCCCAACACCGACTTCGCACATCCACACTAATGAAATACCTATTTGTATTTTTGTGTATGTGTATGTTTGTAATGAATAAACTCAAAAACTACTGGACCGATTTCAATAGTTATTTGTTATACAAGAGTGCAAAGTTGCTTTTTAACCGCGTGCTCAATTTTGATGACCGAGCAAGCGAATGATTCTAAAATTGAATCACGAGTGCAACGAGTGATTCAAAAATTAGAATCATGAGCGGTAGCGAGGGAATCAAAAGAGCACAAGGTGAAAAATCTTTGCACTCGAGTGCAACACGTAACTTTTCATCCCACCTCAGCGAGGAAATGAGTAGATGCAAAAAAAGTTTAGGTAATAACTACTTACTACGTTATTATAGGTAAGTAGGTATTACAGAATAATTTTTAAATTATAACAAAATATAGTAAAGTATGTTTTCAAGTTTCTTATTTTTATCTTGGTTTGTCTTAACAATAAGTATGACGTGAAAAGAAAACCGCACGAACCGAATTAAAAAAACGGTAAAAAAAAAAGTTCTGAGTCAAGAAGGTTCCGATTCTGAGATTGTAACAAAATAATAGTAGATTATGCACCAAAAGATTCTGATCGGGATTCAAGTTAGCCCAAGTGGGCACCACAGCAAGCGATCAGCTGTTGGGGTCAGCGGGCGCCATCACTGGTACAACTCTTTAGTGCACGTGCATGTTCCAAATTCAATTTACTTTATCCACTAGACTAGAGGATAAAAACGGCTTTTACGCTCAGATATCGAAGAGAAAAAATAGCCTTTCCGAGGTGGGGGGATGAAATAGTTATTTGTGCAACAAGAGAGCAAAGTCGTTTTTTGCTGCGAGTGCTGATTTTGAATCTTGAGCAAGCGAAGGATTCAAGGATTGAATCACGAGCGTAGCGAGTGATTCTAAAGTTGAATCCTGAGTGTAGCGAGAGATTCAAAGGCACGAGATGCAAAAAACTTTGCTCTCGTGTAACACACATAACTTTTCACTTCAGCAGCGAGAACACTTTAGGAGATAAAATAATAAATAGGAATAGATTAAAATAACTTTTTTTTAAAGTAGCTTTCAACAATAAGTAAATACTCCGCATTGTAGATAATCGTCTCGTCTGTGATAAATCTAAAAAATAAGATAGCAACACCGTCTCCGAAAAACTGCTTGCGCCCTTTGTTAAGTCTCCATTCATTGAAGACATGGTATGGTTTCAGATATTAGTTAGAGTTAGGAAATTTAATTCTGCATTAATAATTTGTTGGTTTAAATGGTTATGTTAAAATAAGTACTGTTCTCGTCGCTAGTTTTACGCACTTTTTTTTTTTTTTTTTAACTTATTCAACTCTTTACGCCAGCCATGAAATTTTATTCCCGCTAAAAGTTTTATTTTTAAATTAAGGCGTGTTCGGAAATAGCACCCATAATATTTTATTATTCAAAATATTTATTAACATAAATTGAAACTAGAAATAAATATTTACAGTAAATGCTTATTTTCATTTAAATACAGCAATAAGTTAAAAATTCAATAAAATACATTCGAAGACATTATTATCGTTTTGCATTTCTTTGGTTAGTACAAATTTCCGAACGTGTTTGTCTTTGAGACCAAATTCAAAATCGGAACTTCGAAAGGGCTGGTGTTTGTCTCTCTCTCTTTCTATTAGCGGGAAAGAGATAGAGTGTTAATGTTTCGAATTGTATGATTAACTCAAGGCTGAATATGATATTCGCGGCTTTTTTTTAAACAAAAATTAAAAAGCTACTTTGTCTCACTAGTGAGCAAAATCGCATTTTGCTCACTGATTTCAGGCAGCAAAACCAACATGTTTGAGCTACTGAAGTGAAAAAATTGTTTCACCATTATAGGACTGGCCTGTTGTTCTAGTGGTTAGTGACCCTGACTGCTATGCCGGAGGTGGGTTCGATTCCCACCCAGGACAAATGTTTGTGTGATGAGCACGATCATTTGTTCTGTGTCTGGATGTAATTTATCTATAATATGTATGTATTTAGAAATATATGTTTATCAGTTGTCTAGTACCCATAACACAAGCTCTGCTTAGCTTGGGACTAGATGGAGTTGTGTGATAGTTGTGGAATATTATTATTATTATTATAAAGCTACGTTCACCCTGAGTAACATAGGCTATGCGTGCGAAGCGGGCCGCTAGTAAAGTGTATAAAGTGATGAGGTGTCAA
Source organism: Agrotis segetum (assembly GCA_036375495.1). Lineage (NCBI taxonomy): Eukaryota > Metazoa > Arthropoda > Insecta > Lepidoptera > Noctuidae > Agrotis > Agrotis segetum. The sequence goes on from JAQSVV010000039.1 coordinate 9,802,930, forward strand.
TCAATCCATGTATTATTGCTAAGATAATAAATAAACATTCAGAATTTACACAGTTTAATTCGTCATAGTATATAGAATTACGAGTTATCACAAAAATGTACAATGTTACATAAACAGTCATTGTTCTAGAAGAATATAAACATCCACTATTATATAATCATGCTTATTATATATTTTTATTTTATTCCGTTAATTTTAAGACGACGTAGGTATTAATATTCCTAACCTAACCTAACCTAACTTAAAGAATCTAACAATCAAACAAGACAAATAAAAAAAAAATTAAATAAATAATGGTGGATTATCGTCGTCATGAAATTAACAGAGTAAAATATCTTAATAACTACACAATAATTGGTTTAAATTAATTCTATACACACTGAAATTTTGATAAGGTAATCGTTTATTATTTTATGTACAGAATTAGCCATAACGCATGCCAGAAAAAAAAGCACAGCGTTTGCCACAGTCCAGTAAGTTTGTCGCCTGAAATTATGGGGTAACTCACTATTAAAATAATTTGAGGAATTCAAGTGACGCCTAAAATAATCACAACTAGATGCTATAAAATTATGATAAATTCTGAAAACCTCTATCTCGGATACTTTTGGGTCTACCAGTCAGATACAGCTCTGTGCCGTAACACGAGCTCTTAACGCGACCCAATTTAGGCTGTGGGAAAGAGATGGCGCTAGACGACTTGTATAGCTCTGTCTCTTTCCCACAGCCTAAACTGGATCGCGTTAAGAGCTCGTGGTAAGGCCTCTGTTGTAACAAATTCTATCAAATTTAAAAAAGAAGTCTAGATAACTCAGAAGTTATTATATATAACTAGTGCTTTAAGGTTATAATCGTCAAATTATAAAAAAAACCGAAACTGGTTTGTTTTTTGTTTCAAAGTTGCGTTTGGCGCTCGAAGTCTAGATTATTCAAATATTCATTCGGCCAACATCAGATAAGTCTGTAAAAATTTAGAACCACCCCAATTTGACGCAAACACTGATGTTAAAGTTATTGTACTACAAGGTATAAAAGAAAAGTATTTCAAAAAATTACTCTCTTAGGGCTGATTTTTTAATTGTTAGATAACTTTTATCTGAGGAATAAAAATAGCGGTTTGACATATCTTCTACTATATTAAAATAAGTCGGGTTTTTCTTCCTGACGCTATAACTCCAGAACTCACGAACCGATTTTCACGGTTTTGCATTCTTTGGAAAGGTTTCGGGCTCCGTGAGGTTATTCAAGAAATTCAAGAAATTCGCAAAGGCAAAGGTCGAAAATCACGCGGACGAAGTCGCGGGCGGTCGCGATATTTATTCCTCAGGTAAAAGTTATCTGACTATTGAAAAATCAACCCTTAGAGGATTTTTGATTCTTTGGAATATAGTATTTGTTCGATATTATAAAATTACTAGCTGTTGCCAGCGGCTTCACCCGCTATAACTTGAAAATTATCCCACGGGAACATAAAATCGGGATAAAAACTATCCTATGTGTTAATCCAGGTTATAAACTATCTGTGTACCAAATTTTAGCCTAATCCGTTCAGTGGTTTTTGCGTGAAAGAGTAACAAACATCCATACATCCATACTTACAAACTTTCGCCTTTATAATAGTAATAGGATTAGTGCGTGAGATAAAAGGACTACAAAAAACACAAAAAACCGCTTTTCAACGCAACGCTATGGCTAATTCAATACCCTTCAGATTATTATTATTTTCTAAGGCTGAATGCACACTGACAGGAGATTCGCTAGCTGCATTTTCTTATCTAGGATAGACCTTAGTACATTCGCAATCGCTCAGCAGTAAAAAAGTTAAATTATAGCTAGTTCGAAACTTATGCATGGTTTTTTACATAATAGTTGATAAGTAGACAGTTGCCCAAAACAACTATTACAAACAATACCCCCTAAATCCAAATCTTAACAGATTACCCAAACCGATATGAACTTTAAAACATATTTGTTATAGTAGTATTTTCAACGTTATACGTATTAGACCATGCTTGACTCTAAAGTCCGGTCACAAAACAGGAGGAATTTCGTACATTGACCTATTATTACCTGTCTCTGTCACTCCTGCGTAAAATATAATGAGTCTCGCTTGCACAGATAGCGGCCATTGCAAGCCATCAGGTGGCCTACCATGAACTCTTAACGCGATCCAGTTTAGGCTGTCGGAAAGGGATGGCGCTAGATGACTTGTATAGCTCTGTCTCTTTCCAACAGCCTAAACTGGATCGCGTTAAGAGCTCGTGGTAAGGCGTCTGTTCATTGGTAATAATAGGTCAATTGTACGAAATTCTTCCTGTTATTGTGACCGGAATTTACCAGGATTTCTCCTACCAGTGTGTCTTTAGCTTAAAATATTTTTAGCGATATGAATAATGGCATCGTTTGGTACGCATCATGTTTAGGCTAACACTCATTAAAATACAATAATACCTATTTAATACTATTTTTTATTTTCTTGGGATATTTTTATTTAATTTTTCACATTGATATTTCTATTAACACTGAGAATGCAAACATTTATTTATTTCGTATGACAAGTTACGTCGTATTCTTATAAATAATATTTTTGTTTATAAAAAGTAAAAAAATGGTACATTTATGAAATTTTAACTTAATAAAAATTAAATAATAATAAATATGAGTAGTCAATTTTTTTAATAAAATATTATAATTAGAATTTAAAACAGGACATTTACCATATTTCAATTTGTTAACAATTAAAAAAATAAAAGAATAAATTTTATAAATTATTTTTAAATGCTTGAACATTTTTTTATTTTCTATGTAGTAACATTCAGACAGTTTAACACGTATAAAAAAGTTTTTAATATTACCATAGAGTAAGTTTTTGTAATTTGCTTGAAGGACAAATAAATCCAATAGCAACACTTCAGAAATCGTTATAAAATAAAATTGAAAATGATTTTTTTTAATGGGTAACAAAAATTATACAAATGCTTCCAGAATTTTCTAAAATATAAATGTTATTTGAATGCCTAGAAAGTAAAATATGAGCATCATAAGACTTTAGTGATGTAAGTTTAACCATATTGTGTGCAGGCGCATATAAACAATTACATAACTTAATACACTTACATGCAAACAGCCTTTTTTGGCTAAAAATCGATAAATTTTAGGGCAAAACGCACAAGCTTTATGTGGAAATTCGAATATCATCATTACTAGCATAGAAATAAATCCGTTTTTGACTGAAGCTTTTTTCACATTTGTTCCTGGGATAATGACATTTAAAAGAATTCACGTAAGGTCTATATTAGTTTAAATCGCTCACAGTTTGTGCATTTTGCCCTTCATATGTATAGTTTATTTAAATAAGTGTAATAGAGTCGATTCGATATAGTTTTATATAAATTATAGTTTAAAAACAATAGTAATAATATAGTACTAACGTTGAGCTTTGCTTTTTATTGTCAAACTTAATAATACTATCAACTCCTAAAGAAAAAACATTTAAGGGTATACTTTCAACAATGAAACTGTTCACGATCAGCTAAACTAGGATTTGTTTTAATAGATTTTCGACTTTATTTGCTTGAGTTTAAAGTCGAAAATCGTAACATAGACAAAACGCACCTTGGTGTTTCCAACCATAACTTTGAACGCAGTTTTAAATGTCCTGTCTCATTCTTGAAATACACCCTTTTTGTCCTAAGATTCTTGTATCACTTGTGATTAACAACTCTTGAACGAAGTGATATAGCTAAGCTACCTATCTGCATTGTTGAAATACCGACCGTATTTTGGTCCTAAGATTCTTGTATCACTTGTGATTAACATTTTGGCACATTTTTAGCACTTCAACATTTAATGCGGCACTCCACCACAGCACGATGTATAGCGAATGAATAAAGAAGAAAATAAATCAATTTTTCAGTGATGTACGGTTTCTTGCTTTGTTTGAAGATTTGTTCAAAGTCACCCACTGCGTATGCGTGGCTGCTAAACGGATCTTAGTAATCAGCACGCGTAGCATTTTTACCGTCGCTCGTTTTAAGCATGGCAATGTTTAATAAAATCATCATTATCAGCCTATAATGTTCCCACTGCTGGGACACAGGTCTCCTCTCTATGAGAGGGAATGGGCCACAATCCACCACGCGGGCCCAGTGCGGGGTGGTAGATGTCACATAGTCTTCGAATAAATAAAGAAGAAAATAAATCAATTTTTCAGTGATGTACGGATCGTGCAAAAAACAGTCGAATAATTCGACTGTTTTTTTGAAAAATCCGTAAAAATTATGATAAATAAATAACTTTGTTTATTCTTGCTAAAGCAGAGATAGAGATTGGTCACGGCATGGCTACGCGTGCCGATAGTGGATTTAAAATTTGGACAAAACATTTTGATGCAGAATCAAGCACTGATTAAAAATACATGAAAAGTCAGTTGCCATAGCCTTATTTTACGCCGGAAATTGGTAAACTATCTCAGTTTCAATCTCAATCCCTTCTCCAATCTTGGTCTGTCTGTAATCAATTGCAGCCCTCATAAAACGCGGAGCAGGATTTGAATTGAGATTCAATATTAATTTCGGGCTTTGGCTATTCGGACAGAACTAAATGCAACAAAAATGAAACATGAGCAGCTCAATTCTACTTTTATTAATTGCATTTTATTTTCAGCGTGTTTTAAATCCCATTTTTAAATGCGTGAAATTTAAATAACTGAGGAACACAACTCAAATCATCATTCTCAAAACCACTACAAAGTCAACTCTCTATCTAACACGTTAAAGTTCAATTTCAATCGCAACAATACGCCTGGAGAAGTGCTACCATATCAAATTATTAATTTTTAACAAACCTGTATCATCCTAGGGTTGACGTTATTCACTAAGTTTTTGGCGTTAAGCTCGTAAATTCTACAGAAAAAATTAAATACATCTTTCATATCGTCAACTTATAGGGAAAAGTCAATAACTCAACAAATTCTACTGTTTCAATTTTAAAAGTTAACACAACTACACTCTCGAGCAAAAGTATAGAATCGCTTACTCCGATTTCGCGAGATCTGAAGCCTTACCACGAGCTCTTAACGTGATCCAGTTTAGGCTGTGGGAAAGAGACCGAGCTATACAAGTCGTCGAGCGCCATCTCTTTCCCACAGCCTAAAGAGTCACGGTTTAAGAGTTCGTGGTAGGCCACCTGAGTACTTACGTACCGTAATAGCTAAAAATGGTACCATTCTAATGGAGCAGTTTCATTGGTCGTTAACTCGTGCGGTATACAGCATGCGGGGAGTCCTCGCATGCGAGATAATACCAACGAAAGTCACAAGTCGATACGTATTCGATACACCATCTGCGGTGATAGCTTGATTTATGCTATTAACAATAAAATAAAAGATGAGTAGGTATAATTCGACAAAGCTGAAGCAGAATCAAAAAGAAAACAGTGGATTTAAGCTAAATATTCAATGAACATATGTTTTAAGTGTTGTGTTCGAGCAATGTAAACTGAGCCGATTTTGTCCCTCGTGATTTTATATGATTTTTCGAAAAACCTTGATATTTAAGAATATACTTGATTTCAGTTATTAATATAAGTTATTTAAAACTTTTGGACAAACTCTTGTTCATTTTTCATCACAGGCATGAAAAAACATGTTTGGTATGGAGACTGTGGTAACAAACTCGACTGATAATTGTAATTAAACTATTTCTGAAATATTTCTCAAACTTGTGGACTTTTTAATTTCAAAAACGACCTATTTTTTCAAATAAACAAAATAAATTGGTAGAATCCCTCATAGTTTTTTTATTATTCGACTCCAAATCTAGTAACAAAACCCATACTTAGCCCTCACATTTTAATATTTAGAAAAATAAATACTGTTCGTACGTAAAATATAAATTGATTTTTAATAATAGAGATATATTTAAGTTATTTCCCGTAAAAAATTTTTTTGTCATATTTTCAACTGTTGTACTAAATTTTTAAATCTCCCCTTATATCAATCGTGTTATCGACCTATGAAATTCATCGCTCGTTATACAGCATGTGGGTCTGCCACTCTTGTTAATAAATGGCGACAAACATGGAGGTTTTTCTACACCCCGCACGCGGATTGTCGATTAATGAAAACGATTCCCCAAATGTGGGCCCTGTGACATGTGTTCCAGAAATCTCTCACACCCCGCATGCGGGCCCTATCGACTAATGAAAACGGTTCCCCGGATGCGGACTATGTGACATGCGTTACAGTAATCCCTCGCACTCCGCATACGGGCCCTATCGACTCATGATAATAGTTCCCTGAATGCGGGTCTTGTGGCATGTGTTCCAGGAATCTCTCGCGCCCCGCATGCGGGCCCTATCGACTAATGATAATGGTTTCCTGAATGCGGGCCATGTGGCATGCGTTCAAAAAATATCTCGCACCACGCATGCGGGCCCTATCGACTAATGGAAACGGTTCCCCGGACGCGGGCCATGTGGCATGTGTTACAGAAATCTCTCGCACCCCGCATGCGGGCCGTATCGACTAATGATAATGGTTCCCTGAATACGGGCCATGTGGCATGTGTTCCAGAAATCTCTCGCACGCGCACCCCACATGCGGGCACTTACAACTTATGAAAATGCGCCATAAACAATGACGTATTATATATCTATAGACACGTCATGAACGAACATCGCGGCGCTTGAAAACGGCGACATTACTTGAACTACTTATACGCGTGAAGAAAGAGAAAGAAAATATCACACCGTACGGCGGGAGGGAGACGCAACTATGCGCAATGTGACCAATTGGCTTCATTTTTTGTTGCCATTTTACAGTGCGGACAACGTATCTAGTATATATATCATTGGCCATAAAGGTTCAACTGTTAACTTTAAATTGATACCAAATTCGTTCAAATAACACCATTATTTAAGGAGCTATGTCGAAGCAAATAGAAGTAAGAGATTCCACTATTTTGCTCGCTAGTGTGGTTTTTAAAGTTTTTGTCGACTTATTGACTTTTCTTTCTACATCAACGATTATGCCTTTACTTTCAATAATGTTACGCTCAGCATAACTTTTTAAAACCACCGGGGTCTTAAGCCTAGCCATTCATAAGGTCATTTTAATAAGTCACTTCCTTCAAGTCTTTCTTGTCACTTATTCATTCTTTCTTTCTTTCTTACTTACTTTTCTTATCTATAGGACGTCCAAATTGTTTAGTTCCTATTCTATCTACCACGATTCCTTTCAAAGAAATAAAGAGATCAAATTGTCTTTGTGGGAAAATAACAGTTTTTTTTTTTTATTTGAAAATAGAATTCTACGTTCGTTTTGATTGGCTCGCGACGTAGCCAAATAGGAATGCAGTCGGATCTTTTTTTCGTATAAAAATAAATTGTTGTAAGATGAAAAGAATAATAATAGTCTTACTACAAAAATGATAAACAACTGTTGAACACTACTTGTCTAAAAAAACGACATTTGAAGTTGAAATAAGGGTCATTGTGCAGTAACACTTTTTTAGACAAGTGTTTAATTTTTTTTTTTTACTTTTTGTAGTAAGAGACGGCAAGCTTATAAACAGACATGATTCTTAAATGGGATATTTCCTGTAACCATTGCACTTACAACAGTGCAAATTCATGGAAAATTAAAAAGAAGATTTATATTATAAGATCTAACCATAAAAAAAAATACTGTAACGAAATTATAAATGAAAAAATTACACGAGAAAACAAACTGTCATTTTCTGTGCAAAGACAAAACAATTTATAAAAACATTGGCTGCTAAGAAAAATCAGATAGGTCAGTGCAACTCAAAATAGACCTTAGAACGTAAGAAATAGAGAGACAATTTAATAAAATTGTCTTAAGAACTAAATGAGTATAGCTTATATAAAAAATGGTAAATACTTTAATTAGGAAGACTATTTCAGTCGGGGTACAGCAGATTGGCTTCGCGGCCGCAGCGCTCCTGAAAAGATACGAAATACTTTGTGAAACTTAAGTCCTAGTTTTGGGTATTTAAGGGCGCGTGACCAGAAAGTTGGCAACGTTGCAAATAGCTGTCAAATAATTACAATTTTTAATTAATTTGGTTATGTTACTGTATGGAAATGAAAAATGTGGCTCTACCCTGGAAAGTAAAGGGCTATTGAAGGACACCGTGGATTTTAGTCAGTACAAGTCTGACAGTATCTCCTGCCCTGTCCTGGGTGGGAGGATTCATTTGATGATTTTACCTTGATAAAATAAAAAAAATACCTGATGCTCGCTGATGAGGTAGAGCGGCAGCGACTGTGCGCAGAACTCGCAGGGGATGACGGGCTCGAGGGGAGCTGCGGGGGACAGGGCCGCCGCACCCGCGGGGGACGCAGGGAGCGGGGCCGGAGCTGGGCCAGGTCTGTATGGGAAATATGGCAGCCCGTCTGAAAGGGGAGGGACACCGTGGATATTAGTCAGTGATAAACAGCTTGCGCTAATGTCTTAAGGCTGATTTTTGATGATTTTACCTTGATAAAATAAAAAAATTACCTGATGCTCGCTGATGAGGTAGAGCGGCAGTGACTGCGCGCAGAACTCGCAGGGGATGACGGGGTCGAGGGGAGCTGCTGGGGACAGGGCCGCCGCGCCCGCGGGGGACGGGGAGCGGGGGCGGAGCTGGGCCAGGTCGGGGCGGCAGCCCGTCTGCGGGGATACCACTCATGCTATAGAACTTTTTGTTTTTAATATTGTGCGGATTTCATCACGCACGCGGGATTGCCCCGCATGGGGAACACCCGCAAATGTCTTTTTGTAATGCGTGGAATACGCACCGGCAACCGGGATATCCCGGTACCGAAAATACCGGGAAATCCCGGGAATTTTTTCCACCAGAAAAGCGGCCTCGTGCCTTTCATACAATAAGCTAATAGCGATATTTGTACGTGAGTACCGAAAGCACCGATATTCCCGGGAAATCCCGGTTCCATGTCCAGTACCGAAATTTCGGTACCGGTTTTAAAAAAGAACCTGTTCCGCGTCCCCTAATGCGGGGCAATCCCGCGTGCGTGATGAAATCCGCATGATATTAAAAACACCTTAAGGCTTATTCGTCAATGACCTTGAGCAAGCGACACACGACTGACGATTTAGACATAACTTTTTTTTTTACTTTATGTTACTTTCACTGCTTGGTTAACAATGTACTATTAACTTCGTGGGTCGATCTGATGAATCTACTTAAGACCACTACGCCCTATAGGTAATAGTAATAAACATATCATTGCGAATAAGGTTCAAATTAGGTTGTAAAAGATATACGTGTGGATAAATAATATTACCTGATGCTGTACCAGATTGTGTGCCGGTATGAGTGAGTTACAGAACTCACAGGGCAGTCGCACGTCTTCATTAGCAGGAGACGCACGCCCGCCGCGCTCATTACTAAAACAAGAATAATAGGAAGATTATGCAGACATCATAACTTCTCAACTTTTGTTTAAGGGCCTAGATTGAAGCAAAAACGTTCCAAGATGGGTGGGGCTTACATCGAATTCGGTGATGGCGCCGATAACTATTTATAAAAGCTAACTTTTTTGTAAGTAGATCGTTTCCGGGCACTAAGCCGGTATGATATACAAATATAATATGTACTTATTGAAACCAACATTTCTTAGCTTGCAGCTGTGGTGAATGGGGAAGGCCGGTCAAAGCATATTGTAGATGGCGCCACCATAGTTAAGTCCTAATCCGCTCAATGAGGTAGTACTATTTTGAAGTACCTATAACATTTGAACCAATGACGATGCTTGGAACTGGCTATTCTAGCGCCATTCGTTTCCCAGTTGCCATCCCCATTCGGCTATTTGCTGTGTTTTTAATTATTATGACCATCGATTTCTCAAAGAAGCCTGCATCATAATTATCGACATTTTTTATTTATATCAATGGGTATACTTTAAAGGTAGTCTCATGATCATCATGTCAAGATCTGATGATGGAATCCTAGAGAGAATCGAAGGAACTCTTCAATAAGTGTCAGCAAATCAACTTTTATTGCTGCTATAACATATTCGTGCATTATTTACGCAGTTACAGATAATATCAGGCAGGTGCGTATTACAACGTCTTAAAACCAGGCTTGTTCCATTGAGTGAACGAGATGGCGCTAGACGACTTGTATAGCTCTGTCACTTTCACACGCCAGAATAAGCCTGGTTTAAGACGTTGTAATACCCCCCTGTTTCTACTAAATAAATGTAATTATTGAAAAAAAGGCCGACATTAAAACTAAAATGACTTACAGTCTTTTCATTGAAGACCTAACACTTACCCATTGTTATTATTATTGTTGTTTTGGTTGGCGCTGATATTCGGATTCGAATGGTATGGAGCAGTTACCTGGAAAAGATACAAGTCGCAATATTAGGATTGATCAAAGAAAATCATCCAAAAAGTAAGTTTATAAAGGTTACAATATTCTTTTTTGGGCGCCACTGTTGACCCCACGGCACACGTGATCTGGGCAATACTGACTGACAGGTTGAAGTAGGATTGGCCGGGACATGTATGTAGAAAGAATTCTATCAGAATTGATAACCCAGAGTAGTCAACTCGTCACCCAGTACCTGGACATGTGACGATGTTGAAAGAGGCCTAGAAAACGATGATTTGAAGACTTAGACGCTTCTATGCCAGATTTACCAGAGGTAGTGAAGAGTGGAAGGCTATGGGGGACACCTTTGCCCAGCAATGGGACAAAATAGGTCAAAACAATTTAAAACCCGGTTGTTTTACAACGTCTTAAAACCAGGCTTATACTGGCGAGTGAAAGTGACAGAGCTATACAAGTCGCCTAGCACCAACTCGTTCACTCACTAGAACGAACCTGGTTATAAGACGTTGTAATACCCCCCGCCCCCTTCCAGAAAAACCCTTTATCAATCAACAACAGCTCACCTCATTCAATCCTCTCCTTAACTCCCTCAAGGAAGACTTGATCTCACTGAACCGATCCCCTCCCTTCCTCCTCACCTCCCCCTCCCCACTGTTCTGCTGCTGCCGCAACTCCTCGTCCTTCCTCAACTGCATCTCACTAAACCTCTCCAAGAACTCCTGAGGAGTCATCGGCTTCACGTTTTTGAACAGCTGCCGTCGCCTCTCAGGGTCTTCAGTACCAGTTCCTAAGACATGACCTGGTTGGACCAGGTTCTCCGGGCTCCTGTTCATCCGACCTTGGAGGCGATTCTTATAGTCTATGTGAGATTCAGGGTTTTGGAGCGCATCCATTTTGCGCAGTTTCTCGATCTTCGCTGCAGGGGTTAAGACTGGCGGTAGACCTAGAATGGACATGATGAAATCGTGAAGTCCTGAGTAACTAGGATAAGAAATGGAATACAATCTTGTGTATAATGTTATGTTATAACGTTGGATATCAAGTTATCAAGATATAAATCACAGTTCATAAGTAAGTTATCATCAACAAACAGTACGTAATAGAGTACCACTTGTAATGCGTTAACTATGAACTAAAACTCTCAAATGTCTATAAACTGCAACTTTTTACATACAATGTTTGTTAGGAGTTCTTAATAAAATAAACAATGAATAACAATGGACTCAACATCGACCCTTGAAATACACCTAACTGCTCCGGCTTCCCGGATGACATCTCTGTATTTATTTCAACACACATTCTAATCACTATGTAAAAAACAATGAGTTACATTCCGAGCGTTTATTGGAACAACGTTACGACTTAGTTCTCCTTACAGTTTAGCATGATATACACGATTAAAGGCTTTGCAGAGTTCAAAATATACTACATGTCCCCACGTCGAGAAAATTTTAGTTATCGAAGTACATGTTTGAGGTTATATAAGCACGTCAATTTTGTTATTGCAGGTTGACGACAGCGACAGAGACATTTCTAGATAGCTAGAAAAGTAAGTGTACAGGCCCACAAAAGTCTCTATAGGTATAGGTGGATAATATTTAGAAGATCATCTGTATTGTCTTTTCCCAACTATATTGGAGTCGGCTTCCAGTCGAACCAGATGCAGGCGAATCTATATTTTATATGGAGCAACTGCCTATCGGACTTCCACAACTTAGTAACCAAGGATCAAGGGTAAAACATGCTTAATAATATATGTCACAAATTCACGAAGGCCTATACTCAAGAAGGGGTGGAACAACGCTGGCGATAATGATGATAATGGTTGCAGCGGCCGTCATATCGCTGAAAGTTACATCGTGTGTTGCACCTTGCTCATAACGCAATTCGTGCGATTTTCTTTTTCTACAGTCCGGTCACAAAACAGGAGGAATTTCGTACATCGACCTATTATTACATAGATGGCGGCCATTGCATCTGTGCAAGCGAGACTCACTATATTTACGCGGGTGTGACAAAGACAGGTAATAATAGATCAATGTACGAAATTCCTCCTGTTTCGTAACCGGATTTAAGCTAAAATTGAAAATCGCCCTTGCTACTACGAGATAATGATGCAATTCCACTGGCTTACGTCGTAGAGAGCGTATTTTGTTTTTCATTTACCCGTAAAAAACTGCACGTTTTAAGTCGTATGTCGTAGTGATGACTGATTTTCACCTGAGTTGAAATCGGTCGAATTGCGTCGCTTCGCATTATGGGCAAGCTGTCTCCCTTTGGCAGCTTATAATCAACTTTACCACTATGACATAAGACATAAAACACGTTGCTATCTATGGGTAGATGAAAAACAAAACACGACGGCCATGTCAACATCAAGTTAATCGAATTGCATCTTTATTTCTTAGTGGCAAGGTTGATTTTCACTTGTAGTTGGAATTCGTTCATGAGTAAAGTCCTTAAGTTGCTAAGCGACAACTGCTGGGACCAACGACGATATAATACTAGACTCGTAATAACAGGCGACCGATGTCTGTCAACAAATTAGGCAAAAAAGTCTTATATTCGTCTCATTTCGACCAATCCTGTGAGCCGTAAACATACGTTGAGACAGCACAGACCTTGAGTTAGCCAATCACAACGCAGTACCCCGTCCCCCTCGCTTACGTAGTACCTCAGCGAGTTGACAGAACAGTTTTTGTTCCTTAGATCGTGCATGCGGAGTCTAGTATTATATCGTCGTTGGCTGGGACTCACCGACTGATAGGTTGTATGCGTTTTGTTCCTGTCTTTGGCGCTCCTCTCTCTGTTGGCGCTGCATGGCGCTGTAGTACGGCATGTCGCGCACTGGAGACGCGGATGGCGGGGAGCGACTTGGTGGCTTCGGAGCTGGACGCTTCTTTACAGCACCGCGGGAAATGCTTCTAGAAGGTAAGGGAAGGTAACGGTGAAAAAGAAATACCACTACAGTCCTGGAATTACAATTATGGATCACATTAATTAGGGCTAAGGTCATTATCAATCTCTCTTACTCTTACTCTTACATAAGTATACCGAACTGTAATAAAAACATTGTAAAAGCAAATATTTTAAAAGAGTAACCATGGAGTTTCTTGCCGGTCCTTCTCCATGGAAACAACCAACCCGAACCGTGCCAATTTTTGACGTTTTATAAGTGCCCACTGAGGCCCATGTAAAATAAAACATTTTGATTTTGAATCTTTTTACGTCTGAGGAAGTCAGGAAATTTTTTTACAGTTCAGAAATTATGACTTCTTCGTTTTCATATTGCCAACCAATGCCTAGAGATTACAATTATATTAGGTTTTCTAACTTTAAAACAAATAAGAATATTCTAGTGATTAATACCTCCGAACAATCTCTATGTCTTGAGGAAGTTTTTCTAATACGTGGTCTTCTTTCACGCAGAGAGAGTATACGAGAACTTCTGGTTGCAACCGTGACAGCAAGATTCACTAGTTGACTTTACAACATTTCTATTAATAAATACTACGTCCTTGTTATCTTTACTACTTGCTCAGTATTTATTACTAGAAATGTTGTCAAGTCAACTAGTGAGTCTTGCTGTCACGGTTGCAACCAGAAGTTCTCGTACAGGTAGCTAGACATTTCTCTGCGTGTTCGCTTGCTTAACTTTTTCCCATTAAAATCAATGAAAAATCGAACAAGTTTTGCTTTTTCTTTTAATCGAACAAGTGTTTTCTAGCTGCAAAAAAAATTAGGAAAAAAACTCCAAACGCTTGCAAAAGGTCCCGAAAAAATATAGGGTACATCGATAATTCGATAGCACCTATCCTATAGCTTTATCTTCCATGAGAAAAAAAATAATTTAGAACGAGATACTTACAAATCCTTATCCACTTTGTTAGTAGCTGCGACGTTGGTGTTTATCTGGGGCTGATCATTGGTCCTCTTCTTCGAGCCATTGGCGAGGTTAGCCTGCACCGTCCTCCAATCAGTGGACGAACCCTCGCCGGCCAGAGATGATGAGGACGAGCTTGAACTACTGCTGTAGTGGTTTGGACTAAAACAACATGGGTTTATTTGTGATAAAACTTTAATCAGCTACAACTAGGAAATATATTACTCGCTGGGGATTTAAAATGGTTACATTAGCAGCGGATATCAATGTTGTCAAAATTGTTCATTATCTAGTCTATTGCTTGGTTGCGGGACCCATGAATTACCATGACCCCGGAACATGAAGATCTAATGAAGGAAACCGTGGATTTAAGTCAGTACAAGTCTGACAGTCCCTCCCGCTCTGCCCTGGGTGGGAGGAATCATTTTGATGATTTTACCAAACTATAAAAAAAAAACTACTCTATTGCTTTCATAGATCAATAGCAATTAAACGCTTTCAGCAACGCTCGTAAAGTGGCTATTTAAGACCCGCTGGCAATGTAGTTTTCTATTACTGAAAAAAAATTGAAAATATATCCAGTAGTTTTTGAGTTTATTCGTTACAGACCAAATATTAGTGCAGATATATCGATATGTTGTCAAAAAGAACCTAAACATAATTATCTTCTCAGATAGTTAGGTACAGTTAAACTAAAAAGACCTTTCCTGCTTCGGTAAGACTTCTTTATTAGCTCTCAGTCTCAACACTTCATTTTCATAGACTAATGATGATTGCCGGTCAACTTCCAACCTCCAGGCTTCTCTAAGAAATTTGGAAAACCCAAAAATGCTTTTGGTCTGAATCAAAATCAAATGAGAGCTCAGGGCAAATATGAACCTTATTTGCCCTGAGCTCTCATTTGATTTTTGTACTGTATTATGAACCTTATTGCATGCGAATAAAGGCGATATTCTATTCGAAAGTTGATCAGTTAAGCCAATCTGTCATAGCGAGTTTCCTCCGTGTCTCAGAAAGTCGGAATGCACGTAAAGCCGTTGGTCCCGGCTGTCATTTGTAGATCTTTGACAGTCGTTACTATTACTCAGAAGCTCTAAAGTCTGACAACCCGTCTTAAGGGCTTCACACACAGCAGCTGTAATGTAAAGAAATCGTCAGGAGACCACACACGACATATAATGTATATTTTTACATCTTCGAATCTCTATGGAAAGATGTAGTGAGATGTATCGTGCTATAATGTACATCTTTACATTATAGCTGTTGTGTGTGAAGCCCATTACCATGGGGTATCGTATTTCCCAGTTACTGGGCTGCTGTTGCTGAGCTTCGATAGGCAGTCGCTCCATGTAAAATACTGAGTGAACCAGGTGCACTTGGAGTGCTTCTGGTTCGACTGAAAGCTGACCCCAATATAGTTGGGAAAAGGCTAGGCAGATGATGATTCCATTTTCATTAGATATAGTACCTTGTATGTTGAGACCCTGAAGTTCTAGTGACATCAGGCCTCGACAAGTTGATATTCTTCAAGCCATTAGGTCTAGCATTGTTGGACGTGGTTGGCCGCGTCAACCCATTGTTAACATTCGCCGAAGTGGTTGGTCGACAGAATCCATTGGCCGAGGTGGTTGGTCGTGAGAAACCATTGTTGCTTGTTGAAGGTATGTTTGTATTTCCGACATTTTGGTTGGTGTTTGTGATCTTGGCGACCAGTGGCTTTGCTGGGCTTTTTGGTATTTCCTTCTTTGGTACTGGGGCGGGGTCTGAAACAATGCATGGTAAATCTGTCTTGATATTGCTTACAACGGACAGACGCCAACATATCAACCTACCTCAGTTTGTCTAATTTCTTTAATAGTTTTTCAACCTTATCACGATACTGGAAAGTAAATTATCAATTGATTGGGGTAGTTTGACCTGCCTGGCGTCTGTACAATATATTTGGCATGGGTGCTTTCGTCATAGCCAGCCTGGTTATTTCATAATGATTTTAGGATTTCCTATTTGGTTAAAATACTATTACTACAACCATTAAAATAAAATACAGGGAGTAGTGGCGGAAAAGTGGTATCTACTTTGTGTAATTTATTTCAACACCACTGCCTTCTGGAGGAATACATTATTGTAATAAAGAAACCGGCATAAATCCTATAGAAACAAATATTTGAAGACGTGTGACATCTACTAACCCGCACTGAGTTCGTATCGTGGACACATATACAGTCGCCTCCCTCTTATAGAGAAGAGGCCTATGTTACTATGTCAGAACAGGCAAATTTTGTCAACATCACTAAAACGCCAAAAGATTCTTGTAGCTCTCTAAAATTTGTACAATATTGGTATACTTTTAGTGGCGACTCGCTGTTTGATCATGAACCAAGGCGGGGTTGACGGCGCGACGTGTTACAAAAAGATGTCAGCAATATGACGGTTCCCCCTTTAGAGGGCCAAAGCCTGCCGGGGTCGAAGGACTCAGCTAACAGTGGCCTCGGAACGTAAAGGGCTGTCGAAAGACACCGTGGATTTTAATCAGGACAAGTCTGACAGCCCCTCCAGTCCTGTCCTGGGTTGGAAGACTCAAGATGATATTACCACAAAAAAAAAAACACTTACCGTCGTCCAATCGAATGAATCCATGGTTGGAGTCGACATGCAGCTGGCGGTACTTGATCATGACCCACTCGTGGCAGTCGGGGCACTGCTCCGTGCGCACCCCGCAGTAACTCTCGTGAGCCGGCAGGTCGCGACGAGGCAGCTCGAGCTCGCAGAACCTTTAGAACAAATGGGAAAAAATAATGCCTAAAACAAAGTCAAAAAAAAAAGTGTAACCATTTTGGTGCGCAATAAAGTATATTCTATTCTAACATGGTGTAAAATCGTTGATTTGGATTCAAAGTTTCAATAGAAAATTCTTTCAATATTCAGTGATTATTTTAATTTGGCCAACAGGTGGAAATCCGAATCCAGTGTCGTATTATCCATAAAGTACTTTAGCCCAGTGCCTAGGGGCCAAATTCTAACAAAAACTAACAATTTTTTTATGGAAGACGTACGTATACCTTTGCGATATGATGGTAAAATGCAAATAATTACTTCCTTCATTCTATTTCGTAATGTAGACAGAAAAAATATCCAAATTGCGTTTTTGTGGTTAGAAAAAGGGAGGGCCCGAAACGAGCTATGCCTAAGGGCCCCGAGATGGTAAATCCGGCCCTGTCCGAATCCATAAGAGATAGCTATCTTCGTCGTTCTTCAAAAACTATAACTCTTTTATGATGTCAATAATCTTTTTTAAATTAGGGAGGGATGAACAATATGGAAGACAGCCTCATTTTTAAGCCAGTCAAAAAAAATACTTGTTATCAACTGAATTTTAATAACCTAATGATGATAAAACTTTTATTAATATCATTGATAATAATTATGTTTGACCGTAAATAACTTATGAAATTCCGAAAACAAAGTCCCCCTGGTACAGAGAACTCAATAAACAGTATTTTGTACAGCTTACAGAAGGTTATTGTTAAAAATAATATAATAAGCATTCATGTTTAATAAGAACGTGTTCAATTTTGAAAGCGAACCAGTAGTTACACACTTTCAATGTTGCATTATCGGTCTTACTTTTCGAGTACTTAGTATATTAATCATTTCACAGAGCAACACAGTAGTAAACATCGGTGACAGAGTTATGTTGAACAAGCTATTGACCGCAGCTTCGCTTGCGTCCTCAACCATCTAACTTCAACATCCTACAATATTTTAGACATATTAAAAAAAAAAAAAATTGTCTTTAATGAATTTTCAACCTTATGTTCTAGAGTAAAAAGTAGAAAATCTACTTTATGACGACGTAGTGTTAGGGTGTTCCCACATCTATCGACGCGGAATCGGCTTTTTGACTGAACTGCCATTTGCTAGACCGAGACAGAAAGCATAATGCGATAGCACGCGGCGGAATCCTCGACGCGGCCGCGTGCTATCAATTCAAGCGTTGTCTCGGTCTAGCAAATGGCAGTTCTAAGCGACAGAAAGAGAAAGGGCGACGCAAAAATCCGATTCCGCGTCGATAGATGTGTGAGCACCCTTATAGTAATCGACTGCTGCGCTACTCTTACAGGACTACCTAATTAAATTTTCAATTAATTGATCCTGTCAACATGGCTGTTGCAATAAAATGTTTACCTGCATGACTTGATTGTATGTGCGCAGGAGTCTCGGATGTGATCTTCCAAGTCCGTGCCGCACACGCTCTCGCCGCATTTCTTACATGGTACTGATGACAAACAAACATACAACAATGGTAAAATTATCAATTATTAGGTAGATAGGTAAGTAGTTGACGGTACTGTGACTGAGATATTGGCTGCTGCAAAGCATGTACCGCAGGTTTAATTCTTAATTTGATATAATTATTTGCTTTGCCAAAGTACCTATCAATCTATGGCAGGTGTCTTCAACCCTAAAATGTTTGGTGACGTATTCGGGTGCTCCCACATCTATCGGTCAAGCAAATGGCAGTTCTAAGCGACAGAAAGAGAAAGGGCGATGGAAAAAGCCGATTCCGCGTCGATAGATGTGGGAGCACCCTGACACATCTGTGCTTTTTGTTTAAACCTTTTAAAATTCTAGATTTTGGACACTGTAAAAGCAACATAAAAGAACGTGTTCCATAAGAAAAAGTATCAAGTCTTATAGTGATTTTGTATGGATTCGCATTTTATTTAAATCACCCCTGCGCACAACGTGACCGTTTGTGTAACTTTTCACGTCCTTCTAACTTGAAAATAAAATAAATTGTAAGAAAAACATTTGATTATTGTGTAGGCCTGTATTAGAAGCCAGTGAAATCTTTTGTTCTAGATGCCACAAATAGCTCAGTTAATGTTGCCAAACAAGAGACGGATTTACGTGCGTACTCAGTGGATAATTATAATTGTAGTAAATCATCTGTAAAGATTATAATCAGGCCCTATAGCCAAATGGCAAGCGGCATTCGCTAACGTTCAGCAGTCGCTAATACATTTTCAACCTTACACCCCATTGCATAAAGTTGAAAATCTATCAAAGATTTCAGATCGTTTTTGTTTGTTTCGTTCGCTATCGCTCAGCAGTCTTTACTAGATTTTCAAGTTTATGCAGTGGGGTATTAAGTTGAAAATGTATTAGCGACTGCTGAACGTTAGCGATTGTCGCTTGCCGTTTGGCTACAGGCTCTTTTATTTAGATGATATCTAGTTGTATCATTTTGTTAGACGTCGATGCTTGTATTTACGCAATAAAGGACCAAGCTAAGGGCATTAAAATAATTGACTTATGCCAGCTTTAAAGGATCCAGTTTACGATCAAGCTTGCCCAAGACTACCGACTGGAGAAGAGTAGACAGAGATAGAAAGCAATGGAAGATGTTAGAGGAGGCCTATGCCAGAAGGCACACTGAAATAAGTTCATGATTGAAGTATGTATGTAAATTATATTAAGCTAGATGAATTCGATATTTTCTTTTTACGACTGCACTGAAAAGGCACAAAGAATGAAACTCAGGGGTCAATCTTTCATTTGGCAGGCTTTTTGAGAAAAGCAGCCAGAGAGGTATGGGCTCTGCCCCCATTACATAGAATTAAAAACATAACCAGCGAAATGTGGTAGAGGTTCACCACTGCCTAAAGCTCCAGAAATTAAGCTACAGCTTGACCAGAACGGATTGAAACGGAACTAATCTTTTTGTTTCTGAAAACGTTTTCAAATCTTTGATATTTGATGTAAACAAAAACCGCAGGTTTGTTAGATTTATTATTGTGACATAAAACTATAGTAATAAGTAAAAAAAAATAAAAAAAAATCATTCAAAGTGCTGGAAGCGAGAAGACAGTGGCGACTTTCCGTTTTCTACAGTTTTTTGCCAAGCTGTATATCTGCTATAACAGTAGATAGAAGCAAAGCACCCGCATTTCCTTATTACGTTATTTAGCGACCGGGAACAAGCAGTGTGTAAAATTGGCGGATACAATCATCGGTGACACACGGACACTAGAACTACGTGCAATGACGATGAGACTGCATCCGTGATACTTCGTAGACCGACGTGCTAACATTATCAGTAATTGCGTCTTAATCGTAGATTAGATGCAATTGCTTGACACTTCATAAGTCCCCGATTTCAGGGCCAGAGTTTTATGAAATTATTCAACTCGGCGAAGACCGGCTGGCGGGTAGGACCGTACAATAAGCAATACAACAAGGTCTGAATAACCACAGCAAGACAACCTGAACCACAAAAAAATAAGTTTAAACAGTTAAAATGAACCATTTATTCATTTAATTGCTGTGGTTATTCAGACTTTGTTTATTGCTTATTGTACGGTCCTACCCGCCAGACGGTCTTCGCCGAGTTGACTCTATGCATTTTTACATTAATTTGGGAAATGGAAAGATTTTACGCTTTTTCGAGTATGAAGGATGTACGTGGAAAAAATGTAAGACTGAAATAAATTACCGCAGCATCTCACAGCATTAAATAAGTCACGGCGGAACTATGATGGACTCAAACTCAAATTCTTTATTGCATTCATGTGTAGGTCATAGGTCTAGGTCTAGGACGGGCAGGCAGGATATACATACATATAATGGTAAGCGTCCACAGGTCCGCATCGTACGTATCGGACGCATCGCATCAAACGGATTTCTGTGTCGGCAGCGATCGGATTGCCGACGCGAGTATCAGCAATCGGATTGCCGATGCCACCTTCATCGCTTCCACTGATCGGCATTCCGTATGAAGTCATCGGTACGCATGTATAATGCGGATCAGTGGACGCAGTTGTATTAGTTTTCATACAAGGCAAACTAAAATCCGTTACGTACGATTCGTCCGATACGCGATGCCGACTTGTGGGCGGAAGCAGAGTGGATTTACTCATTTCGAGTGACGGTATCTTTTGCTGAAACTAGGGACAGAGCCTTTTATGGCATCTGGATTCATTTGAAGACCTTTACACTCCAATTAAGAAATACCGCAATGTTTATATACCAATGACCTGGTGAAAATGGTAGGTATCAAATCACTGATGAGAGCAGGGGCAGTGGAAGTTACGTAGCTCATCATGCTAGCCTTTTCCCAACTATATTGGGTCGGTTTCCAGTCGAACCAGTACAGCTGAATATCAGTATTTGGAGGTGATATAACTGCTCCTAGAGCAGTGGTGGCTTAGTGGTATCGGTCCCGACTTACGAGTTGTAGGTCGTGAGTTCGAACCCCGCCAGGCGCATTACTTTGTGTAATTTATTTCATCACCACTGCTTTCAAAACGGTGAAGGAAAACATCGTGAGGAAACCGGCATGTCCTAGAACCAAAAATTCGAAGACATGTTACATCTGCCAACCCGCACTGGGCCCGCGTGGTGGATTATGGCCCACCCCCTCTCACAGAGAGGAGGCCTGTGTCCCAGCAGTGGGAACATTATAGGCTGATGATGATGATGATGATGATAACTGCTCCATATAAAGTAATCGCTTCCGACTGAATCCGGTAAGACAGGAAAAGAAGTTAGTAGTATAAGATACTTATAAATAGGTACTTACATAGCTTGTGCAGCTTCTCATGGTGTTCCTTAAGCTCAGCGTACAGCACGGGCTCCTTGCACACGGGGCACACGCGGATGTTACGCGCACAGTGCACGCTATGGATCGTGAAGTTCACCTCGGGGATCTCGCGTTTGCTGTAAAAAGAAAGCAATATTTACTTCTACTACGCTAGTATTATATTATGTTTGCTTCTGCGCAGCCTTTTCCCAACATGTTGGGGTCGGCTAGCAGTCTAACACGATGCAACTGAATACGCAGTAACTGGGTAATTCGATGCTCGTTGGTAATACTGTTTGTCAGATTTTTCGAGCTTCTGACTAACAGAAACGACTGTCAAAGATCTACAAATCATAACCGAGACCAACGGCTTTACGTGCATTTCCAGACAAGGAAGAAACTCGGTAGGACAGATGGTCACCCAGTCACCGATCCCCAGATCAAACTTGGTAAGCTCGACTTAACTTGTAAGATCCGCCTATGCGGTGTGCGCCAATAATTTCGAAATATAACCTATTTGGGCACCAGCTTCTAAAAACAAATGCAATAAAACGACTATAATGTGTAGATGTTTGTTACTCAATCACGCTGGAACTGCCGAGGCCTTACTACGAGCTCTTTAACGCGATCCAATTTAGGCTGTGGGAAAGAGACAGAGCTATACAAGTCGTCTAGCGCTATCTCTTTCCCACAGCCTTAACTGGATCGCATTGAGGGTTCATGGTAGGCCACCTGATCGAATCTAGATGTTTCAGAAGAGTAAGTTCATACAAAACCCGGTGTCAAAGACCGTAGCAAACCTGCTAATTATAGTGTCGCCTTTTTGACCTCCACTGTCGCCTAGACGACAGTGTGTTCTACAACGGAATTCAGGCTAGATACTAAAATAAATCTTATTGAACTTCCGATAGGGTCGAATGTCAGGTGTGTTATGTACCTAATTTTTAGGTCAGTCGTTCAGGGCAGGCGTGAGATACAAATAGATTACCTATTGAAAGGGGAATTAAAACTCGGGAATAAGAAAGAGAGAGAGCGATGTCGCAGCAAACAGTTTGGCAAAGGTTAGTGAATTAATGGACCTTTTGCTCTTATAACTGGTTTCCTAAGGCTTGTTTTACACGTAACACAACGGCACTATACACAGAATCATTGATTTGCCGATAGTTCGTGGTGTTCTTTATTGCGTTGTGGTTATGACGTGACTGCGATGTGGATATAGTATCTCCAATGTCGTTAGGAAGGACCACACCAATTCCCTGTGAATTCAACATTTCATTTTCAATACAAAAAAAAAACATGAGTCCACCTAGATATTGTCTCTAATGAGGTCGTTAAGGACCATGCAATGACCCCCTGCGAATGCAATGACTTCCCTGTGAATTCGTCACTTTCGTTCAATACAAAACATACGCCCAAAACGATATTGAGTTGTGGTGTAGATATTGTGGTATATAATACCTATGTATATGTGAAACAACACTTACGTGTCTTTGCTCTCTTCGCCCGTTGATACTTTGCCTCTGAAGAAGCAACATTTAAAGCTGGGTACTCACTTAGCAGTGTTGCATGTAACGTATCAGATACGGTATCAAGTGAGTACGTAGGCCGAGCCGGCTGCGATCCACTCGCTATAAGCTCGTAATGACCCGCCGAGTGGCGGTAACACTACGAACACAAAGGCGGGTCGCAGTGTGCTCGGACGAGCCATAATTATACCCACTTGCAGGTTGATACGACAGTATCTGATACGTTTTATGCAACACTGCTAAGTGAGTACCAGCTTAATATGAACTGATAGCGTCCTACAGTTGTTGCAGACGCAGAAGGTAATGATTGATCACCGCATATCAATCATTACCTTCCGAACTCTACCTTTTAGTACATATGAAAACCTTCGATCTTCATATAAATAAATAATGAAACAGGTTGCCGATATAATTAGCGTAAACAATTAGTTTTCCAAAAAAAATAGGATCTTTTTGAGATCCCAATTAGTTTTCCAAAAAAAAATGGATCTTTCCGGGATCCGAGTAACTATGCCACTCTAAAAAGTTACCAAGCTGTTTCGCAGTATTTTCAATGCCGTTTTTGAGCAATGTCCTTGTGAATATCGGCTCGGCCGGACGGAGCTAGTAAATATCAACGGTCACGGCCCGGGCATGTCCCTGACACGGTCAAATGTAATTCTGCATTCAAGTTACAGGACTTACAGCTTTCCTAAAAACTGATAGATTTAGAAACACTAACGTCGTAATTTCACAAAAAAAAAGCATAACAGTAAATGCGTTATGCGGGCGATTTGATTTGAAGAGCAAAAGAATAGATGGATGGATTGTCTGAGAAAATTTATGAAAGAAATAGGAGTAAATGATAACATTAAAACCGTTAAAACAGAAAGTTGAAAACATGGAACAATGGCTGCAAGGTGTCTTGAAACATTAGCCTCTTCTTTGTACACAAAGCAACGCAAGTCTCCGATATCTTACGACTTTGTTGTTCATTCATGCGTGCTTGTAAGAACATCTATGGATTTGTATTGCAATAATCGCTTTGATACCACAGTCGCTAGGAACCGGAGCCATGCGTCGCGTTGTGTGAGCGCATGTCTTGCTGGCTAGGCTCGCTAGTCTATAACTGGGGATTCCCCGATCTTTATTGTTAACGTCGCGCAATATCTTTCGAAATGCAGTTTCCGCAGAACCAGTTTTTACACATACTTGAGGAATAAGTACGAAACAGTATCAGCTGTCTTCTATGAGGACAAAATAGTTATTTTAGGACGGAGACATGAGTTTTTTTTCCGATCGTAATTCGGGAAGTTATACAAATCTGTGTGCATGCCACACACATTTGTATAACTGAATAAATTCGCTGTGTTCAGATAGAAAATGGATCAGGATTCCTGATCAGGAAAACTAATGTATGTGGGTGGCCGGCCTAAAAAGAGTTTTGTTGTACTGAGTGGAAGCACCGAGCGGCGATCTAACCCGCGACACGCTGCGCAGTCGATCGCTCAGCCACTGCGCTTACCGTGTCGTCATGACACTCTTGCTTAGGGGAGGCCTACGTCTTGCAGTGGACTGGAGAGGAGGTATGTAGTTAAAGTATATGATAATGTTTTCAGAATTCTCGAAATTCTTTTTAAATATTGACAACAAACACGATCGTACACGATGTTTCATGCTAAAGATTACTACACGCACGGATAAATTATTTACACGATTACGTATGTCCAAGTTGCTTAACCGGGTGCATGCAAAACGCATGTAAAATGACCTGCCCTATATTATATCTGAGTTGATGAAACGCAGACATAATTTTGCTCGTTGTATGTTATGTTCTAGTGGTGAGGAGGGATGATACACAGTCATATATGGATAAGAGAGTATAAATGAGTATGAATGTGGATGGATGGAGACTTGGAGAGGAAGTCGAAGAGGATATCAAAAAAAGACGGTAAGATTGTAGAAAGAATGATATGAAAGAAAAAGGAGTAAGAGCGGTTACGCACTGCAATTGTGGAAATAAGAATACCTAGGTATAAAAAAAACTCGGACCGATATTGTTTTTCTCACTGCATTTTATTCGGTTTCGTGAAAATACAGGAACTTGATGGCATAGGTATTTAAATAAAAAATATAAAATAGTTTTATGGTTACTTTGGGAACGTTATTTTCACGGTTTCGGATCCAATGATATTATAAGTAAAAAGGTGTAGATACGTCATACGCGCTCAATAACGAATGCGCTCAAATGAGGCTGATTCACACAGCTTGATCTCAGTGCGACGTTGCCAGCAGCACTTCACGTACGTACCACAGACTGAATTAAAAGTAAAAGTAACTCAAAACTACCAAAAATGCTGTCGTGTGTGATGAGATATTGTACAAATTAAACATGCAAGACTTCTAAAAGTCAAAGAATCACATAACATTCGTAAATATACTATTTATCTTTAATATTTTCACAAATAAAACATAACATTTCTATAAATATGGCGTCGTAAAAGAAAGAGTGCGAGCACGGGTGCGAGCGAGAGGAGACGCTGACGTGCGGGGGGATTGATGACGCGTGGCGCTGTTTGTTTATCTAGCTGTCACTTTTTTTCTTATTGCGTTGTATCAAGCTATCCTTTTTACTTGTAGTGAAATGTAATGTGTGAATAAAAAAGTGTGTATCTGTGTTGCCGCTCGGCGCGGCACAGTTTTTTGCGTCGCTTTGTACGTGTATAACGCATCTATGACTTTATAATATCATTGTTCGGATCGGATTTAGTGCTCTAAAGGTAGCTGTGACGGAGTGTGACGCCTAGTAGAGGAGAATGAAAGAAGAAAACGGATAAAGGTAGGATGATACTGATGTCTCGTATAATGCAAGTTTATCAGCTTGGATATCATCGCTTGTCATCGTCATCACTTGGTCTGAAGGCCACCTGCCAAAGATTGCGGGAATTACCATGGCCCTGAAAAGCAAAGTGCAATGGAAGCAAGAAGGTACAGCAGAGCCAACTTCAGGTGTCGGCAGAGCTGGGCATTCGGTCGGCGGCGAGTTATGGCTGACTCGCCGTCCGATCATAACCATTCCCGAGTCGACAACGCGTCGTGTGTGTTCGGTGGGTGTGTTCCACGCACAAATCGCAATGGAAGCCTCCATCAAGCAGTTGAATTTTGATGGTAATACAAAGAAAAAAAACAAATGAATGAAAATGGAATGAAATAAAAATTAATGCTGTAAAGCTGACGTGATTTTGGATTTATGGTTGAGGGGCAAAAAAAAAATGGCAAATGGCAAATCAAGCATTTGAAAAAAGTCTCATAATGGAATTACGCGATTGTGACAGAAAT
Organism: Agrotis segetum; assembly: GCA_036375495.1. Classification (NCBI taxonomy): domain Eukaryota; kingdom Metazoa; phylum Arthropoda; class Insecta; order Lepidoptera; family Noctuidae; genus Agrotis; species Agrotis segetum. The sequence continues at coordinate 9,829,606 of JAQSVV010000039.1, forward strand.
ACCTACCTGAATGACCTGTCACAGAATGATTATAATGGCACGAATTTAAATCAAAACAGTTGAAAGTACCTACTTACCTAGTCAAGTGCTAGTGTAGTGTAGTAGGTACTATTATGTGTTCTATCTATGAGTGCTATAAAACTTGTTTCAAGTAGGTAGGTATTTATGTATTCTTGTTGTATTATCGAGTACAGCTTACGTGTTTATCATGTGGAGTATTTTTATTTCACAAAAAATGTAGAACTGACACTTCAATTTTGTTAATTTAATTTTCGCGGTTTTATTTCGGCAATTTTTATTGGGCGGGAAAGACAACGACGCAAAAAAAAAGTTACAACAAAAGCAATCTAAATTAATGTAATAATAATAAGTATTTAAAATGTAGGTAAGCTTTTTAATATTTAAATTGCTATTAAAAATGTACACTATCTATACGTAAATAATTACTTAAGTTTATTACCTACGTAAATAAATATTTTTACTGAAATTCCAAGGACCGCGTCCCGGCTGGCCTCGACAGCAGCCATTTCCTAGAATCTAACCCCCGGATAGAGAGAGCAAAATTGATTTTGAAGCCTGCAAGATAGGTCATCCAGGGCAAAATAGGTCGTAAAGATCATTGACCCGTACTTACACAGGTAAAAAAGATAAAATAATAACAAAAGAGTTCCATTTTTCGCCGTCAATACTCTATGTATAAAATTCTTCCTTGGGGCTGAACAAATAAACAGCAAGTGTAAGGAACTTTTTCACAACAATAATTCGGATGTAAAGTAAACAAGCGCTCTCGAGACAGCTGCTGCGATGTTCGCAATGCTCCAAATAATCTAAAAATAGCCGGCTAACGTGTGTACTCTAAAATAGAACTAATATTGACAACATAACACGCATATTGTACATTAAACTTACCAATTCTCACACAGTTTTGTCTCGACGTCTTCCATTTCGCGATTCATCCTTTATTTTAAATCTATTTTGGATCACATACGCACTGTTACAAATTGCAATTTAACCTATTTCACAATTTACAGTAATAATATTTTATTCCGCGCTACTAAGGCGGTAGTTGGGCGTCAACTGTTGAATGTTACTTATTTTATTAATCGACCATATCTACTGATTTGAAATAAAAACATTTTTTGTGAACACTTTTCGGTGAATCCCATAACCACAGACTATACAATTTTAATAATAGCGACCGCAGCTAACTTCACTCACTTCTGTGACAGCGGGACTGACAGAGACAGATGATAAACTGTCATGAAACTGTTCAGTAGTGATGTCCAATCATATTGTTGTGTAGTTTGAAAATCGATAACTTTATAAAGGCTCTCCCACACGGATTTAATTTAACTTTGGATTGTTTATATTGGGAATTTTTGCTTGTACATAATTTAGGGCGTAGCGAGTCTGTTAGTTTTACAGCAGCATTTTACGTTAATTAGAGACTGCCGCAGTGACTATTTGAGAAGAATCTAGAATAGACTCATTTTGCTCTGGAATTGAGTCCAGTAATTAACTAATAATTTAACAAATAAACATTAAATAATAAAAATAATTAATAATAATTCCTGTATATTCGTAACTACTAATTCGGTAAGATAGTCCTAAATAACTTTTAAGGATAAGGAGCCTCTGTTTAATTTGTTCAGTATAATTTATTATGCTTTGAGTTACCATGTCATTTGCTTACTGCTTTTTACTGCTGTTATCGTGGCCTTAAATGGTACCGCAATTATGATTTTATTTCATAATTGCGGTACCATTTAAGGCCACGATAATGATTGTAGTTGTCTGCTAATAATAAAATAGTTTTTTTAGATAAACGTTGCGGCCACTCCCATAAAACGTTAAACGCAAGTTCGTCTGTCAGGGCTCTCATAATGCACTTTTTTTGTAAAAACAAGAGGACGTGAAGTTAGCAGTCAACATAGGTATATAGGTATGTACAGACAAATCCAGGCGTCAAACACGGATAACCGTGGCCCTGGAACGTAAAGGGCTATTGAAGGGCACCATGGATTTTAGTCAGTACACGTCGTCTGGCAGTCAATACTGCCTTCTTGAGCGGGAAAAAAAGAGCATCTCTAATCCTACTAATATTATAGATGCAAGTTTGTGAGGATGTATGTATGTGTAAGTATGTTTGTTACTCTTTCACGCAAGAACCACAGAACGGATTCGGCTAAAATTTGATGCACAGATAGTTTATAACGTGGATTAACACATAGGATAGTTTTAACCCGATTTTATTTTCCCGAGGGATAATCTTCGAGTTGTAGCGGGTGAAGCCTCTAGCAACAGCTAGTAAAACAATAAAACCTCAATATTTTAGTAATCTTTTAATTACTTATACAACAACAAAAATAATAAACATTGCATGGATTATTAAAATACTATACAAGAACACTAGTCTACTTAATTGCAATCTATTTCAAAACTTAGGAACATAGAGGAAGATCTCAATGGATTAATTGGCATCCATACATTGATCATTATTTTCATCATCTAACTAGATTTAATTGAATAACATTATATCACACATAGCAGTAAATCTAGAACTTATTTTAAAACCTTTTTGAGTTCTATAGCTATTGAAACCATAATATGTGTTTTAGTTGTCCAAAGAAATAAATCAGTCACATCACTAGATTTGAGATTGACTACAGATTATAATAGCATTCAAAAAGGGGATTTACCAAAAGCCTCCTCTTCACAATCGGCCATGATGGCCGTGTTTGCCGAACAGAAGGAGACGGCGCTATACTAAGAATCGAGATAGAATTATTTGCATCTTGCTTTCTGGTATAGCGCCGTCTCCTTCTGTTCGGCAAACACGGCCATCATCGCCGATTGTGAGGAGGAGGCTAAACATTTTATATTATCATCAATCCTTATCATATCAATTAAGTGGCAGTCTGATTATTGTTTGTTTACATTTAATCATTATGTATGTATAAAATTTTAAAATTCTTAGTATGGTTTCTGAGGTAGCTATAGAACTCCACATTACATTGTAATTCTCCACCCACACGTTAAGCCCACGCGATCCGCGTGACGTAAATCTAAATGTATTTTTGAAAATATAATTCATCTTGCTACACGATACTTTTAGCAAGTTTAATAATTTAAGACAGCTTACTCACAATACCATGTCATGGCTATTTACAATTCATTTATCTAGATAATTCCGATGACACATTAGCTAAATATTTTGTTTTATTTATTTTATGGACATTTATCTTGTTTTCGTCAATACAATAAATATTTTCTGTGAAAAAACAACCGTGATCAGGGTTGATCTACGAAAACCGTTTTTTTTTCTTTAAACAGAAAATCTAAATACGCATGCGATAATGCGTGTAATATTTAAAAAATAATTTACATTTTTGTGTTTGTTTTAAAGTTATGGTAAAAATATGATTTTTTGATGTAGCCTTTTATACAAGTTCGTTTTTGCCACTGGCTACATTCGATTGATCCCAATCCATAGCTACATGGATTACAGAATCTAAACTACTTGCAGTAGCTTTTCTAATCTCTACCTAGTGCATTCTCATACCCTAATATTTTACAAACTACAACATCATTCATATACATTCTCTTTTCTGATTCCTCTAGCCAAACATTCATAAGTATGAAATACAAACACACATTAAGTATTAACATTCATAAGATCAATTGCAGTTCACAAGGTTGTTGAGCTCACTAAAGAAATATATTTATGGCGAGTAGAAGTACTAAAGGTAGTTATATAGCTGAGGATAAAAATTGAGCTATTAGAACATCCATATGCAAAATATATGGACAAAATCAAGAATTGATTCTGTTAATCTGAATGCAGGTTACAAATAAACCATGTTCTGTTGACCATTTGAGATTGGTTAAAAAAACCGGTTATAAACGCCCAAATAGTCGGTTCAACATTGCGCAGGCACACATGATGATAATTATTACAGTACAATTTGGGAAGAATATCAACATAACAATGCAAGACAAAAGACCAGCTCACCATAATTGGCGCTCACTATAAAAAAAACCGCACTGTCCCCCATCTCTGTCGCACTAGGCACATTCAAATCGCACAAATGACGTCACAACACTAGGCACTATCACTATGAAGTTAGTTACGATGCAGTACTAGCTACTAGTACTGTCCCCGTTGAAAGCCGAGTCCTACGCCGCGCATGGTGTGTGTGGTCGCTCTAGCGACTTCGTACTGCGCTTGCATTGCTTGAAAGAGTTCCTCTTGCTTTTTGATGGGGTCCACTGCTTTTTCTGGAGGTTCGGTCTTGACTGCCGCTGTGGAAAAATATTGTTAATTTTGGATTTAAATAGGAATAAGCTGAAACCATGTTATGTGATGCTATTCCTAGAATGTTAAATGTATGCAGGGATTATCTTTTTGGCAATCATACAGCATCAGAATCTATGATGCACTGCAGTATATCCACCTTACAAGAATCATAGGTATTTTATGGTAAAAAATAACATGGTTGCTTTTAGTATCCAGTCTCATCATCTGCCTAGCCTTTTCCCAACTATATTGGGGTCGGCTTCCAGTCGAACCAGATTCAGCTGGATATCAGTATTTTACATGGAGCGACTGTCTGTCGGACCTCCACAACCCAGTAACTGGGAAATACGATACCCCATGGTAAGACTGGTTGTCAGACTTTAGAGCTTCTGACTAACAGTAACGACTGTCAAAGATCTACAAATGACAACCGGGACCAACGGCTATACGTGCTTTCCGAGGCACGGAGGAAACTCGCTATGACAGATGGTCACCCATCCACAGACCAACCTCGGCAAGCGCGGCTTAACCCGGAAAATCGGCCTGTGCGGCTGTGATTATTTAGCCACAAGCTCCTCTTTTAGTATCCAGTCTGACCTAGTCAATTTTTCCACATCGTGAGTATTGCTATTCTTCTTCATTACACTAGCACAGAACAGGATATTGGACTCGGTAGTCCATTACTCCAATGCAACAGCAGACACAATTTGGACGCCTACTTCAAATGTAGACCCAGGGTAGAAAAAACCTAGCTATTGCTATGCCTCAAACGTTTTTTTGAATCCTGGTAAAAATCATCAAATGAGTCTTCCCCCTCAAGGCGGGATGGAGACAGACTCGTACTGACTATAATTTTAAATTCATGGTGTTCCTTCAATAGCCCTTTATGTTCCAGGGTAACTAACCTGATAAGACAGTCCTGCGATCTCAGCAGGCTTTGGCCCTCTAAAGGGGGCCCCATCAGATGTCTTATACCTTTGTTGAACCTCCACAAAGCTGTTCCATATTTAAAACCCTCACCTGGTTCCTTGATTCCCATAAGCCTCATGAACTTTGAGACCTGTTTCCCGTCCTGGTCTTGAGCGAACCGCGTGCCACTCCACTTGGCAGCCTCCTCGGCTTCCGACTTGTTCTTGTTGGACCACAGCAACTTGCGCTTCTGTACCTACCAACAATGTTCATATGTGAGAAAATTTGAACGTTTTGGGATACTTAGGTAGTTATGTCTTCTCTTGCCAAAAGACTTCATCATTCCACACTTCGCATCTCTTCGCGATACGCCTACGTAGCACATCGCGTTACAAGGATTTCTTTCTTGATTCAGTAGTATTTTTGTGCTAATGTAAACTTTGGCAAATATAATTATGTATATTATTTATGGGAGTTAAAAAGAATGTTTTACTGATTTTACATTTATTTTAAAACATTTATATCTAAAATTCAAAATCTAATCTGATATTGCTTGCAATATTTTAATAATAATCTAGTGTCTCTGCATTCCATCGCTTAGGGTTTTTGTAACCCGCGCAAGTGCCTCAACATGCTCAAGCTACATGCGCCGTGTACAAGCACCCCGCGGGTAACTTCATCAAGTAGCTTGGGCATGTTACTCGCGCGGATAAACCGTAAACCCGCACCATTACTTGCGCGAGTAGCATGCGCCGTGTACAAGCGCCCCGCGGGTAGCTTGATCAAGTAGCTTGCGCATGTTACTCGCGCGGGTAAACCGCAATCCCGCATCATTACTTGCGCGAGTAGCATGCGCCGTGTACACGCACCCCGCAGGTAGCTTGATCAAGTACCTAGCTTGCGCATGTTACTCGCACGGTTAAACCGCAAACCCGCACCATTACTTGCGCGAGTAGCATGCGCCGTGTACAAGCACCCCGCGGGTAACTTGATCAAGTAGCTTGCGCATGTTACTCGCGCGGGTAAACCGCGCAAGTCAACTACGATATAATACTAGACACCGCATGCACGATCTAAGGAACAAAAATTATTCTGTCAACTCGCTGAGGTACTACGTCAGCGGACGGGGTACTGCGTTGTGATTGGCTAACTCAAGGTCTGTTCTGTCTCAACGTATGTTTACGGCTCACAGGATTGGTCGAAATGAGACGAATATAAGACTTTTTTGCCTAATGTGTTGACAGACATTGGTCGCCTGTTATTAGGAGTCTAGTATTTTATAGTCGTTGACGCAAGTAAAGGTGCCTTATATAAGATACGAAAGCGAAAGTCTCACCTGGTCCATAATCTTATTAGCATTGACAGCGGTAGGATTGTAGTATGAAGGCAGGTGAGATCCATGGGGCGGCACTTCACAGGCTGCGGCACGAAGTTGTTGTGCTGTGGCCATGGAACCGTCTGGAGTCTTGATTTGAAGACCTAGACATAGAAATGTTATTATTAAATAGGAAAATCAATGAATATTTATACAATATTATGCCCAGCCATATCAGGCCAAGTGATTAATGGCACCCCGGACCCCTAAAATACCCTTTATTGGCCCTATATAGCTGGGCATTATTCATACTGCCTGGCCATTTTGAATACTGCTCGAGCATTATGAATACTGTCCACATTAATCACTTGGCCCGTAACACCTACATCAATGCCCAACTTCATAATTCTGTTTGATTCTAAATTGTTTGAGCAATGAATCGAATATTTAATTGTACGAATTTTATACCTATATTTAAGGCCTTAGGTTAACATCGTCTCGGGTTCGCGGGACTAACGAATTACCATGACCCCAAAACGTAAAGGGTTATTGAAGGACATCGTAGATTTTAGTCAGTACAAGTCTGACAGTCCCTCTTGCTTTCCTGCCTTGCCCTGCTCTGGTGGGCCGTGAGAGGACTCATTTGTTGACTTTACCATGCTAAAAAAAAGTGAGCAATGACTTCTTTTGTCTCTTTGTCATCAAGAACATTATGGAACAAATACCTATCCATAATGTCTGGCAAGAAATATCAGTCAATTAGCTTCGTCATAATAATCTTTTGGAAGATAGGCCAACAAAAGACTCATTAAAATGATAATATTTTAGAAAACAATCCAATCTTGCCTTTTCATCTGGTATAACAAAAAGAATTACCAATTTCACGGATACCTAAAAAAAGTACAATTAAATCTAACACTATTTGAATATAAAACACTAACCCATTTTCTCCATAACTTCAAGTTTCTTGTTGACCTTGTAGGACGAAGGCCTGTAGTCGCCGGAGGGCGGTGATGAGCGGCGCTCTGACGACGACGAGTGGCCGCCCGAGTACGGAGCCCCGCGGGACTTGGAGCGCGAGCGGTCGCGGCGATCGTGGCGGTGGCTTGATGAACTAATAAAAAAAGATGATAATGTTAGAAAAACAACACGAAAAATAATGTTCAATACAGGCTGTACCTACCTGAAAATTATATGCAAATTATATGCAAATCCAATTGATTGAAGGACACCGGGGATTTTAGTCAGTACAAGTCTGACAGTTTCTCCTGCCCTGCCCGGGGTGGGAAGACTCATTTGATGATTTTACCACATTTCAAAAATAAATGAAATACACTTTTTTTTTTTTTTTGGAAATGACCTTTCCCATTCCCCAGTTCAATTTGACACACACTTCCATGGACATCTTTTATATTACAGGACGACCAACAAAAAAAAAAAAAATTCAAAAAAAAATGTTACATACATCATTACAAAATAACTAAAATTTGCTTGCACAATTTACAAAAACCTGTAATGGACGCTCAATTACAGGTTACACAATAATTAGATGTAACTTCTTAGTCAAAACTGTCAGTGGTAATGAGCATTTCATGTTGTTTAAAAACATGTCTTTCCTAAACCGAGGTTATTTATCAACACATCTTTACATGTTGATAAATAATATCCATTGAGTAAGGAAATGTACAAGTTTTAGGAAGGAAATGTTTCCTTCCTGAAATTAATAAACACAGTACTATGTTTGCGAATCTTGCGATGAACCATTGTCGATGAGTGAAATCATATTTGTACAATCGACAAAGTTGAATCATGACCCACCATAAGCTTATTTTCTTACAGACATTCAAATACAATAAAGTCCACATTCCCGTAAATATACATATCCATAGTAATGACTTTGATCTTTGTTATTTTGACGGATGCAAACGATTTATTGCCAAAATGGGTCATTATTCAACTTTGCCGATGGTACATTCTAGTGCTGTTAAAGGAGTGACATTCTTTTTTTATCTTTACTCTATACTAGTAATTTCTCCTGTGTCTTGGGTGCGTTCAAAAATATTTAAACTCACTTATACAAACTCAGACACGATAAATCTATTTGTAGGGCATACAAATATTTGTTTCGTGTGGAAATCAAACCATTGAACCTCAGAGCAGCAGTCAATCGTTTAACCACTGTGCCAACCGTGCTGTGATTGATTCCTAACTCATATTTGCCACAATAAATCTAAACAACTTGAGTGTAATTGAAAAAAAAAACAGAGACCTCACGCTATACTACCACCTCTAGCGGCGAATTGTTAGGCAATAATTTCAATTCTTGTTTTAAATGATACTGTAAATCACAGGTTATCTGTACAGTAAGTTGGCAAGATAATGGTGTAGTGGAGGTAAGTTTGCGCATCCATTTAGCGGCACGCAAGTGTAAGCGAGAGCGCGTATACTGGGTGCGAGGGGCAAAGACGAGTGACGCACCAATCGCGTGCTCGGATCGGCACTACCTCATACCCCGCGACCCGCATGACCACCAAAGAGATCTACAAAATGACTTCTGCGCATCTATCGTTAGATCTCTTGCCAACTTACGTGTCGGCCACTGTACCTCAAGCTATACTAGCGCCTCTAGCGGCTAATTGTTAGCCTGCCGGGCTCGCGGGATTATTCCCTTACCGTGACCCCGGAACATAACAGGCTATTGAAGGACACCGTGGATTTTAGTCACTAGAAGTCTGACAGTCCCTCCCGCCCTGTCCGGGGTAGGAGGACTCATTTGATGACTTTACCAAGCGAAAAAAAAAGCGGCAAATTGTTAGTCAATAATTTCAATTCTTGTTTTAGTTCATACTGTAAATCACAGGTATCAACTATATTATTTATGCTTACCGTCTTTCCTCCGAACGTCTTCCATGGCGGTCTCTGTCACGTTCACGTTCTCTGTCCCTTTCTTTATCGCGACGCTCGCGGTCTATGAATCTATCAGAAGAACAGAAGTGTTTGATGAAACAAAATATATACAGGTTGTTGTGTGGGCATTAATACTAGTGTTTTTTTTTTGTAATCTAAATACATAAATAACTCAAAGGTGACTGACTGACATAGTGATCTATCAACGCACTGCGCAAACCACTGGACGGATCGGGCTCAAATTTGGCATGCAGGTAGATGTTATGACGTAGGCCTCCGCTAAGAAAGGATTTTGATCAATTCTACCCCCAAGGGGATAATTTTGTATGAGACTTCGTCAATTTTATAAAAAAAATACATTGTTAAGTTCCGACATCCACGCGAACGAAGTTGCGGGCACAGCTATAGTGCTTCATTTTTTTTTTCTCAGAGGCAGCCACGGAGTCTGGATTTGATTAACTAAAACAGCTAAAACGTAACTGGCGAAATGTGGATTTACTATTAGGTATACCTCTGAAACCACTAAAACTTCGGTAGGTGTGATTTTATGCAATAATGTTCTATTATTCAAAAAAAAACCTATATCTTAAGGCTTTTTCCTGTACCTGGGCGACACAGCATCCCTCGCATCGTGGGACCTCTTCTCAGGTGGAGGAGGGATCTCGCTGCCGTAAGTTTTGACGTCCATCAGTGCTGGTACTTTCTCGCGGTCATCAGGCCGGTCGCCTAGCAGACCGCGGCGGACGCCATCGTGTGCACGTCCGCGGTCACGGTCGCGGTCGCGGTCCGATCTGTGATGAGGTAGGAGGTATTAGAAAACTGTTCAATTCGCAGTTGTCTTAAGGACGCGTTTACAATTGACGCAAAATTATGCCTTTTTTCGGTACCGATTCTTACTAAACTGAATCAAATCGAATAAAACTAATAACGAATACAAACAGATTGGTTCTTTATCTTCCCAGGATAGACAAGCTTTTCTTGAAAATGATAGGTTTAAATACTTTAAAATCGATCTGCCGTTGCCATGTTTACCATATCGTGTTGTGTTTGCGAACATATTTTGTTCTACAAATAACATATTTTAATATTCCTAATACTACTGAAAGTAGGCAAGTATAGTCTATTTTAAGACATAGACAATATTTCTTTATTTTTCATTCAGAAATACACCAAAAGTAATTCCGCAAAACAGGAAGATATTGACAAATTTTCGTCCGAAATTATATTTTTTTACCTATCAAGATTTACTGAATATTCAATCAAAAAGTATTGCATAACTAAGGTTACTATGTTAGCTTGCATTGAAAAAATAATTAGCTCATTTAAAAGTAAAATAATAGTATTAAACAATTATAATATGCAATGACAAAATTCAATATAAAACCAAGAACGATTTGTTCTTTGATTTAGACGGCGCGGGGCGCCTTCTGCGGGAGGACGTATCGCTCGCAACCATTTTGACATTAGTCACGTAATTATTAAAATTTAAAATACACGCCACCATTCATGACCTTTACACGCGGCGCCAGTGTCTTTGTCATGACATCAAATTCAATGTGAAAAATGTAGTACCTCGAATTTTCCGCAGGTCATGAGTGGTGGCCAGTAATTTTCCCAGTCGCCAAGAATACAGCATAACCTACCTTTCTTGATACTAGCAAATATTTTGAATTAATTTGATTGAATTTTCCTACTATATTCGAATGAGGATATAATTGTAAATAAAAAATAATGTAAATAATAAAAAAAATCAATTTAAATAATTCTGATAGCTTTTTTCTGAATAGCTATAGCTCTTCAGAAAAAAAAAATATAGCTCGCTGCGGGACCCACCATACCACCGGTCATGCCCCTGGTGGTATGGCTTTTTATTACGTGGTAAAATCATCAGATCAGCCCTTCCACCCAGGGAAGGACAGGAGGGACATACAAACTTGTACTGACTAAAATCTACGGTGTCCTTCAATATATCAGGCTATGGATACCCGATAAGACAATTCCGCGACGCCCGGCAGGATTTGGCTCTTTAACGTGCGCCCCGAAAATCCGTTAAAAATTGATCTGATCGTTTTGAGGTAGCGGTTAACCCAGAGAAAAGTTTTGTTTTAACTTTTTGTATTCGTTTTTGAAGTCGGTACTCTTTTTCATCAATTTATTTTTATTAGGTTTGATCGAAGAGAGTTGAAGTCTTGTATCAGGTTCGGCATCCAGTCAATTGCGGTATTCCGTTTTGGTAGCTGCATTGTATTTTTTTTTTTTTGGTAAAATCATCAAAGTATGTGTCCTCCCGAGCGGGACCGGATTTATTACCAGACTCTAGTACTGACTAATATCCATGGTGACCCTTCAGTAGCCCTTTACGTTCCAGGGTCACCGTTACCTGATAAGACAGTCCAGTGACCAAGGCAAGCTCCTACCCTCAAATAGAAATCTCTTCTCGTCGTCGTAAGTCACGCGGCTGTTCTCCCTAACGTGTTCCACCTCTTACTTCGCTAGCATGACTGCTTTGCATGAGGATTCGAGGTGACTACTTCCTATTCCGTCTTGCCCCGCAGATCGTGGCCTCGATCAATGCCGGGCGCTATTAAATTGACTCAAGTGCATCGAGTTGGGATTTGGCAAACCTGTACCACTTCATGTACCTAACTTTTTTGCAGCCAACTCAATAAGAGGACTAATATTGTGGGTTGATGTCAACGGCACCCCAAAAAGGTCAAGATAGCCTGTCATTTTTACGGTTACACCTCAGAAAGATAGAACCGAGTCGGATTGGCTCCTTTTTGCGGAAAAATTCACGTCTTATCAGCATTGAAGCTCAAGCACTCAACCGGCTATGGCTCTTTTGCCTGATATTATTTTGTGAATTTTATTCATGAATAAAATTCACAAAAAACAGATACTACTCAGGAACCCCGAAGACTTCCAACTTGAACTGCACAATCGCTTCCAGTGTCTAACTGAATGTGAAACTGTGGACGAGATTAACAATGGGTTGGTGGAAACTGTCCAAGCTGTGGGGTCCAAGTTCTTTAAGACCCCGCGCCGCAATAAGCCTCAAAAGCTCTCGAACGGAAAAATCCGGTTGATGCAGGACCGGACCGAGATGAGGCTGCAATCTTCAGCTGATATGTCGGAATATGGCAAACTCAATAGACGAATCTCTAAATCAATGCAACGTGACCTGCGCTCCTTTAGTGCGGCACGGATCAAAGAGGCAATCGAGTGGAACCGGGGCTCAAAAGAATTCGTCTATTGGGCAGAGCCAAATGACAAAGCTGAAGATTAACGACGGCAGCATCATTTCGACTAAACCAGAGATCTTAAGGGAGCTTGAGAGGTTTTACGGACAGTTATATACATCAATACGACAACCCAGTGTCGGTACATCTTGAGACGCAAGAGCTAAACTGACGTGACACTACATTGAGGATATCCCAGACACCAGCCTGTACGAGTTTAGAATGGCTCTTAAACAGCTCAAGAATAACAAGGCGCCGGGTGAGGACGGAATCTCAACAGAACTTCTGAGAGCGGGTGGAAAACCGGTACTACTCTAGTCCTCCAGAAGTTATTTAATTCCGTCATACTCAAAGGTTCTACGCCAGAAGCATGGCACAGTGTGGTTGTTCTTTTCTTCAAAAAAGGTGACAACACCTTGTTGAAGAACTACAGGCCAATCTCACTTCTGAGCCATGTATACAAGCTGTTCTCAAGAGTCGCGAGAACGCAGGTTTGATAACTTCCAGCCTCCCGAACAAGCCGGTTTCGGAAAAGGTTTTAGTACTATAAACCACATACACACGCTCTGCCAGATTATACAGAAGACAGAGGACTATAATCGTATCACCATTGCAGTCCCTCCAACGATGTCACGACTATAGGTATATCGAAGTGTTGAAGTGTTTGTATAGAAACGCCACCATGTCCATCCGATTTCAGCAGACGTAGCATGGCGCCGTAGAAAGGGGTTTTGTCGACGGAAGAATAGACAAAATAACAGAACGTAGAAATATTTTTATCGTTTTAAGCATGGTAATGTTAAAAATATAGAAAATATACGTCATTTTCTTCAATAGTGTTCAAATAGTGTCACATTTAGGTAGGTACAACTTCGAGAAAGAGGTCGCCCGAAGAATCCAACTCGGATGGGCAGCGTTTGGGAAGCTACGTGATATTTTCTCATCGAGAATCCCACAGTGTCTCAAGACAAGGGTGTTTGACCAGTGTGTGTTGCCAGTGATGATATATGGCTCCGAAACGTGGTCCTTGACTGCTGGCCTTTTAGAGAGACTAAGAGTCACTCAACGAGCAATGGAAAGAGCTATGCTCGGAGTATCTTTGCGGGATAAAATCCGGAACATGGATATTGCGCAAAGAACCAGAGTCACCGACATAGCTCATAAAATTTGCAAGTTGAAGTGGTAATGGGCAGGCCACAGCGCTCGTAGAACTGACAACCGATGGGGAAGAAAAGTTCTCGATTGGCGACCACGGACCGGAAATCGCAGCGTAGGTAGGCCTCCCACCAGGTGGACCGACGACATATTGAGGGTCGAGGGCAGCCGATGGATGCAAGTGGCGAATTGTCGTTCGGCGTGGTGGTCTAAGGGGGAGGCCTGTGTTCAGCAGTGGACGTCCTCCGGCTAATGATGATGTAGATGATGATGAGATACTACTCAGAATAAAACATACAAAAAAATAAGTTAGCATTCCAATAAATCGTAAAAACAAGCGAAATTGAATGAAAAGTGAGAAATTACAGGAATGTGTCAAGTTTCTTAAAAAATAATGAAATCGAAAAAATAATGTTCTTTTTTCTCTTAAACCCTGTGTTATTTTACTAAAGGTGAAATGTTATCTATTAAATAACGAACATTTTCTATACCGTTTCAATAGAAATTAGGTAAAAAGCCTGAGTGACCAATTGTAGCATCGTAATTCGAGCATAAACGAATCTATGCACTGGTAGTCGCGATTGATCGAAGATGAACTCAGGTACTACTTGCTGTGCGAATGGAATAATGTGGAGTTGAACCACCTTTTCTACGCAATTTTGAGCAGTTACGTAACTTCGTTAGGAAGTGAAAGCTCAGTTTTGCGAGATAGAGATTATAATTTAGAGCTCACCGAAACATTCTGTTTCAAGAGTTAAATGATCTGAAACCCTATTGTTTAGATCTTCTCTACACTCTGATAGATCGGTCTTTATTAAAAAATAACCCAGCTGTAACCCAGTATAAGAAGCACTGAAGCCCAGTCAAAACAGTTCAATAATTATTCTCCTTTGCAAATGTTTAACGAGTTGCACCATCCGCTCACAGTTAACTGCAGGGGAACCAAGAATCTTCTCGAATATTTTTAATCTTCATGGTGTCGATTCGAAATTGTCTTGTGGCTGGTCGCAATGGACTTTGTATGATCTGCGTAGTAGATTATCGCTCTCTTTGCGCGGTTTAACGTCTTCTTGGGCCTTGCTCACTTTCTTCCTGGATCACGGCGTTTGGTGATATTACCCCTCTCTTAATTGACACTAGTTTCAAATATTTTGAACCACTGGTTGGAAATATTCGAGCATTAAACCGACCATTTCTGGTTATATCTAAGGAGATAAAAACCAGCCACTTGGGGTGATTAAGGTGACATAGTTATGGATCTATGTCACCTTAATCACCCCAAGTGGCTGGTTTTGCGTCCATAATTATATCTCTGAATAGATGGCATAAATGGCTGTTTGATGTAAAAGTCAAAGAAAAATTTTGAAAAATTTTAAACACCAAATCGTAAATTCTAAATAATTACAAAAATCTAATTAAAAAGTTATGAATTCCAATTAGTCACTAGAAACAAAATCAACACCTGAAAGATGTCATAACAAGATAATTTACTCGTATAATACGAGTAAATTATCTTGTTAAGAATGAAATTGAATAATCTCTATAATGCACACTTTGTAAATTACAAACATATCCAATTCGCAGTGTGACACAATGTGCGGTTTAAAGTGTAATTGATTGAGTGGCTCTTATTTTATTTTGATAGGTATATATTTATCATATTATCCATTCGTTTATGAAAATAAGTAGTGTCTAGAAGACCGGGATCTTACTTTGTTTATTCGAAACAAAAGTGGCAAAAGCTCATGTTGTGTGCTTTCTGGTATACGAGGCATAGCTGTTTCGTTAGTGTTTTGTTTTTATTCGTGGGGCATCACGCTGTCAAATTGACAGAAATTGTGTTCTTTCAAACGTATTTACGTCCTTAAGGGCTTCACACACAACAGCTATAGTGTAAAGATGTACATTATAGCACGATACATCTCATTACATCTTTCCATAGAGATTCCAAGATGTCAAAATAATTATACATTAAAGCTGTTGTGTGTGGTCTCCTGAAGATTTCTATGGAAAGATGTAATGAGATGTATCGTGCTATAATGTACATCTTTACATTATAGCTGCTGTGTGTGAAGCCCTTTATGTTTCTTGCGAGAAAATATATTTTAAAACATTTTTCAAAAGTAGCGATTTTTTAAAAGAGCGGCGATGATCAAAATTCATCCTAAAGTGCTAGAGTATTAAAAAGGAAATCAATCAAACCTGTATCTGTCATCCCTGCGCGGTGACCGTCGGTCAGAGCGGTCTCGATCGCTGCGTGCGCGCACAGGCGAATCGCGGCGTTTGTCGCGCCGCTCGGGCTCACGGTCGCCACGGTCACGTTCGCGATCACGTTCACGCTCGCGCTCGCGGTCACGTTCACGACTCGCATCTGTTGACAAAGAAACGTAATGAAATATGGATCTTAGATATGGCTCATAAAAGAACCAAAACGAACATGTCTGTTGTATTCTATAAAAAATTATAAATACTTAAAGCCTCATTTAGATGGAGCAAGAACTCACATGCGTGTTTTTTACATTGCGGTATTTATTTGACCTCTAAAGTTGGTAATGCAAAGCCTCATTTAGATAATGCAAGAACTCGCACGCGAGTTGCGTTACATTGCGGGCTTTATAGGCACAAGCACAATGAATTCAGTTGATCAAACAAATACCGCAATGTAGTTAAACTCTCATGCGAGTTCTTGCATCGTCTAAATGAGGCTTTAGTCCGTACTTATGTTTGTTCCGTTTTTACATCAAAACGGCTTAACTAACTATGATGAATTTTAGTACACAGGTAGGTGGGACCCTAGAGACGGTCATAGGCTATGCTTTATTTATAGGGAGAGCGAGTGATGCCACAGCAATAGCTAGTAAAAAAGTAAATAATAATTTCTATAGTGTAGCATGTTAATGGAACTACTTAACATTAATTATGTTTAAACATGCAACATTTTACGACTCGTTGATAATTCACAATACAACTGTTGTGAATCTAAATTAATTACCAAGGTCTGTGTCTAATCGATAACACATACTGTTGAATAATAATGTGAAGTAAAGGTGGGTCTATGCTTAGGATCCGAGCACAAACTTAAGATTATAAAATGTCTTGATTTCCAGTAGGCCACTGAGAAGTGAAGCAAAAAAAGGGAAAAAATTATTCCCCTTTATATTCCTACTTTAGATGCAAAGGAATTACATTTTAATGTGAGCGTGGCTTCACAAAAAACGTAATATTTTGTTTTGAACTCGGAATCTGGAAATTTTATCACCTAAGACTCCACACTTTGGAGAGGACAGCGTCCATCTCACAGCCCAGCCGCGGGCATGCGAGAAGTGAGTAATGGACGGCTCGCTGTCCGACAATGGATCATGATCATGCCCGGGTCGACGCACGGCGCGATGTGTTCCACGCGCGCCTCAAAGAGTGTCAGCGCAATGACGGGGGACCTTTAGAGGGCCAAGCCAAAGCCTGCCGGGGTCGCGGGACTAACAAATTACCGTGACCCCGGAAAGTAAAGGGGTATTGAAGGAAACCATGGATTTTATTCAATACAAGTCTGACAGTCGCTGCCGCCCTGCCCTGAGTGGGAGGACTCATTTGATGATTTTACCACGATAAAAAAAATGTTATGAACTGAAAATGTAATGTCAGTTATTTCAAGTTCTAAATTGCATTGCAGAAGATTACAATATACTTAGCTACGTATTATGACATAATAATAGTATGAGCAAAGCATAACATTCTTAGTTAGGTACCTAGGTTTTTTATAAAATGTTTCATTATGCAATAAAAAATAAGTGGGGCCTTGAATTTGGAGCATTCTAAATTCACATTGATGTGTCATCTCTATTCAAATCTTGATTAAAATAGTACGACTCAAAAACATTTTTGTTCTAGCCGCTGTCCGCGACTTCGCCCGCGTTTTCTTTAAAAATTATCCCACAGTTAAGTAATATCGGGACACTGCAACGGGACAAAAAAGTATTTCACCCGAAAACCGTGAAACTAATTTGGATATAATTTAGCACACAGATAGTCTATAAGTATAACCTAGGCTAACCTAAACGAATACATTACATGCTAATCCGTTTAGTTTTTAATTTTTAAATGAAAAAATAACAAACATTCATCCATAATTTTTTCATCCTCATAAATTTTCTCATTTATAACACTAATGAGATGTATCTTTGATATCAGATACACATTACCATGCCAGTGTTGTGTCTGTGGGTCAAACGTCATAAATCTAGTGCAAGCTTCTCGAGCGAGGTAATAATCGAAAGCTAATTACTCCCTCGTCCATGGGCGGTGGCTCAGTTGCTTAGCAACAAACAATAATAATGATAGTTTGTTTTGAGCCCAAAACAGACTCACGGCGAGAAAACCCCGAGAACACCCTAGTATAGTCAATGTGAAACGTTTCTCTGTCTGATTTACTGTGCGTCAGGGCGAGTAATTGGTGACTCGCTGTCAGACCATGGGCCATGCCCGAGTCGACGGCGCGTTGTGTACCACGCGCGCCTCAGAGAGTGTCAGCCTTAGATTAAAGAATGTCCAGATTCCGTGTTCGAAACAAAACGAAACGCTATAGGTGAAGTGACTTTTTTAAATATGTGTGAGTGAGCGCCCCGCCCCGGAGTGTATTACGTATCGGATTTGCGTTTGTGTGCAATGTACGTGTAATACCAGTGGCGGAGATTACCCTTAAAATGTGGGAGATTTTTAGTATTTTACGTACAGTAATGACATGATTTTTATCATTACGGTTGATGAGTTTTAACATTATTTCTTTATTTTGTGTAATTTGTCATGAGCAACTTTACCGCTTAGGAACACCGCAACACATTTAGCGATTCATTTCATATTATAATGTAAGTACCTACTACATTATAGTCTGGCAGAGTCTGACTGAGTCTGACAGTCTGACCGTGTCTGACAGAGACTAACCGAGACTGACCGAGTCTGACAGAATCTGACCGAGTCTGACAGTGTCTGACCGAGTCTGACAGTCTGACCGAGTCTGACAGACACTAACCGAGACTGACCGAGTCTGACCGAGTCTGACCGAGTCTGACAGTATTTGACAAAGTCTGACCGAGTCTGACAGAGACTAACCGAGAATGACCGAGTCTGGCAGAATCTGACCGAGTCTGACAGTGTCTGACCGAGTCTGACAGTATTTAACAAAGTCTGACCGAGTCTGACAGAGACTAACCGAGACTGACCGAGTCTGACAGTGTCTGACCGAGTCTGACAGAGTCCGACCGAGTCTGACAGAATCTGACCGAATCTGACAGTGTCTGACCGAGTCTGACAGACACTAACCGAGACTGACCGAGTCTGACCGAGTCTGACAGTGTCTGACCGAGTCTGACAGTATTTGACAAAGTCTGACCGAGTCTGACAGAGACTAACCGAGAATGACCGAGTCTGGCAGAATCTGACCGAGTCTGACAGTGTCTGACCGAGTCTGACAGTATTTAACAAAGTCTGACCGAGTCTGACAGAGACTAACCGAGACTGACCGAGTCTGACAGTGTCTGACCGAGTCTGACAGAGTCCGACCGAGTCTGACAGAATCTGACAGTGTCTGACCGAGTCTGACAGACACTAACCGAGACTGACCGAGTCTGACAGTGTCTGACCGAGTCTGACAGTATTTGACAAAGTCTGACCGAGTCTGACAGAGACTAACCGAGAATGACCGAGTCTGGCAGAATCTGACCGAGTCTGACAGTGTCTGACCGAGTCTGACAGTATTTAACAAAGTCTGACCGAGTCTGACAGAGACTAACCGAGACTGACCGAGTCTGACAGTGTCTGACCGAGTCTGACAGTATTTGACAAAGTCTGACCGAGTCTGACAGAGACTAACCGAGAATGACCGAGTCTGGCAGAATCTGACCGAGTCTGACAGTGTCTGACCGAGTCTGACAGTATTTAACAAAGTCTGACCGAGTCTGACAGAGACTAACCGAGACTGACCGAGTCTGACAGTGTCTGACCGAGTCTGACAGAGTCCGACCGAGTCTGACAGAATCTGACCGAATCTGACAGTGTCTGACCGAGTCTGACAGAGACTAACCGAGAGTGACCGAGTCTGGCAGAATCTGACCGAGTCTGACAGTGTCTGACCGAGTCTGACAGTATTTAACAAAGTCTGACCGAGTCTGACAGAGACTAACCGAGACTGACCGAGTCTGACAGTGTCTGACCGAGTCTGACAGAGTCCGACCGAGTCTGACTGAATCTGACCGAATTTGACCAAGTCTGACAGATTCTGACCGATTTTGACCGAATCTGAAAGAGTCTGAGTCTTACCGAGTCTGACTCTGTATTTGACCCCGAGTATGACTTTTAATTCGACTCTTAATCTGAATCTGAGTTCTTATTTGAGTCTAACTTAGTAGACTTTGAGACAATGGACAGAGCGTTCTGAATTCAGTAATTTAGCTAACGCGGTTACACTCATAAAAAAATATCTTTCGAAAAAAACTCTTTTTTTCATAACTCGTTTCTTTTTTTTCAAGTCTTTAAAGTTACAAATAATCGGTAAAAAACTTTATGCCCATGGCAACCCTCAACAGTTGTGGCGTCCGTCACAGTGTCAAATTGTTCACTTCTTTGTTTACGTATTTAAAATGCGGAAATAAAAAAATGCATACTGAAATTGAATGCTAACATAATGAAATGATATATTATGGCATATTCCTTTTTTTGGAATGTTATTATAAACCATTTCACAGCAAAAACTTTTATTTTAAAATATTAAAACACGGACTCGTGACGTAGTTTACGCGGGGAGCGTTACTAGGCGACTGACGTATGGATCGTACGACGCGGGAAATTTTTCCCCCGTGTTTTTGGCTTCAATTCTCAGTGGCGTACTATCCATCTGGACATTCTTTAATCTAAGGTGTCAGCATTATGACCCCCTTTTGAGGGCCACAGCCTCCCGCGGTCGCGGGACTCACGAGTTACCGTGACCCCGGAAGGGCAAAGGGCTATTGAAGGACACCGTGGATTTTAGTCAGTATGAGACTGATAGTCCTTTCCATCCCGCCCTAGGTGGGAGGACTCATTCGATTACTTTACCACGATAAAAAAAACTACATTTTCGAAGCTGACTGCATGGCCTGATGAGTCTGTAAGGGGTATTAAAATAGTAAAAAACTTACTAGATCTGCGGTCATCCCGCGATGGCTGCGGCGGGGGCGTAGGCTCCGCCGGCGGCAGTTCGGGCTCCGACTCTGCCTGCGAATCCTGCGACAAGAAATAAGACACTTACACTACATTATAATTAAACATGGCTTCTTTATTTTACTTCGCACCAAACACGGTTGCAACACAAAATATCAAGTGCATTCAATGTGTTTGCGATAACTAGAAACATGATTGGATACTAGTCTGGGCAATGAATGATTTTGGTTGGAAAAGTCGAAAGCAGAAAATCTGACTTTTGAAGTTTGTTTGGACTAGTTAGAAGATAAACATACTAAAAGTCCTGACCCCTCCGAGGTGAGCCCGGGGGAGGGGGGGGCAAAGAAGGTCCCGTTTTTTGGTTTTTTGCTTATATCTCGAAAACGATGCGTCGTATAAAATTTTGTTGTACTACATAATAAAACCTCATAAAATTCTCTACAACTTTGCTTGTCACACTTTTTATCTATCTCCAATATTTTCATAGCTGTGAGCTCCGAAAAACGAGCGATTTTTAAAATGTGCTCTATCTCTATAGCACATTGTAACAATTATTTATTATTTCTCACTTACGCTATTAAAAAATAACATAAACTGGGAGTACATCCACGCGGTGAAGGCGGAAACAGTTTACTTTCAAACTGGCTAAAACTCTCAATAATATCTATCAAGATGCCTTCGGGCTTATGTTGCTATTTCGTTCGTGACTTATTGAGTTTTGTGACTGTGCACTCGATAATGCAGGGAAGCAGTCACAACAAAGATTTCAAAATGACAGAACTGTGTTTTATTCGTGGTAAAATGCTGGAACAAGGTGGAGAAAATGTTTCCAAGATCGGTCAAAAGGGGATAAATTCTCTGATTTGTGCCAGTAAACTCAGAAATGATCAAAAGAGCCCACACCTTGAAGATTTGAAGTTTCTAAGGGTTCACACATCTTGTCAGAAAGAATTCACATGACCCGACAGCATTAAAGCAGATCTAAGGAAACATACTCCGTATGCTGGACCCTCCGGGATTCATACTATGAGGTCATCAAAACCAAAAGTTGTCGTCAAATCTCGATGCCTTTTTGTGCATGTCCATTCAAAGTTGAAAAGAAAAAACCTTTAGAAAAACGACAGACAGTATACTCTGTTAGAACGTAGCCTTTAAAGACTCATGCATTGAGGCTGGGCATGCAAGAGGAGATGATTGGGGTGAAGAAGTAGTGGGTCGTCTAGCGTCAATTTGTTACAGCGGAAGCCTTATACAATTGTAAACTTTACTTAAAAAGTCCCGAGATCCGTCAAGCCGCAGAAGTGTTTTTAAACCCCTCTTCATCGCATGATGACATAAGAAAAAAATAGAAAGTTATGCTTTTTAAGGTGGTATGGAGCAAGAAGGAGACTTCTCTTAATAACTATCGGTACCAGCGTTTCCTCCAGTCAGTATCAAATGTTAAACCAGACATTTCCTCCCTACCACCAACTGAGGGAGCAGCGATGGAGCATTTTGTCCGTACTTATCATCAGGTCCTGGCTTGGCTTGGACAAGACCTTTCCCCTGAACTATGGGGATGGGAACTGACTGAAAGCAACCATTTGTTTCCTGTTGAAACCAAAGAACCAGCTGCACCGGAAGAAATACTAATGTTAATATTTTGCCGATGCACCACTGATTGTAGTAGGGCTAGATGTGGGTGTAGGAAAGCCTCCATACTATGCTCTACTATTTGTCACAATTGCAATGGAAGTAACACAAATGGCATTCATTCGTTGCAATACGACGATGACAACGACGAGCGACGGCGAGGTATATGAAGCAGAAGTAGCAGCCTGCGTTCCATCTTCTGAAATAATTCAACAGAAGAAGAGGCGAACCCTGACGAACCACAACCAGGACCGTCATGTCCAAAGCGGCGGGAGTGTTAAATAGTCCGGTTGTCTAGTTTTTAAGAAAAAAAATATAAAGAGCGATGTGTGTAAATGTTAGAGTGAAGAACATATTTTAAGAAATCCACTTTTTTCGAAGCTCATAGCTAGGTGATTGAAGATAGATAAAAAGTGTAAATAGCAAAAATGTTGAGAATTTTATGAGGTTTTATTCTTTAGTACAACTAAATTTCATGCGACGCACCGTTTTCAAGATATAAACAAGAAAACAAAGACCGAGACAGAAAATTTAACACATTTTTGAAAATCGGTCATTTTTCGGAGCTCACAGCTATGAAAATATTGGAGATAGATAAAAAGTGTGACAAGCAAAGTTGTAGAGAATTTTATGAGGTTTTATTATGTAGTACAACAAAATTTTATACGACGCATCGTTTTCGAGATTTAAGCAAAAAACCAAAAAACGGGACCTTCTTTGCCCCCCCCCTCCCCCGGGCTCACCTCGAAGGGGTCAGGACTTTTAGTATGTTTATCTTCTAACTAGTCCAAACAAACTTCAAAAGTCAGATTTTCTGCTTTCGACTTTTCCAACCACATACCCCTTTTGAGCACTCATTTACCAGACTATACACATTTTAATGTAGTATTGGCTTACAGCTATTTATGATAAGAAAACTTGGTATTTTATTTTCTTTTTACGGAAAAAATACCATGGCAATTGCATTGCAATTTCAAAGTAGTTCTATTTGGAGTTTCTTTTTTAAATTAACTATGAACATTTTTCTCAAGATGCATATTTAAGTTCTCCTTTCAAATATAAATCCCTGTTTACACTATGGTCACTGCATTTTCTAGGCCTTTCTGGGAGGAAAAAGATTTAGGCCCATATTACAGAGCATCCCTCAACATTCAAGCATTACTACTCAAGCTAGTTTTCAACCATTCTCATGGCATAAATCAAGTTTTAAGTAAAGTTTGCAAATCACTTAACACACAAGACCGTCTCTTGTAAAAAAAGAATGGGAACTGTCCACATTAGGACCACATTGCTTGTTGGTCATGAAGATAATTGGTAAAATGTTGGTGTGCGTCAGAATGGCTGGTTGCCTGTGGCGTTGGTCAATGAGAGTTGATTCGAAAATTGCTACATAATTGCTTATATTTGCTACATATAATAAATCATTGCTACATATGATATATACTTAGATATAAAATAATTTTTTTGACCAGCCATCCTGACGTCAGGATGGCTGGTCACCTCCTAGTTTAAAGTCAAGCGTGTAGAGTTTCCCGAAATGTATTGCGTCAATAATTGCTTCATATTTACTTCATTGATCTCATTTATTTGTATCTTTAAAAATATGCTAAATAAAGGATGTAGCAGTAATTTAAATTATCCCAAGGAAAAGTCCCTGACAAAATAATAAAAGCAAATAGTTGCAGTGCGTCTTCACTCAACGGTATTGCTACTTTAGGCGGCAGGCGTTCTAAATAAAATTGTTAAATGGCATGTTATGTATGAGTACGTAAGTGAACAATAAGCATATTAGAAGGATATCGTAAATTAAAAAAAAATACGACGAGTAAAAAGAAGCTAATCCACATTGTATATATATGCGTAAAAATAATATGAAAATACTCGTAAGTTGTTGACTCATATAATGTCGTTCGGGAAACTACGCAATGTCTTTCCGTCCGACTTACCCCAGTGCCTCAAGACAAAAGTCTTCCACCAATGTGTGTTACCAGTGATGAGTTACGTACGGCACCGAAACGTGGTCTTTCACTATCAAGCTCAAAGTCGCTCAACGAGCTATGGAGAGCGCTATGCTCGGTGTTTCTCTACGTCTACGTGATCACATACGAGTCACTGATATAGTCCACCGAACTAGCAAGCTGAAGTGGCAATGGGCAGGCCATATTGCTCGCAGAGCAGATGGCCGATGCGGTCGAAAAGTGCTAGAGTGTAGACCACGGACTAGCAAGCGCAGCGTAGGACGTCCACCAACAAGGTGGCCAGTCAACCTTATAAAAGTCGCTGGATGCAGGTCACTTCCAACCGGTATATGTGGAGATCAAAAGGGGAGGCCTATGTTCAGCAGTGGACGTCCTATGGCTGAGATGATGATGAATATGAAAATAAGTTAAAAATTGGTTCGGGCGAAACTACCCATGCACATTTTAAAAGGGGACATCTGGCTTGCGGGCTACCTTTTTTCGTGGGCGAGATGTCCCACAACCTCAGCATAAATTTACCTTATTGTCGTATTATTTTTTTCGCATATATTATGCAATATGAAATTAGCTTCTTTTTACTCTTCGTATTTTTTTTTATTTACGATATCCTTTTAATGTGCATTATCCACTTACCTACTCATACATAACATGCCATTTAACAATTTAGAACGCCTGCCTCCTAAAGTATCAATACCGTTGAGTGAAGACGCACTGCAACTATTTACCTTTATTATTTTATCAGGAACTTTTCCTTGGGATAATTTAACTGCATCATCATCACGTCCTTTATTTAACATATTTTTGAAGATACAAATGAGATAAATGAAGTAAATATGAAGCAATTATTGATATCCTTCTAATATGCTTATTGTTCACTTACGTACTCATACATAACATGCCATTTAACAATTTTATTTAGAACGCCTGCCGCCTAAAGTAGCAATACCGTTGAGTGAAGACGCACTGCAACTATTTGCTTTTATTATTTTGTCAGGGACTTTTCCTTGGGATAATTTAAATTACTGCTACATCCTTTATTTAGCATATTTTTAAAGATACAAATAAATGAGATCAATGAAGTAAATATGAAGCAATTATTGACGCAATACATTTCGGGAAACTCTACACGCTTGACTTTAAACTAGGAGGTGACCAGCCATCCTGACGTCAGGATGGCTGGTCAAAAAAATTATTTTATATCTAAGTATATATCATATGTAGCAATGATTTATTATATGTAGCAAATATAAGCAATTATGTAGCAATTTTCGAATCAACTCTCATTGACCAACGCCACAGGCAACCAGCCATTCTGACGCACACAAATGTTGAGGGCCTTCATTTTTGATACCTACTTCTGCATCGGAAATTCTTCAAAACTTTACATGTTTTGAGTATTTGTAGTAAGCTCCTGAAAATCAAAACAGTAGCTGAAGCATTTTTAATACTGCTGCTTAAATTCTGTTAGCAATTTTTTAGACATGTATATCTGTTTATTGTCGCACTCATATTTTTATTTTAACACAAGGAATATCAAACAAACCTTGTGTTGTCCATTTATAATTACAAATATTGGCTTCCGATGAATGCTAAAGGCTTAAGACAAGATGTGATCATAAGCCCCGTGATAAATAAATAATTAAACAAATTATAACAAGCTCATAGGCATTATCATTCCATGTTTCAAGGGGAAAATGTATGAAGAAAAGATAATAATAATGCTGATTACTAAAATATATTATGATACTATGTTGACCCCTCAGTTCATTGTCCTAAATTTAAAAAAGAGGACGTCAGAACCCTATCTGATATTCAAATATGACAAAACATTTATAGAATTAAATTGGACAGCTTATACCTATTCATGTTGATGGTTAATAAATTCCATAGAAATTACAATATTGAATAAACAAATTATGATAATTATGGATGATAAGAAACATTTCTCAATATCTCAATATATCCAATAAAATCGCATACTGATCTTTTATTAAATTTTAAAACAGTTTTAAATTAAAAAAAATTGGTTATGAGTAAATCATGATGCCAAATAGTTTGGGTTATCTTACAGCTATGTACTCACGTGAGCCTGATGTTAAAGGGTCGCAGTGTGCATGGACTCGGTCGGCCATCTTGAAGCCTCGGCACGTACTCAAGGGGTATTTGACTTTTGTTTTGTGTCAATTTACAAATGGGTAACATATAAAATAATAAAAGTGTTAATATCATCGTTGAAAACAGCATAATGCAAAATTGCTTTTTAATTTGACTCTATTTTATAAAAGTGTAATATTATGGTAATTATTTAATTACTATGAAAATTCTATTTTAGAATGCTGTGAAGGATATTGGCTCTACGCCTGAATATAGATGAAGAATAGACTACTAAGTAAAAATAGTTCTACTGTTTAGCTTCATCACATGAACAAGAGGAGATTAACAGTGACGGACCCCCCAAAAGTCAGTTACCAAGTCAACTGGGGTTCTCACTGTGCTAGCTTATGTGATGGTTGTAGAAGTACATATGGGACAGTTACCTCGCTCATGTCCATATTGACGTCATCGTAGTTGGTGTCGTCGTCTCTGCGACGGGCTCCAGCGACGACCGCTGCCACCTATAATATCATTCTATTGTCAAGCAGAGAACGCAGGTTAATATCCATGATTCTCATATATATTGCATCAAAACATACTAAAAAACACTCAGAACACAGCAATAAGGAAAATTTGTAAGTTTATTTAGAAAAAATATTGCCAAGGACGCCAGAACTTACCGAAGATTGTTGGCTTCCATAGCGCTCCGATTCATTTTCATCTTCGCTACCGTAACCAACAAGACAATCCATGACTATTTCTTGTAATTTCTGACACTATATTTTGAGTAAATCAATCCCTCGCCCGATTACAATGTAGGTATAACAAATTAAAAATATAATTTTGTCAAAACAGCGAGGAAAATAAAATTCTTTTCTTTGTGTTTATTTTTTTTACAAAAATTACTTATTTGTGGAATCATGTGGAATGGCTTCAGGGCTTTTGTGCCATTTTCTTTGTCTATGCGCGACGTTTTATCAATACACAGATTTTATCAATAGTATAATAACGTCCGTCACGTTGATCTACAAACGGAAGCAGTTCCCATACATTATTTAAAGCTAGATAATATTCTGTAATTTACGATATCGCAAAATGGATCATGAATTTACATCGGAAAGTAGGGCTTTTTTTTCCGCGCGCGGATTTTAAACTCGCGTACTGTATTTTAGTCAGAGCGCGTTTTCCAGTGCATTGTTTTTCATGCGATTCAGTAATAATTATGTCACAGACTTCTATGGAAGCGCCACGGTATCCTCACCTTCCACCTGACGCAGGTCGAGGTCCTCACCGGACACAGATGCTTCGTGCACAGGTTCGTGTCTCTGTTTCGAAAGGAAGATACGCCTCGGTGTCATCACTACGGAACTCCCGGAGGTTACGGTGAAGCATATGGTGCAGGTCTGGCCCGTTTGAGCAGAGCGGCTCTCGCGCCCGGCATTGATCGAGGCCATGCTACGGGGCGAGAGGAAATGGGAAAATTACACCTCCTTCTGCGTAGCAGTCATGCTAGCGAAGGAGGATGCGGGACGCATGAGGGAGAGGACAGTCTCCAGCACACGGTTCGGCCGCCGCGGGAGATTCCTACGGCAAAGGACGTCGCGATTTCTGAACACCGCAATCTTAGGTGTGATCTTTGGCATGCGGTGCCATGCCGGGTTCGACGTCGCATCGTGTTCCACTCTGACGGGGTTCCCTGTGACCCTTATTGGGCCAAGGACTGCCGGGGTAGCAGGATGGACGTAAAGGGCTATTGAAGGATACCGTGGATTTCAGTAGTGAGTCTGACAGCCCCACCAGTCCCGCCTCTCAAACCCGTCGCATGAAATGCAATTTAAATTATAAGTGATTATTAAAAATAAATAGCCCAGTGGATTTGATTGTAACATTTATATTCTTGCATAAATATTTATGTACAGTATTTACAATGCACCATGAAAAAACGGTACTACACCACAACAATTACAATAATTTTGCTCATGATGACTAACAATTCCAACTAAATAGGCATAACGACTTATTTTGAAAAGCTGATGTTCTTGAAATAAGTAACAAGTATTTCAAAAAAAAAAAAAAAGTAAAATAATTTCAATAAAGGATGGTTCATAAATTCAGCGTCTACTAGTGACGTCACTTCATAATACGTCGAATAATTTAATCGATGTGACGTCATTTGTTTCCGATTGATGTTTCTATTCATATTTTTAGGGTTCCGTAGTCAACAAGGAACCCTTATAGTTTCGCCATGTCCGTCCGTCCGTCCGTCCGTCTGTCCGCAGTTTAGCTCAGAGACGCACAGTACTAGAGAGCTGTAATTTGGTGTAAATATACGGATTTGTTGTGCCGAAAAAGTGGTAAAATAAAATCTCGTAAAATATTTTTTTTTGGGGTACCTCCAGTACTTACACATAAAGTGAGGATTTTTTTTTTCTCGCGTACCCCTTAGTGTGGGGTATCATTAAATAGGCCTTTAAAAAAATATAATGAAAGTTTCCATAAACAATTTTTTGAAAAAAAAGTTCGTTTGTGAAATATTAAGCTTTTAAGTGCTAAATTTTGCTCGACTCGAGTGTGTCCCCCCTCTACCAGCTAAACAGTTATGTTTGGCGGTGTGAAAAAATTCACAATAGTAGTACATACAACGAAGTTTAAAAGAAAATTATCATGACTAAGTAGGCTTTACAACTTTATGAGTAATAGTCGACCAACTTATAAAATGTACTTGATATCATATTTTCTTAAACTAAATGTATCGGAGACAACTGCAAATGTAAGTTTGTCAACTTTATTTTTACAGCTTTTATAGGTATGTTTTTTGGGGATAGGTAGGTTTTTATCGTCAACAATTTTTAACTAAATTCAAAAAAAGGAGGAGGTTCTAAATTCGTTGTAATCTTTTTTCTTATGTATTTTCCCCGATTTCTCAAAGACTCCTGGACCGATTTTGAAAATTCTTCTTTTTAAAATTAAATTCAGCGAATCAGTTTAGTTAGTTCGCATAAGTTTTTTGATGGGCTACTACGGAACCCTACACTGTGCGTGGCCCGACACGCACTTGGCCGGTTTTTTTTATTTTGGTATGATGTCTTGATTTTGTTTCAACTAAAATTTATGATTTGCATATTTATTATTTTATTACCAAGCAGACTTCATATTTATTTTTAGTATAAGTAGTGAAATGAAACTATTATTCTTCAATATTGCCAACATGCCTAATATGTGTAGCAATTTATGACAAAAGTACATAATAATGACTCTATTCTTATTCTGTATTTGCAGTGGTGTCGTTTTGTTTGAGTGAAGTTTTATCTTGGTCATAATTGGCCGTTCCTTGAGATACCAGAAATACAAACAGGAGTACTAAACCAAACATGATGAAGATGAAAGATTCTTGCTGATTTGAATGATGTATATCCATTGCCTTCTCACGTTTTTTTCTTAGAAATTCTTTTTCATACTTCGATTTTTCAAATAAATTTCCATAGTGGCTTTTTGACCTAAAACATAAATTTTTGGCATTGTTAGATGTAATGTTGCTATGTGTGCTAGCTAAATGTACGAAAAATATTATTTAAGCTTAGACTGCACTGCATGTTGCATATTTAATTAGAGTATAGAACACACGGAGGCCTGTGCAAGGGAGAGTGCCATAACCCTGGTGGGTTGTGTGAGTGCAAGATACATACATTGGTTCAAGCCATACTAGTTTTTTTTACAATAGCTTCTTTAACAATTTTACATACCACTAATATTATGGTTTTTAGTATGAAACATACCAGGTGTCAAAATCATAAATAGGTTGCCTTCCATCCATGGTCGGTACAGCTGAGCGATATATACGAGATTTATAGAATTTCAGAGTGGGGTCTGTTGGCTCTGGGTCTGGCTGATACTCAGCCGTTACTCTTCGTCCTCCTAGAAGCCCTGGAAAAAACAAGGTTGAATGCTTCAGTACACATTGTCTATGTTTCTCTATGGTTATGTAATCAGTTTCTTGGCAATCATTTCATTTAGGTATTTGTGAAGAGGAAGTGAATCTATTACAAGAATATTTCCTATTAATGTTTCCAAGTCAACTATTTGTAACATTAAAGCTAATTAAAAATATTATTTTGATTGGAAAATACAATTTTATTTGATATTAATTGATGATTGCAAATAATGTATTTTAGGTAAATTAATGAAAACTTGTTTTTAGAGAACAATACCAACCTTTATCATACATCTTTTTTAATTGTATATTTCCTAACACCTCATAGGCTTCAGAGATGGCTCTAAACTTTTTTGCAGCTACTTCATCCTAAAAAAACAGTATTTGAACATTACACGGAATCATTTTTTTAAAACATTTTCATGTTTTAATCTATATTCATTCAAGTATGCCTTAGAGAATATGAATGATTGTCCTTTATAGGTACAATAGTTGCTGTGAATAGATGCTGTGTGAAGGCTGAAGAAGCTTACATTATTGGCTTTGTCTGGATGGTAAACTTTTGACAATTTGTAATATGCAGATTTGATATCGCCCTGTGTCGCTTTAGGAGTGATTCCAAGTACGTCATAGTGGTTCGAGCCCCTGTAAGACGATGTAGTGCTAAGTAGCCGCGATACGACACACACTACTCTCGTGGGGTTACAGTTTATCATCTAAAAAAATACAATAACTGCATTAGAGATTCGAATACCATCGCCAGCCTACAATGTACACTTATTGCAATTAACATACCATTATTAAATTGAATAAACGTATGGAATGCACTACAAGGCATTACAAAATATTGTCAAAATGGAAAATTAAACTATGAGGTAGATATTACAGAACAATTTTTGACATTTTGAACTGAAAATCTTCCGTCATATAACAAATGTCAACAAAAAATTATATAATCTGTTGTGAGAAAAACAGCTGGTTACAAGGGTTGCGATCTATTTAAAAAAATCAATAAATAGATGACATGTTTTACAAAAATGTAAGCATTTTTTTAATGCTACTACTGTACAAGAATATTATAAAACATTAATTATTTCTAACTAGTTCTAGTTTTTGCTGCCGTATCATTACGACCGACGATGTCAACTCCATTGCACCACTGGCAACACAAATGAAGCGTTCCGAAACCTATTTCATAAAAATATTATTTAACATTCTGAAATAAAATATTAGTTAAAATCCAAGGGCTTTTCCATTTGATAATTGTTTAAGATTCAATAAGATCAGTGATCATACAGTTTAAGAGAAACAGGTTGGTATACATTTTTGTGAGATTTTTTAAAAATATTATAAGTTGAACATCTTGGCATGATGTTGATAAATGATAATATTTAGTTTTCGCAAGCACTTAACTGACGTCAAAAAAAGAATTAGTCACCGAGTGAATTAAAAGTTGGTATTCGTTTAATTCAGTTACAATCCGTTGTTTTCTGTTCTGTTAAGTGTAAAAAATACAGGTAAACTTTATTTGAAATCATATCAGTTATTAATAATGCCTATTTTGTAACAGATGTTAAGTGGAAAATGCATGTCCATTTATGGAAGTCCTTGCCTCCTTGGTGTTGACACCGTGTGCCCTAGATAAACTTCGTTACTAATACTGGAAGGCGGTTTTGGCAATGAGTCACTTTCTCGTTAGCGTAAGAAACTGACGAATTGACGAAAAACTGAGTGACACCTCAACTTCATTAAAATTTTATTTTTAAACTAATTATTTTGTGCACGTAGTAAAGTGTTCGCAGTCGGACGTTCGCTAGCTGGCTTATCAGCGTTTTCGTAACAAAAGGAAGTTTATCCTCGTATCTAAATAAAGGTATAACTAAATGGTTTTCTAACAAATTCTTTGTTAACTATTTATTTTTGTCCATGTAAGGTCAAAAAACTGTGAGTCATGCACAATCATTCAAAAGTTTGACCATCTGTTGTGTGCATTACTGATTTTAATTAATGTTTTAGATATCACAATGTCGTCCCGCAAGACAGCTGGTCGCCGTGGCACCAACAAGAAGCGTGCCCAACGTGCCACTTCGAATGTGTTTGCTATGTTTGACCAGGCCCAGATTGCTGAGTTCAAGGAGGCTTTCAACATGATAGATCAGAACAGAGACGGTTTTGTGGACAAAGATGATCTTCATGATATGCTTGCTTCTCTTGGTAAGTAGTGAATTGACTTATTTTTTAATCGTAACTCTAATAAATGTGAAATCTAACCCATAAGAGTCAGATGGTCATGACTCCCTCTTTTTAAGAAGTTTCTTAGTTATATATCTGAAAAAAATCCCTACATTTTTAAAAATTACACAAATAGGTAGTTTACTTAAAAATATTGGAATCAATGACAACACAATTGGACCATTAGCTTAGGGATTGGACTGCTGCGCTTGCATGTTGCGGGTTTGATTCCCACATGGACCAATCATTTGTATGATACATCGATTGTTTGTGGTTTCATGTGTTTCATCATCATCATATCAGCCCGGAATCACTCACTGCTGGGCATAGGCCTCCCCCTTTTTCCGCCACATCTCGGTTCTGTGCCTCTCTCATCCATTTTATGTGTTTACCAACTTTAAATGACCTAAAACTTAACAGTTATTCTGTTTTGTCTATATGAAAAATTAAATAATGAAAATTGAATGATTGACATTGTTTGAAACCCAAAATGCTAATGTTATTTTGTTCTCAGTATTGCGTCAGTTATTTATGAGTTTCATAGAACTGGATAGGTAATTAACAAAGATGTGCTGTTTAAATTAATACCTCATAATACTTGTCGGTCACAAAGAATAAAAAATAGGGTTATCTTGTTTTAGGGTTGTGTACTCAAAGCATAAAACAGATCTCTATTACAAAGTAATTATAAGTTACATGCAAAGACTAGTCAGCGGAAGTCTAGCTTCGAAAGATTTTCTTATAAGATACATACCTACATATTTCTGTACTATATTATCTACATATTTCTGTGAAAATATATGGATATTTCAACAGTCGACAGCAAATAATAGGGAAAAAGCTTTATATGATGGATCGACAATTACTAATACACATTAATTTCTTCAGGTAAGAACCCCACAGAAGACTACTTGGAGGGTATGATGAACGAAGCCCCAGGTCCTATCAACTTCACCATGTTTCTAACTCTCTTTGGTGAGCGTCTGCAAGGAACGGACCCAGAGGATGTCATCAAGAATGCATTTGGGTAAGTAGACAGCCTGCAGCTACACTCACCCCCTTCAAAATTCTCCAGGAGTTAACAAGATTATATAATAAAACTAACTGTACTTCACGGTTTCACCCACTGTTCAGGTCCTATTGGTCTTAGCGTGATGTTATAATCCTATATCCTCGATCAATGGGATCCCGCCATCTCCTGCGAGGTCTGCCTCGATATAAGCTGTTTCCGTTGGGTTTCATACTCGCTGCTCGGCTTGTGATGTTATATCCTATAATCTTCCTTGACAAATGACACAAAAATATTTTTTCTATTCAAACCAGTAGTTCTTGAGATTAGTGTGTTGCAATCAAACAAACTCTTCAACTTCATAATATTAGTATAGAAGCATAAATTCTAGCAATGATTGTTGGGCAGGAAGCCTACCAGACAACACCCACCTGTGTAAAGGTCAATGGAGTCAAGGAGGAACTTTACGGCCCAAACTTTCATATTACATCTCTTTGATTATTGAATTTGAGACATTTTATCCTAATCCTTTCTTGTATGCTAGGATGAGAATTTAGAAATTTTGTTTCAAAATCAAATCGTTTATTTCAAGTAGGCCAGTTACAGGCACTTTTCAATTGTCAGGAGACAAAAGTAAAATAAATAAATAGTTTAAAAATAGTTATAGTGCTACAGTCCCAGTCACAAGACATAAAAACTCGAAAGTACTGTAGATGCCCATTCCAAAGCGTAGATCTCTATGAAGAAGAACGGGCAAGAAACTCCATGGACACTCTTTTTCAATCACCAAAATTGTAACAAAATCTTTGTTACATCATTCAACTTTTCTAAAACTTCATGCCGTAACTGGCATGAAGTTTTAGTAAGTATTGCGCCTGTCTGGGACCTACAACTCGTAAGTAGGGGCTGATACCACTGAGCCACAACTGCTCTCAATTACAAGGCATGTAATGTGTATCGCAAAATACTTTAAGCCATGACATTATCTATAATAATTTACATTCTGTCCTTGTTGAGGTAGATAACAATGGCTTAGCTAGTGTCGTACCTGACTACTGGAGTATTTATTTATTCAACAATTATTTTGTTGCTTACTTCAAGTTGAAAATATGCAAAAGTGTCATCAGGGGGTCTAATAAGGCCACTTTATTTAGCAACACACATTTTTGGGTTGATAATTATGATTCGACATAGCGACAAAAAAGATGTTTTCTCACTAAGCAGTTGTCCATCTGTTTGGCCCCTAAGCCAAGTGTCTGTTACACTTGGCTTAGCTGGAGCCTGGAATTGTGTTTATACTGAGTAAAAATCCACCTTATTCCATCACTTGCCCTTTGCGTCCCAGGACACAGAATATATAATAGTACCTAAAGGCACAGAAGGCTTACTCCCAAAAAGAAAACAAACAAATGTAAAATCTATGCACGAAAGAATAGAGTCCATTTTTACTTGCACCCGCATCACCCACCTACTTTTATAATAGCCTAAACTTCCCGTGCGCAAGCAAAAATGAACTGAATAGTGACGCGCGAGAGTTCATTTTAGTTTATCTGACGCCAACGACATTAAAAGGTTACTGTCGGTCAAGCTCAATAGGGTTGCGACTCGCGAGTTTGGGCACAGTTAGGTAGGAATACGTATTTTATGCATTGTTTAATTAAATACATATTTATGTTAATTAATATTAACATAAATATATATCACTCCTCATTACCTCCTTATAAAATTAACTTATAAATCTAACAAACCTGCGGTCTTTGTTTACAACAAATATCAAAAATTTTAAAACGTTGTCAGAAACAAAAAGATTAGTTCCGTTTCAATCCGTTCTGGCCAAGCTGTAGTCATAACTTTAAATATCGATTGTTATCGTTTACGGCAAAATAGGTAACTAGTCCTTATCATTTTCATTTCATTCATTTCATTGTCACAAAAAAAAAAAAAAAAAAAAAAAAAAAAAAAAAAAAAAAAAAAAAAAGGACCCGTGTTGCGTGTCTTTGTAGGTAAGTAGGTAAAAAAGTCGCGAAGAGAATTACGATCGCTGACCTTGAATGCGTAGTGTAGCCATTTTCTGAGTTTGAACGTGTCTAAACAATAACGTAAACATCTTCCTACTTTCTACCGATCATAATTCGACCTACCCGTATTCAGCTTAGGTGAGTGAGAGTGATGTCGGGTTTGATAATCGTCTATTTTATTTATTTATCTTGGTCGTCTTGTAGGCCTAATTTGTAACCTACCTAATCATGCTTAACTGATCATGATTACTAGCCGGTACTTGAATGACATTAATAAGCACGCCACAAGCAGGTAGATAGTTTTTTGATCATTATTAAATGTGTACTACATAGATAAATATTCACTTTTTTTCTTACCTTTCGAAATCACGCGGTAGTGTGTGAAACGTGAGGCTCCTATCACTGTCATTATTTAAACAACCAAACGTTATGCAGTATTTTTTTTTCCTCATCATATTTTTTTTTATTTTAAACTCATGCGTAAATTCAACGCGCGCGGCAACCGACTAAATGTCCACTCCGAAGTGGTCCCCGCAAATGCTTGCAGTTTTATACCTACACTGCGGAGTGAGCCAGGCCTGCCCAGGATCACAATGCTCTTTTAAGATAGTCCCGCGACACCGTGCCGACCTGACCCGAAGTTGAGCCGATTAACTGTAATTAATCGGCTCACTTGGGCCCTGTCATACAAAGTTAACCGGAACCCGCAGATGCTGAATTTGTGCCAAGTTTATTTTTGATAAGCTGTCTCTTTTCTCTTATGTCCGCAATCTCGCATGTAAACAGGTTTTGACGCACGTTTATAAAAAAAGGTCAAGTTCGTTGCATCTTCCTTCGTCGTACACTATGCGCGTTAACTTGTTCTGACGCAAGTATGTTATTGGAATTTGATGACGAATAATTCACAAATTCATTCACTGTTAGAGAAGCTTATGCTTTGTAATAACACAAACAGATCCAGTCCTTTACGTCTCATATCCAACATATTTTTACGAGCTAATCTATGGTGATCTAAAGATGCGATTTCAATGCTGTGCGGCACGAATTTTCGCTCTGGTCGACTTTAAGAGTCGACCAGAGCGAACATTCGTAAACGAATAAATTATGTGCGAGCACTCAAAAAACGTTGGCGCACATCTGGATCCAGGTGGATCCTGAAAAAGATCCTGGATCCACAAATGTATCCATACATTTGTGCGCGCACACGTGAGCAGAAGACTCGTTTTTTGTGCGTGCACATTACAAAACTGTTCAGTTGAATGCGCACTGTGCGTGAGCAAAAGTTACGCACCGCCTTGCTGGTGGACATAGAAGTTAAACGCGATACCAGCGCGCACTGCTAAAGTGCGCGAACAAATATGCCGCACACTGTTTTGGTAGAATCGTATCGTTAATCAAATGATAGAAATGAATAAACCACACTCATTCACAAACTTATACCTGCAGATGTTTCGATGAAGAAAACCAGGGTGTGATCAACGAAGAGCGTCTTCGCGAGCTCCTGACCACCATGGGAGACAGATTCACAGACGATGACGTTGATGAAATGCTGCGGGAAGCACCCATTCGTGACGGACTCTTTGACTATGTGGAGTTCACACGCATTCTCAAGCACGGAGCCAAGGACAAGGATGAGCAGTAAGGTTTTATAACAAAAAGGTGGGTAGCAATTAGAGAACGATTTTAAATCATGTAGTTTGATCAACGAAATCATATATTATATCATCCTTTTTGGTCAGTCTGTTGTCTATTCCAGTTTTTTTTTCAGATATAGTTGAACATTGGTATACTTTCGTAGGTAGTGTACCTAGTGTAGTTTTAAAAATTTGCTGTTCAGGAAAACCTAAAATTGAAGCAATAAGGCTAAAATGATCTGTATTATATTTTAATAACTGGATGACAATGTATAAGAACAGACTGTAATTTCGTATGTACTTAAATTAAAACGAATTTTGTCACTCTACATTATTCATAGTTTTCTCTAAAGTAGTCAGTCGGAGGTGTATTTAGTAGAAACTTATGATTTAATGATCGGGGGAAATAAATTATAGAAATCATTATTCTCTGACTGAAGCATGATACCCGCCTTACCAAACGCCATTTTAATAATTATATTGCCAAACTAATAAATTGGTAATCAAATCGGTAGAATATAAGTTAGATTCATATGGATTTCAGAATAATCTCTTAAAGATACTGAGGTGCTAATATACCCTAGTTCTTACGAATTTTGCATTTCTAATGTGCATTTTGTTATGAAAATTTGTAATTCCATAATATCGGACCATCTTAAGTTTAAGTTTGGCTTGTGTTTATCTTATAATATATTCATTTATTCAGAATTTAGTATTAAAATTGTTAGTATTGCTGGCAACACTGTTGTATATCATCTGTAAAAATATTGTGTTCTGATATCCAAAAATTGTATTTAAAGATTGATTCATACTATTAAATACAGAAGGCTGCCGAGTGCAATATTATTCCATGTTCGCATTTATCGAATAAGCTAATTTCTTAATTTTTGAGAAAAGTAAAGGATGTAAATGTTTTTAATAAACTATTCCTTACAGTCAGTGTTGCCAAAATTCAAATCTTTATTGGCGAAGTATTAACATATCATTCCTTGATTAGACACTAACTCTTCTTCTTTCAAAAATGAAGTTTTTTTTAAGCTTAAATGACAATGCTATTTGTTTTTAAATTATGAATTGTTTAGTCAGTAGGTTTCAATAAAATTAACTTATAGTATTAACATAATGTGTGTATAAGTTTTGTAATCATTTATGTATGTATTTGTTTTCATTTATTTACATTATAAAATTATTATCTCTCAATTTATAGTTTTCTTCATCTTCCTTCCTTTAGACTGGCTATACCTTGCTTGGTGTTACAAGTAAAAAAAATGCATACAAAATAAAAGTAAACAAAATAAATTCATGAATATTCAACATTTATTCATAAAGTTTGATGAGTCAATAATGCACAATGTTTAGTGTGCGTATTATTATAGTGAGACATCGCATAGCTGTCACAAAGGTAGGTCTATCTATTTCCACGTTTCTTTGATGAAGTGTGCTCCTCTTTCGGCGACGGCCATGATCGCTCCTTGAGGGTTGCCAGTTGGCTGAGAAGGCATGGCGCCGGCGTCAATTACTCGCAGACCTACAAAAAAGAAAACATGGCAGTAGTTAGTGCGCGTACTAAGCTGGTACCACGTTTAGACTGTACCAACCAGCAAACCTGTACCTAACTTTTTGTTCACGCACTACTGGTTTAGAGTGAGTGTGAATGTGCGCGCACAAAAGTGCTGCGCATTATATTGATGGAATCGAACCGTTACAATAGGTAGTAACATTAAATAGCAGTAGTACTATCAAGCTTTACCAAGCTTACTTTGGTAAGAAAGAAAGAATGAAAATTTCTCGACACAAACTAAATTTTTTTTTGTGAAATTTTTATTGTGTAAGTTAAGTACATTAATTATCTACGGTGTGCCTCAAGGCTGTGGCAAGTAGGATCATGCCCTGTGCCAAACTGCAAGCATTAAAAGTAACGCTCAGGAGTCTTTAATAAAATTTCAACTTAAAATCCAAGCGTATAAAGTTGAAAATCCATTAAAGACTACTTAGCGATCGGAACGAACGAAAACGCTCTGTAACCTTCAATAGATTTTCATCCTTATGCGCTAGAGCAGTGTTTCCCAACCTGTTTTCCGCGGATCCCTGGGGTCCGCGAGTATATTTATGGGGGTCCACGGTGTCATCTCTGGACCATACAATAAATGCTAAAATGTCTCGTAATCGCTACGCTTAGTTAGCACGGCGGTGAGTGAGACTGAACGAATGATGTGAGTGAAAATACAAAAAACAAATACAGAATCAGATTACAAGTCGAATCTGATTTGAGATTACAATAAAATTACATTATTATCCGTGGCCGAAAAAGGTTGGGAAGCGCTGCGCTAGAGTGTAAACTTGTAAATGTTTTAGAGACAGTGAGCTTTCAGGTTAATCGCTCAATTATGAACTTTATTTTCTAGAACATAAAGTTGAAAATTCACTATAAGACAAACCATAGCTCCAGCGGTGAAGCCTTTACTAGACTACCACTTAAATCAAAAACGCCAGTTCAAAAGAACTTACCCGTAAGGTTGTACACCCTCAGTTGTGGGTCTACGACCTTTCCTATGGCGCAGGTGGCAAGCTGGTGGTTTTGTGGGTCTGTGTGCACTCTAATCATGCACTCCATCCACTTATCAGACCACGCCTTGCCCTTCTTATCACAGACCTTCGTGTACTCTGGGTCCAGCTTCACTTTGTATTTCTGTTGCAATATCTGTTGGTTGGAAGATATAAAATTAACTATCTGTTACCCGTGGGCAACGACGATAAAATACTAGACACCGCATGCACGATCTAAGGAACAAAAATTATTCTGTCAACTCGCTGAGGTACTACGTAAGCGAGGGGGACGGGGTACTGCGTTGTGATTGGCTAACTCAAGGTTTGTTCTGTCTCAACGTATGTTTACAGCTCACAGGATTGGTCGAAATGAGACGAATATAAGACTTTTTTGCCTAATGTGTTGATAGACATCGGTCGCCTGTTATTAGGAGTCTAGTCAAAGAGATTTAAAAGAACCTATAGAGCGGGCATTGGGAAAATTGTCATACAAAATTGTTGATGCCGTGCGTCAGTAGCACTATCTAAGCGTTGCATAGCAACGCGACTACTAGACTGAGGGACTTTTTACCTATTGGTAAAAAATTTTGGATCACAAATTTCTTCGTAATGTCCTGTCTACTGCTCGTATATAGTTTAATGTCTTTGAGTCTAGTATTATATCGTCGTTGCCCGTGGGTTTATCTCCGCTGCTTGGCTCCTGTTGATCATAGCGTGATGTTATACAACGTGTAACGTTGAATGCGCAAAACCTCTCGTGAGGTAACGCAGATGTTACTGAACAATTTTGGTTGTAATACTTTCGGAAATTCGCAAAAAAAAATGGTTTTTCATATAATTAAAATGAGAAATTGATCGGACCCATCAGTATGAAAAATCTTTTTTTTTTTGTGAATTTCCAAGTCTTATAACAAACATTGTTCAGTAACATGGGCTGAGTTACCCCACGAGAGGTTTTGCGCATTTAACGTTACACGTTGTATAGCCTATAGCCTTCTTCGATAAGGTACAGCGCAGACGGCACACTTTTTGTGCGATCGAGTCTGCGGCGCACAAAAAGTCTGCATGGCGGAAATCCGCCATGCAGACCACAGACTTCTCCTTTTTCTGTACTTCATGTACAAAATAATACTTCGCGATATCTGCACGATCCATAGAGTCTACGTCCCTACAGCTCTGCCGACAGAATGATCGAAGATGCGCGTCGTGTGCGTTGAGTCTGAAAAAGCCGCGGCCGACTTTTTGCGCGTCTGTGTGTTACTGCTTAGAATTGCATAGGTTCTATTTTCACAGACAAAAAAGAGCGTCACGGATAGTCTGTCGTATGGTATGCACCTAAATGGACTATCAAACAAAAATGTTGTTTGATTTCGAACCAGTACCTACTACTTGATCAAAGCCTTCAGCTTCATTATATTTAGTAATTTTCAGCATGGTGTGTCACCTTGCTCTAACAGTTGCTAGTTTGACTCCAAAAAATTATAATATTGACTTGTACTACCTCCTGCGGTTTCGAATTCCATGTTGAGCAATAATTCACGTTTGGGATTTCTGAGGCGAAGCCCGATATTCCGAGTTGTTAGTAAATACTTTTAAAACCCGCTAGTTATCAAGCTTACCTCAGATCAAAGAAATAGGCAGATAGAACGCTCAGAACACGCGAGTGTCTCCACTAAAGTTAATACAAAATCAAATTGAATTACTTGTACATTCCATAATGTTTTCTTTGTTTTTGAGAACAACTTTTACGATGGTTGAAGAAACGAGACGGCATATATTGGCAAAAAACAACAACGACGCGCAGCTTTGTACGACGTGTAGCTTTGTACTGTCGCGACTTTGTATTCGATTTTGATTTTGTATTAACTTTGTTAGACCCACTCGCGTGTTCTGAGCGCTCTATCTGCCTATTTCTTTGATCTGAGAAGCTTACATTCTCAAGAAAGAGTGGTCAGGTTTTGATATTAAAAATGGCATCATCAAAAGTAAATACTCCATTATGTAACTGGGAGTTTCATGTGACACACAATAACATATTGCAGATGTTTACTAATCTGGGAATTAAATAAGCACATTCAGTTAGGGAAGGAAAAAACATTAATAATTGACTAATAATAAATCGGAGAGCAAATAAAATGACTAATATACCA
Source organism: Agrotis segetum (assembly GCA_036375495.1). NCBI lineage: Eukaryota > Metazoa > Arthropoda > Insecta > Lepidoptera > Noctuidae > Agrotis > Agrotis segetum. Next base: position 9,871,845 of record JAQSVV010000039.1, read on the forward strand.
CATTAGTTGAGTGTTGCTCTCTGAGTGAAGCAGACGTGTAGTGTAACAATATTGTGCAATGAATCAAACGGAATTAATAACCAAGGTTCTGGAGAGTCTCTTCAACACTGGAACAAAAGAGGATCCTGTACCAGTAAATATAAACATCGTGGGACCTCTCGACATAGAGCCTTACGCATCACCGTTTAACTTGAGTCATATTTTAAGACCAGTCCTCAATGCCTCTTCCCGAACACCGTACGCCGGGACACTTTTCCAGAAGGTACCGGTAACAATACCTGAATCAATTGACAGAAAAAACACCGTGAGACCGTACCACAGAACACCATGGGAACAGTGGGGTTATCAAACACCGTCACATCAAGAGCCTACCCACAAAACGTTCTTCAAAATTCCTACCATAAGAGATCGCTGGCATTTGAAAAAGCCCGATAAAGAGCACAAAACACAGGAAAACGTATCCGCTTCCAATGGGTCATCCTCTAATTTGGAGAACGTCCTCTGGGTACTGCTCGGGGGCATAGTGGTGTTGACGTTGATTGCGATTTTCATGAAAATAGGAAAACCTATTCGTAGAGCAAGAAGACAACGCCAACGGTTGAATGCACAGCCTGCTGCAGCTGCCACAACCCGTAGACAGGATCCTAACGACCGCTATTTGGACACGGGCTCTCTACTGCGACTGACTGACACGGATACGGAACCTGTCTGCGACGACTTGCCACCGCCCTACTCCGTCTGCGTGCCCAACACCAACAAGCGAGACACTGAGGATCCACCACCACGTTTTTCTGCCTGTTTCGTTACTTACACCAATCCCAAAGGTACGGAACCAAAAGTGCATATACGACAACAGAAGGTTTTTGAAAACGACCTCAGAGATGTTTCTATTGCGATGGACGAATCTGAAGACGTTGGCGACACAAGAACAGAACTAATACTTGTCAACGGTAGGATAGTTGAGAAACCGAAGTTACAACAGAATGGAAATAATGAGACGATATCAGCTAGGAACGCTGATGTAGAAGGACATAGGACTAGGCGTACAGACCTGAAAGGTACAGTTGTGCGTATCAATACAAATGATACTGTAAGAATTTATTAGATAGAAAAGAGAGAGACATGGACTAAATCGTCACTAAGACAAGCGTTTAAAAAACGACCAAAGTATGTAAATACAGTTTTAATAATTAGAATGTAAGATTTTATGAAGATCTTGACATTGTATTTCATGATATAGTCTGGGTCATTAATTTTCATTAATATATGCATATGAAATAATACCTATAATTTATAAAAGCTTCTACTACGACTATCATTAAAATGGCTTTTAAAAGCACAAACTATGGAATCTAGAAATATGACATTAAATGATATGCAAAATATGTATCTAGTTTTATTTACGCGAGAAAACATCCAGATAATATAAATGTTGTTGAGTTGTCGGATGGATTCCGCTATGAACTAGGATTAACCCAGTTACTTCGAATGGCAAACCCACTGACGAAATTAGAACGCACTAAGGCGATGACGATGGATATTGTTATTAAATACCCAATAGACAAATTCCAAACTTGCATACTAATAAGTAAATTATTCAATAAAACAAATGAGTCACAGCGGGCTTTAACGGTACCCTTGGAAATTCCGGAAACTAAGAACGTGGTCTCTTACCTCACTATCGAAAATCTTGCGCAATTTTTTGAGACCTTCCTTGATGATTTTCATGTCATCAGGATGTGAGAAGAAGTTGGGGTAGAACAGGGCTTGCTCGAAGGGGTCCGTTGAGTTGATGGTCATCCAACCAGTGCTACGTGGGAGTAGGGCCACTGCATTTGCACTAGAAACGAAAATTGTTCCATGAATTATGTTTTTGTGTTTAATATATTTTCTTCTGTCCTGTTTTTATGAAGGATATCCTTATTATTGGAGGAAAACTACACTAGAGAGCAAAAGTACCTGTGGAATTAAATTATGGCGATTGGCGTGATTTGATTGAGTTTCGTATCAATTTGAAGCTTAGGTATAGTTAAACCTTTAAAATGGTATCATACTTATTTTTATTATTTTTAACTAGTTATTAAGTAGGTATTCAAGATCTCGCGGATTCGGAGTAAGTGATGCCATTATTTTGCTTGCAGGCGTAATAAAAATAGTAACATAACTAACAGCTGAAGGATTTTTTTTTTACTTTGCAACGTTTTTTTTACAGTAATTAATTCGCAGCCCCACGATACACCACAGCTCACAGATTTACCGTTATCTGTTCTTGAACAGGAAAATTGAAATATGTCACAATTTCCGAAATGAATGTTGTTATGTCGGTTTTAATAATAATTTACTTACCTTGTTTACGTCAATCGTTTTTGTGGAAATGATATCGTGAAATGTACCTAATGGAAGTGGAACAGTTAGGTCGAGGAAGCTCGCGCTTTTTATGATTTGACTAATAAGCGCCTGCGGTTGTAGAGCGAGTTACCTGTCAACTCGCTCTAGAACCGCTTTACTATATCTACATATAGTAAAGCGGATAGTATAGCTTTTAAAATCTATCTTTGGATAGGTGTGCAAGGATAAGCAACGCTTTTCTAAGTCTGCTTTTGTATGGGTTAACAAAATAAAGCAAATCGTGCCGACGTCTTTGGATGTGTCGAATTATTCTTGCGTATTGATGTGCTGACGTGACGTAAAGAGAGCTTACCCTAGAAGCCTTGTACTGAATTACTTCGATCGAATCCCTTGCTAGGCGTTTACATCGCTAGGTAACCCTTTATAGGTCGTCTAGTATGTTAAATCGGACGGCGAACTACCCATTACTCGCCATCCGCAAGTCAGCGAGCCCATGGTTTCCGGCATCTTCCTCGCGACATCCGAAGTATAGATTAAGAACTTTGGAATCTCAGATCAAGAAAATAGGTTTGGAATTTACTTACGAAACATTGTATCCAGAGTTCGGACAATCTCCAGCCTTTTCACCGATGACACCAGTCTTAGAGCATTCGGCATAGAGTCCGTTGAAGAAGAACTGTAGGTCTGGTTGTTTGAGACTCTTGTCGGCGTAGCTCGAGTATAAAAGGCCTGTGAGCTGTGGAAAAGAGAATATTTCAGTTAGGGAAGTTTGCTGCGTCTACGCATCCAACCTACATGGCCTCCCGAAATTCCGGAGCTTGTGATCAAGCCGATTACCGAGCAAGTCTATGAACTTATCGAGAACTAACTAAGCCTAAGATGCAAAAGCGAGCTATAAAACTGACCCTTTTAGTCTCGGATAGGTTTCCTCATAGGTGACAGGGATTTTGGGGGGTTGAAATTGAAGTTTATGGTGCGATGGCGCCTTTAAGACGTGATCCCCTAATGCTTGATTTGCTTATTGGTTAATCCAGAACTGTTTATTAGCAACATCGCCAAAATGGCGCTTCTAGGTCCATTATTCATGCTGCTTGCAACAGTGCCGAAACATCGGAAGCTCAAATGAGCAGTTGAAGTTCTAATTGTACAGTCACGAGCAATAGTATGTATACACTAAGCAGTATTCAAAAGCGATTTTCTGCTACCATATTGATTAAACGTTTGTCTTTTAATTAGACTTCTATTTCGGAAGCCATCTGTGGCCATACTATTATACAAACTAGGTCTTATTTCAAAGTGGAAATCAGTATTTCACGTTCGAATTTTGTTAAGTGTTTAGATGTTATTGCTCGTGACTGTACGTGTTAGCGACCTTGCCAGTTTAAAAAAAAATACCTGAGTAAGTCCAGTAGAGGTCATGGGACCTTCGTTCTCGAGCAGGTACTGGGTCAACACATTCCAATCCAGGGCTGCAGTGTTGTTGACTGCACTCAGGATGAAGTACAAGGTAGCACCGCAGTGGTTCTTCAGAGTCTTGCCGACGGGCAGATCAGCTATCACAGGAATTCCTAAGGGTTCCAGGACTTCTCTAGGTCCTACTCCCGAATGCATCAGGATTTTAGGGCTGGTTAAAGTGCCAGCGCTTAAAATAACCTGCAAAAATTAGATTGTCATTTGAATACTCGCATGTTTTCGCAGCGTAGGCAGGCCTCCCACTAGGTGGACCGACGAAATCGTGAGGGTCGTGGGCAACCGATGGATGCAAGTGGCGAATTGTCGTTCGGCGTGGGGCGGTCTAAGGGGTCGAGGCCTATGTTCAGCAGTGGACGTCTTCCGGCTGATGGACTAAAAATAAATTTCGAGGCGGCGCCAAACAAACAAACATATAAATGAACTATTTGAATAGCAGAATAACTCGTTGTATAGCTTGTCGTGGTTGAATAGCTATTCGTTGATTGTTTCTTTGCCGCCGTCTCAAAATTTATTTTTTGCTTTTCAGTTCGATGTTTCGTCGGTTTGATTTTTTTTTTAATAGTTTTATTTTTTCCTTTTGAGTTTCCTATATCGTGTCAGTTTCTGTAACTAAAAAAAATATAAGTTTTTAGTATATTTTTTTTTTTTAACTATTGACGACCTCCTACACCTGCTTTCTGTCTTCATTCTCAAACTCTCAACGACTGTCATATCCCAGCTACGGCGAAAGCTCTCATCAAGATGAGTGAAATGAGCCCAAATACGATATAGTTGCTGTTAACTGATAAGGATCTCTTGCTACTGCCCTCTGTCACCATCCTCAGACCCTCGATGACAATAATAAACCACAGCTAGTTATAAAGTTTTCATCAAGACTAGTGAAATGAGCCCAAACACGATAAAGGTGCTGTTAACTGTTGAGGACCTCTTGCACCTGCTATCCGTCACCATCTTCAGACCCTCGATGGCAATGATACCTCAGCTAGGTCTAAAGTTCTCATCAAGCTGAGTGAAATGAGCCCAAACACGATATAGCAGCTGTTAACTGTCAAGGAACTCTTGGGACTGACTTCACAAAATAACAGGGATCTGGAGTTGATCTGATGATGGTGACGTCATCATGTTATGTTCTCCACATCTCTGCTATATAATAATGTCCTCCGAACTACAATTGTTAACTTTATTGCAACAGAATCGGTTCATAATTGAAAATTCTGTAGGAAGATTGACCATTAATTCTTTTTTTTTTCTACCCCTAGAGGCCGATTTTAGTTTTGTTTACATGGGACCAACTTTGAGATAATCTTTCCAACAAAAAAAGAATTTTTGAAGTCGGACCACGTTTGGAAAAGTTATGCGTGGTCATACATAAAAAAAAAAACAAATATACATGTCGAATTGAGAACGTCCTCCTTTTTTTTTAGTCGGTTAAAAAGCCTCTTCAGTCTTACCTCTTTGGTAGCATTAACAGTTTTGGTATTTCCTTCCCGGTCGACGTACTCCACTCCGTATGCTCTCGTGCCGTCGAACAGGACCTTGGTGACGAAGGCGTACAGCTTGATGCTGAGATTGGGGTTCTCAGACTTGGGAGCCAGGTAGGCACGGGCTGTGGTGTAGCGCTGTCCATTGCTGGAAGGTAGAATATACGAGATTAGGTAATAGGTTCCAGTTTTAGTCTTTGGATACGGAACCCTCAATAACAAAAACAAAAGTTTTTTTTTTAACGTGGCAAAATCATATAGGGGGGAAGGAACTGTCAGACTTGTACTGACTAAAATCCACGGTGTCCTTCAATAGCCCTTTATGTTCCAGGGTCACGGTAATGAATTAAGTCCCGCGACCCCGACAGGCTTTGGCCCTTTGAGAGGCCCCGTCATTTATGCTGACGCTCTTTAAGGAGCGCGTGGAACACGACGCGCCGTCGACCCGGGCATGGTCCATGGTCGGACAGCGAGTTGCCCTTTACTCGCTGTCCGCAGATCACCACCTACGGTGGCCGGAGATCGTCTGCCGTGGTTAGGTTAGGACTTAGGTGGCAACACAAGTACCTACCTACTTTTAAAAACAAGTGACGCATGGTTACAACAAAGACACTTTAATAATCCATGAATTAACTCAATGAGATTAAATAAATGTTATTGTAACAACATAAAAATCTGCCACAAGTTTATTTCCTTGTTTTCTTTTTTTATGGTGTAAAATATAATTTACGATTGTTGTCTGAAGCTCCATATGTATGTAATTATGGATTAAATCCGTAGATAATTACACGTAATTTAATTATTGTGTGTAGTCTTCTTATCGTAATTATAGGCATATAAAGCTCATGTTTAATTAAGATTTGCAAGAATGGATAAAGTAAGGAATGATCGAGTTTCTAAGGGGAAGTTTGAAAGTGGCGCCTGTTACAGAAAAAAATAAAGGGAATCGTCTATCTTGGTATGGTATGGACATAATATTATGTGATGAGGAGAGATATACCTATGAGGCTCATGTGACTAAGAGAGTGATGAGTATGAATGTTGATGGATGGAGAGGAAGAGGAAGGCCAAAGAAAAGATGGATGGATTTTCTAAGGAATGATATGAAAGAAAAAGGCGTAAATGATACTATGACGTCTGATAGGGCTAGGGGAGAATGGAAGAAGAAAAACGTATTGCGCCGACCTCAAGTAAAATGGGATAAGGGTAGGAAGATGATGATGAAGGTAGGTGTCACTGGCTCTTGATTGTGTCAAAACAACAATAAATAACGACAAAAAACGACAGACGCGCCATTGCGAATTGAACGAGGCATTCCATATTGGGCACTTAGCACCTGCGAAAAATTATAAAAGGAGCTGGGGTATTACAACGTCTTAAAACCAGGCTTGTTCCAGTGAGTGAACGAGATGGCGCTAGACGACTTGTATAGCTCTGTCACTTTCACTCGCCGGAATAAGCCTGGTTTTAAGATGTTGTAATACCCCCCCAGGTGTCATTTCAGCGGGTGCCGAATATGGAATTCCTTGGGTTTGGTTGGGTTGTGGTACGAGTATACAGGTGGCCTACCATGAAGTTTAATGCATGAGTGGTTCCGCTCAGGGAACGAAATGGCGCTAGACGACTTGTATAGCTTTGTCTCTTTCTCAGTTTAAGACATCATGGTATATAGGCCACCTGATATTAAGTATCCTATTTACCCGTGGGACAATTTCCGAGTAATAATGGGTGAAGCTGCCGCCAACAACTAGTATCCAATAGTACTCACTCATTGAAAGCTTGAGCGATGGTGAATCCGTCGGGAGTGTTGGGGTCGTTCATATCAGCGATGAAAGGGAATCCTGTCTGGTTGATGGCTTCTATCAGATCGTGCAGCGCCTTGGGTTGGTGACGGAACTGGAGAACAATAGACAGATACCATCATAAAACTTTTAAAAGTCCATTTATCCATGATCCATGCAAAATCCGCCTGTTTTTCAACCACTAGGTACACCACGTTATTCAAACGCGCCGTCGACGCGCGTTTTTATCAAACAGAGCAGACTAGCTGCATCTGACTTGCGTGCGCATCGCGTCTGTATCACTACAAACGCGCGTCGACCGACGGCGCGTTTATAAAACGTGGTGTGCTTGGCTCTTAGAGAGTAGGTAAAGAGGGATATCGGATAGAGGTCCAGCATTACCTACATAAAATAGTTTCTCTTGGCTTTGCTTTGTCATTATCACACAAAATGGAAGGGAAAGCTTTAACTGCTATGCTCTATTATAGGTAATCTAATTGCTTTAATCTACAATGTGCTTTTTGACAAGACGGTCTTGAGATCGTCAAATCACACACCGAGAGCGATGAACTCTAGTGTCGCTTTTTTTACGTGTTACATCATCAAATGAGTTTGGGAGGTACTGTCAGACTTGTACTGATTAAAATCCACGGTGTCCTTCAATAGCCCTTTACACAATCCTGCGACCAAAGCTAGTGTCGCTATCCGTGACTTAGTGGATACCCAAACATTACTTCCTGTGACTGTTGCAGTCTCGACAAATATAACAAAAATCGCTCGCGATGTCTGTTTTATAGATTTTCAACCTTATGCTTTCGAAATAGAGTTGAAAGTCTATTATAGGATACGACTTAGCGACCGATTTTTGTCGCTGTCTAATATCGAAACAGCAGGGGCTGGTCTGTCAAACACGGTTGCTCGTACATACCCTTTGAATCGGCATTCTTCCAGTTGAGGAATGATATTCCGCACTAACAAGTGTCCCAACTTCCTTATTGCCTTCTGCCATGTCCATGAATGGTTTGACCTCTTCCCAGGACCAGCCCTTGGCCCCTTCTGCCACCCAGGTGTCGAAATCGGCCGCATGGCCTCGGTGATACATCATACCATTCAGCTGACTTGTTCCTCCTAGAATTTTGAAAATGGAATGTGTTTTATGATGACTATATAGGGTGACTGGTAATTAGTGTACGATACGATACGATCGTGAAAAAAATATCAGCTGTTCAGTTCATTAAACAAACATAAATGTACTGAACATCTGATTTTTCTAGCGTTTTCAGGTTTGTTCCCAAAGGAAAAGTTGTTTGCTATCATGAGCACAATAATGCGTTTAAGTATCGTACACTAATTACCAGTCACCCTATATATTCTATAAAAAGTATCCATAGAGTTTCTTGCCAGTTCTTCTCCATGGAATCGACCAACCCGAATCGAGCACCTGTTGTCGACATTTTATAAGTGCCTATGCGAAATAGAAACATTTGATTTTGATGGGTTACTGAGGTAGGACAAGCAGCTTTTTGTTTTAGAAGTAGGTATTGTTTAAGTGAATAATGCAACAAAAACAGCATGAAGCTGAAGCGTACTGACGATGCTAGGAAAAATCAGTATCGGAAATACTACTTTTTTTAAAACATAACATGCAAAGTTAAATGTATTTTTATTGTAAAGATATAGAATATACACAGGTAACTAAAGATAGACTATAATTATATTTACAACAAAACTAAAACAAAATACCTAATTAAAAAAAAAAACAAATACTACTTAGGTACTATTAATAAGTAAAATTACCTTTAATATCGTGGTGGTATTCCACGTATTATTGCGTTGTTTTCCCGTACCTACTTGTTAGTCAATAAATAAATGGTATATTTAGGCAATCTGGCAATTTTAACGAATGTCATTTGTCCAACACGTATGTCATGTTCGCTGGACGCTGAATCATAACGCGAGTAGATCACAAATCGAGTCCATTCACATCACATAACACAATCAAAAGTCCCTATTTGACTGATTTGAAATAGGTACATACCTAATCCTTTACCCAGCGGCCATTGGCATCCTTCTCCCTCTTGGTCTAGGCAATAGTTATCAGGAACAGTACGGCCTCGCCAATCCACTTCCTCGTTACCCCAGAAAGTTCTGTAGAAGGACGGAACTCGCACTCCTAGTGGTTCTGGACCACCAGCTTCTAATAGCAGCACCTTCAAGGAAAAATATTCTGTATTCTGTTGATCTGAAGGTGTTTTTGAGATTAATAGGATTGCTTTTGAACGGTTGATAATAGTGTACGTATGGGTATACCTAGGTTCTAGGCCAGGGGAGGGGTCAAGGGGGCTAATTAAATGTAACGTGCCTACATGCTTAGCTTTGATGTTATAGACCAATTTTGCTTTGATTAGGACAATACACCATTATTATGTTTATTAATATTTCATTTTGTTTATTTTGAGGATGCTCTTTTTCTTAGTGACAACAGTAGATACGAGTAGGGATATATATGGAATCCAGGGGAGGGGGAGGGCGTCGATCTATCTCTATTTTTTTTTTTGGGAATCATAGAATCCAACGACAATTTCTACCTAACAGACCTTCAAACCTCAAACAGTATAGCGCATGCTCGATTGCTCATGTCATGCGTCACTTGATCGACCTTTACGTATCCATTCCGCCGCGTCGGCGTCGCAGGCGCATCACACAGTGACACGCACGGGGCGTACCCTAATTTTTTAATTGTTTTTATCCGTTGCATACGTCCTGTCGCACGCGTGAATGAAAAACTTAAGTATTTTCTAGTAAGACTCATCAATTACCAAAGTAGCTGATGTTGGAGTAAAAATAGCTAAACTGATGACTGGGAGTAGACGGGTCACGTTGATCGGATACACCCGAAGAGGTGATGAGATGGACATCGTCGTCGAAGTCGACCACGGTGGAGTGGTGTGACGATCTAGACATGTTCGTGGGGCAGACATGGTCATAAATTGACCAAAATAGAGACGTTTGGAAGGAGAAAAGGGAGGTCTTTTCCTAGCAGTGGTGCACAATATCTATAGGCTGTTTAAAAAAATATACTATGGAGTAACATGGGTACCGGTCCGGTAGAAATGGACGGTGCCGCAGAGATTGACCCAGAAAAGGTGGCGTGGTGCCCTATACGTATACCACGAGGAATGGTTTGAAGCGACCCGTAAAAAGAGTTCATTGTTGGAAATTGACATTTATTATTAGGTGAAATCTAAAGGGCCATTTAGACGGGGAGAGTTTCACGACTCGAACATACGATAATCGAAAGAATATTAAATATTGTCTTCGTCTAAACATCGCCCGTTGACTTGGGCGATAATCGCCTCGAATAGGAAGATTTCTCGTGTCCATCTAAACAGAACGTCAAAGCAATAATCGCATTTCGAGTTTTTATGACAGACTGTCACTCATGTCACTCATGTTAGCAACTGTCATTGACAGTTGCTAACATGAGTGACATAAAAAAACAAAACGGTTCAAACTGATTTGTACGATAATCGTATGAACGAGAAGAAATGTCATACGAGAATGTGTTTAGACGAGTCGAGTTTCTCGTATGCGAGAATCTTCCTTCAATAATTTTGCCGTGTAAACAAACAAAGACATTATCGCCTACGATAATGTCATATGCGAATCTCGTATGATATAATCGTATACGAGATTTTAGTTCTTGCCTGTGTGTAAACAGTTTGATACGATTATGTTATTTCGAATATTGCTTGCGATTATTGCTTTGACATTATCGAACGGAAACGTTCGAGAAACTCTTCCCGTCTAAATGGCGCTTAAGTGGTTGCCGAAATAGTAGTCCGCGCTACGACTGAAGTCCTTTTGACACGGTGCAAGTGTCTAATGTCATTACATTACCACGACTTTTCTACAGGACTTCAGCAATCGTGGCGTGGACTGTTAGGGGATTTTCTAGTTAGGTACCAATCTCGGCTCAACACCATGTGCTCAAATTACAGCATTCCATGCAAATGTCGTATTTTTGGTATGCCTGCTGACTATGAATGATCTAAGGCGTTGCTATACTTACAGAAGGGGACATTTGGCAGTGGCGAATAATCAAGAAAACCCGAAAAGAACCTAATATTTATACCGTATAGCGTCTTTTTTGTCTGAAAAACAGTTTTTCAGGAGGCCGTCACCGCCAATACGTAGCGCGCGTCTGATATGCGACTTACTTAGTTATTTATTCGTTTTTCGCCACGGCCATATTCTTATGTCCTCTCCACATCTTTTCTGTGTAAAGAAGTTGATAGAGGACCTTGTGATATGAGTTTAGCTACACGATAACTGACAGCTGCTTGCACTGACTGGGCAGGTCCACTCAAATATTTAGGGTTCTTTCTTCAAAAGACCACCTCAGACACCTGCATGGTTCTCATATAACATGACCTACTAAATTGTCTGGACTTTATAAGACGCTCTTACTCGTACCTCTGAGTTTGTGTCGGGTGTTTCCTCTCAGGTATAGAAGTTTTGTACGAAATACTGGCCTCATCTAGTTTAAAAATAGTGTTCTTGATGTGTAACAGAGTTTATAAAATGAAGCATAAAAACATTACTTACTTTATAAGGTGTATTTTCACTCAATCTCCCAGCCACAATGGACCCGGCAGAACCAGCGCCCACAACGATGAAATCATATTCTTCATCTGTTTCTTTCACTGATTCAATCCTCTTGCAAGGTGTGGAGATGGAGCAACGGCCCCACAAGTACTGTTGCAGAAGTATCATGAACAAGAAGTTGCCGCTGCATACTGGGGAGTCCACTAGACTCGGCCCTTCTTCGACGATTTCGCACCCACAATCCTGGTGAAAGAAAGGTCATCATCAGCCTATAAATGTTCCCACTGTGTGAGAGAGTGGGCCACTGTTGGGACACAGGCCTCCTCTCTGTGAGAAGGAGTGGGCCACGCGGGCCCAGTGCGGGTTGGTAGATGTCACATTTCTTCGAATTTTTGGTTCTAAGACATGCCGGTTTCCTCACGATGACTTCCTTCACCGTTTTGAGAGTAGTAGTGATGAAATAAATTATTCTGTCTAATTGATTGTAATGCGCAAGGCTGGTTTCGAACCCACGACCCACAACTCGTAAGTCGAGGCCGATACCACTGGGCCACCACTGCTCCCTAACTTCGATCGCCTAGTCTTTAATATTTTTTAATAGTTTTAGTTTTCACACATTGTATATTTCAAATTCATGTTATTATTAAAATATTATTAAACATTTTAAAAGAGTAATGTGAGTGTGAAGTTCTTTGCCCATTCTTCTCCATACGAATCTACCCTTTCAAGTGGGCTTAGAATTAATTTAATTTCCTCTAATTCTTACTTGCTACCTTCAAAAGTGATGACGTAATTGAAATGAATGATTTGACTTTGATTTTTCCCTAAAATGTAAGGGTCTAACATCCAGCGAAAAAAAAGTGCCTCTTGGATGGCCTAATTGAAATAAATGATTTAACTTTGACCAGTCTAACTGTATTTTACCTAGGTACATGGATCGACTGCTTATCTGACCTCCACGTAGCTGTTGTTATTATTTGGGTACGACGACGAGTCAACGAGATTGAGAATGTTAAGATAAAGAAGGCTGGCAATGGGGTTGGCAACGCAAAGATATTGTAGATGTCGCCACCATAGCTTAAGTCCTAAACCGACCAATGAGGAAGTACTATTTTGAAGTACCTATAAGATATGAACCATTGACGATGCTTGGAACAAGCTATACTAGCGCCCATTAGTTCCCCATTTGCCATCCCCATTATTTGGGACCGCAAAGTTTCACAAACGCCAATAGTGCTATGCCCTGTGACTTTATTATTTAACCTATAAATAACTGTTGATTGACGTAGTTCTATTATAACGTTACAACTGACATGTGGTTTGTCTTGGAAACAAAGAAATTAAATATAGTAGCATATAATAAACTGTTATTTAGTGTCTAAAAATATATCGAAATTATATGGATTTTGAACGATCGCGGGTCCGTCTCGGAACGTAAAGAGTAACTGAAAGAACAGAGTGGTTTTTGGTCAGTGTCTGGACTCATTTGTAGATTATACTACCAAAAAAAAATTTATAAGTAAAATAAACATTTAAGTACCTACATTTTTTTACCAAATTCTGAATCACGACTGAAACGAGGCAGCATCAGCGTTTCAACTTCGTTTTAAGATACTATATTTAATATTTTATCTTACGATATATTTTATATCTTAAGATACGAAAATTTGAAATAGTATGGCGAGCAATATGGTATAATTATAGAATCTTAGCCGTGTGTGATGAGCTAAAAAATATTGAGGAAAAAGCAGGTTATCAATAAAAATATGAATTTTAATAAAAAGTTACACTCACCTGGGCTGCTAAAACCATGTTGGTAATTTACTAGTAGCTGCTCCAGAAAACCTATAGACAAAAAAATAACAGATAACAAAAAAAACAAAAAAAGAAATACCACCCCAACTGATTGCGTTAAAGTGCGCTCATTTTAATATCATTAAATTTGATAATTTACAGTTAAACATTTCAAAATATTAGTTAAAATATTATAAATAAATAAGTATGAATAAAATGACCAGCATGCGAAGCAGACGACACCGTAGAAACGGGTTTTGTCGACGAAAGACTAGACAAAATAACAGTATACCTACAAAGATTTCTATCGTCCTATACATGCCGATGATTATAAAATGTAGAAAATAAATGTGTCTTTTCTTCAGTCATCTACTGGTCGTGCCATACTCGGATAAAAAGAATGTCCATATTCATCATCAGCCTATAAATGTTCCCACTGCTGGGACACAGGCCTTCTTTTTGTGAGAGGCTTTAATCCACCACACGGGCCCATCAGTGCGAGTTGGTAGATGTTATGTAAAAAATGTCAAATTTTATAGAAATAACTTTGTCTAGTTATGGTTGAATTAGTTTCAGAATTGGTCTTCCTACGCTAAAAAAGAATTTAGAAAAATCATGAAAAAGATGAATTACGATGAAATACATAAAGTGGTCTAGTGGTTCCCTTGCTAAGAAATAGAATTCAATAAACCATTTTAAGAATTTTATTGCCATTCATATTTTATCTCATTAATTTAATAAATAAAATTAAATTAAATAAAATTCTGCTAAAGTAAAACGTAAAAAATAGGTTGCTTTAATTATTGTGTTAGTCATATTTTATTTTTTATCGTCAGTCGTTTAGAACTGATTGTAGTTTCAAGACATCCGTGAAGCCAGCATAAAAGATAATTCTGAAAAACTTAGTCTGATTTTTCATCAGCTTTAATTTCTGTTTTTAATTGAATGTATCATTGCACCCAAAATTGTAAGATCAGCACAACAGAAATATTATTAACTCATTGCTAAAGCCGATCCTTATCTGCATTTTTAAACCAATATTTAGATAAATCGAATCCTCAAGTCACGCCAAAGCTACAGGTTAAAGTGTAAAACCCATTATTATCGCTCCAATTTGGATGCAGATTTTGATGCAGATTAATATTTGGTTGACGTTAATAGTTTATCTAAATATTCTCAGAATATTTTTGAGAGTCTACGTATTGCTGTTATCGATTTCCAACAAAAAAAATGTGTTTTTTAATGTTTTTGTAAAAATACTTTTAAAAACGCATAAATACGTGAATCCAGTCAATTAATTTTCTTTCATCTTTTTTTTTTTAATAATTGGTGTTTAAGAATTATGTAAATTACATATTTATGGAGGCACAGGAACCTAAATCCCCGAGCTGAAACCCAGGTGGAGAAACTAGGTCTAAAGCCACGAAACAAAACTCGGGATGAAAGGAATGACATTACTTTTTCGGGAACTATGGGTTAAAAAAAAATGTGTTGGATAGACGATAAATCCATTTATCGAAGAAGGCTGTAGACTATTTAACATCACGCGACGGCCAATAAGAGACGAGCAGTGGGGATAAAACCGCGGGAAACAGCTGTAATAAAACCTTTTTAAAAAAATATTAAAAAATTCCTAAGCCCAAGACTATTAGAGGGCCAAAGCCTGCCGGGGTCGCGGGATTATTCCCTTACCGTAACCCCGGAACATAACAGGCTATGAAGGACATCGTGGATTTTAGTCAGTAGAAGTCTGACAGTCCCTCCCGCCCTGCCCGGGGTTGGAGGACTCATTTGATGATTTTACCACTATTATAACTACATGCGGGCGAGGCCGCGGGCATAAACTAGTATTAGATAAATTTTTAAATCACCTTTTCCTTTATTAAAGTGTTATGTTTCTTGGAACGCAATTTCCACTTTTAAATTCTTTTTGAATCTGCTGGTAGTTCCACCCCGATTTTACGCAGAATGGTTATAATTTTCCAAGATTGGCTCTTTAAATACAAACTTTTAGATTGCAAAGTAGAATGAGTAGAAAAAAAAAACGTATAATCATAATAAAATCGTCTAGTACTTAGTAGTAAAAAGATAAGATAGATTTCTTTAGATAAGCTTTAAGGATGTAATCTTTCAAAACAATCGTAAAACATTGTTGTCATCAGAACATGTTTTTGCATAATGACTCCTAATCTTATTGATACGAGAGTTTGGTACAGACGATAGCAGGTCAACCTACCCCAATCTCTGAAATTTTACCAATCGTATATTAAACTCTTCCAATACTGTGATAATCAGTACCCTTAGCACGAATTTTCACTCTTTTACTTAACAGCGTCTTTCCAGTACTTACAGCGTTTTTGTGTGAAAAAATGGAACAGCGCCTCTGGTGTGCGAAGAAAGAACAAATTTTTCAATTTTTTCCTTGAAAATTGTTAATCTGAAATTGTCAAATAAAAGTTCCAGTTTACTTTACGTCTCAAATACTGGATGATTCGTGCTAAGGGTACATACTGTAAAAGAAAATTAACAAATTGCGGTAGGTTGACGAGGTGGCGTCTGTACATCGGCACTTCTGTAAAGACTATTGTACATTATATTTTTTTTTATTTTTTGCAAAACATTTTTAAAAGCCATTTTATTGCCTTATTCATATTTTTACTAGAAAAACTAGGTGCAGCAATTGCAGCATAATCCTTATATACATACACTCGCATTCGCTTTAGCTCGAGTTTACCTGCATATTATTTTTTTTAAACTCTATGGTTTATCTTGAAGAGGCATATTAGAGAAGTGGTTTCGGCTGAAAAATCAGTTTTAGTTGGACACTAATATTCATTGATTTAAACCAACAAAAAATATGTTTTCATTATTTTTCAATAGCTTTTTTATGCAATAAAATACCCTTTTGTACCCAATTACCGTAATATTGCAATATTTTTTGAGTAATTAATTGAATTTTTATTTATAGCCTTTTTGTCAAGTATTCGGAACACAAAAATCACTAAATAGAAATCTGACTCATAATGCTATTCATTCAGATACCAGCATTTATTTAGAGTTGAAGTGTCATGTCGTTTGTGTTGCGTGACCCGACATTTTTTTTATCTCCATGTCACCTTTTGTCGTCACTAAGCCATCGGTTCAAACTTTGATTATGACTCACTTATGATTGATGACTCACTAGCTTTTGCAGCGGCCCCCACCTTACTGCTTATGTCAGGATCAAAGCAGCTTTCAAGAGGTTATATAGATCATCATCTGTCTAGCCCTTCCCAACTATAATATATTGGGGTCAGCTTTCAGTGGAACCAGATGCAGCTGGATATCAGTATTTTACATGGAGCGACTGCCACTGTAATGGACGACTGGCTGATGTCCGACCATCAACGACGATATAATACTAGACTCGTAATAACAGGCGACCGATGTCTGCCAACACATTAGGCAAAAAAGTCTTATATTCGTCTCATTTCGACCAATCCTGTGAGCCGTAAACATACGTTGAGACAGCACAGTCCTTGAGTTACCCAATCACAACGCAGTACTCCGTCCCCCTCGCTTACGTAGTACCTCAGCAAATTGGCAGAATAGTTTGTGTTCTTTAGATCGTGCATGCGGAGTCTAGTATTATATCGTCGTTGCCGACCATGGACCATGCCCGGGTCATCGCTGAGTTCTGTTCTACGGGCGCGCCTCAAAGAGTCTGACACTCTCACAATGACGGGGCCTGTAGAGGGCCAAAGCCTGCCGTAGCAAGTTTTCAGTAGCAAGCACGGAGTCTGAATTTGGGTCATTAAGGGACTGGGATATATTATTTTCATAGTAATAAGAGCGCCAAGAACACGCCACGCTAATGTCGCGTCAAGCCGGAGCCCACTGTTTAGCAAAGCCTTTCGATTACAAAATCAGAAAAACTACATTCTACAGTTAATTAAATCTGTGTTTACACAAAATAAAAAGTAAGCTGTCAAAATGTGCCAGTCTAATTTTTGAAACATCATCTTTGTACGTTTAGCCGTTAATGATCGTTATCTAGGTACCATTAATTATCTTAATACGATAATTAATGAGTACATCTTGATCTTAATTCACTTGTTTATTTGATGACTTTATTTCTTTTGTTTCTACGTTGTTTTGCACACGGATAATGTGGGCGTGAGCGATGATGTTTGCAAAAATTGTGTTTTGTTACCACCGCGAAGAAAATGGGTGGGTATAGCGATTAGCTGTACTGGGGATCTATAATCACTTTAGCAATTGTGTTTATAGAATTGTGATAAAACTGTTATTTATCAATTATTATCATTAGACTTGGTAACCGTGGCGTAGCTAGGCTAGAGGCGAAGCGGACCCTAACCTTCGGGCTCGCAACTGAAGGGGCCTCGCACTCAGGGTATAAAAATAAAAAAAATTGAAAAGGCAAGTTTGCCAATCAGTCAGTAAATCAGTACAACTGAACTAGGTACCACTAACATGAGCGGGAACTAGAAGTACCTAAGACCTCATTATGCTGATCGTGGGACGATCTCGTTTGTGTGTCTAAAGCTGGGTATCCACTATGTTCACGAATCTCTTGGGCTCCGCGCTCTTGCAACAGCTCCGCATAGTGGATACGTTTGGGAACTTGGAGCGCGAACGGCTAGCGCTCCGCGCTCAGCGTTCCACGCGGTGGCGGTAAATTGGGCTAACACAAAGGGGACCGCGTACCGTCTCCATCAGGGCGGTTACGGGAACGTGGAGCGCAAGAGGTTCACGAACGTAATGGATACCCAGCTTTACGCCACCACCGGTCGTGGGAAATGCTGAACAGTCAAAGAGGCCTCGCAAAACTGATGTTGCTGACAATCACATTTGTTAAAAATATTGGTTCCTCAAAGTCATCTTACAAAAAGGGGGCCTCGCGTGAGCAACGGAGGCAAGTCATATTTTTCGTCCTGAAATATGCCTCGCATTTGCCCCCTCGAGATTCGGCTTCGCTACGCCACTGCTTGGTAATACGCCTTAGTTGACAAAACGCCCCGTCATTCTCGAGTTCACTGCTCGGAACCAGCACGGAACAAAAGATGACGACAAAAGGTGACATGGAGATAAAAGAAAATGTCGGGTCATCTGTAAACGGTAGGTACGACACTTCAATTCCAGATGCAGGTGTTAACTGAATGAATAGTATTATGAGTCAGATTTAAATTACTTAAGTAAGTGTTTTTGTGTTCCGAGTACTAGACAATAAAAAAAAAACAATTTACTAATCAATAATTGAATTACTGGGTATGCTAAATAAATGATGCATGCAATAAACATCATAAAACATTTAAATATAAATTCCTCGTGTGGGGCAAAGTTTTTTTTTGACTCCGTGGCAAAGGTCTAAAACTATAAACAGAATTACAATTTTTGAGCCTACTAGCCCCCCACTTAAACATACATAAAATTATTAGAAATCAGGATAACTACATAAAATTATTAGAAGTCAGGATATCGATATAAGGCTTTTAAAATTATAATACTTTTTTTAGGGTTCCGTAGTCAACAAGGAACCCTTATAGTTTCGCCATGTCCGTCCGTCCGTCCGTCCGTCCGTCCGTCCGTCTGTCCGCAGTTTAGCTCAGAGACGCACGGTACTAGAGAGCTGTAATTTGGTGTAAATATACGGATTTGTTGTGCCAAAAAAGTGGTAAAATAAAATCTCGTAAAATATTTTTTTTTAGGGTACCTCCGGTACTTACACGTAAAGTGAGGATTTTTTTTTTCTCGCGTACCCCTTAGTGTGGGGTATCATTGAATAGGTCTTTAAAAAATAATTATAGTTTTCATTAACAATATTTTGATAAAAAAATTCGTTTGTGAAATATTAAGCTTTAAAGTGCTTTTTGCTCGATTCGAGTGTCCCCCCCCTCTACCAGCTAAACGGTTATGTTTGGGGGTGTGAAAAAATTCACAGTAGTAGTAATATACACCGTGACTTTTTAGTCGTCTTACAAAAGCAGCCCAGTTCATGTACCCAATGACTAGAACATGTTTATAATAAAAAAATAGGTATTTAAGAGATTTGAAAATTTTTAAAATAAAATTTTAATTCGATAATATGACGCAAGGTGTAGTTAGATACACCCTTGTCTCATAGAAAATGAAGATAGAATGATCTGCCCGACTATTTCGCTGGGTAGGTATACTTTACAGCTAGATACGTAAACATTTAACAGGGTGTTTCATATTTTTAATGCACCTATTTATTAAAAATAAAAATTATTATTAACGATTAAAAAAAAAAAAAACTTGCCTAGAGGTATTTTAGGTCGGATACATTAAGTGGACCCTTTTTGTAAGACGACTAAAAAGTCACGGTGTATAACGAAGTTTAAAAGAAAATTATCATGACTAAGTAGGCTTTACAACTTTACGAGAAATGGTCGACCAACTTATAAAATGTACTTGGACATCATATTTTCTAAACAAAATGTATCGGAGACAACTGCAAATGTAAGTTTGTCAACTTTATTTTTACAGCTTTCATAGGTATGTTTTTTGGGGATAGGTAGGTTTTTATCGTCAACTAATTTTAACTAAATTCAAAAAAAGGAGGAGGTTCTAAATTCGCGGTAATCTTTTTTCTTATGTATTTTCCCCGATTTCTCAAAGACTCCTGGACCGATTTTGAAAATTCTTCTTTTTAAAATTAAATTCAGCGAATCAGTTTAGTTAGTTCGCATAAGTATTTTGATGGGCAACTACGGAACCCTACACTGTGCGTGGCCCGACACGCACTTGGCCGGTTTTTTTCTATGTACAATAAACGCAGTAATTACTATAAGACACACAGAAACCTTGTGTTAAGGCCTCTGTTTTTTTTTGGGTATTATACAAAATTACAATTTTTGAGCCTACTAGCCCCCCACTTCCGCATTTATAATATTAGTAGTGGGAGAAGATTGTTTGAAGTCATCAGGATATCGATGTAAGGCTTTTAAAATTATAATACTTTTTTTTTTAAACTTAGATATCGTATACTTGTACTTACTTACCTAACTTCTAAGTATGCGCTCTCCTCAATAATGGATCTTTGTTTTTTATTATGGAAACATAATGCAGCCACTTCACGAAGTGCTGATTGTACAGACACTTTATGAGAACGAAATGAACATAATTAACCACCTCAACGAATACAGAGCAAATTACTTGACCATTCATAATCCGAAATGTGTGTGGAATTAATTTTTGTTAAGGTTCCTTCATTGGCGCGGGCATGCGTGCGGCGAGTAATGGGCGACTCGCTGTCCGACCATAGCCCATCCCCGGGTTGACGGCGCGTTGTGTTCCACGCGCCCCTCAAAGAGTGTCAGCACAATGACGGGGCCCCCTTTAGAAGGCCACAAGCCTGCCGGCTTCGCAGGACTTACAGAATTACTTTGCTCCTGGATCGTAAAGGGCAATTGAAGGACACCGTGGATTTTAGTCAGTACAAGTCTGACACTCACTCCCGCTCTGTCCTGGGGGGATATTTGATGTTTTTTTTTAATAACCTACTCTGTCCCATTCCTGAGCAAAGGCCTACCCCCTTTCCTTCCACTTCTCTCGATGGTGTGCCTCCTCACGCCAGATCACTAGGAATGATGATTTTACCACGCTAAAAAAATATGTTAACGCAGATTATAAAAAACTAGCCCACGACTCCTTCACTCCTTCACTTCGATTTTAGTCAGTAAGAGTCTGACAGTCCCTTCCGCCCCACCCAGGGCGGGAGGACTCATTTGATGATTTTACCACGTAAAAAAAAAAAAAGGTAAGGAATACTTCTCCAAAACACGACCCCGCGAGCTGCTTGCAGCTCGCGCAACGCGCAAATACTAGCCCACGACTCCTTCACTTTTTGGGGTTGATAAACCCCAAAAAAACTGCTTTGGGGTCGAATTGCAAAATCTCGCCTTAGTGAGAACCTACGTCCTAAATCCCCATGCAATATTAATTTTCAATAATTAATTCATACTCGCAACTGAACTAACTATTGACTTGGCGTTGGCGTACTGCAAGGCAGTAGGTATCATTATTGTCTGCATCAAAATGAAACCTCCCTAATTAAAGCTGCAGAAATTCCAAGGTTTCAATTTAGGTACTTAAATAATTGCTTATTATAATGTAAAATCGCCACAGAACCCAAACACTTTCTTCGTAAACACGCATTTTGCGATTTAATCATCGAAACACCTGGTGAGGTTAATTAAACAAATTAACAACGAATTCAATTTGCAACAATCACAATTTCTCAACGACATTAGTTTCTGATAACAAATTCTTACATCTTGTTTACGGCGATAAAAATAATCCAGATCGAAATTGGATCGGAGATATTAGACTAGTATTGTGACTTCACAGATTTATCTCTGTCGTCAGAAGAACGTTATCATCGAGAATCTACTTTATAAAAATAAGTCGGGTTTTCCTTCCTGACGCTATAACTGCTATAACTCCAGAACGCACGAACCGATATCGACGGTTTTGCATTCGTTGGAAAGGTTTATCTTTGTCAATATTCATTGATATTAAAAAAAAAACCGGCCAAGTGCGTGTCGGGCCACGCACAGTGTAGGGTTCCGTAGTTGCCCATCAAAATATTTATGCGAACTAACTAAACTGATTCGCTGAATTTAATTTTAAAAAGAAGAATTTTCAAAATCGGGGAAAATACATAAGAAAAAAGATTACAACGAATTTAGAACCTCCTCCTTTTTTTGAATTTAGTTAAAAATAGTTGACGGTAAAAACCTACCTATCCCCAAAAAACATACCTATAAAAGCTGTAAAAATAAAGTTGACAAACTTACATTTGCAGTTGTCTCCGATACATTTTGTTTAAGAAAATAT
Organism: Agrotis segetum; assembly: GCA_036375495.1. NCBI lineage: Eukaryota > Metazoa > Arthropoda > Insecta > Lepidoptera > Noctuidae > Agrotis > Agrotis segetum. Next base: position 9,894,190 of record JAQSVV010000039.1, read on the forward strand.
AATATCAAGTACATTTTATAAGTTGGTCGACTATTACTCGTAAAGTTGTAAAGCCTACTTAATCATGATAATTTTCTTTTAAACTTCGTTATATGTACTACTATTGTGAATTTTTTCACACCCCCAAACATAACCGTTTAGCTGGTAGAGGGGGGGGGACACTTGAATCGAGCAAAATTTAGCACTTTAAAGCTTAATATTTCACAAATGATTTTTTTTATCAAAAAATTGTTTATGGAAACTATCATTATTTTTTAAAGGCCTATTTAACGATACCCCACAATAAAGGGTACGCGAGAAAAAAAAAATCCTCACTTTACGTGTAAGTACTGGAGGTACCCTAAGAAAAAATATTTTACGAGATTTTATTTTACCACTTTTTCGGCACAACAAATCCGTATATTTAGCCAAATTACATGTTCTCTAGTACTGTGCGTCTCTGAGCTAAACTGCGGACTATGACGGACGGAGTGACGGACGGACGGACATGGCGAAACTATAAGGGTTCCTTGTTGACTACGGAACCCTAAAAACTAGCTTGCGGACTTCTTCTTCCTCGGTCCCTCAATGCTGAGGATCGCGACCACATCAGCGAGCTCTCCATTCGCTGCGGTTGTTGCAGCTGTGGACTGCCGTCTGGATGTCCGGCCCCACAGTTTTCCTGATGGCATCCGTCCATCTTGAGGGTGCTCTGCCCCTGGCTCGTCTTAATCGATCTGACCCACTATGATGTGCTTCTCCATACTATGCTTAGGAGACCGCATGATATGTCCGAAGAAGCGAAGGGCCTTTTGGTGGCAGATTGCTGAGAGCCTCGTCGAGATGTTAAGTTCCTGCACTATGGACTCGTTGGACTTAACATATTTTAAATTATGGTTTAGGTATTCTATTTTGTTCACCTGAGTGAACAATTAATGTGGACATATTTGATGTCCTCTAATTCACTTCGGAAAATCACCCAAGCGAACAAAGGCGAAACCCCAAGATCCTAGAAGGAAGGAAGAAGAAATTCTGCGATCTTATGGGCTTTTATCACCTATGAATATCTGTGTCTCTGTCATACAATGTATCAATGTCACATCCGTAAGCGACATGACGTTTTTTGCGGGTTTTCACGTTTTTCATGCGCTCTACGAAACCGGATCTTAAGATCTTATCAAAGATACTTGAGAGAAGAGTTGGGAATATGGTGTAATAGGCATACAGTATATCTGCATAAGGCGGCATTTTTTTAATGTATAGCCACTAGATTATTTATGCTTTTTTTTATTTTTAGCGTGGTAAATAAAATCATCAAAATATGAGTCCTCCCACCCCTTACTGTCAGACTTCTACTGACTAAAATCCACGGTGTCCTTCAATAGCCCTTTATGTTCCGGGGTCACGGTAAGGAAATAAACACGCAGCCCCGGCAGACAGATTATTTATGCTTGGAGTTTTAACGTGGTGTGTGTCCTGTGTGTGCTATCATGGCTGTTACCTGAGTAAACGTAGGTAACCAATTGTAATACGAGTACCTATAGTACTATTGCTACCCCAAAAAAATAGTAGTTTCGAAAAAACAGATTTTTACGGACGTCTTTTCATTATTTAACGCACCCACGATACAGGAGAAATTCCTAGTGTTCGGCAAAGATTTATGATAAAAGCAAAGGAAGAAAAAAAATAGCCGAATTGATCTAGCCGTTTTCAAGTTTTGTGCTTAGCAACACATTTAGTGATCTATATTTATTATTAAATTCTAAATAAAGTAACAATAAAATTTAATTCCACTTTTAACCATAGATATGCATGCAAATATTTGTAGATAACGCTAAATGAACTAAAACTAACTCAAACAGTAAAACATCATCAAACTGATAATTTGCAGTGTAGAGGCCCGTTTTTTGGATAATACAAGGAAAGCCCTTTTTTATCGTGGTGTAATCATCATGAGTCCTCCCACCCAAGGAAGGGTAGGGAGGGACTGTCAGACTTGCACTGACTAAAATCTAAAATCCAAGGTGTCCCGCTGGCTTTGGCTCTCTAAAGGGGGGGGGGGGCTTCATTGTGCTGACACTCTTTGAGTCGCGCGTGGAACACAACACGCTGTCGACCCGGGCATGGTCCATGGTCGGACAGCGAGTGGCCCATTATTCGCCGCCCACAGCGTCGATCGAGATCGTCTTGCGACGTCCGTCGCCGTGGGCGTCTACCACTGCTATTGGACAGGCCCTACCGCAATTTTTAACGAACTTTAACGTCAATTGATGGATAAATAAAATACAATACATCAATCTACGGCGCCGTTGTGACGAGTAGTTACGCGGTTCTACGCCAAGTGCAATACGCCGCTCGTAGCTATGTAGTTCGACGTCAAGTGCTACATATTCGGTCTACGCAGTTCATATCTCTATAGGTCTACGCCAAGTGCTACACTGTTATACACCGCTCGTAGCTATGTAGTTCTACGCCAAGTGCTACACTGCTATACACCGCTCGTAGCTATGTAGTTCTACGCAAAGTGCTACATTAGTCGAAGCAGTTCGTAGCACTATGGGTCTACGCTAAGTGCTACACTGTTCTACGTCTCTCGTAGCTATGTGGATATACGCCAAGTGCTACATTGGTCTACGAAAATCGTAGCGCTTGGGTCTACGCCAAGTGCTACACTGTTTTACGCCGCTCGTACTATATAGTTCTACGCCAAGTGCTACACTGTTCTACGCCTCTCGTAGCTGTGGATCTACGCCAAGTGCTACATTAGTCTATGCAGTTCGTAGCGCTATAGGTCTACGACAAGTGCTACACTGTTCTACGCAACGTTCTACGCCTCTCGTAGCTGTGGATCTACGCCAAGTGCTACATTAGTCTACGCAGTTCGTAGCGCTATGGGTCTACGCCAAGTGCTACACTCTCATACGCCGCTCGTAGCTACGTGGATCTACGCCAAGTGCTACATTAGTCTACACAGTTCGTAGCGCTATGGGTCTACGCCAAGTGCTACATTGGTCTACGCAGTTCGTAGCTCTATGGGTCTACGCGAAGTGCTACACTGTTCTACGCCGCGCGTAACTTCAAAATATTATATTATGCCCTTCAGAGGGGGTATTACAACGTCTTAAAACCAGGCTTATTCCAGTGAGCGAACAAGATGTCGCTAGACGACTTGTTTATAGCTCTGTCATTTTCACTCGCCGGTGCGTTCTGTACTTGCCGATGCAGTAGTCTCAAGCATGCCGAAGCGGTATTTTGATCATATATCATGGAAATTTATTTCCATTAAGTTAATGTCTATAATGCTTTTTATCACCTAAAATCCTTAGCCGTGCCGATACCGATAGTGGGCTCCGGGCCTAAACCGTTCGTCCCTCGCCTGATCTCTCTCCGGTCGTGTCGGATTGCCGTCCCATCGGACTATGAGATTAAGGCTCTTCGTACACTAGGCGACTCAAGTCTCCGATACCCGGCTTCGGTATTCAAGCGGCTATCGCAATACACCACACCCATAGAGGTTCGAACACAAGCACGCGTCAATGAATACCAAAATCGTAAGGTATCGGAGACTTGCGTCGCCTAGGGTACGAAGGGGCTAAAGGAACAAGAGTGCACCTGTGCCTGCGCACACATTTGTGCACTGCACTGCTAATCTCCGGTGAGATTGGCCGCAGTGGTCGAAATCGGTTAGGAGTACTACTATTATAATCTCAACATGTAATTAACTGGTAGGAAAGTGAAAAAGCTGTTACATTGAATATTTAACCCTTAACTACCTAGCACACATTATTGTCACACAACCACCTAACATACGTCTGTGGGACCCCCGAGTTAAATAATTCACTGTTGTTAAAAATATTAAGGAACGGTATTGTTTTTAGTAAATAATCTATTTTGAACATTATTAAACTGTGATATTAGAAACAAAAGGCACATGAAATCCAACATTTTATATTTTTAACACCCAATCATTGTTGCAAGCTCCTATTTTAGGCTTACTTACTAAGACGTTTGGAAGTTGAGATCTGCAAAAAATATTTTCAGCAAATGAAAATTCTTCTTAATTTTTTTTTAATATTAAATTAACGAGGAACATGGAAAAAAATATAAATTCTCATAAAAATAATAAATTAAACAAAATTGCAGACTGTAAACTTATATATTTTCATGACATCGAAAATACATCTTTTTTGAGCATTCAAGAAGAATTAGCGGTTTTCATTCGAAACACATGTATTTTTTTGCGTTTCATAGTACACTGGCAAGTAATACCTACTGTTTTTACAAATTATCAATCTCTCTTCAGCACTACTGGTGCCTGGGACAACTGCTAGAGGGTTCACGTTGTTCTGGAGTATACGTTGTATACCAACACGTATCTTACGGTGAAATTTCACATTACTTTCACGACGTGCCATATGCATTCAGCTCATTCCAGTATCGTGTATTTATACCCTCTCTTTCCTCCACTATATTATGTTATAAAGTTTGCGATCGCGAAATGGTCGAGGCTGATGACCAACGAAAGCGATTATAAAATATCTTTACTTCTTTTTGGCCGATTTTCCTCCAACGGCACATCATCCTCAGTTAAAAACACTTGATCAACACTATGTGAAGGAATGTCACTGAGTTATAGTGTTTAGTTGAACTGTATCTGGCCATTCGCATTCGGGATCAAACGCGCAACTTTCTTCCAGAACGTGGTTTGTATCAACATTCTCCGCATCACTATATTGGTCGTTTGGTATATTATATCGTCATGTGATAACTCTTTTTAAAACCAGCTCTTAATAAAGGACTGTCTAAGTACTATTATAACTAAAATAATAAAGAAATACACAATTTACAATAATCACGTAACCACCTAACATACGTCTCTCAGACCCCAGCTTGTATTTATTTGCTCACCTGAGGCAAACGCGCAACCGTTCAACCCCGACAAGCCGTTGCATAGTATTGAGGGACGCTGGGAAAAGGTATAGGAAGGAACAAGGTGGTACGACACTTCCTCGCAAAAATATTCACGATTTTAAACCTAACAGGGTCTGTGAGACGTATGTTAGGTGGTTAAGGGTTAAAAAAAAAAACTTAGTGCGATAAACAATCGATACCGAAGACAAAAAAATTGTAGAATTTTTGTCTGTTTGTTTGTATGTCCTGGATAAACTCAAAAAGTACTGCATGGATTTACTTCTGGCATGAATGTTATTAAGAAGTCGAATGAACATTTGGGCAACATATTATCACGCTATCGCGTAGGGCAGCACCTGGTTTTACATAAAAACGAAACTATTTTTTTATGTAAAACTAGCTGCTACCGACTGGCCTGTTGGTCTAGTGGTTAGTGACCCTGACTGCTATGCCGGAAGTCGTGGGTTCGATTCCCACCCCGGACAAATGTTTGTGTGATGAGCACGATCATTCGTTCTGTGTCTGGGTGTAATTTATCTACAATATTTATGTATTTAGAAAAATATAAGTATGTTTATCAGTTGTCTAGTACCCATAACACAAGCTCTGCTTAGCTTGGAACTAGATGGCGTTGTGTGATAGTTGTGGAATATTATTATTATTTACTTACATTAATACAGTCTTCTGAAGCCTACAAATTAAATTCACAACGTTTTAATTTCGAAAATCGTTACGCACTGCCTTCTAGAAATTGAAGGTTTGAAATGAGCAAATTACACCTATCCAGTCTCATTACTTATGCTGGCACGTTAGATAAACCGTTCTTGTTTTACAAACCCGAGTTTCTTCAAACATGTAAAAATGTCTGTTCTTGTTTAGTATTCGTATCTTTAAGCGATAAAATTAATTGGCACTAGCACTAGTAAGGTTCTGCCCCGGCTTCAACTAGTCAATAAGGCACTTCCAATTGTTACATGGGATTATGCACAAATATGGGTGTAGGTACTGGTGTATAACATGTTTTTTTTTTTTTTTTTAACAACGGTACAAGTACACCAACAGCTTCTGTATATAAATTAATAAATGGATATTTATGACAACAAGGCAATATATTGTACAGTTTCCAATAATAGGTGAAATTTCTTATTTTATGATCGGCTGATTTCGTATTTTTGGAAATATTTTGAAGGTGACCCCAAAGGGTAAAGGTCATGGCACACTATACTGGCACGGCAACGGCACGGCTCCAACCCAGCACTTGTCATTCAAATGAGAGCCTTAAATCATGTGTCGTATAATATATTTTTAATATCAATACAAAAAAGCCAACGGCTGGACCCTATTACTAGGACTTCACTATCGGTCTGACTGTCTGTCTGTCCGTCTGTCATCAGGCTGTACCTCGTGAACTGTGATCGTTTGATAGTTGAAATTTTCACAGACGATAAAATAGAAATACATCAGTTGGTTATATCAACAAATACTAATAAAAACCGGTCAAGTGCGTGTCGGGCCACGCACAGTGTAGGGTTCCGTAGTTGCCCATCAAAATACTTATGCGAACTAACTAAACTGATTCGCTGATTTTAATTTTAAAAAGAAGAATTTTCAAAATCGGTCCAGGACTTTTTGAGAAATCAGGGAAAATACATAAGAAAAAAGATTACGACGAAGTTAGAACCTCCTCCTTTTTTTGAAGTTAGATAAAAATAGTTGACGATAAAAACCTACCTATCCCCAAAAAACATACCGTAAAAACATACCTATAAAAGCTGCAAAAATAAAGTTGACAAACTTACATTTGCAGTTGAAGAGCATGTTCTCCGATACATTTTGTTTAAGAAAATATGATATCCAAGTACATTTTATAAGTTGGTCGACTATTACTCGTAAAGTTGTAAAGCCTACTTAGTCATGATAATTTTCTTTTAAATTTCGTCATATATACTGATATTGTGAATTTTTTCACACCCGCAAATATAACCGTTTAGCTGGTAGAGGGGGGGGGGGACACTCGAGTCGAGCAAAATTTAGCTTAATATTTCACAAACGAATGTTTTCATCAAAAAATTGGTAATGTAAACTCACATTATTTTTTAAAGACCTATTTAATGATACCCCACACTAAGGGATACGCGAGAAACAAAAAAAATATTCCCACTTTACGTGTACAGGAGGTACCCTAAAAAAAAAAATTTTTCGAGATTTTATTTTACCACTTTTTCGGCACAACAAATCCGTATATTTACACCAAATTACAGCTCTCTAGTACTGTGCGTCTCTAAGCTAAACTGCGGACAGACGGACGGACGGACGGACGGACATAGCGAAACTATAAGGGTTCCTTGTTGACTACGGAACCCTAAAAATAGAATGAGATAGATATAATTTAAGGGGGCTTTCTTTTTCCAATTTTTGCACGACTTTGATAACGGCAGCAGGTAGTCGCTTGTAAGGATAAAAAGAATAGTTAGTTTATATTCACTTTAAAAAAACATAGTCCCATACAAAGAGCGTTTTTTGCAGCTAATTAAAAAAAAAAACATACAAAAAGCGTTTTTTTTTTCGTTTTTATAAATAATGCTGCACGGAACCCTTCATGCGCCCAACTGCACTAGACCAGTTTTTTTTTGAGCTTTGTATCTTAATTACTTTTTATCATATAGTAGAATAATAATTTATTGTGCCATTACCTTGACATCCTAAATTAAACAGAAATTGAATTCACAGGCAATTTAATTGACAAAATAGATACAATAGTTTTGACTTAGGACTTTTGCAATGAATTTATGTACTTGAAAAACTCATATTAGCCCAGACAACGAATGCTCAAAATAAGGTATAGGGGGAAAGTCTTGGAACACAATTTTTGACTTCGCAACTTTGTTTGGACTAGTTAGGAGGTGAACATATCAAAAGTCCCCGCCCCTAGCCAGCTAGCCCTTGACTTTTGATATGATTACCTCCTAACTAGTCCAAACAAAGTTATGAAGTCAAAAATTGTGTTCCAAGACTTTCCCTCTATAAATCATTCGTTGAGGACTTTATGGCCATGTTGAAAATCTATATATTTTAACATATGGAATACGATTTGAAGCTCACATTTCTAAGTTTTTATCATCAAGCAAGTGTATTGAAGGCTGTATATTAAACTGTTGATCAACGTAAATGGTGGTTTGAATAATTATTTAAATCACAGTTTCTTATGTGTAGCAGAAACTCATCATATCTCTGGAGAGCGCAGCCCATTCCAACACATGATGTAGACGCATGTGAGGATTCTCGTTTTTAACTGAAAAAAAAAGAAATATTATTTTTCCGGTTAAAAATAACGAACTGAGTTGAGAGTCTCTTATATAAGCTACACCCGAGGTCTCATTAGATTTGTTTATTTATCAATTACAACGGCTGTGTGAACAGCCAATTACAGTAATATAAACACAATTATGCAAACAATATACACATTATTAATTAAAATATGAGAAACGTAAATAAAACAATTTTCATATAAATAAAAACTCTAAAACACTTCCATAAAATCACCTCACAGTACTTCTGGCATACCAATAAAATCTTCGACCATCCATCCTCAAACAGATCTTCTGTTGGATTGGCATCCAAGAGATCATTAAGTGCGGCAAGCGTGCGAGGAATTGGCGACTTAGCACGTGCAACCCAGGGACTGAAAGCGGTTACGGTTAAAGGTTAAGATACCTCAAAAATATAACGGTACCGATTCAAAATAGAGGTTGAGCTATACCGGTACCCATATAAATATAGGTTAGGAAAAATTGTTATTTAACCTTTATACGATTTCGGTACCGAAACACATGCGAGGCGGCACGGCGCGGGTACAAGGGCGGGGGGGTATCTACGCGTTGCAACTTGACCTTGTGTTTGCTTGCTGTGCAATTCTTATTTTAATACATGCGTGCGAGCGAGATATCGCGGGGCAGGACTTCGCGCGACGGTGGTGTGTGTGTACATGTGTTTGAACACTGTATGCAAATTATTTTTTCTCTTTCCCTGTATTTGTTTTGCTACCGACTGTGTGCCGGGTAAGTGTTGATAGTTCGTCAACGTAATAAGTACTTATTATAAATAAACAAAATGGGAAGAAAGCGTAGAAACGCAGTTTACGCATTTTTTTTATTTTCGAAGGAAAATAATGCCTCTACTTGCCTAGTGGTTGGATGTTCAGCTGTTATAAAAGTAAGTAGGTACCTACATACCGGCTTTCTTGGTTTACCTACCTATTGTCAAATTATTATGGACTATGGTTTAACATTTATGTAGGTAGGCTGTGTGGAAAATGGAGCATGTACTACAGGCAACTGCACATCAATGGTACGAGTATATTGATATTATGATAATACTTGTGACTAAGTAAGTAACTACCTAACGTTGTGCGGTTGAACGTGGGTACCTGCAGGTATTACCTTCTTAATAACACATTTACTGTGCATTACCTATATTATATTTTGTTGAATTATCAGGTAGGTACCTACACAAAGCTCAGAAATTGTTTGGTGTTCGTTTTATGTATAGGCACAGAATATATAATAGTACCTACCTAAAGGTACAGAAGCTTTACTCCCAAAAAAAAAAACAAACAAATGTAAAATGTATGCACGAGAGAATAGAGTCCATTTTTACTTGCACCCGCATCGCCCACCTACTTTTATAGTAGCCTAAACTTTCCGTGCGCAAGCAAAAATGTACTTAATGGTTACTACGCGCGAAATTTTATTTTAATTTATCTGACGCTGACGTCACATCAAGGTCAACGCATGTTAAATTACATTATTAATATAAAATGTTCCTAAAGGAATTTTGTTTTTATCATCAGCCTATATCGTTTTGTTTTCGTCATCGATTACTACATACTATATTATCGATAGGTAGCACAAAATGTTAATAGTACTTACGGCACCTTACGTTAGAAATGATATATACCAATATTATCTTTTCTACTTATTATTGTTCTATTTTAAACATTTCATCTTAGAAAAAACTTTTATAATAATTGTCAATTCTATTGTAATGTTCAGTTAATTTGTCAACTCAACCCTTCCAAACTGAACGCTTTTGCTTTACAATTTCCAAAAAATAAAAAAAATCATCGAGTTTGACCGATTATTTTAGAAACACTGTTTTGATATTCTGATAGTCTCAGAACAAAGGTTATTTTTTTCAAATTCATGTACTGTGTAAACAGACAATCTTACTTTTTTATAGTTAATTATTTAATACATTATTGCTTCTTTCATGCATATTTCAGCGGGCTGATTGGCGTAAAAAATATGAAATAAAAGCATACATAATACTGATCGTATTAATTTTACTTAACAAAAATGTGAGGCTCCTATCACTTATTATTTGAACAACCAAAAGCTACTTATATGCAATATTTTGCTTTTCATCATTTTTTATTATCTTCATTTTTACTTGTACGTAATCACAAGTAACTAAAATAAATAAGATACGGAGCGCGTACTGAACGGCCGGCGTGCGACAGCCGTTTGTTACGGCCACGTCGAAGTGGCCCCGCAGTTTTATTCCTACACCGCGAAGTGAGACAGGCCTGGTATAGGTACCTACAACAATATGTTTAGTTTATGCAAAACCTGAATAGGTATATTATATAGTTTGTTCAGAATAAGCAAACTGAATCGATTCCAATAATTTTTACACAATGTTTTATTTTGTTCCATTTTTTTAAATTATATCAACATTTCGTCAGGCCTGTTGGTCAAGTGGTTAGTGACCCTGACTGCTATGCCGGAGGTCGTGGGTTCGATTCCCACCCAGGACAAATGTTTGTGTGATGAGCACGATCATTTGTTCTGTGTCTGGATGTCATTTATCTATAATATGTATGTATTTAGAAATATATAAGTATGTTTATCAGTTGTCTAGTACCCATAACAAAAGCTCTGCTTAGCTTGGGACTAGATGGCGTTGTGTGATAGTTGTGGAATATTTATATTTATTTATATTTATATTTAACCGGTTAGTTACCTATTGCCAAACTATTATCAATGAGTATACGACACAGGAGGCACGGATTGTGCGCCCAGCCGCGAAGTGAGCATGTTTTTGAACGGACAACCAGGTACTAACTTATCTAACAAGCTTACGACTTTATGATTTTTCATGATAATGTCTTGAAAATTTGTACATAGATTCTTTAAGGTGCTTAATGTCATATACTCGGAAACTGAGGACAGTTGATCCTTACGGCAGACTAGATACACTTGATTTACAGAGCTTCTGTGAATACTATTTAAGTTAAGAAAGGCCATATTTGTAGCCTATGGTACGTCCTAACTTTCTTAAATTGGTATCCGTGTCGGTAGTTGAGCAGATGGCGGATGATTTTGTGTTTCGTGTTGTAAGAAAATATTTTTCGAAAGTTTTTATTTGGATTAAATAGTTTGTTTAGTAAACTTATTTTGGATAATCATCAATTTTAAACTAGTCATTATATAGGTGGTCGCGGGATTATTTCCTTACCGTGACCCCGGAACAGAAAGGGCTATTGAAGGACACCGTGGATTTTAGTCAGTAGAAGTCTGACAGTGGCAGTACTTATTTGATGATTTTATCACGCTACGTGGCCGGTGAACGTCTGCCGACGTCCGACGCCGCGGGCGTCTAACACTGCGGCATATATTACATATAACGCACTCCATACAAAATGTTCAATACCTACCGCTTTAATAGCCTACACTTTCAAGTCGATAGACGCTGCGAACGAAAATGTGCCTTAACCACACAAACGTAAAGTAAATATCGCTTTGAAGATGCGCGCCGCCGCCGCTCCGCGTGGGTATTCTAAATACGAGGGCTGCCTCTGTCGACAATGATGTTAGTACCTGGGTTTTTTTTTTGACACAGTACATTTACTTTTGTACGAATTTGTTTGTTTATCAACACTTAATAATTCAGTTTTTTTTTATCTTATTTTTTTTCCTGATGCTATTAAACATTCGATAATTCGTAATAGCGAGAGTTAATGAAACTCGGCTGTACCTATTATTACGAGTTCATCTGCTCAATCGGAAGTATTCGGAAGCCGTAAAGTACCTAAGTCAATAGTACATTACTGCCGCGGCCTATAATGGCTACTTTGCTGGTCGCGCTGATGATGGCCGACAGCGCAGCGTAGCGCAGCTCCAGGCCGACACAGCGCGGTCAGCATGCAGCACTTGATGGACGAGCTGAGATAAAGGCCGAGGCCGTAGGCCGAGGCCTTTACAGCGAGGCCAAGCTGGAAGGCCTAGAGCGTAGCTAGGCTAGCTCGAGGCCATCATAGCGTGACCAGCGAAGAGTCATAATGGGCCAAGACTTGTATAGTGCTTTACTCAAAAATGCATGTACCTAACCTAAATAAAACCAGCAAGTGATTTAAATGAAATATTCATTAATTAAGGAAAAGAAGTCACTAAATAAAATAAAAAAAAATTTTTAGTGACTTTTTCGCTGAACCGCGTTTTTGTTACTTCTTTGTATTTCTTTTTTAACAAACAGCTGTGTTTTAAATAAAATCTTTTTGCATTTGTTTTTTAAAACGTTGAAACGTCAACACAGCGGCCGGCAATATTTTGCCGGCCTGTTAGAGCGGCCAGCAAAAACATTACTGGCCGCTCCGTGAAACAGACCGGCAAAGTCGACTTTGCTCAAACAAGGTTGTCAAAATAATGACCACATTACATGCATTTTTGAGTAAATATAATTATCAACTTATCAAGATTTTATTACAGACCGCCAACGGAACAAGTGAAAATTAAAAATATTATACACTTGTGTAGAGAAAGAAAATGTTTTTTTTTTTTAAATTGTCCAACACCAGAAACTTCTCCTGTGTCGTGGGTACGTTAAAAATAATCGAAACGTAAGATCGTCGATAAAAAATGTACCTACCTACAACTTTATAATAAACGACAGTATTAAATAATTAATGTTGTCGTTACATTACATTTCAACATTCATTACCTTTTCGCGTAAGTACATTTTTTCATAACAAAAAAAAACCTCCACGAGGAAAACCGTAAAAAATAGATTTAATCTCTTCAACCATATCTTAGTATTTCAAAACTAACATCAATTCGACCCAAATATGCGTACGTGCGCGTCGCGCGGCTATTGACAACCCGCTGCGCTAAGGTCTTTCTATGGACCGGCGGCCGGTAGGTAGTTAGCACGTGTAAGTACATGGAGTGCAGTATCTGGAAATCTGTGACTGCGGTTGGAGCAGAGGGCGACCGCTTCCCACTCCGTCTCGCCCCGCAGCATGGCCGTAACCGCCTATCGCCGCCGTGAGGACACGTCGGTGCTCTGCCCAAGCGGGGCAGTCTTGCACCGTATGCTATACTGTGTCCTCCAGGAGATCTTCGCAGTGGTTACACCCGGGCGTTTCTTCCCTCCCTATCTGACACAGGTACCTCCCGAAACTTCCGTGTCCGGTGAGGACCTGCGTCATCCGATAGGTCAGGACGCCGTGACGTCTCTCCAGCCACTCCTCAAAGAGGGGTCTTACCGCCGCGATTGCGGCGAGCCCGAACCTCGGTTGCGACAGTCGTTGTCTCCATACTGCCCTGAGATCGCGCTGGACCTCTTCCCACCGCGCCTCGACTTGTCGGGGCAGCGGGAATTCTCCCCGGCGCTGCGCCTCCACGCGCCACTCATAGACGCGCTGGAGGGCAGTCGCCTCCAGATCCCAGGGCAGCAATCCGGCTAGGAGGTTGGCCAATTCGCTTGCGATCGTGCGGTATCCTCGGATCATCCGGATAGCCATGACCCTATGTCATGCAACCGGCTTCGCTGGTCGGGTCCGAATGCTCAGGGCCCACACTGGGGCCCCGTAGAGGACCATGGACCGCACGACACCGGCGTACAGCCTCCGGCAGGAGGCGTTTGGCCCGCTGAGACTGCCCGGTTCAGTTTTGGGGCCAAACGCAGGAAGTGCTCCCTGAAGTTCCATCGGCTGTCGAAGACGAGTCCTAGGTACTTCATCGTCGACTCGACGCCGATGCAAACCCCTCCCACCGTTATGTGGGACTCGGTCCGTGGCGCGTTCAGACGAACTCCAGGTCAGCCAGGTCGCCAGGTCGGCCGCCGCCTGGTGCGACTCTCCCTCTGCTAGGACGAGCGTGTCATCGGCGTAACATATTACGCCGACGCTGTCAGGGAGATCGCCGAGGTAGCACATAGTCGTAACCGATGTTCCACAGGTGCGGCCCCAGGACCGAACCCTGTGTAACACCGCACGACATCTCTCGCCGGTTCCATTCTCCCCGGTGACCGGGGTAGATGACGGCTCTGTCCGTCAGATAGTCCTCGACTATGCGACGGAGGTAGGTCGGCACCCGGTGATACCGGGGTGCCTCCCTGATGCACCTCCAGGGCAGGGTGTTAAAGGCGTTGGTGATCTCCAAAGACACCGCCAAGATGACCCTGCCCCGGGCCACTGCATCCCCCGTTGTGAGGGCTCTCAAGCGCATGATGGCATCCACCGTCGAGCGCCCCCTGCGGAAGCCAAACTGGCTCTCCGCAAGGTCCGGACCCACCCGATTCAGGTGTCCGACGAGGCGGTCTGCAATGACTCTCTCAAAGAGCTTGCCCACCTCGTCGAGCAGCACGATGGGCAGGAATGCGGACGGATAGTCCGCAGGGCGCCCGGGCTTCTGGATCAGGACCAGCTTCCCCATCTTCCAGTGAAGCGGGAACTGGCCCCTCTCCAGGCACGCGCTAAAGAGCCCCCCCAGTCGAAGCCCAGGCTTTTCCTGGCAGGCCGTCGGGTCCTGGGGCGGTATTTTTGGCCTTTAGCCGTAGTACCGCCACTCTCAGCTCCACCTCGGTCACCTGTGGTGCGTCGTAGACGTCGACGTCGCTGTAGTCCGCGTTTGCGTCAGCTTCACCGTCAGGTTCCGTCGGTGGCGGAGCCATGGGTGGGGGGAGTATGCTCCCCTCGCGATGGGAACAAGGCGGTCACCACTTCCTCCAGGAACTGAGGCCGGAGACTCTGCGTCAACGGGGGAGCCCAGGGGCGGAGCTTCGCTCTCGCCCATTGTAGGGTCGGACCCATGGGTCCCTGTCCAGGGACTTCGCATCTCCTTGCGGGTCAATTCCTTTGCCCGCCAGATCTCGTCGCGGAGGATGGTCTTCGCTGCCCTGTAGCCCTCACGCAGCTCCGCCTCTCCAGTCGCCGCATCCAGAGGTCGGGTGCGGCGCCTGCGGAACCTAGTGTATCGGCGTCGCGCGGCAACGCAGGCCTCGCGCAGCGCTGCCAGCACGCTCGACCGGACCCGGGGCATGGCCACGTCGCAGATTTCCGACATGGCGTCCTGGAACCACTCCGCCTCGTCGTTAACGTCGGCAGGCCTGTCCGGTGGTGACACCCACGCCTGCACGATCGAGGCTTCCAGGAATAGCTTTCGGTCCAACTGCTTCAGCGCCCATCGCGGACCACTTGGGTTCCGTCCACTTAGGACCGGCGCGTCTGAGGTCTGTGCGGAGACGTCAAACCGGAGATACAGGTGATCGGAATAAGTCTCCACCTCTACCACAACGCGCCATCTGGAGACGCGCGGCGACAGGTCTGAGATGGCGAACGTAACGTCCACCACCGACTCGCACCACATGGGGACAGAACCCCGGTTCTCGATGACTAGGCCCTGCGCCAGGGCCTTGTGCTCCAGCCTTCTGCCCCGCATAACGACCGTAAACCGGGAACCCCAAGCTACACTCTTGGCGTTGAAGTCCCGTAGGACGAGCGCGGGGAGAGAACCGAAGGCGACGACGACGTCTCCCAGCTCCGATAGGAACCTGAGGTCCTGGAATTGGGCGAGAGTTTGGCTCGGGGAGAAATATACGCCTATCACGGCGATCTCCCCGATCCGTGCTGCGACGATCCCGCGCCCTCTCTTGACGCGATCGAGGGGCGGGGTAACGGCGGCGGCCGACGAGATGAGGGTCACCGAGCCGTCCAAGTCCGTCACCCAGTCATTTCTGGGCACGACAAAGTATGGCTCGGCGACCACGGCGACGTTGATCAACCACTGCGCCATGCTCTGGAGCGAGAGATCCTGAGCAGTGGTTGATGTTCGCCTAGTGGAAGCGCAATGGGGCCATTAATTGGAATCCATTCCAGCCTCCTCCAGGGCCCCTCGCGGGGGCACGGCCACGGCGGCGGCAGCGGCGGCGGCAGTGGGAGCGGCGGCGGCGGCGGCGGCGGGAGTGGCTGTGACGGCGGCGGCAGAGGGCCTACCTCAGCCCCTGGCTTTGGTTGGTGGGGCGCAGGACCTGCCCATAACACGGTGATCGGCCGGCTTGCCAGCCGTCTCACATGCGAAGCAGTGAGGCGGGGCACTAGCCGGCCTTGTGACCGGACTGGCCGCAGCGAAAGCACCTGTCGCTGCGGTCTACCTCCGAGATGCAATTGCATGCCGCGTGGTTGCCCACTTGGCAGCGGAAGCACGTCAGGGGTCTGGGCTTCAGGATCTTCACCTGGGAAGACACCCTAAGAACCAGGAGCCTTCGGCCCTCCTGCAGCTTTTTGGCCGCCGACACTGGGCAGCTAACCGTGACGATCTGCAACCCCGCGAAGCCCGGACGGAGGGCGCCCACCCTCACCTGATCGGTAGGGCAACCCCCAGTCCTGGCAACGGCAGCCGCCGCTGGGGATCAAGTGTCCCCTGTTTCCCCTAACATTGTTATATAACACGTCCACACCATCTAACATTGTTATATAACATTGCAATGTGTAACAAACAATACCGTACAATGTGTACGGTATTGTTTTGTTGCAATGTGTAACAATGTTATATAACAATTGTCGTTTGTCGTTCTTCAGTGCTATCCACATCGTTATATAACATTCTGTGTCCACATCATCTGAAACATGTATATAACATTGTTATAATATTGCTATATAACATGTTATATAACATGCTATGTTATATAGTCTGTACGCACCTTAAGTGGTCACTTGCAAAACGCACGTGCGGTCTAAGCAGCGGGCAAGCTACTTTGACCCCGCTGACGCGCGCGACAATATCAAACACGTGAGATATCTGTGTGTGTTCAAGTCAAACAAGCGGGAAGTGCGCGATTTACTCTCGACTCGACGTCAGGTACCGCTTGACATAAAAATGTAGAAAACCGGAAGTCGCCACTGTCTTCGCGCTACCAGCACTTTGAATGATTTTTTTTTTCACTTATTATGTTAGTTTTATGGCACAATAATAAATCTAATAAACCTGCGGTCTTTGTTTACATCAAATATCAAAGATTTTAAAACGCTGTCAGAAATAAAAAATTTAGTTCCGTTTCAATCCGGTCTGGCCAAGCTGTAGGAAAGTTTAATCTGTATGAACTTGTCGCTCGCACAAACGCCTGGCGGCTAAAGAGACACACACAAACACCTCACGCCTTTGATACTGCCGCTAGCGCGCCGCGCACGTCAGACGTTAGCTTGCCCTAACGGGCAATGTCCAAGTGTTCGAAACGCACGGTAACCCGTGCGTTTCGAACACTTGGATATTACGCCATAATTATGTTTGATAATGGGGAAGGCAAGTGTCAAAGTGAAAAGTGACAGTTTGGTCCCCAAAGAACTGTCAAATCAAAGGAATTTTCAGAAAAAAAAACGATTTATTGATGTAAAATGACTAGATGTTGTGGAATAAGCTGTAAAAATGATGGAACATACAAATTTCCAACAATTCACACTATCAAGAAATAATGGGTAGCTGCTGTGACTGCTGTGAGAACAAAAATTGTATTAATACTAAGAAAAAGCTATAATAATAAACAAATATCCAGCCTTGCGAAGCCGAGACAGGCCGTTAGATGAGTTAATTAATGAAATTCTATGATTATACCATAACTAAACAATCGAATACACTTTTCAAAATAATATCTACTTTTCTTTTGGAGGTTATGTACCAGTATTGCATCGCTCGAAAATCGAAGAATTATCACCTGGAACGAGTTTTGTAATAGTTGTGGTGTTAAGAAATTAAATATATTGTGATATTTCTCGAATCTAAATAGAAAAAAGGTTAAAATTACTGACTTAAAACATTATGATATTTTATCAAAATAGAAAGTCAAAAGCAGCATTATATTCTTGATAAAGGAGAGGACAGGTAAAACATACCTAAACTCAAAAATTGAAACCTCAACTACAAGTAATTGTGGATTTATTACGGTAAAATCAAATGTATAACCACTCAATTAAATCACTTTTTTCCTCTTGTAGATGCGCCGCGGCGTCTTAATTCTTCTTTTATTATATAGTACTTGCATGGACGAATAATTTTCCATATTTGTTTTGTATTTATACTCAATTTTTATAACAAATAATCTTGTTTGTTTTTTTGTACAAGGTAGACGTGGGGACCAACTATCGCAGCGCCATCTACGATTAGCTTTGAGTTGCCATCCCCATTCGTGACCGCGCCCATCATTGCGCTCGCGAGTCCGCGAGTCAACGTGTTTGAGCACTTAGAAAGATAGACGATAAAAATATTAGGTACTCAACTGGGAGTTCATTTGTACAAAGCAGAACAAAAAATAGGCAGCTCATTGACTTTTCCATTCTTATTTCAGACGCATAGAAGTAATCACGTACCTACCAATAAATACAAAACACGAAACGAGCAAGTTTAAACAATTTTCGAATTAAGAAATGATAGTAGACGGTAGGTAACCGTAAAACAATATTATAAAAAACTATAGCAAAGGACATACGGTAGATCGATCCTAAGTAAATACGTATGTATGTACCTACAAAGTACGCGCCTGCCGCCGCCGCCGCCCGCGCCCCGCGCCGTAAGGCAGATAGCCCGCGTAAGTACATTGAGTGATTCAACAATCGCGAACGACAGAGACAGATAGAGTGGTGAGGCGGTATATCAAAGAAAACCCTTATTTATAAAGGTTAAGGTAACGGTACCGATATTATTATAAAGGTTATGGTACTGCTACCGATATATACCGGTATAAATATTGTACCTTAAAATTCGGCTACTTTAAAAAATAACGATACCGTTATATATCGGTTATCTTTATTTAACGGTATGACGTCATACCGAAATTTTAAGGTACCTTTATTTTTGGGTAATTCAGTCCCTGGTGCAACCGTACGACATGCAGGCACGGCAAACAGCCTGTGCTTTCTGCCCCGGCAGTAGTTTTCTGGGACATGAAAGCGCGCCAGCACATGAAGCAGATCAGGAGCGTCGATAGTACCACGGAGCGTCTTACAGGCTATTGTGAGCTGATCTCGTGCTCGCCTTACCTCTAGCGAGTTGTATCCGAGGCAACCCAGTAGGAATTTAGTCGGATAGAGGTAAGGATAGTAGCCGTGTTTCTGCTTATATAGGTACCTAAGGAAAGCCTTTTGGACTTTTTCTAATAAAAGTGCGTAGGTACTTTCATATGGATTCCACACACATGAGCTAGTTTCCAGCTTGCTACGTACGAGTGCATTAAAAACTATTTTGATAGCATGAGCTGTACGAAAATCACGGCAATTGCGTAGAACAAAGTCCAACCTTTGGTAGGACTGTTTAGCTACCACAACAAAGCCCAACCTTTGGTAGGGCTTTAACAAAGCCCAACCTTTGGTAGGACTGTTTGGCTGTTTGGTAGGATTGTTTGGTTGTTGACTGTTTGGTAGATGATTTAGCCACGTTAAAATAGGAGTAGAATAGTTGTTTTTCAGTGTTGTTTAGGAGAAAGTATAAGATTGTCTTCTTACCAACAACTCTCACGAATGACTTCGTTGGTCGATCAAGGATGGGCCATTTAGGTCTTCCAAGTTTGAAGTGAGTCGTCGATGATATCCCCTTGTGGAATTCCTGTTGTAAAATAGTTTATTTATCAAGTGGACACATACGTATGCAGCACCTATGGCGGTGGGGAGTAGATCTTTAGGTCCACCGTTAAATCCGTAGAGATCTGCGTTTGATCTGCAAGTAGTTGTTCCGGGTCTGGGTGTGTGTGTATGTGAGTTTCTATGTTTGTGAACGCATCCAAGTATCAGGGGAAATTGCAAGTATGGGGCAACGCTTAAGGGGGATGCTCCAACCAGAAAAAAATTCGCTCCATCAGCTCTCACATAGAAAAGGTGCATCGTAGTTAGATTTCGGAGATTTTAACATGATGCACCTTTTCTATGTGAGAGCTGATGGAGCGAGTTTTTTGATATTTTTTATATTTAAAATTATACTTGTTATTTGCGCAACACAAATATTTATAAAGTTACAACATGTCACTGGCCTGCAAATTGCAAAAAACGTAAAAAAAATTGAATTTCGCGGGCTACATCGAAGCAATCACCTTAAAAAAAGCCAAATAAACTTGAAAGGGACCAAAGAACATCTCATGAAAGTTCCTTCTTCTTTCGGTCTTTCAGTCACACCCTCGGAATTTACGATAACATCTCAAAGGCCTGACTCAAATATTGCGGCGAGCGGGGCGAGGGAAATTCGAGGAATTCATAATAGGGAACTACTGGAAAAATGCCACGAAAACCTGATCGACCGTTGCGATCAGATGTCTGAAACGCATCTGTAACCTGCTCCGGAGTGATTGCAGAGTTGGCAATTGGGGTCATCAATTCATATATATTTTATAGCCTTCCTCAATAAATGGACTATCCAACACACTAATATTTTTTCAATTCGAACCAGTAATTCCTGAGATTAGGGCGTTCAGCCAAAATGTCTCTTCAGCTTTTTAATATTAAGTATACATTACCTGGTCCCAAATATTCCTCCGTATGATCTGTGGTTCCTGTCGATCAGAACGGGCAGCCTTAGGGTTGTAATCTGGAGGATGGTACAGCATATCATAGGCACACAATGGAGCTCGCTTTGCCTTCCACTGAGTATTAAAATACGTCCCGCTTGACGTCGGGATCACCATGGCTGTTCTCATCCTATCCGGGAGCTTCAACGTTGTGGTCAACGTCTTTTCATCATATTTATCAGTCATTTTACTAATTTACTGGATGCCACTTATAATTTCTAAAAGTAATGTTTCGATTAAGTGAAGTGTTGTGGATGGTAACAAATTGATTGCTGAAGTACTCATTTGATTTGATCACGGTATAAAATATGAGCTAAAATCTTTGAAACGGCATGTTCGGTTTAGACAAGGTTTAGATAAGTTCGTGACATTAACATGATTGTATGTCTCAATGATTTGTGTCACAGAGCTTAATGGCAGATTAACACTGAGTCAGTAACTGACGTCAGTGCTGGCGCCGAAAACTGACTTCTGCTATTTATACGGAGTCAGTATGTCGTCAGTAGACGAGGATATTTATTTGGTGTACACACGTTCATAAAGCGGAAAAATGAATTCCCGAAAACAGCAAAAATTCAAAGTTGCAGCAATGCTGTTGCAAGCATTTCTCTATTTCTAAAATTTTACGATTTGAGAACTCACAGGCATTCAATATTGCGGTATAGTTGAACAAGTTTTAAGTTTTCCGAGTCGTTCAGTTTTCGCGTAATTTTGTGTTGCGGTGCGAAGAAGCGTGGTCACCATACAACAGATCGGCAGCGACTGACTTGGGCATATTTACACGCGGTCAGTTCAGTGCACTGACGCTGGTGGCGGGGGAGCGCATTGACGCCGAAAAATATGCAGCGCGAATATTGAAGTCAGTACTGACGCGACAGTACTGTACTGACTTGAAATCAATTTAAACTAAAGCAGTGCCAGGTCAGCACTGACTCGTCAGTGGACTGGCGTCAGTTACTGACTCAATGTAAATCAGCCTTAAGCTTTTCGAGATATTTTCGTTACAACCTCTTGACACACTATCCAGACCTAATTTTTTACACAATTTTCTACAGCTAATTGTCAAAAAACGAAAACAACTAATGCCAGTGTTGACAAAGTCATGATCATTGTCAAAATTTTATTCCCAAAAAATGTTGTTTCGTAGCGATTTTTAATTTAATTTTAATTAATTATTAATGCAGCCTCGAAATTCATTATGGACTCTTGCAGCGGAACGTCTGAATTTATCGGTCTGAATTAATTTTTGTATTATTCGTTTCAAAATTATCAGTTCTTATTCAGAATTTTTATTTATATTTTTTGTTTGTTTAGAATCACTGGACTTTTTAAGTCCGCCAGTGAAACGGCTCAGCAGCTGCAGGCAGGCATTTAGTAGTGGTTTTAACACGAATACGAACGACGTACACTTGCAGAGAGATTTCCGCAATAAGATCATCAGACCAGCACCCTGCCTCACAGGAAACTCGAGACCAGTCAAACATTCTGAATCTTCTACATCGTTGATACTGAAGAAGACGTCGGAGGTACAGGTCAGTAAATTATTAATCTTTGGTGAAGTTGTAAACACTTTATAGGAAATGCATAGATAATTAATTTTCGCTATTAATTTGGTTCGTGTTCAACAGATACTAGGACATCAGAATTCATTTGTAAGTTTCCCGAGCTTTAGGCAGACAAATATTAATAACAATTCAGTACTAAAATTAGAGAAGAAGCCAGACGTTTCTGAAAAACCACTAATTAAAGTCACAGTCATACCGAAAACGGACTCAGTAAAAGCAGCAAAACTATTCCGAAGACGGAGACACGTGCCGACAAAAGTTCAGAGCACTTCATCTAATCACGAGAATTCTATACAAACGAAGAACGTTTTTCTAATAATTGCGGGACGAAGGAAAGAGAAAATATATGAGATAAAGACGACGGGCAGTGCGAAACTATCAACCGACCACGATAGTTACCCCAAACATGAAGACATACCAATAGTAGAACTGGCAAATTTCAAAAACTTCATCCAATCACTGAATATGGATAAGAAGAAGAAGAAAGAAAAGAAGGCATCAGTGGATACCTCAGAGGTGCAGCAGACGAAGGAGTGGAATCGTTTCCCAGAATGTAACAATTGTGTCTGTGTGCAAGATTCTCAAGGAGCGCCCAAGAAAAGTCGTGTGCGCATATTTGGACAGTTCGGGATCTCGGAAGACGACAAATACGTACTGAGATATGGAGCTACTGTTAACGATAAACAAGGTATATCTATTAACAAACAAAAATATTAAGGCAATCTTGTGTGATTTTGAGATTCAAAAAAGTCGCAAGAGCTCGATTTTCCTACGTTATTCATTTGTTACTTATTCTTAGTTTTACGATGCTTAATAATTAATGCTTTTCTTTTTACAGTTATGTCTGATGTCGCTCAACTGGCCCGTGACTTTTCACCTGATATAGCCTGCAACACTTCATACGAGGCTCCTGAAGAACCGCCATTGTAAGATTTCACTATATTTATTTGGTAAACGATTCTAATTAAGCACCTTCTTCGCAAGCGTTAACTTCGATCGCTCATTGTTTGAAGAGCCATTCAAATATAAATATTTTTCGACATTGAAATGTTTTTATGATATTTTTCTTCAGGCTGCAACAAGATTCAAGCCTACAAGCTGACTATAGCTTTGACCTCGACGTGGAAAAGCCACCAGTGGTGCATATAGTAAGGTAACAACATGACTCCCAAGATTATCATAAATATTTTTACTGTATTGATAAAATTACGTTTAAAGTAGCCTTTGCTTGCAGTAAAGAATCACAAGGAACGCAAGTCAACTTTAATGTCCAAGTAACCTCGAACCAAGCGAGGTGTGCAACATTTTCAGACAAGAGAACTCAATGCTGTTGTTGTGGCAACAGGTCGGAAAATAACACCTTAAAAGACTGTCAAAGTCCTATGGTCATTATATCTGTTTATCCTAAACCAAGCCCGGAGGATTTGATGAATGTTATTTGCCCCACCGCAACTACACGTGGATCACTACCAGTAGGAACATATACGACCAATCAAGTTTTAAAAACAGAGAAAACTCCAACTAAAAGTGATACAAGGAGAAACAACAAAAGTCCCCTAAGGAGCCGTTCACCTTCACCTGCAAAAAAGGGATCAAGATCGAAAGTGGCAGATGATTCAAATAAGAGCCCAATGAACGAAAAAAGAAGTCCTGATCGGCAGAAAGCGCTGAAGGCTATAAAAGACAAGATACGAGAGAAAGATAAACTAAAACAAGAAGCAAGTCCACGAAAACTACCCGCGAAATCGAATTTGACTAATGCTAGTCAAGTTCCTAAAAGAAATCAACGACAAAACACAAGATCTCAAGGCACACAAGCATCGGAAAAAAATGATCAACCTAACAAATATTCCTATGAGTCTAATGCAACGCAACGCGAGGACAATTTTGGCAGGAGGCACAACGTAGCTCCACAACTCAAGTCTTCGTCTGTTAAACCCGTCAGGACTCAGGTTTCTCATGCAACTCAGGTACCTAAAATTATGTTAGTATTCTACTCATGCAACTCAAGTATCTACAAGTGATCCATTAATGAATTCTTATGCGACACAGGTCACAAAACCTCAGCCGAATGTCGCACCGCGCAAGGGAAAAAATCAAGAAACATTAATTCCTAAACCACCCCAAAGTTTCCAAAGGGAACAAACTTCGAGAATTTCTTCTAAACCAAACGCCGAATCGGGAACTAATACGGAACAAGCTCGGGCAAAAAAAGCCTTAGTAGAGACATATACGAAGCAACTGACTGAGCAAATGTATCAGAGTGATCATATTCCAGCCCGATTAGACAATTCCAAAGTCACAATAAATATAGACGGCGACAGAGAGTATTACAATGTTTTGTTTAATCAAGATAAATTAACAACTGATCTGACAATCAGAAAAACTGTAAAAGAAATAGGCGTCCCAAACGGTGTCGATGAATCTTTGGGAACTTTGTTTGGTTTACCCGATTACACGGAAAGAGAAGGTCGAAATAATTCGCCGATAAGGCATCCGTCACCTCTGCAGAGTAAAAGCGTAAGTATTCCAAAAATTAAAGATTATTTCATCATTTTCATCATCATCATATCAGCCGTAGGACATAGGTCAAAGATATCCAATAGGACTGGTTCCGGTTTGAAGCGGCTTGCATCCAGCGCGATCGTGTGATTTTCATCAGATCTTCTAGGTCCACCTTGCAGGTGGACGTCTCACACTGCGCTTGACAGTGCGTGGTCTGCATTCGAGAACTTTAGGACCCCATCAGCAGTCAGTTCTGCGTGATATGTGGCCTGCCCACTGCAACTTGCTAATTCGCTGAGCTATGTCGCACAAATATTCTCATTTCTAATTCAATCACCCAGAGAGGCTCCGAGCATAGCCCTCACTAGGTCGTTGGGGTTTCTTGAGCCTACTAATGACGCCCATAGTAAGAGACCACGTTTCGGACACACATTGGTTGAAATCTTTAGAAATGTGGCACTGAGGTATTCTGGACGAGAAAAAGTTACGCAGTTTCCCGAACGCCATCCACCCAGCCGAGTTGGATTCTGGTGTTGCCCTTGTTCTTGAAGTTTAAACGTGCGACGGTTTGTCCCAGCAGGTAGACATACGAGGTTTTTAATTTGGGGTTATTTATATTACTTTAGTTTGTCATTTTAATTTGGAGCCGCTCTATTTTTTATAAAATGCTGCTCCGCTCTCAGAATTGCTCAGGTATCGTGGGTGCATTTACAAAACAATTAAACTCGTACAAGCAACCAGACCCGGAAGCCGGAACTTCTGTCTGTAAGCCATAATTTTACATCATCATCATCATCAGTCTATAGCACTTCAATGCTCTGGATCTCTTCAATCGTACGCCATTGCATTTCACTCCATCACCGGCTACTCTCATCCAGCTGTTACCGGCAACTTTCTACAGGTCGTCCCTCCTTGCCTGAGGCCATCCCATCTTACGTTAATCGATTCGCGGTCTTCACTTCACTTGAGAACACGTCTACCCCAACGTTTATCGTTTCTACGACTGATATGACCGGCCCTTTGCCACTTGCTTATTCTGTGGGCTATGTCGATCACTTTCGTTCTCGGTCGAATCACTTCATTATGAATTCGATCCCACAGAGAAACGCCAAGTAAAGCTCTGTGGTAGATTTTCTCTTGGTAGGCCATGTCACTGGATGGGTGACCAACTGACCAAAAGTAGGAGTGGAGATGCGCACAATAGGGCGATTACTGTAAGGCCCGTTAATATTATGGAGTTCACCATTGGTAACACAATAAATTCGTTCCTGAAAGATCATCAATTTTCCCTCGATGAACCTGACATTTCGCCACATCAGTAGATTGCACTTGTTTGGCAAGGGCTGCTCTTTTCTCTATAAAAAATCACATCGCTGGGCTCTTACGATGTGCTCTTTGACGCGACGACTTTAAGACAGTTCAATCGCGAAGCGTGGGCGCTCACCATTCGCGCTACACGCTTGGATAGTGTCGCTGTCAGTAACTTACCATTTCAAATAGTCTAAGCGTGGCGTGAGCTGCGGCCGCGCGGTCACAAGGCTGTGCTGGCCATTGGCCTAGTACTGTGTAACATCAAAACTAACACCATTCTTCAGACACTTTTAGTATCACAAGTTCCAAAACCTCTTCCTTTTTGGTTTCAGCCTTCAGATGATGAGTTACGATTGCCCATACAGTGCTCAAGACTTGTCAAACATGATATACGAGATAGTCTAGAAATTTGTCACAGGTAGATTTATTTTTTATTGCTTTTCATTGATTCGCGTGTTCCCATAACCTAATCACGTATCAAATCTGGGAATTCAATATTGTACGGGTTGCTTGAATGACAGTGCCTGGAGGGCGCTGTTGGTAAACATTGGTGAAGCTGAAGTTGTCTGTAGAAATAGTATTGAAAAACAAGATCGTACCGTTACTTACGACTTTTACCATGCAGCACTTTATCTACACTAATATTATAAAGGAAAGATTTGTTTGTATTGAATAGGATCTGAAACTCAGAACCGATTTAAAAAATTCAGTTGAAAGCTGCTTTTGTCCTGAGTGAGTAGGCAATAAGAGGGGATGAGGTGGGCGGGCGAAGCCGCTGGCAAAAGCTTGCAATATATAGCATAATTGCTTCCATTTTTACAGGCGAGAAGATGAGAAAAGTGCTAGTAATTTAAAGAAAGCGCAAGCTTGTTTTACGGCTCAGGTTGGCGAAGCTTCAAAATTTTCAGGTGGTGTTTAATATGTTGTATATTATAGATCGTAGATAGTTTATGAGAAATGTCTCATGAGATTAATGATCGTATGATATGCCATTTCCCAACAGTGGAAGGCTATGGACTGACCATACATGTTTTTTTGGGATTTAAATCCATCAAATGAGTAATGAGTAATGAGAATGCCCAGCTTGGGCGGAGCACCGACGTGTCCTCACGGCTGCGATAGGCGGAGACCTCTCGCGCCCGGCATTGGTTGCGGATTTAAATTCATCAAATGAGTACGAGCATTGGGTGTAAGTGGTGGATTCTTACTGATTAAAAGCTACCCTGTTCCTTCCGTTGCTTTGCGTTTCAGGGCTGCGAGCCCTATAGTTAGTCCCATGATAACAACTAGGTACATACGTGCAGGTCTGGTCAAACTTAATTGTACTTATGAATTGTGGACGCGGCTATGATTTCCAATGGCAGAAACTATAGACCCACCTGCTATAATCTTTAATGCTCCCTATATGTAGGTATACTGTACTAAAATATAATAATTTTGCAGCCCCAATGAAGCACTTCCCTGGTGATGATTGTTCCATTTGTGATCCTATCGAGCGAGACAAACAGATTCGGGAACTTCTTGGTGTTGATAACGTCAAAACCAATGTCTTTCAACCAAGTCAGGTCAGTCACAATCTTTAACATAAAGTCTCTGAAACATTTTGTTCATTTCTGTGATAAATAAAAGTATAGGTAGCTATGACATACGTAGGGACTTATATTTTGAACGGTACTTTTGTATGATAACGCTAACTACAAGTATCATAATTTTCTTTTTTTCTTTTTATTGTTTTAGGGCCGTTGTTGTGCCAAAGATGTGGGAAATCCGTTCAAGTGTATCTACCGACAACGATGGTTCTTTTCTTTCAATTTGTTTGTTCAATATTTATTTTTATCTTATTTTTAATGTATCTTTTACTTTTAGCAAAGAAAGTCAAGTCACAGAAATTAATTATGGGTTTCATAAGGTGTGTCCATGTTTCGTACCAGGCGGTTCAAAAAATAGAGCAAATGCATGCGTACAGTGTCCGAATGAAAATTGTAAAGCACATCTCCAAAAACAAATCGGTACAGGAGAATCTGCCGTCTATCAACAAGTAATACTTAACCGAAACATCCAAGTGTTCCTACAATTGGAACAGTTTTCGAAGCAAAAACCTATCATCCTTTCTCGGAAACAATACGACAAGGTAAAAAAAACAATCCAAAAAACCATAAATTCCAAGAAAAGTAGTCACGTTAAACGATACACATTGTTGTCGAAGCTTGAAAGTAGTGAAATATCTGTCGGGGAAATAAGAACTAAAAAAATCAAGAGCCCAGGGTCACCTCAAGAAAAGGCCAAAGAAAACCACGTGTGTCAATGTAATCAAACAGCAATACAAACTGATCCAGAATGCTGTAAAGATGGTTGTGTTAATGTTAAGAAATCTAAAGAAAAAATAAGCATTTGTAAAACAAAAGCAGACGATATGAAAGGTGATCACGCATCAGACGACAGTTGTAATCAGTTGAAGAAAGGGGAAAAAGAAAAACCAGATCCAAGAGCAATTGTAAAGCAGCAAGACATTGGAGTAAGCAAAGGAAAGGCGGACCGCGCAGACCAATCCAATCAAAATAAAGCCAAAACTGAATTGTGTGAATGCGATGACGTAGAAGTGAAGCAGGCGGAAGTTGAAACGTTTGTCTTGTATAATGCTGAGAATAGACGAGACAATTTTAATGATGCTACAGAGACAGAGCATGTTGCTCATACTAGGAAAACAATGTCTTCAGTTCAGATACGTTACACGAGCGTTGCTTTCATGAAGCAAGCACCATACTCATCAACAGATGTAGGAGCTATTTCAGACTCTAGTATAGATCGTTTGAACTCATTTCAAACTTTATTCAGAGGTGGGTAGATGTTAGAACGATTTCATGCGGATACTCAAACTCTTTTATCGCTGCTAGGCTGCTTGCACATTTTTATACAGCGTGCTTGATCATTCGCAATAATACTCATAGTCTTAAGACAATCCGATAATGCCAACAATTATTCTCAATTTCAAGAATTTCAATGTGATTGCTGGTAAAACTCTGAAATGATCCAGCCGTTTCTTTTCATAAATTTTTGTATTACAGGGCGAAGAAAATCCGCAACACCAAATCTAGGAACCTCTGCTTACTCGTTATATTCAGAAGACGGAAATAACTCAGAAAATAAGTGTACTAAGCTAGACCCACAGGATTCTAAACCCAAGAAGCCGTTCTTGAGGAGACTTATGTCGTGTCTGGTCATGAGATCGAATAGAGACTCAGAACTTAAACTACCAGTTGGGCCTCCACCCAAATTGCCTAGCCTGAATAGTTCTATCGATTCATATCACATCAGCACTTCACTTGGTGTGAGTATTTCGTTAATAATATGATTATAAAATATACATAATCCACGAGCGAGACTTTCTGTCATCTTAGGTCAGTCATCCACTTCATATTTGGGATAACAATTCTAGTTGATCTTCAAAGATTATGTTTGCCATCTTCTCATTTGCTCGAGTTTTCTTCAGGTTTTAATTCATGACATCATCCAAGATAAGGAATCTTCCTCTTTCATTTTCACAGAACTTTCGAAGCGTTTTGTTGGTCCCAACTAACTACTACTACTTACTACTCTTCCTAAAGTACCTTTTTGTATTTTTCAGGCTGTGGAAGTGAGCTCATCCATCTATGACACTTCGGCTTCCTTCTACAGTAACCATACAATATTTCCAGTAAATAGTAAAATCAAAAGGGGATTCTTCAGTTCTGTTAGGGGATTCCTCACCAACAGGAAAAGTTGATCCTGCTTTGTTTTTTTTTATGAGTTTTTTTATTTTTACACATGAGTGATTTTGTACTCTTCAGTGTGATAGTCTACTGTTTTATGATGAAAGAATATTTAAAGAAGAGCTATTGTTTTTTTCAACACGCTCTGTGTATATTGTAGTAGGGGCGGCGAAGAAGGGATTTGTGATGTGACTCGAGCGTGTCAGATAGTTATCTGACAGGGTGCGAGGATTCTCCCTATATTAGTTATATAGGGAGAATCCTCGCACCCTGTAATGTACCTGTACCAAGTATGAACCCTCTCCATTTAGTGGGGAGTGTTTGGGGGAACCCGTCAGATTAGTAAAAAAAACCGGCCAAGTGCGTGTCGGGCCACGCACAGTGTAGGGTTCCGTAGTTGCCAAAATACTTATGCGAACTAACTAAACTGATTCGCTGAATTTAATTTTAAACAAGAAGAATTTTAGCATAATCGGTCCAGGAGTCTTTGAGAATCGGGGATAATACATAAGAAAAAAGATTACAACGAATTTAGAACCTCCTCATTTTTTTGAACTGTTTAGTTGACGATAAAAACCTACCTATCCCCAAAAAACATACATATAAAAGCTGTAAAATAAAGTTGACAAACTTACATTTGCAGTTGTCTCCGATACATTTGTTTAAGAAAATATTTCCAAGTACATTTTATAAGTTGGTCGACTATTACTCGTAAAGTTATAAAGCCTTCTTAGTCATGATAATTTTCTTGCAAACTTGTTATAAATACTACTATTGTGAATTTTTTCACACCCCCAAACATAACCGTTTAGCTGGTAGAGGGGGGGACACTCGAATCGAGCAAAATTTAGCATCATTGAAGCTTAATATTGGAAACGATTTTTTTTATCAAAAAATTGTTAATGGAAACTATCATTATTTTTAACCGACTTAAAAAAGGAGGAGGTTCTCAATTCGTCGGAATCGTTTTTTTTTTTTTATGTATGTTCCCCGATTTCTCGAAGACGCCTGGACCAATTTGGAATTTGTAGTTTTTTCTTTTGTTTGAAAGGGTATACTTTCCAATTGGTCCCATGATCACCAGGTCAGGATCTGAAAATGGATCCTAGGGAAATTGAGGGCAACCTTCAAATTTTATAGGCACATAGTACCATTTTCATATAAATCTACCAGCTGTTCAAGTATCTGCATCTGATAATCATCATCTCAGGTGGATGACCTGATGATGGAAGGTACAATCTTAATAGGAAGGAGTAGGCATAGATTGAGTTATATCTCCAAAGAACTACAAGTCCGAATTCAGAAAAGTAACCATTTTTTTGTTGTACTAGGTATCATTTAACTAAGAGAATACTACAAGTTTCATCAAAATCGGTTCAGTTTTCTTTTGAGGATATGGAATTTTATTCGCTTAATGTGTACATGAGTGATGTAATAGTACTGGTGCGAAGAAATTACAAAATTCTAGTGCACATGTAAGAGAATAAGGTTCTTAACAAAATTTGGGTTGAATATTTAAACTAAAAATAGTAAAATAAAAACATTATTTCAAAAAAAATATAACCGCCTTAAAACAACCACAAAAAATTGTAAAATAATCTACAAAGTAATTTTCTATTCGGAAGTCGGTGGCTAAAAAGACAATGAAAAGAAAAAATACAAAGGCACCGACGGCGAAAGAAAAGTTATTTTGTAGATTATTTTACACTTTTTTGTGGTTGTTTTTGAAGGCGGTTATATACTTTTTTTAAAAAGTTTTTTAAAGGCCTATTGTAATGATACCCCCACACTAAGGATTACGCGAGTTGCCATCCTCATTTTACGTGTCTTGTACTGAACAGGTACCTTAAAAAAATATTTTACGAGATTTCACTTTACCACTTTTTGGCACAACAAATCCGTATATTTACAGCCCAAATTACATTCTCCAGTACTGTGCGTCTCTGAGCTAAACTGGGACAGACGTACGGACGGACGGACATGGCGAAACTATAAGGCCCATACTTTGCGTTAAACGGGTCCCCGCGACGGGCAACCGTCGCGGGTCCACGTCTTTTGGTCCCGCGCGTGGCCCCGTGCGTGGCTCCGCGCGTGGCCCCGCGCATGGCCCCGCGCGTGTCCCGTCCAGGTTGCCGCGCGGAGACACGCGCGTGGTCCCGCGCGGGTCCCCGCACGTGGCCACGCGCGTGGACACGCGACCGATTTTCGCAGTGATAAATCGCTAGTTCATTTGAAATGGTTTGCTTTTATAGTCTTTGTTAGGACTGATTTGACCATCAAATACCTAATGTTGTATAAAAAGGAAAAAGTTTCTGATTACGTGACAAACCTATGTGTTTAAGGATAAGAAATCACTTGCGAAAAAAAAACATCGGCAGAGCAATTTTTCACTAGATTCTCACTACAAGATAAAGCGCGATATGTAAAAAGTGGATTTGGAGTGACACTGAATTCGAGTTGGATGTTGATAATTTCCTATTCTAACTTTTTTTCTTCCTATTATCTCATTTAAACCTACAAAACCTTTAACTACTAATAAAAAAAATTGAGACTGAGGGATTTTTCGCAGAGAGTTAAATAAATAAGCAATTTTCAATTTTCATGTTTTGGTAAAAAACCGAACTTCTCGGCTAAAAAAAAATTGCATTATTGTGCATGTTTAATCTGTATCACCTACTCTCACCATATTCCAAATTTCAGCACCGGAGGAATTTTTCGAATGTCTTCATAAAAAAAATTGCTCTCTGTTTGCTCCAGTTACATGCACCGTGTATAAGCAAATTATTGACTGAAAATAATAGGCGCGTGGCCCCGCGCGTGGCCCCGTGCGTGGCAATGCACGGGTCCCCGCGAATTAGCACTTTTGTATAGAACCGCGCGTGCATCCGCGTAACGCAGCGTCGTAAATTAAGGGTTCCTTGTTGACTACGGAACCCTAAAAAATTGATCCTCAGAAAAACTCGAGCGCGTCAGATTACGAAATGGTAGATTATTTAAGTTTAGATATCTCAATAATCTGACAATTTTAGCGTGGCAATGAGCGAGTTTTAGGAAATAAGCGAGTCTTGAAGTTGTTAAACAAAAACGTAACGCGCGTTTCATATAGCAATCAACCGCTTGTTACGGACAGCCTCCTTGAATCAGATTAAATATGTAATTGTTATCAGAAATATAAAGCGCATTTTCACTGTAAATGAATGACGCGCTCGAGTACTTTTTTACAACTGTTTTTTTTTTCCTTCCCCCCACTAAAATAGAAAACTTGTCAGAACCTTTTTTCTTTTTTAAGGTGAATCTCCGAAATCTAACTACGATGCACCTTTTCTATGTGAGAGCTGATGGAACGATTTTTTTGATTTTTATATTATACTTGTTATTACCGCAACTCATATTTTTATAAAGTTACAACATGTTACTGGCCTGCAAATTGCAAAAAACGTAAAAAAAATTGAATTTCGCGGGCTGGTTGGAGCATCCCCCTTAAAACATAATCTTGCAAATCGAATCGATTCCCATGGCCCTCGAGGAATTGCTTTAACATCATCGGCTCCCTACTATTGGATTATGTATCTACTATGAGGTTACAGACTCACAGAATTCCTACAAAGGAACACTCTTACAAACTGCTAATCTAGTGGAGACTTTCACTCTCGACTCGTTTATTCACAACCAAATCCCGTGTGTTGCAGTAATGTTCCCAAAACAATTTTTAGTTCCCCGATATTTGTAGTTTCTTCTTGAAAGCTGAACAACTATTTTTAAACATCCAGAATATGCTAGCAACATTTTCTAATAAAAAGTTAAAATGGCACAAAAGCTCAGAAGCAAACCGAAAAAAAATATTAAAAAAAAAAACTAAAATAACCTCAAAAATCTGACGTTTGTTTTGTGAATCTTGCTTGCGATGTTTTGATCAGAAATATTTATCTAATAAATACAATTTCTTGTATATGAACATGGCTCTTATAAGACGTTGCGTGCCGCTTTTTACGAGGGTTGTGAAGATTCACCCCATAGCCATACAAAGTAAGTTTTGTTCTAAATATTATATAGTTCGTGTTACTGAACACTTGTTTGTGAAGTTTGCTCATTTTATTGATATTTTTAGCTCAAAAGATACATCGATGGGTGGCTCCAACACTGATGGAGTTCAAACGCCGTGAGAACAGGCTCGGTGGCAAAAAGATCGACCCAAGAAATACTTTTCTTGAATGGAACTTGGAAGCTGAACTATACGCCTTTGCACAGCGACTGAATGAAGAATTTGATTCAGATTTATTACTACAAGCCTTCACGGACAGATCTTATGTTATAAAAGAAGAGATGAAGCAAAAAGAAATTGAGTTTGATATAAAAATGAAGGATAATCGGGAGCTAGTTGAAATAGGTAATGCTATTTTAAATACTTTTCACTTTTAGCATAATATGCTTTTATACTGCTTCGAACGAAAGCAAACTGAAATGTTTTACCATCTAATAATGAACCGTTGCTCAACATTACCTTCATCCAAAGAACTTTAGACCCACAAAAGAAACATGTTTAAAAAAACTGTGTTTTGCCAAACAAACAAACAAATTATGGGTTAAAATTAAATATTCTAAATGACTAGCACACGGAAATCAAATAGGCAGTTTTTTCCACATAAAACATTGATATTTTGCATCAGGTGGCTTACCATGACTTAAAGCAAGAGTAATATTCCACTGTGGGAAAAAGACGATGCTTGACAACTTGTATAGCTTTGTCCCTTTCCCACAGTGAACTGGTGCCCCCAGGCACAGAATATATAGTACAGTGGAAGCAATCCTAATGTAATTGTGAATCTAGCTTTTAATGTTGGTTTCAATGCCATTACAATAGCAACCATTGTTACATATAGGGTGATAATTTATTAATATATTAATAGTTATTTTACAATAAACTGATTTTCAATGGATTCAGTCATACGCTATCAGTCGACTCAGTTCAAAGTGATCAAAAATTCTTAGTTTTTTAACGAAACCAAAGGTTGTGTGTTGAAAAATGCGTTTTTTTGCCTGCCTTTTCAATTCATTCATTCATATATTAATGTGGCTTTTCAGGAGACCAGTTTATAAATGCCTACATCCAGAACTACCTAGAAACAGTGCTGCCAAAGTTCCCCATTGAAGGTGTGAAGGGAGCACGAAAGTTCCTCACCAGTGAGGCCACACTAGCAAATGTTTCCCTGAATTTAGGCACCAAAGATATTATACTAGCTGCTGTAAGTTTTTTTCTTTCTTTATCAATCAATTGAATATTTATGCAATAATAAAGATTTGTATTTAATAAGTCTTAGGACTTCTGTTCAGCTAGTGTGCCAGATTGAATCTTGTGCAGTCTGTTCTCCTTTCGGATTGTCTTTATTTAGGTTTTGGTAGCTGATTACAAGTTTGAGGATTTTGCATTTTTTATTTCATTTTCATTCTCAGGTAGTAGAATTAAAATATGAATTGTTATAATTATTGTTCGTAAAATTGTCTATTCTATTTCTTATCATGGAAAACATTTTATATAAGTAATTTAAATGAATGAAGGGATGAATATGAAATTATGAAGACTGCTAATGAACACAGAAACTAAAAATGCCATTTTAGTTTCTGTGTTTATTTTGCTAACATTTATTTAATGGCATTTTTGAAGGTACCAGGAATATGACCCTTGCATTCACAATCTAAAATCTAAAAAAAAAACATTCATACTGAATTTGGGTGTCAGGAATCACTTATTGTATTGAAGTCTAAATATATTATTTTTTATTTTCAGGAATATCCAGTAGACAACTTCATTCTAGCTAATACATTTCAAGGCAGTGGTTGGTGCATTATTGGATTCCGCAGGAGAGGAGAGAGCGGCACACTTTGTTAGAGACTTTCGTCATCACGCAGTTACAAGGTTTGTTTTTCATAGGAGGTTTATAAACTATAAATAATTAATTGTAAAATAAGTTTTGCCCATGTTTATACTTTCATTTGTTTGAAATATCACTTTGTGTTATAATATTGCTTCCTATTATTGAAATAATTTTCCGAATTGGTAGTTTTATATTTATTTATTTTATTTATCTTTATTTGAACAGACAACAATAAATGATCTATAGTGTTAGTAACAATACTGCCTAACCTTTATAGAAAAATCCCTATATTCAAATGTTACAAAACTAATACCAATTTCAATAAAAAAGGAAAGACGTTTATTAGAGTTTCTGAAATGGTATTCGATAAACAGCTGCTGTAATCCCCAAAGGATAGTAGAACTGTACCTAATACTTGCCCACTAAAATTTTGCTACAATACATATTTACAAAATGAAATAGGAACAAATTCAAATATGTAAATGATTATCCCACAAAAATTGTTTGTGATCACTTTCTGATAACCTAAAATAATTTGTGTTAATTACCAACCCGCATTGGGCCCGCGTGGTGGATTCACCCCACATTCCCTCCAGAGAGACTCAGAGAGAGGAGGCCTGTGTCCCAACAGTGGGAACATTATAGACTGCTGATGAATAAATTACATACTGTCGACTTCAGAAACTCCTCTTTAGTTTCGGCCAATAGAAAAACCAGTATTATAGTTTCACTGACAATATTCCAGGTCAAGACATCAACGAATTCCTGCCAATAGAAGACCCCTGGTCAATGCTGACATCTATAGCACAGAAGGACGGGAGTAAGATTGAGCCCCGGCTGATCGGTGAGACTGGCAGAAACACCTTGCTAGCTTGCTACAGGGTGGGACTTTATGTGGACAAGAAGATGGTGTCTTCAGGTGAGACATGCTGGTATATTTTGTAGCTTGGAAAAAGTAAGAAATTTACAGGAAACCGTCTGTCTTGGTATGGACATGTGATGTGGCGGGATGTCACTCATGTGACCAAGAAAGTGATGAGTATGAATGTTGATGGATGGAGAGGAAGAGGAAGGCCAAAGACAAGATGCATGGATTGTCTAAGGAATCATATGTATGAAAAAGGAGTAAATGATACTGACTGTGACATCTGATAGGGAAGAATGGGAGAAGAAAACGTTTTGCGCCGACCACAAGTAAAACGGGATAAGGGCTGGAAGACACTGAGAAAGAGTAAGAGATTAGTTAGTGATGGAGAGGGAGAGAAAAGACGACGGAGTGTGTGTTTAACTTTTCAATCTTTTCAATTTCATATTCTAAGCATATTAGCGAAAATTCAGATTTTTCCGATGGCCAGGCCATAAAAACGGCATTTCCCGTTTTTAAATGTTTTAAAATGTCCGTATAAACGTCCGTTCACGCGATAATTAACGGCATTTCCCGTTACTGTCCCTGTTCTAACCCAGCACTAAGATGCTTTGAATAATATTCCAGGTTTCGGCGAAACAGTAGCGATTGCAAAAGAAATGGCGGCAAGAGAAGCTCTGAAGAAAATATTCGGTACAGAAGATCACATGAAGCCAATAAACTTTCAACTAAAGGGCATACCTAAGCCGACCTCGCAAACACGCTACCAAATATCTGCCAGTTGAATAAGAACTCTATTGTAGTGTAGAATTAGGATTAAAGTTGTATATTATTTAATTTGGTTTTTTCTCTTGCTAAAAGGTAAAGGGTAGAGAGGTACGAAATAACGTTGGAAAATAATATGTACAATACAACTAGCTGTTGCCAGCGGCTTCACCCGCTACAATTCAAAAATTATTCTACGGGAACATAAAATCGGGATAAAAACTATCCTAAGTGTTAATCCAGGTTATAAACTATCTGTGTACCATATTTTAGCCAAATCCGTTCAGTACTTTTTGCGTGAAAGAGTAACAAACATACCTACATACATCCTCACAAACTTTCGCATTTATAATATTATTTTATTTAGTAGGATAAGCACCATTCACAGCGGCAAGCTCGAAAACAGTTCGAAAGCTATAAAACGACATATTTACGTAAAATATAACATTCTTTATTAAATTCGACGGTTTATCTTACAAAGATTATGATTACAAACATTTACAACTTAAATAAACCTTTCCTATAAACATTATGTAACACTGATCATTAAATTAAAATTAATCATATAAACAAAAATGAAGGTATTTATCACAAATTCTCACATGCACAATATACGGTATTACAGAAAGAAATAAAGTTCTAAATCAAATAGAAAAGAGATTTTTCAAGAAATGTATAGTTCATTAAACTATAATATAAAAATAGAGTACAGAAAATTCTAGAAATTATAGAAAGAAAGAAGAAAGGTCAATTCATTCTACAGGGGGTACTACAATGTCTTAAAACCAGGCTTATTCCGGCGAATGAAAGTGACAGAGCTATACAAGTCGTCTAGCGCCATCTCGTTCACTCCCTGGAACAAGCCTGGTTTTAAGACGTTGTAATACCCCCCTGGTCAGAATCTAACTAGCGAACACAGACATGTAAAAAAGTAGTAACAACTTATCAAGGCACTTCATTACAATATCAACACTAATCAACAGTCAATAAGGTACAAATTCACCTAACTTCATCCGGGAGCCGAGTCCATGATCAGGTTGCCGTGTTTATCTTTGATGCGCACGCGTCCTGACGCGTACCGTGTTTCAGACGTTCCGTCGTTGTAGACCAGCTTTACTGTGCCGTCGGGAAACTCGCGACGCTGAAAAGTGATTAAAAGGATATATAAACATAATATAAATTGTTTTAAAATGTAGATCTATTAGGCGTTCTATGATTTGTGCTTTGCGAAGCAAATCTCAAGCGCAAATAACATAGTAAAAAATTACAAACAAAAACTATTGTTGTTGCAAATCATGTTCGCAGGGCAGACATGGCCAGACATTGCCCAAAATAGAGAGGTTTGGAAGAAGAAAGGGGAGGCCTTTGCTCAGCAGTGGGACACCGAATAGGCTATAAAAAAAAAATAGTTTTCTCTACAGCCAGTTGGACAACTGGCTGTAAAAATAGATTCAAAAGGCCGTCAGTAAGCCTTGTCGATTAATCCAACAAGTGCAGCCCAGACCTCAATTCCTAAGCACACAGCCTAAAGTCTAAATTTGTGCCAAGATAATGATTTTAGAATCGACTCCTCGGCTATAGGAAATGACATTACTCTCTAGCAATAAGAATCAAAATAGTCACATTAACTAAAAGAGAAAAGCAGTACTATTTTGGCGTCCAATCATACCACCCGATGGCGAAAGAGGGGACGCCTCTTTTGCCTCCCTATAAATGCAGTACCAAATGTTAAGTTGATCATCAAGTTACCTTATGATCCTTAGCATGGACTTCAACCTGTCCATTACTGAACACGATGCGCTGTTCCCCACTGGCGGCCACGGTGAGCGCGGCGCCGTCCGGAAACCGCCACTCCTCACGAACATGCTCGTTCTTCGGGTCGAAATACCGGACGCTGCCGTTCGGAAGTCGGATCTCTGACGAACCGTCCTTGTAACGCTTTTCTACTTGGCCACTGTAAAAGATTGGATGATAAGGTTATTATTTAGAGATTAGTTAATGGAGGCCTTTTGCCCATATGGATTATGGAGCCTTCTACGCAAAAGGTCTGCTGCACAGTAGTCTACGTGTAATTAAAAAAAAAAAAAAAAAATTGTTATTGTGGATAGGTTCGCGTTTGACCAATAACTCGCCTGATGGTAAGAAAAGATGTGGTCGACGGTGAAGCACGCTTGCCTAGAAGTAACCTGTTCACTCTTGACTTGAAGACCCCAAGGTTATAGCTGTCGGGAAAGATAGATGGCGGCAGGGAATTCCACTTCTTAGCTGTGCGTAAAACAAAAGTATTGGCAAAACGCTTTGTACGCACCGGAGGGATGTCCACCATAATATCGATGGGGCATTGCCGTACGTCTTGTAGTCCGATGATGGAAAGGGCTAGGCGGAGTCAGATTGTGCAGTTCCATCGCACACTCCGTAATGCAACCGATAAAAAACCTACAGGCTGGTTTGGTCATGGTCATGGTCACACACAATTTAGTACGGCAAGGAAGAGTCTAAGATGGAGCGAAGACTCCCTGAAGGAACTTGACGCAGACGGATCACAGGTAAAACTATTTGACGTCAGACTACTAGACGACAGAACCGTTTCGAACTTCTCTGATGGGAAAATCATATTCGTAGTAGTTATGATTGTAGAAAAGACATCTTCCCTAGTAACCACTGAATATGGTTGCTAAGCAATGTTATATATTTGGGATACTATTCAGATATGTTTTGCTGCATCATCTGAGGCTGCATCATGCAAGATTAATTTACTAATAAGGTAAAATTAAATGATAAACAAAAACAGTAATGCCAAATAAGGTTTCTAAAATAAAATACTTACTCTGGAAACTCCAAAACTTCTAATCCATCAGCATGAGTAGTGTGGTAAGTTTTAGTCTCAGCATAAAAGTACTTTATTCTACCCTCACTGTAAAAGTTCTCCTTGATATCTCCATTGTAGTACACAAACTTGCTGTATTTACCATCTGGTGATATGTACTTCACATTTCCATTTGAAAATCTCAGTTCCCTAGAACCATCTGGCTTTTTTACCTCTGTAGGATTCAGACTATTTCTTGAAAAATTAGTTTTGCTTATAGAAGGTTCTGGACTTAAATTCATCAGTTTATCTCTGTATTGTTCATTATGGATGACGGTTACTGACTTTAGAGAAGAATGGTTGAAAGCAGATGTCGATGACTTAGATCTGTTTTGTGAGACATTGGAACCGGAGTAGTTGGACAAGTAATCAACAGAATTATGTGTAGATTTATTTGAATTTGATCTGTTAGTTAGAATAGACACAGGTGATTTTGATCTGTTGCCATTTGTTTCAATATTATTGAAACATGGAGAAATTGTCCTCTTTGGAGATGTAGAATTTCTTGAAGATCCTGAGTTGGACTTTTGTATGAAGAATCCTTTAGCATTTTCATTGATATTAGGTTTGTCATTCAAATTAAGTTCAAAATTCAAGCTTGAACCACTAGACCTGCTAGAGCGATTGCTTTTAGGTGATGCTGTTTTGAATCTTTCAATGTACATCTTTTCTAAATTATTTTCTTCATTTCTGTCATCATTATCATCATCAATAAGGGATTCATTAGACATAGTGTCATTGTCTGCTCCTAAGTTCTCATCATCAGAGTGTTCACACCTTTCTATGTTTCCTAGCCTGTTTTGTTCTATACTGCTGATGGTGTCTCTTTGGCTAAAATATTTAGCATATCTAGAAGTGACATTAAGATTAGGAACACTTTTAGCTCTAGGCCTTATGGTGCCCTTAGCAACAGGCTCAACCCTTCTGCTTCTGCTCTGTCTCTCAATCTCATACGCTTTATATTTCACGTCGCGGTCAACGCTTACCTCTGATCGCGAATCTTTATTGGACATGTTTGTCAACTTTTTGTTTATTTCCTCAAGATATTTTATATTTGTCAATCTTCTGGTAACTTCATTACTGTGTTGGATTCGTCTGTTTTGTTTCTTTAGTTTCTCAACCTCCTCCTGCAGGTTTATCTTCTCTTTTTCCATTATTTTGATTTGGTTTCGAAGTCTGGCTATTGTGGAAGTTGACTTTGCATCTTTGAGTCTAATCTCATCTTTGAGGTCATTTATTTCCTTCTTCAAATTAACAACTTCATCTTTTTCTTTCTTGTTTAGTCTGCCTCTCATCTCCCTAACATATCTTTCGTACATTTGCTTCTGTTTATTTAATTTCTCTTTTTCTTCTGCTAGATAGTATTCTGATAGAACTTTTTCTTCATTGAACTTCTGTTCGAAAGTTGCCTTTTCTTCATAAAACTTCTGTCTGTCTTGATCAACTTCTTCTCGTAATTTAGCCAAACTTGCATTTTCCTTCCTAAATGTTTCAATCTCGTCTTCTAATTCACATAGTCTATCTTTTAGCAGTTCACTTGTGGAAATTAACTTGGCATTCATTTCTGCAATATTTGCTTTCATGGCATCAGTTTCTGTCATTGTGTCATCATGACATTCTTTGTTATCATTATCAACCTCTTTTTGTTTTATTTTAACTCCTTTACTCTTTGTATCAATACTCCTTCTTTTCTTCTCTTTATGATTTTGTGGTGAATCTTGGGTTTGTTCAACAGTTTTACAAGAACAACATGACACTGAAGAGCATGCATCACTGCAGCAGTCTGTATAATTACTGCAACAAGTTTCAGCATCACTGTGAGAGTTCTCATTTCTAACTTTGTTATTGTATCCAGGTAGAATATGTATCAAATCGGGATTTTTGGACAGACATTTTTGTAGTACTAAAGGAGTGCTTTCTCCAGAACATTCTAAGTTACTACGAAGGAAACGGTTGAAAAATGAGTTCTCTAAATTGAAGCTCTCATGGGTGACTTTGTTTTCTAGTAGCTCAAACATGTTTTGTTCTGCAATTTCTCTCTCATACCTCAATTTTGTCATTGTTTCATCACAACTAACATCTGAAACCACACTTTTAGTGGGTGAAGCAAAGTTTTTGTAGTAGTCACTCTGCTTTAATTGGCTAAGGAAATCATTTTGTTCTTTGGTCAGTACTGCAGCCCATGATTTACCTTTGTTCACTACTAGGGGATGTTTATTTTTGGGG
Source organism: Agrotis segetum (assembly GCA_036375495.1). NCBI lineage: Eukaryota > Metazoa > Arthropoda > Insecta > Lepidoptera > Noctuidae > Agrotis > Agrotis segetum. The sequence goes on from JAQSVV010000039.1 coordinate 9,936,627, forward strand.
AACTCAGGTCTACGTCCTGGTTTATTTGCAGTTTGGTTATTACTACTGTTAGTGCTTACAGAATCTACAGACTGGTGTTTATGTTCCGTACAAGTACTGACAGTTTCTGATGGTTCATTATTATTTTCTGAAGGCCTTTGTATTGGTTGACTCTTTCTAGTTAATTTTGCTTGCCTTATATCAGTTGTTATCAAGGAAGGTTCAGATGTTGGTACATCAGTATTAATAATCTTCTGTTTATTACTATTTATGACTCTTTGTGCATTATTGGTGTCATTCTTTTGAACACTGTTAACATTATCTTTCTGAATATTGGTTTTACTCTTCTGAGCTTCTTCCTTTTGCTCCTTTAGCTTTTTCAGGTTTAATTTTAATGGAGATTCTGTTTTGGTCCGAAAAGATTTTCTTTTCCATGGCAAAGAATTTGTATTTTGAATAACAAAGTCATTTTTCTTAAGTCCAAGCCGAGCTATTCCTTCACCTCGTCTAAGAAAAGGTTTTTTGTTATGAGTTTTGATAGAATTATTGCAATTTGGGCTTTTTTGTTTAGGTACACTCTTATCATTCTGCAGTTTTTCTAATAGCAATGCCTCAAAATCTTTTTTAGGGGATAGAATAGGCATATCATCAAGTGATATTTGTTTTTTAAGTAATGAATTCTTGTTAATAGAAGAGTTTACAGATGTTTTGTTACTTGCATTTTGAGATTGTTGAGATGGGGGTGCCTCAAGTTCTTGAATAACAACTTGGTTCCTGGATGGGGCTGAAGCTCTGCTTCTACTTGATAATGGAGAATTGACGATAAACTCCGACTCTTGAGACAGGTTAAGCACTGAAACACCTTCAATTAGGTCTTTTTCATGAACTTTATGCGATAAATCACTGGTGTTGGTTCGCGGTGTACCCTCGTTAGAAATATCATTCGATGACTGCAACAAACTACGAAAAGTGTTGTAACTAGTGGTGTTACTGAAATGGCTAACTATTTCAGTAATACTTGATGAAGTTTCAGAGGTTTCTTTATATTCCAAACGTTGTTTTTGTAGCTTCCCGCGCTGTAGTAACTGAAGTTGTCGCAACACTTGCAAACGTTCCAATATTTGTGACGGAGAGAGCGACACGTCGCTTTCAGAGTATGTTTCATCCATATTCGTTTAAAAGTTAATTCATTATTTTGAAACAAACACTAAATTGTTCGAAATAAATAACGAAAACACCAGCATCAAAAGTTTTTGAAAATTGACAACTTTGACAGCACTTTGACAGCTAGTATTTCACAACAAAACGTGGTACCAACATAAGAGTAAAATATGGCGGCAGATTAAAAATCAAAGAAGGTATTCCATGGAACCATGAAGTACAAAATAATATGAGGCACAGTACAGCTCCATAAATGAGTTACGAAATGTTAATGATTTTTCTTTTTTTGCTGTTTTTACATAAATAACATACATTACATTATGAATATACGTGATATAAATATTATTATAGTATAGTTTCTACCATCTATAATAGTAGTAGAACGGAAATGGTAGAATTTTTAAAAGGTTTCGCTCAACTTGTAACACCAGCACATGCGCCAATAAATGTCAAAATTCTTGTCCATTTCCATTCAAAAAACATCTGGTTATCTGGGCACAAATCACATATTACTTGCGATGTCTAAGAGAAGTAGTTTCCACAAAACTCCTAAGTTTAAGCCCGAAGTGAAGCTGATCAGTAACAAACCCAAAGTAGCAATGAACATGTCGATAAGGAACGAGAAAGTTGAAGTGTTGCCTGAGCCTATCAAATCAGAGGCTGATAAAAAGCTATACAAGTGAGTTAAATCTAATAAATTAAAAAACTAAAATCCCAACACGCGTTAAAAATTACATGAGCTGTAGGCTGTCAATAAATACATGCTACGTTTATTTATAAAAAAATAATAACCAACTAAAATATTTTGGGGCACTTCTGCAGGACTATACGCTTGCACAATGGTCTAACAGCGCTTCTGATATCGGACCCAAGCCGGCCAGCTTTGAACGAGACCAGCTCCAGTGAGGAGGAGACCAGTAGTTCTGATGAGCCTAGCACAGACCCTGAAAGTGAGAGTGGAAAGTCAGGACAGTCAGCAGCCAGTGATCACCATGGCACAAAGAGACGCGGCGAATTTGACGAGGAGAAACTGGTGAGTACCATAAACTAAAATTCCAGAGCCATCCCATGTATTTTTTTTTTATGTCTGCTGTTCTCCATACCTTAATCCTCATAATAAAAAATGGAATAATAATTCGTAAAACGAATGTTTTAGTTAGGAAGGGAGTCAGATGAGTAAATTCAAAATAGTGTCTTGTGTTACATTTTTTATGAGGCACTAGTATTTTGTTTAATTTTCTATGTAACTCAAAAGCTCCCAGCTAAAATAAATAAATGACAACATTATAGGGGGGGGGGGGGCTCTTAAATATTTAGTAATTTTTTTATTTTCATAAGTAAGTGCCCATACTTTTTTTTTATTGTGGTAAAATCATCAAATGAGTACTCCCACCCAGGGCAGGAAGGACTGTCAGACTCATACTGACTAAAATCCATGGTGTCATCCAATAGCCCTTTACGCTTTGCATAGTGGTTTTCTGGTCTGTTTTTCTACCATACACTGCAATTTTACATGGATATGCTGCCTTTATCTGAAAATCAGAGCTCAAAGTCCTAATAAGTATTTATTAGGACGCTTGACGGTCAAATACCAGTGTGTGTATAAGACTAAATACCCCTAAAGATCTATATTTACACAAATAACAAACAATTTATTAACATGGTTGAGACAAAAGGACTGTTAAGGATCATAGCAGGTGGACCCAGGACTGTCTAAGCATGTTACTGTGACCATGGAATGTTAAAGGCAGATTAGGGTGGAATTTTAGTGAGAAAGAGTGGTGACATTCTCTTCTGCTCTATGCACAGCAGGAGGACTCATTTCATGATTTGAAAATGCCAAAAAAAAAATAGTGGCAGGTGGTGTTCTGTAGTTTCGGGTTTCGGCCTACCTTCATGGGAAAAAGAGAGAGTTTATGAACAAATTAAAAAAAATCACACCATACTATTTTAAGCACTTGAAACATCGGCTTGTATTTTGGTATAAAAATAACTTTAGTTTCAACCTTGAGTTCGAACCCTTGACTTGTAAGTTTGCATAATATTACAATGTTTGGCCTTGATTCAGATCAATTGTATTATCATAATATGCGTCCTTTGTGTTATTTGATTCTTTAAGTCTAGAAAGTTTCACTTTTTATTGGTATTCATTATTGAAAAATAAGAACAAGGTTTGATGTTCTATTGACACATCAAAATTCATTGACACAAATTAAGGTGTGTGTAATATAATTCCTTTATATTTATCATCATCATCATCTCAGCCGTAGGACGTCCACTGCTGAACATAGGCCTCCCCTTTTGATTTCCACATATACCGGCAATACCGGTTGGAAGCGACCTGCATCCAGCGTCTTCCGGCGACCTTTATAAGGTCGTCTGTCCACTTTGCTGGTGGACGTCCTACGCTGCTCTTGCTAGTCCGTGGTCTCCACTCTAGTACTTTTCGACCCCATCGGCCATCTGCTTTGCGAGCAATATGGCCTGCCCATTGTCACTTCATGCAGTGGTGGCCCAGTGGTATCGGCCCCGACTTACGAGTTGTAGGTCGTGGGTTCGAATCCCGGCAGGCGCATTACTTTGTGTAATTTATTTCATCACCACTGCTCTCAAAACGGTGAAGGAAAACATCGTGAGGAAACCGGCATGTCCTAGAACCAAAAAATTCGAAGACATGTGACATCCACCAATCCGCACTGGGCCCGCGTGGTAGATTATGGCCCACTCCCTCTCACAGAGAGGAGGCCTGTGTCCCAGCAGTGGGAACATTAATAGGCTGATGATGATTGTCACTTCAGCTTGCTAATCCGGTGGGCTATATCGGTGACTTTAGTTCGTCTACGGATCTCCTCATTTCGGATTCGATCACGCAGAGAAACACTGAGCATAGCCCTCTCCATAGCTCGTTGAGCGACTTTGAGCTTTGAGATGAGGCCGATAGTGAAAGACCACGTTTCGGTGACGTAACTCATCACTGGTAACACATATTGGTTGAAGACTTTCGAATTTATATTTATGCTACGATTGAAATCCAAACACAGTGTAGTATGTGTAACCTGTAGACGACACCCACAGTTGGCTAGTTAAAGTTCTAACTGAAAGGCAATCCTGTTCTCATCAACAGTGCAAATCAAACTCCAAGCTGCTCATAAATTCCTTATCGGAAAACCCGAAGACACTTAGCCTGTATCGGTAATTGATTGAACTAAGAATTCCGATTCTTGCCTCCATTACACCAACGCAATAGGCATCTTCAATACCAGCATCAGATAAAATTTTCTGGACCACTTACACACACCTATCATTTCCGCCATCCATGATTTCTGGCAAACCATAATCATGTTGAGCAGTGGTGGCCCAGTGGTATCGGCCCCGACTTATGAGTTGTAGATCGTGAGTTCGAATCCAGGCAGGCGCATTACTTTGTGACATTTGTTTCATCACCACTGCTCTCAAAACGGTGAAGGAAAACATCGTGAGGAAACCGGCATGTCCTAGAACCAACAATTCGAAGAAATGTGACATCCACCAATCCGCACCGGGCCCGCGTGGTTGATTATGGCCCAGCCCCTCTCACAGAGAGAAGGCCTGTGTCCCAGCAGTGGCAACAATAAGCTGATGATGATGATGATGATTATCATATTACCTCACCAACGCCTCTCTTCCTTAAACCACTTACAAACTCATAAGGAAAAGATCGTAGAGATAGTTTCATCAATCTCCCTGCATCATATCATCCCACGACAGTGCATTTCTGTGAACCTTGTCACTCCTGCCACTACTTCTATTAATTCTGTGTCAAGTGCGAAGTAAATTGGTAATTGCATTGAATCACGTGCTAAGGATCGGGATAGGAGAAGTCCGTTGTTTAAATGACACGGCCATGTCACATCGGTCTTTCCAAGATGAGTAATCGAGTTTGGATAAAGACAGGAACATAATAATAATTAAAGACACCTTGTTGTATGGTTGTTGTTTACTTTAGACTCGAAGTGGCTTTTTTGGGAGAACCCCACCGTACTACTCCTAAACCATTGTAACTCCTAAAAGTCAGAATCGACCGTGGTGGAAAACCGCCGAGACTCTGTGGCCGAGACGATGATGCTCGATTCTGGAGAAGAAAAAAGTTTGTGAAGTTTGGCTTTATACAAATCGCACAACGGCCTAAGCATCACATGGCATTGCTGAACGACGTTCACTACAGGTCTCTATGCAATTCAAGCAGAGCAGAGCGGTCCACTGCTGGGCTAAGGCCTCTCTTTTTGTGCGCCTATCCCTATACTTCTAAAATCCAATGGTTGGCAACCTCTCTAAATACGTATTTTCCTACTCCGCTATTCTTTTCTGATCAGTTTCGTTGCAGGATTCAAGACAGATAAATTCATTGTCAGAGTCCCAAGAAAATGAAGCTTCATTTTCTTGGGGTTTTTCTGGTGATCGCCACGGTTGACTTTCAGCAGTTGCAATGTTTTATTTAGGAATATTGCGCTCAGATTGCCCATGCCCACCCTGCCGCCGGGTGGCTTCCTAAAACTTCAAAATTATTGCTCCTACGTACTTAGAACTTGCCGTAAGCAACAACGTGTTTTACGATGGAACTATTTGCAACCTACAATTATTGAATAATGATATAGAACGTATTAACTTGCGCAGAGGATGTGGTTACTCGCAGTCATAATAAACTGCATGGTTCACGCCCGAGTGAGCCGTCAACACGTGAATTGTGGCATTACTAGATATGTATGTTGTTGATGAGAAACAATATAATTGACTGCCATCGAAAGTGTGCAGGTTTCATAACGTTTGCTGAAGGCCTCGAATCTCGATAAAGTTAAAAGTATTGGTGAAAAGGATGATGAAAATTAAATCATTATTATAATAAGCTTGTGTCGTCCCTCTGCCGGGCATAGGCCTGCTTCCGTCTTTCCACTTTCAGCGATCTAGTGCGATTGTAAGCCAATCCTTTAAGAATCATCATCATCATCTCAGCCCTAGGACGTCCACTGCTGAACCCTTTTGATTTCCACATATACCGGTTGAAAGCGACCTGCATCCAGCGTCTTCCGGCGACCTTTATAAGGTCGTCTGTCCACCTTTAAGAATGAGTCCAGCTTTTCCCGAAAACAAATTATTGAGCCGGTTTCTAACATCGGACTATGACGAACGGTGTCTGATGATGTCAGTATGTGTATGTGTCATCATCAGCCTATAGCAGTCCACTGGTGGACATAGGTCTCCAGTCGCACACCATTTCACTCGATCCCCGGCTACTCTCATGATCTCATCCAACTTTCAGTCTGTCCTTACGGGTTATCCAAACCTTTGTCGACACACCCCGAAACTACCATGACATAATAGTCTTAGTTTATAAAAATATCTATTCTAATAGCAGTAGAAAACCAGTCTGCATTTACGACAATTTTATAAAAGTCTTGAACCGGTTTACCGGTTACCGACCTGGACCATGACCTACATATCACAGCAGTGAATATAGGTTATGAGCTCCGAACTCGGAGATAATCTATTTGAGACTTGAAAGGGGACAAACTTGTACTGGCTAGTTAAAAATATCTGTTGAACACTCTAAAAAAATGCATTATAACCCTTATATCAACGTCAAATGTCGTATTGCCGTTGACAGTTTTTTAAGGCAAGTGTTCAACAGATGTTTAACTCATTTGTATTATGATATAGTCGCATAATCAACATTAAAAAGAATACGTCGGATAAATAAAGTGCTAGAGAGGACGAGGAGAGATCTCTATGGCCTTGTGCCTGTTAGAAAGTGATCGTTAGACAAGATTCATACTTGAAAAGTTAGTACTTACCTTTTAAGATGCTGCAGACTTAAATTGAAATATTAACGCTAGGTACTCAGCTATATACTTTTTTTTTGTTTAGGTTTGGTAATAAGTTCCCTCTTATCGTGCCTGCAATGTTCTCTCGTATATACAATGTATACCAAACTGTAATAATTACATTGTAAAAGCAAATATTTAAAAGAGTAACCATGGAGTTTCTTGCCGGTTCTTCTACATGGAATCGGTGCCAATTTTTTTTTCTTTTCGACGTTTTATTGTGTCCATTGAGGCCCATGTAAAAAATAAAATATGCTAAAAATTACGTGATCAAAATCGTTTATTTTTCTGAACTATCGCGTTAATATAACATCAATAGTTATCGAAGAAATCATAGCGTCGTTATGGTTATATGATTTTTCCACGATAAAGAATATTTTCTCACGATATTCTACTATTGTTTACTATTACATAGTGTGTTTTGTACGTAATAAAGAGGCCCATTTTACGTCAAGGTTAATACAAAGCGACTTTCGACTGGCCTGTTGGTCTAGTGGTTAGTGACCCTGACTGCTATGCCGGAGGTCGTGGGTTCGATTCCCACCCAGGAAAAATGTTTGTGTGATGAGCACGATCATTTGTTCTGTGTCTGGGTGTAATTTGTCTATAATATGTATGTATTTAGAAATATATAAGTATGTTTATCAGTTGTCTAGTACCCATAACACAAGCTCTGCTTAGCTTGGTACTAGATGGCGCTGTGTGATAGTTGTGGAATATTATTATTATTTGTACTAGCTGTTCGCTGTCGCATGCGGGCGACGAGTAATGGGCGACTCGCTGTCCGCCCATGGACCATGCCAGGGTCGACGACGCGTTGTTCCACGCGCGCCTCAAAAGTGTCAGCATGATGACGGGGCCCCCCTCTAGACGGCCAAAGCCTGCCGGGGTCGCAGGACTTATCTCATTACCCTTACCCCGGAACGTAAAGGGCTATTGAAGGCCACCGTGGATTTTAGTCACTACGAGTCTGACAGTATGGGTGGGAGGACTCATTTGATCATTTCACCACGATAAAGAAAAGCTGTTCGCCGTGATTTCACTCCCGCTACTTGGCTCCTATTGGTAGTAGCGTGATATTATATTAAGTACCAAAATTGACGAAACGTCACAAACAAGTACTTACCGCTTTTACTTGCATCTGACGTCACAAGCATGGGGGCTTGTTGACAAATCGCATTTCGGAACGTTTTGTCTTTGTCAAAATTCATTGATAAAAAAATATATTATATATAAAATGTAACATAAGTAAAATACGTGTCCATTTTTTTTTCAAAACTCTAACCCCTTTGAAGTCGGAGACTCGGAGCAAATCGCTAGTTCAGTATTAAAAGTAATCGAAGATTAAAACCACTGCCTGTTTATTTAACAGTGCACAAACATGCATCAAATTATCCCTGAATTAAATGGTTTTGAATCATGAATTGTTATCGTCACATAAATGATAATAGCTTTGCATATAAAAGAAGTATACAGACCTTGGAAATTCAATCACTTATTTTAATTTTTGTTGACAATTGACATGCTTAAAAATTATTTGAATGATTTGGTCATACTGGTATTTTCGATTGAATTAAGTATAGGTATTCTGTGCGTAGAATTTTAACTCTTAAATAGATGTTATGCCATCTATTATCTGCTTTGACTAGGGTTGCCATCTCTAAAATTAAAAAAGCAGGACAACCCGCGTGAAAACCCCGGATTTTTGAGTCCAGAATGTGGACATGAGTCAAAGTGCGCGCGGACGGGGGGTGGGAGGACCATCGGCGGACCCTTTGGCATGTTTCAAACGTTTCTAAACATTTGTGATTGCCGTTTAGCGCCCGCGCTAAGTCACCGCTCATAGCGGTAAGGACTTTCCGCTCTAACCAAGGCGAGAGGACTCATTTGATGAATTTACCAAACCAAAAAAAAACAGGCTACAAGAAACGAGCATGCGGACGGCGAGTAATGGGCGACTCGCTATCCGATCATGGATCGCGTTCCAAAAATTTTTCAGCACAATGCATGACGATGTCTCTTTAGTGGGCCAAAGCCTACCGGGGTCGCGGGACTAACGACCTACAGTGACCCCATAACGTAAAAGGCTACCGTGAATTTTAGTCAGTACAAGTCAGACAGTCCCTCCTGCCCTGCCCTGAGAGGGAAGACTTATTTGATAATTTTACCATCCCAAAAAATAACATCAGGCTAAAAGTAAACACTTTCCTCCAATTAAGATGTAGAAAACAAAGCGTAGCCTTATCAATTAGATAGTACAGAGTACAGACGTCCTTGGCTTTTCAAGTGAATTTACAGTCAAATAAATAGTTGATACAACAGCATTATTAAGTGTTGCAAATTTTAAATTGCGTCAGCCTGTCGAAATATACTCACGACGCGATGGAACAGTTGAATAGTTTTACAGTCTGTTTGCGATCTAGAACGAAACTGTTATTTAATAATTCTTCAGCCAAGCCATCGTTTCGTTTCGAGTTACCTGATTGTCACGTATTCATGAATTTTCCTGAAAAACTGGTTTATACGCCTAAAAAAAGGATTGCATTGAGTCACTACCACTAGGTGCCACTAGGTGGACCGACGACATCGTGAGGGTCGCGGGCAGCCGATGGATGCAAGTGGCGAATTGTCGTTCGGCGTGGCGGTCTAAGGGGGAGGCCTATGTTCAGCAGTGGACGTCCTCCGGCTGTTGATGATGATGATGATGATGATTGAGTCAGCTTCGAAAATGTAGGGTTTTTTATCGTTTGCAAATCATCAAATGAGTCCAACCCTAGTCTGTCAATGAGGAATAGGCCAGTCAAAGTCAATGTAGATGGCGGGCGTGACCATAGCTAAGTCTTAATCCGACCAATGAGGTAGTACTATTTTGAAGTACCTACCTATAAGATTTGAACAATGACGATGCTTGGAACTAGCTATACTAGCGCCATTCGTTTCCTAGTTGCCATCCCCATTGTTAGTGGCCGAGCGATCTACGGCTGCTGCATACCGCAGGATCGAATACCGAAGGGACAAATATCAACAAGTAGTTGTTCGGTCTGAGTGTTTGTTTATGTGAGTTTATAATGTTTGTAAATGCACCTACGACTGGAATAAAATGACCTATTAATTCTGTAGTATAAACTCCGTTTCATCTGAACTAGTACACGCCACAAAAAAATAGAGAGAAAGAAAGAAGGAATATTTAACAAGTTGCCATCAGCTTCCCATAGTTAAATTGTCAATTTCTGAAAAGGTTATAAAGACGACCAGGGGGGGGGGTATTACAACGTCTTAAGAGCTGGTTCCGGCGAGTAAAAGTGACAGAGCTATAGAATTCGTCTAGCGCCATATCGTTCAGTCCCTAGAAAAATTCTGGTTTTAAGACGTTGTAATACCCCCCAGGTGGCCTACCATGAATTCTTAAAGCGATCCAGTTTAGGCTGAGGGAAAGAGATGGCCCTAGACGACTTGTATAGCTCTGTCTCTTTCCCACAGCTTAGACTGGATTGCTTTAAGAGCTCGTGGTAAGGCTCTAGTTTAAAGAAAGTGATTTCTTTACTCTGATAGTTATTATGCACATTCAGCTCAGCAAAATATTACGATTGAAGAACGTGACGAATCGCTGTGAATGGACTCGTGACATGCGCTATCAGTCAATCATGTATCTAGTGAAATTAGTAGTTTCAATTAATTAAGATAGTAACGATCCAATCAATCTGTGTCCAAGAGTTTGGCGAAATCATTAATCAATTGGAAATAAATAGAAATAGTGGTGAAACGCGAACAATACGCAAAAAAAAGATATTGGAATAAAGGCACTGTGCCTACCAAGTACGTCAGACTGTCAGACTGCAGTGTGTCAGACTCTTACCCCCTTATTAATAAAACGAGAAGTAGTAATAAAAATAGAGATTTGACATAATTATTTTCTAAAGATAAGCTGTCAAACCGCCATTTATATTCCTCAGATAAAAGTTATCTGACTATTGAAAAATCAGCCCTAATTCCGTAGAGCCCACAACAATATTTTTTCCTTGGACCTGGCATAGACCACAATCTTTTTAAATTGTTGTAAAGAATCATTATGGCTCCTTCCCCTCTTCACATAAATATTATGTCAAAAGAAGGTTAGCGCAATTGACGCAGCAGAGCTGCTGTCGACTGCGTGTCGCGGTCCGATGCCCGCACGGAACAAATATTTGTATGATCCACAAATAGTTCTAGTCTAGATCTTTGTTTTTGTAAGTTTAAATGTTTGTAAACGCCTCCAGGATACAAACGAACTTCCTAGAAGGGGGATAAATAACAAAAAAAAAAAACATAAAAGAAAAATTGATTTAAAAAAAAAACTTGAGAGGTGTCAAGGGACCCGGACCCGGATGGAACGAAGTTACTGTATACACTCAACAAAAATATTCGTCGCGACTCCACTCCACTCCACTCTTTGAGCTCTAGCACCCTTTCGCAACGCGCGATAAGAAACTTCGTTCCAAAAAGTGTCGTGACAACTTTTCGTAAGATTTTTTTCCGTCTAGCCCCGTTTCACAACGCGCGATAAGGAACTTCGTTCCAAAAATTTGAAGAAAACTGCTTACTAATATATTATAATATGCTTTCGACAGGACATCGGTCACACGAAAAGAAATTTACTAAAAATGTTGAAGACCGCGTACGAGAAACTGTCTTTAAGAAAGCGATGCAAGTTGTTCATGACTCAGCTTTCACTCGATACGGTACGATATGTCTTGTAAAGTTGTTTTTTTTGAATAACATGTATCGATTTTCTTTAGTTAGAAGGACGTATTAGTACTTGTAGTTATGCGGGTAGTTTCATACCCTGTAGGTAGGAGGTAGACAAATAGTAAGGGGTAAAAAAGTTAGAGGTAAAGTTGATTGTTTTCGACGGTATAGAATGGACAGTTGTTTTTATTATTACTTATAGTTTTTAGTTAATTTTGTTGATTATCAGGACTCATCAAATTTACCTCAATGAAGAGAATAACCAGAGGTTCGTAAAAGGCACCTTTACCAGATATAATAATAGTAATTTATTGTCATAATATGAATCTGAATTCAAATCATAGATTGACAATTCCTGTCACACAATTTCCCTTTTTCAAAGTTTAAACCCCCTTATTATAAAAAAAAAGAAATAAAAGATTTGTACTGATATTTGTAAAATGATCCACAAAATACATAGACTGAGTCTTCCCCCAACCATAAGTTGTAACCATTTTAACGAATATCAGAAGAATAACTAGTTCACCAGGAAGTCTGAAAACTAATTACTTAGAAGATCAATCACTATTAGGGGCTGCCTCCACGAGCGAGAGAATCGCGACGAGTCCGCCCTTATATCGTCGGATAATCTCCACGAACGAGCGATAATTCCGCCGCGTATCGTCGCGAGTCGTTACGGTATCGCGGCGATTCCGCGGCGACTCGTAACGGTATCGCCGCGTTTCCTTGACGTCACGTTGCCAAAGAAGGGATTCGCTGCGTTTGACAGCGCGCCCGCCGCGCGCTCGTCGCGAGAGCGCCGCGAGCGCGCGGCGGTCGCGTTGCTAGTCGCGGCGGGCTAGCGACGATGTAATGACGTTTTGCACGCTCGTTGCCACTCGTCGCATCGCGGCGATAATATCGCCGTGTGGAGACGGTTCCATAGAGAGTGTATAGAAAAACGTGGCACGGCGATAATATCGCCGCGATTCTCTCGCTCGTGGAGGCAGCCCCTTAGATTCGCAGTTCTTAAAACGAAATACAATATTCTTTATTTATTATACTTATGCTCTATACTTACATCCTTTTATAGGAACTTTAAAATAAGTGAAAGCAATTCTTTATGAAATATTTCAACAATAACTTTCATTTTTTACTGTTTGTCATAAAAATATTTTTCAATAACGAAATTCATTGATCTGTATTGAAATGATCACAAAAATACATATTTATTTAAAAGTAGGGCTTTTTAAAAAGGGTCGTATTTTTTTATGCCACTTTCTTTTCGAGTAAAGTTGAGGGCAAAGCTATGAAAATAACTGGAGCACCTGAGAGGGCTGCTGCTAGTACGTTGATCAATAGTTAGATAAACTATTAGTTAATAAAAGCATTAACTCATTTTAACTCAATTCAATTGATTATCCAAATATAATAACTCTTCATTATTTACTGGCCTGTTGGTCTAGTGGTTAGTGCCCCTGACTGCTATGCCGGAGGTCGTGGATTCGTTTCCCACCCAGGACAAATGTTTGTGTGATGAGCACGATCATGTTTGTCATCGGCCTGTATCTGATCTGATCATCCGTAATAGCTATGGAAATCGTAGTGCGCTAGTTCGATTCGCACTTAGCTTTATGATTCTTGTAAATGTTAGTAGATGATCTCTACACATACGTAGGTACTTTCTTTAAAAAACATTAATTCATCATCGAAACCGGTTTGGTTACTAACCGTGTTAAGTAGATTGACAATGTTATAATTTAATCTTTCTATTTATAAGACTCTCACATGATCGCGCGAAAGGAGAAAGTAAATGCAGATATTGTCAAGTTCAAGGTCAAAAGCAATTTCGTATACAAAATAAACTTTTTCTTTCATCTGTGACTACATATTCCGGTATATAATAATAAAAATACAAAACCATAAGGAGATGGACTCCAGTGAGCAGTTTGTCCGTCTTAAAACCATTGCGGGTCAAAAAAATATTATAATCCCCTTGAGATAAGTTAGGGGTGTTCCAAATTCTGTGATTCTCACAGAGATTCGGGGGCCTCAAGGAATGCCCTGGGCAACTGCCCAGTGTGCCTATCGAGAACGACAGCCCCGAGTTTATGCCATACATGACCATAGGGGTGGTCATAAAGCTATGATTTTATGTATGAAGTTATGAACACAACACAGCAGTAATTACTTATAGTATTTATGTATACTTACGTATTCATAATACTATTCATCTTATTTATCATCCTTTCTAGAATCGTTTTTTATAATTGTTTACTTTTTCTGTGACACTCATGTCAACTGCCAAACTGTCAGTTTATTTTTATTTACTGTTTAGCTTATAGCGTATTGATCTTTGTTACTACATTTTGATTTGTATAATTTAATTTATCTAATTAATTACATTGTATTGTATAAATTCTAATTTAATAATATTTGTATTAAAATACTAAATTCTAATTTTACACATGTAAAAGCACGCAGACCTCCGTGGTCTGATAATTTATGTCAGATTCTCTACATCAATTCAAAAAGAGAAGAGAACAAGGTTTTCGAAATCAAGCTGACAAGAACTGACTGGTATAAAAGCCGAGGATTCTGAGGAATCGAGGGATTCTATCCAGGACCGTCGTCGTATTCTATCCGGGACTTTCAAGAGGAGGTTCTTGCCCTCTGAGACTCCCTGCTGCTGAGGTCTACTAAAGAGCCTCTATTACTCCAGAGGAGGATCTTGCCCTCTGAAGAACTCCCTGCTGCAGAGGACTACTCAAGAGCGTCTAACCTAGAGGAGGTTCTTGCCCTCTGGGACTTCCTGCCTACTGAGGGCTATTGCGGCCTCGTACTGTGAATTGTGCTGACTGTGTTGTGAACTGTGTTTTTGACTGTATCTTTTATAATATCCTGTATTTTGTATTCCTAAATAAAATGTAACATTCCTATTTTATAAAGCTTTAATCCACCTAGCTTACTAAAACGTTACATACTACAAATGTATGTAAAGTGCAGTTGATACTGGCTGTCCACAGCCAAGTGACCAATAGCCCAAAAATCTGAAAAACAAAAGTACCCAGTCACTGGGCTTGGTTGGTCAGATAGCTATGATCTCAAAAATCGAACAAGCCTTAGGCCCGTCATCCACCAAAGCGGAAAGGAGAGGAGATGTGATTGAAAAACCAATCGGATGTCCACATCTCCTCTCCGCTTAACTTCAGTTGACATTTGTTGACATCTGATTGGTTATTCAAACACATCTCCTCTCCTCTCCGCTATGGTGGATACCGGGCCTTACAGTAGTCGTATATGATCTTAAGCATCTGACAACTCGTCTTGGTTATAAGCAAACCGTCTTCAACTTTGAGACACTAAACCTATCCACAGACAGACCTCGCCAAGAATGGCTTAGCCTTATTTATTCACGTAATCCTTCCATCATTAAACCTCTTATTTCCTTGTCACAGGCAGCATGCGCGATATGTGTTGGTGTGGGCAGCTACAGCGACCCCGCAGACATTCAGGGACTGGCGCATTTCGTAGAACACATGGTCTTCATGGGCAGCGAAAAGTACCCTAAGGAGAATGAATTTGACTCATTTATCAAGGTAAGTTACGATGATGTTGACCCAATTAAGATATTTATAAAGGAAATGTAAGTGGCGACCTTCAGAGCAGTGGTGGCCCAGTGGTATCGGCCTCGACTTCGAATTGTGGGTCGTGGGATCAAACCCAGCCAGCCGCATTACTTTCATTACATCACCACTGATGTCAAAACGGTGAACGAAAACGTCATGAGGAACCCGGCATGTCCTAGAACCAAAATTTTGAAGACATGTGACATCTACCAACCTGCACTGGGTCCGCATGGTGGATTATGGCCCACTTCCTCTCACGGAGAGGAAGCCTATCTATGTCCCAACAGTGGGAAGATGAATAGGCTGATGATAATGTTGATGATGTGAGTGGTGATGTCAGGAGGCTCGAGCTCCTTCTATCTAGGAGTCAAGAAGAAGAGCGTCTGATCTCTTTCCGATCGTGTCAGGTTGGCGTCCGATCAATCTATGAGAGTAAAAGAACAGAGATAATATCTCCCGCTCAGATGGCTAATAATTGCCTCTAAACTTGAGACCTTTGAATTAATGAAAAAAAAAAATATATGGACGACAGTTAAGGAGAAAATGCTTGGACATGTTGATGCTTAAAAATATACATTCAACTTTTCCAAATAGCGGTGAAAGCAGACCACCTGGGCATATGCTAATGAAGTTGATGTTTACAATGTTTTGTCAGGGCAGGGCTGCTACAAAAATAAGCGGGGCGACATCACCGGTACGGTAGTATTTGCCAAAAACAAAAGCCGACTCGTAGCACTTTATCAACCGTAGAACGTCCACTGCTGAACATAGGCTTCCCTATAGGTTTCCAATCGGACCGCGACCGGTTTGAAGCGCCTGCATCCATAATAAAAAGTGAGCCCATGTTATTTCAAGCGCTTGGCAGATTTGCTTGTCGATTTCTTTATACAAGCTTGACCAGGCCACATTCTCACACGATTAAAAAAAAACCTAAGTATACCGATGAATACCGACCACCGATCTTTACCGACTTACCCTTACAACCTGCTTTTTTATAACTAACGCAACTCAAATAGATGTCAGCAAGCTGTTGGGAGCTGTGGGTCAAATGCCTGCCGGGATGGCACCGACTAAACAGCCCCCCTTGCCAAGTCGCAAAAACGATAATCGTAAACGCTCGGTACTCCCCAATACATTTTCAACTTTAAACCCTAGAGCCTAAAGTTGAAAATCTATTTAAGATTTCTGGGCGTTAGCGATGATTGGAACGAACGATAAGGCTATGAAATCTTCAATAGATCTTCAACTTAATAGCTAAGTGCATAAAGTTAGATGATTAAAGCCTACTCAGCTTTTGCGTTTATCGTTTGTTACATGGCTGCAGGGCCAGGTAACCGTGACCTTGGAATGTAAAGGGTTATTGAAGGTTCACCTTTTATTTTAATCAGTACGAGTCCGACAATCCCATCCGCTCCACCAAGGAGGGCTTATTTGATGATATCACCATGACAAAAAAAGGCTGGCCTTTGACTGAAATTCAGATGTCCAGACTCAGAGTTTGAAACGAGCGATGGAGTACAGCATGTTAAATGTTAAACTGACCGAATTAGAAACACCATACTGAGCTCTAGAACTCAAATAGCCAACGTTGTCCACAAAGCTGCAAGACAAAAGTGGCACTGGGCAGAACATGTCTACCAGATGCCGTCACAACTGTGAGCATATATCACAAGAATGGAGCCCTGAGACAGCTAGGTGGGGTCGCGGCAGGCCTAGGAGAAGATGGAGGAACGATTTGGATGGCTTCCTTGTGAACTGGCGTGAGGAGGCACACCATCTAGAGAAGTGGAAGGAATGGGCTCCTTTGAGTAAAAAAAAGGCATCCTATATGTATAGCAACCCTGACAAGTACTCGTCTCTTTTCCATTACGAAGCTATGATAAACATGTAACAATAAATACGAGTATTGTTTTGTAAGTGGACCGACGTAAACAAGCATTTGTTTGTGTATTCAATAAAATGTGGCAAACATTGGAAGTCAAAGTACACAGTGATGGAAAGTAAACAAAAACAAAACAATCCCTTACTTGTAGTTAGACTAAGCGATGTTTATAATACTGGTACTGTAAGCCTGTATCATCCCACTGCTGGGCAAATGTCTCTCTCCATGACCTCAGTTTTCACGATCCAGTGATAACATGTTCCTCTGGTCGTTGGTTTTATCCAGCTCCACCATTTTCGACTAGGTCTGCCGAGACGCCTTCTGCTTGCGCCAGGGCTCCACAAAGTGCTTATTTTGGCTCTACTTATTTTGGTTAAATGAATGAATTGCTTCTAGAATTTAAAAAATAATTAAAAACTAAATACATAGCCCCACAAAACTACTTTGGCAGTTTAACTGTGAGATCCGGGTTGTGTATGTTCCGGGGTATGTATGTTTGATTCATCATTATCATCATCAGCCTATAATTTTGCCGCTGCTGGGACACAGGTCTTCTCTCTGTGAGAGCGTGTGGGCCACCATCCACCACGCGGGCCCAATGCGGGTTGGTGATGTCACATGTCTTCGAATTTTTGGTTCTAGAAAATGCCAGTATCCTCACGATGTTTTCTTTCACCGTTTTGAGAGCAGTGGGGTTGAAATAAATTATACAAAGTAATGCGCCTGCCTGGATCCGAACTCACGACCTACAACTCGTAAGCCGGGGCCGATACCACTGGGCCACCACTGCTCTAAATTATTAGAATCTTGAATATTAAAGTAATTGCCACCTTGTTGGTCTAGTTGTCTAGAGGTAGTGGCGTGACTGTTTAGCGAGAGATGAAAAGTCCTGGGCTTGATTTCCGGGCGCAAAGTAGTATTCGGCTAAATCTCAGTAGCAGTCACGGAGTCTGGATTTATTTCCGGTCTTGAGTACTTAATAACTACTTGAAAATAATAAAAACCGGCCAAGTGCGAGTCGGACTCGCCCATAAAGGGTTCCGTAGCAACAAGTAACATATTATAAACCTTCTTGTAGCTGGTTGTAACTTTGCAAGATAAATTGCGATTTACGATTTATGACGTATTAAAAAAAACTAATTACTCGATCTCGTTCAAACCAATTGAACTTTGCATGGTAATGTACAGACGCCAGCACATCAAGCTACCACAATCTGTCAGATTTCTATAATAGAATTTCAACCTTATCACTATACAATACAAGAGTAGAAAGTTGTCGCGAGATTACTTCCTTAACGTGACCCCGGAACATAAAGGGCTATTGAAGGACACCGTGGATTTAAGTCAGTAGAAGTCTGAGAGTCCCTCCTGCCCTGGCCGGGGTGGGAGGACTCATTTGATGACTTTACCACGCTGAAAAAAAAAAAGAGTAGAAAGGTAATGTTTGATTGGTAAAATCTGACAGATTCGGGTAGGTTAACCTGCTGGCGTCTGTACATCATATATTTTTTTTAGTTATATCATTCTCTTATTTTAAAAGTTACAGGGGGGGGGGGGGGTTAAACCTCATTGGCGTGCCTATAGTTAAGTCCTAATCATCTGCAACTAACTTTAATGGATCTTCCACATTGAATTTCGTACAATGTGGTGTTCCAATCCTCACCATTGGAACACCACATTGTACGGAATCCAACAAAGACGATATAATACTAGACTCCTAATAACAGGCGACCGATGTCTGTCAACACATTAGGCAAAAAAGTCTTATATTCGTCTCATTTCGACCAATCCTGTGAGCCGTAAACATACGTTGAGACAGAACAGACCTTGAGTTAGCCAATCACAACGCAGTACCCCGTCCCCCTCGCTTACGTAGTACCTCAGCGAGTTGGCAGAATAATTTTTGTTCCTTAGATCGTGCATGCGTAGTCTAGTATTATATCGTCGTTGGAATCCAATGTCGCATGTCCCAGCTAATTTGATTACATTTTTGTCTAGAAAAAAGGTGGTTCAGACAATGCGTCGACGGACTGCGAGGTGACGACCTTCTACTTCGAGATCCAGGAGAAGTACCTGCCAGCAGCCATGGACATGTTCAGCCAGTTCTTCGTCAGCCCCCTCATGAAAAAAGAGGCTATGCAGAGGGAACGAGAGGCTATTGAGTCAGGTCAGTTCATTAATGATCCTCTTGGTTAACAAATCGCCTTTCATGCAAAAGATTGTGAATTCAAACCCGAACAAGTGCTGTATTTTTTTTTTATTGTATGTTTGTACCTACTTTCTAAGTTCATATAATGCGGGGGCCATACTAAGGGGAAATGCCATTATACCTAATGACTAGAAGGAATTCTAATTCCTTATGAAGTCAACCCTAATTCATAAGAATTATGCACCAAGAAATAATTACCCTGTCACACTAAACTAAGTCGAACCAACACCGGTTATGTCAAAGAAACCCAGAAAAACCGGATACTAACACAAATACCATATTATGTACATAAGTATTAGGTAATGTACTTGTACTAGTACAGTCGCGCGTCGCCGTCACTCAACGACGATTGTAATGAGCAAATTATGACATATAGCAATATTTTCACGTCATTATTACATTTCATGTTACGGACTTGTGCACTTTTTATAAATGTCTTCGTTATTCACTAATTACCATTATGTCGAAATAAGGCCGCTTGTACACGTCCGTTTTTTTCAGCGGACCACGGACCGTTTGTAAACAAATCGAACAAAATGCCGGACAGATCTTCGGTGCATGTACACACTTCCATTATAAACCATACACCACCGCGAATCCGGAGAAAAAAACGGTCTGCTGTCCGGTGAAAAAAACGGACGTGTTCAAGCGCCCTAAGGTAGAGTTATTTTGGTACTTGCATCGATGATGGATGGATCTTCCCAGGATTTCTAAAGGACAATCTCGTCATTTTGGGCCACCTGGGCGGTAGAACTTATTTGGTGACCCCAAAACATGAAAATATACAAAATATTTAATTTATTCTAAAAAAAATTGAGTAATTAGTCTTTTGTTTGGTTAGTAGTTTTAATGATTAGTTAAACCAATAAGACGTTGAGCACAGCAGGTTTACGTTAGGATTAATTAGTGATCAGACGATAGTAATCCACTTACACTAACTGTCTAAATTAGGGATACATCAACAGGTAATTTACTTGCCATCAAGTGTACGGATGACTTGGCTGAAACTAAAGACTGAAATTAAAAGGGGAGAAAACATTGCCCAGTTCTATCGATAAAATAATTCATAATGTAGGGTCGGAACCCAACCCCTAATGAATGGTAGCCATTCTTATCACACCTGTTTACTCTCCGAAGAGGTAGTATGAAGAGTCAAGTATGCTTCGCTAGTTATGTTTTAAGTCCCATGGTTTATGCATCGATTATTGCCATTTTTTTGGGGTAAGTAGCTATAATGCGTCCATAGTTCTAGGTAAAGCGAACCTTAAGTAAAAAACAAGACCTATTCATAGATACCGCACACGTATGGGTAAGGCGAACAAATTTTTTTTGTGTGAAAATCCTAATGCGGTTTACATAATACATCTACTTACCAAGTTTCAACAGGATAGCTCTTATACTTCCGTCAAAAAGTGGCTGTGACATACGGACGGACAGACAGACATGACGAATCTATAAGGGCTCCGTTTTTTTGCCATTTGGCTACGGAACCCTAAAAATTACACCATTGTGTGGCGTAATAACGAAATAAATAGGCAAATATTTTTTCAGTCAGCATTATTCCTTTCAAGCCTTTTCTTTTCCGCGCCTTTTCAAACCAGCTCTCATAGTTACGCTTAGATTTATAATTTTGTATTTATTTTCTGTATGTATAGAATGTTATTCGCACTTGAATGGTTGCGCTGATTATGTTTAAAAGAAAACTTATAAGTTATTATAAATCCAATAGCTGTAAAGGTCGTACATATTTGACACGCGATTGAGCTTAGTCAATCGACTGGCTTATTATTATTTTGTAATAGGCTAAGAGGCTTTTTGCCTTCGCCATTTCCCGCGGGAAATGGGGGAAATTTTCTTACGGACACATCATACCAGGATAAAATTCCTGCGTATTAATCCAGGTTATAAACTATCTTTGTACATCATTTCATCCAAAACTGTTTAGTAGTTTTTGCGTGAAATGGTAATAAACACCCATCCATAAAAAAATTTAAATTCGTTTATTATATCAGTAGGATATACGAACGACGAGCAAATGTTCTCTATCAATTGGTATAATCGGCACGTAACTAAACAACTAATCATAAAAGGCTTGGACAAACGCTTCACTAATAATAATGAACGAGTTACTTGTAGATTGGTTACCTTCATACTGTCCAACAGATTGTTTCCTGTCTGTAATATAATGTTCATAATCACTAAAGGGAAACCGTTCTATGTATGAAGAAATCGCATGTATCATCAGTCTATAAATGTTCCCCCTTCTGGGATACAGGAGCCTTACCACGAGCTCTTAACGCGATCCAGTTTAGGCTGTGGGAAAGAGCAACACAATACAAGTCGTCTAGCGCCATCTCTTTCCCACAGCATAAACTGAATCCCGTTAAGAGTTTATTGTAGGCCTCCAGGTCTCTTCTCTGTGAGAGCGACTGGGCCATAATATTCCAACATGCGGGTTGGTAAATGTCACATGTCTTCGAATATTTGTTCTCGGACATGCCGGTTTCCTCACGATGTTTTCCTTCATCGTTTTAAGAGCAGTGATGAAGTAATGTACACAAATTAATGGGCTGGTTTTTTAACCCTAGTTTACAACTAAGCCACCACTGCTCAAATTCAATTCAATTCAAATGTTTTATTGCATTCCATAATGTACATACAGGTGGTAAAGATACAATTAGAGAGAAACAATTATGGACCCTGTCGGGCACAGCAAAGTTTGGATATGGTTGGAGTAAATATGTTTTCATCCCATCTATTCGAAAAGGACGACTTGGTTCGCCTTTAAGTGCACCCAAAAGTGGTGTTTTCTATAGGATATCCCTCGCTACGTTCAGGATTCTACTGTAGAATCCGTCACTTCGCTCTGGATTCAAAATAGCGCCCTCGCCGTAAAAATATTACTTTGCTCCCTTGTCATACAATCTACTATTCTACTCCACTCTTCCACCCGTCGAAATCTAATGTCATACTATGCTTTGTTCACAGAATTCGCAATAGCTTCTCCATCGGATTCGAACCGCAAGGACCAGCTGCTCTCAAGCTTGTTCCCCGAAGGTCATCCAGCGCGGACCTTCACGTGGGGCAACCTGCGCAGTCTGAAGGACGATATAGATGATGATGAGAGGCTGCACCAGGCTGCGCACGCATTTAGGAAGAGGCACTATAGTGCGCATAGGATGACTGTTGCTGTGCAGGTTAGTAGTCACGTTCAACGACACATAACGACCTACAGCTTGACAAAAAACTGTAGAAAACAGGAAGTCGCCACTGTTTTCGCGCTACCAGCACTTTGAATGATTTTTTTTTCACTTATCACGTTAGTTTTATGGCACAAAATAATAAATCTAACAAACCTGCGGTCTTTATTTACACCAAATATCAAAGATTTTAAAACGTTGTCAGAAACAAAAAGATTAGTTCCGTTTCAATCCGTTCTAGCCAAGCTGTAATAATGGAATGAAAGAATCGACTTTGACGAATAGGACTGCGATAACTTAGTATTTTTGTTTTTTTTTATATGATATGGGTTTGCTCTTGACCTTAGTCTAGGTCAGGAATGACTAAGACAAGGTCGACTGTGGAGCGAGCTTACCTAGAAGAAGCCTGCTCACTCTAACTTTGAAGAGATTAGGGTTGTATGCGTTCGGAAACAGACGCAGGCAGAGAGTTGAAAGTAGGAGTACTTATCTAGAAATATATTCATTTAGTAGCAGCTGATTTTTGTTGAATAGTAATAGATTTTATGAAACTCTAAACCGTGTTAGATACGGTAAAAGTGGCAGAGGTGTGATGAGCACTGCAGTGCCTCCTTGAAAGCGACGACGCAACTTTTTGCCTTTGTTATGGTACGGAGGGAGGGAGGATGAGAAGTAGTCTTCTCTATCGGCAAAGCAATTAGATTGGCGAAAGAGGAGTTAGCCAGGATTGCATAAATGTTTAAACAAGTTAACACGGCTCTACAAAGATAAGTGGCAATAGAAGGCATAGGATGGGTTCTAGTCAGACTCTACGCAGAGCAGACAGACCCTTCCGCTCCACTTAGGGGGGGAAGACTCATTTGATGATTTTCATCTGCCTAGCCTTTTCCCAACTATATTGGGGTCGGCTTCGGATGCAGCTGAATATTAGTATTTTACATGGAGCAACTGCCCTTCGGACCCGATTTTTATCTCCTAAAAAAAAATGCAATGTTAATAAATAAGTTCGTATATATCTGCTTATCCTATCTGAACACTACATTTACTGTTGGCTATCCAATGGCCCGCGTAACGAACATAATGACAGAGAAAGTCCTCTGTTGCCAATAATATTAATTATACATTCTAATTGTCTGTAGAGCTAATATTGATTGTAACAATCGAAAGTAAAAACATCTAATATAGTGTCAGACGAAAATATTGTGTTACCAGTTTGAAAATATTTTGGATAAGTACAACGACCTGCATTAATTGTTTGAACAACAAAACGATAGCACAAGATAAATATAATGCGACCTTTGATTACTAATGTTAATAAATAACATCCGTACCTATATGGTTTTTACCTTTTACCTATGGGTTTTTTTTTTAGGTGGTAAAATCATCAAATGAATCCTCCCGCCCTGGGTGGGGCGGAAGGGACTGTCAGACTCTTACTGACTAAAATCCACCCGTGTTCCTTCCTATGCCCTTTACGTTCCGGGGCCACGGTAACCTGGGTTAAGAAAATACCCGCGACCCCATCAGGCATTTGGCGCGAAACACGACGCGCCACCGACCCGGGCTTGGTCCTTAGTCGGACGGCGAGCTACCCATCACTCACCGTCCACAAGCCCGCTCCGCCGCTGTGCCCCCTGCTAATCAGAGGGACACGCGTTGGAGCGTCCACACGATAGGCTATTCGCATACGGGCAAAGAGACCCCTTAGGCACACAGTGCCTAAGGAAGAGTTTTTGCCCGCATCCCAGGGTGCACCGGCCCGGAAAACTGGTCTTCCCCCCGGACATACCCGAGAGGGAACTCCAGTCCACGGGCGCGCGTGGAGGTTTCCTGTCATAGCACCCCTACTCAATGGGTTTAGGCAGGAACTACTCGATCGCACTCATAAACGGCTTTTTGACTATCTCATTGATGTCAGGTATCTTCGTTGTAGTTATTTTAAGAATTGATGAGATGTTTATTCGGTTTCTTCTCTTGAAATTACTTTTCAAGTCAAGCGCGCGCAATTTTAAACCTGCGTAGAGGCATCGAGTTTAGTCTAAAATCTCCAAAAAAACAAGATTCATTTATTTGAGATCGCGGGCCGGAACGAAATGGCCCGAGGGCCGGATTCGACCCGCGGGCCGTATCTTTGACATGACTGACTTAGGGCTTCTGTACATGGTGCCGCCGTCGCGCCGCCACCGACGCCTAAAATTAAACAATAGCGAATGGCGGCGCGGTGGCAGTGCGGTGGCGGCGTGGTGACGTAGGTATACACATCGTCCCCGTAGAACGAAAAGTCACTAAGTCCAAAAATCGTCAAAATGGTTTTAAATGTATATTTCTTATTTGAACATAAGCCCGAATCAGATTCCAATGAGATAAGACCATACATTCAGAAATATCTACTGTCAAATGAAAGTTATGTTTTTTTTTTCTTTGAAGCCTCGTATCTCGTTTTAGTCATTTTCGACTTAATGAGTTTTCGCTCTACGGGGACGTCATATAAGCGTCGCGAGTGTGAAAATATCCTGCCACAAATTATTTCTTACTTATTAATTTCGCAGCGTAGGCAGGCCTCCCACTAGGTGGACCGACGACATCGTGAGGGTCGCGGGCAGCCGATGGATGCAAGTGGCGAATTGTCGTTCGGCGTGGCGGTCTAAGGGGGAGGCCTATGTTCAGCAGTGGACGTCTTCCGGCTGATGATGATGATGATATTAATTTCTCCCCCAGGCGCGCATGGACCTGTCTTCCCTCGAGGAGTACGTGGTGAACACCTTCGGCCACATCCCCACGAACAAGCTGCCTTCAGACGACTTCAGTCAGCACCGCTTCAATAATGACACCGTCACTCCGGAGTTCAGGAGTATTTACTACGTAAAGCCTGTCGGGGATACTACTGAGGTTTGTACTCTTTATAGCTTGGTAACTTTAACTTTAGTATGGTAGACGCTATCTCGTATCATCATCTACCTAGCCTTTTCCCAACTGTAGGGGCTAGCTTCCAGTCATACCAGTTCCAGCAGTTTTGTTTTTCATATATAATGGGTTTGCTCTTGACCTTGGTCTAGGTCAGGAATGACTAAGACAAGGTCGAAGATGGAGCGAACTTACCCAGAAGAAGCCGGTTTACTCTAACTTTGAAGAGATTTGGAAAAAAAAGGGGGAAAATGTTCATCTCGAACGTTAAAAAAATACTTATGTTTTTCTATTTCCAGGTACATTTAACGTGGTGCATGCGGTCTTTGCTGTCCGAATACGAATCTAAGCCTCACCAATACATCTCATATCTATTGGGGCACGAAGGAAAGGGAAGTCTACTGTCCTACCTAAGGAAAAAGTGAGTCGACTTTTTATTTTACATCATCAACATATCATGAGGTAAGTCCCGCGACCTCGGCAGGCTTTGACTTTGACCCTCTAGAGGGGGGGGGGGGGCGTCATGATGCTGACACTCCTTGAGGTGCGCGTGGAACTACAACGCGCCGTCGGCCCGGGCATGGTCCATGGTCGGACAGCGCGTTGCTTTTTACTCGCCGCCCGCATGTCCGCGCCTACGGTGGCCGGAGATCGTCTGCCGAAGTCCGTCGCCGTGGGCGTCGACCACTGCGTCTGGGGCGGAGGGAGGACGCTATCCTCTCCCTCGCGCGGCTCGCCTCCTCCTTCCCGAGCATGACTGCTTCGCAGAAGGAGATTGTTTGTTTAGTACTAGTGAAATTAACTCTAGGATTTGAACAAAGATTAGATTCACAACGCGTTTGAAGGACACCTTAGCTATAAAATTGTGAAAAATATGTAGGGTCAACAAAAAAGTAGTTTTTTGCGCACCTACGATACCGGAAGAAATTCCTAGTGTTTAAATTTTGTATACGCGTTTAGTTTGGATGTTTTTTTTTTACAGGGTTTGGGCGCTGGGTATTTACACTGGTAACTCAGAGAGCGGCATTGACTACACATCGATGTACAGTCTGTTTTCCACTCAAGTGGTGCTTACCAAGGAAGGACTCGACCATGTAGATGAGGTGAGATTTCGTATGTAAACAAACTTTAGAAGATAGAATATTCATAAAGATATTTTTAACGAACGAAAAATTGAGCTGCGAGCAGGGTTCGAACCTGCGTCTTCTGGATAGGTACTCCAGACGCCTTAACCAATTAGGCAATCGCAACCACTACACTCGAAGCTGAATTTCTCGTTCGCTTTGTTTTATTATGAACGCTGTTTACACTAGAATTTTTATCTTTTATTTCATAACAAATACTTCTTACAAAAAGATGAAAAACATTAAACAACATTCACAGTACGAGCCGCATCTAGGAATACTGACTTCTGAATCAGGCCCTTGATCCACGTAAAGCGAAATATGGATTTTAATAGATTCACCAAAATTTTGCACTACCAAGTGAAAAAGTTCTATATTATTTTGGTCTAAAACACATGAATATTGGGTTGTGTATACTACAGGGTAAGTAATATATGATATAACTACAAAATCTCTAAAACTTACAAGAGATAACAACTAAACATATAATTTTATTTGATATAACGATCTGTTAATATAATAAACGATTGACATAATTTTATAATGACTAATTTCTATAAGCATAACAATCAATTAATATAAAATCGTTTTGTATACTGCTCAAAATACATAAAACTTATTTGGTCTAATTTTTTTTTTCTTCCTGGCAAGTAATCTAACACTGATGTACCTATACTCGGTGCGTTTTAGCATGGTGCGGGTGACAGATTCAATAACATTTCGTTTCACTCTTCGAAAGTCGCAGCGATTTACAAATTACGACTTAGTACATCAGCTGGAGCACATTCGTAATATACTATTAATTTAAACTCAACCGGAATGTTTTAGTCCTTTGTAATCCTCCATTTAGACAACTGTCACCCGCACCATGCTATAACGCGCAGACTATAGTAATAGTACCACCTGCCGTGAATCTTCGACGGAGCCCCGCTTCGCGGGGCTCCTATTTCTGCGTACAGGGTTTAACCCGGCGTCATTGTGGTAGGAAATAGGTACATGGGCGTTGAGGTGGGTCAATATTACCCGTATATTAAAATCGAAATATTTCCATAGTTATTGAGTGTATTCTTAAACTGTGTTTGTTATACAATTATTAGAGTATTTATTTGTTGAAAATGAAAAAGATAAACATAATTCAGAAATATTTAATGAGGTTTAATAAAATGCTACATAAACATATAAAAAAAGAAACGAAACAAGGGTCTCTTGTGCTTTTAGGATATTGTCATTATAGTAATCAGTATATTTGTATGCTTATGGCATTTTTCTAACCTGAAGGATTATGTCTTTTAGAAAAAAATAAAAACACTAATTACACTCATCGTTAGAGATGCAGTGACTACAAAAAGATATGAGGTGTTCAGGACAAATATATTTGAGGCCAGCTTGATATGTGTGCTTTGTTTTGCGGTCCCTTTTAGTAGTACATACTTGAAACTATTTGCGGACGTAGCGTAATTTTGCACGAGATTTTTCTGATAATTCACCAACAAATCCTTCCCCAAATGGTATCCTCAGTCATGCTCGCTAAGGAGGAGGCGGCAGGCGTGAGGGAGAGGACAGTGCCCACCTTTCACGCCAGCCGCAGTGGTAGACGCGCCCACGACGACAGACGTCGCTAGATGAGACCCGGCCACTGTAGGTGCGGGCATGCGGACTGGGAGTAATGGGCGACTCGCTGTCCGACCATGGACCATGCCCGGGTCGACGGCGCGTTGTGTTCCACGCGCGCCTCAAAGAGTGTCAGCAAATGTCGGGGCTCATTTAGGGGGCAAAATCTGCCGGGGTCGCGGGTCTTACGAATTACCGTGACCCCGGAACGTAAAGGGCTATTAAAGGACACCGTAGATTTTAGTCAGTACGAGTCTGACAGTCCTTCTCGCTCTGTCCTGGGTAGGAAGACTGAAGAGAAGCTTATTTGATGATTGACATTATAAAAAAAATGTGCGTAGGAGATTAGACTGAAAATATGTAAATTTTAGAGGAATCTGTTTTCTCATAAATCGATGAAAGTTAGTTGAAAAAAAATCGAAAAGCGAAAAGAAAAAACCGTTAACATACACACCAAAAATAAACAATTATAAAAATTGATTACTTGGTAATGGCACAAAATGGTAACGTCAATTGTGAGGATGGGTCAAAATTACCTTTTTGAAAATTAAACGCGTGTAGCTTCCAGCTCGGTGGCTGCCACATTGATTTCTCGTCAGAAACGTTTAGGACACACTATTGGCTCCAGCTACTGCGCAGAAGGGCAGTGTCGTACGCACACTTTCAAAAATATTCCAAATTCAAAACCAGCCGGGTCATTTTGACCCAACCTCAATGACGCCGGGTTAAAGTAACCTAACACGAAGGGGATGGCGGGGTCTTTCAGACCCCGCCATCCCCTTCGAACCTAACCTGTCTGTGTCGGGGTGCCCCAAGTCCCGAGCTCGCTTCGCTCGCTCTTGCATCCTAGGTCAAATAACTGAAAAATTATACGTTTCAAACGTTATATGTAATGATTTTCGCTTTATTAAACTTTATATCAAATAAAATGATATGAAATGAGTTTTAGAGTAACACAAACATTATGTGTGGAGAAATTATATCAACCGTTGGTATATCTTACGTTGATTATATCATGTGAACGTTATTGAAATGAAAATATATCAAATAACTTTATATGAAATGAGACGCACCCGTGTATACAACGTGTAACGGTAAATGCGCAAAACCTCTCGTGGGGTAACTCAGCCCATGTTACTGAACAATGTTTGTTCTAAGACTTTTGGAAATTCGCACGGACGACGGACCCTGTCAATTTCTCATTTTGTATGAAAAACCTTTTTATTTTGAATTTCCAAACGTCTTAGAACAAACATTGTTCAGTAACATGGGCTGAGTTACCCCACGAGAAGTTTTGCACATTTAACGTTACACGTTGTATAAATTGCTTTAATTCACGTATTCATTGATTGCTTGTCTTTCCAGGTACTAGAAGCGATATTTTCATACATAAACATGCTCAAACAAATTGGACCGTCTGAAAGAATATTCGAAGAAATCAAGGTAAGAACAAAACATCTTTAATTTTTATACATATTTCAGCGAATTTCACTTCTGCCACATGACCATTGACCATCTACACTAGCGCTGTGACAATGGGAATGACAAGTAGGAAACGAATGGCGCTAGTATAGCTGGTTCCAAGCATCGTTATTGGTTCAAATCATAAAGGTACTTACTTCAAAATAGTACTACGTCATTGGTCGGATTAGGACTTAGCTATGGTGGTGCCATCTACAATTATTAGCTTTGAACTTCCTCATTAATTGTAGCGCTGCCTTTTGGCCTCGCACAGGACCAGACAAAATTGTTTTTTTTTTTTTGTTTTTTTTTTTACCTTTTGTTGTTTCTCTTTTATATAATTTTTGTTTTCCTTTTGTATAAACACATGTAATTTTGTTGTTCTCTCCTTTGTATGTCAATAAATCTCTTTTCTTTCTTACACTAATATTATAAAGATTTAATATTTTTTTTGTATTTAATAGGCTCCGAAAGTACTGGACCGATTTCAAAAATAATTTCACTAGTTGAAAGCTGCTTTAGTTTTGAGTGACATAGGCAATAAGCGGGGAGGGTGAGCGAGCGAAGCTAGAAAAAGTGCTATTGGTCAGGCCTTAAGCGCCTGAACTACGTTTAATGTTCTTTTAACTTCTCATAGAAAAATATACGTAACAATCGACCAAAAGACTAGGAAAAAAAACTTTTTCAAAAAAAATGTTACCGCCTTCAAAAACAACCACAAAAAAAGAGTAAAATAACCTACAAAACTTTTCTTTCGGAAGTCGGTGACTTTTTTATTAATTTTATTGTCTCTTTTGCCACCGACTTCCGAAAGAAAAGTTTTGTAGGTTATTTTACTCTTTTTTGTGGTTGTTTTTGAAGGCAGTAACATTTTTTTTTTAAGTTTTTATTTTACTCTTTTTAGTTTAAATATTCAACCAAAATTCTTGTCAAATACATCATTTTCTTACATGTGCACTAGAATTTTGTAATCCGTAGCACTGGTAATAACATCGTTAACATCTCTTTCATTCATTCCCTATCTCAAAAACTGCTGAATCGATTTTGATGAAACTTGCAGTATTCCCTAAGTTGAACGATACCTAATACAATAAAAAAAGAATTACTTAAATCGGACTTGTAGTTCCGGAGATATGCGAACACAAACATAATTTCTTACTTGAGGAGTGGTACCTTCCATCATCAGCTCAGCTACATGGGATGATGATTTCCATACGCAAGTACTTGAATTACTTCATAAGATTTGCGAAAAACTATGTGTCAGCTAATAAAATTTGAGGGTTGCTCACGATTTCTCCAAGAACCAATCATCAGATCCTGAAATGGTGACAATGGGACCACACGGGAAGCACCAGCTTTCGAATAAAAAAAGAATCATGAAAATCGGTTCACCTAGTCGCAATTTATGAGGTATCAAACATAAAAAAAAATAAAAAATACAGTCGAATTGATAACCTCCTCCTTTTTTGAAGTCGGTTAAAAAGAGAGCAGCGAGCTCGATTTTATAAACCCTTTTTATAAGTTAGGTATTTTATACATAGCCCTGCTCGTCAGTCATCTATTCAACCAAGATAAACTTTAAAAAACCTCGGTTACCTTTCCCCACTTTTACCCCCACAACTTTTAAACGGCTCAACCGATTTTCATCAAACATGTCTAAGAACACTCGCCCGCCACTCAGCTTTAATACAAAAAAAAAACTAAATTGAAATCGCTTCATTCGTTCGGGCTCTATGGTGCCACAGACAGACACGTCAAACTTATAACACTCCTCTTTTTCCGTCTGGGGTTAGAAGTCAATATATAAACTTATTTCTTTAAACAGGCAATAGAAGAGACAAGTTTCCGGTTCGAGGAAGAGTCTCAGCCAGCTGACTACGTAGAGACGTTGTCAGAAAACATGCATTTCTACCCGCCGCAGCACTACATCACCGGAGACCGACTCTACTATAAATATGATCCCAAGGTAATAAGAAAAGAAAAACTAGCTAAATAGTAGATTGTTTACCGAGGTAGCAAACAACTATTTATAAGACGAGAGTGTTTTTGAAGCCTGAGTGGAGCGAAGAATTCTAGAGTAGAATCCCGAGCGTAGCGAGGTCTTATACATATATTATGACATTGGTTGACTGACTGGTCAACCAAAACGCAGCTTAAATCGCTGGGTCCAGAAGCGTGTTTTAAGAACTTCTAAGAACAGATTATAAGTAGGATATCTCCTATCCCCTGAGAGTTGAATATCAGTATTTTACACGGAGCGACTGCCTGTCGCACCTCCACAAACCAGTAACTGGGCAATACGATACCCCATGGTAAGATTGGTTGTCAAACTTGTGAGCCTCTGACTATCAGAAACGACTATCAAAGATCTACTAACGACAGCCGGGACCAACGGCTTTACGTGCTTTCCGAGGCACGGAGGAAACTCGATATAGCAGATGGTCACCCATCCACAGACCAACCTCGGCATGCGTGGTTTAACCCCGAAGATCGGCCTGTGCGGCTGTAATTTAGCCACGAGCTCCTCAATATAAGTTAGAATATTAATTTCGGGTGTAAAATTTCCTACTGATTCCCTCTCTTTCCCTCTCGCAGGGTATAACAGAGCTACTAGACTGCATGCGTGCGGACACAGTCAACATCATGATCTTGTCCAACAAGCACTCCACGCCGATCAACTACGACGCCAAGGAGAAGTGGTTCGGAACGGAGTACAAGAAAATGGGTGAGTTAACTAAAGTGTACCTTATGGCTTAGAGATAAGGTTTCAAATTCAAAATATTAATGACAAGAGCTGTTATATCTATGATGAGTAGCTGTAAAGTATACGTTAAAGTTTATGAGATAAGGATGAGATTGAATGTGCCAAAGGAAAATAAACTTTACTAGTACCCTATACAATTGAATTTGGTTAACATTGTCATAATAAGTTGTCATTTTCCGGAGTTTTTCTAAAAGTTATTTATATTTCACTATTATTAACTGAATACTTAATATTATTAAGTTATTCATACGTTATTATGTGTTTCGATGGTTTAATGTGTCTTATTTTGTTCTTTTAAGTTATCTTCAATTGAATATTAAAAATATTTATTATTTCTTTACTTTTAGCCCTTTTTAGCGTCAACCCGGGCAAGTACCATTTAAATTATTTGAAATATGGTTATAAAATACGGGTTTTGATATCTGTACCCTCTTATTTATTTTATTTTTGAAATTTCTAATCCGAAGCCTGTGTGAGTGGGACAGCATATAACATGTTGTCTCGTTCACACAAAAACAGATGTCGAAATGCAAAATTCTTTATATTCTGCAACTACTCTCTTATACCAATCCCCTTACAGTCGGATTTTATCATTTTCAATTATTTTGACGGCACGGTTAACGTGTAGCGGATTAGATTCTTACGCGGATTTTTTTTATTAAACCTACAAGTAGTTATAATAGTAATAATATTCAACAACAATCACACAACGCCATCTAGTCCCAAGCTAAGCAGAGCTTATGTTATGGGTACTAGACAACTGATAAACAAACTTATATATTTCTAAATACATACATAAATAGATAAATGACACCCAAACACAGAACAAATGATCGCGCTCATCACAAAAACATTTGTCCTGGGTGGGAATCAAACCCACGACCTCCGGCATAGCAGTCAGGGTCACTAACCACTAGACCAACTGGCCTGTTCAGTAGTTGTTTCAGGTCTGGGTGTAAATGTTTGTTAACGCACCCACGAGTCCCACGACACAGGAAAAATTCCAGAGCCTTGTAGCCAAACGGCAAGCGACAATCGTTAACGTTCAGCAGTCGCTAACACATTTTTAACTTTATACCCCATCGCATAAAGATGAAAATCTATTAAAGACTGTTGAGCGATAGCGAACGAAACAAGAGAAAACGATCTGTAATCTTTGATAGATATTCAACTTTATGCAATGGGGTATAAAGCTGAAAATGTATTAGCGACTGCTGAACGTTAGCGATTGTCGCTTGCCGTTTGGCTACAGGCTCTGTTGTGGCGCAACGTTTTTCAAGCTCACCACGTCTTGTCTCCTCCACAGAAATCCCAAGCAAATGGCTCGATCGCTGGCTGACAGTACAACCATACGACAGCTTCTTCCTCCCGGAGAAGAACGTATACATCACCACGGACTTCAGTCTCATACAACCGGACCCCGCGTACATACAGAGCGCAGAGGAACTGGGCATAGACCTCAAGAACTCCCCGAAGGATATACACAAGAAGGTGGAAGCTGCAAACAAGGATACTACCAAGATATTGAGCCACGGCGATCTTATTGCTACTGTGAATCATTTTAGGTAATTTCATTCAGTTCTTGATTTGACTATCCACAATCATAAGGTTTAAAAGGGACTGTTTTAGCAGGTTTTCGCAGCCTTTGAAACCAAAAATGGTTGTTGAAGGAGCAGGGTGAATTGTGAAACTGTTACCGACTAAAAATCCACCCAGGCCCTGCAGTCTCGACATTCGATAGCGACAAAAATCAGTCGCTAAGTCGTATCGTTGTCAAATTCCTTTAATAGACTTTCAACTTTATTTCGAAAGAATAAGGTTGAAAATCCATTGAAGAAATTTTACATCGATTAGACTTAACGAGCAATTTTTGTCGTTATATTTGTCGAGACTGCAGGGCCAGTTACACAGGTACAGTTACAGTTTACTAACGTAAAGAGCAATTGACCAATTGATGGTCAATTGCTCTTTACGTTAGTAAAAAAAAAAGTTTTTTCATACTGATGGGCCTGATCAATTTTTCATTTTGAATGTTTTTCATTGCGAATTATCAAAAGTCTTAGAACAAACATTGTTCAGTAACATGGGCTGAGTTACCCCACGAGAGGTTTTGCGCTATTAACGTTATACTTTGTATACCATCATGATACGACTAATAGCAGCCGAGCAGCGGGTTGAAACTGCTTGGAACAGCTTTTCAAGTGTAAAAAACAGGGGTGTCCAAATAAATTTGGCAGAGGGCCATATACTAGATTATGAATGTGTAAAGGTGGGCCAGGTTCAAATAAAAAACTAAAACATACTGTTTTATTTTAAAACCTTTATTTATTTACTTATATGAATGTTACAAATCATACCAAAAATAAAAAAAGAAAGAGGGTAATTATTTTGAGCCCAAGGATCCGGATACCTGACTTCTCTTGTTTTTGACTATCTTATTGAAGTCAGGTATCGTATTCGTGGTAGTTATTTTAAAAATCGATTGGAGATGTTCATTCGATTTCTACTCTAGAAATTAATTTTAAGACAAACGCGTGCATTTTTAAAGTCGCAAAAAAACAAGATTCATTTATTTGTGATATATTGTGATCGCGGGCCGTATCAAAATGAACCGAGGGCCGTATCTTTGACATGACTGCCTTAAATTATATTTAATGAAGCCCACCCTTCCCCAGACTGGACCAACCGAACCTGATTCGCAAAAACCGTCACATGGAGCTGTGGTACAAACCTGACTTCAAGTTCCGCTTCCCAACTGCTTTGCTGTACTTCTACTTCATATCGCCGCTCAGTCTCAAGTCACCTAGAGAGTAAGTAAATAAATTTGAACTTTAAGAGTATGAGGAATAGGGTGTAAAGTTCTTTGTTGCTGTTTGAATAGGTTCTTTGGCAAGATTGGTGTTTTATAATAAATTTGTGTTTTAAAAAAAATGGTGGCTCAGTGGTATCGGTCCCGACTTACGAATTGTAGGTCATGGGTTCGAACCCCGCCAGGCGCATTACTTTGTGTAAGTTATTTCATCACCACTGCTCTCAAAACGGTGAAGGAAAACATCTTGAGGAAACCGGCATATCCTAGAACAAAAAATTCCAAGACATGTGACATCCACCAACCCGCGTGGTGGATTATGGACCACTCCCTCTCACAGAGAGGAGGCCTGTGTCCCAGCAGTGGGAACATTATAGGCTGATGATGATGATGATGATGTGTTAAAAAAATGTAATTAGTCCGATAGGGATAGGTTATCAAAAAATGTGTTTCCTTTTTTTTTTTGTTACGTAAAACAAAATTGACGAAGAAACGATTAGCCAAGTAAATAAACTAGCCAATGGGGAAGGCCGGTCAAAGCTTATTGTAGATGGCGCTACCATAGCTATGTTCTAATCCGACCAATGAGGTAGTACTATTTTGAAGTACCTATAAGATTTGAACCAATGACGATGCTTGAAACTAGCTATACTAGCGCCATTCGTTTCCCAGTTGCCATCCCCATTGTGGGATTATTCTATATCCTTGATTTACTGAGAACTTTTAATATTGCGATGTGAAATTCGATTTTAATTTCTCAATTGAATTTAAGATGGCGCTGTAATACTATTTGTAGATACTATATCGCTACAGAACAAAAACAATATGGCGATAATAATACGCCATTTTGTATTTTGTTCAATGTAGCAGACTTTTTTTTTGTTTTAGCGTGGTAAAATATTCAAATGAGTCCTCCCACTCCGGGCAGGGCGGGAGCTACTGTCAGACTTGTACTGACTAAAATCCACGGTGTCCTTCCGGGGTCACGGTGACGCAAATAAGTGCCGCGACCCCGGCAGGCTTTGGCCCCGTCATTCTGCTGACGCTTTTTGAGGCGCGCGTGGGACACGACTCGCCGTCGACCCGGGCATGGTCCATGTTCGGACAGCGAGTTGCCCTGTACTCGCTGTCCGCATGCCCGCGCCTACGGTGGCCGGAGGCCGTCTGCCGAATGTAGCAGACTTTGCAACTATTATGCAGCTAGATAATTAGCAAAGAAGAAAAAGTCTTAGGGTGCTCCCACATCTATCGACGCGGAATCGGCTTTTTCCGTCGCCCTTTCTCTTTCTGTCGCTTAGAACTGCCATTTGCTAGACCGAGACAATGCGATAGCACGCGGCCGCCTCGAGGATTCCGCCGCGTGCTAAGCGACGGAAAAAGCCGATTCTGCGTCGATAGATGTGGGAACACCCTTATAGTTGCGTAACTTGTTCCCAGTTCATGTCTTCTCGATCTTTGGACGGACGTACTACAACAAGGACTAAAGGTAATACACAAATACTTTTATACCTACACTACAATATCAACTTTGTTCTCATTGGAATAAAGTCTAAAATGCTAAGTATTGCTCATAAAAATCTTTTTTGTAGGAAGAAGTGTACCCAGCTAATATGGCGGACCTGTCTCACTCATTGTACGTCGGTGACAAAGGACTTACCATGAAAGTGACTGGGTATAGTCAAAATTTACATGTGAGTACTTATTTATTATTGGAACGAAGTTCCTTATCGCGCGTTGTGAAAGGGGGCTAGACGGAAAAAAATCTTACGAAAAGTTGTCACGACACTTTTTGGAACAAAGTTCCTTATCGCGCGTTGCGAAAGGGTGCTAGAGCTCAAAGAGTGGAGTGGAGTGGAGTCGCGACGATTATTTTTGTTGAGTGTTTACAGTAACTTCGTTCCATCCAGGTGTTATATTTTACTAGTGGCCAGTCCCGGCTTCGCACGGGTGGACGTGATGATTTTCTTCCTCTAAAACCTGGCGCTGATGGTTACAAACAAAATAAAAAAAGAAGTAGCCGAATCGATCCAGCCGTTTTAGAGTTATGAGCTTAGCAACACAGATAGATAGAAGATGATTGTTGCTGGCATCAGCTAGTGTAGGAACACTAGCTGTTGCCAGCAACAACTCAAAACCATAAACCAATACAAAATTGGGGTTGAAACCTATCCTATGTATAAATCCAGGTTATAAACTATATGTTTGCCAAAATTTATCGAAATCTGTTCAGTACTTTTTGTGTGAAAGTCAGGAAAACAAAATAATATCCATAATATTTGTATGAAATCCCCAAAGGGTTTGGAAAAAGCAATTTGAAGTAATTTCCCGAAATTATGTTGAAACCTTCGACCAAAATAACCATTAGTCGAGATAAAGCCTCATTTAGACGATGCAAGAACTCGAACGCGAGTTGCGTTACATTGCGGAATTTATAGGTAGAACAAATTCAGTTAATGAAACAAATGCCGCAATGTAGTGAAACTCGCATACGAGTTCTTGCTCCGTCTAAATGGCGCTTAACTATCAAAAAAAAAAAGCTTGAGTGCCTCGTCGCTTTTTTCGATGATCGCCACCTTTGATTCTGGCTTTCAAGAGTTCCAGTGATTTAGGAATATTGTGCTAGGATTGTCCTAAAAAAACAATCAATGCGATGTTGCCAGATTTCTGACCTCAAACCCCGCCATTGTTACACAGTTACTAGTGGAGCTAATAACTCGCGAGATGCGCTCGTCCACACGGAACCTGACACACGAGATGTTCGAGGCCGTGCGGGAGGTGCGCGCGCGCACTTATCACAACGTACTTATCAAGCCACACAAACTCGCCAAGTAAGTACTTTTTTATTTTTTTTAGCGTGGTAAAATCATCAAATGAGTCCTCCAACCCCGGGCAGGGAGGGAGGGACTGTCAGACTTCTACTGACTAAAATCCACGGTGTCCTTCATAGCCTGTTATGTTCCGGGGTTACGGTAAGGGAATAATCCCGCGACCCCGGCAGGCTTTGGCCCTCTGAGAGGGGGGCCCCGTCATTATGCTGACGCTCTTTGAGGCGCGCGTGGGACACAACGCGCCGTCGACCCGGGCATGGTCCTTGGTCGGGCAGCGAGTTGCCCTTTACTCGCTGCCCGCATGCCCGCGACCGGAGATCATCAAGCGACGTCCGTCGCCGTGGGCGCCTACCACTGAAGTAAGTACTTACTGAATTAATTTGCATTCATGACTTGTTCAATATAATGTTTGGACTTTAAAAAAGACCTACCTACCTTCTTTGGTATTGTTCGTCGTTACGTTGAGCTCTTCGAGTTATGAGTCGAGCTTCACGATAACTGACAAATGCTTGCACTGACTGGACAGGTCCACTCAAATTTGTATGGCTCTTTCTTCAAAATACCATCTCGGACACAAACCTGCGGGGTCGTCGCATGACTTAACTAACCAATTTAATGTCTGGACTTTAAAAGAGACGACGACCTCTGATTTTGTTTCGGATGTTTCTTCTCAGATTAGTAGATTAGTCAGGTACGAAACACCGGCCTCATCTAGCTAAAAAAAAAGTGTTTTGACTTGTAAAAGTGTTTGTGAAAACATATTTGCAAAATAAATATCATTTACACAAATGAAAGAGTATATAATAGATTAATATTGAAATTGTAAAAAAATATTCATAATAGCCCCCCTACTAAATTTTAATTTTTATGTTGTTATGCCCGACAGGGCCCACAATGCTCCAAAACTATTGTATGTATCTTTATGAACCCTACCACCTAAGTTCACATTGTGGAATGCAGTAAACGTATTGAGTATTGAGAGACTCTGACCTCTGAGTTTATTTCGGCTGTTTCTTCTCAGAGTAGTCAGGTACGAAACACCGGCCTCATGTCATGCCTTATGTTTGTCAGGCCTGTTGGTCTAGTGGTTAGTGACCCTGACTGGTATGTCGGACGTCGTGGGTTCGATTCCCACCCAGGTCAAATGTTTGTGTGATGAGCACGGTCATTTGTTCTGTTTCTGGGTGTAATTTATCTATAATACGTATGTATTTAGAAATATATAAGTATGTTTATCAGTTGTCTAGTACCCATAACACAAGCTCTGCTTAGCTTGGGACTATATGGCGTTGTGTGATAGTTGTGGAATTTATTATTATGTAAATCAAGTACTCTTCCCTAACAGGGACGTCCGTATGAACATACTGCTGGTGCCGTACATATCTCCTCGTGAGAAGGCGGCCATCATCCACAACATCACTCTCGACGAGCTGCAGGACTACAGCGACCGACTGCTCAGCAAGATGTACTGCCAGGTGAACCACCCTATAAGTAGAGAATCCAAACCACTTTAGTCAATCAAATCTGTCACCATTAAAATGCTACAACAGCGGGGCCGTTAGCAAAAGCTACCAGAAAAAAAAAAAATCAAAGCTCCAAGGCCTGCCCGGGTCGCGAGACTGTTGAATCAAGGAACCGTGGCCCTGGAACGTAAAGAACTATTAAATGAAAACCGTGGATTTTAGTCAGTACGAGTCTGGCAATCCCTTCCGCTCCACGCCAGGCGTCCGGATAAAGCAGACACAGTTTGGCTTTTTAGTTGCGTGTCCGGCCAAGTTCGACCATGTCCGGCCTGTCCGGCTTTAATTAGGCTTTATGTTTTTCTTTAATTTGTTATGTAAATGTTTCCGCTCTGCCTGCCTCATCTTTTATCGCTAGTGGGACTGAAAAACACCGCGCTTGAGCTTGAATTATGTACAGGGTGTAAGAGGAGCTCGTGGCTAAATCATCACAGCCGCACAGGCTGATCTTCCGGGTTTAGCCGTGCTTGCCGAGGTTGGTCTGGGGATGGGTGACCATCTATCATAGCGAGTTTCCTCCGTGCCTCGGAAAGCACGTAAAGCCGTTGGTCCCGGCTGTCATTTGTAGATCTTTGACAGTCGTTACAAGCTCTAAAGTCTATCGGGGGTATCGTATTACCCAGTACTGGGTTGTGGAGGTCCGAGAAGCAGTCGCTCCATGTAAAATACTGATATCCATCTGAATCTGGTTTGACTGGAAGCCGACACCAATATAGTTGGGAAAAGGCTAGGCAGATGATTATGATATACAGGGTGTATGGGACACCCCTCCACAAACTTTCAGGGCTTGCTCAGTAGACGAAACTGAACAATGTTCCACATTTTTTTTTCAGGAAATGAAAAATAAACCTGCTTCTCCATACAAACTGTCCAATCAAGTTTATAATTTTCTATGGCGTGGCTGATTATTTTTTTCAACACGATAACTATAATGTTTATTTTTACATCTTCGAATCTCTATGGAAAGAGGTAATTTGATGTATCGTGCTATAATGTACATCTTTACATTATAGCTGCTGTGTGTGAAGCCCTTTATTTTTCAGGTCTGAGATTTAGATTCGTTTTCAATTTGTTAACATCGAGAACGAATCCAAATCTCGGGCAATTTAAATCGATCCTTAAAATTGCATTTTTCGTTCCTTTGAAATCAATAAATAGTTAAGTAATTAGTTATTCAGTTGACAATTATGACGTCAAAAATTTTATTAACAGCTAGAAATATATTGATAGCTTATTTTGTGCACAACACTATTTAATTTTTAACCGACTTCAAAAAAGTATTTCAATTCGGTCGGTATTTTTTTTTTAACAAATAATGCTTGTTTGTTTTTCAGATACTGATGCAAGGCAACCTACCGTGGTACGAGGCTATCAGGATAGCGGAGAACGTACACGCCAACCTCAAGTGGGACGCTCTTACCGACGACGAATTCCCTGAAGTAACATATATTTTTAATATTTTTTTATTTAAACTTCATGTACAATATTGGTAAAGGCGCCAGCCTAGCCTACCTGAATCTGTCAAATTTTCTCAATCGAACATTAACCTTCCACTATTGTGATAAGGCACAAAAGTGGCTCCAAATGGTTCGTGTAATATTACAATATGAGCTGCACGCCTGAACTTGGCTTGACACGCTTCTGCGTGTCTAGATCTATTAAAGAAGTTTGACAGGACAGATTTGTAGCTTGGTGTGCTAGCGTCTGTGTAAATGTGCCCAACCAATTTCTCATTTTGCAAAAAAAAAATTTTTTTTTTTTGCGAATTTCCAAACGTCGTAGAACAAAAATTGTTCAGTAACATGGGCTGAGTTGCCCACGAAAGGTTTTGCGCTTTTGGCGTTTACACGTTCTAAAAGTTGTTTCGTCTGATCGGCATTTCCTGTTGACTTCAAAAATTATAAATCTGGAGTATCTCGAATCGTCTCGCTCATCCAGTTGTTTTCCCGTCCCCGGGCTCTTAGAATTCGTCATTAGACGTTTCAGATTTTCCATTTTGACGACCCCGTTGTCGCTGGCATAAGCAACAGGATCCGCGTACGAAGTCGTGGGTAGAAGCTAGTCACTAAATGAAAAAAAAAAATAAGCTCTATAAGAGCGTATTCTCGAAGTAGTTGTAATATTGGTATTATGCATACAGGTAAAAGTCCATCAGCTGCCTCTGGGTGAGCGTAAGATCCGTGTGCTGAGCCTGAACGAAGCGTCCACCAACAGCATCATCACTAACTACTACCAGGGCGAGGCTACCACCTCCAAGGACACGGCGACCCTGGAAGTATTGATGGTAAGGATAGACATCATCATCATCGTCTTTCTTCTGCCCCTGTCCCGATTTATTATATATTTTTTGTAGTCGCCCTATGTGGTGCCCCGCGTGGAACCCCGCTATGGATTACTTTGTATAAAACCACGCAGGTGTTTGTGTAATTTCAATAAAGAGTTTAGAAAAAAAATCCTTAAAAAATTAAGAAAAATGTGTTACAAGTATGTCGTAGGCTAATCCTTGAATTAGTGACATTATGAAACTCCGACACATTGTTATACGTGCAGTAAAATGTCAGGTGAATCAACTAGTAGATTCTCAACCCAGAGTTCTAATTTCGAACGTGATCTTTACCATATTTCTTTTTTGTTTCGTTCTGAAACTAATCCATTTTTTTCATGATTTTTTTAAAGTATCATACTTTAAAAAAATCATGAAAAAAATGGAATAGTTTATTAGCTGAAGTAATCTGTAAAGTTTACGAGTTCACTTCAGCCAAGTGAACTCGTAAACTTTCCAGAATACCACTACAGGTTTCTTCACAAAATTTCCATCACCTTTTCCTAAGTGACTGTATGTTGTTATAGCTCCTGATGGAAGAGCCGGTGTTCGACAGTCTCCGTACGAAGGAACAGCTGGGCTACAGTGTGTTCAGTATGATGAGGTACACCTTCGGAGTGCTGGGCTTCTCCGTCACCGTCAACACGCAGGTCGACAAGTTCAGGTATACCTTCACGTTACTATATGCTATAAACAATGGGTTGAACAATGTTGGAAAATGGGTTGAAGAATTCGACGCAGTAGGATGAACCTCGGTGGCTCGGTTGGAAAGAGCGTTGGATGTACTGAATCCGGAGTCGCAGGTTCAAATCCTGTTCGCGGTTCGAATTTTTCTTTTCAAATAAAAGCCTTTTTCATCATCATCATCATCAGCCTATAATGTTCCCACTGCTGGGACAGAGAGGGGTCTCTGTGAGAGGGAGTGGGCCATAATCCACCACGCAGGCCCAGTGCGGGTTGGTAGATGTCACATGTTTTCGAATTGTTGGTTCTAAGACATGCCGGTTTCCTGTTTTGAGAGCAGTGGTGATGAAATAAATTAGGTACACAAAGTAATACGCCTGGCGGGGTTCGAACCCACGACTTACAACTCTTAAGTCGATACCATTCGGCCACTGCTCTATACTACCACTGCTCTGCTCTCAGGTTGACCTTCTGGCGTCTAATAAATGGTGTGAGAGGATTAATAACCATTTTTAGGTGTTAAAATCATCCAAAGAGTGATCCCGCCCTGGGCGGGACTGTCAGATCCTAGTAACTAAAAATCCACTTTATTCCTTCTGTTGCCCTTTGCGTTCAAAGACCACGGTGTCCTACCGGGCTCGTGGGACTCTCTTATCATGTAACTGTGGCCCCGTAACGAAAAGGGCTATTGAAGGACACCTTGGATTTTAGTCAGTACGAGTCTGACAGTCCCTCCCGCCCTGCCCGGGGTGAGAGGACTCATTTGATGATTTTACCAAGTATTGATGATTTTACCAAGTATTGATGATTTTTATCTATTCTTTTAGCGTATCATACGTGGACGCCCGCGTGGAAGCATTCCTGAAGAAGTTCACTCGCGACATGAGGCGCCTTACAGAGAAGACGTTGGCTGCCACCAAACACTCGCTGGTGCAGCTCAAACATACCACTGACTATGAACTTAAAGAGGAGGTGGGTTCCTTAGCCTTCCTTAGTAAACTAGGCTTCTACTGGCGAGTGAAAGTGACAGAGCTATACGAGTCTTCTAGCGCCATCTCGTCCACTCACTGGAAAAAGCCTGGTTTTAAGACGTTGTAATACGGCCTCAGAATTGCTGTTACGCTGATTTTGGTCGCGTACATCAGTTACGCCTAGAAATATACATTGACAGGATGAATTTTTCAACAAGGCGTAGATGGCTATATCCTAAACTATATCGAACAATTTTGAAAGGTGTCTATCTGCCCATTGCTGTTAGATGATTTAGGCAAGTCACGCCTAAAAATTTATCATGAAGGATGAATTTTCAGTTACTAGACGTGGATGGCTGGTATTTCTAACTATGAGGTTTTTATCATAAAAAATAGGATTTTTCATAAAAACGCTAATTTTGGCGAAAATCTAAAAACTGCAAAACTGGATAAAAAAACAATCAAAAATCCTGGCACCACGAGAAATTATCACATCCTGTATTAGTAACACCATTAATAGTGTTGTTATGCAACGTGAATTTTAGTCGTCTTACAATACAGGTATTCATGTATCAATGATAACACGTTTATAATAAAACATTTGGTAAAAAAAAACTGAAAATTATTGAAAATAAATGTTATTTCTATCTTAGACAAGAAGTCTTAA
The DNA here is from genome assembly GCA_036375495.1 of Agrotis segetum. NCBI lineage: Eukaryota > Metazoa > Arthropoda > Insecta > Lepidoptera > Noctuidae > Agrotis > Agrotis segetum. Next base: position 9,980,915 of record JAQSVV010000039.1, read on the forward strand.
ACACCCTTGTCTCATAGAAACTGGAGATCAGAATGGTATAATTACATACTAAACGTATTGTAGATACTAGTACAACTCGATACGTAAACATTTGTACAGGGTGTTTCACATTTTTAATGTATCTTTTTATTCAGAAAATATAAAAATTATTATTTTACTAAGAAAAAAACTTGCCTAGGGTATTTTAGGTCGGATTATACATTAAGTAACCCTTAATTTAAGTACGATAAAAAGTTGACGGATTATTATGGCCATGAATTCTGTAGCACGAAAACGGACATAGCAGAATCTTCCTCGACCTTCAACATTCAACTTTTGTTTTTGATACCTCAATAAATGTGATGTAGCCATTCACGCCCTGTTGAAAAATGAACCTTGTATACCTACCTATCTGCCCTCAAGAATTCAAGATTGACCATCAAGTTGAAATTCTTCGCTTATTGCTATTCGAGATGATGAAGAGGCAGTCAGTAGATAAAAATCAATAAACTGAAATTATTTGTTTTAGGTGGAGAGGAACTGGCGGGAGATTATAAGCAGGGAATACATGTTCCACCGGCTGTTCTTAGAAGTAAGATTCATATTTTGACATGACAAAAATGACTTTCCGTTTTCTTACATGGTCACAATTTTATAACCTTTTCTTATTAGGTGAGAAATTATAAAAAGAGTCCTGCTTTGGGTGGAGTGCAAGGGCTTTCCACGCTGGTACTGCCCGTGCACTAATTGCCTCTTTCAACCCTGACAGAATGGTCGTGGAATGAACATTTATTTAACTGAAACTAGCTGTTCCCCGTGGTTTCACTCGTTGAGTTTGATATTGATATTTTGAATGGTTTTTGCATTTGGTTTTATTGTTATACGAAAATAACTTTGATATTTTGAATGGAGAGGAGCGAAGACTAAAGGAGATAAGAGAGAGGATCTTTGAATAGACAATCGGATCTAATTATTTCTACATCTCTCCGCTTAGCTTTGTTGATTGAATATTCAAGACGAATCCTCTCTTGGCTCTACTCCCCCCGCATTGGGTCAGGAAACACGGTACTAAGAGTGGTGTAATTTGATGTAAAATGCGTGATCTCGTTTCCAGGCTGACGCTATACAGTAAGATAAAAGCTGGTGGACATCAATATTTTGTTTAGGGTACCACTCCCCACCGGCAACAAGTCCAAGTTCAGGAAACTTTCTGTACAGGTATGTTTGTTTAGCAACTAGCAGCCCGTCCCGGCTTCGCACGGCTGGACATGATGATTTTCGTGGTCTATAACCTGATCCTGATGGTTACAAACACCACAAAAAAGTATTATCCGAATCGGTCTAGCCGTTTGCAAGTTATGGGCTTAGTAGCACATTTTTGAGCGATCCATTTTTACATTATAGAAGATAGACAGATAAGCTCACGTTTGGCCGAATCACACTAGCCTAGAGGTAAAACATCTCCTCAAACGGGGAAATCTTATAACAACATCATTTTGTTTTTCCCAGGAAAATTTCAGAAAAATTCAAAATCAGAAAATTAATTTCAAGTTCAATGCTAAGCAATACTGATATTAATATCTGCAATCTCTTGTAGAGCACACAAATAAAATTAAGTCAACGCAATCAAAAGATACGGCCGTCTATGCTCCGTTATGCCGCACAATTGAACTCTTGCGGGGTAATCAAAACCTTTACGAGTATTTCCCACTGACCTACAATCACGTTTTTAGCAAGACGCGATAACTTCCAGTACAAATAAAGGAATAAAAGAAAATTGGAAACCCATATTTTAATCACAAAAAAAAGACAAGTTCGGATTTGTTTATTTCATTTAAAATCCTCTGCTAAGTTTGTCAACTCAAACAACTTACTTTCGTCTCTAGATCATGGGCCACAAACCGGGCCTACGAGTCAAGTGGTGTTGGTGATGTCAATCGTGATCTCGTTTCCAGGCCGACGCGATACAGAAGATCAAGCTGGTGGACATAAAGACCTGGGTGGAGGATCACTTCCCCACTGGGAACAAGTCCAAGTTCAGGAAACTTTCTGTACAGGTATGTTTATTTAGCAACTAGCAGCCCGTCCCGGCTTCGCACGGGTGGATATGATGATTTTCGTCCTCTATAACCTGATCCTGATGGTTACAGGTATCGGTCTAGCCGTTTGCAAGTTGTGGGCTTAGTAACACATTGAGCGATCCATTTTTATATTATAGAAGATAGATAGATAGATAAGCTCACGTTTGGCCGAATCACACTAGCCTAAAGGTAAAACATCTCATCAAACGGGGAAATCTTATAAAGAAATTAATTTCAAGTTCAATGCTAAGCAATACTGAAATTAATGTCTGCAATCTCTTGTAGAGCACACAAATAAAATTAAGTCAACGCAATCAAAAGATACGGCCGTCTTTGCTCCGTTATGCCGCACAATTGAACGCTGGCGGGGTAATCAAAACCATACGAGTATTTCCCACTGACCTACAATCACGTTTTTTAGCACGAAGCGATAACTTCCAGCACGCGTAGCATGGCCGTAGAAAGGGGTTTTGTCGCCGCAAGAATAGACAAAATGACAGAACGTAGAAATCATTATTTTTAGCGTTTTAAGCATGTTTATGTAAAAAATATGGAAAATAAACGTTCTTTTCTTCAATAGTGTAAGAATGGTGTCATATTTGTGCAAAAAAAAGCTAATAGTCGATTTGTGTAGAAATAACGAAATAAAATAATAAAATAACTTTGTCTTTTCTTGATAGAATAGAGATAGAATCGCCATGCTACGCGTGCAGTACAAATAAAGGAATAAAAGAAAATTGGAAACCCATATTTTAATCACAAAAAAACACAAGTTCTATTTGTTTATTTCATTTAAAATGGGTGCTAAGTTTGTCAACTCAACAACTTACTTTTTCTTTCAGATCATGGGCCACAAAGCGAGCAACGTGACGAGTCAAGACGCTGTCTCAAAGAAGCACTATGAACTAACATATTTGGACGCGAGCCAGCCAATAGGCGACACTAGCGAGAACAACGCAGACTTCATACCGGATATCAACAGTTTTAAGGCAGAATTACCTTTTATACATGTACCAAACAAAGTAGATTTAGGACAATGTTGAAAATAGATAAACCGGTTGAAGAAAGTACTATTTAATTTTTAATCAGCATCAGTCTAAAGGTGCTCCCACATCTATTGACGCGGAATCGGCTTTTTCCGTCGCCCTTTCTCTTTCTGTCGCTTAGAACTGCCATTTGCTAGACCGAAACAACGCGATAGCACGCGGCCGCGTCGAGGATTCCGCCGCGTGCTATCGCAATATGCTTTCTGTCTCGGTCTAGCAAATGGCAGTTCTAAACGACAGAAAGAGAAAGGGCGACGGAAAAGCCTATTCCGCGTCGATAGATGTGGGGGCACCCTAAGGGAACTTCTTCGATGCGACGCAATTCGACCGATTCCGACTACAAATGAAAATCATATTTACCTCTACGATATAAGACACAAAACGTGCGGTTATCTACAGGTAGTTGGAAAACAAAACACGCTCCCCACGACGACGTCAAGTCAATCGAATTGCATCATTATTTCTTAGTAACAAGGTTGATTTTCACTTGTAGTGGGAATCGGTCGAATCCCGCGAGACTAAAAGACAGTAAAGTCACTAAGCTAACACTTTTTGATGACGCGATGCAACGCAATTCGACAGATTCCAACTACAAATGAAAATAATCCTTACCACTACGATATATGGCATAAATCATGCGGTTGTTGACGGATAGTTGGAAAACAAAACACGCTCGCCACGACGAAGTTAAGTCAATCGAATTGCATCATTATTTCTAAGCAACAAGGTTGATTTTCACTTGTATTTGGAATCGGTAGAATCCCGCGAGAATAAAAGACACTAAAGTCATTAAGGGAGCGTCTCCATGTCGCGATGCGACGCAACTCGACAGATTCAAACTACAAATGAAAATCATATTTACCTCTACGATATAAGACACAAAACGTGCGGTTATCTACGGTTAGTTGGAAAACAAAACACGCTCCCCGCGACGACGTCAAGTCAATCGAATTGCATCATTATTTCTTAGTAGCAAGGTTGATTTTCACTTGTATTTGGAATCAGTCGCATCCCGCGAGACTAAAAGACACTAAAGTCACTAAGGGAACTTCTCCATGTCACGATGCGACGCAATTTGACCGATTCCGACTACAAATAATGAAAATCATCTTTACCACTAAGATATAAGACACAAAACGTGCGGTTGCGGGTAGATGATAAACAAAACACGCTCGCCACGACGACGTTAAGTCAATCGAATTCCATCATTATATCTTAGTAACAAGGTTGATTTTCACTTGTATTTGGAATCGGTCGCATCGCGTCGCGCCACATGGGTAATGTCCCTAAGGGAGCTTCTCAATGACGCGATGCAACGCATTCAGTAACACATAAAAAGACATGCAGATATTGCAAAATCACCCTAACAGTAACTTCTCTACGATTTATTTCAGTCTGGCTTCGACCAATAACATTCAGTCTTTGAGTTGTGTAGGATAATCGTCTCTCATTGGACGGTCGGCAACTTCTTGTCATAATGCTTATATCTGATTGGCATTTATTTGTATGATTGTTTGATTGAGTAGGGGAGAGACCTGTGTCATTATCCTAATTTTGAATCTTACTGCCTTTATTTTTTTTCTTGGGGTGGACGCAGAATTTTGAGCCTTATAGTAGCGAGAATAAAGATGAAACAAAATCAATTAATGTGACTGATATATTTTTGTCTTTTTTTTATATATTAACCACTTCCCTGTCCGATGAATCACATGTGACTCACGACCATTGTTTAGGTATGGTGTCTGCTGCGCGGACAGTGAAAGTGTTAAATCCGTCCAATGTCTATTATTTTCTTGGCTTTTATTGATCGACTTTGCTTGTTTTCTTTTTCACATTTTCTACATTTCACTTTTTTTACAAATTAAGTTTTTTTTTTGTTATTAAATTAATTATTTTAAAATGCTGTTTGTATGGATGTTACAGGGATATTTACATGACAAGTGTTGTTTGAAAACCGCTATCTTACTTGGTCTAAAGTTGATCACACATTAGTTAATAACACTGAGTTGCATAATTTCTCAATTTTCATCCTAATTTCTTACAGGTGACCATGACGTCTCGTGAATAGTTCAGCTGTGTGAAAGAGATGGCACTAGAATTGTATAGCTCTGTCGCTTTCCCTCAGCGGAACTACTCAGCTTTAAGAAGTCGTTGTAGGCCACCTGTTCATTTATAGTATTCAGTTGCAAAAGAATCGTTATGTCACTGGTTCTTAAGAACGAAATTCGCGTGCACTTGCGATAGCATTTTATAAGGTCTTCTGCTACTAATCCAAAACTGTGTATGTACCTAGATGCCAGACAAAAATAGCTACAATAGTAGTAGAAAAGCAAACTTATCGCATAAAGATACAGCTTGGCAAATTAGAGTAGAAAACAGGAAGTCGCCACTGTACACTTTGAATGTTTTTTTTTCACTTATTACGTTAGGTTTATGGCACAATAATAAATCTAACAAACCAGCTTTCTTTGTTTACGTCAAATATCAAAGATTTTAAAACGTTGTCAGCAAACAAAAAGATTAGTTCCGTTTCAAGACGTTCTTGCCAAGCTGTATATTTACAAGTATTTGACATGCCTGGCTTGTTACATCTACCAAAGCTATGTATTATAATGTATAATATACACTTACCTTTGCAAAGGTACCTATTGTATTAAAAAAATAAAACTAATTAAGGGGTTAGGTAATAACACCTATACTTATTGTATATAAAAATATGAAATAGATACGTAATTAAAAAAAAAAGCAAAGTATATAAAATATGTAACGGATTGTAAATATTGTACTTAAACTTCTGCTCAACACCGCGGAATCAAAACTACAATATCTTGGGTTTCGTAAAATATTTATGAAATAAAGAATGACTGTCAAATTATTATTTATAGTTTAATAAAATTGTCTCAATAGGAAGCTTGTGTTTTTATTGTACTTGATTCCCAGATATAACTGAATTAGATAAAAAAAATCAGGTCACAGCATTATACATGGACATGACTAAAGCCTTCGATTATGTTGACCACGAACTATTGCTGCATAAGTTAGAAGCTTATGGAGTTCGTGGAAAAGCACTAGAAATAATCAAGTCTTATCTTTGCAACAGAATTCAGATCACCGAAATAACACAATTATGTCCATTCACAAAAACAGAAAACTAAACACACATCAAGCCCAAGATTTATTAAATATGGTGTACCTCAGGGACGATACTGGGACCACCGTTGTTCCTCATTTATATAAATGACTTTCCAAGCGCTATTTGTCAACCTATGGTTCTATTTGCAGATGACAGTACGGCTCTTTTCACAAATAACAGGAAAAACGAAAATCATGAACAAGAAATAAATGACTCCCTATCTAAATTAATAGACTGGCTGACAATAAATAACCTGCAAATAAATCTTACAAAAACCCACGTTACATGAACTTCAAAAATAAAAACGCAAAAGCAATTCCATTAGCTATCCAGTATAAAATGCTAATGTATCTGAGGTCACCAGTACAAAATTTCTAGGTATCCATATAGATTCAAATATGTCATGGAAAACACATGTCATTAGTGTATGTAGCAAATTAAATCAGTTTTCTTACGCTCTCTATATGCTCAAAAAAGTGTCTAACCAAACCACACTACTTAGTGCATATCATGCTTATGTAGGATCTACTCTTTCTTATGGGATATTATTCTGGGGATATTCAACGGATAGAGAAACTGCATTCAAAGCACAAAAAAAGTGTATTAGATCTATATGTGGAATACACCAAACTGATTCATGTAAACCTCATTTCATAAACCTTAAGATATTAACCCTCCCTGCTCTGTATATCTACGAGGCCTCAATATTCGTTAGAACTAACATCAGTAGCTATGACACGTTAATAAGCAGTAGACATAAAAATACACTACGCAATAAAGCATCCCACACTGCAGTGTACAGCAATAGTATTTTTTGTATGGGCATAAAAATATATAATAAGTTACCTCTAGACATAAAAAACATTAATTCAATAGTTATTTTTAAAAAGAAACTAAAAGACTTTCTTATAAAAAAGGCTTATTACTCGGTAAATGAGTTCCTAGAAGAAAAATAGGATGATGATGATTTAATTTTGATTTTTGACATTTACAATGTATCAAGAATATGCTTAATACCTAAATAATTAATATAATAAATGTAATAAACCTTTAGTAAATGTAATTTTAACATAACATTGCTTAAATTCTATTGTTTAATTATAAATTATGATATAATATAATTATAAATTGTAATATAATATAATTATAAGTTGTAATATAATATAATTATAAATTGCAATGCCTTAACGGGCAACTAAGTTCAAAGAACCTACTTATGTGATTAACACCTTCAAACATTGTATACCTACACTTAGTTCGCAATAAAGATATTTGAATTTGAATGTTGACATTTTCCATTTGTACTCAAAAGACTACTTGTTATTAATTGACTTTTTCAAAATATGTAGAAGTAATAGCTTTACCATCTTTATCTGCAGATTCGACAATAAAGAGTCTTAAACAATGTTTTTCAAGATTTGGAATTCCAACAGAATTACATAGTGATGGTGGACCACAATTCAAATCTGAAAGTTTTAAGAAATTTGCAAATTCATGGGGTTTTCAGCACATTTTTTCATCACCTTATTATCCAAGAAGTAATGGAATGGTGGAACGACACATACAGACAATAAAAAGGATGTTGAAGAAATGTGTTGAAGACAAAAAAGACCCTTATTTATCATTACTAGAATTTAGAAATTGTCCTATTTCTAGTGAGATTAAGTCTCCTAATGAAATATTGCTGGGTCATAAAGTCAGAGGCATAATACCATATGTGCAAATGAAGCGGGATCAAAGTAACGAAAACATACATGAAAAATTAATGAAAAGACAGGAAACACAAGAAAATTATTACAATAGACATACTAGACCCCTCAAAGAATTAAAGGTAGGAGATCAAGTATTAATAAGAAATCATGATAGTGGCACCTATGATAGACATGCAATAGTTGTGGGACCTGCAGATAGACCAAGATCTTATAATTTATTAACAGAATCAGGCAATATTATAAATAGAAACAGATTTCATTTAAAAAATAGTTCAAAAACTTGTCCTTTCAAGGAAATAGTGAAATAGAGTTTTCAGAATTGGAAAATACTGCAAATGATAATTGTGTGGATGTTAATAATAGCTTAGAATGTAATAATTGTAATAATGATAATACAGAGCAACTGCATGCAGAAGGTAGAGGTGGTAAGCAGAATGTGGGGGAACCTGAGGTGGAGAATCTACAGAGGCAGGGCAGAGTGTCAAGTAGAGGTAGAACAATCAGACTTCCTGCCTACCTGAAAGATTATAGACATTGTTTAGAAACCTAGAATAATAGAACACTTTTAATTTCTTATTTCCTTGAAGGGAAAGATGTGACATAATAGGTCACATCACTATTGTGTGATTTAGTAAGTGGTGAGCGCAGCACTAGACTCGCTCTCTTTTATCTATGGACGGCCAAGATGTGAACGCTGTAATGGTTATAATAAAACTTTTATTGTGCATTTCAATTAAAAAGTGTTTAATTTACAAGGCCTAACACATAAATTGACACAGCTTGGCAAATTAGAGTAGAAAACCGGAAGTCGCCACTGTGCCCTCGCTACCAGCACTTTGAATGTTTTTTTTTCACTTATCACGTTAGGTTTATAGCACAATAATAAATCTAACAAACCGGTGTTCTTTGTTTACATCAAATATCAAAGATTTTAAAACGTTGTCAGCAAACAAAAAGATTAGTTCCGTTTCAAGACCTTCTAGCCAAACTGTATGTTTACAAGTATTTGACATGCCTGGCTTGTTACTCTGGTTACATCTACCAAAGCTATGTATAATAATGTATAAAATACACTTACCTTTGTAAAGGTACATATTGTATTAAAAAAATAAAACTAATTAAGGGGTTAGCTAATAACACCTATACTTATTGTATATAAAAATATGAAATAGATACGTAATTAAAAAAAATAGCAAAGTATATAAAATATGTAACGGATTGTAAATATTGTACTTAAACTTCTGCTCAACACCGCGGAATCAAAACTACAATATCTTGGGTTTCGTAAAATATTTATGAAATAAAGAATGACTGTCAAATTATTATTTATAGTTTAATAAAATTGTCTCAATAGGAAGCTTGTGTTTTTATTTACTTGATTTCCTATTCCTTGCATGTTTTTGTTAGCGACTTGGTTGTATAGAAGCTAGTAAAGTCCATGCTTTATGTCTATGGTATAGAGCGAGGGCTGAGCATTGTCTGTATAAAGTATGGACAGCAATAGCTGCCCAATGGCTCCACTGCACAGCTCTGCTCGTTGTAGAAAGGGCAGAATCGAGGGCTATTATTTATGTATCTAGCTTGATAGTCACCACAGACTACGTAAATTGGATGGCTTGGCGCATCTATTATGAGGCTAGGTTGACGAGTGGAGTGCCTCAAGAGCGTTTGAGTAGTTGATTTTAGGGAACATTTTTATCCTTTTGATAGCTATTTGATAATCATCACACAGACCGAGATACGCAATAACCCGCAGGTCCTATTATTTCTGTTACGGGAAAGAGATTTGTAGTGGCTCTCTCTCCTAGAGTGTATGACCAATTTTATCAGTCAGTTGACTAGGGAAGGCGCAATCCATCTTTTTAAGTCCATTGTGTGAATGAAAGCCCTTAGAGCCCCTATGCGCCAACTGACATACTTTAAAGATTATTTCAATGGACAAGCTTAATATTGTGTGTGCCTGCCCCAAATACATTACCTTTGCATACTGAAAATTTTAATGGTTCTCCGGCAATCACCCAGATTGAGCTATTTATGTTTAAACCATAGATGTAAAGTATGGACTAAGCAATTTAACATTATAGTACAAAAGCCCTGAAGCAACGCCAGAAACGTAAAAAAAATCATTTGACATTTGTTTCGGTGCAGTTGGTAAAAAAAACTATAGAAAGGGAATTTTTGTGATTTGATTGTGTGATGTGTTCGTAATATTTAATTTTAGCTTGAGATTACCAACGAGAGTTTAATTATCGGATGCGATGGCAACGTCTAGCGAAGCTTCGGATCACAATGTGAAATCCAGACGTCCTGCTGGTATGGTTTCAATGGCACACCTTTTTGGCCTTGTGGTATCGATTGGGGAATTCGCCTGACTCAATTAATGTTTTGATTATAGAGTCTGCATTCAAACAGCAGCGCCTGCCTGCTTGGCAGCCGATACTAACTGCGGGGACGGTCCTGCCGACATTCTTCGTGATTGGAATTGCTTTCATACCTGTCGGAATAGGCCTACTTTACTTCTCTGATGAGGTGTGCCATAATTTACTAATTACTTGTCCAATTACTCACCAATCACTGTATGTCAAAAACATTATCAGACTTTTTTACCTTGCTAACTTGTTGTTATAAATAATGAGAGGTTTTTTGGCAATTTATGTGTATCAATATAAGCTATAGGTAGTGAAGGAAACACCTAACTTGAAATGTCTGTCAATGGGCCCTAAGACGACCTACTGAAACAATACAGTAACTTGTAACATTATAGTATTGTTATAAACTTCCCACTGCTTTCGGACTTCCCAGTTCAGTCGTTTATCCTTGTGATTATCATATGCTGTGAATCTAAACCGTAATTTACTGAATACATAAGTACGTGACTTTCTTTTAGGTCAAGGAACATGTAATAGACTACACGCACTGCATGAAGGATGGTGAGAACATAACATGTGCCGACTACATCAAACAGACCTCTATGGATGAATGCTTTTGCCACATCCCTTTCAATCTAACGGAGGATTTCAAAGGAGACGTGTACTTCTACTACGGACTTAGCAATTACTACCAGAATCATCGTCGATATGTCAAATCTAGGTAACAAAGATTCAAAACCATGGGATTGCTTTTATTTCTTTTTTTTTGCAATCCTATAAACTTTTTCATACACTTACAAGAAAAATAGACTGAAGATAGAGACTTGTTTGTTGGGTATTGATTGATTAAAAATGTAACTACAGCTTGGCCAGAACGGATTGAAACGAAACTAAATTTTTTATTTCTGACAGCGTTTTAAAATCTTTGATATTTGATGTAAACAAAGACCGCAGGTTTGTTAGATTTATTATTGTGCCATAAAACTAACGTAATAAGTGAAACAAAATAAAATCATTCAAAATGCTGGTAGCGCGAAGACAGTGGCAACTTCCGGTTTTCTACATTTTTATGTCAAGCTGTAGATGAACTGAAGTAAAAATAAAAAAAATATATTTTATTAAATTATTGGAAAGTGCTTATTGCCTGGTCTGTTTATTTATATTTATCATTGAACAGATTATATTCCAATTCAATTAATATTCATAGTAAAAGTCTATTAGCATTTTTAGTTTTCTGCGGTCAAATTGAATAAAAAAATGTTATTTTATAGGGATGACACGCAGCTTCTCGGGCGCCTCTCACTGCAACCTTCAACAGACTGCTTGCCATTTGCTACTGCAATTGAAGACGGGAAAGAAAAACCTGTGGCACCATGTGGCGCTATAGCTAACTCTTTATTCAATGGTATATTGTGTCATTTATTATTTAAAATGCTTTAAAATGTCAAACTTGAGGAAATTACCATAATATTCAAGTGCACTACAAACATTGACTAAACATGAGGATAAATACAGAAGCCAAGAATCCATTTAGCAGGAAAATCATGAGTCTGGTCATAAAATTATCAAACAAATAACTCAACAGCATTGTGGGCACAGTGGCGGAAATAAATAAAAAAAAAAGTATAATTGTTTTTTTTTTAATTAGCCTATACTGTCCCACTGCTGAGCAAAGGCCTCCCCCAATTCCTTCCAGGAATTCTTTTCATGGGCCGCTTCGAACCAGCTCTCATGGTGAGCGTCTAGTTCGTCTCGCCATCTTTTTCTGAGCCGGCCTCGACGGCGCCGTCCATCTCCCGGCACCCATTGGGTGGAGATCTTCGCCCAGCGGTCCTCTTGCATCCGGCATTGTTAATTTTGAACATGTATATTTCTTTCACCAGATACATTGACAGTCTACTCTCAGGAAATGCACAAGAATGTACCTGTTCTACGCACTGGAATAGCGTGGGATTCTGACAAGAAAATCAAGTTTAGAAACCCACCCGGAGATCTTGCTACTGGTTTGTACTGACTTTTCTTGCTACTACTTGAAGAAATTTTATGAGGATAAATTGTATTTAGACGAGGCCTGTGTCCCAGCAGTGGGAACATTATAGGCTGATGATGATGATGATGAAATCGTATTCATTTCTCGAATGAGGAGCTTGTTGCTAAATAATTACAGCCACACAGGCTGATCTTCCGGGTTAAGCTGCTCTTGCCGAGATTGCTCTGTGGATCATAATGGTGACCATCTGTTATAGCAAGTTTCCTTTGTGACTCCGAAAGCACGTAAAACCGTTGGTACCGACTGTCACTTGTAGATCTTCGAAAGGCTTTAATATTCGTCAAAAGCTCGAAAGTCTGACAGTCTTACCATGGGGAATCATATTACTCAGTGACTGGGTGGTGGTGGAGGTCCAATAGGCAGTCCCTTCATGTAAAATACTGATATCCAGCTGCATCTGGTTCAACTGGAAGCCAACTCCAATATAGTTGGGCATAGACTAGGCAGATGATGTTTTTTTTCTTTTGATTAATATACTATACATTCTTTAAAGCGTTCATACTATTCTGCCGGCCTTCCCAAGTGCGTTAAATTTTTCTGGGCAATGGAACACTGATTTTTATCTTTCATGGAGCCGAGGAACGGTAAAATTAACACCATACTTTTTCGATGCACTGAGATCGTGTGTGATTACTGACTAAAATCCACCCGTGTTCCTTCGGATGCCCTTTACGTTCTGGGGCCACGGTATCCTGAGTTAAGAAAAAACCCGCGACCCCAGCAGGCATTTGGCACGAAACACGACGCGCCACCGACCCGGGCTTGGTCGTTGGTCGGACGGCGAGCTACCCATCACTCACCGTCCGCAAGCCCGCTCCGCCGCTGTGCCCTCTGCTAATCAGAGGGACACGCGTTGGAGCGTCCACACGACAGGCTATTCGCATACAGGCAAAGAGACCCCGTAGGCACACAGTGCCTAAGGAAGAGTTTTTGCCCGCATCCCAGGGTGCACCGGCCCGAAAAACTAGTCTTCCCCCGGACGTATCCGAGAGGGAACTCCAGTCCACGGGCGCACGTGGAGGTTTCCTGTCTTAGCACCCCGGGCTCAGTGCCTAGAGTTGATATTATGGTGAGCAGTAAGAAAAAAATGATAAAATGATGATTATTGAAATAACTGTTGTAGTGTGTAAAGATATAAAAGGCAAATTCTCACAGTAAAACCTTGTTTCAGCATTTGCAAACTTCACTAAACCGGAGAACTGGCGCGTTAATGTTTGGGAGTTGGATCTTAACAACTCGGACAACAACGGCTTTCAGGTAATCCATTGAAATTATTATAAAATTTTAATGTTTGTGTTACTGAACTTGAACGCCGCTGGCTTTGCCACTTGCCACTTTTTGCTTATAAACGCCAAAAGGCTTGAATTTTTGTACATAAAAATATGTCTAAAAAATAATTATAAATTGTATCACAATTAACACCACCACCATCAGCCTATTAATATTCCCACTGCTGGGACACAGGCCTCCTCTCTGTAAAAGAGGGAGTGGGCCATAATCCACCACGCGGGCCCAGTGCGGATTGGTGGATGTCACATATCTTCGAATTTTTGGTTCTAGGACATGCCGGTTTCCTCACGATGTTTTCCTTCACCGGTTTGAGAGCAGTGGTGATGAAATAAATTACACAAAGTAATGCGCCTGGCGGGGTTCGAACCCACGACCTAAAACTCGTAAGTCGGGACCAATAGCACTGGGCCACCATAGACTAAAACACTTATAACTACAAACCTCAAAGTGCTTAGGCATCAAAGAATTCCTCCATATCGTCCAGAAATGACTAGAGAGCAGTGGTGGCCCAGTGGTATCGGCCCCGACTTACGAGTTGTAGGTCGTGGGTTCGAATCCCGGCAGGCGCATTACTTTGTGTAATTTATTTCATCACCACTGCTCTCAAAACGGTGAAGGAAAACATCGTGAGGAAACCGGCATGTCCTAGAACCAAAAATTCGAAGACATGTGACATCCACCAATCCGCACTGGGCCCGCGTGGTGGATTATGGCCCACCCCCTCTCACAGAGAGGAGGCCTGTGTCCCAGCAGTGGGAACATTAATAGGCTGATGATGATGTCCAGAAATGTGCCCAGAAGACTGGCAGCATTACCACGTTGAATAGCAATGCTTATTCTTTGACCAAAGGAAATATTTATAAGAGACGCTTGCCCTTTCAGAATGAGGACCTCATAGTGTGGATGCGCACGGCGGCGCTGCCGACGTTCCGCAAGCTGTACCGCCGCGTGAACCACACGGAGCTCGGGTTCAGCACCGGCCTCGTCAAGGGACCCTACGTGCTTACTGTGGCTTATAGTGAGTTTTTATTAACTAGCATTTGACCGTGGCTCCGCTCAAAAGAGCAAACGAAATTCAATAATACTGCCTGACGTGAGAATTGATGCCTTAACTTGATACTAAGCAGTTGGCACGACGGAAAGGTTGGCGCAGTGGGTGAGCTATTGGAATGCTGCGCTGCATGACGCGGGTTTGATTCCCGCATGCAAATATTTGTATGACCTACGTGAGTTTTATATGTTTGTAAACACATCTACGATACAGAAGAAAGTCTTAGTATGGGGGACAAATAAAGTTGAATCCGCTAGACCAGAGAGGCTGTCACACACATTTTAGGCTACGTCCGCACAGACAGGCGGCTTGCTTAGCGCCTAGAGCCTAGCGAGTCACCTAGCGAGTAGCTTAGTAAAACGAACGTTCTAGAATGTTCGCGACCGGCCGCACTGCGCGCTTGGCGTCTAGCTAGTCGCTTAGCGTGTATCGAAGTAAACAAACGTGTTGGTTTTTTGTCACGAGGCGCGAGGCATTTTAACAGAATAAAATGGATGAATTATTAATTGCATCAGTTTTTAAAAGAGAACCTCTGTGGAATCCGGGTAGTGAACTCCATAAAAATGCTGTTATCTGATGCGTATGAGTATCCAAATGAGTTAATTTTCCTTTAACTTTACTGAGAAGTAGATCAAATGTTTCTCTTGCCATACGCAAATATTCGTAAAATTTGTCGTCAAAATTACGCAACTGTTTATACAGAACATTAAACTCCCCATGACTTGACCGTGACTTATTTATGTCATGAACCCAACATGATGGATAAGGCCGTGAAATGGTATATTTCAAATGTGAATTATCTGTAAGTAGCAGTTTTAGAGCTATTTATGAAAGTGACATCTCGTAAACGTGCCGACAAGCGAATGAACAAGGCACTTAGCGACCCACCTCGCAAACCTTTTGGGTTTTTTTGTGGTTGGGTTAAAGACATAAATAAGTCACGGTCAAGTCATGGGGAGTTTAATGTTGTGTTGTTTTTTTAAGATAACAGCATTTTTATGGAGTTCACTACCCGGATTCCACAGAGGTTCTCTTTTAAAAACTGATGCAATTAATAATTCATCCATTTTATTCTGTTAAAATGCCTCGCGCCTCGTGACAAAAAACCAACACGTTTGTTTACTTCGATACACGCTAAGCGACTAGCTAGGCGCCAAGCGCGCAGTGCGGCCGGTCGCGAACATTCTAGAACGTTCGTTTTACTAAGCTACTCGCTAGGTGACTCGCTAGGCTCTAGGCGCTAAGCAAGCCGCCTGTCTGTGCGTACGTAGCCTTAGTGTTTTTGTAGAGTCCCCGTCGATGATGATGATGATGTTTATTTATGCAAATAGGTTATATCAACACTTTTACACGTCTTTTCATAAAACTAGGAGGGGCCGGTGTTTCGTACCTAACTAATCTGAGAAGAACCATCCAAAACAAACTCAGAGGCCACAGTCTCTTTTAAAGTCCATCATAAATGTAGAAAAATTTATACGATTGATGTCCTCCTAAAATTCATGGTACTACAGTTTCTAAAATTGATAAAGAATAACTTTAGCAACGTTGCTAAAGTGTCTATTTTATTCAATAAACAATTTTATTCAACAGACTACCCAGTAATCGACTTCGACGGCACCAAGTCCTTCGTGATATCGACCACATCGCTCCTCGGCGGCAAGAACCCCTTCTTAGGAGTGGCGTATGTGGTGGTGGGGACCCTGTGCCTACTGCTCGGCATAGTACTGCTTGTTATACACGTCAAGTGCTCTAAGAGGTACGTTGAACTTTAGTTACCCATATCATCATCAGCCTATAATGTTTCCACTGCTGGGACACAGGCCTCCTCTCTGTGAGAGGGAGTGGGCCATAATCCACCACGCGGGCCCAGTGTAGGCAGATTTTAGTCAGTACGAATCTGACAGTCTTTTCCGTTCCACAAAGGACGGGAGGACTCATTTGATTAATTTACCAGACAAAACAAAAAAGGTTAAATATTATTATTAATAAAAAACATTTTTCTAAATGTTGTTGAATAACACAAATAACCTCCTCTAGATTCAGCATGCAAGCAATCTATACGCGCCACACGTTCAGTTCATTTGCCTTTAGTGGGGAAGGCCGGTCGTCCCACAGCAAAATTAACCATTTTAATATTGAAACTGACATCCAACTAACGATGGACTGATTTAGACAAGCTCGAAAATGGCCACGCGAAGTAGTTGCTCTTGCGTTATCTAGGTATATACAGGGTGTCCCAGAACTCAACGTCAAGCCGAAACGAGGTGACACGATTGATCCACCAGAAAAATCTGAAAAAATCTATCCCATGCAGTTTGAAAATTATGGGCATTTTAAGAAAAATACACAATTGAGGGAAACTTGAGGCAATTGTGTCATTATTTTTTATTAGGATTCTAGAAATGTTATTTAGGATTACTTTTCCAAAGTTGAAATGAACAAAAATTAAAAAGAATAACCGAAAAATGGTACATTTTGATCAAAATTCTAGGTTTTTCTTAAAATCCCCATAATTTTCAAACTGCATGGGATAGATTTTTTTTTTCAGATTTTTCTGGTGATTGTTATGATCAATCCTGTCACCCCGTTTCGGCTTGACGTTGAGTTCTGGGACACCCTGAATATCTGTGTCGGCTACACTGAACGCCCAAACGCGCAGGTAAAACTGTGGTGAAGCTTGTGCGTGTGGTAGGCCCATTAAGCGCGCATAGTTTGCCTTGTATGCTAAATCTAGAAGAGGTTATTAATGTCATAGTAATGGGGCTACTGTACTTGCATGTGACATCAGAAACACCCCTTCCGCCCAATCCTACTTCCTAAACGAAGATCCACCGACGAAACCGTCCGTTTTGTAAGTCTTTATTTCACTTTTTTTTTAATTCCATATGATTTTCTCTAGTTAGGTGCTAGGGTAAGGGCATTGTTGTCAAAGATGTTCAATATTATGGTCGCTAAGATTTTCCTGCGGCTTCACTTAGAGTCATTTAATACTAGTGCAGGGTCGAAGCGCATCGAAGCATTCATGAACCTAGTAACCAGATTATTGATACCCCGCGACATGGGGCCCTAATTTTTTCTTTTGGACGGACAGCCGGCCACTCTATAAAAGCGAATGGTCACCCAATCACGAAATATAAGAAAATAGGTGCTAGAAATACTTGCTAGCAGTTTTTAAGTTTTTGATGGGGGTTTTTAGGAGGAAGGTGCTCTAAGAAGGGATCTTGCGAAGTTCGACCCCTAAGGGCGCATAACCAGAATTTTGGCTACGTCGCTCGCTAATAGCTGTCAAATATTTACTAGTTTGGCTAAATTTGGCAATGTTACTGTATGAAATTAAGAAATATGGCTCTGTAGTGCACTAAAAAATTGATATAGGGATGCAATGAAGACACAGAATTTGATGTTGACCATTTGGAAAGTTTCCATAAGCTTTTTTTACATCATAAAACTACTATTCGGTGTTACGATATTAATTATTGCATTCCCTTATCAATATTTTAGTGCACTACAGAGCCATATTTCTCATTTCCATACAGTAAACTTTTTAATATTTGATAACTATTTGCGACGTCGCCAACTTTCAGAATCCGCACCCTTAAGGGTCGAACTTCGCAAAAAACCGTATTTTGGGGGTGATAGCGAACGAAGTTGCGGGCAGAAGCTATTAGCGTGTAGTGCATCAACACCGATTCACATTGTTGTAGCGACATGTGGAAAGAGTACCCGGACCAAGTAGCCGTCGGTAGCTCGAACGAAGAACGGAAACCGAATCCGAATAACGCGTATGTACGGCTTTGTGCTCTTACAAAAAAAGTAGATTTTGTTTTTTTTTTTTATTATTATTAATGTCCTTTTTTAATTCCCTTTCCTTCATATCCTAGATGTCACATGTCTTCGAATTTTTGTACTAGGACATTTCAGTTTCCTTACGATGTTTTTCTTCACCGTTTTGAGAGCAGTGGTGATTAAATAAATTACACAAAGTAATGCGCCTGGCAGGGTTTGAACCCACGACCTAGGTACATCTCGTAAGTCGGGACCGATACCACTGGGCCACCAGTGCTCCCCAAATAAAACCCGTTTGGTTGGTTGAAACCAGTTTTATTTAAGTAACGCTTGAGTCGTGAGGGATGTTTTTCGAAACGGGCTTTAAAGTTGTTCAAACGAAAGCAGCCGTCAAAAAACGGATTAGGATTATAATTGAGATACAATATTAATTTCGGGCGCTAGTAAGACGACACCTTTTTAAAACACGCTGTATAGCAGTGGCGTAGGGCAGAAAATTTTGAAGGGGAACCCGGACCAAAACGTGAATTCTAGTAACAATAGCTTTGGGCTAATTTAAGCCTTTTTAGTTTAAACATTCAACAACAATTTGGGGCACTAGAATTGTAATATCCGTAACACCGGTTATAACATCGCCCATGTACTTACATAATAAGCTAAAAATGTTCATAAAATAAAAACTACTGAAACAAACCAAATTAATTTTTATGGGAACAAATGGCAGGTATCGAGGCATCGAATAATAAAACCCCTAAAGGTGCAAAGTTCCCATCACCATAAATGAATTAAGTCCAAATACAAGATAGCTGCTATAAACCGTTCAGGAGTTCTCTGAACTATCTTCGTTTTCGTCATCAGACCCCTAATGACAATTGCAACCCTTCTAGGTGAAAAGTTCTCATCAATACAAATTAATGAAGCTCAAACACAAGGTAGCTGCTGTGAATCGTTGAGGAGTTCTCTCAATGTCTCTCGGCTCCATCATCAAGATATTATACTCCAGACCTTTATTTGAAATACTTAATGAAAAAAGCTTACAAACACACTAGTCGCCCGTAAGATTTTTGAAAGTTCCACTCGACTTCTCTAGTCTTATATCATCAAACCCTGATTTTCTTAACATGGGACCACCTTTAAAATATCTACTTTCCAACAAAAAAAGAATCATCAAAATCGGTTCTTAAACGACAAAGTTATCCCGCGAACAAAAAAATTGTAATATTCAATTTTCTGGATACTTCGTCCGTAATCCGTTTCCAATGGATACGGTACGGACGAATAGAGTAACCTCCTTGTCCACCTTTTCTGTAGTCGGTTATCCAATTATTACAATCATGAACATTGAACATTATTGGTATTCCTAACTCTGAAAAATTCTATGTTCACAAAACCTTATACTAATCGCCTACAGATCTTAACACCGCGATTCAAAAATGTGACGAAATTGCACAACGCCATCTAGTTGAAAACTTGTAACTAACGTACACTGTTTTGCACTGAACATTACCAAACATTATCATTGAACTGAACGAACCATGTTTTTACTGCGATAACTACGCAAAACTTATCAATTTCAAAAATAATACAAAATCAAAAAAAATGGACATTTGAAAACAATGGTATTCAAAACTATAAAAATCTATGCGGGCCAAAACTAATGTGAATCCAAATAAAGCTATCTAAACAAATTACGAAGTCCAGTATCATTCCATCTCGTTCTGGCGTAAGCATTTCATATCTCTGTCCTTATTATAAGCCGGAGACATTCGGCTTACCAGCGTCCTTAATTCAGCGGTGTTATGTAGCGTCAAGCTCACGATCGCTACTAGAGGAACTATGATCGGGATTCCTGATTTGCCGTGCGGCTTACAAACCTTTCTGTTTTGCGGGAGTTGAAATTGTTTATTATTTCTTTGATTGTTAGTTTTAGTTTTAGAGTGTTTTTCTTTGATTGTTATTTTTACAAGTAATGTAGCTTCGTAAATTTTTTTTTTTTTAATGATAAATGAAAATCATTGATACTTATATTGCTATATTTCGAAAGTAAAGCCGATAGGAATCGGCATGTTAGGTAGCTTCGCTGCTGCTGTATAGTTAATTACGATCGAAGATATAGGTACAAATCGAGGTGTAGTATGTATCTGAATAACAAGCCCTACAGCCAAACGGCAAGCGACATTCGCTAACGTTCAGCAGTCGCTAATACATTTTCACCTTTACACTCCATTGCATAAAGTTGAAAATCTATCAAAGATTACAGATCGTTTTCGTTTGTTTCGTTTGCTATCGCTCAGCAGTCTACTAGATTTACAACTTTATGCGATGGGGTATAAACTTGAAAATGTATAAGCGACTGCTGAATGTTAACGATTGTCGCTTACCGTTTGGCTATAGGCTCTGGACGTCGATCGCTGTTATGGTAAATGTAGTTCTATCCTCGATGCAGAGAGTTCAAAATCCCGTGCATAATAAAAGCTAATTAGATCTTCTGTTTTTCAGTACTACGGAGATGATCAACGTGAATCCGCGAACTCCTTACTCTTAGATGGCATCTACAGGTAACTACGACACTTCACAGTAAGTCTATGTCTGCCAGCAACAAACGATCGACAACCTTATTTTAATGAGTATAAGAATCACTTTTATTTAACAGATTTGTTTGTGGTAACAAACGATAAGCAACCTTATTATTACGGTTATAAGGGTTACGGTAATGTTTGACAGAAGTAGATTAACTTTGAAAGAACAGTACTAGTTATGAGATTATTTTTGTTTTATGATAAACAAATGCTTTGCAGGGAAGCTGTTTTTCAGTTTGATTAATAATGTATTTGCAGTTTTTGTACAGATTATAAACGACTTATTTTTTTATCTGAGCTGTATTTGTAATTCCAATTTTATTATTATGTTTGAAGCAACCATTTGTCGAAAATTCAGCTCTATTTCCGATTCAAACGACTTGCAATGTCTGTACACTGTACACGAGACGCCAACACATAAATCTAACTCAATCTGTCAAATTTTAACAGTCAAACACAGTAAACAACCTTTTGCTATGCTTATAAAGTCGAAAATCTATTGAAGATAGGGGTTTGAAGGTATTACGGCCCTATTAGACGTATAATATTATTAATTATTCAATGTATACCATCAGGAAAAAAAAGTTCTTGGTATATCTATATAAGGTGATTGGTAGTCAGTGACCGATACTTAAACACATGATTGTACACATGATAACAAACCGCTTTTACTATGAGACCAAACCTGATATCGCGAAAATAAAACAGCTGTTCAGTACATTTTCACCAGTTAGGGAAACATAAATGTACTATCAACAAAGTTGAATCATGACCCATTTTGACAATAAATCGTTTAAATCCGTCAAATTGACAAAGATCAAAGTCGTAGTCATGGAAATGTATGTTGACGCGAATGTGGATCAAATTACATTTAAGAGTCTGTAAGAAAATAAGCTTATGGTGGGTCATGATTCAACTTTGTCGATTGTACTTAACAATTGTTTTTTTTTTTCGCGATATCTGGGTTGGTCCCATCGTCAAAGTTGTTTGTTATCATGAGTACAATCACGTGTTTAAGTATCGGTCACTGATCACAAGTCACCCTATATTTCGGTGAATAACTCTAAAACTTGATGCTTTCGGACGTAAATCAAAATGGCGGCCACCCTCCATACACAAATCTTCAAACCCCTTTCACAAATTCAAGTGACTTATGTACTAGCGTCTGTACATGCACATTCTTAGCATAAAACTTGCCGAAATGGAGTCTATGTAGAACGTGGTAGAATTTAATTGTGATAATACGAGTATATTGTTATTATTCCGTTTTATTATGTGTTAATGTTATTTATTTAATTACGTTAATCATCGTTAGCTGTGTTATAGTGAATAACACATTTTTTAGAGATAGTATTTTAACAAAATATTTTTTAATTATAATTACATTCTTGGCTTTGAACAAACTTTGGATATAAGAAGAAAAGTATATTACTTACAAAATGTTAGTAGGTAGAAATATAATGATATACGTATTGTATTATTATTTATATCTTTATATATACCTATATAATTATAAATATATTATATATAATTATATATACCTATATAACTTTCTATGAGTAAAATTATCATAACTCAGATCAGTACTTTTAACAAACAAACAATTATTTTACCATCCTATATAATTATAATACTTATTCAAATAGTGTTGAAGAAAATCTATTTAAAAAAGAAGGCGTATATTTTACGCCTCTAAAACAAACATCTGTTTATGATTATGAACATTTCTATAATTCAAATAATCTTTATCAACTACTTATCAATACGTTATCTGTGGTTTTAAACTCAATATGATCGACACTTTAATTTATTGCGGTTATGATAATAATATAATATCAATTTAAAGTGGATAAGAAGTAAAATAATTAAAAAAAAAAAAACAGATCTGGAGTTATCTGGAATTTAATTTTGTATTATTACAAAATTAAATTCCTCCACCTCTTAAAAAATTCAAATCTATATTAAAATAAAAATGTATAAAAAATAAATTATTAGTGCAAACCTCAAGAAAAAATAGACAAATTCCGCTGAAATAAAATTAGCATTTACCAATATTCTATAAATAATACAAAGTTTTTCAACATAATTATATGAGGTTACTGAATTTACAGCGCATAGTTTCTTATGGGTCGATTACACCTAACGAGTACAGTGGTGAGTCAGTAAATAAGCTCTCGGCCGGCTACTCGGCCTAGTAAACAAATTGGGATTCTAGTGACCCTCTCGCCTCTCTTCTCGACCGAGTACTCGGCCGAGCACTCGTTAAAGTGTTTATACCAACCGAGCACTCGGCCGAGGACACTGACTCGCCGCTGTACTCGTTAGGTGTAATCGACCCTTTACCGTTTATCAATACTCTATTAAATGGCAATGTTGCAAAAGAATTAAGATAAAATTGTTAATTATCAATTATCTACTCTATTGCTTGAGCAATAGAATAGAATATTCCATTTTAACAATTTTATCGCAATGCGTCTTGTAAGTTGACTTGTTTGTCTCGCTAGTCTGTACACTTCGTTCAAATAAAGACCTAGAGGTTTAACCTATAACTGTATTGTAAGGCGTCTGTACTACCGTTAGCGAGTAGCGTGTGGAGATAGCAACTTAAAATGTCGGTAGAAGATAGTTCTCGAAGGCAAACAGCAATTTCTATTACTTACACGGTCTTATTATCAAGATAATTTTTTTAAGACCCGGTTTTTTTTAAAAAACGTTGTACAGTGGCTGGCACGTAAGTTGGCAAGAGTCGTAAGATGCGCAGAAGTCATTTTGTAGATCTCTTTGGTGGTCATGCGGGTCGCGGGGTATGAGGTAGTGCCGATCCGAGCACGCGATTGGTGCGTCACTCGTCTTTGCCCCTCGCACCTAGTATACGCGCTCTCGCTTACACTTGTGTGCCGCTAAATGCGATGCGCAGACTTACCCCCACTACACCATAATCTTGCCAACTTACGTGTCGGGTACTGTAATTCAGTGCCGGAGGACACGGCGCGTGGCGGTGCCCTATGCTCCGGCACTTATACGCTCGGGTGACTTGATTGACTTGAATTCATAGTAACTGCCAATCACAGATAAAGCTGTACGAAGTTGAAACTAAACTATTTATCATGTCAAAAGTTCTATTATACATATACAATATTGATCGCTAGGAACTTTAACTCTTTTACTCATAAAGGAGAAAAGTCATCTATACCTAGTCGCTTCCTCGCTTACGGTGGGACAAAAGTCTTAGGCTTTGAATTCCTGTAACGCTGAAGTCGGTCGCGCGTACCAATATACACTTCTAAATAGTATACTGAGACGCGCTAAATTCAACCTTGCTAGGAAGAAATAATGATGCTATTCAATTGACTTGACGTCGTCGTGGCGATCGTGTTTTGTTTTTCTAATAGTATGTCGTAGTGATAAGGTTGATTTTCACTTTTAATTGGAATCGGTCGAATTGCAATCGCGCCATGGGTACGCGACCAACTTTACACCACCGACGTTACGCGACCGAAATCAGCGTTACTAGTAATTATAGCCTTAGGCCCGGACTCCACCAAAGCGGAGAGGAGAGAAGATGTGTATGAATAACCAATCAGATGTCAACTGAAGCTAAGCGGAGAGGAGATGTGGACATCTGATTGGTTATTCAAGCACATCTTCTCTCCTCCGCTTTGGTGGAATCCGAGCCTTAGTAGTAGTAATTCTAAAGAATATACTAACTATTAGTTTTATTAACTAAGTGCCTTTATTATATGATATAATTAGACGCTTTTGTATCTCGTTGTCGCTACTTTAAAGTATTTTATATTATCTCACGTTTAAGTATTATGCTATTTATTATATTAAGGTACTATTTACTCGTATGATGAAAAAGATTTAGGCTTCAGATTTTTTATTTTTGAATGAAATAAGTTTATCAAAAGACATTTTACAATTAAGTTTAAAGTTTATTTTTGTACAAAACTTGAACATTTGCACATCCACTACAATATTATTAATTATCACACATTCGAATTTAAACTATTTTTACTATTTTAAACTAAATGTAAAACATTCGTACACGACTAAGGGCGAGTTCTTTGCGAACTACTAATAGTTAGACTATTTGTTAAATCCTATACATTTTTCTTCAAAACTTTAAATCCGTTGTAAAGGTCTTGATTTTGATTATATTATAGTCCAGATTCCTAGTAGGCCACTGAGCATTGAAGTCAAAAAAAGGCAAATTTGAGAATGTGACATTTTACGAAATTTCAAAATGTCATTTTGCGAATGTGACATTGTGCACCTAATCCGAAAATGTACCCCCTTCGTTCGATACCTACGTCATGCCAAGGAATAACATTTAAATTGAGCGTGGCTCTCACACATTTATTAGAAGAGGCTTCGTGAAAATTGTTACACTTTGGTGGTTTAAACACGAAATGTGGATAATATATATGGTCCCAATTTGTAGATACCTAGCTCTAATAAATTAAAAAGAAGTACTTAACGATTAAAAAATATGGAGTCGGTGTTGCTTTAAACCATATTATTCTAAAATATTGCATTTATTTTTCTCATCTATCAATTTCTCTATTCACTTATTTTAACATTTTTTGTAGATTTAGATTTATATCATAGCACTAAAATTTATGTGAACTTAGCTTAATAGTTAAATAAATGTTTAAAAAATAATTGTTTGTTTAATTTTAATCCCTGATTTTTGAATAGCCAATGTTATTAATTGAAAGGCTAATAAGATTAGCCGATGCTTGGAGAAGATATTTTTTTATCTTGAAATATTAAATGTTTTTAGTGATAAAGATATCACTATCACGCGTTTAACATCAATGTATTTACTATATTATTATTAAATCTATTGAAACCTTTACAATTAATATTATTCCCTTACAAACGAATATTACTCGTAACTTAAAGTATGAATTACGTTAATTTTAGAATGATAACTGCAAATTCAAAAAAGCATATTGCAACGCATTCTGAACTTTATTTGTTGGTTTTATGGTTGTGTTCCGAAAAACTCATTTTAGTTTGCAAATAACAAGCTTCATGTTTCATTTAATTTACAGTCGTAGATAAAGTTCTTCAGTCTCATAAAAGAACATAAGTACACGTTACGAAAGTTAATCTGGATGCAGTATACGTTGCCCGGGTCGACGGCGGCGCGTTGTGTCCCACGCGCGCCTCAAAGAGCGTCAGCATAATGACGGGGCCCCCCTCTCAGAGGGCCAAACCCTGCCGGGGTCGCGGGATTATTTCCTTACCGTGACCCCGGAACATAACAGGCCACTGAAGGACACCGTGGATTTTAGTCAGTAGAAGTCTGACAGTCCCTCCCGCCCTGCCCGGGGTTGGAGGACTCATTTGATGATTTTGCCACGTAAAAAAAAAAAAGTATACCTATACGTTGACGTACTTTTTACACTAAACGTAATTAACATTACACGCCCTAAGAGATTTTAATGAAGATAAATTAAATTCGATGATAAATAGTAATTATTTTAAAGATTATAACGTGATTTAAATCTTTTATAATTATGATTTCTACTATATCTGTGCAGTTTTCGCAACGACAGATTATGCAAGAATGAAAGTCATGGACACGGTGGAGCATACGGTGCAAGACTGACCCGCCTGGGCAGAGCATCGCCGTGTCCTCACGACTGCGATAGGCGGAGACCTCTCGCGCCCGACATTGTTCGAGGCTATGCTGCGGGACGAGACGGAGTGGGAAGCGGCCGCCTCCTGCGAAGCAGTCATGCTCGCGAAGGAGGAGGCGAGCCGCTTGAGGAAGAGGATAGCATCCTCCCTCCACCCCAAGCCGCAGTGGCAGACATCCACAACGTCGGACGTCGGCAGATGAATCAGCGGCAAGTAAAGGGCAACTAGCTGCCCGACCATGGATGCCCGGGTCGACGGCGCGTTTTGTTCCAAGCGCGCCTCAAAGAGCCTCAGCATGATGACGGGGACTTATCTCATTACCGTGACCCCGGAACATAAAAGGCTATTGAAGCACACCGTGGATTTTAGTCAGTACAAGTCTGATACTCCCTCCCGCCCTGCCCGGGATGGGAGGACTCATTTGGTGATGTTACCACACTAAAAAAAAAGTGTAAAGAACATTTATTTTTAGATGTTTAAAATAAAATAAAAAATGTAATCTGCCATAATGAGCCAACCCACTACCTCTTATTACCTGCTTAGGCCATTGACTGTAGCACCACGGGTCGCGAAAACTATTCCCGAGCGCAAAAAATATGATTAAAGATTATTATTCAGTTTACATAACATAGTACAATATTTAAAAAGCTAGTAGCCAAAGAACAGTAATCCTTAATAGCTAGATATTTACATATTCCCTGGACTCCACACTAGGGTATCCTGTGTCGCGGAGTCCAGTCTCTTCCCATGCGATTTTCACATGATTTATTTAGTCTCCGGGTCTATCCGTTTTAGTGCCGTAAAACAGTGACTTTATAAAACATACTCCTTCTTATCGGTACAGTTTATGGTTTGAAAAAATATACACATGTATTGTTAATTGATTTATGTACTTTATTTCTTATACAGGGTTTTTCTGTAGTAATAGTAATTAAAAAATTCAACACGTTATTCCATTCCTTATTTTTTACAAAATCCTCATAAACGGCTATGAAATTTTAAAATATTTTTACACAGACTAATTATATTGATTGTTGGGGTTCTTATGATGGTGCAATCGACAAAGCTGAATTAAGACCCACTATAAGCTTATTTTTCTACAGACATTCATATAAAATTAGGTTCACATTTTCGCGTAAATATACATATCCATGGTAACGACTTTGATCTTTGTCAATTTGACGGATTCAAACGATTTGTCAAAATGGGTCATGATTCAACTTTGTCGATTGTACACACATAACTTAATCAATGAATATTTTTCAAACAGAATCTTAATATTTTAGTTCGTCTAATTCATTATTCGTGAGCAACGCTTGTTTGTATGAAATAGGACTGCCGATGGCGGTGTCAGGTCCACAATGCCAATTTCCATACAACTACGGGGTTATCACGTTTTAGCAGCCTTTAATAATTATGTAAATGTACTGGTTGCGTGTTCACCAACCTTTTAAAACTTGCAATTATTTTAACTTGATTTCTACTCGCAACCTTGTTCGGTTTTAAACTACGTGCGATGCAAATTGTCGCCATTATTGAAACGATAGCTCAACATAGCAGTTGTACATTCATTACTTATTTGAAAAAAAAATACGGTTTTGTATTACGGATTTTAAAAATGTACAAAACCTAATGCAGGAACACCTTTTAAGTACTGGCTATTGAAGGAACACTGGATTTTACTCAGTACGAGTTTGTCCGGTCTCACCTATGGCGGAAATAATAGAATATCACTTCGTAATCACGCGAAACCGTCGGGTAATAAGGCAGCAATCTTTGGCGCTAAGATAATGTAATCAATAAACGGTGGTATTACTTGTTACGTTATATTGTCGCCTGGTCGCCGCTGGAGTGAGTGGTACCAGCTGGACCAACATGGTGCAAGTAGTGTGGGTGTTCCTGTTTCTCGCCAGTGCTGTTCTGGCCCAGAACAGCGGAGAGTACGAGCTTAATATTGTCCACTACAATGATTTCCATGCGCAGTAAGTACCTATATATTTTTTTTTTCATATTACAGGTACCACTTAAAGTTTTTAAACGGGCTGTTGAAGTCAATATTTGATTAAATGCGAAAAAAAAAACTAGAATACTCTAGGTTTGGGTACGCACAATTGTGTCTTTTTAAGAGGAAAGAAGTGGTACTTACATATTTAATTCTAGTACCTACTCTACTCATTCATATTACAAATTGATAAAATGCATGCCAACTGATTACTGAATTGAAATAAACCGACTTCAAAAAAGAAGGAGATTCTCAATTCGACTGCAATGTTGTATTGTTCATTTAGTTAATTTTAGAGCTCATTGTAAGCAACTACAGTTGAATCATGGGACATATCTAAATCAAGTGAAGTGGAAAATAGGCGTTTTCCGGAAGCTAAATATGAGATACGTCGTCACTTAGTTAAATGTATATGTATGTATATGACACTTTTCGTTGTAATTTTATAACTCAAGAACGGGCTCACATATTCAAACCAAATGTTTAGGCTTTGTTTGGACTATTTAGTAGATGGTTTAAGTGAAGTTTGCACAAATCGGTTGAGTGGTTTTTCATTTATCACATTTTTTATAACAAACTAGTAAACCCGGCGAACTCCGTTTCACCACATAAACCTCACGGAACCCGAGACCTTTCCAACGAATGCAAAACCGTGGAAATCGGTCCGTGTTTCTGGAGTTATAGCGTCAGGAAGGAAAACCCGACTTATTTTTATATAGTAGTCAACAAGGAACCCTTATAGTTTCGCCATGTCCGTCCGTCTGTCCGCAGATTTAGCTCAGAGACGCACAGTACTAGAGAGCTGTAATTTGGTGTAAAATACGGATTTGTTGTGCCGAAAAAGTGGTAAAATGAAAATCTCGGAAAATATTTTTTTTAGGGTACCTCCAGTACTTACACGTAAAGTGAGGATTTTTTTTTTCTCGCGTACCCCTTAGTGTGGGGTATCATTAAATAGGCCTTTATGAAAAATAATGATAGTTTCCATTAACAATGTTTTGATAAAAAAATTCGTTTGTGAAATATTAAATTAAAGTGCTAAATTTTGCTCGATTGAGCCCTCTACCAGCTAAACGGTTATGTTTGGGGGTGTGAAAAAATTCACATAGTAGTATATTAACGAAGTTTAAAAGGGATTATCATGTCTAAGTAGGGCTTTACAACTTTACGAGTAATAGTCGACCAACTTATAAAATGTACTTGAATAATATGTTTCTCAAACAAAATGTATCGGAGACAACTGCAAATGTAAGTTTGTCAACTTTATTTTTACAGCTTTAATAGGTATGTTTTACGGTATGTTTTTTGGGGATAGGTAGGTTTTTATCGTCAATAATTTTTTACTAACTTCAAAAAAAGGAGGAGGTTCTAAATTCGTCGTAATCTTTTTCTCCTATGTATTTTCCCTGATTTCTCAAAGACTCCTGGACCGATTTTGAAAATTCTTCTTTTTAAAATTAAATTCAGCGAAGCAGTTTCGTTAGTTCGCATAAGTATTTTGATGGGCAACTACGGAAACCTACACTTTGCGTGGCCCGACACGCACTTGGCCAGTTTTATATACCTAGTAGATGAATTCAATAAATGGCGGATCATTTTGTTAATGGGGATTATGCTGTCAAAGTAGCGAAGCACGCACCGGTCCGCTAGTAACATATAGGAAAAAATATCTCTGTCGGATTTTGCTCACTAGGTGGTCGATAACGAATGGGTTTGGGGAAAGATATTTTTTTTTAATTATTTGCGTACCTTTGTTCTCGTAATACCGGATAATACCAAGGTGATCCCCTATTATTACTGATAAAGGTAGCATTTATTTATCTTTATGACTTTTGATTGATCCCTTGTTATTAACGGTAATCTAAACATACACTCGAATGATAACAAAGTCATTTGCACTTGACATTAAGATTAAGAGCGAACTATTGAGCATTAATAGCTTACTACTCGTATAATACACGTAACACCTATGTTACGTACGTTTTCATTAACAGTATACTCGTAAATGGATGAATGGGACTGGCATGTCGGTCTAGTGGTTAGTGACCCTGACTGCTATACCGGAGGTCGTGGGTTCGATTCCGACCCAGGACAAATGTTTGTGTGATGAGCACGATCATTTGTTCAGTGTCTGGGTGTAATTTATCTTTAATATGTATGTATTTAGAAATATATTGTAACGGTTAGCGGGTGAGTTGAAATAAGAGAACTCACCAACGTTTACAATAAATTTATTAATAAGGTCGTGGTTCACAGCCGTCACTTGGTATTTAATCGTTCCGTGGAAGTAGGCGCACTAAGTACTGTCCTGGCTTATCGCGTAGTGCAGAGACGCGATGGGCGAGGAGTTGTCCCGAGGTGAGAGAGACCCCAGGGACAGGATGGTGGATGCGCCGGCTGGTCAGCTGTGTGCGGCTAGGTGCTGTGTGTGCGCAGGCCTCGAACGTTCGGTAGCGTGAGTCAGCTGTCGAACTCAACGAACGTTGAGGATAGGTATTTCAAACCCCAATCTTGTTCCCTGGAATCAACGTCCAGCGGTAAATAAAAGGTCCACTGCAAATCCTCTCTGATGATGACCTCGCAGCGTAAGCGAAAGCCTAGGACGTAAAGCGCTTGAGGCGTTTGTGAGTTTGGTAACATCAGAACGGAGTTTACATGGCAGGTACACAATATTAAATTAGCGTGAAGCATTAACACAATATTATTTATAGGCCTACGAGCGTATGGAACATTCGAGGCTTAACGGAATAAAAACCTAACAAAGAAAAATTAGAACACAAAATAATAAGTCTGTAGGTAACTGCTCAATACAAAAAGATAGAAACACAATAAATAGCTAGCAGTTATAAAGGTTTGGTTTGGCAAGCTTACCCTTCACGGGGTTATTACACTTACACAGAATTTAAATAATAATTAGGTATTTATTATTT
The DNA here is from genome assembly GCA_036375495.1 of Agrotis segetum. Taxonomy (NCBI): domain Eukaryota; kingdom Metazoa; phylum Arthropoda; class Insecta; order Lepidoptera; family Noctuidae; genus Agrotis; species Agrotis segetum. Next base: position 10,012,575 of record JAQSVV010000039.1, read on the forward strand.
GACTTAAAAACTGTAAGTCTGAGACGAGCGCTTAGATAGTCCTAATATAAGGAACTACTTGCGGTAACTCTAACTACGTGTTAGCTCGCGGTGATATTTTTCTGTACTGTGTTACGTTCCAGCTGATTGCACAAAATGCGTCGCTCAAAGAGAAGGGGAATTGGACTTTGCACGTGTGAGAGCGAGACAGCATACGCATTGCCACTCACTTATCCGCAGCTAGAACATTCCACAGTTCTGTCACTACAGAACTGTCAAATAACTGTTACTACCAGTTTAAAACTACCCACTTATAAATTACTTTTTGTCTCGACGTAATTCAAGAATATTTTACTAGATACCTACAAATTTATAATAATGAACTATTTATAGTTTTGAAATGCAACGTTGGTAATCCACAACGTTACAATATAAGTAAGTATGTTTATCAGTTGTCTAGTACCCATAACACAATAGCTCTGCTTACCTTGGGACTAGATGGCGTTGTGTGATATTGATACGGCGTGGAAAAGTGTTTATAATATCTTGCAAAAATAAATATCATTTCATCATGTAAGTTAGGCATTAGCTAAAGTATCCCAGAGAAAGGTAACTCATTTGTAGCCAGGAATTTGGATTTGTGGTCTTTAAATGTCGTTCGTTTTTGAAGCTACCACGGGCCCCAATCAAATAGGGCTTAACAGCTGATAAACCGCGGATAACCAACCTCTTGTCTACAAAAAGACGTGTAAGGGTTGCACCACATCTGGCAGCACGGAATCGCCTTTTTCCGTCGCCCTTTCTCTTTCTGTCTCTTAGAACTGCCATTTGCTAGACCGAGACAATGCGATAGCACGCGGCCGCCTTTAGGATTCCGCCGCGTGCTATCGCATTGTGCTTTCTATCTCGGTCTAGCAAATGGCAGTTCTAAGCGCAAGAAAGACAAAGGGCGACGGAAAAAGGCGATTCCGTGCTGCCAGATGTGGTTCAACCCTAAATACCTTTAAATAAATATCATTTCATGTTTTGCTTTGAACTTCTGGTAACCCTATAGACGTACTACAGGTATGTTTTTTTTTTCAATCCTACCACACTATTCCCAAACCACTGCAACTCCTGAAAGCCAGAACCAACAGTGGCAACCACCAGGAAAGCGTCGCGTCGACAATGAAGCTGGACGTGTCCCGGAGAATGAAATTACCTTTTTTGGATCCTCCAACAAAATAATCGGAAAAGAATAGTGGAGAAGTAGGAAAAATTTGTTCAGAAACGTTATAAATCCCCCATTACAGTTTCGACGAGGTGAGTCCACAAGGCACAGTATGCGTGCCCTCGGAGGCCCCTTGCATCGGGGGCTTCGCCCGCCTGTACACGGCTATCAAGCAGGCCTTCGAAGCAGAGCCCGACTCCATCCTGCTGAACGGCGGGGACACCTTCCAGGGCACCATCTGGTTCAACTTCCTGCGCTGGAACGTCAGCCAGCACTTCATGAATATGCTGCCGCATGATGCTCATGTAAGTCATCCTACTAATCCTACCTAACGTGAAAGTTAACTGAAACTACTAAACGGTTTGGGAAGAATTTTGGTAGACAGATAGTTTATAACCTAGATTAACACATGGGATAGTTTTTATTCCGTTTTTATTTTCCCGTGGGCACGTACGTATAGCCTCTCCGCGCGCCGTATCACGATATAGTTAATAGACTCACAAACACATTTAAAGACCAAAAAATATGCAAACACACACGCATACACACACTCACTCACACTGCCCACTTACACACCACAGACACGTCACATCTCACACTCACAGACAACTCACACACAACATAAGTACACATACGCAACCCTTTATGTACTTCTTTAGAATTATTATTTTACTATTACTTCTCTTTTGTTTAGTATTTACCTGAAATTATTAATTTGTTTAACTTTATTGTTCACAACTGGATAAATTTTATCAAAACGAAACAAATGTCCACGATATATATACCTACCGTAACTACCGCAACTCAGGTCCCCAAGATACAGGTAAAACCTAGTTTGGGGACCACCGATCGGACAAACCATTGTTTAATTATATTAGTTACAGATAAAACAGAACGTTTAGATTTAAGGTAATCTCTGTAACAGTTAAATAAATAAAATTTATTATTATTATAATCCTTTATTCATTTTTTGTCACATTTTATACATTTTTAAATATTATTACAAAAAAATAAAAACATTTAAAAATATAAAAAATAGGTGCCCACCAGCATCGGGAACAGGGTCCAAGCTGCCGGTGGTTAGGGCTCCAGAGAGAGGAACCTCCTCACTATGCGTGCCGTGTCCAAGAGAACTGCTTTCTGCATCAAGCCCTTGAGCCAACTGCGCAAGGAGAGCCTCTTAAGATGTTGGTCGAGGCTCTTCGCGATTAGTCCATTGACCGTAACGACTATCGGTACAATGACTGCTGAGTCCACGTCCCACATGTCAACAATCTCGTGAGCTAAATCAAGATACTTGATTTTTTTATCATTTTCAGCTTTCACGAGATTCTCGTCATGAGGGACGGTGATGTCAACAATCATTGCACGGCGCTCTCGGCGATCTACCACCACTATATCAGGCTTATTGGCTACAATAGTCCTGTCAGTGATGATAGATTGATCCCAGTACAATATGGCATGACCGTTTTCAAGAACTGGGTCGGGCACATACCTATAGTATGGTACTTCAGAATTCACAAGGTTGTACTGCAGGGCAAGTTGCTGGTGGATAATCCTAGCTACTAGATTGTGTCTGTGCAAGTACTCGCTGTTAGCAAGACGAGAACAACCGGAAATAATGTGTCTGATCGACTCACCGGGACGGTGGCATGCCCGACAGATGTCAACCGTACCGTCCTTGACAATATATTTCCGGTAATTGTTCGTCATGATAACCTCATCCATAATCGCACAGACAAAACCTTCGGTTTCTCCGAAGAGGTCACCGAAACGTAGCCAGGCTACAGACGCCAAAAAGTCTACATCGGGCCCGTTAAGGGCCCGATAAAACCGTCCGTGTAGCTCCTTGCTCTGCCATACCTCCCTGCGGTCATTAGTATCCAATACCACAGGTTTGCGCCAGTTCTCGTTGGCCAAGGAGAGCGGGGTAAGGCCTTTGTCCACTGAGACTACATCATGATGCATCCCCACGTCGGCTTTAAGGAAGTATTCCCTGAGACTGCATACCTCGCGGTTGTGCAAGGTCTTAGCATTGAGTAAGCCACGGCCTCCACACTTCCGCGGGATATACAGTCTCATCACCGATGACCGTGGGTGATGCATCCGATTTGCAGTCAGCAGTGTACGGACCTTTCTATCCAGGGCGTCAAGTTCCGTTTGAGTCCATTTGAGTATGCCGAAAGAATACATCAGAACCGGCATGACCCAACTATTGAAGGCGCGCACCTTATTTCCGCCTGATAAAAGACTATTTAACACTTTGTTCAGGCGGCCAAAGAAGCGCTCCTTCAACGATTGCTTCATGCCAGTAACATTGATGCCCAATGATTCCGACATACCCAAATACTTATAGGTTTCGGTTGCTGAAAGGGATCTAAGGTTTATGGAATCTGAGAGTTGGGTGCTCACAGATTCCACAATCTCCCCTCGCTTTACATGCATGACCGCACATTTCTCCACACCAAATTCCATCATAATGGCGCTACTGAAGGTTTCAGTGATCTTCAGAAGCCCCATCAGCTGCGAATTGGTGGGGGCAAAAAGTTTCAGGTCATCCATATAAAGGAGGTGCGATATAACCCGACCGCCTCTCCTCAACCGATAACCTAGACCCGAATCCTCCAGCAGTGTGCTAAGAGGATTCAGGGCTAAGCAAAACCAAAGCGGACTCAAACTGTCACCCTGGAATATTCCTCGCTCAATCCTAATCGGTTCGTCGTTCCCAGGGGTCTGCCGACATCCTGGATAGAGAAGGTACGTCCTCCATTGCCGCATACATGACAACAAGAAGGTGCGAAGTGTAGCATTTATTTTATACAACTCCAGCACCCTCATAAGCCACGCATGCGGCACAGAGTCATAGGCCTTCTTATAATCTATCCAACACGTCGACAGATCCCTCCGGGATCGACGAACCTGTTGGCTTACGGCCATGTCAATAAGGAGCAGCTCTTTAGTACCGCGGGACCAATTCCTACATCCATTCTGAGAGGCAGACATAATTGAATTGCTATCAATATGATAAGCAATTTTTGCTCTCAGAATGGATGTTAGAACTTTATAGATAGTCGGTAGACACGTAATAGGTCTATAGTTTTTTGGTTCCGCGGTACTACCCGATTTATAGAGCAGGTGGGTAACTCCTGTGGTAAAAAACATTGGTAGCGACCCTGTCTCTAAAGATGACTGGAATTGTGAAGCTAAGCAAGCGTGCGAACTTCGTAGCCATTTTATCCAAAAATTATGCAGCCCGTCCGGCCCTGGAGATTTCCAATTAGGTAACGGACGGACTGCATGGGCCACGTCAAGTGAAGTTATGGATATTGCTTCCATTTCTGGGATTGAGTCACACGCTCGCTCAACCACACGCATCCAGTCACCCTCAGTGTGACCAACGGGCACCGACCAAATACTTCGCCAAAAAGCACTCATGGCTTCATTATCTGGCAGATGCCCGTCAGTAACACCCCGATTGAGAATGGGTCGCTCCCACGTTCTGTATACCCACCTTTCATCACTTTGGAACATGCGATTCTGAGTGTATCGATCCACTCTTCTCCTATACCTTCGGATACGGTTCGCCCATGCATAAACTTTCTGCTTCAGGAAGTCAATGCGCTCTGTGAGACGGGACATATAATCTTGAGAACTGATTCCAGTTCCCGAGAACGCCCGTCTCACAAAGCGCATCACCCTTGGGCGTGTATTTCCCTCCCTGAAGCAGATGAGCTTTCCAATGAGCACCCTGGCCTCATTGATACGACGCTCAATCCTGCACTGCCAGGCTGGAGCGGCAGGTTTCGGTCGTGTAGCTCTGTCTGTGTTTGGAAATTTGACATGAGTTACACGACACGCCGCGACAGCCGTACAATACAAGATTGAGTGTGTATCGCAAAGGTTTGCGCTGCTCTCAATAAATTCTGGTAACAGCGCATCCAGGGCACACACTAGCGCTCTGTTTTTTTTATTCATGGGCAAACGTGGTAGCCTCGGTCTAAGATCAGGTGATGTGAACCGATACTCACGAATCGCATCCTCCAAAGCACTCCCTATTTCCACATTGCATTGGTGATCTGCAGATATAACCCTGTCGGCCTCCTCCTCAACATCCTGGTTTACTCGCGCAGTAACAGGTGAATGGGAGTTTACCTGTGTTGCGAGAGGGTTGTCGACAGGGCTACTCCGCATTTCCGAGCGCAGCCGATCAAGTGTAGCATCATCCAACCTATGACTACGTTGAATCACGCGCACCTGATCCGACAATCGTTGGGCCGAGACGTTGACAGCGGGCTCAAGCACCTGAAACAGAGAGAGCATCCTGGTCCGGTATGCCGTAAGGTTAATGCCCCCCTCTGTAGCCCCATAATATGCGCGCATCACATTTTCGTTAATGGACTGAGTCCAACGAATGCGCGACACATTTATTATTATTATTATTATTATACACAGTTGTGTTGTGTGTACTTCAGTGGAAACGTAGATCCATTTTAAATTAATACACGCAACTAAAATGCATGCGCCGCGGTGGGGCCACGCCTTTACGCTATTGACAGCGACACAAGCGTTCACTGCTCGCGCTCGATAATCTCTAAGCCGCCTCGTCTTAGACTACATCGTAGAGTCTAGAGATGAGATTTTTTATAGCAAAAAACATAGACGTATATCACCTCAACATTCGACTACAGTAGTACTTGCACTCCAGGTGCTAGGCAACCACGAGTTCGACCACGGCGTGGAAGGTTTAGTGCCATACTTGGAGCGGTTAAATTCAACCATGCTGGGCGCCAACGTCAATACGACGTATGAGCCCAGCATGACGCCGTACGTCAAGAACCACGTCATCATCACGCGAAAGGGCAGGAGGATCGGCATCATTGGCATACTGTTGAGAACGGTAAGTGAATATTTTTTAAGTTAGCTTGCTCATTGGGCCCTATCTGAAAACCAGCGCTTTGACGAGCTTAAAATGTCTAAGGAGGGCATATGCTAAGCTCATCGGAAGCGAAACTTATTCTTAAGGTATCTCGAAAGTTGCCGACTTAGGGTCTCGACATACTAGCGCAGACTCGAAGCGTTCGAAGCGTCTTTCCAGGAAATTGAACATAGACAAGTTCTACCCTAACTCCTACAGTGTAACGCACACATGACGTCTGAGATTATGTATCCAGATATTTCCGATTTAATGTCGCAAGTCTAATGGAGTGCATCCGATGCAATTCGACCACCTTCTAGAATCTACTTACTACTACGACATGGCGCTCCGGCCGGGGTATAAAAAGGTCGCACGAGTGACGAGCTCAGTTGCGCAATCGAATTTCGAACTACAGATCATAGGCATTGTCGATTAGCACGTACGATGCAATTCGATATCTAAGTGAAATCTGTGAGCGATGTGTCAATCCGTGTGTATCCAGTAGCAAACAGTAGTTGAGTCCATAGTGTTTTCGGCCGGACGCATGTTTGAATTTGTGATTTGTCAATCGATGAATTCGAAAGCATTGCTATTTGAGTAAAGTCACTTAGTTTTATAATTTTCCCAATGTCTTTTGTTTTCGTCAATATATTTTTGGTTTTGTTTAGACTTTGTTGTTTGTCCTGTGTGAGTCTAATAAAAACCTTGCCTTTCTTTCATTTGTTGATTTTCACTTTTTATGGAATCGATCGAATTGTAATCGCGCCGCGCCATGCGCCTTACTTTTATTTAAATTGGTTGATGCAATGTTGCTGTGGTAGCCCACTTTCGAACCCAACCATGCGTAGTATTACTGTGTGTAATCTATTTCATATCCACTGCTCTCAAAACGGTGTAGGAAAGCAGTGAGAGTCAAAATAAAAAACTTTAAAAAAAAAGTACCGACTTCAAAAACAAATACAAAAAAGTTTAAAATAACCTTTCTTTCGGAAGTCGGTGGCTTTAATTTTTTATTATTATTATTTCATTGACTATTACCACCGACTTCCGAAAGAAAGGATATTTTTTTTTTTGTATTTGTTTTTGAAGTCGGTACTTTTTTAAAAAAAGTTTTTTTATTTTACCCTTTTTAGTTTATTTATTAAATATTTAACCCAAATTCTTGTAAAATACAAAGTTTTCTTACATGATGTGCACTAATCTTGTAATTCGTCACAACGAAAAAATCCATATCTCTAAAACTACTGAACCGATTTTGATGAAACTTGCAGTATACTCTAAGTTGAACAATACCTAGTACAACAAAACGCCTCCTCCTTCACGAGCATTACTGCCTCGCAGAAGGAGGAGACCGCTTCCCACTCCGTCTCGCCCCGCAGCATGGCCGCAACCAATGCCGGGCGCGAGACGGGCCATAAACACTTAGCCATGCAAATTACGTATTAAGTACGTAAATCTATCCTTGCCTAATGCTTGAACATCTCTGCGAAATGTATAAGAACAAATATAATAATGCAACTATTTCAGTTCTCAGCACCGATCGGGCGAGTTATAATGGAGGACGAGTTGGAGGCTGTGAAACGCGAGGCGGCGCTACTGACGTCTATGGGCGTTGACATCATCATAGTGCTGTCCCACATCGGATACAATAGTGACCTGTGAGTGCTACTTACAAGATATTCTTCTTCTTATCGTTTCGATGACAATCTAATTTGACTCGGCCCAGAATTGGGCCACGAGTTTAGCGCTCTCCGAACAATCCATCAGCTCCTGTAACGAACAGTCGGCAGGGCACGCAGGGCACGATAATAAGTGCCTCATCGTTTGTGGAACAGCACCACATTTACACTCTAGAACCGAGTTATCAATGAAATTCCACCTGAGCAGATTTTCTTTGCTTCGGCCTACCTGGGTACGAAGTCTATTTAAAGATTTCCAGGTCAGCCAAGGCAGCTCCTTTCCAGGAGAAAGATCTTCAGCAGGCGCCACGAATGGATCTGGAAGTCTACTCTACAAGATATTATAAAATCTAACTAGTTCATTAGTTACATAAAAATATCAACTACTGAACCAAACTAAATGTACCAAATGGCAGGAATATGAACAAAAAAAAAGGTACGGATAGCCGATACAATATCTAAGCAGCACTAAAAGAAAAATGGCGAATGCTGAGTAGCATAGGCTGAGACAACTGTCAAAATGCTTCACTTTCGTCTGAACTCGGCATGGTTTCAGCCGATAATTTAGTCAGCATAGGCTGAATAGCCTGCCGGGGTCGCCGGATTTATTTCCTCACCGTTACCCCGGAACATAAAGGGCTATTGAAGGACACCGTGGATTTTAGTCAGTACAAATCTGATAGTCCCTTCCGCCCTGCCCGGGGTGGGGGACTCATTTGATGATTTTACCACGAAACCTGTTCAGCATTTTCGATTTCTGTTCAGATTTTGTATCGGCTAACCATACCCAAATAATCACACAAATTGGACCAGAAAGTCCAGAAACCTCGGAGTAATAGCGATGTTCGATGTTTAAATTTTTGTTGATTTTTCAAAAAGCGCTTGTCCAATTTCGTTTAACTATTTGGGAAGTATACTTTTTACACAATAACTCCGTCGCTTACTAAACGATTTGAATAATATTTTTATTCAAATCGTTTAGTAAGCGACGGAGTTATTCGTGAACAGACATAAAAAAGTAAAACACATCCGAGTTGGGAAGCTCCTCGTTTTTAAAGTTGGTTAAAAAATAATTAACTCGGTGTTTTTTTTCTTAAATAAGCCATAATTGACTGTCAGCAATCTGGACCCCCTTTAGAAGGCCAAAGTCTACCGGTTTCGCAGGACTCTCTTATCAGGTAACAGTGGCCCTGGGACGTAAAGGGCTATTGAAGGAACACCGTGAATTTTAGTCATTACGAGTCTGACAGTCCCTCTTGTCCCATTTGATTTAATCACTATATAAAAAAAAAAAAAAACGACGCTTCTAAAATTAACAATACGTCAGTCCTAGATATAATACTCACTTAGTTCTAATGGCACCAACAACTCTCGGGTTTTGATTTTTGTTCCAGAAAACGCGGGTTCGAGTCGCACTCGCTGCAAAATTTTTCTTTTCTCTCTCGTCTCTTGATGAACATGTGTTTTAAAAAAAAAACAAAAGTTAAAAAAAAACAAATGTTCATTGTTTTTTTGGCAAAAGTCACCGACGTACTAATGGGATTTGCAATGTATTAATGCTTCTATCATGTTGTCTATTATATCGTATGTCAATCATCAAAATAAACAGACCAAACCCCTACAGACCTATTTCTAATTCCTCGTCTTGATCAATGTCGTTTTCAGACTATTAGCAGAGCGCGTTCCCCCAACAGTGGACATAATAGTGGGCGCCCACTCCCACACGCTGCTCTTCACCGGAGAGACGCCCAATGGAGACACAGCGCTCGGAGAGTACCCTACCGTTGTAACTCGTTCAGATGGACGCAATGTAAGGAACTATATTCTATATCTGAGCAGTGGTGGCCCAGTGGTATCGGCCCCGACTTACGAGTTGTAGGTCGTGGGTTCGAATCCCGGCAGGCGCATCACTTTGTGTAATTTCGTCATCACCACTGCTCTCAAGACGGTGAAGGAAAACATCGTGATGAAACCGGCATGTTCTAGAACCCTAAGAGCCGAAGACATGGGACATCCAACAACGCACTGATGCCCGCGTGGTGGATTATGGCAGACCCCCTCTCACAGAGGCCTGTGATATTTGCTAGAGTGTGCCGTTGCCGGGAATATTGCCCAAGGTGGGAATATAGGTGGAAATATTGCCGGCAATATTGCCGCGGGTGGAAATTCCTGTATATTGCTTACATTATTCTGTAAAAGCTGCGCTCTTGGACTATTCCACATCACTTAAAATTAGCATTTACGGACCATGACCTATCTTATATACAAAAAAAAACATTGTTTTGGAAAAAATTGCCAAAATTCACGGCAATTTTCGGCAATATCCCGGTATTTTACCTGCATCTATTGCCCATTGTTGCCGCACACGTCAGTGAATATAAGAATTTACACATACATTTTAAGATAAGACGATGACGATCATTGTATATTTAATAAATATCGAATAAAAAGGCATAAATTCGAATAATTTCTTTTATGTTGAAGTTTAATCTAGTCAACGAATGCTCAAAGCTTAGAGGGTAATTCTAGGAACTCAGTTTTTACTACGTAACTTTGTTTTTTGTTTGGACTAGTTAGAGGTGAACATATCAAAAGCCCTCCGGTCCAAGTCCAAGATGTAAGCGAAAAACCAAAAAATGGAACCTTTAAACCTCCCTACCCCACAGTTCAAGGGCTAGTGGCGGCGACTTTTGATAATTATATTCACCTCCTAACTAGCTCAAACAAAGTAACATAGTCCAAAATCGTGTTTTAACGTTTTCCCTCTATAACTAAGGTTTTTCATGTAAAATCACATAGCAAAAACAACGAGAATAAGAACCTATATAATATGGAAATAAAAAAGTCTAAATCTATATCAAAACTACAAATAATTAACAAAAATAACATTATTTTAATACACTTGTTTCGGTAATTCTTACATAATTAGTAAATCACCGTTTAGAGTAACAACTTAGTAGTTTTATATGGCGGACTTGATGCCGCAACGCATTATCTACAGTTATATAAACTGTACCTGCAGTAAATAATAAAATATACTGGTGTTATTTGACTGGCAACATTGGCAATATTGCCAAAGTTGCCGGCAATTTTGGTATTTTACCGGCAGTGGCAATATTGGGAATATTGCCGGCAGTGGGAATATTGCCATCAGGCACATCACTAGTCCCAGCAGTGGGAACATTAATAGGCTGATGATGATGATGATGATGATATTCTATATCTAGCTTCTGCGCGCGACTTCGTACGCGGATTCTGTTGCTTGTGCCAGCGACAACGGGGTCGTCAAAATCGAAGATCTGAAAAGTCTGATGTCGAATTACTAAGAGCCTGGGGACGGGAAAACAACGGTATGCGCGTGACTATGCAGACAATCCAGAACTTTCATTTTTGTAAGTCAACAGGAAATGCCCATCAGACTAAACAACTCTTGCTAAGATGTCATTCCTATAAATGTAATAGTGTAGCTGGGCTCTTGGAGTTCCACATCAGGTGTTCCAGATCTTCAAGTTTTATACGTCAGCAGAGAGTGCTCATCAGGCTGAACAAGTCTTGCTAAGACGTCATTCCTATATATGTTATAGTGTAGCTGGGCTCTTGAAGTTCCACAACAGGTGTTCCAGATCTGCAAGTTTTATACGTCAACAGAGAGTGCTCATTAGGCTGAACAACTCTTACTAAGACGCCATTACTGAATATGATATAGTGTAGCTGGGCTCTTGGAGTTCCATATTTATCAGGTGTTCCATATCTTCAAATTTATTCTCTCAACTGAAAATGCGAAACAATTTTTGCTATGGCGCTATTTTTATATCTCATGTAGTTTAGCTGACCTATTGCAGTTCTGCATCAGTTGTTCAAGTTTCCAAGATAAATTATAGCCTATATGTTGCCCGGACTTAACAACAAAAAAAAATCAATCAAATCTGTCCAGCAGTTCCGAAGATTAGCGTGCACAAACACACAGAAAAAACCGACAAACAGACAAAAAAAATGTAATTACAGTTTCGGGTTCGGCATCGATATAATAACAACCCACGCTACTTTTTTATATATTTCCAGTGTACAGACAGCACTTTTCTACAATTTTATTATATGTATAGATATGTATGTCATAGGCCGATCGATGGATTAGTACCTAATGGTGAATAGCCTAAGCATGCCTTAATTCTATCTAATATCTTTAAACGAGCAATTCTTGTATATTTATATATAATCAGGATCTCGAAAACGGCTCCAAGGATTTTCATGAAAGTTACAGATTAGGGGTTTTTCGGCTCAAGGAATCGATTTATCAATGTCCCAGGTTCGAGAAAAGCTCGGTTCCCAAGATATAGACATTTTAAAAACCGAGCGAAGCTCGGTCAACCAGATATTAATAATAATATTCCACAGCTATCACACACATTATTGTACCTTATAAGATGGGTCACATAATAATGGGCACTGAATGTACTTAATTACTATTCCATTTATTGCAGGCCCATATAAAATACAATAGAAAAATAAAATTTAAAAATAATCGATTTAAACTAATACATAAAACATGACAATAATAACTTAAAACTACGGCACACGAAGTGACGGTGTCCTGTTACACTGCGCGGTATCGCGTAGCCTGCCGCGAAAACGTCGGTAGACTACACCTTTCGGCCAAAACTCTTCCTTGAGGTACGTGTCGAGATGCTGTGTTGGAACCCGCACCACAAAAGAGTTGAAGCTGGTAATATTACGCGGCTCCAACTTCACGACCCTCAAGCTCCAATTGTGGTCTTCACTTCCACATACTCCACGATCTCCTCAACCTTCGTGGAGTGATGTAGTCGGGACACATACAGCAACGTCGTGGGTATCGCTGGACGTAGCAGCATTTATTTGGTCCTGTCAGTCCAGTACCGCATTGATTGCGACTAGTAGGCTTCTTCTTCTGAACTTTGATGAAGCCATCCTCATCACACTCTTGCTTCATTAATCAATTATGAATGTCCACAGATCACGATAGTGCAAGCGTCGTGCTACACGCGCTACCTCGGCAACATCAAGTTCTTTTTTGACGACGAAGGAGTGGTGAAGGGCTGGGTAGGAGAGCCTGTGTTCCTGGGATCTTCCATAGTGCAAGGTACAACATAACATCTCCTTTTAAAACATTCACATATGCGACGAAGATTTATGAAAAAACGCCTTACCTTTTGACCAACTTCTACTGTCATGAAAATTGTTTGATGTATTTTTTTTGCAAATTTAGAATAATTTCCGCCATCCCCATTTGAAAATGATCCTTACATATTACAGAGTACGATGGCATACAAAAATACCTTGCACTTGAACCTGAACAAATAAATAAAAAAGTATGTCAAAATTGTTACATCAAAATGTTCTTAGGGGGTAAGTTTTTCTTAGGGATCAGGATTTCCCCAGTTGGCAAACTTTCAAGAATGTCTCTGTATAATGTAACTGCGAGTTATTGTTCGGAGGGAAGCATCGTATATTTTCTGTGTACATCAGACCCCGACATTCTGGCGAAGCTGGAGCCGTGGCGGCTGGAGGTGGACGCAATAGGCAAGGAGGTGCTGGGAGTGTCGCGAGTGGCCCTCAACAGGGCGGCCTGCTCTCAGGGAGAGTGCAGCCTGGGCAGCTGGGCCTGCGACGGCTTCCTGGACGAGGTCAGCTACCATTATATCATGTACAAGGAGGTGCTGGGAGTGTCGCGAGTGGCCCTCAACAGGGCGGCCTGCTCCCAGGGAGAGTGCAGCCTGGGCAGCTGGGCCTGCGACGGCTTCCTGGACGAGGTCAGCTACCATTATATCATGTACAAGGAGGTGCTGGGAGTGTCGCGAGTGGCCCTCAACAGGGCGGCCTGCTCCCAGGGAGAGTGCAGCCTGGGCAGCTGGGCCTGCGACGGCTTCCTGGACGAGGTCAGCTACCATTATATCATGTACAAGGAGGTGCTGGGAGTGTCGCGAGTGGCCCTCAACAGGGCGGCCTGCTCCCAGGGAGAGTGCAGCCTGGGCAGCTGGGCCTGCGACGGCTTCCTGGACGAGGTCAGCTACCATTATATCATGTACAAGGAGGTGCTGGGAGTGTCGCGAGTGGCCCTCAACAGGGCGGCCTGCTCCCAGGGAGAGTGCAGCCTGGGCAGCTGGGCCTGCGACGGCTTCCTGGACGAGGTCAGCTACCATTATATCATGTACAAGGAGGTGCTATGTTTGTAAACGCATCAACACGACACTGTAGGGAAATTGAGCCTGGAGCATGGGCCTGCGATACGAGGTCAGCTACCATTATATCATGTACAAGGAGGTGCTGGGAGTGTCGCGAGTGGCCCTCAACAGGGCGGCCTGCTCCCAGGGAGAGTGCAGCCTGGGCAGCTGGGCCTGCGACGGCTTCCTGGACGAGGTCAGCTACCGTGCCCATTATATCCTGCAGGGCGAAGGAAAATACCCTTACCTCCATTAGTTACACACTTAGCGATTGGACTGCTGCGCAGCGTGTCGCGGGTTCGATCCCCGCACGGAACAAATATATGTTATTATGTATGACCAAGTAGTTGTTGTGATTTTCTATGTTTGTAAACGCATCCACGACACTGTAGAAATTCTTGATGTGGAGCATTCCCGATAAAGAAAAAAAATAATTAGTAAGTTTGTAAGTTGTACATTACATTACAGATGGTACCCCTAGCTAGGGGCTCAGCGTGGAACCACGCGCACGTGTGTCTCATCAACACTGGGGGACTACGAGTGCAGATCAACCCTGGAAGTAAGCGTATTTACTTTAATACTTGATTTTCAATAACTAACGTCAATTTTGGCATAGGTATGTACAATCCACAAAGTGGAATTTTGACTGTTTGACCCATTTTGACAATAAATCGTTTGAATCCGTCATATTGACAAAGATCAAAGTCGTTACCATGGATAAGTATGTTTACGCGAATGTGGACCTAATTGTATTTAAACTTCTGTAGGAAATTAAGCTTATAGTGGGTCATAATTCCACTGTGTCGATTGTACATCTTGGTTGTACCTATGTTACCTATGCCAAAATTGCTGACATGATACACATTCTTATATATTTCTAAATACATAGACATATTATTGATAAATTACACCCAGACACAGAACAAAATGATTATGCTCATCACACAAACATTTGTCCTGGGTGGGAATCGAACCCACGACGTAGCAGTCAGGGTCACTAACCACTAGACCAACAGGCCAGTCTTTCAGGCAAATCTTTAACTACCTACTCTATCGTGTTCCTCAGACGTGACAACGGAAGCGCTTCTGATGGCGATGCCGTTTGAGAACCACGTGCAGGTGTACGAGCTGTCCGGCAAGCACCTTCTGGAAGCGCTGGAGTTCTCTGTCGGCGTCAACTGGAATAACAGCTTCAACAGCGGCCGGATGCTGCAGATCGGAGGTAGGCGAAGGAGATGCGGGCCGCGTGAGGGAGAGGACAGCGTCCTCCCTCCTCCCGAGCCGCAGTGGTACACGCCCACGGCGTCAGACGTCGCAAGACGATCTCCGGCCACCGTAGGCGCATGCATGCAGGCGGCGAGTCCGACCTATGGACCATGCCCGGATCGACGGCGCGTTGTCCCACGCGCGCTTCAAAGAGCGTCAGCATAATGACGGGGCCCTCTAAAGGGCCAAAGCCTGCCGGGGTCGTGGGACTTATCTCATTACCATGACCCCAGAACATAAAGGGCTATTGAAGGACACTGTAGATTTTAGTCTGTACAGGTCTGACGGTCCCTCCCGCTCTGCCCGGGGTGGGAGGAGTCATTTGATGATTTCACCACGCTAAAAAATAAAAGGGCTCTTGAATAATGTCAATGGTTGTATTTCCAGGCATGCGCAACACGTACAACGCGTCTCAGCCGATTGGCTCGCGTGTGACTGCGACGGTGCGCTGCATCACTTGCGACGTGCCGCGCTACTTGCCGCTCGATCAGGACGCCACCTACCGCGTGTTATCGCAGAACTACATCGGAGACGGCGGCGGCGGGTACACGGTAATCCTGCTTATACAGTGTAGTTTTATTTTATCACTAGCATGGACTATCTAGAGTTTTTTCTAATACAGCTTCAAACATTTGAACACTTGAATGAAGCTGTCTGGCACGGGACTTTGTATGTTTGATCAAATAAGTGCGCATTGAAATGCACTTTGCCAAGAGGTGTCGGTTTTTTAGCGCACATCAAAGTGTTCAAAGTCGACTTTGTTCAAATGTTTGCGTAGCCTGCCACACTTGCGCAAAGTTCAGTGAAGTCGCGCGAGTGTTGTCGGTGCTGTGTATCAGAATTTATAGAGTTATTACAAGGCGAACCATTCATATGGAATCCCAAAAGCAAATTACATAAAAATAGTTTTTTTTTGCACATTTAATAAATAATTACATGCACTTAAATAGTAAAGGCATACTGCATCCACAAAGTCGTCGTCCATCTTGTTTGTGGTTAGTGAATGTACTGTGAGAGATGTATATTCGCAAGGCAGTCTGGCAGGTTACTTCAATAAGTATCAGACAAGTGTAGCAGTTCTTTAGATTAGCGTGTTCAGCCCAACAAGCACTTCAGCTTTTAGTATAATTATGGTTGACTAGTAAAGTATTATTAAAAAACCGGCCAAGTGCGTGTCGGGCCGTGTCCTCACGGCTGCGATAGGCGGAGACCTCTCGCGCCCGGCATTGGTTGCGGCCATGCTGCGGGGCGAGACGGAGTGGGAAGCGGTCAGCTCCTTCTGCGAGGCAGTAATGCTCGTCAAGGAGGAGGCAGGCCGCGAGCGAGAGAGGACAGCGTCCTCCCTCCGCCCCAGCCGCAGTGGTAGGCGCCCACGGCGACGGACGTCGCAAGATGATCTCCGGCCACCGTAGGCGCGGGCATGCGGGCAGCGAGTAAAGGGCAACTCGCTGCCCGACCAAGGACCATGCCCGGGTCGACGGCGCGTTGTGTCCCACACGCGCCTCAAAGAGCGTCAGCATAATGACGGGGCCCCCCTCTCAGAGGGCCAAAGCCTGCCGGGGTCGCGGGATTATTCCCTTACCGTAATCCCGGAACGTAACAGGCTATGAAGGACACCGTGGATTTTAGTCAGTAGAAGTCTGACAGTCCCTCCCGCCCTGCCCGGGGTTGGAGGGCTCATTTGATGATTTTACCACGCTAAAAAAAAAAAAAAAAAAAAGTGCGTGTCGGGCTACGCACAGTGTAGGGTTCCGTAGTTGCCCATCAAAATACTTATGCGAACTAACTAAACTGATTCGCTGAATTTAATTTTAAAAAGAAGAATTTTCAAAATCGGTCCAGGAGTCTTTGAGAAATCGGGGAAAATACATAAAAAAAAAGATTACAACGAATTTAGAACCTCCTCCTTTTATTGAATTTAGTTAAAAATAGTTGACGATAAAAACCTACCTATCCCCAAAAAAACATACCTATAAAAGTTGTAAAAATAAAGTTGACAAACTTACATTTGCAGTTGTCTCCGATACATTTTGTTTAGAAAATATGATGTCCAAGTACATTTTATAAGTTGGTCGACTATTACTCGTAAAGTTGTAAAGCCTACTTAGTCATGATAATTTTCTTTTAAACTTCGTTATATATACTACTATTGTGAATTTTTTCACACCCCCAAACATAACCGTTTAGCTGGTAGAGGGGGGGGACACTCCAATCGAGCAAAATTTAGCACTTTAAAGATTTATTCCCTTTACGTCGAGTCCCGTTACGTCTAGTCTGAAAGTCTATTGTTCTCCAAAGTATTGATATTTTACGCTTTCTATTACCTTTACGTCGAGTTTGGTGAACAAGTACAGTCAGGGATGTAAATTAAAAGCCAATGGCATAAAAACATGTTAAAATGCTCTGATGATACTTAAAACAAGTATAGGTGAAGATTACCTAAAAAGGAAGTTCAACGAAGCCCCGCTTCGCGGGGCTTCTATTTCTGCTTACATGGTTTATAGTAACCTAACACGAACCTAACCTGTCCGTGTCGGGGTGCCCACGAGTCCCGAGCTCGCTTCGCTCGCTCTTGGATCAAAGTCCACAGGACCATCATTGAAATTCATAATAATATCCTTAAAACTAAACTATCCTTGTCGGGGTACCTTATTTGTCGTGACTGTACTTATAAAATATGATATATTATTTAAACTCGACGTAAAGGTAATAGAAGCGTGGTAAATCAACTAAGCTCGACATAGGGGTAATAGAAGCGAGACAAGGTTTTCGGCTCGACGTAACGGGACTCGACATAAAGGGAATCAACCACTTTAAAGCGTAATATTTCACAAACGATTTTTTTTATCAAAAAATTGTTAATGGAAACTATCATTATTTTTTAAAGATCTATTTAATGATACCCTACACTAAGGGGTACGCGAGAAAAAAAAATCCTCACTTTACGTGTAAGTACTGGAGGTACCCTAAAAAAAAATATTTTACGAGATTTTATTTTACCACTTTTTTGGCACAACATATCCGTATATTTACACCAAATTACAGCTCTCTAGTACTGTGCGTCTCTGAGCTAAACTGCGGACAGACGGACGGACGGACGGACATCGGACATGGCGAAACTATAAGGGTTCCTTGCTTGTTGACTACGGAACCCTAAAAAGTAATATAATTTATTTTACCTGACCGTGATATTATGTAAAAGATAATGTACAAATAATGTATTTCCTACTTTTTCAGATGATTTCTGACAACAGACGGAACTTGGAAACTTTAGACGAAATAGACTACGTGCTGCTGCAGAAATACATGCGAAGACAACGCTTAGTAACTCAGGGCCTCGACGGGAGAATACAGATAGTTTACTGAACCCTGCTCATAGATAACGTGAGAGTCAAGATGGCGGGTGTACCTCAACGAATCAAATCCTCATAGGTATATCATAGTAGGTACCCGCCATCTTGACGACAAGATGGCGGGTGTATTTACATTTTTGATTTATTTTTGTTCTGATGAAGGTACTATTTTTTTTACACCCAGGTACTGAATAATACAGTTTTTTGATACCTATGAGGATTTGATTCGTTGAGGTACACCCGCCATCTTGACTCTCACAGATAACTTCTAGATTCCGCATACAACAAAACTTGTGCGAAACGCGTGTGTGCATTTTCCAATACTTACGGTCTTTTCACGACTTAGATCTTAGCCGACTGCTACGTCATTGCAGTGGTCGGCACGGTAACGGACGTCGGTAGACGATTTCTGACCACAGTAGGCGCCGGCGGCGAGTAATGGGCGAGTCGCTGTCCGACCATGGACCATGCCCGCGTCGTGACGGCGCGTCGTGTTCCACGCGCGTTTCAAAGAGTGTCAGCATAATGACGTGGCTTTAACCTGCCGAGGTCGCGGGACTTACCGACTTACTGTGACCCGGGAACGTAAAGGCCTATTGAAGGACACCGTGGATTTTAGTCAGTACGAGTCTGACAGTCCCTCCCGCCCCGCCCTGGGTGGGAGGACTCATTTGATGATTTTACCAGGTAAAAAAAAGGAAAAACTCGAATGCGACGTGGCGGGGCAGGTGGTCGGTACAGACGAACTACCCACTCCTGAACCGTTGTCAGACTCGTCCATGTCGCAGCACCGCACTCATACGCTTGTACTCTCCTATACATCATACGCCGCACGGCTTGTGTCTGGTTGCCACTGAGGGATTAATAATAATAATAATTCTTTATTTTATTAATATTATTTTTTTTATTAATCAATGATAGGTTCGCGTTTGACCACTATCTCGCCTGATGATAAGCGAAGATGTGGTCGACGGTGAAGCACGCTTGCCTAGAAGAAACCTGTTCACTCTTGACTTGAAGACCCCAAGGTTATAGCTGTCGGGAAATACAGATGGCGGCAGGGAATTCCACTCCTTAGCTGTGCGTACAATAAAGGTATTGGCAAAACGCTTTGTACGTACCGGAGGGATGTCCACCATATATCGATGGCGCATTGCCGTACGTCTTATTTTCATAATTGTTTAACAAAAGTAATGAGGCCCTGCCTCCTGCGCTAGGTATATTACCTGAGTTACAGGAGCCAGTGTCTTCTCCCATTACATGATGCAGGTTTATGAGGGGATCAAACGAACATCAACTTAGGAGCAACAAATGCATTGAAGTGTGACGTGCATAGGTTGCCATTTTGCGGAATCTAGAAGAGTTTACTTGTGGCCCTGCTACTGTATGTATTATTATTATAATTATACTTTTTAAGAGGACATTATGTTTTTTTTCTTCTAAGACTTCTGTATTTTTAGGGTTCCATTTCTGTACCTAAATAAGAGCGTTAAAAAAACCGACGGACAGTAAAATGTTAGACATTTTTTTTTTAACGTGGTAAAATCATCAAATGAGTCCTCCCACCCCTTACTGTCAGACTTCTACTGACTAAAATCCACGGTGTCCTTCAATAGCCCTTTATGTTCCGGGGTCACGGTAAGGAAATTATCCCGCGACCCCGGCAGGCGTTGGCCCTCTGAGAGGGGGCCCCGTCATTATGCTGACGCTCTTTGAGGTGCGCGTGGAACACAACGCGCCGTCGACCCGGGCATGGTTCTTGGTCGGGCAGCGAGTTGCCCTTTCTCGCCGCCCGCATGCCCGCGCCGACGGTGGCCGGAGATCGTCTTGCGACGCCGTGGGCGCCCACCACCAAAAATGTTAGACATAGGTCCTATTTTAGCGTCCATCAGTTCTGCGAGCTATATGACTCGCCCACTGCCACTTCAACTTGCTAATTCGCTGAGTTATGTCGACAACTTCAGTTCATCTACATCTTCTTATTAAAACACAATTTACACGAATATAAATATTTATTTTTAATACTTAATAATTAAGTTACAAAAAGCTTGTGTTCTTATCGAAAATTGTTTCATAAAATATATTGAACTTCAGATTCTATTAGGCACTTGGTTTAAATACACTAGCGAGCAAAAGTATGGAATCACTGGTAGCGTGATTTGAACGATGTTATATCTTTAAAATGCTTTACAGAACAGACTAGATAGAAACAACTCAACATATTTTCCATAGAAACTTCGTTGGGGTTTTACTCCACTATTTGACAAGGTAAATCCAAAGTTAAGCATGGTATCGTTTTGTCTCATTATTTTGTCTGTACGGAAGCACAAGTCATTAAAAAGTTACGAGTTTCTACAAAGCGATTCGATTTTTATTGTATAGCTTGATGCGTAGCCGTGTGTACTTATCTTGTTAAAGCTATTTTTATATGACAATTGTTTATTTTAGAGCATATTATTTTATTATATTTTTTATATGCGTGGCGTCATCGAACCTTCCTTAGAACTTTTGTGGCATAATACTTAAATATTATTCTTTGGAAAAATAAATGCTTTGCTTTAATTAGTTATGTTATTATGTAAGTAGTTATAAAAGTATCAGTATCATATACAGTGTGTCCGGGCACGAGTTAGCGATATTTGAAGGGTATATTCTAGGCTCCTTTTCATCGACAAAAATGCTTCAAAAAAAATTCTTACTCCAAATTCGCGAATGGCAGCCATTTTAATTTTTTGATCTGTGTGTGAAAATGCAAATATCTTTCATCTAAGAGACCTACATTCATGCAAAGGACTTTATTGCAAAGTTAAACGTTGAGGCTTATCAAAAACTTACGAAAGTTTTTTAAATAATATGGAAAAATAACCAAAAAACATGGGCAAACACGAAATTGTACACAAAAATTACTGAATACTATTTTCACTTTTTGTCTCTAGCTCGATAAGTACCCTGATTTTGGTTAGAGGTTTTTGCATCAAATTAAAAGTATTTGAGTCAGGCTATAAAATGATGTCACAATTATCACTCTAGATTAAGTATCTTAGGATTATTCTCACTTGAAAATCACCCTTCCTTAGCGCATTTACCCCAAATTACAGGTGTCGCATTCTTTGGGTGAGCTAAATCGTGTCCACGAATAATTATGAGCTGGCATTATCGACCACTGCGTAAATGATCCCCAAGTAACCATCCTTAAACTGAAAAGTACAGTTTCTAGGATTTATTGCTGCGGGGCGAGACGGAATGATGTTCAAATGCGAATAACTCCTAAGATATTTAACGTAGAGTGATTTTGATATTAGCTTTATAGCCGACTCAAACACTTTTAAATTAATGCAAAAACCTACCTTAGGGGTACTCATCGAGCTAGAGTTAAAAATGTGACAATTATTCAGTAATTTTGTGTACAATTTCGTGTTTGCCCATATTTTTTGGTTGTTTTTACATATTATTTAAAAAACTTTCGTAAGTTTTGATAAGCCTCAACATTTAACTTTACAGTAAAGTCATTTGCATGAATCTACGTATCTTGGATTCAAAGATATTTGCATTTAATTGTACACACCCCTGTTCGACAGATCAAAAATTTGAAATGGCTGCCATTCCCGAAGTTTTGGAGCAAGAATTTTTTTTAAAGCATTTTTGTCGATGAAAATTAGCCTAGAATATCCTCTTCAAATATCGCTAACTCGTGCCCGGACACACTGTATATCTATAAACCCGTATCAGAAAATAGCGAGAGTACATTCGTGTACAGTCACGAGCAATAGTATGTATACACTCTAAGCAGTATTCAAAAGCGATTTTCTGCTACCATATTGATTAAACTTTTGACAAAACAGGTGTTTCATACAAACTGCAATAGTGTGATCTTTCATGTTTGGTTTCATAATAAAAAATTGTTAATAATCATAAATACTTTCAGCTTTACAAAAATGACCCTTTAATAACACATATTAAGGTTTAACTTGACCGTTTTGAAAGCAGTGATTTAGTAAATTCACTTGCTTGGATTTAAAAACACAACCTTAAAACTAGCGACTCTAGGTCATAAATGACATGACAGACTAATCATATTTTTTTAGTCAGAGTCAATTATTATCGCGAAAATTAACGGGAAATGTCCTTACATATTATACAAGCGTACAATGACAACATTAAAAACTTTATCTACTCTCATAATATCGTAAACTTCGAAATACAAAACTCAAAACGAGTTTATAAAGACATACTTTATACCATAGAGTATCGTAATGAAATTAAAAAATTAAATTATAACACTGTTTGTCTAACAAAACAATGTTATAATTTAATTTTTTTTCATTATGATACAGATTACTGATCATAGATACATTTTTTTACTTTTTTATCTGTCGGCTCGCGCGCTTTCTAAGGGAATGTTGGGATTTTGACGTTTGTGTTTCGGTGGATGACATGGTGGATGATTATTAGTGTTTATTAATTTTT
This sequence comes from Agrotis segetum, assembly GCA_036375495.1. Taxonomy (NCBI): domain Eukaryota; kingdom Metazoa; phylum Arthropoda; class Insecta; order Lepidoptera; family Noctuidae; genus Agrotis; species Agrotis segetum. The sequence continues at coordinate 10,035,644 of JAQSVV010000039.1, forward strand.
ATCTTTTATTTGTTAAGTTCGTGTTCAATGAGAGTAGATAAAGTAGTGTATGAAACTGTACATAACTAGGTATTATACCACTCGTGTGATACTATTATAAAACTCGCTTCGCTCGTTTTATAAACTCACACTCGTGTATAATACCCCTCATTATGTACCAGTTACATAAACTACTATTATCTATACATTGATTTATATATATACAATTTTTTAGACTTCCGTCTGTTATATTGTGTGTATTCTTATCTAATAAATAAATAAATTGATAAGTGAAAACCGGCCAAGTGCGAGTCGGACTCGCCCATAAAGAGTTCCGTAGCAGCAAGTAACGTAATAAAGTTCTTACAATTGGTTGTAACTTTGAAAGTTTGAAAGGTAAATTGCGGTTTTCGATTTATGACGTATAAAAAAAAAACTTGATCTCGAACCAATTTCCAATGGAAGTTCGCATGGTAATGTGCATCACATATTTTTTTTAGTTTTTTCATTCTCTTATTGTAGAAGTTACGACCCGGGGGACACATTTTTCACCTTTGGAAATGTCTCTCGCGTAAACTGTTAAGTTTAGAAAAAAAATATAATAGTAACCTCAACATCATTTATCTCTCTCTCCCCCTTGTATTGGTCGAAGTATGGGGGGTACTTACCCCATTTGTTTCCGTTTTATTTTGTATGAAAATCCAAATGCGGTTCACATAATACATCTCCGTACACATACGTAGTACAAAAGTGACTGTGACATACGGACAGACAGACAGACAGACATGACGAATCTATAAGGGTTCCGTTTTTGCCATTTGGCTACGGAACCCTAAAAACACGTCTACAACGTCAAGCATGCCGACAATATAATTTACTTTTGACACTTTTTTTTTAGCGTGGTAAAATCATCAAATGAGTCCTCCCACCCCAGGCAGGGCGGGAGGGACTGTCAGAGTCGTACTGACAAAAAATTCACGGTGTCCTCTAATAGCCCTTTATGTTCCAGGGTCACGGTAATGAGATAAGTCCCGCGACCCCGGCAGGCTTTGGCCCTCTACAGGGGGGCCCCGTCATTATGCTGAAGCTCTTTGAGGCGCGCGTGGAACACATCGTCGACCCGGGCAGGGTCCATGGTCGGACAGCGAGTTGCCCTTTACACGCCGCCCGCATGCATCTTCTTTAGACACTTGGGGGAAGACACATTTGTTCTCTACATTAAAGTTTTTTTTAGGTTAAAGGAAAACACTCGTGTGATACTCGTACTATTGCAAACCAAGCGATATAAATACTCCTTATTATAAAACGATTTCTAAAACTCCATTTAAATAATCCTTAGTAGAGCAACTTTCCGCCTGTATCAAATTGTTTTATAATACTTCGCTAGGCAGGATGTATGCGGGGGATTGCGGGGAGCCCAAAATTATACGTATGACGTATGGACTGGCCGATCGCTATTCTATATTGTCTAAAGCCATACCGCATTTTCGAGACACGTAGTAGTTAGTTAATAAGTTCCTCCAAAGCTTTTGACAATAGGGTAGTTTCCAGGGTCAAAATAATTACATTCTATTTAGTCCGTATTTTAGATTATAAAAAAATATTGTACACGTATTTTTTCTTTTTTCGATTAAACAAAAAAGAACAAAGATAATAGCCTATTTAAGTTACCTGTGACGTCACTCTGCGCGAAAAATGCCACGCATCGTGACGTCACACGTAACTTTACTTTATATCTTTGTCATTTTTGGTCTAATTTACAAATAAAAAAATACGTGTCCCTTATTTTTGAATAATCTAAAAGACGGACTAATTACATTTTTTAGGGCAACTAGCCTATTATCGAAATAGCGGAATATTTCCTATCATCCTTGTCACTTTAGGATGGTCCCTAAATCGTTTAAGACCTGCTACAATAATGCACAGCGCAGCGAACACCAACAAGGTGATACCAATTCCAGTATTAGTTGAATTTACGTAACTGTGTTTTGAGCTGATAATAAATAGCCGTCGGCCGTCGTACCGTGATGTTGGGTACTCTGTAAATAAAAGAAAAAAAAATGTCAACAAAAGTATGGATGTAGAAAGAACGGAACGGTCACACGAACAGAAACTCTCCTTTGGGTACCCCCCAGGGGAAAAATTACTAAAAACCGGCCAAGTCCGAGTCGAACAACTGATATGTTTTTTTGCCAGTTTTAGTATTTTTTGTTATAGCGGCAATAGACATACATCATCTGTGAAAATTTAAACTATCTAACTATCACGGTTCATGGGAAACAGCTTCCGAAACATTATCAAAATCACGTTTATTGTATGGGAGCCCCCCCATAATATTTAATGTATTTTGGTTTTTAGTATGTTTTGTTATAGCGGCAACAGAAGTACATCACCTGTGAAAATTTCAACCTTCTAGCTATCACGGTTATCAAAAACTACTGAACGGATTTTGATTCGACAATAACATTGGCAGCACAGGGTTTTCAGTGTTGCAAACTTGGGTGTTAACTACTCTCAAGGGACCTAACAACCGTTTGCAATGTTTGATATCGATATTGACTGGCCTACTTATTAATGAAACGAGAAGTTTACGCCAAAGTTATTCCTTAAAATGTATGGTTAGTCCGAAGATTATCCTGGTTATAACTTTAGTCCACGTTTATTATTAAGGCGGGTAGTCTATGTTGTGAGCGAAATAGAAAAAATAATAACCTCATGAACGAGTAAGAATACAAAAGTGACTTTCGTGTAGTATTAACCTTCAAAAGTATCAGAGTTATTTTTAAAACATCTCGCTGAATACTTAACTAACAATGACTTTACTGTATATTCACAGAATTATGACTAATTTTGTCCATCTGTTTTTTGTATGATATTATCGTCAATTGAATCGGGAGGGATTGACAGACTCGTACTGACTAAAATACACGGTGTTCCTTCAATGGCCCTTTATGTTCCAGGGTTACGGTTACTTGATAAGACAGTACCGCCACCCCGGCAGGCATTTCGCCCTCTATGGGATATAAAGAGCTGCCAGCAATCTAACGGTGCTCCCGTTAGATTGCTGGCAGCTCTTTAAGGCATGCGTGGAACACGACGTGCAGTCGTCCCGGGCATGTTCCTGATCGGACGGCGAGTCTCCCATTACTCGCCGTCTGCATACCCTTGTTCAATTTGATTACATGAGTCTCCAATATATTTTAGCTGAAAGTAAGTGTTGGAATAACCATATACTAAGTCATTATTAAGGAAAAACACAAGCGATAATCTATGAATAAATGAAGCCAAAGTGGTTTTCTGTTCTTTTTAATGGTACCTATATGAATAATAATGATTAGGTGCCTAATAATAATCGTAGCACCAGGAAACCGAAAGTAATGTTATCCACCAGCAAATCGACTTTTATTTGTTTTTTAACGTGGTAAAATCATCCAATGAGCCCTCCCACCCAGGGCAGGGCAGTTGGGACTGTCAGACTCGTACTGACTAAAATACACAAAGTTCCTTCATTAGCCCTCTTAGTTCCAGTGTCACGTTTACCTGTTTAGACGATCGTCCCGAAACCCGGCGTCTGACAGTACCTTCATATTCAATGATATTATAAATAAAAGAAGGTAGATATCGCACTAGCACGCACAAATTGTTGAGGACAAAGTAAGACAAATTGTTGCTCTTTACTATCCCTATCTCTTTCTATCTTAATACGTTCCGCATTATCTATCGCTGTCGTAGTTTTAAATTACTATAATAACAGCGCAACAATTTTGAACGCCATTCAGTATGAACATGGCGTATCTTTCTTTATAATATCATTGTTCATATTACTAAAAAAAACAAAAGAATGTAAGAAAAAAAAACAGGTATACATACTAAATGTGACCTTTAGTGTGTAATTTTCTGGAGGTATTCCGTGCTCGTACGTTCCGGTATGATTAACTCTCCAAGCAGGTTTTCGTTTCATATCCGTGTTCATCCATATTATAAACCCCTCATTCTGTAAGTTTGTGAGTGAAAAAATAAAGGCAGCTGAATTTTCAATGCAGAATGCGGATGCGGATGGCCCAATGCCAAACTATGAGTTGTTCCTCCCTTTCTTCCTCCAGAAGTGTATAACCTGCCCCCCTAGACAAGTCGCAAACGATAATCGTTAACGCTCGGTTATGCCCAATAGATTTTCAACCTTATTCCTTCGAGTGTTTAGTTGAAAATCTGTTGAAGATTTCATGGCGTTGACGTTCGTTCCAGTCGCTAAAGCTTAGAAATCCTAAATAGATTTACAACTAAAGACTCGAAGGAATAAGGTTGAAAATCTATTGGAGAGAACCGAGCGTTAACGATTATCGTTTGCGACTTGTTTGCAGGTTCATTGAAGAAAGGATTCTTAAATGTCGGCGCTTATCGTGTTCTCTCGCTCGCACACTAGTGCCGTCTATACTCACTCTGGCTCGTAGCCTTAGCAGAAAAAAATTCAGAAAAAAAAAGGTCTTGATGTCTTGACGCGCTCAGTGATCTTTTTTAAGAATAATTACTTTAGTTTTCTGTTATATTTCCGTTGTTACCTGTTGATTATTGTTGTTTTAATTCTGTTTTATTGTTAGGTTAAGTTTGAGAAATTATTGTGACAAAGTATTGTTTTTTAACCGACTTCAAAAAAAGGAGGAGGTTATCAATTCGACTGAATTTTTTTTTTTTTTTTTTTTTATGTTTGTTACCTCATTACTTGCGACTGGGTAAACCGATTTTCATAATTCTTTTTTTATTCGAAAGCTGGTGCTTCCCGTGTGGTCCCATTGTCACCATTTCAGGATCTGATGATTGGATCTTGGAGAAATCGAGGGCAACCCTCAAATTTTATTAGCTGACACATAGTTTTTCGCAAATCTTATGAATTAATTCAAGTACTTGAGTATGGAAATCATCATCTCATGTAGCTGAGCTGATGATGGAAGGTACAACTCCTCAAGTAAGAAAATTATGTTTGTGTTCGCATATCTCCGGAACTACAAGTCCTATTTAAGTAATTCTTTTTTTGTTGTACTAGGTATTGTTTAACTTAGGGAATACTGCAAATTTCATCAAAATCGGTTCAGCAGTTTTTGAGATAGGGAATGAATGAAAGAGATGTTAACGATGTTATTACCGGTGCTACGGGTTACAAAATTCTAGTGCACATGAAAGAAAATGATGTATTTGACAAGAATTTTGGTTGAATATTTAAACTAAAAAGAGTAAAATAAAAAACTTTTTCAAAAAAAATGTGACCGCCTTCAAAAACAAACACAAAAAAGGGTAAAATAACCTACAAAACTTTTCTTTCGGAAGTCGGTGGCAAAAGAGACAATGAAATTAATAAAAAAAGTCACCGACTTCCGAAAGAAAAGTTTTGTAGGTTATTTTACCCTTTTTTGTGTTTGTTTTTGAAGGCGGTCACATTTTTTTTGAAAAAGTTTTTTTATCATTTTTAATTTGAAATCTTACATGCTGATTGTACTATCTGTCAACGCAAATACAAGCCGCCATTTTAGAATACTTTCTTCAATGCTCTGGCATATAGAATCAATACCATCCTTTTTTAATATTTGTCGTTTAAAAGCTGATGGCCTTAAAAAATATCTTAAGATCAAACAAGTCAACATTTTTTTCATAGAAACTTCGTTGGGGTTTTACTCCACTATTTGACAAAGTACATCCAAAATTAAACATGGTATCGTTTTGTCTCATTATTAATTTTGTCTGTACGGAAGCAGAATTGTAAAATATGAAGCTATTAAAAAGTTACGAGCTTCTAAAGATTCGTTTTTTTGCTAATTTTAACACAACTTTAGGTGTAAATTAGAAGCTAAAGCAGCATCAAATTTCCAAAACGAAGTCTGTACCGACACAGCAAATTTATCGAAAAATTTAATACATTTTATCTGAAATTAATTGGTGCAGTGGTTTTTTCATAAAACCCCAACAGCCAAAGGCTTTTTCGTATTTTTTAACGCGCGCCTTTTACTCTGAATGATCGTGCATCTCACTGAATAAGTTTTACCCTGTTTTCTCCACGGGGGGATGACGCTCGCGCACACATGAATAATATGGCTCGATTTCCGGTGAAATATCATGGTTTTTGACCATGCCTGCCAGTGAGTTCGAGCTCGCGACTAGCGCCGCCTTAAATAGATTATTTCGCACATGGCCATACACGCCCACTTGAAAATAGATCTCCTGTTTATTTTTAGAACATTACTAATTTTACTGATGTGAACAAATTCAACATCAGTATGTCATTTTATTTTTATGACAGCGGCACGTATGATGTCATCCATACATAAAACTTACCTGAAATCCATTATTTTCGGGGTTTTCAGTATCCAATTCCCAGACATTATTCTTCCAGTGTATTGGTTTGGTGAAATTTTTAAAAGCTGGAACAATATTCTTTACTTTTAAAAGAGCAATATTTTGTATGGTGACATCGTTATTAAATAGCTTATAAGTATGTAAAATGACTGGGTCATTATGTATGACGAGGTAAATTGTTTAAACAACATGATAAAACCAGTTTATTCGGTCATTATTGTAAATAATATTAGGTCAAAGTCAGATTAGCTCGCTCGACGCCGTTGGCGTAAATAATCACTATAAGTATACTTATTTGAAGTCAAACAAGAGCAAGCGCAGCGAGCTCGGAAACATGGGGTATCCCAATATTAACAGGTCAGGTTCGAAGAAGTGGTGGCAGCTAAAAGAAATGAGCAAAGAAAATTCTCAAATTTTCTTAGCTGCCGTCAAGGCATTCGTGTTAGATTCCTTTAAATCCTACGGACAAAAATAAGAGCCCCGCTCTGCGAGGCTCCGTCGTCGAAGCTCCTATATTCAAACCTAACCTATTCATGTTTGGTCCTATAAGTATAAAATAAAATAAAAAAAATTATTTAACGAAAAACAAAAAACCCGACTGCGTTAAAAAAACTAAAAAGAAAGAAACAAGCCCAGTAGTTAAGAATTCTTAACTACTGGGCTTGTTTCTTTCTTTTTAGTTTTTTTAACGCAGTCGGGTTTTTTGTTTTTCGTTAAATAATTTTTTTTATTTCATACTTTTTAGTTACTATTCAGAGAATTATTGTTTTGCTAAACAACTTTAAATCGTTATATATCCTAAACTATTATTTAAAATGAAAAATGATAAAGGGAACCTAAAGATGATTTTAAAATACCTATTCAACGATACCCCACATGACATGGTTCATCGACATTTTTTTTTTTCATTTTGACAATATGGCGTCTGGTTGTCGCTGTGGTTAATTTTGATTACTGTCATGTCTTTAGTGACACTCGCAAGGTTAAGACGAATCGATTGACGTCAAAATTATCAAAATCGGCCTACGCATTTGGTCTCTAGAACGCCACATAGAAACAAACATACATACATACATAGACTGATAAACACATTACCCTCCTTTGCGTCGCGCAGTCGGGTAAAAAGATTTATTTTATAACAAAAGTAAACTTAACAATATTGAGGTTGACTTTTCCTTTTAAGTATAAAAAATAAAAACACTTGTGCCAGGAGAAGCCGCTCTTCCTTAAATTGATTAATATTTTTTTTTTGTTAGTAGTTATTTGTCCTATATTTTGTTACCTACTTGGCTAGGTAGGAAAATGTATACAACTCAAGGTCGGGCCGGGTTTTAAAAATAGATAAATACCAACCTTCCGTTAAGTTCCCTGGCGGATTTTTAAAGTTTTTCTTATCGTCTTCTGATATTAAACCAGTATGTATTTTCAACAAATTAATGTTGATATCGTGTATTTTATAAATATCTGTAAGAAAACAAAACGTTTAATTTTAAATGATTGTATTGCGCCAATCTGTCAAAGGAGAATGCTCATGCTTCATACAAAGAAAAAAAAAACAGCTGTGGCAAAAACTAGTTGTATCTCAAATATTATCAATAATTAATCCTTATTGGCAAACATATAAAAAATCCGATAAAACAAATTTAACACCACGCTACTACCAAAAGTAGACGATTAGTGGGGTTGAAACCACGGGGACAGCTAGTCTACACTAGCTAAATATTATAAAAAGGAAAAATTTGCATTTTGTGTGTTTGTGTATACAGGGTGACTTTTTCACCACCGTCCAAAATTTTTCTAGGCATTAGGTATCAATCACTAACCCCATTTTTGAAAAAAAAATCTATACTTCTGATTTTGATTTTTCTCATAAGAATTCCCGCCCCACTACACCTGAGCGACACATTACAGCGCGGTGTCCAGATTCATCAACTTTTTATAGATAACATTGACGTGATATCTCGATATTTTTGTATTGAGTGATACCAAAAAACACGTATTCAATGATTTTCGCCAAGGATTAATATATTAAAATTTCGATGGTGACTAAAAATCACCCTGTATAATTGTAATGAATAAACTCAAAAACCACTGAAACAATTACAAAAATTCTTTCACCAGTGGCGGGCCAAGCCGCTAGGAACAATTAGTTATGACATGAAAGAAGCTATTTACCAGTGAACATGGCGTCGGCTAGCTCCCCACATGGAGCTATTGGTACACGGCCATTGGAAGTGTTGCTGTAGGAGTATGAACCACAGGTTGTCGCGGGTTCCGGCGAGAGATGACCCGCCAGCTGGTTGTCATCCCTGCAAGCGAAAATTTTCATAATGGCGGCTCCACATTAGTGCCGTGAATTCACGCGACGAATTCTCGCCGTGAATTCTCGGCACAATACCGACACTGATCGGGGAACTGGCGCGATCGGAACCCCGCGAAAGCCATCCATATTTCATTTATTTATTTATTTAAATTACAGGTATTTCAAACAGGATTAACAGCGGGTCCCAGACTAGGCACAGCCTGTATCTTGGTGACCCATAAATAGGGTAGTTTCCAGGGTCAAAATAATTACATTCTATTTAGTCCGTATTTTAGATTATAAAAAAATATTGGACACGTATTTTTTCTTTTTTCGATTAAACAAAAAAGAACAAAGATAAGCCTATTTAAGTTACCTGTGACGTCACTCTGCGCGAAAAATGCCACGCATCGTGACGTCACACGTAACTTTAATAGGCTATATCTTTGTCATTTTTTGTCTAATTTACAAATAAAAAAATACGTGTCCCTTATTTTTGAATAATCTAAAAGACGGACTAATTACATTTTTTTAGACAACTAGCCTATTGGACATTACACAAGGTTATTGAAATTTACAGTGTTCTACATTCTCGTTCACGCCTGTTCACGGCACTAATGTGGAGCCGCCATAAAAGATAACACAGCCTCACAGTATTTACCTTGAGCCGTCATACTGTGTGTCAAAAAATCTAGGCCTTTACCACGAGGTCTTAACGCGATTCAGTTTAGGCTGTGGGAAAGAGACAGAGCTATACAAGTCGTCTAGCGCCATCTCTTTCCCACAGCCTGAAATGGATCGCATTAAGAGCTCGTGGTAAGGCCTCTGTAGGTACTGATAAAATAAACGTTGAAGCATTCATTTTATGCTAATTAAACGCGGTAATTACAGAAACTTCTGCTACGTGTTAATTAACATGTTTTTGTGTTAGATACTTGGATAGTTCATTTATCGAGGACGGCTATATTGGCTTTAATGACAATCATCACGCTACGTCAATAAGGAGCCAAGCAGGTAACACCGTGGGGAAAAAACTAGTAACAAATAACATCCTTCAAAAGCGTATTTCTATTTACGTACGAGTTTATGTTACAATTTTATAACGGCAAATATCAGGCAAAAAATTCTCAAACCACATGTGTTTTCCTCATTATTATGTATGTGAATCATTAGTAATATTAGGTATATGTATTTGTTATAATATAATAATAATATAATATAACCGATTTGATAACATTTACCGCGGTCGGGTGACGCTAAACTGTGATAAACCACATTGTACATACAGTTTTTTGTTGGTAAAATCATCAAATGAGTCCACCCGCCCCTTACTGTCAGACTCTTACTGACTAAAATCCACCCGTGTTCCTTCGGATGCCCTTTACGTTCCGGAGCCACGGTATCCTAGGTTAAGAAAAAACCCGCGACCCTAGCAGCCATTTGGAGCGAAACACGACGCGCCACCGACCCGGGCTTGGTCCTTGGTCGGACGGCGAGCTACCCATTACTCACTGTCCGCACACACAGTGCCTAAGGAAGACTTTTTGCCCGCATCCCAGGGTGCACCGGCCCGAAAAACTGGTCTTCCCCCCGGACGTATCCGAGAGGGAACTCCAGTCCACGGGCGCACGGCATACAGTTAAGTTTGCAGCAGTTTTTAAATTGTTAATTTTACTGTTTTTTTTAATTATATAAAGTAATACAGCATAATTATACTGTACAGGAAAACCGTTTGAAAATTGCTGCCTGCTTAGTGAATACCAAACTGTTTTGCGGGCTGTACCTACCTAAAAGGTCAATGTGTCTTCCCAAACTACTTTGCAGGCAGCAATTTTCAAACGGTTTTCCTGTACAGTATATGCTGTATTATTTTATATAAAAAGCGTTGACTACTCTAGGAATACCAAACTGTTTTGCGGGCTGTACCTAAAAGGTCAGATATTATTACTATTGGGTTAAAAAAACACTCATAATAACCAACTAAGTACCTAAGTAATTTCACCAGACAATGACTTCATTATTGACGTCCAGTTACGAATTATAAATATCTACATCACTACATAGTATAAAACAAAGTCGCTTTCTCTGTCCCTATGTCCCTATGTCCCTTTGTACGCTTAAATCTTTGAAACTACGCAACGGATTTTGATGTGGTTTTTTTTAATAGATAGAGTGATTCAAGAGGAAGGTTTATATGTATAATAACATCCATTAAATAGTGTAGAAGTACTGTTATTTTTGAGATTTCTAATGTGATGTCGTAAATAATTTCATTTTTTCCGCTTACATTGCAAACGCAGGCTGAACCCTACGAGTTTTATCAAAATAATGTACTAAGTATTGTACACATTGAAAAGGTCTACAGAAAAGTCCGCGATGGTATAAGTCTATCTCATAAGGATAACCCACAATAACTTTTTTTTGTCATTTACTTTTTACGACAAATAATGGCTAATTTTCGAAGCGATTTGAACCAATACAGCATTAATCCTTAACCAATTAAATACCTTGAATGCGTTGTTCATTTAATATAGATCTATATGGCCTTTACACCGTATGATTTAAGTGAATATTTTCGAAGATAATACAGATTTAAAATTACGGGACGTAGCGTTTGCGGCGGTACCGGCCGACCGCCCGGTGCGGCAAGATCGACTTTGTTTTATACTATGTAGTGATTCTGTAATATGTTGTAAAAATAAAATAAATAGTTAAAAATGTAAAAAGTAAAAATGTAGTGTATGAATTTAGATATTCCAAAGATAGCAGGATATCTTCATGGTATAGGGAAAGGGGGATTGTTTTACTCCAAATTTAACGCGTGCGTGCCACGGGCATTAATGAATAAATCAACACTACTGGATCGATTTTAATCACATAGGCTATATAATTTATACCCGTGCGAAACCGGAGCGGGCCGCTATGTTTTTATATACAACGTTCACAGTTTTTCTGTAGTGCTATATATATCCCCATCTAGCTTTAAAAATATCGATGACGTGTAAAAGTGTTTTTAATAACCAACTTGCAAAATAAATATCATTTATCATTATCATTTATCAGTGTATTTAATATCAGCATTGCACCCGTGCGAAGCCGGGGCGGGTCGCTAGTAAAGACAATAAAATTGGTCGTGCACTAGCAAAATTCTGCACTTAACCAAATACGTCGGTAGGTATTTTACAATACAATACAATGCAAAACAAATATTATGTATTCCTAGCGGGGTTCCTAGCGGCACTGGAGCTCTCTGTAAGGTTCACGATTTAAATAACTGTTCACGTTTTTAACGTCTTACGTCATTTCTGTGTGGCAAGCGCCTTATCTTGAAAAGCGCATTTTATTTTTAGAACAAATATTATTTCATTTGTTGAAAGACTTCTACGAAACCGGCCGAAACGTCTGGCTTCAGAAGCCTTATACTTACCTAGATTGAGAGAAATTGCTGGTGATTTGTTCATACGCATCCAATTCATAAAAAACAGTTACGGGCGCTGTCATCGTCTCATTTACTTCCAATTTTAAGTAACAATCGCATTCTTTTGATGTATAATCTTTAACGTAGTCTTTACATTTCTTTTCACTATTATACATGTAACAATCTGAATAATCTTTTACAATTTCATAACCATCATACTGAAAAAAAACGAAAATAGTGGTTAGTAGTAGGAAGGCAAATGGTGGTAAGTTCAGTTATCGTAGTCTGTACCGTCTGTAAAAAAACTGTCAACTGCAAAACTGCAATAGGCTAGTTGCCTTAAAAAATGTAATTAGTCCGTCTTTTAGATTGTTCAAAAATAAGGGACACGTATTTTTAGGGTTCCGTAGTCAACAAGGAACCCTTATAGTTTCGCCATGTCCGTCCGTCCGTCCGTCCGTCTGTCCGCAGTTTAGCTCAGAGACGCACAGTACTATAGAGCTGTAATTTGGTGTAAATATACGGATTTGTTGTGCCGAAAAAGTGGTAAAATAAAATCTCGTAAAATATTTTTTTTTAGGGTACCTCCAGTACTTACACGTAAAGTGAGGATTTTTTTTTTCTCGCGTACCCCTTAGTGTGGGGTATCATTAAATAGGTCTTTAAAAATAATGATAGTTTCCATTGACAATTTTTTGATAAAAAAATTCGTTTGTGAAATATTAAGCTTTAAAGTGCTAAATTTTGCTCGATCCGAGTGTCCCCCATCCCCCTCCCCTCTACCAGCTAAACGGTTATGTTTGGGGGTGTGAAAAAATTCACAATAGTAGTATATATAACGAAATTTAAAAGAAAATTATCATGACTAAGTAGGCTTTACAACTTTACGAGTAATAGTCGACCAACTTATAAAATGTACTTGGATATCATATTTTCTTAAACAAATTGTATCGGAGACAACTGCAAATGTAAGTTTGTCAACTTTATTTTTACAGCTTTTATAGGTATGTTTTTTGGGGATAGGTAGGTTTTTATCGTCAACTATTTTTAACTAAATTCAAAAAAAGAAGGAGGTTCTAAATTCGTCGTAATCTTTATTCTTATGTATTTTCCCCGATTTCTCAAAGACTCCTGGACCGATTTTGAAAATTCTTCTTTTTAAAATTAAATTCAGCGAATCAGTTTAGTTAGTTCGCATAAGTATTTTGATGGGCAACTACGGAACCCTACACTGTGCGTGGCCCGACACGCACTTGGCCGGCACTCTGCGCGAAAAATGCCACGCATCGTGACGTCACACGTAACTTTAATAGGCTATATCTTTGTCATTTTTCGTCTAATTTACAAATAAAAAAATACGTGTCCCTGATTTTTGAATAATCTAAAAGACGGACTAATTACATTTTTAGTACAACTAGCCTATTCACCTCGATATAAGGGTAGTTTTGCAGTTACACTTTTTTTAGTCAAGCGTTCAACAGATGTTTATCTATAATGAGGTAAGACGGTAAATCTACGAATACAGATGACTTTTATAGAATGCAGATTAGTCAAGATCCTGGTATTTTTCCCCAGATCTTGGTATTTTTTTTCTGGCGTTTTAACCTCCCCACCCCCTCTCCCTTGGTCATACATGGTGAGGTTTAAGACTACCCTCCACCCTCTCCATATATTACGTATATTTTTTTAAAACCTCCAGAAAGTATTTATAATCTACAGTTGTATTGTACAATGATATTGTAGGTGTAGAAGCCACTTAAGCTAGTAATCACAAACTTTTTTGATGTGTGAATGTTTCGTTTTCACGTTAAAATGAAAAAATGGGATTTTAGAGACGGTATTATAATACTTATGTATAATGTGGGAGGCGACAGGAGCCGCGGGTAATGGTTAGAAATAAAGGGCAGGTACTTACCGAGATTCGATAATTTAACAATATTATTCCCACTATTAAAGAAATTAATCCAATGACTGCTAAAATAATAGCATTTCTGTGATTGCATTCTTTACCTGCAAAAGAAAAATGTAGGGTGAGGAGAGGGTAAGATGAAAAACAGGGAAAGATAAGAAAATACTATAACTTCGAGAATCAAGAAATTCGTTTAATGCTGCTAACATCGTTGTAGTCACCATTTTTTTGGCGCGCCCCGCAGTCTTTTTCAGTAGTTCTAAGACAGGTATGTGAGAGCACTCGACACTCGTGTGTGTTTTTGACATTTTCGGTAAGACACATTTACCCGCGTAAATGTAGGAATTTTTATCTAGTTATTACCATAAAGACGATTTAAGTCACTATTTCAATCTTACCCCCGTCTTACCCAATTTTATTAAGTAACAGTTTTTCATAAAATATTGTTTCAAAAAGATTTCTTTCAGCATTATAGAAACAACTTGACCATACTTTTTTAGCCAAAAACATAATTTTATGCATGTCCTAGAATCCCTGTTTAACAACAGTTTCAAATCTACACTGTTTATTTAATCAAATTTTCAGACTTACCCCACTCATCTGACTCATCCTATTTTATATAATAAATACCCAGACCTACTTTATAAATACTTACATAAATTATTTAGTATTTTACCTGACCTGATTATTTTATTCTGAAAAAATTTTTATTTTTTTTTTTTTATTACTGCAGTTCTGCGGTAAGGGTACGCACCTACATGCGACGCTGCCCGTTATTTTTTATGGACCGACTCAAAATCTAACTTTATGAGTACATATTTACTACATGAAAACATACATAATTATTTTCAGTATTGTCACGTTTCATTGAGTTGCGTCGTGTCTCGTTGTGAACTGACTCTAATTTTTTTTTAAATTAAAGTAGGTACTTACCACAACATCCTGTTTGTAACTTCTCCATTTTTTTTTTGTTTCTGTACAACAGCACGTTAAAACCTAAAACAAAGAATACATTCATATAGGTATATGTATTATCTTCGATCATTAAAATAATCTTATTTTTATGTTTGAAGAGGTATATTCTAATAGGTACATACATCGTTTTTGAATTCAGATGCCAAAGAAATAATACCATGGATATTGTTTTTTGACGTCTTAATGCAAGAGCAGTTCCATTGTGGAAAAGAGACAGAGCTACACAAGTTGTTAAGCACCATCTCATCAAATGGTAGGCCCCCAGAAAATCTATATACCTACTTACATAGATTTTTTTATGAGTTTATACAACAAGAAGTAATACGAGAGTATTTAAATAGTAATACGAGAGTATTTAAATAGTATTAAAACACTTGTGTGTTACTCGCATTACAAAGCAAGCGAATAAATACTCCATTATGAAACTATTTCTAAAATTCCTTTTTTATAATCCTTATTGGATAAATAGGTGGGCGCACCGCAATCGCGGCGGTAAAACCTCTCTTTGTGGAATCAATTTATTTAGAAGAAAAAGAAAAAAAAAACTCGGAAACGGTGCATCCTAGGGCTAGGGTATTGCTGCAATAAAAATGGGCGAATTCCATAAAAAAAGAAAAATCGAAAATTAGACTGTCCCTAATTTTTTTTCTGCTCATAGTGTTCTTAGCAGTGGCGGATTAACGTATAAGCACTACAAGCACGTGCTTGGGGCCCCTGTTCTCCAGGGGCCTCCATCCTCTGCTGGCGTTTCATTTTTACTGACTTCAAAAAAAGGAGGTTATCTATTCGACCCGTATGTAATGTATGTAATATTTCCAGAACAGCCCAGTTTTCGGATATGTTAATCTATATCAGCGTCTGAACACATGTGCAAAATTTCATAAGTGTATGCAGGGCCCCCGCTACCATATGTGCAAAGTGTGCAATGCACTCGGGCGCCATCTTTTAGGGGCGCCAAAGCCAAGGGCCAAAATTTAAATTGTACCTACTACAGTTTCTATTTTGATGAAACTTTCATTTTATACTTTCTACCTTCCCAATTAAAGCAATGGAGGGCCTACACAGGCTCTGTGCTTAGGGTGTTGAGATGAAAATGCGCCCTCTATATAAAGTCTAATAATAGTTAACTGTCAATGTCAGTGTCAAATGCCCTGTTCTCCCGCTCTTATTTTTCATTGTCCGCTATGTAAAGAACTCTGCTGAATAAAACAACGTGTTTGTGAATACAACGCTTTTATTTTCAATGCCTGGAGCCCCAAACCTCAACAGGTTATGGGCCCAGAGCTACGCGAGTGAAAAATAAGTACGGACAGCGTTTTTTGGACTCGATCTGTGACGTGAGAGTTGCGCCGGTGCACGTGGTTGTACGACGACGTAAATCACGATGGATCTAGGAGGTCTTGGTTTCGCAGCTGCGAAAAGGTTCGCGGGCGAGAACTACAGACAATGGAAGTTCCAAACAACACTTGCCCTGAAGGCCAAAGGGCTGGGCGATCACATAACCTCTTCGATTCCGCCGGCTGGGGCCGACGTCAAGGAATGGCACAAAGAGGCTGCGAAGGCGATGTATATCATTACGTCGAGCTTGGAATTAAGTCAGATAAGCTTAATTGAGACTTGCGATACGTCGAAAGCAATATTTGAAAAGTTGGACTCTGTCTATGATCAAAAGAGTGAAAATAGCAAAATGTTGTTGCACGAGAAGTTTCACTCTGTAAAGTTCAAGGAGGGTGACAGTGTCGCTGAACACATTTCAAAGATCGAAAATATAGCAAAGCAGTTGAAAGATGCTGGAGAGACGATCTCTGAAATAGCCGTTGTGACTAAAATACTTGGATCACTGCCTGAGTGCTATCGGATGGTGCGACAAGCTTGGCTGTCATTGGAACCAAGTAAACAAACTGTAATTAACCTTACAGCACGCCTCTTGGACGAGGAACTGAACTTTAAAAGTAAGGAAGAAAAAGCTGAAATAGCACTTGCTGCGGAAAAAACTTTAAAATCAGTGAAGTGTTTTAAATGCAAAAAAAAGGGGCACTATGCTCGGGACTGCCGTTCTAGCTCACAACCCAGTGGCTCGAATAAGCATTTAAATGAAAGTTCACGACCCAGCTCAAAACCCAGTGGCTCAAAGAAAGAATCTGCTTTCACCACTCAGCTCGAGGCGAATACCATAGAAGATGGAGAGATATGGCTCCTGGATAGTGGAGCATCAGCCCACATGACATATCGGCGCGATTATTTCTCTGATTTCAAGCCAGAGAGTAACTGTGTGAGACTGGGTGACAAAAGTGAACTATCAGTGCAAGGCTCAGGAACAATTAAAATAAAGAAATGGTTGGACGGTGAATGGTTCAATTCCACCATCAATGGTGTTCTCTACGTGCCAGATTTAAAGAGGAATTTGTTCTCTGAAGGCGTTGTAACGTCAAAAGGTTTTACAGTGACCAAAAACAAGGACTTTGCATTGATAAAAAATAGTGATGGGACTGTAGCTGCTACTGCTGTTAAACAAAGTAATAATCTGTACAGAATGCTTGTTAAGACCATCACTGAGGAGGACTGTCAAGCAAATGTTGTCACTCTAAAACAGTGGCATGAGCGTCTCGGACATGTGAACATAAAAACATTGCGTGAAATGGTGCAAAATGGACATTTGCCTCCAGTGAGTGACCTGAGTGACTTTTTCTGTGAAGCTTGTGTTCTTGGCAAGCAACATAGACTGCCCTTTAAGAAGTGCTCATCAGAAGTAGTGAAGCATAAAGTGTATAGTGATCTGTGTGGTCCTATGCCCACCCCATCTGTTGGAGGGGCTCGATACTTTATTACGTTCTTGGATGCAGCATCTGGTTTCATCACTGTGTACTTTCTGAAGCGTAAAAGTGAGGCTTTGCAGGCTTTCCAGAGATATGTACAACTACTTGAGAATAAGTTAAACACTAAAGTGAAGCTGTTACACAGTGACAATGGCAAGGAGTATTGCAATGATGAGTTTCGAAAATATGCAGCTGAAAAAGGTATTGAATTAGAATATACTGCCCCCTATACGCCGCAACAGAATGGCAGGAGTGAGAGGGCAAACCGAACTATCATGGAGTGTGCCCGGTCCATGCTGTATGCGCGACATTTACCTCTTTATCTGTGGGCGGAGGCGGTGCAGGCAGCTGTATATCTGATGAACAGAAGATCTAGAGATGAGAAGACTCCGTTCGAGTTATGGACTGGAACAAAGCCTAGTTTGAGTCATGTAAGAACATTTGGCTCTGTAGCTTACATGCATGTACCTAAAGAAAAGCGAAACAAACTAGAACCGAAAAGCAAGAAGCTGCTTCTAGTTGGCTATGAAGGTAACTCTGACAACTATAGGTTGTTCAATCCGGAGACTAAGAAAGTGACTGTGTCAAGAGATGTCATTTTTAATGAAAATGAGCTTCCTTCTTTAAGTGATGAAAGATCTGAGTACCTACTGTCTCTTGATAGTGACCAGAGTGATCAAGACAAAAGTGTAAAATCACAGGACTATGAATATGATGTTTTTGAGGACTTCTATCAAAGTATGATAAGCAAAGAAACAGTAGAGGAAGAGAAGGAAAGCACAGAGATTCAAGAACAAGACAGACCAGTTGAAAATAATGGAAAAGAGAAAACAGAAACTAGAAGATACAACCTGAGACAGCGGCCACATAGAGTCATGATGGCAGAGGCTAATCTGGTTGAGGTACTGCCTAGTACTTATGATGAAGCTATTAAAGGTGAAGATTCTGAAAAATGGATTGCTGCAATGAGTGAGGAACTAAAGTCTCATGATACATGCAAGACATGGGAGCTTGTGGAACGTTTGGCAGATAAGAAGCTGATTGGTTGTAAATGGGTTTACAAGATCAAGCAAAATGCTGATGATACCATTAGATACAAAGCTCGGCTATGTGCAAAGGGTTACACCCAAGAAAAAGGTATTGATTATGATGAGACTTTCTCACCAACTGTGCGCTATGACACCATTCGAATTATGCTCTCACTGGCAGCTAAAGAAAAATTGTTTATGACTCAGTTTGATATCAAGACTGCATTTCTGTACGGTGTCCTTGATGAGGAAGTCTATATGGAACCACCACCTGGGCTGAATACAAATGGGTTGGTCTGTAAACTGAATAAATCTTTATATGGTTTGAAGCAGTCACCCAGGTGCTGGAACCATAAGTTTGACTCCTTCATGAAGGAAAACAATTTTATAAATTGTGAATCTGATAGATGCTTGTATGTGTCTTTGCAACAGAATGTTCCCTTGTACTTGCTTCTGTATGTGGATGATGGGCTGTTGTTGTGCAAAAATAAAGATTTAATAGACAAGTTTGTAAACAAGCTGAAAAAACATTTTGAGGTGTCTATTATGAGCCCAAAACAATTTGTTGGTTTAGAATTGGATTTTGATGAGGATGGATCTATTTTTGTGCATCAGACTAGGTACATTAACTCTCTGTTGAATAAGTTTGGAATGGACCTATGTAAACCAAGTTTAGTGCCAGCTGACCCTAATGTAAAGTTAGTTGATTGTGAAGGATCAGCTGATACACCAAATGTGCCTTATCGCGAGGCAGTAGGCTCACTTATGTATGCTGCTATAGGTAGCAGGCCAGATATTTACTACATAGTATGCTCACTTAGTAGATTTTTAAACAATTTCAATAATGTACACTGGGGTGCTGTTAAGAAAGTCTTCAAATATCTAAAATTAAATAGAGACTTGGGCTTACGTTATGATGCAAGTACTGAGGAAAATGCACTTAATATTAAGGGTTTTTGTGATGCTGATTATGCAAATTGTGTTATGACTCGTAAATCTGTTACTGGATATGTATTTGTTATGAATGGTGGGGCCATTACATGGAACACTAAATTGCAAAAATGTATTGCTCTCTCGACAACAGAGGCAGAATACTTAGCTGCTTGTGCTGCCACGAAAGAACTTGTGTGGATTAAAAATTTATTTAAGGAAATTGGTTTTACAGAAGCTAATGTAGACTTGCTGATTGATAACCAGAGCACTATCAAACTCATTCGTGGCGCCAACCTCCACAAAAGGTCTAAGCACATAGATGTCCAGTACCATTATATAAGAGAAAATTATTTCAAAAATGTCATGAATATTGTGTATTGTGAAACTAAATTACAGGCGGCTGATATGTTCACCAAAAGCCTTCCAAGGCCCCAGTTTGAGTTTTTGAGAAAATTAATTGGTATGTGTAAGGGAGTGCACATTTAGGGGGGGTGTTGAGATGAAAATGCGCCCTCTATATAAAGTCTAATAATAGTTAACTGTCAATGTCAGTGTCAAATGCCCTGTTCTCCCGCTCTTATTTTTCATTGTCCGCTATGTAAAGAACTCTGCTGAATAAAACAACGTGTTTGTGAATACAACGCTTTTATTTTCAATGCCTGGAGCCCCAAACCTCAACATAGGGCCTCGGAAACTGTTACTCCACCACTGGTTCTTAGGCGTATACTCCCAAATCCTATACTCCGCCCCTAAGATGACCCACTGACCGTAAATATTGACGAGTTGTACTAACAACAGTTTTTTTTACTTACCGACTTAAATATTATAACGTTGCTTATTACGATATATTCGAGCGTCTTTCTCGTCAAAAGAAAATTTCTTATAAACATTTTTACTTTACCTATGAAATGAAATACCGCATCCAAGGTGACTTAAACTTCTACAACCTTTTAAGCAACACGAAATCAACATTTTCACTAGAAAATCCGAAAACCACACCAAAAACTTCTGAATAACGTAATTAATTATTACTTTTTTGTTTCATTCGCCACATTCGCTCATCGCTATTTCTTTCGGATGACAAAAAAAATAAACAGCGAATGGGGAAGGCAAGTGTCAAAGTGACAAGTGACAGTTTGGTCCCCAAAGAACTGTCAAATCAAAGGAATTTTCTGAAAAAAAAACGATTTATTGATGTAAAATGACTAGATGTTATGTAATAACATAGACCTAAAAAAACGGACGGAACTTCACTAAGAAACAATGGGGATGGCAACTCAAAGCTAATCGTAGATGGCGCTGCGATAGTTGGTCCCCACGTCTACCTTGTACAAAAAAACAAACAAGATTATTTGTTATAAAAATTGAGTATAAATACAAAACAAAAATGGAAAATTATTCGTCCATGCAAGTACTATATACTAAAAGAAGAATTAAGACGCCGCGGCGCATCTACAAGAGGAAAAAAGTGATTTAATTGAGTGGTTATACATTTGATTTTACCTTAATAAATCCACAATTACTTGTAGTTGAGGTTTCAATTTTTGAGTTTAGGTATGTTTTACCTGTCCTCTCCTTTACCAAGAATATAATGCTGGTTTTGACTTTCTATTTTGATAAAATATCATAATGTTTTAAGTCAGTAATTTTAACCTTTTTTTCTATTTAGATTCGAGAAATATCACAATATATTTAATTTCTTAACACCACAACTATTACAAAACTCGTTCCAGGTGATAATTCTTCGATTTTCGAGCGATGCAATACTGGTACTTAACCTCCAAAAGAAAAGTAGATATTATTTTGAAAAGTGTATCCCATCATTTTTACAGCTTATTAAACAACATCTAGTCATTTTACATCAATAAATGTTTTTTTTCTGAAAATTCCTTTGATTTTACAGTTCTTTGGGGACCAAACTGTCATTTTCACTTTGACACTTGCCTTCCCCATTGAAGCACTCATAGTAAGTCAGTGCGCTTGTCCACACAAGCCAGCACACACACATTCACACCATAGTAAGTCAGCCGTCGGCCATTACGCTTCGAACGACACTCGCGGTTTCATACGGTGTTATTTTGTCTAATAAAAATCAAAGTATGCCGTCATGTGATGCAAAAAGTTGTCTAAACCATAGTAGTTCAATTAAAAAAGCCAGGGGATCACTTTTCATAGGTTAAACATGTCATTTTGAAGCTTATTTCTCGATTTTACGTCAATAAATTTTATAAACATCTCGAAATCAATCAGTGTTGCAACTATTTCAAGGTTCAAATTATTTTAAAATTGGGAGATTTATATTTTGTTACTACTTATCGTTATTGTATTCTTCTGTATTTTTACAAATTTCTCCACGGCAAATGATGCATGGAAAAATGATTGTATAAAAATAATAAGGAGTGTAGACATGGAATAGGAATGTAGACGTGTAGGAATGGAACATAAAATAGCTTTAATTAAATATTTATAGCCGAAAAATACTTAAACATTCGTTTTCACCACTTAAGTAAATAGAAAGGATTTCTAGATGTGTCGATAGCAAAAGACAAGTCTACAAAAATTTGACAATTTGACTTTATTAACATTAAACGAGTTGTAAATATTTTAATATCCAATGTGTTTTAATTATTTTACCTTTATTTAAAAAAAAAGATATCCGTAACAAAAAAATTGTAATTAAACTAGTGTCCGACCGAAACTGATTTTTCAGCCGAAACCGAAACCGAACCTTCGGCTTTGCTCTCAGTTTCGGCCGAAACCGAAACCGAAACTTTTTAAAACTTTTAACATTTCATTTTTTTCTGTTTTTTTTTACATTTACTGGCACAAGAAAAAGTGTCAAATACACAGAGCGAATTTTTCAACTGGACGTGGACGGCTATATTTTTAACTATGAGAAATATCGAAAAACGTTGAATAGAGCCTCGAGACCGATTTTACCGAAAACTAAAACTGTATCATTGAATTAGAAAAATTAATTATCTTGGCCAAAAATCGAACCCGCTAATTTTGAAAAAAAAATCACAACCTGTATTATTACACAATTTGATAGTGTTAATAGTAAGGATCAAATAGTGGGTAATAATGAAATACAGCAAACTTATGGATAGGTAGATAGATAGACGATCTTAAGAATTGCTATTTTTCTATGTTATTTAACATAATCAATTCGAAATAATTATAAAAAATATCATTGTTTCCAATGTTTCACTAGATTTGAAGTCTCAAAAATCGCACTATATTAATTAAGCAATACGAAATAACTGAGACATTAGACTAAAAAAAATGCATTATTTCAAAAAAGAAACCGTTAACTTAATTATGTTTCGAATACCGCCTAATCCTAATTTTAATCGCCTTGACGATTGATAAGTTTTTAATCATTAACGAACGTAACAAATATTTTGTATTATGACATAAATATACAAGACAGGTATTTACCTGTCTTGTATATTTATACAAGATAGGTACTCTTGGCAGTAAACTCAAAAACATAACCTCGTCTCACGAATAAACGGACGGTGGCAAACTGAGCCCCCTGCCGGCGAACAAGTACAGTCGAATTCCAAATTCCTGGGTCAATTTCTGAAAGCAATAGCCTGACGCTTCGCTGTGACTTACGACCTTTTATTATAAGTTGTTTTAATACTATACAAATCAAAGGAACTTACGGTACAGTTCATAATTTCAACCTTTTCCTACAAGTAATGCTGGCGCAGTGGTTAACGTGCTCGGATGTTTCCATCACTGCTGGCGAAGGATCGATCCTCACTTTTTTCTAATTACTTTTATTTTAGTTAATAATTTTAAATAGTTGCGATATTCTTTTTGTTATTTTTCATGCATTTTTTTGTAGAAATTTGATAAATAAAATTGTTTTTTTTTTAGTAATTACTAATACTAGTCATTAGTGTTGTGTGTCGACCGTTATCATCATAATTATAAGTATAATAAAGTTTTGTAGGTAGATCAGGGAAATACAACAAAAGTTACAAAAGTAAATTATTTCGATTTGTGAGGTAGACATAACTATGTTAGTTCGTTTCGAGTCTCATTATAGAACGTTGTTGATTCCTGGATATTTTGTGTGACGATTGTTTACATCTATGTTACGCTGTTTTAATGTTATTGTTTTGTAGTGAAATATTAACAGTGGAAATAATGTAATCACTGAGGGCGAATATTATAGCCGTGCATAAATATGGATGAAACAATACAAATATCAAATTAAACCGGACTAAGTGTGAGTATTAACATTTAATTTTTAATTGTTTCACATGTTAATATCTTATTTATTAGATAAGATTCCCTACAATAGATTTGTTTAAAAGATAGTTATACGTGTTATTTACTTATAGTTTTTACTTTTAGTAAAATAAATTATCAGTTGTATTTTGCATAAAGATATTAATAGTATTCCATGTTTTGTTCTAGTGAAATACTGTGAGTCCTGTGGAAGTGGATATGAGATATAAGGAACGAGCTTAGCTTAAGCATGTCGAGAGCAAAGTCCAACACCGACGGTTGTCAGACATTATAATAAAATTATGGTGAATGAATATGAAGGAAATGGCTTCCCCCAATGAGTAACTAATTCAACACGAAATGAATAACCGTTCAGTTTCACCGTGCACCCAAGACAGAAAACTTCACCAATCAGCCAAAAACCCTTTTGTTATATAGAAATAAAAGAAACGTTTAAAAGCACGACCATATTTTTTATACTTATGGCTTTTGTTGTATTCATTCTTAGTTAGCGAAAACATCATTTTATTCACAGTTCTTATTAATTTAGGGCTTAGATTTGAGGCTAAGTTTCAATCATTCTTTTCATAAAGAAAACGAAAATTAAACTGATGTCCTCAATAGGGTATATTTATGGAGAGCGGTTATTTTTTTATGGTTAAGAAATAATAAAATTAATTTTTCAGTTATAGAAGGAACATATTTCCATATTATTATTATTTTTTCTTAATCGCACCTAGTGGAACGCAAAAAGCTTGATTTCATAGAAACAAAATTGTTGGCACCGCAGCCCCGGAACGCAAAGAGCAACTGGCCCTTTGCGTTCCAGGACCGTGGTGCCTTCACAATCATAGCTGTAGCAGTATTTTTTATGTAGTGATAATGTTATTTATTTGCGTGCTTCTATTTCAGTAAAAGAACATTCATCCTTAAATACCTAACTTTTTTAAACAACCTGTTTCTGGACCGTGGCCCTGGAACGCAAAGGGCAACTAGCGTTTTGCGTTCCAGGACCGAAGTGCCATGGGACGTTTGTTTGAAATAGTAACAAGGCACCGCGGCCTTGGAACGCATAGAGAAATTGGCCTGCTGAATTATTACTATTTCAAATGGCTTTATTATATATAGTCATATCTTTAATGTTTCTTTTGTTAACATAAAGACAAAATTACACATTAATTTTTTTATGGGATAACATACTAAAATGGCCGCACTTTATAAAATAAACCCTATAATTTCTTAAATATAATTAAACGTAATTTAGTCTTATAATCAGCTAATTAAATTGGATAATATTGTTTTATCTTCACTTCTAATTTTTTAATTTACTTATTTTATTACTGATAGCTGTTGGGCTAAGTGGAGCTATATCAATGAGATCTGAGTCTTATAATGTGTTTAGCTATTGTTTAGTTTTTTTTGAAATCATGATCTAATTAATCAATGTCTTGTTAGTTATTCATGTTAATTTACAATTTATTCATGCTTATTATTTATTTAAAAAAAGTTAAATATTAGTTTAATGTTTTTTTTTGTCTTGGTGGAAATAAAAAAAGTCATGCTGAATTAAAATGTTTATTTTGTTTTATTTATTTATGTAATTAACAAACTTATGAATTTTATTTTTGATATCACATTCATACGAATCTGACAATCCCTCAGTCAACAGTCAACTCATTTGATGAACTTCAACATGACATTGCAATAACATTCGTTCTTTCCTCAATATTGATATTCGCCGGCATTATGAGAATACTTAAATATATCGCTATCTATATAATCACGAATAGTCGAGGACTACCTGACGGACAGAGCCGTCATCTACCCCGGTCACCGGGGAGAGTGGAACCGGCGAGAGATGTCGTGCGGTGTTCCACAGGGTTCGGTCCTGGGACCGCCCTTGTGGAACATCGGATACGACTGGGTGCTGCGCAGCGACCTCCCTGACGGCGTCAGCGTAATTTGTTACGCTGACGACACGCTCGTCCTTGCACAGGGAGAGTCGCACCAGGCGGCGGCCGACGTGGCGACGGAAGCGGTCGCGACAGTTGTCGGGAGGATCCGGCGGTTGGGACTCGAGGTGGCGCTGCACAAGACGGAGGCCATGTGTTTTCATGGCCGCCGTAACGCGCCACCGTCGAGCTACAGCATTACGGTGGAAGGAGTTCCAATCGGCGTACAGGGGACGATGAAGTACCTGGGACTCGTCCTCGACAGCCGGTGGAACTTCAGGGAGCATTTCCTGAGTTTGGCCCCAAGGCTGAACCGTGCAGCGGCCGCCCTCAGGCGACTGCTGCCCAATCTCAGCGGGCCAAACGCTTCCTGCCGTAGGCTGTACGCTGGTGTCGTGCGGTCCATGGCCCTCTACGGGGCCCCTGTGTGGGCCCTGAGCATCCGGACGCGACCACAGAAGCTGGTCGCATGCCAGAGGGTCATGGCTATCCGAATGATCCGGGGATACCGCACGATTGCCGGCGAATCGGCCAACCTGCTTGCCGGATTGCTGCCTTGGGATCTGGAGGCGACTGCCCTCCAGCGCGTCTATGAGTGGCGCGTGGAGGCGCAGCGCCGGGGCGTGAGCCCGCTGCCTCGCGAAGTCGAGGCGCGGCGCGAAGACCTCCGGCGCGATCTCAGGGCAGTATGGAAGGAACGACTGTCGCGACCGACGGCCGGGCACGCCGCAATTGCGGCGGTAAGACCCCTCTTTGAGGAGTGGTTGGAGAGAAGTCATGGCGTCCTTACCTTCCGCCTGACGCAGGTCCTCACGGGGCACGGGTGCTTCGGGAGGTACCTGTGTCTAATGCGGAAGGAGGATACGTCTGGGTGTCATCACTGCGAAGATCGCCCGGAGGACACGGTGGAGCATACGGTGCAGGACTGCCCAGCTTGGGCGGCGCACCGACGTGTCCTCACGGCTGCGATAGGCGGAGACCTCTCGCGCCCGGCATTGGTTTCGGCCATGCTGCGGGGCGAGACGGAGTGGGAAGCGGTCGCCTCCTTCTGCGAAGCAGTAATGCTCGCGAAGGAGGAGGCGCGCCGCGAGCGAGAGAGGACAGAGTTCTCCCTCCGCCCCAACCGCGGTGTAGGACGCCCACGGCGACGGACGTCGCGCGACGATCTCCGGCCACCGTAGGCGCGGGCATGCGGGCAGCGAGTAAAGGGCAACTCGCTGCCCGACCAAGGACCATGCCCGGGTCGACGGCGCGTTGTGTCCCACGCGCGCCTCAAAGAGCGTCAGCATAATGACGGGGCCCCCCTCTCAGAGAGGGCCAAAGCCTGCCGGGGTCGCGGGATTATTCCCTAACCGTAACCCCGGAACGTAACAGGCTATGAAGGACACCGTGGATTTTAGTCAGTAGAAGTCTGACAGTCCCTCCCGCCCTGCCCGGGGTTGGAGGACTCATTTGATGATTTTACCACGCTAAAAAAAAAAAAAAAAAAAAAAAAAAAAAAAAAAAAAATCTATATAATCACACGTCACTAACCAATAACCACAATCTAACGACAACTTGATTTCGATCAAGTTAAATATTCCTAAAACTTGGTCTACCTCACAGAAATTGTGAACAAACGATTATAATCATAATTCTGTCCCATTACAATATTTAACAATTGAGTAAAACTTACAAAAAGAATATCACTGCGAGGGGATCGAACTCATGCCTTGCTGTTCACCGCATATTACAATGTAGTGGAACGCTTAACCATTAGGCCAACTGAACAAGTATTATATACGTTGAAATTATGAATCCTATACAATCAGAAGTTAATGATGAATGCGTTTCTTAAAAATAGAAGGTCGTAAGTCAAACTAAACGTCAAGCTATTGCCTTAAAAGTGTGTTTAAGCACTTTTGAACCGCCACTGTACGTGTTAGCTACGAATTTTAACTTTTTAATCATTTACGTACGTAACAAATATTTTTATTATGAAATGAACATACAAGACTTAGGTACTCTTGGCAGTAAACTCAAAAAACATAACCTCGTTTCACGAATAAACGGACGGTGGCAAACTGAGCCGGGGCCCCGCCGGCGAGCAAGTACGTGTTAGCTACGAATTTTACCGAACGACGCACGAAAATGCAGGAACACTTGAGTTTCGGCGGGGCCGAAAGTTTCGGCTATATTTTGACCGAAACCGAAACTTAGGCCGAAACTAGATATTTTGGCCGAAACCGGCCGAAACCGAAACCGAAATTTCGGTCGGTCACTAAATTAAACTTAAGTTCAAGGGAGATCTTAACTAAATATTGTTTAAAAATGGGTAATTTTTTCCTTCATCTGGCATCCCTATACAGACACACACATCCATAAGCATCCGCCATTTTGGTGCTTCACTTTGTTTCTTAGTGAAGTTCCGTCCGCCTTTTTTTTTAGGTCCATGGGAGATACGTAGTATCTCGTATGGTGAACGCACATTTAGCCGCACCGCAGTCTCCGCAGTCTGTTCTCTTACCGAATTCTTTGAATTTGCGATGCGGTGTGCGAGGGAGGGGATGGCAACTCAAAGCTAATCGTAGATGGCGCTGCGATAGTTGGTCCCCACGTCTACCTTGTACAAAAAAACAAACAAGATTATTTGTTACAAAAATTGAGTATAAATACAAAACAAATATGGAAAATTATTCGTCCATGCAAGTACTATATACTAAAAGAAGAATTAAGACGCCGCGGTGCATCTACAAGAGGAAAAAAGTGATTTAATTGAGTGGTTATACATTTGATTTTACCGTAATAAATCCACAATTACTTGTAGTTGAGGTTTCAATTTTTGAGTTTAGGTATGTTTTACCTGTCCTCTCCTTTATCAAGAATATAATGCTGGTTTTGACTTTCTATTTTGATAAAATATCATAATGTTTTAAGTCAGTAATTTTAACCTTTTTTTCTATTTAGATTCGAGAAATATCACAATATATTTAATTTCTTAACACCACAACTATTACAAAACTCGTTCCAGGTGATAATTCTTCGATTTTCGAGCGATGCAATACTGGTACATAACCTCCAAAAGAAAAGTAGATATTATTTTGAAAAGTGTATCCCATCATTTTTACAGCTTATTAAACAACATCTAGTCATTTTACATCAATAAATGGTTTTTTTTCTGAAAATTCCTTTGATTTTACAGTTCTTTGGGGACCAAACTGTCATTTTCACTTTGACACTTGCCTTCCCCATTGGGTAAGAGAACAGACTGCGGAGACTGCGGTGCGGCTAAATGTGCGTTCACCATTAGTAGTCTGTGCATGGGCAGTGTTGCCAACTCAGCACTTTGAGTGCTAGATTTAGCACTATTTTCATGTGCCTAGCACTGAAATTTAAGAAACAGCACCCAGTACTAAATCTAGCACTAATTTTGATGTAGCCTTCGCTCACAAAATGCAACTGTGTCTGAAGTAATAAAACGCAAACTAGTGTAGTCTGTAATCTGCGGCACTTCGGTAGGAGATTCCCGTGAACGAAGGTGTGTATGGCAGACGAGGCGAAAAGTACTATGTATGTCTTTTTCTCTAAGATAACTCCTTCTTTGTGTAAACTTGATTGTTTTTCGTTCATTTTTGTTTTTCGTTCATCGTATTTTAATTTAGTATTTCCAATTTGTATGTTTTTTAATTTGTAATTTCCAATTTAACTATATCTTTGTTTGTTTTTGTTCTTTATATAACTTTTAGATTATGTAACAGTGATTCGAAAATTAAAACATATTATGTGTTCTTTTTTATTAAATTCATATATTTAGCACTATTTTTGAAACTTTCTAGCAATCTAGCACTATTTGAGACGTTACTTAGCACCCAACCGTGGCATTGAGTTGGCAACCCTGTGCATGGGAGTTTCAGGTTGCTTGGTTCGCCGTTATGTACCCTACTCTGGGGTGCGTTTGAATCCTTCGGCGGTATTTCGCCGGAAAAAAATTAAACTAGCGAGGGTTCGCTGAACGGAGTCAAAAGTTTCTGTCAATATTAGTTGTCAAATTCAATTGACAGCTCAGTTTATTGAACAAATAATCAATTTGCCGGTTTAAATATAAATCCATAATTCACAAATAATAATTATTTACTCTATAAAAAAATTATATCGACGCTTGAAAGGCAAAAGTTACCAAGCGACATTTTGGGCGATATTGAGTTATATATATCATTGAAATCAGAAAATTTTTCTGCGTCGATTGATCCTACTCTCGTACCGCTAGGAAGACTTTTGCTGTCGCTTGGTAACTTAAAAAAGTACAAATTTTCATTAATTTCGGCGACTAAGCGACCAAAATTTTACCGATTTATGAATAAACTTCACTTGGTAGATATTTGATTTCAAGTTTTAACAATAAGTAACTTTTGCTTTGACTTGAATTAGTGCGATTTAACATTAAGTATTTTTTACTATACAGTATCTGTTGTGTGAGCATTGCTTAAGAAATTTTACCTGATTATTATTTTATACTTTTCTTCATTTAAGACTTTTTAACACACCTTAATAATGTATTCATTTTCATTTAGTATTTTCTTCCTAAATACAGTGTACTTTAAAACGTAATATAGTACTATTTTTCCTGCCTAAAATAAATAAATTTTGTCGTTTGGTAATATTTTGCCTGCCGTTTTTTTTACTGTTTTTGTCACTTAGATAACTATTTCCGATATGAAATTTGTACAAAAATCAGTTTATTCCCATTGCACCTATTTTGTTTTGTCGCATGAACGCGTTGCAAATCAGATCATGAATGGCTGTTGGTCAAATAATTTCGATTATTCTTCACTCAACTGTCGCTAAGGCAAACCGCGTGATCGGGCGCATCGCACGTAGTACGTCGCGTAACTCGAAATATTGATGTATCACCTACTCGTCTTGCCTATTATAAGTTCGAAAAATATTTAACCGAATTTCATTTCACGTAAAACTTTTCGCCGTATCCCAGCAGTTTCTTTTTCTAGTTCTATTATGGAACTACTGGTTTTTTTATCGAAGTAGTTCCATGGAACTGGTTTTCTGTTCATGCAATATAAAATAAGTCTCATAAGTTAAATTACAGTTAAATTGTTATGGCAATTCCAGTACATGAGATTAATTTACGAAAATTTTGCATTAGGTGACGAGATTAATAACAGTTCAATCGTAGAAACTGGAAACGGTATGAAACTGAAAAGAAACTGACCAAAGGGTATGCTCTAAGTCTTTTATACCCCGCCGTGCAAATAGACCTCAGAAACTTTCCGACATCACTCTCAACCTCATGACTGAACGACGCTTATTAAGACTACAGACTTTCGGTGACGCCGAGTCATATAGGCAGATCAATAAACAAATTCAAAATCCTTGCGGCACGGTGATCTCTTTAATACTAACCACATTAAAGAGACGACGAACGACGACGATGAAAATGTTTGCAAGAGATGTATCTATTGGGCAAAGCCAGCTGACAAAGCTGAAACGAGAAGTTGCAAAGAAAGCAGAGGTATTGAAGGAGGTCGAAAACCTTTATGCGCAGCTATAAGCTTCGGTCCCCAAACCTGTTAGCAGCGTGGCCACAGATCCAAGGGCCAATCTAACCCGACACCACATTGAAGCCATCGTGGGCATTAGCCTTTACGAAATTAGGATGGCCCCTAATCAGCTGAAAATAATAAAGCGCCGAGAGAAGATGGAGTCATTTCAGAGCTTTTGAAAGTGGGTGGAAATTGGTGGTTCTTTTCTTTAAGAAGGATGACAACACCTTATTAAGAAATAACTCGCTCTTGAGCCACGTTTATAAGTTTTTTTCGAAGGAACATCATCACGAACCGTCTCGACCGCAGGTTTGATGACATCCAGCCTTTCAAACAAGCCGGTTTCCGAAAAGGTGACCATAGACCACACACACACGCTGCGAGTATAACTTGCCCTTATGTTTGGCGTTTGTGGACTATGAGAAAGACTTTAAATCGGTGGAGATGTGGGCAACTGGGCAGTTCTTGAACGATGATCTTCTCTCCAACGATGTCGTATTGACTATCGGTATATCGAAGTGTTTAGGTGCTTAAACAATACCACTATGTCGGCCCGAGTACAGGTGCAGAGTTGGAAGGAGATTCCTTTGAAAAAAAGCATAAGACAGGGAAACGTGATAACTGATATCATACAGACGTGATAAGTTGTTGACTCGTATATCTACTTGGAATAAACCTAGGCAGATTGAACTTTAAAAAAGAGGTCAACCGCCGAATTCAACACGGCCGGGTAGCGTTCGGGAAACTGCGTAACGTTTCCTCGTCCAGAATACCTCAGTGCCTCATAGTTTTCATCAAATGTGTGACAACTTATGGCGCCGAAACGCGGTCTCTTACTACGGGTCTCATTAGTGTGCTCAAGGTAGCCCAACGAGCTATAGCGAGGGCTATGCTCGAAGTCCCTCTGCCTGATCGAATCAGAAATGAAAAGATTCGTAGCTGAACTAAAGTTGCAGACATAGCCTAGAAAACCAGCAAGTTCAACTGGCAGTAGGCAGACTACATAGCACGCAGAACAATAGCCGATGAAGCCGCAAGGTTCTCGAATGGAGACCACGCCCTAAGGCAACGCTGCTAGGTGGACAGACGATCTGATGAAAATCACAGGATCTCACTGACTACAAGCAGCTTCCAACCGGACCTATTGGAAATCTATGAGGGTGGCCTATGTACAGCAGTGGACGTCCTACGGCTGATATGATGATGATGAATTTCATTACGATAAACAAGATGAATTTTTGAACTGTGCGTTGATTGCCGTTTATGAAACTATGACGAATATCGAAAAACGTTGAAAGGAGTCTCGAGGCCAATTTTGACTAAAACTAAAACTGCATGATTGTCTTTTAGAAAATTCAATAATTCTGGCAAGGAATTGAACCCGCTGTTTTTGGAAAAAAATTACACCCTGTACTATTACACCATTCGATAGTGTTGCTAATAAGGATTAAATTCTGGGAAGTAATTATATACGGCAAACTGCTGGACAACATCTAATTTTTTTTAAAGTGATATTAAATCTTCAAGGCAATGACTGTATTCGAAACAACGTGTACCTGAATACAGTGCGATAGTTGACACGACCGTGTCAAATCCAGTGAAACATTGAAAATTGTGATGATGGTGACGAAAAGCTTTTAATTTTGTGTGTTAAAACCTAAATTTATTGTTACTTATTAAAAAAAAGCAACACTAACCTCATTTAATTTGTAACATGGTTAAAATTGGCTGTTAGAAAAGTATATTTGTTTTCTATATAGATCATTTTACCTGTAAGTCAAACATGTGCCAATCCAGGATACGTCATCTTGCTTCAAACACTATAATAAAATAATCGGGTTTAGTTAATTTTAGTTGTTTTATCATAAAATTTTGATGTCGGTAAGTAACTTTTGCCTGTTTGTGATTTTGTATAAAATTATTACCAACCGACACTATTTCATAAACTAATGAGAAAATTCATAATCTTTAAATGCCAGATTATTAAGCCTGTAAAATGTATTTAAAATTCGTTGGAATTACGTAGTTATGACTAATAGGTGATTTTATACGATTTTTTTTCCAAAAATAAAAACTTTAAAATGCTCTCCTGTAAAGTTGGCTACATGTCGCTTGGTAATTTTTGCCTTTCAAGCGTCGATATTCGTTTTTACAGCGCGAATCGAGCAAAACAACAAAACTTAATGTCAATCTGACAGCAGGAGAAAATTTTGCGTGGTAAAAAGGTCGCAAAAATTTATTCCATTTAGTAAAAACTTATGCCAGCGGACGACCGTAAACGGGGCAGATTAAATTTTAGTTAGCTTCATTTTTCACCTCCCGGTGTACTTAAACGGGGTGTTTGATATTTAGTCAGTATAAAGAATCATGTCCAATAATGACCTGTCAAATATTTTGACAGAAGATTGCGTGTATAGTGATGTTATTTAGCGTATTATTTAAGTAATTTTTTGCTATGCACGAAGTACTAACTTACAACAGAATTAGTAATGTGAATAAAAAGAAAAGTAATGGTGAACGCACATTGAGCCGCACGCAGTCTCCGCAGTACCCGCACTCATCGCATTTTGTTAATGGCCTCGCACACTGAGCCGCACCGCAGTCTCCGCAGTCACCGCACGCATTTTGTAGTGTTGCCAACTTAGTGGATTTTTCACTAATTAAAATTGTTGGTTTTGACTCCTCTTTTGTAGCGTAATATTGCTTTTAGTGGCTGGGGCTTTTTTCTAGTTGTTTAGTAGAATTTACTTACAGTTATTAAAATGCTATCACTTAAACAAAGCTATTGAAACGTTACGAAGTATATTATTTTTACTTCATTTAATTGTCAGGAGAACTTTTATTGATACATAAGCTGTAGTTTTTAAGAATTGAAGAAAAATACTGCAAAGATTATGAAATTCCAATAAAAGTTACAGACGACGATGCAGACAAAAAATGCGGATGACGTCATCCGCACCGCGCTAGCCGCAGCGTCCGCTGCGTGCGGGCCGACGTTGGTGACGTCATCAGCTGCGGCTGGGGAATTCGGTCGTCTCAAATGCGTGCGGCGACTGCGGAGACTGCGGTGCGGCTCAGTGTGCGAGGTTTCATAGAATTTCATACAAAGAATTCGAAATGCGGGGACTGCGGAGACTGCGGTGCGCCTCAATCTGCGTTCACCTTTAATTTTAAAACAGCCACCAAATAGAGCGTTTTTGTTTAATTTGGAACGCAGCCATTTCAAATGCATTGAAGTACCGTTCCGTTTTAAGTTGATTTTGACATTTGAACGCAGTTGTAGCACTATTATCATTTATTGATTTTGTATTTCGTTCATTTTTTTTGTATAGTTCATTTTAATTCTATAAAAGGTTACTTAGTAGTAAATGTATTTCTAGGTTGTCAATCAGAGGTTGTGAAGTTATAACTGTGAAACGAAACGTTTTTCGTGCTGTCAGTGTGACAACCAAACAATAATAATGGTGAACGCACACCTAGCCGCACCGCAGTCTCCGCAGTCCCCGCATTACGAATTCTTTGTATGAAGTTCTATGAAACTTCACACACTTACCCGTGTAGAAGGGGTATTAGATAATAGGCAATAGTTCTATCACGTTCTATACTGATAATAGGTACTAATGTTCGTTTGACAGTTAAGTATTGTACCTACCTAACCTCAAACATTGTTTTCATTATAACATTTTTAGGTGAACGCACATTGAGCCGCACGCAGTCTCCGCAGTACCCGCACTCATCGCATTTTGTTAATGGCCTCGCACACTGAGCCGCACCGCAGTCTCCGCAGTCACCGCACGCATTTTGTAGTGTTGCCAACTTAGTGGATTTTTCACTAATTAAATTGTTGGTTTTGACTCCTCTTTTAGTAGCGTAATATTGCTTTTAGTGGCTGTGGCTTTTTTCTAGTTGTTTAGTAGAATTTACTTACAGTTATTAAAATGCTATCACTTAAACAAAGCTATTGAAACGTTACGAAGTATATTATTTTTACTTCATTTAATTGTCAGGAGAACTTTTATTGATACATAAGCTGTAGTTTTTAAGAATTGAAGAAAAATACTGCAAAGATTATGAAATTCCAATAAAAGTTACAGACGACGAGGCAGACAAAAAATGCGGATGACGTCATCCGCACCGCGCTAGCCGCAGCGTCCGCTGCGTGCGGGCCGACGTTGGTGACGTCATCAGCTGCGGCTGGGGAATTCGGTCGTCTCAAATGCGTGCGGCGACTGCGGAGACTGCGGTGCGGCTCAGTGTGCGAGGTTTCATAGAATTTCATACAAAGAATTCGAAATGCGGGGACTGCGGAGACTGCGGTGCGGCTCAATGTGCGTTCACCATTTACCTCATTGTCAAATCAAACCAAGTTTTTACGGTGGCTTAGTTATGACTTAATCTATAATTTGATATAATTCACATCACTATACATCATGTGATAAAAAATTTGATTGACAGGTCATCGCATGTATGGAGCGTGGTCATTGTTCTTTAAACTGGATAAAGGATTTAAACGCAGCCCAGCCCTGGCTCTATGCACAGAACCATAGAGGAAAGTAATCACAGAACTGTCAAATGTCAAAAGATCATTAGAAAAAAAAAATAGTGAGGGAGAAAGAAAAGAAGTGATGTTGGATTGTGGAAGCGTTTATGATTCTCATTTCTACTAAAATAAAATATAATAAATACCAAACCAAGTGGAAAAGTGCAAGAAGAACCAACATTCGTATTTAGAAAACAACAAAATGTCCAGTGAAACTGCCAACAAGAATGTAAGTAATCGAAACAACCACGAAGAAGCACAATCAAATAATGATTCAGACACATTTAACGAAGGAAACGAGCTTGATAAACAATTTTTTTTATTTGTAGCAATGTCCTGTTAGTGTTGATTTTCATGTATTATCATAGCAGTTGGTATTGATATAATAGAAGCTTGTGAAAGTATGTCAGTATACGAGCTGAATATTAACTGGTGTGAATGTGTCACAGACATTTTGTACCTACATCTGTGTCTGTTCGAAGTTTGAATGCCGATGTTTGAACGGCGTCCTTTCTTATCAAGTCCTGTGATTAGAAAATATGTTGGTATGATACCTACTATGTTAATGAGATTCCTCCATGGCTTTTGTTACTGTATTTAAAAGTTCAGTTTTAATTTAGTTTTTTGTTGGGTGCTGTTATTATCAATATAAAAAAAAACAGTATAATCTCAAAAATTTATTACTTTTGATTGACTACATGCAGTACCCAGTAAATAATTTTCCCCAGTAAGTTGAAGTAATCTTATTTGTGATTGATAGTTTTATGTCATTCAACTTAAATTAATCGTATGCATAATGATAGTAACTCAACTCAACTACGTACCGAAGGAACTCGTACATTGTGAGTGCGAGTCGTATGTAGAAAATTAAATTGAATAGCTTCTTCTGAGTATAAACAATAATCCTTGTTTTTGTATTATCTCTATTATCTCAGTTTTTTAATATTAATTTTTGGTTTTTATTTTTCATACAACAAGTTGAAACTTTTGAAAGGCTATATTCACAAAAACAATTACGTAGTGTAAATGTTTAGCTATACAAATGAATTTCCAACTCTTCTCAAACATTGTTCTGTAATATGGGCTGTGTTACCCTACGAGATGTTTTGCATTATTAACGTTACACTTTTTATAAGCATTTTTAAGATAAAATAGGGTCGGAAAAAAAAATACTTGATCGATACTTCGTTTGTCAAAACATCATCTTCTCTTTTGCTTCAGTTTTCCAACCTGGAAACTCCAGGTTATGTTGGGTTCGCCAACCTGCCCAACCAGGTGCACCGTAAGTCGGTGAAGAAGGGCTTTGAATTCACGCTTATGGTGGTTGGTGAGAGCGGGCTAGGCAAGTCTACGCTTGTCAATTCATTGTTCCTGACTGACTTGTATCCTGAACGTGTGATACCTGATGC
Source organism: Agrotis segetum (assembly GCA_036375495.1). Lineage (NCBI taxonomy): Eukaryota > Metazoa > Arthropoda > Insecta > Lepidoptera > Noctuidae > Agrotis > Agrotis segetum. The sequence continues at coordinate 10,073,032 of JAQSVV010000039.1, forward strand.
CATTGGTAAGTTGTATCATAAACACAAAAGAAAGAAATAAGAAAAGGTATTTTTGGTCTCACACAGGACTAAACAAAATTATAAACGATAAGCAAAATTGGTCCTGTATCCTCATACAGGACCAATTTTGTTTATCCTTTATAATTTTGTTTAGCCTTTTGGCCTCCCAAAAGGCTTATCTGAGCATGTCATTAGCATCATAAGCCTATAATGTTCCCACTGCTGGGACACAGGCCTTCTCTCTGTGAGAGGAAGCATGTGCTGTAACATATTTTTTAGGTCACCGTGCTTGTTTTCTGATAGGGCCCAAAGTAATTCCAAATTTTTTGCATTTGCTCCCATATGGAAAAAAGTTAAATTTTTGTTACGCTTTTATAACTTATCCTCAATCAAAATGTCGCTTGATATCTTTTAACGATTGATATTACCATTATTGTTTTAGGGAGAAACGGTCATACATTTTGCAGATTTTTTTTATATCATTTCAATTCAGTCCTTTTTTATTAAACAAAAAACAGAGACAACAAACATCAAAGAGTTACAACAGACAGACACATCCGAAAGTAATAATAATATTCCATTTTTACGTCGGGAAATTAAAGCGGCTTCTTATTTACAGAGAAGACCAATCAAACGGTGAAACTGGATGCGTCAACAGTGGAGATTGAGGAGCGCGGAGTGAAGCTTCGACTCACTGTGGTGGACACCCCTGGCTATGGCGATGCTATTGATAACACCGATTGTTTCAGGGTAACTATTTTATATTTAATACTACAGCTTTGCCAGAACGGATTGAAACGGAACTAATCTTTTTGTTTCTGACATTGTTTTAAAATCTTTGATATATGTTGTAAACAAAGACCAGGTTTGTGAGATTTATTATTGTGCCATAAAACTAACACAATAAGTGAAATAAAATAAAATAAATCATTCAAAGTGATCGTAGCGTGAAGACAGTGGCGACTTCCGGTTTTCTACATTTTTATGTCAAGCTGTAGCTTGTCATTACAGCTCCACTTTTTTTTTATTAGTGTGGTAAAATCATCAAATGAGTCCTCCAACCCCGGGCAGGGCGGGAGGGACTGTCAGACTCGCACTGACTAACATCTATGGTGTCCTTCAAAAGCCCTTTATGTTCCGGGGTCAAGGTAATGAGATAAGTCCCGCGACCTCGGCAGGCTTTGGACCTCTAGAGGGGGCCCCGTCATGCTGACGCTCTTTGAAGCGTGCGTGGAACACAACGCGCCGCCGACTCGGGTATGGTCCATGGTCGGACAGCGAGTTGCCCGTTACTCGCCGCCCGCACCTACGGTGGCCAGATATCGTCTTGCGACGTCCGTCGCCGTGGGCGTCTACCACCACAGCTTCAGTTGCGCCCATTCCTTTCCATAGAGTTCTACTTTGGAATGGGCAACTAAATTACTTTTAGTGGTTATTATGCCTTGTGACTGGGACTTTATGCAGCAAGTAAAATTTTGTTCTTGACAATGATCTAAATGAGATGAATGCTTTGAGTTTACTTAACCAGTTTCTTACGTAACTCGTAAAACATATGTAAAGCCCTTGCTCTTTGTGTCATTTGTAGATCTTTGGTACAGTTGTTACTGTTACTTACAAGTTCAAAAGTGTGGCAACCAGGGTGATAATCCTTGATAAGACTGGTTGCCACTTTTATCCAGTACTAACTGGATTGTGGAGGTCAGGTAAGTCACTTTGATCTCTGACTGTAAATAATCATATTTTTATTCCACGAAATTCATGAGCATCTGGAAATCCCAACAATCCAAGAAGAACTGGCAAATATAAGGATAGATTGATTAATCATACAAATCCCCTTACACAATCGTTATTGATCCCGAATAAAATTGGGAGACTCAAGAAAGCCGATATTGTAGTTGTACTGCCTGATTAAAAAGGATTTGGACATTGGTCTGAATCTTTTAAAAATAAAGCCTCTCTCCGCGTATCTGATTATAGTCAGGGCTGACTGATAGCAGATAATAAATGGAAAAAAAAAACAAAAAAAAAAATATTCCACAAAGTGACATTCTTCTCACACACAGAGTAATACAAAACCAGTTTATCTTGGCCTCGCTTTAAATAATCTTTCCTCACATTGAACGCTCAGGTTAAACTGGTGTTGCATAAGTTGATGTGTAGCTATGCCATGTATGTGTACGTTTTTTACGAAAAAATGTGGAACCTTGTTTGTTTGTTTACAGTCGATAATTCAATACATTGACGAACAATTTGAGCGATTCCTTCGTGACGAAAGTGGACTCAACCGACGTAACATTGTGGACAATCGTATACATTGCTGTTTCTACTTCATATCGCCGTTTGGACATGGGTAATTCTTTAGATAATTTTCATTTATTATACCAGCTGATCAAAACCTCTGCTCGGGCGCAAATAGCGGAAGCAAAAAAATATATTACTCATGCAAAAACACATAAGTTAAAAAAAATGCTAAGGCCGCATATTCTGAAAGTTGGCAAGGTCACAAAAAGCTGTCAAATATTTACAAGTTTTAATTAATTTGGTAAATTTTCTGTATGAAAACAAGAAATATCGCTCTGTAGTGCACTAAAAAAATGATATAGGAATGCATTTAAAACACTGAATTTGATTTTGTAACCATTTCAGGTGTATAAAATGCATTTGGAAAGTTTCCAAATGCTTTTTTACGTCTAAAACTATATATTCGGTGTTAAGATATTAATTATTGCATTCCCTTATCAATTTTTTAGTGCACTACAGAGCCATATTTCTTATTTTCATACAGTAACAATGCTAAACTAATTAAAACTTGTTAATATTTGACAACCATTTGCGACGTTGCCAACTTTCGGAGTATACGCTCTTAAAGTAGGCTATGTGCTTGTTAGACCACGCACATAGCCTACTTTAATAGCAATCAAGGGTTCCGTAGTTGATTAGAATGTAATCTAAAAAATCAAACTTAACGTTAGTAGATAGAAAAGATAAATATCTGGTTGACCGAGCTTCACTCGGTTTTTAAAATGCCTATATTTTGCGAACCGAGCTTTTCTCGAACCTAGGACTTGGTAAATCTATTCCTTGAGCCGAAAAACCCCTAATCTGTAACTTTCATGAAAATCCTTGGAGCTGTTTCCGAGATCTTGATTATATATAAATAAATGTACAAGAATTAGTCGTTTAAAGATATTAGATAATTGTAGGTTAAACACAATCTTTTTAAAAATATAAATTGTGTTACCTCCTCCCCGCTAGGTTGAAACCTCTGGACATCGAGTTCATGAAGCAACTCCACAACAAAGTGAACATCGTGCCTGTCATCGCCAAAGCCGACTGCCTCACTAAGAAGGAAGTACAGAGGCTGAAGACCAGGGTAAGAAATAGGTTTTATTCTGACTGGTAACAGATTCCTCCAGGGACCGAAAACCTTTATAAATTACGGTACAGGTATTGAAGAATTTTGGTTATTTTTCAGACTTAGCGCTCATGTACACGACGCCGCCGCCGCGCCGCCGCCGCGCCGCTACCGCGCCTCTAGGCTGTGTACACGGTCGCTACCGCGCCGCCGCCGCGATGCCATTCGCTAGTGTTTTATTTATCTAACAAAGGAGATGTCTCATTGCGGCCATATAATGTTTTTTTTTTTGATAATTCAAGGATAACTTCTTCGTTTATGAATCGGTTTTGATGATTCTTTTTTTGTTGGAAAGAAGGTATTTCAAAGGCGGTTCCATGATATGGAGATTAGGGTTTGATGATGGAAGACCAGATAAAATCGAGTGGAGCTAAATAGTAAGAAATATCTGCTTTCCAACAAAAAAAGAATCATCAAAACCGGTTCATGAACAAAGAAGTAATCCGCGAATAAACATTAAAAAAAACATTATGGCCGAAATGAGAAACCTCCTTTTTCAGATAAATAAAACACTATCGAATTGGATTCGCGGTGCCAGCGCGGCGGCGGCGCGGTGGCGGCGCGGCGGCGGCGCGGCGGCGGCGTCGTGTACATGAGCCCTTAGGTTACCGCTATCTGGGTAACCAGACCGAAGAAAAATGTAACCTCTATTCAGGTTACCGTTTTAATACCGGTTACCTAGGGATGACGACTCTTTGTCACACACACAGGCGATGCGCGCCCTGTGACTCTTGCCGACGGCACGTGTGAAGAGTGCAAGATAGGGGTAATTTTCATTTCGGTAACCGGTATTAATACTGGTTATGTATTCACTTTAATAATAAAGGCAATCTTTAAAATTACCTGTAAAAGAAAAAAGGTTGTTACCGAAAAAATACCCGTATTGATCATACCGGTTTCGGTCCCTGCTTACCACGACGTGAGGTGGCACTAAAAAACTTGTATAAAGGGCTTCACACACAGCAGCTATAATGTAAAGATGTACATTATAGCACGATACATCTCATTACATCTTTCCATAGAAATCGTCAGGAGACCACACACTGCAGCTATAATGTATATTTTTACATCTTCGAATCTCTATGGAAAGGTGTAATGAGATGTATCGTGCTATAATGTACATCTTTACATTATAGCTGCTGTGTGTGAAGCCTTTAACTATGTCTTTTCCCCACACTGGACTTCTTGCTTTAAGGTGAATGCTCCAACTAGCCCGCGAAATGCAAATACGCTTACGTTTTTTTTTCAATTTGCAGGCCAGTGCTAGGTTGTATGTTGATTAAAATATTATTCGCGGCTGTAAGACATAATAATATGTAGTTACAGAATTACAATAAACAAAATCATCAATACAACAGTAAGTTCTAATTCTAATCAGATTTTATACGTGTCGGGTAAAGTCTGGAGTGTTTTTAAGTGTTAGTTTGGATCGGCTGGCTAATAGGTTCGCTCAGAATTTCATAATTTTAGAACAACTTTATTTTTTAGTAACGACACCGATATTAATGAAACCTCCTCAGATCAAAGAAATAGGCAGATAGAGCGCTCAGAACACGCGAGTGGGTTCACCAAAGGTAATACAAAATCAAAATCGAACAAAGTCGCGACAGTACCAAGCTGCGCGTCCTTGTAGTTTTTTGCCAAAACATGCCGTCACGTGACTATAACCATCGTAAAAGTTGTTCTCAGAAACAAAGAAAACATTATGGAATGTAATTCTATTTGCTTTTGTATTAGAGAGGTGGAGACACTCGCGTGTTCTGAGCGTTCTATCTGCCTATTTATTTGATCTGAGGAAACCTCATAATATGTCTAAGCGTGCTAGTTTTAAAAGTTATCAGAGAACATTACCTAATTTTTTAAAGTCTCGTTGTTGTAATAATTTGATATCCTAAAGGTTATGGAAGAAATAGAACGCGAGGGTATCAAGATCTACCCGCTCCCAGATTGTGACAGCGATGAAGATGAAGACTACAAAGAACAGGTTAGTTAGTTTGACACTGTTTTGGCTTCAAAATCAAAGCGTTTATTTCAATTAGGCCATTACAGGCACTTTTGAATTGTCAAAAGACATAAAATAAAACTAGTACACAAATAGTTATGATGCTACAGTCCCAGACACAAGACATAAAAACTGTGAAAGTACCGTAGGTGCTCATTCCAAAAGGTAGATCTCTATGGAGAAGAATGAGCAAGAAACTCCATGGACACTCTTTTTCAATCGCCAAAATTATTACAGATTTTTCTTTACATCATTCATCATCAGGTGTTACATTTTGTGAGAACGATGTGGCAAGTTATTAGTGTCCATAGTACATGTAAAAATTTTTTGCTTGCTTGCTTTCTTCTTTTTTCACTCCTGCCCAATTCTTCCTTCCACTACTCGCGAGCCTGCGTGTCCTCCTTTCAGTTCGGACGGAATCTGTCCAGGGGCCGTATTACAACGTCTTAAAACCAGGCTTGTTCCGGCGAGTGAAAGTGACAGAGCTATACAAGTCGTCTAGCGCCATCTCGTTCACTCACTGGAACAAGCCTGGTTTTAAGACTTTGTAATACCCCCCCAGTTCGTCTCGCCATCTCGGGGCTTGTCGCGACCCCGTACATTGTTCTTATTTTTTTAATATTGATTGCCTTGGTGTCTAAGGGCAGGTTCATATCTGACAGAACATCAGTCTCGTATTATCGGTCGCGGAATGCCAGATGCCTTACCACGAGCTCTTAACGCGGTCCGTTTTGGCTGTGCGAAAGAGACAGAGCTGTACAAGTCGTCTAGCGCCATCTCTTTCCCACAGCCTAAAGACTCACGATTTAAGAGTTCGTGGTAGGCCTCCAGAACAGACAAACGTATAGAAAAACACTTGACTGTTCATACTCAACCGATGATAGATTGTCAAAGAATATTCGATGATACGTTTGACGGATGTTCAAACAGATATGAACCTTCCCTATAAAGCCACTTTAATCTTCTAAGTACGTCAGTCCAAAAAAAAAAAAAATTGAGCCGTATTTTTTCTTTACGAATATTGACGAAGTTACTATGCTTTTTAAACAGTCTTGCATCCTATAGTTTTTCATTATTATTAACTGATGGACTTAATAAGATTTACATTTAAGGCCTCCATAAAAGCAGCCATAAGCATGGTGCTCCTTATGCGGCTTAAGTAGGTTTTGCGGGCAGCAATAACGTCGCAGTGCGAAGAGAAATCAATGTCACATACATTTTTAAATGACTTGCGGGCTACCGAAAGCAGGGCGACCAACTGTAATGCTGGCATATGAGTCAATCTGTTTCACGGTAATCTTGAATGAGCTCACTGTACTTTGATAAGCAGATGTTGATTGAGTTGACTCACTGTACTTGCCTACGGATGTGGAATTCACTTACCATAAATAAACGAAGCATCGGCGGGCCGACATTCTTACATAAAAAATAAGCAGACTTCTAAAATTACAAAAAAAAAGTCTAAAGCAAGTTTTGAATGAAAAGTTATTATTGGAAATCGGTGACTTTTTTCCTATTTCTTTGACTTTTTTAACACCGAGTTTCAATAATTAAATTACTTTTCGTTAATTTATTTACACTTTTTTGTTTTTTTTTTAGAATTCATTTTTTCCAATAAGTTCGGTTACTGCGTCAACCAACCAAAAAAGTTTTTGTTTTTTAACTTGGTAAAATCATCAAATGAGTCCTCCCACTCAGGGCAGGACAGGAGCGACTGTCAGACTTGTACTGATTAAAATCCACGGTCTCCTTCAATAGCCCTTTACGTTCCGGGACCACAGTTACTCGATAATCGGCGATCTCGGCAGGCTATGGCCCTCTAAGGTGGGCCCTGGCATATTAAAAATTTACTACGCCATTCTTGTCATCAAGAGTGGAGATACATGATTCTCTTCAGTGAGCCTGATGATCTTCGTCGTGTACAGGGGCCGTATTAAGACGTCATAAAACCAGGCTTGTTCCAGTGAGTGAACGGGATGGCGCTAGATAGATAGATAGATACATAGAATACACTTGTATTGTATTGTATAACGGGCTGGTATCCGCAACTCCACGTCATAATATATGCGCGTATTTTGCGTGCGGAACTGAGGTAGAATACACTTTATTGTACACCAAATTGATACAAAAAACGGTTTGACAATATTTCTAATTCTATGGCTCCAACGGCGGTCTTATCGCTAACAGCGATATCTTCCAGACAACCTTTACATGAAGTGTCTGAATCTTAAATAAAAATATGGAGGTAGTCAGTGGTGCACTCAAAATAATTAAGTATCTAGGTACTAAACAAATTTTTAACAAAAAAAAAGTTTAATCATCGTGAGGAAACCGGCATGTCCTAGAACCAAAAGTTCGAAGACATGTGACATCCACTAACCCGCACTGGGCCCGCGTGGTGGATTATGGCCCACTCCCTCTCACAGAGAGGAGGCCCGTGTCCCATTAGTGGGAACATTATTGGCTGCTGGTGACACTAGATGACTGTTAGCTCTGTCTCTTTCACTCACTGGAGCAAGCCTGGTTTTAAGACGTCATACCTCCGCAGGTCCGTCAATTGAAAGCAGCAGTTCCATTCGCGGTGTGCGGCGCGGGGCAGCAGCTGGAGGTGCGCGGGCGCAGGGTGCGCGGCCGACTGTACCCCTGGGGGGTCGTCGAGGTCGAGAACCCCGAACATTGCGACTTTATCAAGCTCCGGACTATGCTTATGTGAGTTATTTGATTTTTTACTTTATTTTAGTAGTATTACAGTTGTTTTTAGCAGGGAAGATTATCAATCATCTTGCTGAAGGGTTGCCGATTTCAGACTAACCAGAGGTTTTCTTACGATATTTTTATAGACTTAATTGAAGCCGATGTTACCCAGAAAATGGCGTGAGTTTGAGAATTACAGCCTTTTAAGATTTACGAATTTTAACAGGAAACTATTTTAACAAAACTAAATGAGGTTAAAGATAACATTGTTCCAATAAATGACGAAGAGTTCTTATTTGTATGTTGGAATGTAGTTGAGATACACTCTAATTAGAGCCTAATGTTAAGTAAGATAAGATACAAATACATAAAACTCGTAATAATTCTGTTTCACTATTTCTCCTCTTTTGAACCTCTATTTCATTGCGCCCAATTATAATATTTGTTAGGATTTACCTACGATCAATAATAGTACTAGATTCCTGATGAGCGCTTCAAAAATGGCCCGAACACAACAAAAATAACGCCATAAACGGTTTTTATATGACATTTCTTTTGGTTAAAGAGTAATATAGCTCCAAAAAACACACAATGTTTTGCACAGGGAAGCGCCTTATGGTTATTTATATTTTCAGCACACATATGCAAGATCTGCAAGAAGTGACACAAGAGGTCCACTACGAGAACTACAGGTCTGAACGACTCGCGCGCAGCGGACAGGTGCCCAAGCGACACACGTGAGTACTACTTTTTTTATCGTGGTAATCACAAATGAGTCCTACCACCTAGGGCAGGACGGGAGGGACTGTCAGACTTCATCATCATCTTCCTGCCTTTATCCCTTTTTACTTGGGGTCGGCGCAACACGTTTTTTTCTTCCATACTTAAGGGAGTATGGAAGAAAAAAAACGTGTTGCGCCAGATTTTAAACTTTATGCATCATCATCATCATCTGCCTAGCCTTTTCCCAACTATATTGGGGTCGGCTTCCAGTCAAACCAGATTCAGCTGGATATCAGTATTTTAAATGGAGTGACTGCCTGTCGGACCTCCACAACCCAGTAACTGGGAAAAACGATACCCCATGGTAAGACTGGTTGTCAGACTTTAGAGCTTCTGACTAATAGTAACGATTGTCAAAGATCTACAGATTTTAAACTTTATGCAATGGGGTATAAAGTTGAAAATGTATTAGCGACTGCTGAACGTTAACGATTGTCGCTTGACGTTTGACTACAGGCTCTGTTCTTCTTCATTGCTGTTGCGTAGCCATATGTACGCAAAAAGAACACTCATTCTATATTGCTTTCACTTCAAGATCGAAACGCAAATCGCGTAAAATATCTGAACGTATGAAGTCACGCCTGGTTTACATGCTTGAATGATTCGAAAAATGTACGCTATTTATAGAAAGTTAACTAAACGGTTCTGTAAACATTATTGATCTAAACAGCAATGCTTGGAATTTGCATACTTTGTGCGTGAGTACCGTCGAACCAGTTATTTTAACCGATTTCAGATCAAAGAAATAGGCAGATAGAACGCTCAGAACACGCGAGTGTGTCCACCAAAGTAAATACAAAATCAAATCGAATTACATTCCATATTGTTTTCTTTGTTTTTGAGAACAACTTTTACAATGTTTAAAGACACGAAACGCGCAGCTTGGTACGACGCGTAGCTTGGTGCTGTCGCGACTTTGTATTCGATTTTGATTTTGTATTAACTTTGGTGGACCCACTCGCGTGTTCTGAGCGCTCTATCTGCCTATTACTTTGATCTGAGTAACCGACTTTAAAAAAAAAGTAGGTTCTCAGTTCGACCCGTATGTTTTTTTGTACGTTTGTCCGCGATTATCTCGCGTTTTTCTAACATAACATACTTTTGTGTGCTGTGGAGTGTTTTTCTTCGTAAACAAACGTTTTAAGGAACCCAATGGCGTTTTTAGGGATGGTGTATCTTTACCACAGTACAATCTATACCTGTACAAAAATGTCACTAAAATCGGTCTAGTAGTTTAAATTGCTGCATTGCTTGAGCGATTGAGTACTGGTTTCGCGGACTCGATTTCCGCATCGAACAAATATTTGTATGAATTTACAAGCAGCAAGATGTTTGTGTATACGTGTTGAAAGATTTGAAAACGCACCCATGGCACACGATAAATCCCTATCTAGTATGAGGGCAACGTTTTAAAAAAAGAATTTTGTTCCTTTGCACAAGCGTTTTTGCGCGTGAGTCGTGTACAAGAACATTGTTTTTCCCTTACCGTATTAATTTGACCGCTAATTGAGTTAAATTGATGCCAAGGTGACGGTGTCAACTTACTCGATCTTATTGTACGCAAACATTCTTTAAAATGTAGCAAGAAAATCAATTGGAAGACGTAAGCGAGGTTTTGGTAACGGCGAGTAATGGGGAGCTCGCCGTCCGAACAAGAACCAGGCCCAGGTCGACGAAAAAAAGGTTAAGAACCACTGGTCTACATAATATTCGTACATAATACAGCCTGTTGGTCTAGTGGTTAGTGACCCTGACTGCCATGCCGGGTGTCGTGGGTTCGATTCCCCCCCAGGACAAATGTTTGTGTGATGAGCACGATCATTTTTGTTCTGTGTCTGGGTGTAGTTTATCTATAATATTTATGTATTTAGAAATATATAAGTATGTTTATCAGTTGTCTAGTACCCATAAGTCATAACACAAGCTCTGCTTAGCTTGGTACTAGATGGCGTTGTGTGATAGTTGTGGAATATTATTTATTGTTCTCTTTATTTATTTTTATTTTTACACTTATAAATTACATTTTTAAATATTTTTACAAAAAAGAAACAAAAAACATTAAAATATAAAAAATAGCAGTCCACCAGCACCAGGAACAGGGTCCGAGCTACCGGTGGTCAGGGCTCTTTAGAGAGGAACCTCCTAAAAATACGCGCCGTGTCTAGGAGTACTGCCTTCTGAATCAAGCGCTTGATCCAGCTACCCAGCGAGAGCCTCTTCAGGTGTTGGTCGAGGCTCGTGGCAATTAAGCCATTGGCAGATACGACTATCGGCACAATAACTGCCGTTGGAATATTATTTATTATTATTATATTTCTATATTCATTATTTATAGGTCCACTGAAAGCGGTCTGAGCGAGGCTGATTCGAACGGAATGACTAACGGATCGGAGGACACAGGGGACCGTGAGCGTGTGCTCCGTGAAAAGGTACGGAATTTATTATATTCTAACCCCCTTTTTTTTTAGGTGGTAAAATCATCAAATGAGTCCTCCCGCCTGGGTGGGGCGGAAGGGACTATTAGTATTACTGACTAAAATCCACCCGTGTTCCCTATGCCCTACTTTCCGGGGTCACGGTATCCTGGGCTAAGAAAAAACCCGAAACCTCAGCAGACATTTGGCGCGAAACACGACGCGCCACCGACCCGGGACCCGCCGCTGTGCCCTCTGCTGATCAGAGGGACACGCATTGGGGCGTCCACACGACAGGCTATTCGCATACGGGCAAAGAGACCACTTAGGCACACAGTGCATAAGGAAGAGTGTTTGCCCGCATCCCAGGGTGCACCGGCCCAAAAAACTGGTCTTCCCCCTGGACGTATCCGAGAGGGAACTCCAGTCCACGGGCGCACGTGGAAGTTTCCTGTCATAGCACCCCATTCTAACCCCCTTATAAAAACGTGTGTTGCTTAGCTACCGATTAAATATCACCTGTCCTTGTCATTTCTATTTCAATGAATAGAGATGACAAGTGACTTAAGAGCTATTTAAGATAAGTAGCATCTAATCCATGTTTTTATGTAAGGGGGTCAATGTTTGTTGTATGAGTAGTTAAAGTGCAAGTATTTTTTTTTAACAAAGTTATTAGTTCAAAAACTCACCCCAAAGCGAGAACGCGTCGGCCGGCGTATTATAAAATCTTTCTAGTTTATTTTTCTATAATTATGAAAATCGAACGTAAGAAAACATTTTTATAAATTATACAGATTTTAAACTTTTCAAACAGATATTTCCAATATTTTTTAAATAAGACTAAGATTATGTGGGAAGTTGAAATTATAATTTACCTTCTCGTCAGCTATTTTACTTTCTAATGAATTTAGTTGTTTGTTCGAAGACAGTTAAATGCATACTCCGGAACTTTGAGCTTCAATGCCTCGGCACTGTTCTGGTAGTCGCCTTATTGTTGTGGCAGGAAGAGTCTCGAGGAGCGAGAGAGAGAGGTGTACAAAAAAGTACTCTATCTGTCTATGTATATAAATAGACAGATATAAAATAGATGCAATCAAATCAAAGAAAACAACAAAAATCGAGAATATTCTCTGTCGCAAATACAACATGTAACGTAATTAACGCACACCCTCAGACACCCCAATTAGAATATTATGTTATAATCATAATACATACATGTATTTAATTTTGAATTTAACATGTAAATGCATTGTTATTAACTAAATTAGTTATTTTGCAGTTAGGTTTATTTTTCTTTATTTTCTATTGAATGACGGAATAGAAATAAAATTGCACTTTTAAGTCTTGTTGCCTTGATTTACGGTCTATCTTAGTTTGTTTTGACTGTACAGGGGTAATGTGACTATAATTTCCGTAGATTTAATTATTTTTGAAAAAAAAAATACCCATATTAAAAATGCTAGAAATCGATTCAGTAAACGATTCTGAACAAATTAATTTCAGGATGTGCGTTAATAATGTTACATGTTGTATACGACACTGGTGGTAGGGGCTTTATCGCATATATGTGACTAGCCCGGTTAAAAGGTTAATTGCAATTAGTTCTGATTGTCTATGTCTTGCAGGAGGCTGAACTGCGTCGCATGCAAGAGATGTTGGAACAGATGCAGCGTCAGATGAACCTGCAGGCGGCCGGCGGCGCCAATACCACCACCACCGCATAGTGCACGCGGTCCGCACAGGTAACACAGCAACTCCCATTGTCTATGTGGCCCTAGTACTTTCGATTAGTGGCCCATTACAAAAATCCCCTTTTTTCTTTATTTTTTTGGGAGAATTTGTCCACCTCTGGTATCCATCATCATCATCAGCCTATAAAGGATAAAGCTCCCACTGCTGGGACACACGCCTCTGTAAGTAGGCCATAATCCACCACGCGGGCCCAGTGCGGGTTGGACATGTGACAGTCACATGTCTTCGAATTTTTTGTAATAAGACATGTCAGCTTCATCACGATGTTATCCTTCACCGTTTAGAGAGCAGTGGTGATGGAATAAATTACGCGAAGTAATACGACTGCCTGGTTTCGACCCCACAACCTACAACTCCTAAGCTGGGGCCGATACCACTGGGCCACCACTGTTTTAATCTCTATCTCTGGTATTACGAGTTGATTAAGCTGCCTTTGGGAATCCCACAGATCTTTCACGTGGCCGAGACTTACGTTTTCCTTTACAAATGTCAGTGAAAATAAGAAACTGGCACGAAACTTCTTGTAATTTACTGTATCCACCCACTTGTCTTTCTTTTTAGGTAAAATAATGTCATGTTTTAATTCCACAGTTGGACATAAGTACGGCTGTCCAACTGCCGGCGACGTGTGACTTCGTCAACTCGATACTTCGCGCCATCCCCTATTGCGTTACTTCCAACTAGATGTAACTGATGTAGCAGTCGTACGTCCTGTAACGTTCATACAAATATATCGCTCGCAATCATCATTAAAAAAAAAACTCATGAAATGATATAATAAAAAAAAATCGCCTAAATAGTCTTTAGTTTAGTCGTAGTTGCTGTTTCCATCACTAGAAATGAGTGTTGCCATGTAAAATATTAGGGTGATTGCCCACTAGCGTTCCGCCAACTGCAATTTTATTGTAATTCGTGGGCCTGGACGAACATAACTGTGACATTACCCAAATCATGTGAGGTCTCCTAGAAATTCCGTTAAAGTTACAATAGTTACGTGCAATACTCATAAACCATTCGTAGCTATGTATTTTTGTGAACATTACAGAATTAAGTATTATTTTTCTTACTCAAATATTATTTTCCTTTTTTTATTATTATTTAATAGGACGATTTTATTATAGGTATATCCATATCTATAGACAATATAATGTTATATCTCTCTTTAGAAATGTTAAGATAAACGCAATATTTACTTATTTACATGGTGCAGAAATATTCCATGTTTCAATTCAGGCAGGTGAGATATGGAAACAAATAAAAAGTAAGAGTGGGAAGAAATGGGCCAATGTAAATCGACTATCGTTTAAGTTTGGCAGTAGTCGATTATACCTCTGAATTTGAATATGGAATAATTTGCAGAATCTCACTAAGTCTACGTCTGCGTTTAGGTACCGTCTAGAAAGGTAAGCAAAATTGGCGCCATACATCTAATTAGCGCGTTTAAGCGAATTCACACAATAGTCAAAATAAAAGACAATTCGTCGACGATACTGCAATAGCGCTGATACATATTTGCAATAGTGCGTAACTAGAAGATTGATAACTTTACAGGAGATAAATAAAAACCTTCATTTTTTTTTTTTTATTAAGAATTAAAAGCGGTTCTTATTGAAATATAGGAATTTAGGAGTAACAGGCCATCAGACAGCGGAAGAAAATTTAGGGTTTTTCTAGTGATTTGGTTTTTGCAATTACGAGAGCGCATGCACTTTTGCAGTTTCGCGGTATTGCAGATGGTAGTTCAGCGCTATTGCAGTATCGTCGACGAATTGTGATTTGTAATAATAAGCAGTCAAGAAGCTTAAATATGTTTCCTCCATGACATGAAATTAGTCGAGTTTTACTACCTTTACGCAGTCATAGCTCTTGATTTTGATGTAATAAGATCGCGTCGAATATATTGTAACGATAGGTTGTTAATAAATGGCCTCAAGATATTGATCTGATATGCATTTAATTATTATTGTTCTGTGCCATTTCGTTCTTATATCTGACAGGTATATCTCAATTTTGTTAAAAATCACCATCCATAGACTTGTGTATCTAAAATTCAGTGATTCAATAATTCAAGTACAGTTAAATCCGTTTATTATGACATCGAAGGGAAATAATGAACACGACATACTAAGCGGACGTCATACAAAGCGTTTTGTACAAAATAAACAACCTCCTGTTTTTGTCAGTATGTATTTATTTTAATAAAGATATAATATAGAACTAAGTCAATAATAATAATTGAATTACCAACTGAGAGTCAAAACATCGTATATCACGTGACGCTTCCAAACACTTGTCGAAGGTGTTATGAATCACGTCGGTAACTAGAGAAACTAGACACAATTTATGAAAAATGGGTCATAATAAGCGGCATGTCTCTAAATGCGAAGTCATTATATCCGAATTTGTTTAAAGAATTTTATACGGAAACCAAACTTCGCTGTGTAATGCGTCATATTAAGGGGGATGCTCCAACCAGCCCTCTCACATAGAAAAGGTGCATCATGTTAAAATGGTTTATGGTAACTTTCGTACAAGTGTTAAATTGTCCACATGTCATTACGTAAAAAAGTCAAAAGTTTTGTTAAAAAGATCAAATGACAAAATGTCCATACGTCAAAAAGTGAAAATGATTTTATATATACAAATTAAATTTATTAACGACATTGGAACACAAAGAGCTTTTGAAATAAAAAATAATGAAATTTGTTCTATTACCTATCTAAAAAACAAACCCAGGCGTCGTTTTATCACAAAACCTAGGATTTTGAGCCATGTACAATATTACTTTTGGACATTATAACACTTGTTGATTTTTGCAAAACTTCATTCCAACCAAAAACAAATATGACATTATGTTATTCTGACATGTGGACATTTTAACACTTGGACGAATATTACCATAAACCGTTAAAATCTCCGAAATCTAACTACGATGCACCTTTTCTATGTGAGAGCTGATGGAGCGAATTTTTTGACAATTTTTATATTTAAAATTATACTTGTTATTTGCGCAACACAAATATTTATAAAGTTACAACATGTCACTGGCCTGCAAATTGCAAAAAACGTAAAAAAAAATGAATTTCGCGGGCTACATCGAAGCAATCACCTTAAGCGGTTGGTCATATTATATGCGGAGTCATAGTAAACGGGTTCTACTGTAATAAGCTATGAAAATAAAGACATTTTCGAGATTTTACTATTGTGTTGCTGATACTGTCCATACATTTCTCTCTCATGACAAAAGTATTATTTTTACTTTGATGACTGACTTTATTTGAGTATTCCATTTTTTGTACTGTCAATTTACTCTTTGTTTAAGGAGATTAGAATAGTGTCCTACTAGATAGCTGCATGAAAATATATTATTATTTTAAGGAATTATTGGAATGATTGTATCGAATAGAAGGCTGAAAATGCTTTTTGGAAAGTCTAATTGAATTTAATTATCATATTATAACTTTAGTAGGTACTTAAAATTCTTAGTATCTCGTATATTTAGAATTTATTCCCATGTTGGTGCATTTATTTTGTACTTTAATGATATTGATAAATACCCATTATTGTAAACTAATTGAAGAATCGAATCGAATATAAATATAATAAATCCTAGAAGTTAAATTGGTGCCAAAGTTTCGAAAAATTATTTTAAAATCAAGAAATAAAATGTAATAGTTTCTGTATTATTCGATTGTGAGTTATTATTACTAGGTATCCATGTAATTTTTATGTAAAAGAAACTTCTATGTAATCATATTTTTATAGTAAATATAAATGAATCATACCAAGCCGTTTTTGTTTTTATTTTGTGCTTCCTGCACTTAAGTCCTTTTCAGGAGACTTGGGGTAGATTGCACTGGCGCGGCGTGGCGTCAGCTCGTGATACCTGAATTATGAAAATAATCCACTAATAAATAGGTTCAAATCAGCTGTTTCATCTACGTGTGCATAAGCTGCATGCAAAGTTACATTGAAATTGTCGAAAATTCTTAATTCATAATCGAAGGTGTAGAAAAGAAGGCGCTTTTAAGGTGTGTGTTGGTGTGTGTGTAAGGACCTGTGGACCCTTACCATTAAGGGTCAGCTCTCACCTAGTCGCTGCGCGACGTGACGGAACGATGTTGCAAATGTTTCATTATAGGTAGATAATAGAGTTGGGTTATGAGTAGCTCTACTGAAACGGGCACAGCGTCGCGTCTCGGTGTGATTCAAGGATTGGTGACTTGACCTTGACTGTGGAACTGTGAACTTGACCCTAGGTTGCCTAGGTGTATTTGAAACTAGAGCTTGATATGCTGGCAATATTTTCAAAATAAGTAAATAAACTATTGATCTGTAATATTCTGACACATGCACTTTACAAAGCAACCAGTTTAGCCATTGGGTCCGCCAAGGGAGTATACAATACGAGTTCCAGCCACTCGTTTAGTTGCCACGGCTACGCTAACGATTGTACCAAATCTGTCTCCCTCTCTCATCTGCCTAATGGATCTGCTTAAAGGTTATAGCACACTTAAAAGACTGCTCCAACACCGCTCCCACCCAGCACCGCCCTAAACTAAGACGACTGCTCGCAGTACACGCGGTGACAGCTAGCAGGCACGACGTCCAGCTATACACCCGCCGCCCCCTCTCTCTTTTCGCATTAAACCAGTGCGCGAGCGGCGACTGCGGCGGCGCGGCGACTGCTAGCAGTGAGCGCGTGGACTAAGCACCGACCGACCACTCTCTACGACGTGCCACCAGTGAGGTGTCAACTACCGAGCAGTCTGATGGCTGTACGCTCGCTGACAGCGAGCTGTCTGCTAATTAGATGCTAATGTAAAATATATCTAAAAAGCAATATTTCAAGCCCATATTTAAATTATATCCTTTTTGCTGGTTGGGAACAGAGTCGTGTAAGTGGGCTATGACCTTAAAGCTCCCACTGCAGAAATACAGGAAATCTTAATCAAAGACTTGTAGAGGATTTTATTAAACCAAGTGGTTTGTGCGGACCCAGTGACCCAGTCAGTGGCTAAACTGGTTGGTTTTGTTAGAAGTGCAGGGGCAGATTAATAAAACACTTTGTGCAAAACATGGACCTAAAAAAAAAGCCGGACGGAACTTCACTAAGAAACAAGTGAAGCACCAAAATGGCGTCTGCTTTACTATGTGTGTGTTTCTAAAGGGTTGCCAGATGAAGGAAAAAATTACCCATTTTCAAACAATATTTTAATAAGATCTCCCCTCGAACTTAGTTTTAATCATGGACCTAAAAAAAAGGTCCATGGGTTTAATTACAAGTTTTTGTGACGTATACCTATTGTTAAAATAAAGGTAAAATAATTAAAACAAGATTAAAATAATAGTAGATTGTATGACAAAGTAATATTTTTACGGCGAGGGCGCTATTTTGTATCCAGAGCGAAGTAAGGGATTCTACAGTAGAATCCTGAGCGTAGGGCTCTTATAAAGAGGATTAAAAACTCATTAGTGCCCGCTAAAAGCTTCCTATCAAAAGTGCGCGGCAAAGTTATTTGCGGCGCACTTATAAAGAGGATTAAAAACTCATTACTGCCCGCTAAAGTTCCCTATAGAAAACACCAGTTTTAGGCGCACTTAAAGGCGAACCAAGTCGTCCTTTTCGAATAGGTGGAATGAAATAGTAGATTATTAACCAAGGGGATAAAGCAGTGTCTTCTGTCGCGGGTGACGATTTAAATCGCGAGCATAACGAAGGACTCGAGGCTTACTCCCGAGCGTAGCGAGGGTGTTAGAAACTTAAATCACGAGCGAAGCGAGGGATTTAACACGCGTTCTGAGTGTAGCGAGGGATTTAAGTTCACCCAAGACTGACAGCTTATCACTGAGGAAAATACTCTACTTTTCGTACCACTTGCGAAAAAATTAACATAATACTAATATGAGATAAGCATTATTTAACCATTTAAATTTAACAATAACTTATTTAAAAAAATAAATTAAAACAAACTAAACGTTTATGAATTTGAAGAAAACAAAACGCGGCAAATTCCTAGTCGGAAAAGCAAAGGCATCAAGATCATACGGCCTCTTCGGTTTTCGTAATTTTATTAATCATAACTGCATAATAAAAATGCGTATTCCTTTTTCAAAAAGTTGTATAATGCTTTACATACAAACTCAATGGTGTAAAGACAGACTGATGTAGTTCACTATCGGTAAGTATTCGAAATTCAAATCACATTCTCTCCCTAGAGGATGAATGAAATTCAGTACAACTTTCTTTCCCTGTTTTTAACAGATTAATAATGACTATTGTTATGTACGCTTCAATCACTAGTGAACTCTAAAATAAATAATAAAATCAGGTTAGAAACGATTCTAAAGCATAACTTTATTCAGAATAAAATAGCGTTTCAAAAAAAAGCGTGTAAAAAAAAAACACACACAAGAATAAAAACTAAAAAAAAAGTTCAACTGTTAATAAACTGTTAAGTGTCAAAATATTAAAGTTTATAACTAAGAGGTTAGGTTGTAAGAAGAGGACCTTAAATTAATTGAAATTTTGGTGTATTCCCGTTCGTCCCATCGATTTCGTCCCACTAGTGGGACGAACGGGAATTTACAAAAATAATATTTAATTTGTTCCCGATCGTCCCACTCCTAATTCAAGATGGGACGAACGGGAACATGTTTTTCGATTAGTGCCGTTCGTCCCACTAAAAAGATTTTTGCAGAAATATGTTTATTCGTTGTTTCGTAGTTTGCTTGTCCTTTACTGCACTTCGTTCTCGACAAGCGCTATAATTTTTATCTTATAAATTTATTTTTATTTTTTTATATCGCAAAGTTGATTCTGTGATTTTTACTGTGATTGAAATGACGGATTTCTATTCCAAATTTGTTTTTTTTTTACCAATTAAAACCACCAGTCTTATATTATTTAGTGGGACCAATAGAACTTCAAAAAAAAATTAATAAATTATTCCCGTTCGTCCACTCAAAAAATTTAGTGGGACGATCGGGAAAATATTTAGTGAATTCCCGTTCGTCCCACTAGTGGGACGAAGTCAAGTGGACGAACGGGAATACACGGAAATTTGTAATTACCTTTGTTGGTACGGCGTAAGCAACAACGCGAAGAAGTCCGCCTTTAGTTGAGTACAAACAATGCTTCTCAAACTGTATACTGCGGATTACACTAGATTTTGATGGATTCCAATTATTTTCACGTCTACACTCCCTTATTATTTTAATCCAATCATTTTTCCAATCATCATTTGAGGGAAATCTGTAAAAATATAGAAGAATACAATAGGTAGCGATAAATAGTAACATAAAATATAAATCTCCCCATTTTAAAATAATTTGAACCTTGAAATAGTTGCAACACTGATTGATTTCGAGATGTTTATTAAATTTATTGACGTAAAATCGAGAAATAAGCTTCAAATTGACATGCTTACCTATGAAAAGTGATCCCCTGGCTTTTTTTTATTGAACCACTGTGGTTTCGGCTACTTTTCACAACACATGACGGCATAGTTTGATTTTTAGTAAACAAAATAACACCGTATAAAACCGCGAGTGTCGTTCGAAGCGTAATGGCCGACGGCTGACTTACTATGGTATGAATGTGTGTGTTCTGGCGTGTACATATTAGCGCACTGACTTACTATGGGTGCTTCACTTGTTTCTTTGTGAAGTTCCGTCCGACTTTTTTTTTAGGTCCATGGTGCAAAATTAAAAAAATATTATTAGTAAAATACTTTAGTCGATTTTATGAGAATCGTTGACAGTCCAACACTTGCATGACATCTCTAAAAAGCTCTTAGTAGTCTGTGCTAAAAAGTTTGACAGGCAACTGGCAAGTGGCTTTCGTCCGCCATAGATTCTGGCGGGAACTTTAAAAAAGAGCGCGCAAGAAAAAATTTTCAAATTCCTTTTTAATTAAATACTAGCTAGTTTTTTACTGAAAAGTCAATAAAAATAACAGTCTTAGGTGTGCAAACACGAACAAATGGTAGGAAACGAGGGGGGCGGGGATAACCCGCCCACCGCAATTAAACGTCCTCGGCCTGAGGACAGCGGAGGGACATCAATGGACATGGATGGCGGCGGCGGTGGTGAGCAAATCTATTCGCCGTATATTAAACCGGACTATAAAAGACTATACCCGGAAAATGCCAACTACTTGGATTATAAGGTATTTATAGAAGCTGCAAATAATAAGGATAGGATAGGCAATAAGAGCCCTATCTACCTAAACCATATATTCTCTAGCGAAATAAAAGGGGTGACGGCTATACAAAGAATAAACGCAAATAAAATAGCAATTATATTCAAACAGTATAATACGGCCAATAATCTTATCAACAATAGCGCATTTCTCAATAAACATGGCTTGAAAGCGTTTATTCCGGCTGCGCAAATAGAAAAAACAGGAATAATCAGATTTGTACCAGCAAACATTTCTAACAAAGAACTGTATTGTAAACTATCATCAATCTATGAAATAATAGCAGTAAGAAGATTTGTAAAAAAGGTAGGACAAGAACGAGTACCACTACAAACCGTTAGCATAACTTTTTTATCTAATGTACTTCCAGATAATGTCCAATATGATTTGTTTTCTTATCGAGTTTTTGAATACATTCCCCCATTACAGCAATGTTTCCGTTGCTTCAAATTTAACCACTCAGCTAGAATATGTAATGGCAAACAAAGATGTTCCATTTGTGGAGGCGAGCATTTATATAAAGAATGTGATAGACCAACAGAGATCTGCTGTTGCAATTGCAGCGGGCCTCATCTTGCAATATCTAGATTATGTCCAATTAAGATAAATAAAATTTTAGAAAAGAAAAATAAGATTACTTATTCAAGTGCTACATTGACAAAACAAATTAAGAATGATAATACACAATTCCCACCTCTGCCACCTCCAAAAATGAAAACAATCGATTCTGTAAATAAATCTGTACATACATCTGTAAATAAGCTTGTATCTGTAAATAATTCTGTACAAAGTGTAAATAAATCTGTACAAAATGTAAATAAATCTAAAGAAGTCCCTCCTAAGGTTGACATCAAAGCCCAAATAGTTGCCAACAACGACGTACTGATGGCCCTGGTACAGACGTTGGTGGAACTCGGTAATAAGGGAGATAATACGCCCACCACCGTCAATAGTATTAAAGAAATACTTCTTAAAAATCTAAAGTAATGGATCCAAGTCACACTCAGTCTAAACTACGTATTGCTCAGTATAACATTCAAAGTGCTAACAGTAAAAAACCCTTATTGATTCAATTCTTACAACAACAAAATATTGACATTTGCTTACTGAACGAAACATGGTTTAAAAACAATAATTTTAGAATACCTGGTTATAACATTTATATTAAAAACTCCAACAATACTCATAATGGTGTAGCAATTTTAATTAAACCATATTTAAGGTATAAAGTTTTAAACACTAGATTTTATGAAGACATTCAAACTGTTGCTCTGTCCTTATCTACTGTGCATGGTAGTTTGACTATTCTATGTGTATACTGTCCTCCTTCTAGTGGGCAAATACGGATCAATAGACTACGTAATATTATTAATGATCTTCCAAAGCCTATATTCGTCAGTGGTGACTTTAATGCGCACCACATTGCATTTGGTTGTCTATCCACTAAAAGCAGAGGTCAGGATCTATTCAATATTATTGATGACTTGGATTTATGTATTTTAAATGACGGTCGTTTTACAACTGTTAACAACCCAAGACGAAATCCGTCTGCAATTGATGTTAGCTTTATTAGTGCTAACCTCGCATCAATATGCGAGTGGTCTGTACATGATGACGCCATGGGCAGCTATCACTACCCAACAATAACAGAGATTTCATTACATATTGATAGATATCATATTAATCCCCCTATTGATAGGTTTATATATAAAAAAGCAGATTGGGAGAAGTATAAAACTATTTCCAAAACAATATTTAATGACTTAGTCCTAAAACTGTATGATCCTATTTCAACCTATAATGATTTTTGTTCTCGATTGGATACTTTAAAAGATATGACAATTCCTAAATTTAATAAACCAAATCATTTTAAAACCAGACCTCCAACTCCTTGGTGGAATGACATTTGTGAGAAAAGTGTAATTGCCTCTTACAATGCATTGAAACTTTATAGAACTGAACCTACCATGGAGAACTATTTAGCTTATAAAAGAAAAGATGCACTTAAAAAAGAACCATTTCGGAACAAAAAAGAAAAGGTTGGGATAACTTATGTAACACTTTTAATAGAACTACTCCTATTAGTAAGATTTGGAATCTCCTTAAAATGTTCAAAGGTATAAGAGCTGGCAATAAATCGTATAATGATGAGTTTATTTCCCAATTTCTAGATAAACTATCTGATAATAGCAACTTAATTGATGTTAATAGTTTAGGCAATATTTTCGAATTAAATAATGATAATCTAAATTCAAAATTTTTGTTAGATCCTTTCACATGGACTGAATTTAAAATGAGCTTGTTAACTCGGAAAGATACAACACCTGGTTTAGATGATTACCCTTATTGCATTATTAAAAATTTAGATGAATCTGCACAAAAAATATTTCTTAATATTCTTAATTTACTTTGGCATTGTAAATGTATTCCACAATCATGGAAAACACAATGTGTCATTCCGATTCTGAAACCAGATAAACCCTCAGAGCTTGCCAGCTCTTATAGACCCATATCACTGTCTTCATGTCTAGGTAAATTATTTGAGAACATGATTAAAAATCGTTTGGATTGGTATATGGAATCTAATGGCATCATTCCACATGTACAATATGGATTTCGTCGAGGGCGAAGTTGTGCAGACAGCTTCACTTCCTTAGTTTCGGACCTGAAACATGCAAAGGAGAGAAAATTACACACTGTTTGTGTATTTTTAGATGTTCAAGGTGCTTTTGACAGTCTAGATCCAGCTATACTAGTACAAGTTATGTCTAGGTTAGGTGTGCCTGGTCAACTATGTAAATGGATTTACAATTTTTTGATTACAAGAACACTCTATGTAAGACACAATAATACATTACATGGTCCAAAATGTGCATCTAGGGGTACAATGCAGGGTGCCACACTATCTCCTTTGCTTTATAATATATACACAAGTGAGATTTGTAAATTTGTAAATAGTAATGTAGATATTTTGCAGTTTGCAGATGATATTGTTTTGTACAGTAGTAATTATAATTTAGAATGTGCAATAGACAATGTTAATAGAGCCTTATCCCAACTATTTCACTATTATAATGATGTGCTTCATTTAAAAATTAATCCCTCTAAAAGCAGTGTCATGATATTTGGAAAAGATAATACCAATTCAAAAATAGTTTATAACGGGGAATTTATAAATCCAGTAAATTCAAAGAAATTTTTAGGGGTAGTAATAGACAGAAAATTAACTTTTGACGAACATATTAAACATATATCAAAGAATGCTCTCAAAGGATTAAATATAATTAAATGTCTTGCAGGTGTCTCATGGGGAGCAGACCCCAAAATTTTGTCAATGTTGTATAAAAGTATAGTGAGAAGTCATTTTGATTATAGTTCACTAGTGTATATTAATAGTACTCATGTAAATAAACTAGATTTATTGCAGAACAGGGCTTTGAGAACAATTTCTGGTGCAATGTGCTCTACTCCCATAAGGGCCATGGAAGTGGAGACCAGAATTATGCCCCTAATTTTGAGACGTATTCTACTTGCAGAGAGATTCTGTCTTAAATTAATTGCAGGAAATAACAGAAAAATTATTAACAAAATTATACCTTCTGTAAGTGGAACTCCTGGGCCTCTCACAACAGGAGAGGATCTTTTGAATGGCAAATCCCCAACATTGTCCAAAATATTGTCAGAAATAATAAATAGTTTTACTAGTATTAGAAAACAGT
Organism: Agrotis segetum; assembly: GCA_036375495.1. Lineage (NCBI taxonomy): Eukaryota > Metazoa > Arthropoda > Insecta > Lepidoptera > Noctuidae > Agrotis > Agrotis segetum. The sequence continues at coordinate 10,098,014 of JAQSVV010000039.1, forward strand.
GTCCATGGCCATGTTACTCCTTCTCATATCATTGTATTACACATCCTGTAAAACAATTGCAGAATTCCATTAACAATAATTTAGATATGTTACAGTTTTTGGCAGATAACACAAATTATTATGTTATTTACACTGATGGCAGTAAGGGGAGTGATCATGTGCACGCCGCTATATATGATTCTCAAAGCAAAATCTCTCGAAGCTTTGTTCTGCACAATACATGTACCATATTCACTGCAGAAGCGTATGCGGTTTATCAGGCATTATTACATATTCGTCAAATTAATAATTGTAAATACTTTTTGATAGTTTCTGATTCATTAAGTTTGATAAATGCCCTAACTAATCTTACAGTATCATATAAGTCAAATCACATTCTGTATTTTATCAAGGAAATAATTCATCAATATTACCTTAAGGACATCCAAATAGCTTTCCTGTGGGTTCCTTCTCACCTATTGCATTATGACGGCGTGGAGATTATTATAAAATAAAAGTAATCTTTGAAGATACTATGAAATATATTTGAGCACGTTCCATGGGCACGACGACATATTTGTGACAAGTCATAAACAACTAGCATAGACTACACATACTCAATACACGTTCTTTTTTTTTTAAAAAATAACTTAAATTATTTATCCTAGAACACAAACAGACTTACATGAAAGACTGATATAAATCACAAACATAAGAAGCATAAAAAACTATAAACTTTACTCAGTAATACAATTAATCAACAAATCTAGCCGGGGGCCTAACCTGTCTGCCGCTCCTTGTTCTTTTAATACCATCATTCTGAACACTCACAGTATCTTTAACAATTTCGGATCTTACAGGTGATGCTGCACTAGATGGAGTAGGAGAGACAGGAATTGACTGTTTTACTGGAACCAAATGTTGTCTATTTCTTCGAAATATGCCTGTTGGTGTTTCAACAACATATGATCTTGGTTCATCAGCATATTTTAATATTTTTCCAGGAATCCAGTTAGCATTGGGATCCTTCTTATACATAACACTCTCTCCTTCCTTCAACAATGGTAAAGCCTTTGTTTTTTTATCATAATAAAATTTTTGTTTATCCTTTTCAAATGATTTCAACTTAATATATTCTTCAACTGGAACCACTTTAGGCTGCAGAAGATGCAATGCTGTTGGTAATTGCGTTCTTAGTCGACGTGACATCAGTAACTCTGATGGTGCTGGTAATTTTCCTCTTGGAGTAGTCCTATACTGAAGCAGTGCTAAGTATGGATCAGTCTTCGACTCATGACATTTAGATAGTATTCTTTTAACTATTTTAACGCCAGATTCCACTAGTCCATTAGATCGTGGCAAATATGGACTTGAAGTTGCATGTTGTATGGACCAATCTTGCAAAAATTTTTGAAATTCAATGGAGTTAAATGGAGGTCCATTATCAGACATACATTGAACAGGTATTCCATGGCGACTAAATACAGATTTTAAAACTTCAATTAAAGTTTTTCCACTTGTGGAATTGACTTTTGCCATTTCAATGTAATTAGAATAATAATCCTCAATTACAACATATATTTGTCCTTTAAAATCCATGTAATCGATTCCAACCTTTTCCCAAGGAAAATTAGTAATAGGATGTGACATTAAAGGTTCAGGAGGATTTGCATTTCGATGTGACAAACATGTAGTACAACTTTGTACTAAATTTTCTATATCATGTGACATTAAAGGCCAGAATACAATTCCTCTTGCAAAATTCTTAGACTTTTCTATGCCTTGATGACCACTATGAATAATTCTCAAGATATCCTTCCTGAGATCAGTAGGAATAATAAGACTTGTACCTTTGAAAACTAGATCACCTTCAGTATGTATCTCATGTCGATAATTCCAATAGGGGTGTGTCATCAAATGTGCTTGCGACTTGCATGCAGGCCATCCTTCTTTACAGTACTTCTTCAGCAACTGCATAGTATCATCACTATTAGTTCCTTGCACGAGCCATTTCACTTTTTCTACTGAAACAGGTAAATTATTCATAAGCATATTAACATGAATAATAATTTCTTCATCCATGTCTTCACTAGTTTCAGATAAAGGAGCTCTTGACAATGTATCGGCAATAAACATTTGAGATCCAGGTTTGTATTCAACTCTAAGATCATAGGCTTGCAATTTCATCATCATCCTTTGTAGACGGGTAGGTACCTCAGCCAAAGGTTTTTTAAATAATGTGATCAAAGGACGATGGTCAGTTTCTACAACGACAACTTGACCATAAAGATATTGGTGTAATTTTATACAGCCAAAGACAATTGCATACAGCTCTTTCTCAATTTGAGCCATTCTTTCTTGACTTGATGTTAAAGTTTTAGATGCAAAACAGACAGGGTGTTCATTTTGTAATAAAACAGCTCCTACAGCAGACTTACTTGCATCTACAGACAAAACAATAGGTTTTTTAACATCAAAATGTGCTAAGACGGGTGCTTGACAAATAATATTTTTAAGACGACAAAATACTGCATCATGACTAGCATTCCATTGCCATTGACTTGATTTTTTAAGTAGATCTCTAAGAGAATCTGTTTCTGATGCTAAATTTTTAATAAATGGTCCAAGATAATTTAATAAGCCTAGAAAGCGTTGAAGATCCTTTAGACATTTTGGAGTAGACATTTCTTTTATAGCACGAACTTTCTCTGGATCAGGAGACATTCCATCTTTGGAGAAGATATGACCTAAATACTTAACCTGATTATGACCAAAAATACATTTGTTTTTGTTAAACTTTATATTTACTTCTTTTGCTCTTTTAAATATATTTTCCAGCCTGACATTATGTTCTTCAAGATTAGGAGCATGAACTAAAATATCATCACAATAAACTAATGTACCAGGCAAGTCTCCGAATATTTCTGTCATCATTCTATGAAAATGTTCTGGTGCACAACTAATACCAAAAGGCATACGTTTGAAGCGATATCTTCCAAATGGCGTATTGAATGTACAGAGCCTAGAACTTTCATCATCTAGCTGTACCATCCAGAAACCACTACTGGCATCAAGGGTCGAGAATATTGTAGATCCTGCTAAGTTAGCTCTTACCTGATCTAACGTAGGTATAGGATAGTGTGACCTCTGTATCGCATGATTTAAATTTCTTGGATCAAGACATACTCTGAGTTGTCCATTCTTCTTTTCAACTAGTAAGAGAGAACTTACCCAAGCTGTCGGTTCAGTCACTTTAGCTATGACATCCAATTTTTCCATGTCTCTTAATTCCTTTTTCAGCCTCTCATGCAGTGCGAATGGAACCTTACGTGGAGCATCCACCTTTGGAGGTATATCTGGATTAACAGAAATATGTAACCTACCAGGCAGACAACCCAGGCCCATGAACAAAGAATTATAATTAGACAATATGACATTAATTTCACTTGATTGAGTGACTTGACTTTGTACCTGATAAACTCTTTTTATCATGCCTAATTCACTGCATGTATCTCTACCTATTACAGTAGGAGAATTTACTTCTGCTATAATAAACTTAATATTATAACATGTAGACTTATGTTGTTGTACTAAATTACATTTTATTTGACATTGCCCTATAATCTTAATGGTATTTCCACTATAAGATGTTAATCTAGACAAACAGGGTGACAATTTAATATTAGATAAATTCAATGAATTAAAGGTAATTAAGGACATTACATTAGCATCACTACCGGTGTCTAATACACATTTAAAGTTTACACCGTTTGTTTGTAGCATGACTGACCACTCACCTGTTTTATTACAGATATTATTACTACCTTTCAAGTGACCAACAAAAAATTGCATGTCAGAAGATTCTTCTTCTTCCTTATCTATTAAATTTACCTTCTTTTTGAAACACATTTTAGCGTAATGACCAATTTTGTTACAAATTCTACATTGTACATTGCTCGCAGGACATTTGAATCTGTGAACTTGACCACATTTAGTACATAATGGTTGTGACGACTTAGCTGATGACTGCTGGAACTTGGAAGATTGTGGATTGGAGACTGAATTCGCTCTAGACTTTGTATGATGTTGGTATGAAGACTTTTGTTGATTGCGATTTGTCAACTGACTTTGATTGCGTTGAGATGACTGCTGCTGAGACAACTGCATTACAGTACAGCTTGTTTCCAACTGTTGTGCTCTTGTATGTGATATATCCAATGTTTTAGCAATAGAAATAGCTTTTTCTAAATTCAGATTTTCTTCTGTTAGTAATTTTTCCTGAATAAATTTATATCTTGGATGCATATTGCAAACAACATGTCCAATATTAGGCGATCACGTAGTTCTTTAAACTCACAAGTAGCACTTTTTTGCTTTAATACAGTTACATATTCGTCAATCGTTTGATTTTCTTCCTGTCTATACGTGAAGAAATTATGACTTTCAATCATCAGATTTACTTTGGGAATGAAGTACTCATCAAAATATTGGATAACTTTGTCAAATTTAACATTGTCCTCGTCAAGGCCAAACGTATTAAATACTTCCAGAGCTGCGCTTCCAATAAAATGTAGTAAAACATTTACCTTACGTTCTTCAGATTCATGTATCATACCACTTGCCTTTAAAAATATTTTAAATTGTTGTTTCCATTTTTTCCAGTTATGACTCATATTACCTTCTATTAGAAGTGGTGAAATATTTCCATTCAATGAAACATTTTTCATTTTTTCAGTTTTTTCCGACATGATGCTCAATTGTTTTTTCTTCAACAATTTTTACATTGGACTTTTCGACTTACATTATATTTTAATGTTTTTACTAGACTTCAGACTTCTCCACTTCTGATACCATATTGCATTATGACGGCGTGGAGATTATTATAAAATAAAAGTAATCTTTGAAGATACTATGAAATATATTTGAGCACGTTCCATGGGCACGACGACATATTTGTGACAAGTCATAAACAACTAGCATAGACTACACATACTCAATACATCACCGAGGTATCTCTGGCAATGAAGCAGTTGATAAAACCGCATACGAAGGTAGTAATGCTGTAGATATTAGTAATAGAATGGACATTCCTATGACTGACTTCCTGCAATGTATTAATGAAAGTGTATGTAAGTTATGGTTAGAAATGTGGAAGAAAGACCAAGACGTCAAAGGAAAATGGTATGGAAGTATTCAAGAAAGATTACCTGTTAAGCCATGGTACAATAAATTGAAGGAAGCCAGCCGAGACTTTATCACTACGATAAATAGATTGCGCTTTGGCCATAATACTGCACCGTCACACCTTGCTAGACTTAATATTATTAGAAGTAATATATGCCCACATTGTGAATCCCAAGAAGGAACCATGGAACATCTTATCTTCGACTGTCAAAACTTCCTACTTGACAGATTAGTGTTGGCTAGTGAACTCAGTGAAAGTGATGTGATCAATTCTTCATCCCGCCCGCCGCCACTTAACCAAATATTAAAAGACAAAAACAATTTCAAACCACTATATAAATATATTAAAAACACGATTGGATCAATATAAAAAGTGAAGTGATACACAGTGCAGTGTTTTTGGAAAATTAAATAAGACTTGACTTAAAGGTCCGAATGACCAGGTCATAAAAATCCAAAAAAAAAAAAAAAAAAAATCGTCCGCCATAATCGTTTGCGGAATTTGTTATCAAACAGCAGGCGAACAAAACCCGAGTGTTTATAGTTTTGTAGTGAATGATGGCTATCGTGGAGGATGAAGTGAGAAATGAATCCGAAGAGGACAACGAAATAGAAGTGGTAGTGGAGGACGAGCCTGATGTACCGGAAGACACGGACGATTCTGATGTATGCACCGTATGATACAATATTTGGCTATTTGACACATTCATATTTTCACCTATTTGTTAGGAAATGATCGTTACTTGTTGATAGTTTACTGGTTAATGATGGTGGACTAACTGATTCCAATAAGACAGTCATATTATTATCATTCCACACGTATATTATGATGGAGTTTTATGTAGCATTTGCAGTTACATACATATAGATCGTAGTCCTTGTGAAAAATTTCAACATAACATATTCAATTATGTTTATATAAACACGCCTAAAATGTCTTTGATTTATCAAAATTACCCGCACTGGCATTAAAAAAATTGTGAAAGTATTTTCGTCCAACATACCTACCTCAGTGCCTCAAAACGAAAGTCTTCAACCAATTGTGTTAGCAGGGATGATTTACGGCACCGAAACGTGGTGTTTCACTATCGGCCTCATCTCATAAGATGACCCACAAAGTTGCTCAATGAGCTATGCAGAGGGCTATGCTCGGTGTTTCTGTAAGTAATCAAATCCCAAATGAGGAGATCCCTAGACAAACTAAAGTCACCAGAGTAGCAAGCTGAAGTGGCAATGGGGAAGCCCTATTGCTCGCAGAGCAGATACCCTGTCCACACTATTTAGAAATTCTTGATGGAAAACCTAATAATACAACACCCACTTTGGGAATCTTACTCAAAATGGCCCCCAGCAGTCACAGTTACAACCATTAGAATAAAGAGACAGTTTATGATAATATTAATACAAAGATTACTTAGCCAAATGAAAAAAACTGGAACCTGTATTATTTTGTCACAATTGTCTGTTTGTATATCTAAGTTTCCTACTACCACAGTACTCGAAAAGCTACTGTTGCTATTAATGGAAATAAAAGATTTGTTAATAGCATTGTGCCACAAGTATAACAACTTTTTTTTTTCACTTTGTAAAATCATCAAATGAGGGACTGTCAGACTCATACTGACTAAAATCGACATTGTCGTTCAATAGCCCTTTACGTTCCGGGGTCACGGTAATGAGATAAGTCCTGTGACTCACATTTATAACAACTTAGTACAAATAATGACACATCAAGCTATACACAACCAGTTTATCTTGGACTCAGTTTGAATGATTGTTGGCATAATTAATGGTCAGCTTATGCTGGTATTTCAGAGCTTTATGTGTAGCTGAAATCTAATATATAAAAATCAATGCCACTTTTTCTTGTAATTTTATAACTCGAAAACGGGCTCACCTATCCAAACCAAATGTTTAGGCTTTATTCGGACTATTTAGTAGATGGTTTATGTGAAGTTTGCACAAAGTCGGTCAAGCAGTTCTTCATTTATCACATTTGTTGTAACAGATAAATTCAATAAATGGCGGATCACTTTCAGTAGCGAAGCATGTACCCGTCCCCTCATGTTTTTTTTTTTATTAACCTTTTTTATTCAGATCACAAAATTAGGTACATAAAGGAGGAGTACATGCAAAGCTTAATACTATTGTTATCCTAAATCTAGTCTTTTATGAGAGATTTTATTTTAGTTTTGCTTCTTATTACACTCTCTTTAGTTTCTCAGTCGGTCCGATTTTTTCACGGTCTGCTAGTAATATAATTTAATTTTTTGTTATTCAGGATGAAGATGAAGACATTATCTTGGAGAGAAAAGTGACTGAGTTGGAACAACGCATCACAGAAGACCCTTACAACTATGATGAACATATTGATCTTATCCAAGCTTTGTGGTAAGTCTGCCATATAGAACAATGTTTTGTCGCCACAGTTGTCACTTCTGACAGTGCCGGAGAGGTTGGGTGCTGCATCATGTGTAGTGGGTCGTGGCCTACTAATAGTTAGTCCAGGATTGCCCCCACTATTCATAATACCTGGAAATGCTTTCAAAAAAATCTAATGCTTATTTTACCAACTCCTAAGTCACAGGATCTCCTAGTTTGAGAGTCAGGGATGCTCTATTTATATGTACCTTTGCCAATGAAATTCATGTAACCTAGTGTTTAAGCAGTGTAGAAGGTTTTTGTATGAATAAAGATTTATTATTATCTTCTTTGTTATAGGGTCAATTTTAGAGCTGTTTTCAGCTCAATAGACCTAAAATCGTTTGACACAAAAGGCAACCCCCAAAAAATCAATCCTTACCCATATTTAGCATTTTCTCAAAATGTCTCCATATTAAATTCATTTACACCTCCATTTTTAGGGTTCCGTAGTCAACAAGGAACCCTTATAGTTTCGCCATGTCCGTCCGTCCGTCCGTCCGTCCGTCCGTCTGTCCGCAGTTTAGCTCAGAGACGCACAGTACTAGAGAGCTGTAATTTGGTGTAAATATACGGATTTGTTGTGCCGAAAAAGTGGTAAAATAAAATCTAGAAAAATTTTTTTTTTTAGGGTACCTCCTGTACATGTAAAGTGGGGATGTTATTTTTTTTTCTCACGTATCCCTTAGTGTGGGGTATCATTAAATAGGTCTTTAAAAAATATTGATAGTTTCCATTAACAGTTTTTTGATAAAAAAATTAGTTTGTGAAATATTAAGCTTTAAAGTGTTAAATTTTGCTCGACTCGAGTGTCCCCCCCCTCTACCAGCTAAACGGTTATGTTTGGGGGTGTGAAAAAATTCAAAATAGTAGTATATATAACGAAGTTTAAAAGAAAATTGTCATGACTAAGTAGGCTTTACAACTTTACAAGTAATAGTCGACCAACTTATAAAATGTACTTGGATTACATATTTTCTTAACAAAATGTATCGGATTCAACTGCAAATGTAAGTTTGTCAACTTTATTTTTACAGCTTTAATAGGTATGTTTTTTGGGGATAGGTAGGTTTTTTACGTCAACTATTTTTAACTAACTTTAAAAAAAGGAGGAGGTTCTAAATTCGTATTTTCCCCGATTTCTCAAAGACTCCTGGACCGATTTTGAAAATTCTTCTTTTTAAAATTAAATTCAGCGAATCAGTTTAGTTAGTTAGCATAAGTCTTTTGATGGGCAACTACGGAACCCTACACTGTGCGTGGCCCGACACGCACTTGGCCGGTTTTTTTAATTCCCGCACTACCTGGGGGGGTATTACAACATCTTAAAACAGGCTTATTCTGTCAAGTGCAAGTGACAGAGCTTATACAAGTCGTCTAGCGCCATCTCGTTCACTCACTGGAACAAGTTTGGTTTTAAGACTCTGTCGCATTCTCGGCGAGGATAGCGAGATAGTAGATGTCTCTGTTCTCTAGGGGCCTATCATCCCTGGAGCGCTGGCGCTCCGCCTTCGATCGCCTCCAGCAGCTGACAGCGCTGCGGGCGGAGCACTGGCTGCTTCGTTTGCAAACTGAAGTATCCCTGTCGCACACGGAAACAGCTCGAGAAAATGTGGCGAAGCTCTTCCAGGAAGCTGCACTTGATTGCTACTGTGAGTATCTTGTGCTAGAAATTAAAAACCCGTCTTTAAGATGTCCAATTAGAAGCTGCCGTCAAAAGCAAGAACGATATTTCGATTGAGATGTTGGAATTTTCATTTTGGAATTAACCTCAATTAAAACTTCTGATTGACCAGGGACCAAAATTCTACATGATTCATTTATTTTAAGTTGCAACGTTTTGAACAGAAAACCAAAATCCAAAGTGGTCCCACCAGCAAACCGCGGAAGTTTCAACCGAAAACCAAAATCGGACCACTTTTGATTTTCATCATTTTTTTTATCACCAGCAAAGCCCTGAAATTAAAGTTCGACGAAGTTCCGCGGACCGAATTCAACTGCCTTGGATCTTGCAGCAATTAATTAGAAAAAAATTGCAGAGCTGTAGGAATATAATTAGTTTACACTTCCCTCCATATCAAGCAAAAGATAGGAAATGTGGGTGTACTATTAAGTGCATTGGACAGGTGTATTTACAACCTTGTGGTCTTCGAGTCAAGAATAGGTCACCGGGGTCGCGGGACTTATCTCATTACCGTGACCCCGGAACATAAAGGGCTATTGAAGGGCATCGTGGATTTTAGTCAGTACGAGTCTGACAGCTGACAGTCCCTCCCGCCCTGCTCGGGGTGGGAGGACTCATTTGATGATTACACCACGCTAAAAAAACGACCACATCACTGCTTTCCACCAGACGAGATAGTCGTCATTCGCGAGTCTATAGCTAAATCAAATTAAGAAGTAATGTTATATTACTAACTAGCAGCTCGCCCCGGCTCCGCACGAATGCAAGTTTTGCTTAATTAAGCATGTTGTATACATATAAAGCTTCCTCTTGAATCACTATCTATTAAGAAAAACCGCATCAAAATCCGTTGCGCAGTTTAAGATCTAAGCATACATAATGACAAACAGTCAACGAGCTGCGACTTTACCTAAATTATGTAGTGATTAAACTATTTTCCACACAGCAATCCCGATCCTAAGCGAGTGGTGTTCGTTTTCAATAACTCTGGGCGACACGATAAAGGCGCGTGCGCAGCTCGACGAGGTCCTCAGACGCGCAGGCGCCGACCCCTTCAGCGGCAAGATCTTCTGGGACGCCAAGTATGAGCTGGAGAAGGAGCAGTTGGAGTCTATCAGGTTCGTGGACTTTGTTTTGATGATTTTGGTTATTGTGTGAAGGACAGAAAATCCCAAAGTTACCTGTAAATTGAACAACCAGCGGTTTACCGCTGGCAATAATAAAATACTTAAAATTAGATCATGAAACTTTTTATACTAACTGAACTAACTTTATAGCAGGTCTCATGTTATTTTTTTTTTTATTTTTCTTTTTTTTCGCCGTAATATACATAGATTTGCGTGTAGACAGCTAAAAGAAAGAGCTAGCAATAGTGCGTGGTACGTGCAAGTGCGAGCGAGTAAGATTATATTGAAGTACTATGGAGCCTTAAGGGTTCATACGCACTATGCGGGTTACCCGCAATGCGGCTAACCCTCCGGCTGACTGCAGGATGCGGTTGAAGAATCGTTACGATTTGCGGTCATATCGATCCATTTCGAAGATGGACGTAAATGAAGTTGCAGCTATTTACTACATTAATATTCTGGTTTAATATTCTGGTTTTGGTGGTTCCAAATTGCTGGCTGAGTCTGGATTTCGATGATAAATTTTTCGGTATCGAATTCCATTTTACCAGACGTAGGTACCACGTGTACACACGCACTCAATGGCGGGCAGCCGCAGACTGACCCGCACAGTGCGTATAGCAACCGTCCGGGTGGCCGACACTGGGCTGCAGCCCGCCGAGCGACCGGGGTGGGCTGCGGGTAGCCGCATAGCAGTGCGCATTTAAATGAATATTACTTACATAATTGTGCTTGCGGTCAGCCGGACGGCTAGCCGCATTGCGGGTAACTGCATAGTGCGTATGAACCCTTAACTTTATCGGGAAAAACAGTCACTAAGTAATGTTACATTGCTCAACAGGACGAGTGACACCGAGGACCACAAAGCACAGAAGGAGCGCGTTCTATGGTGCCTCGAGGAAATAGTATCACGACCACTGCTGAGGGGCGAGAACGCTTTGCAGCTGATGGAAGAAATAGCGCTCACGTTGCACGATCAAGACTATGTGGACAAGGTAAATGGCTTCTGTACAACTATTTGTACCGAGGAAACTCGCTATGACAGATGGTCACCCATCCACAGACCGACCTCGGCAAGCGCGGCTTAACCCGGAAGATCTGTCTGTGCGGCTATAGTTATTTAGCCACGAGCTCCTCTCGAGCTTTATAACATACTAAAGAGGTATTATTTTGGTTTTAGGTGAAGAAGCAACATGATGCCGCAGCTGATTTCTTGAACAAAATAACACCTTTTGAAGACCGGTTGCTGACTTTAGAGTAAGATAGTTTTTTGTTTATCTAAATTATAATTCAATGTTGCGGGCAGCGAGTAATGGGCGACTCACTGTCCGGATGTCCGGACTTTCTACAAAACAAGTCCCATACATCTATCTTATAATTTTGTCTGTATGTTTAGGAATCCAGATGATAAGCTACAAGTGTACCAGGAGTACATAGACATGGTGAAGGTTCTCTCTCAGGAGGACAAGTATGCTGAGTGCGACGCGAGTGGAATATTGAGGGTAAGTCATACAGCAAGCAGCTGCAATTATGACAACTACGTAGAACATGTTGTATGTACGGTAATTAACCTTTACTTAATTATATTTGAACTAATATGAATGCACCTCTCCCCAGGTTCTATACGACCGTGCGACCACAGACTGTATGCAATGCGAAGGTGCGCACGCGCTGCTGGTGTCATTCGCTCGTCACTCGCAGGCCCACTCGTCCCGCAGCACGTACGGCCGCGTGCTGCAGGCCTGCACTCGTCGCTGTCCACGTCGCGCCACCTTCTGGGTGCTCAGCATGCAGCAGGCGGAACATGAGGGGAACAAGTTCGACCAGGTATTATAAGTGCGAGGGGGCCCACTCTCTGCTGGTGTCCCTCGCTCGTCACTCGCAGGCCCACTCGTCCCGCAGCACGTACGGCCGCGTGCTGCAGGCCTGCACTCGTCGCTGTCCACGTCGCGCCACCTTCTGGGTGCTCAGCATGCAGCAGGCGGAACATGAGGGGAACAAGTTCGACCAGGTATTATAAGTGCGAGGGGGCCCACTCTCTGCTGGTGTCCCTCGCTCGTCACTCGCAGGCCCACTCGTCCCGCAGCACGTACGGCCGCGTGCTGCAGGCCTGCACTCGTCGCTGTCCACGTCGCGCCACCTTCTGGGTGCTCAGCATGCAGCAGGCGGAACATGAGGGGAACAAGTTCGACCAGGTATTATAAGTGCGAGGGGGCCCACTCTCTGCTGGTGTCCCTCGCTCGTCACTCGCAGGCCCACTCGTCCCGCAGCACGTACGGCCGCGTGCTGCAGGCCTGCACTCGTCGCTGTCCACGTCGCGCCACCTTCTGGGTGCTCAGCATGCAGCAGGCGGAACATGAGGGGAACAAGTTCGACCAGGTATGATAAGTGCGAGGGGCCCACTCTCTGCTGGTGTCCCTCGCTCGTCACTCGCAGGCCCACTCGTCCCGCAGCACGTACGGCCGCGTGCTGCAGGCCTGCACTCGTCGCTGTCCACGTCGCGCCACCTTCTGGGTGCTCAGCATGCAGCAGGCGGAACATGAGGGGAACAAGTTCGACCAGGTATGATAAGTGCGAGGGGGCCCACTCTCTGCTGGTGTCCCTCGCTCGTCACTCGCAGGCCCACTCGTCCCGCAGCACGTACGGCCGCGTGCTGCAGGCCTGCACTCGTCGCTGTCCACGTCGCGCCACCTTCTGGGTGCTCAGCATGCAGCAGGCGGAACATGAGGGGAACAAGTTCGACCAGGTATGATAAGTGCGAGGGGGCCCACTCTCTGCTGGTGTCCCTCGCTCGTCACTCGCAGGCCCACTCGTCCCGCAGCACGTACGGCCGCGTGCTGCAGGCCTGCACTCGTCGCTGTCCACGTCGCGCCACCTTCTGGGTGCTCAGCATGCAGCAGGCGGAACATGAGGGGAACAAGTTCGACCAGGTATGATAAGTGCGAGGGGGCCCACTCTCTGCTGGTGTCCCTCGCTCGTCACTCGCAGGCCCACTCGTCCCGCAGCACGTACGGCCGCGTGCTGCAGGCCTGCACTATTATATCTATTACGTCTTAATACGTATACTTAAACCATGCTCGTCATTTAACCAGCGATAGTGTAATCACTACCTTTTCCAGGTGAAGTCAATATTCGAGACGGCGCTGTCGAAAGGCATGGAGTCGTACAAAGAGAACGAGGCGCTGTGGCTGGGCTACCTGGAGTACACGCGGCGCCGCACCGCGCTCGACAGCGAGGGAGACGTGGACACGCTGCGCAGGACCTTCCGACTGGCCTGGGACTCGCTGGCTGAGGTAGTTTTAAATAATAATATTATTAACCGAACCGATTAAAGAAACCGAACGAAGCTCGGTCAACCAGATATTATCTGGTTGACCGAGCTTTAACTCAGCCCATGTTACTGAACAATGTTTGTTCTAAAACTTTTGAAAAAAAAAAAAAAACCATTCTGATGGACCTGATCAATTTCTCATTTTGTATGAAAAACCATTTTTTTTTGCGAATTTCCATAAGTCTTAGAACAAACATTGTTCAGTAACATGGGCCGAGTTACCCCACGAGTGGTTTTGCGCATTTAACGTTACACGTTGTGTAAGAGCGACATAACACGATGTGGTAAGATAACTATGCGGTGGGTCACCACAAGCTCGCGAAAAGCGCTTCTGCATGGCTATTATCGCGCAGTATGCAATGTGCTTCGATGGAAACGCGACACTGCGACTATATCGATGCAAACGTGCGACTGTTTCAGACGACTTCGGAGGATAGAGGGAAGGCTTTTAGTATTTAAACGCGGATGAAGCGTGACAGTAGTGCGATAGCAGCGGTACAGAATATGGACGAAGATACACAGCCAGCGACAGTATACACTTGCGTGCCAGCATCGTAACACTAGTTCGTAATACGCGAAGTCTCCAAGACACTTTTGACTGTGCTAACAGGCCTGTTATATTTCACTCTGTTTTTATTTATAATTGTTACAGGCATGGGGTGAAGAGGCGAATGATTGCGAAGTACCTCTGTACTGGGCTCGACTGGAATACAAGGTGTTGAACGATCCCAAGCAAGGCAAGATGATCTTCGAGGAAATATTCAGTAAGTTATGGCTACATTTCTACTTCATAGTCAAAATTAAAAAAATAAATTAATGTTTAACAATTTTAAACATTAATTTATTTCTTGAATGAACGTCTTAGGGCTGACTTTTCAATGGTCAGATAACTTTTATTTATCGGAGGAATTAAAGTAACGGTTTGACATATTCCATTTAAAAACTGTGTAACCGCCATTTTTATTTCTCAAATTACTTTTATTTCTGACTATTGAAAAATCAGCCTTTATTGTGATAGGTTAAATATTTCAAACTAATTAACAATAGTATCTTCTTTTGTGAAACTAATGGCGCTAGTATAGCTTGTTCAAAGCATCGTCATTGGTTCAAATCAGTTCAAATCTTAAAGGTACTTCAAAATAGTACTACGTCATTGGTCGGATTAGGACTAAGCTATGTTGGCGCCATCTACAATTACCTTTGACTTGCCTTCCCCATTGCTGCTTTTTTAAATAAAATCTCTCAACTTATAAACGTTTACAGAATACGGCGAAAACAAAACCATGTCTAAATACTGGGAGGCTCTCATAACGTTGGAATGTAACCGTACACCGCCGCCATCGGAGAACAAACTGCGAGACCTGATGCGTCGCGCCCTCCGTGCGGTGCAGGACTACCCGCCGGCCGTGGCGCGACTGTGGACCGACCACGAGCGGGACCACGGACAGCTGACCACGCTGAGAGAGTGCTTGGACGCGTGCGAAGTACGTTTGTTGTGCACGAATAGATTAGTCGTTTAAAAGCATTTGTCAAAGCCATCACTTACCGTCTTCCTACTTGAAAATAATAATTATAGGTAGCCTTGACATCTGCACGTTTGATGACTTAGTATATGTCGGAGCATTGAAGAAAGGATTCTAAAATGGCGGCTTGTACTTGCGTTGACAGATAAGTCAGCATTTATATGATTTGAAGATAAACTTTTTCAAATTAAAAATAATAAAATCAAAACTGGAACACAATAATTTCTCAGACTTAACCTAACAATAAAACAAAATTAAAACAACAATAATCAACAGGTAACAACAGAAAAATGACAGAAAACTTTCGTAAACATTCTTGAAAAAGATCACTGAGCGCGCAAAAGACATCAAGACTATTTTTTTTTCTGCATACGCTCTGCGCGGGAGTGAGTATAGACGGCACTAGCGTGCGAGCGAGAGAACACGATAAGCGCCCCCATTTAAGAATCCTTTCTTCAATGAACCGGGTTATAACTACATACATCTCCGAGTCAGAACCCGTAGCAGACACATTATAAAATGGATGGTATTTAAAAGTACTTCAATTTATTCCCATTTCATTTACCTTATTTTGCATGTGTTCCACCAAATATACTGAATGTGCACCAAAATATGTCATAACGAGGTGTAATAAAAAAATCTACCTAAGCAGGGACGACAACGGCTTTTATTTCTGTGTACAAGGTTTAAAGGAACCTAACCAAACCGAACTTCGGGGTGTCCCTGAAATCTTGCTAAAGCGAGTTTTAGATTTGGTGCACATTCAGTATATTTGGTATACAAAAAGAATTATTGATGCTCATTTAAATTTTATCCTTATAAAATTTTCTCTATTACCCAGGTAAAATTAAAAGAGTGGCGCGACAGCTACCAAGCAATGAAGGACAAAATGACCGGAAACAAGAAACAAAAGAAGCAAGACAACAAAAAATCTAAAGTCCCAATGAAAAAGACTAAACCGGAAGCCAAAGACAAGAGCAAAGGGAAGCGGAAGTCGGACGGAGGTGACGAGGGGACCAAGGGGAAGCGGAAGAAGGATATGGAAATGGAAGTCGATCAGAAGGAAGAGGATAGCGCGGGAGGAGTCAAGAGGTCTCATGAGGACGAAGAGGATAATGGTATGTCGGATTATTTTATCTCTGTTGAGGGTTTTTAAGCCAGGTATGGTTAATTAAGCCACCTCTGGGATCTCTACACTCCTCTGACATGGCTTAACACTTAAAAACGTATGTACAGTCAGCAGTATGTATACACTAAGCAGTATTGAAAAGCAAATGGTCTAGCAAATGGCAGTTCTAAGCAACAGAAAGAGAAAGGGCGACGGAAAAAGCCGATTCTGCGTCGATAGATGTGGGAGCACCCTTACACGATAACATTTATAATTGCGTGTAACAATATGTAATCTACATCTACAACATGTTAAGAAATGTTATATGTTACAAACGCTCCCACATTGGTCGAACTCGTTGTATAACATCGTATAAATAACATTATGTATAATAATCAGTTTGGGTTTGTTTCGAGGAATGTTATACAACAAAAGTTACATTTTGTTATATCATTTGTAATTAGTTTAAAAACATTTTGTTAAATGAAGTTATATAACATCAATAACAATTTGTTATAATTTCTTACAATTTTTAACTTTTGTTATAATTTGTTTAAAAAAGTCAATCTCTAACGTTATATAACTGCTGTGTGGGAGCACCTTTACAGGCCTAAAATGTGAATGTTTTCATACAGTTGGCGAGAACAAAC
The DNA here is from genome assembly GCA_036375495.1 of Agrotis segetum. Lineage (NCBI taxonomy): Eukaryota > Metazoa > Arthropoda > Insecta > Lepidoptera > Noctuidae > Agrotis > Agrotis segetum. The sequence goes on from JAQSVV010000039.1 coordinate 10,115,021, forward strand.
GTCAGCGCACAGACAGTATGAGTCCACATCGACTGGGCACGAGAGACGCATGCACACTCTTCATCAGCAATCTGGAGTTCAAGTGAGTATGGTCAACATATTCTTGCCATGTTTTTGGGTCATTTGGCCTCGGCGCAACTTTTTTTTGCCTTTACCAATGGGGAAGGAAATTCAAAGCTAATTGTAGATGGCACCACCATAGCTTAGTCCTAATCCGACCAATGACGTAGTACTATTTTGAAGTACCTTCAAGATTTGAACCAATGACGATGCTTGTAACAAGCTATACTAGCGCCATTAGTTCCCCAGTTGCCAACCCCATTGACATGATCTTTCCTTTTTAGGGTTCCGTAGCCTAATAGCAAAAAACGGAACCCTTATAGATTCGTTATTGTCTGTCTGTCCGTCCGTATGTCACAGCCAATTTTTTCCGAAAGTATTAAAGCTATCCTGTTGAAACTTGGTAAGTAGATGTATTATGTGAACCGCATTAGGATTTTCACACAAAAATAAGACAAATACAATACACCCCATACTTAGAATTGAATCAAAAAATAAAAAATATTTTCGCCTCACCCATACGTGTGGGATATCTATGGATAGGTCTTTAAAAATGATATTGAAAGAAAAAGGCGAGATAGTGGTCAAACGCGATCTTTAAATAAAAAAAAACTTGAGAGGGACACCCGGATGGAACGAAGTTAACAAAAATAATCGTCGCAACACCACACTGTTCAATGCGAAATAGAAAGACGAAACGAAAATATCTGGCTTGCTTTCTATTAGAGAGAGAGAGAGAGACAGAAACATGTGCACGCCGCAATACGACAAGAGTCACAAGGAACGGGGGTTGAGTGAGGGGTACGGGGCGAGGGGTGCAGGCGCGAGGTGCGGGGCGAGGCAAAAAAGTGTCGTGACAACTTTTCGTAAGAATTTTGTCCGTCTAGCCCACAACGCGCGATAAGAAACTTCGTAACCAATATCTATGGTTGCATAAAAAAAATAACGATGCGCATTTATAATGGCTTGTTTACACAAACTAAAATATCGCTATTTCAGTCTTCATTTCCACCAGTTTTTCATTTAAGTTCTTTTTTCTATTGCAGAGTGGACGAACAGAACCTTCGCGACAAGCTATCTCAGTACGGTGACATCATCTCACTGCGGGTCAGGAAGGGGATCAAAGCTTTCGGCGGATCCATCTGCTATTGTCAGTATAAAACTCCGGTAAGTATGATTTACTTCGTTGCTAAGTTAAAGTCTACCACCCGCGGGTGGTGGACGCCCACGCTGTCGGACGTCGACGGCGAGTAGACCCACTTTAAGTGATTCCCCCGGTTTTGTCTGGGACTTCTGGGTGAGGCGAAAGGGTCTCTCAGACACGTGTGCACAATGCCCCTTTGCATTCCAGGACTGGAATACTCTGTTAAGATAGTCCCGTGGCCAAGTTAGCCTCTAATTATGACTATCTTTGAGCACAGCTCCCGTATACTGATAGAATGATATCAATATTTGCACTGACTGGACAGGTTCACTCAAATCTGTGTGGTTCTTTCCATAAAATATCATTACCGACATGGCATGGTTTTCGCATGACTTGAACAATTATAATGTGTGGACTTAAAAGAGACTGACCTCTGAGTTTGTTTCGGATGTTTCTTCTCAGAGTAGTCAGTTACGAAACACCGGCCTCATCTAACTTGCAACATACTGTTTGACTTTTAAGTGTTTATTAAAAACCAACTTGTTATAAATATCATTTATCATAATAAAACTTTCTTCTTTGAATCTGTAGCCAAATGGCAAGCGACAATCTTTAACGTTCAGCAGTCGCTAATACAATTCTCAACTTTATACTCCATTGTATAAAGTTAACAATCTATCAAAGATTACAGATCGTTTTCGTTTGTTTCTTTTGCTATCGCCCAGCAGTCATTACTAGATTTTCAACTTTATGCAATGTGGTATATAAAGTTGAAAATATATTAGTGACTGCTGAACGTTAACGATTGTCGCTTGCTTTTTGGCTACAGGCTCTGTTATAATCTAATGATTTTTTGGCACAGGAAGCGGTAGACGAAGCCATAAAACACGACAGGATGCCTCTAGACGGACGACCGATGTTCCTCTCACGGTACTCAGCCAAGAAGTCAAAGCCCTCCTTCAAGTACTCCACGGAGGCCGAGAAGAACAAGTTGTTCGTGAAGAACTTGCCGTTCGCGCACTGTACTAAAGATGCGCTGGAGGAGATCTTCGATAAGTACGGAAAGTTGAAGGATGTACGAGTGGTCACGCATAAGTAAGTGCTGAATATTTTGTTTGCTAAGGTTTTTCCTTTACAAGGGCCGACAACTTAATGATGTGGCCCCCCTCTAGATGGCCACAGTTCTGCCGGGGTTGCGGGACATACGTATACCGCGACTCCGGTACCCAAAGGGAAGGGAAGGACATCGTTGATTTTAGTCAGTACAAGTCTGACAGTCCTCCCACCCGCCCTGCCTGGGGTGGGAGGACTCATTTGATATTTTTACCAAGAAAAAAAATAGGGCCGACGATGGATCGAACCTAAAGTTCAGGATCCTGATCTACCGTCGACGGTAAGTAAGTACAGCTAGAGTAGTAGTTATTTTCACCTGTCGTAAGTTTATAGGTACGCAATTTTCATCGCCATATATGCACGTCAGCATACGTAGCACGTCGACATAGTGTTCGAACGCGAGAAAACCCCAATCTCAGACTTGAAATGTAGTATTGGCGGTGTTTCATCACGTCTCACCTTATAAGCTACTAAGTAATTCCGCTATCATTGCATAATAGTGTAGTTTCCAGGGTCAAAATAATTACATTATATTTAGTCCGTATTTACTCCGCGCAAAAAATTGCCACGCGCCCGTGACGTCGCACGTAACTTATCCCTATGTATATATGTCCCTATTTTTGAATAATCTAAAAGACGGACTAATTACATTTTTTAGGGCAACTAGCCTTTTTTAAAATATGCAGTGCACTGCATAATTAATTAATTGGAGTGGGTTGTAATTCACAACGCCGGTCCACTGCGCCAGCTATTTGTATAACTACAAAGCTCAAATTCGAATCATGGAGTGTTGATAAACTTGTTTAAAAATATACACCTTAATTTATTGATAAACTTGATTAAAAATATCACTTTAAGAAAGTGCTCCAAGAAAGCGCTCCAAGAAAGCGCTTTTAATCTTGAAGTTTCAATAACAACCCTATCTTCCACAGAGACGGTAAACCAAAAGGCCTAGCGTACATAGAGTACGAAGACGAGGCCTCAGCTGCGGAGGCAGTGTCCAAGACACACGGCATGTTGGTGGGAGAGAGGAAACTAGATGTAGCGCTCAGTGCGCCGCCACCACGACAGGAGGGAGCGGGGACACTGGGGCTGGCCAAGAGGGACGCGGGAGGGGGCATGTGAGTACTCAGGTTTTCATTACTAGCTTTTATTTAGTTTCAGTTGTCTTGTTGGCTCTATACAACATGTGACATAATAGGCTAGTTGCCTAAAAAAATGTAATTAGTCCCGTCTTTTAGATTATTCAAAACTCAGGGACACATATTTATTTTATTTGTAAATTAGACCAAAAATGACAAAGATATAGCCTATTAAAGTTACGTGTGACGTCACGATGCGTGGCATTTTTCGCGCGGAGTGACGTCACAGGTTACTTAAATGGGCAATATCTTTGTTATTTTTTGTTTAATGGAAAATAGAAAAAATACGTGTCCAATATTTTTTTTAAATCTAAAATACGGACTAAATAGAATGTAATTATTATGACCCTGGAAACTACCCTATTAACGCACATCCTGAAATTAGTTTGTTCAGAATCGTTTACTGAATCGATTTCCATCATTTGTAATATAGGTAATTTTCCATCAAAAAAAAAATTTGACTACGGAAATTATAGTCACATTACCCCTGTGCAGTCAAAACAAACTAAGATAGACCGTAAATTAAGACAACAATACTTAAAAGTGCAATTTTATTTTTATTCATACAAATTCCGTCATTCAATACAAAATAAAGGAAAATAAACCTTACTGCAAAATAACAATGCATTTACATGTTAAATTAAAATTCAATATTTATGTATTATAATAATAATAAATAATAGTGGAATCTGTGGTCCGACGTCTGTCATGTGTGACGTAAAAATTTTTCTTCTCCAATTTTCTTACAACATTAATTGATTTTTCGTATAAACAGAATATAAAACGTGTGTATTCAACAATAAAAACAGAAATAAAAAAATTCTTCATTATTGTGACAATGCAATATAACGAAAATATAACGAAAAAAACGAAAATGAAACCATGAAACCATACTAATGTCACCGTCACCCGCATGATTACAAGAAGCCGGACTAAACAACAACAGGCACACCCACCATCTCCGGACTCGTCGCCGAGCTCCGCCTCGCAGCCGCCGGGACGCGCCTCACCCGAGTACGTCGTGTCTCCGGTCGCTGCAGCTGCGTCGAGCTCCAGCGACGAGTTTTTCTCCCCGCCGTCGTCACCGCCACCACCACGACGACGAGGAAGAGGACGGCCACCAGCGGGCTTGGGACCTCGAGGCCAACAGGCCCCGAATAGGGTCCCCGCTGCCGGTGGAAATGTGTCGCGCATGCGATGGACCCAGTCCATGAATGAAAACGTCATGCGCGCATATTATGGGGCTACTGAGGGGGGAAGCAGCTTGACTGCGTACCGTGGTCGGATGCTCTCTCTGTTTCAGGTGCTTGAGCCAGGTATCAGCGTGTCGGCACAACGACTTTCGGATCAGGTGCGGGTCATTCAGCGTAACTGTATGCTGGATGACACCGTACTTGATCGACTACGCTCGGATTCACGGAGTAACCGAGTTATTCCTGCTTCACCAATGATCGCGGTGCAGCAACAAAGTTCTTCCAGTATGCCACCGCGACCCGATCGCGATTGTGAAGAGGATCATGACGAAGTTATATCCGTGAGTACCCAATGCAACGCACAATTGAGGAGCGCTTTGGAGAGTGCGTTCCGGAGTACCGCTCCGTACCACCGGAACTTAGACCACGTTTACCTCGTTTGCCTATGCACAATAAAAACAAGGCGCTTATGTGTGCTCTAGACTCAGAGCTGTCAAATTGTTTTGACAGCAGTAAGGATCTTGCTGATACCCACTCAATCCTGTACTGTGCAGCTGTAGCGGCATGTCGTGTAGCTCACGTCAAATTCCCTGACACTGACAGAGCTACACGACCTAAACCAGCGGCTCCAGCTTGGCAGTGCAGGATTGAACGGCGTATCGGTGAGGCTAGAGCACTCATCGGCAAATTGCACTGCTTCAGGGAGGGTAATACTCGTCCTAGAGTGATGCGTTTTGTGAGGCGGGCGTTCGCGGGAATCGAAATCGATCCTCGTGATTATTTGGCCCGCGTCACAGAACGTATCGACTTCCTCGCAGAAGATTTGTGCATGGGCAAACCGTATTCGTCGGTACAAGCGACGAGTGGAGCGGTACACTTTGAATCGCACCTTCCAAAGCGATGAAAGGTGGGTCTATAGGGCTTGGGAGCGACCGGACCAAGGTGTGGCTGACACGCCCCTGCCGGATGATGATGCCATGAGTTCATTCTGGCGCAGCATCTGGTCGGTGCCTGTCAGTCACACTGAGGGCGATTGGATCAGGGATGTTGAGCGAGCGTGTGATCACATTCCAGAAATGGGGGCTATCACCATCAGCCCCCAAGACGTAGCTTGTGCAGTCCATCTGTTGCCAAACTGGAAATCTCCAGGGCCGGATGGGCTGCACAACTTCTGGATTAAATGGTTCAAAAGATCACACGTTCGCTTGGCATCCCAGTTCCAATTAGCTTTAGAGTCAGGGTCGCTACCCCAATTCTTAACAACAGGAGTGACCCACCTGCTCTATAAATCAGGTAGTACTGCGGAACCCAAAAATTATAGACCGATCACTTGTCTACCAACGGTCTATAAAGTTCTTACATCCATTCTGAGAGCTAAAATCAATCAACATATTGTGACTAATTCCATCATGTCCGCTTCTCAGAATGGATGTAGGAACGGGTCCCGCGGTACTAAGGAGCTCCTCCTCATTGATATGGCCATTAGCCAACAGGTTCGCCGCTCCCGAAAGGATCTGTCCGCATGTTGGATAGATTATAAGAAGGCCTATGATTCGGTACCCCATACATGGCTCATGAGGGTGCTAGAGTTGTATAAAGTTAATATAACTCTACGTACCTTCCTGTTGTCGTGTATGGGGACCTGGAAGACAGTCCTTCGCTATCCAGGATGTCGACAGATACGAGGTAGCGGCGAACCGATAAGGATTGAGCGCGGCATATTCCAGGGTGACAGTCTGAGTCCTTTGTGGTTTTGCCTGGCCTTGAACCCACTCAGTACATTACTGGAGGGTTCGGGGCTAGGATATCGGTTGAAGAGAGGTGGTCAGGTCATATCTCACCTTCTTTACATGGATGATCTGAAACTCTTTGCCCCCAACAACTTGCAACTGATGAAGCTACTGAAGGTAACAGAAACTTTCAGTAGCGCCATCAGGATGGAATTTGGTGTGGACAAATGTGCAGTCATGCATGTGAAGCGAGGGGAGATTATGGAATCAGAGGGAACTCAACTCTCGGATTCCATACACCTTAGATCCCTCTCTTCAACAGAGACCTACAAATATTTGGGTATGTCGGAAGCATTAGGCATCAATAATGCTGACATGAAGCAATCGTTGAAGGAGCGCTTCTTTAGCCGCCTGAATAAAGTACTTAACAGTCTTTTGTCAGGTGGTAATAAGGTGCGCGCTTTCAACGGTTGGGTCATGCCGGTATTGATGTATTCTTTCGGCATACTCAAATGGACTCAGACAGAACTTGACGCCCTGGATAGGAGAGTCCGTTCACTGCTGACTGCAAATCGGATGCATCACCCGCGGTCGTCGGTGATGAGACTGTATATCCCACGGAAGTGCGGGGGTCGTGGCTTCTTAAATGCTAAGACCCTGCATAACCGTGAGGTATGCAGTCTCAGGGAATATTTCCTAGAAGCCGACGTGGGGATGCACCGAGATGTAGTCACAGTGGACAAGGGTCTTACTCCGCTCTCCTTGGCCAACGAGAACTGGCGCAAACCTAAAGTATTAGACACTAATGATCGTAAGGAGGTATGGCAAAGCAAGGAGCTTCACGGACGCTATTACCGGGCATTACATGGTCCCGATGTAGACTTTTTAGCGTCCGTATCCTGGTTGCGCTTCGGTGACCTGTTCGGGGAGACCGAAGGTTTTGTCTGTGCAATTATGGACGAAGTTATGATGACGAATAACTACCGGAAATACATTGTGAAGGATGGTACGGTTGACATATGTCGGGCATGCCACCGTCCGGGAGAATCTATTCGACACATTATTTCTGGGTGTTCTCGTCTGGCTAACGGCGAGTATTTACATAGACACAACCTCGTTGCCAGGATTATCCACCAGCAACTTGCTTTGAAGTACAATCTTGTGGAATCGGAGGTGCCGTACTATAAGTATGCGCCCGACCCAGTTCTCGAAAATGGCAATATCTCGTTGTATTGGGATCGACCTATCATCACTGATAGGACTATTGTTGCCAATAAGCCTGACATTGTGGTGATAGATCGATCGGAGCGTCGCGCAATAATTGTTGATATAACGGTCCCGCATGACGAGAACCTCGTGAAGGCAGAAAAGGATAAACAATTCAAGTATCTTGATCTGGCTCGCGAGGTTGTTGACATGTGGGACGTGAATACGGCAGTTATTGTGCCGATAGTCGTATCTGCCAATGGCTTAATTGCCAAGAGCCTCGAACAACACCTGAGGAGGCTCTCGCTGGGTAGCTGGATCAAGCGCTTGATTTAGAAGGCAGTACTCTTGGACACGGCGCGTATTGTTAGGAGGTTCCTCTCTCAAGAGCCCTGACCACCGGCAGCCCGGACCCTGTTCCCGACGCTGGTGGACTGCTATTTTTTATATTTTTAAATGTTTTTAGTTTGTTTTTTATAAAAATATTTAAAAATTTAATTAATAAGTGTTAAAATAAATAAAGGAAATAAATAATATTCCACAACTATCACACAACGCCATCTAGTCCCAAGCTAAGCAGAGCTTGTGTTCTGGGTACTAGACAACTGATAAACATACTTATATATTTGTAAATACATACATATTATAGACTAGCGGCCCGCCCTGACTTCGTCCAGGTATAATTTATAACATCCCTACCCCTAACCTTACCCTACCCTACCCCTGTACCCCTACCCTACCCCTACCCTACCCTACCCTACCCGGACCCTAATGAACCCTACCCTACCCCTACCCTACCCCTACCCTAAAAACCCTACCCCTGTTTACCCCTACCCTACCCCTACCCTACCCCTACCCTACCCCTACCCTACCCCTACCCTACCCTACCCTACCCCTACCCTACCCCTACCCTACCCCTACCCTACCCCTACCCTACCCCTACCCTACCCCTACCCTACCCCTACCCTACCCCTACCCAAAGTGATTATTGTAGAGCTTCTCTATAAACAACATTTGACGTTAAATTATTTTCAGGTAACAAAATATACTGATGGTCGGGAGTCCCGACCCGTGATAGAGCAACGTAAAGTTGCCCATGCGTAAAACATTCTTTTCTTAAATCAATTCCTGCTAATTTGAATGTTTGGCCCTGGGATTTGTTTATCGTTAGTGCGAAAGAAATTTTGACTGGAAATTGCAGTCTTTTGAAGGGTATAGGCAAATCAGTAGGAATCATGGGTATCCTTGGTATATGGAAAAGAACTGTTGATTAGCCCTGAAAAGAACTGTTGGTTACCCCTAAAAAGAACTGTTGGTTAGCCCTGAAAAGAACTGTTGATTAGCTCTGAGAAGAACTGTTGTTTTGCTCCGAGAAAAACTTTTGCGCAAGTGTAGTTTTAAGAACGAAATCTAAAAAAAATCGCAGGAAAATTATTAGACTTCTCTACTCTTCTCACGACCGCTGCGTAGGGAGCCGACCACGCGTCTGAGCCGCGCGGGTACCTCACAGAGTACAGTAATAATAATAGAGAGGGTACCTTACTCATAGTCTAAACTCCCCTCCCGCACGCGCACCCCCCTTGGTGACGCTCACTTCGCAACGGGCCGTGCAGCAGAAATCGTGATATTTTAATTTCGCCATAACTTCGAAACTAAACATCCAATTTTAATCATTCAACGACCAAATATCATCTACATTAACTGTACTTAATGATGAAATAAATTATTTTGATAAGGATTAATAGAATGAGTAAAATAAATGCGTTTAAAAGTAGTCCAAAAAAATTCAAGATTTTTTATTTAAAAAATGGTTGTTGTGCCTCACTCGACATAGATAGGTATAGTGTGTCGCGGAGTTTTTTGTAGATATTTATAAGATCTACAACTAATTAGAACATTTCATAGTTCTATCTTTTATAGTTTAGGCAGCGTACGCAAAATAAGTAACTTTTCTGGTTGATTTTTTACACCTTGTGTCCGAAAAACCCAAATATATTACGGAACCCTATTTATTTCCAAAATAAAATTTAGTCTATGTTACTCGTGGATAATGTAGCTTTCGAATAGTGAAAGAATTTTTGAAATCGGTCTAGTAGTTTTTGAGCCTATTCATTACAACCAAACAAACAAACAAAGTTTTCCTCTTTATAATATTAGTATAGATAAATTACACCCATTATTATGATTATAACATAATATTCTAATTGGAGTGTCTGAGGGTGTGCGTTAATTACGTTACATGCTGTATAGGGTGAAGTTTTCAACTGTGCGTGGATATTTATCTAAAACTATGAGGAATATCGGAAATTGTTGAAAGGAGTCTCGAGGCCGATTTTGATGAAACCTAAAACTGCATCATTGGATTTTAGAAAAATGAATAATCCTGGCCAGAAATTTAATCAGCTCATTTTAGAAAAAAAAAACGTGTGGTGGGGTTGTCTTAATAAAAAAAAAGTTATAAACACACTTTCCAGTTGAAATTATGCACTTGTTAGAAATATGTGTATTTCCGGTTTCATTTATATAGGTAAATAATCTAGTTAATTATCAAGTTCTGGATATATCACGGTAGTTATCTGCTATTTATTTACTGTATGCAAAGTATATCCTATGGCTGATGTATAGGACCGAGTTTATGAAGAAAGCACAGAGAGTCAAAACTAGGTTTTTTAAGGTCTTCATGGAGAAGAATGGAGAAAGAAACTCCACGGCAACATGTTTTATGATTTCACACATTTATAAAACATACAATATCATGAATATTCACATCATAAGAAATATTAAATTACTTACATTTTCACTGTGGAACAGTATGACACAAAGTAGTATATTTCAGCATCACACACACACTTGTATTCTCTATTATTAAATCACATATTATCACATTAAATAAACAGGACACCACTAGCGACACGTCTTAACTCTTCGAACACTGACAGCGTAATGGACACGAATATGCGGGTACAACTGTTTTTATAAACTTAGAATTCTACCCCTTCCAACAAAGACTACCGTCATAATTAACCAATTGTCATACTTTTTAGCTAAATAACGAATTAAATAAGCAATAATAAATAATTCCTGTGTATTAAAACCTTTTTAAAACTTGATTAGATAATTTAGTAATTTAGTTCGTATTTTATTTAGTTTTAACCTTAATTTAATTCGATTTAAATTCGTTCATCAGTTGACTTCGCTCGGAAATCAGTTAGACGGTTGTTTTAAATATATTGCTATTTTTAATAATTTTTAGGACTATTTTTCATGTACCACACACACATTTATATGTATAAAACATGACCATGCAATATTATGATGACATGGAACTAATTTAAAGAAAAAAAGAAAGAAAAGAGATTTATTGACATACACAGGACAGATCAAACAAAATTACATGAATAAAAACAACAGAGAAAAACAAAAATTAATAAAAGAAAACTTAAAAGTCACGGTGTATATTTTTAATGATTATGCCCATTATTGTTCCTTCTAAAAACCCCTTTAATTACCTTTTCAGGCGACGAACACAACTCAGCAGTTTCATCCCGAGCGTCCTTCAGAAGGCATCCACCAGCACAGCGCGAGCCACCTCCTCCAGCCAGCCCAACGGCTCCTCAGACACCAGCGACCAGCCCAACGGTTCCCATAGCAACGGAGAAGAGAAACGACCACTGAGCAACAGTGACTTTAGGAGCCTCTTGCTCAAGAAACAGTAGATTTTCGAGTTAAGACCAGGGGCGGTATTACAACTTCTTAAAACCAGGCTTGTTCCAGTGAGTGAACGAGATGGCGCTAGAAGACTTGTATAGCTCTGTCACTTTCACTCGCCGGAATAAGCCTGGTTTTAAGACGTTGTAATACCCCTGCAGGAATAGCATGACGTCTTAATAAAAAGTGAGAGAAATTCCAGTGTGGGAGCGAGGTGGCGATATACGACTGTTACAGCTGTCTCTTTCCCATACTAGAATATCGTCATGGTAGGTCACCAGCAAAGTCAAGATACTGCAAGTTAGAGCATTTAATTCTAAAACAACACACGCTTGCCGAACAGAATGAGACGGCGCTTTACTCAGAAAAGAGATAGAAATATTCGCGTCTTGCTTTCTGGTATAGCGTGGTCCCTTTCTGTTCGGCAAACACGCAAGCGTGTGTAGGGGGTTTCAGAGCAATATAGTAAATTCATACGTAGTTAGTTGTATTATGGTACAGATTTGACGGCACGAGTGTTTCGGATTCGATTTGCGCGCGAAACGAATATTTCTATGACTCGCACATAGTTCTGGAATTTTCTAGATGTAAAATTTTAAAGGTTTGTTGATAGGCCCACGATACAGGAGATGTGGGTTCGTTTACAAACATATAAATCCACATACATAAACGCCCACACTTTGAATTGTAGGGCATGCAAATATTTGTCCCGTGCGGGAATCGAACCCACGACATGCAGAGCAGCAGTCTAAACGCGCGGGCCACCACGCCAACCGTGTCCTATTTACATTGGATCCTATGTCTTATTACAACTAACCACGTCTGAAATTGCATTGAGTAAAGATAAAGTGCTCTGTCCTGTGTTTCTTGATATGCGCTGTTATTGTTTGTAAATAGAGTCGAAAGTCGATTGCGGTAGGTTACAGTGAAAAACTCATTAGTGTCGATACTTTTTGTATTAGAGGTGTACCGACTTACGGGCATTTTCTATCGATAAATTCGGTTGTCGAAGTTTTAAAGTAAACAAAAGTTTATTTTTGGTTTAATTGCAATATGATTGTGATGTCAACAATAGGATAGTGTTCAATGATTGCTTAGATTTGAGATGCCAAGTGATTTTACGGTAAAATTGTCCCATAAATGGACACCATATGATAGGGATCAACGATGCGGGATCTGAATTTTGATTATTGTATTGTTTTTAAAAAGCCACGAGTGTTCTGTGTTACTACCGACGATGTTAATTCAATTCCTAAATCCAAGAAAAACATTTTTTTTTTTATTTAATTTAGTTTGTGAAACATAATTATTATAAACTTATCAAGTGCTTTTATGTCATACAAAAAAAAAATCGACAGATTTCAGATCCTGCATTGTTGATAGAGCGAGTCGATATGTACAGACGCCAGCAGGTCAACCTACCCGAATCTGTCAGATTTTACCATTCAAACATTAACCTTCTACTCTTGTGATAAGGTTGAAATTCTATTAAAGAAATCTGACAGATTGTAGTAGCTTGATGTGCTGGCGTCTGTACATAACTAGAAAACACGCCACGGTGATTTCTGCCATCTTTAGAAACATAAGTAATAAAACAATCATTTTATTTCCTCACTTTATACTCGATTTATCGACATGTCAGTACATCTCTAAAAGCCGCCATTTAGTATGTCTTAGGATAGCCTTACTAGTTGGGAACTCGTACCAAGTATGACGACGTAATTTCCTTCGAATAAATATTGCTAAACGGATGAATTTACTACCTAAAACTAATGTATGGTACAGGTAACGGTAATGCTGGCCTCACGAACGGGAAATCACGTTTAAATTTTTCAATGATCGACATTTATACGAATATTATGTAACTAGTAAATATAGGACGGATTTAAATAAATGAATCACGAGCAAGCGAAGGATTCTAACAACTGAATCACGACCGCAGGGATGACTCATGTTGATTGAATCACATGCGTTTGTATAAACGTCCATCACCGTGATATTAACGGAATTTCCCGTGAAGATGGCTCCAGCATTTTCCTAAGAAAAAGTAATCCTCTTTTTATGGTGGCCTGATTAGTTTTAGGCGACAAACGCTAGTACTTAGGTACCCTTATATATTTCACGGCAACGAGCCTTATATAATATTATTATAACACTGTATAAAACCCGGGTATATTAAAATGGGGACTTTGAGACCGAAAATGGTACAGTTAGCAAAACAAGTATGCAGGCAGCCAGTTTTAAACGGTTTTTTAAATGTTGTACTTTAAGTTTTAATGTGCTACCTACCAAACGGCTAAATGTACAGTGTACTGTACAGGAAAACCATTTGAAAATTGCTATTTTTATTTGCAATACCTCTTTGTCGATCGTACATTGTGAAAGAATATCACAATAAATAATAATAACTAAGCTTCTTCATTTTATTGTACAAAAAATTAAAATAACATTTTTTTTATTGTTGTTTCTGAACTGTCCGTTTTCGAGTATATTGGAAATTGGTGTGTCTTGGCAACATTGTCTTTGGTAAAATGTCTGCAGAATAAAAAAAAGAAAACGGAGAAAATAAAATCTATTGATTTTCCCTAGATAATAATGATAAGATTATGAGGGATATAACCGTATGTCAATGTTTGGAGCAGGGTAAGGAAATTCACGAATTTATTAATTTTGCAAAGACACATCAATCGGAGACCAACTTTAACAACCGAAATTATTGATGCATCTCAAACCAAATCCTGATCCGTTTTCTTGGCGGTAACTCGTACGTATAAATTTTATTTCGCGGTATATCAGTACAGTCCCTCAGTTCAAACGCACGATGGGTTACAGCCCAACATCGAGGATCAAGATTGCTACTGAGATACAATATTAATTTTCATCAGTTACCTATTTCAATAATAAACGAATTTGAGTATTTTTTCACTTATATCTTACGTTGGATTGTTTAATTTTGTGTTCACGCGCATTCATTCCGTAAATGGTTAATGCGAATTGTAGTAAAGATATGTGATTTAATCATAGTCACAATTACATAATAATATAGTTATATAGTCCACTTTTATATTGTAAATGATAATTTTCAACAATGTTTGTAGCGATATGTTCTCAGGCACTCGACACCGTAACATCTAATTATATTATTATTTTTGTTTATAAGAAAGTAATTTGTTTTTTATTCGGAGTTTTACGTTGCTGTGTGATTGCGGACGAAGAATGATTCAGAATAAATGCGTTTTGTTGTATTCTGTTGTTTTACTGGTATACGAAGGAATCTGCCCCAAATTAGTTAAGTTTCAAAATTATATTTTTTTAAAACTCATAATCACAAAACGCATTACTAAAACGTATGACAATAAAAACAAGAACGTTATAATAAAAACATTTAATTATAAAAATACAATTTACACTTTACAATCTCAATAGAGAAATATATAAATTTCTTCTTATATACACTGAGAATTGTCTACAATAAATAACTCTAAAAGCTTTGCGTGACTGGAAATTATACTCTAAACAATACTCACTCGACTCGAAAATTAACTTTGTACTTTTTTCTATAACATTATGATTATGTAGCTGAGATATGTATAACATTGAGCCCTTTGCCCATTCTTTACAACGAGGCAACACCTTAGATACTGCACCATTGGATTTTACAGCATACGCTGCTGAAGTTAGAGGCAAAAAAAAAAGCAACAAAAAAAGTGCCGCGGGTGTTACCAGGAGAAAATTAGGGCATGGGTTGGCGTGATACATATCTTTTGAACGTCACCTAACGTATACAATTTGCGTGCACACAAAAGAAAAACATGTTTTTACTTTAATCACGCGAAAAAAAACATTTAACATTTTTAAGTTTTGGCTATTGATATCGTTGGCGTTTAGAGCCTGTTTTTAGCAGCAGGCCTGGCGCAAAAATCGCGCCAACTGCCTGTCAAAACTGGGAATAGAGTCACAGCGCATGACAGCTGCGCGTGCGACTACTAAGCAATATGGCGATAAACATCATAATTATTAAATTACTCGTTCGTAAACCAATCACTTTGAATGTTCGAAGATTTATTATTACTACTTCCACTTCAAATAAAAGTAAAGAAGTTAATAGAATTTCAAGAAGTTTGCTTACTTATATTTTTAAAATTTTGTGCTATACATACAATGGCACGGTCATTTATATATATTTTTCTTTATATTTATATAAAAAGAAGGATAATAGATACGATACGCTAAATACGTATCGTATTGCGTTCGTTTATTGCACTAAGGTTGGTAATACTTTGAGCGAAGAATAACAAAACTTAACAGAGAGAATCTATAAAGGGGGTTGGCACATATGATACACCTTTGAACGTGTTTGTGAAAGTGCTAGTCACCGTAACAAAAGTGAAACATGTAGCTTGTAACTAGCTCTACAGTAATACTGAGGCGCTACTATACATACTTGTGTATTTTTAATACTTAGAAGTCTCAGAAGATTATCATGTTAGTTGTACTGTGTACAGTACACACACTGCATGGGTCCAACAAGTGCGTGTACAGTAAACGGTACACTCGTCGTTTCACAAGTCCACGTTACGCACTAACCGCCTTATCACAAGATAGATAAACATCTATTAGAATTGAACACTTGTCTAAAAAACCTGTCAATGTCAAATGGACATTTCACTTTGATATAAGGGTCGTTTTGCAGTTGCACTTTTTTTTTTGGCCGATGTTTAACTTTACCACAGTAAGGCGGTAAGTGTCCAAGTTGTTTCGACTCGATAAGCCCGTGTACATGTACCGTATACGGTACATGCGGGCAAAAAGTGTTAATCGAATTAATTGTTTATAATTAGGTAATCACCCATGGTACTGGAGAAGTCCATAGTGTGTGGCAACGTTATTTATAAATAAGAAATGTTACAATGACTAGCACTTGTAGGTCCGAGGTCTATATGACCATTTTGTTTGCAGACAAAGCCGCATCAGGTGAAGACTCGCCTTTCAAAGACAGCCGTAGGGAGAACGTTTTTCAACGTGTTCCGCATATACTTTGAGTATCTTATTGCAAAGGAACGTCGTAACAGTGCTAAAATAAAGTTATTGTCAGTAAATATGAGCGCCATCCTTCCACCGCTTTTTTGAACGCTCGAACGCTTCTCTAATGCAGGCTCTGAAAACAAATATTTTTGATAATGAGAGGTTTTCTTTTTGGAGTTTAAAAAAAAAAGTAGTTTCCAAGGACTCTACCGATGGCGTTGAACTGACGATGTTACTCTAGGAAAAAGATGTATGCCTTCATTTTTGCACAAATCCACGAGGCAAAGACTTCTCTTCTTTTTCTTTTGGGACATTTTCTTTCTGGCGTGGAAAACTTATAAATTAAAAAGACTGGTAATTGAATATTTTTTTCTTTTTCCTTGTTGTTATTTATTTTCAAAATGCTATTTGTGTGATGTGATGTGACTGACAATGACATGACATGTACTTTTTGTTTTACGATCTCAAAATTACATCCAAGTGAAAAAAATAAAAAAATGACGTGACGTTCTTTCATTGCAGTAACATATCAAGTTCAGCGCCATCTATCCATTGACTAGGGAAATCATAAAAAGAAAATCCCTCATTATTAATTAAAAAAAAAAAAAACCGGCCAAGTACGTGTCGGGCCACGCACAGTGTAGGGTTCCGTAGTTGCCCATCAAAATACTTATGCGAACTAACTAAACTGATTCGCTGAATTTAATTTTAAAAAGAAGAATTTTCAAAATCGGCCCAGGAGTCTTTGAGAAATCGGGGAAAATACATAAGAAAAAAGATTACAACGAATTTAGAACCACCTCCTTTTTTTGAATTTAGTTAAAAATAGTTGACGATAAAAACCTACCTATCCCCAAAAAACATACCTATAAAAGCTGTAAAAATAAAGTTGACAAACTTACATTTGCAGTTGGCTCCGATAAATTTTGTTTAAGAAAATATGATATCAAGTACATTTTATAAGTTGGTCGACTATTACTCGTAAAGTTGTAAAGCCTACTTAGTCATGATAATTTTCTTTTAAACATCGTTATATGTACTACTATTGTGAATTTTTTCACACCCCCAAACATAACCGTTTAGCTGGTAGAGGGGGGGGACACTCGAATCGAGCAAAATTTAGCACTTTAAAGCTTAATATTTCACAAACGAATTTTTTTATCAAAAAATTGTTAATGGAAACTATCATTATTTTTTAAAGGCCTATTTAATGATACCCCACACTAAGGGGTACGCGAGAAAAAAAAAATCCTCACTTTACGTGTAAGTACTGGAGGTACCCTAAAAAAAAATATTTTACGAGATTTTATTTTACCACTTTTTCGGCACAACGAATCCGCATATTTACACCAAATTACAGCTCTCTAGTACTGTGCGTCTATGAGCTAAACTGCGGACAGACGGACGGACGGACGGACGGACGGACGGACGGACGGACGGACGGACGGACGGACGGACGGACGGACATGGCGAAACTATAAGGGTTCCTTGTTGACTACGGAACCCTAAAAAACAGCGTAAAACCAGCTTTTGTGGCTTATTCTTAAAATGTCACAGGATCTTTTGGCCACATAAAGGACCAAATTCGTTTTAGAATACTATTTTTGAAACGACGTTCCTTAATTATCGCGCGTTGCGAAAGGGGGCTAGACGGAAAAAGTTAAGACGAAAAGTTGTAACGACACTTTTTGCTCTCGGTTGCCAGGCCGCGCGGCGGCGGCTCGTCCTTTACCACGTTTACGTGTGAGTAATTAAATCCTTTTCTTTCTTTCTTTTATTTAGTTAGGGTTATTTTTTCTGCAGACTACGATAGAGTTATAAAAAATAGACCAGCGGGTATGATATCGCAAGCCACTATTAGCCCAGGGTTGCGGGGCCCTTTTGAACAAGCAACTGGAACTTGGAACATAAAGGGGTACTTAAGGAACACCGTGGATTTTAGTAAGTACCTACTATTCTGACAGTTCCCCTACACCCAGGGCGGGTCATTTGATGATTTTCCAGCTAAAAACACAACGACGATATAATACTAGACTCCGCATACACGATCTAAGGAACAAAAACTATTCTGTCAACTCGCTGAGGTACTACGTAAGCGAGGGGGACGGGATACTGCGTTGTGATTGGTTAACTCAAGGTCTGTTCTGTCTCAACGTATGTTTATGGCTCACAGGAATGGTCGCAATGAGACGGATATAAGACTTTTTTGCCTAAAGCGTTGACAGACATCGGTCCCCTGTTATTAGGAGTCTAGTAATATATCGTCGTTGTAAAAACAACTAGGGGCTTCAACGACTAGCTTACCTGAACAACGACTGGTGCAGTATGTAGGCGGAGACGTGTCCGGCGTCCACGTAGCGCACCTCCGCTCCGGGCCAGATCTCCTCCAGCGTGCCCACGTCATCCCGCGGCACGTACGCGTCGTGCTTTGCGCACACCGCTGCCAAAAATAACATAACATCACTCCCTCTTCTTAATCTACTATATAAAAATAAGTCGGGGGGGTTTCCCTTCCTGACGCTATAACTCCAGAACGCACGAACCGATTTCCACGGTTTTGCATTCGTTGGAAAGGTCTCAGGCTCCGTGAGGTTTATAGCAAAGAAAAAAACGAAGCCATCTGGTGGCGAAACGGAGTTCGCCGGGCTTGCTAGTTCCGTATAGAAGACACCTATCCACGCCACTCAGTACCCTTATCACGAGTTTTCACTCTTTTACTTTACAGCGTCTTTCCAGTATTTACAGCGTTTCTTGTACGGAAAAATGGAATAGCGCCTCTGGTGTGCGAAGAAGGAACTAAATTTTTCCTTGAATTTTGTCAATTTGAAAATGTCAAAGTTCCAGTTTACATCAGAATAAGTGAAAACTCACGATAAGGTCTCAGATAGTACATATTATACTGTAGTTTTTTACGGTCGGCGGTCGAATGAATTAACAAAATCGGTTAACTACTTCTTTATAATACAACATAATTATACTCATGCTTTCTTCCCATCCACCTGCTATGACCCTTACTCCTTTCGCCTCATTCATTCATACATTCTTTTAATATTTAATTTTTCGAACTTGCGATAGGTACTCCACCTTAATATGTCGGTCGGTTGAATAGATATCCCGTCCCGCATCCCGCAAGAAAAAGATATCCATTTCCCCACTACCTGTAGTTTCTCCTTCCTCTTCTTCATACATTTTTTATAATATTAGTACCTATAGGATGTATTCGTTACAAAAACTCGCTTCAATTTCCGTAGCAATATCAATTAACCTTAAAAGTAGTGTAGTAAAGAAATCTACTTCGTTTACTATCAATATAAAATGTTTGTACTTGTAGTGTTGACTAGCCTGTTGGTCTAGTGGTTAGTGACCCTGACTGCTATGCCGGGGGTCGTGGGTTCGATTCCCACCCAGGACAAATGTTTGTGTGATGAGCATGATCATTTGTTCTGTGTCTGGGTGTAATTTATCTATAATATGTATGTATTCAGAAATATATAAGTATGTTTATCAGTTGTCTAGTACCCATAACACAAGCTCTGCTTAGCTTGGGACTAGATGGCGTTGTGTGATTGTTGTGGAATATTATTTATTTATTTATTTAATGTATGGTTACGGGAAAAATAGATTACACTTGCACAAATGCATATGATACGATTATACAATGCTAATAATGCGAGGGAGTTGCCAAAACATGTTTTAGCTAGTTAAAAATATAGTATAGAATGGCATGCGAAGGTTTTTCCGAAATCACTTTCTAGGATTTATTACAGGGCGTGATTCATTTTCCGTATTTTGTCCCGCGACAAAGGGCCGCGGCACCGTGAATTATTAATTATTATTTTTTTATTTTGAATGGAACTGTTTCTTCATAGAAAGTTTGAAATTAATTTTATATAATTAATAATGGGGCAGTGGATAATAATATAATAGGAGCAGTGGTGTCCCAGTGGTATCGGTCCCGACTTACGAGTTGTAGGTCGTGGGTTCGAACCCCGCCAGGCGCATTACTTTGTGTAATTTATTTCATCACCACTGCTCTCAAAACGGTGAAGGAAAACATCGTGAGGAAACCGGCATGTCCTAGAACCAAAAATTCGAAGACATGTGACATCCACCAATCCGCACTGGGCCCGCGTGGTGGATTATGGCCCACTCCCTCTCACAGAGAGGAGGCCTGTGTCCCAGCAGTTGGAACATTATAGGCTGATGATGATGAATTAATAATGACAGTTTTAATCATATTCCTACAAAAAAAAAAACAGTAAACAAAGTATAATAATGATTTTTTTCGTCGGAAAAAGGAATGAGTTTACGTGTAACTAGCTTTTGCCAGCGGTTCCGCCCGCTCATCCCCCCCCATTGCCTATGTTACTCAGGATTAAAGCAGCTTTCTGCTAGTGAAAGCCTTTTTGAAATCGGTCCAGTAGTTTTTGACTTTATTCGTTCGACACACACACACACACACACAAATACAAATCTTTCCTCTTTATAATATTAGTGTAGATGTTATTTCAGTAACAGCCTGTATATAATAATTTTGATTGCAGGTGTGAGTAACATAATCTTATAGGTACATACATGATCATACATATATTTGTACACACAATCATAGGATATAATTATATTCGCTAGTTCATTACACGTGCTTGCGATTGATGCCAATATTATGCCGCCTAAGGAAATGTGTTTTTTTTTTAATCTTGAATAATCTATTTTGCTTTTTTAAATCGGTCATGAACGAGTTTAAGGGTCAAGACACACCGAGACACTACGCAACGCGCACTTTTAACAGGTTCGAAATCGTACTTCGTTTACTCCCTACACCATAAGATAATAATTTTTAGTAATATCGCGTCGCGTCTTGGTGTGAACTGACCCTTAATCGTCGCCTCCTCGTTTATCATTCCTTTATCTAAAAGTAGCTATTGACCGCGGCTTGACTTGCGTTAATGTAGATTTTAATTATTACTTGTTAGAAAACAATATTTCTGCCAAGTTTGAAGCAAATTGTACGACATATTTTATGAAGAACTTTCACACAAATCAGTTTTTTTTAGATTTAAAAAAAATTATTTCTGTCAACTTATCACTTATCTGCTATTCTGAGTCCAATATAAATTACTTGCCAAGAAAAATAATAAACAAAATAGACTTACCAATAATCAAGGAAGTGTCAAACGGCACAGAGAAGTTACTAAGATGTGTGCATTCATCCATGATCCCTCTCATGAACTGTAGTGTTTCTCTGTCTCTCCAGTGTATTTTAGTTATATCTATCTTCTTCCCACTCGACTTCATGAAAGGTAAGTTCAGCCATAGATCTGACGTGAACTCTGAGATGTTCCAAGATTTTTCCGGTTTTTTTATAATTTCTCTCTTCGGCGCTTCCACGATTTTTAGTAGTTCCTTGTTGGGTTTCGTCTTTTCTAGTACTATAGTGGTCTGGTTAACACATTGCTCTGTGTGTTTTTCTGAAGATTTCTCATCGGATTCTTTTTGTACCCTCTGTAATAGATCTTGTAAATCAGCTGGAAGAAATAATTTGATTATGGAGATTTTTTTTTAAATTGGAAAAAGTTTTGGATTTCATACAAATGATATGAAGAATAACGGCCAGTTCACAGCGAGACGCGACGCGAGATAATGGAAATGCGTTTCTTTTCGCGTAAAATTAATAAATAAAATTCATTTAATTCAGACAGCTTGATCCATACACGGTGAGTTCAAATAAAAACCATTAAATTATTAAAGTTAACATAAGGGTAAAATCGGTATTAATAAAAATTAAATAAATTAACATTAAGACAAAAACAAAATTTATATAAATAATCATTAAAGTAACAAAAAATTTAAAAAAAAGGATATTGTAGTAAATAGGATTTTCAGTTGCTCTATTAAAATCGAAGCGTCGCGTCTCGGTGTGAGTTGACCTTAATAAAAATACAGATGTCTTTAGATTAGAGAGCAAATAAAACAGTAACAGTGATTTAGCAAAATGCTTCTTTAAAGCAATGTTAGTTTAAAGCTTCATCACATTCGTGCCAGGCTCCATACAAAGCACAGTTGTATAAAAATTAAAATATTTATTTTTTAAACTTTGCCCCACACTAAGAATTTCTCCTGTATCGTGGATGCATTAACAACAATTTAAATTTCCCATACACAAAAAGGTAGAACAACTATTTGCAGATCACACAAATATTAGTTCCGTGCGGGAATCGAACCCGCGACACGCAGTGCAGCAGTCGATTGCTTTTGAGTCCACTTTTGAGGCCACGATTCCATTATACAAGTTACTTGTATACAATTTGCAAATTGTATGTAACTTGAATAAACCTGCATACAAGTTACAAGTAATTTTTTGTACTGCAGAGTGTGTTTTTTTTTTAATTCAAGCATCTTGTATATGTTACTAACACTAACCTAACCTACCGTACATTTATAGACTGACGAGTTAGAATATAAACATACGGTTGTTACAATTTTACGCTGAAATATATAAATGTGAAGTCATGCTTGTATACAAGACTTGCCCAATGGAAACGTGCCTTAAGGCTTTATCAAACACCGCAATAGCGTGGCGTGTCCTTGGCGTGGGTCGTCCTTCTAATTGTGTCAGTCAGTGAGAAAGCACATATGGAAAGTTATGGATGGCAACTGGGGAACTAATGGCGCTAGTTAGCTTGTTCCAAGCATCGTCTTTGGTTCAATCAGTTATCTTATAGGGCCATCGTAGAGGCACTTTTGAACGTTGAATATTAAAATTTAAGACCTTAAGCGCCTGCACTATAGCGTGTATATTTTCATAGTAAGTAAGAACGCTAAGGACATGCCACGCTAACGTCGCGCCATGCCAACGTCACGCCACGCCGAACGCGATGTTTTCCAAAGCCTTTATTGTTTTTGCTAAAACATTCCACACGACACACGAGTTTGGAATTTCATCGTCTGCCTATTTTTTTTCCCTATGTTGGGGTCGATTGCCAATCGAACCTCCACAACCCAGTTACTGGGTAATTCTGGTTGTCAGAATTTCAGGGCACTAACTACCTGTAATAACTGTTAAACATCAATAAATATAGTCCCAAATAATACGGAATGTGAGAGCTAAAATCAAAGTGTAGCAACAAAACAGAGAACGGATTATTTTTTAAGGTATACATATTAAATGTATACCGAAACCGGTTTATTTTAAAAATGTTTTTTTTTTTTTGCAAGTTATGATTCTTATGAGTTAAAATTCTTTCTTTTTTTAATAATATTGTTAATAATAAGAGACTCAGTTCTACTGAGAATTTGAAAGAAATTAATATTTTCAAGAAAAAATGTTAACTTATCGAAATTGTAGTAAACGAATAGTTAAAGAAAATGTTTGTTGATTTCTTGCATATTTTGGTGATTTTCTTACATATTTCGCGATTTCTTACTTTCTATATTTGCAAAGTTCTAAGGTGCATACAATCCGCTCTCAAAGTCATAATCTTAAATATTATGGAAGTCCTAGTAGGAAGAGGGTAGTAGACACCATAAACAGTTGACTGTAAAATAAACCTTTATACAACATGTAATTCCGAATGCGCAAAACCTCTCGTGGGGTAACTCAGGCCATGTTACTGAACAATTTTTGTTCTAAGACTTTTAGAAATTGGCAAAATAATACAGATGGGCCCGATCAATTTCGCATTTGTTTGAAAAACCATTTTTTTTTTGTCGAATTACAAAAGTCGTAGAACAAAAGTTGTTCAATTACATGGGCTGAGTTACCCCACGAGCGGTTTTGCGCATTTAGAATTATACGTTGTATATAGTTGTGACTTATAAAATTGACAAATTAGTAACGTCACTGATACCAATGCCGGATCAAGGGGGGGGCAGGCGAGACACATGCCTCAGGTTCGAGGTTCTAAGGCCGCTAAACTCCGATATAATTCTAAATGACTTTATGAACGTGTGCATAAATATGTTAAGCATGCTATCTCTATATATAGACTCTAGAGGCTAGTGGGACAGTAGCTAGCGCGAGCAGGACTGCATTTTAAAACGACGGCAACTCGACTGATCATTTAGTTGTCTTGTTCAAAAGTCTAGTAGAACACAAAATTAGTCAGGTCAAGTAACCATTCCTTTTGTTTTATTTAAAAGGCTGGTGGGGGCGCTTCTATCAAGTTTTACCCTTTTCGAAAAAATCGTTGAGAGGGCTGAGTATTGCCATAAGAAATCTGTGGGGTAAAAAGTAAATTGATTGATGTGTCTACTACCCTTTTATGAAAAAATAAAGAAGCAGTAATAGATAGTGTTTCAATTATTATCTCACATACAACTTACCAAATCATCCCTAATGCAGTTTTACGTAGAGCTCTCCTTTTGTAACTTACCTGTAACGGTGGATGTTGCGTTCGCGCATCTATAACTACTACAATAAAGCTCGTTTTTCTCTGGCAATCATCTCATGACTTATTTCCTTTTGTATAATAGCTTCTATGGCCCAGTTATGGATGCGCGAATATTTGACAAGAACGCAGTCGACTGTTCTCTGTGACCGATTTGTCACTATTCTTTTGTTTTTTTTTTCTCTTTCTAATTTAATAATGCAATTACACTCGGTCGTTTTAGCCCGTATTCGGGTGCTCGAAAGATTTCACTCGAATACCAATGGATTTTATTACACTACAAGTATTTTGATTGAAATACCATCATGAAACTGAACAACATAACTCAAGGGTGCAGTTGCCTCCGTGAATAGGGTAGTTTCCAGGGTCAAATAATTACATTCTATTTATTCCGTATTTCAGATTATAAAAAAATATTGGACACGTATTTTTTCTTTTTCCGATTAAACAAAAAATAACAAAGATATAACCTATTAAAGTTACGTGTGACGTCACGCTGCGTGGCATTTATTCGTGCGGGGTGAAGTCACACGTAACTTTAATGGGCTATATCTTTGTCATTTTTGGTCAAATTTTCAAATAAAAAAATACGTGTCCCTTATTTTTGAATAATCTAAAAGACAGACTAGTTACATATTTTAGGGAAACTAGCCTATTGTCTCGGTCGTTTGTCCGCATTCCATAGGCAAAAGGAATTCGGGCTAAGTATCAAGTATAATCGTGTTATAAGACGGTCAATATCTTGCAGTCGATTGCGTTCTCCCTTAAGATTCGGTCTAACCAGAATATTTGATTATGAACCGGACTTTGACAGATCCTTTACAGACAGACAGATTTTTTTTCATTAGAGTTTCTTGCCTACTGGTGTCAAAGTTAAATTCCTCTGGAGAATACGTCAGGCTTCTGACATGTCTTATATTACATTACATTGCAGAAGTCTTCTCACTTTGATAATGTTCAAGAGGAAGAAAGTACATTTGCATATGACACATTGGTACTTGCCCGGGTATCAAATCAGAACCTCGTGCATGAAAGATGAGGCGAAAATTTTTGGGCTATGCTAAAGCCTCATTTAGACGATGCAAGAACTCGAATGCGAGTTGCGTTACATTGCGGAATTTATAGGTAGAACAAATTCAGTTAATGAAACAAATGCCGCAATATAGTGAAACTCGCATACGAGTTCTTGCTCCGTCTAAATGGCGCTTCAGTCTTAAAGATGTAGGTACAGATGGTACTAGAGTACTTTATATTTTCCCGCCGTTTCCTCGTGGTCTTATTAGTATAATTAAGAGGAATCCACAACCTGGTTCATACCGGTTTGACCGCATCTTTTATAGGACACCCAACATTATGTATGACTAATAAAGACTCACCAACTTTACACTTTAGCAAGACTTCCTTGATCCTCTGTTCAGTCAAGTTATTTATGTCATCAATGTCCGCCGGGTCCAACACAAACTTCTCGTTCGACGTCAGCTTTTTATACAACTCTTCGCTAATTTTTTTCTCCTCTAACAACATTTTCAACTCTTCATGTAAATTTTCTATTTGAGCTAAACTTTCAGACTTCACTTCGTTTTTAGGCACTTCGGTTTTTAACTCTAATATATTTCTATTAACGTCTATTATGTTTTGCTCGTTTCCTGACTCCGTATCATTTTCTTTGTATGTTATGTCTAATTTTTTTTTCGTTTCATTGTTTGTGGTTTCTTTTTTTTCTGATGGTATATCTATGGTCTCGGAGTAGGTGCGTGCGAACTTCTTACCGGCGAGGAAGGCTTCGTCCACTATGGTCACCATTTTGGACAGTTTTTCTCTGTACTCGCCGTCAGATAGGTACTGGTCCTCTAGCAAGTCCCAATTTATTGAGTGCGACATTACTCCCTGGAAATTTTAAATAGCTTGTAGAATCATTGGATTTTGACCCTTCAAAAGTATCAACATTAAGTTCAAAATTGCTGTTATATGTGCGACTTTTAAGTGCGACATTACCCCATATAATTTTAATAAATGTTGTAGATTTAAAACCATTCGATTTTAAACCTTAAAAACTCTCAAAATTAAGTTCAAAATTGTTGTTACATGTTGGACTTTTAAGTGCGACATTATCTCATAGAATTTTAATAAATGTTGTAGATTTAAAACAATTCGATTTTAAACCTTCTAAACTCTCAAAATTAAGTTCAAAATTGTTGTTACACATGTTGGACTTGTGATATATTTACCTGTAAAAACACTGCTGAGGCTGTCGACCAAGAAAGACACGGGACTAGTACTAGAGGCTTCGGCCAGTTTGTAGCTGCCAGTGACGCCATCTGTCGAACAGTTGCACAATTAACGTATGTAATGATTTTATCGATTAGAAATTGAGAAAGGGATTATGTATGTAATTCTATGATATGTTGTTCTCAAGGTTATGACTATAAAATATTCATACTTGAGAATGTTTTCTCGATTGCCAAAATTTTTTTAACTTTATATCGCAAAAAATTAAGTATCACAGCATCGAACTAGGTAACATTTAAGTTTAACTTATCACAACGCTTGTAATCCCGAATGATACTGGGGTGTATAAATTGAGTGCGCGTTGCGTGGGACACAACGCGCCGTCGACCCGGGCATGGACCATGGTCGGGCAGCGAGTTGCCCTTTACTCGCTGCTCGCATGCCCGCGCCTACGGTGGCCGGAGATCATTTGCTGACGTCCGACGCCGCGGGCGCCTACCACTGCGGTTGGGGCGGAGGGAGGACGCTGTCCTCTCTCTCAAGCGGCCCGCCTCCTCCTTTACTAGCATTACTGCTTCGCAGAAGGAGGAGACCGCTTCCCACTCCGTCTCGCCCCGCAGCATGGCCGCAACCAATGCCGGACGCGAGAGGTCTCCGCCTATCGCCGCCGTGAAGACACGTCGGTGTTCTGCCCAAGCTGGGCAGTCTTGCACCGTATGCTCTACTGTGTCCTTCGGGTGATCTTCGCAGTGGTGGCACCCGGGCGTTTCCTTCTTCCCCATCAGGCACAGGAACCTCGCGAAACTCCCGTGTCCGGTGAGGACCTGTGTCATCCGATAGGTCAGGACGCCGTGACGTCTCTCCAGCCACTCCTCAAAGAGGGGTCTTACCGCCGCAATTGCGACGTGCCCGTGTTATGTTTGCCTTAAGTGGGTGATCTCCATCATACATCGCGTCCCCGTCTTATACACTGTTCCCCTGTATACTAACATGTCCGCCCATGGAGAGGCCGGTGACGCCGAGCGGGCCCAGTCCGTTGCGCTCGCACCAGTGGAACAGCACCAGCGACTCCAGGATCAGGCAGCCGCCCATCACGAAGATATCTGACACGTTGTGCAGCGACGAACGACTGTACATACAAATAATGAGCACTTTTACTAAAAAAAATTATTACCCAGATTTTTTATATAAAAATTTTTGACGCGTAACTTTTTTTTTTTTTGTATATTTATTTTCCAAAATCGACGAAGATGTAACGCTTCTAAAAATCACAAAACGTCACTCGGTATAATTTCATATTATATGATATGACGTCATTTTTATATATTAATATATTATATTAACGTCAACATTGATTGATTTAAAAAAAGAAAAAAAAATAGTTTGCATTATGTTTGCATGATGTTTGTTAGGCTTTCACGCAGTAATTACTGAATTGATTTAGTTGATATTTGGCACAGAATACATAATAGAATGTATTTGGTATAAAGATACCTTATAACCTGGGTTGACACAGGTTTTCATTCGGTATGACGTACAGTCACGAGCAATAACATGTACACACTAAACAAAATTCAAACGCAATTTACTCGTAAAATGCTGGTTTCCTCTTTGAATTATGTAATTTTTCATAATGGTATGGCTTCCAAAATAGAAGTCTAATGAAAAGGCAAGAGTTTAATCAATATGGTAGCAGAACATCGCTTTTGAATACTGCTTAGTGTATACATAGTATTGCTCGTGACTGTACGCGTGGAAAATTCATATTTATTTAAAAACAAAAAAAATGTGCATATAAATAAGCACATTAAAAAAAATCCATATCTGGTTGTATATAAATATACAACCAGCTCTGGGTAGTTGCTAGAGCTATAAATGCCAGAGTTCTCCAATTCCATTAGTTACTATTATTATATAGAGAAAAGTTTTGTTGTGTGTGAGTGTGTATGTTTGTAATAAATAAACTCAAAAACTACAGCGACGATTTCAGATTTTTTACCATTAGAAAGCTACATTCACCAGTAGTTACTGTTAGTCAGAAGCTCTACAGTCTGACAACCAGTCCTACCATGGGGTATGGTATTGCCCAGTTACTGGGTTGTGGAGGACCGACAGACAGTCGCTCCGTGTAAAATACTGATATCTAGCTGCATCTGGTTTGACTGGAAGCCGACCCCAATATAGTTGGGAAAAGGCTAGGCAGAGAAAGCTACATTCACCCTCAGTAATATAGGCTATATTCTCGCGCAAAGCCGGGACTGTTCGCTAGTCAGTTATGTAAACAAAATGAACGTGTATTTTTTCGTGACAAAGATTTAGTGGTGTCGAAACTTGTATTTGGGTCATAGCGCGTCCCATCTTACGTAAGAACAATTTAACGATCGATGAGAGGCCATACAAGTTGAATGAGTGTTAATAATTATCACTGTCTTTCGTGACGAGAGTTTTACTTAAACCAGCTATGTAAGGCTGCTTATTCTGAAAGTTGGCAACGTCGCAAAAAGCTGTCAAATATTTACAAGTTTTAATTTATTTGTAAATTTGTCTGTATTAAAATAAGAAATATCGCTCTGTAGTGCACTAAAAAAATGATATAGGAATGCAATTAAAACACTGAATTTGATGTTGTAACCATTTCAGGTGTATAAAAGGCATTTGGAAAGCTTCCAAATGCTTTTTTTACATCTAAAACTATATATTCGGTGTTATGATATTAATTATTGCATTCCCTTATAATTTTTTTAGTGCACTACAGAGCCATATTTCTTACTTTCATTCAGTAACAATGCTAAATGAATTAAAACTTGTTAATATTTGACAAACATTTGCGACGTTGCCAACTTTCGGATTATACGCTCTTAAGGCTTTGGAGTATTGTTTATCATTCTCTCATTAAATATCGCATTTTGGCGACAAGACCACCCAATGTGCCACTCTGTGCCAAATTTCTAAATTTTATTTTCTGCTACCTAGGTACCTGTGTAGGTTGTGTGTGGAGGTTGGAATTTATCCCATATTATGGTAAAAAAAACTTTATATTATGGTCTATCTGTAGGTATTTCATAGGGATCAGTGAAGCCTTTAAGGCGCAAAAAGTAACAAACTAGTACTTTGACCTGTCTGGATCCCTGGATCGTGAAAACTGGAAGTCATGGGGAGAGAGCCTTTGCCCAGCAGTGGGATGATGTATGCCAGCGATGGACATCCAACTACAAGGTGGAGAGACGATCTGATGAAGATCATAGGACCGCGGTGGCTGCAACCCACTTCCAACCGGTCCTTTTGGAAATCTGTGGGGGAGGCCTATGTTCAACAGTGGACGTCCTACGGCTGAT
The DNA here is from genome assembly GCA_036375495.1 of Agrotis segetum. Lineage (NCBI taxonomy): Eukaryota > Metazoa > Arthropoda > Insecta > Lepidoptera > Noctuidae > Agrotis > Agrotis segetum. The sequence goes on from JAQSVV010000039.1 coordinate 10,145,293, forward strand.
ATTATGATGTAACCCTCCTTTTGACTTTGCCATAGTCGGGTAAAAAAATATAGTCGAATAGAGAACCTTGTCCTTTTTTTGAAGTCAGTTAAAAATAGATCCTCAGACGCATTTATTTCCGGGCTTCGTATATCCTCGCTAATAATGTACCTTTACATTGGTGAAAGAACTATTATAACCGGTCAAGTAGTTTTTGAGTTTATCGATTATAAACATAAAAAAAATCTTTCCTCTTTATAATACGACTAGCTGTGCCCGCGACTTCGTTCGCGTGGATGTCGGAACGTAACAATCTATTTTTATAAAATTGACAAAGATTCATACAAACTTTCATCCCCCATTTTACCCCCTTGGGATAGAATTGATTAAAATCCTTTCTTAGCGGATGCCTTCGTCATAACATCTACCTGCATGCCCAATTTCAGCCCGATCCGTCCAGTGGTTTGGACTGTGCGTTGATAGATTACTATGTCAGTCAGTCACCTTTGAGTTATGTGTATTTAGATGAAGTAGGTACTTACACTTGGTCAGTTGGCTTGCGAAGTCCGTAGAATGGGTTCTCCAGAATAATGCCGCCGATACCGGCTTCCTTTAGCAGCGGTTTTACCATCAGGTTCCGTCTTCGCCAGAAAAACTATGGAACAAACAGAAAAAAAAAAATTGAAAAACAAAACATAATAATATATGGGGTGACTGGTAATTAGTGTACGATACTTAAACACGTGATTGTGCTACAAGCAATTTTTACTATGGGAGCAAAGCCGAAATCGTAAAAAAATATCACCTATTTCAGTGCATTAAGCAAACATAAATGTTAGCTGATTTTTTTTTCGAGATTTAAGGTTTGTTCCCATAGTAAAAGTTGTTGGTTATCATGAGCACAATCACGTGTTTAAGTATCGTACACTAATTACCAATCACCCTATATAGGAAAAAGAACCGTACAACAAAACGGTAATTGACGTTTGTCGGATGACTGACGCAAATACCTTGCGTCACTAACGTTCAAGCAATAATATCAGTGGTACCCAACGACGATATAATACTAGACTCCTAATAACAGGCGACCGATGTCTGCCTACACATTAGGCAAAAAAGTCTTATATTCGTCTCATTTCGAACAATCCTGTGAGCCGTAAACATACGTTGAGAAAGAACAGACCTTGAGTTAGCCAATCACAACGCAGTACCCCGTCCCCCTCGCTGACGTAGTACCTCAGCGAGTTGACAGAATAATTTTTGTTCCTTAGATCGTGTATGCGGAGTCCAGTATTATATCGTCGTTTGCACCAGACAGTCTAGCATACATCATTTATGAAGTACTATATTCTATAGGCGATAGGCGTAGGTGTTTGTCTTAATAAATTTAATCTTCGGGCACATTTCCAAAATTTTAACCCCCCACGTAAATTTGTAAGTCATTTAACAAGTTCTCAGCAAGGATTGTATTCTTTGTTTGTTGGAACAAAGCCAGAAAAACGAATACATTTATGATGACTTTTCTGTCTTTAGTTATTGACGCGTGTAATCCTCAATGGACGCTGAGGTATATTTAATATAGTATACTAGTATAGCGTAGCAATGAAATGTATGGTTATTATAGAACCCAATTTTCTAGTAATGTAATGATTGGCCCGATCAATTACTAATTTTGTATGAAACATTTATTTTTTTGCGAATTTTCAAAAGTCTTGGAACAAACATTGTTCAGTAACATGGTCTGAGTTACCCCACGAGAGGTTTTGTGCTATTAACGTCGTAATAAGTTCGTTGTAAGTATAATATGAACGCCGCAATTTTTTAAGATTTTTGATCCCTCCACCAGCCTTTAAAGCATTATAACCTTTTCTGTAACCCCCCTTTACTACTGGTTGGTCCAGGGCACGTAATATGGACAGACGATCTTATGAACACCACAGGATCACGCTGGATGCAAGTCGCTTACAACCGGTCCTATTGGAAGTCTATAGAGGAACATAGGCCATGTTCACCGGCTGATATGATGATGATGATGATACCCAGGGCATCAGAAACCCATCTCTACTCATGACTGCACACCTACAATTCGCATAGGTAACGACGATATAATACTAGACTCCGCATACACGATCTAAGGAACAAAAACTATTCTGTCAATTCGCTGAGGTACTACGTAAGCGAGGGGGCGGGGTACTGCGTTGTGATTGGCTGACTCAAGGTCTGTTCTGTCTCAACGTATGTTTACGGCTCACAGGAGTGGTCGCAATGAGACGGATATTAGACTTTTTTGCCTTATGTGTTGACAGACATCGGTCCCCTGTTATTACGAGTCTAGTATTATAACGTCGTTGGGCATAGGTATTACTTATCATAGGCAAATCTATTGCTATGAAATAGGCCCAAATCCTGACTTCAACGAACATTGTAGGTCATTAACCGGCTCTAATTGATAAAAAGTCGATATTGGTGGTCATTTATCGCTGAGTTGTTTCAGTATTACAAATTCTGATAAACTGATAAGATATAACAAAGTTGATAAAGTGACGTGTTAGTTAAGACTGACTGTGAAAACAATGGAAAAACAAATCAGCGTTTAGTCACACTATTGAATAATAAGTTCTGCAGTAACTTTTTGCTGGATAGTTTTTTCCGCCATTTTTTCCGGCCTATAAACCACTAGGAAGTGGCGAAGGGCAGGTATTTGGGAGACTGTCTCAAGCAATTAAGAACAGGGTCGGACTGGGACGGTAACGCCCGGGTTATCGACGACGTCCGAAGATAAGTTTCAGGAATAATTTGCTTCCGTGGTCGCAGGAGACTGTCTATCTTACCGTGACCGTAAAGGACTATTTAAAGAACGCGGTGCGTTTTAATCAGTACGAGCCTGACAGTCTTTTCTGCTCCATCGGGGGTGGAAGGACTCAATTACATTACTAAGTATCTAAAAATGATGCTATTACTATCTAAAAACAAAAAAAAAAGTATAGCCTGCTCAGGTTGTCAACCATTTTTCTATTTATATGTTATATTCTCTCTAATTGTATTATAGGACTATCTGATCAAGTTTACATTTAGGCCGCAAGTGCTGCGCCTAACCTAGCCTGAGTTCCCGATATTACTACTGACTTGTGGCGAACCCCGCAAGCCAGGGTCGGCGCAGTCTAGGGCCCGACTAGGAAGGGCCTCTTCGACTACATCATTGCCCTGTCCGACGTTAAGTTGAAAACAATGTTAAAGATTTTCTGCCTTATTCAATTATTTACTTCTTGTTTAACAATAAAAGTGAGCTGTTGAAATCACAATGTACATATTATTTTGCTGTTAAAATTTCAACCTTAGGCGTAAAACCGAACATAGTAATTGTATTGTATTGTATAACGGGCTGGTATCCGCACGCAAAATACGCGCATATGACGTGGAGTTGCGGATACCAGCACGTTATACAATACAATTACAATGTTCGGTTTTACGCTGATGGTTAAAATTTTAACAGCACAATAATACTTAGGCGTTCACATCGGCCTCGCTTACTGCTTGTAAAACTGGCATAAAACAAATGGCTAATTAACATTTATTGTGCTATCTTTTATTTACAAAGTTATGCAAATTGTAGCTGCAAGTGCCTCGTGCTTTACGTCGTCGTGATTTGTTTAGATTTTCGTTCTATTCGAGTAGTTTTGCTGTAGAATAGAATGCAGCACATCTATTGCATAACCGTCCCGCGATGCCCTACTTCCCGACGTTTTTTTAGTAAAATGTTTTCCGGCCACTCTGCCCTATCTACTGTTTGAAAAACGTTGCATTGGCAAGTTTGAAAGTAATGCAGGTTTTAAACAGATTATAATAATCTAAATAATCGTATATAAATGACTCAATTGCCATATTATGTATGATTGAGAGTCACCGAGTAGAGCCTTAGATTAAAATATTGTCCATGATTTCGATTACACCCTGTATAGTTTTTGAGTAAGTAACTTCGTGGAAGGTAACGGAAGTGTGTAAATGGCAGTGAAGCGAGAGCGATGGTAGAGTAAAACTTGGTAATATAAAAAAAAACGTGTTGACAAAACGCCCTGTCATTCTAACACTCAAACTTCCTACTCTGAACCACACTCGAGTGTGGCCACTGTTGGCGTACAATATGGCCCTCGGGTATATATTATAATATTCTATGCCCTCGACCTCCGCCATACTGTTCGCTACAGGGCGTTTGGGAACTAGGGTGTATAAAGTGAGCGGTCAGATGGTAGTAACTCTTGCCGAGGTATCTTTTACTCCGCCAAAGTTACCTTGTCTAGGTCTGTCTGTGTCTCAACTTCAAAGCAGAAGTTGTTTTGCTTAATATTTTGTATCTGTGCTCAGGCAGAGCTGGACTAAATCGGCAACTTAGCAATATTCCTAATGATTCACTTCGTGAAGAATAATAGAAGAATTCAATGACATTGCTGGAATATTGATTAAAGTGGCCGTTTTACAACCGCTAGTCGCTCTGTTAATATAATATTAATAAACATAATTTTCAGCATACATAATAGATAAGGCAGCGATAAATCCAGACGATATTTATTACTCGTAATATCTAGGGCTGTTGACTGCATGTCATTTCTGGTTCAGACCTAGACATTTGCCAACTATGTTACGGTCATGGTCAACTTTTGTTTTGTAAGTGAATCACGCGGAGTTCGATGGTATAGGTATTACATTTGAAGGGCTCTACAATGGGCAAAGGGCGTGTGATGGGAGAGGGTGGTTGTAGTAAAAAGAGTCTGACAGTTCTTCTGGCTCCACCCACGGCGGGAGGACTCATTTTATAAATTTAAAAAACCGAAAAAGAGTTTATAATCGTTTTTGAATAAAAAAGTGATTGTCTGTAGCCCAAAATTCGCTGTATAGAGAGGTCATAAGTGTTCTAAACAGTAACTCAATGTTTACAGAGTTGTGAGAATTACTGTGTAATTGACAAACAGTCTTTAAATTGTTATCATTTTGGGAAGATCAGATGTTTAAACACAATGTTTTCTTTTTTAATACAGATGTCTTGTCTTTAACAATGGATAAAGATATTTAAGATTACAGTAAGGTTATATGTTCTGCTCCAGCTTAACCATATTATGTTAAAAGCATCTTCATCATCATCCTATAATGTTCCCACTGCTGGACCTCCTCTCTGTGAGAGGGAGTAGGCCATAACCCACCAAGCAGGGCCAGTGCGGGTTGGGTTGGCTTGGGTTTATCTTAAAATATGGTAAGTATATAGGTACTTAAATTTTAGTCAGTACAACTCTGACAGTCCCTCTTGCCCTGCCTGGGGTGGGAGGACTCATTCGATGATTTTACCACGCTAAAAAAAAAGTATATAATTATACTAATATTGAAAAACTGAAAAATTTGTTCAGTTGAACACGCTAATCTCAGGATCTACTGTTTCAAATTGAAAAAAAAAATGTATATTTGGATTTGCCTATCTATTTATCGGGGAAGGCTATAGGCTATATATCATCACGCTACGAATATAAGAAGGTAAGCAGTTGGGTGAGTCCATGAGGAACAGTTAGTAAATTATAAACATGGTTAATTTCCTGTTTTACTTTAGTAACATCATCTGCCTAGCCTTTTCCCAACTATATTTGGGTCGGCTTCCAATCGAACCAGATGCAGCTGGATATCAGTATTTTACATTGAGCCGCTGCCTGTCGGACCTCTGCGATTCCCCATGGAAAGAGTGGTTGTCAAACTTAGCTTCTGACTGACAGTAACTACTGTTAAAGATCTACAAATGACAGCCGGGACCAACGGCTTTACGTGCTCTCCGAGGTACGGAGGAAACTCGCTATGACTCACGGTCATGGTCACCCATCTACAGATCAACCTCAACACGGCTTAACCCGGAAGATCGGCCTGTGCGTGTGTAATTATTTAGCCTCGGGCTGCTCCTCGTTTTACTTTAGCAATGATAATGGTAATTGCTTTTAGCGTCTATAACAATAAGTTACATGTGCGATGTATAATGTTTTATAATAATATAATTATGTTTGTTAGTGTAGCGGCTTCCCTTGATAGCCTCAGATCAATCTCTCTTATCAATTTTCTACTACGTTAATTAAGGTGCGTACTGACTGGTGATACGGGCCGTAATTCGAAGCGAGCAAGGAGGCAATTATTGACCGTTGTAATCGCCTTGTTTCGCTTGATGAATAACAAGTTACATTAAGGTGCTTGTAATGTAATGTTACAAATTGAGGAGGATAATCGAGCATTACAATGTAATGAAACAAAGTGTAATACTTTGATACAAATTAATGCGTACCACTTTGAATGTAAACGTTACATTACACGCGAAGCTCATCTGTCTGGGAGGTAGTAGTGTAATGTAATGTTTAAAGTCAAATCTATAATGTTACAATACACGCGAAGCTCAGCCGTCTGGGAGGTAGTATTGTAATGTAATGTAATGTTTATAGTCAAATCTATAATGTTACATTACACGCGAATGCTTATCTGTCGGAGAGATGGTATTGTAATGCAATGCTCATCTGTAATGTTAAATATAGGCGAAGCTCATCAGTCAAGGAGGTAATGCAATGCTTAAAGACAAATCTGTAGGATGGATGTTTGTTAATCATTCATGTAAAAACCATTGAACAGATTTGGATGTTTGGTACATGAATAGTTTATAATCTGGATAACTTTCGAGAGTAAACCGCTGGTAACAGCTAGTGTTACATAACACGCGAATGCTTTTCAGTCAAAGAGGTAATAAATTGTAATGTTCAAAGTAGATATCAGTAACATTACACGCGAAGCTCATCAGTCAGGGAGGTAGTATTGTAATGTAATGTTTAAAGTCAAATCTATAATGTTACATTACACGCGAATCTTCTAAGAGGGAGCACTTATACCCTTCAGTACTCGCCTTTATATCGTACGACGATAATCTTTGATCAGTGTTAGTTGACGCGTCATTGGTTCATTGGCACTGAATGACATGACGCGTTTATTATCGTGCCAACACCTTCGGGACGAGAACTTGTTTTTGTTTACTTCTAATATATCAATGTCTAATTATGAATAGATAATCATTGATGTCATAGGACTGTTATCTTCCGTTTTCCAGCATGTACGGCGAGTAAATTGATAATGTTTACTATGGTTACATTTATGTTTTCACTTTTATGTCGTAGAGTTAAATTAATATAATATATAATATAATATAACATTTATGATTTCACTTGTTTATGTCGATAAACATACTTATATATTTCTAAATACAAGAATTAAATGGATATGCCATTTTTTACACATTCCTTTCTTATATCTCGCTTTTTTTTGTGGTAAAAAAAACACCGAATGTAGCAGAAGGGACTTTATTTCTTTTTACAAAAAACCCACCCTGTTCCTTCATTAGCTTTTTGTTTTCCAGGGCCACAGTGTGATTATGAGACAGTTCTACAACCTGGGCTATTTATATTATGGCACTTGAGACATTGTTTGTCAATTTATTCAGATTGGCTTTAAATCATAAAAACAATAGGGAGTTAGCAAGGTTGGTTGCAAATAATTGTATTGATTTGTACATCATAACTAAGTTTTAAAACAATCTAGAATTGTTAAAGTTTAATTCCCTTCTATGACAACAAAGTGAGTCAATTTTATGAATTTGCTACGTACATGCAGCATGAATTACGAAAAATATTTTATATTCAAATCAAGTAATGTTGACCATTTGGGATTGGTTCAAAAAACCGGTTATAAACGCCCAAATGGTTGGTTCAACATTGCGCGGGCTAACTATCTAGGTACTACAGGATCATACAACCAGAGTACAAGGTATGCCATAACCTAATCCAGATCTTACTTACCTTTATGTATTGAGATAATTAAAAGCTAAAATAAAGTTTAAAAAAAAACATTTTCTATTATTATTATTTCCTATTTATTATTTCCTACCTATATTTTAGTTGGTATCACTATAGTTTGAAAACAATAGAAAAAAAAGTGGGAATAGTTTGAAAAGAATAGATAAACAATGAAAATTTTCAATACTTACATGGTCTCCGGTACCAGCAAGATGTAAACATACGGGCTTGCAGTTCTTCTCTGGCCAATGGAGGGGCAGTAATGCTTGGAAGTGAGCCTTCCGTGCTATCTTAGGTACTATGCCCGGCAGGTACCGCTCTAGCGGTGTTATGAAGTAGCCTTCGTAGAGCTTGCAGTCCGATAGAGTTTGTTGCTGTGGATATCAAGTCAATAGTTATATCAAGTTAGGATATATATTGTGTTATGGGATTAAATTTTGGATGCGTAATTTATTATTTTGTTCCAATTTAATGGAAAATTTAGTATTGTTCTACGATTGAAGTTGCGCAGTTGTTTGATGGTTCGAGTTCCAGAACTTTCTATTACCACAAGAGCAGTAAAAATTAAAAAAAAAGTGAAAGTAAATATTTTGCTCCGTAAAAAGTTTTCAATTGTTTACATTTTTTTTGTTTCACCTTCAAAAGTTATCATTCTTGGAGGTATGACAACAACACTTACAAAGTAAGGTTATGACTCATGTTTTAATTTTATGACTCAAAATTTATCAAAACAAAAACACCATTTATGGATAAAAATACCAAAACAACTGGCTTACCTTGGTAATCGTAACAGGATAGTCTCTTTCAACTAATTTGAAGCACTCATCCCGGTTTGACACCACTTTCCTGAATTCGAATAACCTAAAAACAGTACACAAACAGTTTGTAAACAAACACGGTATGTCACGTAACTACACTAATTCACACGTTGGCGGCAAACTTGTTACACAACACTTCTAAAACATGATGAATAACTGACCTTCGCAAATTCTCCGGTTTCCCCCATCCTTTAGTAAAGAATTTTGTTAGAAGTATACTTCTGTACACTGCATCTAACCTACTAGCCGACATGTTCTGTGCCGCGGACGGTTATGGCCTGCTTCACTGACAAGTTTTATTTATGAAACCGTTTTTAATTTCGCTGTTACGTTTACTCGTTGTCAATACATTTTGGTTGAGAATGACTGCGACTGAATGAGAAATGTCAACAAGGATTTTTCTCAGGATGGTCAGCTGTTTGATGTCATGTTGACACTTGACAGGTGACAGTCGTGTTAGTTTCAAAGTCTGTTTTGTTAAAGCAAGCTATGGAGCTGCTGAGTGCTACCCAAAATTGTTTTTATTAGCATTTTAACATACAACCGATTTCGTAGAAACGTGAAAATAAATAAATTTTGTGATAACATTCCATTAATTTTAGTCATTATTGTATGTATTTTGATAATCGTATTTTAATGTTTAGTGTAATTATGACTAATATTTTGGACCTTAAAACGAACGCGGGATAGTGCGTTCCGTATCTGCATCATAGAATAATCTATAAAATAGCATAACTGAGCCAGCCATGCTGATTTTTTAATGATCCAGATAACTTTTATCTGAGAACTAAAAATAGCGCTTTGCATATATTTTCTATAGATAAGCAGTCAAATTGCTATTTTTATGCCTCAGATATAGGGATAAAAGAAAGTTATTTGACTATTGAAAAATCAGCCCTCAATCAAGCCCATTTGCACCAGGTTTTTTTTTCAGTCGTTATAATATACACCGAGTTTTAACAAAATACCGTCCATCACTCAAAAAAGGCCGCGTTTTAAAAGCGCTGACGAGTGAACAGATACATGGGATGTATTTATTCTATTTCCGGCGATTTTTACGCTGAGAAAAAATAACGTTCGTATATACATATTTATGGGGTCTAAAAGGCATATTTTTTCAGGAAAAGGAAGATTTGTTACATGTGTCGTTTTTTTAAAGACGTTGCTGTACACTAGGAATTCCTCCTATATTGTGGGTGTCAGAGGCCTAGCCCACAGATTACTTGCCTAGACCAAAAACAACTATAAATCAGACACGTATGTATTTTACTGTGCGGGAATCGAATCCACATCCACGACACGCAGCGCAGCAGCGCACTTAGCCACTGCGCCAACCTTGCCATCAATAATAATGCTCGAATCTGCTCGATCCATCCTCTATGTTTATGCCTACTTAAAGGTATTTACAATAATAAGTATTGTGTGTGTTATGGTGTTATGGTGTTATGAGGTCGACTGCAATTTTTGTGTGTCTGCACAGACTACGCCCTGGCGTGAGGGACTGTCAGACTCGTACTGACTAAAATCCACGGTGTCCTTAAATAGGTAGCTCTTTACGTTCCAGAGTCACGGTAATTTCAAAAGTCCTGCGGTCCCCGGCAGGCTTTGGCCCTCTAGAGACGGCCCAGTGACACTCGGGGAGCTCTTGAAACACAACGCGCCGTCGACCCGGGCATGCGCCATGGTCGGACAGCGAGTCGCCCAATATTCGACTTCGGTGGCCGGAGATCGTCTGCCGACGTCCGTCGCCGTGGGCGAGAGCACTCGGCTGCGGTGGAGGGAGAACGCTATCCTCTCCCTCATGCGGCCCGCCTCCTCTTTCGCGAGCATGACTATAGCTCACAGACTAAGTATAGAGAGTACACTCTATAGTTGCTGCTTCACAGAAGGAGGCGACCGCTTCCCACTCCGTCTCGCCCCGCAGCATGGCCTCGACCAATGCCGGGCGCGAGAGGTCTCCGCCTATCGCCGCCGTGAGGACAGGGCGGTGCTCTGCCGAAGCGGGACAGACATGCACCGTATGCTCCACCGTGTCCTCCGGGCGATTCTCGCTTGCAGTGCTGACACCCAGCCAGGTGTTTCTTCCCTCCATATCAGACACAGCTGGGTACCTCCTCCTCAAAGAGGGGGATTCTTACCGCCGCCATTGCGGCGTGCCCATGTCCTAACACTGGACCGTCACTGGACTGATTATGCTATGCTACGAGTTTCTTTCCTCCATTCGACACAGATACATTAACCTATCTATGCTACGAGTTGTATTCGGATACATGCTACCTTCGAGCGAGCAAATATTTGTAGTTTGGTAAAACTTTGTTACTAAGTAGTCTTTGGTTAACAATAAATTACAATAATTGTAGAAGCTTTAGTTATATATTGTTATTAAATCGCACCTAATTCGGATCTCTAATGCGGATATAATGTCACGTTGTTACCGCATAGTTAATGAAAACTACGTAATGATACGTAATCCCACGTAGATAATTATGATAATTGAAAACGAATAACTCGTTAGTATTTCAATGAACAAAAGAACTATATAAAATTGACTTGAATCAATAGATCGTATTGTGATCTCCAAAAAAGGAATAATCCATTTTTAAAGAGATCTAATAGGTTAGGCATTTTAAATGTTAATTTTAACGTGGGTTGGATGATACGATCCGTGATGGTTCGCGTTAATGAGAATCATTTCTTTTTATATGGTATCGTGAAGTCGTATAAAATCTGTTTTAATTTATTTGAAGATCATTTATCAGAATATTAGGAGGAATTGGAGATAACCTTGGACTGTGGTTTTATTAATATTGATTTGAGTTACTACCTACAGTAAAGCTCCAGTCTATAAAAGTCTAAAATCTAATAAAATGTATACCTAGTGGCACTTTTAATTAGGTACGGAATAAAATAATTAAGATTATGTTTTAAAAAGAGGAAAGATCTGTATTTTTGTGTGAGTATGTTTGTTATGAATAAAATCAGAAACTGCTGGATCGATTTCAAAACTTCTTTCACCAGTTGAAAGCTGCTTTGTTCCTGAGTGACAGAGGCATTTAATAAGGGAGGAGAGGACCGCTTTAGCTAATGATATTGAGGGCATTGAAGATAATGGAACTCCTTGCAAGCTAATATAATATTTTCACTTCAAAATCAGCCATAAAGCTTCTATTTTTTGTTTCAATATTACGTAAGGTACACGCACACTAGGTACGGGCCGTACGTTACGAGATCACAGACCTTTTATGAATAAAACAAAGGACGAATTCCATGCAAACTATCGCTACTAAAAAGTCTACCTTTGAAGGTGACATAATTGCCCTAAAATAGCGAAACATGTACGGCCAAAATAATATTACCATATGATTACCATACATAACAAGACTATTTTCTGATAAAAAACCCATAGAATCAGGTGTTTAAGAAATATTATATCATCATGTGGGCAGAAAGTGACTCAGTTACCTACGACTCTTAAGATCGTTACCAAAAACATATGCTAAAGTTGATATTTAAATCGTATTATGTTTTCCGAATCTTCAGGATATAGATGATAATTGAGAGGATTTTATTATTTAATATTTGTTATGGTTCGCCATTATTGGACGTTACTTAATTTTATTTTGTTACTAAGCGTCTTCTTTGCGTGGGTTTGACGTGTTTTGAAGATTGATTTGCAGATTTGTCATTGATGTTTTTGAACGTAACGATTATTAATTTTTAATTCTTGGTATTAAATAGGTACCATGTCGTAACCGTATCGGTTATGCGCCGTATAAGGAAAATTGTACTTAAATGTTTTGTTAGTTCCTATATATTATACATCTTAGCTTTTCATACGAAAACTTGGCGGATGTTTTCTAAGAAAATCCAAACATTTAATTGCATTACTGATGAGTTAGTTGTAAATAATTTTTCACTTCAGTAGCTCAAACATGTAGGTTTTGCTGCCTGAAATCAGTGAGCAAAATGCGATTTTGCTCACTAGTGAGACAAAGTAGCTTTTTAATTTTTGTTTAAAAAAAAGCCGCGAATATCATATTCAGCCTTGAGTTAATCATACAATTCGAAACATTAACACTCTATCTCTTTCCCGCCAATAGAAAGAGAGAGAGACAAACACCAGCCCTTTCGAAGTTCCGATTTTGAATTTGGTCTCAAAGACAAACACGTTCGGAAATTTGTACTAACCAAAGAAATGCAAAAAGATAATAATGTCTTCGAATGTATTTTATTGAATTTTTAACTTATTGCTGTATTTAAATGAAAATAAGCATTTACTGTAAATATTTATTTCTAGTTTCAATTTATGTTACTAAATATTTTGAATAATAAAATTTTATGGATGCTATTTCCGAACACGCCTTAATTTAAAAATAAAAGAGCGGGAATAAAATTTTATGGCTGGCGTAAAGAGTTGAATAAGTTAAAAAAAAATATATGCGTAAAACTAGCGACGAGAACAGTAGATACTTATTTTAACATAACCATTTAAAACAACAAATTATTAATGCAGAATTAAATTTCCTAACTCTAACTAAATATCTGAAACCATACCATGTCTTCAATGAATGGAGACTTAACAAAGGGCGCAAGCAGTTTTTCGGAGACGGTGTTGCTATCTTATTTTTTAGATTTATCACAGACGAGACGATTATCTACAGTGCGGAGTATTTACTTATTGTTGAAAGCTACTTTAAAACAAAAGTTATTTTAATCTATTCCTATTTATTAATTTATCTCCTAAAGTGTTCTCGCTGCTGAAGTGAAAAGTTATGTGTGTTACACGAGAGCAAAGTTTTTTGCATCTCGTGCCTTTGAATCTCTCGCTACACTCAGGATTCAAGTTTAGAATCACTCGCTACGCTCGTGATTCAATCCTTGAATCCTTCGCTTGCTCAAGATTCAAAATCAGCACTCGCAGCAAAAAACGACTTTGCTCTCTTGTTGCACAAATAACTATTGTTTATGGCGTCAATGAGAAAAAGGAAAATGTTTTTATGACCAAAAAACCGACACGATGGCCCTAAGTTAATATTACAGGATGGAAGAAAATTTACATGGCTTGTACCTCCATTTACCTACACCACTACTAAACAAATATTTTGCCTCTTAGTACTTAGTAGAAATGACATCATTGCTCTAGTGATTTGTATCACTCACCATTCACAATCATGGCCGACGAAGTTCGCGCGCTCCATTTATGGCGCGAAAGAAAAGTCGTTGGAAACAATTCTGAGTTTAAAATTATTAAAACTAGATTTTGTTACAAGTTCCGCTTGCTGGATATTATCTATGTTAACAGTTTTATCTTTTCAATCAGTATTGGATCCTTTCACTGGGAAAAAAGGTGTGGAGTTCGTTTACAAAAAACGTGGATCGATTTATGCTCTGATAATTCCATTATGATATCCCAAATACTTAACTATATTGTAGTCTTCTAAATGTTTGAGCACCCAACCTATTGTAGACTCATTCACTATTTCACTGGGAATGACAGAAATTGTTTTTTGACCAAAATATATCAATATCTATCGAATTATGTAGTAGATACGAGTTTATTTTAGAAAAATAAAGTCAGGTTTGTCTCTAAACGGACTCATTTTTAAACCATCGGGAGTCAGTAATTGCACTGGACCTGTGGACGCTTATTACCTTTGTTATAACTGCAAAGCAACATCAGTGTTTTACGTGTTTGATGACCTACTCCACAGAAAAGTGTTGTTTCTAAATCCTCCATGATTTTGCTGGAGCAGACCCCTTTATCGCTTAGTACTCAATGTAACAAAGTTTTATATAAGAAGTACCGATCTAAAAATGCCCCAAAAGAAACGACAAAAAAATCTCAATAAAAGAAGAATCAGGTTCGACTGCGAAAAACAGATTGGGGTAGGGATTCAGTACCGACGCTCATTTCTAACCGAGCCACCGAGGATCGTAACCACCATGGCGAATTCTTCATTCTATTTCTAACGTCTCATTGACTTTGAAAATTCGCTACGCATGCGTTGTGTTAGGAAGTTGTGGTAGGTTAATCTGCAAGCGTTCTGTTGTAGGTACTAGAAGTTGTAGTTAGGAAGAACCTCAATCACCATTGATCCTTCAAGGCCTTTTGTACGCAATGTGCGAACTTGAACATTTTGAAGTAGGCTGTCCGGAAGTGTGCAGATTTTATGTTTGGGTGCGTTATTGTTTTGCTTCAATTTGTATGACGTAAGAGCGATTACGATCCAAAATATGATGGAAAGGAGATAAAAGGCATCTTTGCCAAAAAAACAATAATCCAAGGCTACATTTTTGTTTGATTAATAACATTTTATTTTCAGCTTAGGTGCTCAGAAGATTCCCCAATAAATGTAATGTAGGTCCCCCCAGAACACCCTTTTTTTTTAATTTTACGTGGCAAAATCATGAAATGCGTCCTCCAAACCCGGGCAGGGCGGGAGGGACTGTCAGACTTGTACTGACTAAAATCCACGGTGTCCTTCGGTAGCCCTTTGTGTGCCGGAGTCGCGGTATACGTATGTCTCGCAACCCCGGCAGTGGAGGACTGTGGCCCTCTATAGGGGGGCCCCGTCATTATGCTGACGCTCCTTGAGTCGCGCGTGGAACACAACGCGCCGTCGACCCGGGCCCCAGATCACCCTCTAGATTAGCCATAAAAAAACTTCTGATGCCAAGATGTACCTACAGAAGACAGTATATGACCGGTTGTTTTGACGGAGTTTTGTTTTAAGGAAGCCTAAATCAATACAGCAAAGTACATCTTCAGCTAAATGATGATGATAATGAGGCCAAGAAGATTATTCGACTGGTCTGCAAATGACGTTTCAACAAATTCTGAAGCATACTCCAATAGCCGGTTTTTCTTTTATCGCAATAAGTACTACTCCCTTCAATTCCTTCCCTTCAATTGCCCTTCAATAGTCACACTACCTTCCTAGCCTTTTCCCAACTATATTGGGGTCGGCTTCCAGTTCAACCAGATGCAGCTGAATATCAGTATTTTACATAGAACGACTGCCTGTCGGACCTCCACAACCCAGTACGTAACTGGGCAATACGATACTCCATGGTAAGACTGGTTGTCAGACTTATGAGCTTCTGACTAACAATAACGACTGTCAAACATCTACAAACGACAGCCGGGACCAACGGCTTTACGTGCTTTCCGAGGCACGGAGGAAACTCGCTATGATAGATGGTGACTCATCCACAGAGCAACCTCGGCAAGCGTGTCTTAACCCGAATGATCGGCCTGTAGGGCTGTAAAATTTAGCCACGAGCTCCTCGATCCCTTCATAAGGCATAGTTATCAGTTATACAGTCCCGCGATAGGCTTTGTCCCTATACAGCCGGGTTCAACGGCAGTCTATGGTCACACCTCCAATGTATTATGCATAATGTTATAATACCTGTATACAAAGTACGCATCTATAGGCGGTGGCGTAGGCGCTTCAAACAGTATAAGGCCAGTCCACACTCGACACGGACTGCTATCTCACCGCGAGAAAATACACGAAACAGACGTAAGTGGCAGTTGTGAAGAGCTTTTATAAAAAAAAAATAAGAGTGAAAAAAAAGTTTGAATAAAAAATAAATATTATTATTTTTTACGGTGCAGTGAGTGATACTGGATTATAATAGGAATGGTGGATTATACTTACTAACATTTTGGTAATGGTTATGTAAACTTGGCATTAAGGTGTAATGTAAACATCATTATTTTATTCGTGAATCATAAAACCAATCTTAATATTTGCGTGTCTGTAGTCTTTACATCTATTTGATGATAGCTTATAAAGTCTACTATTCGATACAATGCTACCTTTACTTTTTTAACCATTTATCTAATACTTATGTAACTACTGATCATACACGACCCTACAGTTTCATTAAAAAATACATAATTAATAAAATTATTTAATTATTAGACAATTTTTTAACATTTTCTGTGTTCAATAACCATTTATTTGCCTAGACGCCTAAAGAAAGATGTCGCAAACGTCGCTTTCCTGTCTAGCCGGGAGAAACTAAAATTAAGTAGGTACGTCTACCTAAATACATGAGTGCTAATTAATTCAATGAGCACTAAAGCCTCATTTGGACGATGCAAGACATTGATTGCGATAAGCTTTACATTGCGGACTGTTGATGGACAAGGAATTCAGTTGGACAAAGAAATACCGCAATGTAGTCAAACTAGCGTGCAAGTTCTTGCATTGTCTTACAGTAGCACCAGGGTCGAAACTTCATTGAGTATTCACTATGTTACTGATATCAACGTGTCGCGACATTTCTCAAGACTCTCTCTCGACGACGAACTCGCTGTTGCTTACAGCCTAGAAAATATTGAAGACAGTAAACTGATTGTAATCATTTCGCTTGACGTTTTGCCTTTTACAGAAGATAATGTGAGGGTCACTCATTCGTACTTATTTATATTTACTTTATGACTCAGTGAACCATAAATTTCAATGAGGTTGTATTTCATTCATTATATCTTTTGTTCTACAATAATACGTATACATCTGGCACAGAAGCACTAACCATCCAAACATTAAGTCTGAAGATAATAATGCGTTTTTATGCAACAATTTTAGAAATAACACTTGTTTTATATAACTTTAATAATGTATTCTAACTGCTTGGCTACCTTTAGGTGCCCATAACCATATTCTAATAACGACCAGTCAATACTTAGGAATGCGACAATAATATTGAATAAAATCAAAAAAGGTTGCATATCCAAGTCTATCAATAGAGAAGTTTAGAAGCAAAAAAAAATACTCTGGCATAAATTCTGGAGCATATTTTGACAGCAAAAAAAACCAAATGTACTCTATGAAAAAAACTTAACATCAACGTAAAATGTTGAGTTAATAAAAATATCTACGAAATAAAACATAGCGACGAAAAATAAAATTCGTGGTAAAAATCATGTGATTCTTAAATAATGGTATCCAAATAAAGTGGGATCCTTTGGTTGTTCTAGATGGGCGCGAAGGTGATACTGTTGGCGCCCCTGGTGCTCCTCATCTTAGGAAGCGTTGAAGGTAAGTTGAAGACAAATTACCATTCATTCATGTATTCATCCTACTTCTTCAAGTGTCGTTACAAAAATTTTGTCCTACAAATATTTGGCATCTGCACAGCACTGCTTATAGATTCGTTTCTACAAGATTTGGGGGATTATGATTCCGTTTAGTTTGTGCTTTTATTTGGCTACTGGAGCCTTAGGTCAGTGGGTCATCTAAGGGGTTACCTCGAGCTCTTAGCTAGTGCTCTAGGACCCCAAAGCGCCCCAATAGCACAATTTTGTGCCACCAAACCCCAACCGATTTTAAAACCGGTCAGCGTTTGGTGGCACAAAGTTGTGCCACGGGGCTCTAGAGGTTTTAACGTGATCCAGTTTCGGCTGTGGGAAAGAGACAGAGCTATACAAGTCATCTAGCACCATCTTTTTCCAGCAGCCTATACTGGATCGCGTTAAGATTTTATTGATCTAATAGCCCCAACTCAGAAGCTTTAAGTCACCATTTCGCTTAATTAGTTTTGAGAGTTTGTGAAGGTGCCGTGCCCAGCACCAATCGTTCGGTAGAAAACTTTCTTCAAGGTAAGTTACCAAAATGTTGTATAATTTAATAATGTAAACAAAATGATAGTGATAGTTATTGAAAGCTTAACATCTAGCTTCATAAATAAATTTAATGACCAATCACTGCAATCGTACCTATTTATATTTAATATAAATCGCGAAAAGGTAGGTAACGTTACGTCAGTTTTGTGTGATAACATATAGGCCTGACAAGCAAAGTAACAAAATTGACTATTAAGAAGACTACACAATTTACACATGCTACTTTAACAACTTGGTTTAAAAGAGGTTGTGATAACATAGAATACAACTATTTATTTTTAATAGGCTGTATTTAAAATAAGTATACAAACAACATCATAGCAACTAAAACAGTTTTTTATTTATTTCAGGTTCTGCATTTTGAATACACGCCTTGCATTTGAATCCACGCCTTGCATTTGAAAATACTATTCCTTATTGTTATTAATAATGGAAAAATACCTATACTTACTATTTATCGTGTAAAATGTGCATCATTGGTTATTGGTATCAAGATAATTTGATGTTTTTGGATAAGTTTCAATTGTGATTGATTTGAAAAAAAAAGCTCAATAAGTACCTCATTAGTAAAAGAAAACATAACCTAGTGTAAATGCTTCGTAACAATTTTGTTACCATCAGCTTTGTTACTGTCCCCCTAATTTTCAAGTCAAAATCTTTTTTTGTTGATAATTTAAATCATTAAAACTTAAATTCCGATGTTAATTAAATGACAAATTTCAATAACAACACATGTTTTATATTCATTTTGTAGACTTTCCTATTTTAATTGGAATAATAGAATATCGTAATGTTCGAATGTCATCACTGGTAACAAAATTGTATTATGGAGACATTTTTCTTGGTTATATTATAACATATCGTATTTTTTCAAATTGATTTTGTTGATCCAACGTGTGCTCTTTTATTTCGTATTAAAGAAAATTTGATGGTTTTGATTGTTTATTTTTTAATCGCATTTAATTTAAGTAACGAAACTGACGAAATATCTTTGACTTACCCTCTATTTTATTTTATTTCTCATAATTACGTGATAAATTATTGGTTTTAAGCTAAAAATCGTAAAATATAGAGAATAATGAAATGCAAACAAGTACAATCTGACATAAAAAATGTGGTTGAAATTAAATCTTACTTCTTAAAATCCCTATATTAGGGTTCCGTAGTCAACAAGGAACCCTTATAGTTTCGCCATGTCCGTCCGTCCGTCCGTCCGTCCGTCCGTCTGTCCGCAGTTTAGCTCAGAGACGCACAGTACTAGAGAGCTGTAATTTGGTGTAAATATACGAATTTGTTGTGCCGAAAAAGTGGTAAAATAAAATCTCGTAAAATATTTTTTTTTAGGGTACCTCCAGTACTTACACGTAAAGTGAGGATTTTTTTTTTCTCGCGTACCCCTTAGTGTGGGGTATCGTTAAATAGGCCTTTAAAAAATAATGGTAGTTTCCATTAACAATTTTTTGATAAAAAAATTAGTTTGTGAAATATTAAGCTTTAAAGTGCTAAATTTTGCTCGATTCGAGTGTCCCCCCCCTCTACCAGCTAAACGGTTACGTTTGGGGGTGTGAAAAAATTCACAATAGTAGTATATATAACGAATTTTAAAAGAAAATTATCATGACTAAATAGGCTTTACAACTTTACGAGTAATAGTCGACCAACTTATAAAATGTACTTGGATATCATATTTTCTTAAACAAAATGTATCGGAGACAACTGCAAATGTAAGTTTGTCAAGTTTTTACTGCTTTTATAGGTATGTTTTTTGGGGATAGGTAGGTTTTTATGGTCAACTATTTTTAACTAAATTCAAAAAAAGGAGGAGGTTCTAAATTCGTTGTAATCTTTTTTCTTATGTATTTTCCCCGATTTTTTTTGAAAATTCTTCTTTTTAAATTTAAATTCAGCGAATCAGTTTAGTTAGTTCGCATAAGTATTTTGATGGGCAACTACGGAACCCTACACTGTGCGTGGCCCGGCACGCACTTGGCCGGTTTTTTTTTTTTTGTGAAAATGCCATACTACGAGCTCTTTACGTGATTCAGTTTAGGCTGTGGGAAAGAACCAGAGCTTTACAAGTCGTCTAGCGCCATCTCTTTCCAACAGCCTAAATTGGATCGCGTTAAGAGTTCATGGTAGGCCCCTGGTATCAACTCTCTAAATTTTTGACATCTCGCTTTTAGGTCTAGTTTTTTCAAAAGCCGCAGACAAGTAGCTCCTTCCAAACAAATGCTATGTTACTTGGCACGACTAGCCCTTCTATATGGGCAATTACCGTTAAAATTTTTGAATTTCGTAAATGCTAGTAGATACCGTACATAATTATTGTTGTAGCTTATTCACTCTGCACAAGTGAGTAAGCAACAATACTGCGATCAAACCACGATATTGCAATCAAATTAAAACGAAACAAAATATCAAAATAGATACTTACCTTGGTCAGCAGCAGCTCTCATCATCATCATCTGCCTAGCCTTTTCCCAACTAGTGTATTGGGATCGGCTTCCAGTCGAACCAGATGCAGCTGAATATCAGTATTTTACGTGGAGCGACTGGCTATCGGACCTCCACAACCTGCTAGTAACTGGGTAATACGATACTCCATGGTAAGACTGGTTGTCAGACTTTAGAGCAGCAATCTTGGTCAGCACTCATTTTCTAATTTATTTTAAGTTTGATAGATCTACTTAATCGAAGTAATTTGTATTACTTGACCGTCGCCAATGGCAGAATAATTATTGTTTAATAAACACCGCATTACCTACCGCCAATAAATATTACGAAAGTCGGGGAGTGTTGCATACGACCTCTTAGTCAACCTGACCTTTGGTTTTGAGTAAAAGTCGCTGAAGATGTATCTTATACTCAGTTTATTTACCTATACGGTTCTTGGGTTTTTATGTTTAAATGATTATTTGTTGCTTAAAGATATTATTATAACGGAAGGACTTTTTATCGTGGTTAGACTTGCACTGATTAAAATTCACGGTGTCCTTCAATAGCCCTTTACTTTCCGGGGTCACAGTAATTCGTTAGTCCCGCGACCAAATGAATGAGGGATTACTTTTTTAAAAAAGCTTCTCTACTCGTGAACTCATAGTGAGTACGTGTATGTGTGTTTCCAAAAAAGTTAACTGAAATTCTTTAAATTCTCCGTGAATCGATACGCCATCACCATAATTATGATATAAACTTATATTTTTTCAAATTGCTTTTTCGCAAGACCGTATACCGAAATATTTGTCAAACTTATTTGCTAATTTCGTAAGTTTTTTCCCCCATGGCGTTAAAAAAATACCAAGGAACTATGACTAGTGTTTGTTAAAGCTATTTGCAGTTTTGTATGATGTTTAGAATAATATTGAGGACACAGGAAAATACACTAGATCATCTTACTTATATTTAAACTAGATTATTTTCTTGCGTAAAATTTCGAGTGCTTCGGCACCAAATTCGGTCGTGTCCAAATATACAAGACGTGCTATGACGAACACGAAGCGCAGCCAAATATGAATAAAAATAATAAACTTAGTAGTTATGAATCTACTATTGTCATGTCATCATGCTACGAAGGTTAAACTGCACGAGACTTATTGACCACGCGGAATACACCCACAGCACTCTCAAACGTGCTTAGTGCTTAGCATAACAAGCTATAGCACCTGGTTCTGCCTGAGTGACACTTGGCGAAAGGGAAGTGTATACCTACAGTCGGTCTTCAAAAAACTTTCTGGTCTTTTAATTTTGATCAGCCGCGTTTTTATGTTTGCGAGCGTGCTGTTCTATAAACAGTCACCGGCGGTTTCGCCACCAGATAGCTTCGTTTTTTTCTTTGCTATAAACCTTCATCCTTTGGAACTTTGCCTGGAGTCGGGAAAAACCGACACTTGCCCGACTATAATTTTTTTAGGGACCACGTAGCTTAGAGACCATTAGGTCTCTAAAGGAACTTTACTTTTACATATTTATGACATAGTGGCCTTCTTTTCAAAGCTGCCTTAGGAACATCATTTCTAGTAGAAGTTAGATTTGGATGGCTAGAAAATTAGAAATGTGTAACAGAAATTTATAGATAATTCTCCATACCTGTCAAAAATAAAATGCGTGCAAAATTGTAGAAAATGAATATGAATGTGCACGTTGAATGTAGAGTTGAACGCGAGCGTGTGACCGTAGCATTAGGTCTAATTATAACAATGTAGGCAATGTAGATCCGTCATTGCCTGTTGGCAAGGACGTAAGGTCTCGCGTAGGCGATACTCCGCACATGGATCGTTGCCAAGGCTTCTCTATGGTATTTTTTATTTTATTCTTCCTAATGATGTTTTTGCTTGATTGCCAGCATCATGCAAATTGATTACGCGTGGGGGTTAAATACTTTTTGCTCCATATTATGTTTGTTTTGTTTCTTAATCATGTTATTGTTAACTTTGTGATCTATTTGTGAGTCCATTTCCTTATTAATGACTAACTTTTGCATAATTTTAACATTAATCATTCTATCGATGTTTGGTTTGACATGAATAGGTTTATAAATTAAGCAAATTACGTCATTTACCTTTTCTGGTTATTTATTGTTATTGTTTTGAAACTAGTTCACCGACGGACGTTGAAAAAAAATATATCGACTCACTTTTGAAGGCTGAACATCTTTATGAATGCTAAAAATGGCGATGACTTAACTTCGCGACACTCTTCCGAGAATTGTTTTTTATTGAAATGGTCCTTTCCTTTTGTCCGAGATTTAAATCAAGGCAACATAAATTAATTATTATTCCAAACCGTTAATTCTTTCAGGTCAACGTTATCATAACTACTATAATGCCCGGAACTACTTGGGCCGCGACTTGTACGAGCACGGACGCTCGATCTCCGACAACCTGGTGACCTGCGGGCCCCACACCTGCGGTGTCGGTGCCCACTGCATCCACGGCAGTGTGCGGCCCGTCTGCGCTTGCCTGCCTGGATACTCCGGAGATGCGCTGACACAGTGCGTCAAGATCGAGTGCATTGGTAAGTCATGAATTATCGAGACCAATTGGTTAATCAGCTACATCTGTGAATCTTTCATAAACAATCTCCCCAATTTCTCTGAAAACTTGAGTAACAGCTCTATCTTAATATTGATAGGCTTCAGCCCAATAATCTATTTTTATTCCATTGCAGACAACAGCGAGTGCCGCAGCCACCAGAGCTGTGTGAACCAGCATTGTATCGACCCCTGCGCCGGGGCTTGCGGCTCGAACGCCAACTGCGAGGTAAGAACATTTTAACATCTAATTTTTTCATAGTTTTTTCACTTTTAACATTTAGTTGACTTTTATTTTTCTAGTTTCCAAATGAGATTCCGTGCCCGTCTTTAATTGAATAAATGTTTACTATTTGGTCAACAGGTCCGTAACCACATCCCGGTGTGCTCTTGCCCACCTGGTTACACTGGCAATCCTTTCAGCTCTTGCAGAATCGCCGACCCAGGTATAATGATCATTCAAATATTCTTTACTTTCGTTATATTTGTCGTTAGAATTATCTTCATTACTGATTTTTGTTCACAGAGGAAGCCTGCCACCCATCCCCCTGCGGTGTTAACACTAAGTGCCACGTTGCTAACAACCAGGCTATTTGTACTTGTCTACCTGGATACAGGGTATGTGTTAATCCTTAATCTATTATATTACATCTAATGTACTTCCACTTGTATCTTTACTGTTATTGAACTACCTACTCCTTCATTTTCTCTCTCTTTCTTTATAAGCTGTCCACTTAGTCATTTGTATTATTATAATTATCATCTCTTCTATTTCTTGCTGAGAAATATGTATAAAAATTGGTAAATATTTTTGGTTAAACCTTTAACCTTTTGAAGTTCAACGTATTGCTTGCCTTGCCTCGCCAGGTTTTAATCCATGTACACTCTTTGATTCCCTCAGGGTAGTCCTCTGAGCGGTTGTACCCACGAGTGCGAGTCTGACAGCGATTGCGGCGTCCAGCAGTCATGTCGGGACTTCAAGTGCATCAGCCCTTGTGGAGACTGTGGAATCAACGCTGACTGCGAGACTGTTGCCGCTCACCGTGCCGTCTGCAAGTGCCCAAGAGTGAGTATCACTTATTCACATTAGGTGTCTTAAACGATCTTTTAACATCATTAGATAGTGATCTAATGATGTTAAAAGAAAGTCGACATTATTGATAGTAGTAGTTAATTAGCCACAGTTAATTATTAAATTACGAGTTATAAAAAAAATGATTTTCGCTGTAGTAGTTATGAAGATTTTCAAAAACTCATGAAACAAACTGTCATCGCCAACAGGGTTACCACGGCGATCCCTACAGGATCTGCTCCGCTGAATGTACATCTGACAGCGAGTGCCCCAGCTACAAGCCCGCCTGCGTCTACAACGCCTGCATCGACCCTTGCATCAATGCTTGTGGAACCAACGCCGAGTGCCACCTCCGTGGTCTCACACCTGTCTGCTCTTGCCCTAGGAACATGACCGGAGATCCCTTCTCTTACTGCAGACCTTTCGAAGCCCGTAAGTTGTTCAAATAAGAAGTTATAAAATTGTTGGAAGCATTTGACTTCGGTTAGCATTTATTACTTCTAGTAACTCTGATTGTTTTTGATGGAATACGGTAAACAATATAATCGAGGTATATGAAGGCATTGTTATTTAAATATTAGTTTTTTGAGTGTTTCGTCTCTTTATTTTGTCTTTACGTTCCTATTGTTCCTCAAGGTAATATACTTGGTCCTTTACTTTTAATTTTTATTTTATCATCAGGTGACCTTTGCGAGCCTAACCCTTGTGGTGCCAACGCTAAGTGCACTCCTGGTCACGACCGCACCGGCGCCGAGCGTCCCGTCTGCACCTGCCCCACCGGATACATCGGCAACGCTCTCGTGTCTTGCGAACGTGTAAGTAACTATTTTACTCTGTCGTTCATTAGTAAAAAAAGAAGATTATGAAAAACTGTTTCATCATTTAACAAATTGAGGATGGGGAAGTTTCAACGAGAAAATATTGGTTTTTGTGTGGTGTTAAACATTTTTATGTGTGTACTTATTGTAACATATATTATGTTTATATTACGCAGGGTGAATGTGAGCTCGACTCCCAGTGCGCCGACCACCTGGCCTGCGTTGGCTACCGGTGCGTGGACCCCTGTCTCGGCAACTCTCAGTGCGGCTCTGGAGCCGTGTGTATGGCCCGCAGACATATTGCTGTCTGCACCTGCCAGAATGGTACGGATTTTTGTTTGTCTGACTTCTTACCAACTTAATCATCACTTCATTATCGCATAAGATCGTATAAATATGATTTAACATATAATATTTTTTATCAGGCCGCAACGGAGATGCTCTAGTGAACTGCTACGACACCCAGTCAGTTGTAGCTACTGGCCGTTACTACAGATACAAACGCGACGGCAACTACTCCAGCCAGCCAGAAACCGAAGTTGCCAAAGACCCCGAAGCTCCCGCTGTTGTTGTCACAGAGGTCAAAGAAGCTACCACAGAAACGAAAGCTGAAGAAAAGAAAGAATAAAAAAAACGATCAACTGACTAAAAAGTATCGTAATAAGAGCGCGGACTGATAAAAACATCACTAATGTCATATTGACAGGATGTTTACTGTTGTGCCAGTGATACATTGGAATAACATTATTTAAAAAGATTTATCGCCCGCGCTTTCATTGTGAAAATAAATGAATGGATTTTCTGAAATTATTAATTTAAACTTTCAATTCGATAATGTAAGGACTTGTTAGTAATAAATATAAGCTTATTTGTGTAAGCTGTTAATTGTTAATATGATAAATACAAAAGACAGAAGGAACAAGCTCTAAAGGCGCAATGCTCTCTTTTTCTATCGTTCAATGAAACAAAAAGAAGAGGCAACAATATTGTGCTTATATTGAATTGAAAGTTTGAAGCAGGCTTTCTAATGTTTTGCCAGTTAACTCCGATTGTTAAACAATCATGCTCTCTTTGTAAGTCGAAATCCAATCGATAAAGATGATAAAAGCTGTTATGTTGTTGGTTAATTTTGATTACTAATAAGTAAATACTGCCAATTGCAATAAATTGTCGCTATTATTTTGTGTGTTTTAAATCCCTTTAACTCCTAAAAAACTACTTCCCTTCTAAGGCTTTTCTAAGGCCTTTGATAACATGAATCATTATGAATCATCTTTTCAATATGAGTTTTTGAAATAGATAAAAAGCTACAATAACAATATTGTGCTTATATTGAAAGTCGTTACTATCGCTGAGGTAACGTAATAAACACAAATGTGAAAACAAAAGTAACGGAACATTTATTATGCGAACAAGACTGGTGTACTTCTAGGGAAGATACTTGGGCCGGATCAATGTAGTTTGACAATTTTAGTTGCTGTTGTTTAGTTGGATCGGTAGTGTAACGAATTAAATTACCACTAAGATGATTGTTCTGCTTCTATTTAGATATATTGTTGCCAGTGATATAAAGTTGGGTCGTAGTAAATTTGAAGTAAACGATATATAATGGTAAGTTCCTCAAAGCATTAGCTTCATACTTCCAAGAGGTGGCGAAGTGTTGGCGTTTTATGAGTCTGACATTTCTTTTTTTTTTTAGCGTGGTAAAATCATCAAATGAGTCCCCCCACCCCGGGCAGGGCGGGAGGGACTGTCAGACTCGTACTGACTAAAATCCACGGTGTCCTTCAATATCACGGGTCACGGTAATGAGATAAGTCCCGCGACCCCGGCAGGCTTTGGCCCTCTAGAGGGAGGCCCCGTTATTTGAGTTTGATATTAGATTATTTTCAGTTTATTTTGAATTTGAGTAGGTACCTAAGTCTAAAACCGCATTTTTACTTAGTGCTCAGAACAGTTCTCAGAGAACAAACGAGTGTTTGCCAGGTAAATGGAAACGAAACATCAGAGCGAACGAATGAGTTCGTTCAGCGATGTTCGTTTGAACTCTGAACGATTGCTCGCAAAACGCAACAGCGAAACGTAGACGCAACATCAGCGAACAAGCGTTTTTTTCTGTGCGTTAAAAATGCATTCCCATGTATCTATTCACACGTCAGCGCTTTTAAAACGCGGCGTTTTTTTTGGAACTGCGTTTGATTAGGGAACGCTGGGAGGTGACGTTTTTAACACCAAAAAAAAAAGCGCTCGTTCGAATTCGCTCGATGTTTGACGCACTCGGTGGTAGTCATTGGTGGTAGTCGGATATTTTTAGCAGAACGCAGAATGGTCGCAACTGTACGGACGATTATGGTGCCATAGTATTGTGCGTACACACGTTTTGCACGTTCGCACATCGCACAGTACTTTTGTTCAGAACATTGGCAAAACAGCAAACATCAATTTGCTCTGTTCAAATAAAATTGTTGTTCGTCGGCAGCAAAGTGGAAATGCGGCTTTATGCGTTGTTGTGTTCAAGCTTTTTCTAGTGTTTTTTTTTTATTACAGATTCCATGGACCTAAAAAAAAAGGCAGATTCCTCTGTATTTTGCAGATCTAGGATAAAACTAGCGATAACACAGTTATTATTATCTTTTTTTTGGAAGACTAGAACGTTGTTTTTATCAATATAATCATAAAATTAATAAATCAATGCAAGATTTTTAAACGAATTTTCTAATCACAAAAGTATGCATAATAACTAAACGCTTAATTATGTAAACGCCTACAAATAACTCTCAGAAGTAACGGAACGCAAATCTGACATTTGAATTTGATGGGTTGATACGTCCTGTCGTTCGATTATCGAATGATGAGTGAGCCAGTGTTTTTAACTATTAATTACGAGTAGATACTGTAAATATTATATTAAAACGATGTCCGACATCAACATGGAGAAGTTCGCAGTGCCAGACTTTGTGCCCGAGCGTTACGTGAAAGAGCTGGCGAAGTCCTGTGTCGGAGGGGAGGAGCTCCAACAACAGAAGGACAAGATACAGTCGTTAGCGGAGGAGACTGCCAGTGCCCTCAAGAAGAATGTATACGAGAACTACATGCAGTTCATCGAGACGGCGACGGAGATATCCCACCTAGAAGCTGAAATGTACAAGCTCTCCCACCTGCTAAGCGAACAGCGAACAGTTCTCACTACTCTCTCCCACGCGTCAATTCTAGGTAATGAAAACGCTATATCCCGCGAATCACTCGATAACCACGACGTCGAAGCAGAGCGGGCCGAGGAACAACGCAAGAATAAGCTCAACCTTATATCTGAGAAAGTAGAAGGTTGTATGAATTTATTAGACGTCCCAGATCGGACTTTGCTTCACGAAGGCGACCTCCTAGAGATAGACGCCGAGGAGAACACTGCCCTGCAGAGGATGCATGTATATTTGTTCAATGACTGCCTTATGTTGACATCTTGGATATCAAACCGTAGAGGTCCTAATAGATATAAGTTTCAAGCTACCTATCCTATCAGTACTCTAGCAGTAGTGAACGTAAGAGATTTGGGAAGTGTCAAACAAGCTTTCAAAGTGTTAGCCTTCCCAGATACAAGAGTTTTTCAGTGCAATAGTTTTGCCATCAAGAAAGATTGGCTAGACAAGTTTGATATTGCAAAAAAGATGTATATTGAAAAGGAGAATTCCAAGCAAAAGAAAAAAGATGCTCTAGATAAGCCTAAGCCAGAGTTATTAGAGTCCCCCAGTCTCTCTGTTGAAGAGCTGCCTTCCCCTCAGGTGGCTCCTCTGCCGGAGTGGTTGGCTGATGTAACAGAGGAGTTAGATGTTCTCATTGTTGAAAGACATTTTCAAAAGACTTATGAACTGATGGTGTCAGCCCAGAAGGCATTAGATACTGAAGAAAATAAAAGCCATCCGCAGAGAACAGACTTACTGAAGAGAATTGAACAGAAGCAGAAAGTGTTGATTGAAATATTGTTAAAAGAACTTGATGTGACTCATAATTGGAGTCCGAGGGGTGGGCTGCAGTCGTCCAGGCAGCCGGTGCATATACTTAATAAGTTTAACATGACAAGTCAGGCATGTGAGTTATTTCTAGCAATTTGCAGTCATACTGTGAAGGTGCATGTGAAAGGGGTCCAGCTAGAAGGCTCCATCAATAGTTATGTAAAGCAAGTAGGTGAGGTGTTCTTCTGCTCACTCAGTGATGCCTTAACAGAGTTCATTACATTATTTCCTAAGAATAAAGTTAGTGCTTTTGTAGTGTGGGCTAGCATGCAACTTAGAATGCTAATGAGTCAAATTATTAAACAAGTGTTCACTCCACAGTGTGCGTTAGATTCTGTGTTGGACTGTGTGCAGAGCTTGAGGGATCAGTGTACTCTATTCTGTGAGTTTGGTCTTGATTTGAGATTTCAGATGAACAGCTGTTTAAGAGCACCAATTGTAAAAGCTCTGAGAGAGTACAGGGAGAAGATAATGGACTCCATGAAGAATAAAGTGTCAGAAGACAAGTGGACCCCTGTGAATATGCACACAAAAGCTGGAGTCAATAAATTCTTAATACAAATGGAAAATTTGGGCCTTATCTTAGCTAAGTACATAATAAATGAAACATGGGTGGACTTATCAAGTAGTACAATCTGGTTTGCACAGTCCGTCATAACAATTCAGAAGGTTGGACTGCAGCTGGTCACTAAGGATATGATGGACGTACTGGACGAGTGCATCCATGCTGTCTTCAACTCTCGCCTTATGCTCTCCTTAGGCAACGACTCTAGTTATGCTCAGAAGAATTTTAAGTTTATTTTAGACACAGTGATGCCTTTAATGCTCAGATGTTATAAGGAGGAAGTCGGCTATGAAAATGAGAAGTTGGTGAACCTAGCCAAGAAGTTTGGTGTCTACATAGCACCACCAAAGAAATCCAATATCACAAAATACACGAGTAATGAATATTTATGAGAATAGTCATTAGATTACACTGTACGTATGTGTGGTGTACGAAATTATTTTTATTATGCTGAAAGCTTTAAAATTGTAATATATAGATGATAAGCGTGCAGGATTTTGTAAGTTTATTTAATGAAAAACTGATCAAATTGAAGTTTATATTATATGCAAGTTATGAATATGAAATTTTAATAAACCAAGATTTATGGTTCATGTTTAATTTTATTACGTATTCATGAAATGTGTGGAGTCATGAGAATTAAAAGATTATTTAAACTATTATTTTGCTTTTATTATATTAGATACAATAATATACAAAGTTACACTGAAACTTAAATAATAATTTATAATACATGGAATATTTACTGAGATACAATATTTTGATACTAGATTTATTTATTCATTTTCCATCAAAGATTCTATGAATGTAGTTCCATTGATCAGCTTTGTGGTCAATATAACAAACTCTACATTTGAGTCTTCTTGCTGGCTGATGGTTCTAAGAGCTGATATCTCTTGATACGTGCATCCTCCGATGAAGAAGACCAGAATGACCCGAGGGTTCTCCATGGACGATGAGTTTTCGCTCGATATCGAGTTGCGACGCGCCATGCGCGGTTGTAATGTCTGTAGCTCATCCACTGTGGGTCCCGGCAGGAGCCCTAGGACGTCTTGGATACCTGAAATGATGTATAGGCATTATATTACTAGAATTTAACATTTTTTGCGTTTAGTTACGTTTTTTTTCGGCAATCCGTTTCTGTAAACTACAGCTAGGTATTTGGACAGGAATTAATTCAGCAGTATAAGTGAGAAACTACAATAAACAGGAAAAAAGGAATTATTCAGCAGTGTAATTGAGAAACTACAATAAGCAGGAAAAAAGAGATACCTTTCAATATAAAATTAAACATTCCTAAATAATGACTAAACTATTCAAACATGTTATTGTTACATTATCTCTAGAAAAGTAACAATTAGGTAAATATCGCAGCGTAGGTACAAATCTCTAAAACCAAATGAATAGTTCGCCCAAATGTATACGATTATATTCGGAAATCAAGCTATACAAGCACATTCGACATGGCAATCATTCATTTTATAGTGAATATGGTGAAAAAACCTTAGATCTGAAATGTATCGTAGCGTTGTTAGACAAAAATAGATGAAGTTGGAAGTTGATTAGGTCAGCGCTGGGTTAATTGGCTCAATAGCCGTGTTAATATATAGGTATGTAGGTATACAAAAATTAGCATATGTAATGTGTCGGTGTGTCCGATAATATGTATGTAACTCTGTTATCTACAAATGATTCATTTATTCTGACATGGAAGTGTATTTTTTGATAATTATGATGCGAGTGATAATGTGTCAGTGTTTTGGGCTGTTAATGTATAAAATATTTGTATATTTCGGCTACTTTGAATTTAGTGCAACTACCAAGTTTCTTTTCTAGTAGCAGTGGTGGCCCAGTGATATCGGCCCCGACTTACTAGTTTAAGGTCGTGGGTTCCAACCCCGCCAGGCGCATAACTTTGTGTACTTAATTTATTTCATCACCACTGCTCTCAATACGGTGAAGGAAAAAATCTTGAGGAAACCGGCATGTCCTGGAACCAAAGACATGTGACATCTACCAAGCCGCACTGGGCCCGCGTGGTGGATTATGGCCCTCTCCCTCTCACATAGAGGAGGCCTGTGTCCCAGCAGTGGGAACATTATAGGCTGATGATGATGACCAAGTTTCTTTTCTATGGCCCCGTCTCGGGTACCGCGGAACACCTAGCAGGAGGCCTACCAGCCTAAAATAATAATGTAGGTACAGCTTGGCAAAAAACTGTAGAAAACCGGAAATCGCCACTGTCTTCTCGCTACCAGCACTTTGAATGATTTTTTTTTTCACTTATTACGTTAGTTTTATGGTTTTAAATCTAACAAACTTGCGACCCTTGTTTAGATCATATATCAAAGATTTTGAAATGTTGTCAGAAATCAAAATATTAGTTCCTTTTCAATCCGTTCTGGCCAAGCTGTAGGTAGGTGTATTAGAAGGTGTCTCACCTGTCCATCCCTTGTTCTTCGCGATATGTTCGCTGAGTCTCACTGTGAGCGGAGTGTACTTGCTACATAGGTAGCTCTTCTCCTTCGCATTCATTTCCGTCTCGTCCATGGTCAGGTGAAGTGTCTGTGGGGTGTTATTTAAAAGTACTTTAACATAATTTAAAATTGATATTGTTTATATACTGCATTACTTTGTGTAATTTATTTCACCACCACTGCTCTCAAAACGGTGAAGGAAAACTTCGTGAGAAAACCGACATGTCTTAGAACCAAAAATTTAGAGATATGTGACATATACCAACTCGTACTGTGCCAGTGTGGTGGATTATGACCAACTCCCTCTCAGAGAGGAGGCCTGTGTCCCAGCAGTGGAAACATTAAAGGGTGATGATGATGTATGATGAAGAATACACATTTGCATTTTGACTGGCTTGTTGGTCTAGTGGTTAGCGACCCTGACTGCTATGCCGGAGGTCGTGAGTTCGATTCCCACCCAGGACAAATGTTTGAGTGATGAGCACGATCATTAATTTATTCTGTGCCTGGGAGTAATTTATCTATAATATTTATGTATTTAGAAATATATAAGAATGTTTATCAGTTGTCTAGTACCCATAACACAAGCTCTGCTTAGCTTGGGACTAGATGGCGTTGTGTGATAGTTAAGAAAAAAATAAATAAAAAAACATAGATTTATCTAACCTTCCTCAGTACAGCATACTGCCTGGTTCCCTGCTGCGGCTTCAACAGTCCACACTTCTCCAAGTTACAGAGAGTGAGCCAAGTGTTCAGGCCGTACACTTGAACTAACTCCTTCTTGTAGTATTCTAGAACTTTCGGCTTCAAGCCTGATCCAGTCACGCATTGAAGGCAGATCAGACGGAGTACCTGAAGGGAAATATAAAAAATATAAACATCCGAATTGAGAACCTCCTCCTTTTGGAAGTCGGTTAAAAAGTAATTAATCAAAAACTTTAGACAAAATTAAAAACTTGAATAACGGGCTTAGAGTGCAAAACGCCATTCTTAACCTTGTTAGGAGTTTGGTATCCGGGGCCCTGGAACATAAAGGGCGTTTTTTTTAAACTTTGCGCAACACTAGGAATTTTTCCTGTATCGTAGGTGCGTCTACAAACAGAAAACCACCAACACCCAGACCCGGAACAACAACTTGCAGATCAAATATTTGCTCCGTGCGGGGATCGAACCCGGGACACCCTGCGCAGCAGTCAATCACTAAGCGACTGCGTCAACCGTGGCGTTATTGAAGGAACACGTTGGATTTTAGTTAGTACGAGTCTGACAGTCCCTACCGCCTTCCGCTCCAACGCGGGAGGAGACATTTGATAATTAAACCGCCTAAAACAGGGCTACAATTAAAAGCGAAATTGGAAAATAAAAAAAACAACTATTCTCTATGTTACGACGGTTTAAATGAGCAACATAAAATGACTAGCTGTTGTGTGTTTAATAATAAATTATTGATCATTTTGTTTTTGAATTGTCTTTGTTTTAATTGTTACTCTGGACACTTTTTTACTCAAAAACTTGCTACATCGTTCTCACATAATGCACCACCTCAAATGAATGATGTAACAAAGGTTCTGTAATAATTCTGACGATCTAAAAAGAGTGTCCATGGAGTATCTAGCACGTTCTTTTCCATAGAGATCTACTTCTTGGAACGGGCATCTACGGTACTTTCACAGTTTTTATGTCTTGTGACTGGGACTGTAGCACCATAACTTGTAGTGTTTAATAATATAAGGATTGTCTAGAACAATTCAAAAGTGCCTGTAACTGGCCTACTTGAAATAAATGCTTTGATTTTGATTTTGTCAGAATAAATAAGTCGACATGCCTTAGTGAGTGGTTCTTTCTGCGCGATGAGATCCTCGATGTAAGGGCAGGTCTTCTCGTTGTCCACGCAGTTCAGGAAGTCTTCCTCGCACTGGATCATGTCGTGGAACTCGAAAGTGTCTGTTGTCTAGAAAACAAACATTCAAACGTTTTTGTTATCGTCAAATCAGGCCTCTCACGCTGGGCGGCAGTAGCCATGTCGTTTTGACCGAGACAATGCGATAGCACACGGCCGCCTCGCGGATTCCGTCGCGTGCTATCGCATTATGCTTTCTGTCTCGGTCTAGCAAATGGCAGTTCTAAGCGACAGAAAGAGAAAGGGCGACGGAAAAAGCCGATTCCGCGTCGATAGATGTGGGAGCACCCTAAGAAAGGATTTTGATCAATTCTACTCCCAAGGGGATAAAATAGTGGATGAAACTTTGTCAATTTGATAAAAAATACATTGTTACGTTCCGAAATCCACGCAAACGATGTCGCGGGCACAGCTAGTCTTATCATATAAATTTTACAACTTACCTCTTTGATATACTCAGCGATGCCGGTGTGAGTGGCCAGCGACTGTTTGTTGGCCAACATTTGCGGCAGTCGCGACACAAACTGCTTGATCTCCTGCACCGACTTGTCGTTGTGTCGCTCGTCTAGTTGTGTCTTGATAACGCGGGCTTTCTTTGATAGGGCTGCTCCGACCTGGGGAATAATTTTAAATTTAGTAAATTCTTGAATTCTTTCACTGATGGACGTTATTATCATCATCTTATAAGGCAACCCCTTTTGGGGTCGCGGGACCTTATAAATCTGTGCTGTGACCCTGAAACGTAAAGGCAATTAAAGGGAGCAGTGTATAAGTCGGGACGCAGGGAATGATAGGAAAACACTTACTTAAAAGGCAAACTTAACGCAATACTAACGTAGCGCAAGCGACGGCGACATCTGTAGGCGCCCTCGGTACGAATTCGTGCTTCCGACTTTCGTTGTATTCCGTTATTGTATCGACGGCAAGATACGGTGGCGACACGAAACACAAACACACACAAATATTCGTGTACTGGGGTACTGATGGCGCTTGCGCTACGTTAGTATTGTGTTAAGTCCCAGTCCCCGTTTTAAAAACGAGCATTTTCCGAGATTCATTAATGATATGGCTATCACCAGACACAATCATGTGGATTTCAAGCCATTGTGATTTGTGAATCGCGGCAGAGCTCGTCTCCGCTCTGGCCCTATAGCCAAATGGCAAGCGACATTCGCTAACGTTCAGCAGTCGCTAAAATATTTTCAACTCTAAACCCCATCGCATAAAGTTGAAAATCGATCAAAGATTACAGATCGTTTTCGTTCGTTTCGTTCACTATCGCTCAGCAGTCTTTACTAGATTTTCAACTTTATGCGATGGGGTATAAAGTTGAAAATGTATTAGCGACTGCTGAACGTTAACGATTGTCGCTTGCTGTTTGGCTACAGGCTCTGCTCGGCTTTGCCTCAGTGGAACCGCAGCCTTGTACACTATCCCCTAGTTACAGTGCCGGGGTCGCGGGATTATTTCCTTACCGTGACCCCGGAACATGAAGGACACCTTGGATTTTAGTCAGTAGAAGTCCGACAGTCCCTCCCGCCCTGCCCGGGGCCGGAGGACTTATTTGATGATTTTACGACGCTAAAAAAAAAAAAACCCCTAGTTACAGTCGAAAAATTCATCAGCTCACCGAAGTAAAGCTACAGTCCCTGATCTCCGCAAACAGTTCCTCGCTAGAGTTGAGTATGATTCGCTTCTTCTCCCTAGCCGTCACCTCGGGGCTGGCGTCGTCCGGACTAACAAACTTGTGGCCCGGGAATGTCGCCGTCGAGTTCTTTATGCCGTAGATTTCGTCTATATGAGATATGAATATAAATGTTAAGTATTTTTATTCATGGTTAATACTGCAGATTAAGTATCAACTTGGCCTCCCAAAAAAGTGCAGGGCAAAGATAATTTTATTTTTCTACAAATATTATAAAATTTGTATTTTTGTTTGTTTGTAATTGATATACTCAAAAACTACTGGACCGATTTTAAAAATTCTTTACCATTAGAAAGCTACATTATCTGCAAGGAACATAGGCTTTTTTAAAAAATATCAGATGTTTTAGTAAATAAATGAACTTAAAAATATCTACAAAAAATAACGTGTGTCTAAATATATATGCATAGAGGGTTTAAGGACGTAGACGCTCACTAAGACGAGACTTTGTTCGATGCCATCGATCGACCGATGCCGTCGACCGATGCCATCGACCGGCAATGGATCGTTTGGTTAGTCGACCGGTATTCGTCGATCAATTAAAGCTACCACACCAATTGATCGACGTCGACCGATGTCGATCGATGGCATCGATCGACTGTCGATCGATTGGTATGGTAACACTCTTATGTAAGATTCACAACAACCGGCCGGATCCGGCGGCATTTTACAATGCGGTAAAGAACATTGAAATCTATCAAGAGTAAATACAGTTCATATTTGCTGTTGATAGATTTCAATGTTCTTTACCGCATTGTAAAATGCCGCCGAGTCCGGCCGGTTGGTGGGAATCTTATGTTATAATCTACCCTGATAAAGGGTTTCACTTTTGGGGTGTAAATAAACCGAATTAAAAACTTGTAGTGGCTACTTTGATTATTTATTTTTCCCATAATTATCTCTTCCCTCTTAAATTATTGCGACAGCGTTCAGAGAGACATGAAAGTCTGTCACACTGGTTTTTCTGGGTCACAGTACCGAAGCTGTGTATATCTGTGTGTCCGCTGCCTCTACTCTCATTATTTAGAGGAGGTTTACTTACCAACAACGACGATATAATACTAGACTCCTAATAACAGGCGACCGATGTCTGTCAACACATTAGGCAAAAAAGTCTTATATTCGTCTCATTTCGACCACTCCTGTGAGCCGTAAACATACGTTGAGACAGAACAGACCTTGAGTTAGCCAATCACAACGCAGTACCCCGTCCCCCTCGCTTACGTAGTACCTCAGCGAGTTGGAAGTATAATTTTTGTTAATTAGATCGTGCATGCGTAGTCTAGTATTATATCGTCGTTGCTTACCAATGAGTCCCTCATAGGTGAGCTGTGTCGCCATGACGCTGGTGAAGTCTACCGCCCTGTCCAGCAGTAGCAGCTGGTCGATGCAGGACGTGGCGGCGCCCTTCGGACCCAGGCCCTGCTCCTCTTTGTTGAGGCGGCAGAGGAGGTCCCATACCTGGTGAAGAAGAAAGAATTTAGAGAGGTATTCATAAATGTTTTGTTTCAGTAGTGCTATTCTGTTGTTACATGCGTATTACTATGTTTAATTTATTGAAACAACGTAATTTATTAATAATTATTTTTAAATGCATTATTAACGCATGCGACGCGCATCGTAAAGATGATTTTTGAGGAATGAAAAATTTCAGATTGCAAGTGGATATGAGGAATATGATATGATATGATATGAGGAATAGAGAATTTCAGCTTGCAGGTGTGGGTTGCAATAGCCTAGTTGGTTAAGGCGTCTAGAGTACCTACCTATCCAGAAGACGCGGGTTCGAATCCCACTTGCAATCTGAAATTTTTCTTTCTTCAAAAATCATCTTAACGTATTTTATTGTCGAGTAAAGGTCGATTTATATCTACAGACATTGAGTGTGGCAGACACGTGCCGTGGCAGACAAAATGATATTCTTCCATACAGTAACTATTAACGTATTTATATCTATCGTAATACGGCCGTACAGACGCTTACAGACACGTGTCGTGCCCGGTCAGTATTCTCGGAAAGAATATTTTGTCTGCGCGGTTCATGTCTGTACGTGTCTGTGGCTCCTTGCCGGGCAGTGTGAATAGAGTCACGGGTGATAATCTTCGTACAACGAAACGCTCGACGTAGCGCCATATTGTTTTAATGTCGACTGACGTTTCTGGTCGTCTATGATTGGCCGTCGCAGACGCTGGCAGGTCGTGGTCGCCGATGACGGTGTCTGTCGGTATCCGGGATGTCTGTCACGGCACGTATCTATACGTTACATATAAATAAATGGTGTCTGTCGGTGTCTGTCACGGCACGTGTCTGCCACACTCAATGTCTGTAGATATAAATCGACCTTAACTCGTGCGTCAGAGAGAACACTATACAAACCCGAAACTAGCCGACTATATCTGTTCAAAGCTCGACATGCAGTATTTTTGGTACTACTTGTACTGTGTAGAGTGGAGATCGCGTATCGGCAAACGTAGTGTAGGTATTGCGGTAATATGGATCAATTATTTGAAAAAGGTGGGATTTATACTGCCCCGGAAAGGGATGGCTGGCAATCTTTCAGGGAGGCTTACGTTCAGCAGTGCACAGCAATTGTCTGAAGAGATACCTGAGGCCGAGGGCTTACCACCGAGTTTAGGCTGTGGTAAAGAGACAGACCTATACAAGTCGTCTAGCGCCATCTCTTTCCCATAGCTTAAACTGGATCGCGTTAAGAGCGCGTATTCTGAAAGTTGGCAACGTGAATGAATGAATGAATGAACTCTTTATTTCTTCTTCAAGTACATAAAAAATAGTTACATTGCCCCACAAAACTGCTTACGCAGTTTAACTGTGAGATCAGTGAGTCTCTGATACCATAAAAATAATCACATTAAAGATTATAGCAATAAGATTATACCAACATTTCCAATAAATGTCTCTTTAGCAGGCGTGCAAATTTATGTTTATTGTCTTGTTGTCTGATGACAGCAGGCAAAGTATTTAGTAGATAGGGAATGCGTTTTCTTAATGTTCTATCACCATAGTAGTTGCAAACCCTAGGTACATCATATTTACCTGCTGTCATCGACCTGGTTGTATACCCACTATAAACCAGTGAGTTACTGTCTCGACTGTCATGGCTATTGACCAATAGGATGTATTTATGTTTAAGGCTAACTGGTAGAATTTTACAGATTTTGAATAACTTATAATAGTCTCCTTTACAACTGTTTTTGGTTTTCTTGTTTACTAATAATTTTAAAAATCTAATTTGAATTGCTTCTAGTTTCTGTATATTACTTTTAAAGGTCAAACCATAACAATCGAGACAGTAACTCAGTATAGAGTCTACTAAAGACATATATAAACATTTTAAGGTGCTGGACGGAACTTTAAAACTTAAATGGTAAAATTTACTTAACAATATTCGTAGCTTATCACAGATGTAATCAATGTGTGAAGACCATGAAAAACTTTCATCTACTTTCATTCCTAGATATGTGACACTTTCTACTTGTTCTATTGGTTTACATTTACATTTTGAATTATTGTTATGCATACACTCATAGCTATGGGTAAAGATGGGAGGGCATATTCTAGTTACATGTATATATGGGGAATGTATCATCAACAGCTTAGTTTTATCTCCATTGAGTACGATACCATTATCATGAGACCACTTTACCACCGAGTCTACGTCCTGTTGTACGAGTCGACAAGTGTCCGCGAGGTCGGTGCCGGCGCGCAGCACGCACAGGTCGTCCGCGAACATGTACGCCGAGCAGTGGCGCAGTACGCTGCACAAGCTGTTAACGTGCAATAAGTAGCACACAGGCCCACATCCGGAGCCCTGCGGCACCCCGCACCCCACCTTCCTCTCGTCACTATACTCGTCACCTACCCTAACCCGATAGGAACGTGATGTGAGATAGTCGCGGAACCATTTGTTCAGCGGCTCTCCCACTCCACACTCCTCCATGGCGTTCAATAAGGTCTCAGTTTCAAGAGTATCAAAGGCCTTTCTATAATCAAAGAAAACTGCGACTACAAACTTTTTCTCACTTAAATATGTATTAATTTCATTTGTAAATCTTATTAGAAGAGTATTTGTACTTTTACCTTTCTGGAAGCCGTGTTGACAATCAGTTATTATATTATTTTTCTGCAGATAATTATTCAAACGGTTGATGATACATTTCTCAATAATCTTGTCTACACAGGATAAGATAGATATAGGCCTGTAATTACTATAATTTTTATGTTTCCAATAGCAATTTTTAGTTATACATTCGCCTTTTTTATATATTGGTCGCACAATAGCTTCTTTTAACGTACTAGGAAACATACCATTTTTTACACACAGATTGACTAGGTTAGAGATCACAGGGCTCACTGAATTTACCATCATTTTAAGATCGGACATTCTCACAAGATCGCTACCCGGTGACTTGTTTTTATCCATATGAGTTATTATTCGTTTGACATAGTTACTGTCTACGGGTTGCCATCTCATGCTTCTGTCCATCTTTCCAAGGTAGGTGAATCTATCTAACAGCTTAATACTACAATTATGTTTGATGTTCTCTATTTCTTCGGCAAATGTACGAGCAAAATTATTACAAATGTTTTTCAAAGGTTCATTAACTCCCATGTTCTTTATTATTGATTTATCCAGACATTGTTTTTCATTTCCTAATAAGTTATTAATTCTTTCCCACAGCTTTTTAATATTTTTATTACAGTCTAGTATACATTGCCTATCATAATTATTTTTAGTTTTAAATATTAATTTCTGACATCTATTCCTATATTTTGTGTAATTTAAGCGTTTTACCATATTTTTAGGGTCATTACACCATAAGATAAACAGTCTATCCCTCTCTGAGACACAGAATATATAATAGTACCTAAAGGCACAGAAGGCTTACTCCCAAAAAGAAAACAAACAAATGTAAAATCTATACACGAAAGAATAGAGTCCATTTTTACTTGCACCCGCATCACCCACCTACTTTTATAATAGCCTAAACTTCCCGTACGCAAGCAAAAATGAACTGAATAGTGACGCGCGAGAGTTCATTTTAGTTTATCTGACGCCAACGACATTAAAAGGTTACTGTCGGTCAAGCTCAATAGGGTTGCGACTCGCGAGTTTGGGCACAGTTAGGTAGGAATACGTATTTTATGCATTGTTTAATTACATTATTAATTAACATAAATATATATCACTCCTCATTACCTCCTTATGTTCCTCAAGGAATTTTGTTTTTATCATCAGCCTATATCTTTTTCTGTTTCGTCATCGATTACTTCATATTCATATCGATTGGTAGCACAGAATGTTAACAGTAGGTACCTACGGCACCTTACGTGAGGAATAATATATACACCGTGACTTTTTTGTCGCCTTACAACGGCAGCCCAGTTCATGTATCCAATGACTAAAACACGTTTATAATATAAAAATATGTATTTAAGAGATTTCAAAATTTAAAAATAAAATTTTAATTCGTTAGTATGACGCAGTCAGGTCGCAAGTCGGGTTTATAATAATTATTATCTTTTCTACGTATTATTTTTATATTTTTAAACATATTTTCATCTTAAGAACAATATTTAAAAATATTTGAAATGTTAGGCGTTTATTACCTCATCCGTGACATTCG
Organism: Agrotis segetum; assembly: GCA_036375495.1. Lineage (NCBI taxonomy): Eukaryota > Metazoa > Arthropoda > Insecta > Lepidoptera > Noctuidae > Agrotis > Agrotis segetum. The sequence continues at coordinate 10,186,804 of JAQSVV010000039.1, forward strand.
CCACTCAAGTCGTGCGGTCATCAAGCGACCGGCCGGAGATCATCAAGCGACGTCCGTCGCAGTGGGCGTCTACCACTTGATTTTGTACGCTTGGTAAAAAACAGTAGAAAACCGGATGTCGCCACTGTGCTCTCGCTCTCACTTTGAATGTTTTTTTCACTTATTACGTTAGTTTTATGGCACAATAATAAATCTAACAAACCTGCGGTCTTTGTTTACATCAAATATCAAAGATTTTAAAACGCTGTCAGAAATAAAAAATTTAGTTCCGTTTCAACCCGTTCTGGCCAAGCTGTAAAGATTTTTTTTTTTCTCTTAATAAGTTAGTTTTGTGGCACAATAATAAATCTAACAAACCTGCGGTCTTTGTTTACATCTCGTATCAAAAATTTTAAAACGTTGTCAGAAACAAAAAGATTAGTTCCGTTTCAATCCGTTCTGGCCAAGCTGTAGTCATAACTTTAAAGATCGATTGTTATTGTTTACGGCAAAATAGGTAACTAGTCCTTATCATTTTCATTTCATTGTCACAGGCCCCGTGTTGCGTGTCTTTGTAGGTAAGTAGGTAAAAAAGTCGCGAAGAGAATTACGATCGCTGACCTTGAATGCGTAGTGTAGCCATTTTCTGAGTTTGAACGTGTCTAAACAATAACGTAACCATCTTCCACTTTCTACCGATCATAATTCGACCTACCCGTATTCAGCTTAGGTGAGTGAGAGCATGGTATAATAATACCAGGTATGGCACTCCGAGACACAGTGGTCACGTGGGTGACACAAGCCTACGTCATCATCGCTATCTGCTGGTTCTCAAACTTTACAGTTTGGGGAAATTTAACCTAATAAAACATTGACCTAATTATTACATTACTGCTAAATTTTGCACGTGGCTTCCATCCCCTACCTCAGCGTAGTAGATTTTCAGTGACAAAAAGCATTATTTATCCATCCTAGGATAAAAGATAACAAAGAAACTTTTCGACGTTCACAAATAAAAATCTTTGAGTGCCGCTGGTTCCACAGTCACTGAACGAGACAGGCATACGCATAAAACAAGGATAGCGATACACGACAAAATGGCAGCATGACAATGACACAGCCCGTTCCTGTGTTACCAGTAGTGTGTGGCTATAACTCCCTAAGCGCATTTATTACTTAAGCGAATACGATAAAACGCTGTGGTTTTATTTAACAATTCTGTTGGTATACGTATTGAATTGTATCGTTTGCTATGCTAAATACAATTTAAATGTTTTATTTATTTTTTTTAAACAAAAAATGTTTCCTTATTTTCGTATTTTGTTGCAATTAACTGGCAACTGAAAAGTGACGTCAACATGTGTCACTGCGGGAGTGCCAGACCTTGTTTTTTTAGACTATGAGTGAGAGTGATGTCAGGTTTGATAATCGTCTATTTTATTTATCTTGGTCGTCTTGTAGGCCAAATTTGTAACCTACCTAATCATGCTTAACTGATCATGATTACTAGCCGGTACTTGAATGACATTAATAAGCACGCCACAAGCAGGTAGATAGTTTTTTGATCATTATTAAATATGTACTACATAGATAAATATTCACTTTTTTTCTTAACTTTCGAAATCACGCGGTAGTGTGTGAAACGTGAGGCTCCTATCACTGTCATTATTTAAACAACCAAACGTTATGCAGTATTTTTTTTCCTCATCATATATATTTTTTTTAAACGCATGCGTAAATTCAACCAAACACCAAACTTAAATATTATTATAAGTAAGCGCGTGCGTAGTGGGCGGCGCGCGGCAACCGACTAAATGTCCACTCCGAAGTGGTCCCCGCCAATGCTTGCAGTTTTATACCTACACTGCGGAGTGAGCCAGGCCTGTCTGAGATCATATTTTTTAGTTCTCTAGTTATCCAGGGTGTGCTATCCCTGTTTGAAATATTTATATCTTTTAATACGTAACAACTATGATAGATCTGTTGAAATATATCTCTAAATGCATTGTACAATTTTATGGGGCATGTATATAATAATAATTCTTCAAAATTAACTGATAATAGCTTATCACGAACCGCACGATTGTCAAGTATATAACGTCGTTGCGTGGCTACGTTGGGCGAGTGAGCGGGACAGACACACACGCGCGAGGAGGTAGAGGCGAGAGCACAAGCGCAGTCGCACCGCCCCCCGCGACCGCGCCCCCGACCGCCATCATCCACAGTATTCGAAGTGCGTTTCCATTTTACCGCGACTGATGTCATGTAATGATCAGATATTTTATGCTGGATTACCGCGGAGTTTATTTTTAGACTAGGTGCTCTGACATAAATATGATCGATACATGATTCCACAAGTACATCAACTAAAATTTCACTACGTGTAACTTTATCAATACATTTTGAGAATCCGAATTCGGCCAAGATATTTTCATAGGTAATGACGTTTTTATCGTGTTTTTGTAATAGATTGATGTTCATGTCGCCACACAATATAACCTTGGAATTCTGTGGTAGACTATTCAATATGACTTTAAGTTCCTCAAAGAACTGAGTGATTTTTTCCTGTTTATTTATTCGAGGAGGTCTATACAATGCGACAACATGAACAGGTTCCCCTGAGTAATGAAGTGTAATGGAAACGCACTCAGTGGCGATCGGTTGCGCCGCCGCTGCCGGCCACGCGATCGCCCGCGCATCCATCTCCTCCCGCACGTAAACAAGCACCCCTCCTCCCCTACGCCCGGTTCGCGTAAAACTATGCACATTATAACCTTTTATCTTAAATAAATCTATTAAAGAAAAATCTATATTAGGTTCAGTAATAACGATAACATCTAACTTATCTAGGTGGCTATTTAAAGTAATTAAGAGCTCATTGAAATGTTTTTTTAAAGAACGAATATTAATATGGATTAAACTAAGATTTTGAGTACAAGTCCACGTCGCTATCCAATTGTCTATGCTGTTCACTATTGACGCCTCGAATGAGTTATCACTTATAGCATCGACACCATATAACGCCGCGAATTTGAATAGTTAGATAAAGCACAATAAACACTATTTATAAAGACGGAAGGTTCATTTTTTAATTATTTCTTCAAGATCACTCTCATCTCTCACCCACACTGACTTATCACCATCATTCTTCTTTACCAGGATCTTTCCGTTGGCGACCCAAACGTACTTCCATAGCCCATGAAGTCGCTCATTTTAGCATTCCACAACAGCTCCTTAGCAGATTTAGTAAGGTCCTCATTGATAAATACCTTATTTTCATGGTACCTCCGGTGACAACGTCGCTGGTGAATTCCTTCATATTGCGCCGCTGCGCAAGCCATGTGTCGCGCTCGTTGGCGCCGTTGGTGGTGGGCTTGAAGCCAATCAGGATTGGTGCTGGCTTGCCACTATCGGCACGCTGCAGACGACGACGGCTGACCCACTCAATTTCCGTGCTGCTGACGTTGATGAGCTGCCCAGTTTTGGTCACCACTTCGCGCAGGTTCTCTCCCGGCAGCTGTTCCAAGCCTACAATCTCAAGGTTGTTTCTGCGCGAGGCTTGGTCATATTCTTGAACCTTCTGTTCCAACGCAACGTTACATTTTTCTAGGTATATAATCTTATTATTTATGTTTGTGACGTTCTTTTTGAGAGCTCTGTTATTTTTTGCTTAGATTGCTCGTGTTCCACAATAAGTGTATCATATTTCTCCGAAAGCATGCTCATACTGGTACTTATGGAATCGAGTTGACTTTTTAAGGTAGGTATTCCACTGACCTTTCTCTGGATGTCCTTCAGAATTTTCTCGAAGTCCTTTTTTACTTCGCCTTGTTCTTCGTCCTCGGTTTGGGGATCTACTTCACAATTATTACAGTAGGTTCTACTGATACCTGCTCGAATATCTGCTAGAAGTCCCTTTATACACCCTCTATGGAATGTTCCATAGCAAGCTTGACACTGGAAGTGCGATCCGTTTTTGGATAACACTTTACTGCACTTAGCACACTCCATTTTGTATTAATGAATTGCACAAAAGTTATTTTTATTAAATTAGAACACGATTTACACGCGTATGTAGGTAAACAGTGCACGCGTAAATACTTTAGGTAGGCAAGCGGAGTGCCGGCGGCGGGGCGCGGGCGTCGTAGCGAGAGCGACTGTGACGCGCGCGCACTCGTTGGCGTTCCGAGCGAGACTGTGAAATGTGAAAAAAACGTCGCAAATGGCTGTCAAATTTTTACTTCATTTAATTAATTTTACAAATTTACTGTATAAAAATAAGAAATATGGCTCTGTAGTGCATTAAAAATGATTAGGGAATGCAATTATTAATATCGTAACACCGAATATATCGTTTTAGACGTAAAAAAAGCATTTGCAAACATTCCAAATGCCTTTTATACACCTGAAACGGTAACAATATGAAATTCAATAATTTAAATGCATTCCTATATCAGTTTTCTAGTGCACTACAGAGTCATATTTATTATTTCCATACAGTAACATTGCCAAATTAATTAAAACTTGTTAATATTTGACAGCTATTAGCGACGTTGCCAAGTTTCTGGTTATGCGCCCTGAAGAGCTTGTGGTAAGGCCTTTGATCCGAAACACAGTATGTATTTAGAAATATATAAGTATGTTTATCAGTTGTCTAGTACCCATAACACAAGCTCTGCTTAGCTTGGGACTAGATGGCGTTGTGTGATAGTTGTGGAATATTATATATTATATTATTATATTTATTATAGTGGCATGGTGTCACACAGTTTCCTATACCTGTTTGGCAGCAAGTCCCTTGCCGAACACTCGCGGTATGATTCCATACAGTTGCTGTATAGTCCGCAGCGCCTGCGCAGCGTTGTACAAGCAGGTTGGGTCGCCTTCTAGGTAATTCTCTCTGAAAGTGTAAACCTAAGTTTAAAAATATAGACAAAAATTTGCCCCTTAGTATGGGTGTTTTTTATATTGTATTCGATTTTCAACACACTGCTCAGTGCCTTAGTAGGTAAAGACAGTTCAAAACCAAGCGCGTGCACAAAGGATGCCACAAGATTTTAAAACCATTTCATCATTACAATTTGTTGATCTGAACATTATCTACTAATTTCTTTTATAGCCTATTCCTTTACTATGTTAAATAAGACGGTTCGCGGAACTAACGAATTACCGTGACCCCGGAACGTAAAGGGCTAATGAAGGACACCGTGGATTTTAGTCAGTACAAGTCTGACAGTCCCTCCCGCCCTACCCTGGGTTGGAAGACTCATCTGATGATTTTACCACGTTAAAAAAAAAAAAAATTAAACTGGAAACTTCAAAGTCAGTAACTAGTGCATTCAAACGCACTAGTGACTGACTTGTTAAACCCGACAGCGGTGGTAAAAAGACGGAAAAGAAACCACCTTCTATGAGTGGGAGGCGCAGCACTGGCTGCTCCACCATAACGCCATTTGTCAAAGAACGAATTCGCTCATGGTCTCACGACCGATTGCAAAAAAAAATTAAAAAAAAAAAAAAACTGGAAACTGTTACAATTTGTTCAACATACACCATTTATTTATGTAAAGCGTCATAATGTAGATTAAACTCGTAATCTATGAGTTCTACACCCACAACTACATTAGTATTGATAACTCTCATTAGTTGATAACGGACATGCATAATATAATGTTATTGGGACAATTCAGATTTTTGCATTTTTTTTTTAATTTTTATGATCCTTGACAACAAGTAGAGTAGTGGTGGCCCAGTGGTATCGGCCCCGACTTAAGAGCATTAACCCCGCCAGGCGCATTACTTTGTAATTTGTAATTTATTTCATCACGACTGCTCTCAAAACGGTGAAGGAAAACATTGTCTAAACAATTCGAAGACATGTTTCATCCACCAACCCGCACTGGGCCCGCGTGGTGGATTATGGCCCACTCCCTCTCACAGAGAGGAGGCCTGTGTCCCAGACTCCCAGCAGTGGGAACATTGTAGGCTGATGGACGGATGGATTAAACAAATACTAGTATTTGTTTAATACGTAAAAAAAACAAACAAATATACGTGGCGAATTGAGAACAAAAATGAACGTAAATAATAATAATGGTAGAAAATAACCTATACTATAAATTATTATGATGAGTTTCTTTGGTATAACATGCTAATTTCAGTACCTGGTTCTTTAAAAATATTTTGTTTCAGAGTCTCTTTATTTAACATCACGCTTCGGTCCTTAGGAGGCGAGCAACAAGATAAACCACAGGGAATCATTAAACATATAAAAATGTCTTAAACCATTGCGGTTTCAGATGAAACTAGGACCAAAAAATCGTTGTTTCCAACTGAATTCAGTTTACCTAAAATCATTCTGCAGTTCTAGCGACATGACATCACTCTCAAAAGGGAAGATGTCACACTTGAACTCCTGGATGGTCAAGTTGCCAATCACTCCCTTGTTCGTCAGGTGGATCTTACAGAACTCACTCTTGCGTGGTACGAAAAATAGGTGGAACTCTACCGGTGTGGTCTGCTTAGATCTGAGGATAAAGATGTTGCATTAAATACATGTACTCCAAACTTGATAATGGGCGAAATAAAAGTTCACCGGAAGAAAGAAGACTCTTTTTTATATTATTATTTTTATAAAGGCTTTTCATCATCATCATCATCATCTCAGCCATAGGACGTCAACTGCTGAACATAGGCCTCCCCTTTTGATCTCCACATATACCGGTTGGAAGCGACCAGCGTCTTCCGGCGACCTTTATAAGGTTGTCTGTCCACCTTGCTGGTGGACGTCTTATGCTGCGCTTGCTAGGCTGTGGTCTCCATTTTAGTACTTTTAAAGGGTTTTAGAGTTGTACAAATAATGTGTAAGTGAATATAAGCACTAATGAAGGAAAATACACACATGAATTTGTGAGTCTGACCACTCAGGACTGGAGGACTCATTTGATAATTTTACCATCCAAAATCGAGATCTAATAATTTTTGCCAGTTTCGTAATAGAGGCGGATATTTTGCTGTCCAAGTGTCCACTAGGTTGCCTGCTACAACCTTCAGTACACTACCTTGGGGGAAATGGAAATAAGTCAAAGAAAATACTAGTTTTACAAAAGAGTCAGTTCACTTACCGCAGTGACTGAACATAGTCAGCAACCAAGTCCATTAATACCAGTTTAGGTCTAGTAATGAAAACTATATGCTTGACTGCAATGGTAGGAAGACTGCCCGGCTTCAATGGGAACATCTCTGTTACTCCGTGTTCTTTTAGCAGGGAGTACTGGGCAACCAGCCCTACGGGACCAGCCAGCCATTCATCCCATATTGTCACCTGTAATAGAAATTAGTGTTAGTATTAAAATTATGGAATCAGCGGTTACTTTGCGGAAATCCATGACAATGAAATGTTTAAAAAAATATGTAGCTCTAATTCGGAATCAGTGCTAGATATTTTTTATAACATGTAGTGTTTTTTTCTAGAAAGAATTTGGCAGTACTTGATAGCTACATATTTTGGTGACTGGTGATGAAGCCAATAATTCGTTTTGTGTTAGATAGTCCGCTTATCATGGAAGGCTTTATTATAACATCATGCAACGACCAATAGGAGCTGAACAGTGGGGGTGACACCACGGGGAATATTCTGTATTGCATTGCACTAAGAACTAGCCGAATTGATCTTGTGAATTATTAAATAGGTTTCAAGTACCTAAAATGAATTCGTTTCATGCCATAGGGCATAGAGTACAGTCCAAAGGGTTTTATTACCTTGTTTGTAATTTTAATTAGCCTTATCAAGAGGAAAACTAATATTTGATAGAATGAGTAGGATCAATAGTGATACATACTTTTGGACCTTGGTAAGGCTGTAACAGATTCAGCAATTCAGTCCTCATTGACTCTTGTATTGATGCAACGTTAAGTCTTCCACCAGAAAGGTGCGTACTCATCTTTGTTTCACGCATTTTCCTGTATTTTTCTTTAGTTTTTTCTGAAACACAAACAGCGAGACGACTTTGTTGTTATTTTCCTGTCAATGTCAACTGTCAGTGCCAATGTCAAATTCTAATTATTGTCATCGATTGTCATACTTTATCACCGACGTAACTACATCTTTAGCATGAAAGTAAAACAAAAAAAATATATAATAGCAGTTTTAACAAATAAACTTACTGGCTTGGCATTGAACCACAACGCATAGTAGCCTTCTAGTCAAATAAATTAAGCGTTATATCTCTCATGTAATAAATAAGAAAGGTAAAAAAATATTTTAATGGAACGTTATCAACCTTTTTTTTACAGTTTGATTGCTACGGCAAGAGTAACAGCCTCAAATATCATTTTTTGATTTCATTGATTATGGCGTGTACTTACAAATTATTCTTCTCGTAAATTATAAAGTTTTTTATTTGGGAAAAAAGAGAGAAATGGCAACACGTGCTGATGATAAAATGGCGGCAAGTGTTGAATCTGTGAAGGAAACCAAAATTTTCCGGTAGGTGATTAATCGCATTTTCATGATTAAGTATATTAAACTAGTTAGTGCAGTTTTGTAAATATTCAATGTATTATTTGTGATTTGATTTAACCTGAACCCAAAATGTCTGAGAGGGTTTTTTTAATTTAAACCACTACATATCGGAAAATATTGGATTTTTGAAAAAATAAAAACTTCGATAGCAATATTAAACAACACCTTATTTCCCGAGAAATACGAAAATGTCTCGTCATTTTTAAGAACTTACGATAAATACACTGAGTTTTCCTCTTATCTAACTCTCAAATCAGCTGGTATACACAGCGAAACTTCGAGGAGTACATAGGTATTAAAACCTCTATGTATGTAGACAGGATAGCTAGGCTGTTGCTGGCACGGCTCTTGCCTCTTATCATTCGAGTGTAGCGGCCGGGTGCGCGCGGCGTCGCATCGATTTTCCACCAAACAAGCCATTCCCAACCATCAGTTGTATTGTAAACACATTTCATAAACAAGTGACGCCCGCTGACGTGATATTAAGAATTATTAACATTGTGAAATGTGAAAGTTTTCGAGGAAAATAATGCGCCACTCCCCGTGGGCAGAAAACTACAATGGCTGCCCAAAATAAAGGTAAGGCATGTTCCACGCAGATTTTTCGCGAAAAATAAAATAAATACGTGTCGTCATCTTTCTTTATTTTACTTTTTAACTATTATGGATTGTTTTGAGTATTTGTGATTGGTGGTTAAGCTTGTAAATATTTAGTTCGGCATTTAATTTATTGGTATTGTAGTTTTGACGTAAGTTACGATAACATCAAGCGTAGGCGAATGTCGGCCGAGTGTGTTGTTTGCAATCTTGTTTTTACTCCGACAGGAGATAAGGGCGGGTTTCAAAGTTTCAGGGCCGAACCTGTAGGTACCATAAAAAATATGTCACGAGTATAGCACCTGTTTGGTTGGTCAGATGAATATTTTCTTTACGGAATTTTCTTACGCGGAAAGTCGGAAAAACTTAATTACATTGAGGAAAATAGGCTGTAGAACATAATAATGGTTTTATTGAACGAATATGACCTCGTATAGTTTTAAGACAGTCCCGTGGGGATCTATAAAAAAATTATGACGGGCACTAATACTAATTCTATTTAGCAACAGCGCTCCAAAAATTTTTTTGTTGTTTTTTTTATATTATAAATAGTAAATAATCTATAAGTAGAAAGGTTAGTCCTATCTAGGTTATTCACGTGTAAGTAATTTGTAGGAATAGCTTGTATCTATTCTCGCGTTGTCACGTTGCCGCTCCGCTTTGCGGATGACCGTAAAAGTATCAAATCAATGTTTTATTGTTATAATACCTACCCACCTATAGATACACTACTCTTTACCTATAGAAAGACTACTCAGCTGTAGCTTTCATGGTAGGTCCACTTATACATAGGTACGTATATCTCGTACTATTAACGATGTTTAGATGGGTATTTTTATTGAAGTTACTCGATTACCTATCGAGAATAGAGACGTTATTATGATTTGTTCGGTAAATTCTTAGGCAATAAGTAACTATAATTTATCAATGAAATAGATAATTCAAATTGAGCTTAATGCGACAGGGATGAGACCTTTTTTTTTTTTTTTTTTTTTTTTTTAGCGTGGTAAAATCATCAAATGAGTCCTCCAACCCCGGGCAGGGCGGGAGGGACTGTCAGACTTCTACTGACTAAAATCCACGGTGTCCTTCATAGCCTGTTAAGTTCCGGGGTTACGGTTAGGGAATAATCCCGCGACCCCGGCAGGCTTTGGCCCTCTGAGAGGGGGGCCCCGTCATTATGCTGACGCTCTCTGAGGCGCGCGTGGGACACAACGCGCCGTCGACCCGGGCATGGTCCTTGGTCGGGCAGCGAGTTGCCCTTTACTCGCTGCCCGCATGCCCGCGCCTACGGTGGCCGGAGATCGTCGCGCGACGTCCGTCGCCGTGGGCGCCTACCACTGCGGCTGGGGCGGAGGGAGGACGCTGTCCTCTCTCGCTCGCGGCCTGCCTCCTCCTTTACGAGCATTACTGCCTCGCAGAAGGAGCTGACCGCTTCCCACTCCGTCTCGCCCCGCAGCATGGCCGCAACCAATGCCGGGCGCGAGAGGTCTCCGCCTATCGCAGCCGTGAGGACACGTCGGTGCTCCGCCCAAGCTGGGCAGTCTTGCACCGTATTCTCCACCGTGTCCTCCGGGCGATCTTCGCAGTGGTGACACCCAGGCGTCTCCTCCTTTCGCATCAGACACAGGTACCTCCCGAAACTTCCGTGTCCAGTGAGGACCTGCGTCAAGCGGTAGGTCAGGACGCCATGACTTCTCTCCAGCCACTCCTCAAAGAGGGGTCTTACCGCCGCAATTGCGGCGTGCCCGAGGGATGAGACCTTGAGACAGTTTTGTTAAAGGTACAGATGATCGCATATCAGTGGTCGCAGTTTGATCTTTTTTTTTTTTTTACCTGGCAAAATCATCAAATGAGTCTTCCAGCCCCGGGCAGGGCGGGAGGGACTGTCAGACTTGTAAAAAAACCACGGTGTCCTTCGGTAGCCCTTTGTGTGCCGGAGTCGCGGTATACGTAGTCGCAGTTTGATCTTGAGTAGGTACATCTTGTTACAAAACCTTCAAATATCTAAATCCTAATGATAGTTCAGGTCAGGAGTTTACCTATTTTCAGCTCAAAACGTTCCCACAGGCGTCCTTTCTGTCGTAAGGTGGTTCACCATTATGTCCATAATCCACGTAGTGATAAAACAGCTTTATGAAACTTGAATTCTCTATCTTATGGAACATAAATAAAAATTTTTTGGTTCTCAGACGTCTTAGTTTCTGGAAGATTTTTTGATAGCCAGAGTAGTCGCAAAAATACTTTTCAACAACCATGCATATTTTTTCCGACATTTTTTTACTGCTTGTGGGCTCGTGACACAAATAAATGGGGCAAAGCTGCATGATTGATGTCTTCAGGCAATTTGGTAGGCTTTACAGCAAACTGTGCGCCACAAAATTGGGCGGTTGCCTGTCGCCCGCCGTTCTGAAACAATTAATCTCGCCTCTTTTGAGCACAGTTAGTTGTATCCTATAATTTTTTTTAAGTATTAGCCCAATGATATTATAAAGTCATAGATATGTTATACGCGTACAAATCGACGGAAAAAACTGTGCCGCACCGAACGGCAGCACAGATACACACTTTTTTATTCACACATTACATTTCACTACAAGTAAAAAGGATAGCTTGAGACAACGCAATAAGAAAAAAAGTGACAGCTAGATAAACAAACAGCGCCACGCGTCATCAATCCCCCCGCACGTCAGCGTCTCCTCTCACTCGCACCCGTGCTCGCACTCTTTCTTTTACGACGCCATATTTATAGAAACGTAATGTTTTATTTGTGAAAATATTAAAGATAAATAGTATATTTACGAATGTTATGTGATTCCTTGACTTTTAGAAGTCTTGCATGTTTAATTTGTACAATATCTCATCACACACGACGGCATTTTCGATAGTTTTGAGTCACTTTTACTTTTAATTCAGTCTGTGGCACGTGAAGTGCCGCTGGCAACGTCGCACTGAGATCAAGATGTGTGAATCAGCCTCATTTGAGCGTATATGTTATTGAGCGCGTATGACGTATCTACACCTTTTTTTACTTATAATATCATTGTATTAGCCTCCTTTTTTGATAGATTCATAACATTTATTTCAAACAGCGAATCGTCCAGGATGACTAAACACTGTTTTAAGCTTTCACGGTTTGTCTCTCTAACTTTAAAATGTCACTTACGGGATATCTTCCGTGATTATTTGATAGTTTGAGTTCCCAATATACACAAGAACACAAACACAAGAATTTCAATCGAGAGGATGGCTTCAAATTGTCGAGTACGTGGAATCCAGTTGTGAACATGCTCATAAAGGGCAGCCGGCATCGTTATAAAGACTCCAAAAAACTTGTTGATACTGTGAGTGTGTTTTGCCGTGACTTAGTGTCGAGTTCCAGTAGTGCGCGTAACAAGAGACAAAGAAAGAGGGTAGACAGATTTGTCTGCTCCTAACAAAAAAAAAAAAAAAAATTTTTCATCCACCCGCAATCTCCAGTCAACCCGCGATCATGGCGCTTGCAACAGCGTCGAAATATCGGGAACTCAAACTATCAAATAATCACGGAAGATATCCCGTAAGTGACATTTTAAAGTTAGAGAGACAAACCGTGAAAGCTTAAAACAGTGTTTAGTCATCCTGGACGATTCGCATGCACTTTTCCAGTTGTTTTTTCCAAATAATCTTCCATAATTTTACAAACTTCTGATAATGATACCAAACAGCAAAATCGGTCGAGTGGTCTGCAAGCGACGCTCCGTCATATTTGTATCTTTTTTTTTTTAATATTTAAGTTTAATTAGGTGACAGGATATTTTTAATCTTAAAACAAAAAGAAATGAAGCTTCAGGCCAAGTCAAAATTACTTTGAACGTAATGGATATCCGCTAGCGAAGCTCTGTACAGGGAAAACGGAGGAATTCCATAGATACTCAGCTCACTAATTATGATTGTCTATGGGAGGCTTTATTTTTTTTAAGAACTTTCTTTTGACGCGGCGCTAGTCTATAAAATTGAATAAAACAAAATGTAGCATGTACCACGAATTGTCCACAGGACTTCAGTCATTACGCGGACTGTATGTAGAAAATTTCTACCTGTTTCACAAATGTCAACCTGCTATACAATATGACATATTGAGTTGGTGAAGTTCTAGGGAAGTGAGTTCGGTTGGATTGAGGGTCGTATCTACCCGTCATTCATACTTGTACCTTCATCATTCACGCATAACATTATTGTTTATCCATCTATCAGTGTTTTTTGTTGGGCCGGATGAAATGCTATTATTTATTAAATACTAGATTTTGCCAGCGGCTTCACCCGCTCAAATGAGTCCACCCTACGCGTTGTTCGACCATGGACCATGCCCGGGTCGACGGCGCATTATGTTCCACGCGCGCCTCTAAGAGTGTCAGCACAATAATGGCGGAGAATGAAGAAATGAAGGATCACCGAAGATTTTAGTCAGTACAAGTCTGACAGTCCCTCCTGTCCCGTCTTGGGTGGGAGGACTCAACGCGTATTCGTAGTATAGCGATACTAAGTATTTATGTTGTGGAGGTCGAGAAAGGCAGTCGCTTTTTGTGAAATATTAAAATTTATATTACACTGCAAACCGACTACAATACTCGTACATTAAAAAAAAAGGCGGAAAATACGATAGTAATCATCCAACTTTCATTTAAAACATTCTGGTAACTGACTTTTCAGATTTTCCATTTCTCTCTTTAAAACAAAAATGCGTGGCCTTTATAGCGTGGTTCAAGTTTAATTCCTACAGAAAATGTTGACAAAACAAATATTTAAATAAACGAGGCAGGTACTAAGCACATAAATCCGTCGCGTACTAAGTTTAATATCCCTTAATAGGAAACAGACTGAACATACCCAAGTATTCAAACTAACTTGGTCTGTACACTAAGCTCTCGACGTCGCGTTGACTTCCATACTAAATCCGAGAATATGCACAAAGACTCATATTACCAACTGTGAGCCTTCATACCCGGCTTATCTATTCCTTTGAACGCTCGCATTTCTGGAAATATTCCACGAAGTTAGAATTTACATAATATGGCTTTTCCAACAACGTCAAGAGAAACATGGCAAATAGATTCACAATAAATATTGGAATTATGTAACCGTAACTGAAAACAAATAAACTGCTGCCTTCAATTTTAAAAGCTTTTGCCTGTGTAAATAAAAAAAAAGGAAATGACCATAGAGTTCGCAGGGTTCGACGTTTAAATACTTATGGCGCCAAATTAAATCTACCTCTGAGAATGACAGCTCTGATTTTTATTTATTTTGATTGAATTTCGTCGTAATTAAATTGGTTGATGAGATTGGAGGTAGATAAAGTATGTAATTATTTACTTTCGGTTAGGCTTGGCAGTTTTCCAATAAATAATTATCTGCTTGGCTGTACAAACAGCGTATTTAATTTGTAGGTACTTAGGTATTTTTCGGGACGTTCTTTTGAGGTAGAGGATAAAGTGAAATCGATTAGTTATTTAAGTGCGGGTGAGAGAGCATTTAGTAGTGTTTACTTAGCTACGGCTATTCTTTGAGACCGTCTCTTCTTGGTGCGTCAATCTGTGCATGTGTGACTACCACTTTAAAAAGCTCGATATGCAAAACGTTGCCTATATTTAGCAGTGAAACTTGACAAACTACACGTTGGCCGTGAAAATCATAACATGAACGATATGGTTATGATGAATAGGTTTCAGTCAAAACCTCTGAAGGGAATTGGATGTTTGAATTGCTTAGATAGTTTATTACAGGATTTTTTTTAACCTGGTAACACGGCGCTGGCGTAGCTGCGAGCATAAAGGTCCATTCACACTCATCAGTCACCGTCACGTCACGTCACCGGCCCGTCACGTCACCCCGGCCCGGTTTCAAAAACAAAATATTTCTATCCTCCTAGTAGTTACCGGCCAGTCACCGGCACGTGATTTATCAGTCACGTTACCGCTCAGGCACGTCAAATACTATTTCTACACAAGTTACTTAACTAGGTAATTCTAATTAATTCAGACAGATTTGTAAATTTTAATTTTATCAATTCGTTTCAAAATAATGTAGTCTAGTTTGTAAATACACATTTTCAACACATTTGCTCGAAAAATGCATTTACGAAGCCTGTATACATTGTTCGAAAGTTAAAAATTACGCACCATACAACGGAGCGTGCGGTAAAATAGGTACTCTCACCTAAGTACCTACTTTACCGCACGCTCCGTTGTATAGCACCGTGCGTTTTCTTTACGGTTTTTTTTTAATTTCCATTAAAAATAAAAATAATTCCACCAAAGAGTTTCACGTTCTGAGAATAAACAGCCTGACTGATCGAACCTCCTTGGAAGTGCTTTTGATCAATACGTTGTCTCACTGTAATACTAATGAGTAAATGAGACGAAGGATGTAGTTCTAATTTCCACCACGTGCATGTGGCGCCATTTGCAAATTCACGCCATTTTCATAATAGGAACTTCAAAAATTGTTGCGACTTTTCTACTGTTACATAAAGTTGGTTTAATTACATATTGTACTGTTTTCTCGCAAATGTGTTGAAAAACGTTGTATGACACACGTGCGGAAATTGGTGTTTACAAACTCGTGACTATGGTAAGCCCTCGGCTTCGCCTCGGGCTTACATTCGTCTACTCGTTTGTAAAAACCAACTTACCGCACTAGTATCATAAATAACTATTAAAAATACATCGTTTGTTACAACACAAGGTGGCGTACAAAAGAGACAGAGCTATACAAATCATCTAGCACCATCTCGTTCCCACACTGGAATTAATGGTAGGCCACCAGTTTTCGTAGAAAAATCTGGATTTGTTTGTGTTGACCTACTAAATTTCGAATAAATTCCACGAATAATCCTGTAGAGAATTGCCAACCCTTATATACGTCATAAAATATATCCCTTGGCTCAGGTGTG
Organism: Agrotis segetum; assembly: GCA_036375495.1. NCBI lineage: Eukaryota > Metazoa > Arthropoda > Insecta > Lepidoptera > Noctuidae > Agrotis > Agrotis segetum. The sequence continues at coordinate 10,202,838 of JAQSVV010000039.1, forward strand.
ATTCTTTCAGCTTAGTCCAATTTTGCGGAACATTATGATATCTTCTTAGTAAATGTTTCTAAATGTAAGTACATGGGCAACCTAGGTGACTAAGAATTCATAAAACGGGTGGTTTATTACAAAAGAGGAAAATTATCTCTCCTTTTATTACGACACTTGTTTTCATAGTTAAAAGGTTGGGTTTATTGCGCTTAAGTAAGAGTATATGTTGAATATTATTTATTTTTAAACTTTTTTTTTTTGATTTTTTTTTGAGACGGAACTCTTTTTAATATTTATAAAGTTAAAACACTGTGAAACATCCAAAAAGGTGTTGATATAAGTATATATAACCGTTTTTCGGTCCGGTATTTTATCAACAGTCAATTTTCTTTTATCTTAGGTCGGAATCTACTCTCAAGTTACCCAATAAATTGAAAGGTATTTTTATGCAAAAAAATAAGGCTGCTTCGAGTACATTAGGTATATTTGCTTACCATTATTAAAAATTATGAAAAAGTAAATGCGTGTTCATTATAACGAATACTTACTTAATTTTTCTTATAGAAACACTGGTTTAAATAGCTCCATAAAATTATAACGATGAAATGTAATTTCTATCATCTAAAAGTACTGACGTGTAAAACCTTTTTATTTTAAATGCCTCATAATTTTTGGAAACCTAATAAAGGAAGAGGCAGATGATAAATTATTCCACGGTATCCGACTTTGGGATAGGTTTGGAGTTATTAATTATTTTTAAACGCACGAACGCGCGAACGTAAAGATTATTTATGAAGCGCGCGTTTTCTGGATAGGTACTCCAGACGCCATAACCTAACGCTTTGACGCTTAAGGCGTCTGGAGTACCTATCCAGAAGACACGGGTTCGAATCTCACTTGCAATCTGAAATTTTTCCTTCCTCATAAATCATCTTTAGGTTTGGAGTTACTTTATATCCGACATAATGTTTTCAATAATTGAGGTGATTTCTTCGATAGTCGTAAATACAGCTCAATCACAGAAAGTAGGCCTGTCTCAATAAAAATGAAACTTTCATCATCTTTCTGCCCTCATCCCATTTTACTTGGGGTACGGCATAACATGAATCTATTTTCTTCCATTGTGCCCTGTCAGACGTCAAAGTACCTATATACTCCTTTTTCTTTCAAATCATTCCTCACACAATTCATTTGTCTTTTTTTTTGGTCTTTCTCTTCTTCTCTATCCATCAACATAAAAATCCAATAAAAATTTAACCAAGTACACTCGCGAGCAAAGGTATGGATCACTTACTCCGATTACGCGGGATCTTTAGCACTTAATAACAAGTTCATCATCTGCTGAGCGTTTTCCCAATGATATTGGGGTCGGCTTCCAGTCCAACCAGATGCAGCTGAATATCAGTATTTTACATGATGTGACTGCCTATCGGACCTCCACAACCCAGTAACAGGGTAATACCACGGTAATAATATCTACAGTATTTGATCTTCATACAAACGGACGAAACGCGAGCTATACCACGTGACTCGATGTCGGGGCGCGCTTGAGGTGCAGACAGTCACGGCCGTACCACGTAGTATCTCTTAGTAGTCTGTGGCCGTACCGTAGTGATGAACGGACGGTGCATTGTTTTTTTTAGCAAAACCAGTTAAAGTACCTATTTTAATATGACGAGTAGAAAATATTGTGCTATTTTTGGGTGTATGAATTCAACAATAACGCATCCAGACATATGTTTTTTTAAATTACCTGCAACCTCTGATAGGTAAGTACTGACTATAAAAAAATATTACTTATTAGTAACTAGTAGGTAGGAACATAATGTGTGACTTTTTAATGGTTATGTATTTTCCTTTATCTCATGAAAAAAAGGGTATTTGGATTAATAAATACAGTAAATTATATGAATAAAGTAAAGTTACTGAGACAAGTGAAATAGGAGCTAAAGGCGGTCCTGAATGAATCATGATACGGTAGGTACTTACGCTTGTGTTAAAACTCCGGTGCATGTGTGTTCTGTTAGTTTGTGTAATTCAAAGTAAAGACATGGTGTAACGACGCGGTGGGATTGTCGGCGGACACGGAAATGAAGCGTGAGCTTCATTTACCTACGGTACGGTGTACAATCAACGTATATTCAGTGTACTACATAAATTATATCACAGTCATGAATATTATTCTAGGAACGTAGATTACCGTATAATTAGGGCTCACGCGTACCTACATAGTTCGCTCCGTGTTTGAGTGTGCGCACTCGGTTGCATTAGGCCGACTGCCTGCGCGAGCGAGCGATGCGCCGCACAGTGGTCGGACAGCCCTAACGCATGTTTACGTACCACGCGGCTGTAGGTATTTATTTCTATCATGCGGCCGAGATCAACTACTGTAGATATTTATACTGTGGTAATACGATACTCCATGGTAAGACCGGTTATCAGACTTGTAGAGTTTCTGACTAATAGTAAAGATTCTCATGGATCTACAAATGACAGTCGGGATCAACGGCTTTATGTGCTTTCCGAGGCATCCATCACAGGTCAAACTCGGCAAGCGCGGCTTAACCCGGAAGAAAGCTGGTACCAATTAAACACTGTTTTAAGCTTTAACGGTTTGTCCCTAAATTTAAAATGTCGTCTTCCGTGATTGTATGTGTTAACCCGCGATTATAGCGCTTGCAACAGCGTCGAAATATTGGGAACTCAAACAAACATAATATATTCACGTAAGATATTCCGAACGTAAATTTTAAATTTTGGGTACCATTTAATTTTTAAAGGCTTTAAATTGATACAAAATTAATTCAAATCACTTTATTATTAAGAAGCTATCCCGGATCAATTTCAAGTAAGTATGTAAAGTGATTTCCATATTTTATCTCGCTAGTGTTGACTAAAATCGACTATCGTTAAACCTGCTAGTCCCCATAATTTTCCTCGATGTTGGTGTTAGAAACACAAAACTCACAAACGCCCACACTTCGAACTAATATGTGTTGGCTATACAAATATTTGACCTGGAGGGAATTGGAACGTGTGGTGCCGGACACTGTACTCAGTCTGAATTAGATTATAGTATTAGTTGCGTTATTTTATTCTGGGTTTATGGGTCTAGAAAAATAGCAAAATAGCAGGTATTGATCTTTTATTTATCTTCTATTAGCAAAGCCGGCGAAAACCGTTTCACCACCAGAAGTCTTCGTTTTCTTTGCTATAAACCTCACGGAGCCCGAGACCTTTCCAACGAATGCAAAATCGTGGAAATCGGTTCGTGCGTTCTGAAGTTATAGCGTCAAGAAGGAAAACCCGACTTATTTTTACATAGCAGATAATATAAAAATTTATCGCAAATGTGTTGCTAAGCTATAACTCTAAAACGATTCGGCTACTTCTTTTTTTGTTGTGTTTGTATTCATCAGCGCCAGGTTTTAGAGGACGAAAATCATCATGTCCACCCGTGCGAAGCCGGGACGGGCCGCTAGTTTCATATAAAAATGTATTAAACGGGGGTTTGGCATTAAGAAGTAACGCAGTACTTCGAAAACAATCCTGTAAAATCACTAAACATAAACTGTATGAAAAGGCTGCGACGTGCTCTTATCTAAGGTGTCTTTTCATACGGAATTTCAGGTCAAGGGCGCGGCTAAACGCTCTTGAAATATTGCGTGAAAATGTTCGCTTGTAAAATGCAGTTTGCTCAGGAATTTATGGAATAAACCTTAAATAACTTTACCTTGTATTCTGCGAAGGAATATGCAGAATTGTTTAGTGATGTGTAATTAAAAATTTACCATGGGGTATCGTATTACCCAGTTACTGGGTTGTGGAGGTCTGACAGGCAGTCGCTCCATGTAAAATACTGATATCCAGCTGAATCTGGTTCGACTGGAAGCCGACCCCAATATAGTTGGGAAAAAGCTAGGCAGATGATGATGTGTAATTAAAGATTTTCGATCGATGGGGAAGATGACCTATTCAATCTCCTACAGAAGGTTACGTTGGAGTCTTATCCATGGAAACGACCAGCTCGAATCGTGCCAATTTTATTTTTCTCGACGTTTTATAAGTGCCTATAGAGGCCCATGTAAAATAAAGTATTTTGATTTTGGAGGCGTCACGGGACTGATTTGTTTAGTCAGATTGATTGGCTCCGCCGTTGTAAACTTTTATTTTCAACCACCGAGTACAAGTTCAGACTTCTGATTGCCACTAAAAACATAATAACATTGAAACTAATGAAAAAAGAATTTTTGAAATCGGATCATGTCAGGAAAAGATATGCGTGGTCATACATAAAAAAAATACATGTCGAATTGAGAACCTCCTCCTTTTTTTTTCATCGGTTAAAAAACCTTATAACATTGCCAGGCTTGAACTTCAAATCCAAGAAAAAAATCTTAGTATATTTACAAGTTATAAAGAGTGCGAAGCAGGAGTGGGATGTTAGTTAATTTAAATTTATTTATCGTTTGATTACAGCATTTCTTAGACTTCAGAAAACGAAGTGCTTCTTAATAGAAAAGTTCTTACGACGCCCTCAGCGCCGTTGTCAAGAACAAAAAAAAAGCAAATTAAACGAAATTAGCCATTTTACTTTTTTTATTGTTCAAAGTGTCAAAGTATTGTTCTCTTTAATTAATGTGCCAATTACAAGCTTTTATGTAAATGAAAGCATTGTAGTGGAGGTTGTACAAAGAGAAATTTGCGACTATTTTACCTTTTGTAATTAAGTCATAGTAGTAATAAGGGATATTTATTTGAATTAATGGAGACCAAGATTGCATCGTTAAGGCTACTATTAAATTATTGATAGAATTGAAAGGTTACATTTTGAAATGGTATAGATAGATTTATTGATACTTTTTATTAACAACGAGTATAATTATAAAGCACTAGCACTTCGCCCGCGACTTCGTCCGCGCTTATTTCGAACTTTGCTTTTGTGAATTTCTTCTCCGGCCACCCCCTTTGTGGAATTCTTTTAGAAAATCTAATTCAATGTGCAAATAAAATTTTATTGTCCACAAAACAACCGGTTCCGACCGGTTTTCGCAAAATCTCAACTTAGTGAGTAACTTAAGAGTAACTTAGTGAGACTCCCAGCATTTGTTGTAACGAAGTTTCATATAAAGTAACCAACACCAAAAACAACCCTTTGGGAGGTGCTCGACTGAGGTAGATAAGCAAAATTTTAAACTTTTAGCTATCAAGAACAAAGTTGCGTCTTAGTGAGCATCTTCTCTCCAAAAACCTCTAGGTATGCAGATTTTGACACCAATACTAATAGCAAAAACAAACACTTAAAGTAATGAAGGTTTCATATTAACTATCAACACCAAAAACAACCCCTTAGGGGTCAAATCTCGCCGTAGTGATTAATTACTTCCTAAAAAAAACCATTAAGTATTCAAAATTTGAGACACCTAACTTCCAACACTAAAACAACCCCTTATGGTTCGAATTTCGAATCAGCCCCTGACTAACTAAGTCTTAAAAATATCCCCCTATGCAAAAATTGAGAATCAACCCCAAAAACAACACTTTAAAAGTGAGGTATATCATAATCCCGTCTTAATGAGCACCTACGTCCTTAAAAGAATCCCCATGCAAAATTTGAAACCTGTATCCATCAACATCAAAAACAACCCCTTAGAGTCCAAATTTCGAATCACCCCGTCATAGTGAGCATAAAGTCTTAAAAATAAACCCAATGCAAAATTTGAAACTTCTAGTAGGTACTTGTAGTAAAAAAGTTTCATACAACCTATCAAACCCAAAAACAACCCCTTAGGGGCGTAATATCGCAAAAGCCCGTCTTGGTGAAAACCTACGTCTTTAAAATAATCCCCATGCAAAATTTGAGATCTCTATCTATGAACACCTAAAACAACCCCACAGGGGTTGAATTTCGAGAAACCCCGTCTAAGGTAGTGCGTACGTCCTAAAACAAACCCCATGAAAAATTTGAGACTCTAAGCACGTGTAATAACGAAGTTTTCAAACAAACTTTCAATACCAAAAACAACCCCTTAGGGGTCGAATTTCGTAAAACCTTTTTCTAAAGTAGAACCTACGTCCTAAAATGAACCCGCATGCAAAATTTGAAGCTCCTAGTACTTGCATCAAAAAAGTTTCATACAAACTGTCAACCCCAAAAACAATCCCTTAGGGGCGTAATGTCGCAGAAGCCCTTCTTGGTAGCACCTACGTTTTTTAAAGAATCCCCATGCAAAATTTGAGATCTCTATCTATGAAAACCTAAAACAACCCCACTGGGGTTGAATTTCGAGAAACCCCGTCTAAGATAGTGCGTACGTCCTAAAACAAACCCCATGCAAAATTTGAGTTTTCTAGCACTTTTAGTAAAGAAAGTTTCATACAAACTACCATCACCAAAAACAACCCCTTAGGGATCGAATTTCGAACAACCCCTGTCGTAAGTAGCACTTACTTCCTAAAAAGAACACGCATGCAAAATTTTAAACATCTAGTACTTGTAATAACAAAGTTTCATACAACCTATCAACGCCAAAAACAACCCCTTAGAGGTGAAATTTCGCAAAATCCTGTCTTAGTGAGCACCTACGTCCTTAAAAGAAGCCCCATGCAAAATTTGAGACCTCTATCTATTAACACCTAAAACAACCCTTTAGGGGTTGAATTTCGAAAAACCCCGTTTAGGGTAGTGCGTACGGCTTAAAAACAAACCCCATGAAAAATTTGAGACTCCTAGCACGTGTAATAACGAAGTTTCAAACAAACTTTCAACACCAAAAACAACCCCTTAGGGGTCGAATTTCGCAAAACCCTTTTATAAAGTAGGACCTACGCCTTAAAAAGAACCCGCACGCAAAATTTGAAACTCCTAGTACTTGTAGCAAAAAAGTTTCATACAAACTGTCAACCCCAAAAACAACCCCTTAGGGGCGGAATATCGCAAAATCCGTTCTTAGCGGGTACCTACATCCTAAAAAGAACCCCTGTGCAAAATTTTGAACCCTTAGCACTGGTAGTTTCCGAGCTTTCGTGTCCTATGAGTGAGTGACCTTTTGCTTTTATATATATAGATTGTTTTTTTATCAATATTTTTTCCGCAAATCTCGGCTCAGATGAGCTACCAGCGCATGATGTCATTTAATGTATGATTAACTTGACATACACTACACCACAGATAATATAATATGTAACTACACACTCGAAGCTACACTTGAACGTTGTTTACGTTATGCGCTTGTAGCGCCACTGACTTTCTCGCAGAGAAAACTATTCGTGATTTCTATGCACCGTTCGAAACTCTCTTATTCCGTAGCACCTGCTACGCCGTAGCGCTACGCTGCTACGAAGGTATAATCTCTCTAGTGTAAAAGATTTCTACAGTCTACTTGTAAGCGAATTATGGCGTTGGTTACTAAAGTATGTCCGATTGGACTTGACCTTGAACTAGTGATCAAAGAAAAAGTTCTTGCGGTTGTATCCTATGTATGAATATGAATAGTCCTATTATTTTGTTGTTGTCGTTTCTAGAGGGTGTTGTTTTTTTGATAGTTCAACTTTTTTTTCTGTATAGGTACACTATATTTACTTTTTTATTACACTACATTTACTTTTTTATTACACTTCATTTACTTTTTCATTTATACTACATTTACATTATGCATATACTTGGTTCAAGTGTTAATGTCATTTTGTTTTAGTTATATTGCATGTAATGGTAATATTTTACATCGGCAAACTTTCAGTAGATTTTAGGTCAAAATTCTTAGCTTTATATCTAGTTTTAAATAAGTGTAAGCGTTATCTACCTGGTCGCGGGACTTATTTCATTACCGTGACCCCGGAACATAAAGGGCTATTGAAGGACACCGTGGATTTTAGTCAGTTCGAGTCTGACAGTCCGTTCCGCCCTGCCCGGGGTGGGAGGACTCATTTGATGATTTTACCACACTAAAAAAAAAAAAGCATTGTCTACTTGTAAGAGAACTTAATAATTATCTTTATCAAGTAAATAGAAAAACAATCTCAAATCTTCGTCCCATAACAACTTGTCTGTTTAAATCTATGTTTAGTTTAATCAATGAAAGTTTACTTTGATTATTTAACCATAATTTATTTAAATTAATCCGTTAGTGAACCAACTCTCTTGAGTTGTGCCCTTTAAAGTTCATCATGTTGACAACATTCAAACCTTATTGTATTGTAAGCAAAGATTTATATATTACTAGCTGTTGCCAGCGGCTTCACCCGCTACAACTCGAAAATTATCCCACGGGAACATAAAATCGGGATAAAAGCTATCCCATGTGTTAATCCAGGTTATAAACTATCTGTGTACCAAATTTTAGCCAAATCCGTTCAGTGGTTTTTGCGTGAAAGAGTAACAAACATCCATACATCCATACATACAAACTTTCACCTTTATAATATTAATAGGATATCAAACATCATAATCATAATACTATATTATTAATTAATCTATCCGAATAATATTTATCTTCGGATATCCACTATAATAATACTCCTATCAAATAAAGATGAATGGGCAGGAATTATGAAAGGAGAAAGGAATTGAGCATCTTTACATATAATAAAATCGTAGAGCTGTCATTCCTGTACATTGAATATTTTTTTCTTTTTGTATTTTTTTCGAGATAAGGGATCGATTCTGATGCCAAATCATTTTTTTTTTTCTTTCGAATTTTTTTATGTTTTTTTTATTTGATCTATCTCTTAAACTACTGTAAAGTTGTCGATCAAATTTTCCTCAAATATTCCTAATAATATGCTTCTGTTGATAGGCTATGTATCATTACGCTATTTTTCCTGGGAGATAAGCAATTTTAAATTTTGTTGTTTTTATCTGTTTGTTTTTAGTTGGAAGCTAAACCACTGGATATTATTTAGTCAATTTTTCCCCAAATATTCCTTAAACTGCTCTTCTATTAATTGGATATGTATAATTACGCTATTCCCTTTGGGGGATTAGCAATTTTATAATATGTTGATTTTCAGTCATCGTTGACATTTGTATAAGAACCGCTATTTGAAAACACTGTCAGCGTACTAGCCAGTCTGGTTGGTATCCTGCTTGACTTTCGTGCAAGGAGTCTGGATCAAATCTCGCTGTTTCTTTTTTTCACTTTTTGAGTTTTCTTATATTTGTCCTGAGAGTTTCAAATAATTAAAAAAAAAGGTGTATACTTTTATTTCAATATTATTCGCGATTTAAATTGTAGGTAGTAAGTTGGATATTTTTTTAAATTGTAATTGTTTCGAGGTGTGGAATTTTAAAGATTAGAAAAAAATGTGTTTATTTATGTTTTGAATTGGTATTCAAACCAGTGCATAGATTCTGTTTTAAACGACGACAAGTTGTACTCATCGAGTCAGATAATTAGTTATTTTTAGGTATCACGCGGAATGCAAGGGAGAAGAGCAATGCTATCGTACGTTCAATTTGCAGCGATACTGTAAATCAACCCAAAAATAATAGTCTAATGTTTGAAATAAACACGGTTCTTTGAAATTAATGTCGCTCAAATAAGGACGTTTCCTATGCAAACTATGTAGGTACCTAGATATAACATTATTGATCTAAACTAATAATAAAAATGCAAGTATGTTTGTTTTTTACCTTTTCACACATTACTACCTACTAAATCGATCGTCCCAAAATTTAGCATATACGTTGTCAGGAGTATAGACACGGATTATGGTATCTTACATCCCGAATAACAGAAGAGAGCCGTTGCCGAGAAAACAATTACGTTCATATTCCAGATGGCGCCACACGATTCGTATTGTTTCTCAAATTCTAAAATAACGCAAGCGAAGCCGCGGGCAAACACTAGTGAAAGGAATAAAAGGAAATATTTCTAGAGATTATTTGGTCCTCTGTGGTTGTTGCCAGGCTTGAGTATGTATAGAAAATAGTTGACACTTAATTCGTTGTATCAGAGGAGAGTTTGCTTAAAAAAAAAACAGTTTATAACAACTGTTTTTTTTTTAGGTAGCTCTCCTCTGCTAGGTCATTGTATTTTAAACTTACTATTAGTGGAGTGCCGTAAGGTTTATACCTCGGAATCCAGGACCAGTCAATGAATCTTCATACAAATCTTTGGAATGTGTTTTTAACACCATATAGAAAAATGTAAAAAAAAAAAACCGGCCAAGTGCGTGTCGGGCCACGCACAGTGTAGGGTTCCGTAGTTGCCCATCAAAATACTTATGCGAACTAACTAAACTGATTCGCTGAATTTAATTTTCAAAAGAAGAATTTTCAAAATCGGTCCAGGAGTCTGAGAAATCGGGGATAATACATAAAAAAAAAGATTACGACGAATTTAGAACCTCCTCCTTTTTTTGAAGTTACTTAAAAATAGTTGACGATAAAAACCTACCTATCCCCAAAAAACATACCTATAAAAGCTGTAAAAATAAAGTTGACGTTGACAAACTTACATTTGCAATTGTCTCCGATACATTTTGTTTAAGAAAATATGATAATTATCAAGTACATTTTATAAGTTGGTCGACTATTACTCGTAAAGTTGTAAAGTCTACTTAGTCATGATAATTTTCTTTTAAATTTCGTTATATATACTACTATTGTGAATTTTTTCACACCCCCAAACATAACCGTTTAGCTGGTAGAGGGGGGGGACACTCGAGTCGAGCAAAATTTGGCACTTTAAAGCTTAATATTTCACAAACGAATTTTTTTATCAAAAAATTGTTAATGGAAACTCACATTATTTTTTAAAGACCTATTTAATGATACCCCACACTAAGGGGTACGCGAGAAAAAAAAAACCTCACTTTACGTGTAAGTACAGGAGGTACCCTAAAAAAAAAAAAAAAATTTTACGAGATTTTATTTTACCACTTTTTCGGCACAACAAATCCGTATATTTACACCAAATTACAGCTCTCTAGTACTGTGCGTCTCTGAGCTAAACTGCGGACGGACGGACGGACGGACATAGCGAAACTATAAGGGTTCCTTGTTGACTACGGAACCCTAAACATAGTGACCGATCTCAATTTTCTATAAAATATATTATGCTGTTTACAACACATTAAAAAAAATATATATGAGGATTCATTGGCTGGCTTTGGATTCCGAGGTTTTACTATATTTACGCCTTACGACACTCCACATATATGTGTAGGGATAGTTCTTAGTAGAGAAAATGGTAGTGGGCAATGGACATACAAATCAATTGATAAATGTTTTTATGAGCTTTGAAAACGCGACTTCCTCATAAATTTATGGGAATCGCCCACCTATAACGTCTGTAAATTGTCATTTGTTTGTAAAGCATTTTAGAATCTAACTACAGGCCTTTTGGGGGGCGGGAAATTATCATAATATATGAGTCGCAATGAGTTTGAGTTGGTTTCATCTAGAGACTTGCTACATGAAACTGAAGCGACTCTGAGACTGCATTGAATAAAACTACCTTTTTCTTTATTTGCGTTTCAGGCAGCGGTGTAATTTACAGACCGACAGACCCGTGAACAGTTTTTCAGACCTAAAAGGCAGTGTAGAAATTTTGTTTCTTGGTATTATTATAATTGGAGATTATAAACAAAATCAGAGATAAAACCAATTCGGAGTTGCCGAATTGGTTTTAACTCTAATTTTGTGATTTCAACTTTAGCTTGGTTGGATTAAAGTATAAAACTCAAAGTGGTCGAGGATTTAGAGAGCCCAGCATAAACCCTGTTTTTAATCCCGATCTATTTTAAAGGCCTTCTGGTTTTTATCAAATATACGTACGGGCTGGAAAAAATAACAATTACTCAGAAGTTTTAGATATACTTTTTTAAACGTATCTGATTATAAACTAAAAGGCAAAACACTGTTCATTCACATTCTTGCCTTTCGATAAAATCTGGACATTAAAAGTGTTACCTTTATCTTTCTTCCGGGAATTCTTTTCAGTGCCAACGATGTTCTCTCTTACATAAGTATACCAAACTGTAATAAAAACATTTAAATAAAAGCAAATATTTTAAAAGAGTAACCATGGAGTTTCTTGCCGGTTCTTCTCCATGGAAACGACCAACCCGAACCGTGCCAATATTTCGACGTTTTGTAATTTTGATTTTGATTGATTTTGATCTTAGAGGAAAAAGGCTTTGAAATATTGACTACACGATATAAAGATTAGAATACGAGCGATCCGCCTCGGCTTTGTACAATTTTCACGACTTGATGGAATGTCGACATTACGTTCTTAAAATTTTAATTGGTAATTATAAGATATCATTCACGTAAAACTATTTGAATAATGGTAAACTGGAATAAAGAAAAAAATATTTGCTTTGTCAAAGACATGCACATTATATACAACAAAAACAAAATAATATGTTAAAAGAATCCCCATGCAAAATTTGAGATCTCTATCTATGAAAACCTAAAACAACCCCACTGGGGTTGAATTTCGAGAAACCCCGTCTAAGATAGTGCGTACGTCCTAAAACAAACCCCATGCAAAATTTGAGTTTTCTAGCACTTTTAGTAAAGAAAGTTTCATACAAACTACCATCACCAAAAACAACCCCTTAGGGATCGAATTTCGAACAACCCCTGTCGTAAGTAGCACTTACTTCCTAAAAAGAACACGCATGCAAAATTTTAAACATCTAGTACTTGTAATAACAAAGTTTCATACAACCTATCAACGCCAAAAACAACCCCTTAGAGGTGAAATTTCGTAAAATCCTGTCTTAGTGAGCACCTACGTCCTTAAAAGAAGCCCCATGCAAAATTTGAGACCTCTATCTATCAACACCTAAAACAACCCTTTAGGGGTTGAATTTCGAAAAACCCCGTTTAGGGTAGTGCGTACGGCTTAAAAACAAACCCCATGAAAAATTTGAGACTCCTAGCACGTGTAATAACGAAGTTTCAAACAAACTTTCAACACCAAAACAACCCCTTAGGGGTCGAATTTCGCAAAACCCTTTTATAAAGTAGGACCTACGCCTTAAAAAGAACCCGCACGCAAAATTTGAAACTCCTAGTACTTGTAGCAAAAAAGTTTCATACAAACTGTCAACCCCAAAAACAACCCCTTAGGGGCGGAATATCGCAAAATCCGTTCTTAGCGGGTACCTACATCCTAAAAAGAACCCCTGTGCAAAATTTTGAACCCTTAGCACTGGTAGTTTCCGAGCTTTCGTGTCCTATGAGTGAGTGACCTTTTGCTTTTATATATATAGATTGTTTTTTTATCAATATTTTTTTCCGCAAATCTCGGCTCAGATGAGCTACCAGCGCATGATGTCATTTAATGTATGATTAACTTGACATACACTACACCACAGATAATATAATATGTAACTACACACTCGAAGCTACACTTGAACGTTGTTTACGTTATGCGCTTGTAGCGCCACTGACTTTCTCGCAGAGAAACTATTCGTGATTTCTATGCACCGTTCGAAACTCTCTTATTCCGTAGCACCTGCTACGCCGTAGCGCTACGCTGCTACGAAGGTATAATCTCTCTAGTGTAAAAGATTTCTACAGTCTACTTGTAAGCGAATTATGGCGTTGGTTACTAAAGTATGTCCGATTGGACTTGACCTTGAACTAGTGATCAAAGAAAAAGTTCTTGCGGTTGTATCCTATGTATGAATATGAATAGTCCTATTATTTTGTTGTTGTCGTTTCTAGAGGGTGTTGTTTTTTGATAGTTCAACTTTTTTTTCTGTATAGGTACACTATATTTACTTTTTTATTACACTACATTTACTTTTTTATTACACTTCATTTACTTTTTCATTTATACTACATTTACATTATGCATATACTTGGTTCAAGTGTTAATGTCATTTTGTTTTAGTTATATTGCATGTAATGGTAATATTTTACATCGGCAAACTTTCAGTAGATTTTAGGTCAAAATTCTTAGCTTTATATCTAGTTTTAAATAAGTGTAAGCGTTATCTACCTGGTCGCGGGACTTATTTCATTACCGTGACCCCGGAACATAAAGGGCTATTGAAGGACACCGTGGATTTTAGTCAGTTCGAGTCTGACAGTCCGTTCCGCCCTGCCCGGGGTGGGAGGACTCATTTGATGATTTTACCACACTAAAAAAAAAAAGCATTGTCTACTTGTAAGAGAACTTAATAATTATCTTTATCAAGTAAATAGAAAAACAATCTCAAATCTTCGTCCCATAACAACTTGTCTGTTTAAATCTATGTTTAGTTTAATCAATGAAAGTTTACTTTGATTATTTAACCATAATTTATTTAAATTAATCCGTTAGTGAACCAACTCTCTTGAGTTGTGCCCTTTAAAGTTCATCATGTTGACAACATTCAAACCTTATTGTATTGTAAGCAAAGATTTATATATTACTAGCTGTTGCCAGCGGCTTCACCCGCTACAACTCGAAAATTATCCCACGGGAACATAAAATCGGGATAAAAGCTATCCCATGTGTTAATCCAGGTTATAAACTATCTGTGTACCAAATTTTAGCCAAATCCGTTCAGTGGTTTTTGCGTGAAAGAGTAACAAACATCCATACATCCATACATACAAACTTTCACCTTTATAATATTAATAGGATATCAAACATCATAATCATAATACTATATTATTAATTAATCTATCCGAATAATATTTATCTTCGGATATCCACTATAATAATACTCCTATCAAATAAAGATGAATGGGCAGGAATTATGAAAGGAGAAAGGAATTGAGCATCTTTACATATAATAAAATCGTAGAGCTGTCATTCCTGTACATTGAATATTTTTTTCTTTTTGTATTTTTTTCGAGATAAGGGATCGATTCTGATGCCAAATCAATTTTTTTTTCTTTCGAATTTTTTTATGTTTTTTTTATTTGATCTATCTCTTAAACTACTGTAAAGTTGTCGATCAAATTTTCCTCAAATATTCCTAATAATATGCTTCTGTTGATAGGCTATGTATCATTACGCTATTTTTCCTGGGAGATAAGCAATTTTAAATTTTGTTGTTTTTATCTGTTTGTTTTTAGTTGGAAGCTAAACCACTGGATATTATTTAGTCAATTTTTCCCCAAATATTCCTTAAACTGCTCTTCTATTAATTGGATATGTATAATTACGCTATTCCCTTTGGGGGATTAGCAATTTTATAATATGTTGATTTTCAGTCATCGTTGACATTTGTATAAGAACCGCTATTTGAAAACACTGTCAGCGTACTAGCCAGTCTGGTTGGTATCCTGCTTGACTTTCGTGCAAGGAGTCTCTGGATCAAATCTCGCTGTTTCTTTTTTTCACTTTTTGAGTTTTCTTATATTTGTCCTGAGAGTTTCAAATAATTAAAAAAAAAGGTGTATACTTTTATTTCAATATTATTCGCGATTTAAATTGTAGGTAGTAAGTTGGATATTTTTTTAAATTGTAATTGTTTCGAGGTGTGGAATTTTAAAGATTAGAAAAAAATGTGTTTATTTATGTTTTGAATTGGTATTCAAACCAGTGCATAGATTCTGTTTTAAACGACGACAAGTTGTACTCATCGAGTCAGATAATTAGTTATTTTTAGGTATCACGCGGAATGCAAGGGAGAAGAGCAATGCTATCGTACGTTCAATTTGCAGCGATACTGTAAATCAACCCAAAAATAATAGTCTAATGTTTGAAATAAACACGGTTCTTTGAAATTAATGTCGCTCAAATAAGGACGTTTCCTATGCAAACTATGTAGGTACCTAGATATAACATTATTGATCTAAACTAATAATAAAAATGCAAGTATGTTTGTTTTTTACCTTTTCACACATTACTACCTACTAAATCGATCGTCCCAAAATTTAGCATATACGTTGTCAGGAGTATAGACACGGATTATGGTATCTTACATCCCGAATAACAGAAGAGAGCCGTTGCCGAGAAAACAATTACGTTCATATTCCAGATGGCGCCACACGATTCGTATTGTTTCTCAAATTCTAAAATAACGCAAGCGAAGCCGCGGGCAAACACTAGTGAAAGGAATAAAAGGAAATATTTCTAGAGATTATTTGGTCCTCTGTGGTTGTTGCCAGGCTTGAGTATGTATAGAAAATAGTTGACACTTAATTCGTTGTATCAGAGGAGAGTTTGCTTAAAAAAAAAACAGTTTATAACAACTGTTTTTTTTTTAGGTAGCTCTCCTCTGCTAGGTCATTGTATTTTAAACTTACTATTAGTGGAGTGCCGTAAGGTTTATACCTCGGAATCCAGGACCAGTCAATGAATCTTCATACAAATCTTTGGAATGTGTTTTTAACACCATATAGAAAAATGTAAAAAAAAAAAACCGGCCAAGTGCGTGTCGGGCCACGCACAGTGTAGGGTTCCGTAGTTGCCCATCAAAATACTTATGCGAACTAACTAAACTGATTCGCTGAATTTAATTTTCAAAAGAAGAATTTTCAAAATCGGTCCAGGAGTCTGAGAAATCGGGGATAATACATAAAAAAAAGATTACGACGAATTTAGAACCTCCTTCTTTTTTTGAAGTTACTTAAAAATAGTTGACGATAAAAACCTACCTATCCCCAAAAAACATACCTATAAAAGCTGTAAAAATAAAGTTGACGTTGACAAACTTACATTTGCAATTGTCTCCGATACATTTTGTTTAAGAAAATATGATAATTATCAAGTACATTTTATAAGTTGGTCGACTATTACTCGTAAAGTTGTAAAGTCTACTTAGTCATGATAATTTTCTTTTAAATTTCGTTATATATACTACTATTGTGAATTTTTTCACACCCCCAAACATAACCGTTTAGCTGGTAGAGGGGGGGGACACTCGAGTCGAGCAAAATTTGGCACTTTAAAGCTTAATATTTCACAAACGAATTTTTTTATCAAAAAATTGTTAATGGAAACTCACATTATTTTTTAAAGACCTATTTAATGATACCCCACACTAAGGGGTACGCGAGAAAAAAAAAAACCTCACTTTACGTGTAAGTACAGGAGGTACCCTAAAAAAAAAAAAAAATTTTACGAGATTTTATTTTACCACTTTTTCGGCACAACAAATCCGTATATTTACACCAAATTACAGCTCTCTAGTACTGTGCGTCTCTGAGCTAAACTGCGGACGGACGGACGGACGGACATAGCGAAACTATAAGGGTTCCTTGTTGACTACGGAACCCTAAAAATAGTGACCGATCTCAATTTTCTATAAAATATATTATGCTGTTTACAACACATTAAAAAAAATATATATGAGGATTCATTGGCTGGCTTTGGATTCCGAGGTTTTACTATATTTACGCCTTACGACACTCCACATATATGTGTAGGGATAGTTCTTAGTAGAGAAAATGGTAGTGGGCAATGGACATACAAATCAATTGATAAATGTTTTTATGAGCTTTGAAAACGCGACTTCCTCATAAATTTATGGGAATCGCCCACCTATAACGTCTGTAAATTGTCATTTGTTTGTAAAGCATTTTAGAATCTAACTACAGGCCTTTTTGGGGGGCGGGAAATTATCATAATATATGAGTCGCAATGAGTTTGAGTTGGTTTCATCTAGAGACTTGCTACATGAAACTGAAGCGACTCTGAGACTGCATTGAATAAAAACTACCTTTTTCTTTATTTGCGTTTCAGGCAGCGGTGTAATTTACAGACCGACAGACCCGTGAACAGTTTTTCAGACCTAAAAGGCAGTGTAGAAATTTTGTTTCTTGGTATTATTATAATTGGAGATTATAAACAAAATCAGAGATAAAACCAATTCGGAGTTGCCGAATTGGTTTTAACTCTAATTTTGTGATTTCAACTTTAGCTTGGTTGGATTAAAGTATAAAACTCAAAGTGGTCGAGGATTTAGAGAGCCCAGCATAAACCCTGTTTTTAATCCCGATCTATTTTAAAGGCCTTCTGGTTTTTATCAAATATACGTTCGGGCTGGAAAAAATAACAATTACTCAGAAGTTTTAGATATACTTTTTTAAACGTATCTGATTATAAACCAAAAGGCAAAACACTGTTCATTCACATTCTTGCCTTTCGATAAAATCTGGACATTAAAAGTGTTACCTTTATCTTTCTTCCGGGAATTCTTTTCAGTGCCAACGATGTTCTCTCTTACATAAGTATACCAAACTGTAATAAAAACATTTAAATAAAAGCAAATATTTTAAAAGAGTAACCATGGAGTTTCTTGCCGGTTCTTCTCCATGGAAACGACCAACCCGAACCGTGCCAATATTTCGACGTTTTGTAATTTTGATTTTGATTGATTTTGATCTTAGAGGAAAAAGGCTTTGAAATATTGACTACACGATATAAAGATTAGAATACGAGCGATCCGCCTCGGCTTTGTACAATTTTCACGACTTGATGGAATGTCGACATTACGTTCTTAAAATTTTAATTGGTAATTATAAGATATCATTCACGTAAAACTATTTGAATAATGGTAAACTGGAATAAAGAAAAAAATATTTGCTTTGTCAAAGACATGCACATTATATACAACAAAAACAAAATAATATGTTAAAACAGAAAAGTGACCAGACTAAATCGAAACATAAAAACACAAATAAAGTATATGTCGCAGGTTTTTCATCAAATTAAGATTTGTTCAGGGAGATGATATAATCGTGTTGTTATTTTAACATCATCCATTTTTTGATCAAAACCTAGGTTTTTGATTAAAAACCTAATTTGATGTAAAACCTACGTCATAACAAATAGAATCGGCAGCTGTACATCATTACTGTGACAAGAAAGACTTTAGGGACCCACAGCAGTGCTAATTTTCAGTGGTCAAGAAAAGCGTACGGAACTGAAAAACTTAATGACGAAAATATCTCAAAAAATATTTATGATAATATCTATTGTGATACATGAATTAAGACAGGACCGGAGAATTTTATACTCCTCTAAGGTACTGAGTTCCACGTTCAACCCTCAGGGGTTGAATGTGGAAAGGTTTAGGGGTCGAACGCGGAAGAGGGTAGAAAATCTTAGGGGTTGAACGCGGAATAAACCGATTTTTAGGGTTCCGTAGTCAACAAGGAACCCTTATAGTTTCGCCATGTCCGTCCGTCCGTCCGTCCGTCCGTCCGTCCGTCCGTCCGTCTGTCCGCAGTTTAGCTCAGAGACGCACAGTACTAGAGAGCTGTAATTTGGTGTAAATATAGGGATTTGTTGTGCCGAAAAAGTGGTAAAATAAAATCTCGTAAAATATTTTTTTTAGGGTACCTCCAGTACTTACACGTAAAATGAGGATATTTTTTTTCTCGCGTACCCCTTAGTGTGAGGTATCATTAAATAGGCCTTTAAAAAATAATGATAGTTTCCATTAACAATTTTTTTATAAAAAAATTCGTTTGTGAAATATTAAGCTTTAAAGTGCTAAATTTTGCTCTATTCGAGTGTCCCCCCCCTCTACCAGCTAAACGGTTATGTTCGGGGGTGTGAAAAAATTCACAATAGTAGTACATATAACGAAGTTTAAAAGAAAATTATCATGACTAAGTAGGCTTTACAACTTTACGAGTAATAGTCGACCAACTTATAAAATGTACTTGATATCATATTTTCTTAAACAAAATGTATCGGAGACAACTGCAAATGTAAGTTTGTCGACTTTATTTTACAGCTTTTATAGGTATGTTTTTTGGGGATAGGTAGGTTTTTATCGTCAACTATTTTTAACTAAATTCAAAAAAGGAGGAAGTTCTAAATTCGTTGTAATATTTTTTCTTATGTTTCTCAAAGACTCCTGGACCGATTTTGAAAATTTTAAAAATTAAATTCAGCGAATCAGTTTAGTTAGTTCGCATAAGTATTTTGATGGGCAACTACGGAACCCTACACTGTGCGTGGCCCGACACGCACTTGGCCGGTTTTTAATACTAACTTAACTACGAAAAATAATCTTAACAATTTTCATTTTAAATCCAGACAAGGATTACACGGTAAAATAATTATGTATATATAAAAACTAACAACAAGTAATATTAATCTAGAAAACCTTATCATTACTACAATAAAGAATAAACCACACATTGTTACTAGGTCACGGATCCCTCTCGACAATCCCAAGAATTCCTGTGGATAAAACATACCCTTTGGAGCTTTAGGTAGCGAATATTTCAGGGGTCACGCTTCTGAAAAGGTCCTTAGCTGGAAAATTATAACAATTTTAATATGAGAATTCTAGAATATGATTTATCTGAAGTCCTTTATGTATTTGTAGATGAGACGAATATAGTTTAATTGCAAAACTAGCTCATGACCGCAGTTTTCCACGGTTTTCAATAAATTTTAGTAGCAGTAATTTGAAATTATTGGTCCGCAAAATACTGAAAAAAGGCTCGCGCTTAATTTCAGGAATCACACACGCATGTATATCATTAAAATAAAAAAATAAAAATATCTTTATTGATTCCTTACATAACATTAATGTGATTAACAAGATTATTTTATTAAATCACAAATGATTATTATGTTACAAATATTTTAAACTCTGACATATTTTTTTAGTTTAAGGGTTATCCCAGATCTATGGACCGCCTAATCGGCTTTTTCCGTCTCCAACTTTCTCTTTATCTGTCGCTAGAACTGCTCCATATTTTTCCTAGCTACAGAAAGCTATAATGCGATAGCACGCGGCGGACCTCTTACATGGTCTACACGCATGTACATCACATAAATATTATTAGTTACATAATGATTACCAAGATATTTTATTAAATCTCAAATGATTAATTTATGTTAAAAAAAAAAAACAATGACACAGAGTTAAGTTTATGGTCGGTTTCAGTGCTTTCCTGACCACCGTTTCGAATTCTTTTTCAAACTAGGATCACAATAACGGGAAATGCCGTTAATTAACGCATTAATGGACGTTTAAAGACTTTTATCGAGAAAATCAACAGGAATTGCCGTTAGTGTAGACCAGCAAATGCACCATGTATGTATTGATAGCACTAGTTCCGTGTTCCATACTCGTTTGCTGTCTCCTGTCGGTTTTTTTCGAGATGTCTTTGATTGAGTTTTCAATCGAGTTTACAGCTATAATTAATTTGGATTAAAGTAGTTGTTGTATTAATAAAAACAATAGTACTGTTGTCGTAGCCGAGGGAGAGGCGATGCCGGCGGCAGCGGCAACTGACCCCAGCGCCGAGCAAAAGGAGCGGCTCATCGCTGCCGTCAAGAAGGAGGTGAAACAGTTAATGGAAGAGGTAACTAACTTCATTTATATCATCATCATCATCATCATCTAAACTAGCAAAGAGAGGCCCATGATACGCATGAGGTGATCTTGGAACTCCGTTTATTTAACATCATCATCTGCCTAGCCTTTTCCCAACTATATTGGGGTCGGCTTCCAGTCGAACCAGATTCAGCTGGATATCAGTATTTTACACGGAGCGACTGCCTGTCGGACCTCCACAACCCAGTAACTGGGTAATACGATATCCCATGGTAAGACTAGTTGTCAGACTTTAGAGCTTCTGACTAACAGTAATGACTGTCAAAGATCTACAAATGACAGCCGGGACCAACGGCTTTACGACTTTAATATTTAGTTGAGGTCGCGTCTATAGACCTACTTTTAAATGCTAATTAAAACTTATTTCTTCATGAAGTAGTTAATTAAATACAATGAGACATCTTAAAATTTTCATTTACGGCTGAAAATACAAAGTTTGAGTGTTTTAATAAGCGACCTCACGAACCTTGATAATGAGGGCTCTTCCTTTAATATTAAAATGGAACAACCATAGAGAATCTTTCTTTTTTTCTGCCAGAATATCTTCGTAAAAAAACGTCCGTTGAAAATTCTCATGTGTCGTAGGTGCGTTACATACTCGTAGCTACTCGTAGATCCGGAACAAATAATAAAATATACTATGATCTAGTAGATCATACGAATATTTGTTCCGTTAGGGAATCGTACCCGTGACACACAACACAACTATTGATTGTTCGGTTACTGTCCCAATCGTGTCGTCATCATTGTGAGTAATGCCACGAGGATATATCTTGGTAATGACAACCATCATCTAATCGAGGCTCTCATAAAAAAGGGATATCCAATGATATTAATTTATAATTCCGATAGATATTTTTCATTAGTAAACCGTAAAGTACGAATGTTGATGGATGGAGAGGAAGAGGAAGGCCAAAGAAAAGATGGATAGATTGTCTAAGGAATGATATGAAAGAATAAAAACTTTTTTAAAAAAGTGACGACTTAGGAGAAAATGGAAGATAAAAAAGTTTGCGCCGACCCCAAGTAACCTTAAGGGTTCGGAAGATGGTGGCTTTAAGATTTTTCCATATTTATTTGACTATTGCCACCGACTTCCGAAAGAAAGGTTTTTTAAACTATCTGTTTCTGAAGTCGGTACTTTTTTTAAAAAAGTTTTTATTTTACCCTTTTGAGTTTATTTAAAATATTCAACTCCAATTTCTTGTAAAATACAAATCCTTTTCTTACATAATGTGCACTAATCGTAATCCGTCACAACGAAAAAATCCATATCTCTAAAACTACTGAACCGATTTTGATAAATCTTGCAGTGTACCCTAAGTTGATACAATACCTGGGGTGCTATTACACTTCTGCCTGTGCTTGTGCCTGGAAATTTCGTATTACAAGCTACTTAATGACATTTCAAGGCCGGATTAACTGTCAAAATTGGAAACCTCCACGTGCGCCCGTGGACTGGAGTTCCCTCTCGGATACGTCCAGGGGGAAGACCAGTTTTTCGGGCCGGTGCACCCTGGGATGCGGGCAGTAACTCTTCCTTGGGCACTGTGTGCCCAAGTGGTCTCTTTGCCCGTATGCAAATAGCCTGTCGTTTGGTATTCCAACGCGTGTCCCTCTGATCAGCAGAGGGCACAGCGGCGGAGCGGGCATGCGGACGGTGAGTGATGGGTAGCTCGCATCTCCGACCAAGGACCAAGCCTACGGTGGCGCGTCGTGTTTCGCGCCAAATGCCTGCTGGGGTCGCGGGTTTTTTCTTAAAACAGGTTACCGTGGCCCCGGAACATAAAGGGCATAGGAAGGATACACGGGTGGATTTTAGTCAGTAAGAGTCTGACATCCCTTCCGCCCCACCCAGGGCGGGAGGACTCATTTGATGATTTTACCACCTAAAAAAAAAAAAAAAAAGTTTGAACAATACCTAGTACAACAAAACTGTCTTTCAGTTTGAATATCAAAGAATTACTTAAATCGGACTTGTAGTTCCGGAGATGTGCGTGCACAAACATAAAAACATACATACATACATACACTTATGAAATTTGGTACATTTGTTCAGACGCTGATATAGACTAACATATACGAAAACTGGACAGTTCGAATAATATTACATACATACGGGTTGAATTGATAACCTCCTTTTTTTTGAAGTCGGTAAAAAGGAATAAATGATACTGTGACGTCTGATAGGAGAGAATGGAAGAAAAAAACGTGTTGCGCCGACCCCAAGTAAAATGAGATAAGGGTTGGAAGATGATGAGTAAGTTTCCATAGATATTTCGATAATACACCCTTAAAATTAGAAGTTTTTAGACTACCGTTATCAGCATATAAGTAACTAGCAAACCCAGCGAACTCCGTTTCGCCACCAGATGGCTTCCTTTTCTTTGCTATAAACCTCACGGAGCCCGAGACCTTTCCAACGAATGTAAAACCGTGGAAATCGGTTCGTGCGTTCTGGAGTTATATCATCAGGAAGGAAAACCCGACTTATTTTTATATAGTAGATAAATTTTTGCGTGGGTATTACTACCTACTATCGATGTAAAAGCTGACTCATATCAAAGTCGACTTTAGAGACATCTTTTTACTTCAATTTCCGATAAAGTCAACTGAAAATTACTTTTCAATTTGAACAGGATTTTCTCTTTAAGCTCGGAATTATCGGCTTTAATTTGTGAGACATTAATCTTTTCTGATCGGGCTTTCGCAAGTTCTGCTCATTTTTCTCTTCATTATAAAAAAGTTCAGTCATTTAGCGCGTTATGAAAAGGAGACTTTTAAGAGAGACTTTTTTAGTCTCTTTATTGCCGAGAAAGGTCTTGGTATTATCGAAAACAGTTACAATTGAATAGTGATTTATTCTGAAAGTTACTAATCTTCTTGATCTATTCTTTAATATTGAGGTTCCATGTAATATTTAATTTGGTTGGTACTGTTGAAAGTTGAATCGGAGTTTTTGACTGGATTTTGACGTGAATTTAATAAAAAAAAAATAGTTCCTTGTTCGTACACTTTACGTTTTCACATTTTAAAATAAACGCCGTAAATACTTCAAGTATGCTGTAGGTACAAGATATTTTTCATTGTTATGTTGAAACGGAGGTTTTTTAACTACGTTTATGACGTGAATTTCTAAAAAATATTTCTTATTCTTACACTTTACGTTTTAAAATAAACGTCGTAAATATTTAAAGTATGCTGTACAAGACACATTTTCATTATTATCAGATATTTTATTTGGATTCGTGAATAAGTAGAACACAGTGCATTAAGTTTCACAACTTGATTCACACAATAAAAGTCTTACCTACTGACTATCCTCAATTACAATGTGGTTTCGTGGTTAGATTGTTCTCGACTCGGGATCATATTATGTGTATAAATACTTCTTGGCAAAGTTTGTAAATTGATACATTCTAAAGGTTTCGTAATACAACTAATATTTACTTCGTCATCATCATTTTGCTTTTGTCCTATGTGATTAAAGGGCTCAGAAATATAATAGAGTTAAAAATAGCACAGAAATGTAATAGAGTTAAAAAGCATAGAAAGAGATATTCGGCTAGTTTCGGCTTCATGGACCGTTATTCCTGTGACACATACTTTATTTAGTATTTTTTTAACCAAAGCGTTGTCTCACTATGGGATTTCTTCTATTGGGTGAGTTTACAACAGGGACCGAAACCGGTATGATCAATACGGGTATTTTTTCGGTAACAACCTTTTTTTCTTTTACAGGTAATTTTAAAGATTACCTTTATTATTAAAAGTGAATACATAACCAGTATTAATACCGGTTACCGAAATAAAAATTACCCCTATCTTGCACACTTCACACGTGCCGTCGACAATATAGTAGGGGAGGCGAGGATGCTAAATTTGCAGTTACTCGAGCGTCATGGAGACCTATTGGATTTGAAAGATTATGTTCTTCAGATCGCGGTTTCTGACAAGTTTTCTTTTTAGTGAGGGGGAGAGCTTATAAAGAGCTTTGAAACTGTAAAAAAAAAGCGCGTGTACAGAAAAAGCGCGAGACTATTTATAGTGTAAACGCGCTTTTTTCTGATAACCAATACATATTAATCTGCCGATTAACTCGAAAGCTGTCCGTGGTAGCGGTTGAAAATCCAAAAAAAAATAATTAATCGAGCGCGTCAGATATTCAAATGTATGTAAAGTAAACTAAAAAGTGTCTTATTATTCTGACGATATTGGATGTGGCGCAAAGTAATATTCATATTTCGTATCTGTCGGAAACGTAATCTCGAGATACTCGAGCGCGTCAGATTTTTACTGCAGATTTCGAAGGTTCAAATTGATATCATAGTCCTCCTGAAAATAATCTGACAATTAGTACGGAGGGTTCGCTATTCTGAGCATCTTAAAATAAATTTTAAAGAAGATAACTGCATTCACGCATAAAAAATATAAAATTAAATTAAATGTAGTAATTACAAATAGAAATTTTCGTCTACATCATTTATCCTATCAAAAACATAAATTTTTGAGAGCCAAGTTCAATTATGATATATGCCTTGGTTTACGATTTCACTTACAAAATAATGAATTCTAATTAGGTGCCAAGTTCAGTGGTCAGAGGGCCAAAGCCTGCCAGGGTCACGGGACTTATTCCATCACCGTACCCGGAACATAAAGGGCTATTGAAGACACCTTTTCATTTTAGTCAGTACGAGTCTGACAGTTCCCGCCCTGCCCGGGGTGGGAGACTCATTTGATGATTTTTCCTAACGTTAAAAAAAAAAAAAAAAAAAGTGGTCAGTACCTGAAGTTTATTTATACATATCATATAAAATCAACCAGCCATTGTGCCGCGCTGGAACCCAGCACTGATAATGCTCGATTGTTGGATCTCGACCGAAACCTGAAGCCATATTGCTGTCAGGAATGAGGCTCTTTACAACAGCGTAATCTTTGAGTCGCTTATAAATAAGTCTTCTTAGATTTTTCCGCGAACATTCAGGAAATGATAGGACGGTAACTCATGGACTCGGATTTTGGGCTTGCCTGACTGATGACCAATAACAATGGCCTCTTTCCATGCCTGGCATGCCATATTATTGCTAAAAACGCACAAAACATTAAATCACGACCGTTAAATAGTAGCGAACTAACTGGTACTTCACCTTTTTTCACGATTCATAGCGACTTCGCCCCATGGAACACGTCAGATTATTAGTGAGTATGATTTTTACAGTGTAACCTTCAATAAAATGAAATTTCGCTCGAGTATTTCAAAATGACGTTTTTTTCTTACAACTTCAGTACTCGCTCATTTCCTGAATGCCACGCTCAAATTGTCAGATTATTGAAATATACACTTTTTTAATTAACAACCTTTTCTTAATCTTTTCGGTATTTCTGCGGATCGATTTTTTTTTACTAATCTGTGAAGACAAACCCCACCAGTAAAGGGTTGATATTTGGTACAGGTACCGAAAAGGGTGCAAATTCTCCCTTATAATAATCTGACGCGCTGGAGTAACAGCAAAAATCCCTTCCTGGGCTCCCCAACTAATAGTCACAGGGCGCGCATCGCATGTGTGTGTGACAAAGAGTCGTTATCTTTAGTTGACCGGTATTAAAGCGGTAACCTGAATAGAAGGTTACATTTTTCTTCGGTCTGGTTAGATAGCAGATAGCGGTTACCTAAGTCTGAAAAATAACCAAAATTCTTCAATACCGGTACCGTAATTTATAAAGGTTTTCGGTCCCTGGTTTACAAATATTTAAAGCTACGTACACAGAAACCAAGACCGAGAAAACTATTTGTAGACCATGCAAACATTTTGTTTTGTGTGTTAATCGGACTCGCGACACGTAGATTAATAGTCAATCGCTTATCCACTGCGCCAACCGTAAAGTTTTCCGTTGTATACCGTTCGATGAAGCCTGAAGCGATGTGTATCCTTTAAATATTATCATCTATTAATCTTTACAGCCCATCAAAATAATCAGAATATTTTCAAAAGTTTAACTAATATTGTTTCAATTTATTCAGGCTGTAACACGAAAATTCGTGCATGAGGAAAGTGGTGGAGTTACTGCTCTCTGTGGTGCTGTTGAGGCCTGCCTCGGACAAGGCCTGAGGCGTCGAGCCCTAGGCCTCTTCAAGACAAGCTCAACTACTGCTCTGCTGCATAAGATTGCGAAGGTAAGTGCTAAAAGCTTAAGTGTCTATTGTAAAACAATTTTGTGATAGAAGTATTAAACGGTGTTTGTTAAGGGAGCCCTAATCGGAGATGAAGAGAATTTTAAAATTGACGAAATTGGTTATTAATTTTTATTAATAATAAAGTATATAATTAATTTACTCTGTAGCGCTATTCTGGTCCAGTCTGGAATGTTAATTATTTGACGTATTGATTACCAATTCAAATTAAATATTAATTAATTTAAAATCACAACGGTTCCTTTGTACTAGACGGCAAATTGAAGTTATGTATTTTTTTTTTTAAGTTTTCCGTCTTTAACAGCAAAGATTCATTATTTTACCATTACGGTAGACTCTTAGACTACGGTTGAATTGCAGGTTGACATTTTCAGAGTAAAACATTACACACTTAAAATAAAATAAACATTAGCCACAAACAAGCCTTTACATTTCCCCGGTCGTGACTCGCCCTTAATTCCGCTGGTTTCGCCTAATTTGGAGAGTAATGTCTGTTGTCTTATTTTCTACCTATTTCACTAAGTGGGCCATTGGGCAAATGGACGTAAACGAAAGGACGACGACATAGGACTACTTATTAAAGAATGTTTCTAGAAGTTTCCGAGTTTGCAGTACCTAACTGTCTTAGTTATTTTCACATAGATTGTCAAAATAACAGTATTCTTCTTGAAGGAAACAGTCAGGCGCGGTCGCAGCCTAAAACTGTGGGGTGTTGTACAAGATGTCAGCAAACTATTACCATCCTATCGCCGTTAGGGGATAATTAAAAAAATCCTTTTTTTCTTTGGCATATTTTTGAGATTTTTCAATGTGACCTTAGATTTTGGGGTGGGATCATGTCCCCTGTGATCTCCCCCTTCGGACCGCGCCTGGATACAGTGCATCTATTTATTTTCAGTCTATGGCCAACTATGGGGCAATCTTATGGTGGCAATGCTTATGCTTTAGCTAAAATTTAGCCAACATTCTGGTCACGGGAACAATAAAATACATATGTGTGAAAAGGAGAAATGCGAGAATAGAACTTGTAAATTTCCTAACCTTTTTATTCCTCAACTGTACCTTCATTTTACGAATGGTAATGTCATTCCGACACAATGGATACTACCGGAAATGTTAACAAATGAAGCAGGTGTTTAGAGATAATGATAGTGATGTGAAAAGGTCGGCGGAATAAAAGTTACCTTCGTATGACGTAGATACTCGTTCTATATGACTGGCTAATCTATTTGCTTTCTAGATGTGAGTGTAACGGTCTGAATGGTGATGATCATGTGTTTAGCTTTTGTTTCTATTTGATTATTGTGTTTAGCTATTGTGTTTATTTTTTAATGTGAGACAAATAAATTATTGTACCATGGTTTAGGGATAGGACATGGGGACAGGTCGATTTTTCCCTCGATTTATAGCCGTGTGGCGAAAATCAACCGTCTAAGTAAGAATTTGACTAGTTCTTTCACTAGATACTAATTTTTGAAGGTAACACTGAGGGTAAACTGCGGCACGGCTAACTAAACTAAACCGAAAACACATTACTCATAGGTATAAATCCCCCATTACCGCTTATAGCGATATCTTTAAGGCAATTATTGGAAGGTCTGAACGAACAATTTCATGTTTTTCAGCTATATCAACATCCCTCAACATTATTTAGGAAATGTTGTGACACCAACCACAACAAACAAAAACCACCGTTATTCTTTGTAACATAAAGGACAAATTACTTTCCTCGTACAACACATTACCATATGGTACCACATAATGTAACGTACACTTACCTAAATGTATATTTTAGCTCAGAACTGTGACACACAAACACTGTCAAATTTACTCTCAGTGAGCACTGAATTAAATTAATTCAAAATGTCCACCAGCGTGGCGCTTTCAGCGGGTTTCAGGGAATTTCAGCGATATTATCGGGCTTTCAGAAAGGGATGCCGTGCTTTTCATTATCCTTTTCTATTAGCGTCTGTGGTTTTTAATCTTTTATGACTAGAGAGCATTTTAATTTTTTACTTGAGCAAAAATACTATCTAAGGCCGATTTACACATACATAAAATAAGAGAGTAAACGGATAGGTTCCGAGTACACATTCACATGTGGTTTCTACTTGTATTTATTAAATTACCTACTTACGGATTTGATGGCTTTATGAAAAATAAAAAGGGGTGATTTAAAAATAATTAAATACGAACCTCCTTTGCAGGTTTAAAAAAGAATCGGTTATGTTAATTTAGTATCGAAATTTAATTAATTTAATGCAAAGACATTAAACTATATAACGAGCAATAGACGGGACATCACGAAGAAAGTTGTGATACAAAACTTTTTACCAATATTATGTAAAAAGTCGCTCAGTCTACTAGTCGCATTGCTATGCAACGCTAGATAGTGCTGAAAGAATACTGGATTTCTAGTCGGTCGAGTTCGACATAACCCTCCACTCGTCCCAGTGGGAGGGGGGTATCCGTGAGGAAAATCCCACTAAAAAAAAGGTCTTGCGGTCCACTGGTTGGGAACCAATGTACTATAGAATATACTGAAATGTCTAGCTAACTCTAATCAGATTAGGTGTGTGGATTATGTGTAGAATTATGTACGTTTCAATGAATTCAGCGACGCCTTTCTTGTGGGAAATCGTGTGGGAACTCGATATAAGTATGTAATGTAGGTAGTTACTAGCAAGAAGGCTATGTTCTGTAAACCGTATAGGTCAGTACCCTTAGAATGAGTTTTCACTCTTTTACTTTACAGCGTCTTTCCAGTATTTACAGCGTTCCTTGTATGGAAAAATGGAACAGTGCCTCAACTCGAGCTAAGGGTACTGTACCCCTTAGCACGAGATTTCACTATTTGAGAAGTAAAGTAAACGGGAACTTTGACAATTTAAATAGACAATTTTCAAGGAAAAAATTAGTTCCTTCTTCGCACACCAGAGGCGCTGTTCCATTTTTTCAAACGAGAAACGCTGTAAATACTGTAAGGCTGCCTACATATTTGGGCGACAGTCGCGCGACATACGCTGCTGTATATAAATATTTAGTTAATAATATTTGTTTAGTTTTATATACGTAATCGTAATCACTTATTGTAAAATATAAATGTCGTCATTATTGTTACAATAAAACCTAACATTAATAAATTTTAAGGTTTCCTTCCATTTTAATAACATCTCATTATACTTAATATGTGTTTGAAGAGTTGTTCATATTTTGTTATCAAGGTTTCGATGTTCTCAAAGGTGACTTGGATTTTCTACGAATTTCTCGAAGTTTCCGAAAGGTTCTCAGGAGGTTATTAACCAGGAGTATTGTACTTGACATTTAAGTGGCAATATTGAATATCAAGAAACCCGTTCAGAAATAATAATTTCTTACAGTTGGAATGAAATCGGGACATACATCATTGTTTTCACCCGAGCCCGTATTTATTTATTTTTTATTATTTCGTTGGCGGATTGAGAGAATATACCACCAGCTACATAGTTTCCTACCTCTATAGAACCGAGGTATCTATCGTTGTGTTGCGAGACTCTCTAAGCAAGGTACCATGGGCTTGGAACGTAAACGGGTTTTGAAGAGACAAGGTAGATTAGATAGTCAGTATGAGTCTGACAGTCCCTTGCGCTCCAACTCGTCGCCAGGATGGGATCATTTGATGATTTTACCAAAAAAAAGGTAGCTATCGTTGTACAATCATGATAGTAGTCAATCAATACGTACATATAACTTTACTAGCTGTTGCCAGCGGCTTCACCCGCTACAACTCGAAAATTATCCCACGGGAACATAAAATCGGGATAAAAACTATCCTATAATTATGTTAATCCAGGTTATAAACTATCTGTGTACCCAATTTTAGCCAAATCCGTTCGGTGGTTTTTGCGTGATTATTTATTTTATTTAGTATTCACAAACATCCATACATCCATACTTACAACTCTAACATTATACCACCAGCTACGGAGTTTGCTACCCATACCCTGGTATCTATCGAATACATTGTGAGACTCTTTAACGCAAGTAATGGGCTTGGAACGTAAACAGGTTTGGAAGAACAAGGTAATTTTCAAGGTCAGTAAAAGTCTGACAGTCCCTTCGCTCCACTCGTCGCCAGGGTGGGATCATTTGATGATTTTTTCAACAAAAACTATCTTTGTAAATACATGATAGTAGTAAAATAGTAAAACTGCTTTAAGGGTAGAGATATAAAAAATAATATGAAAGGACCATTCCGAATCGTCAGCTGCTTAGCAAAAAAAGGCCATAAGTCACTTCTTGATTAAAAACTTTTCCACGATCTCCCCCAGCTGGCAATAACGCAATACGTCACAGTTTCTCTGTTTTTATTTTAATAAAGTTTTCTAATAATCCTGAGCTGAGTTTATTCAGAGCCCGAGGGACTCGACTAGTTAGATTTGTTACTGTCGAGGGAGATACGTCCGATGGCCGCAAAATGAAGTTCAGACCGAGTTCAATCCATTCGTCTAGGGATGGATGATGGATGATTCTGTGGTTAGGAACGATAAAGGGAATTGATTGATTGTCATACGAAGAGATAAGGTGAAATTTATGTATTAAACTAGGGGTACAACTGGGGGCAAAATGTGTTGCTAAGCTCGTAACTCGAAAACGGCTGGACCAATTCGGCTACTTCTTTTTTTGTTATGTTTGTAACCATCAGCACCAGGTTTTAGAGGACGAAAATCATCATGTCCACAATGTCCACCCGTGCGAAGTCGGGACGGGTCGCTAGTATACATATAAAAATGTTGAAGTATGCAGAGTGAGAGGAAGGCTTTAGTCTGAAAAATTGAACTTCTCAAAAAAGTCATGCGAGAAACTCCTCCTTTTTGGGTTGGTTCAAAAGGAATAGCTTTGTTAAATTAGTAGGTTGATAGAAGAGGATGGAACATACAAAAATACGAACCAAATTACGCTTACGAAGTAACTGTGCAAGCAGGAAGAACATGAAGATGATGATCATGTGAGAGATTGGGATGCAAGTGGCACAAAAAGGATTACGAGATTTAGTCGTAGTAATACATCAATATTGTAAAAGGCTGATATATCTATAACCAGCTGACCCAGCAAACTTCGTACCGCCTGAGAAACGATAAAAAAAAACCTTTTGTACCTTCCCTGGACTTTCCAAAATAATTCAAAACCAAAATCAGCCAAATCGGTCTAGCCGTTCTCGAGTTTTAGTGAGACTAACTAACAACAATTGATTTTTATATATAATGGGACAGACTATACGTCATGTAGAGCAATATACCAGAGCAGTGGGTGGCCTAGTGGTATCGGTCCCGACTTACGAGTTCTAGGTCGTCGGTTCGAACCCCGCCAGGCGCATTACTTTGTGTAATTTATTTCATCACCACTGCTCTCAAAACGGTGAAGGAAAACATCGTGAGGAAACCGGCATGTCCTAGAGCCAAAAATTCGAAGATATGTGACATCTACCAGCCCACACTGGGCCACGCGAACCCAGGTTTTCTAGAACAGAGAGCAGGCCTGTGTCCCAGCAGTGGGAACATTATAGGCTGATGATGATGATACTTGTAGAACTATTGTAGCGTTTGCTACTGTACGGTGTTGCAGTGTAAAGATAAAAATAAAACATTTCACAACTTCATAATGCTATAGAGATTGCTATTGTAAAAGATTTTCAGTTGAGTAGTTTACGGATCATTTCACAACACCTTACCAACCATTAAAAAAAGCTAATTATACCGTCTTCCTCGTTTAGTTTATCCGATTTCAAAGTCTTTGATTTCGTTTAGGCCTCCTCACTTTGATTTTATTCCCGTTTTCTGTTTGTAATGTCAATTTGGAAGAGAATTTTCGTAATTGGCTGAAGCAAATTAGGCTGGTAGCGGCCTTGGGCTGATTTATTTAGTGAAGGAAAAACGTTGCGTTCTTTCATTTTTACTTTCTTGTGTATGTTTGGATTGTGAATACGATTACAGCCCTGATTACACATGAGGAGATTGTTATTTTTTCTTCTTCTAGAAAACCTCCATAAGGGTGTTTTTATTCGCGGGACTATCTTCTCTGGCCCTATAGCCATACGGCAAGCGACAATGGCTAACGTTCAGCAGTCGCTAATACATTTTCAACGTTATACCCCATTACATAAAGCTGAAAAGCTAGTAAAGACTGCTGAGCGATAGCGAATCGGCAACCGACAATCGTTAACGTTCAGCATTCGCTAATGTGAATTTGCTTTGCTGACATTTTAATTTTTGTTTTGTTTTTTTTTGTATTTACCTAATTTCGGTTATAATTTTATTAATTGTTCTTTGGTTTTTAATTATTTCAATCCTGTTTTTAAATTTAAATATTTATGTAATTTAAATATTTGTGTAGCGTATTATTGTCATGGGGGCATGAGGTGCTAACCTATAAAAAATTGTAATACTAACCGCAGCTATAAGAATTCTTGTTATGTATAATGTATCAGTATATACAATTGTTGGTTGGCCAGAAACAATAAATAAATAAATACATTTTCAACTTTATAGCCCATTGCATATAGTTGAAGAAATACACACTGTCCAATCAAGTTTCTAATTTTGTATGGTGAGGCCGATTTATTTTTGGCATTTCTTTTCCTGATAA
Source organism: Agrotis segetum (assembly GCA_036375495.1). Taxonomy (NCBI): domain Eukaryota; kingdom Metazoa; phylum Arthropoda; class Insecta; order Lepidoptera; family Noctuidae; genus Agrotis; species Agrotis segetum. The sequence continues at coordinate 10,236,901 of JAQSVV010000039.1, forward strand.
ATAAAATTGTGGAAGATTGTTCAGTTTCGTCTACTGAGCATGCCCTGACAGTTTGTTGAGTACTGTCCCTTACACCTAGTATACAAAGGGTGTTTTTCTCAATACGCTTTCCGTATATCTCCAAATCATATACACCAATACCCTCGGAATATCCAGACAATTATGAGAGTAACCTTCAAACCCAGTTTTTGAAAATAACCTTTCCTAACATTTTCCCATATAATACAGTTTGGATTCGAGATGGATATTTAAATGGATCTCAACTTCATGCAAACTCGTTTAGAGGTCGGCGGCATTTGCTTTCGTCACGTTTCGGTTTTTACGACGGAAAAACTACTTTGAGAAAATAAAATGCTTTTAGAAAGTTTTTTGGATTACGGGTAGCTCTGATTACTTTAAGCCAATTCCGCGTCGATAAATGTGGGAGCACCCTTAATGTTCTCCATTTTTGAAAAGGAACGTTTGCCAAGATTACAGAAAGAAACGTCGTGTATTTGGCTCAAAACCACAAAGATCGTGCTCTACATTAAACCACCATGATAAGCTGATATTCCACGGCAAGAGTTCCTTAACCAGCCGTTGCGATATTAAACATGATCTTTATGATAATAATACTCATCATCATCTGCCTAGCCTTTTCCCAACTATATTGGGGTCGGCTTCCAGTCAAACCAGATTCAGCTGGATATCAGTATTTTACATGGAGCGACTGCCTATCGGACCTCCACAACCCACTACCTGGGTAATACGATAACCCATGGTAAGACTGGTTGTCAGACTTTAGAGCTTCTGACTAACAGTAACGACTGTCAAAGATCTACAAATGACAGCCGGGACCAACGGCTTTACGTGCTTTCCGAGGCACGGAGGAAACTCGCTATGACAGATGGTCACCCATCCACAGACCAACCTTGGCAAGCGCAGCTTAACCCGGAAGATCGGCCTGTGCGGCTGTAATTATTATGCCACGAGCTCCTCTTTATGATAATAATACTAAAGAACTTTTTTTTTTAGCGTGGAAACATAAGCAGAGCGGGAGGGACTGTCAGACTTGTACTGATTAAAATCCACGGTGTCCTTCAATAGCCCTTTACGTTCCAGTAGTAGTAGAACTAATGCGAGTATTAGTGAAATAATATTTTTAAATGGTACCTTGTATAACATTTTTGTTAGTAAATCAGTTGTTTTTTCTATAAATGTAAAAATAGAGACGAGAAAAACTGACTTTTTACAGAGGCGGCGTATTTGTACAAAAAAAAATGTAGTGTTGAATGAAATCACAAAGTTTCTTTGAATGAAGAGAATCGTCCGTAATCTTTCATAGTCACGTACCAATTTAAAGGTCAGGGTATTGAATGATTTATAGCCAAAACATAAGGTCTTTATCACGCACCGATTCTGTTGTATTGAATAAATTACCAACCTACTAACAATATCAATTTTGTTGCTTTACCTACTACTATTTCTCAGATCAAAGAAATAGGCCGATAGAGCGCTCAAAACACGCGAGTGTGTCCACCAAAGCAAATACGTAAATCAAAAGCGAAAACAAACTCGCGACATGCGACAGTACCAAGCTACGCGTCGTTGTTCTTGTTTGCTAAAATATTATGACGTCTCGTGTCTTTAAACATTGTAAAAGTTGGTCTCAAAAACAAAGAAAACAATATGGAATGTAATTCGATTTGATTTTGTATTTGTTTTTGTGTACACACTCGCGTGATCTGAACGTTCTATCTGCCTATTTCTTTGATCTGAGTAATATAACATAGCGGCAATAAAAATACATCTTTCAGCTGTATAAATATCACCGTTCATGAAATATAGTCTGGTGACAGATGGATATACAGACGGAAAGACAACGGAGTCTAGTAATAGGGTCCAGTACCCTTAGCACGAATTTTCAGTATTTGAAACGTAAAGTAAACTGGAACTTTGACAAGTTCAAATTGACAATTTACAAAGAAAAAATTAGTTCTTTCTCCGCACACCAGAGGCGCTGTTCCATTTTTTCATACAAAAAAAATACTGGAAAGACGCTGTAAAGTAAAAGAGTGAATATTCGTGCTGAGAGTACTGTTTTAGCTTTCGGCAACGGAAGACTAAAAATCCTTCATGGAACTCATATAAAGTGATGTTTATTATCGTGCTAGTACGAGTAGTTACTAATTTGTATTGGTAACCAGTTAGAATGCGATAGTCTGTTCCAGTTCAGTCACTATCCGACATTACGTAGACTTCCGTTTTTGTACGTTATCTATAGTTTCAATGTCATGCATATGAATGTAAGTTAAACGATTTTTGGATCAAGAACACATCGATTTATCGGGACTCTAAGGTGATTTTCCTTTTAAGGATTGGTTAAACTGGTATAGACATAGATGCCAGGTCACACCAAGATGTGCGTGGCGTGTACGGATGCCCTTTTTTGGGTTCTATTCTATTCTATTTTTTAATATGGCAAGCATGGGCTGGGTCGGCCATTTTCCAATCACTAAGATGAACTGGATAAGCAGGGAGTATGTTATGAGAAATTTAGAATGGTCTCAAACTGTCCGTTCCATGATACTGTTGAACTGTAGACTTTTTTGGATTAGTTTAATCATCGGATGAATCCTCTTGATTTTTGGGAGGGACTATCAGAAAGTGGGGTGTCCCCATGGGTGCATATATATAGTAACTATGGACATAAATACAAGGCTCCGTTTTAAGCATTCACGGTTTAATAAAACCGAAAATATTCGTTATGTGACAATTAAAAACGTAGGTACCATATTATAATTACAATACATTTTGATGAAGTACACCTTGATCTTGACAGACTCGATTAGCATAAAGTAGAGCCAATGAAATTCAACAATTTATGATGAAATTGCTAATAGAAAAAAAAAACTATAAAACAATTATTTTAAAATTATTTCAAATACGAATAGGTATTGGCTTTACAGTATTATTTGCGCGAGCTTTCAGTTAAACCGATCAACCAATGAAAGGTTTGTGGTGAACTCGGTTCAGTACGCATCGCCTCTGTGGATATTAAATATTAACTCAGATAGATCGATTTGAAGTTCTCGCGAATTTAATGGAACCTGTTGGTACATTATGGTTTTGATCTAAGTAATATTGTATGGCATTTTCATCATAAGCTAATCAAGTGTCGCGGAAATTTGGACGACGAGTAATGGGCGACTTGCTGTCCGATCAAGTTCCATGCGCGCCTCAAATACCTGTCAGCAAAAAGTCAGGGTCCGCTTTAGAACCCTTTTGAAGGACACCGTGGATTTTAGTCAGTACAAGTCTGACAGTCCCTCCTGCCCTGCTTTGGGTTAAAAAGCTTGGCAAGTGTAAATCAGATAAGAGTATTTAATTTTTCCCAAAGCGTCATCATTTTGCGCAACTGTATAAAATCTCTTCCTCTCTCCTCTCTTCCTTCCTTAGTCGGATAATCTATTCCATTCCACCCATTGTTCAATTAGTAGGTACTCTTTTAATGATTTATAAACTCCAAAAAAATACCTACCTAATACTTTTTTTCAGTGCTGTGTCACCCAGGGCAGGACGGGAGGGACTGTCAGACTTGTACTGACTAAAATCCACAGTGTCTTTCAATAGGCCTTTACGTTTCGAAAAACCTCTTCCTAGCCAACCCTTATCTTTTATTTATTTATTTAACAGTAGGTTCGCGTTTGATCTCGCGTGATGGAAAGCGAAGATGTGGTCAATGGTAAAGTACGTTTGCCTAGAAGTAACTTGTTCACTCTTGACTTGAAGACCCCAAGGTTATAGCTATTAGGACACTCAGTTTATGATACAGCTTTATTTTACATGGAGCAGACTAAGACACATCTATCTTGCCAAGACATCTCTCTCTCTGGCAAGACTTGTTGTCAAACTTTCGGTCTTATTATTACCAGTTCATCATCATCATCATCATCATCAGCCTATAATGTTCCCACTGCTGGGACACAGGTCTCCTCCTGTGAGAGGGAGTGGGCCATAATCCACCACGCGGGCCCAGTGCGGGTTGGTAGATGTCACGTCTTCGAATTTTTGGTTATAGGACATGCCGGTTTCCTCACGATGTTTTCCTTCACCGTTTTGAGAGCAGTGGTGGTGAAATAAATTACACAAAGTAATGCGCCTGGTGGGGTTCGAACCCACGACCTACAACTCGTAAGTCGGGACCGAACCACTGGGCCACCACTGCTCAATCACCAGTTACGATTGTCAAAGATGATGGTTGCAATTTGCAGTAGATAGTCGGTGATCAATAGTTGGGGATCAACTGCCTGCAAGTGTTATAAGTAAAGCGGAGTTACACTATCTAGACATGGGATTTAAGCGCCTTACTTACTTGTACTAAGCGGTTAGATCCTATTAGATTTGTGGTTATGCACTGGTTGGGGATTAAGATTGTTACATCAGTTAAATCTTAACTATGGTTATGTTAAAGCGGCTTATTTGATACGTGTAGATGTTAAATGTGTGTTTCATTTGTCTAGTCAATTTTTAAGAAAGCTAAAGTGAAAAAAAAGGAGGAGAGGAAAAACCATTAAGGTTTTTCCATCAAACATTTCTCGGTTTCAGTCTCGGAGAATAACCGCCTGACCAAGGGACAATTCGTTGTAAAGAAAATTCGCTCGGCGGGAACGATAAATGTATAGAAATGCCAATAAATATACAGAAACCTACACATACATTCATTAAATGTACACAAATTAAAATGTACATACCTTAAATTTGTACATACATAATTTTTCAAGTAAGAGCCCATTTGATAGCGATGCCCGCCCCTATTCATCATCATCTGCCTAGCCTTTACCCTATTATATTGGGGTCGGCTTTCAGTCGAACCGGATGCAGCTGAATATCAGCATTTACATGGAGCTACTGCCTTCTAACCTCAACACATAATCCAGTAACTACGTAATACAATACCCCTTGGAAAGACTGGTTATCTGGCTTTTAGGTGCCTGCCCTTTTTACATAAGACTTTGACATAACTGGCGATAATTATGTGTACCTTTAGGTATGGTCAACATTACATGATGGCCTCTGTCTTATCTTTCTGGAAGTACAAGCGTGATATCATGTAATCAATGTGACCCCATGCAGTACCCTTAGCATGAATTTTTAACCGACGAAAAAAAAAGGAGGAGGTTCTCAATTCGACACGTATATATATATTTTTTTTATTTATGTATGACCACGCATAACTTTTCCTGTCGTGGTCCGATTTCAAAAATTCTTTTTTTGTTAGAAAGAGTATATCTCAAAGTTGGTCCCATTTAAATTTCAAAACTAAAGTCGGCCTCTAAAGGTAGAAAAAAAGGAATTAATTGTCAATCTTCCGACAGAATTTTCAGTTATTAACCGATTCTGTCGAAATAAAGTTAACAATTGTAGTTCTGAGGACATATTATATAGCCGAGATGTGGAGAACATAACATGATGACGTCATCATCATCAGATCAACTCCAGATCCCTGTCATTTTGTGAAGTCGGTTCAAGAGTTCCTTAACAGTTAACAACAGCTATATTGTGTTTGGGCTCATTTCACTCAGCTTGATGAGAACTGTAGACCTAGCTGAGGTATCATTGCCATCGAGGGTCTGAGGATGGTGACGGATAGCAGGGGCAAGAGGTCCTCAACAGTTAACAGCACCTTAATCGTGTTTGGGCTCATTTCACTAGTCTTGATGAGAACTTTAGACGTAGCTGGGGTATGACAGTCGTTGAGAGTTTGAGAATAAACCACAAAGCAGCTGTAGGACGTCGTCAATAGTTAGCAAAAAAAAAAAAAAAATTGAAAACTACATATTATTTTTTTAGTTACAGAAATTGACACGAGATAAGAAACTCAAAAGTAAAAAATAAAACCTTTAAAAAAAAAAATAAACCGACGAAATTCGAACTGAAAAGCAAAAAATAAATTTTGAGGCGGCGCCAAAGAAACAATCAACGATTAGCTACGACGAGCTATTCAACCACGACAAGCTATACAACGAGCTATTCTGCTCTTCAAATAGTTAATTTATATGTTTGTTTGTTTGGCGCCGCCTCAAAATTTATTTTTTGCTTTTCAGTTCGAATTTCGTCGGTTTAATTTTTTTTTTAAAAGGTTTTATTGCCTTTTCTCTTTACTTGGGGTCGGCTCTCCTCGTATTTCGGCGTCAGGCCGCTCTATCCTGGGTTGTCTGTGGATTCAGCTGTGCCCATTCCATATCCCTGGTAACGGTTGTCAGCCATGTGGCTAGTGGCCTCCCTCTGCTTTTCTTCTTTTCTGGGATACCCAATGCTTTCTTAACAGTGTGCTCTTCGTCTCGCCTCATTACGTGTCGAACCATGTTAAGCGACTCTCAGTATTTTTTTCTGCGATTGGAGTGAACCTATACCACGGAATAATAAGAGAAAATAATCATAAAAGACATACATATGATAGACAGTCATAAACCATTCTTTACTACGTTATATACCGAGTTCAATATCGAGATACTGTATAGTTCATAGAAAGTAAAGTACCTACTTAAAGGGAGGATTTTTGATCGAATATTGAATTCCAAGTATCTCAACGGATTACAGCGAAGACCCACCGATTATTACTATGAACAAAGTTCCTCTATAGATATTCAATAAAGTTCGGGGAATTGATAGTGTGAACTTTAAGCGTTATGGTTAAGGTAGATATTTGAACGGTTTTCGAATGATCAAATAGAATTATTAATCTGTGTTAGAACTTGGTGGTACATGGCTAGCGATAAGCTATGCAAAACTAGTTAATACTGACCGTTGCATGTACTGAAGGATTATATAAAGCGAGACCGGGATAAACTGGTTTTGTATAGCTAGCATTGTAAAATAGGAGTTTGGCGAACCACAGTCCGTTGTGGGTGGTTGATTTCAATGTAGATTGGATAGGTAGTTAACAACCATCAATTCGTATAATTTTATTTCGTTTTGATTACTGGCTACATTTATATGGCTTTCAATCTGTACGTGATAAAATTTTATGTCGGTAAGAATGATTAACTTTCCTATTTTATTTTACTCCCTTGGGGTATTTTACTAACTTATATGCTACGAGTATAGCTCTTTTAAATATTAATACAGATTAAAAGAAACTTTCGTTTATAATTGTGAGCTTGTTAACTCGACGGTGCATGGTCTAAAATTATATCGATAAACGCATTCAATCTTCTATTAAAACAACAAAAAGAAAAAGAGGATTTTTGAAAACAGGATTTTCAATTCGATAAATAGGTATATTTTTCAACTCAAACTGCACATGAGAGAGTATAAGATCAATTGACATAAAAAAAATAGAAACATTCATAATTGAAACTACATTACTGCTAGAAGCATCCGCTACACGAACTTTAAACCGCCAATTTCACTAAGCAATCTTAAACCCACTATAACTGAGATAGGACCTCTCTATTTTACCGTCTAATCAATACTCACCGCTCAAGTCGATACACAAACAGCGTAACATCAAAGGCACACCGACTGGAGGCTGGAGCAAAGTGCGGTATTTACACAGGTACGATGAGATGAGCTTAGAGAGAATGGGAGAGTAAATAACGAAAGGGAAAATGGATTTTATAGCTTTCAGTGTAATTGCGTGCGGGAAAACGGTTTGACGACAAAAATTGGAAGTGTTTTTTTAACTAATGAATAATATTTTTAAGACTGTGTGAAGGATTTTGATCTGTGGAAGGAGTTGATTTGAAATGACGATTAATAGAGAAAAAGATGTACCCTAAACACAGTTATACACATGGAACATAAATAAATTGGGATATAGTCCAGTCAAAATAGACAAATTTAAGCCACAAATTTGTGAAAATTGACAAAGACGTTAAATACATCATTATAAATAAAATGTCGAAAATCCCTTTCGATCGATAAAATTCAATTTTTTTTCCAATGTGTTTTTTTTAATAAACTCAAGAATTTTGTAATCAACGGGCAAATATTTATGGTTGGAAATCGGTTTTCCTGGTAACCCATCCATCCATTAGTACAATTTTATTTACCTAACAGTAAGTTCGAACCAAACTTTAACTAGGCATTAAGTTTCAGATCCTTGATCGCGCGGTAGTAATAATATTATTCTCACTGAAGTTTGACATGAATTATAATTAGGTTTATTGTTAGTAGTTCCGGGCTAGGCGTTCCTTTAGAACTCCCTATGCGTATATAAGTTGTCAAAGTAGTTCCATAATGATTATTCGGAGAAATAGGAAGTTTCAGAATACCTTTCCTGAAGTTGGGGAAGTTTTAAGGAATATGTTTGTATGATAGTTACCGGTTTGTTGAACGGTCCTTTCACGACCTACCTTGCCGCTGTAACCAGTGACATAGGTAGCCCGAGGCGGAGTAAAGAAATGTTTTAAGCGCGCTACGACGCGCTGCCAGTGGCGAATTCGCGTAGAACAAAGTAATAACTCGTGTTATTATTCGAGCTGCCCGCCGCACCGCTCGCAGCTCAAATTCCTGAACAGACGCCTTATCACGAGCTCTTAACGCGAGCCAGTTTAGGCTGTCGGAAAGAGATGGTGCTAGACGACTTGTATACCTCTGTCTCTTTCCCACAGCCTAAACTGGATCGCATTGAGCTCGTGGTAAGGCCTCAGCCCGTTATGTGTGCCAACAACAAACAAGTTTGCAGCTCAAAAACTATAGAGCAAATGATGAGGTACACAGACAGTTTGTTAATATAACCTGGATCCCCTGGTCTGCGGTCGAAACACCTGGCAACGGCTATATTACTACTTTTTGACTACCACATTTAACGTTTCATTTTTAGGCTGGCTTCCTAAACCCCTTGATTAGCTCAGGGCTCGCCTTGTAATTCATTAACAACGTACATAGGTATTAGGATTCCTACCTGGGTTTGTGGTGAACAGAATTAATGTTAATTAACTGTGGTCTCATTACCACTCGCCGTCGTTTGTGACCAAAACCGCTACTTTAATTAGAAAAAGTGAAGAGGTGGAATCTTTTGAGCTAAGAATGAATTTCGTTTTCCACACAAGCGCATTTACTTAAATTAATTTTATGTTTCGGGGAATATTAAATGCTACGTTTTAAATTAACGGTTTCGAAGAATATTAAAATTATACGTAATATGTTATCTATTAATAATGTAAGTGTGGAAGTTTGTATCGCTATGGGTGGATTTGTTACTCAATCATGTCAGAAAATATGTTAGAAAAGTTACTTTTTGCTCAGCACGCGTAGCATGGCGCCGTAGAAACGGGTTTTGTCGACGCGAGAATAGACAGAATGACTGAACGTAAAAGATTTTTATCGATTTAAGCATAGCAATGTTTAAATATAGAAGATATATGATTTGAACAGAAATAACGATGAAATCACTTTGTCTTTTCTTGTTAGAATAGAGATAGAATCGCCATCCTACGCGTGCAGTAGTGTAATAATAAGCTTATTACAACGAAATATCTTTAAACTTAAACTAACAGCTCTTAAACAACTACTCCGAACGAACTACTATCTCCCATCCACATTGCCACAATAGCCGGAATAACAAAGTGCTAACAAGCGACTATCGGAGTGTCGCCGCCACAGAATAGTGACTGACGGTACTTATGTTCGTAGCGGTGAACGTAGAAGGCTAAGTACGAAGGACGCTTGTGCTACGAATACTATGGCAGTGCAGTGAATGTCAGAGGCACTTTTCCTTAATTTTGGCACTTAATGAAACATAATATCATTTCAACGATCCATTTCACCATTCTCTTCATTAAATTGACTTTGTTTCCTGTTGAAAAGTTGGACTTACAACTACCAAGATATTGTAAAAAGGGAATTGTTGAGTAGAGTGTAGTACACTCTACTCAACAATTCCGGTGGGTTGTCAAAGAAAAATGTACACTCAGTGTACATTTTTCTTTGACAACCCACCGTTCATTGTTCAGAATGAGTTTACTGCATTCTTCTCTGCACTGTACCACTACGTATCGATTTTGTGTAACACACGGCTTGCGAGTGACGTGCACTGTACGTTGCGAAAGTGTTACTTGTTCCTATTGTATCGGGCGGCACCCGCGCGTAGTTTAATTAAATTTTCTATTGTTTACGTTAGTTTAGGCATTAGAGTGGTTTCAATCTGTGTGGGAGTTAGAGGTATTTCATTTAGTTAGAAAGATGATTCATCAGTCATTGAGAAGTATGTATACTACGACGTCTGAAAAGTATCGAATAAAAAAGAGAAGAAATTGGGACTGGTACAGGAAAATGTTTATTCATCATCATCATCATCAGCTGGAAGACGTCCACTGCTGAACATAGGCCTCCCCCTTAGACCGCCACGCCGAACGAAAATTCGCCACTTGCATCCATCGGCTGCCCGCGACCCTCACGATGTCGTCGGTCCACCTAGTGGGAGGCCTGCCTACGCTGCGTTTTCCGGTCCGTGGTCGCCACTCGAGAACTTTTCTTCCCCATCGGTTCTCAGTTCTACGAGCGATGTGGCCTGCCCATTGCCACTTCAACTTGCAAATTTTATGAGCTATGTCGGTGACTCTGGTTCTTTGCCGAATATCCATGTTCCGGATTTTATCCCGCAAAGAAACTCCGAGCATAGCTCTTTCCATTGCTCGTTGAGTGACTTTTAAGCGGCATTTAGACGGAGCAAGAACTCGTATGCGAGTTTCACTACATTGCGGCATTTGTTTCATTATCTGAATTTGTTCTACCTTTAAATTCCGCAATGTAACGCAACTCGCGTTCGAGTTCTTGCATCGTCTAAATGAGGCTTTAGTCTCTCTAAAAGCCAACAGTCAAGGACCACGTTTCAGAGCCATATATGGCAACACACACTGGTTGGACATCATATGTTTATTGTTTTCTTTCAGGTACAATCCAATCTTGGTACATACTATCCTACTTTAAATAAACACACAGATGCACTCTGCTTTTGCACATTTTCTTGCCTACTTGAATCTAGAATATCGTTCAAACGCGCCCTGACTTACATACCTGACCTTTTTCAAGGACAAAACGAATGAGATCACTGAATATCCTTCTAGTCTTTTAAAGTGCCACAGTGTATCGACTAAAGCCTTTATTTACGCTTGTCAGGAGGTAAAACATGATAAGCTCCTTAGTTTCTACCTCTAGACAAACTAAGTTTCAAACTTTTGTGAATGATAGTTACAATAGTTTGATAACAATCATCGATATTCTAATTTCGTGGTTAAAGCTTCGATAATAAATAGCGACTAAAGTATTCTAATTATTGTGCTTTAAAGTATAGCAAAGAAGGACCTAATGTTATCAAGCCAATAATATACAGGGTGTAATCGAAATCATGGGCAATATTTTAATCCAAGGCTCTCACGATGCTGATTGCATTAACGCTAATAAAGCGCAAATCAAAAATATTATTAATGCAATTATTGAAACCTTTAAAATTGTAGTATGTCGCATAGCAAAGGCTTGTTATTACAAATAACCACTAAAAGTAATCAAAAATAAATCGTAACCACAAAAATCTTAAAGTATCAAAATTTTAAAGCGCATTACACCGCGCGCGGACCGAAAATTAAACATACATCAAATACGAAACCGAAGATACTTGCATTAATAATGTTTTTGTGTTCCATAAAATGATTAGTATCGCTAGCAATGCCCAAGTTTAAAATATTGCTCATTAATAAAATTTCACCCTATATAGAACAGTACAGTGTGAACGTGTCCATAACAAGGTATGGAGCGTGATATTTTTGTGCTTCATAGCTTTATACTATTTGTTATTATGTTATAGTAGAGTAGTAGTAAACTTTCATTTACTGCACTCATTATCATGAAACGAATAAAGTTGAAACCCACTAACTTTTAACCTTATTAGACGAAAGAATATAAATAGCTTACGAGCTGCTTTCATGGCACAAGTTCAAGAGTTTGACGATCGAAGCAACAGGTTGATCCCATATTGTTGTTGGCTTTCTCTTCGTTTTCAAAGAGGCCATGTTATTTATCAGTGAGGGACCGGGATGGCGCTAGACAACTTGTATAGCTCTGTCACTTTCTCACATTCGAATTTCTCTCGCTTTAAGACGTAACGTAGGCCACCAGACATATTTTATTACATTTGCTCCTTCATATCCTTCAAATAGAAGCTTTAGCAGTAATCCTTTGAGCGGTAAACCAACCTTTTGAATTTTAAATTGTCTTTCTAGTAATTTTTGTATTTTTGCCAGCGATCAACGTAAACGCTCAGGAGTCATTAATAGGTTTTCCTCCGTGCCTCGGAAAGCACGTAAAGCTGTTGGTCTCGGCTGTCATTTGTAGATCTTTGACAGTGGTTAATCTTAGTCAGAGCTCCAGTCTTACCATGGAGTATCGTATTACCCAGTTACTGGCTTGTGGAGGTCCGATAGGCAGTCGCTCCAAGTAAAATACTGATATTCAGCTGCATCTGGTTCGACTGGTTGCAGACCACAATATAGTTGGGAAAAGGCTACGCAGATGATGATGACTTTTTAAGCAACGGAAAGCTACACTATTGCCAAGTAGAAAAATCACTTAAATCATACACAGAAAAAGTGAAAAGGCAAGGATAATATAACATAATATTTGATAGATTTATTTTGCGACATAAGCATTCAGTTTCATGTATTTATCGTCACGCGTTTTACACGCCACGACATTTTAATGTTACTCGAACTATAGTAATTGGATGAAACTGTTGTGCTTTTGGTACACGACACGCCACGGAACATAAATATGTTTCAAACCCCAGTAAGGAGAAAGGAATGTAGGTGCTTCTAAGAGAGGGAACTACATTGACCCGTGGACTGTACGTCACGTTTACAACAACCACGATAACAATTATTATCGTGGTTGTTATTATAATAATCGTAGTATGAAAGGTTTTGAGTGTTTTTACGATGATTGATGTTCGATTTTAATGGACATAACTGACAGCGGTACGTAAAAACGTTCATCCATCACTCGGTTGTAATATTTTGTGACGTGAGAAAAGTGTGTCGTTCAATCTTCATATTTAATTTTATGTGTCGTGTTTGATGCTGAGTTGAAATTGCTCGTGTGTAATATTTTATACTCTTTTTGGGGTCACAACAGCGTGTCTTCCAGTTCTTCTATAATTTTAGTAGTTGTTGGGGCAATAACTTTTTTCTTCTCTCTATAGTCCGGTCAATTTAGACATTCGAAGTTACATAAAGTCCAAGCAAGGTGAATTTCTGTGAAGTTGTTCAAAACCTGTTCAAAACATAATTATAAACAATGTCTAGAAGTTCCCCATCATTCCCCTGTAAGGAAAAAAAAATATTCAAGGTCAAAGGTAAAAAAAATGAGTTTTTCGCGATTTTCAGCAAAACGGTAAGTTTTATCATAAAAGTACCTCAGACAAAAATTGTAGATCATAAAATTATCTATAAAAATGTATCAATACTTTTTTTCTTACGAGGTCACTTTTCTGAGATATAACGATTCAAAAAGTTATAAAAGTTGTTATCGTCATAATAATTATGCACACGTTTCCACGCCACCTATGAGGTAGTGTCCTTAACCTCAGTTGCTGCTCACCAACATCTTTTTCGAGTATATTACCAAGTTAAAGTGTGGCTTGGTTATCAGCTAGACCCGCATTATGCTTTCTGTCTCGGTCTAGCAAATGGCAGTTTAAAGCGACAGAAAGAGAAAGGGCGACGGAAAAAGCCGATTCCGCGTCGATAGATGTGGGAGCACCCTAATAGAATACAGAAATATTGTGATAAGGTCCCTCTGTCGACTCATACATGCATAGCACTAAAATATTTGAATTCTCCGAGTAAGTGCGAGAATGTTTCGATATCCCACTGTGAACTGGAAGTATGCAGAATGTTTTCGCGGCGGGTTGCCGACATCGCTGCTCGGCAAATATTCGTATTGCCACTACACGCCGCTATTGGAATCTTATGCAGTAGAAAGGAATTTCAGAATGCTTTATAAGTAAGGAGATGTTTTATTTTGTTTATACTGGTTTGAAGTGGGTTCGTGTGGCTAACTGTATGCTAAATACAGTTGTGAGTAGCTGAAATAGCTTATAAGCAAGTTTAACACATGCATACTTAAAACTCTTAAAAGTATAAATGCTAAATTGTGTTCCATTGTGTGTACGATTCACTTTCACGTGAATTTTTAATACTGTACCCTTAGCACGAATTTTCACACTTTTACTTTCCAGTATTTACAGCGTTTCTTGTATGTAAAAATGGAACAGTGCCACTGGTGTGTGAAGAAGGAACTAATTTTTCCTTGAAAATTGTCAATTTGAAATTGTCAAAGTTCCAGTTTATGTACTTTACTTTGTCTCAAATACTGGAAACTCGTGCTGAAGGTACTGATATACATGGGACCTTATAGAAGTTTATACCATTTTTGACGCTAAAGGATTACGTTTGAAATTTTTGTCTCGTCCACATTATGTAAAATATAAGGAAGTTTGCAGTATTTCCTGCTATTTAAAGTTAAAAGACTGATAATTGCGTTGACGGACGCCTCTCGGTTTCTTTTTCCTGTGAAATTAAAAGATCGTAAAATAGAAAAGCTCGTAAAAAGCTCCCATATTATATTGTACCTCTACGTCTCTTGTTCATGAGATAATACAGAGCTAATAAGTTCTGCTACAGGCTTCACGCTTGGCTCACAAGGCTTCGCAAGCCTCTTCGTTCTAATCTACGAGTACATACTTCAAATGGAATTTTCCTTCACGTTGCCATGGGTAACTCTGAGTGAACATATTATCTTATGAAGTTCGCAAATAATGTGGAATTTAATTAATATATGTAGGTGATCATTTAGATACTTGTATATTGTACAGTTTTGACTGTCGTTATATTGCAGTCGTTTGAAGATATGAAAACCTGTCTTATCCTAATTACCGAATACAAAAGTAGTTGGGAAAATTTTAATGAGATAATGATGATTACTAAGTACTAAATAATGTACAGTTTTGACTGTCGTTATATTGCAGTCGTTTGAAGATATGAAAACCTGTCTTATCCTGATTACCAAATACAAGAGTAGTTGAGAAAATTCTCATTTGTACTGTAATTGAGTATCAAAACGAGTACATGAAATACTTAAAAAAACATATTTTAAACAATGTATAATAATTATAATGAGAATAACAGTACAAAATGAGTGATCCATAAGATTACATGAGGATCACTCATATTAATTTAATGAAGAAGTATCAAAAAAATTGGCAACAAAGTCATGTTAAAATGTACAAGCTACTTATTTACCGATGCGGTCCGATCAATAAAAGTTAATCATTACTAATGGTGCATGTTTGTTACTATATCATAAAAAAATATAAACAACGTGTAACGTTAATAGCGCAAAACGTCTCGTGGGTTACCCCACTCATGCCTCAGCTCATATTACTGAACAATGTTTGTCCTAAGACTTTTGGAAATTCGCAAAAAAAAAAAGATGTTTCATACTGATGGGCACAATCAATTTCTCATTTTGTATGAAAAAGCAAAATTTTTTTCACTTCAGTAGCTCAAACATGTAGGTTTTGCTGCCTGAAATCAGTGAGCAAAATGCGATTTTGCTCACTAGTGAGACAAAGTAGCTTTTTAATTTTTGTTTTAAAAAAAGCCGCGAATATCACATTCAGCCTTGAGTTAATCATACAATTGGAAACATTAACACTCTATCTCTTTCCCGCCAATAGAAAGAGAGAGAGACAAACACCAGCCCTTTCGAAGTTCCGAGTTTGAATTTGGTTTCAAAGACAAACACGTTCGGTTTGTACTAACCAAAGAAATGCAAAAAGATAATAATGTCTTCGAATGTATTTTATTGAATTTTTAACTTATTGCTGTATTTAAATGAAAATAAGCATTTACTGTAAATATTTATTTCTAGTTTCAATTTATGTTAATAAATATTTTGAATAATAAAATATTATGGATGCTATTTCCGAACACGCCTTAATTTAAAAATAAAAGAGCGGTAATAAAATTTCATGGCTGGCGTAAAGAGCTGAATAAGTTAAAAAAAAAAAATGCGTAAAACTAGCGACGAGAACAGTACTTATTTTAACATAACCATTTAAAACAACAAATTATTAATGCAGAATTAAATTTCCTAACTCTAACTAAATATCTGAAACCATACCATGTCTTCAATGAATGAAGACTTAACAAAGGGCGCAAGCAGTTTTTCGGAGACGGTGTTGCTATCTTATTTTTTAGATTTATCACAGACGAGACGATTATCTACAGTGCGGAGTATTTACTTATTGTTGAAAGCTACTTTAAAAAAAAAGTTATTTTAATCTATTCCTATTTATTATTTTATCTCCTAAAGTGTTCTCGCTGCTGAAGTGAAAAGTTATGTGTGTTACACGAGAGCAAAGTTTTTTGCATCTCGTGCCTTTGAATCTCTCGCTACACTCAGGATTCAACTTTAGAATCACTCGCTACGCTCGTGATTCAATCCTTGAATCCTTCGCTTGCTCAAGATTCAAAATCAGCACTCGCAGCAAAAAACGACTTTGCTCTCTTGTTGCACAAATAACTATTTTGCGAATTTCCAAAAGTCTTGGAACAACATTGTTCAGTAACATGGGCTGAGTTACCCCACGAGAGGTTTTGCGCTATTAACGTTACACGTTGTATAACCCGGTTCTGTCTGTCCTTGTGATAATTTTCGAGTTGTAGCGAACGAAGCCGCTGGCAAGAGCTAGTTCTAAATAAGTAAATACGAATACTTAGTGAATATAATATATCTATGGTTCTCAATGTATGTTGATACATATCACGAGTACGTATCAACACCCCTATATAGACAGGGTCAATGACCGGCACATTTCTTTCGGAGTGCACTGACATTTCGCGATGAATTCTCATTACGAGTCTTAGTGACGTCATTTGTTACGTCATCTGGTGTATCACTGTAGTAATTTTCCAAAGCGATTGTTGTTTTTTTTTCTATAATATAAAGTTTTTGGAACTATAAGGTTTTGGAATACAATTCTAATTATTCTTTTGGTGTTAAGTTTTAGCTGATACAGACGATCAGCACGCGTAGCATGGCGCCGTAGAAACGGGTTTTGTCGACGCGAGAATAGACAAAATGACAGAACGTAAAAGATTTTTTTCGATTTAAGCATAGCAATATTGAAAATATAGAAGAGATATGTTTCTATTCTTTAATGGTGTACGAATCTTGTCATGCTTGTGCAAAAAAACATTCAATTTGTATAAAAATAACGATGAAATATACTTTGTCTTTTCTTGGTAGAATAGAGATAGAATCGCTATGCTACGCGTGCTGGGGGTCTAATTTCTAAGCACGAATCTAAACGATATCCTCTGTCCACAATCTTTCCCGTCTGTGATGTCCACTCTAAAACTTACCTGCCCACATTTTTCATCTAATCTAGTATTCTTGTTATTACCCTTTCTATATGAGTTTTACTCTAACAAAAAAGTAAGCGAGTTTCATCTATTATCCACTTACACATTTTTACGATTAAATGTTCTTACTGGGTGGTCTTGTGATTTGAATCAAATATATTTTATTCTGCACTGTATTGGCCATTTAAAATTAATTCCAGTTTTTATTTGCAAACATTTGTGACCAACTTACCAGTGGAAACTAAAACTCAACTAATACTGAAGCACTTATTTGTATGATATTTTCAGTAAAACAACATGAAACTAATTTGTTTTACAGTTCGAATGGATAGCATAATGTCGGCTCCACTTAATCACGAAAACCACTTAACGAGTTTTGTTACGGCTTCAGATTTTAATTAAGACGGGTCTCGGGGATGAGGACTAATATATTCGCGTGGAAAACGGTTGCTTGCAACGAAAAAATGGCACATAGATTTAACAAGAGACTAATATGAGGGGTTGTTGTAAATTTGCCACAAAAATAAGTCCCAACGGATAAAAGTACTGATGTATAAATTAGCCAAAGGTTTTTCAACTCAGTTCTGTAATTTGTTATTGAGCCATTTTACTGAAACATTTGACCTATATTTTGTTTAGTTACAAAACACAAAGTTGACAACGATACGAAGCTTTAAAAATTGTCAATATGCCAAAACTTAGGAACATTTTTACTAAGTTCACGAGCGAGTCATCGACTCTCGAGTTTCAGTGCGTTATGCCTTTGTTACGGGATTATTTTTCAGAATCCACGTGGCAAATGCATATATAAACATTTTTGTAGCTACAAAATAAAACAGTATAACTTATTGAAAAGAATGCCAGCATTATGTAACAAATGAATAGCAACATCCAAGGCTGTATACAGTCTAAGTTCAAGCAACACACACAACTAACCTACTTGCTAACCCGTAAAAAGGTAATATCGAAATGTTCCCATAAGCCAATACGATCACAGTTCCCGGTATTAAACGGTAACTTTCACCGAATAAGGGTCCGAGCACAATAGAGAGAACAGCAAAAACGTAGAGAAAAATTATTCTTCGCTATCTAGCACAGACTAAAAGACACAAAAAAATTGGTATAAGATTTCCCAAATAATTTTCTTTATTTTATTGACCTAAATAGAGCCAAGGAAAGCTGGAACTACTTTATATTTACAGTTCACTTGGTTTGAATGCAGTTGTTGACAGTTTTGAATTTCTGCTAAGAATAGAATTAAGTGACTACCCAAATACTCTAGGCTAGCGACTGTGGTTGCGGGACAAACTATCGTGACCCCGGAACGTAAGGGGCTATTGAAAGACATACCCTGGATTTTGGTCAGTACAAGTTGAACGCAGTCCCTCCAGCCCTAACTAGGCGGCACATTCCATAACTTTACCACGTTAAAAAAAGTTAGTTACTGTCTTACCGTCATCAATTTTGAGGAAAGGCGAGAAGAACATTTATCATTACAAGCACAACAAATGCTCAAGATTATATTTTTCACACTCGTTCGTCAGTTTAATAAAAATGTCTGTTAGAGTAAGTATACTGAGGAATACTCCGATTTTCTCCGTCTTTAAGCAAAAAATTAATAGATAAAAAAATCTAAAAACCCACGTTTTTAAATTTCATAAAAATAAGAAAATAACCCTACGGGGCTGAGACAGGAGCCACTCAAAACGTGGGAAAATAAAGTCTCCTCTGTAATGCCGTGCACCAGTGTGTACTATCCTTACCGTATGAGCGGCAATGGCGGCCAGTTGCCAGGGTTGAGAAGTGTCACAAGATAAAATGCGACCCCTTTTCCTTATCGATTTCCTTCGACGCACCTTTGTGTTATGTGTAAAAGTTATTTAGAAGACGGAAAAATAAAAGTTTTTTTCTTAGAAGAATAAAACGGTGAAATTTTTAGTATTTTCAGTTTTAGTAACAGGGGATTTTGAAAGTGATCTCCATACTTTTTATGATCTGCAGGGTTACTATGACGTCTTAAAGCAGAAGTGTGGGCAAGAGACAGAGATAGTACAAGTCGTCTATCGCCACCTCGTTCC
Organism: Agrotis segetum; assembly: GCA_036375495.1. Lineage (NCBI taxonomy): Eukaryota > Metazoa > Arthropoda > Insecta > Lepidoptera > Noctuidae > Agrotis > Agrotis segetum. The sequence continues at coordinate 10,256,387 of JAQSVV010000039.1, forward strand.
TAAGTCAATCAGATCGGCGGGCGGCGCGATGTGTTCCACGCGCCTCAAAGAGCGTCAGCATGATGACATGGCAAGCTTTGGCCCTCTAGAGGGCCAAAGCCTGCCGGGGTGACCCCGTTACATGAAGGTCTATTGAAGGACGCCGTGGATTTTAGTCAGTACAAGTCTGACAGTCCCTCCCGTCCTGCCTGGGATGGGAGAACTTATTTGATGTTATCACGCTAAAAAAAGCCAGAATCAGAAGGAAGAACAAATGGTTTGGTTGAATGAACTAAACTGTATTACTTTAAGACTAAGGTTCGCACTGCTGATATCCACCACGCGGCGGGTCTTTTTATGGAACAATGAAGTTTATTCACAATGCCTACCAACATTATGTCATACAGGCGAAATCAGCAACGTTTTATTTGCAGAATTTCTCGTGCGTGTTGAAAATCCCCTCTGTTTTTCCAACAATGGCCTGCATTCCCTTTGTTTACAAATCCGTTTATCTCGTTTGTTCATCCGATTTGACACGAAACACGTGAAAGTCTTATCAACACTTTTGTGTTTTCAATTTTCATCCCGTGTGCGGTTAGCACCGTTTTTGGTCAATCCCCTTTGTTGTATAGGCTTTTGTGCAAAATATCAAGTGTCAAAAAATGCTTTTACGCGTAATTCAATATGTTGTTTTTTGTATTTATATTTTGTAGTGTGTAGCTGACAGGGGACAAATTATTGTTTATTTTTAATAGTAGGTACCTATTTTGAAAGGTCAGAGTGACAAAAAAACTCTATTATTCTATCCAAACCAATTTCCTGTTGGTGACAGTGCGAAAATTTAAGCTAACTTTTGGCGCGCGTTCAATAGGCTTTTCAGTTATTTCAAGCCGCGCTGTACCCTAAAGGCTCCTACACACAGTGCCGGCGGCAGGGCCGCCCGCCGGGCATGCCGCCGGCCAAGCCGCAAAGCCGCTGGCTTTGCCACACAAAGGAGCCGCCGGCATGGCCACCGGGGTGTGCCGGCGGGTTACGCGGCTTGCCGGCGTCAGTTCGTTCCTGGCATTCAAGCGGCGTTCTATGTGACTGTCACAACAGGAATGATGCTTGGCGGCTTTGCGCGGCTTGCATTGCCAGCTGCATAGCCGCTCGGCATAAACCCGGCGTCATTGCCGCCGGCATGTGTGTAGTAGCCTTTAGCACGAATTTTCACTCTTTTACTTTACAGTATTTACAGCGTTTCTTGTATGAAAAATGGAACAGCGCCTCTGGTGTGCGAAGAAGGAACTATTTTTTCCTTGAAAATTGTTAATTTGAAATTGTCAAAGTTCCAGTTTACTTTGCGTCTCAAATACTGAAAATTCGTGCTAAGGGTACTATAGTCGATATTGAACACTTTGTCAAGGTCTATTGAAGAGCAAACACAATTTTGTCTAAAGTTGTTTTCTTAGCTCAATATTCCTTTTTCTTTTAAAAAGCTAACGATTCTCTTTTCAAAACACAAAAGGGTCTCTCAAAGGAAAACCGTTATAAAAACTGGTATGATAAAAAAGAAAAACAAAACAGTTGACGGTCTATCTATTCTATATTCAAAGTGCACACAAGCTGAATAGACAAAAGACGCCCGTCTGTTGTCTGTGGATATGATGACAAAGAAAAAGTAATTGCTTATTGTTGGGTGAACTTTTAATGAATTCATTTAAAACAAGAACAATGAAATAATATTTGTAATCATTTCTATCTTTAACCGATTTAAAAAAAAATGTAGGTTTCAGTTCGATTTGTATGTATGTTTGTATGTTAGTCCGCAATTATCTCGCGTTTGGCAGAACGGATTTTGATGCAGTTTTCAGAAAAGTGTTTGTTACATTTTGGGGAAGGTTTTAGTATATAACAATAATGGATATCTCGTGAAGTTGCTCACATAGATCGGTTTTGCTTAATAGGATTGTAGATTTTCAAAGACGCCGATTTTATGAAGATTTTGTTGATTATCTCAAGTAAAAAGTCAAAAATAAAAACTTTTTGAAAAAAGGGAACTGACTTCAAAACCTAACACAAAAAAAAAACTATAAAAAACTTTTCCTTCGGAAGTCGGTGGCTTTGTTTTTTTTTATTTTCTTTCATCGACATAAATGGCCACCGATTTCCGAAAGAAAAGTTATATTGTAGTTTTTTTGTGTTTTTCAAAAATAGGTAGAAAATTGATTCTGATAATTAAAATACACTCGTCTGAAATGAAAGGATTGTCAGTCATAAAAATCTAGCTTTATAGCTCTCTGAGTAAGTAATAATGTCGATTGCCAATCCGGCTGGCACGCGCTTGTGATTATGGCAATACGTGTTTATCATAAACCTTCTTTATTAGTCCCGTTTATACGAAAAGCCTAGCTATAATTTAGTACCTACCTCCTTACAGCTGTGTTACTAAATTAATATATCAAAATGTATTCATCGAAATGAATAGCTCTATTAAATAGGTGCCCACGAGTCAATAGGTTTGATTAGTACTTTTGATTAGGGTCTGTTTCTTCAAGCTTCGAGTTTATCGGGCATGCGGGCAGCGAGTAAAGGGCAAGTCGCTGCCCGACCATGGACCATGCCCGGGTCGACGGCGCGTTGTGTCCCACGCGCGCCTCAAAGAGCGTCAGTATAATGACAGGGCCCCCTCTCAGAGGGCCAAAGCCTGCCGGGGTCGCGGGATTATTTCCTTACCGTGACCCCGGAACATAACAGGCTACTGAAGGACACCGTGGATTTTAGTCAGTAGAAGTCTGACAGTCCCTCCCGCCCTGCCCGGGGTTCGAGGACTCATTTGATGATATTGCCACGTAAAAAAAAAAGCTCCGAGTTTATAACAGTATACAAGTTAAGGTGATGTTATACATCCGCGTGTTCGGTCAGTTCTCTTCTGTGAATTTGATGAACGATAGCGTACCGCTGCGCCGCGTGTAGAGGCGGTTCGTGACGCTCATCCGCGCGGTCGAGCGGTGTACGTGTGTCATATAGGCCAGTGATGAAGTTATGACATGACCGCTCGAATGCGCAGATACAAATACAAAATAAAGATATGCTTAATGCAGTACTCAAATTATTTTTTAATAATTTGGTGCCAATTTGTAGTAATTTAACTTTAAAAAACCCCGATTTTATACATATAAATTGACAATTTTTTACCGAAAAGACCCTTATGACTATGTTAATTATGTGAGGCAACATAAGTAATCTTTATCATTTCTGTAGCAGCCTGGGGCTTAGATTTCTATACGTTTGGTGTTATTTGGTGCTCGCTTTTTATTACATAGGATTAAAATCATAAATGCCAAAATATCTAGGTACTGTTGGTCATCTTAGCGAACCCTTGGCGTGTTACGTTATGTAAATTGTCAATCTAAATCCACAACAAGACTCGGGTCTCTGTTTGTAAGCCCAGACCAGTCGTGTGAGGATTATCTTAAATCACAACTTGTGATAAACGGGTCTGAGTGTGTTGATCCCTTAATCGCTTTTAGGGATTACGGATAAAGGCTAATTGCGACAGACTTCGTTTCTGAACGAAGAGATTTTGGTTGATCTCCGTTGTGCTAATTACGCGAGAGATTTTAACTGCTGCGTAGAGGGAGCAATATTTATTATTGAGTGTTCGCAATTGGTAATTCGCGTTTTTAACGTCATATAGCAAGAATCAACTGAATAATAATATTCCACAACTATCACACAACGCGATCTAGTCCTAAGCTAAGCAGAGCTTGTGTTATGGGTACTAGACAACTGATAAACATAATTACATAATTATTTCTAAATACTTACATATTATGGAGAAATTACACCCAGACACAGAAAAAATGATCGTTCTCATTACACAAACATTTGTCCTGGGTGGAATGGACTTTTATCCAGATATAGACAACATAATGTAGGTGAAATAATTATGACGATATACATATATCAGCTTATGTGCTCTGTTACCCGTGTTTCGAAATAAAACAGTAACGAGATCACGCATTAAGATATTTTGTTAGAATATAAAGAAAATTCAATATCAGTAACTTTCAAAAACTCAATACCTAACCTTCGAAAATAATATTCGTAATATTCGCATACCTTGAATCCGAGTGACACAAAAGGTCACGAATATCCGAACAGAAAACAAAACACGTCTGTCTAAAATAATAACATTCACAAATACATTGTTGGAAAGCCATTTTCATTGCAAAGGCTGGAACAAAAGGTTTCATAACGTCGCGTTGGTACACAATACGGCCTTACATTTTCACTATATAAATTATAGTATGAACACTCGTGAGGTCGTGATAGATTAATGGATTAATGAAGTCCGTGGCTCTTTAAGAAATCTCATCGCTGGACTTTACGATATGCTCTTAAGCTGGGTACTCACTTAGCAGTGTTGCAGCATGTAACGTATCAAGTGAATATAGGCACGAACCTGTACAGGTACACACAATGCTGTGTTTTTAGAGAATAGCACTACAGGACATTGCTTCCTCGCTCCATGGTCGACCTTGTCTTAGTCACTCCTGACTTAGACTAAGGTCAAGAGCAAACACAAGCATTAAAAAAAAGTAGTGCTAAAGTTGGCTTTTGCGCTTCATGATTGCGAGGATGACTGAATGCGGAGGCCACATTAACGCGAAATACCAGTAAAAATTTCGATAAGAGACATTAAATATTTTTATAAATTGCGATAATAAAAGTGTGGCCCCAGCACAAGAGTTTACAAAGATTTTGGGGAAGGCAAAAGAATTGAAAAAATAGGATGGTTTTTGATCAGCATATCAGAGTCTGACAACGATATACATATTTGACAATTTGTTTATACAGGAATTTTTAATCATGAATTACTTTTTTTCAAGCTAAGTGTCATGCCTTTGACTCCCAACACACGTTCCCCCAGGGATGCATATTTGCTCGAGTGAATCCACGAGCTTTACCAGTGTATATTTACCATATAATCAAAGTTATAAAGCTTAAATGCAGTAACAAGTTAATGTAAAGACTAAAGTGTACCATAGTTAATGAGTTAAGTTTTCTTACTTTAATATTATCTTTATTTTTACTTCGAAGGCAGGTTTACTGACTTTGACAAGTTCAAAAAGTTATAAGTGCACTGTAAGTTTATGAAGACTTAGCTGACGGAGTTATTATTAAGCAACTGAATAAACGGTCTGGAAACTTTTGTGGCGATTTTCATTAAATGAAAAAGAAAAAGTTGACCTTCGTTGCTGATCTTTGAAATCTGAAAGAGTGTTTTTAATTACAACAAATGCTTTTAAAAAGTCTTAGCGAAAATAGACAGACATTAAACTTTGTTAAATGACTAGACGATTTTAATGAGACATCTAGATGATGAAGCTTGGTAAAAAAGATACAAAAAAAAGGTGAGTGTCTATTTATAACTACAAAGTTAAAATAATAACCTGAAGGGTTAAAGACCAGTGAGGAACCTTTATCGTTACGCTGGCTCTGTCTATTTTTTCAATCAATGAGTTAAAATTATCATCTAATCCAAGATTAGCAATTTTGGACCTGGAAAATTACGTAACGTGGTCCTCGTATACACCGGCTCCTATTATTTGAGATTAGAAGAGGAAGCGAATGGCTATTATCACTCTTATTCTGGGGCCACACTAACGGTAAATGCCGTTAATTATCGCGCTGATGGACGTTTGTACGAAAAAGGCTACTATCACGAAAATAGATAATAATAGTTTCGTTATTGTGGCCCCCACATTATTGTAATTATGAACAAGGTGACAAAGCGTCCAACAGAATAGCGTCCAGCGGAACGTGGGAGTGGCGAAAAAAAGAGAAAAGAAAAATTATCAATTTCTGAGCCACGAAAGGTAATCAATTAATTAGATACTTATTAATTGGTTGCACTAACTTATTTTGATCAGCTAGTTCATATTGACTGACTAGAGTCTGTAGACACTTGATGTTTCATTAAACATTTATACAGCGTGTATCAGAAAATTGTGGTCATATTTCTTTCAGGGTGACCGATTTACCGTTTATTGCCCGTGGGTCGATCGCGTAGGGCGAATAAATAAAAACACCTTCATCTTTTATTTTCGGTGGTTTTTATTTATCGACCTGCAGCAAATAAAGTTGTGTCAATAGTAGGAACTAAGGGCTTTTTCTGTTTGCATGCACTGACGAACATTGAGGTATGCCAATGGTGCCCAAATACAGGGCACGGAATTGGCCAAGATCAGAGGCCTTACCACGAGCTCTTAACGCGATCCAGCTTAAGCTGTGGAAAAGAGACAGAGCTATACAAGTCGTCTAGCGTCATCTCTTTCCTACAGCCTAAAGACTCACACTTTAAGAGTTTATGGTAGGCCACCAGGGCGCAGTTAAGGAAGCTCACACTGAGCGCATAAAATGCTAGTTACAGCACTTTTTGCCAAACTTGCTTAGAACAGTCAAGCTGACAACAATTTTCCCCATATAACCATTGTCATATCATTATTATCTCATTCTTCTGTCGTTATGTATATTAATTTGAGGTCGGCGAAGCATGTGTTCTTCTTGCTAAGGGTAACGATATCGCAAAAAAAATCGGTCCCGCTCTTAATTTTTTATGTCATGTCAGGCCTGGCGCACTCCGCGGTGTGGCGCCGTCCACGGTACACCTGCGTGTCCTTGTAGTATATGAAATTGCAAGCGCGCGCGGGCGCACCGTGGCGTGGATGAGTTTCATAGTTGAATGCTACCCGTACATATTTTTACTTTATTCTCTCGAGCAAAGATTTTACATTTGACTGTTTTTGGGAAGTGACACTTCTGTACGTAGTACTATTAAGTATTCTGTGGTCATGTCAGAGTGAGCTACGTCCTCAAAATATGACCACACTTTTCTGACACACGCTGTATATTTAAGTACATACTTAAACACAAACAGGCGTGTTGATCTACCAACATAAGCTCGAAGTAATGTTACAATGTTTGATGTACACATTTTACACCTAAAGTGTGCTTACTATAGCGTTGTAAGCTGAGCAATCATTGCTAATTAGTTCAAAGTGTTATGAGCTTAGACGCGGTTTATTAACGAAGCGTCAAATTGCCTAAACAAGAAAATATTTCCTTATATTTTTGGTATGGTGGTAAAATCAACAAATCTGTCAGACTTGTACTGTCTATAATCCACGGTGTTCCTTCAGTAGGCCTTTACGTTCTAGGATCACAGTTACTTGATAAGACAGTCCCGCGAACGAGCCTCTCCATCGAGTTATTTATTATCTTTATGATTAAAATGGTGACCTGATCTTGTTTTGCACTGCTCATATGCTTTCAATATCCATGTTTTCTTTGCGTGCTAAAATCCGGAACATGGATATTCGGCGAAGAACCAGAGTCACCGACATTGCTCAAAAATTTGCTAGTTAAAGTGGCAATGGGCAGGCCACATCGCTCGTAGAACTGACTCCGATGGGGAAGAAAAGTTCTCGAGTGGCGACCACGGACCGGAAGACGCAGCGTAGGCAGGCCTCCCACTAGGTGGACCGACGACATCGAGAGGGTCGCGGGAAACCGTGCAAGTGGCGAATTGTCGTTCGTCGTGGCGGTCTAAGGGGGAGGTCTATGGTCAGCAGTGGACGTCTTCCGGCTGATGATGATGATGATGATCCATGTTTTCAAATACGTTATTCAGTAAACCGTCTAAAATCAATAACTTCAAGGTAAAAAAATAATAAACTATGCATAGTTGTTGTATTGCATGTCGCATTCTTCTCATTAAGTCATTAAGTATTCACTCGACTTTCTCTCGGATGCAAATAAAGTGCAAAGTCCTTGCAGGCTTGCAGCAATAATAATTGAATCTTGTTGAGGATCATATTTCAAAGCAGCAAGCAATCTTGAACCTTATTAGAAGCAAGGTCTATAGTTAATGAGGCGGGAAGACTTATTCGATTCAATACCTTCGGAACAATTTCGCAACAGGATAAAAAAGTTTACATATTATATTTACGGCCAGTTATTATTATGTACCTTAAATCGCTAGATTGAAGAAACTCTTACCTCCTTACTTATCAAAACTTGTGTTGCTTAGCAACCGATTAAATATCACCTGTCCTTGTCATTTCTATTTCAATGAATAGAGATGGCAAGTGACTTAAGAGCTATTTAAGATAAGTAACGTCTAATCAATGTTTATATGGCGCTTAATTTTTTGTGTAGTAGTCATATGAAAATTGAAATGAATGATTGACAAACAGAATATTGATTTTAAATAGTTGCCTGAAAGAAACAAAATTCTAATGTATTTAAAAAAGTTTGTCGACCAAAGTTACCACCAATGTAGCAGTAACATTACAAGGTAAATTAATGCTTTACTTCAAGTAAGTTAGTAAGTCTTTTCAGTTTGTACGTAGTTAATATATTGTAGTGTTTTCTTCCTGACAAAAGCAATTAAGGGGTTTACCGAGCAATAGGATGTAGTGATGAATAGCGGAGGAAAGAAAATATGACAGGAAATGAGATCCTTGTTGATGGTAGATAATAATATTCCACAACTATCACACAACGCCATCTAGTCCCAGGCTAAGCAGAGTTTGTGTTATGGGTACTAGACAACTGATAAACATACTTATATATTTCTAAATACATACATATTATAGATAAATAAAGATAATTATTTTTTCTATATACATAGTAATATCGATCCTAACAAACTTTCACATTTATAATAATACCTAGTAGTAGTAGTAAGAATTTTAAACTATCGTAAAAAGTAATGTCATATTTATAGAAACGGCATGAAATAAAGATTTTATTTACAGCTGTTGTATTTTTACGAGCCCAGTTGAAACATGAAATTCTGAATTCAGTTTCATATTATGTTTCCCAGTCGAGTACGTGGTGCTCAACTAAAAAGAGTGGAGCAAGAATTCATACCAGTCGGCCTTGAAAATAAAGAATCTTTTTTAATTAAAACACAAAATGTAGTTTCAAATATTATGTACAATGTTTTGTTGATTTATTTTGTTTAGTATCTTGATGTGGGTACGGGTTGGACCAGACATTTTAAATTATATTCGCAAACAAATATTTTGTAGGCTTATATTGTAGGAAACTTTTCTAATTAGGACAGGATACCTAATATCCCTTGGCAACCCTTAATAACATAAAAGAAGAGACTAGGTACATGATGAACAAATATTTAGGTCATGTATAAAATAATACCTACTAGGAAAATATATTAGTGTAGGAATTGTGTTTTTGAGGTCGAGATTTTGTGCGAATACTGCTTTTGTATCGAATGATAACGATGTCTAATCAAATAACTTGAGCCTAGATGTGGTCACCTTAATCGTTGCGTATGAAACATAATAATATTTCATCAATACTGAGGCCATACTAATTTGAAATGCCGTCAAATTATCGTGATGGCAGACGTTACCATACCAAATAAACCATTTTCGCGATATTGAATGGCATTTTCCGTTAGTGTGGCCCCCGCATTAAAGTGCAGGTGTAGGGACATTGAACACTCCTGCTAGTAGGCCAAAGAATATTTACTTTAATTTATTTTCAAGTTCCAAAGTTACTTGGAAATGGTATACCTAGTTACATGTACATCATGCCAAACACTCAGAGCTCCATAGCAGCGATTCTTTCAACATACACTATTGTAATATACTGTACTAAATTACTAGCTGTAAAACAATGTGAGGCTAGTGTTTCGTACACGACTTCAAATAGGAAAAACAGCCGTAACAATCTCAGAGGTATTACAGTCTTTTTCGAAGTTCAGTTGATCGTTTCAGGAAAGAAACTAACACAATTTAGTCAATCATTTAGCCCGTGCACGCATTTCCAGTAAGTAAAGCTTAAGAAATTAAGGAGCTTAACGATATGGGTGTCAGTGACCACTAACTCTAGCCATTAACCGGGCACATTGAAATATTTCGGAACAAAAACTCTTTGCCCATTTTTATCACTTTGCCCGAACTCTGAAAAGTAAAAATGTTTCCCTACTTGATTGCCATCCCCCCAGATAATGGAAACCCATTTTGAAGATGTAGTACGAAACCTTTTTCTCGTATTGATGGGAAATACGTTACGTACCTACCCTCAATACGCACGTACTCGTACGTATCAAGGTTTTCCATTTTCGTTATTTTTCTTTGTATCTGGTATCGTTACCGGACAGCGGTCGTTTATCTGATCTTGCGGGTTGGCTCAAACTCTCCGATCCATTCCGTAATGTGAAACTTCGATTTTCGCTTATGTTAAAGTTAAGCGATATTTTCTGTAGAAGTGTCTTACTTGGATTCCGGTATTTGGTGGATATACGATGTTTTGACAACGAAGAGATATCTCTCTTCGCTGGTTGAACGAATTTTTCAGCGTACAAATTGATATATAATATACTTAGACGTATTAATATATTGATATCAATTCCTGATTATTGGATCGTTATCTGCTGAACTTTTTCCGAACTATCGATATTGGCTTCCAATTTAAAGCAGTCCAATTTAATTTTAGAATTGGGTATGACGATACTTCTCAGTAAAATTCGCTCTTTGGTTAAACCACTGACTTAAGCGTACATAACCACGTAAGAAAGTCGGTATGTAACATGATTACAACTGTAGCTGTTAAAAATGATTGTTAATTAAACCGTCGTACCACAAAAACTTAACATTTGTTAAACACTTGTCAAAAAAAAAGGTAACCGCAAATCGACCCTTATATCAAAATCTATATCCGTTTTGCAGTTGACAATTTTTTTAGACAAGTTTCAACAGATTTTTAACTTTCTGTAGTAAGACGGATAGTGTCTATATTATGATGTAGATTTATATCTAAAATCATAGATATGAGAATACTCAATACTCCAACACATTTATTGCATTCCACAATGTGAACTTAGGTGGTATAGGGTACATAAGGATATACATACATTAGTTTAGGACCATTGTGGGCTCTGTCGGGCATAACAATTTAAAGAAATTAAAATCTAGACGCAGTTTCACATAGTAGATAGATAGATATTTTATTTACACATAAGCCTTTGACTGGGCCGTGTCGCCGCGGGCCCTCCCTTTCAATGTTATGAAAATATGGACCTAGCACCCATCTAGAAGCACTTTTATCTCTTTTGTAGCCCAGATAAACTTTATTCCTTACACTTTTCATAAAATATTTTTCCAAAATGTGTTTGGGATTTGTATAAAATGTTTATCTTATAATACAATTTTCGTGGGACATCCAATATTTAAACATTATATTTTCTGGTTTAAGTTTAATATATTTTGGAGTATGTTTAGGGTCGTTATTATATTTGACATGGGTATTGTAGTATTTTATTTTCTAAAGCTGTTATCGAAATTGAAAACCACGTTACTTTTATATTTTTGTCTTGAAAATGTGTTTTACTTGTAATATTATAAAACGATAACATATAAATTAATAATATTGTGTTGCAGAATTTGATCTACCAACAACTTTTCTATATTTTTCTACTACTCGATGAATGAACTATCCAACACAAAAATATTTTTTCAATTTAAACCAGGAGATTTTTGAAATTAGCGCGTTCAACAAAAATAAACTATTCTTCAGCTTTATAATAATAGTTAACATCATTATTTGAATTTCGTGTAACCGTGAAACCGATCATTAGAGCCAATTGGCTCTAATGATCGGTATACACGGCAACGATAAAACTGCGCAAACGAACTGCACAGTTAATTTATGCCGTTTTATCGAACGTATAATTATATAAAACCGGCGCAGTTTTTTTGGTTGGTGTTGGTGCAAGCTATCGGAGCAAGGATTAAAATCTATTCGATTAATCGTTGTCGACTGCGCAGTCTGATCGATACGATAAATCGTTGTCGTGTATACCGGGCTTTAATGATACCTCAGTGACTTGCTAGAAAGAAAATAATTTTGGTAGAAAACTAGCACTTCCCCCGCGACTTCGTCCGCGCTTATTTAGAGCTTCTCTTCTGTGAATTTCTTCTCCGGCCACCGACTTTATGGAATACTTACTTTTAGAAAATCTAAATCAATATGCAATTTAAAATCTATTCTCTCTCATTCGACCACAAAACATCCCTTTAGCAGTCGTTTTTCGCAACATCCCATCTGTATCCTGCACTTGTAGTAACGAAGTTTCATACAAACTCTGAAGCTAAAAACTACCCCTTAGGGGGGGAATTTCCCGACATAATCCCATGTAGTAATAAAGTTTCATACAAACTATCAACCTCGAAAACAACCCTTTAGAAGTCAATTTCACCACATCCCGTCTAAGTGTTCCTTCTTTTTTAAAAGAACCTCCTTCCAAAAGAGATTTCTATCTTTAATACAACAGAAACAACCTCTTTGGGGTCCAATTTCACAAATCTATATCCTAAAAATAGCTCCTGCCCAAAAATTGAAACTCCCAGCATTTGTCGTAACGAAGTTTCATACAAACTACTAACACCAAAAACAACTCTTTAGGGGTTGATTTATCCAAAACTCGTCTGAGGTAGAATCTACGTCCTAAAAACCGATAAGCAAAATTTTAAACTTCTATCTATCAAGAACGAAGTCTCGTCTTAGTGAGCATCTACTCCCTAAAAACCTGTATGCATATTTTGACACTCCCAACACTTGTTATAACGAAGTTTCATGCAAACTAACAACCCTAAGAACATCCCCTTAGGGATCGACTTTCAGAAAATCCCGCACAGGCAGTAACTACATCTTATAAAAAAAATCCCTATGTAAAATTTGAGACTCCTATCTATCAACCCCAAAAACAACCTCTTAGGTGTCGAATCTCACACAATCCCATCTTAGTGAGCACCAACGTTCTGAAAAAACCTCATGCGAAATATTTAAACCCCTAGCACTTATAGTAACGAAAGTTTCATACAAACTATCAACTCCAAAAACAACCCCTTAGGGGTAAATTTCGCCAAAACCCGTCTTAGTGAGCATCTACGTCCTTAAAAGAATCCCCATGCAAAATTTGAAACCTGAATCTATCAACATCAAAAACAACCCCTTAGAGTCTGAATTTCGAATCACCCCGTCAAAGTGAGCATCTAAGTTCCAATAATAAACCCCATGCAGAATTTGAAACTTCTTGTACTTGTAGTAACAAAGTTTCATACAACCTATCAACCCCAAAAACAACCCCTTAGGAGTGGAATTTCGCAAAATCCCGTCTTAGTGAGCACCTACGTCCCTAAAAGAATCCCCATGCAAAATTTGAAACCTGTATCTATCAACATCAATAACAACCCCTTAGGGTTCGAATTTCGAATCACCCCGTCATAGTGAGCATCTAAGTCTTAAAAAAAACCCCAATGAAAATTTTGAGGCTCCTAGCACGTGAAATAGCGAAGTTTCAAACAAACTTTCAACACCAAAAACAACCCCTTAGGGGTCGAATTTCGAAAAACCCTTTTATAAAGTAGCACCTACGTCCTAAAAAGAACCCGCATGCAAAATTTGAAACTCCTAGTACTTGTAGCAAAAAAGTTTCATACAAACTGTCAACCCCAAAAACAACCCCTTAGGGGCGTAATATCGCAAAATCCGTTCTTAGCGGGTACCTACGTCCTTAAAAGAACCCCTATGCAAAATTTTAAACCCCTAGCACTGGTAGTTTCCGAGATTTCGTGTCCTATGAGTGAGTGACCTTTTGCTTTTATATATATAGATTTAAAACTACCGAAACTGGTACTATTTGTACAGATAGAAAAAATCACGAACACTAAGGTAAAAAAAAATGGATAGCGTCTAACGTAATGATAGATAGACATTTATCATCCGTATGAGATAGGTACTACGAGTTACAAGCTCTTTTTTATTGTGATAGCACTACGCGGCAGTTTCTTTGTCACCACTCGATACCTTTCGATCCTTCGATAAATTATATTGCTAGCAATCTTTTGTGGATAGTACCTTTATTCGGTACCAATTTATTATACTTTTATTTATGTAGTGCGGCACCTTAACCAAAATTAATAAGCACGTATTTTCACTTCATTTACCAAAATATTAAAGTTATTAAAGACTTTTGTTAGACGAAGGTCGCCGAAGTCTTTAAAGGGCACCGGGGTTCTGGAAAATAAAGGGAAACTGAAAAAACAGGTTCTTCCGCTTACCCAGTGCTGGAACAAGAATTCATTACTATCTCCTAAAGATAAAATATCACTGCTTTTATAGTTCCTTGTTCTTCTGGTTTATAAATTAAAGAATATTCTGTCTCTTGTATTTTTTTAACAACTCTACACCTTCTAAGGTAAGCGTCCACAGGTCCGCATCGCATGTATCGGACGTATTGTACGCAACGGATTTTAGTTTGCCTCGTATTAAAACTCATACAAGAGCGTCCACTAATGCGCATCGTGCGGACGGCTCATCGGTAATGCTTACATGCGATTCGTACCGATGACGTCATACGGAATGCCGATCAGTGGACATGTGGTGGCATCTCATCATGGGAGACACCAAACACAATCACCCACTTTTGTAACAAATGTCCTAATAAATATTTTTGAATTTGTATTTGTATCTGCAATCCGATTGCTGATACTCGCGACGGCAATCCGATCGCTGCCGATACAGCGGACGCAGTCTAATTAATCCGTTTGATGCGATGAGTCCGATACGTATGATGCGGACCTGTGGACGCTTACCTTTATGGTGTCATCTTGAAGGTTAAACGATTTTCCTCAGCAATTTGTTTTTATAGACACAAAGCTTTAAAGTGCTTCGTCGTCCACGAGAGAGCTTTGAATGTTTTGAACCTTACGCTGCTGAAAGGAAATGATTTATTGCGCTTTGAAATAATTTTACTGAAAATATTTTTGAAATGTAGGCAACATTAATTTTAAAATTTTTGGTGTATGTTAAAAGTAAAGCGATATTTTCTAAAGAGGTGTTTTACTTGGTCGGGGGACTTATTTCATTACCGTGACCCCGAAACATAAAGGGCTATTGAAGGACACCGTGGATTTTAGTCAGTACAAGTCTGACAGTCCCTCCCGCCCTGCCCAGGGTGGGGACTCATTTGATGATTTTACCACATAAAAAAAGAGGTGTTTTTCTTGGATTTCGGTATTTGGTAGAAATTCGATGTTTTGATAGCGAAGAAGGGATCTTTCTTCCCTGGTTGAACGAATTTATCAGCGTCCAGATTAATCGTACGGTAGCTGAATAATGGAATAACCGTTATCTGCTCAGTGTTTTCCGAACTATCGAGATTGGCCTCCAATTTAAACCGGTTGTATGTTTGACCTCCAATACATCTCTGCTTTCCAACGTTTTATAAAAGTATTTCCCTTTTGACATCGTAAGCTACATTTAGTTGATTTAGTGCTTGTCTCTATTTCTCAACGAACTTTTCCTGTGACTCGGTCTGCATTGAATTCGGTTTCAACTACTAATTGAATTTGGTACTATAACTTTATTTTGTACCAGTGCGAACCAGTTTTAAACTTCTATCATTCTGTAGAAGTGCATTTCTATTTATCCTGTATATTTTTGTATTCTCTGGGGTATCGTATTACCCAGTTTATGGGTTGTGGAGGTCAGATTGGAAGACGCTCCATGTAAAATATTATAGTAATATTCAGCTGTATCCGGTCTGACAGGAAAAACTGGATTGTGAAAAGGCTAGGCAGATGATGATTAAACGTATAGGTAGGTACATAAAAAACGTTCTATTAAAATTAGAGAGTTGTTAGGTCAGGGCTTCAGCTAATATCACGATGAAAGCTTCCTAAGAAAGTGTAGCAACTTGTTCTTTAAACTTTCATAACTTGAAAATAAGGGAACATTTTCAAGAAACATAAATTCTATGGAAAATTAAGAGAGCATAATAAGTATATTAAAAGATTAAATTATGCGCGTCGCCAGCGTGAAAATTCCACTCGATATCGAATTTGATATTAGTTTCCACGCGAGTGCTGTGAATTCATTTACACGGATCAGACAGGATTAATAACTCTACAAATGCGAATATTAATTGAGAATTTGGAATCGTTTCGTCACGCACAGCGTTTTAAATTGTTTTCGTCTTCATTTTCATATTCAATCTGTTTATGTAAGTAGGATTTTGTGAGGGAACAAAGGATCTTTTTATTGAATAATTTTCGTACCAAAAAGCTTTTCAAGCTTGGTTTATTTTTTCTGCCTTCAGTAAAGATATTTCAATATGTTTGATAAACATCGTCTTTGGAGCAAAACGATATAATAAAGAGAATAGACAGGGAATGTTTAATTTAAGGGCGCATAACCAGAAAGTTGGCAACGCCGCAAATATCTGTCAAATCTTTACAAGTTTTAAGGCTACACAGTTAATTCGCCACAGTTTTAATGAGGATTTTGCTGTCAAAGTAGCGAAGCACTTACCGGGCCGCTAGTTATTTACAATAATATAATTATCGTAAAGGATATGGAATGCGTGGCCATGGTCTCTCAACGTGAAGAAATCCTCGGAACAGTGAGGTCGCTCCGCGAAGCCTGTGAAGCTCCCAGGAGGCTTCTGTGCTTCTGGGCGGAGCTAGGCTGGCTCTGTTAGCCAGAATCCCCACGTACAACGGACCGAATGGGAGTCTAAGTGCGGAAAAGGGAGTCCCATCATCATCATCATAAATTATCGTAAAGCGTATAACTTAGTATAATAGGTCGACGCCGTGTTGTGTTCCACGCGCTCCTCAAAGAGTGTCAGTGTCAGCACAATGACGGGACACCCCTTAAAGGGTCAAAGTCTGTCAGGTTCGCAGGTCTAACGAATTACTGTGAGCCCGGAATGTAGAAGGCTATTGAAGGACTGTGAATTTTAGTCACTACAAATCTGATAGTTCCTCCCGCCTGCTATGTTGTGAGGACTCCATTTAATAATTTTACCAAGTAAAAAAAACTGTCCCGCAAACATATTCCCAGCAGAATATTTAGTCACACGACTTTATCTCGTCCGTTGGCTCTTTAATCCAACAAAGCGTAATGCCCCGCATCTGCCACCTTGTGTGGGTCCGACGTTACATTCATACAACTACTCTTTATCTTCAGGGATTTACCTGGCTGGATGTAAAGAGGATTTTGCTCTTGTCAGACAGTTTGTTTGGGCTGAAGTTAAGAAAATTGTTCATTTTAATCTAGAATAGGGTTGCCAGATGTGTTTCTTTTGTTATTGTTATATAAAGAAATGTAGGTCTGCTTTTTTTGGGCAGTCGCAGTCGTGGTCGTAGACAAATGTGTGAAAATCTGACAACTAATCTTACTAAGTAATACAGTATTTCTTTTATTCTTACCAAGTACCAGTCACTCGGGGCCTCCCTCACAGAGGGCCAAAGCCTGCCGGGGTCGCGGGATTATTCCCTTACCGTGACCCCGGAACATAAAGGGCTATTAAAGGAAACCGTGGATTTTAATCAGTACGAGTCTGACAGTCCCTCCCGCCCTGCCCGGGGTGGAAGGAATCATTTGATGATTTTACCACGTTAAAAATAAAAGTACCAGTCACTGGATTGTGAACCTCAGGCTTCTTTTATGACTTAATCCCCCTTACATAGAAACATTGATTAGACATTACTTATTTTAAATAGCTCATCTCTATTCATTGTAATAGAAATGAAAAGGACAAGTGATATTTAATCGGTAGCTAAGCAACACAAGTTTTTTTTAAGTAAGGGTAATGTGTTTAGGTGCAAATCTCTTGTGTACTAAATAATTATGTTGGGGTCGGCTTCCAGTCGAACCAGATGCAACTCAATAACAGAATTTTACATGGAGTGACCGTATTTCCTTATTCTATACGTTCGGAAAATACTATAATCATTTTACCATTACATCATTGAACGTACCTATTAGTAGTAGGTATTATTGTACACAAAGCAATCCATTGTGTTACTCTTGGCAGGTGTCGAAATGTCATGTGGATCTGAAACGTCGAGAATTCAATTATTTGGAGAATAGTAAATACACCTACACTGTCATCATCAGTATCACAACTGTCAGGACAATACAAACGTATTATTTTGTGAATTATTAATTATTTGAAATCAATATAATAGCTCCTGGCTAAACAATTACAGACGCACAGGCCGAGTTTCCAGGTTTGCCCGCTCTTGCCGAGGTGTGTCGGTGGATGGGCGACCATCAATCATATGGCGAATTTCGTCCGTGTCTCGGAAAGCACGTAATGCCGTAGGTCCCGGTGGTTATTTGTAGATCTTGGACAGTCGTTCCTGTTAAACAGAAGTCCGAAAGCCTGACGACCAGTCTAGAGTACGGTATCGTATTACCGAGTTACTGGGTTGTGGAAGTATGATAGGCAGTCGTTACATAATGAGGTAAATGGTAATCAGTACGATACCAAAACACTTGATTGTGCTCATGATAACAAACAATTTTTATTATGGGAGAAAAGCCGAAATCGTGAAAAAAATATCAGCTGTTCAGTACATTAAGCAAAATTAAAATGTACTGAACAGAAAATTTTTTTTTCAAGAATTCAGGTTTGTTCCAATAGTAAAAGTTGATGGATATCATGAGTACTATCACGTGTTTAAGTATCGTACACTAATTACCAGTCACTCTATATAAATTATTGATACTCAACTGCATTGGGTTCGCCGATCCCAAAATAGTTGGGAAACTGCTAGGCAGATAATGATACCATCAATATGATAATATTTGTATAGCAGATGTGATGTTATGATATGCAGCAGTACCTAATTTATATTCGTATTGACATGCATAATAAACAGCCAATCTGTGGCTTACTGATTGCATGGTCGGCATTGTGAGCTCGGTGAGAATTTGAGACAGCAACAGATACCAATCAATGTGGTCTTAATTAAACTAAAGTTCGAAAAGTGACCAATGACGTCGACCTTCCAATGTTTATTTTATGAAAATTGTGGACTTTTGATCTCGTTTATTTATTTATGGTTTATTGGAAATTGTCAGCTGAAAATTGCACATCGTATTATCGTGTGTTTTAATCAGCTTTTCATATTAGCAATCGTGGTTTTAGATTTAAAAAAAAATAAATAAAAAAGTATTTAAACAGGGTCGAAACTACTGGTGGTGGTCAGGGTTTTTAAGAGAGGACCCTTTTTACAATAATCACACCGCTATGTCCATAGATATGTATATGTGGCTATAATGTCCTTCTGGATATAGGCAGTGCGGTACTTACTGAATCAAGCCCTTGATCCAGGTGCCAAATGAGAGCCTCTTGTCCGGCAAAGCAACGTTTAAAAGACATGAGATGGTCTTTACTACGGAGCGGTTTTGAACTAAAAAAATTGCCAGAGAGAAAGCTTTTGTTAGCACTGCGAGCGATCTTCTGAAGACATCTCTCTTTACTCTCCCAAATCATTTTAACAAAGAAGATTTATATTATCACAAAATAAGACGTTGTTTCTATTGACAGAAGGCATTAATTCAATCGTAGAAACACATCGACAAATAAATGTGTCTGTATTCATTTGTATCTCTCAGTCAGGCGGAGAGTATCGGGCCAAACAATTGAGTTGAATCGATACTCGTACCACTTGTACAACGCACTCGACCTTGAAAACGTGTCTTTGTGTTGCCATTAATTATTCAAGCTTTGATTTTAATTGTTTATTAAATAATTTCTATAGGATTACATTTTATGTCGATTTATCAGACTGTTGCCAGCGTCTTCATCTATTAAAACTCGAAAACTATTCAATCGGGATAATAAACGATCCCACGGAACACATGACATATTTTTAATCGATTTAAAAAAAAAGGTAGGTTCTCGACGATCAGTTTGACATGTATGTTTGTCCGCGATTATCTCGCGTTTGGCTGAACCGATTTCAGAAAAGTGTTCGTTACATTATGAGGAAAGTTTTAGTATACGAGTACATTTAACAATAATGGATACTTATCTCGTGAAGTTGCCCGCATACATTCGTATTTGTTGCTTAATAGGATTGTAGATTTTCAAAGACGCTGATAATATGAAGATCTTTGTTGAATATCTTAACTAAAAATGGAAAAATAAAAATATTTCTGAAAAAAGGGAACTGACTTCAAAACCAAACATAAAAAGTGCAAAATAACTTTTTTTTTCGGAAGTCGGTGGCTTTGTTTTTTATTTCATTGACTACTAAGGCTCTCCATACATCGAAACTAACGATCATCATTCTTTAAGTCACATGCGTGTTTTCCCGCTTCATCACACATGCTCATTAAGTAGGCCTTTCCGATGTATGATGCCTACGTGTCATCATCATCATCATCATCATCTCAGCCATAGGACGTCCACTGCTGAACATAGGCCTCCCCTTTTGATTTCCACAGATACCTACCCTTTTGATATTTTTCTACGTGTGCGGTGAAATAATTTGAGAGATATTTCAATTGCCCAACCCAAACGATTTCCCTTTCAGCTTATCACTATCGCCACTTTCAAACTTCCGCTCCTTTTACGTGGATACGTATTTATTGAACCATAAAGGTCCCATTGCCATCTACTTTCTGTACAGAAAACTATTTTTGGAAAATTGAACGAATTCTTTGACCTTTCTGTTTGCGTTATTTTACATATATTATCTTCGGTTCGAATTAGTTTTAGCCTTCATCATAGAGGCTATAACTAGAAAGAACGAAAGAAAAGAGATTTATTACACTCACAGGACAGAACAAATAGAATTACTTGAATAAAAACAACAAAGTTAAACAAAAATTATATAAGAAAAACAACAAACCTACCTACCTACCTCAGCATGTGCTACGACATGTTTTAACTAGGTGCAGCCTCGGAACTTGCTGGCACCGACTCGGACAAATTTATGTTAGAAGAGGATGTTCGTGTCTTTCAGACCCCGCCGTCCACGTCGTGATATATTTCTTTAAACCACCCAGGGGTAGGTGCCCCGTGAAGTGGGGCTCCATAATACATGTTCCTGTGAAGGAAGGATACATCTAAGTTTAACCGCAAGTGGTCGGCTGCATCTAGTTGTAGCCGGCTAAAACTAAGTGTAGCCGCACTGCAGCTTAGCCGTAACTGCCTTTAGGTACTATTATATATTCTGTGCCGTAACGTATATTTGAAGTACTTGAAAACGGTATTTTAAAGATAAAATACGAGCGAGGCTTACTGTAATCCTGTATGTGGACGGCAAGTAATGGGTGACTCGTCGTGTGCTCGTGCACCATGCCCTTGTCGACGGCGCGTTGAGTGACACCACGCTCGCTAGAAGATTCAGCAATCAGGAGCCTTAGTTTAGGCTGTGGGAAAGAGACAGATCTATACAAGTTGTCTAGCGCAATCTCTTCCCCATAGCCTAAACTGGATCGCGTTAAGAGTTCATGATAAGCCACCTGAGCTAGAAGATTTATCGCTTTCACATTTTTTGTATAAACATGTAACCGTTATCCTGGAATGTAAAGGGCTATTGACGGAACACCGTGGATTTTATTGTAATAATAATGATCTTTGCTATTAGATGATCTATGTTACTATAACTCAAACTATTCCATGTATATTGACTACGACATGAGCTTTCCTAATGCAGTTCGTGCCGATACGATAGAATAGAAGCCTTAGAATGAGCTCACGGTAAACACTAAGTAAATTTCAACCTGTTCTCAAACGAAAATACAACGCAATATTTTGGATTCAATTTCTAACCAGCACAATAAGTGTCACGAACAGAGTTTAATAGAATAGAATAATATTTTAAAATAAAACAAAGTTAATATTATGTGAAAACTGGAGGATTTAGAAAATGTTTGTATTCTTTCGTTCTTGTAAATATCACAAAAGATCAACATCATAATTAAAAGGTAAGTTACTAAAATTCTGAAACACATGTAGGTAAAGTATTGCTTCTTTTTCTAATTTGCTCGATTCTTCACGCAAAAAAAAACTATTGTCGGGATTTGATGGCGGTATATACTGTCATAAAGCGGCGATATTTCGAGAAATATCAAACAATAAATTACGTAGAATTTAGTTCTTGTTCGTTTCTAAATATCAAGGTCGAATCTAGAACAAGCTTCGAAATTAAGCCCATGTTTACCTTCAGTCGTTTCACGTTGACATCGCCCCTAACTAGAAACACAACGTCGTACGATACAAAGCATATTTATTCAGGTAATATTATTTTCATTTAATTTACTTGCTCAAGGCCTACTGAACAAAGCACTGAATTTCATTCTAAAAGGTTTCGGTTTATTTAACAAATGGAAAATTCAAAAGCGGTGATTAGGACGTTGTTGGTTCAAAATTGATTGTTGTTACGAAAAGAAGTGTAAGCGGTTTTGTCTAATGTTTCGTGAAGGTCCCAGTACATTAATGGTAAGCGTCCACAGGTCCGCATCGTACGTATCGGAGGCCTCGCATCAAACGGATTTCTGTGTCGGCAGCGATCGGATTGCCGACGCGAGTATCAGCAATCGGATTGCCGATGCCACATTCATCGCTTCCACTGATCGGCATTCCGTATGACGTCATCGGTACTCATCGCATTAAGGCATTGACGATGAGCCGTCCGTGCGATGCGGATCAGTGGACGCAGTTGTATGAGTTTTCATACAAGGCAAACTTTACGTACGATACGTCCGATACGTGCGATGCCGACCTGTGGACGCACACCTTAAAACGTTCCTATTGATCGTTTCTGAACGTGGTTCTCAGAAAAAAGAGTCTAAAATAAAAATAGTACATTACTGCCGCGGCCTATAATGGCTACTTTGCTGGTCGCACTGATGATGGCCGACAGCGCAGCCTAGCGCAGCTCCAGGCCGACACAGCGCGGTCAGCATACACCACTTGATGGACGAGCTGAGATAAAGGCCGAGGCCGGAGGCCGAGGCCTTTACAGCGAGGACAGCAAGGGCTGCATGATGGCCAAGCTGGAAGGCCTAGAGCGTAGCTAAGCTAGCTGGAGGCAATCATAGCGTGACCAGCGAAGCAGACATAGTGGGCCAAGGCTTGTATAGTGCTTTACTCAAAAATGTAAGTACCTAACCTACATAAAACCAGCAAGTGATTTAAATAAAATATATATTAATTAACTAGAAATTTAATTAAAATAACAATTATGAAAAATACAGTTACTAAAATTCAACACCGACTTTCCCGGTTTCATATTACTTATTAATAGTTTGCGATAATTTTAAAGCGATGTTTGACTGCATTTCATTTATTACTTCATTTACATAAAGCAAAAAAGTCACTAAATAAAAATAAAAAATTCGCTGAACCGCGCTTTTGTTCCTTCTTTGATTTTTTTTTTAATATGGTATGCAATCTTTTTGCGCCTACCTCTTTAAATACAAACAGCTGTGTTTTAAATAAAATCTTTTTGCATTTGTTTTTTTAAAACGTTGAAACGTCAAAATAGCGGCCGGCAATGTTTTGCCGACCTGTTAGAGCGGCCAGCAAAAACATTACTGTCCGCTCCTTGAAGCAGACCCGCAAAGTCGACTTTGCTCAAACAAGGTTGTCAAAATAATCACCACATTACATGCATTTTTGAGTAAAAGTTTTAATTGCGAACTTGCCCATAGTGACAAATTAGGCGAATTTGAATTCAAATCACGAAACTTTACGAATTAATTTTATTTTCGGCATTGAAAAGTTTGAATGAAATACAGGGTACAAAGAAAGGCATTTTTTCACGCGATCATTAAAATTACATAAAAAGTTTTAAAAGAATTTTCTTTTATGCTAACGCTCTCGGTGCTATATCGTGAACATTTCAAAAAGTTTAGAAAGAAAATGTGAGTTGAGACGTTTGGAGTTGTTGGAGGAATTCCAGTTTGATAAATAGCATTTTTTGTTGAATCATTTTACATATTTTGAGAAGGGTATTTTGATTAGCGTGGTTTAGCTATTCGTAAATATTTATCGTAATCTGACATAAGGAATCGTCGTTTTGATAATTACAATTCTGTTATGCTTTTGTCAAACAGACAGGCGAAGCGAATGCGATCCGAAGCGTTTTTAACCGACTTCCAAAAGGAGGAGGTTCTCAATTCGGATGTTTGTATTTTTTTTATTTGTATTTATAGAATTGTTTGAATTCAGTCACATAGAAAAACAAAAGCGATCCGATAGTCTATGTGACTGGCTTCAAACAATTCCATACTTTACAAACAAAAACGCTTCGCTTCGCCTTTGCCACGCCTACTGTCTGCCAATGCCTGTTTGACAATAGCTTTAGCGCTGATTTCTGTTGTAGAATTGTATCTTAATTTATTTACGAGCATTTTTTTTTAAAACAATAGAAAAATAACTTCAGGATTCATCATGTTAGGTTAGTAACAATCATAGTTTATCATATTGACTCGGTTAAAATGTAATATGAAAACACTCGATAATGGATTATATAAAGAGCTACATAATGGAGTATTATTTGTGTTTTTTTTTTAAATCGGTATTTCCGAAGATTCTATTCTCCTATGATATTGATCCTATGAGATATGTCTCTGATGTTCCTTTTAAATTGAACTGTAATTCCCTCAGTGTGAGGCATATAATAGTATGTTTGCTGCTTTACTTTTGGAATGTTGAAGCATAATCAAGTTTTCTTGATAAGTTTTTGATATCTGCAGTTAGAGTTGAATATTGTTAATTTTGAAATGGCACCCTTTTCAATTTCAATAGTACATAAATTATGATTGGGATCTTGATTGAAACCACGTTGCACTGTTTACTATTATAATGTTTATTGGACTGTTGGACACTGTTACACTTTATATAGGAGAAAGCACTCTTAGAAACTACTTATTATTATTAAAGTTATTGGTTACAAGAGACGTGTGCGCTCTGTTCCTTGTGGTGACAGAAGTGAGCGAGAGCGACATCTGTCGGTCCTATTTGGTTTGACAACTGAGATGACGTTGACAATACTAAACAAATTATTTATCATGAAAAAACTTATTGATTGGATTCTGACAGACGAGTTCTTGGTAGACACGTGTGTTTAGGATTTTTCTGTGTATTTTAAGTGATTTCGAGTGATTGTTGACTCTTCTGTGTCTTGTTTTTGTCTGAGTGTGTTGTCCTTGTGTTAGTCAACAGGTTTGTACTGTGTTTGTCTAGCTTTAAGTTTTAATTTATCCCTTATCCACGATGGATAAAAACAAGCCCCCGGATCCTGTCCCTCCAGATATTCCAGTTACTCCAACTCCTCCGTCCCCGAACCCGCTATCTCAATTCGCGGATGTAGTATGCAGTGTGACACAAATGGATGTTTCAACACCCCAAAATCCCCGCAAACGTCTCGGAGACGAAGACATTTTATCACTGTCCCTCCCTACCAAACAACTGAAAAGTCAAATTGGACGTTCCAAATATTCAGTTTTAGATAAAGCTCCTTATGTTGTGCACGTTTCACGCATAGAGAACCAACCAAACGCTGGCACCACCCTTCACCCGGTTATCTTTGGGAAATTACTACTCGTCAATAACGTAGCGAACGTTGTTCGCGGCGGTGTTACCAAAGTTGGCAGAAACCGTGTCTCAGTAGAGTTTGCTTCCCCTCAGGATGCAAACTCTTTCCTAGTTAACAACCTGTTGTCTAAACATGGGTACTCAGCAGCAATTCCAACATTTAATATAACCAGAATGGGCGTTGTAACTGGTGTTCCCGCTGGTATTTCAGAAGAAGAAGCTCTGACCTACTTAACTGTGCCCTCAGGTTGTGGGCGTATACTCAAAGTACGACGTATTAATAGGAAAGTACAAAAAGACGGTACGAATGAGTGGAAGCCGACTGAAACATGTGTCCTGACCTTCGATGGACAAGTCCTGCCTAAACGGGTTTACTGTTGCTATACTTCTCTCCCTGTCGAGCAATACATATACCCGACAATCCAATGCCGCAAATGTTGCAGATTTGGTCACGTAGCTAACGTATGCCGGTCTAGACCTCGCTGCAGTAAATGTGGCCACGATCACCCAGGTGATGGTTGCAGCATTTCTGAGGGTGAGGCTTTCTGTGTGCTATGCTCGGGTAATCACTATGCAAATAGCAAGTCATGCCCTGAGTATGGCAGGCAGAGGGCAATCAAAACTGTCATGGCGGAAAAAAACATCCCTTATGCTGAGGCTAACAAGGCTATTCCATCAGTCTCCCGCAACTATGCCACCGCAGCAAAAACTCCAATTTCTCAGTCCTATCGTAAAACAGTGACTCTAAAACCCAAGACACATGCCCCCCTTTCCCCATCCTATGATAAAGCTGCTCACCATCAAATAGTTAGTTCTCCCCAAACCACACAGCCCAATGGCTGTTCTCTTCAAAATAATGTTTCTTCCAATAATAGTTCTTCTATTATTGACCTACTGATTAATCTCATCCCTATTATTATTTCTTCTACTTCTAACAACCATTTATCGTCCAACGTTGCCGACCAAATTGTTTCTCTACTTTTAAATATTAAAAATGGCGTCTCGCCAAACCTTCCTTCAGTGGAATGTGAGGAGCGTGTGGCATAAGAAGCACGACCTCATATTCCTATTAAATAAGTACAAGCCACTGGCTTGTTCTATAGCTGAGACTTAGCTTACCCCAAGCCTCAGCTTCCGTATGCCTCATTTTAATATTCTCAGATGTGACAGATCTGATGGCTATGGAGGATCGGCTCTCCTAGTCAACAATCGGGTACCTCTTTCTCCGTTCCCCTTACCTTCGCTCACAGGCGATATGAGTATTGTAGCAGGAAGGGTCGAAGGTATCACAGTGTTTTCAGTTTACATAGCTCACCCTAAACATGAATTCTTAACTCTTCTGAGAAACATACTCTCCAATGTTAATGGACCAATTCTGGTTATGGGTGACTTCAATTGTCACCATTATAGATGGGGATCTGAGCGCTGTGATGCCTTTGGTGTGGCTTTGATTGATATCTTGGACGATCTGGACCTATGCATCCTCAATAATGGTTGCCCAACACGCAGATCCTCTCCCGGTCAACAAAAAAGTTGTGTTGACTTAACATTCTGCTCGGTTGAGTTGGCGTTGTCAACCAATTGGGAATGTACGTCCCTGTCGCATGGTAGTGACCATTACCCTATTGTTATATCCTTAGTCAATAAGACATATTTAGAAAAAACTTCTCCTCCACTCCTGAAGTATAATTTGTCCAAACCAGATTGGGATAGGTTTGCTTCACTATTGGAGGACAAGATTGATGTAATTCCAAATTTAAATTCAGTTTTTATAGATCATACTGGTCACCTGCAAATCACCATGCCGAGATCTGTTGCGAGGAATTTGTTACAGCTTTAACCTCCAGTGCGGATGCCTGCTTCCCTGTTAAGAATAGTGCCCGCAACAAGATACCCTCCCCTCCTTGGTGGGATCCAGAGTGCACTTCTGCGATCAAAGAAAGGAAAGACGCAGAGAAACGTTATAATAGAGATATGAGTACTGAGAATCTCCTCACATATTTGCAAATTAATGCTAAAACAAAACGTCTTCTCCGTAAAAAGAAACGCATGGGTTGGGTTAACTTCTGTACTTCCTTATCTCCTGCTACTCCAGCATCATTGGTCTGGAAAAAGATAAATAGGTACAGACGAGGGTGCTCACCATCAATCTCCTCACCAATGACCAGGGAAACAGCTGAACTTTTTTTTGACAGAATTGCTCCTCAATACGTACCTCACTCATCTGAATTATTCAATATGCCCATGCAAATTACTTCACAGGACCCATTAGATGTGCCATTTACTTTGGAAGAACTGAATGTGGTGCTCAGGCATGTTCGGGACTCAGCCCCCGGAACTGATGGAGTGCCATACTCTTTTATTGTTCATTCTGGAGAGAAGGCTAAAGTGTACTTCCTGAATATCATTAATTTTTGTTTCAATCATGGATGGGTTCCAGATCAATGGAAACTCCAAATCATCATTCCCTTATTAAAGCCAGGCAAACACGTCGATGACCCGAATGGCTTCAGACCAATCGCTCTGTCCTCAGTCTTGGTAAAACTAATGGAACACCTGATCAAAAACCGACTAGAATGGGCAGTCGAGTCACGAAATTTACTGCCGAACTATCAGTTTGGGTTTAGGAAGGGTCTCGGCACAATGGATAGCGTTGGCGTTTTAATCACGGATATCCGTCTAGCGTTTTCTAAGAACGAATCCGTTGTTGCCGCTTTCCTCGACATCTCCTCCGCATATGATAACGTTCTTCTTCCCGTACTCAGGCAGAAACTGCATCAGCTGAGACTTCCGGTTAAGATAATAGAATTCATATGTGGACTGCTCAAGTCACGTTCATTGGTTCTGAGAGTCCAGGGAGAACATTTTGAGAAAAGGCAGTCATGGAAGGGACTCCCACAAGGGTTCGTCCTCAGTCCCCTTCTTTATAACTTGTACACTGCAGATATTGGCTCCTGCCTGAATAGTAACTGTCACATTCTACAGTATGCAGATGACCTAGTTCTCTATGTGACAAATTCCTCAATTATAGACGCGGCGTCATCTCTTTGCCTCTCTCTGGACTCTTTGAATCAATGGCTTTTAAATCACGGCCTGACATTATCAGCACCAAAAAGTTCGGCAGTAATTTTCTCCCGCAAAAGACTGATCCCACAAATATCAGTGGATATTTCAGGCCATGTTATCCCCTTAGTAAATTATGTTAAATTCTTAGGCGTTTTCCTTGACTCAAAATTAAAAGGTACTCAGCATATAAATTTATTGATAAAAAAATGTGAAAGAGTAGTTTCGATTTTAAAAGTTCTTGCGGGTGTCTGGTGGGGTGCCCACCCCTATACAATGAAATTGGTGTATAACGCTTTAATTCGCAGTATTTTAGATTATGGAACGTTCCATTTAGTCCCTTGCAACAAGGGTGCCTTGGCTGGGTTAGACAGGGTTCAGTCAAAGTGCCTTCGGATCATCACTGGTTGCATGAAGTCTTCTCCCATTAACGCGTTGCAGGTCGAATGTGCTGAGCCTCCCCTGGCTTTGAGACGGCAGTATTTAGCCTCTCGTTTTCTGGCTAGGGTAACACCTAGAACCTCGCACCCCCTTTTAGAAAGATTGACTGAGCTTGATGCACTATGCAGAAACTCAAACTACTGGAAAAATAAAGAACTCCCCCTCATTATTAAAGAATTCCGCTAAATTCAAAATTTAGAAAGCCCCATAGACCAGTACTCCACATTACCCCTCTTTAGCTTCTCCTATAATGTCCTATCCTTTATTCCGAATATCCTTTTTGACATCGGCATCTTCAAAAACTCCCCTTCGGCGAATTCGAGATTCGACGCGGTGGTGGGAGAACGATGGACTGGTTTCCAAAGGTTTTTCACTGATGCTTCAAAACTTAGTGATATTGACTACACTGGTGCTGCAGTTTATTATCAAAACTCCAGAATTATTTTGCAATATAGGTGCCCTAAGGAGTCCTCTGTGTTTACAGGCGAGTGTGTGGCTTTATTAGAGGCTTGCCTCTTTATAGAGTCACACCACAACATTGACAAAGCAGTTATTTTCACAGACTCTCTTAGCTGTCTGCAGGCCCTAGTTCAGAACCCCTTCAAAAGTAAATCGCATAGCTCTTTAATTTTAAAAATTAAAAAGTCTTTATTTTCATGTACGAACAATCAAAAAGAGGTTCAGTTAGTTTGGATACCTGGTCATTGCGGCATCAAGGGAAATGAGTGCGCTGATGCTTTGGCTAAAGATGCCTGTTCATCAGCGTTAGCTGATCTCGCCCACAATACCCATCAGGGCTATGACCTGCTTAACCTTCCTAAAGGTAGACTTCAATCAGCATGGCAAGAGGAATGGAACATTTCTGGAAGACAAAAGGGAAGGTTTTATTATGCAGTCCAACCAATTATAAAGCCTAAACCTTGGTTCTTTCCTTTTAAAAAAATCTCCAAAACGGTTATCTCGGTTCTCTGCCGTATCCGACTAGGTTTTTGTTGCTCCCCTGTTTTCCTGCACAAAATTCGTGTTCGTGACTCCTCTCTCTGCGAGTGCGGTTTGGACGAAGGCACTCTGGACCACATTTTCTTTGAATGTAGAAACAACCTCCCTCCTTTGGATTTATATAGCCGTCTCCACGAATTCAAGATCCCTCTCCCAACTAATTTCCCTTCTCTATTGACTTATCCCTCCCCTGAACTGCTCCTGGCGCTGATGATCTTCATCCGCCACAACAACATTAAACTTTAACCTGTCATGTCTGGCTGTGGTATATGTTATTTTTTATGTTCTAACAATATAATGTATATATTTACTTTATCTTTTTGTTTGTTTCAGTCCTGTCCTGTACCTACTAACCCAACAAGATCTACATTGTGTTCGACTATATCAATCGAGGATCCAGCTTTTTTTGTCTTTATTGTTGCATTTTTTTTTAGTTCTAATCATGCACACTTGTTTCTCCAAGTCGCTCTTGACACTGGCAGAATAGTCGACATCGTCTTGACTTGCCATTTGTGAAAAATAGAATAGAATAGAAACTTATTGATTGAGATTACATGTTGAAAACGCTGTTGTGTGTGTCTGTTCATGTTCATTGTATATGATATCTTCAAATATGTTTTCAGCGGCGATAGAAGTGCTGAAATCCACTTTCGTTTTGAACTTTGCTTTCGAAATAGATTTCTCGTTTCGGCACCTGTAGTGTAATGCGTTTTTGCTCAGGGGGCCCCGTTCATAATTCTGTCCTATTTAATTATTTTCGTACATAATTATTTCAAAGACGGCACAGTTGGTGTCACAGAAACAACAAGTCAAAATAATGATTGACATTTTAATTACTTTCCACCTGTTCTTAATATGTCAACCCGAAAAGCAAGCGGTCTTTGTCAATATTTGTAGGTACAAGCCTCCATATTGAGGCCGACCGTTTGTTTGGTAATTCCATTATTCCACGTTCGGAAACATAATTATATTCAACCAGTGAATCCTGGATAGTTACTAGGTTAGTGATGTGTTGATTAGCTTAGCTCCAATACTGGATGTTGATACATTTGTGATAGCAGTAGAAAATATGGGGTGACTGGTAATTAGTGTACGATACTTAAACACGTGATTGTGCTCATGATAACAAACAATTTTTATTATGGCAGCAAAGGCGAAATCGTGAAAAAATATCAGCTGTTCAGTACCTGCATTAAGCAAACATAAATGTACTGAACAGCTTTTTTTTTTTTGTTTAGAGTTTTCAGGTTTGTTCCCATAGTAAAAGTTGTTGGTTTTCATGAGCACAATCACGTGTTTAAGTTTCGTACACTAATTACCAGTCACCCTATATATCTGTGTAGAACTCTCAAATGGCATTGGTTTCGATATACACCGGTTACGTTTTCTTTTTAACATGTCTTATTTATTATATACAGTGGGATTTTGATAAATGAGAAACCTTCATAACTGGTCGCAATGAATTACCTCTGTTAGTGGGACAAAGCAAACCTATGAAAAATGACAATATTAACTGTATTATTGAAACCCTCTGTAAATGAGACACAGACAGATATTTATTAATACCTGGGTATATGAGACACTGGGTAAGTGGAATATCTAATGAAAAAATGAAATTCTAATGCTTGTTTAGCATGGTATTGTTAAGGCAGAATGCGTCCGGTGATTAAATATGAATAAGGCCTTTTGTATACCACGTTATATTATTCAAATAAAGAATAATTACTATTTACGGTGACCTCGCTTTTGCCCTGTTTAAAACAAAATAGGCAGGAGGGTTGTGCAAGAAGTTAAATGGAAAATAGTTCAGTAAAAACACATTTTACCTTTTAACTTTACGTTTTATTTTTTTAGACCGTGAGTTCCCCATCTTAATTGGCTCATCTGCATCTGTGGATAAAACGCTAAAGGGAGAGACTCTGTATTTTCCTCATTGTCACAGAAAAACACCCAAAAATCGAATATCTTACAGAATAAATACATACTTAATATTCGCACTTTTTCGATAATTATGTAATTAGCTCTTAGCTGCCGTGGTTTATTTTAATTATCGATCATTTTGTTTCTGAATTGTCTTTGTTTTAATTTTTACTATGGACACTTCACTTGCTACATCGGTCTCACATAATGTACCATCTCAAAGTGAATGATGTAACAAAGGTTCTGTATTCATTTTTTCGATCTAAAAAGTGTGTCCATGGAGTTTCTTGCCCGTTCTTCTCCATAGAGATTTGCTCCTTGGAATGATCTACGGTACATACGTCTTTGGAAATTCAAAAGTGATTCAAATTTTGATTATTTTGCGTAACCTTGACCTTGAGTCCTTAAAAGAAAGTCAAACCAAATTACAACTTGGTTTGAAAACTTTCTTCAATACAGACTAAGAAAGTTTGATTACCTTTATTTATTTCACACTGTTAAAAGAACTCCCTCTCTTACAGAGAGGAGGCCTATGTCCCAGCAGTGGGAACATTTATAGGTTGATGATGGTGATGATATAAGAACTTCTTTGCAGCATTGCCCTGAAGCCGCACTGGTGTCAGCGAGGGTGTTGGCTGCTGAGGGTGCTCCGGCCACCCGCTCCGCATCAGGGGTAGAGCGAAGGCCTTCAGCCCCTAGGCCTCCGCTCTGCAAGAGGGGGTCTGGATCCCTGCTGTCAGGGTCGCCGCCTACGTCTAGGTAAGTGAAAGATGGGTTTATGGTAACATTCGTCCAAGTGTTAAAGTGTCCACATGTCATAATAACCTAATGTTATATTACTATTTTGTTAGAATGAAGTTTTGCAAAAATCAACAATTGTTAGAATGTCCAAATGTCATATTGTACGTGATTCAAAATGTTTTGTTTTTTAAATTTTTGTCGGTAGATTATAGAACAAACTTACTTTTTTTTTGTTTCCCTAGCCCTTTACGTTCCAATGTCGTTAAACAATTTAATTTGTTGATACGATATCATTTTTACTTCGTGTGTTAAGGACATTTTGTCATCTTTATAACAAAACATAATAATATTATAACAAAATTTCTGACTTTTTAACATAATGACAATGTGGACAATTTAACACTGTCTTGGACGAATATTACTATCATTCGAAAGATGGCTTGGCATGAACATTATGAAATGTAAAGCCTTCTTGTGGAAAGATAAATTCTGTTGCGGACGGAGCTTGAAACGACCTTCCGATTCAGTACACTGGATTCCAACCAACCAAACCACCGCAGTCTACGAATTTTGCAGGTGGAAATGTGCTGTGAGCAATCGATGTATTTTTATAATCGCTGCCCCACACAAGAAAGTTTTCCTGTGTCATAGTTTCGTTTTACAAACACAAAAACACACATACATAAAAGATCTCCTTGTAGGTTACAATATTTCTCAATGTTAACCGCAGTGCTCCTCTATGTGAGAGGGACTCTCCTCTAAAACACTATACAACGTGTAACGTTAATAACGCATAACCTCTCGTGGGGTAACTCAGCCGATGTTACTGAACAATGTTTGTTCCAAAAGTTTTGGAAATTCCCAAAAATGAAATACAAAATGAGAAATTGATCGGGCCCATCAGTATGTTTTTTTTTTGTTTTTACTCATTTCCAAAAGTCATTAACGTTACACGTATTTCCAATTACGTTACATGTTGTATATTCACCTATAATAATGTCTTGTATACATTTATGTCATGAGTTCATCGATAATTTCGTATTGGTATACAAAATTTATTACAATTTGATAAGGATTTCCATGGAAACAGATATTTTAATGGAATTTATATCGAAAATCTGATTATTTTACAACATCAATGATCGTATCGTCAAGTGGTTATGCGATTACAGGCTCATCAATTTATGTAAAACTAGCTGTTGCCAGCGGCTTCACCCGCTACAACTCGAAAATTATCCCACGGGAACATAAAATCAGGATAAAAGCTATCCTATGTGTTAATCCAGGTTATAAACTATCTGTGTACCAAATTTTAGCCAAATCCGTTCAGTGGTTTTTGCGTGAAAGAGTAACAAACATCCATACATCCATACTTACAAACTTTCGCCTTTATAATAGTAGTAGGATCTACTCACATATTATATTATTGTAGCATTTTGTGATTTATTCCTGCCTTGTAACTTACTAACTGCGTTGTAGCAATTTATAAACAGCAAAACAAAGCCAGTTCCAAATGTCAGGAAATTCTACAGAAAGCCTGAGAATATTCCTAAAAGGTACAGTCGTATAGCCAATTATAACTGTGACACTCATAACCTCGTAGCTAACGAGACTACCCCGTAGAAATTCAAAGAGAAAACTAACTAGATTGATGTTCATATTCTAGTGAAATACTACAGATAGTACTATAAATTCTACGAGATCCCTACAGTGTCATTACTACATAAATGACATTCGTGTAGTCTCGTAGCGCTAACGAGACTACGCCGTAGCATTTCAAAGTTAAAACTAACCAGATGTTCATAAAAATTCTACAGAATCTACAGAAAGCACTAACAACTCTATGAGAGGTATATTCGTGTAGCCATTATAGCATGAGACACGTAGGCTCGTAGCACTAACGAGACTACGCCGTAGCGCTACGTAGACAAAACCACACTCACACGTCAATAATGTAGATTGAGCGTGTGTGTTCGTGTGTATGTGAATGTGTGTGCGTTTTTACGTACACTAACTAGAAAATTCTGTATACTTTTAGTAATTTAAAAGTCTATCTACATTACCTGGATGAGTTAGACGTACGAACATTGTTAGTTTTCTAGTCTAGATTGAAAAGTTTGTTTTGAAACGTTTTACACACTTTGTTGTTCGAAGTAATATTCTGCACTTCATGTTAGTAGAGATTGCTTCACGGTCTTGCGTTATTGTAGAGGAGAAAAAACATGAACGTGTATGAAGGATAAGGTATCGTTGGAACATACAACGTGTAACATTAAAAGCGCAAAACCTCTCGTGGGGTAACTCAGCCCATGTTACTGAACAATGTTTGTTCTAAGACTTTAGGGAATTCGCAAAAAAAAAACGGATTTTTCATACAAAATGAGGAACTGATCGGGCCCATCAAAAATCAAAATAGTGAATTTCCTATAGTCTTCGAACAAACATTACCCCACGAGATGTTTTACGCTATTAACGTTACACGTTTTATACTTTTTTTTATTTGGTAAAGTCATCAAATGTGTCCTGCAAGCTGAAGCAACCGCCTTGGCATCCATTGGATCTCATCATCCTCAACTCAAAAAACATAGAAACAAATTACTGAAATCCCCTTGAGATCTTTTACAAGGCTTGTAAAACCGCTTACACTTAATAAGCGAACTTTATTCAAAGAAAACCTGAAATGCTTTTAATTACATAGCGCTCATACTTGTAGTTTACAACTTTTGTTATTTCGTGGTGAATTTGAATCGTATGTTCATGAAAATTAAGTTTAAGTTATAGTGACTTGCAACTATTTAGCTAATTACATTAGGTATGCACTACAACTACATTATAGTTCTAGTTCGAACTCATTGACTTTTAAGATTTTTTTTACGAGTAGTAGAAATGTTTTCATAGATTTATTAACTTTTTAATTTAGCGATAGGTTCTCGTTTATCTCGCCTAATAGTAAGATTTTTGATTTCATTGCCTCAATTTCTCTATTTCAGGAAGATCCAATGTTTTTATATTCGAAGAATTTGTTCTGTACACCGATATGTTGGGTTCAGTTGTTAGATAATAATAAATTGAAGATACGTTCGAATATGAATATTTTTTCGCTTTTTCATTACTACTGTTATTTACTACTGAAATTACAATATTCTAAAGCTGTTACAAATAGAACGTTTGTAACATGGCAATCCTGTATTTGTTGGAAAGTATTCTTTACTAGCTGCTGCCCGCGGCTTCACCCGCTACAACTCGAAAATTATCCCACAGGAACATAAAATCGGGATAAAAACTATCCTATGTGTTAATCCAGGTTATAAACTATCTGTGTACCAAATTTTAGCTTAATCCGTTCAGTGGTTTTTGCGAAAGAGTAACAAACATCCATACATCCATACTTACAAACTTTCGCCTTTATAATAGTAGTAGGATTATTTACTCCTCGCAATTATGGATCAAAATCACGAGTAAACGCCGCAGTGAGAACCACAAAACTAGAATACGACATAATTATTTCTTCAACTATGCTACTAGATTTTAAACCTGTCAATTTGAATTCACAAAATCCTGCTAATTCACAGTTTTGTTTTATCAAAAAAGATGTGTCTCTTATAAAAACATATGGAAAAACCCAAAATAATTGTTTATGTTTTCGAGTATCAGGAAAAATACAGCCTCAAAACAATCAGTGCACCTGTCAAATTATAATTTATAAACAACAGATGACTGAAGGCTCCCAAAATAACAATATTGTTCCATGTTTATGTAATAATGAATGTTTATTCGTTTATGTTTAGCGTTTGGCACAGATCGGGAAGAATTAAGGAGAATTAAATTGTCGCCCAGAAGCTGAGCCGTAGCGTTGGCGCACGGAAAAATCCGTCACGATTATATTTCCTAGCTTGCTGTTAGGGTTGTCAAAAATATTAGCAAAAATATGTAACCAGTATCCTTAGCACGAATTTTCACTTTCTTGTATGAAAAAATGGAACAGCGCCTCTGGTGTGCCAAGAAGAAACTAATTTTTCCCTTGAAAATTGTCAATTTGAAATTGTCAAAGTTCCAGTTTACTTTACGTCTCAAATACTGAAAATTCGTGCTAAGGGTAATGAATACTTGGAAAACATCAAAATATTATCAAACTAGCCTAACCTACTAGATCGGATGGAGCAATCATTGACTGTGTTTTAAGAATAAATTAAAATTGATAAAACATTAAACTGAATTAATTGCAAATAAATAATAATAATTTTGACCTGTGAATTAGAAAAGCCAAAAATACTGGCAGAAGGAAAGATTATGACAATACCCATACAAGGGTTAGAAAAACGCGATTGTTACTTGCCAAGACTTTCTGATATAGTTCAAAGTACTACCACAGAATATATAATAGTACCTAAAGGCACAGAAGGCTTACTCCCAAAAAGAAAACAAACAAATGTAAAATCTATGCACGAAAGAATAGAGTCCATTTTTACTTGCACCCGCATCACCCACCTACTTTTATAATAGCCTAAACTTCCCGTGCGCAAGCAAAAATGAACTGAATAGTGACGCGCGGGAGTTCATTTTAGTTTATCTGACGCCAACGACATTAAAAGGTTAATGTCGGTCAAGCTCAATAGGGTTGCGACTCGCGAGTTTGGGCACAGTTAGGTAGGAATACGTATTTTATGCATTGTTTAATTACATTATTAATTAACATAAATATATATCACTCCTCATTACCTTCTTATGTCCCTCAAGGAATTTTGTTTTTAACATCAGCCTATATCTTTTTCGTCAATGATTACTTCATATTCATATCGATTGGTAGCACAGAATGTTAACAGTTAGGTACCTACGGCTACGCGCTACCAGCACATTTAATGATTTTTTTATTTTATTTTTTTTTCTCTTAATAAGTTAGTTTTGTGGCACAATAATAAATCTAACAAACCTGCGGTCTTTGTTTACATCAAATATCAAAATTTTTAAAACGTTGTCAGAAACAAAAAGATTAGTTCCGTTTCAATCCGTTCTGGCCAAGCTGTAGTCATAACTTTAAAGATCGATTGTTATCGTTTACGGCAAAATAGGTAACTAGTCCTTATCATTTTCATTTCATTCATTTCATTGTCACAGGCCCCGTGTTGCGTGTCTTTGTAGGTAAGTAGGTAAAAAAGTCGCGAAGAGAATTACGATCGCTGACCTTGAATGCGTAGTGTAGCCATTTTCTGAGTTTGAACGTGTCTAAACAATAACGTAAACATCTTCCTACTTTCTACCGATCATAATTCGACCTACCTACGTATTCAGCTTAGGTGAGTGAGAGTGATGTCAGGTTTAATAATCGTCTATTTTATTTATCTTGGTCGTCTTGTAGGCCAAATTTGTAACCTACCTAATCATGCTTAACTGATCATGATTACTAGCCGGTACTTGAATAACATTAATAAGCACGCCACAAGCAGGTAGATAGTTTTTTGATCATTATTAAATACTAGCTGACCCGTGCCCACTTCGTTGGGCGGTAAAATATGTATAAAATGTATATGTTATTTATCTTTATATTTATAGTCTATAGCACTCACGAATAAAGTAGCTTTCTACCAAAGAAACAATTTTTAAAATCGGTTCATTACTTCCGGAGATTACCCCCTACATACAAACTTACAAACAAATTTTATCTCTTTATAATAATATTAGTATAGATGTACTACATAGATAAATATTCACTTTTTTTCTTACCTTTCGAAATCACGCGGTAGTGTGTGAAACGTGAGGCTCCTATCACTGTCATTATTTAAACAACCAAACGTTATGCAGTATTTTTTTTTCTTCATCATAATTATATATTTTTTTTAAACGCATGCGTAAATTCAACCAAACACCTAACTTAAATATTATATAAGTAAGCGCGTGCGTAGTGGGCGGCGCGCGGCAACCGACTAAATGTCCACTCCGTAGTGGTCCCCGCCAATGCTTGCAGTTTTATACCTACACTGCGGAGTGAGCCAGGCCTGGTACTACCTTGATCGTCCTTTTCTCAGTTATGTGACAACCCTATTCTCTCTCGTGTTATCGCCGCAACGCAACGCGCTTTGCTAATAGCATTAATTTAAATGAATGATAGTCGTCCATTTATTCATTCGTTCGCAATATTTTGCAACAAGTGTGCGAGAATCATGGGATTGGATTAGATTTTCTTTCATATGCGAGTGCGTCTGCATTTTATGCGATTCCGGAGTCGGTAATTTCATTTATTTTCATGAGGAATTTTTGCTACAAGCTTTTATTTGAAGTAATTTTATCTAAGTTTTGTAAATCATATCTTGCAAGCTTAAATCCACTTATTCTACTAAATTCAAGAGCCTGTAGCCAAGCGGCAAGCGACAATCGTTAACGTTCAGCAGTCGCTTATACATTTTCAACTTTATACCCCATCACATAAGGTTGAAAATCTAGTAAAGACTGCTGAGTGACAGCGACCGAAACAAACGAAAACGATCTGTCATCTTTGATAGATTTTCAACTTTATGCAATGGGGTATAAAGTTGTAAATGTATTAGCGACTGCTGAACGTTGCGATTGTCGCTTGGCTATAGGGCCAGGTTTGTGCTCAGACACCTGTCACGTCCTGTCACCTGTTCACTTGACGACTTTATGACTGCATCAGTGAGTGGGGTTCGCAGAAATGAATTTTGGGTCAAACAAAATATAAAAAAGGATTATTTGTCATCGACACGATAAGAAGAAGAAGGGTTGTACTGTTTAATTTTTATGTTGAGAGGAATGTAAACTAAATTCGCGATAAAATCTTTAAAAATATTTTGAAAATTAACATTCTTCAGCACAGCCCTTGCATAATTATTATTATTTTTGTTTTAGTACAACAGATTTTTACAAAAGTCGTTTTAAAAAATAATAAAAAAAAACAGCTGTTCAGTACATTTATGTTTGCTTAACGTACTGAACAGCTGATTTTTTTTCACGACTTCGGCTTTGCTCCCGTAATAAAAATTGTTTGTTATCATGAGGACCATCACGTGTTTAACTATCATACACTAATTGCCAGTCACCCTATATGTTTTTTTTTTAAATATAATATTTTTTACTAGAAGCACATAAACACCAAGATCACAAGTTACATACCGGTATCACTTCGTTCCGAACATACTAACAAAATAATTCCAGACATTCGACTGTGCCTAGAATTATTTATGACCAACTAATGTGCTGCCTCCGAGGTACGCTTGTTTCTTTATAGCAGTTCATTTGAACGTCTGAGAGTAAATGTGAGCTTATTTACTACAGTACTGTGTATCTTATAACTTTGTTTATTTTGTGTAGTTACTGTTAATGATTTAGATAAACGTGTTCGTAAAGATTCTGTTTGTTTTCTGGGGTTTGTAAGATATGTAGGGAACTTATAAGAATAAGATAGTAAGGTCATAAAGTGTTATAATTAGCTGTTACGGTTTGTAAGGGTCTGTCCTCGTTAGTGTGAGTTCATAATAATATAAAGGGTGACTGGTAGGTAATTAGTGTACCTACGATACTTAAACACGTGATTATGCTCATGATAACAAACAACTTACTCGAAAAAAATATCAGCTGTTCAGTTATACATTTATGTTTGCTTAATGTACTGAACAGCTGATATTTTTTTGTCCCATAATAAAAGTTGTTTGTTATCATGAGCACAATCACGTGTTTAAGTGTCGTACACTAATTACCAGTCACCTTATATATTATGTTACAAAGTGTTGCTTTGTAGATAGGTTTGCAGACTAAGGTAGAGTTGCTTACAAAACCTCAAGTAACACATTTGAAGATTGTGTGCTTTTAGAGGTAGGCAGATAGTACCTATCTACACCCAAACCACATCCTGTATTTTTACACCATTCGATAGTGTTGCTAAGATCAAATTCTGAGAAGTAATGATATACGGCAAACCGAAAAGCAAAGAGTAAATGAAAGAACAGGGTGGTTTTAGTCAGTCAATGGGGATGGCAACTCAAAGCTAATCGTAGATGGCGCTGCGATAGTTGGTCCCCACGTCTACCTTGTACAAAAAAACAAACAAGATTATTTGTTATAAAAATTGAGTATAAATACAAAACAAATATGGAAAATTATTCGTCCATGCAATTACTATATACTAAAAGAAGAATTAAGACGCCGCGGCGCATCTACAAGAGGAAAAAAGTGATTTAATTGAGTGGTTATACATTTGATTTTACCGTAATAAATCCACAATTACTTGTAGTTGAGGTTTCAATTTTTGAGTTTAGGTATGTTTTACCTGTCCACTCCTTTATCATGAATATAATGCTGGTTTTGACTTTCTATTTTGATAAAATATCATAATGTTTTAAGTCAGTAATTTTAACCTTTTTTTCTATTTAGATTCGAGAAATATCACAATATATTTAATTTCTTAACACCACAACTATTACAAAACTCGTTCCAGGTGATAATTCTTCGATTTTCGAGCGATGCAATACTGGTACTTAACCTCCAAAAGAAAAGTAGATATTATTTTGAAAAGTGTATTCCATCATTTTTACAGCTTATTACACAACATCTAGTCATTTTACATCAATAAATGGTTTTTTTTCTGAAAATTCCTTTGATTTTACCAACGACGATATAATACTAGACTCGTAATAACAGGCGACCGATGTCTGCCAACACATTAGGCAAAAAAGTCTTATATTCGTCTCATTTCGACCAATCCTGTGAGCCGTAAACATACGTTGAGACAGCACAGACCTTGAGTTAGCCAATCACAACGCAGTACCCCGTCCCCCTCGCTTACGTAGTACCTCAGCAACTTGGCAGAATAGTTTGTGTTCTTTAGATCGAGCATGCGGTGTCTAGTATTATATCGTCGTTGGATTTTACAGTTCTTTGGGGACCAAACTGTCATTTTCACTTTGACACTTGCCTTCCCCATTCTGAGAGAGTCCCTTCACGGGAACTATGGATTTTTGACTCTAAAAAAATGTGTGCTGAAACTCAGACCAGTCACTCTTGAGATCACTCCACCAACGATCCATTTCATGAATATGATTGCTTATCGTGATTTAGTTATTGGTTCAAATCATTCAAATAAACTAAGAAATGTCACACGAACACACCTCCATCAAGCTAAGGCAATTATTCGTCGTGTTCAATAATTATCAAGTTATCGAGTAAGCGGTTAACTTAATAACTGGGGGGAAAGCCGCTACCCATTATGATTAGTCCGTTATGGCCACTTACTTTATGTTCTGTTCATATTAGCACCTGAGAGTTACTATATTACTCTATGTTCTGGATTGAATCTTTGTGCAGTTTACTGCATAAATACATAGAAAATCAGACAGAGTATTGATAAAAATAATGGTAAGTGTTCATTTATTTTTGTGAATATTAATGAATATTCAACGTCTAACATTAATAGCGCAAAACCTTACCTACCTCAGTAACTCAGTCCATGTATCTGAATAATGTTTGTTCCAAGACTTTTGGAAATTCGCAAAAAAAAAAAGATTTTTCATACTGATGGGCCAGAAAAGCTTATTTATTTTGCTAATTTGCAAAAGTCTTGGAACAAACATTGTTCAGTAACATGGGCTGAGTAACCCCATGAAAGGTTTGCGCTATTAACGTTATACGTTGTAGATAAAACTCTTCGAAATTCAGTGGTATCCAGGTGGTATCGGCCCCGACTTACGAGTTGGTTACGGGTTCGAATTCAGCCAGGTGCATTACTTTGTGTAATTTATTTCAATCACCACTGCTCTCAAAACGGTTAAGGAAAACATCGTGAGGAAACCAGCATGTCCTAGAACCAAAAATTCGAAGACATTAACATCCACCAACCCGCACTAGGCCTGCGTGGTTGATAATGGCCCACACCCGCTTTCAGAGGGGAGGCCAGTGTCCCAGCAGTGGGAACATTTATAGGCTGATGATGATGATGCTGATGATGCTTCTAAATTCTGGAGTGGGGGCTTCAAATTAATCCTTTCGCCCAGGGCAGAACGGGGGACTGTCAGACCTGTACTGGCTAAAAATCCACGACGTCCTTCAATAGCTTTACGTTCCGGAGCTACGACCCGGCAGGCTTAGGCTCTCTTGCTGTCAGCTTCTTGACGCGCGTGGAACACTACGCGCCATCGATCCGGAACCTTCTTATTGTAAGATTCAAATTCCAAGTTTAAACCAGGAACCAAGGCTACACGTGGACGCATAGTAATAGTGAAAGTTATGCTCTAAAAGCGAGTCCCACAGTCTCACAAAATCACAATACAGTCTAGCACAAAGGATGACTCCCAGTATACACAATAGGAGTCACTTCTATACGTTTCTATTTTAATGTTGTAAAACCTAGTTGTTTTAGGTCATATTTCAGTTAGGTGACCAGATCTCCCGCACTTTTCGGGTTGTGTTTAATTTCAGGGGTCTAATCTCTTAGCACGAAACCCGTGGATTCGGTCTTAAAGACGGACGTTTTGACAGCGAGCCTTTAGGTACTATTATTATATTCTGTGCCTGAACTAAGAATTAATTATATTACAATTTGACAGATAGCTCAGTTAGAATCCGCACCACCATTCGTGACCTGCGGTTGTGGAACTTAATTTTTTTCATGCAAATTGATGTAATGACATAGGCACTGGCGCCTCGTCAGACTTCAGTCAGGTATTAGTTACGTTCGTAAAATATCCGTTCCCGTGTTTAAGTTGACGGACTTAGGAAGTAGACACCACTGCTGAGCCGTAAGACGTCCACTGCTGAACATAGGCCTCCCCTACAGACTTCCAATATGACCTGATGTAAGCGGCTTGTGTCCAGGGTGATCCTGTGGTCTTCATAAGATCCACCTAGTGGCTGGACGTCCTACGCTGAACTTGCTGGTGCGTGGTCTCCATTCGAGAACCTTACGGCCCCATCGGCCATCAGTTCTGCGTGCTGAGTGCACTGCCATTTCAACTTGCTAATTCGATAGGCTATGTTGATAACTTTGGTTCGTCTAAGAAACTTCTCATTCAGTAGACACCCTATGGTAACCCTATAATCTCTGTCCGTATAAAGCCGACGACTGAGACTAGCTACCAAGTTATTCATGCATTATGCACGATGTTTGAGTAACCATTATTAGTTTAGGGTATGGACATGTTGCTATTTCTAGAGCATTTGAATTGTTAATGCATTATCTTGCTACTGGGACATAATAGATAATCTTATAAGCTTGGCCTTTTACCAAGTACTCGTATAATGGTAGGGAAAGACGGAGATAAAAGAAAATTAAATGTAAATCATTGAATGGAATATTATGAGTGTGCATGCTTAAATTTTAACCAAAACATGTCATATATCACAGTAACACCTCTTTAAACTTGTAATGATGTTAGTTACTAATTTTCCCCCACAGTTTCACCCGCTCATTCAATGTATTGTATTGTAATTTAAACCAGTTGTTTCTGAGATTTTTAAAGTAAGGAGGTCGAAATAATTATTAGATTTTAAATCAAATAATTATTTCGACCTCCTTTCTAGTCGTGCATTAGCAACCCCCTTTTTTTTTTTCTTTTTTTTTTTAGCGTGGTAAAATCATCAAATGAGTCCTCCAACCCCGGGCAGGGCGGGAGGGACTGTCAGACTTCTACTGACTAAAATCCACGGTGTCCTTCGATAGCCTGTTATGTTCCGGGGTTACGGTAAGGGAATAATCCCGCGACCCCGGCAGGCTTTGGCCCTCCCGTCATTCTGCTGACGCTCTTTGAGGCGCGCGTGGGACACAACGCGCCGTCGACCCGGGAGTTCTACAACCCCATTAGCAACCCCTTAACTTTCAGATATTCTTCAGCATTCACTTGTAATGAAAATTCTTGCGAAAAATTCTTTACATAAAAGAAAAAAAAACAGTGTTT
This sequence comes from Agrotis segetum, assembly GCA_036375495.1. NCBI lineage: Eukaryota > Metazoa > Arthropoda > Insecta > Lepidoptera > Noctuidae > Agrotis > Agrotis segetum. Next base: position 10,300,856 of record JAQSVV010000039.1, read on the forward strand.
AAGCGAGAATTTTAAGGAGAGTTTTCTGGCGAGCTTTTTGACGAGCCGACTGTCAAGTCTGACATCTTGATGAAGAGATTTTTAACATCGATTAGAGCGATATTATGGCTCTATGCTTGGCTCTGTTTGATGTTCAGTTCGACAAAATAAAAATAGCGAGTTCTTGATGTGCTATTACAAATGCATTCTCAAGCTGCATTATTCTATCGTAGTATTACGTATTGGTAAGCTTTCCAATTCTTTTAGATTACAGCGATTATTCAAGAATGAGTTATCTCTTTTTTCTTTTGTAAACGAAACTAGTTGTCTGTGATTCTTATCTACCTGTGTCTCTTGAAGACACAGCGGTTTCTTTGTCTGTATCTCGAAAATCTCATTAACTTCGTTCAGCGTATCATCCATCTTTACTTATTTATACCTTGAGGACTTGCAGCTAGGGACACCTTGAAGTTTAAATGTGACGTCTTTGAAAATTTCTTTACTTTGAAACTGAAGATAAGATTTCGTAGCAAGCAAAATAAAGGACCGGTTTTTTACTTTACCTTTAAACTTGTTTGCTTGTAAAATGGTATTTGTCTCTTATTTCCTTTTTTGTTAACGAAGGATTTCTTTTAACTCTATGTGCTGTTAGAACATTTGGTGCTCAGTACATAACCGTAACAGAGGCATGTATGACCAGATGTGCGAAAAATTTTTTTAGCGTTGTAAAATCATCAGATGAGTACTCCCACCTCGGGCAGGGTGGGAGGGACTGTCAGACTTGTACTGACTACAATCCACGGTGTCCTTCAATAGCCCTTTATGTTCGGGGGTCACGGTAATGAGATAAGTCCGGCGACCCCGGCAGGCTCTGGCCCTCTGAGAGGGGGGCCCCGTCATTTTGCTGAAGCTCTTTGAGGCGCGCGTGGAACACAACGCGCCGTCGACCCAGGCATACCTAATGGTCCATGGTCGTACAGCGAGTTGCCCTTTAACTGGCTGCCCGCATGCCCGCGCCTACGGTGGCCTGAGATCGTAGCTGACGTCCAACGTCGTGAACGTCCACAGATCTGATGTGTGAACATGCAACAAAAATAAGAAGATGAAAATTGATACAGTGATAGATGTTTCTAACGCGGCTAAAAAACACTAGTATAATATTTTTAACTTTGGGATAATTACCAAAGTTCACGCGGGCACCGCCACGGAAAGCTACTATTTTATATAGCAGTTTTTCTCACGGAAAGTCTCGACTAAACAAACTGCCATACTTTCAATACATATTATTTCATGACAATGATTTATAACTTCGAAAGAAAAAGTTGGAAGTCTTTTCATCCCTAGGCATTATACTACTTTCATAGTAATTTACTTTGCATTATACACATTAAGTAGGGAAAAATCGGAAAAGTTTGCCTCTTGAGGTTCTCATAAACTTTGCTCAAGTTTAGGTAAGTTGAAGTCATCCTGCGAATGTTACATTAAAGAAAACATTACCTCAGAAAAAAACAGCGTTTTCGCAAGAATTCTATCGAACTAGCCTTCCTGTCCTGTGTGGAACAGAAGAGACTGTAATACTTGACTAATTTCATTCATTTTATTAATTCCAAACAATTATTACATTGTATCGAAAATTACTACACACACATAAGTACAAAATTATTACACACACTACAATCCAAAAACAAATCGGTCCTGATTACAGAACAATCAACACAATAATTGACAACTACTACATTGCTACTTCAATTGTCAACCATGCATTATCATTATTACAATATTTAAATGTTCAAATATAATAATAAACAAACAACTTGCACCATCAACTGCCCTTTTGCGTTGCAGGGTCGCGGTAAACTTTCAAGACTGCTCCGCGACCTTGAAGTTAACGATTATCTCAATGTTATTCGTAACTTATTTTAATAAAACGAGTAAATTGCGATCAATAGGTATAACTTTGTGATTAACTTATTGAAGTATTAACAAGGCACAAGAGAAAACTTCGATTGAATATTTAATACATTTACTTAGAAACTGGATATTGGATTATTCGTTATCCTTAAATTCTCAGAAGTTGTAAGTTTTAGATTGTTGTGAAGAAATAACAATTTACTTATAAATCTTTTTTCTTCTATTTTTCAGTCCAACAATATAATTATGTGGCCCTATTTTTTCCTTTCGATCAACACATTTCCAAGGTATACTAAACTAGGGTTGCCAACATTTTTTTGTCTGAATATTGTATTTTTTTGAAAAGGCGATAAAAATATAGTGCGTTTAAAAAAATATAGTATTTTAAGTAGGGAAATATAAAAAATAAACTTGAGTAATATTTTTAAATTATTTATTTTTTCTTGGACTTTAAAAGAAGCGTTGGAGCCGGATAAAAAAACTTTTTCTTTTTATGTTAATATCTTAGTACCTATTGCAAAATAATTATATACATTGAACTATTGTACTGAAATATAGTATTTTCGCGTACCTACTATATATTTCTTCAACAGCATATAGTACGGAGACTCTAAATACAGCACTATACTATATTATATATATTATACTAAACTTTATTAAAATGCAAATCTTAATTAACAGCAATCCTATTATAACGTAATCGCATTACTGCCGGTTTCCTACCTCGGATTAAATTCCTTTCGATTAATCGAACAATACATTACGAATAATCGAGTAATAATTTAATACCGAGTACAATCTGTTGCGAATCGAATACTGGTATGAATTTATTACGGTTTCGGCTTTGATATGAAAGCCATCTTAAATATGTCCTTGTATTATCTACTTACTTACATAATGTACATACATAAATTATTCGATACTCGTCTTTGGATCATGTTTACCTAGATTTTGCGTCGTTGTCGATGGAAAAATACATCAAATCTGTTACAATATGTATGTGAGGTAGATATGGTTTATTGGAGATACTAAGGATGCTTTTCCACACAAGATGGTAAGCTATACAGCTGCGTGCTATGAAATTGTGAAAGCTGAAAGCTAAACTACAAAGCTACGTGGCCGTCACCACTGATGCTAAGCTTATGAGGCGTATCGAGTGTTAAGTGCTATTATTATTATTAAGGCTGCCGTCTTCTTTTGCACAAAATTGAATCGCGTTCGGTCAGTCGATCGTACGTCAAATTTCGGGCTCCCTTCCCGCAATCCCCCGCATACATCCTGCCCACTGAATTATTATAAAACAATTTTGATGCGGTATGAACATTGCTCTACTAAGGATTATTTAAAAGGAGTTATAGAATTTTTGCTTAATAAGGAGTTTTAATATGACTTGGTTTCAGGGTTGGAAAAAAAAACAGTTTTTTTTTTTAATTTATAAAACAAACTGTATAACAATTCGAAATGTTTTAAAAAAGTGTTTTTTTTTTTAGTTTCTGGTTCTTTTTTAAAATTAATTCCACCTTGTTTGTTGATGTCTAAACGTATATATATCAATTAGGTATGTTTCATTTCTAGACTACATCTTTTCAAATTCACCCTTTGTAATGATTTTTTTACAAAAAATGATCAATGGAATAAAAACATGTGATGTTTTTTTTCTAAAAATTTTAAGCATTATTTCATTACAGTGTCAATAAAAGTTAAAAATATGACATAACAATGGCATTAAACTCAAAAGGTTTTATGTCAAACTATTAAGACTCCTGAATATTAATTTGTTTTCATTTTATATGCATTCATCTGCCTTAAAAAGTAGTTGAAACGGGTAATAAAAAACACTGTTTAATTTCAAACTGTTTTAAACAGGTGTTTTAAAACAACTTGTTTTCATCATGCCAACCCTGTTTGGTTTGTAATAATACGAGTATCACACAAGTGTTATAATACTATCTAAATATTCTCATAGGTTAAATTCTGTTAGGTTTAATTTGTTAAACACAATCGTGTTTAACTAATTAAACCTAAAAAAGGTCAGTGCAGCAGTCATGTTGGCAAAGGAAGAGGCGGGACGCGTGAGAGAGAGGACAGCGTAAATCTTACATCCCAGCCGCAGTGGTAAACCCAGAACATAAAAGGCTATTAAAGAACGCCGTGAATTTAAGTCAGTACAAGTCTGACAGTATCTCCCGCTTGGCCTGGGGAGGACTCATTTGATGATTTTATCATGAAAAAAAAGTCATGGGCTATGCCCGGGTCGACAGCGCATTGTGTCCTACGAGCGCCTCAAATAGCGTCAGCATGATGACGGGGTCCCCCTCTAGAGGGCTAAAGCCTGCTGTCGTCGCGGTACTCATTACCGTGACCCCGGAACATTAAGGGCTATTTGAAGGACACCGTGGATTTTAGTCAGTACAAATCTGACAGTCCCATCCAAGGACTGCACTCCTTGTCATAGGCACAGTCCATTACCACCGGGAGACAGAGAAACCAACGGTTTTGTTACTTGCTGGATTTTAATGAAGGAGCAATGTTAGCGAACGTGAAAGTGAGAAAAAACAAACTAAATTTTAAATGTCAATAAGATCGAAAATAGTTTGAACATGTTTTTTAAATTGCTTAACGATAGCAAGTTAAAAAAAACCGGCCAAGTGCGTGTCGGGCCACGCACAGTGTAGGGTTCCGTAGTTGCCCATCAAAATACTTATGCGAACTAACCAAACTGATTCGCTGAATTTAATTTTAAAAAGAAGAATTTTCAAAATCGGTCCAGGAGTCTTTGAGAAATCGGGGAAAATACACAAGAAAAAAGATTACAACGAATTAGAACCTCCTCCTTTTTTTGAATTTAGTTAAAAATAGTTGACGATAAAAACCTACCTATCCCCAAAAAACATACCTATAAAAGCTGTAAAAATAAAGTTGACAAACTTACATTTGCAGTTGTCTCCGATACATTTTGTTTAAGAAAATTGGTATCCAAGTACATTTTATAAGTTGGTCGACTATTACTCGTAAAGTTGTAAAGCCTACTTAGTCATGATAATTTTCTTTTAAACGTCGTTATATATACTACTATTGTGAATTTTTTCACACCCCCAAACATAACCGCTTAGCTGGTAGAGGGGGGGGACACTCGAATCGAGCAAAAGAACAATACCCAAAACGTCCCCACCCTTGTAGCACCTTAAAACCTATGTCAATCGAAGGATCATAACCGTCTTATCATTTTATTGTTCTACGGCGAAACTGAAATGTGCGTCCGAAAAAAGTTATATCGACATGAAGGAACTGGATTCAGTCAGAATACTATGTTCCCGATCACGATGGTTTTCTCTTTAATTATTACCGTGGAATGATTGCGTTCATTCGTGGCTAATTGAGAAGCTCGCAGCTAAATAATTACAGCCACACAGACCGATAATTCGGGTTAAGCCGCGCTTACGAGGTCGGTCTGTGGATGGGTAACAATCTGCCATTGTAGTTTCCTCCGTGCCTCGGAAAGCACGTAAAGCCGTTGGTTCCGGCCATCATTGTAAATCTTTGACAGTCTTTACAATCAGAAGCTCTAAAATCTGACCACCATTCTTACCATGGGGTATCGTATTACCCAGTAACTGGGTTTTGGAGGTCCGATAGGCAGTCACTCTATGTAAAATACTGATATTACATAGAAACAACAATCTGGATGATGATCTGTTGCGTAATGAAGGCCTAGCTACGAGTTTAGGCGACTGCAGGCACGTAAACAAGAAGTCTGGCAACGTGTGAAACAAGTTTTTGTAGATAATCGTCCTGCGTCTATCTGTCCTATTTATTTATTTTTTTTACTTACTACCCTTTATTTATTATCGTGTAGGTACATGTATATCTGAATTATTTTAATATTTATATTTATGATTCCCAAATCCCAAGTATTTATGTATTTTATAAGTATTTATGTATTTCACACACACACACACATAACACGTTTGGATGTTTTAAATCTGCTTTGCGTCCGTTACGTCAACGTCCAGGTCCAGTTGAAAACCAGCGTCGAGCACTAGCTGCTCGACAATTTGCTGAACTGGACCTATTTGATGTAGCCGTGGGACACACAATATTGTTATCCTTGATTTTTCATTGTTGTTTTTAATTTACGATTTATATTACTTTATTATCATGTTTTTTTTATTATTATGTACCTACGGGCTCTCAAATAAACGTTTTTTCTTTCTTCTTTTCTTTCTTATATTCAGCTGCATCTGGTTTAACTGGAAGCCGACCCCCAATATCGTTGGGAAAAGGCTGGGATGGTGGTGGATGATTTTGTTCCGAGTTTTCAAACAACTCTTTGGAACCTCCGCACGAAAGCAACTCACGGAGCAGAAAAAAGTACAATGAAGAATTCTAATGAATGTCGTTATTGTGAAATAACCATTGGCCGATTTTGAAGAGTATTCAAATAAAAATATCTTTTTAAATACAAATAAAATCTAACTAACTTTTTGTCGCCACAAATACATTTTTCGGTTGTGAGATCGAGCTGTCCCTCACGGCGCCTGCAGGAGGCAGTTCCTTCGCTAGCACGCCTATCGCCGTCGTGAGGACACTGTGATGTTCTGCCCAAGCGGGGTAGACCTGCACCGTATTCTCCGAGCGAACCTCGTAGTGATGACAACCTGTCAATTGTTCCTTCCCTATCAGACACAGGAACCTCTCGAAACTTATGTATCCGGTGAAGACCTGCGTCAAGCGGAAGGTGAGGCCGCCGCCCGTGGCGCCTCCCCAGCCATTCCTTAAAAAGGGTCTTACCGCCGCGCTTGCGATGTGCCCGGAGTGATGAGGGTATACCTGGGCCAGCGACTTGTACTAATACGCGATGCGTCGTATCAGGCGGCCGATGCGATTAGGGGTTTGCAGCAGAATTCAAAGAAACGCTTGGAAAGGCCTTTCATAACTGAAGAATTGTGGGGAATTTAAGGTCTCCTGACTTTCTTGACTAACCATTTTACGACAGTCAGTCAGTCAGTTTCGTTTGGTACTGTAGGATTGGAAGGCATTAAGAGAATTACGTTGGGCTAGCCAGTGCCTGGGACAATATTGAAATAGACACTGAAAAGTGAAAACACCGAATAATGTATTTGTGGCGATAAAAAGTTAGTTAGATTTTTGCAATTGACTGGGTGTCATCACTAAGAGGTTCGCTCGGAGGATACGGTGTAGGTCTACCTCGCTTGGGCAGAACATCACAGTGTCCTCACGACGGCGATAGGCGTGCTAGCGAAGGCACCTGCCTCCTGCAGGCGCCGTGAGGGACAGCTCGATCTCACAACCGAAAAATGTATTTGTGGCGATAAAAAGTTAGTTAGATTTTATTTGTATTTTTTATATTCTTCAAAATCGGCCAATGGTTACTTCACAATAACGACATTCATGAGAATTCTTCATTGTACTTTTTTCTGCTCCGTGAGTTGCTTTCGTGCGGAAGTCACCATTTAATTCCAAAGAGTTGTTTGAAAACTCGGAACAAAATCATCCACCACCATCCTAGCCTTTTCCCAACTATACCCGTAAGACTGGTGGTCAGACTTTACAGATTCTGATTGTAAAGACTGTCAAAGATCTACAATGATGGCCGGAACCAACGGCTTCACGTGCTTTCCGAGGCACGGAGGAAACTACGATGACAGATTGTTACCCATCCACAGACCGACCTCGGTAAGCGCGGCTTAACCTGAATGATCGGCCTGTGTGGCTGTAATTATTTAGCCGCGAGCTTCTCAATTAGCCACGAATGAACGCAATCATTCCACGGTAAATAATTAAAGAGAAAATCATCGTGATCGGGAACATAATATTCTGACTGAATCCAGTTCCTTCATGTCGATATAACTTTTTTCGGACGCACATTTCAGTTTCGCCGTAGAACAATAAAATGATAAGACGGTTATGATCCTTCGATTGACATAGGTTTTAAGGTGCTACAAGGGTGGGGACGGTGTCCATACATTTTTGAACCTTGTTCTTTAGCACTTTAAAGCTTAATATTTCACAAACGATTTTTTTTATCAAAAAATTGTTAATGGAAACTATCATTATTTTTTAAAGGCCTATTTAATGATACCCCACACTAAGGAGTACGCGAGAAAAAAAAATCCTCACTTTACGTGTAAGTACTGGAGGTACCCTAAAAAAAAATATTTTACGAGTTTTTATTTTACCACTTTTTCGGCACAACAAATCCGTATATTTACACCAAATTACAGCTCTCTAGTACTGTGCGTCTCTGAGCTAAACTGCGGACAGACGGACGGACGGACGGACGGACGGACGGACGGACGGACATGGCGAAACTATAAGGGTTCCTTGTTGACTACGGAACCCTAAAAACAGCTTCAAGCGATTTTCGACCTTATTGACATTTATGCAAAAACCGGATTTTAATGAAGGAGCAATGTTAGCGAACGTGAAAGTGAGAAAAAACAAACTAAATTTTAAATGTCAATAAGGGCGAAAATCGCTTGAAGCTGTTTTTTAACTTGCTATCGTTAAGCAATTTAAAAAACATGTTCAAACTATTTTCGACCTTACTGACATTTATGCAAACACCGGATTTTAATGAAGGAGCAATGTTAGCGATCGTGAAAGTGAGAAAAAACAAACTAAATTTTAAATGTCAATAAGGTCGGAATTCGCTCCAACTTGTTTAGTTACTTCTCCATATCTTTTAACAATAATCGGTTCACAACTGAAAATTCTGTAGGAAATTTGACAATTAATTCCTCTTTTTCTACCCCTATAGGCCGAGTTTAATTTTGATATTTAAATGGGACCAACTTTCTGATAAACTCTGTCCGACGAAAAAAAAGATTTTTTGATATTGGACCACCTTAGAGAAAGTAAAGAATGGTCATAAATAAAAAAATATAAAAAATATATACATGTCGAATTGAGAACCTCCTCCTTTTTTTCCGTCGGTTAAAAAATATATTTTAACGTAATAAAGTAGAGCAGCCTGAGATGTGTAACTGCGCGTCATCACCGTTAGAGCGAGAGAAGGTGCGAGCGAGAGGGACCAACAAAAATTCGTCGTGGACCTCACGTCCAATCGCTCCGGCCGTCCACCGGCCACTAAGGAATTTCTCTTGCAATTCTCGTTTATAAACACTTTTTGAGAGGTTATTTGAGATAATTTTTATTGTTAAAAAAAAGCGCTTTAGGTACAATTTTTTTTTTGAATTTGCTTTATTGATCTGTTGACATCAAGATAATGTAATATTACATACCTACGATGCATAGTTCCTATGAAAAAAAACCATTTATTAAGAGATGAAATCCGAGAATTTTGATGATATTCTGCCATCTTAATTAAGAAAATGGAAGATAAATATAAAAAACTAATCAGCGCAGTTTGAAGACGAGGATATTGCGGTCATTATGCGCTGATCAGATTTTTAAATGAATTCTTCATTGTCTCAGATTGAGTGCACCAACGTAACTCGAAATGACGTTGGGCAGGAAAGAGCTGTTTTGAACGCTTGATTTACCTAATATAATCTACTTAAATCAACTTTAAAAAAATAACTAGCTGTTACTTATATTATGGTTATTTATGTGCAATAATAATATTTCAAGCTATTGCACTATTTTGTTCAAAAATCACAAACAAAGTTACGCAAATAATTCGGCGCGCGTGAATTTTACAAGACCTGCCCCTTAATCATTTATTGAAGGCAACAGGGCCCGAATTACTTAACCTAGATACATTATATTCAGAGTGTTAATAACAATGTAAACTTATACCTATGTAAGTAACACAATTACAACATACAACATTTAAACACACAAATATTTACAATATACACATCTATCATTGGTTCAGCATTCCAGCTGAAATACTGGAGCAACGATTTAAAACTGCACAGTCTAGCCTGTCAGCAATCATGCTCAGGATGCTGTTGGAGCTGGCCCGCACCCTGCGCACCAGAGAAGTGCATCTTTTACGCATCAATGCATAAAAACAATCGACGCGCATTTCCGCAAACATCCCCGATGCACTACAGAAGCGAGGCAGCCCCATCAGCACTATGCTATGAAGATACACCACCTCAAGGTAACTTTGCGAGAAAGATACACAGCTCGAGCTATGCGATGTGCAATCATCCATACCGCTGACGGAAACAGCACCCGTAACCCGAATGAAATACCTCGAGATTCAAATTCTTCTAACACCGAAACGCGTTCAACTAATTGATTAGTTAAAAGCTTGATAAAGCTCATTTCTTATTAATTTTTGTGTCTAAAAAGAGTGGCGGGAAGCGAAGGGTGTATTTTAGAAAACTCGTTTTCATCAAACCTTTGACTGAAGAAGTCACTTTTTAATTACGCCTACAACTTTTTAAATCCTCAAGTAGCTGTACGTATTTTTAAGAAAGGTTTTCAGCTTACTGAAGCATTAAATTAAGAAGCTCGTAGTTAACGACTAGAAAAGAAGCCTTTTACATAATTGTTATTACTATAGTAATTGTACGTTGTGCTGTACATAGTTTATTTTGTAAACAAAGGTTGTTGGTAAACAAGAATTGAAGCTTAGTTGTTTGTCTAGTCAAGTGAACGTTTGTGTTTGATAAGTTGCTAGTTTGTATTTTGATGTCTGTTTTGATGAATTTCAGTGAAGGTGTGATTAAATTGCAGATAGATTCGTATCTTAAAATTATATTCATACTAGCTTCCGTGGCGTTATGAAGACTTTCCTTGATAAGTTGGGTATCAAACACAAATACTTATTTATGTTTTCTATAACTCCTGTAGTTTCAGTAGTTCCTGAAATTAGCGTGTTCAACCCAATGATATTTTAGTAAACAGATATGTTATGAGCGCGCAAAACGTAAAGACCAGAAAATGTCCTACGTGGGACAATTTGAAGTCTATGATGCCGACGTGCGGGGGGATTGATGACGCGTGGCGCTGTTTGTTTATCTATAAGCTGTCACTTTTTTTTCTTATTGTGTTTTATCAAGCCATCCTTTTTACTTGTAGTGAAATGTTATTGAGTATATCTGTATAATTATAATATCATTGGTTCAACCAATTAAACTATACAGCTTCATAATATCAGTATAGATGTTACTAATTCTCTTGTATCAATCTCTCTTTTGGAATCGTTATCAAATATTTTAACACTTCTTACTCTTGTGTTATCCCACAACTCTCTTGATGTGAAACTATGATAAGGGCTAAAGAAGAAAATTGGACTAAAATAACCTATTTCACCTTAACATATACAAAATTGGAGTATCTGTTGCATACGTTTATACGGTACATACACCAAAATATTTTTTTTTTCAATATTTGTCTGTCTGTCTGTTTGTATTGGCTAATGGCGAGTGGGCCGATTTTGACTGAACTTCTTTTGGCAGGTAGCTGATGTAATAAGGAGTAACTTAGGCTAAAAAATCTATATTTTAATAAAAATACATTGTTGAGTTCCGACATCCACGCGAACGAAGTCGCGGACATCAGCTACAGCTATACCTAATTTCTATCAGGCAGGCCTTCTACATCTTAATTTTCAACCTATCTTATCGGTCAACATTTACGTACCTACACAATTCTATGGTCTAATAATTTTATTGCGTACAAAATAAAATTGATTAAGTGGTTTTGTTACCATGCAAACTAAAACGATGCTAAATTACTAAATATCCATCTCAAATAACTAAAACCTACGAACATCAATTGATTAATAGGTACACTTTGTTAGTTTCGAGTTATAATTGGGTCTACGAGGTATCTAAGTCGAGGGACCTTAACCACATAGGTGTGCCCAATTATATGAACAGGAGAACTTTCAGACCAATTAGTAAAAGGTTTTGAGGGTAACTATTGAATTGTATTATTAGTGATGTTTCAAGGTTCTCTAGGAATTTCTGGATACCAGCTCATTTTGTGGCTGTAACTAAGTGGCAATTAGTTTGCCATTTATGTAGCGGGATTGAGGCGTAGGCTGAGGCTACATAAGAAGCGATTTGGGATGCGGCTGGAAACGAGTTACACGTGGTATCGCTGATATACAGTGTAGCCATTATGTGTGCATTCATTTATTTGTTTTAATTACTCATGTATCGCAGATCGCGTCATGGCCTTGTATGGTCGGGGGTATGGCCCGCCATGGACAGCGAGTGGCCCATAACTCGCCGTCCGCATGCCCTCGCCTACGGTGTCCGGAAATCGTTCAGTGACGTCCGTTGCCGTTGGCGTTTTCCACTGTAGCTGGGTCGTGAGGGGAACTCTGTCCTCTTCTTCAGGCGTTCAGCCTCCTTCTTCGCTAGCATGACTGCTTTACAGAAGGAGGCTACCTCTTCCCATGCCGTCTCGCTCCGCAGCATGGCCTCGCCGAATGCCGGGCGCGAGACGTCGCAATCTGATCTCAGAATCAGAGCACCGCTGTTTCCTCACGGTGATGATACTCGTATATCATCACCGCGAGGAAACAGCGGTTCTCTGCCCAAGCGGGGCTATCCTACACCGTATGCTCCACCGTGTCCTCCGGGCGATCCTCGCAGTGGTGACACCCAGACGTTTCTTCCTTCAATACTCCCCAAAGAGGGGTCGATCACGTTCGAGCATTATTCAATGTGTTGGAAAAGTTGTGAAAACTGAATTGATTATTATTAGTCAATATAAAAATAAACAGCCAATAAGCTCTTCATTCCCCGATAAACCCACTCCCAAAGCGTGATCATTGAACTAAACAAGCGTAAAATTGAATTTATCCATGTTTCGTTTCACGACTGTTTTCACTGCAAAACACAGTCAGCCAATTTACCATGCGAAATACTTGGATACGTGTCCTGAATTTATATCCACTCTAAACTTTGTGGACCCTTTATTATGTAAATAGCTAGCTTTTACCCGTCACCTTCGAGTTGAGTTCGGGAACTACCACAAGTACCTTCTACTAATCCAATTCCAGTTCGTAGATGAGCTCACTCCACTGAGGTCTTTGCTCTTGAGCTAGATTGAGGCCAAGAGTAAATCCATTTATTAAAAAAATATTCAAAGGGTGAAAAAGGTAAACGACCAAATAGGATTCATACGAGTTGCTTCCACATATATTTTCTTCTCTTAAAATGTTACACTTCTGGCCAACGTGTCCCCAATTTGTTCCAAGTGCTTTGAAATTCATTCAGTCGTAAAGATTTGGCAAAGTAACAGACAACGACATACCGATCTACTTTCGAATTTAATATAAGTATGACAGTTGGTAGGTAAGTTTGGCAGACATTTTGAAGCACCCGGGCGTAAGTATGACACATTGAGCTTTTGTAAGTTTCTATTTCACAGATATGAGTGACAGCAACGTTCTTGTAAAGCGGTCCTTGACTCACTGGAGCATCCGCTTGTGATTTTGAGCATTAAGCCTTAAGAAGGATATTTTTTTTTAGGGCGAACTTAGTTTAGCTCAGTCCTGCTTCATTTGAAAATGAACCTTACCTGCCTACGATTAATGTTCGAGTAGATGTGGCACCATGATTCGTTACAGACGCCGCTGGGATGCTAAACTCTTGGCCCAGTTCTGGACCGAGTCAATTTAGATTGTCATCGACACGCTAAGAAGAATTATTTTTCGGAGTATTTAACCGTCTGGGAGGAATTATTTCATAAAACTAAACGCAACAATGCCGGGAGCTCTCGCATGTAGTGTTTTTTGTACCATATTTTCACTGCGGCCGGGCGCTGAGTAATAGGTATGGTTTTGACATCTTTGTAAGCACAATTTAAAGAGTTTCGTTAGCATTTAGGTCATGTTGTTTCGAAGCTTGCCACGTGTAAGCAATGGTTTTTTTAGCAGTAAGCAAAATAGTTAGGCTTCGAAAACAGATTCAGTTGAAACGGTAAAAATAAATCCGCTGTAGTTAAGTACTGTATCATTTACAAAGATAAGAGAAACGATTTATTTGCCTTAGAAATTAAAACAAGTTACCTGAAAAAATCTGTTAGAAGCCAAGCGAATGGAAACATTTATTTTTGCTATTTTTGTTTTAAAAACTTTTGGAGAAAGACATTACAAAATTAGGTTAATATATTTACGTATTTCCATAAAAAGAACCTTAATGTGACATAATTAGCATTCTTTTTGTGTTTTTCAGTGCCAGTTTGTCGAAGAACAAAAGAAAGAAAGTCTCATAACTTTGCACAAGTAGGTACCTGAATAACCTTCCCAAGGGCAAATTTTATTTGTAACGTTATAAAAACTGTGTACCTTCGTAATGTTCGTTCTTTACGAGATTGTTCCTGGTTTATGACATCTTTCTTTATATAGATGTACATAATTATTTCGTTGTAGCTTTAAGTCTTATATCGGGGCGATAAAGTGGCTTTTTCATTGTCGTAAAAGTTAGGTTTTCTAGCAGTTCGACTTTATAGGCGGTTTATGTTGGCTCGTAACTGAGATAATAATGATTTTTATTGGAGTTTTGAGTAGTATCGTTTGATTAGAACTAATATTTTTACTAGATACTTAAAGGGTGAAAAAGATACATCATGAAGCTAAAAGGTACACACACTACTCATGCCTTCGTTGCCTCTTTTTATAGGTTCCGTAGCCAAATGGCAAAAAACGGAACCCTTATAAATTCGTCATGTCTGTCTGTCCGTCCGTCCGTATGTCACAGCCTTTTTTCTTGGAAAGTATAAGAGCTATCCTGTTGAAACTTGGTAGGTAGGTAGATGTATTATGTGAACCGCATTAGGATTTTTATACAAAAATATAAATAAAACTAATTTGTTGCCCCTTGAAACGCAAAAAAAAAATTTGCATGTCAATTGAATTTTTGCAAGTGAACCAGATCTCGTTTTTGTTTAATCGTAAACCGCAATTTACCTTTGAAAGTTACAACCAACTGCATGAATTTTTATGTTATGTTGCTTGCTGTTACTAAACCCTTTATGGACGAGTCCGACTCGCACTTGGCCGGTTTTTCATGAATAAATCATTTTATTTCACCAAGAATATTCAATGTTATTTCAAAACAATTCTACATTATATTTTCCAGGTAGGTATAGCGATTATTCAACCGTAAACCATACAAACAAATTTTACAGTTTCATAATATTATTAGTAAATATCCCTAGATAATAAATGGATTATTCTAGCCAGTGTGTTTCTACTGTCCCATTCCTAAAGTGGGGTTGGAGTTTTTCTGTTACGAAATTCCCAAATGTTTTTCTACGTTATCGTTATTTTCTTCGATAAATAATAATGAGTTAACGTCGTCCTTTATTGGACCTAAATCAACAGAGGTAACATTTAATGCTAGCCAGTGAGGCTATAGTAATGTAGGTCTGACATCTTTGGCTGAACATCGACAAAAATGTGTCTATTGAATAAGTTATTGTATGTTAAGAATAACAACAAATTCTCCACATGATAGTATGCCTGCTATGAAAAATTTTGGTGCTTTCCAATATTTATTACCATCTCACTTATATGCCAGTGCCATTGCAAGCGTCCAATTGATTAATTATTTGTCCCTAGGGTTAAAAAGAATATCTATCCATCCATCCTCAAAACCGTTTGCGTTTTTATAATACTTAGTATTATTTCATTTGCGATACACATCATTTCCCTAAGCAATTACCTATCTCCCGTGTCGAGGGCGCGTCGTGATCCACGCGCGCCTCAAAGAGCGTCAGCATAATGACGGGGCCCCCTCTTAGAGGGCCAAAGCCTGCCGGGGTCTCGGGACTTATTTCATTACCGTGACCCCGGAACATATAGGGCTATTGAAGGACACTGTGGATTTTAGTCAGTAGAAGTCTGACAGTCCCTCCCGCCCTGCCCGGGGTGGGAGGACTCATTTGATGATTTTAACACGCTAAAAAAAAACTATCTAGAAACTAAAGTCTTCAAAGAAAAATGTAACGGTATTCAAAACAAAAAATAAGCAAAAAAGATATTGATGAGTCCTTGTTTCCCAGCGATCTTTATTAATGGCTGCCTCCTGAGGCTTAGGACGGCCACTAAAAGCTTCCATTTTTCTTTCATATTCTTTGATTTTTCCCTCGCAAAAGTAATGCCATTCTTTCAAAGAGTTTGCGCTGAATATACGACAAGATTTATGTGTTCTGTCCTTTATCGTTTGCCTAATATGTACTTAGAATTCAGGGTAACGACGGTTGACAGGTTGTGCCTATTTCTAATCCTACTTTGTTTAAAATTTATTCTTGCCGTAGTTTTTAACTACGTTAATCTTGCTCAAGATGAATGTCGGATTTGATTAAATAAGGATAAGGATTTAAACATTTTTGAAGCATTAAGTACGTCTGCGTAGAGAATGTTAAAACTTTTTTTAGGAAAGAAATATTTTGTTTCGATTTTTTTTTACTTTTTACGTGACATGAAGTAAGCATATGAGAGAATATGACGTGGTCTGTATCATCATAATTATCAGCCACCCGGAAGATACCCACTGCTGAACAAAAGCCTCCCCCCCCTCTTGGACCAACATGCCAGTGACAATCCGCCGTAACAAAATATAAAACAGACAAAAAGGAGCGTAGTTCTGGCAACCAAATCATTGCCAATACTGCATAGAGATAGACTATTCCCCTTTTTTTCTTGTACATCTTCAGAAACTGAATATTTCACAATTTTTGCGAAGTCTTCATTTAAAATATTTGTCCACAGATATCTTTGGATTCGCATAGCTTTATTCGAGCGTCAATTAGCGAAGATCATCGAACATCTAGTCAATAACGCGAACCGCTACTACGAACGGGACGCGTTGGTCGCAGACCCGGACTACGGTAGCATCCTCAGTTCCTTGTTGGTGGGTCCTTGTGCCCTGGAGTACTCCAAGGCCAAACCACCGGCCTGCTTCTGGACGGATCCTCCTGCTGACGAACTTGTGAGTAAACCAAAATGCAAAGAGAGCATCTAACTTTGTGCTCACAACCGGAATTTTTTTATTTAGCCTAACCTTCTGGCATTCAAAAATATCATGTCAACCAACTCAGTTGGATTTTGGAGTGACAAGATTTTTCTCTTTATAAAATGACTTTGTTGTTTTCTTAAGACGATTGTCTACCGAGCGCTCGTCCATACTAAAAGAGAAAACGTTTTTCTGCCCCTAAATGTTATCCTATCTCAATGATTTTTTAGAATGCTTCTGACACAGTAAAAAGCTAGGTTTGTAGGTTTTCTTTTTTTCATAATTTATAATAGTTTGAAAGTTACAGACGCCTAAAAGTTACTATTTTTACGACAAATACAACAAAGATGTTTTAGAAAAAAAACAAAACCTACAAACCTGGAATATGATATGCTGAAACGATTGACGCCAGAATCTAAGAGATTAGTCGTGATTTAGTATGTGAAAGAAAAACGTTTTCTCCTGAGAGACAAATTTCATATTAAAAATACTTACAGTCAGTCGCGAGCTGCAACGCTCTCTATCGCACGATCGGGGGTTTTTCAACGCGTGAGAGGGACAGCACGAGTTTGTCTAAATACCTATTTTTTGAAATGGCAGCCGCTATACTGTCGTCTTAAGTCCGTAGTTTACTTGAAACTTAATCATTTATGAAAATAACAGGTGCAAAGACACAGAATGTCTGCAGGGACGACAACACCGCCTTCCGTTAGAAGGCCGATATTAAATTTCAAGAGAAGTTTAAACGCTTCATCCGACGATGGAAGCTCAAATAATCCAGGTAAACTTATTTCCTTTTTAAAAACAACAATTTTTCTTTATATAAATATTTCTTTGTTGCATTGTATGCTTACTAAGTTTTTCCGGTATAACACCTTGCCACATTTTATAATACCCTTTTCTTTGAAAAGAAGCTTACAAAGTGAAACTTTTACTTTAGGTACAGGTAAAGCGGCAGGTTCGAGTGCCAAGGACTACGTTGAAAGCTTACACCAAAACTCGACGGCAACACTTTTGTACGGAAAGAACAATGTCAGGGTTCAGCCGGTGAGTTACAAAACCTTTTCCAACAGATTTATTTACTTTTGTTTATGATGTGTACTGAGTTTTATTAAATTTGGGAAACGGATCGGATCCGCTGGACCCTTGGGAAAGGACCAATCATACGAGCGGGTACTTGGAATTACTCGAATGTTCTGGATTTCGGGTAGTTTATTCAATTTGTGGAAACATTTTGCGGCCTAGTTTCGTTATAAGATTTCACGAGAAATTATTTTACTTGCGGTATAATGTATTATAAGTAGAGCTAAAAGAAACATGCGTACCTATAAATTGACAACGTTTTAACGCTGTTTTATCTCCAAGGGTACTTTCAAGGTTAAATTGTCTGCCTCTTAAGCCCATTATTTGTCATCTTATAACCCAGTATTATTTTACAGCTAAGCCACCTTTGATAAACGTCTAAAACTTTAAATTAATTTTGTCTGACATAATTGAAATTGAAGTATTGATAAAATTTTCTTAAAGGAATTTGAAATTATGATTTTAGTAGAGGCTCAAGAATAATTTGACGTTGAAGAATTTGAAAGTATTGTTATTATAGAAAGACGTTGAGGAGCCAATGCCTGGCTACTTGAGTCTTCATCAGACGGCTGCAGGGTTGGTCATCAAGTGGACACCGAACCAACTCATGAATGGATATGCGGAGAGTGAGGGAATAGATAAAAGGTAACTAGAATAAAGATACTGTTTTTTGATTGAAGGCTAGTAATTCGTTGCTTTGATGTTGTTTGTAGTGTTTTGTTTTCATAAAGCTAATTAAAGAAGGTATGATATCATCTGATTATAACACAGACCACGGTGACGCCTGGACAAGATTTATGAAGATAAAGCTATTATTTTAAATTGAGAACAAAGTCATCATTTTGTTTTAATCTAAATTAGTTTACCTTACTACCAACCGCAAAATTGGGTTGGCAGATCGACCTGAATGAAGATCTAGAAACTTCTTTACATTACCCATGAAATGGGCTTGATTATTCTTCAAGTAAATTTATGTAACGTGCTTGAAAACATCGTAAACACATTACAGTACCTTCCTAAAGTTCCCGGCTGTAAGTGAACCCGTTACTCCGCCCATTATTACATTATCGCCAAAGAGGCGTAACATGCTCTCTCAAGTAAATGTGCTCAAAGTTACGAACGTGTTGGGCAAAAGTTTATTGTAGCTGTTTTTATCACCCCAGTGCTACTTCACAGACATTATTTATACCTGCATTGTGTAATAAGCGTTTACTTTAATTTAGCGAAGTATTTTCCTTCATCTTTTCTTAGAACACCCTCTTAGGGTTTGTTTCAGTTGCCGGTTTTCTTTAATTTTATGCTTTCCTTTTGTGTTTTATTTTCTCACAACTGAGATTGTAGTTTTATTTATTAAATTGTGAATCTTTATGCTACCTGGAAGTAGTTTATTTGATAAATCTTTTATACTTTCTTGAGTAAAACCTTCGTTTGTCTTTTATATTTTATTTACACTAGAAACTGAAATATTTATGTGCACGTACTCCGATACAGTAACTAGTATCATTATTGTAAACTACATAAGTTATCCCTGTTGCATAAACTACAGCATCATTGAAAACTTGTAATCTCTAATTATGTACTTACTTTTTTTGCTTCATCTTTGTTTCCTTTTGTGTCCTTAAACTGTTAATTTCAACTAACTATTAAGTTGTCTAACCTGAGACCTTAATTTATTTCTGTATCGAACAAACTAGTTTTTACTGCTTTTTCTTTACGTTGCAAAATCATCAAATGAGTCCTCCCACCCCGGGCAGGGCTGGACTACCTGTCAGACTTATAATGACTAAAATCCACGGTGTCCTTCAGTAGCTCTTTGAGTGCCGGAGTCGCGGTATACGTATGTCCCGCAACGCCGGCAGGAATGACATTTAGATTTGTTCACCCATTCTGGCGTGGAGCTACAAACACCAAAAGAAATTGATACTAAAAAAATATTGTCAAGATATTTTACACAAATCTCAGGTTAGTCAATTTAAAAGTACGTAGTAAACCGTGGAAAGATAGTTGTTTCATTTGGCTTCTCTTGTTTAATGTTGCTTCGTAGACCATGTCATGTATGTAGTGTCCATGTGTAGTGTCCGCTGTCACCTAGTGCATGAGTCCGCGTGCCAACACAAGTATGTTCTGTCCAGCTTCGCGCCAACCTGCACTGTGTTCAGGCGCCACTGTGCCGGCCCTCTGTGCATTGATTGGTATGTATTTGTGTTTATTACACAGGTAAAGATAGATCTACCTAACGCAAGTATCACTATCAGCTAGCCTACGATGACGTTTTAAAGCGAGAGAAATTCCAGTGTGGATACGGGACAGAGTTATAAAAGTCGTCTAACGCCATCTCGGTCCCACCGTGAAATTATTCTCGCGTCATTTTAGGCCACCTGTGTGCTTAGTGCGAGTTTTTTTACGTTGACGGGATAGTAACGTTTAACCGCATTTGGCGCTCCTATTGGCCCGCTGCAAGGTCGTGAGAACTCTCAAATGAGAGCGCCAAACGCAGTCAAACTTTACTATCGCGTCAACGTAAAAAAACTCGCACTAAGCACACGGATGCCTAATCACCCGTTTTCACGTTTTTCTGACGTAAAGCAAATTTTGACGTTAATTTGTTGGAGAAAATAATTGTTGATACACTCTTCGTAATATTCCTAATTCAAGGGGTCTGCTGTGTGAGTCCAAAAACAAAAATCACGTGGCATTGGTATGAAAACCATTGTTGACTAACTAACTATTAAAACTTAATGCTTGTAGTTCGGGTTGTCTTACTTTGGTCAGACCTTGTTGTATTGCTTATGGTACGATCCTACCCGCCAGACAGTCTTCGCCCAGTTGACCTTACTAAGTATCTAATTTTTTTTTTACTGACATCTTTCTAAAGTTACATCGATTCAGGCTAAGCGCGAAAGTGGCGGCTTACGATTTTTGTCCAGGAGTTGCACGCTCTTGCGTTATCTAGGGCTATGTTTATCTGTAGTTTAGTTTGTAACTAAGTGTTTGTGAGCTTAGAGCATGCTTAGCTGCCATGTCTATGGTTAAGACTTAGAGAATTGTGGCGATACCTAGATGTGCTGTTGTGCCTATAAACAATGATATGATTGAGTTTTAGAATTTATATTGAACTTGATGGTACGTCGAAACTATCGACGTGATTCTCCAGATCTTGGCAATGACGCTATATGTTTTAAATGCTTTATTTAATGACTCCTACTTTGTAAATATCGGCCATTCTCCAGATAGGTGTTATTTGCCTAATTATCGTGCCCTTTTTTAATTTCACTGATATGACGTTAAACACATTAGAATAGGAAACATATAAAAGATAGGAATTCAATAGTTATTTTGGCATTTTGTTATTACTGGTGGTTTTCTAGATAATGAGATTTAAAAAAAAATTGGGTACGGTAATTAGACAAGTTGAATATTTGATGCTACGGTAATTAGAAAATATTTTGTATCTCCATACTTGTATCATTATTTTCTTTCAATTGCTCAATATTGCTCAATAATGACAAAGTACTAGTAGAAGAAGATGAGAGAGCACTAGTTGGACGCAGAGTTGATATTATTAAGGTAGGTATGGAAGTGTTGGCATCACCTCCGAACTCCCAAAAACAGCGGGGCAACCTGTGCTCGGCGAGCTTAAGAGGCTGTTCAACTTCGTCATAGCCAGTGGGATTACCCCAGAGGCGTGGAGCAGGGGCGCGGTGACATTTTTTTTCAAGAAAGGAGACAAAAATTCTCCTCAAAAACTACAGACCAATCCCGTTCCTGGGTCACGTGTACAAGCTGTTTTCGAGTGTCGTCACGAATCGCTATTTATTTCTTATTCTTTATTTCTGCTAGTTTTGACGTTTTCCAGCCACCGGAGCAGGCTGGGTATAGAAAAGGCTAATTATATAGCACTTTAGACCACATACATACAGTGCGGCAGGTTATACAGAAGACAGAGAAGTATAACCGGCCTTTGTGAACTACAAAAAAGCCTTCGATTCCGTCGAAACCTGGGCTGTTTTGGAATCCTTGCAGCGATGCCAAGTCAATTGGCGGTACATAGAGGTGCTGGCGACATCAACGCCATGCTATAATGTAGGTTTACATTAAAGCATGGCGTCGATGTCGGTCCAAGTAAAAAACACCATCCAGCTGCTAAGAGGTGTGAGACAGGGAGTTGTAATATCCCTTAACTAAACTGTTTACCAACCCGCTGGAGGATTTGTTCAAGAAGCTGGACTGGAACGGACTGGGCATCAATGTCAACGATGAATACCTAATGCACCTTCGTTTTGCTGATGACATAGTTATTATGGCGAAATCGCTGCAAGACCTGCAAAAAATGCTGAACAGTCTCAATGCTGGCTCGAGACGTGTGGGTCTTAGGATGAACCTGGACAAGACCAAGGTCATGTTCAATGACCATGTCGTCCCAGAACCATTTTCCGTCGATGGTTTATCACTCGAAGTTGTCCAAGAATACATCTACCTCGGATAGGTATTACAGCTGAGTAGAGATAAATTTGAGCGGGAAATTGCCAGAAGAGTGCAGCTTGGCATTTGGGAAAATGCGTCATTTCCTCACGTCACCACTGCCACAGTGTCTGAAAAGCCGGGTATTCAATTAGTGCGTCCTTCCAGTCCTAACCTACGAAGCTTAAACGTAGAACATGTCAGTCAAGCTGGCCCAATGACTCTATGTCACACAGCGTGCTAAGGAAAGGTCTATGCTTAGGTTTTCACTAAGGGTTAAAATCCGGAATGAGGTACGGCATACGACCAAAGTTACAGATATTTTCCAAATCTATATCAAGCTGAAGTGGCAGTGGGCTGGTCATGTCTGCCGCAGAACCGACGATAGGTGGAGTGGGATGGTTTTTGAATGGAGACCGCGTGTAGGTAAGCGTAGGGAGGTACGCCCCCTGGCAAGATGGACCGATGACCTGAAGAAGGTGACTGGCAGTGACTGGATGAAAAAAGCAGGAGATCGTGCGCTGGGGCGCTCTCCGGGAGAGGCCTTTGTCCAGCAGTGGACTGCGAAAGGCTGAGATGATGAATGGTGTTGACAGAGTTGCAAGAGGATCTGATAATGCTGTTATCAAGCACGTCTAGATCTATGACTACTTCTTCCTCGATTGTTCCCAAGTTTCCCTTTTCCTTTTGTCTTTTATTACTCTCTACTCTGATTTTTCCTGTATAAGTTTTACATACAACGGTAATTATTTACACATGGTAATTAGTATACGGTAATTAGAAAACGATAGACTTTCTTCAAAATTTCGAAAACCAACACAGTCTGCAAATACTGGCTAATCATAACATACGTAAGCCAAAGCACTGTTTTATTTATATTATCAACTAGGGTCTAACTTAAAAAATGAGTATTTAAATAAGTATAACGGTAATTAGAAAAGTTTTGAACCAAGGGCTACGGAAATTATATACTCAAGTGTTTCGTTGGCGCTACAGTAGAGTTTGAGACGTGCGACTGCTAATGGGCTGCAGCACACCCTGAGGACATTCGACGCGTGCGGTACTGATGTGCCAAATACCGTTATTTAGGCATGTGCACCCGAGAACAGATCATGTTACGGTAATTATAACTTTCTATCGGACACGCAGTTATTTAATTATAATTATTTATAGACTGGTTCTATTGAGTCCATATTTTGGTAGGTGATACACGTTGCTTAGTATTTTTTAAAACTTTGAATGGATCAAAGTAAATCTGCAGGTTTGAGAAATTACAAGCAAGATTTAACATTAAGTTGGGGTGCGGACAGGCCACGGTAATTAGAAAATAGTGCTTTTTCGAACAGAGATTCAATTAATTTAGGCTTACTAGTTAAAAACAGAACCCAATATTTTGTTTACAGCTAGATACGGTCGTAATCTAACATATAAAAAAAAACCACGCTTAAATATGATCATATTACGGATTTAGTAAGCCCGGACAAATAAAAACTTGCAACCGGAGAATGGCCGATATATGAAAAGTTGAAAACTGACTTACCACACTCTTACAATTTTAATGGAATTTCAAACCTACTTTACGTTTACAACCAAGATACTGATGGACGCGCAATCAAAGTCCAGTTAACATTAATTCATTTGCAAGTGTTGAATTCCCGTAACGACGCGATTAATTCACAGTTAGTATTCCATTTTAATAGCCAATCAGTGAGATTACTTCGGGTATAAAAAACCTTAGTTAAATAGCTTTCTTCAAGGTTTTAATTTAAAGAAAAAAATTTAATGGATCAAAAAAAGGTATTTTAGGTTAGGTTCAAACGTTTAATTGAAAAAAAAAGGTCTTGTAACCTTTACTTAGGTCGTTATTGGTGACTTTTTAAAGGTGAAAGGTTATACCAATAACATAGTCATACAATTGTATTGTTTCAAGCAATAGGCAGTGGTGGCCCAGTGGTATCGGCCCCGACTTACAAGTTGTAGGTCGTGGGTTCGAACCCCGTCAGGCGCATTACTTTGTGTAATTTATTTCATCACCACTGCTCTCAAAACGGTGAATTAAAACATCGTGAGGGAACCGGCATGTCCTAGAACCAAAAATTCGAAGACATGTGACATCCACCAACCCGCACTGGGCCTGCGTGGTGGATTATGGCACACTCCCTCATTCAGAGAGGAGGCCTGTGTCCCAGCAGTGGGAACATTTGTAGGCTGATGATGATGATGATGTATAGGTAAAGTTACAACATTGGCCAATAACCTCCAAAGGTCAGCTCCAATATGTTGACGGTTATGTTTTTAAATTTTTCAATAATACCTAAATGTTTTCATTCCAGCGTGTACTGGGCGATGTCCTTACAAGTCTGCGTATGGGAGGTGGTATACGTCCACGTTCATCGATCACACGCCAGCGATGCTCTCATACTGGTCGGCCAAGATGGAGTTCAGAGGCCTCCAATACATTTTCCGAAAGGTAGGCAATTTTATCAGAAATTTGGCTACTCATGTTTGACTTTCCCCTCGACAAGAGTCAAGCTCCGTTTTTTAACTATTGGTATTCTTATTTTATTAACTGGTGACTCGGCCTTTGCCCTTTGGCTTTTTAAACACAGGTGCCTTAGATGGCGGGCGGGCGGGGTAGACATAATATGATTATACCTATGGATATTATTAGTAAAAAATTGAAGACGTCATTCAATTTGTTCACGAGTTTTCAGTATTTGAGACGTAAAGTAAACTGGCACATTGTCAATTTCAAATTGTCAAGTTTCAAGGAAAAAAATATTTCCTTCTTCGCACACCAGAGGCGCTGTTCCATTTTTCATACAAGAAAGACGCTGTAAAGTGAAAGAGTGAAAACTCGTGCTAAGGGTACTGCTGTTTGTCATCACTATGACTACATAACCCATCATGGCCATAGTGATGACAGACTTCAGCTGATCAAAGTGTACCATCTTTGTATTGGATTTCTACAGAGTGAGTTTAAGCCTTGTTGTTCTAATATAATGAAAAGTCCTGTTAACACTGAAAGTTTCGGAGAAAGTACCCGATGATACGAGTACCTACTTTGCTAAAACTTCTCGTGTCCGCCACAACGTAAGGTAAACCGAAACTTTTACACAATGGTAATACTTTGAAACTTATCCAATATTCGAAGTATTCGTAAAGTAGATAATCTGTTATCCTACACCCATCTGGGACTTAAAATTTATTTTGAAACTAATGGCTTCAATATCAATCAAAATTACTTTTCGAGTTTGCCAAGTTACGTTTTAATGTAAGAGCATTAGGAAACTTTGAAATAAAATCGTGAATTATTACCGCTCGAGTTTCAAGAATAATAAATGGCTAATACCGACTGAAATAAGGTTTATTGAAAAGAGTTTCTTCATATTTTAATGGAATTAGGTATTTACTTTAAGTTTATACCACGCGTTTCTGCTAGAGCAGGGGTGGCCAACTTGATTAGAAATAAGATCTACTACTACTTACTAACGAAACCCTGTGCGATCTAGCAACCTTGACAGAACAGCCTGCGATTGACAAATTATAATGAAACAAAATGATACTATAGAGCTGGGTACTCACTTAGCAGCGTAGCACGTAACGTATCAGATAGGGTATCAAGTGAGTACGTAGGCACGAGCCCGCTGCGAACCGCTCGCTGTAAGTTCGCAGTGATACCGCCTCTCGGCGAGTCATACAAACACAAAGGCGGCTCGCAGTGTGCTCGGACGAGCCGTACCCACTTGCAGGTTGATACCGTATCTGATACGTTACGTGCTACGCTGCTAAGTGAGTACCCAGCATATTAGTTGATAGTTACGTTGCGCAGTCTGGTGTACTTAGTTATACAGGGTGACTTTTTTAGCACCGTCCAAAATTTTTCTAGGCATTAGGTATCAATCACTAACCAACCCCATTTTTGAAAAAAAAAAATCGATACTTCAAATTGTCATATTAAATCATTTTCTCATCCGCTTTGCGTGGTCACTAACGTTAGCGGTGTCCAGATTCATCAACTTTTTAAAGATAGCATTGAGACGTGATATCTCGATATTTTTGTATTGAGTAATTGAAAAAATAGTATTACGTTCGCCAAAGATTCATATATTAAAATTTGGATGGTGACTAAAAAATCACCCTGTATATTTTGCTTTGCCACGATCGCGATCGACCGGTGGCCACTCCTGTGTTAGAGCAAAGAGACTGATTTCAAATTAAAATTCTTCGGTGTTGGACATTTCTAGAAAAAATAAGCAGTAAGTACCTATGATGGAATGCAATGCTGATAATGCGGAACTGTAATTTACTTTAGATTTTGATAAACTAGCTGATAATTTCATTTTGTTTGTTTCAGGGGGACACCTGCTTTCTTTTTTGAGCAACTTGGAAACGGGATTACTACCACACGGTCAACTGGATCCACCACTTTGGTCACAAAGAGGCACAGGAAAGGTATGATTAAGAAGATTCATTATTTCATACATTTGCTAGTCATTTCTATAACTTTTACGTTGCTGTGTATCCAAGGATCAACAAAATTTGGATTCTAGCAATGGGTTTGCTGATTTAATGCCGGCGCCGGAACTCTAGCCCCAACGATGTAAGGGCAATTTTGTTTGTAGTCCACTATTAGTCATAATACGCTAAAATACGTGTCGTTGATAAACGTTACTGATATCCTCAAAAAATGTATACATAAAGTCGTAAGTAGTTTTGATCGTGGAAAATCTACAAAACCCACTTTCTACGACGATCATTCCATGTTTTTATCACTTCATCCACGCATAAAGTCGTGCTCTATTTGGATTCTTATTTATTTGTAGGTATTTGGTCGTGGTAAAGTACGACGGCGGCCTCTACCAAGTTTGTGTGAAAGTGGCGAGACAGAGGAACCAGAATGGGAAGAAACTGCCGGAGACTACGTGTTCCGGATCGTTAACAATGCTATCGCTGATAGAGAAGGTTAGTTTATCTTCATGGTTCATTTTCTGGAAATGAAAGAAATGTTGGCATTGATCCTGTTGAATGATTAGCTACATTAGATTTCTGTTCCTTTTTCCCTCAAGTAGAATTTTTTATTTCATTTGATTTCAAGTTTCGACTAAAGTCCGGTTACAAAGCAGGAGGAATTTGGTACATTGACCTATTATTACCTGTCTCTGTCACTCCCGCGTAAGTATAATGAGTTTCGCTTGCACTGATGCAATGGCCGCCATCTGTGCAAGCGAGTACGAAATTCTTCCTGTTTTGTGATCGGACTTAAGTATGACTTCCCAATTTGAAACTGTTGAAAATTAAAGTATGTACTTTAAAAAATTGTTCATGTTTCCAGCGATGCGGCATTCTCTTCTAGAACGCGCTGTTCAATCTCCTCCGCGCACGCCCCGTCGGCCACTAGCCTCTACATCCACTACATCATCAGACTCCTCGACGATGTCAGTGGACTGCCCACCTTCAGCCGGGATTAATGGAGTTCCACCGCCTCCATTGACGCCAATTCCACATCAGCCAGTAGAGCAGGTATAGAACAGCTTATTTGTAAAATGCAAAACTATATGAAAAGAAACTCAAATTGATCACTCTTCTAAATGGCGCCCAATGTGGGACCAGAGTCCCACGTTGGGGCGCCAATACGTAATTATTAATTAAAAAAATTCAGGGTGAACTTTTGCAAATATTTAGCTGTATATTAAAAAGTAATGATTCAATTTTTCTAACACATCATAGTAATGATGTTTCAGAAAAATCTTGTTATTTCGATACAAGAATATCTTATTGGCGCCCGCTTGGGACTCGTCAAATATTGAAAGTAAATCTTGTTTAAGTACTTAAATAACAAAGTAAATGTTGTGTTTATAAATGCTTAATATCGAAACTTTGGTTATAAGTTATGTGACCATGTAAGTTTCAGTACATTGATATTGAAGCCCAGCGTGGGACTTTTTCAAAGAAAATATTTTTTTAGAAGCAGTGTTGGCCCAGTGGTTTCGGCCCCGACTTACGACTTGCATGTCGTTGGTTTAATCCCAGCCAGGCGTATTGTTTTGTGCAATTTATCATCATCACTGCCTTCAAAACGGTGAAGGAAATAATTGTGAGGCATGCACTAGAACCAAAAGTTCAAAGACATGACACATCCACCAGCCCAGCAACCCGCACTGGGCCGCGTGGTGGATTATAACCCACTTCCTCCCACAGAGAGGAGGCCTGTGTCCCAGGAGTGACATCATTATGGGATGATAATGATGTTTATTTTACCCAAACCTTTCTGAATGTTTCCAGGCTGCGTCTATCGAGTTGGTGTGCAGTACGATGCGTCGTCAGATAATATCTCGCGCGTTCTACGGTTGGTTGGCGTACTGTCGCCACTTGTCTACAGTGAGGACACATCTCAGTGGGCTCGTGCATCCGAACATTGTTCCTAGAGGTAAGAGGAAGTAAGAAAACTATAGGCATTGATTTTTTTACTTACTTTGACAACCCTAAAATTAATTCAATTTAATATACTAAAATATTTATTCCACCATTTTTTCTTGGTAAGTTTAAGAGCCCAGTGAGAGGAGCTCGCAATTCCAATTCGAGGCGAGCCCAAAAATCGGACGAAACATTCTATCTCTTTCTGCCCGTTCGCAGAGCAGCGCGCGCAGCTGTGTGCGTGCGTGTAGTGTGGTTGTAACGAATCATTCATATTGACTGAAAACCATTTCATTGTACTAATTTTGTTCAACATTTGCTTTATTTTTGTTAACTAATTTGGGGAATCGTTAGTGAACGCACAAACCAACAATGCGTTTTTTGGAAATAACTCTACAATGGCTACATTAGAAGATTTTAGGACATTATCTAAAATCTAATAAAATAAACGTCGAGTAGGTATAACGCAGGTATTTATCTTGAGATTTATCTGTTGTAATCTAACTACTAGTAGGAATGAAAAAATATATATATTTGGATAGTCCATATTGAGGAAGGCTTTAGGCTATGTAATATCACGCTATCACCAATAACAGCAGTGCAGCAATGAGAAATTTTTCAAAATCGGGATCATAATTGTATTCCCTTTCGAAAGCTTCCGTTGCGTAAACCGTTAGAGTTACGTAAAAATTATGTACCTACTTACTACGGAATTATTCCTGATATAGATAAAAAGTTCTAAAATAAAGTCTGCGTGAGCATATTGTTAGTTGATTTTCAGTCGTTGTTGACATTTGTATAAGAACCGCTATTTGATCACTACTGTTAGCGAACCAGCTAGTCTGGTAAGTAAGCTGCTTGCCTTTCGTGCAATGGGTTTCAGGATCAAATCTTGGTAATTTGTGTCTCACTTTTTGAGATTATTTATTTTGTTTTTATTATTTAGCCTGTGAGTTTTCAATAATTCAAAATATTTTTATGTCTGGTATGTCTGGGTGTAATTTATCTATAATATTTATGTATTTAGAAATATATAAGTATGTTTTATCAGCTGTCTAGTACCCATAACACAAGCTCTGCTTAGCTTCTCGCGGTGGTGGACGCCCACGGCGACGGACGTCGCAAGACGATTCCCGGCCATCGTAGGCGAGGGCATGCGGGCGGCGAGTAAGGGCAACTCGCTGTCCGACCATGGACCATGTCCGGGTCGACGGCGCGTTGTGTTTCACGCGCGCCTCTATGAGCGTCAGCATGATGACGGAGCCCCCCTCTAGAGGGCCAAAGCCTGCCGGGGTCGCGGGACTTATCTCATTACCGTGACCCCGGAACATAAAGGGCTATTGAAGGACACCGTGGATTTTAGTCAGTACAAGTCTGACAGTCCCTTCCGTCGTGTCCGGGGTGGGAGGACTCATTTGATGATTTTACCACGCAAAAAAAAATAAAAGCTCTGCTTAGCTTGAGACTAGATGGCGTTGTGTGATAATTGTGGAATGTTAAATATTATTATTATTAATGCGATTTTTAACCGACTTCAAAAAAAAAGTAGGTTCTCAGTTCGACCTGTATGTATGTATGTATGTTTGTCCGCGATTATCTCGCATTTGGCTGAACGGATTTTATGCAGTTTTCAGGAAAGTGTTCATTACATTCTGGAGAAGGTTTTAGTATATAACACTAATAGATATCCCGTGACGTTGCCCGCGTGGATCCGTTTTGCTTACTTGGATCGTAGATTTTTAGGGACTATTGCATGTTTGTCCGCAATTATCTCGCGTTTGGCTGAACCGATTTGATTCAGCTTTCAGAACAGTGTTTGTTACATTCTGGTGAAGGTTTTAGTATAAACAATAATGGATATCTCGTGAAGTTGCTGACATAGATCCATTTTGCTAAATAAGATTGTAGATTTTCAAAGATGCCGATTTTATGGAGATTTTTGTTGATTATCTCAACTAAAAAGGGAAAATAAAAAAAAAACTCTTTGAAAAAAAAGGAACCGACTTCAAAACCAAACACAAAAAAAACTATAAAATAACTTTTCTTTCGGAAGTCGGTGGCCATATGTAATGAAATAAATAAAACAAAGCCACCGACTTCCGAAAGAAAAGTTATTTTATAGTTTTTTTTTGCTTTTGCCTAAGCATCTGCCTGCCTTTTCCCAACTATATTGGGGTCGGCTTCCAGTCAAATCAGATTCAGCTGGATATCAGTATTTTACATGGAGCGACTGCCTGTCGGACCTCCACAACGCAGTAACTGGGTAATACGATACCCCTTGGTAAGACTGGTTGTCAGACTTTGAGCTTCTGACTAACAGTAACGGCTGTCAAAGATCTACAAATTTAATGACAGCCGGGACCAACGGCTTTACGTGCTTTCCGAGGCACGGAGGAAATTCGCTATGATAGATGGTCACCCATCCACAAACCAACCTCGGCAAGCGCGGCTTAACCCAGAAGATCGGCTTGTGCGGCTGTGATTATTTAGCCACGAGCTCCTCTTTTGCCTAAGCAAACATGTAAATGAATACCTAAAATACAGAGACCTTTATTATATCGTGGTATAAAATCGTCAAATAAGTCAGATTCGTACTGACTAAAATCCACGGTGTACTTCAATAGCCTTTTACCTTCCGGGGTCACGGTGATGAGATAAGTCCGTGCGACCAAATAGCGAATAGAGTACAGCGTACCTATCCTACTTACTTGTTTATTACGAAGTAAATTCCAATGACCAAAAATGTATGGAAACTTGTGGCTTTTTAACCGACTTAAAAAAAAAACATAAAAGTAGGTTCTCAGTTCGACCTGTACGTACTATATTATGTATGTTTGTTTGTACTTACGAGTATGTATGTTTGTTTGTTCACGATTATCTCACATTCGGCTGAATCGATTTTGATGTAAGTACCTCCCTACTTAGTTTTTAGAAAAGTATTCTTTACATTCCGTGGAAGGTTTTGGTATAGAATCGCCATCTTGGATTTAAAAAAGAATGGCTTTTTCGTTACAAGCACCCCAATTAACCTCGAAATTGACACCCATATCAAATTCTAAGGAAAAATGACGTCCGCCATCTTGGATTTCAAAAAGAATAGCTTTTCATAACAAGCACCCCAATTAACCTCGAAATTGACACCCATATCAAATTCTAAGAAAAAAACGAACGTCCGCCATCTTGGATTTCAAAAAGAATGGCTTTTTCGTTACAAGCACCCCAATTAACCTCGAAATTGACACCCATATCAAATTCTAAGAAAAAAACGACGTCCGCCATCTTGGATTTCAAAATGAATGGCTTTTTCGTTACAAGCACCCCAATTAACCTCGAAATTGACACCCATATCAAATTCTAAGAAAAAAACGACGTCCGCCATCTTGGATTTCAAAAAGAATGGCTTTTTCTTTACAAGCACCCCAATTAACCTCGAAATTGACACCCATATCAAATTCTAAGGAAAAAATGACGTCCGCCATCTTGGATTTCAAAAAGAATAGCTTTTCATAACAAGCACCCCAATTAACCTCGAAATTGACACCCATATCAAATTCTCAGAAAAAAACGAACGTCCGCCATCTTGGATTTCAAAAAGAATGGCTTTTTCGTTACAAGCACCCCAATTAACCTCGAAATTGACACCCATATCAAATTCTAAGAAAAAAACGACGTCCGCCATCTTGGATTTCAAAATGAATGGCTTTTTCGTTACAAGCACCCCAATTAACCTCGAAATTGACACCCATATCAAATTCTAAGAAAAAAACGACGTCCGCCATCTTGGATTTCAAAAAGAATGGCTTTTTCGTTACAAGCACCCCAATTAACGTCGAAATTGACACCCATATCATGCTGGCTGCATGCCACGCAGCCCGCCAGGCAGCCCGCCGGGCTGCACGGCGCGCGTGTGAACGTAGCATAAGAAAATGACCTCCGCCATCTTGGATTTCAAAAAGGATGGCTTTTTTGTAACAAGGACCCCGAATAAACTCAAAATTGATACCCGTACTTGGTAAATTAAAATAAAAATACGTCCGCCATCTCGAAATTCACCCTTGGTAATTAATAAAAAAAAGTCCACCATCTTGTCATGGGACATACAAATTATAACACAGTCATATTATATTATAAGATATTATAAATTTCCAAACAGATGCCCTGTGCCTATTAAAAAAAGACGTGCGCGGGTCGGCCATTTTAAATAAACAAATAAAAATAAATACGCACGTCACACGCGATAGCCCTGAATGATAGAGCCCGACATACAGTAACATCGTTCTGTTCCCAAGTCGGGCTCGGCTTACCCGCGTCTCACCCCTCACACCCCGCACGATTGCCCTGACTAGACGTCTTCGTCCGACGACTGTAGGATTATTAGACAAAAATACAAAAATAAATAAATATTCAATGTACAGTAACATTGACAATCCAAAACAAGCGCGCGCCACGAGCCAGGCCGCAGGCGGCGTGTATACGTGAACCTTACGGAAGTGTGAGTTTCTACGATCACACAACCACAGGCAGTACGTACACGCACACAAACGCAGTTACGCTCGCTGCGACAGCGCTACAGTCGTTCAAGATTTGCGATAAATTTGTTTGTGTTCCGTAATACCAAAAATTATGAATGAAAAGTTGATGTTTTTCCATTTTTGTTTTGTTAATCTACAACTAGACAATATAAGCTATGTTCCTATTAAAATAATATTAGGAACATTCATGTTTTTAACACAGAATAATTAGGCTGAAAAAATGCTTTTAGCGGTGTTAAAATGTACGAAATGCAATTCGCTCGCATTTCGTAAATAGTAATATTTTTTTTTTTAAAGTTTAATAGGAACCTAGATAAATACCGCCTGTATCCGAATAACATAACTGTAAGTCGGTAAAATATTCGTATCGCGAATGATTTTGGTATTACGTTTGTATGGAGAAATTTGCCTTCACTGAACCCTTAACTCATTAATTTTAATTTCAATTAATTAGTAAGTTTAACTAATTAATTGTTCTGGTCATAAAAATTGCAAACAAAAATATTGAAAATTGATAAGAAATACGTCAATACAAAAATTCGTGAGGATATTTGCTAGCTTAGTCGTTCAAATTTTTATGTT
This sequence comes from Agrotis segetum, assembly GCA_036375495.1. Taxonomy (NCBI): domain Eukaryota; kingdom Metazoa; phylum Arthropoda; class Insecta; order Lepidoptera; family Noctuidae; genus Agrotis; species Agrotis segetum. Next base: position 10,334,736 of record JAQSVV010000039.1, read on the forward strand.
TCCAAGGGAGTATAAAAGAAATTACGAAAAAAATCTGCTTTCCCATAAAGTCACATAAATGATAAAGATAAAGATAAAGATAAAGATAGATAAAGATAAATTTATTTGCAAAAACATGTGTAGGTAATAATACAAAATTGTGATTATTATAGCTGGAAAATAGTAATTTGAATCAACATGTTTGACCATGACTGGTGTACAAAAATCATCCTTAAAAACTAAATAATTGGTTGTAATACGTCCATTCAAAATTAATACATTTCATACATTTAATCATATAATAACAAATGTCAACTGTGATTCATAAATTCAGTACATTATAATTATTAACAAAACGAATAACATAACAATTTGATTGAAATAAAAACACATTTAGCTCACTCAAAGAGATTTGTCGTTAAGAAAGTCATTAACATTGTAATAGCATTTATCAGTCAAAATTTTTTTAAGTGTTTTTTTGAAAAGGTTTGTATGTAACTGTTTAATTTGTTTTGGGATTTTATTATATATAATAGTAGCTCTGCACACGACACTTTTATGCATCAGTGCTGTTTTAGTAGGGTGAACACAAAGTTTAGTGTCATCACGGCGGTTTCGTGGTACGACATCAGATATGCGAGGAAACAAATGAGGATTTTTACGGACAAATAAAGCTATTTCTAGTATATACAGAGACGGCAATGTGAGAATTTTGTGTCGAATAAATAAAGGCTTACAGCTGTCAGTATTTGGGATACCAAATATAGCGCGTATGCATCGCTTTTGCATTTTGAACACCATGATTACATTCGTTGAATTGCCCCAAAAAATAATCCCATATCTCAGGATGGATTCAGCAAGCCCGTAATAAGCCGAGAGAAGCGCATCCAAGTTAATAGTTGGAGCAAGTTTATATAAGGCATATGATATACTGCTGACTTTTTTACATAATACATCAATATGTTCTTTCCAGTTAAGTCTATTGTCAATAGTTAAGCCTAGAAAACGGGTGGTAGTAACTTCATTTATAATGTAATTATCGTGACTCAATTGTATGTCCAATGAATTTTGCATTCTTTGTCCAAAATGCATGATATTGGTTTTCATTAAATTAATTTTTAAATTATTATTATTTAGCCATGAGATTATTGAAGTCAAAGAATTATTTATGTCAAATTTATATTGTTCAATGTCATTACATGCAATTGTAACTGTGCTGTCATCGGCAAATAATGTCATAGGTTGTTTTGTTGCATTTGGCAGGTCGTTAATATATATATTAAAAAACGGCGGTCCCAGTACACTGCCTTGGGGAACACCGTATGATACATTGTGTTCCGTAGAGGTGTATGTTTCTTCTTTTTTTGTTTTAAGATTTACCTTATTTATTTTTGTTATTTGCTGTCGATTCGTTAAGTACGATCGAATCAAATTCAAAACATTACCTCTAATACCGTAGGCGTCAAGTTTATTGATTAATATATCATGATCCACATAATCAAATGCCTGTGACATGTCGCAATAAATCGCACACACGGGCGCTGTCTTGTCAACGTGGCATAAAACATTATGAATAAAATCGTAGATGGCCATATTTATGTTTTTATTTTGTCGAAAGCCCTTTTGTTCATTGCATAGTATTTTGTTTTTTTCGAGATAGCTATTAATTTCACCGTATAGATATTTTTCAAATATTTTTGAGAACACCGACAAGAGCGCGATAGGTCTGTAATTCTCCATTAAATGTTTATTACCTTTTTTGAGTAAGGGCTTTATAATGGATAATTTAAGATTATTTGGAAAGGTGCCCGATGATATTGATAGATTGATAATGTGACTGAGGTGGTGGCAGATATCTTCATTCACCGCTTTTATAACCCTTGTAGAGATATCATCGTGTCCTACGCTGTTGGTGTTTTTAAGATTTTTTATGATTTCCTTTATCTGATTAGGTGAGCTTGGTGCAAGAAACATCGAGTTTAATTGATGATTGATTAATGAATTTGCGTCTTTTCCAGCTCCCGGTATGGGGTTGACTTTATTAATAAAGTATTTATTAAATGCGTTGGCTATTTCCGTAGGATTATTTATGTCTTTGTTATCAATTCTTATGGTATCAATATCATCTTTTGGTGTATTGAGTCTTGAATTATTTATGAGACGCCATACCGTTTTATATTTATTACTAGAATTTTTTATATTATGGTCATTTTGTGCACGTTTAGTTAGTGATATAATTTTTTTAAATAATTTGCAATAATTTACATACTTTCGTTTATTTTCTGTCGTAGGTTTCAATCTAAAATTCCACAGCAAATCCTTTTTCTTTCTACTACATATCTTAATTCCACGTGACACCCATTTTGGTTTATTATTAACATTTATTTTTATTTCAGTTTGTGGGAAACAAAGATCATAAAACAATTTAAAATCTTCTATAAAATGTTGGTATGCTATGTTCGGATCGTCTGAATGATAAATATGTGAAAAAGACAGGGATTTTATACACATTTTAAATTTCATGATGTTGTCTTTACTATAGTCGCGTTTAATTGTGCGCCAAAATTTAAGAGTCGGTATCTTTTTGACTGGGACTTTAATTAATTGAGCTGTATGGTCAGATAGACCTAATTCGAGAATTACAGTTTTACAGCCCTTGTTAAAATTATGAGCAAAGTTGTCAATACAGGTACGACTGAGAAGTCTCGTCGGTTCATGTAGTGCCAACCTTAGATTATAATTCAACAATAAACATTCAAAGTCTAAGGTGACATTATTGCTTTTTAGAACATCTATATTAAAGTCACCGGCAATAATTACATTTTTATAATTACATTTAGCAATACATGTCAATAAATTTTCCAGCCTATTGAAAAATGTATACATGTTATTTTGTTTTGGAATTCTATACAAACAAATAATAGCAATGTTATAGTCAATAAGTTCGATTGCACAGCACTCAAATGTACACTGGAGACAAAATTTACTGACTTCGGAATTTTCCTTGAATCTATGTCCTTTTTTCAGCAAGATGCATGTTCCTCCTCTTTTGCTATTGATTCGACTGTAAGATGAGGCCAAAATATAGTTTGGTAGATTAAGATTTAGCTCTTGTCCCGCTTTCATGAAATGCTCAGATATACATAAAACATCTACAGTTTTGCCCTCATCTCTGAGTTCTTCCAAATTAATACATAATGCATCTGATTTATTTAGTAGTCCTGCAATGTTCTGATGCAGAATATGAAGATATTTTTCAGAGAAAAAACCTAGTGCTGGTTTCGCAATCGTCGATTTGAACAGAATTTGTCAATAAGTTAGGGGTGTCAAACGGTTCGCCAATGTTCCTCTTCAAATCAGTCTGTTTAAATGATGTGGTATCAATTAAAATATTAGTCAGAATGTTTTCATATATGTTTCTCAATCCGTGTTTATTAATTTTTCCATTTCTTTGAGAAAACATTGCAAGGGATAGATCTCTGTTACTGTCAAATAGGTATGCGTAGTCATTATGTTGTATGTCAAGATATATTAGATTATTGAACATTTCGACTTTAAAATTATATATAGGTGCTCCTGTTATGTATGTCGGTAAGCAGATAATCTTATTGGTATGGGTCACCTTTTGAAACGACTCTTTTATCTGGTTTATCATGTCTATGTGATTTCTTTCTGCTTTAATATCATTTTCACTAATTAAAAATATGCAGTAATCATTTAATGTGAAATCTTTTAATTTTGTGTCTAAGTTACCCAGAAGCTCCTTTATGGATCCATTTTGTGTGACGTAGTGGCAGAAATTAAAGTCGTCCGAGAATACGTCTTCAATTTCAGGCAATGACCATTTATATTTATTACTACTTATTATGCATAATTTGTTCTTTTGTTCATTTGATTTTGCTTGTTTATAAGCACGTTGAGATTGTAAAATATTCTTATTGAGTAAGTAATATAATGTGGATTCATCGTGCATTTTGTCTGATGACTGCCTATGGAGGTTAAAAGTAGTTTGAGTCTCTTTGCTGAGCATGGTGGTCGATCTTCGTGCACAACCACCTTCTGGTTGAACTGGTTTAGTTTTTAAATTATCCTTTGGGGTGCCTACCATGTGATTTTGCAATATTTTACGTTTACGTGCTGATACTGGCGTTCGGCTCTTTCTTTCGGGTGTTGAGCACACTTTTTTGTACGTGTTAACAGTCTTTAACATATTTTGAAGATCAGTTTTAAGACGAAAGTTTTCTGTGTTTAAATTTTCTATTTCATTATGAGCGCTTTGTAACTGTGACGTAAGTGTTTTAATTTGTTCGCTCAAATTATTTATTACGCCGCTATTGTCATGTAGACTATCCGGGATGCTCATCATTGTAGTATCAAATAATGTTTTCTCATTACTACTTGTCATGTTTGAAAGGTCGTTTAATGAACTTGTTCTGCAAGGTTTGCGATAAGTTATATTATTACTGTGTGAATCCATTTTTTCTAATGTTTCGTAACGTAGCTCCCTCTGTCGAAATTCAGTTTCTTAGCACGAAATCTTACCTTAGTAGTGCGTCTAATGCTAAGTGTTTTGCTATAGCTTGTGATTAAATTATTAAATTAATGAAGTATTAATCACAAAAAGACAGACGCTGACTGGGGTTCGAACTCGCCACTCGCAGAGCTCACATGTACACCGGTATGCCTCTCGACCACGAAGTATTTACTCATGTGGACGAAATTACAGTGCCCTTTCTATGAATTCTGTACTGTGTTGATGATTATTATTTTTGCTTAAAGATGTCGCTATTCACAATAATCAATTTTATTATTTAGATTGGTCAACACACATTGATGTATGGTATCACTCAGTACGTGTTAGTTCCGATATGTTTTAATAGATGGTGCTGTAGTAACACACAATTCAAATAAAAAACGAAAAACGAAATCCCATAGCAGCAATTCTCAATAATGTTGATTTATCCCGTAAATATATGAACAGACATTTAAGTTATTGTTGGTCGATGGTGTATTTAGTCGGATTGCACGCACACACGTCTTTCACTTTGCCTTTTAGTCATTAATTGTAGTAAAAATAGGTCTTGTTATGCAGGTCAAATATCACTGTTTTTTATGTTAATTATGGTACACATATTGTTTATAACACTGTCACACTTAGTTTGTTGGGTCAGGTTCACTTTTAGACGGGTTCCACTGTCAGAGAGTTAGATTTTCTATTATTTTAATGTTTTTTTACGGGAGCACAATAAAACCAATGTTTACTTATCAGCGCCACCTGGCGGAGTTTGATGAGAAGCAATTCCTCCGTGCCTTGGAAAGCACGTAAAGCCGTTGGTACCGGCTGTCATTTGTAGATCTTTGACAGTCGTTTTTGTTAGTCAGAAACTCATAAGTCGGACAACCAGTCTAACCATGGGGTATCGTATTGCCCAGTTACTGGGTTGTGGAGGTCCGACAGGCAGTCGCTCCATGTAAAATACCGATATTCAGCTGAATCTGCTTTGATTGGACGCCGACCCCAATATAGTTGGGAAAAGGCTAGGCAGACGATGAATTAAATTTTGTATACGGGTACGGTAACGGGTTTTTTGGCAATAATATAAGTTTTTGATCACAGCATCTATCAGTCACTTGCTAAGTTTACACTCTCTCTTTGCAGAGAACGCAGAAGGTGGTCTTACGGATGAACGATGGCTGGCGATGACAGACGAGAACGGTGCGGTTCACGACAAAGACGAGGTGTACCGACTTGTGTACTACGGAGGAGTCCAGCATGATATCAGGCGACACGTGTGGCCATATCTACTCGGGTACTATGAGTAAGTAACTTTATTAAAGGGGGTGGCAACTGGGAAACTATTGGCGCTACTATAGCTTGTTCCAAGCGTCGTCATTGGTTCAAATCAGTTCAAATCTTAAAGGTACTTCAAAATAGTACTACGTCATTGGTCGGATTAGGACTAGTATTGGTGGCGCCATGTACTTTGACTTGTCTTCCTCATTGAACAAGACAATGATTCAAAACAATAGAATTTCGCCGAAACATGGTTGTTTTTTTGGGTAGCGGAACTGTCTCATCAAGTTACCGTGACCTCGGAAAGTAAAGGGCTATCGTGTACTCACCGTGGATTTTAGTCAGTATGAGTCTAACATTCCCTCCAGTCCCGCCCTGGGTGGGAGAGGACACAATCATGATCATTTTACCACGGTAAAAACATGTTTCCATAAACACTTGCGAAACGTTTGATCCTTTCTAACTGGTTATCCCAATAAAATTGATTTGATAATTTAATAAAAAACTAAGGAAATAACATGCAGGCAGCGGGACAACGTAATTTTCATTTTCTATTTGAAAATTATGTAATTTTATTTTAAAACCTCAAAACACAACACGAAACGAAAACTAACAACATTACTTAAGATTAAGTAGTCACATACTGATTGGTTCCCAACTTCGTGTTACAGATTTGGTTCTACAGCTGCAGAGCGAGCAGAACAAGATACGGCGTGTCGTCGTCAGTACGAGACCACGATGTCTGAGTGGCTGTGTGTGGAGGCCATCGTGAGGCAGCGCGACCGAGAGGCCACGGCCGCCTCCATCGCACGCCTCAGTGAGGCCTCCGGGAAACTCAAGCCCACTGACAATAATGATACCAGTGAGGTACGTAAACTCAAACATAGAAAGAAAGAAAAACGTTTCTTGACACAAGCATTAGGTATGTAAAATGTCTCATTATCCTGAGAAAAATCGCATAGCTAAGTAAGGGACTTTACTAATGGCGCGATGCGACGCAACGCGATATGTGCGATATCGAGTCGATCGCCGATTTAAATCGCACGTTTTTACTAATGCAATGACCGTTCACTTCAAAAATTCACCTTACTACTACGACATAAAGGCGCTGCAAACCAAAGACAAAAGATGTCGCACGAGACGAGTAGTTGCGCGGTCAAATTTCGAACACAGAATTATGTGCATTGTCATTAGTACGTACATGCAATTCGATATCGAAGGGATCTGTGAGCGATATCGTCAATCCGTGCGACTCCATTAGCAAACACTAGCGATTGTCCATACATTTTCTTCAGCCGGATGCTTGTTTGATATCTGACCGATTTATTTGGTGTAGATTTGAATCTACACGTCTTCTTCTAAATTAGCGATCGTAGTCGTCATCTTGTGGGAAAATATTTAACTAAGCACAAATTTTTGTTTCGGGTAGGTGTTTGAAGACGACTGCAGCGTGATTTCGGATAACCCACCTATAGTGTCGCCCGAGCCGAGCGAGACAGATCAGAAGCGGCTGGAAAAGCCCGTGTTATCACGGGCTCCCAGCATAGACGAGGTATGGTACAATCTGTGGTACAATTATGAACTTGTATTGTGTGAAGTGAAATAAATATTCTTTGGTTTTGTTTCAGTTTATGTATCATTTTCTGACACAAAGTTCTGTTAAGTATGCCATCTGCATAATTTGTTATGCAATAAAACTATATTTCTTAGGGCTGATTTTTCAATTGTCAGATAATTTCTATCTGAGGAAAATAACGATTTGACATATTTTCCATAGATAAGTTGTCAAACCGCCATTTTCATTCCTCAGATAAAAGTTATCTGACTATTGAAAAATCAGCCCTAAAAAATATTCCTATTTATCGGATCCTCACTTAAAACATTGCAGGCAATTTTGACAATTTAAAAGAGACCGCATTATGCTGAGCTGTAGCCGTTTCACTTTTGATGTGACGATTTAATTTACTGTGTTTGTTTTTGCTTTGAATCTACTAGGTCCATTAAATCCTTTTGCCGTATGCCATATTGTTAGTAATGCTAAATTACACGCAAAATAAAATACTATCGAAAATTGTTTTTTTCAGGTTGAGAACATTGAATTGGACTCTGAAAGAGACAAAGAATCGAAACAGAACGGAGAGACTGAGAACGGTGATAGTAGGGATGTAGATGTAGACAGTCTGAAAGACTTAGAGGATGAAGACGTGCATTTGAAGAGTGTCGTGGAAAACCCTGATATGAGGAGAGAAAGCATAGCGGAGATCAAGAGGCTAGCGGAAGAGATTGTTCAGAAAGGTACGTAGTCATATAAAGTAGTATTGGAAACGCAAAAGACCTGTGTCATCAATCATTAGTCTGCCTAGCTTTTTTTCAACTATTGTGGTCTGCTTAAAGTTACATAGTATGTAGCTGAATATTTTTCAAGGAGCGACTGCAGGTCTGGTCTCCACATCCTAGTTGGTACTGAGCAATATTTATATAAGCACTCCTTTGCAAGACTGATCAGGAAGAGACTCGGTATATGATGAATGACATCCCATTTACGGTCTGACTTTGAGAGGCTTGGCTTGAAGATCTTTCCATACAGCTTCCTTTTTTAGGAACGATCTATAGCTCGTGGCTAAATGATAACAGCTGCACAGGCCGATCTTCCGGGTTAAGCAGCGCTTCCCGAGGTGTGGATAGGTCACCAAAGCCGTTAGTCCCGGCTGTCATTTGTAGATCTTTGACAGTCGTTACTGTTAGTCTGACATGCAGTCTTATCGTGGGGTATCGTATTACCCAGTAACTGGAATGTGGAGGTCCTATATAGTGATATTCAGCTGCATCGGGCTCAAATGGAAGCCGATCCCAATGTTGTTAGGAAAAGGCTGGGCAGATATTGATAGATTCCTTTTAATTAGTTTTCAGAATTATTTATTGGACTAATGTCAAAATGGATAGTTAGGTATTAAAACATAATTAATGGTATTCTATCTCTTACCTGCAGGTGATGGTCGAGGGTTGCTATGCAGCGTGGACAGCGCCCAGCTTAACGGCAGCGACTTCCGCTCGTCCATAGACGAGCCTCAGCCCAGTCCTCACCAGCAGCACACCAGCGTCATCATCACCAACCCCTCGGTGGACCTCGCGGCGGGAGGGTCGCCTGTGTCGGGAGGGACCACCGGTGAGTGGATAAACTAAATTGATTATAAAACTCTGTTTTTCAGAAATCAGAGCTTTGATACTCAGTTTGTGTTGCTTATTAACATGGTGGATAATCTGGATAAATGTTTACGTTGTATCACGAAACCTTTTTATTCTCGTGGTTGAAGGATTTCAATAGCCCTTTACGTTCCGGGGTGTATCAGGATGCTTAAAAAAAACTAAATTAAAGTCATAGTTATTATCAATAAAGTACACTGTCGCCCCTCGCTACCAACACTGCTGAGACCCGACGGGTCACACGTTGACTTTGTTGAGGATAAGGCAAACTTGTTTGCCACCCTGTTTGCGGAATCTTCGCGTCTGAACTCAGATGGCGAGCCACCCTCTCCTTTTTCTGTGGGATGTGAGACGAGTATGCCGTATATATAAGCTAATAGCCGGATATTTGCATTCGTCAGAAAGAGGTTTGTAGGGAGCTGCATTCCCTCAACTTGAATAAAGCCGGTGGCGCTGACGGCATCCCGGCAATTGTGCTTAAAACTTATGTGCCTGAATTGTCTCTAGTCCTGACACGCCGGTATCGCCTTTCACTGGCGACCGGAAAAGTGCCTAAAGCTTGGAAGAAAGCTAACGTCCAGCTTGTGCCTAAGAAGGGTTAGGTAGTCGTGTGCCTCAATGCCACCTCTTGGTCCTTAAAATGTATGTTAAGAAACCTTCCCCTTTGAATCGAGCAATGAGTGCTTTTGGGCACTGGACAGGTATGAATATACGGGGTTATGGGAGAAACTTGACAACGTGAATATTATACGAGTCTCTTGAGACTTAAAAAAAACTGTCAGTGTTTTCGGGGACACTGTAGTGATAGAAAAGCTATATAAGGCCTATTCCTGTCCTGTCCTTTTCTGGGATGTAATCGTCATATAACGTGATATTCCCCCAGCTCAAGTAAGTCCAGCCCGCAGTCCGCTGGGCGTGGTCCGCGAGGAGTCCCAGTCGGCGGGCGCCAGCTTCGACACGCTGGAGCCCGCTGACAGACACGCGGCTGACAACCGCTCCAACTGCGTGTCGCCTGCTAGCTCCAACGGTGGAGTGTACTCGGTGAGATGAGTTACATGTTTGATTTGTTTCAATTAAAATGTGTTTGAGCTTATGGCTATTTTCGTTTTGGCTTACACAATTATGATCTTCGATGATAAAAATTAACGCCTTTAAAAATAACCCAAAAAAGGGTAAAACAATTTAAAAAATAACTTTTCTTTCGGATGTCGGTGGCTTTGTTTTATATTTCGTTGTCTTTTTGTTGCCACCAACATCCGAAAGAAAAATTAAAAGTTAAAAAAAATACCGACCGAGTTGAGAACCTCCTCCTTTTTTTGAAGTCGGTTAAATAATTAATATTATCCAAAAAGAACTCCCGTTTAGATTTGGATCTTTATTTTAAACGTATAAAACAATAGGAAAGATTTAAAAAAAAAATCTTGCTCTCCTTCTCCGTTCGCAATCTTAATCTTCCTTCTTATAACAATGATCTTACTTTAATTACTTTCAACTCTCCTTTATTTCAGAATGAGCTGGTGGAATCGTTTGCTTTAAATTTACATCGCATAGAGAAGGACGTTCAGAGATGCGATCGAAACTATCCTTTCTTCACAGACGAGAATCTGGATAAACTGAGGAATATTATGTGCACGTAAGTAATCTTACTCTATAAACGTCTTTTAACATTTTTTAAATATTATGTTACCTGCAATTGCTTATTCTTCAGTTATTTATGTAAAAAACTAGTTTATTGAATTTTGAATAAACTTTTCGTGTTTAAACTTATTCGGGCATTTGACTTTGCATTCCTAATTTCAAACGCTGTTGACGATGGTCCGTAGTAGATAACAGCTTAGCAGCTTAGCCCAAAATTAATTCTTATTGGGCTCATTGGGGTAGTTTATATTATTGTAGTATTTACTCTTTCTAATATAGAGAGGAGAGGTTCCAGCAGAGTAAACATTGCAGATTAAATATATGAACATTCTTTTTCCAGCTACGTGTGGGAGCACCTTGACACGGGCTACATGCAGGGCATGTGTGACCTGGCAGCTCCTCTCCTGGTGATGATGCGCGAGGAGGCGGCGGCACACGCGCTGTTCAACAGTCTCATGCGTCGCGCTACTGACAACTTCCCTTCCGGACAGGCCATGGACGCGCACTTCGCGGACATGAGGTGAATGCCAAACTGACACAGATTATTTTCCTCTAATAGTAGTCTAAATTGTAGATTGCGTCAGTCTTATACTAAGAGTTGAAAAAAGGGACTAGAAACAAACCGTCTTACCACAAAAACATTAAACACCCGTTGAACACTTGTCTAAAAAAAATGAACAATGTCAAAACGACATTTCTCCTTGACTTACATCAAGGAGATTAATGTCGTTTCGACGTTGTCAATTTTTCATTCGTTTAGGTGTTAGACTTTTTTTAAGACAAGTGTTCAACGGGTGTTTGACTTTTTGTTGTAAGGCAGACTATGTTTATCGTGAGGTGGTAATTAAGTTTTAAGAATACTTAATATAAAAAGTCAAAATTACTGAGCCTTATCATGAAGTTGAGCTTTCAAAACGAGCTTATGAAGAACCTAGTCTGCTAAAATTTTAATTTACAAAACATTCCAGTTTCATATCAGTCACAAGTAATTAAAAATAAATAGGTACCTATATTATCTATCAACCTCTAAAGTAGCTATTGCTGAAACACAGGCATCCCCGTAACTGTAGCCCATCATTCATCGTACCAAAAGTTCAACACAGTATCAATAAATAATCACCATGTCATCAATGTAAACCACTTTACTTCACGTCATCATTATTGCGACAGGTCGCTGATCCAGATCCTGGACTGCGAGCTGTACGAGCTGATGCACGCTCACGGCGACTACACACACTTTTACTTCTGCTACCGCTGGTTCCTGCTCGACTTCAAGCGGGAACTGCTTTACCAGGACGTGAGTAAACGCACTAACTGTATCCAGCAATTCATTACTTGATAATGTTTGGCTTCCGGATTCGAAGCTGTCATTTCTATAGAGATCCTTATATGCTCGACTTGGTTTATAAGTTTTTCGCTTGTGACTGCAGTATTTATAATTTAGGAAGCCACTGAGTTTCCAAGATTTAAAAGGCAATAACCTCTTAGGGAGAGAATAAAAATCGGAGTATTGTTGTTATTAGAAATATTTCCTGAGACTGTTTAGTTCGTTAAAGTTGGAAGTTTTGGCTTTTAAAAAACCTTGACCTTCAGGGATTCTTCCACGGGATATACTTTTCTTTTCGACCTTCTTTTAATAACTATACATAGTTCGAAGGTATGTCCCGTGCCTACGATCAAAGTCATGTAAATTGTTTCTTTTGTTGATTTTGATGCAAGAACAACGTGTTCGCAGGTATTCTCTGCGTGGGAGTTGATCTGGGCAGCTCGTCACGTGGCCTCCGAGCATATGGTGCTGTTCATAGCGCTGGCGCTGCTGGAGACATATCGTGACGTCATCCTCGCCAACACCATGGACTTCACCGACATCATCAAGTTTTTCAATGGTAAGTTCTGATTCTGATTTTTTATAACCGACTTCATAATTAAGAGGTTCTATGATAAACTGATATTGTAGTGTTCACTTATTTCTCCGCCGACCGAGAAATAACTATCAGACCACGTACGCAATACCACACTACGCTCCAAAACACAAATTGCTGACATTGGTCAAAAGGCCGTTGTACTGAAATGGGCTTGGGCCGGTCACGTCTGCCGCATACCCAATGAGCTGTGACACAGCCAGAAGGCGTCACGTCATACCTCGTAGAAGATGGCGGGACGAGCTTGACAAAACCGATGACCAGTGGTCCACTTTGGCCCTGGATCGTGAAAATTGGAAGTCATGAGGAGAGGCCTTTGCCCAACAGTTGGATGATGTTAGCTAGCAGTATCAGTATCAGTATTATTTCTCCGCCAATTGTGGATCGATTGTTAAAATCATATTCTCTCGCATAATTTTGAGACTCAAAAAAACGATTTAGTATCTTTTGAATTTAATTTTTCTTTCATTTGTTTCACAGAAATGGCCGAACGACACGACGCGTCAGCAGTGTTGTCCCTCGCCAGGGACCTTGTTCTACAAGTTCAGACTCTAATAGAGAACAAATAAGTATCACTTTAGAAGAATACATCTATGTAGACTTTAATGTCGATGACTATTTTTTGGTAGAACTTGCAAGACAGATAGACGTTTTCTAGAAATTGTTGCAACTACAAAAGCCTGAAATGACGGGTATGATAGTAAAAATCGCGTTTTAAAGGTTCAAACAAACCGATACGGTCAAAATGCTGACTGGCTGTGGACATTGCACTTTGATAGATTCTTCAGTAAATTACTATTAATTTACTCACACACATTGAAGTATTGAAAAAGCAAAGCGCCGATAGAGAGGGTTGCTGTTGTGGGTCGTTCTCCGGATAGAATTTGCGTGGATTCAATATTCTTTCTATACACAAGATCTAACAGAAAGAAAGTGCAATGGTAGTCTAATTGAACTTGCTGCCTTTAAACCAGATTCATGTAATTGTTGAAGTATTAAGGCATATTATATAAGGTGTTCGAAAATTAACTGTAAGAATTTCGTGTACGTAGGTACTCGGTATCAAAAACCAAGAATATTAAAAAACGATTTTTTTTTTTGTTTGGAATTAAATTTGATTTTTGATACCGAGCACGTACACGAAATTCTTGCAATTAATTTTTTAACACCCTATGTATAATCATTGTCATCTTGGCATCGACTATCTACACTCTATAGCTATCTTGGGAACCCCTGTCGATGTCGTAGAGCAAACAAACAAACTAGCCAATGAACTCCTTTCAAAGGTTGATGTGCAATATTTATCGCCAGTACTTGTAGGTATATTATCTGTTCAAAGTCCGGAGATCAGTTCAAAGTCTGTCTGTACCGGTTTATAAGTTTGTAGTCTCGCAATTTCTACCAAAGTAGGACTCGATTAGTACTTTGAGCGTCTATCAAAAAAGTAGGCATAACTAGCGTAATAGAAAAAAATATTTTTAAATTTATAACGTAGACAAAATATTTAATATTGGCTATGTAATAGGATAAATAGTATCGATATTTATAATGTCTAATAGACCCGAAGAAATTAAAATTTAAAATTGAAATTATTTATACCTATGAATAAAAATTTGAGCAAATTATTAGATCTCATGTTTTATAGATCGTTTTAGAATAATAAATATGAAAATTATAATCAATGTCAGTCAGGCTTTAACGTGGAAAAAAAAACATTTTAAATAATTTTATCGATGTTAATACATAGATAAATAGTTATAATTCTTACCTAAAAAGTACCTACGCAATGAGATGCCAAAATAAATACAAGAAACACATTCAAAATGTGATAAAAAATAAGACAAATATTTCACGGAAAGAAATCTTAACATCAAGAACAAAAATAAATGACAAAATGGAGGAGGTCTCTTTTTTATTTGCTCTAAGCAATATGGGCAGGTTATATCATTCCATATCAATTCATCAAACTATGGGACACACTAAAAAAAAACAATGGAAATAGAAAACACAGTGCAGACATTTTAATATAATTAAAATATGTAAATATTTTATTAGCCAAGAATACATTTATCTGTTATATTATGGCAAATTCAAAATTTATCCCTGCATGTAAATGTTTTTAAATTCCCCTCGTGCCTTTTTCATATCACAAAAAGTCTTAGCAGTATTTGCTAATTTACATTTAATTGAAATATTTCAATCTTATTATATCTTATACAATATTAAAACAAACAAATTCATTATATTTATGGGAAACTATCTTTAAATTCTACTTGCAGTGTCAAATCTAAACATTCGCCTTTTTACTATAAAAAAGATAAACATATTCGCCTTTATTACAAAACGTGGTTTAACTTAGACCAAGCTTTAAATAAAAAATCAATTTTCAAATTTCGAACTTTATTCCAACTGCTATAAACTTCTAAAATACACATAGACAACTTAGACCGGGATCTAAGCTCGGTTTTTGTATTAATAACTTTACGACAGTAGAAATAAAGTTCGAAATTCAAAAATTCATTTTTGATTATATAGCTTAGTCTAAGTTAAACCACGTTTTGTAATAAAGCAGAATTTGTTGAACACTTGTCTAATTTGTCCACAAAAAATTGTCACCTGTAAAACATTGAAATAAGGGTCGTTTTGCATTTACACTTTTATTAGACAAGCGTTTAACATTTATTATTTTTCCTTTTTGTGGTAAGACAACATCTGTTTAGTGACTTTGAAAGCAAATACATTTTTTTATAATTAGGTTTCTCAAGTCTAGAAATGTTTATTTAATTAAAACTGTTGTTTCTTGGATCTTTTGTTTCCACGATTCTATTGAGTAATACCTACTTTTGATAAGATTTGAGAGGAAATATTACTATCGTCCTATCGTTATTATTGAGAACAGATACGTATCTTAAATCGCTCATTGATACTTACACGGAAATTATGGGATATCTTACCGATAAATTTATGATTATTAAAAATCGATTATACCTCCATCTGATATAGACAGATAGCAATTTAAGCCTATACTTATAGCTGGACAATCAAGGTTGTATCAAAAGCTATTTACGTAATTTTGTAGGTGTTTTCATTTACATTTTTGCGCAATCTGTTGGACAATGTCCGCCATCAGGGAAGTCCCTTATCTCAGGTACTTACGTCTTGTCAGACCAATTTACGTAAAAAGGCATCTAATTATCTTAGCCTTACGGTATCTTACTGGGGAATTCATTATCAAAAATCGGCCGGAAATGCGGAGTTTTCTTTGTTGTTGTATTTAGCTGCTATTTTTGTTCTAAAATCGTTTACTTTATTGAGTTGAATTGTTGTTGTTGGCAACAACTCGGTATTTGTTCTCCTGACTATACAATTCAAACAACTATTTTTTGGGTACATATTTGAATATCGAAGATTAAAATATCTTTGCTTAAAATATCGATGTTCAGAATATCGAAAATTAAAATATCGATTGTAACAAAATATCGAAAAATGTTACATCTACGCTTAAAACGTCGAAGATTAAAATGTCGACTGATTTAAATGTCGAATGATTCAAAATATCGAAAGACGTTATGTCGAAATTCAAAATATCAACGTTAATTATAATAAAGTATAATTAACGTTGATATTTTTGATTTAAAATAATAGTAAGTCGACGGAGCCCCGCTTCGCGGGGCTCCTATTTCTGTTTGCAAGGTTTAAAGTAACGTAACACGAAGAGAATGGCGGGGTCTTTCAGAACCCGCCACCCTCTTCGAACCTAACCTGTCCGAGTCGAGGTGCCCCAAGTCCCGAGCTCGCTATCGCTCGCTTATGCGTCCTTAGTCAAATTACTGATTACTAAACAAGGTAGCTGGACGGACTTCGGATGCAAGAGCGAGCGAAGCGAAGAGATAAATAAGAATAAGAAGATATAAATATAAATATCGAACCTAACTTACCATGTTAGGTTCGATATTTCGGACATTCGATAATTGTATTTCGATATTTAGATCTTTATGTAACTTTTGTAGATATTTACATTTTTGGTATCGGTTGGACGTAGATCATTTAATCATTATATTTTAAACTTTCGATATTTTAATTTTCGATTTTATGGTCATTCGATATTATAATTTTCGATATTTTGAACATCGATATTTTAAACGTAGATATTTTAATCTTCGATATTCAAATATGTATGTACCCCTATTTTTGAGTATTTTCAAATCTGAATTAATTCAACTTGCATTTCAAAAGGTGACTCTGCAAATTCACATTATTTAACTCATAGACAAGACATTCTCTATATTTAAAGATTGAACAATAGGAGATTAAGAGGTAAAAGAACAGAAGATTTTAAACCTAAAATATATACGTATCAAATGTGACGAAAACGAACTTATTTATTAAAGAAATCTGAAAAGATTATAAACATAAAGAACCAGCTATTTAAATCAAACTTTATTTTTATAAAAATAATGTTTAACTAATGAATCATTATTGTACTTCATAATTGGGCACTGAAACAACTGGACCTGACTAAATAAAAAAATTCAAAAAATTCATATACCTACTTGAAGTGACGCAAAAACAAAAGCCAGACGAAATAAAATTAAAATATTGATTCCCTATGGAATACTAAAGAAGTAGGTATAATTTTATAAAAGACCCAAATTATTCATTAATCGAATTATCACGGCAAAAAAATATATTAGAAGAGAAGTCTAAATGGTCAAAGACTACAACACAGTGTGTATTACGAATATGTTGTGTTGGAGGGAGATTCTAGGTTAGAGATATAGAGAGAGAATAAGCACAAACTTCGTGTTCCTTTTCATCGGCTTCATAAGGTGCATAATTCATTCGTTGGGGTTGGTATAACATTTTATAATAAGTTACCGTCCTCATTCCTAGATTTGCCATTTAACGTGTTTAAAGCAAAAGTAAAAGCTAACCTCTGTTCTAAGGCTTACTATTCTGTGAGTGATTATTTAGATGATAAGCATAGTTGGTCGCTGTGTTGAACACAAGACATTGTTCATGTTCTTTCAACAAATTATTCTGTATTATTATCGTATTTGACTTTAGTTTTAATTAGTGATTTTTTTTTGGGTGTGTTTATTCTCTTCTTTTTCACGACAGTCGTAGGGTATCATCTAATACTAATGTCGGAGCTGATGAAGATTGTTAACTAACCTTGCATTGTATAGAGTCAATCTTTCTAGTATTATATAGTTTCATAGGAATCAAAAATTTTTTTTTCATTTTGTGAGTACAATGTACTTTATAACTTTCAATGAGTAGATACCCACGTCTTTTAATGACTTGAATGACCCTGGCGGTTGAGATTATGTCATGCTCACTCTAATGTCTCGCTGGCGGTGGCGCGTGTGTCGGATCATTTAGTTCCCTTCAAAATGGTTGAGCTGAGTGATGCTGATGCATGTGTCATGTTCGTGAACGGGCGCTGTCAGTCGTGACTGGTCATCTCTTAGCTGCCACGGTCTATTTTAATTATTAATAACTTTATTTTGAATTGTCTTTTTATTTTACTATGGACACTATTATCTTGCCACATCGTTCTCACATAATGTACCATCTGATGATGAATGATGTAACAAAAATTTTTGTAATAATTTTGGCGATTGAAAAAGAGTGTCCATGGAGTTTCTTGCTCATTCTTCTCCATAGAGATCTACACCTTGGAATGAGCACCTACGGTACTTTCACAGTTTTTATGTCTTGTGTCTGGGACCGTAGCACCATAACTATTTTTATACTTGTTTTATTTTATGTCTTTTGACAATTCATAAGTGCCTGTAATTGGCCTAGTTGAAATAAACGATTTGATTTGATTTGATTTGATTGAGATGACAGAAACAAAAAAAATATGGAGCAGACTATGAAATTTTGTATGAGATAGCGTAATATGTTTCGCTATTATGATTTTAAGTCATATTATTATGGTCTGTTCTTCTCATTTCTACCCTTGAAACTAATCACGCATCTCAAATACACGCTGTGCTAATAGATTACTACTAATTTAATTAATTATTTATTTTAAGATAAGCTAATATTTCTTGTGTCCGCGCTTTTTGTATTTCGTCCGTATTACAAAGTACAAGCTCACAAAATGTTCTTAATGAAATTCGTTTATAAAACTAAATGCAATCAGCACACAAAAACGGAATCTAGAGTCCGCACCATCACTTGACATAACTTGCGGAAAATTTGAGGTAATACAATTTTTTAAATGCTGGTGGCCTATCATCACGTCTTAAAACGTGAGTGGTTCTGCTCAGGGAGCGAGATGAAGCTAGATGACTTGTATAGCTCCGACTCTTTCCCACAGCCTAAAGACTCACGCTTTAAAGGGCTTCACACACAGCAGCTATAATGTATATTCTTACATCTTCGAATTTCTATGGAAAGATGTAATGAGATGTATCGTGCTATAATGTAGGTACATCTTTACATTATAGCTGCTGTGTGTGAAGCCCTTAAGACGTCATTGTGGCCACCTGTTTGATGAACATAGACACTAGCGCCAAAAGGTCATGAGTGATGACGCGGGACTGGTAATAAAATTTAATTTAAAATATTTAAAAAAATATATAACATGATGTTAAAATTATTTGAATCGAATCAGTTACTGATTCTGAACAAACTATATTCAGGTTTCGCATATACCTACTAAAAATAATGTTGTATAATTTACTATCCAAATGTTAGTTTTAATCGTAATATTATGGTTAGCGCTTCCAAAAGTTGGTTTACTATTAAGTAAAATTTAGTCGATTACTTGACAAGTCATGAAAAAAAAACACGTTTTCTATTACCGTCGAGTGATCGATTAAATAATTTGTTAAGATTTATAAGAATATTTTTTAAATTATAAACCGTAATGTAAGCGAGAACAAATCGTATTTATTTAATGTTTCTATTGGGTGTAGCTACTATATTCTGATATTGTCTTTATAAATAAAGTTTCTATGTATACTGTAATTTAACTGTTAAGGCTTCTTAGATGTTTTGTGCTGTTATTAATATCGATGTCTATCAAATCAAATTATTGTGATTATCATACGCTTAATATATCCCTTCATTGTTTACACCAAGGACAAATACATAATTATAAAACGTTTTACATAAAAAACGACAATTTATAAAAAATAAATTACCCATACAACAAAAATAAGAACTTTTCCATGTTTTTTTTGCTCTAGCAACACTACCGTTCTTTTTTTAAACAACTGTCAAAGTTTTGTCCTGGTGTGAACGTATCCAGACAAACATAGAGGTACTATTACAGGCCTAAGTCCAAACTAAGCCAAGCTTTATTCAGATCTGTGTTATGAACACGTTTAGTGTCAAATGTAAAAGAATATAATATTGTTATATTTATGTATTTAATTATATTATCTAAAACCTGAACAGGAACTTTTAAGAGGATTTTAAATTACACACTGTCATGTCTTATTCCTTTTTTATAAAATATTGGGCACACTTGAAGCAAATGGCTAAATTCTAATAGGCTAACAAAAACAATACTAAAATGAACTTGTTTAAAATTGTGTTCTTTTCAGTATTTTTTTAGAATCCTACACTGTAATAAAGAAAAAAAAAACTTGGAAATTAATAAAAATATATTTAGAAAATGCTCCTGAAGTTTTAAACTACTACTATAATCTAAATAAATGTTTGTACGTATCTATGTTATTGAACATTTTTAATGCATTGTAACAAAAAAAAAAGTTTTATTTACCGAAATATTAAATGTACAGTTGTTGTAGAATCTAGTTGAGATCCGGAAGGAGTTTTTAACTAAAAACGTCTTTCATTATTTTCATCATTAAACATTGTAAAAGTCAAGTAAAGAACAGTCATGGCTAACTTTTTTTTTTAAACTATGTATAATTATTTTCCAATAATATTACTTGAATATTACAATAGTCAGAATCCTTTGTAAATCGAGGCATAATTTCCAAAAAACAAAAAAAAAGGATTTTGGAAATATCAACCGTTATACCATTTGATTTTTGAAATCAGAACGCATCCGTAATTTAAAAAAAAAATAGTTATTATGTTGTCACTGTAAAAAATCCACACTAAAAATCTAAATGTGTAATAAATATAGTATTCTATCAATAAATATAAAAAATACCTAACGTAGATAAGAACGATTTATAGTAAACAATTATTTTTGTGAAATTCATCTTTGTCATTAAAATGTGTTTCCATTTTATATCGTTGTTTTCTTAAGGTTAAGTCTCAGCGCGAAATAACATGCAAATGATCGTAAATTGAGGAAAATTGACAAATAAACGTTAAATAAAGAACCTAGAAGCAGCGGAAATAAAGTGATTCTGCCTATAAATGTTGAATTATCTGTGGTTTTAAATTACTCGGAAGTGGAGAGTTAGTGTAGTATTTTATTTACCTACTAATACTTATGTTTTCCTATTAAATTGATCATTAAAAAACATGCGTGGTTCGATTGACTTAAGGATATTAAAGGTTTGATAACTTATTTACCAGTTATTCATCTATTTATTACAATGAAGTAAGTACAGGAAGAACATTAAGACTATCGTCTACCGAGCTTCCGTCCATACAAAAAGAGAAAACGTTTTCCTCCCCCTAAATGTTATCCTATGTCAATGATTTTTTACAATGCATTTGACACAGTAAGAAACTAGGTTTATAGGTTTTCTTTTTTTCAAAATTTATAATAGTTTGAAAGTTACAGACGCCTAAAAGTTACTATTTTTATGACAAAATCTTCATTGAATAAAAAAAGAAAAAATTACCTTTGTATTAAAAAAAACAAAGAAGTTTAAGAAAAAAAACAAAACCTACAAACCTAGAATATAATATGCTGAAACGATTGACACCAGAATCTAAGAGATTGGTCGTGATTTAGTATGTGAAAAACATTTTCTCCCGAGAGACAAATTTCATATAAAAAATACTTACATTCAGTCGCGAGTTGCACACTCTCTATCGCACGATCAGGGTTTTTTCAACGCGTGAGAGGGACAGTACGAGTTTTTCTAAATACCTATTTTTTGAAATGGCAGCAGCTATTCTTTCCTCTTAAAAGATTAAATTGACCATGCAACCCAATCGATATAATATAGAACCATCATTTTGCGGTTGCTGAAGCCAAGGCAACATAATATAACTTTTCTATTCCCTCCATTACAATCGAACCTGGTTAAGCGAGAATCCAAGGGACCCGAATGTTATTCTCGCTTGAAGTTTCTCACTAAAGCAGTTTTTCACTTACGAAGGTTTGAGTGTAGTTACTCTCATATAGTCGTAGAGGTTAACTAAAGTCGAGAAGCATGGTGCATCTGAATTCATTCACAATTAATTACCTATGTTTTTTTTTCGAGGTGTGTACCTACCTATTCACGTAGTTGTTTTGCACAGTAATTATACCGTCCCTGTCGTTTATTTTAATTATAAAATCATGGTGTTTTTCATGTAAATATTAGGCCTTGTCTATAAGTTATTCAACGAAATAATTACATTATTGTTTTAGATTGGATCTGATGACAGATTAGGGTATTCACACAATGTGATCGTCAAAATTATAATCGAACAACAAATGAATCATGACAGTTCTGAGAATTATTATATTACGTAGATAAAGAAATATACATATTATTTCCGAGTACTATCTGTTATTTCAGCTGTTCATTGATTTGTTTTCACGTGTTTATGATTGAAATACATAAACTTTACTTGGCACGTGTAATTTGACTTTGTTGGAATAGAAATATCAACTTAAGGGGATAGGTCAGTAAAAATACGGTTTTTATTTTTTACTTTTCTTCGTACATATCTGGACTACAGATCTTACAACTTGGAATATAGTTATTGACTATATGATCTAAATTCTCACAAAGTTGAAAACACGATTCAATTAAATTTTCTCGATACAAAAAAAATGCAAAGTTCGGTCTATCTAATTTATTTTTTGGACTTTATGGAATAACTAATATGAGTTATTGAAAGGATGTTGTTTTAAATTGTATAAAATACTAGTGTCTTAATTCTGTAAAGACATTTTTTCAATTAATAACAATTTTAATTCATAAAAAGACGCCGATATGTTTGGGCACATACGCCGTTTTATTCTGAGCACACATCCACTATCGTCCTCTCATCTTTTGCCTTTTAAAAGTAGTGTCATCACTTTCGTTCCTTGACGAATCAGTCAGCCAGCGTGGCTCTTACAGGCTAGACCTGCGACACTTTTTTTCAGATCGCGGCTGTCAGATTTTCGTAATAATAAAATTGGAACGGATAAAAAGATCGAGAAAATAAAGACGAATGATACGTAGGCTTATAGATTATTCAAAACTATGTTCCGCTGTGTTCAATGGGACGTGATTAAACGGACATGACTGTAAATAAGTCACGTAAACTTTCTATTTTAAATAACACATTATTTTGATGAATAAATAAAGAATAAAATAAACCAAACTTACTGAAAATCAACGCAGGAAATTCCTGACGACCCCTACTGAGCAAACAAGGGAAATGTTAGAATACGTATGATTCTATAAATTACAAATTGTTCCTATCAATAAAATAAATTACTCACAGTGATATTATATCAATGCTATCGTGATATCGTACTATTGTTGTCGGATGGTTCCTCTGTGTCCATCCTCCTCCCATCTAATCTTTATGCATCTAAATACCATTTCACATGAACTAATGATAAATTCACAGATTTACAATCAACATTTTGAGATAATATGTAACTGAAAACAACTTCTAATCGTATCAAATTGCGATATAGGATAAGAAGCACTTCACATTTATTATTATTTATTTAGTTTCGTCACAGATTTATAACAATTTCTAAGAAACAGGATTAAAATAAATTAAATGAAAACTGCTGTTGTCATTTTGAATACTTCAAAATTACTTGTCAACTACAAATAAGGCATAGCACCCACCACCCTGTTAAATATCGCCTATGATGAAAAATCGGTGGTCATTGCTGTCACACCGCGTGTTCGGTACAAGTTGCTTCTCGCTCTATTTATTGCTTTGGAGTAAAAAAAGATCAGTACTGGGTTCATGCTTTTGGAGTCGATAGATAATATCTCTAAGGGTTTCATTTATCCGGGCACGCCGCAATTGCGGCGGTAAGACCTCTCTTTGAGGAGTGGCTGGAGAGAAGTCATGGCGTCCTGACCTCCGCTCACCGCTTGACGCAGGTACTCATCGGACACGGAAGTTTCGGGAGGTACCTATGTCTGATGCGAAAGGAGGAAACGCCTGGGTGTCACCACTGCGAAGATCGCCCGGAGGGCACGGTGGAGCATACGGTGCAAGACTGTCCAGCTTGGGCAGAGCACCGACGTGTCCTCACGGTTGCGATAGGCGGAGACCTCTCGCGCACAGAAGAAGGAAGCAGGCCTCCTTCTGCGAAGCAGTAATGCTCGCGAAGGAGGAGGCGGGCCGCGAGCGAGAGAGGACAGTGTCCGCCCTCCGCCCCACCCGCGGTGGTGAAGCCCACGGCGACGGACGTCGCTAGACGATCTCCGGCCACCGTAGGCGCGGGTATGCGGGCAGCGAGTAAAGGGCAACTCGCTGCCCAACCATGGACCATGCCCCGGTCGACGGCGCGTTGTGTCCCACGCGCGCCTCAAAGAACGTCAGCATAATGACGGGGCCCCCCTCTCAGAGGGCCAAATCCTGCCGGGGTCGCGGGATTATTTCCTTACCGTGACCCCGGAACAGAAAGGGCTATTGAAGGACAGCGTCGATTTATCAGAAAAGTGATTATTACAACATTGTACCAAAAAAATACTGTAGATAAGATAGTATAGAATGAAGATTTAATTATAAAGAGGTGACATCAAATTGTTCTAGTGTTTGTCATTACATCAAAATGCATCAAAAATTAGTACCAACACCAGATGATGGAGGACAGGGTGTCAAGCACCCTTAGCTTTCCACTCTCGAACATATAAAGATATCACGCAACCAGCTTTGTGACCGCACGTTAATAAAAGGAGCGTGTGTTTGGGGCTTTTTTTAGAGTGCTAAAATAATCGAATGAGTCCTCCTACCCAGGGCACGGCGGGAGGGACTGTCAGACTCGGAATACTTACTAAAATCTACGATGTCTTTCAATAGCCCTTTACGTTCTGGGGTCATGGTATTCGCTAGCCCGCGACCCAGGTAGGCCCTCTAAAAGAGAGCCCCGTCATTGACATTGTGCTGACACTCTTTCAGGCGCGTGTGGAACACAAAACACATGCCCTTGGCCGTGCGCGCGTGTGTTTGGGGCTTAACGATAATGGGTATTGTCACTTTCGTAAGGTATGCCAATTATCATTCATTTTCTACCAAAATAGTAGTTTTGTTCGTAATCTCGGGACATCAAAATGTTATAAAATAAATTTAAGACTGTGAATGATAAAAATATTCACAAAATATTAATCCACATCAATAAAGATTTCTATCATTTTGTTTTAGTAAATGTTTCGATATCCTTATATCAAAATATTTCTTCTAGAGTAATACATGTATTTTGCGTAAGGGGAACACTTTATGAAATGTCGAAGTTGACGAAATGAAATTCATAAAACTTTGGATTGCGTTAATTTTGCGATACTAACGCCTCCTGGTGGCGGCGCGTGGCAACTTTTCCGACTCATCAAACGATGCTTTCGCTTGACCATACGCCGTTAAGGGAACAATGTTTATGACAGGGACGCGAGTGATTGGAAATCACACACTTAAGGCAAACTTAAAACAATACTAAGTGCCACAACAAAAAAATGGGGTTTACAAACGTATATTTTAGGTATAATCATTCCTGTGATGAATACAAGCGTTATCAAACATATTGCGCCATATAAAGATAACGTGTATCAATTCAGAGTTTCAGTTCATTGATTAATATTTATTGGTTGTGATAAATAAGGGTTAATGAAGTTTGAAAAGTTTAACTCTTTTGATACCTATTTTATAAAAACTGCTATCTAAGCTATTTGAAAAAAGAGTAGTTTACTTTTGCCAACTCACGCGCAGAAAAGTAAATATCCCAAAAAAGAGCTAAAAAGTTTTTTCGTATCTCTTACGGATTATGATATCACCCTGATGATGTTGGCAAATTTAAAAGAAAGACCCTTTACTTATCTAGCTAGGTGGA
Organism: Agrotis segetum; assembly: GCA_036375495.1. NCBI lineage: Eukaryota > Metazoa > Arthropoda > Insecta > Lepidoptera > Noctuidae > Agrotis > Agrotis segetum. The sequence continues at coordinate 10,360,438 of JAQSVV010000039.1, forward strand.
CACATAGCTATCCCAATCTGTGTTTCGGTGTTTCGGGTAGATAACAGGAATTGTGTTGCGATTGATATGTGTGACAATGGTAGTGGCACAGGTAGTGGGGTTGAGCGCAAAAAACGAGCAATAAAGAGGGTAGACCGTTGTGTCTGTTCATAAATATCTACCCGCAATTTTATTATTACATTTAAACTGTGATCATGGCGTTTGCAACAGCACTGACATTGGAAAATTAAAAACAAATAATAAAATTGGTAAGTAAGTAAAAATATCTGCTTAAAAATTAGTTAGTAATTAATGTAATATCGTTTTTTCTTTTTGTTTTAAATATTTTGACTACCTCGTGTGTTTACAAACATATATGTGTAGGTCATATTCGATCCGGGACAACTACCTACTTATAGATGCCCCGATAATACTCGTACAAATGGTCTGTAGATCATACCTACAAATGTTTGCTCCGTGCGGGAATAAAACCCGCGATACGCAGCGCTTCAGTCCAATCGTTCAAACACTGCGCCAACCATACAAATGATAAGTGCAGTCCAATACTGTTTACCCATTTATCTTATTTTATTTTTTAGGTTATTTAATCGGATTAAGCTGTAGGCAAATCACTGATTTTATCAATAAATGGCCAGTGTTTCTGTATTAATGAATTGGTATTCTATTTTTCTATTGTATTTCCCCGGAGTGAGATACGAGTAATAAATACATCAATGTGTTATCGAGTCATTGAAGAAGTGTAAGAATTATGAGTCATTGACTTATTTATGTAAGTAACTGTAGCTGTTGGCAGCGGCGTCACCCGCTACAACTCGAAAATTATCCCACGGGAACTCATTAGAGATCTCAGATCAAAGAAATAGGCAGATAGAACGCTCAGAACACGCGAGAGGTGGACCCCCACAAAAGTTAATACAAAATCAAATCGAATTAAATTCCATAATGTTTTCTTTGTTTTTGAGAACAACTTTTACGATGAAGACACATGACGGCATATTCTGGCAAACAACAACAACGACGCGCAGCTTGGTACGACGCGTAGCTTGGTACTGTCGCGACTTTGTATTCGATTTTGATTTTGTAATAACTTTGGTGGAACCATCACTCGTGTGTTCAGAGCGCTCTATCTGCCTATTTCTTTGATCTGAGCATAAAATCAACAAAGATTCTTTGTTGCCGACGATAATTCAACCCAACCTCAGAGTATTTCGGTTTTTAAAAAGTTGTTAGAATATTTTGCTTTCTTGAAGAAATTTTGCCACACGGCGCGGGCGCCGTATCACAAACATGACCTGCCGCAATTTACCGCATTTGTAATCTCTAAACATATTTGCAGACTACTTCAACGATAAGCGGTCCTAATTTTTTATTTGATTAGAGATCTAAGTTGTTTAAATAATTTTGTCATGTTTGCGAAGATGTTTATCTATGATTATTATCGGCCACAACAGTTCAAATGTTGGCCTATTCCTGATTTTAGTCATTGATATTTTTCTAATCGGACATGACCTAGACTTTTTATTTGTCTGAGGACCTAATCGTCTATATATTTTTCAAGATAAGAAGAGTTTCAGTACCTAACCTTTATTTCACTTTTTTTTCTCCTAATTTTGTGATAAAGTGGAATTGAAAATAACTTCGTAATTTGGTAGACTTTTTTCGGTGTCTTTTCGTCCGACATACCTCAGTACCTCAAGACGAAAAAAAGCCTTCAACCAATGTGTGTTACCAGTGATAAGTTACGGCACCGAAACGTGGTCTTTCACTATCGGCCTCATCTCAAAGCTCAAAGTCGCTCAACGAGTTATGCTCGGTGTTTCTCTGCGTGATCGAATCTGAAATGAGGAGATCCGTAGACGAACTAAAGTCACCGATATAGCCCACCGGATTACCAAGCTGAAGCGACAATGGGCAGGCCATATTGCTCGCAGAGCAGATGGCCGATGGGGTGGCGAAGTGTTAGAGTGGAGACCACGGACTAGCAAGCGCAGCGTAGGACGTCCACCAACAAGGTGGACAGACGATCTTATAAAGGTCGCCGGAAGACGCGGGATGCAAGTCGCTTCCAACCGGTATTATGTGGAGATCAAAAGGGGAGGCCTATGTTCAGCAGTGGACGTCCTATTGCTGAGATGATGATGATGATCAACTAAATTACCTGTGTGGACCAATAATTAAAACATTTATTTGAAATTCAAAATAAACTCGATTTGTTCATTTGGAGATACGAATCCTGTCGTCATTAGGGCTCGGGCGTTACATTTAAATTTTGTCGATTTAACCAACACTGATGCAGTTATCGAATTAGTAACTACACCTGCCAAACACTAAAATGTAGGTTATGTACTCTTATGGCGGCTCCACATTAGTGTCGTGAACCCCCGTGAACAGGAGCGAAAGAGAAAATGGATGGTTTTCGCGGGGTTCACGCGCGTTCGCGCCTGTTCCCCGATCAGTGTCGGTATTGCGAGAATTCGCGGCCATTAATGTGGAGCCACCATTAAAAATTTGCGATAACCCATGGACAAAATTATAGGGTAGACTGTTCAGTCTCACACGAGGACCGAAGCCGTCACCATGCAATGGAGTCTCCGTGCAGTAATGTTCCCTCACATGGATTTATCATTTTTGGTGAGTACCTTTTTATCATTATGCTTATCCATTATTCTGTAGATTAAAGATTATTCTCTTGACTATGTTTAATCCATAAATCTTAGGAAATACCTTCTTAAATATATTTCAATATATCCAGCTTTCGAATTTGTAAACTTTATGTAATATTTTGTTACTTAATCGAATTTATAAAATTCTCGTAGGTATAACGGAGTTAGTGGTTGCATTCTTCCGAGATGGCTTGACGGATAATTTTTTTTTGATGGGTATGTAGGAATAAGTCGTAAATATTTTTATACTCCTACCCCCAATTTGCATTTAAAAAAAACAATAGTTTGATAGCCAGCGAAGTGGACACGGGTCAGAAAAGTGTTCATAACTTTTGTACCTTTAAAAATAGCACCGTGCAGTTTCAGAAGTAAAAAGATTAGACATGACCTTTGGCAGGTCGCTATTCCAATTGATCTATACTTCTAGAACACCCTGTATAGATATTAGCAAGCAACAATAAAAATATAATCTTTTCTCAGAAAAAATATATTTTCCAAGTCATTCCAAGGGCCGTAGGTAAATACCTATCAGCACAATAAAGTAATCACGAGAAAATAAAAAAACTCAAATGACAAACAATAGAGATTAGGTAAATTGCCTTGTTTACAATTGAGTTAAGACTTCGTTTACAATACGTTTCTTAGATTCATTTTTTGTTGTAAATATTTTGTATTTTTATCAATTTTTTTATAATTATTGAGTTGTGTATGGTCTGCATTACTGCCTAGACGCAGAGCATATAAATGTAGGCTATTACTGGTATTACATAGATAAGTCTTGAGAAAAAAAAAACAATATCGGACATAATTGTAAAGCTATTGTGAAACAGACAGACGTGGCGAACGCGAAGCGAGGTGTTTTTGTTTGTAATGTATGAAATTGTTTGAAGCCAGTCACAATATAGGTAGACATCGGATCGCTTTCACATTTCTATGTGACTGGATTCAAACAATTCCATAAATTACAAATAAAGACGCTTTGGATCGCATTCGCTTCGCCTGTCTGTTTGACAAGTGAGTGTCACGTCAAAAGATTGTAGAAGGTCAAAAGACATAAAAATAGTCACCTCCCCCGCGTACAACTAAAGATAAATAAAAAGTAAAACAAGTGATTATTAATACAATTTTTTTTTATTTACATCTTATTGTGTCTATGTTTACAATCAGCTATATAAACATGACATTTATGATTATTTTAGACATTATAAGATTCTCGGTAATACTTGTTCAACAAAAACAATTTATGAATCTACACAGAGTTAGGTACGTCAAGTGATCAGTTAAACCGATATGGACTAATAAATTATATTATATACAAGCTGAAGACAGACCACACACATTAAAAAAAAGAAAAATGATTTTTTCAAACTATGAAATTGTCCTGTGTCTTTGAAACACAGTGTGCGTTTACAAAGAATTATATTTCATTATTTTATTTTCTCGAATTCTACCTAGTGGTTAACAAACTGATTTATGTAATTAATAATAATAATATTCCACAACTAACACACAACGCCATCTAGTCCCAAGCTAAGCAGAGCTTGTGTTATGGGTACTAGACAACTGATAAACATACTTGTATTTTTCTAAATACATACATATTATAGATAAATGACCCCCACGCACAGAACAAATGATCGTGCTCATCACACAAACTTTTGTCCTGGGTGGGAATCGAACCCACGACCTCCGGCATAGCAGTCAGGGTCAATAACCACCTGTCAATTATGAAGGAAACTGTCCTCTGAGATACAGAATTCAGGCTGCCTAGTTCGGGAGGAAAAGATTTTATCTTACCGTGTCACCTTTATAGGAATTTATGGGTGCGGGGCAGTGGTCCAACTGCTCTATCCAACTAGTTGGACCATGACCCTTCACTAGGGGCAGTTGTCCAACTTTAAAAATAGTTGGACCACAGCACCTTTTGAGAGTTCCGTGGTCCAATTCATTTAAAAATAAGTTGCACACCCTAAAAGCTTCAACTTTAGAATTATATATTGTATGATACCTACTGGTTTGCGGTTATATTCATATCATACTGCAATAGTAGAAAAACTGCGCACATTTAAATAATTCTTTTGACTCTTTTTATTAATTTAGTTTTTGATATACCATTTTTTTTTTTTGCTTTTCTCCAAATACATTGTGACCAATGATAATAACAACCTACAATTTTAATTGTCGGACAAAATTCTATACTTATACATAATTATACAGTTGAGGCTTTTAGGGTGGGCAAATTATTTTTAAATGAATTGGACCACGGAACTCTTTACAGGTGCTGTGGTCCAACTATTTATAAAGTTGGACAACTGCCCCTAGTGAAGGGTCATGGTCCAACTAGTTGGATAGAGCAGTTGGACCACTGCCCCGCACCCGAATTTATTTATTTAAAATCACATACACAGGCAGATCTGGAACAGCTACTTGTAGGTCATATAAATATTTGTTCGTGCTGATGTTTTTTTCCTTAAGAATTAACTTCACTTCAATTACTGAGAAAACATCATGTTTATAAAACACTAGTGGCCTGCCCCAGCTTCGCACGGGAATTAGATTATAATGTTACTATTTATTAAGGGTGAATGTAGCTTTCTAATGATGAAAAAAAAATCACAGTCGTTTTTGAGTTTATTTATTAAAAACATAAACACACACAAATACAAATCTTTCGTCTTTATAATATTAGTGTAGATTTGTAGAGTAGTATCAATGTCCGGTGTCCAAAACCATGTCTGTGCTTTATCCGTACCGGTTTGAACAAACTCGTGTAGATCTTAAAAACAACTTATTATTCTAATCACAGCCTTAACATATAGTTTTTATATTATTATCTAAAATAAAAATATAATTTTACGTTCATACTATTAACACTTTTTTTTCTAATAACAAACATGTTTTTACATCGATACAAATAAAAAGCAATGGTAATATGATCTTAAAACTGGTTAAATATCATTAAAAATCAATAATCTTCTACGAATTAGTGTACAAAAAGTTTTCTAATTAATATACTATAAGAACTTAATAAATAATCTATTTATAAAAGGAACTTGAGAGCACACAAAGAGAACGGCACGGCACATAATTATTCTATCTCGTCTCTGGTACTATTTTTTAATGAAAAAAAAAAACAGGTAATGAACACACAAATCAATCTCTATGGTTTTTACAACCTTATTAGACAAATTATTGCGCTCGTATGTTTACCTCCCGTTCACAAGAGTACTTTTTTGGGCATTAAAAAAGCGCTAAGTTAGAACAAAAAGGTAAATTGAACTCAAATGTCACCGCCCAGAACCTAAAATGAAATAAAGTTCGAAAAAATAAACGCCGCGCTTTAAAAGCGCTGACGGGTGAAAAGATATGGGAATATATTTGTTCTATTTGGGCGCTTTTTTAACACTGGCAAAAAAAAAAAAAAACGCTCGTGCGAATGTCGTCAGATAGCTATTAGCACAGGATAAAAAAAAACTATTGCCTATAAGTAATTTCTAATGAACCTCTTTCCGCACAAAACACTAAGTACACAAAAAAGTACCCGTTTCCATTATGCCGATATCGGTATTGTACCATTTCCTCTTATAATATCCTTTACAAAGTCTGGCAGTTCTTCTACATCCAACAAATCTTTGTGGGAATGTGGATACGATGAGTAATGGTCCCAGGACTTGATTTCGTTGAAAAGGGCGTCTCCAGGGCATTCTGTTGCCCTCACTTGACGGTGGCCGATGAGTTTGTAATCTGGCCTAATGAAGCCTAGCTCCACGCCAGCTTTTATCAAAGCCATTGTTGTCTTTCTCTGTTCTGCTGGTGGTAATTCAACTGGAAAGAAGAAGAAAAGAAGAGCAGTTAGTAAAATGAAGAAAATTGACAAGCAGATTAGGTATAATCTGTCAGATATGAGATACTATTTTCAAATGACCATAAAACTAATAGTGCACCTACTCTAGTAAAATGAGACTTATGTTTTACGTAATAAAATCATTAAGCCTTTTACGTTCCAGGGTCACAATTTCCTGATAAGACAGTCTCGAGACACGAGACCTTAGCACGGAACTCGCATTCTGCGTACTTAGGTAAGTATTTGACCATACTTACTTCGTGATTGAAGTAGGGTAAATAGAGATTATTTATTTATTGTTTTATTTGAGATAAAGTCTTAAAAGTCTCTCAAAATGTTACCTATGCATGCTGTAATGCGAAATGTTGTGTCACTACGTCTTGTCCACTTTAGTGGTGAACTAGTTGCATCATTTCGCATTACTGTATGCATAGGTAACGTTTTGAGAGACTTTTAAGACTCTATCACTGAGTTGTGTGTCTCACCAAATAATCTCCCTTTACCTTAATGATTATTGATTTAGAAATGTGACTTTGAAGCCTACGCTGCATTACTGATTATGATTATAGCTTAGATACCTATTCTATCATATTATTACATAAAGGCTTAGATTGAAGCCTTGATTATCTCTATGATTACAACCATGATGAAAAACAGGCCCAACTTATCAGCTGTTCTATTTTTAACGAATACTAGCACTACGACCACGACTTCGTCCGCGTAATTTTCGAACTTTGCCTTTGTGAATTTATTGAATTTTCTTTGCTGTAAACCTCACGGAGCCCGAGACCTTTCCAACGAATGCAAAATCGGTTCGTGTGTTCTGGAGTTATAGCGTCAGGAAGGAAAACCCGACTTATTTTTGTATAGTAGATTAATAATAATAATATTCCACAACTATCACACAACGCCATCTAGTCCCAAGCTAAGCAGAGCTTGTGTTATGGGTACTAGACAACTGATAAACATACTTGTATATTTCTAAATACATACATATTATAGATAAATTACACCCAGACACAGAACAAATGATCGTGCTCATCACACAAACATTTGTCCTGGGTGGGAATCGAACCGACAACCTCTGGCATAGCAGTCAGGGTCACTAGCCACTAGACCAACAGGCCAGTCTATAATACTTAGTTTATTATCACGTATAAGTTCTACAGCCATGAATCTACAGTAACCAGTAATCAAAATATAGTTATACTTACATCTCCAGTCTCCAATGAGGCAGATACCGATGCTTACACTATTGAAGTGCAGTGAGTGTGCTCCAAGTGTCTCAAAGCCACGACCCTCGTACGCTGCTCCATCGCTGCCCACTGCGAAACTAATGGGAGATTTACGAAATTAATACTTAAAGTAAATACATAGACTTCTGTATGATAGGGCTACATTAGAATAGAATCTAATATCTTCAAACGAGCAATTATAAATGAAAGTTACAGATTAGGGGTTTTTCGGCTCGAGGAATCGAGATCCCAGCCCCCCTAGACAAGTCGCAAACGATAATCGTTAACGCTCGGTTCTCCCCAATAGATTTTGAACCTTATTCCTTCGAGTCTTTAGTTGAAAATCTATTGAAGATTTCATGGCGTTGTCGTTCGTTCCAGTCGCTAACGCTTAGAAATCCTAAATAGATTTTCAACTTAAAGACTCGAAGGAATAAGGTTAAAAATCTATTGGGGAGAACCGAGCGTTAACGATTATCGTTTGCGACTTGTCTAGGGGGGCAGGTTCGAGAAAAGGTTCGGTCAACCAGATATTCTTATCTAATAAGGAATCAACGACACGACGAAGAAGAAGTAGATTAGTTATCATTCATTTCGTAGTTGTTTTACTTACAAAGTTACTATTGGAGGAAACCCGTTTTTTTTCATCTATTTATCACTGGGTTATCGAGACGTGTACAAGAGTTCCATTCATATTTATCGACTGACCATTGTGATATGGACAAGGTTGTATAAATATGATAACGATTACACCGTTTGCGTTCTATGAGGCGACAATTACACGTAAGGTATTTACTGTGATCCATCAGTAAATAATGACGTATCGTGGTATTTAATTAACGTGTAACCTAATGGATTGATGTATGTCATTATTTATTCATGGATTTCTAGATTTCTTGATTCTGTATTGATGATCCGTCGGATTATGATAAATATTGATCGTGTAGCCTCGCGTCAATATTTATCACGTCAGTACGCGTTACGCTAGCAATGGAGGAGGACGACTTTTTGGATCTTGTGGCGGCGACAGACGCACCGTCGTTGTCGCCGCCCCGCACCCTCTCGAAACTTACTAAAGATCAGGAAGTTTTAAAAGAATTTATCCTAAATTTAGAAATATTGCCAGAGATATGGGATAGTTCTTCAAAAGATTACAAAAATTTAATAAAAAAAGGAGAAGCACTACAAAAAATACTGGAATTTTACAAAAAAATGAAAAGTGATGCCACGTTTTTCTCATCACGGTATCTTGTTTGGTTGAAAAAGGTGTTACTATTGTCAGAAGTTCTTCAAAGCAGGGTTCAGGCATTCGAAAATAATTCTCGTAATCATCCATTTCAATTTAATTTCTGCCATTTAATTCAAATGTGTGTACCTTTCCCTTTGTTGTAACCAATTCTTTGCCCATCGCTTTCGCTTGACCTTTTTATTTAAACTAAAAGCTAAAATAATAGCCACGCAACCTTTAATTTTCAGCTCTGTTGCCATTTTAGACGTTTAAACAGCAAGAGACCGAACACAATACTGAGGTAATAAATATTGAACGTGTAGGCTGGTGTATTAATCCATCAGTAAAAGCTGAAATCTATTAATAAATACTATACTGACGGATCACAGTAAATACCTTACGTGTAACCGTCGCCTTATAGGCACTTGAATTGTTATATTCATTGAAACCCGTAAAAAATTGCTCTAAAAAGTGGAAATTTTGTTTTTTAAAGAAGAACGATTTAAATCTAAGTATGTCATTACCGATTCATCATCATCATCAGCCTATAATGCTCCCACTGCTGGGACACAGGCCTCCTCTCTGCGAGCGGGAGTGGGCCATAATCCACCACGCGGGCCCAGTACGGATTGGTGGATGTCACATTATGTCTACGAATTTCTGGTTCTAGGACGTGCCGGTTTCCTCACGATGTTTTCCTTCACCGTTTTCAGAGCAGTGGTGATGAAATAAATTACACAAAGTAATGTGCCTGGCGGGGTTCGAACCCACGACCTACAACTCGTAAGTCGGGACCGATACCATTGGGCCACCACTGCTCCCATTACCGATTGTTGGTATAAACTTTTAACTTAATGTGTTAGGATTGTGGTTATTTAAACCAACTGTGACTATCATGCTTAGTCACATCACTTTTACGTAATTCACAAGACGTGATTATGTCTCGGGACTTGACAATGAGGCACCTCTTAAGTTTGAGTTAGACATTAGACTGGAACAGCTTATCTAGTCTGTGACTGGAACAAAGCGATTTGCGACTTCACGACAGTATTGCTAGCTTTTTCCTTTTCTAGTGGGTATATTTTAATGTTTTTGACTTTATCTAACCCAGTGCCTTAACTAGCTTTTAGCCGTCCAGTGCTTGTTTCTTTAAAAGGCCAGTTGTGGACCTGGTATAGCCATATCTGCACCCTCTTGGCATAGCATGGCGATTCTATCTCTATTCTACCAAGAAAAGACAAAGTTATTCCATAGTTATTTCTATACAAATCGACAGTTTTTTACACAAGGTATGACACGATTCGTACACCATTAAAGAATAGAAACATATCGGCAGATTATCTTCATCTATTTTGGACTAAAAGGGTTTTGCAATGAATTTCCATGGCACGACCCCCTTCGTATAAGTCTTTCGCGACCCCCTACCCGTTTTGTCTATCATTCAATTTCACGGCTACGCGTTAGCAAAGTGGCCTGAGCGATTGCACTGCTGCGCTGCGTGTTGCTGGTACGACTCCTGCAAATATTTTTATGATCTACAGCAGTATCGTAATTTAAAATTTTCGGCATTGTACAGCTTGACGCACCAAGTTAGGAATTATACAAACTGTCTAGTGCGAATACTGTACACCGATATTCCACACCGCCTTCTAGAAGAAAAACTCAACAGGAGTTTACACTAATTTTGTACTACAAATATAAGTTTTTAAGTTCGTAAACGGTAGGAGTACGCTCGCTGCGTAGTTCATTTTTCAATAGTAGTTTCCACAAAAGCATTATTGAAAAATGAATTATGTATAAAAATCGAGGTCATTCGGTCATGGAAACAAACATATTTTCAATAGCGAGCGCAGCGAGCTCGAAAATTTATAGATTTCTGGACTATGAAAAGCCAAATCTACAAAAAGATTGAACGCATAGTACTCTAAAAGTTAAACGTTTCCGTAGTACCCAAAACAAGTTTTAATCTAAAAGCGAGATAAAAAAATTAAAGACTTGAAGAGTGAGCGCGGCATGTGACAGTAAATCTACTATTTCTACACCAACAGACAAGTTTTCATTGAAATGTGACCTAAAAAAGTTGACTTCTTTTTACCTTCACAAGCATCCCTTCATTAATGGGCGAGCGTAGCGAGGCGGAAAAACTTTAGCATATTCCTGAAATAGAGCTTGATAAATGTAAGGTTCTCAACTTTTAACCACTCCTCTAGAGAAGCTTCGCGACTCCCCTGAAGAGGCTTAGCGACCCACAGGTTGAAAAACCCTGGACTAAAGGATTTACAACAAAACAAACAAAATAAAAACCAAACCCGTGCGGAGCCTGGACGGGCCGCTAGTTGTATATTATAACAATGTGTTCTACTTATTATCTAGTTATTATCGATAATATCAGTTAGTATAGTCCCATCTCTATCCGAAGGTTAATCATGGGAGCGCTACGAGGAAATAAATTTTAATATTTTTAATCGTTCCTCTTAGCGCTCCTTTTGGGAGCGGTAAGAGGAATGAAACAGTAGCGCTTAGATAGGCGCGCTTCAAAACAGGAGCGCTACGAGGAATACCTCAATCTAAGGGACTTTTGAATGGCTAAAGAAGAAGAAAGAAAAAAAAATTGTTATCGTAATTTAGGGGAGTTTTGAACGGCTAAATCTTTGAGGAAAGAATAATTTGTTTTGTTAAGGTAATATAGGTGACTTTTGAATGGCTAAATCTTTAGAGAGACAATGAATTATTTTGTTAGGGTGCATAACGGACTTTTGAATGGCAAAAGCTAAAGAATAAAAAATAAATTATTTGTTATTGTAATTATGGGGGGTTTTGAATGGCTAGAGAAATAGTTAATTATTTTGGTATCCTAACGGAGTTTTGAATGGCATTATGCAGAATTCATTCTTTTAATTATTTTTTAAGTTAAGTAATTTAAGGGAGATTTGAATGTTGTTTAGAGAAATAATGAATTATTTTTTTAGGGTACCTAATGGATTTTTAAAGGCTAAAGATGTAGAAAGAAATAATTAATTATTTTATTATGGTAATAAAGTCCTCAGATTCATGAATGTTAAGGTTAAAGCATTAGAAAAATCAATGCCTTAATTTAATTCTGCATTATGCTAATATTTATGTTCTATTTATATAAATAATAATCTTATAGAATTAACAATTTCTACCCGACAAAAAACTGCAATATTAAATGCGAACTGGACTTACAAGAAAAACTTAGAACAAAACATATTTTTCACACTATTTTTTGCACAAAAAGTTCCAATTAATTTAAATTATTAAAATATCAGTCAACAAAAATAAAATAAAACCAAGAAAAAAAAAAATTGCAAAAAATAAATAAAATCAATTGAATGCTCACCTTTAGTAATAACACAGGGCATGGTCACAACACTAGTGAACACACAGCTTAACACTAGCACAAAAAACTTCATCATCAGCTTATTTATGTACTGGTCACAACGTCCGTCAAACTGCTCGCACACTGCAACAAATACTTAGTATGAGTACATTATCACGGCTTATATACTTAGTACATAGTGTTGATCTACATATGTTGTTTTTGTTTTACACTCTCACGCTTCCTTATCTTAAACGTCACGTTTCATAGGCATACGCTACGCTACGCGTGCCGTTGATAAATACAGGCAGTGGTGGCCCAGTGGTATCGGTCCCGACTTACGAGTTGTAGGTCGTGGGCACAATATGTGTCGTGGGTTCGAACCCCGCTAGGCGCATTACTTTTTTATTTCATCACCACTGCTCTCAAAACGGTGAAGGAAAACATAGTGAGGAAACCGGCATGTCCTAGAACCAAAAAATCGAAGACATTATGTGACATCTACCAACCCGCACTGGGCCCGCGTGGTCGATTATGGCCCACTCCTTCTCACAGAGAGGAGGACTGTTTCCCAGCACTATTATAGGCATTATAGGCTGATGATGATGATGATGATATTATAAAGGGAATTATGTTTCATTTCTCATCTACCTGCCTTTTCTCTACTATGTTGGGGTTGGGTTCCAATCGAACCAGATGCATTTGAATATCAGTATTTTACATGGAGCGACTGCCTATCAGACTTCCACAACCCAGCAACTGGACAGCACGATGCCGCATGGTAAGACGGGTTGTCAGACTTATGAGCTTCTGACTATCAACGACTGTCTACAAATGACAGCTGGTGGGACCGGCTTTCCGAGTCACGGTGGAAACTAGCTATGACTGATGGTCACTCATCCACAGACCAACCTCGGTAAGCGCGGCTTAACCCGGAAGATCAGTTTGATGTGGCTGTAATAATTTAGTCAAGAGCTCCACAAATTTTGTTTCATTTATATATTCTAATGGTATAGATTTTATTATAATAATATATCGTAAAATCTATACCATTCATAAAAAGTTTTGTTTTGGGAGTGAATCCAGTAAATACCTATACTTAGGGTCTGTTTCACAATCAATAAGTAAAGGTGTAAGTAGTTACTCAACGAGTTAACTACTTATAGGTTAAATCCTTTCGTTAACTTTTTTTGCGTTTCACAATCACCCAATCAGTAAATTAAAGTAATGAGTAACTAATTAATACTTACTCAAGGGTGTGCGGGCAACATTAGAGTTTAACGTTTCGTTTCAATGTACGAAAAATTTAAGTATCTTTTAAATGTGTAATTATCACAGAATAATCATTACAAATGTTTCTCGTTATACTTACCGAGTATAAATAAGATAATTTTGATGTAAAAAAAGTAGATTGGCATACAATGTGACTAATTTCACCTTTTTATCAATATTATGAATCAATGTTTCTGTAGGAATGAAACGCAGCGAATTGTCTTGTCAATGTCAAGTTTCAATCGGTTAAATTCAAATCTCATACCGTGATATTTGGAGTTTTTGCGAAAACTTTGTTGAAATTTACTGAAAATTGGTTCAAAAACGGGAAAGGGGTTTTAATTTCACGCGCGAAGAAAATGACACGCTAATCAAACTCGTAAATGAAATAAACATGACTGTGCTTGAAAACAAAAAAAAGTGATGCCGTTACAAGGGCGGAAAAAGAACAATGTTGGCAAAGAATTGAATCAAAATTTAACAGTAGTGTTTGATTTCGTAGTCCGAAAGTGTGCGAAAGCATTAAAGATAAAATACGATGGAATAAAGAGGGAAACGAGGAAGAATTCTGCGGCGATCCGGACAGAAATGTATCGTACGGGAGGCGGTCCAAGTATCGCTTCATTAACACCAAGTGAAGAAAAAGTAAAAGATATAATATATTTTTACTAACAGTGGATGGAATAGACAGCGTATTTGCGTATTTCAATAAATTTTATACATAACCATTGTAATTATAATTATATCGTATCAGTGAAGCAAAATAGTCATTTATTAAATTGCTGCGTACACTATTACTATTATCCTGTGTATTCTGAGTGCCGCTGTGGTATTCGTCCCAGTCGTTAGTCTGTTCTGGTAAGTTGTCTCCAAAATCTTCAATAATATCAAAAATATCCATTTTAAAACGAAAATAAATTGATAGGCGCTCGGGTTTATGACATTTGCCAAATTTACTTGTCGAGTAAACGACTACTTGGCAGTCCATCCGATGATTAACTTACTAAGCAGATTTTGTGGTGATTAACTTTACTGAGGGATTGTGAAACGCAATTTACTTGTTTACTGAGCAGTTATGTTCTAAGTAGCTTACTTAAAACTTTACTTAGCGATTGTGAAACAGGCCCTTAAACTTCCGATTCTAGATTAAGCAAAAATTGTTAAACTCGTACACGTGGCTTAAACCATTATGTTTATTAATTATAAATAATTAAGTTACAAACATTACCTAGTCAAAATCAAACTCTCAACCCTATTTTTAAAATATTTCAGGTCTTATTCGTCCAAAGCGAGTGAAGCTAAGAAATAGAATTGTAAAATAATCAAGTGGAACAAACTGTACCACCACTTTTGTCTTATATATTGCAAAATTCCAATTTAAATAATTATGACTGAAAGCCAATTTCTAAACGAGTTCATGTACAGACGCCAGCACATCAAGCTACCACAATCTGTCAGATTTCTTTTAATGGAATTTCAACCTTATCACAAGAGTAGAAGGTTAATGTTTGATTGGTAAAATCTGACAGATTCGAGTGGGTTGGTCTGCTGGCGTCTGTACATACGCCAGTCCATTATTCTACTCAAATTGTTCCATTTTTCTGTCATGAAGCTGAAAAGTTTGCTGGGGTATTTAAAACAGAACGATTCGTACGATTTGTAATATAAAAACGAAAATAGTCCTTGCTACTACGATATAATGCTGCAATTCGACTGACTTTAAACCTCGTTTATGTATTATGTCGTAGTGGTAAGCAAAATATAATTGGCCGTAAGGATGATGTTCGCTTGTAGTTGGAATGGCATCATCGTCAAACTCCTTATTTGTTAGCTAGACTAATATTATTGGCCGTAAGGATGATGTTCGCTTGTAGTTGGAATGGCATCATCGTCAAACTCCTTATTTGTTAGCTAGACTAATATTATTGGCCGTAAGGATGATGTTCGCTTGTAGTTGGAATGGCATCATCGTCAAACTCCTTATTTGTTAGTTAGACTAATTCTAGCCACCATAATTACCTCGACAAAAGCCATTTTTACAAAGACAATAGCCCAAATTAACAGTCATTAAAAATAAATGTAGACCAAGTTACAATGTTCGCAAACAAAGCCGCGTGCGCAACTAGTAATTACTAATTAGGATTAGTTTGTGCTACAGCGGCACGCATGCGTAAGTCGTGACTGCGTGACAGCCACGTCATAGTGACGAGGAATCAATTAATATCTGTGTCTACGTAATTATCTATCGTCAAGCTGAAGTAGACGCCTAATGTAGACATACCACACATCTCCAAAGGGTTAAGCATAGGTGTATCTAATTAAGTGTAAGTTTTACACTATAATTAAAGTACAATCGACGAAGTTGAATCATGACCCATTTTGACAATAAATCGTTTGAATCCGTTAAATTGACAAAAATCAAAGTCGGTTCCATTGATAATGTATGTTTACGCGAATGTGAACCTAATTGTATTTCAAAGTCTGTAGAAAAATAAGCTTATGGTGGGTCATGATTCAACTTTGTCGATTGTACATTAGCAGACACTATTTACCAATAATAATTATTATTATTTAGCTTGGTTTAATCATCCAATGAGTCCTCCCACCCAGGACAGAGAGGGAGGGATTGTAGAACTCGTACTGACTAAAATCCACGGTGTCCTTCAATAGCCCTTTATGTTTAGGGGTGACGGTAATTCGTGGATACCGCGACCCTGGCAGGCTTTGACCCTCTCATGAGTGGCTCCGTCATAATGCTGACATTCTTTGAGGCGCGCGTTGAACACAGCGCGCCTGCAAATTAATGATGGCTGGCTATAGGGTAGTTTCCAGGGTCAAAATAATTACATTTTATTTAGTCCGTATTTTAGATTATAAAAAAATAATGGACACGTATTTTTTCTTTTTTCGATTAAACAAAAAATAACAAAGATAATAGCCTATTTAAGTTACCTGTGACGTCACCGTGCGCGAAAAATGCCACGCATCGTGACGTCACACGTAACTTTAATAGGCTATATCTTTGTCATTTTTGGTCTAATTTACAAATAAAAAAATACGTGTCCCTTATTTTTGAATAATCTAAAAGTTGGACTTATTACATTTTTTTAGGAAACTAGCCTATTGCCATAAAAATCGATATGGTGGCGGATGAATAGCGTCTTGACGGGTTATAAAAAATATGTTAATTAATTGGTGTGTCCACTGTACTTTTCACAACACTATGCTGCGTTTTTTAAAGAAAACTACGTTTTGAAATGAGGATTTCCTTATTTCACACAATCTATATCTATTATGTAATCTTCTAATTTAATTCCACTTAGCGATACCTAATCGGTCGCACGACCGCGGGATATTACCGTATTATTACGACACTAAAGTTTTATGAATCAAAATGATTTATGTAATCAATAGCACCTAATAATATTGTAGGTTTTTTAAGTTTATTGTTAAAAAGAAATCTCATTCAATAGTTTCGGTTTTGTAAATAAGTAAGATTGTTATCTTGTTTTTGTTTATCATATTGTATCAAGTTATCAATATCTGGTTGACCGAGCTTCGCCCGGTTTTTTCGTTTTTGGCCCTCATCGTTCATGGCGTTATGGCGCTTCTTATGACTGGCCTGTTGGTCTAGTGGTTAGTGATCCTGACTGCTATGCCAGAGGTCGTGGGTTCGATTCCCACCCAGGACAAATGTTTGTGTGATGAGCATGATCATTTGTTCTGTGTCTGGGTGTAATTTATCTATAATATGTATGTATTTAGAAATATATAAGTATGTTTATCAGTTGTCTAGTACCCATAACACAAGCTCTGCTTAGCTTGGGACTAGATGGCGTTGTGTGATAGTTGTGGAATATTTATTTTTTATTTTTTTATTTATTTTATTTAGACCGCGGTTTTTAAAATGTATATATCTTGGGAACCCAGCTTTTCTCGAACCTGGGACCTTGATAAATCGATGCCTTGAGCCGAAAAACCCCTAATCTGTAACTTTCATGAAAATCCTTAGAGTCGTTTCCGAGATCCTGATTATATACGAGTATAAATAAATATACGAGAATTGCTCGTTTAAAGATATTAGATAGATAGATTGTCTAATGCAACACTCTTTATTTCCGCATTATTCATAAATTAACATGCTTTTTGGGACTACGGCAATAAGGACTTGTTTAATAAATAATTAAACTAATTAATGTTAAAATCCTAAACTTTTCACGTGTAAAATATGTTTATTATTTAACAAATTGATAGTTTATCTGCTGATAAAAAGCTCTAAAACGTGTGTACGGCATTTCATTAAAAAAAGAATTCCATATTTTTCTAAATTATCCAACCGATTTTGACAAAACTCCTTACTTTTATGCATAAAAGTGAGGAGTTTTGTATAGTGTATACTGCAGTTTACACTATACAAATACATACTCGTAGGTCTTAAAAGATTTAGGGAACATTTCGGAAAATAGTGTCCGAAAAGTACTTTTTGATAATTATATTGTTTTACAAATAATATCTGGGTCTGTGTTTGTTAGTTTCTATGTTTGTAAACGCACCCACGATACAGGAAGAAATTTCTAGTGTGCTGTGCAACATTTTTTTAAATAAAACAAAAGAAATTGAAAATGTTTTTCGATAGCTTTTTAGACATTTAGTACTTATGTATGTATCCTACATGGGCGTAGAAAGCTTTATATTTTGAAATCTAACGAATAATTTACAAGGTAAGTTTTGAGCGATGTGTTGATTATTCTCATTTTCCCACGTTTTTTTATAATTAGATACCAAAATACATATTTGTTATTGACGTGAATAATATTTTGATAATTTACAACCTGACACCAATCTGAAAATTGAAAAACACACAAGACTACTACGCAATCATCTTAAAACTAACAACGTGAGTTTTTTTTTGCTAATCACAAGTAGGTTCATTGTACTTTTAAAGCTTTATGCCGCAAAAAATACTATGGGCGTTCAACCAATTTTTATACGGATACACCAATGACAATAAAGCACACCTTTTACGTAAGTACGAGTAACTATTTACTATACTATGTTATGTTCGCTAAACGTCACTATAAGATTTTATGAAAACGGGCAAGCCGCAATTACAGCGGTAAGACCCCTCTTTGTGGAGAGGCTGGCGCCACGGGCGTCCTCATCTCCTGCCTGACCTTACCGGTTGTGTCGGCAAGTTCCCGTGTTGTATTAGGCAAAACTAGAGTTGCCAACTCTAAAATTTGGAAATTAGGACTAGACGCGTGAAAACCCCGGATTTTAGAGTCCGGAACCCGGACATGAATTGCAGTGCGCACCGTGACAACTTGGTCCGTCTTACCTACGTTGAAATGTGTGTGTGTGCGGGCGGCCCAAGACTTTAAATTTCTAAACCCGGACTACAAATGTAGTCCCCCCTCAGACGCTCCCCGGATGCCCTCTAAACTAGGACAAATCCGGACGGATGGCAACCCTAGACAGGACGAATAAACGCCCGATACCACCATGATAAAATTTGAACATCATCATCATCAGCCTACCCTGTTCTTTTGACGTAGCCATGGGACACACACGTTGTTGTATGAACCTAATGTTTTACTACCTTGTTTTTTTTTCTCTTTCTTCATTTATTTGTTTATATTGTGTGTACCGCCGCGGTTACTCAAATAAACTTTTTTTTTTCTTTCTTTCTCCTTTTTCCTAACTATATTGGGGTCGGCTTCCATTCAAACCGGATGCAGCTGAATATCTGTATTTTACATGGAGCGACTGCCTATCGGACCTCCACAACCCAGTTACTGGGTAATACGATACCCCATGGTAAGACTGGTTTTCAGACTTATGAGCTTCTGACTACCAGTAACGACTGTCAAAGATCTACAAATGACAGCAGGGACCAACGGCTTTACGTGCTTTCCGAGTCACGGAGGAAACTCGCTATGTCAGATGGTCACCCATCCACACACCAACCTCGGCAAGGGTGGCTAGATATTTGTACACTTAGGTACCTACATCAAAATGTAAGTCTACTATTTTATTCAACAGGATAATATAACATATGGTATAGTTACTGCTGCTTTGTGTACGTCATATAATGTTACTGATGTGTAGTTATATGCTTAGAAACATATTAATATGTGCAGTGACGATATCTAATGTGCATAACATACGTACGTGTCAACTTAATGAATCATACGATTCATTTTATATAACAGTCAATCATTTGATTCATGTTTTGTTACTGATTTTAATAGAATTTCGTGAAGGTGAGTAGGTATTTACTGAAATAACAGTTTTTTTTCCTATTACTGATTTTAATAGAATTTCTGGATTCCATAAATAATTTATTCTCTTTTGACAAATGTGCATGAAAGTCCAGACCAACATTTTTTCCGTTTTTTTTTTTTGTAACATAAACATGACATTTATTTGTTTAGTATTCTAATAATTTTTAATACAATCGCCATTAAAAGAACATCTCATGTACTTACATTGTACATACGCCAGCAGGCTAACCTACCGTAATTGTCAAATTTTACCAATCGAACATTAACCTTCCACAATTATGATAAGGTTAAAAATATATTAAAGACTACCTGTGCCCGCGACTTCGTTCGCGTGGATGTCGGAACTTAACATTAATGTATCTATCTAATATTTTTAAACGAGAAATTCTTGTATATTTATATATAATCAGGATCTCGGAAACGGCTCCAAGGATTTTCATGAAAGTTACAGATTAGGGTTTTTCGGCTCAAGGAATCGATTTATAAAGGTCCCAGGTTCGAGAAAAGCTCGGTTCCCAAGATATAGACATTTTAAAACTGAGCGAAGCTCGGCCAACCAGATATTTTTATATTAAATTGACAAAGTTTCATACAAACTTTCATCCCCCTACTTTATCCCTTTGGGGATATAATTGATCAAAATCCTTTCTTAGTGGATGCCTACGTCATAATATCTACCTGCATGCCAAATTTCAGCCCGATCCGTTCAGTGGTTTGGGCTGTGCGTTGATAGATCACCATGTCAGTCAGTCACATTTAAGTTATGTAGATATGACCGAACAAATTACTCACATGGTTGTTTGCAAAGATATAAAATGTTTTTTTTGTTTTTGATAACCAATCATAAACATCACTTTACATTTTGCTCTATAAACTTATAGATTCAATCAAAACCAAAATAAAACCAAATAATTTCCAATCTCAATTTCCTAAATTGATTCCTATTTTTAAACTACGCCGAATACAAAATATACATAAATATCTATAAACAAACAAAAATCCCATTTAAACTCACCTCTATCAATTAAATAGTAACACAGTTGGCTTATCAATTATTACTAGTGACCACAAAATTATCCTTATAGGTAGTAAAACTAGTTTTTTTTTATATATATATAAATATATATAATTATAATAAGGCACACGTATTCTCACGATGTTGGACGGCTGTATAAATGTATAATTCACTCTACACAGTGTTTTATATAGCTGTTCGGTTGCGTGGCCCCGGGTGAATCCCCCGCGCTTTGTACTGAGAAAGATCGGTCAAGTTCAGCGGGTGGTTCCGCTGCTTGGCCAATAGTGAATTTATTTAGTAGCAGCGGGACATTTATTTTTAAGCATAGTTTTTATCGCAAACTCTGAGCCCGGCAACGAAATCAAGAAATACCGTAACGAAAATAAACCTAACACTCATCATCTAACGTCGAATCAGTTCGGCAGACTACGGCACGGTGTGTTTTTTTGACGTTTCACTTGATTGACGTGGTTGACCATAGCCCAAAAAAAATATATCCATAAGCAGCCAAAAAATGCGGTGCAATACTTTTGCCGGTCCCCGAGTACCACACGTATTTTTTTTCCTTTGCAGTAATTTATGTTATCAACAATAAGTTAGGATTTCTTTTTACTCATTCTTATATTTCTCATTCGAATTAGATAAATCCGTCCAGGAGATTGGAGATGATTTGTCTCTTTATTATTCTAAATTGCTGATCTTAATCACTAATTTGTTTAGTACCTAGCTGGTTCATTTTAACGTTTTTAGAGTCTATTTTGCCTCTTGAAATCCTGTAACATAATGTTTAAAAGAAACAATAAATCATTATTTGACGTTTAATGGTAAGTTAAATAAATAGTCGTGGTTATCTTATTTTAAATATAAAATATTTTGATATTAACACCTTGTTAGGTACCTACAATTACTGTTATTTATTTTGTAATATCTGGTGTTTGTTTTTCTATTAATATATTTTACAAGAATAGTTCTCGCTAATGATATGTAATGATAATGTCTTAAAAATGTCTAACACTGAATAAAACTTTAAATAAATTAAGTATTTTATTCTTAAAATAATTATTTTTGCCATTATGTTTTTTTGAATTTTTGTTTTTTTCAATGTCTTTTCACCTAATTATGGATGGATAAGTAAAAGTAACTAAGGCAATAGGTAAATGAGGGCATCCCCTATGGAGGGCAAAAGCCTGCCGGGGTCGCGGGATTTTGGAACGTAAAGGGCTATTGAAGGATATCATAGTGTTTAGCCAGTACGAGTCTGACAGGCCCTCCCACCCTGCCCCGGGTGGGAAGACTCATTTGATTATTATAACTGATTACGATAAATAAAATAAAAGGTAATAGCTATACCAGCCTCAGTTCAATATTTTTATCATGATATAATTATGATATTTAAGTCTGTAGCCCAAAAAATTCAACCCCTTCTAAGTTCGATTACTAGACTTTGTTTATATTTAGGCATAGGGAATTTACCACTCATCAAAAGTACAGTCACTAGCATAGTATGTATACACTAAGCAGTATTCAAAGAGATATTCTGCTTCTATATTGATTAAACCTTTTCCTTTTCATGAGACTTCTATTTTGGAACCCATACTATTACGAAATAGGTCTTAAATTTCAAAGTGGAAACCGGTATTTCACGAGTAAATTGCGTTTTAATTTTGTGAAGTGTATACATGTTATTGCTCGTGACTGTACAGTCCATAATTATTATGATTGACGTGTTAATAATGGAGAAGTTTACGTGTCATGTCAAATATAGTCATAAAGACGGTAGGTACCGGTACATACACGTGACAGTACTTAACCGAAAAACAGGAGGAAATTGTCAAATCGACACGTAATTATAAAGTTTCAATAAGTATTTAACCATGGTCGCGGGACTTATCTCATTACCGTGACCCCGGAACATAAAGGGCTATTGAAGGTCACCGTGAATTTTAGTCAGTACGAGTCTGACCGTCCCTCCCGCCCTGCCCTGGGTAGGAGGACTCGAC
Organism: Agrotis segetum; assembly: GCA_036375495.1. Taxonomy (NCBI): domain Eukaryota; kingdom Metazoa; phylum Arthropoda; class Insecta; order Lepidoptera; family Noctuidae; genus Agrotis; species Agrotis segetum. Next base: position 10,383,322 of record JAQSVV010000039.1, read on the forward strand.
ATTTGATGATTTTACCACGTAAAATAAAAGTGTATTTAAAAAAAGAAAAACAAAAATGTACCAACATAAAAATATAGTGTAAGTACCTAAAATAAGTTTTCGTTCAGAAGTTTTAGAACTCTGTTAATACTTTCTCAAAACATTTTTTTAATAATTCTCTCTCTCTCATTCCAGAATAAGAGATGGTTAACGATGGAAGACGGTCAGTGGAATAGCAGTACTAAAAAGTCCCCCGATGTAGTGACTAACCCCGGTACATACAGGTAATAGTATTATATTACATTATCCTGTTTAATGAAATTAAAAAAAAAAAAAAAGGTTACTAGAATTAATTTATAATTTAAGATTTTTTTTTTTTAGTCATTTTTGTAAATATTTTACTTTTAATTTTATTATCGTTTTTATAGGTTTAACAAGTTAAAGTATTTAGTATATTATATTTTATATTATAGGTAGGAACATGACAAAATAAATACGTAATAGCTTACAGAAGTTAAGTTGTCATTATAGAGGGGCCACGCCCCTATTTGCAGAGATTTAATCCGGTGTTATATTAAAAAGGTAAACTATTTTATTTACCTAAAGGCATATATTATAATGATTTAGGGTTCTAAGCCTGTATTTGATAAAGGACTTTAGTAAAAAATAAGGTAATCATATAAATAATCAGCTTTGATAATTTTATAAAAAAAATAATACGTACTATTTGAAGGCATTCGAAATCTGCCTAAGGAAGGCAGGCATACTTACACATATTTACTTAAACTTCTATTTGATGATTAAATAAATAAAAATGACGATGACGGCGGTTACACCAAGTAGGTTCCGTACTATGTGTTGAATAATTAAAAAAAAAACTTACAACAAAATTGCAATTGAAAAACATTTCGGACGAACGTCTCGAATTTCTTGTAGAGTACGGAACCCTAAAAATCAGTTGTAGTGTTGATTGCTATATAGCAACTTTTTATAGATAACATTGAGACGTGATATCTCGATATTTTTGTATTGAGTGATACAAAAAGAAAAAACACGTATACAATGATTTTCGCCAAAGATTAATATATTAAAATTTGGATGGTGACTAAAAATCACCCTGTATAAACCCATTTCATTAGTCAGTCAGGCACTCAGGCCATAGGTATTGCTCGCAGAGCAGATGGTCGATGGGGTCGAAAAGCGCTAGAGTGAAGACCACGGACCAGCAAGCGCAGCCTTGGACGTCCACCAGCAAGGTGGACAGACGACCTTATAAAGGTCGCCGGACGGTGCTGGATGCAGGTTGCTTCCAACCGGTATATCTGGAGATCTAAAGGGGAGGCCTATGTTCAGCAGTGGACGTTCTATGGCTGAGATGATGATGATGATGAAGTAGTCATAGTGATGGCACGTCGTATTCCACGCGTGCTTCAGGGTCAGCAACCTGCCCCTCTTAGAGGGCCAAAGCCTGCCAAGGTCGCGAGACTGTCTCACCAGGAAACCGTGACCCTGGAACGTAAAGGGCTTGTGAATTGAAGATTACCGTGAATTTTAGTCAGTATGAGTCTTTACAGTCCCGTACCGTCTCCATGAATCTTCCTTTGATTATTTTTACCACAATAAAAAAATAACATAACTATACATTTTTTTAAGTTCTGAAAACACGTGCAACATAAATTCTGACAGCAAACCCTTTCATTTGATACACACATCATGGGGGTGTATTTCAAATAGCCTGTCCGATCTTGGACATCCACCATATTGGATTTAAGTCACGCGACAATTTTTTTCATATTCCTGATAGCAAACCCTTTCATTTGATACCCATATCTGTGCCCATATCATGGGGTGAATTTCAAACACCCGGTCCGCCATCTTGGGTCGGCCGCCATATTGGATTTGTTATGACGTTTCTTAGCTAGACATTTGTATTGTCATCAGAACTGAGAGCGTGTGCAAAATTTCAGCCTGCTAGCTTATCAAAAAGTCGGTCTGGTTGGACCAGACCGACAAACATACAAACCACCACAAAAAAAAAATCATAACTACTTTTTTTTTGTAATTTCTGAACGACACGTGCAGGATGAATTGGGATGTTCATGTTATAATAAAGTAGGTAATACTCGAACGAATGCAAACTGGTTTCGCAATCAATTACAAGGCTTGTTAGTTCCAAATTAAAAACAAATTGATTTATTTTACGACTGGATCTTCGACCAGGTTAGAAATGGAGTTATTATTTAATTTAATGATTAACAAACAATGTGGGTAATCACAAACCACCAGATTTAGAAAGACTTGGAAGAGATTGATAAACTAAGTATTGATCATTTTGTTTTTGTTTTAATTTTTACTATGGACACTTTAATTAAAAACTTGCTACATCGTTCTCAGTTCTCACATATTGTTCCACCTCAAAATGAATGATGTAACAAAGGTTCTGTAATAATTCTGGCGATCTAAAAAGAGTGTCCATGGAGTTTCTTGCACGTTCTTCTCCATAGAGATCTACATCTTGGAACGGGCATCTACGTTACTTTCACAGTTTTTTAGGGTTCCGTAGTCAACAAGGAACCCTTATAGTTTCGCTATGTCCGTCCGTCCGTCCGTCCGTCCGTCCGTCCGTCTGTCCGCAGTTTAGCTCAGAGACGCACAGTACTAGAGAGCTGTAATTTGGTGTAAATATACGGATTTGTTGTGCCAAAAAAGTGGTAAAATAAAATCTCGAAAAATATTTTTTTTTAGGGTACCTCCTGTACTTACACGTAAAGTGAAGATTTTTTTTTTCTCGCGAACCCCTTAGTGTGGGGTATCATTAAATAGGCCTTTAAAAAATAATGATAGTTTCCATTAACAGTTTTTTGATAAAAAAATTCGTTTGTGAAATATTAAGGTTTAAAGTGCTAAATTTTGCTCGATTCGAGTGTCCCCCCCCTCTACCAGCTAAACGGTTATATTTGGGGGTGTGAAAAAATTCATAATAGTAGAATATATAACGAAGTTTAAAAGAAAATTATCATGACTAAGTAGGCTTTACAACTTTTCGAGTAATAGTCGACCAACTTATAAAATGTACTTAAATAAATATTTTCTTAAACAAAATGTATCGGAGAACATCCTCTTCAACTGCAAATGTAAGTTTGTCAACTTTATTTTTACAGCTTTAACACGTATGTTTTTTGGGTATAGGTAGGTTTTTATCGTCAACAATTTTTAACTAACTTCAAAAAAAGGAGGAGGTTCTAAATACGTCGTAATCTTTTTTCTTATGTATTTTCCTTGATTTCTCAAAGACTCCTGGACCGATTTTGAAAATTCATCTTTTTAAAATTAAATTCAGCGAATCAGTTTAGTTAGTTCGCATAAGTATTTTGATGGGCAACTACGGAACCCTACACTGTGCGTGGCCCGACACGCACTTGACAGGTTTTTTATGTCTTGTGACTGGGACTGTAGCACCATAACTTTTTACTGTCTAATAATATTTTTTTCTTTTAATTGTCTCTGACAATTCAAAAGTGCCTGTAACTGGCCTACTTGAAATAAATGCTTTGATTTTGATTTTGATTAAGTTATAAGTTGATAAACTAAGTTATGGAAGAAGGTATTATCTTTCTGCATGCTTGTGCTAAATTCCAGCACTTTAGTACTAGACAATTATATCTTTGAGCTAAGCTGCGGACAAACAGATGGACGGACGGACGTGGTGAATTACGACGTGGGTCGTTTTGGGTTGCTTGCTAGATTACGGAACCCTGAAATCCGGTTTGATCTCCAACTCGACACAAGGGATCGGACACATTTGTGCCCAGAGACCCTTATCTTGAGTTTTCAGTTAATCTGATGTAAAGTAAACTGGAACGTTGACATTTTCAAATTGACAAATTTCAAAAAAATATAGTTCCTTCTTCGCACACCAGAGGCGCTGTTCCATTTTTCCATACAAGAAACGCTATAAATACTGGAAAGACGCTGTAAAGTAAAATAGAAAGTGAAAAATCGCGATAAGAGTTATGTACAGTTGCTGAAAATAAGTATAACTATGTATTTCATCATGATACGCCCGAATCAATAAAGCTAGCGCAATGGTGCATTGCATCCGATGAAAATTATCATGCGAATGATCGTTGTATTGACGAACGCGCGATCATAGACGTAAGCGACCATACAAAACATTGCACGGTGTAATTGACCTCGCTTCATCCCACGATGAAATCGTATCGCACACTGGAATTTCTTTAGAGATGGGATATAGAGTTAGGAAATTTATTCATCATTATCTTATTGATTTTTTTCAGATATTATTCAGGCAGATAGAACCATTTCAACCTAGTACGTGAATAAAGCCAGTGAGTATTATACTGCTGATCCTGGCTCTCCACGATACAGGGATTCCACAAAGAGGTAAGCAAATACCTTTCTATTTATCTTCTAAACAACGAAAGCGATAAGTATAGTCTGAAATAGTAACCTTAAAAAAATAGGGGCTCTATTAGGATTTTCTCAGTTTATGTGTCGTAAAGCAAAATGGAAGTTTGACGATAATTTGAAAAATATTTCTTCGTTCGTAGAGGCACTGCTTAATTTTGTAATACAATAAACGAAGTAATTACAACTCGGCAAATTAGAGTAGAAAACCGGAAGTCGCCACTGTGCTCTCGCTACCAGCACTTTGAATTTTTTTTTCACCTATTACGTTATTATAGTTTTATGGCACAATAATAAATCTAACAAACCTGCGTTCTTTGTTTACATCAAATATCAAAGATTTTAAAACGTTGTCAGCAAACAAAAAGATTAGTTGCGTTTCAAGACGTTCTGGCCAAGCTGTACTTCACGTAAGTAAATAAAATATAGAAATATGTATTCAAGAGAAGGCGTCAGGTTATTGGTGTCACGTTGGTACTACCCAGTTAAAATCTTTGAGACCTTTCCTCTTATCGTTTTAAGACAACAAGGCATCCTGCCTATACTAATGTATGTTGTTTACGCTAATCTTTTTCCTTGCTTTAGTTTCCTCTGACGTTTTTTTTTTAAAACTAACATCTGTGCTCTAATGCGCTCATCAAAACAAAATCAAAGAAACGAAAAAAGCTCGATATAATCATACCGGATTCCGAGGGAGTTTTTTTACGAATGACTTATTGTTAAGTTGAGATTAAAATAACAAACGTCATAATTATCGTAACTGATAAAGATTTATTCGCTAATAGGTAATATCCTGGGCGATACTAGAGCTAATAATGTACGTGACTTGTCCCTTATAGTACTACCGATATAATAATACATATTTATGTAAATACTATTTATACCTATAATAACTAATTAACTATACAGGCGCGAGGCCTTATCATGAGTTTTCAATTATTGTGACGTAACTTTGACATTTTCAAATTGACAAATTTCAAGAATAAAATTAGTTCCTTCTTCGCACACCTGAGGTTCCAGGCTGTTCCATTTTTCCATACAAGAATCGCTGTACATACTGGAAAGACGCTGTAAAGTAAAATAGTGAAAACTCGTGATTACAGGCATTCTGCGTTGTCTATGTTTCAATGTTATCACAAAATAACAAGGTCCATGTTTCATCATCATCATCATCAGCTTATAATCTAATATCTTTAAACGAGTAATTCTTGTATATTTATAAATAATCAGGATCTCGGAAACGGCTCCAAGGATTTTCATGAAAGTTAAAGAGAAAGCATTAGGGGTTTTTCGACTCAAGGCATCGATTTATCAAGGTCCCAAGTTTGAGAAAAGCTCTGTTCCCAAGATATAGACATTTGATAAACCGAGCGAACCTCGGTCAACCAGATATTAATTATTAATGTTCCCACTGCCACAGTTCTCTGAGACAAGTCGAGCCATTGAAGAAACGGGTTTTGTTGAAAAAAGAATACCTAGAATAAATAAATAACAGAATGTAGATTGGTTTTTATCGCATGGCATGGCGAAGAATGTAGAAAGTACTTAAATGTTTCCATTTTAGTTTAGTTTACGGGTTGTCCTATACTAATAGAATTGTATATCTTTTAAATTATAAATATAAATAGAATAATGAAGAAATAGCTCATGCAACGCGACAAGGAGAAAGTAAATTGTAGATTATGTGTCATCCCAGCTCTGCTGCTCGCCTGCTCAAAACTTAAAAAAATATTAAAAAGGTTTAAGTAGGCCCAGGTACCTTTACTTGGGCCAAGTAGTCTCTTTCCAGGCGAGGCAAGACAAAGAAGTCGCAAGACGGACAGAGAACGCCTGGAAGAGCTACTGCAGTCCATGAAGGAACTATTCAAGGGTAAGCTGCCAATGGAACTAAAACGCAAGCTCATGGACATGTGTATACTCCCCATCTTAACATAATGGTGCACAGACTTGGTCTTTGACTAACATCCAGTCCAAACTCAAGGTTTGCCAACGAGCAATGGAGTGCACTATATTAGGTGTTAAATTAACGGATCGCGTTCGAAACACAATACTGCGCTCCAAAACAAATATAGCTGACGTGGCTCAAAAGGCTGCTCAACTCAAATGGGACTGGGCAGGACAAACTGTGGGCCAAAATAGCTCAAAACTGATACACTGAGACGAGGTCGCGGCAGGCCGCGAAGGAGATATATGGCGGGGCGAAATGGACAGGTTCTGTCCAAATTAGAAGGAGGACGCACGGGCTCGCGAGAATTGGAAGGAGTGGAGGGAGGCCTTTGCCTAGGAGTGGGCCAAGCAGGATAAAAATAAAATGACACGTACTTCACCGAATTTCCCGAGATAGTTCACATGTCTGTCAACCATCGATTTGATAGTCCCCACCACCTTCCACATAGTGTATCTGTATTAGTGGAGTTCGGACCCTAAATATATATGAGATAAGGTATAAAGTTATGTATGACATAATATTTATAAGCTTTCACACGAACACTTCTTGACCGTGATGAGGTAGCGACGCAGGGCCGCATGATTGCGGTACCGCCCCGCGGCCGCTTTGTGGTCAATTGAGTAATTACTTACATGTCACGTGTGTTTTCAGTCAGAAGAGACACGTGGGGCTTCGCTTTTTTTGTTCTACGACACGTTTTCTCACATTTATTTTCTTCACTGTTTTGAGAGCAGTTATGATTATACCTTTAACATAGTTCTTTAAATCATGCAAGAATCAGTCAATAATTGACCCTTATACTTTGCTTCTGTCTCGATTGCTTCATTCAACATCGCTCTAGTTGTCATTAGTGTACTGTACTCGCGCATACCTTCTTTGTGAAGATCCAAGAACATTGAAAGACTGAAAGGAAATACATTTATTCGGCACAGACCACGAGTACACACAACAAAAAGATAAAAGAAAAATAAAGTAAGAAAAATAAAAATAAAACTTGAATCATGATAAATTACAAAAGAAAAAAAACAGAACCAGAATATTAAGAGGAAACACCACGGCCGTTTTTTCATACAAACGTAGTCCCCTGTTTTCTCCCTGGATAATGCCAGTAGAGCAATAATTTTTTTACAAAAAATCTATGACCACTATTGGCATGTCTCTATGTTTTCCTTTTTCCCACAAATTAATAATGAAAAGAGATTTGCACATTCAAAATCCTAAAAAAATGGCGAGATTTTCCGCTGTGTTCAAATAATCAGTAAACTTTGACGACATTATATAAAAAAGGAAAACATAGGAACACGGCCAATGCCTTTCTTTATTTTTTAAAGAAAACTTAGTGAAATCGGTTAAGTTTTGGAGGAGTAATCAGGGGACTACGAATCGTTGATTTTGTGCCATTTTTAAGGTATTTTCGGTCCAAGCTGCAGTTGTCTCCTTCGCGCTCTGTAACTCTGTTGTGGGCACTGTGCGACAGCAATAGATTTTACAAATACCTATTTTTCAATTCTCCAGCCCTTGCTGTTTCCTCTTAAGTATGTATCACGGCTGCGTCAATTACAAATACCTATGTCTAGTTCCGATGGTCTCAAAATTACGAGCTACCGTGACCACGGAACGTAAAGGACTATTGAAGGTCACGGTGGATTTTAGTCAGTACAAGTCTGACAGTCCCTCTCGCCCTGCCCTGGGTGGGAGGTCTTATTTGATGATTTTACCACGCTAAAAAAGGTTTATTATACTTAGTTCAGATCGTTGGACAGCTAGTGCCTGGCACTGGTTTTCAGCTATTTATTGATTGTGTATTACAGTTTACCTATTATTCAATTGAAGTTACCTATAAAGCTGTAATCTGCGATTGCAGTACTTATGAATAAATAAATTCTACTCGTGATAAGAAAGGTATTATGATTTATACGTTTTTTATCGATAAGGTGATTCCCTGAGGAGTTTTTACTTCCGGATGAGGTCAAAACGGTCATTGGAATCTACTATCTATCTGATTTTCATAGATTATTGTATTATTTTGATTGATATCCGAAATTAATAAGGTACTTTGTCAATCAATCAATCATTTTGCTTGGAAGTGGGTAACCCCTTTTATCGTGGAAACATTATCAAATAAGTCCACCCTAAATAGCGCGTAGGTACTGTCATACTCGTGTTGAGAAAAAGATCTACGGAATTCCTTCATAAATCTTTACTTTCCAGGGTCTCGATTACCCGCCAGTCCTGAAAAATCGCAGGTACCTCTTCAGGGTGCAATTAGCTGACAATGGCCGGCTATCCACTCTCATGTTATTATGTCCGGCCAGCTTCAAGTAAAGATATTTTAACGAACGAAAAATCGAGCAGGGTTCGAACCTGCGTCTTCTGGATAGGTACTCCAGACGCCTTAACCAGTTAGGCCATCGCAACCACTACACTCGAAGCTGAATTTCTCGTTCGCTTTGTTTTATGAACGCTGTTTACACGTTGCCGTTTGTCTTTACGAAGACGCGAAGCAGGTGTGAGTGCGTATAAAAAAATATAACTTCAGCTTCAAGTAGCTCGGATCTTTATTTTGTCTGCAGATGCGGGTGATATCAGTTCTTAACAACCGTCCATTTCCGTATATTTTTAGTTTTAGTTTAATAATAATTTGGTCCAGTAGATTTACTGTTTATTTTTTGTTTTGATTAAACAAACAAAACAAAAAATCAAATCTTTCCTCTTTGTAATAAGTAGTTAATTGAGAGAGGTACCTGATACAAGGAGATAATTCTAAATTAAATATTTATCCAGGATAAGTTATGTCTTCTAAAGGTATAACCAATGAAGACAATTACTTATGTGTAGATGAGGTACACCAATGTTACTACACGCGATTAGTGCTTACTGAAAACATTGACAGGAAACGTTTTAGTCTTTTAAACATTTAAATTTAATGATGAATGATGTCATGGCATTGTTATGCAAGTATTTGTCGCGTAATTGTAGTCATCATCTTACTTTTCCATAACACGCGGCAAAATGGTGTCTTGAGATGGTAAAATGCTGATATTCGATTTTGATCATCAAATCCTCAGATCAAAGAAATAGGCAGATAGAACGCTCAGAACACGCGAGTGGGTCCAACAAAGTTAATACAAAATTAAATCGAATTACATTCCATAATGTTTTCTTTGTTTTTGAGAACAACTTTTACAATGGTTAAAGACACGTGACGGCATATTTTGGCAAACAAAAACAACGACTCGCAGCTTGGTACGCCACGCGGCGTACCAAGCTGCGAGTCGTTGTTTAGCTTGGTACTGTCGCGACTTTGTATTCGATTTTTATTTTTTTGATCTGAGATCAAATCAGTCAAAATCAAAGTATGCTATTTATTTTGAGAAGGCCGGTTATAGGCACTATTTAACAGTCAAAAGACAAAAAATAAAATAGTATAATAGTAAATTAAGCACCAAGGAAGGATTGCCTTACGTCACGGGCGTATTGAATCCCGAAGCGGCACTAAGGATTCTGGGGGTGAACCCACGTAGCGGAGCGAGGAGGTTCATGTCATGGCATTGTTATGCAAGTATTTGTCGCGTAATTGTAATCATCATGGTCTTACTTTTCCATAACACGCGGCAAAATGGTGTCTTGAGATGGTAAATGTCCAATTATATTTCATGCAAACCGGCCGTAAAGCAAGGCATTGTTGCCCCCCGCTCGAGCCGGGCAATAATATTGTACTGAATTTTATTATTCCCGTGGGAATAATGTGATTTGAATTGGGAACCTCAAACAAAACATAGTATGAAAACTTTGAACGAAGGAGTTGAAGCAGCGGCGGCCGCCGGGGACTACAACAGCTGATCGCTTGCTGTGGTGTATCCGTTTCGACCGCGCGGCCACGACGTTTTTTTAAATAAAAACCATCCCAAGTTTTTGTAAAAATATGTAAAAGTCGATTCCCTAAAACCATAAATTTGTCAAAGCAATGGTTAAATAGTTATAAGGGTTTGAACGTGGCCGCGCCATCGAAACTTTCGGAACCGCGCGGCCATGGAGATCTTTAAAACTAAAAGTCGCAGAGACCTGAAATTTTGGGAAATAGTAGATTGAATTTGTAAACCAAGTGTAAAAATATAGAAGGATTCTTTGAACAAAATCTTTAAAGAATCACATATTAAATTAGAGATTGCTCTGCGATGCTTTTTCAGCGAGATATTGGCGAAAAACTAAATTTTCAACGTTTCGATGGCGCGGCCATGGCGTTTTAGTCGTACAGCTCCTGAAATAAAAACCTAGGAATTTTTGTTGTATTTTTACTAGTTTTGACAAATGCAAATCTGTGTTTTACAAAAAATTTCAGACGTCTGAGATTCTTTTTCAGTGAGATATCAGCGATAACGTTTTCGTTACCGTTTCAATGGCGCGGCCATGAGGTTTTATACATTACAACTCCTAAAATACAAACACTGGATTTTTTTCTATATTTTTACATTTGGTTTACAAATTCAATCTACTATTTCCCAAAATTTCAGGTTTCTGCGACTCTTAGGCCCGGGGCGCCCGCGACGGGCAACCGTCGCGGGTCCACGTCCGTGGTCCCGCGCGTGGCCCCGTCCGTGGCCCCGTCCGTGGCCCCGCGCGTGGCCCCGCGCGGGGACACGCGCGTTTTTACGCGGCTGGTTTCCGTGGGTATGCCACGGTCCCCGTCGCGGAGACCGATTAACGCAGTGTCGCTAGTTCAATTTGAAGATTTTTGTTTCAATTTCAAGTTAAAGCGCGATATGTAAAAAGTTGATTTGGAGTGACACTGAAATCGAACATTTGTTGGATGTTTATACTTCCTATTCTAACTTATACTTTATTTTTTCCTATTATTTCATTTTAAACAAATACCTACAAAAAGTATTTGAGACTGAGGAATTTTTCGCAGAGAGTTATATATATGCAATTTTCATGTTTTGGTAAAAAACAGAACTTCTCGACTAAAAAAATGTTGGATTATTGTGCATCTATAATCTGTATCACCTACTCTCACCATATTCCAAATTTCAGCACCGGATGAATTTTTCGAAAGTCTTCATACAAAAAAAAATTTCTCTCTGTTTGCTATATTATAAGCACCCTTATTGACTGAACAAGCCCGTGCGTGTTATCGCTGGCAGGCACCGCGCGTAGACCCGCGCGTGGCTCCGCGCGTGGCCCCGCACGTGGCTCCGCGCGTGCCTCCACGCGTGGCTCCGCGCGTGGCCCCGCACGTTGCTCCGCGCGGGTCCCCGCACGGGTCCCCGCGACGGAGCAGTTTTGTATAGAACCGCGCGTGCATCCGCTTAACGCAGCGTCGGGCCTTAGTTTTAAAGATCTCCATGGCCGCGCGGATCGGAAAGTTTCGATGGCGCGGCCACGTTCAAACCCAACTTTTTAACCATTGCTTTGACTTTATGGTTTTTGGGAATCGACTTCTCGTTTTTTTTTACAAAAACTTGGGATGGTTTTTATTTAAAAATAAGTCATGGCCGCGCGGTCGAAACGGACACTGCTGTGGTGGGCACCACAGCATGGTCGAAGGTGGTGAAGTTCGAAGGTTGTCGTATCACAACAAATTTCAAAATTCGAAATTCCCTTGGTGCGTAATCTACTGTTTATACCCCCATTTTATTTATTTAGGTGTCAAATATTTTTAAATAATCTGATGAAGGACATTATTGATGTTTTTCTATTAACATATTTCTTTTATTGTGAATAATCAAGGCAGATGTTAAACCAGGAAAAACAACCTTCTTTGCAAGATTTGAAAGAACCAAATAGGTATAATGCATTATTATTATATTTGTGCCTCATTCATCATTCATTTTGTGGTTTGTGGTTAATGCGGTTATCCACAAACTGTAGGTATTCCATTGGAAAAGGTAATAAAACAATATCTGTCTAATATTTGAGTTTTTTTTTAATATAAAAAAGGAACGTACTGAACAAATAATATAAAATCATTATTCTATGTACTTATAATTAGTTAAAACTATACATACACATAGATTGGCAAACTTATCATAATTGCTAAAAAACAAAAATGGCGGTTCCCGACTTTGCACGGGTGCAATATTAGATAGAATACAATAAAACTTTCCTCTTGAATCATTCTTTCTATTGATGCAATTGAGCGCTGCGTCTGCGCAGTCACAAAGCTGTTTGTAAAGAACTAGCTCCTGCCCGCGACTTCGTACGCTCATATTGTTTTTTTTTTCGTTTCTGTAGGAATTTCGGGATAAAAACTATCCTATCTCCATTCCCGGGTCTAACACTATGTTTTTACCAAATCTCATCCAGATCGGTTCAGTGATTTAAGTGTGAAGAAAAGACAAACAGAGTTACTTTCGCATTTAAATAATAATCTATCTAATCTAATATATTTAAACGAGCAATTCTTGTATATTTATTTATATATAATGAGGATCTCGGAAACGGCTCCAAGGATTTTCATGAAAGTTACAGATTAGGGGTTTTTCGAGCTCGATTCTCAAGTTAAGGACATTTTAAAAACCGAGCGAAGCTCGGTCAACCAGATATTAATATTAGTAGGGATAGCACTGCATGATGTCAACTTTAGGCGGCATAAGAAAACATATTCGCAAATAAGTACCCTTATAACTAAAGTCGTATAATACCCTAATGTCTAATTTCATTTTCGGAGAAATTCTGTTTTCCGGGTACATAGTTATCCCATTTGGAGAATTCATTAGTCAGAGCTGGACCGGGGCACTCAGTGTTGCTAACTTGGTTGTGGCCAATCAACTTGTAGTTGGGACTGATCGCGCCTTTCGCTACTCCTTCAGCGATGAGAGCTTGGACCACATCCAACTGTTTCTTCGGTGGTGTTTCAACTGGAAAAAAAGTTTTTAAAACCTTTTTGTACAGGGGCACGGGTTTCGACGACAAAGGGACCTAATAAGAGCTCATTCTAGCTCTCAGTTTATTGTTAGTTTGATGTTGTTGGTTAAAAGGGGCTAAAGTTGAATACAGAGTTTTCACTTAATTTCCCAAGTAGACTACAAAAGAAGTGTACACATATATTATATTCAGTAAGTACAAAATAGACACGTTCTTTTTTCTTTGGTAGCAATTATCATTTGGCTAGCCTTTACCCTACTATATTGGGGTCGGCTTCCAGTCAAACCGGATCCAGCTGAATATCAGAATTTTACATAAAGCGACTGCCTGTCAGACCTCCACAACCCAGTAACTGTGCAATACGATACTCCATGGCACTCGTAAGACTAGTTGGCTTCTGATTGACAGTAACGACTGTTAAAGATCTATAAATGACAGCTGGGACCAACGGCTTTACGTGCTTTCCGAGGCACGGAGGAAACTCGCTGTGACAGATGGTCACCCACAGACCAATCTCCACGGTGCGGCTTAACCAGAATGATTGGCCTGTGCGGCTGTAATTATTTATCCACGAAATCCCCTGCTTTTAATTTAAGTATTTAATTATTCAGCATTAAAATCGTCCAACTCAAAACATTTTTCTTACCTCTCCAGTCTCCAATAAGACAGATTCCGACGCTATATCTGTTGGCTACAGAGGCGTGGATCCCCTGCGTTTCCCAGCCGCGACCTTCGTAGGCACTGCCTTCACTGCCAACGCAGAAACTGTAGACAAGAGAAATTCTGTGTTAGTATACCTACCAATGTTTTACTAGCTTGTACTGTGCCATTTTCGGGCAAAGGCCTCCCTCCATTCCTTCCAACGTTCACGGCTTTGCTCTACCTCTAATTCTTATGGAAGACATCCAGCTCGTCCCGCCATCTCCTTCGCGGTCTACCACGGCCTCGCGTCGCTTTTTCAGGGCACCAATCATGAGCTTTGCGTGCCCACATCTCAATCGGCATGCGGCAGACATGTCCTGCCCAGTCCCATTTAAGTTGGGCAGCCCTTTGAACCACGTCAATGATTATGTCTTGGAGTGCTGTGTAGTGTTTCGAACGTGATAACACCTAGACGTAGATACCACATAAAATAATGGTTTATTGAAACAAAATAAACCATTTTTTTTTTGTTGGCGTAGTTAGTTGGTGTATTTACGTTGTGTTATGTTGTAAACAGTGCATAGCTTTTTGTCGTGTTAAAATCATCGAATGAGTGCTCTCCCGTCCAGGTCTGGACAGGAGGGACAGTCAGACTCGTACTGACTAAAATCCACGGTAACTTTCAATAGCCTTTTAGGTTCCAGGGCCACGGTTATCTGACAGACAGTCCCGCGAAAAAAATTCCACGACCTCTTATATGTAACTTTTATATTCGAGGTTTTATTGAACATCGTTTTGTTTTTTCAAAGAAATCATCAGTGGCTTAAATGTGAGTCACCCAATAAGTACATAACCTATTGGAGGACCAATGACCTCAATACCTAGTCATCATGACGAATGACTATGTACTATTTTTGTACTAAACAGCAATTAGGTATGCGTGTCATATATTATAACTATGTTTAGATGTGTATGAACAACCAATGAGCAGTGTTCAACGTCGAGGTGCTGTGACGTCATCGCAAGAAAGCCACGCCCCCGAGAGTCCTGGCGGCCTTCCATGACGTGTTAAAGCGTCAGTAGTTAAGATGTGGGAAAGAGAAAGATCTATACAAGTCGTCTAGCGTTATCTCGTTCCTTGAGCCGAACCACTCACGCCGCCATCTCGTTTCCTGAGCGGAACCACTACCGCTTTAATACCTACTGTATGTACTATGACATATTTTAATATTCGGTAGTAGAAAGGTACAGTCATCATCAGCCGGAACACGTCCACTGCTGAACATAGGCCTCAAACCTTGGGACAAACCTACCACCACATTATTCTCAAACCACTGCAACTCCTGAAAGCCAGAATCACCAGTGGCAACCACCAGGAAAGCGACGAGACAATGAAGCTCGACGTGTCCCGCAGAATGAATTTATCTGTCTTGGATCCGGCAACGATATCAATCAGAAATAATAGTGGAGGAGTAGGAAAAATATGTTTCCACTTCGAAAAATGACCAAAATATAAACTTACAAAAACTATAGGAGTAAAAAGGGGAAACCCCGATACTGTTATAACAGTCATTAACGTGTTTATGCAAAAAAACATCATTGTGCTAAATCCGGTTCCGTCGTAAAAAGCGGTTACTGACTTTGGTTAAATTATGTTCCGTTCATTTAGAATGCTATTTTTAAATTCCCCTGACAAAAAAGCGGTGATTTGCGTCGGTGTAGATTAATTAATTCTGTGGTTAAAGGTGTGATGTCTTGACCAATTAATGCTTGATTTGCATGAATTCATACCATACAGCTCTATCCTACGATAATATGCATGTCTACGAGCTAGAGACTTGGAGATCTAAAAAGGCTATTTTATCAGCATGATAATTAAATTGTGAACTGCGATAAAAGTAAAATGGAATAATTATTCGATTCTTATATTTTTAAAAAACTTCCGCACACTAGTTATTTATACTTTATCGTTTGTGCGTTTACTAACGCTGAAAATCATGTAAACCTGGAACAACTAATTGCAAGTCATACACATATTTCGTGCGGAAATCGAGCCTACCGCCAACCCCAACAGTTTATAAAAACATGGGAAAATAATGTATTGCAATGCTTAGTATGATTCAGCTCGAGGCTTTTCAGACCCTATTTTTACCAGGCTCAAGGGACCCCTACCCTGGGTGATGCAGAAGGGACTCTCAGACTCAGTACTGACTCCTGACTCTGACTATCTGACGGAACAAATATTGATTTGTATGACCTTTATTTTTATGATTTGTATGACCTACATTCGTGTAAGTTAAGACCTAAGTAATTTTTCCGGGTTTAGGTGTTTGTGTTGAAAATTTCTATGTTTCAGCATTTACCTACATATAAAAAAGAATTTCCTAGTGTGGGGCAACTTTTTTTTTAAATGGAATCCATCTTGTTCCTTCTTTTATCCACTAAAGTACCAGCTGACCACCCCGTGACTCTTTCAGGCTCCTTAAAGTTTAAATAATGAAAGACAACTTACTTGTATCCAATATCACCCCAGCCCTGACTGTTGTGGTAGCGCTGCATGGCTCTCATTTTTGAAGCGCAGTCCTCGAACGTGTAGCAGGCATCGGGGATGTAGGTGTGGTGGATGACCACGTAGGGCACTGGCGCGTGCAGGGGCTGTACTTCAGTGCCGGGCTGGCCAAGCCATTCCGATTTGCTGTAGAACGGGAACGGTCGTAGTGAAACTGGAATTGAGAAGGTGGAGGTTAGCACAAGGCGGAGGAATACCATGAGGATTTCAAAATCCAGAGAAAACATGTTCCACATGCTTCTCATAAAGATTAAACGGGTTTTTTGTTATTTAGGGTGAAAAATCAGTAAGTAAGTCCTTCCCTTGGTAAAGTAGAAGGGACTGTCAGACTCTTATCGGACTCAAAAATACCTCGTTCGGTAGCGTTTCGACTGTTTCGACAGTCTCACCTCTTCGTTAGGCATTTGACGCTAAAGGCCTTATAGGTCCCGTCAGTATGCTGAGAGCTCCATGAGGCGTCCGTGGAACATGACGCACCTAGACCTAGGCCTGGTCCTTGATCAGACGGTGAATTACCCATTACCTGTAGTCCTCAACCCCGCGCCTACGGGCACCAGAAATCGCAGATACTTAGATGGGTTTTGAAGGTTAAACGCTGAATAAATCGGGAGTGTGTGAATTAATCTTTTAAAGCTTACTATTAGAGAAATCAGGTTTTCCAGGTGCAAAGTGGTCCCATTTAGAGAACTCAGCTGTCAGGGCGGTTCCAGGGCATTCGGTGTTGCTGATCTGATCGTGTCCTATCAACTTGTAATTCCGACTGATCTTGCCAAGTCTGACTCCTTCCGCGATCAGAGCTTGAGTGGTTTCCAACTGTTGCTGAGTTGGTTTTTGTACTGAAAGAAAAAGTTACAGTTACAACAGTAGATTTATAATATCAATAGTTGGTGTTGCTATTGTCTGATAAGTTGGCTGGTTCAATAGCTGACTGATCGATTGCTCTGCAGCGTGTCGCAAATTCCATCCCCGCCGGAACAACTTTAATATTTGTATAATAATGCATGTACTTTTACCGCGTGTTTCAGTTCGCCAAAAAGTTGTATACCTAGAACAGTATCATCATCATCTCAGCCGTAGGATGTCCACGGCTGAACATAGGCCTCCCCTTTAGATCTCCACATATACCGTTTGGAAGCGATCTGCATCCAGCGTCTTCCGGCGACCTTTATAAGGTCGTCTGTCCACCTTGCTGGTGGACGTCCTACTCTGCGCTTGCTAGTCCGTGGTCTCCACTCTAGTACTTTTCGACCCCATCGGCCATCTGCTCTGCGAGCAATATGGCCTGCCCATTGCTATTTCAGCTTGCTAATCCGGTGGGCTATATCGGTGACTTTAGTTCGTCTACGGATCTCCTCATAGAACAGAAAAAAACAATCAATTCATGTTTTACCTCTCCAGTCTCCAATAAGACAAATGCCAATGCTATATTTGTTGGCGATGCTGGCGTGGATCCCCCGGGTGTCCCAGCCGCGACCCTCGTAGGCGCCCCCTTCGCTGCCCACGCAGAAACTGAAGAAAAATAAATAAATATTCTGTGATAAGTTACGTGTTATCATTAACACTGAATTTCACAATGGGGATTTCTCAGTTCCTACAGGGAACAATATTTGCATCATCTACAATTTATTATAAGTTGTTTAAAGTCTAGGTGTTTGTCATAAGAATTTAAATTTTTGTAAACGTATCTACAATTCAGGAGCAATTATTTATTAGTTCTAGCAGTTCTAGCTTCGTTTTTACTACTCACAAAAAATACTATTCAGTATTTTTTGTGAGTAGTAAAAACGAAGCTAGATAAAAGGCCACACGTTCGTGTGGCCTTTTCGAATAATCTTTTAATCAAAAGGAAATGATCAGATATAATTTAATCGTTGCATTGAACTTGCATGTCTAAATCAATTTATTGACCAGTCAGATAAACAGCTAATAGTAGGCATACACCATCCTGCCTATCGATACGATAGATTTGCGGCTTGCAATTGTTTCAAATCGGCAGTTCGTCCATATACACCATACACCATCCTGCCTATCGATACGATAGATTTGTCACAACTTCAAATCTGCACCAGTGATGCCAACTCAGCAACTAGATCTGGCTATTATTCGGTGACGACAGCTACAATTTCTAGCACCTTTTCATTTCATCATGAGACTATCGAATTAGATTAAAAAAAGTGGTGCAAGCGAATTTCGACCTTATCGACATTAAAAATTTAGTTTGTTGAAGTGAAAACTTCTTTAGCGGCGTTGTACACTTTTTCTGTAATGGGTAAAAAATTTAAAACTCGCGTCAGGGTCACGTGACCAAAACTCGCGTCAGGGTCACGTGACCCTGATCGAAAATGAGTAAGACGTCATTCAAATTAAAAATAAAACATAGTAACAAAAAAGTTTTCACTTCTACCGGCACTCCTGGAGTGCAACCTTTTTTATTTTTTTTTTCTCACATTCTTATTCGTTAACATTGCTCCTTCATTAAAATCCGGTGTTTGCATCATTGTCAATAAGGTCGAAAATCGTTTGAAGGTCGGAAAATACTTGCTTAAGGATAGCAAGTTAAAAAAGTGGTGCAAGCGATTTTCGACCTTATCGACATTAAAATTTAGTTTGTTTTTCTCACATTCTCATTCGTTAACATTGCTTCTTCATTAAAATCCGGTGTTTGCATCGTTGTCAATAAGGTCGAAAATCGCTTGAAGGTCGGAAAACATTTGCTTAAGGATTGCAAGTTAAAAAAAGTGGTGCAAGCGATTTTCGACCTTATCGACATTTAAAATTTAGTTTGTTTTTCTCACATTCTCATTCGTTAACATTGCTTCTTCATTAAAATCCGGTGTTTGCATCGTTGTCAATAAGGTCGAAAATCGCTTGAAGGTCGGAAAACATTTGCTTAAGGATTGCAAGTTAAAAAAAGTGGTGCAAGCGATTTTCGACCTTATCGACATTTAAAATTTAGTTTGTTTTTCTCACATTCTCATTCGTTAACATTGCTCCTTCATTAAAATCAGGTGTTTGCATAAATGTCAATAAGGTCGAAAATAGCATGAACCTTTTTTTAACTTGCTTTCGTGGTCCCTTGACACCTCTCAAGTTTTCAATCGTATTTTGGTTTAAAATAAAATGAATAACTCTTTTTTTTACGAGTGTACATGCGATCCATGTGCGAAAAGCCTCAGTTTTCCTGGTAAGGCCACGTTCACATGGCGATTATTTTCCCGTATACTGTATACAAGATTTTATCAAATAGAGCAGTAATAACAGTTCACAAATGAAAACTTAAAAATAGTTTAAACGGCGTTCATACGGGAAAATCCCGTGTTTGAGAAATATAATATTTTACCGTGTACCGTGCAAAGTTGTCCTAAAACTGGTCAACTCTATTCGATAAAATCTCGTGTACGGTATACGGGAAAATAATCGCCGTGTGAACGTGGCCTAACCGTCCCTGTAGAAAAGTAGCTAAAAAGTTTAGCCACAAGTTACACTTTTTAGCTTTTTTTCTAGCACCTTTATAAAATTAGCTAACTATCTATGAAGTTGCTAAGATGGCATCACTGCTGCCGATTTGACGTTGTGTCAAAAACGATTTGATGACCTATCAAAATTGGCATGTCATGCCATCAAATTGGCATTCCACCCCCATACACGTTCAATTCTATTTGAGCAAATTGGCAGTTTTATGCCGAATTGACAAATAGGCAGTATGGTGTATGGCTACCATTAGTCAAAGGTTATTTTGAGGTTATACAAAGGATAAAAACTAACACAAACATTAAATTATTCGAATTAATGCAACTGCACACTATGTTAAGATACCGTAAACACGGATTTGACTTGACAGAATGCAGAAAGTTTTCTAATCCAGGATACCGTGGCCCCGGAACGTAAAGGGCATAGGAAGGAACACGGGTGGATTTTAGTCAGTAAGACACTGACAGTCCCTTCCGCCCCATCCAGGGTTGGAGGACTCATTTGATGATTTTATCACCTAAAAAAAAAACCCTGCATATGTGGCAGCCTGACCAATTCTATATCTTATCTTCCATGAAAAAACAAAGACAAAAGTACGACCCTTAGTTAGACGTCTGAAGAAAAGAAATATTATTTTTAAAATTTTGACATCGCTATGCGATTGCTAAAGTACCATCCACTTCTACAACCTTTTTAAATTCCTTTATATCATAGTGCATACGGGCTCGTGGCTAAATAATTATTAGACAGTCGCACAGGCTAATCTTCCGGGTTAAGCCGCGCTTCTAGGTTGGTCTGTGGATGGGTGACCATCTTTCATAGAGAGTTTCCTCCGTGCCTCGGAAAGCACTTAAAGCCGTTGGTCCCTGCTGTCATTTTTAGATCTTTGACAGTCGTTACTGTTAGTCAGAAGTTCTAAAGTTTGACAATCAGTATTACCATGGGGTTTCGTATTACCCAGTTACTGGATTGTGGAGGTCCGACCAGGGTCCATCTAAAATACTGATATTCAGCTGCATCTGGTTCGACTGGAAGCCGACCCCAATATAGTTGGGAAAAGGTTGGGCAGATATAATTGATATAGTACAGACGCCAGCACATCAAGCTACCACAATCTGTCAGAATTCTTTAATGGAATTTCAACCTTATCACAAGAGTAGCTAAGGTTAATGTTTGATTGGTAAAATCTGACAGATTCGGGTAGGTTGACCTGCTGGCGTCTGTACATACAGTAGGTATTGTTTTAGTACATAATAGTAATACCTACAGGACTCTGAGAGGCGTGTCTTTCCTGCGATGACGTCATAATATGCTCGACGTTGAACACTCCTCATTGGTTGTATAAAAACATTTATACATAGTTATATGACTCGCATACATAATTGCTGTTTTGTGAAAAAAGGTTTCAATGTTATGTAGTCACAGTCACGGTGACCAGGTAGCAGGTACTACCTATCTACATTGAATTATTGTTTATCATTTATACATAATAGGTATCTGGTTGACCGAGCTTCGCTCGGTTTTTAAAATGTCTATCTTGGTAACCGAGCTTTTCTCGAACCTGGGACTTTGATAAATCGATTCCTTGAGCCGGAAAACCCCTAATCTGTAACTTTCATGAAAATCCTTCGAGCAGTTTACGGGGTACATATTTGAATATCGAAGATTAAAATATCTACGCTTAAAATATCGATGTTCAGAATATCGAAAATTAAAATATCGATTGTAACAAAATATCGAAAAATGTTACATCTACGCTTAAAACGTCGAAGATTAAAATGTCGACTGATTTAAATGTCGAGTGATTCAAAATATCGAAAGACGTTATGTCGAAATTCAAAATATCAACGTTTAATACATCGCAGTTCATAATATCTAATCTCATAAACTCTACGTTAAAAATACCTACTAGTTGAAATATCGAAAAAAATAACAACCTACCAAGGTAAGTCGACGGAGCCCCGCTTCGCGGGGCTCCTATTTCTGTTTGCAAGGTTTAAAGTAACCTAACATGAAGAGGATGGCGGGGTCTTTCAGACCCCGCCACCCTCTTCGAACCTAACCTGTCCGAGTCGGGGTGCCCCAAGTCCCGAGCTCGCTTCGCTCGCTCTTGCGTCCTTAGTCAATTACTACCCAACGAGGTAGCTGGACGGACTTCGGATGCCAGAGCGAGCGAAGCGAGCTCGGAACTTGGGGCACCCCGACTCGGACAGGTTAGGTTCGAAGAGGATGGCGGGGTCTGAAAGACCCCGCCATCCTCTTCTTGTTAGGTTACTTTAAACCTTGCAAACAGAAATAGGAGCCCCGCGAAGCGGGGCTCCGTCGACTAACCTTGTTAGGTTCGATATTTCGGACATTCGATAATCTGTACTTCGATATTTAGATCTTTCGATGTAACTTTTGTAGATATTTAGAATTTAGATATATTGGACGTAGATCATTTAATCAGTCGATGTTTTAAACTTTCGATATTTTAATTTTCGATTTTATGGTCATTCGATATTTACATTTTCGATATTTTGAACATCGATATTTTAAGGGTAGATATTTTAATCTTCGATATTCAAATATGTACCCAGTTTACGAGATCCTGATTATATATAAATAAATATACAAGAATTGCTCGTTTAAAGATAATATTAGATGTAACAAAATGGCAGGAAAGTAAAAACTGTAGACCTACATTAAATATTTTTTAAAAGAGTACCTACTTGGAGTGTGATCTACAGTCGATACCGAAGCCAAAAATATAGTTTTTTTGAATTTCAGTTTTTATCTGTCTGTATATCCGGAATAAACTCAAAAAACAATGTATAGAGTTACTTCAAATTTGGCACGAATATTATTAAGAAGATGGGTCAACATATAGCCTACATATTATCACGATATCATCTACGGGGACCGAGCAGTGAACCTTTATTTCTTCAACTCTTTCACGCAGACGCCGTCGCGGGCAGCAGCTGGTAAAATGTATATTAACCAACTTTAATTCATTCAACCATTCAACCCGAATATAATAAACAACTTTGATTCATTCAACCATTCAACCCCAATATAATAAACAACTTTGATTCATTCAACCATTCAACCCCAATATAATAAACAACTTTGATTCATTCAACCATTCAAACCGAATAAAAACCAATAAAAAATCCGTTTTTAGAGGTCGAGAGTGGACGAAACGCTCCAAACGACTACCTCGGCGAAGTCGCTGGCGAAAGCCAGTCTGGGAATTATCAACCTAATAAAAGATTCCTACGACTGGGAAACTGGCCTTTTCTCTATGAGAAGGAAAACCCAAGAAAGAATTCGAAATATTTACCTATAGTCTACATATTTATTTAAGGAAGTTAGAGTTACAAAACTAAAATAATATGTGTACCTACCTGCTTGAATATCCGTCCTTATTTAGTGACGCACACTATCTGTACTTAACGACAGAGGCCGTTTCCATTATACAAATTTACTTATGAGTATTCAAGTAGAAAATTGTATAAAACTTGAAAACACCTTTATACAAGTTACAATTTGCAAGTATGTAGTTTGAACTTGTAAATTTTGTTTTTTTTCCTATTCAAGCAACTTGTATATGACGTCATAATTGTATGCAAGACAAACTATATATACGAGCAATAGACGGCACATCACGAAGAAAGTTGTGATCCAAAACTTATCCCATAGGTAAAAAGTCGCTCAGTCTAGATAGTCGCGTTGCTATGCAACGCTAGATAGTGCTACTGACGCACGACATCAACAATTTTGTATGACAATTTTCCCAATGCCAGCTCTATAGATTCTTTTAAAATAATCTCCTAGATGCAAGGCTTGCCTAATGAATACGCGCCTTAAATAAAGACGTAATCGTCTTTATTGAATTAATATTCATTAAAAGGTTTTTATAAAGACGTCCATATTGTATTGAGTATGAGTCAGACGATAACATAATCTCGAATACCTCATTAAATATGATTAAAAATCTAAATTATGTTTATAACCGCCGCGCCGCGGGGTCAAAACTCGATCGCATCTATTACCTAATCGTACATTCAACTAAGCTGCGCGGGAGTTCCACTGTGTTCTTAGTGACTCATTATTTAGCTCCTACTTATACCACGCGACTTAAGTCTCCGACCCAGGGACCGAAAACCTTTATAAATTACGGTACCGGTATTGATGAATTTTGGTTATTTTTCAGATTTAGGTAACCGCTATCTGGGTAACCAAACCGAAGAAAAATTTAACCTCTATTCAGGTTACCGTTTTAATACCGGTTAACTAAAGATAACGACTCTTTGTCACACACACATGCGATGCGCGACCTGTGACTATTGCCTACGGCACGTGTGAAGTGTGCAGGATAGGGGTAATTTTTATTTCGGTAACCGGTATTAATACTGGTTATGTATTCACTTTTAATAATAAAGGTTATCTTTAAAATTATCTGTAAAAGAAAAAAAGGTTGTTACCGAAAAAATACCGGTATTGATGATACCGGTTTCGGTCCCTGCTCCGACCACGACTTGGTATAATCTCAAAATCTCAATACAAATTCATAGAGGTTCTTACTTAAATACATGAGTCAATGGATACCACAGTCGTAAGGTATTGGAGACTAAGACGATCGTCTACCGAACGCTCGTCCATACAAAAAGAGAAAACGTTTTTCTCCCCCTAGATGTTATCCTATCTCAATGGTTTTTTAGAATGCATCTGACACAGTAAGAAACTAGGTTTATAGGTTTTCTTTTTTTCAAAACTTATAATAGTTTGAAAGTTACAGGCGCCTAAAAGTTACTATTTTTAAGACAAAATCTTCATTGAAGTAAAACCTTTGTATTAAAAAAAATAAGAAGTTTAAGAAAAAAAGCAAAACCTACAAACCTAGAATATAATATGCTGAAACGATTGACACCAGAATCTAAGAGATTGGTCGTGATTTAGTATGTGCAAAACGTTTTCTCCCGAGAGACAAATTTCATATAAAAAATACTTACAGTCAGTCGCGAGCTGCAACGCTCTATAACGCACGATCGGGGTTTTTTCAAAGCGTGAGAGGGACAGTAGGAGTTTTTCTAAATACCTATTTTTAGGGTTCCGTAGTCAACAAGGAACCCTTATAGTTTCGCCATGTCCGTCCGTCCATCCGTCCGTCCGTCCGTCCGTCTGTCCGCAGTTTAGCTCAGAGACGCACAGTACTAGAGAGCTGTAATTTGGTGTAAATATACGGATTTGTTGTGCCGAAAAAGTGGTAAAATAAAATCTTGTAAAATATTTTTGAAGTGAAAACTTCTTTAGCGGCGTTGTACACTTTTTCTGTAATGGGTAAAAAATTTAAAACTCGCGTCAGGGTCACGTGACCCTGATCGAAAATGAGTAAGACGTCATTCAAATTAAAAATAAAACATAGTAACAAAAAAGTTTTCACTTCTACCGGCACTCCTGGAGTGCAACCTTTTTTTTTTAGGGTACCTCCAGTACTTACACGTAAAGTGAGGGTTTTTTTTTTCTCGCGTACCCCTTAGTGTGGGGTATCGTTAAATAGGCCTTTAAAAAATAATGATAGTTTCCATTAACAGTTTTTTGATAAAAAAATTCGTTTGTGAAATATTAAGCTTTAAAGTGCTAAATTTTGCTCGATTCGCGTGTCCCCCCCCTCTACCAGCTAAACGGTTATGTTCGGGGGTGTGAAAAAATTCACAATAGTAGTGCATATAACGAAGTTTAAAAGAAAATTATCATGACTAAGTAGGCTTTACAACTTTACGAGTAATAGTCGACCAACTTATAAAATGTACTTGATATCATATTTTTTTAGACAAAATGTATCGGAGACAACTGCAAATGTAAGTTTGTCAACTTTATTTTTACAGCTTTTATAGGTATGTTTTTTTGGGGATAGGTAGGTTTTTATCGTCAACTATTTTTAACTAAATTCAAAAAAAGGAGGAGGTTCTAAATTCGTCGTAATCTTTTTTATTCTGTATTTTCCCCGATTTCTCAAAGACTCCTGGACCGATTTTGAAAATTCTTCTTTAAAATTAAATTCAGCGAATCAGTTTAGTTAGTTCGCATAAGTATTTTGATGGGCAACTACGGAACCCTACACTGTGCGTGGCCCGACACGCACTTGGCCGGTTTTTTGAAATGGCAGCAGCTATTCTATCCTCTTAAGTCGCGTTGTGTAGGAATATTTATTATGCGAACGCCGTGATAGAGTTCGGAACTGTTATTTATAGGTGATATATAACAGTTCCGTACTCGCGGCCTATCAGCCTTTAGTCAGTCATTTCCGTTTCACCACCCTGGAGAATAAATTTGATGATTTTTCACCCAAATAACGGGCTATTTTTCTCTTTTTGTATTGTGGTAAAATCATCATGATTCCTTCCGTAATAGGCAGACATTTGAAAGTTTTAAAGTGATTTATTTATCAACTGACAATGAACACAAAATTAAGTTTAAATCAAAAAAAGGCTTTGCAAGAAACATTTTTAGCGGTCCTCCTGACTCGTTATTAATATGATGACTATAACATTCCAATTAATCGTTAGTCAGATTATTATCAAAAAATAAATATGACCCGTATTTTTTTCTTCATAAAACGTAAAATAAAATTGATAAACACACGAGACGACTCGCGATCGCGACGCTGTCTTATCTTTGTCTGTATTCATTGATATAAAAAAAAACGTATCCATGATTTTTCAATACTCAGATTTGTAATTTACTGCGATGTCATCATGTCTATATTGACCGGTTTTTGTGAAGACGTCACGGAGGTGATTTTTGTTCTGGAATGTAGTATAACTCAAACCATACAAACCTACATAGTTAACCTTAGATATTAAATGTCATAAATGTTTAAAACACAATCAGCGATTTAACACTGACAACGATATCGACACGATATTATCGGCACGATATCGGTGGGTACATTTTTTTTTTTTTTTTTTTTAGGTGGTAAAATCATCAAATGAGTCCTCCCGCCCTGGGTGGGGCGGAAGGGACTGTCAGACTCTTACTGACTAAAATCCACCCGTGTTCCTTCCTATGCCCTTTATGTTCCGGGGTCACGGTAACCTGGGTTAAGAAAAAACCCGCGACCCCAGCAGGCAGTTTCGCGCCAAGACCCGGGCTTGGTCCTTTGTCGGACGGCGAGCTACCCATCACTCACCGTCCGCAAGCCCGCTCCGCCGCTGTGCCCTCTGCTGATCAGAGGGACACGCGTTGGAGCATCCACACGACAGGCTATTTGCATACGGGCAAAGAGACCACTTGGGCACACAGTGCCCAAGGAAGAGTTTTTGCCCGCATCCCAGGGTGCACCGGCCCGAAAAACTGGTCTTCCCCTGGACGTATCCGAGAGGGAACTCCAGTCCACGGGCGCACGTGGAGGTTTCCTGTCATAGCACCCCATCGGTGGGTACATTTAGAATTAGCGGACGATATCGTTTCGTCGCTGTTATTGTTTTTAATAAAAAATGTTTTTAGTAAAGTAATGAACGTGTGCAGTGTGTACTCCAGGTAGACTAATTCTCGCTGGGGGCCAGACTGACGGGAAATGCCGTTGATTATCGCCTTTATAAACTAAGGAACTTTACCTGGCGAATTGCGACGCAATTCAACCGATTCCAACTACAAGTGAAAATCAAACTTGCTACTAAGGGTGCTCCCACATCTAACGACGCCCCGACGATTCTGGCTTTCAGGAGTTGCAGTGGTTTGGGAATAGTGTGGTAGTGGGTAGGTCCCAATAAAATGTACCTACCTAGCATCATCAATTTTAGAATTCTTTTATTAGAAACGGGTTGCCTACCATGAACTCTTAAGGGTGCTCCCACATCTAACGACGCGGATTCGGATTTTTCCGTCGCCCTTTCTCTTTCGCTTGGAACTGCCTCTATCACGGCGTTCGCATAATAAATATTCCTACACAACGCGACTTAAGAGGATAGAATAGCTGCTGCCATTTCAAAAAACCGGCCAAGTGCGTGTCGGGCCACGCACAGTGTAGGGTTCCGTAGTTGCCCATCAAAATACTTATGCGAACTAACTAAACTGATTCGCTGAATTTAATTTTAAAGAAGAATTTTCAAAATCGGTCCAGGAGTCTTTGAGAAATCGGGGAAAATACAGAATAAAAAAGATTACGACGAATTTAGAACCTCCTCCTTTTTTTGAATTTAGTTAAAAATAGTTGACGATAAAAACCTACCTATCCCCAAAAAAACATACCTATAAAAGCTGTAAAAATAAAGTTGACAAACTTACATTTGCAGTTGTCTCCGATACATTTTGTCTAAAAAAATATGATATCAAGTACATTTTATAAGTTGGTCGACTATTACTCGTAAAGTTGTAAAGCCTACTTAGTCATGATAATTTTCTTTTAAACTTCGTTATATGCACTACTATTGTGAATTTTTTCACACCCCCGAACATAACCGTTTAGCTGGTAGAGGGGGGGGACACGCGAATCGAGCAAAATTTAGCACTTTAAAGCTTAATATTTCACAAACGAATTTTTTTATCAAAAAACTGTTAATGGAAACTATCATTATTTTTTAAAGGCCTATTTAACGATACCCCACACTAAGGAACTTTACCTGGCGAATTGCGACGCAATTCAACCGATTCCAACTACAAGTGAAAATCAAACTTGCTACTAAGGGTGCTCCCACATCTAACGACGCCCCGACGATTCTGGCTTTCAGGAGTTGCAGTGGTTTGGGAATAGTGTGGTAGTGGGTAGGTCCCAATAAAATGTACCTACCTAGCATCATCAATTTTAGAATTCTTTTATTAGAAACGGGTTGCCTACCATGAACTCTTAAGGGTGCTCCCACATCTAACGACGCGGATTCGGATTTTTCCGTCGCCCTTTCTCTTTCGCTTGGAACTGCCATTTGCTAGACCGAGACAGAAAGCATAATGCGATCGCATGCGACGGAATCTTCAAGGCGGCCGCGTGCTATCGCATTGTCTCGGTCTAGCAAATGGCATTTCTAAGCGACAGAAAGAGAAAGGGCGACGGAAAAATCCGAATCCGCGTCGTTAGATGTGGGAGCACCCTAAGAAAATATTGATGCAATTCGATTGACTTGACGTCGTCGTGGCGATCGTGTTTTGTCTGTCATGTACCCGATGTCAAATGTCGTAGTGGTAACGTTGATTTTCACTTGTTGTCGGAATCGGTCGAATTGCAATCGCGTCGCGCCGTGGGTAAAGTCCCTTACATCTAATAAGAAAACCGGCCAAGTGCGAGTTGGACTCGCCCATATAGGGTTCCGTAGCAGCAAGTAACATACCATAAAAATTCTTGTAGTTGGTTGTAACTTTGCAAGGTAAATTGCGGTAAATTTACGATTTATGACGTATTAAATTACTCGATCTCGTTCAAACCAATTTTCAATTGAAGTTTGCATGGTAATGTACCTACATCATATATTTTTTTTTAGTTTTATCATTGTCTTATTTTAGAAGGTACAGGGGGGGGGGGACACATTTTACCACTTTGGAAGTGTCTCTCGCGCAAACTGTTCAGTTTAGAAATTTTTCAAGAACTTTTCATAGAAACCCCACACGTATGGGTCGCGAAAATATATTTTTTGTGTAAAAATCTTAATGCGGTTCACATAATACATCTACTTACCAAGTTTCAACAGGATAGCTTTTATAGTTTCGTCAAAAAGTGGCTGTGACCGTTTTTTGCCATTTGGCAACGGAACCCCAAAAACGCGTAATGCCGTCAGTGTGGCCCGGCTACGATAGCGCTTACTTATTATAACATCAGCGCTTGCGCATGCTGCGTTCACCTATCCTGACCCCAGATAGTCAAAGATAACAGTTTAATAAACATTAATTTAATTCACTTTCAAGAGCAGATTATGTAGTGTCAAGTTCAGTTGTACTGTGACCTTTGATGCTCGGGTACTGTGTACGAAATTGATTGATGTGTAGCCAACAGACCATAAAGAATTGTGACAAAATCTGCTCCTCTTTCTAGTGTCATGGCAGATTTACATTGTAAAACACAAAGTAAATTGATTTCAAGTCAGTACAGTACCAACTAACGACATACTGACTGCGTTTAAATAGTATGCGTCAGTTTTCGGCGCCAGCACTGACGTCAGTTACTGACTCAATGTGAATCTGCCATCAATAATACCGACCTATAAAAAGACAACAAAAAAACATCTTAGTTGTCTAAGAGCCAGTTTGAATGCTTATTTTAGTCTGAGTTTTAGTAGGTATTTGTTGTTATCTGTAAAAATGTCATCTGTCTAACTATCACGCCACGGTAATGAGATGATGAGAGACTGGTGACAGATCGGCAGAGGAATGGACAGCGGAGTACTTATTAGTAATTGGGTTCCGTTTACCATTTTATCACAGTTTGACAGGCAGCTATGACAGGCCTCTTCTCACAGAGAGCCCCTCTGTGAGAAGAGGCCTGTCATAGCTTTGGGAACATTAGAAGCTATTAATGATTATGCTATAATTATGTAGATAGATAGATAATCTCTTTTTCTTCTATAAAATGGCATTGATCATCACCTTTTATTTTTTCGGTTTTTCCTTTTACAAACTTGGAAACCACAAATCAATAGACTTCCCAATGTCTATAGAAATATGGCTTTACCCAAAAAACTAATTGCATTTCTTACATTACCTATTATTATTACATATAATTATGTTATATTTGTGTAATACACACATAACTATTTTGTTCTGTGTACATTTGTGTTTAGGTATAAGCCGGGACTTTAAATTATATTGTTATATTTATCTACTGCTAGTATGAGGGAGGATAACTTCTGTCATTTGGCCTCGTATAAAACAAAAGGAAAATTCACACTATTTCCTCTATTTTAATGTGGTTGCCTTTGAAAACCAAGGAGTTTATGCTAATTAATACACAAATGAGTAAATTATATAGGATAACTAGTAATTAGTGTGTGTACTTAAAATCACGTGTTTAGTATCGTACACCAATTGCCAGTCACCCAATATACATTACGAAAAACCGTCATCTATTTTTTCTATTAAAACCATCTGTATTCGTCGCCATATCAAAATTGACTAGCTCGATCTTAAAATGTCAACTTAAAAGTTATTGCTTGCTTGCCGGAGTCAAACTTTGGATGGACCATAATAGGCTCTTTGATTGTTTGATTGCGCTCAGGCGTGACCCGCAGGTCTAAGCTAAGAACATTATACACATACCTACACATAAAAAAGCGTAGAAACATCTTGTGCTTAAATTAATAAATTGATTAATGAACTTTATTATACCTAAATTATAGTTATTGTGTACCGCCATTTTTAGTAATGAAGAACGTTACTTATTTGGGTTTTTCAGAACTTCGTAATTATGCGTAACTTTAATGTGTATGTTTATTTTTTATTTATAAACATGATTTAGTTATAATTATGTGATGTCGAAGAGATGGAATCTATACGTATAATTCAAAACTGGCTGGTTGGCTGATCTATCAACCGTTGGGCCTAGAAGCATGAAATAACTAAGAACGGATTTTGCGAAAATCGGAAATACTCGTAATTGCTTTTGTGGTTGATAGTTTTTAGGCTCAAATTTTGCAAAGGGGTTCTTTTAGGAGTGTAGACCGGTGCTCACTAAGACGGGATTTTACGAAATTCGACTCCAAAGTGGTTGTCTTTGGTGTTGATAGATAGAGGTCTCAAATTTTGCAAGGAGTTTATAATTTAGGACATACTCATACTAAGAGAGGATATTGCGAAATTCGACCCCTAAGGGACTGTTTTATGGTTGACGGATGTCCTAAATTTTGCATCGGGGTTATTTATAGGACGTAGGTGCTACCTAAAAACGGATATTGCGAGTTGAAAGAATTTTTGCTAGATACTGATTTAAAAATGGAAATGGAATAAAAATTTTAGAATGGATTTTTTTCCAAAAGTATCCCTTATCTATAAGGGATACTTTTGGGAAAAGAAATGTATAATATGGTGGCCGAGAGTAGAAAGTCACAAAGTAAATAATTTAAAGTCACATGGACGAAGTCGCGGGTGGAGTGCTAGTCGATTGATAAGAATACAATAACAATGCGTAAAGGCGTAATGATATGCTCAAGGTTCCAAACTTCAAGGAATAAACAGATGAGAATCAAATTAAGTCTATTAATTATCTACTAGATAATCAAATTATTGTAAACACTTCCTCCACACACTGTGTCATATGAAGCGTGTGTCCATGGCATGTATCGTGCCTAGCGTTCAGTACCTACATTTAAGATTAGACGAACCGAAGTCCTAGCATGACTTTTTAAGCTTTATGACGTAAAATAAACGGGAACATGGACGCTCATTTGGTTTGATAAAAAACCGCCACGAAATGAAATCCCCACGAAAAGAAGTTTGTATAAATTAGCCTAAGGCCAAAGCAGAACAATTAAATACTAAAATCGAGCACAAAACTACCGAAAACGAGGACACAGTGTGGAATCTGAGTAGAAAGTTAAAAGCTATATAGCACAGCATTTTTTTCAACTTAAGCAATTTTTTCTATGCTATGGTCAGCCACGTCTATCAAAGAGAAACATCAAGAAAAACAAACACCGTGGCGAAGTCTGCCGAACTGAAAAGCCATTAGGCGATGCGGGGTGTTAGGTTTATTTACGTTAGTTTTATTTTCATTACGGAATTTCTTAATTCGTGTCGCCCCGCTTAGAGCCCGCGATTAAAGCTATGCAATAGCTTAAAAACTTACTGGTATCCAATATCGCCCCAATCGAGACTCATGTGGTAGTTTTGCATGCTGCGCATCTTGGCTGAGCAGTCCGCCATTGAGTAGCAGGCTCCTGGGATGTACGTGTGGTGGATGACCACGTAGGGTGCTGGCAAATTCATGGGCTCCTTATCTGTTCCTGGTAGACCTAGCCAATCTGACTTGCTGTAGAATGGGTAGGAGTGCGAAGACCCTGAAATTAAGGAGATGGTTAACCTATATGTTTGCTTTGGGTCTTTGGGTACCTATTACAGCACCCCTGTGACATATAATGAAGCTTGAATAGGGAGTATTAGTTGACTAGCCATTACATAAATTAGATATTCAGTTTACGCAATTTTTACCCGACTGCGCCAGGAGGATTATGTTTTTCGAGTGTATGTATGTATGTATGTATGTTTCGTTGTGTTGCTCTGCAGCATAAACGGCTTGATGGATTTTAACTTGAGAGGTGACGTTAGATTCGTCTTAAACGTGAGAGTGGGTACATAAAACTGGCCAAGTGCGAGTCGAACTCGTGTGCAAAGGGTTCCGAACTAAAAATATTTTTTTTAATCTCTCACATTCTATCAAGTGGGATATCAAATTAAAGGATTTTGAAAATGGTTTACCATAATATATATAAATTATATGTTTCAATTTAATTTGGACTGATAAATGCTAACAAAAACTAAAAATAGTAAAATAAAATAAATATAAAAACACAAAAATCCCAAAAAAAAAAACGCAAAACAAAAAGTTTTTCACGCAAAATGAGAGATTGGTCGGGCACATCTGTATGAAAAACCATTTTTTTCGAATTTCCAAAAGTCTTAGAATAAATATTGTTCAGTAACATGGGCTGAGCTACCCCGCGAGAGGTTTTCCGCTTTTGGGGTTACACGTTGTAAGTATAGGTACTTACGGCGAGAAGCTACTTTGTTAAATTCTACGTAAATGCTATACCTAATTAATTATGCATGTCATTGTACATTTATACAATAACGATTAAATAATCAAGAATGCAGAAATTGTAAACAATGGTTTTTTATCATTCTGATTTCAAAAACAATATTAATAGTCCTCGTGACCGATTTCAGCCAAGACGGCCAGTCTCAGCGGAGATTAGACAACTGCGCTGGATATCATAAAGTGCACAAGTATATGCGCAGGCGCAGGTGTACTCACTGTTCCTACTTTCATAACTCCGACGGTTTGGCAATCCGACACGACCGGTGAGAGATTTGAGGCCTTACCACGAGCTCTGAACGCGATCTAGTTTAGGCTGTGGGAAAGAGATGGCGCTAGACGACTTGTATAGCTCTGTCTCTTTCCCACAGCCTAAACTGGATCTCGTCAAGAGCTCGTGGTAAGGCCCCAGGCGCGGGACCAACCGGCTTAACGTGCTTTCCGAGGCACGGGGTATTATACCGCCAACTTCCAAACTCTGGGCAGCTACTAAGTATTTATTTTTCGGAAAAATCCTAGTAGTACATTTTGCCCGACCCGGGAATCGAACCCAGGACCCCACGCTTAGCAGTCCCGCGAGACCAACGGGGCACACAAACACAATAACTATGTGAACAGACTGAACAACAGTTTTTCATGAATTAATGATGCACGTGTAGCCTATGAAATAACCTAAAATAATGACCATAATAAAAAAAAAACACTCACTCTTCAATGGAAATCTCGGCGACGCGTGCGCAGATAACAGATTCATTGAAACCAAAATCACTAACACTCCGAATGACGTCATTTTGGCGCGAATTAAATTTATTAGTTTATTCAATATTTTTCAACGATATTTTATAATTATTGTCTATAAGCGAGCTAGGCTGATTCGCCAGTGAGCTGCCCAGGCGCACCCCGTTCTTTATATTGAGATACGTCTCAATCCCCGGTACTTTACCAGTGGCACGGCGATAAGCGCGTACGCATATAGTCATACAAGAATCAGAATTGGAAACGCAGTTGATATTTTTAGGAATTAGGGACTTCAAAACGTGTGTTTGTAAACAAAGTGAATCGATGTTCAGAGAAAATAATGTTGAATCAGGGTGACGAGGTCAATTCTTGAATGAGGAAAAGGTGGATTTAAAATTGGGCTAGGTTGCTTTCGTAATTATTTAAAGATTTATTGGCAGTTTTTTTTTCTTGAGAGTTTGACGAATAAATAAATAATTATTACATTTATTTGTGGAACTTAATTATCACGTTTTTTTTTTTAATTTACCCCTCACTAGGAATTCCTCCTGTATTGTGGGTGCGTTTACAAACATAGAAACTCTACACAAACACCCAAACCCTGAACAAAGTCTTTTAAGTAGGTCATACAAATATTCGTTCCGCGCGGGAACAGACCCGCAACATGCTGCGTAGCGTAAAGCGCCATTTAGACGGGGAGAGTTTCTCGAACGTTTCCGTTCGAGAATGTCTAAGCAATTATCGCAAGCAATAATCGCCATAACATAATCGTATCAGGATGTTTACACACAGGCAAGAACTAAAATCTCGTCTACGATTATATCATACGAGATTCGCATATGACATTATCGTAGGCGATTATGTCTATGTTTGTTTACACGGCGATATTACATATTGTAAGAAGATTCTCGCATACGAGAAACTCGACTTGTCTAAACACGATCTCGTATGACATTTTTTCTCGTTCATACGAGTATCGTACAAATCAGTTTGAACCGTTTTGTTTTGTTATGTCACTCATGTTAGCAACTATCATAAAAACTCGAAATGCGATTATTGGTTTGACGTTCTGTTTAGACGGACATTTTCCCTTACGAGAAATCTTCCTATTCGAGGCGATTATCG
Organism: Agrotis segetum; assembly: GCA_036375495.1. Lineage (NCBI taxonomy): Eukaryota > Metazoa > Arthropoda > Insecta > Lepidoptera > Noctuidae > Agrotis > Agrotis segetum. Next base: position 10,418,806 of record JAQSVV010000039.1, read on the forward strand.
CCCAAGTCAACGGGTGATGTTTAGACGAAGACAATATTTTATATTCCTTCGATTATCGTATGTTCGACTCGTGAAACTCTCCCCGTCTAAATGGCCCTTTATGTCACTCATGTCAACAACTGTCATAAAAACTCGAAATGCGATTATTGCTTTGACGTTCTGTTTAGACGGACACTTTCCCTTATAGAAGTCTTCCTATTCAAGGCGATTGTCACCCAAGTCAACGGGCGATGTTTAGACGAAGACAATATTTTATATTCCTTCGATTATCGTATGTTCGAGTCGTGAAACTCTCCCCGTCTAAATGGCCCTTAATCCGAGAAACTCTCCCCATCTAAATGGGCCTTACAAAGACAAGATTTTATATTCCTTCGATTATCGTATCTTCGAGTCGTGAAACTCTCCCCATCTAAATGAGCCTAAAATGGCTCATCCACTGCGCTAACCGTACCATCCCACACTTTGTCTACTGGCCAAAGGCTTCTGCCAAGTTTTTCCAAGATTTCTCATTTACGTAAGTTCATTCAGCAGGCAGTGGGGTAAAGGAAACTGAAAATTCATTATTGTAGAAACCTGATCTCAACACTACTTCGAGATATCTCCTTATGGTCCTAAATAACTTTAATTAAAATTTCCCGGGGTAACCACCCAGGAAAGATAGCAGGCTGTCCGCATCCACCCGCTGCCAGCCACGTTCTTCAAATCATCGATCCATTTTGTCGCAGGGCATCCTACACTACGTTTGCCCATTCGCGGTCTCCACTCTAGCACTTGTTTGTTCCATCTACCATCTGTCCGTCTACAGACGTGGCTGGCCCACTGCCACTTCAACATGCTTATTCTACCTGCAATGTCGATTACTATGGTTCTCTGGCGAATGACTTCGGTCCGAATTCTATATATTAGAGAAACTCCGAGCATTGCTCTTTCCATTTGTACACTGAGCAACCTATCGCTAAACATACAAAAAAAACGGGCTTGACTGGCTTGCAAGATAGTAATATTTACAATAAGTAAAAAGAGAACTCTATATTACATTGTATACCAGACAAATTATAAAATGATCACAAGCTAGATCTTATACCTAATTAGAGTGACGCAATGGGGCGGTTTTATTGCTGATAGCTACCTTATAAGACAACCTTTGGATGGATAGGAAGAAGTAGAAAATTAATACTGCAGGTAGTCTGTGGAAAATGGGGATTCTTCGTCCGTCACTATAAGAGGAGAGATAAAAGAGAGGTTAGAAAAGACAAAAATTAATCGTAGTAGCCATACCTCTATAGTTTTCAAAAAGCTAGTAGCGACTCCTGCTGAACGTCGTTATTAAAACGTTATCGACTTATAATAAATCATCATCTGCCCAGCCTTTTCCCAACTATATTGGGGTCGGCTTCCAGTCGAACTAGATGCAGCTGGATATCAATATTTTACTTGGAGCGACTGCCTGTCGGACCTCCACAACCTAGTAACTGGGTAATACGATACCCCATGGTAAGACTGGTTGTCAGACTTTAGAGCTTCTGACTGACAGTAACTACTGTCAAAGATCTACAAACGACAGCCGTGACGTGCGGCTTTACGTGCTTTCCGAGGCACGGAGGAAACTCGCTATGACAGATAGTCACCCAACCACAGACCAACCTCGGCAAGCGCGACTTATCCGAAGATCGGCCTGTGCGGCTGTAGGTAATTATTCAGCCACGAGCTCTTCTTCTAATGTTATAATTCTGGTGTCACAGTGTTAGTTACCATTCTCCTCTGAAACGGCTTCACCGATTTTTGTGAAATGTTATGTGCTGACTGAGTATCAATCCGAAAATCCGCTACTATATATTTTCTATACCTCTTAGTGATACGAGTTATCCAACCTTACATTTAAAAAAAAAAAGTTGGATATATTTTTCTTTTATAAATTTTTTATAATGTGGCAAAATAATTAATATGGCAAAACAACGTTTGCGTAAAAGTATAAAATCTTTTTGAATCCGTATACCTTATCAGAATTGCCACTGACATAGTTTTCAATATCATATGCACTTACCTACTTACCTCCATATGGGTCCCTTTATTGTTCGAAACTAAAAAAGTAATACTTAGGTATTTATATGATATTATGATTACGTAAAACCTGAATCGCATTATAGGTAGTGTACGGAAATAGACATTCTCACCACTGTGAAAAAAGTGTGACCCGGTAAATCACATTTTCTGCACCTCAAGTGTAATTCTACAAGTTGAATGTCCTCGTGTGGGGAAGAACATGGCAATTACAGTTGCGGCCGAGATTATTGTCCACATGACGGGTACCACTTCTACAATGCATTCTACCTATACCTTACTTACAGTGTATGCAGTTATCCAGTACTTTAATACCCTTAGCACGAATTTTCACTCTTTTACTTTACAGTATTTACAGCGTTTCTTGAATGAAAAACCGGCCAAGTGCGTGTCGGGCCACGCACAGTGTAGGGTTCCGTAGTTGCCAATCGAAATACTTATGCGAACTAACTAAACTGATTCGCTGAATTTAATTTTATAAAGAAGAATTTTCAAAATCGGTCCAGGAGTCTTTGAGAAATCGGGGAAAATACATAAGAATAAAGATTACGACGAATTTAGAACCTCCTCCTTTTTTTGAATTTAGTTAAAAATAGTTGACGATAAAAACCTACCTATCCCCAAAAAACATAACTATAAAAGCTGTAAAAATGAAGTTGACAAATTTACATTTGCAGTTGTCTCCGATACATTTTGTTTAGAAAATATGATGTCCAAGTACATTTTATAAGTTGGTCGACTATTACTCGTAAAGTTGTAAAGCCTACTTAGTCACGATAATTTTCTTTTAAACTTCGTTATATATACTACTACCGCGGGCATGCGGGCAGCGAGTAAAGGGCAACTCGCTGCCCGACCAAGGACCATGCCCGGGTCGACGGCGCGTTGTGTCCCACGCGCGCCTCAAAGAGCGTCAGCATAATGACGGGGCCCCCCTCTCAGAGGGCCAAAGCCTGCCGGGGTTGCGGGATTATTCCCTTACCGTAACCCCGGAACGTAACAGGCTATGAAGGACACCGTGGATTTTAGTCAGTAGAAGTCTGACAGTCCCTCCCGCCCTGCCCGGGGTTGGAGGACTCATTTGATGATTTTACCACGCTAAAAAAAAAAAAAAAAAAAAAATATATACTACTATTGTGAATTTTTTCACACCCCCAAACATAACCGTTTAGCTGGTAGAGGGGGGGGACACTCGAATCGAGCAAAATTTAGCACTTTAAAGCTTAATATTTCACAAACGAATTTTTTTATCAAAAAAATGTTAATGGAAACTATCATTATTAAAGTCTGTCCGTCTGTCCGCAGTTTAGCTCAGAGACGCACAGTACTAGAGAGCTGTAATTTGGTGTAAATATACGGATTTGTTGTGCCGAAAAAGTGGTAAAATAAAATCTCGTAAAATATTTTTTTTTAGGGTACCTCCAGTACTTACACGTAAAGTGAGGTTTTTTTTTTTTCTCGCGTACCCCTTAGTGTGGGGTATTATTAAATAGGTCTTTAAAAAATAATGATAGTTTCCATTAACAATTTTTTGATAAAAAAATTCGTTTGTGAAATATTAAGCTTTAAAGTGCTAAATTTTGCTCGATTCGAGGGTCCCCCCCCTCTACCAGCTAAACGGTTATGTTTGGGGGTGTGAAAAAATTCACAATAGTAGTATATATAAGGAATTTTAAAAGAAAATTATAATGTCTAAGTAGGCTTTACAACTTTACGAGTAATAGTCGACCAACTTATAAAATGTACTTGGATATCATATTTTCTTAAAGAAAATGTATCGAAGACAACTGCAAATGTAAGTTTGTCAACTTTTATCGTCAACTATTTTTAACTAAATTCAAAAAAGGGAGGAGGTCCTAAATTCGTCGTAATCTTTTTTCTTATGTATTTTCCCCGATTTCTCAAAGTATCCTGGACCGATTTTGAAAATTCTTCTTTTTAAAACTAAATTCAGCGAATCAGTTTAGTTAGTTCGCATAAGTATTTTGATGGGCAACTACGGAACCCTACACTGTGCGTGGCCCGACACGCACTTGGCCGGTTTTTTTTTTTCATTGACAATTTGAAATTGTCAAAGTTCCAGTTTACTTTACGTCTCAAATACTGAACACTCGTGCTAAGGGTACAGTACCCTTAGTACAAGTTTTCCATTTTTTCATGCAGAAACGCTGTAAATACTAGAAAGACGCTGTAAAGTAAAAGAGTGAAAATTCGTGCTAAGGGTACTGGTATGATACAAGTATATTTTGACGCTCCAGTAACGTTGACAATGAGGCGCGGTTATGGGTAATGACTGAAAAAATCTAATAAGTCCGTCAAATAATCAATAAATATTTAACACGTATATTTTTTGTTATGTAAATCAAAATTTACGAAGTTAAGACACTTTGAAAATTGCCTATACATCACAAGCAAGTGGTTTTCACTTAGGTAGACGTTAAGAGCTCTCTAATTTTATTGCGTTATATCCATAGGTCAGAATTAGGTAGAGATATTAATGTACTTACACTTTCCATAGAGACTCGAAGATGTAAAAATATACATTATAGCTGTCGTGTGTGGTCTCCTGACGGTTTCTATGGAAATATGTAATGAGATGTATCGTGCGTGTATGAAATATATCTTTTTATAATGTAAAGATGTACATTAGTACATCTTTACATTATAAAAAGATATATTTTCAATTCGACAGTATTGTTTTTTGTGTTTGTTACCTCATAACGTAGGACTGGGAGACCCGTTTTTTTCCATGTTTTTTTATTAAACACTTTCTTTTCTTGTTTGTTTGTATACAGGGTGGAATTTTGTAATGCCACCTGGAGGGAGAGTACTCTTAATACTGCAGATAGAAATTTTACTCAAAGGAAACATTCCTTTATTTTTGAATAGAAAGCTAACTGCATTCCCTTAACAATATTTTAGTGCACTACAGAGTCATATTTCTTATTTCCATACAGTAATATTGCCAAATTAATTAAAACTTGTTAATATTTAACGTTACTGTTTGCGATGTTGTCAATTATCAGAATAAGCGCCCTTAAATACCCAATTTCTTCCAAATCTTTCTAAATCTGGAGGTTTGTGATTATGTACCTACCTTATTTGTAAATCATTAAATTAAATAATAATTCCATGTCTAACTTGACATAAGAATTGACCTGTTAATAAGCGAATACCTCGTTGTAAAATATGTAAATCAATTTGTTTTTAATTTGGAAGTACCTAACAAGCCGTGTCATTGATTTCGAAACCAGAGCATGTTCGAGTACCTATTTTATTATTACATCCCAATTTATCCTGCACGTGTTATTCAGAATTTTGAAAAAAAAATCCACACGTTTTCAGTAGCTCCTCTCTCAGCCCCATATATTTTCTTATTTTTAGGACATTTAAACTGAAGGTTTTTAGATTTTTTTAAATCTATTAATTATTATGATTCTTTTTTGTTCGACGTAGTATTTGATCCCATTATAATGTCTTTCAATTTGGTTCAGTAATTTTTATTTTATGAGTATTTCTTATTGTGTATGTGTATTTGGATGATGTTATAAGCGGTACTGTGGATAAAAGTTTTTACAAGAATTTGGGTTGAATATTTATATTAACTGAAAAGGGTTAAATAAAAGAACTAACCACCACCACAAAAAAGTCTAAAATAGCTTATCGAAGTCGATGGCTTTGTTTCTTTAATTTATTTTTGCCGCCGACTTCCGAAAGATGAGTTTTTTATTTTATTTTAAGTTTTGCTAAATGTGACTGCATTTGAAAACAGCAGCGGCAAAGTCATTATCACTTTGATAAACCACAGAATACCAGCAGTTTTAATTTCATCTTTATGACTTATCAGCCCAATATTTTCTTTTTTAATTTTCATTTAATCTGAATATTTTTTTAACTTTATTTAGTTTGTACCAACCAGGATTAGAACATTTAAAATGTGCCAGGAAAGCCTTTGCTTCGCTACGGGACAGCGAAGGATAAAAAAATGTACTTAATATATTAAAAAACCCACAATAAATAATATTTTTTTATAGTTCTTTACTTAGTAAGCCACTACAATTAACTTATAAAAGTATCTAACATGACTCATTGGACTATGGACCATTATAAACATTACAGTTTATTCCTATGACTAAAGAGTAAAGCGTTATGAAAGGTGTCATAATTCACACACTTAATAACACTTCTACTACACGATAAATATTTAACTGTAGTTTGACATGGATGGACAGACTACCTACAATACATAAACATTTTTTTTTGTACTGTGGTAAAATCATCAAATAAGTCCTAGGCAGCGTTGCCAGTATGATTTCCCAAAAAGGTACGGTTGGCTTTCTGAAAAGGTACGGTTTTTAACTTCAAGGTACGGTTGGGTCAGGGTACTTCTGCAAGAACTAGATCAGTTTTTTTCTTCTTCGATTTGGCTGTCTGTGATCATGGGTTGGAAAAAAAGCGATATGGAATCGAATATTCAAAGGGACATGGTTAAGTAGAACATTATTACCGATTGCCAATATTGAACAAATTCATTTGTAAATCAATATAGAATGAACTCGAAGAAAAAAAACTGATCTAGTTCCTGCAGAAGAATTTCGATCGTACGGTTTCGCTAGCTAGCTATTTTGAAAAATGCTATAGTCTACTCATATTCTACAGAAAAAAGGTGTTTTAAAAAAAAAATTAAATATAATGTTTTAGGAACTAAGAAAATTCCATTTATGTAATTTGTGCCCATATTTAAGTATCAAATGTGTCAGAAAGTTGAAAAAGTACGCGTCTCATTATTTTCTATTAGTTTTATTAGTTGTTTTTTACCTTTGTAGTGAAAAATAAATCACAAGTATAGAAAAGGTACGAAAAAGGTACGGTCTAGCCAAGGTACGGTTGTGGTACGATTGTATGACGAATAGTACGGAAAACCGTACTTTTTGGTACGGTCTGGCAACCCTGGTCCTAGGCGCGCCTCCTCCATCCGAGCATTCCTGCTTCGTAGAAGGAGGCGACACGGTGGTGCTCTGCCCAAGCGGGGCAGTCGTACACCGTATGCTCAACCGTGTCCTCCGGGCGATTCTCGCAGTGGTGACACCCAGACGTCTCCTCCTTCCTCATCAGACACAGGTACCTCTCGTAACATCCGTGTCCAGTGAGGACCTGTGTTAGACGGAAGGCTAGGACGCCGTGACGCCTATCCAGCCACTCCTGAAAGACTATACAAGACTATTTGTTCCGTGCAGGAATCGAACCCACAACACACAGTGCAGCAGTCAAATTGCTCAGCCACTGTTCGTCAAAGATTACCAGCTTCATCATCAATCTATCTCAATCGACAGGCCTGTTGGTCTAGTGGTTAGTGACCCTGACTGCTATGCTGGAGGTCGTGGGTTCGATTTCCATTAAGGACAAAATATGTTTGTGTGATGAGCACGATCATCTGTTCTGTGTCTGGGTGTAATTTTATCTATAAATAATATGTATGTATTTAGAAATATATAAGTATGTTTATCAGTTGTCTAGTACCCAAAACACAAGGGGTCCACCCTTTATAGCAGAACTTTTTACGTCATAATTTTATTTTGCATAGCAACGACAACCGACACCCCCCGACAACCTCTTTTCGCAGAAAATCGTTTCGCATGCACTCATTTACCATAACACCGAAATCCATAATTTTGTAAGTCAGAATCATCTTTAAGCATAAATTTCCTGCTCCTCAGCTCGCGGGCCGCCTCGCCCCTCCGCGCCTACGCGATTATAAATTACACTCTAGGGGTAGGGCAGACAAGGCTATGTGAAGTCGGTTTTGCAGCGATTCATTTCTGTCACTAACTATTGTAGCACACCATATTGATTTTATAAAACATTTTATTTTTATTTTTATTAAGAATATTAAATTATTTCTATTCTGAAATTCTGTGATCCTCGAAGTATACTAAGTCAAATTATTCCAAATAATCGGCGCTCTAAATAAACGTTATGCTAAATGAAAATATGCAAAATTGTAACTCTGACAAAGGTAATTATGCCCAATACAATTCTGCCATCTTAAAAGTATCCCAATTTAAATTCGGACATAAAAACATTAGGCCAAAAAATTATATTAAATATTTTTTATACCATAACAATGTTCGTTTAAAAAAGTTTCTGCCAAGTGAGTTCTGCCAAATAGGTTTCGGAGCAACAAGTTTCTGCCAGATAGAGGGCACCCAAACACAAGCTCTGCTTAGCTTGGGACTAGATGGTGTTGTGTGATAGTTGTGGAATATTATATATCTTTCTAGTCTCCTTATTTGTACAAGATCAAAATTGATTACCTAACGGTTCATTTATCATAGGTACCTACCTGTTATTTATAGGTATGTAGAATTAAATAATATTAAAACAAAAAAAATAGCTTCATTCATTTATATTTAAGTACCATAACATTAAAATCACAGTATTTTGTACGTTTTGGTCCGAAATTAAATATCTATTTACATATTTACAAATTCGGTGGTCAGTTTTAATTTTGGTATGTACAGAATTTCACTTAGATCACAATTTCTGGAACCACGGTCTTTATGAGGGAGCGAAATGATCCCAGGTGGAAATTTCATCGAAGAGTGCTTGTCCAGGGCATTCAGTTGCAGACACCTGGCGATGTCCAATGAGCTTGTAGTCAGGTCTGATGTATCCAAGTTCTACTCCAACAGCTATCAGCTCCTTGAGGGACTCAATTTGAGTTGCTGGAGGAAGATTTTCTGAAAGAAAAAGAAGAATTTTAGTCTTTTGAAGTTTTGGAACGAAGTTCCTTATCGCGCGTTGTGAAAGGGGGCTAGACGGAAAAAAATCTTACGAAAAGTTGTCACGACACTTTTTGGAACGAAGTTCCTTATCGCGCGTTGCGAAAGGGTGCTAGAGCTCAAAGAGTGGAGTGGAGTGGAGTGGAGCGGAGCTTAGCGGTGCTTAGCTGAGCGGAGTTGAGTGGAGTGGAGTGGAGTGGAGCGGAGCGGAGTGGAGTCGCGACGATTATTTTTGTTGAGTGTATACAGTAACTTCGTTCCAACTGGGTGTCCCTTGACACCTCTCAAGTTTATTTTTTTGGTTGGGTTAACAGAGCAATTTTGGGAAAGTTGTATCGGGACCGTCTTACGAGTTGTTGGTCATAAGTTCGCACCCAGCCAGGCGCATTACTTTCTGTAATTTACCTCATCACTTCAAAACGATGAAGGAAAACATTGTGAGGAAACGTTACTGAAATAATGTTCTAGAACCAAAATTTTGGAGGCATGTGACATTTTTGAACCCGTATTCAGCCCGCATAGTAAATTATAGCCCACAATTACATAATAATGATGGGTAAGAAAGTATTAATAGAACTTTAAACATGGATAAAACTAATTCGTATTTTTCACTTGAAATATTATCAGAATTTAGAGACTCAAAACAAAAAGAGGCATGGCACATAACCCATTTTAAATTCTGTGTCAGTTAATAAAACTGATTAATTTGGCAGAGCGTCGTCTCTGTCACACATATCCTTCGTCTCATAATAAAGATGGAAGTGCTTTTTACCCCATGCAGGGACTTTATTTTAATAGCACTCATTTGTACCAAAAATTGCTGATTATGCCTTGTATCTGTCATACGAGTATCTCAGTAGCCCCGTGCCAATTTATAAAGACTTCATTATCTGGCTTAATACTTAAAAGATTTCAAAAATCAGAAAAGTAGTTCCCCTGATGGCTTATTATGATAAAAAAGTAGCAAAATTGCAGATTATAGGTACTTGTGTGTGACAATTTGCATACAACTGTCTTATCTTTTTATATCAGGAGTTTAGGTGCCAATGCATCGTCATTGGAATTATTGCTTTTGTTCATACAAAATGCGACTGTAAGCGTCCACAAATTACAAACATTTTTTATTGCAACTAAAGATGCGACTGTGAGTCTGATTGACTTGTCCACAACTGCAAATATGGACGACTTGTTGCATGACGCATCTCTACAGGCAGAGAAATGTCTAGCTACCTTTAAGAGACTTCTGGTTGCAACCGTGACAGCAAGACTCACTAGTTGACTTTACAAAATTTCTAGTAATAAATACTAAGTAAGTAGCAGATGTAACAAGGAAAAAACTAGTTTCCTTTTTCGCACACCAGAGGCGCTTTTCCATACAAGAAACGCTGTAGGTAAATACTGGAAAGACGCTGTAAAGTAAAATACTGAAACTCGTGATAAGGGTACTGAACGAATGAAAAAATAAAACCTTAAAGTTAGTCATGTCTGTCTGTATGATACCTGAATTTGCACGGATTACACGGTCTGAAACTTTATTTTCTCTTTCTTTTTTTTCCTGTAACTTACCTACAAAGTCTCCAATCATACAAATGCCAATGCTCTTTACGTTGTAAGATGTTGCGTGTGCGCCGACCGCGTCCCAGCCGCGGCCCTCGTACACAGAGCCTTCACCTCCTACTGCGAAACTGAAGGAAAAGAAAGAAACTTAAATATTATTAAACTTCATGACAATTTTAATAGTCTCGGGAATCGATTGTTAGTTGTATGCTACTATTATTTAGTTGTAAATCGTCAAACTTTCCCTTCGAACATGAACTTACTTAAATCTTTTTTATGAAAGTTGAAAAACAATTAAATAAATGTGACGTATTGGGGCAGCTTGATGAGTTGCTCTCCCTAATGAACTCTCATGCTTCTCAGATTGTACCACAGTAAAAATAAACGAAAACATCCCACTCCATTTGCCATGTTACATGGGGTCGCGGGACTTTCTCATTAGATAACCGTGAACGTAAAGGGCTATTGAAGGATCACCGTGTATTTTAGACAATATAAGTCTGACAGTTCCTCCCGCTCTGCCCTAAGTGGGAGGACACATTTGATGATGAACGTAAAAGAAAACGTAAAAAAATCACTTATTAAATAAGTAGATCACGGCATGTCAGAATGATCTGACTTAGTTCTCTTCATTTAATTGTTAATAACAAATTTTCTTGAATTAAGGAAATACAGTCAAATATCTCAAAACGGTGAAGGAATACATCGTGAGGAAACCGGCAAGTCCTAGAATCAAAACTTCGAACTTTCGAAGACATGTGACATCTATCAACCCGCACTGGGCCCGCGGTGGATAATGTCCCACTCTCTCTCACAGAGACGAGGCCTGTGTCTAGGGTTGCCAACTTTTTTTACAAGAAATAAAGTATATTCAGGTCTATGAAGATTATTAAACAGTATTTTAGCAAAACAAATAGTATTTATTTAATTTTTTTTATTTAGTCAGAGGGCGCACACTGTGTGCGCCCTCTGACTAAATAAAAAAAATTTGTGAGCGTCTAAATGTAACACATAATAATGTGTCTGCATTTTGATGCTGAAAACAGTATTTTGTATACTTTTTTTTTGTTAAACAGTAAAAAGTATAATTTAGTGAAAAACAGTAGAATACTGTTTAAAACAGTATAGTTGGCAACCCTACCTGTGTCCCAGCAGTGGGAACATTATAGGCTGACGATGAAGGAAATACAGACTGTTAAGAATAGTATGCTTCTATATGTGTACAAAATATATCCAAATAAATAAATCAATCAAAACAAGTGAAATACTGAATTCTCAAGTCTAAAGGTGGCAATTCAACTCACGCGCACAATACATGCGGTGAAAAACATGTCACGGGCGCCATATTTCTATCGTTTGAAGTAGCCAATCTATCAATTACTATAATTGACTACTTGCTACTAGTTTACCAATTGATAGGCAAAGACGGTATCATCAAACTAATGCTGATAAGAACACTGATTGTAAACTATATCCGCATTATTATTATCAAACTATTTGTCGCTTAGATCAATGAACTATTAATCTGTTGTCGGCTTTTTATTTGTTACTTAATGGAAATGTTGATGAATTAGTTATTTGAAATTTGCCTAAATTGAGGAGAATTGAGAATATGGTTTAGAACCAAAAAATCTGAATCAAATATTTTCATTTCACATAGAATGAGGGCGCTTATAAAACGACCTACGCTCTAACATTGTCAGTAACATAGTCATTGCATTATTCTTATAATTTTGCGATTAAATCATTTTTTTTATTACCTATCTGTTCATTGCTTTGTCAATAGGGTAGAGTCACATCAATTGAGAAATCTCAAAAATGGGCCAAATAATAAAAGGTTTCTAACTATCCCCTAACGGCAATAAATTTATAGTTTGCTGACATCTTGTGAAATATGCAATATTTTATGTCTTGTGCAATAATGTTTATTTTATTCGAGATATCTATTTTTTTATAGTGAAGTGAGTGACCCCCCCATATTTTCATTTTTTTTTTCTAGGAAATGCTAGCCGGTGGACTCTTTGCCGAAGGCCGTCGACACGAGTCCATCACACAAGAAATAAATATAAATGGTGAGTTTTGTCACTACATTTTACTGCATAATAATTTAATTGTTGTAACATAGTAATTAGGTCTGATTGTAAATAGTGTTACGTTCTAGAATGACTATGTCAATTATACACGTGTCATAATTATGGTACACACGGCTAGACATCAAGCTATACAAAACCAGTTTGTCTTGGACTCGTGTATTGTGATCTTTCCGCACATTAAACGATCAGCTTATACTAGTTTTGCATAGCTTGATGTGTAGCCGTGTGTACAAGAAATTATTATAATTATACAATTGTCATTCATAAATATGACGTCTATGCAGGTGCCATTTCATAATGTTTGCCTTACTCATCATTTGGCAAGATTTGCAATCTGTAGTGAGATATAATTAGTTCTCAGGTACGCCGTACGTGGCTTGACGACACTAAAACCCCTTCTACACGATCCGATCCGACCGTCCAACAGAGGTGACCTTGGTCCAGTTGGTTTGAAAATCGACCGTGTAGACACGTTGGTTGGCCGACCAGATATGGGCCGAGTCAAATGATTTTTGGATGACCTTGGTCGGCAGCGCATCCCTCTCGATAGTCTGCGGACAGCGTTCCAGACGGTTGGATACGGTTGACGCGACCAAGGTCACCTCTGTCGGCGGTCGGTTTGGATCGTGTAGAAGAGGCTTAATTTGTTTTGTCTAATTATTGTCTAATCTATACTCATAGATCGAAATAGAAGTATCGATGATAATCTCTTATCAGTGACAAAGACCGACAATAGCTGATAATTAATAGGAAAATTGTTTTAGGCATCTTTTCGATAGACTGAGGTCCTATTAGTGCGTTGCGCAACATTGACAGCGATGCGACAACTGACAGTATTACACGGCTACGCTGAACTTCTATCCTTAGTTGTACCATGATCGCCAAACGTTGTTTTCTTAATTACCTATATGTTTTTTTTAGCGTGGTTATATCATCGAGTCCTCCCACCCCTTACTGCCAGGCTTGTACTGACTGAAATCCACGGTGTCCTTCAATAGCCCTTTATGTTCCGGGGTCACGGTGATGGAATATGTCCCGCGACCCCCGCAGGCTTTAGCCCTCTGAGAGCCCGTCATTACGCTGACGCTCTTTGAAGCGCGCGTGGAACACGACGCGCCGTCGACCTGGGCATGGTCCATGGTCGGACAGCGCGTTGCTGCCCTTTACTCGTCGCCCACATGCCCGATTAATGATAGACTCGCAAAAACTGGACGGAAAACCGTAAATACCGTCAACCCCAGAAATTATACAAACCACGTAGGATTCAATTAAATGAGCTGTAATAAAAAAGTCCAACTCACTTGTATCCAATATCCTGCCAGCCGTTATGCAGCTGATGCATATCCTGCATGAGCCTCATGTTGTGTTTGCAGGCGTCCTTGGTCTTGCAGTCGGGGGGGATGTAGCTGTGGTGGACGATGACGTAGGGGACCGGCAGACTCAAGGGTGTCACTCCGTTAGGGGGACGAGCGCCCCAATTTTCTCGGGAGACGAAGTTGAAAGGGTAATCTGTTGAAATTTTTATATTTAGAATCTTGTTTTTTGTATGGCTGATTTGCATTGATTCAGTAGCTGGATTCTAGTGCTTTATTGGCACTGTACCTATTTTTCAATCCAGTACAGCGTCCGGGGGGGTATTACAACGTCTCAAAACCAGGCTTGTTCCGGCGAGTGAAAGTGACAGAGCTATTCAAGTCGTCTAGCGCCATCTCGTTCACTCACTGGAACAAGCCTGGTTTTAAGACGTTGTAATACCCCCCCAGGTGGCCTAAAATGAACTCTTAACGCGATCCAGTTTAGGCTGTGGGAAAGAGATGACGCTAGACGACTTGAATAGCTCTGTCGCTTTTCCACTTTACGCTTTAAGACGTCGTGGTAAGTCAGCAGTATCCAGCGCTGGATCGGAATAGAGCACGATCTAATTTTCAATCCAGTGACGCTAGATCTAGCTATTGGATCAATGTAAATCTACCTTTGGAATTTTTGCAACTTTATTTTACTTATGAGTAACATACGAATATGGGCAGGAGAATGATAATAATTATAATTATGATGACTGTAATAGCGGCTCCACATTAGTGCTGTGAATTCACACCGCGAATTCACTGTGAATTCTCGGCACAATACCGACACTGATCGGGAACAGGCGTAAACGCGCGTGAACCCCGGGAAAACCTTCCACATTGGTTCTCGATCGCGCCAGTTCACGGGGGATCACGCCACTAATGTGGAGCCTCCATTACTCCATAACACAACTCTGAAACTACAATGAAAATTAGATTTAAATAAAAGTAACTATGGGTTTAATGATATTGTTACTATTTGGCCTCACACTTCAACGGAAAATTCCTTTAATTATCACGTTAATGAATATTTCAAGAGCTTAATCGCGAAAATCAACGGGAAATGCCGTTATAAGTATGTAAACAGTGATTTCAAAAATGTACACAAACTTGATTTATTCAGTCTCTTCAGTTCCATTGTTCTGGGGGTTTATTCTAACTTCTGCAATGATGCATGACTAATGCACTGCATTATAAAACTAATACAAATGTTTTCACTGCCGCAGTGTGAGCGAGAATGAGACATTATTTATTCTGCAACATCGTGTGCATATGAGTGTTCAGTTTTAAGTTACGCTCTTGAAAATCGAGTAGGAAGCTAACGTTTTCAACGGTAGATACGCGTACTCGAATTTGTGACTTACGTTTTACTTTGAACGTAATAATGATAGTAGTGTCTCCAGTCATTTCAATAAATTAATAAAATTGGTTATAATCTAGAAAGAGAGGAAATCAATTTTGCGTAGACTTAAGAGGGCTTATTGTGAAAGTTGGCAACTTCGCAAATGGCTGTCAAATACTTATAATATTTAATTAATTTAGCTATTTTACTATACGAAAATAAGAAATATGGCTCTGTAGTGCACTAAAAAATGATAAGGGAATGCAGTACAATTTATAAAGTCTTCAATTTTAAAGGTACAAGATTTTAAAAAGTTACTTACCGTAAGAGCTCGTCAAAACTCGTGGACTTCGGGATGGTGGCAGAGCAGCAACACTGGCCACTAAGCAGACAACGACAATGTGAAATAAACTGGCCATGGTTTCTAGAACAAAAAAGAAAATAGGTTACATTAAAAAAAAACTCAAAAACGAAGACGCACTATCCAAACTAAGATTTATAATTAATTATTACTACTTATTCTCTCGGTAAAAAAAATTTGAAATTAGGTCATGAAAATAAATGGATACGCGAAAACATTATTTTAAAAAAGTTATAAGTAGAGATGTCTCTCTATGCATTAGAAATTCTCTCTAAATTGTCGCAAGGTCTCGATTTCGTTTTGATTCGAGACTCTTGACTGATTTCAGATTTTATTTTTAAATAAAAAAAAAAAAAAACTATACTGTGTCGTAAAGCGGCCAGTCAGACAATCTTCTTAATTCAGAAAACAAATTACTATCACAAACATCTAAAATCGACAACCAAAAATAAATCTTTTTTTTATCCGGTTTTTTTTTAATGCCAATTTAAATAAAGAAACGTCCTTACAATTTGAATAAAGAATACGGATTCGCGCCAAAACTGTTTTTGTTGATGTCGTTAGGAATTCGAACAGTTTAATGATGGCCGACGAATGTAAGATCAAGTTTATATAGGCAGTTTAGCCCACAAAGTCCCCGAACGTAAATGATTTATGTATGACTTATTACGGACTTATATACTTCAGTTACATAATATTAATATGTTCATTATAGAGGGTTTTAACCTGGCTTATGTATACATCAGAATTTATCATGTAAGTAAGCAACAGAGTGCTTACGAAAAACTAGACAGAAAAAATTTCAAGTCTAGAAGAAAAAAGTTCGTAACCTTCTTTCTTTAGCAGGAAATTAAAAAAAAAACGTAGAGGAAAGATCACAAATTAGCTGAACTTTTAGTTGGTTTCCGGTTAACCTTGATTCAGAAAAAAAAACACTGAATCGGGCGTGTCTAAATATTTGAAGCTACGTACTTCAGTAGGTAAAGGTATAGATAGGTACTTATAGTACTCGCGTGACCAAGCACGTGCTACTAAATGAGTAACGAAGACAGGGAACATCACGTTGCACTCAAATTAAGTTAAGCATAAGATGATGATGACCACTCATCATCATCATCATCAGCCGGAAGACGTCCACTGCTGAACATAGACCGCTACGCCGAACGACAATTCGCCACTTGCATCCATCGGTTGCCCGCGACCCTTACGATGTCGTCGGTCCACCTAGTGGGAGGCCTGCCTACGCTGCGTTTTCCGGTCCGTGGTCGCTCGAGAACTTTTCTTCCCCATCGTTTGTCAGTTCTACGAGCGATGTGGCCTGCCCATTGCCACTTCAACTTGCAAATTTTATGAGCTATGTCGGTGACTCTGGTTCTTCGCCGAATATCCATGTTCCGGATTTTATCCGGCAAAGAAACTCCGAGCATAGCTCTTTTCGTTGAGTGACCTTAGTCTTTTTATAAGGTCAGTAGTCAAAGACCGCGTTTCAGAGCCATATACCATCACTGGCAGAACACACTGGTTAAACACCCTTGTCTTGAGACACTGTGGGATTTTCGATGATTCTCGATGACACACTCATTTTTACCATATTTTCCACTTTCGGCCACGTGTCAATTGTCCTTTTAACGCAATCAAGGAAAGGTAGATAACATTATCTATAATAGGAATATTCTCAAATAGCTTCCAATCTTATCTAATAGTAGAAAATTTGTAAAATTCAAGAGGCTTTAGAAAACGTATAGGCCTGTCACGATGAGTCAACTGCGTGAATACGTAAAGGAAAGTGACAGTTCCCCTATAATGCAGGTTTCGGGTATTTTTGTTAAAGGTAATGTAACCTTAATAACACGGAACATGGTTACGGCGAAGAACCAGAGTCACCGACATGGCTCATAAAATTTGCAAGTTGAAGTGGCAATGGGCAGGCCACATCGCTCGTAGAACTGACAACTGATGGGGAAGAAAAGTTCTCGAGTAGCGACCACGGACCGGAAGACGCAGCGTAGGCAGGCCTCCCTCTAGGTGGACTGACGACATCGTGAGGGTCGCGGGCAACCGATGCCGATGGATGCAAGTCGCAATTGTCGTTCGGCGTGGCGGTCTAAGGGGGAGGCCTATGTTCAGCAGTGGACGTCTTCCGGCTGATGATGATGACGATGATGAACCTTAATAATATAAATAAGTCACTTAGTAAGATTTTAAACTGGTGTTTAGCTCTCACGAGGGTATGAGTAATCTATTGGGAGGAATATACTCTGAAGTATAAGAGAGCAAAAACATCAACAAATTATCTATTGGGATCGTGTTATAGAGATATTTACGTTAGGGGTATTGTGATTTTCGGTTTGATGTTATATATGTTTTCATACGGATACCTAATAGAGATGATTATATTATGATGAGCACTATAATTGATTATGAGTTTTTTTTTTGTGCAATAAAACACTACCTTACCATTTACATAATTATGTATTGATTTTTAAGAGTGATCACTGCATTTTTATTTCGTTTTTGGTGTATAATAAGCTTTAAAAGAAAATGTTCAACTTGTAATTGACAATGCCGCCAGTGGTTTTTAGTAAAAAAACTTACATTTGAACTTACTTCAGTGTTTGCAACGGCCTTAAGTCAACAAGGTATCTAATGCAAACATTCCTAATACGGAAAAACACAATCACAAATTATTAACTATCGTTAACTAGGTTTCATAGTTAGCATAATGAAATTATGTGATTTTTTTAATTCGATTTAATAAGTCCCTTAAAATTTCAAATAATTTAAAGAAATTATCCGTATGCAGCGGGTTTTTTCATATTGTAGTTTATTTATGAGCTTAAGAATAATAAATACCTTTAATGACTTATTTATACGTAAACAAGATTTGACTTTGTTTTAATCGTAAAATAATTGTAATTATAATACAATCTTTCTCGAAAAATTATATTTTAAATAAACAGAATTCTTTTTACAAACACACAACCCGACTTACCTTTGAAATAAAAATTATATAAAAAAAACACAAGATCAATATAATAATATACAAAATACAAAACGACTGTGATCTGTCAATTAAATCCTTGGCATTTATATGAAAGTATAGATAGTCACGTAATACCTAAAATAAATATAAGTATTACATATATACGCATTGTTGATAATTAATAACGTAGTCATACAAGATAAGTACCCGATTCGGTGATATTATTATCAGCTGTGATTTGTCATTGAATACTTATTAATGATTTGCTAGATTTTAAAAGGCAACACACTTTGCCGGCGGCAAAGCTTTTTTTTTTTTTTTTTTTTTTTTTTATTTGATACGGTTTATTAGAAATGATCCCATGATAGTTAATTCAGCATCTGATTAATGAAATTAGGGAAATTGAAATAAGTTTATGAAAAAAAAAGAACCGACTTACCTATAAAAAAGACGAAAGAAAAGGTGAAACGACTTACTTTCGGAAGTCGGTTGCAAAATTCAAGGAAATGCCAAAATAGGTCACCGACTCCCGAAAGGTGTATTTAAACTTTTTTGTGTTTTTTTTTAAATCAGATTCATATTATAGCCACCAGGTATTATTCCGACATTTGCCGCGGCATTCTCACGGCATTTCCTTGCGCTTGCTTAGTGTATACGAGCCCTAAGGCCGGGTATTAACCTCTGTATATAAGGGTGTTCAAGACTACAAGTTGAAAGAAGTTTCTAGATGTAAATGACACGTAGAATTTGGATAGGTCAGTATATTTTAAAGATAAAAAATATTGATAAAAAAATATGCTGTTAGATAATTATAGATGTTAAATAAATTAAGACTAGATTAAGATATTATAGAGTAAGTTATAGCAATTAGCGAACCCATTTGCATAAATGGTAGACATTTTTTTCTTTTATTTAATGAATTTGTTTAAATAATTACTCACTATACTCATGTTCCTTCCATTCTATCAACTAGACATTGTTTGCAAGTTTAGCATTCTATGCTCACTGTCCTCGGCCAGTGCGACAAAAAAGTCAACCCCTTTTGCATTAAATGCCGAGGCATTTAGGTAAGATTCACACCAACCGGCCGGGCCCGGCGGCATTTTACAATGCGGTAAAGAACATTGAAATCTATCAACAGTAAATACCGTTCATATTTGCAAGCAACATAAGGGACACGTCGCTACGTGTCGCGGAATGCCGATGGAGATAACTTTGCAAGCAAATAAGCCGAGCAAGCCGCCCCGAGTCCGGCCGGTTGGTGTCAATCATACCTATAGCGGCAAAAAAGTCAACCCCTTGTGCATTAAATGGCTCGGCATAGGGTTGATTTTTCTATATAATTATAAGCTAGCCAGCCTAACCATTTAATTTTCTAAATAGCGGCGACAAATCAAATCTGTATCAATCAATAACAGACTGTAAAAAGTAAACAATTTTGTCAAAGAAAAAAACCTTCAATGCGTTTTCCAACATTTTCCGAAATATTAAAACCTGGCAAAGCTTTTACTTCAAAATTGTGCATCTCTATTACCTTTATATCGGATTGAATAAAGATTTCACACATAAAAAAAGAAATGTTTTACGCTATCACGGTTTGTTTTTAAATTTGTAATGTCAAGGCCTTTGCCCAGCATTGGGATGATACAGGCTGACAGTAATAGTAACTTACGGGATATCTTTCGTAAATAAAATATTTCTTTAAAGTTCCCGATACCCAATTATTGACATTTTAAATTTAAAAAAAAAAAGGTTGCACTCCAGGAGTGCCGGTAGAAGTGAAAACTTTTTTGTTACTATGTTTTATTTTTAATTTGAATGACGTCTTACTCATTTTCGATCAGGGTCACGTGACCCTGACGCGAGTTTTGGTCACGTGACCCTGACGCGAGTTTTAAATTTTTTACCCATTACAGAAAAAGTGTACAACGCCGCTAAAGAAGTTTTCACTTCAAAAAAATATTTGTTTATCCATTTTCCACTAAGTCCCTTACAACAGAACCTACACGCCTTTTGATAACCTATTTCCAAGAAAACCACATATTATTGTGATAGTCAATAACAAACAATGGTCACTTAGGGGACTTACAGCCGTGTCATGACCTGACACTAATTGGTTCATTGAATAAGGGACTTATTTCTGACCAATAATAACATTCAGTGGAATAGATGATGATTTTGTGTCAGCAAATTCAATTTATAGGTGAATTACATGAATTTTGCCTACTTCTCACATGGCCCTTTACTACCTACGAAGTTCACAGACGATCTAAGTGTACATATTACAACGTGTAACGCCAAAAGCGCAAAACCTCTCGTGGGATAACTCAGCCCATGTTACTGAACAATTTTTGTTCTAAGACTTATGGAAAGCAAAAACAAAAATGGTTTTTCATGCAAGATTGGTTGATTGGTCGGGCACATCTGTATTCTGTATGAAAAACCAATTTTTTTTTTGCGAATTTAACATGTAACATGGGCTGAGGTAACCTACGAGAGGTTTAATTGCGCTTTTGGCGTTACACGTTGTATAGACATGGGTAGCTCGCCGTCTGATCAAGGACCATGCCCGGGTCAACGACGTATTGTATTTCAAGCGCACTTTAAAGAGCTGTTAACAATTTGACAGAACCCCATAACGGGCTAAAGCGTCTGGTTCGCGGAACTGTACTAAAAGTTCAACCGTGACCCTTAACCTAAAGCGTAATTGAAGGAACACGGTATATTATAATCAGTAAGAGTCTATTTCTTTCGCTGTACCCAGGGCGGGAGACCTCATTTTATGATATACTTAAAAAAAATTTGACGGCCTTCAAAAACAACCACAAAAAAGGGTAAAATAACCTAAGTTTAAGTAAAATAACTTTTCTTACAAAAGTCAGTGGCTTTGTTTTATTATTTCGTTGTCTTATTTGCCACCGACATCCAAAAGAAAAGTTATTTTGTAGGTTGTAAATTTAACCGCCTTCAAAAACAACCACAAAAAAGGGTAATACATGAATACCCCTTTTTGTGGTTGTTTTTGAAGGCGGTTAATTTTTTTTGCTTTTTTTTTTACTCTTTTTAGTTTAACTATTCAACCCAAATTCTTGTCAAATAAGGTAGGTGAACCAAGGAAGGCCACACTAACAAATAAACAGTTATTATTCGTTTATTTATAAACATCATAAACTAACAAATATTGTAAATACTTTGTTTTATTACTTATCATAAGACCACGTTTTTTGAATTTTTTGAAAATCAATATTAATTAGACATAAGTTTTATTGAACTCTACCAAATGGCCTAACTAGGAACAGAGGCTTCTATGAATGGCCATTTATAAATAGGTTATTTAACACTAAAAGTTACTGTTATTAAATCTACGTTAAAAATTTCTTGGTTTATATGATTGTTACTATAATAAAACGAATATCACTTTAACATTTGTAGTTTAATTTATGCAATAAATGAATTTTATAACTGTTTATTTATGAAGCTGGCCTTCCATGGTCCACCACCTTAATTTTACGTTGTCTATTCCCGATGATCCAAGAAGCGAGGGCCTGTTACGTACTACCAAAAATAGCGACGAGCGATTCGCGGCTGCGTCTGTGATTTTCAGTTGGATGGATCTTTGTAAACGGGGAAAATTTGTCATCACATGGCAATGACTACGAAATTTTAATTTCTTTCGAAGGAGCTTGGCCTTCCATGGTCCACCCACCTTACATAAAACATGTGCACTAGAATTTTGCAAATCCGTAGCAGGATAACATCGCTCATGTAGGTACCTACACAAATACACAATAGCTAATAAAATTCCCATCTGCAAAACTAGACAGATTTTTATGAAACTTGCTTTCACCTAGGTGAACGATCCCTACAACTAAAAAAGAATTTTGAAAATCGGTCTACATGGCGGAGTAATGCGTTACAAAACGCAAAAAGTATAAGCATCCAAGTAATCCGAAATTTAAAAATGCTCACAAAATAACAAGTAAAATCATCTTACAAAATTTCCGACCGAATTGAGAACCTCCTTTTTTTTAAAATTCAAAAAATTTTAAGAGCACCAATTAGTTTTTTCGCACACTATTAAAACGCTGTCCTACACTAGCGTCTTAAAGTAAAAGAGTATCGTAGCTAAGGGTACTAATAAATTCAATACCTCACAAAAAGCCCCGGTTACCTAAAACCCGTCAATTTGAACACTGTGTAAATTACTTTCACACCAGTTCTCAAACGGTGAAGGATTCATTGTGAGGGACTGGTTTTCATGAACAAGCATTCGAAGAAATGTTAATCCACCATTAAATCCAAATGGGCTGCTCGGTGAATCACTTCCGTAAACTCAATTTTTTAAACTCAGGTCAGGGGCCTTACCACACGATCCAGTTTAGGCTTGTTTAAACAGACAAGCTATAAGTCGAACCTACACGCCAAATCCTTTCCCACAGAAAACCATCGCGTTAGGATGCTCACATCTAACGATGGCCATTCGGATTTTTCCGTCATGCCCTAATTGGTTCTTTCTGTCGACTTAGAAATGCCATTTGCTAGAGCGATAGTTCAAATTTTTAATGGTGAGGTAGCTTAACTTTAATGCCTCTTCTTACGCCCTTT
Source organism: Agrotis segetum (assembly GCA_036375495.1). Classification (NCBI taxonomy): domain Eukaryota; kingdom Metazoa; phylum Arthropoda; class Insecta; order Lepidoptera; family Noctuidae; genus Agrotis; species Agrotis segetum. The sequence goes on from JAQSVV010000039.1 coordinate 10,441,933, forward strand.
GGGCGTACGAAGGCACCCCTAAAGGTAGTGTAATCAAAAGCGCAAAACCTCTCGTGGGATAATCACAAACATGTTAAAAAATTTACTTATGGTAAAGCAAAAAGAACCTAGCATAATTTGGTTGAGGTACTGAAAAAATTTTGTCTTGTCACATTCCCTCCGTGTATTTTAGACATGGGTAGACTCGCCGTCTGATCAAGGACCATGTCAACGACATATTGACACAATTTCAAGCGCATTTCAAAAGCTGGTTAACAATTTGACATACATAACCCCATAACGGGCCAAAGCGTCTGGTTCGCGGAACTGTCTAAGCAGATTACCTAGACCTTGGAACCTAAATGCAATTGAAGACGCCGATTGAGGAATGGCTCAGTAGACACGGCCGTTCCTACCCTGATGGCAAGTACTTTTTAGCCGACTTCAAAAAAAGGGGTGGTTATTCTCAATTCAGTTGGTTCTTTTTTATGTATGTGCGATTACTGTTTTTTTTTTTCGAAGTAGCATATACTTGCCATTTGCACCCATAAAATCTTCATCAAATTTGGTTCAGGAATTTTTGATTTTGTGAGGTATTTTATTGATTTCTGCTATATGAATGATGGGATGATCTTTATTTTTTGTGTGTTTGTTTTATTAATTTAACGCTCCCCCACACTTGGAGCGTCTTCCTGTATCGTGGTTAAGTTTACAAATTCACACCTCACAAAAAGCCCCGGGTACCTACCTACCTGTAACTTTACATTGTGTAAATTATTTCATCACCAGTTCTCAAAACGGTGAAGGATAACATCGTGAGGAAACTGGTATGTTCATGACCAAGCATTCGAAGAAATGTTACATCCACCATACTAATCCAAACTGGGGCTGCTCGGTGAATCACTTACAGCTCAATTCCTTAAACTCAGATCGGGGGCCTTACCACGCGATCCAGTCTAGGCTGTGGGAAAGAGACAGAACTATACAAGTCGCCTAGCGCTATCTCTTTTCCACAGCCTAAACTGGATCGCGATAAGAGTTCATGGAAGGCCACCAGTTTCTAATATAATCTCCTCCTTTTTTTGAAGTCGGTTATAAAGAAAGAGTTCTAAAATAATTGACGATGTACATTTTTTTTGGGACATACCCACCACACTATTCCCAAACCACTGCAAATCCTGAAAGCCAGAATCAACAGTGGCAACCACCAGAAAAGCGCCGAGACAATGAAGCTCGATATGTCCTGGAGAATGAATTTACCTATCTTGGATCCTGCAACGAAATTAATCAGAAATAATAGTGGAGGAGTAGGAAAAAATGTTTCCACTTCCCTCCGTGTAAGCAGGAGACAGAACAAAACAAGGCCAAGAGGCACAAACGGACATTACAACTGGGAGAAGCCCAGTTGCCTAGCACCACGGGTAAAATGACTACTAATATTAATGGGTCCTAAATTGTGAACTGCTAATTATTATAGTCTGCTATAGGTAGATAAAATGGACAAAATTTAATCATGACCCATTTTGACAAAAAATCGTTTGAATCCGTCAAATTGACAAAGATCAAAGTCGTTATGTGCATGTCTATGCGAATGTGGACTTAATTGTATTTGATTGTCTGTAAGAAAATAAGCTTATGGTAGGTCATAATTCAACTTTTTCTACTGTACATATATTCTGGCTAACCTACAAACCAAAATTAAATTAAACCTACCTACCTTTATGATATCATTCATCATAATCTTTATACCTGGACCCTTGTCCGATTTCATTTGGCCACCTTTTTCTTTTTCCAATCTCCCCTGTCAAAACCCGTCATCATTTTTATGTTTGATTCATGAACGAATAATGATTGAGATTATTAACCGTTAGGATACGTCTATAGCCTTTTTGTAAGTAGTCTGGTGCCTGAATAATAAGCACCTGATAAAAACATACAAACACACACACAAATATCTCTCACCCTAAACGCATTTATATAAGAGCAGTGGTGGCCCAGTGGTATCGGCCCCGACTTACGAGTTGTAGGTCGTGGGTTCGAATCCAGATAGGCGCATTACTTTTTGTAATTTACCTATTTCATCACCACTGCTCTCAAAACGGTGAAGGATGTTGAATGTTCTAGAACCAAAAATTCGAAGACATGTGACATCTACCAACCCGCACAGGGCCCGCGTGGTGGATTATGGCCCAATCCCTCTCACAGAGAGGAGGCCTGTGTCCCAGCAGTGGGAATATTAATAAGCTGATGATGATGATGATGAAACGCATATACCTGCTCCGTTCCGTCGAGGGTAAAAAGGGAAATTCCATCAGCGATGATGGAAAAGTCAAAATGAAATACTTTAGGGAAAAGCTGCAGTAGACATGCGAAACTCTTCTAAACCGACGGAATAGTCTCTGGGTTTGATGACAGTCCGATTACCAAAGTAACCGTTTAAGTACTTTTTTTTAGCGTGGTAAAATCATCAAATGAGTCCTGCCACCCGGGCAGGGCGGGAGGGACTGTCAGACTTGTACTGACTAAAATCCACGATGTCCTTCAATAGCCCTTTATGTTCCGGGGTCACGGTGATGTAATAAGTTCCACGACCCCGGCAGGCTTTGGCCCTCTGACGGGGCCCCGTTGCACCACTTGCACCGCCAATTTCGGACGCATTTCTTTGCATTGTGAAATTATACCTTGTTGTTGTAATAATCTACAAAAATAAGATTAGCTTATAAATTCAAAGAAATTATGCTTATGTTATCACATTTTGAATCAATGACGCCAAGAAAAGCTTTCGTTCAGAAAAGTACCCTTTATCTATGCAATTAAGTTGATAATCTTATTTTGTCTTGTCTCTGGTAAAGTCCCTTTATTATCAAATGGACAAGGTTATTGAAATGACCAGTTGCAATAAATGCATTTGTGTTATCTGTATTTATCTTTTTAATTCCAAATATTTTGCTTATCACCATAATTTCATCATGATTATTCTGCCCTTAACCTATTCAAATTAAAAGTTCATTGCATTCTTTGATATTTTAAGGTGTATAAAATCAGAAGTCCTAAAATATATATCACATTGTTCAGTTACTGCATTGTGGGGCTAGGGTTGCCAAATCGATTCTTCCTGTTATCGGGATTAATAGCCGATTTTTCGGGATTTTAGGGCCGTGGTCGGGAGAAATAAAAAAAACATCAAATAATCGTTGATTTTTGCAAGTCAGTAGGTTTTGTATCAGCTGATCGCAATTTTGTCACCAAAAAAAATACAGAATTTATCAGTAGTAAGAGGTAAGTAGTAGTACTTAGTAGTTAAAAGTAACTACAAAGCCAGCTAACGCGATGACCAAACGATCGTCCATTTTTCTTACTACTGCGTAGAAAACTTTTGTAATTTAAAACGTTCCACGCGCCTGTCCAAATTGCAGACCAAACTCATGAAATCCATTTACACGCACAGTTCGGAACGTTTGTCTAGGTATGAAAGGTTCGTCGGCAGTCCAAACCGTGAATGCATTTTTAATCGTATTTAGCACAACAGTTTGATCCTCAGTCCAAACTGTACAGATCTAGCCGCGGTTTGGAACGCTGTCCAAGATGCGAGGTCCGGCCGCCGGCTTGACTCGACTCAGATGGAGTGCATTGCAATGTTTTTTCGCTCTGCGCCAAGCGCCCAAGTGTTTTGCATGTTTCGTTTGACGAAAATGTGAACTTAAAATTATCGAACTTGTTTGTCGGGAGATTATTTGTTTTGTCGGGAGTCGGGAGGACATACAAAAATTCGGGAGAATCCCGCCAATTCCCGACCGTCTGGCAACCCTATGTGGGGCTCTGATAGGCAGTCGTTCCATGTAAAATACTGATATCCAGCTGCATCTTGTTCGACTGGAAACCGACTACAATATAGTTGAGAAAAGGGTATAGCCAGATGATGATACCATCAATTATGAGTATATTATATCAATTTATGTCACTCGTCTAGAGTAGTGGTGGCCCAGTGGTATCGGCCCCGACTTAGGAGTTGTAGGTCGTGGGTTCGAACCTCGCCAGGCGCATTACTTTGTGTAATTTATTTCATCACCACTGCTCTCTAAACGGTGAAGGAAAACATCGTGAGGAAACTGGCATATCCTAGAACCAAAAATTCGAAGACATGTGACATCTGCCAACCCGCACTGGGCCCGCGTGGTGGATTATTGCCCACTCCCTCTCACAGAGAAGAGGCCTGTGTCCCAGCAGTGGGAACATTAGAGGCTAATGATGATGATGATGTCATTCGCTAGCGTAGCTAATAAGGATCCAATCAAACTTAATACAATTATGCTTCCTTAATTACCTATCTATGTAATTTTTTCCTAAGAACTATGTCATCTCGGAGTCAGCTCGACGCCTCCTTCCCGGTCCACTGATGCCCTTGTACTGGTAACATATAATAATTTCACACTTGACCAAACATCTGGGCGCGGCGCTTACGCAAGACAGGCGCGTCGTCCGGAAGACAGGCGCCGCCATTGTCCGGAATACACTCTTGCGCACTAATTTATGCTCATATTCAAATATATAGCGATCAATCTATGGTTATATTATAAAAAGTTACAGTTTGTATGTCTGTGAATATAGATAGACAGGTACCGGTTGGAAAAAGCTTGTAACCAGCGCGATCCAGTGATTTTCATAAGACCGTCTGTCAACCTTACAGCTGGATGCGATCCCCTTTCTATCAAAAAAAAAAAAATTATCACATTAAAAAGTACTGAACCAAATTGGATGAAATTTTTATAGGACCAAATGGCAAGTATACTGCATCGAACAAACACACTAATCGGACTAGAACCCTCGGAGTAATCGGTGTACATGCATAAAAAGAATCGACCAAATTGAGAAATTTTTCCTTTTTTTGAATTTTCAGTTAAACAAACGGTTTGGCAAGTCCAGTTGGTTCCATTCCATTCAGAGAAAGAAGACTTATTTGATTACCACCCAAAAAAACGGGACTGTCTTTGGAACTGCTGATCAGTACACTTAGCACGAATTTTCACTTTACAGCGTCTTTCCAGTATTTACAGCGTTTTTGTATGAAAAAGTGGAACAGCGCCTCTGGTGTGCGAAACAAATTTTTTCCTTGAAAATTGTCAATTTGAAATTGTCAAAGTTCCAGTTTACTTTTCGTCTCAAATAGTGAAAACTCATGCTAATGGTACTGATCCCGAAAATTCATTCATTATTGGAAAAAACTCCACATCTATCTTACAGAATCATCATCAAACCGTATAGTGCAATAAATACCATAATATTATAAGACAATAACGTGGGCGAAACCGCGTGCTTATGCTAATAAACAATTTGGCTGTTTATTTATTGACTTTGCTACATTGTTAATGGTTTGATTAATTTTGCGCTGGACAGTTGAATGGGTTTTTTGAGGTTCGACAAATGTTTTTTTTTTTCTTTTTTTTTTTGTCTGTAAGAAGAATTATATATTTTCCGTTAGTAGGATAAATTTTGTTAATGAAAACATGCGATAAAGTTTAAATCTGATATGAAAACCGTAGCGCACTATCACTATTTAGGTATCTTTTTTTTTGTTAGAAACATCGTTGAAAAGAAAACGAAAAAAAAAGTAAGATAGTAATCTACTAATTTTATCGCCCATACCTACTTATTAATGAGTTAATTGTTTAATTAATAAATAAAATTCATTAACATTTAGGTACCTTTTTGAATGACTTTGTATCAGTAGAACGATAAGATCAAATGATGATTGATGCGACGTTGCCGCATTGATAGTAATCTGGCAACAACGCTTATCTGATCAAGCTCGGGGGATACCAATGTCCGAAGATTCCAACAAAAGCACCTCTGGATTCTAAATTCGAATCACTTCAGATCATTAGAAGTTTTATCTCGTTCGGGGAAGAACTGAGTCCAAGCTTACGTAATTATAATGTACCTATTTGAAGCAAAGCTGCTGTGTTCTGTGTGTTCCGGTTTGCAAGGTTTCAAATACTAATGAAGATTTTGTTTCACAATGAAGCGTTAAGCTTCTTTATTTTCGCATTATATCATTCATCATTGCGTTGTCAGAAAAATTTAACTTGTAAATCAGACCTATAAGGCACATATTACTTAAGGTGAAATTACACGGTTCTCTTTTGTCTTTTAATTTGGATGAAGCAACCAAATTGATCCATGTAAACTTATAAGGGAATCATTCATTCAATGTCATTGAATGTTGTCGTTTTGTAAAGAATTGAACATGCTCAATCGATAATATTGCTTGTATGTCTGCAGTGTTACCCTTTTTTTTGTTATTTGTTACTGTGATAAATCGAAAGAGTCCCCCAACCAGGGCAAGGAAGGAGTGACTTCCATCTTCTGTGTGCTTCTTCAATAGCACTTTACGTTCCGGGGTCACTAGCTTGTTGGTCCCACGGTCCCGACTGGCGTAGTGTTACTCTAGCTCTTTCATTCATCTATAGCATAAATTACAAACTTAATATAATTAAGCCCGCTTTCATGTTTTTTTTTTTTCTGGACTATAACCTTTTTTTATATTTATTACAGGATGACGGATAGTTGAGCAGGTCTACGTACAACATACGTCACCTACGTTGATTACAATCGCCGTGGAACTACGACGGGTGTGCCATAGGACTTAGGATGTTTTTCTGTCTGGATCTGGAACTGAAAATAAGGACTAGAGAACCAAGGTAAAATTAAATAATCTTCAAAAGCTTCGAAAAATTCAGCTGTACCCTTAGCACGAGTTTTCAGTATTTGAGACGTATCTAAAATAAACATTGACAATTTCAAATTGACAATTTTCAAGGAAAAATGTTCTGTACCCTTACCACGAATTTTCACTCTTTTACTTTACAGCGTCTTTCCAGTATGAAAAAAACCGGCCAAGTGCGTGTCGGGCCACGCACAGTGTAGGGTTCCGTAGTTGCCCATCAAAACACTTATGCGAGTAACTAAACTGATTGAATGAAACCTCATCCTTCTCTTGAAGTCGGTTAAAAATAGTTGACGATAAAAACCTACCTATCCCCAAAAAACATACCGTAAAACATACTTAGTAAAGCTGTTAAAATAAAGTTGACAAACTTACATTTGCAATGAAGAGCATGTTCTCCGATACATTTTGTTTAGGAAATATTTTATCCAAGTACATTTTATAAGTTGGTTGACTATTACTCGTAAAGTTGTAAAGCCTACTTAGTCGTGATAATTTTCTTTTGAACTTCGTTATATATACTACTATTGTGAATTTTTTCACACCCCCAAACATAACCGTTTAGCTGGTAGAGGGGGGGGACACTCGAGTCGAGCAAAAATTAGCACTTTTAAGCTTAATATTTCACAAACGAATTTTTTTATCAAAAAATTGTTAATGGAAGCTATCAATATTTTTCAAAGACCTATTTAATGATACCCCACACTAAGGGGTACGCGAGAAAAAAAAAAGCTATCCTCTCTTTACGTGTACAGGAGGTACCCTAAAAAAAAATATTTTACGAGATTTTATTTTACCACTTTTTCGGCACAACAAATCCGTATATTTACACCAAATTACAGCTCTCTAGTACTGTGCGTCTCTGAGCTAAACTGCGGACAGACGGACGGACGGACGGACGGACATGGCGAAACTATAAGGGTTCCTTGTTGACTACGGAACCCTAAAAATGGAACAGCGCCTCTGGTGTGCGAAGAAGGAACTAAATTTTTTCATTGAAAATTTTCAATTTGAAATTGTCAAAGTTCCAATTTACTTTACGTCTCAATACTGAAAATTCGTGCTAAGGGTACTGTTCTATTATTTCATACAAGACACGCTGTAAATACTGGAAAGACGCTGTAAAATAAAAGAGTGAAAAGTCGTGCTAAGGGTATTCTTATTTTTTAAAAAAATAAGTAAAGTAATACATAAAACAGTAACCCTTATTAACAACGTGTGACAAAAACCTTTTCAAGCTACTCATGACACGCACATGGTATTTCAGGAAAGTAAATGCATGTCCCATAACACTTACAAATCAATATTATTTCCCGATAATAACTTTGCATAATGAGGCCCGACGCTGCCAAGAAAACTCAGAGCGCGCCAACGCACGATGCGAATGCGATACTTCAAAATAAAAAAGAAAACAATCATCATTAGGCCACCATGCTTTTCAAAAAAAGAACATTCGCTACTGGCCACAAAGAAAATAAGAACGACTTTCAAAAAGTATGGACGATTGATTTTCCCGCTAATCAATGACCGTATCAAAATCCGCGTGCACTTCACATCTAAGACAGTGTGTACGTTAACTAAAACGTGGTACACGCCGCTTCGACGCACCTATTTATAAGTTCCAGAGGAATTGTTCAGAGATGAAATTCCGATGGTAGTCGCGGGCTAAACGCGCTCCCGGTTTCGCGTCCCCGAAATATCCGAGGCACACTGTATTAATTAAAAAAATATGACCAGTTGATTGAGTGCGGTGTTCGAATTTTGAAAGTGCGTATTCTGTGCTTTGAATAACATTTACACAAATACACACGGAGTTCCGTTTAATGTAAGACAAAATCATGGTTTTGTGGTGAAAGTATTATTAATCTATTCTATTTGTAGAAAGATAGAAATAGGGATTTACGTAGATAACTAGAATAGAAGTGATAAAGCTCTGTAGGATTGTTGCACGCTGTTTAGAAAAAAATAAGTTAAATCGTGTTTCTAAGTTAACTTTTCAAACTTACCAAAAAGTCCCTGAAACTTTTATATTCATTTCCTACGTAGCTTTATCACAGACTTTTTAGACATCTCTCATTTTCTTTTTTCAGATAACAATAATTTCCTGTATTAATAATACTATTGAAGTAAGATTAGGTTTTTGAATGACGTAAAATCAGGGACTTCACATTCAATATTTACGATTAGGTCTGATAAGCTCTGATCGATAAGTGTGCCTATACCTACTTGTAAGCAAACTTTTATGCCTTGCCACTAACACCAAACAACATCTCACGCCTGAACAATACTGTTGAATTTTTAACTCTCGGCTCAATGAAAAGGGTTAAAAATCGTGTGACAGTTTTCTTCAAAACAATTGAATCTCGCAAACATTAATTCCTTTTTGAACATTAAAAAAAAACCAATAGGTGTCATTTCCGTCGTTATAGTTTCGACCGATATCGCTATTTAGATCAACACAAGGACAGCGACATTGAATTCTAGAGTTTCCACATAAATAAATTAACTACTAAGTATTAGTTCCTCCTTTGTTATCAAAATCACCTAACCGCTAAAATTAAGATACAAAGTGTGTCCGTGGGACCATCTATAGACTACGAAACCGTCTTAATGATGAGGAACCGGCTTTAAGGCCGCGGAACTATATTAAGGCCTCAAAACTGTCTTTACAGTTGCAGAAACTTCTCACTCAAAGCCGAAGAACGAATGATTTAAGAACCACGAAACTGTTTTAAGGCCGTGGGACCGTCTTAAGACCCAAGGTATCATTATAAGGCCTAGTGACCATCTTAAGGCCCCGTGACTATCGTCAGGCCCCGTGATCATCTTAAGGCCCCGTAACCATCTTAAGACCCCGTGACCATCTCAAGGCCCCGGGATAGTTTTAAAGCGACTATCTTAAAAATACACCGTGATCCTAAAACGAAAAGAGCAACCGAAGGAATTACGGCGAGCTTTTCATTGATAGACACTGCCGCTCCACTTAGCCAGGAGGACCCAATTTTACAAAAAAAAACTAAAAGTAAAAAAAATGACAAAAGTTCGTGAATTGACATCGTCATAATGCATCCTACGTTCATAGGACATGCTCGAATACAGACATGTGACATTTTCCAAAATTAAAAATAAGTCTAAGAAAAGTAGCAGCAAGTAACATAATATAAAAGTTCTTGAAGTTGGTTGTAACTTTGAAAGGTAAATTGCGGTTTACGATTTATGACGTTTAAAAAAAAACTAATAACTCGATCTCGTTCAAACCAATTTTCAATGAAGACCACAGGATCACGCTGGATGCAAGCCGTGACAACCGGTCCTATTGGAAGTCCATAAGGGAGGCCTATGTTCAGCAGAGGACGTCTTACGACTAAATCAAAATCAAAATTCATTTATTCAAATTAGGCTGATTTATCAGCACTTTTTGAAGGCCAAATTTTACATAAGACAGTCCCCCAAAGCGTCCCCCCTTCGACACTTCCTAGTGTTTTGTCTGGGAAGAAGAAGTTGCGGAACAAACTCCCCAGCAACACATCTGTCTGTACGGTTAGAAGAACCAAGATTTATACAATTTAATTTAAGAGAACATTGAAACAACCGAGATTACACCTCAATCGTGACTAGAAGGCACGTAAAGACTGATATGATAATACTAAAATTATGTTTTTTTTTTTACAGGCTACTCAAAATGGAATACGAAACAAAACTCCGTAGAGTTTGCGACAAACACAACACGAAGTTCATTGAGTACCGTCCTCAAACCGGAAGTTGGGTGTTTAGAGTGGAACACTTCAGTAAATACGGCCTCACTGACTCTGATGAGGATGAAGACGTCCCGCAGTTGATGAAGAGGCAGCTGCAGCCGCAGGCGCTGCAGGGGAGCGCTGCACCTGGTGAGTAACAAAAATAATGAAGGTGGGCCATAATGGCCCACACTAGAAATAGTGGACGATTATGGCCCACAGTGTTACTAGTGAGCTACAATAGCATGGTGGACCATAAAGGGACACAAAAGTCATTGTGGGCCATGATGGCCCACCATAGATATAGTGGGCCATCGTGGCCCACAACACCATCAAAACTAACTCATGTCACCATAGTAAGCCATAATAGCCAATCAAATGCAAAGTTGGCCATCGTGGCTCACAGTAGCTAAACTGGCTTAAAACGAGTGAGCCATAGATGCCCACCACACACACATTGGCCCAAATTAGCCAATGTGCCAAAATGGCCCACATTAATTATCGTGGGCCGTAGAGACTCACAGCAGCATTAACATTTTATGGGCCATAATAGCCCAGTGGTATCGGTGCCGACTTACAAGTTGTAGGTCGTGGGTTCGAACCCCAGGCGCATTACTTTGTGTAATTTATTTCATCACCACTGCTTTCAAAACGATGAAGGAAAACATCGTGAGGAAACCGGCATGTCCTAGAACCAAAAATTCGAAGACATTTAACATCTGCAAACCCCCACTGGGCCCGCGTGGTAGTTTATGGCCCTTTCCCTCTCACAGAGAGGAGGCCTGTGTCCCAGCAGTGGGAACATTATAGGCTGATGATGATGATGAATAGCCTATCAAAGATAGAATCGGTCATCCTGTGCCACATCTGTCATAGTAACATTTAGGTATAACACCATACCTCAAAAACGTATCTAATATTAACTTCTCCCCCATCAGCTCCGAAGCAGGCAGTGCCACCTCCATCATCAGGCCTGGGTGGACTGGGAGGCCTCGGCTCCTCAGCAGGCCTCGTGCCTGAAGATAACCTGTTTGCAATGCAGCAGACATCGCTGAACCTCCTCAATGGAGCCGCTAAAGGTATGTAGAATAAGTTTGTTACAGTAACGCGGTTCGTACGCGTTGTAAACGCGGATGATACGCGTAGTAAACGCGGTTCGTACGCGTTGTAAACGTGGTCTGTACGCGTTGTAAACGTGGATGATACGCGTGGTGAACGCGGATGATACGCGTCGTAAACGCGGTTCGTACGCGTTGTAAACGTGGTTCATACGCGTTGTAAACGCGAGTCATACGCGTAGTCGCTGTGGGTCTTGACCCCTTGCAACAGTGGTTTCTCCGCGTGGCAGAAATTGGGTCCCCCGGGTGGCGAACGTGGGTCATCTGCGTTGCAAACGTGGCTCATATGCGTGCTAAACGTGGTTCATACGCGTGGTAAACGTGGTTTGTATGCGTTGTAAACGTGGATCATACGCTTAGTAGACGAATGTGGCTCAACTGGTGGCAACCGTGAGATTTCCGTATGGCATACGTAGATCTACTGACATTCAAAACTCGGTAATACGAAACCCTTTAAAAAAACAGCGTGTCAGACTTTCGAGCTTCTGACTAACAGTAACGACTGTCAAAGATCTACAAATGACAGCCGGGACCAACGGCTTTACGTGCTTTCCGAGCCACGGAGGAAACTCGCTATGACGAGATGGTCACCCATCCACAGACCTACTTTGGCTAGCGCAGTTTAACATTGAAAATCGGCGATTTAGTTACTCTTTTTTGCGATCATTCTATTAGATTTAAGACGAATAATAATAATTATTAAAATAATCGAAATACCATACTAATTGAAACAGTTTGATTCTCCCAATCCGACAGGCAACCAGCAATCTACGTACCGTTTTAATCCGACACACGCACCGCAAGGGGTACAATATAACCCAAATGGGGTACAATATAACCCAAATGGGGTTCAATATAACCCAAATGGGGTAAAATATAACCCAAATGGGGTACAATATAACCCAAATGGGGTACATTTCGACCCTAGTGTGCGGTGCCATTGAACCCCAATGGGGTACAAAACGACCCCGAGATTCCGTCAGCGCCGTACAACGAAGAATATGTTATGCAGAAGAGATTCGCTAAAGCAATGCTTTGTACTAATATGTGGATGATTACCGTAGTACTTATTGTTGTAATTATTTCTTTTGTATTTGTTTTTGTATTTTTCATGTTTTTCGGCCATTAGCATTATTATAATATTAAGGCTCCATACTACTTCAATATAATCTTACTCGCTCGCATTTCCACGTACCACGCACTATTGCTTGCTCTTTCTTTTAGCTGTTTACACGCAAATCTATTTATTTTACGGCGAAAAAAAAGAAAATTCCAAAAAATAAATAACATAAGACCTACTTTATAGTTAGTTCAGTTAGTATAAAAAGTTTCATGATCTAATTTTAAGTATTTTATGATTGCCAGCGGTTTATTGTTCAATTTAGAGGTAACTATGGGATTTTTTTCTATCGAGAAAATTTTGTGGAATCATGTTTTCGCCAAACATAAGACCTAACATTAATCCTCAACTTTACCATAATATAATATTTATTTCAAAATTAATGCTACAGTATTTTCGACGTATCATAGGATTCTGTTAAGCCTAGCCGAGTTAGTATGGGCTCTGAACTAACTGTCCCGGCAAGCTTATTATTACCACCTCAGAATCAATAAATAAAAAATCACTGATTTCTGAACGACGCGACCGCGACGGGACGAACATCAAACATTTGACAGATGTGAATAGTTTGTAAGAAAAAACAAAATTGTTGCTTTCACTATATTCTTAATATTGTTATCATATTTACTCAGTTAGTTTTTAATCTATGTCTTACCAAAAATGCTATCCATAGGGTGCTCCCACTTCTATCGACGCGGAATCGGATTTTTCCGTCGCCCTTTCTCTTTCTGTCGCTTAGAACTGCCATTTGCTAGACCGAGATAAAAAGCATAATGCGATCACACGCGGCGGAATCCTAGACGCGGCCGCGTGCTATCGCATTGTCTCGGTCTAGCAAATGACAGTTCTAAGCGACAGAAAGAGAAAGGGCGACGGAAAAATCCGATTCCGCGTCGATAGATGTGGGAGCACCCTTATGTAATGTATAAATACATTACATTACATTAAATTAAATAATAATAAGTAGAATTATTCAAAATTACTGTGTAAAAAATTATTTAGTTTAAATTATTTATTTAGTTTTATTTTTTATAATCGAAATAGTAGTTCTTTACTATAAAATATGTTAAAAAAACTACATTTACTAGAAGATTGTCACTACAATTTTTATATTAAATTTAAAAATGTAAGTCTATAGTTATTTACGAAATAATGTATTGAGATTTCAAATAAAATATAGAGTTGTAAAGAAAGTAATATACAAAATCATTGAATAATATCCTACTATAATAATAATATACCGTCATTTTACCTTTTAAAAACCCACACATAATATCAAAATACAATGATATTATATTCTCACTGCTGGGACACAGGCCTTGTCACTGTGAGAAAAAGTGGGCCATAATCAACCACGAGGGAATAAGAGCCTTAACAAACATATAATGTATCATTGCATTGCCCTGTCATTTTGCTGATAATTCTTTGAGGCGCGCGTGGGAGGTCTACGTGCCGTCGACCCGGGCATGAACCATGGTCGGACTGCGAGTGGCCCATTACTCGCCGTCCGCTTGCCCGCGTAGCCTATAGCCGTTCTTAGAGTGTACGAGTGTGAGAGTCCCTTCTGCTCCGACCAGGGCGCGTGGAACAACGACGATGTAATACTAGACTCGTAATAACAGGCGACCGACGTCTGTCAACACATTAGGCAAAAAAGTCTTATATCCGTCTCATTTCGACCAATCCTGTGAGCCGTAAACATACGTTGAGACAGAACAGACCTTGCCAATCACACCGCAGTACCCCGTCCCCCTCGCTTACGTAGTACCTCAGCGAGTTGGTAGAATAATTTTCGTTCCTTAGATCGTGCATGCGTAGTCTAGTATTATATCGTCGTTGGCGTGGAATAAATGATTTAACTTCGTATAAACACGCTGGAGTATATACGGCTGAAGTGTTCTCCGCTTGTGCACCGTCTTGTCTTCACGGAGGCGAGTAATGGGTAGCTCGCCGTCCGATCGGGAACCATGCCTGGGTCGATTCGCGAGACGATCTCCGGCCACCGTAGGCGCGGGCATGCGGGCAGCGAGTAAAGGGCAACTCGCTGCCCGACCATGGACCATGCCCGGGTCGACGGCGCGTTGTGTCCCACGCGCGCCTCAAAGAGCGTCAGCATAATGACGGGGCCCGGTTTCAGAGGGCCAAAGCCTGCTGTGGGGTCGCGGGATTATTCCCTTACCGTAACCCCGGAACATAACAGGCTATGAAGGACACCGTGGATTTTAGTCAGTAGAAGTCTGACAGTCCCTCCCGCCCTGCCCGGGGTTGGAGGACTCGTTTGATGATTATACCACGCTAAAAAAAAAAAAAAAAATTGCCTGGGTCGTTAACGCGTACTTTTCCACACGCGTCAAAAAACCGTCAGCAAATTGACGGGGACTAAATGCCTGCTGGGTTCGCGGGGCACCTGAAAGTACCTACAGGGTGGATTTTTAGTTAGTATGACTCAGACAGTCCTTTCCACGCCACCGAGGGGGACTATACACTTCATCATCATCAGCCTATAATGTTCCCACTGCTGGGACACAGGCCTCCTCTCTGTGAGAAGGAGTGGGCCATAATCCACCACGCGGGCCCAGTGCGGATTGGTAGATGTCACATGTCTTTGAATTTTAGATTCTAAGACATGCCGGTTTCCTCACGATGTTTTCCTTCACCGTTTTGAGAGCAATGGTGATGAAATAAATTACACAATGTAATGCGCCTGGCGGGTTAGAACCACCTTACAACTTGTAAGTCGGTACCGATAGCACTGGGCCACAGCTGCTCTCAATAAACTTACATGACCTAAAATATGACCTTGACCTATCAAAATCGAATAATCTTGACCTTCCAATAGTGAATGTCCTTGAAGAAGTCTGAGGTCGTTCGAAACTGAATGAACTTTACTGTTTGGAATTGAATGACCTTGACCTTTCAAAATTGACTGTAACCTCCTTTTGTGAAAGGCCGTTGAAAGATACTGATTAGGCAATATGCCGAATTTGTTATGTTATCACTACTTTTGAAGTAGTTTTTTTTTCCCCTTTTTTTTTGTGTGGCAAAATCATCAAATGAGTCTTCCCGCCCTGTGTGGGGCGGAAGGGACTTTCAGACTCTTACTGGCTAAAATCCACTCGTGTTGTTTCGGATGCCTTTTACGTTCCGGGGCCACGGTATCCTGGATTAAGAAAATTCCGCGACCCCAGCAGGCATTTGGCAAGGGGCTTGGTCCTCGGTCGGACGGCGAGCTACCCATTACTCACCGTCCGCAAGCCCGCTCCGCCGCTGTGCCCTCTGCTGATCAGAGGGACACGCGTTGGTGCGTCCACACGACAGGCTATTCGCATACGGGCAAAGAGTGCCTAAGGAAGAGTTTTTGCCCGCATCCCAGGGTGCACCGGCCCGAAAAACTGGTCTTCCCCCCGGACGTATCCGAGAGGGAACTCCAGTCCACGGGCGCACGTGGAGGTTCCTGTCTTAGCACCCCTTTGAACCACTGTTACCTTTTTTTTTCGCGGTAAAATCATCGAATGAGACCTCCCATTACTCACAGTCCACATGCCCACGCCTACGGTGGCCTGTAATCGCAGAGGAATATCTTGCGTGTTTAGCGCAGTGGGTGAACGATCGACTTCTGCCCAGCGTGTCGCAGGATCGATCCCACACGGAACGTGTCTGACCATCCCCTCCCCCACCCTGGATGGGAGGACCCACCTGATGATTGTACGACGTAAAAATAAATATATCTCCTGATAAATCCCAAGAAAGATCTGAACCTTAAAGGCAATATTATTGTCAAGTTATAATCAACTTGGCATGCGGGCGGCGAATAATGGGCAACTTGCTGTCCGACCATGGACCATGCCCGGGTCGACGGCGCGTTGTGTTCCACGCGCGCCTCAAAGAGCGTCAGCAAGATGACGGGGCCCCCTCTAGAGGGTCAAAGCCTGCCGGGATCGCGGGACTTATTACCGTGACCCCGGAACATAAAGGACTTTCGAAGGACAACGTGGATTTTAGTCAGTACGAGTCTGACAGTCCCTCCCGCTCTGCCCGGGTTGGGAGGACTCATTTCATGATGTAACAACGTAAAAAAAAGTTACAACCAGTAAAACAAATACGTTTTGTTTCAGCTTTTGAAATGGACACCACTGAAGATAATACCGAGTCGCAGAGCCTGTATTTAGATAATAAAGGTATGTTATTTTGATTTTGTTCTTATTTGTCGTGAGTTGATAATATCTGTCAATGGGGTTGGCAACTGGGGAACTAATGGCGCTAGTATAGCTTGTTCCAAGCATCGTCATTGGTTCAAATCAGTTCAAATCTTAAAGGTACTTCAAAATAGTACTACGTCATTGGTCGGATTAGGACTAGCTATGGTGGCGCCATCTACAATTAGCTTTGACTGGCCTTCCCCATTCTGGCGATCTAAAAAGAGTGTTCATGGAGTTTCTTGCCCGTTCTTCTCCATAGAGATCTACTTCTTGGAATGGGCATCTACAGTACTTTAGTAGCTACCTACAGTTATAAGGCCTATCTAAATATATACAACTTGTAACGTTACTAGCGCAAAACCTCTCGTGGGGTAACTCAGCCCATGTTACTGAACAATATTTTGATCTAAGACTTTTGGAAAAACCATAAAAAAAAATTTTCATACTGATGGGCTCGATCAATTTCTCATTTTGTATGAAAAAGCGTTTTTTTTTTGCGAATTTCCAAAAGTCTTGGAACAAAAATTGTTGATTTACATGGGCTGAGTTACCCCACGAGAGGTTGCGCTATTAACGTTACACGGCGTATAACTCAAAGGTGACTGACTGACATAGTGATCTATCAACGCACAGCCCAAACCACTGGACGGATTGGGCTGTTTAGCACACAGGTAGATGTTATGACGTAGGCATCCGCTAAGAAAGGATTTTGTTAAATTCTACCCCCAAGGAAATAAAATAGGGGATGAAACTTTGTCATTTTTTAAAAAAATACATTGTTAAGTTCCGACATCCACGCGAACGAAGTCGCGGGACTTCAGGTTTGGTCAAATAAACAAGATTTCTTTAGTATTAGCTTAATAAACGTTTTATTTCACAGAAAAGTATTTCGACTACACAGGAAACAAAAAACGCATACAAAAGTAGCGCCACCTAGCACTATAATTATTAAAGTAATCAGGCAAACAAGTTAGGGCATACAGCCTAGAACTAAATATTAGATTTTATAAATCTACCTACAGATTAACAACTATCTCCGACAGGGGGATGCTCCAACCAGCCCGCGAAATTCATTTTTTTTTACGTTTTTTGCAATTTGCAGGCCAGTGACATGTTGTAGCTTTATAAATATATGAGTTGCGGTAATAACAAGTATAATTATCAAAAAACTCGCTCCTCGCTCACATAGAAAAGGTGCATCATGTTAAAATCTCCGAAATCTAACTACGATGCCTGTTTTCTATGTGAGAGCTGATGGAGCGAATTTTTTGATAATTTTTATATTTAAAATTATACTTGTTATTACCGCAACACATAGGCGTTATAAAGTTACAACATGTCACTGGCCTGCAAATTGCAAAAAAACGTAAAAAAAATTGAATTTCGCGGGCTACATCGAAGCAATCACCTTAACCTATAAAAGCTATACTATGTCATTAGCAGATGAATCATCATCAGTGTCAGGTTTGAAACAAGCAACCAGTAACTGGATATTTAGGCATTTTTCGTACACGTATGGGGAAATTCGTAAATGGTACTAAAACTTTCCTACGAGCGAGTTAGCTCGTTTGGAACATCGTCAGAGTCACAACGTGCAACTAATGAAGGCTTCTCTGTATGCTGAGACTGGTATGTATTGCCTTTTATTACAGGTTTTACTGGCTTATAATATTTTGAAGGTTATTAAGACCCAACAGACGATTTAATACTAGACTCTTCACTGTCAACAGTCGACCGAAACCCAAAGGTCACATTAGGCAAAAAAGTGTATATTCGTCTCATTTCGGATATCCTGTGAGCACGTAGTACATAGGTCGTAAACTACAGGCTTCAGACTCGCTTGAGTTAGGCCAATCTTCACTGCAGTAACCGTCCCCGACCGCCTTACTGTACCTCAGCCTGGGGCAGCGAATAGTTTGACGTTCTCCCGTCTCCCCACAGCGGAGCAGATGATCTTCGTCGTTGTTAAGCCTCAAAATGTGACCATGATGGCTGGAACAGTATGATTGATTTTCAACAGCCTTCTTCATGACAGTAAGCTGCTGAAAATTTACAATCTTTTAAGTAACAAAAGTAGCATCTATTGAGCAACAGATTTCCACTTAATTTAGGTATACTGAAGAATCTTTCTTCAGAGGAAATCAAAGACGTTCTCTGAAAGGTGGGACAAACATCAGTTCTTGTTGAACGTTAGATATGCACTGGACAAATTTGTACCGTCTCTGGTGAATGCTAGTCGATCCAAGTAAGCAAAACGGATCCACATGGGCCAGTACAGTGGATATCTAACGATGTTTTCGACACTAAATCTTTCCATTTAATGTAATGAAGTGACCTTCGACTTGAAAACTGCATCTAATCTGATTCAGCCGAACACGAGATTTTGGCGGACTAATATGCAACCGTCTCTGAAAATCTACGATCAACAGTAAGCGAAACGGATCCACGCGAGAGGAAGAGTCTCGGGATATCTGTTAGGTCATACCTGTATACGACACTTGGGAAAGCCATATGTTAGCAGTGCCCTTCAAGGCTTTAGTGAGGGCAATAATAAGGTACTAGCCTTGAAGAGAGATTTTCCGACAGGCAACATATCGACAGGTTGTACTCCAAGATTGAGCATCGGAATCGGGTAGAGCTGGGTCAAAACCAGGTCAAAGTAATTATTTTTAGACGAAGTGGACTGCGTTTTAATCGACTTCAATCAATTGGTCATATTATGATTTTGACCCTGACTAACATAACTCGCCATGGGTTCCCCAGCACCTTCCAAATTCCTGGGCTAACCTATAATCCCACTTCTGATGTAGGATCAGGATTGCCGAGCGGAACATCGTCAGGGTTAGGAGTTCCCATTGTCAGGGATAAACAAGACGGTATAAGCAATTACAAAGATTTATAATACAGAGGGTAGTAATAAACACACAGTACAAAATGTCACACAGTAGAATAGGGTAGGTACACGATAAAAATAAAATCAGATAAAGGATATAGCAAATCACAAATAACAAAGTATCAGTATAGTTTAGGCGAACAGACCTTCAAGGTCACAGTTCGTACAGTGGACGTGCCACCCAGGTAAAGTTGCAAAGCGTATCACAGAGTGACACTGCTAATACAATAAGACGAACAGACCGTCAAGGTCACAGTTCGTACAGTGGACAAGCCACCCAAGCGAAGATGCAAAGCGTATCGCGGAGCGTTACTGCTTAATGCAAATATACAGCCAAGCTGTACCGGGTAAACCGACAGTTCAGTCGGGAGCGATGCTCTATGAGTCAAGTCCGAAGACTGACCGAAGAAGACCGGTGTGCACCGTCTTTTATAGGCACATTTCTTGCCGCGCATTCCCTCCGAAACAGCTCTGTCCAATGGCGTGATACGTCAAAGTGTTTACTCGTTACAGATTGCAAATTAAGATCAAAATCATTAAAGTTTTACAATGTAAACTCATTGAATAATCCAACATGAATTATCATACACTAATCATAGTCATTTAACAATTAAAATCAGATTTACAAAATAAAAACATACGTCCGCCATGTTTAGAACGGAAGCGGCGACAAGTCACAGACTGTCTTTTATCGTAATTAGTTATCGAATCAAAATCAGAAGTACTCAGCAAATAATCATTTGAATTAACAAATTATAATTGATAGAAATAATGATTAAAACTTATGATAATAAAATTCATAACAAAGATAGTCGTCATCATAACATTCTCAACAAAGATCAAAATTTTGTTATTCTACCCACAAACATTTTATAATTCTAAATTTAGATTTTATAAATCTACCTACAGATTAACAACTATCTCCGACATATTTTTGATGTTGCCAGCAATTATCGTGGTCCAAAAAAAAAAAGTCTGCACTGTTGTCTCAGATCAATAAAACGTTGATATTTGTGGGTTTTGATCTGAATAAATTTCATATGATATGGCATTACATACTGATTATACTTTATTAAGACGAGACCATGATAAAATGATTGGAAAATATAGTAGAAAAACATATGAATACATAATTATCTATAAAAAAAGAACAGGGTATGGTCGGGAGACTCGCCTACAGCCGAAATCGCTAAACGTAGAAACTTGGATTTTGGACAATAGTCTACGATTTAGGGGGGCTAAAAGACGGGATTTTGTGAAAATCGTCCTCTAAAGGGGTGAAAACTACTGTATGAAAAATCCTATTCCTTGGGTTTATACATTTGAAACTAGTCATGAATAAGAACACAAGTAAATAAAAAAGATTAGCACTATTAGTTTTTTAAAACTACCCTCCAATGATACTCTAGACGATGTTAAAGTTTGTATGGGAAAATCATAACTTGCTAACCGATGAATTTGAAACCCGGTATATGGAAACTAGATCAAAAATAATTAATCAAACACGTGTTTTTGGGTTTTTCAAAAATCGCCCCCTAAATTGGTGAAAAGGGGTGATTAAGTTTTAAGGGAAGGATTTTACTACGTGTAGTGCGGTAGTATTTTACAAATTTCTGGACCACTCCAACTGGCAACATGCATTTTTAAATAGTCCAAGAACCCATTTGCATACTTCATAAAACAGATTGCGGTCCTCATATTTTGCAAACGAAATTCCTTCTGCGGCCTGGACTATATAATTACATTATGTTTCCGCTGTTGAATAGCAGACAGCCTGGCTTGTGTCATCATTTACAACAGGAAGTCGTGAAAAACTTGTATTTGTTTTCCCGCTTTTAACTGTTTCAAATTTAGAATCCAGTTTAGCACTTGTCAAAAATCTAGCTCAAGCACCTGTCATGATGACAGATCTTTGAATTGATTTTTTTTTTCACTGACTTAGATATTCAGCCATTGTTATAGCAAGGTTATGAAACTATTTGAAAACATGAATTTTAGGAAATAATTTTCATGAAGTGTATTTCCCATTATAATTACCTATGTATAAAACAGAATATAAATGAAAGAACACAAGGCAATCAGCCAATACGACATCGTATATTTCCTAGTTTATGAAAATCTGTTTAATAAGTATTTAAATAAGTATCTTAAATTTTTGGAATGTATCTTCGAATTAAAATGTAGGAGATAGGTACTGTTTGGTTTTGAAAAATACTAGTTTCAAAATAATCAATCTTATGATGCTGACACCTTTGAAAAAATAATCTAAAGGGCATTAACTACGTTTTCAAATCTGGCAAGCATGACCGCTGAGCAAGAAGTCCTAGATTTGATTCCCGGGCTGAGGAAATTATAAAAATTTATAAAAGTTATGTTTATGTCCGGATATATAGCTTTTCTCTCCTAATTCTAGTTAGACATCTACTCAACCCTGCGGGGAGGGATTCCAAGTATAACGTTAAATTTCAAAAACATCAGTTGGTCCAGCTACGAAAAATTCAAATAATTGTAGTAGGTATTCAGTTTTCTATAAAGACATCGTTCTACGCCAAACATTAGATATCACTCAACCAGCGTCTGTTTAGCTAATACTCTAAACAAACACTCGAATTAGAACCAATGACTCAACAGTCGTGGCATCCACAGAAACCAACGAATAAAATAATAACAGAAATAATAAGATGGCCAAGAGTCTCGACGAACATCTTTCGAGGCTCTCTCTAGGTGGTTGGATCAAGGGCCTGATTCAGAAGGCAGTACTCCTCGATACGGCTCGCATTGTGAGAAGGTTCCTGTCTCTGGAGCCCTAACCACCGGTAGCTTGGACCCTGCTCCCATACTAACTATTTTAATAACCTATTTTTTTTTTCATTAAATATAACATTAAAGCTTGTAAATTAATAAACAGAAGTAGGTAATAATATTGCAGATTTAATTAACAAGTGTTATGATAAAGCTCTGGGTAGACGAAACACTTTCACGATTCCTTTCCGTTTTGATTTGTGTGCTACGACCCTTACTCGCCGTCCGCATGCCCAGCACGTGTATATCTTCTGGAAATCTTGGCCGTAGCATAAGCCAGGGGTGCGACTGTCCAAGGAGCATCTAGATACTATAACTCGTGGCAGTACACGGTATTTTGTTTGTTTCAATCGGTAATATTAAAATTATCTAACATTATTATTTGATTATTCTTCTTATCACAAACACGGGTCAGTCGTTATCAATTCCTCCGGTTATCTTCAGGTGTGAGACGCTATTGGTGATTGAAAAAAAAACACACCTACGCGTGACTATAGCATACTTATTTGTCTGGGCACACCCTGTTATTCTGTAATATGTTATTTTGTTGTGTAATTTTGGACACCTCTTTTACAAAAGACAATCGTAAAGGGGTATAGGGCATATACTTGTCCTTGCGATTATCTACATTTCAGGCTTAGATGAATGTTAAATTAAACTTCATCACAGAATATATAATAGTACCTACTTCATAGAAATATGAAAGAAACAAATTGTGTCTATTATTAATTCGGTATCTGGATCTGAATCTAGTTGATGGCATTATAATCAAAACTAAAACGACAATATCCAAATCTCGAGTAAAGAAATATATCTCCTACTGCTTTGCTTAAAGTTAGTGTATGGCGTTTTTCACGCACACAGTATTTTAAAAGCCATAAACGTAAACATAAAGACATATTTAGATCTTATCTCAAAATAAAAACGGTATTATTTCGCTTAAAATATTTTGCTTAAAAAGTTTACCAACTGTGAAAATTTCACTGTGATAATACTAAACAAAACTGTTCCTCAGGTGAAAAAAATGAACATCAAGAAATAAGTAAAATAATGATTATTTATTCATTACAAACAAGCAACCAAACAAGGTAAAAATTTATTCAAACTGTACCTCATTGTTTCGACCTGCGGCTGCCTGATGCAGTTTTAAAGTGGTTCGTCTAAACGGCTCCTAAGTCCACTAGATATTATGACGGTTGCGTTAAAAATATCTAGTCATGTTGAATGAATGGAGGCGATGTTTGGCACGTTTCAGCACCTGGTTGCGAGTGTTACAGCTTTCAGTAATTAGTTACATGATTTATTCTTGAATTAAACAATACTTATTGTGTTTGTCAGGATTTTGAGGTCATTTCATTAAGGGGTTAATTGAAAATGAGAATTCGGTAGTTTAATTGCTAAGATAATAAGTATTAAGCATTCGAAAAACTGTATTGTTTTTGTCAACAGTATTTTAAAACGAAAATAAGTTTTTTCGTATTTTTACGTTTTCACGCTTAAACTATGAAACCAATATTTATGACACCCCTGTTTTTAGTGTTCGTGATAAAATCATCAAATGAGTCCTCCCAAAATGGGCAGGGCGGGAGGAACTGTCAGACTCGTACTGACTAAAATTCACGGTGTCCTTCAATAGCCCTTTATATTCCGGGGTTACGGTAATGAGATACGACCCCGGCAGGCTTTGACCCTCTAGAGGGGGGGCCCCGTCATAATTATGACACCCTGGAGATGGTTATAGGCTTTTTTTTTTTTTTAGCGTGGTAAAATCATCAAATGAGTCCTCCAACCCCGGGCAGGGCGGGGGGGACTGTCAGACTTCTACTGACTAAAATCCACGGTGTCCTTCATTATAGCCTGTTATGTTCCGGGGTCACGGTAAGGGAAGAATCCCGCGACCCCGGCAGGCTTTGGCCCTCTGAGAGGGGGGGGGCCCGTCATTATGCTGACGCTCTTAGAGGCGCGCGTGGGACACAACGCGCCGTCGCGGTCGACCCGGGCATGGTCCTTGGTCGGGCAGCGAGTTGCCCTTTACTCGCTGCCCGCATGCCCGCACGATTAAGGTTTTTTTTTAAATCTAATATGAAGCTACGCTCGAAGTTTTTTTTTTGCATCAAAGTGAATCTGCTAAACTATCTCTCGTCTAATAAACTTTGTTCAGAGCCAGTTACGTTAGTAGAAGATTAAAACAGTTAGATACTCGTACATCATAATATTTACTGTCCCTTAGCACGAGTTTTCAATATTTGAGACGTAAATTAAATCCTATTATTATTATAAAGGCGAAAGTTTGTAAGTATGGATGTATGTTACTCTTTCATCCTAGTTTTGCAAACTTTCTTATACCTAATCTAAATAAGTTCTCTGGATGTTTGTTACTCTTTCACGCAAAAACCACTGAACGGATTTGGCTAAAATTTGGTACACACATAGTTTATAATCTGGATTAACACATAGGATAGTTTTTATCCCGATTTTATGTTCCCGTGGGATAACTTTCGAGTAGTAGCGGGTGAAGCCGCTGGCAACAGCTAGTACATTATAAATGTAAGCAAATTGGTACTTTGACAATTTCAAATTGTCAATTTTCAAGGAAAAAATAGTTCCTTCTTCGCACACCAGAGGCGCTGTTCCATTTTTCATACAAGAAACGCTGTAAATACTGGAAAGAGGCTGTAAAGTAAAAGAGTGAAAACTCGTACTAAGGGTAGGTACCTACTGATCCTAGTTTTGTGAATTCTTGCAAACCTTCTTATAAATCTAAATAAGTTCTCTGGCACACATTCAAGCAATTATACTTGTTATTCCTATAATTATTCTGCAGAGTACAGATATTTCCTGCATAGGGCTTGTTTTAGAATTATTATTCACACACTTGGCTAGCAGAAGGGTGATCGTTTATGGAAAGTGACTTAGTAGATGACATAGATCTAAATTCAGATATGATTTGGAAGACGAAAGGTCTAGAACTTTAAGGACAAAGATAACCTTCTGTACCCTTAGCACGAATTTTCACTCTTTTACTTTACAGCGTCTGTCCAGTATAATTTACAGCGTTTCTTGTATGAAAAAATGGAACAGCGCCTCTAGTGTACGAAGAAGGAACTAATTTTTTCCTTGAAAATTGTCAATTTGAAATTGTCCAAGTTCCAGTTTACGTTACGTCTCAAATACTGAAAACTCGTGCTAAGGGTATAACTGTACGGATTGAGCGGTAACGTGTGAGAATCGCCTCACTCAAATTATGTACTTTGCGTTCAAGTACACTTACAATGGGAATAGTCCACGACTCTTATAACACTTCCTAGAGAAGTTACGTATAAAGACAAGTACTTATAAATGAGTCGCGTCCCCTTCGTCAGAAGGCTTAAGTGGGCACGGGACATTTTCTATTTATACTAAGTAGGTACTCGTACAAGTGATCTAAAATTTCCACTTTACTAGTCCTTTTTTTTTTAGCGTGGTACAATATAATAAATAATCTTTAAAACCTACAATAAAAGTAAGAATGATTAAAATTATTGAATGTTCGCTCGAAGATAAATATTTTATGAATAAAGAAATTGATAAAGAGTTGTCATTGTGAGTTTTTTATTCATAAATAAGTTTTGTTATTTGTTATGACTGTGTTTACGTTTTATTTTATTTGTAGAAGATAAGTTATTAATTGAAAATAAGTTATCGCCTATCAGTTGACTCTTGCATTACATGCGTTTAAAACAAAGATAATATTATGGTAACAATGACTGTATTGGTTTAAAAGAGTACTTGTCCATGTATTGTGCATTTGAAATAAGAATAGAATGACGTAGCCGCCATATTGTAACTTGCACCCTCTTCTATAATATCTTATTATTGGTATGAAAACAATTAAGTAACATTTACAAATAAATAAATCATTGTAAATTGGGTCGAGTGTCGGTAGTAATTAATCCGGGTCTGGGCACCCTTCAAGCGTCTGACAAGACTTTAAACTTATTTTGCCAGCGGCTTCGCTCGCTTACCCATCATGAGCCTATTAATGTTCCCACTGCTGGGACACAGGCTTCCTCTCTGTGAGAGGGAGTGGGCCATAATCCACCACGCGGGCCCAGTGCGGATTGGTGGATGTCACATGTCTTCGAATTTTTGGTTCTAGGACATGCCGGTTTCCTCACGATATTTTCCTTCACCGTTTTGAGAGCAGTGGTGGTGAAAATAAGTTACACAAAGAATGCGCCTGCCTGGATTCGAACCCATGACCAAATACAACTCGTAAGTCGGGGTCGATACCACTGGGCCACCACTGCTCGCTTACCCGGGGCCCTCTTATTGCCTATACCAGTCAGGAGCAAAGCAGCTATCAACTGGTGAAAGAATTTTTGAATTCGGTCCAATAGTTTTTGAGTTTATTCATTACCAACATACACACATACAAAAATCATTCCGCTTTATATAGAGTTGATAATAATTAATCCAGGTTTCCTCACGACATTCTCATTTACCTTATCTAATAATTCTGATAGACATTATTTCAAGAAAAACAATGATTCTTCCTAATTGCTAATGTGAAGTCCCTTGCCTATCTCTTATAATTTTGTTAATTGTTATTAAACTTTAATTACCTAATTCTAAATCTATAGGTATTTTATTATCTAATTCTGTAATTGGTGTTATGTTATTTTATCGCCAAGTAGGTGTAATTCATACTTCTTATTACTAGTAGTCATACAATACTTCTTAAGTTTTAAAGCTAATATAAATTTAAAAGTTATTTATTACTGTCGTATAGATATGATAGGGGATTTTTTGCTAGAATTAGCCATACTGCTCTGATTGAAACTTATATTATAAGTACAATAATTATACTTAGATTGAAGAGAACATTGAGGTAAATAATGAAAAGAAAATACTCTGGTAGTAGTAGTGATGTGCAAAATGAAGAATGCTACATGCAAAGTAAAATTAAAAATATAACTTTTTTTTAAAGCTTTAGAATGTCATCAAATGAGTCCTCCCACTTAGGGCAGGGCAGGAGGGACTGTCAGGCTTGTACTGACTAACATCCACGGTGTCCTTCAATATCCCTTTACGTTCCGGGATCACGGTAACAGTTAGTCCCGCGACGAAAATTAGCACTACTCAAATAATTTAGAGAGAATTTACAGGATATTACAAATTGAACACCACATCCATACACACAATAATTCAAACCATTCACAAATCTCTAATTATCTAACTCAAAAACTCATTTTTTCCAGCTCAAAATGCCGATCGGTAACATCAGCAAGGACTCAGGGCCTAGAAGGGAATCCTTCAGGCCTCCTTGGGTGAAGGAAAAGGATGTTGAGGCCCCGCCATCTTGGCTGCAGAAGAAGCTCAAACCAGTGGACAGTGTGTCCAAAACTGCGTCTGTGGATGTTGCTGAGCCGCCCGCTGCAGCGGCGCCTGCTAAGACTTTAAAGCGTGAGTTGGTTATTTTTTTATATCCACTTAAAGGTTTTTTTTCTTTTTGTTACTTATGTATAATTGACAAAGTGGAATCATGAGCCGTTTTGACAATAAATCGTTTGAGTCCGTCAAATTGACAATGATCAAAGTCGTTACCACGGATAGGTAGTTAATTTGTTTTTGAATGTCTGTAGTAAAATAAGCTTATGTTACGTCATAATTCCATTTTGTCGATTGTACAGTCTACAAAAGAGACAAATGTATGCACGCAGAAAGTTTTTAACGGTTTTCCTGTGTGCTATATTTATTTAACATCCGTTATACATTGTTTAAATTTGGGTTACATTCATCCCAAGAATTGGGTTAATGCAGACGCATTCAAATTGAAACACAACATTGGATAATCGCATAAAACGTTCTGTCTGCCTATTTAACTTAAAAAATTAAATAAAAAAATTAAAAAACCACCAACACAAAAACCAAGGTCCCTTTAAAAAGTACTAAATAATTAAAACAACTCAATCTTATAGTACCTAAATATGTATTAATAATTAAAAAAAAAAAATAACGTTACGTTGGGAGACTCCTCCAAATTAATAATTATCTACGATTTTTTTCGGTCGTAGATAATTAATGACGCAACAGAAATCGACGTTCATAAATATCTACCCACCTAGTCATACGCACCTAATTCAGCAAACTGCGACGTCCGCGTCAGTCCTTACTATAACCTACCAACAACGTAGACATTATTAATACTCCAGTTCCTTCCATGGATGACGTTTTCGAGTGAAAAATATACAATAAACACACGTTGAAACTACGTTAATGCTTTCATCCCACGCTTAATGAAGACGTTATCAGTAATAATAGCAAAATCTTGAACATCCCGTGACTCTGTCATATGAGTATTTCTTGAAAGAAATCGTTTCTTGATTAAAAGCTTGTTGAAAGGATGTAGAATTAGATTTTATGTGAAACTAGCTGTTGCCAGCGACCTCACCCGCTACAACTCGAAAATTTTCCCACGTGAACATAAAATCGGGATAATATCCTATGTGTTAATCCAGGTTATAAACTATCTGTGTACCAAATTTTAGCCAAATCCTTTCAGTGGTTAAGAGTAACAAACATACCTACATACATCCTCACAAACTTTCGCATTTCTAATATTAGAAGGAAGTAGGGTTAATACTGTAGGGATCGGTTTAAATAAAAATATTTATTGTTAGTTAAAATTATATTTTTAACACGCGCACTTTTACATCATGTTTTCTTCTAGCACGCGTACTTGACAGTTCTACTCCTTATTTTTAATATTTAAAAACCATTGAGCGGCTGGATGCTGCCAGCGCTTACAAAACTATCTGAGGTTAGACCTCAGAGTAAAACCTCTACAGTACCAATCTGTCAAAATTCTTTAGGAGATTCTATTCCATTTATATTACAATAAAAAAAAACTAGCGACCCGGCCAGTCTCCGCACGTGTGCAATCTCGATTATATTATGCATGTAAATCCATTATAAACCTTCTTCTTGAATCACTCTGTCTATTAAAAAAACCGCGCTAATCGCTAAATCCGTTGCGTAGTTTGAAAGATTTAGGGCTGATTTTTTAATAGACAGATAACTTTTATCTGAGGAATAAAAATAATGTTTTGACATTATTTTCTGTAGTTAAGCTGTCAAGCGCCATTTTTATTATTCCTGAGTTAAAAGTTATCTGACTATTGAAAAATCAGTCCTTAAGCAAACATACTCGTAAGGGACAGACAGATAGCAGGAAGTGAAATTTTTATGTAGTGAAGATGTCATCATCAAGTTCATATAAACATTTGGAAAAATATTTGACAGGTTGGGGTAGGTTAAATTTTTCCACTGCCATTTTTCTGCGAACAGGTCCCGAGACGAAACACATTTAAGAATATATGGGTATGAAAGAGTACCTACATCTTGCCGAGCAGGGCTGCGATAGTCTATTTGATAAGGCGTCTGTAGTAAGTATTTATCCTGAAGAACGTAGGTATCAAAACCGGTTCGCAGTCCTAATTTTCCTTTCCGCAGTTGTTTATTTAGATACTGCAAGGTATTGAATGATACTCCTTCTCTTTTGCTAATCATATTCTACTTCCTAATTCCTATAGACATTTGGCACGCTTCGTAAGTCCAATATGAGTCATCCACTTTAATTTACAAAACAATTATGTATTTAAAGTTTACGTTAAAATCTAAATCAACATAAACATGATTCTTATTGCTGTTTCGGAACGAATGTTGAACATTTTTATGAAAAGCTTGACTTTTCCTTGTGGAACTGTGGCGTATGACGTAGTGGATCGTAGGCAACGTTCCAAACAGATTGGACTTGAAGTGTGGACACGCCACATTTGCTACTAGCAGCAGAACAAATTGAGAATAAGACCTTGTTCAGATCGAGCAGTACTATAATCTGTTAATCCAGTAGCTTTGGCTAGCGTAAATAATTAAGCTCGCGTTCAAGGACCCTCGACGCGTCGGGCGGTGCGTGTAGCACGACGCCAAGTGTATTCTACGTTTATAACGCCCGACGCGACGCGGACGCGCTGACCGACGCGATGAATCCTGCAAGACTACCACTATCTCAACACAGAATGGTACTTAATGAAACCGAAACTATATCAGCAATTCTATGCTATACCTACCACTTTCTGCTGTGTGCACCGTCTAGTCAGAGCCAGCCGCCCCTTTTGATGACTTCTTTCCATTTTGATGTGGTACCTACATAATCCTAGTTTTGTGAATTCTTGCAAACTTTCTTAATAATCTAAATAAGTTCTCTGGCACAACTTCAGGTAATTATAAGTACTTGTTATTCCTATAATTATTCTGCAGAGTACAGATTATATATAGAAGTTTTTTTACCTAAACATTTTGATACCACGGATAAGGTTTTAATAAAATTGTAAATCGTCGTGTCGCGGATATGCTTTCCGCACTAAACAAATATTTGCATGATCTAAAAGTCAATACAAAAGAGTCCAAGTCAAGTCAATACAAAAGAGAGTCCATGGAGTTTCTTGCTCGTTCTTCTCCAAAGAGATCTACGCTTTGGAATGAGCACCGACGGTACCTACTGTCACAGTTTTTATGTCTTGTGACTGGGACTGTTGCACCTTAACTATTTTTGTATTTGTTTTATTTTATGTCTTTTGACAATTCATAAGTTGAAATAAACCATTTGATTTTATTTGAAGTACTTAGTTTTTGCGGGTCTGGGTATTTATCTACGTGAGTTCTTACGTTTAAAATTCCTAGGGTGGACCAATAGACTTAGTTATTTATTTACGTTCTGTTTAGTTTAATCCGAGCTATATTTATCCACACAAAATCCTTCATTTGACTTACAAACATTTGAAACAACTCGTACATTATCATTTTTCAATGTTACGTAAAAATCCGTGAACAAAATTATAACATAATAAAATTTTCATGACGGAAAACATGGAAAATCTCTGGAAATCTCTTCCGTTTTTTTCTGTCAGAAAATGTATTTGGCGCCTTCGGTCACGTCATATCCCCCTTATGTGTGTGTGCGTGAGATAGCGTCTGCAAAGAAAATGAATAGGTTAGAAAACTTCTGTACTTTTTTTTACGAACCCCGACATTACTTTGTGTAATTTATTTCATCACCACTGCTCTCAAAACGGTGAAGGAAAACATCATGAGGAAACCGGCATGTCCTAGAACCAGCCCGCACTGGGCCCGCGAGGTTGATTATGGCCCACTCACTCTCAAAGGGAGGATGTCTGTGTCCCAGCAGTGGGAACATTATAGACTGATGATGATTTTGTTTTCGTAGCTGAATGTTAAACAGCTTCTTCTGTTTACTTTGAAGTATCAAAGTACAACAGATGAATAAATAAAATAAATAATAAATAAAATTTATTTAATGATTCTGTGTTAGTTGCTCACTTGCATAATACCACTTTGTCTAATCTTAAAAAAATATATAGGTCTTTATTAGGTATTTATCCAGTTAATAGAATCATAAGACGTAATAGTATAGTCAAGGCATCAAAAGAAAATAAAATATTTTTATGAAATATGTAAAGTTATAAAAGTATACTCAGCAGATACAGAGTTTTATCTTTATAATCAGCTCAACATGCAAGTGATAAGTCCGAAAACCTAATAATAAGAACACACTAACCTAACCGAATAAAGATTCTTGGTTCGAACTCGATGACTTTTGATTTGATTTGATTAAAGATTGATGCACAAACGGTAAAAAATCGTTATGTTTTGCATGCAAGTATCCTGAAATAAAAGCTCCAGGATGCGTTATCCGTGTACACTTGAAGTTGCACAGGAAGCTGCAAGAATCACACATCGTCAACGAAAAAGCTTTTAAAAAAAAGTTGACTTTGATCGGATCTCCCGTATCTGCTACAACGTTTTTTTTTGCTGACGCTCCCGCTAGAAAGCAATATTTTACAGTGCATAATATTTGTGACTGTTTATTTGTGGGCAGGCTACATGTGTGTAAGTAGCTGGTGACGTCAGCAACCTGACCGAAACTTTGGCAGGAGACACGGCTGCTGAATAATTGACTCTCCGAAACCGTTCACAAGTTTGTTAGTCTGGAGTTCGGAACCGAATGACGTGATCGTTCGAAGTGAACCACGCGCTCCACAACAGTATAATTCCGAATTTCGCCCGAATATTACCAGCGTATGACTAGTGAAAACTGTGCTTGAAAAGTGATCTCTATAGTTACTCTTGTTGCTTAAGTGTCCAGTGCTGTCACCACGGTAATTCCAAACCAGAATTTAGCTTCTTTCATGCGAATTTTTCTCGTGTTTACATGACCGTGCAATTACGTTCGTGCCATTGAAAATAAAAAAAGTTTCAGTATTGGACGGAGCTATAAAATCGGGTATTACGTTTTAATGTTCCTAATATTTCCTGCCAAGCTTCGAGTTAAAGAAACGTGACTAGACAACGCAACATAAACAATCGGTTTTCTTTGAAAATAGCGCTTTTTGTGATCTGCTTATTGTTAATGCAAATAGAATACTATTCCAACAATTCTAGAATGCATTTTCTAATGTTGACGATGCTTAAAAGCTTTTCAAAGCTAATGAGGAAAGCTTTCACTTTTTCTAAAAAATAATGTGAATATATATAAAAACAATACGATTAATCACAAAAGTTTAAATAAAAATGGAATTGAAAAAGCTGGTGCGGTCGTTTGTCGTGACGTGTTCGTATACGATGTTTAGGAGATATTTCGAGCGCACGCGCCGCCATCCGCGGTATTTTTAGAGAGAAGAGACTTTTTACAAAATAAACGGCGATGTTGGGGTTAGCGGCTGATTTATAAGAACACTACGGTTATAAATACGTAATTTTAAACCATAATAATATGAGAGTACTGATCTTGAAATGACACGATAGCAGAATGCGATAACAAAGTAGCATACCTACAGAAGATTAAAAAGCTCTGAGTGTACGATTTTGCTAGGTTTCCCTCTAAAGTTTGGCAGCAAAATATTGGCTACAATATTGGCGATGCTAACAAAGACACACCTGTTGTAGGTAAACGTTAGCAACGGTTACCAACATTTGTTACCAAGTTGGTGCCAACGCAACGTTGGCAACTGCAATAAACAATGAAGTAGATGGTTTATATCCTGAATTTAAGAGTATTTAGTTAAATGTTATGCCTACGATAAATTTTCCGTATTCGCTTGGCCATCTAATAGGGGAATTTGACATGTAATCGCGCTAAAATAGCGAAGGTCGGCCATCTTGGCAAACGACGTGTTTATTTACGTCCGCGAATGCCACCAAACTGCAGCGCGTCGGGGCCGAAACACGTGCTACAATCAATTTCACTGTTCTTACTTCATGTTTTAGTTTCACAGGGTTTAAACTATTAAATTTGTTTTCTATTGTAGTACTTCGTGTTTCCAAATCATATCTAGGACATCATGGAAATCTAAATACTTACCACTCAGTTATACTTATAGTTTTTAGATAATTTAGGTGGAATAAATTGTTAGGGGAATAAGAAATGAAAGATAATAATGATGATGAAAAATAATAAACCAACATCACTGTATAAAAATAAATGTATGGACTTTTGCCTGAAATAAAGATAAATTATTATGACAAAGATCATGACTTTCTAAACTCGTAAAACAGTAATATCACAATAAAAAGGAATGCCTAATCACACAAATATTTTATTACCATTCCAGCCACACTAAAGAAGCAAGCAACCATCAAAGATAAAGCAGAAAACGGAGTGTCAGCGCCAGTAGAAGAAAAACTAGTCAAGCCTTCAGCAGCTAAGCAAGCTGACCAAGCCACAAAGCCAGCAGACGAAAAACCAAGATTCACCAAATCTTCACTAAAAAGTGCTTTGAAATCTGAAGATAAAGGCAATGATAAAGTAGAGAGACCTCCTCTAAGGAGTGTTAGAACTATAGACGATAAATCCAAAGAGAAGTCAGTGACTATAGTAGACAAGAGACCAGAGAAAAATGGTCCCACTAAAGCAAATAGCACGGTAAATGACAAACCTGAAACTAGAAATATAGTTTCTAGTAAAGATACTAAGCCTGCGACAAAAGTATTTAACGATAAACCTGCGTCTAAGACTGCAGTCGTAAAACCGCCACCCAAGGGTCCTGAAAAGGTATTGTTAAAACCTGTTGAAGAGGTTGAAATAAAACCCATTGAAAAGCTTGCAACTAAACCTCCACCGACGAAACCGGAACCAAAGGCTTCAGCTGCTGCAAAACCTGAACCTAAACCAATCGCACCGACAAAATCGGAAGCAAAGCCTGAAGCCAAACCAATTGCACCGACCAAATCGGAAGCAAAACCTGACGCCAAACCTGCTGCACCGACAAAATCGGAAACAAAGCCCGAAGCTGCTGCAAAAGCTGAAACCAAACCCACTGCAACTGATAAAGCAGTAGAAAAATCAGAAAGCACAGAAATGGCGACAAAACCACCTACTTCAAAGGTAAACAGTGAAAAAAAAAATTGATGCAACTAACTTTTCTAATTGAGCTTTATTTTATGTTGAATTAATTCCATTTCATAGAGAATGATTTATAATAGTTAACATGGTTTCATTTCCAGCTCCCACCGCGTAAACCATCGCTTCAAAAGCAACCGTCAAAGGATGACGTGCCTGTTAAGAAATGGCGAGACCCCCTGCATGAGCGTGTCAAGGAGAACATTGACAAGACCCTGAATGAGGTGCCGAAGGGTCACACGCTGACTAAAAATGAGAGCTTGAGAAGTAAGTACAATTTAATTACTATTTTCATTAAGCCCATCATGAAAGTACTCATAACATCGTACGACGTCGGTTTAAATTTAATATGATTAATGATATTTAGTCTGGTAATTGGTTTTCAACTCTTTTAATTAAATTCCAAATAGTAAACTATAAATGAGGTTGTTTTTTTTTTCGACCTGCTAATGAAGATTTTTTATTTGGAAACAAAGTCAGATGTCACACAGTTTTAATTCCAGACCTAATGCTGGTCAGATTCATTGTCAAAGCATGCAGGATTTTGCTTGATATGAGAATGGACCTGCATTCCAGCCCACAGGCTCAAATCAAATCTAATTCAGGCACATCAATTCAATCTAAACAAGTTTTCAATTTGAATTTTGAGTTCATTGCTAGCGCATAAGGACAAATTAATGAAAGTCATTCTAACAGCTACGGATTACAATCAATTTTAGATGTTATGATAAATAAATACTAGAATTCTTTTATTTTATCAAAAGACGACTCTTAATTAGGCTAGCAGACAACCTTATCGGTCACCCATAGTAACATACGTAAAACAAATTCAGGATTTCCGCCCAGTCTTCATGACGAAATCATAATTACTCGAGACTTCCTCCGTTCTATTACCGTCTTTATCAAAAATAGACTCGTTATAATAAGTGAGTAGTGAGTCAATTAAAACATGAATAGAATAGACAAAGAGCTTTCTATTTGCTTGGTTGTGACATCAACATTGACATAGTAGCACTTTCTTGCGTATTAATAGAGACTTGGATTGGATTTGATCGCAGCGCGGTGACATCAATCTATATCGATTTTGGCACTGCGCGTTGTCTGATACCAATGAGATTATCGTTTTGAGATATCGTCTTAGGATTATTAAATGACGTTTCATTCATGTTCTTTTTTTTCAAAAACAATGACTTCTGACCGACCTACATAGATAGATTTGTTATTATTGCAGCGAAAAGTTTCGCCTTTCGTTTCATGCTTGTGTTGTTAGCTATTATTTACCAAAATTGAATTTAAGTGAATTCAATTATTTTCACTTTACACGAATTCTAACAATGTCATCGTACTAGGGTCCATTTCTGTTCTTGTAACTTCTTTTTCACATAAATTCTCTTAACACTCCATCTTGATTCATCCTATCTACTCCATCTTGTTCTGCATATCCTGGGTTATACATATTATGTAATCTGTCAAAAATTTTGCAGTCCTAATAGTCATTCAACTATTATTATTTCTTTGTCAATTTCATGTAGCCCAAGTAATGTCAAAAACGTGTATAAATTTCGGCCAAATAACTTTACTCGTTACTCTCTTTAAATTGATTGAATTGAGTATATCTGAAAGTTTTTCAGTCATTCATAAGCTTCACTATTTCTAGTATTCCGACCCCCGTAATCTCTATTTCACTGAAACCTTTTAGAGGTTTCATTGTTGATAAAGTTTTAAACATTCATTTCAGTTTTACTGCTTACTTTATGTTCATATTTTGTTTATTTACAGCATTTACTACTGATAGCCTCTGAAACTTCTCTTTTATTTGAATTGACTGCATTTTCATTTCAATCATCATTTGTTTCAGTAATACTGTCTTTAACTATCTCGTATTTCCTTTTATCAAAACCCACATTAATATGTCCCTTTCAAGTGTTTCTTCCAACAACATCATTACCTTTTGATCTCGTGTGCGCCACACTAGTTTGTGGTCTAAATGCAACCCAAAATAGTACTGCACAGTTCCGCATGCGTCGCGTGCGCAGATCAGGTGTAAATGCACCCATACCTCAGTTAACATGCACACTTACCACTGCACAAGTCTATTCCGAACTATCCTGTAATTGTGAACTTTGTTAAGGAAAATTGTGATATTTGTGTGGCTATTTTGCCGAGTGTTTTTCTTTTTTATTAAGTGATTAGTGATTTGTGATAAAATGGCTGAATCAGCAGAAGATTCGCAAGGTATTTTGATAAGCGTGAACTCGATTTTGGATGACGTGCACTGCGGATATACATTGCGTATAGTCTAGATTTTTTTTATGACTGTACTGGTCAAATTTTTTGTAAAGTCACTGTTTTGTATAGTCTTTATTTTTCATTGAATTTTCTAGAAACTGATTAATTATGAGAAAAATCAATTAAGGTCGTATATGATTGTATCTATTCTGTATATGCTCGATCAAAATAATTATTTACCAATATTGTTTAATGATTTGTGACTATCTATTGTAACTGATTCGTTTCTTTTGAATAGTTATTTGACTTAACTCAATTAGTCACTACATTCTATCGTTAGCCAATGCTAAGAATGTCATTCTGTTATTTATTTATTTACAGCAAAAAGGTGTTTATGGATTTTTAGGAATATTTTTATCTTATACTAAGCCACACAGTTCGAAGTTACAATTATTATTAGTGAATGTAACTAGTGATTGCGAATTGTTGTCGACGCTATTGATGATCATTGAACGAAAACATATCCTGCTTCTAATACCAATTAATTGTACACCAATACAAATATTTCTGAACTGAATACATTTAAACGAAAATGTGCAAAAACTGGCAAAAAAAAAAATAACTTTTTTTTCAGCTCGGACATTTTGGATGGAACGCCCTCTAAGGGATACACCGTTTAGGGCAAAAATATGAAGTCGAAAAATGTTCATACACGATCGATGTTTTGACTTATAATATGTGATTAACATTATACATTGATTGCTAATCAATATCCCCAAATACAGGTTTGCTGAAACCCACACCTCCTCCGATGCCTCCTCCCTTACCACCAAAAATGCCTCCTCCCCCGGAGTTCAAGAAGGTGCCGGTAGACCCAGCCAAGCTGAAGAGGCTGGAACAGCTCCGTAGCAGGCCTAGAAGGAGACCCGACTGGACTGACATGATGAAGGAGGTTGAAGAGGGGAAGAAGCTCAAACACGTTGTTTGTAATGACAGGCATGTATCTATGTAATCTATTTGTTGGATACATCTTATGTTTACAGTAACCATGACTGACAAAGGTACTACAACGCAAGCAGCAGGCAACAATTTACAGAACCAAAAAGTAACTTTTCATGTACCTAGGTATTTATTCCCGTATATATCATCAAAAAGAGGATTCTGTATTTGAGAATGATATTTTAGACTTTATCTTAGAACTTCGGGAGTGTTTGACCATTGGTAAAGCAATACTATTTGACGATAGTGTTTAACCTTTTTAGTTCACGTTTACATCACGTACTAGCTAACGTCTCAGATTGATTGATTTTAACACAAATAAATATTTAGGATTCACAAAGACTGTAACATCAAATTAAAAAGAATAATTTAAAAAATATAATTATAAAAGTAAAGCATCGTATAATAATACAGTAACAATATGAGATTTCAGGTCAAGCCCAATAATCACAACAACAGCGGTAGTAAAGAACAAGGGACAGTTCATCTTCGAATCAGAGAAGCCGACTGACTCCCACAACGCTTTACTAAAAGAGATCAACAAGGGAGTCAGGTTGAAGAAGACGAAGACGAATGACAGGAGTAAACCGAACCTGGAGGGTTTGAGGAAGTTCAGGAGGCAGATGACGATTGAGGAGCAGGTGCAGAAGAGCATGTCGCAGGCGAACCTCGCGGCGTCACCCTCGGGAGTAGGCCTGGCGGCAGCTGACGCGAGTAGTTCACACGTATGTATCATAATACACACTTTATTGAATTCATGAAAATCCGGGATGATTATTTTGAGAAAATGCAGGAGCTACCTACTAATTAGTTTTAAAAGTTGCTTAATATTCAGATGATACTCAGCCTTTTTGATTTAAGAGAGAAAAGACTGAAGGGAGGTATGACAAATCTTTAAACTCCGAATTATATTATGTAAAATATAGGAATTGCTCAAAATTACGAGTAGAAGGCAAGACAGTTAATATCCCTAATTTATGGCCAAAGAAATTAACAGAAGAATACTTTGCTTTGAAACCAAAGAGAAATAAAAATAATGGTGTCTTATAAGGTCTTGCTAAAATGTTTCAGATCCCTGGTGTGATACCGCCAGAAGATGAAGAAATTGACGAGATGGACGACATTGATAAGGTCAGAGATGACCTACAGTCTACTAAGCAGTTACTGGCCATTGAGCTAAGGTAAGAAGGGTACAATATGAGAAAATTGGACAATTAGGCTATAAGGTTTGAGAATAAAATAAAGATTGTTAAGAATAAGACGTTTCTCACAATTCAATGCACGTCCTAGCAAGTGATGATGCAGCAAATGACGGTGCTTTGTGAAGAGACGATGATCGCTGACGGTGTTTTGTATAACAATGTATTAGGCTTCAATGAATTTCATAAAAGTCAGTGTGACATAAGATCCACTTCACCGCTTAATCTCTTAGATTAGCAACGTCTTGTTAAAAATCTCTTTGCCCTCTATACAGTTTTAATAAAGAAAATTTCAAGCTTGAGATCAATGAAAATAATAATAAAGAAGTTCCTATCCATCTTATCATTATCCGCATTAGTTTTATCATGATCACCAGCTTATAACCGATTAAGTTAAGATAATTACTTCGATTAGATTTACGTGGTCCTAATTAGCTAACGTAATGATACCTAAACTTAGCCATAGCTAGCAATCGAATTATCAGTTTTATTGTTTATGATTTTATGAATAAGACTTATCTTTTCCTTGAAGAACATTTACCAATTCATAACTGAAATCCATTTAAAGAGCCTTTCATTCCAAACTATTCACTTCGCCTAAAACTACAACATTTACGTAGGTACACATACCATCGCACAAGAAACCATATGAATTCCCCATTAAATAAGAATTTAAACGCAAATATCTCAAAATACAATCCTTTTGAATCCTTGAACTGACGATTATTTATAATATTGTTCTAATAATAAAGGTGCCATAATATAAATCCACAGAAACAAAGAAGCACAAGAGAGAGAAAACAAACGTCTATTAACAAGGATAGCGAACTTAGAAGCTGAGCTAGCAAGAGAGAGGGCTTTCATCAAACAAGAACAGCATAAGACCGTCATATCCGTCACCGACGCTTACGATGAAAGACTGGTCAACAGCCTTAAATCGGAGGTAGAGAAGACTAAACAAAACGCAGACCATTTGGAGAAACAGTATTTAGATGCTGCAGAAGAGAGAGACACAGCCCTCACAGAGTTGGAAGAAGTGAAGAGAAAGAACGCAGAGTTAGAAAAGAAATTGGAACAGGCTATGTCGGTAAGTAATGATGATTTGAAACAGCTAACAATTTAAAAAATTAACAATATAAGAATCAGGGTACTTAAACTTGCTGATTGGCGTGCATGATTGACATGGGCTGAATTAAAAATGCTGTGAAATTAAAAAAAGCTTTGCTTGATAACTGCTTCACTAACAATTTGCAGGACGAAGAAGAATCTCAAGAACCTTTGTCATTTTACCAAAAGCGTCAACTCGACTTCGCTAAGGAATGTAGGTTGTTGAATATTGAAGTAAACTCGCCTGAAGCCGACAAATTGAGAAAACAGAAGATTGACGAAAATATTAATCTTGCTAGAGCTAACGAAGCTAAGACTAATGAAGCTAAAACTAACGACGCTAATGCTAATGATGCTTCTAATACTAACGTACCTGAGGATGAGGTATGGCTTTATAATTTTGTCAAATATACCCTATCAATAAAGCACACACCTAAAATCTTGATTTACATCCGGTCAGGCCTGGTTAAATAGTTTTGTAACAATCATCTCAGCATATTCTTTTCCGAGTTTGGTTGGTGCAACACATTTTCTTATTCTTCTATTTTCCTTTTCTATCTCATACAATTCGGTAATTAAGAAGCATGGGGTTGTAATTAGTTGCCATAAATCAATCAGCCCCGACTTGAGTCTCAGTATTGCATTGCAACTTGATAATGTGTTTCTTTGTGACTCTTGATTTTATCTTTCGCTGTATTTATAACTGTTTGGCTGAAAACTTTATTACATGGTGATCATGATCCAAATTACAAACACATTTTGGGACCTCATTAGCATTAATTTCATTTTCATCATAGGCATTAATTTCACTTCAACCAACATTAAACTAGCCTACATTGGCATTCCAATCGCTTGCATTACTACATTTAATTACGCGAGTTGTTCCGCCCCTATTTTTATGTATGACTCATACAAACATTGTAAACATTACAGGGCATCATGCCAACGAACATGGGTTCGCGTCGCGCGAGCCACGCCATCAAGCAGCTGTCCGTCACCAAGGACGACAGCTTCGAGGAGGAAGAAGATTCTGATGAGGAAGAGGTAAGGGTTCTAAGCCACAAACAAGCCGGTGCTGGACTGGAATCGCTTAGTTTCAGAAGTGTTTATGAGTGAAGCAAAGAGCTTTAATTAAAATGCATCAGAATACTTCTATTTATAAGCTTCAACAAAAGATGCTGGATTTGGTCTGGTCTCGCAAAGTGTTTTTGGAATTTTATTATGTCTTTAGCTATAGTATTGTGATACTGTTTTAGTACGGCGGCGCGCATAAGAACGTAACCGTTTTTAAAAACAACTTTTAGAACAAATTGAGATTGCACATGGAGATTGTGGGATGATAAGCCATAAGCTGAATGAAAAAAATATTCCCAACATTTTAGTGTACTGCGTAATAGGTATTCTATAATGCGTTGGCTATCTATAATCCAAAACAGTAAACAGACATTACTTGATTAAGATCGTGAAAAAATCTTGAATATTTATTGCAATAACAAGTGTCTTCCTCATGTTTCAGGAGGAAAGCGAAGAGAAGAAGCAGAAGCGAATGGAGAAAGAAGTGAAGAACATGAGGAACAAGATCCGTTACCTGAAGGAGAAGCAGGACCAAATGAAACGAGAACGCATGGGCTTCAAGATGTCGCTGAAGAACCAACAGGCTGCACTCAAGTTAGTAATTTTCCTATCTTCAACCATGTCTTGAATCAACCAGCCTCGTATACCACAACATTTGAGAAGGGCGGAAGCGTGTATTACCTCTCATTTTGCCAGTCATTCCATGATCAAAGATGGATTCAGCACCCCGTCTGGAAAATTATACAACAATCTCGACAATCCTTCGTCATTAACATCATAATCAGTGGTAAAACGTCCACTGCTGAACAAAGATGGATTCAGCAGTCAATCTTAGATCACGCAGCTAAATAATCCGCCGCTTTCATCCATCCAAGAATTATTGTTTGTTGCAAAAAGTTAATTCACTCCCAATGTCCACAATCTATCATTTATATCATCAACACCTAAATCTTTTAGCATTTTATTCAGAAATGTGTAGATTACAGTCGGTACTTCAAGTTAAATACTTTATCTGCATGTTCAAGTACCTTAATCACGATTATCTGATAATCATCAATCACTTTTATATTACTTACTTCGATATGAACAAAATAAATGCTTATTGGTTGTTTGAAATTTCATTCTTTGATTAACTTGTATCTTTAGTATTTTGGTGGGATGGTACTCTTTAAACAGCATCAATGTCGATGGCAGTTTTAACGTCACCTCTGAGCTATCGATAGGCATCTATCTCTTCATCAGGCTAAAAGTGCTCAATGTGAATAAGTTATCTCCCTCAAGTAAGGCTTCATTGTCCGTGCCAATTGGTCTCGCACCCAATTTAAGGCAAGGGAATTCA
Organism: Agrotis segetum; assembly: GCA_036375495.1. Classification (NCBI taxonomy): domain Eukaryota; kingdom Metazoa; phylum Arthropoda; class Insecta; order Lepidoptera; family Noctuidae; genus Agrotis; species Agrotis segetum. The sequence continues at coordinate 10,484,912 of JAQSVV010000039.1, forward strand.
TTGGATGCGACACACGCAGGTCCACACATTAGTTGCACTTTTATAACAAGGAATTCATTGGACTTTTCTCTTTACTTTATCCATATACTTAAACACCACGGGCTCTAAGTAAGCGGTATACCAAGATTAAATTTAAATATGACAATTTCAGGGAGGAGAAACGAAAATACAAGGAACTGAAACGCGAGGTAGACAAGATGGCAGCAATGATGAAAGAATGCGGTTCAGATGAAGAAGACGACGAAGAAGAAGAGGAATCAGAAGAGGAGAAGAAGTCAGAGTCAGAAGAAGAAGAATCTGAGACTGAAACAGAACAGGACACGGAGAGTGAGACGGAGAGTGAAAGTGAACCTGAGGTGAGTTGAAACAAAAATATAACAGTAATGTAACTATTCAGTCTAATGTTTACCATGGAAATGTGATTGACTGTTGTTGTAGGTAATATTATCTTTCCTATTTGTAGCTGTACTATTGTATAGTAAAGAAAAGAAATAGGTAAAGCAACCAAAATCAATAGCTTAGGAAACCAGATTTAATAAGATCGCTGAAAGGGTTTTTTACTGGATTATCTTAACAGATGTTTTCCTTCACCGTTTTTGAGAGCAGTGGTGATGTAATAAATTATACGGGACCGATACCACTGGGCCACCACTGCTCTCGCACCCCATTAGAAGGGGAAAATATTGTTTTGCAGAGACTAAATAAGATTCTTTATGAACAATCATAATTTCTCTTCCAGGATGCTCCTCTACCCAAAAAGAAAGAGAACCTCACAACGAGGTTGAAGCGACACGAGACCAGGGTCCACGCGCTGAAGAAGGGCAACGCACTCCTCATGGCGAACGTGGACCGTTTGAAGGACGATGTATTGAAACAGAGAGAAGAATCTCAGACCCTGCAGAAGGAACTCGACTCTCTTATTGATGATCTTGAGTGATTTCATACTCTTTGAAACCCTAGGGTGCTCCCACATCTAACGACGCGGATTCGGATTTTTCCGTCGCCCTTTCTCTTTCTGTCGCTTAGAAATGCCATTTGCTAGAGCGAAACAATGCGATAGCATGCGGCCGCCTTGAAGATTCCGTCGCATGCGATCGCATTATGCTTTCTGTCTCGTTCTAGCAAATGGCAGTTCTAAGCGACAGAAAGAGAAAGGGCGAGGGAAAAATCCGAATCCGCGTTGTTAGATGTGGGAGCACCCTTAAGGCCCATTGTCCACGTAACCGCACGTCATATGCACGCTTTCGTCAATTGACGATTGCAAGACGAATGCTTGCATCTTTCGAAGAAACAATGAAATCTGTGTCCACGACTGTGTGGACAGTAGCCCTAGGGTTTCGTAGGATGCATGTAACCTACAAATGACGATAGGCGTATTTTGCATATTTGTTATGTCCACTGCTCCATGCAATAGTCAGTCACGCTAAAGGTCTCAGTTTTCTTTCAACTAGCATCGAGAAAGGACGGCTTTTGTTGTAAAAAATGCATGACGAACGCAACACTAGCGGCTGACGCGACGTTGCCGCTTCGTGGACACAGATTTTATTGTTTCTACCATGTTTCTACGCAAGATGCAAGCATTCGTCTTGCAATATTCAATTGACGAAAGCGTGCGTATGACGTGCGGTTACGGACAATGGGCCTGTGTTGTACAAGGATCTTTTGAAGCGTGGCCAAATTCGGAACTAACGTCGCGCCGTCATAATTTTCAATACGTCAAAAGATCTTTGGAGCATTGTAACACGCTACTTTTCTAACAATAGGTATTAGTTATAAAGCTATGAATCTTCTTCTTCTTTTGGAAAACAGGGGGTTATTACGAAGTCTTAAAACCAGGCTTATTCCGGAGAGTGAAAGTGACAGCGCTATACAAGTCGTATAGAGCTTTCTCGCTCACTCACTGGAACAAGCCTGGTTTTAAGACGAATACCCCTCCAGGACAATAGTTTAAACTTTTTAACTGCAAGTCCGAGTTATAAAAATGATGATCACTGACAGTTACCCTATTTTTTTATAAGTAATTGCCAGATTGAATCAACTGCATTCAGTAACAACTTACCTAGGAAATAATTAGTAATAGGATCTGATTTTGTCGATTACTTACAGAAAAAGCAATTTGATTGTTTATTATTTCTGAATCTCCTAAAATACAGAAAATCTGGCAACCTACTTTAACCCTTAAATTGATTTTGTCCGTTTTAAAGGACACAGTATTTCCACGCGCACAGATCCTATTGTAACACTCCTAAACGCTGTGCGTGGGTGGAATAGCAGGGTCCTAGCTATGTCTTTCGCACGGGTCCATGTTCCATTGACGAAGCGATGAACGGTCACGAATAGTGATCATTTGAAAAAGTGCAACGATCAGATTTGTTAACGCTTCTGTTTCAATTGATAATAACTGTAAGTATTATGGTTGTTTTGATTATAATGTTATATTATTAGTTAGAATATGGATAAAGGTGTAGTATTTTGACAGAACTTTTTTTAATATATCTGTATTTATAATATAAAACCGAGTTCATTTATAGTGTCCCATAAAACGGACCTTGCCAACTTGAAGTATAAACTAGTGTATTCTTTGACTGTCCCATGTAACGGACATTGTCATTCAGGCCTTCTTGCAAGAATTCCTTTTTTTGTCCTATACAACGGACGATGCCAATTAATTGTCACTTTTAACTTGATTGTTTTAATTATATTATTTAGTTTTTCATCATATATATTTATATCAGGAACATGGCTTGGCGATCAAAGAAAATCTTCTCACTATTACCTCCGGTGGAATCTGAAAAGTGCACGAAAAATACGCGCATATGAGGTGGAGTTGCGGATATCAGCCGATCAAAAACATAAGCGTAAAATGAATACTAATATTTAAAAAAGATTTTAAACCGAAACCGTACACACAATACATCAGACTACCCCAACTTCAAGGAGCATCATGACATTCTTAGCGCCCAGCAATATTTCCAAAAAAAAATCCTCGTTATCATAGGCCTGGTCCAGACGGGTGTAACGTGTAATGTAATGCGAATTCTATGTGTGGACGGCACTTCGAGCATCGCATGTAACACGGTTGATTACATTATGCGTTACACCTGCCTGGACCCGGCTATAGTTGAAATGACGAATACAAATTCCGTACAAACTATACCAGAAAATGTATGATGTGACCCAAAAAGAAAGGAACTATTATAAGGCATTGATGACTGATGGGTATTGTAGACTTAACGGCAGTTGAAGAGAGTGCTCTCAAATATAAGTACGTAATAATTATATTCGTAAGCAGAGCTTGAAGACAGAAGAAGAACGTTCCTTCCTCATCGATGACTAAAAGCTGGCAGCAGATGGCAATATATATGCCAAAAAAACCTAACAAATGTGTAAAACGCCAACGCTTAAATTTCTTTGGTGTATAATTTCTGTGCTTACGATGGCACAAACACATTTCAAGGTGTCCAATTTAATTTTATGTTAATTTTGAATTGTTAAAAATGTTCAAAATGTTTATTATGTTCATGAACCACAACTTCACATGTAATACACGATGTCCGTTTTATGTGACGTAGTTTCATGTTCCTTATCTGCACTTATAATTGACAATGTCCGTTTTATGGGACATTACAAAAACAATAAAAAAGATACAAAAAATTTGTTTTTTTTTTCTTGGTCCTCTTTTTTATCCTTATTTCAACCCATATTCGCAATTTCAACATTATACACACTAGAAATCTAAGGGTGACAATTTAAGGGTTAAATAGGATTCTCAAAAGAATCTATTGTATTCACAAAATTAGATAGTTCAATGAATAAACTTTCTTATTTATTATATAGGTAGATAGTCGAAGTTTAAAATATCTATGATGATTCCTATATTGATAATTTTAATAAGGCTTTCTAATAATTTAATATTATCTGCAAAGTAATGACTGCTGATTTTTTTTTGCCAAAATGTTTTGTAATTTTATCAAAATTTTTAACCCTTCCTCATAAATATTTCTCTTCCTTTCATTAATAAATATTTTTACTTATAGTTAATTTAAATTGTAATTTACCACCATAAATATAAAAATAATACCTATCCACTTATTTTTTCACTCATTTTTGCTACCATGTGATTTGTACATAATATTTTTAAGTTAATTATTATTTATAATGTATACTATTGTATTATCAAACGAAATAATAAACTTTTACACAATTGAAATCTTTTTGATTTTAAAAGTTATATTTCGGAGATTTTAACAAATTACACCTTTTCTATGTGATAGCTGATGGAGTGAATGTTTTGATCATTGCATGCTATTGCCGCATTCATATTTTGATAAAGTCACAACATGTCACTGGCCTGCAAATTGCAAAAAACGTAAGACAATTTATATTTCGCGCGCTTGTTGGAGCATTCACCTTAGATAAATTTTATTGCCTTCATAATTATCATAATTATTTAAAAAATAATTATCTTGTTTTACATGATAGTATTAATATTAAAAGGTTGAGCAGTTTTCGTTTTGGCTTTAAAAGTATTTGTATTGTTAATTGAACCGGAAGTTAGACTGGGAACAGAGTAATGAGAATACGCATTATGCATGCAGTTATTTTCCAAAAAAAACGTATATAACGCCAAATAACCGAAAAAGCTAGTAATGTTTATCGTTATTTGTGCGTTATCTTTAGCACTGGCAACATTAAAAATGGCTGTCATCTAAAGAGAATTGTCAAACTTTGTTGTCAAATGTCAGATACGTCAGATATTCAAAAACAAAACGGTTGTGGGCGCGAAGTTTTGCGTGTCTTTGATGTTTTATTTTTCGAATAATTGTCATCAAACACCGTAGAGTACAAAGAGTTCATTTTGCCGCTATTGCCTGATCAATTTATTTGCTAAAATGCCTCCAACCGATGCGGATGTGCCGCAGCCAGTTACCGCGGTGAAACCAAATCCTCGGAACAATCCGACAATGTTTAAAATTTTTCAAAACGTGCAATACAATGTTGTTCAACACAAGAAATATGTAAAGGAGATGATTAAATTGTACAAAAAGGTAAAGTCTGCCAATTAAATCACTAGATAAAGGCCGTATAAGTTATTGAAAAAAGTTATCAAGTTAGTTCACCTACATCTTCAAAGATTACAAGTTTGTTTACTAAATTGTTCTAGATAGAGTACTCGAGTATCATTGATTGCCTAATATTTGGATAATAATAAGTATTCAAATAAGAAATTTGATATGAATACTGGATCTGTATTGACTATATTGACCCACTTAATAATTTAAAGATAAAAAGTATCCAGCCTGATTTCAAAGTAGAAAAGTCTATAAATTCATGTTCAATACTCATTTTTATCCACAGCTTGATGAGGACAGCTTTCGTGAGAGCTTCAAGAATGCTCTACAATACTTGTTCACGTTTGGTGACACCAGTGCTAATGTGGACAGAGTTGTACAATTTGTAGCAACATTCTGCACCTCGCTTGATGACGAAGAAGAGTTCTTGTTGTTCATCTTTGATATTATTTTTGATGTGAGTACTTTGTGTTTATCAGACTACCTGTTGCAAGTGACTGCATGTTACTTGTAAAGGATCCCATGGTTTTATACATTGTTGAAACATACAAATTTTCGCTTTTTTAAAATTAGTTTGATATAATCTCAGATCAAAGAAATAGGCAGATAGAACGCTCAGAACACGCGAGTGGGTCCACCAAAGTTAATACAAAATCAAAATCGAATACAAAGTCGCGACAGTACCAAGCTGCGCGTCGTTGTTGTTGTATCTGCCTATTTCTTTGATCTGAGGATATAATAATGATTCTGTGAATATTAATAATGATTGTAAGTACAACTCATATTTTTGGTCACATGTTAAATGTTTTTATACAAGTGGGGTAGGTAAGCAATTTATGAAAAAAGTATTTTTATACCATACCTAGTTGGGTAGTAAAATGTTCGAGTTTTAGATGTACACTTGTACCTTAAGCCATATGTAAAAGACAGATTTCTATGCATTAAAACTTCAAAACAATGCTTCAAATGTTTTTACTAATAAAGAAAAATATCAGTGTGGTTGTTTGATAATAAGTTCTTTGCAGTGTCAATGTGTATCCGGCCAGTCAGTGAGGTACCGAGCCAGTCAGCTGCTGGCGGCTGTGCTGTCTGCTCTTGGTGATGATGCCTCATTGGACGATGATCTTTGTGACAAGTTACTGGCATCACAGGTAAGACATGCTTGCACTTTTTGAAACTGTGGGTAGATTGTACAAACGAAATAAAATAGTTTACAGTTAGATATTAGCCGTTAGTTCATCCATGTGTTTTATTTAACATTGGTTTTCTCTTGGATTTAATTGGGAGGCTTAGATTTTATTAAAATTTCTTATTTATAGCTGCAACTAGCGACCTGCCCCGACTCCGTACGGATGCAATCTCTACTATATTACTCATGTTATTATATACATATAAACCTTCCTCTTGAATCGCTCTATCTAGTAAAACCCATTGCATAGTTTTAGAGATCTAGAAGCATGCATAGGGACAGACAGGGAGAAGCGATTTTGATTCTGTCACATTTTTCTCTCTATTTATTTCTTTTACTATATTTTCCTACAACCAGATGCAAAGACTACAGGACACGCGTGGTGCAGTACGGTGCCGCGCTGCGCTCGCTCTCCAAAGACTGCAGAACCCTATGGAACAAGATGACGAAGTTACGAGAGCTTACCGCTTTCATATGAGTTGTGACCCCAGCTCTTCTGTTAGGAGGTAAGCAATATGTTCAAAAGGCGTCAACGTGGAATCACCCTTGTTCATGTAGGGTCCAATACCGTTTATACTTATATTTGCTGTTAAAGATATATATTATGAAAATTCTAGTGTCTGTCTCGTAGAAAGTCTTAAATATTGACACCTTTAAGTAATAAAAACGGTCCAATAAGGGCGTTTACGCACTACGTCCGATCCGAAACCTTCACGGGTTATACGGTCCGTCATAGCCATATTTACGTACTAGATCCGATTTCTGTCATCCGAGAATATCCGTTTCGGAGAAAAAATGACGGACTGAAGTAGCCATAGTATTATTTGTATCCATTTCGCGAGTTGAATCCGAGCTGCGTACGATATGCGTACGGTATGCAGCTGGATTTCAGAGATGGGAAGTAATGCGTAAGCAATATCAGAATTCTGTCCGTGTTTTTTTTTCACGGATTCGGATTGGATTCGTATCGGACGTAGTGCATAAACGCCGTAAGTGTGTGGCTTGTACAACATTGCGCCAATATAGGAGTCAGTGTTGTCTGTCGTTACCTGTTACAATTATTTAGTGTTGGATCATAGCACCAGCTATTTTTTACAATCTATTTCTATTTAAATCCGATCAAAATATTTTTTTCTTTTGCAGAGCAATAGTGATGTCTATAGCTAAGTGCAGCCGCAATGTTCCGTTCGTACTAGAGCGACTGTGCGACGTGGACGAGGCAGTGCGTCGCGCAGCCTTCCTGTACATCGCCGCTATCAATGTTACTCAACTGAGGGTTAGGCAGAGAGTGCTCACACTTAAGGTAGGTAAAAAAAAACGTTGCCCTACACTAGGAATTTCTCCTGTGTCGTGGGTACAAACATAAATATAAAACTCACATACACAAAGGGGTAGACACCGAACATCTACTTGTAGATCATACAAATTTTGACTGTCCTGTTGGTCTAGTGGTTAGTGACCCTGACCGCTATGCCGGAGGTCGTGGGTTCGATTCCCACCCAGGACAAATGTTTGTGTGATGAGCACGATCATTTGTTCTGTGTCTGGGTGTAATTTATCTATAATATTTATGTATTTAGAAATATATAAGTATGTTTATCAGTTGTCTAGTACCCATAACACAAGCTCTGCTTAGCTTGGGACTAGATGGCGTTGTGTGATAGTTGTACATATTATATTATTATATTATAAATATTTGCTTCATGCGGAAACCGAACCTGTGCCACACAACATAGCAACTGACCTTTAGATGAATAATAGAAGATGCTAGAAGAACTAAAATTAAAGATGATTTTGCCCTATTTGTGTTGCATGACCTATTTATTCAATACTTTTATAAATAATTGTAATAAACTTAAAAATTAGATTTCCAGTGTTCATTGTAAATGTGGCTGATGTGACCCATTGTTTCAATATAAGCTTAGCATTTTTTCCTAAGGCCATTATGCTCGTTTTGGATCTTATTTTGTTCTGTTTGTGTATGTGCCTTTCAAACTCAGAGTATAGGAGATCATTTTTGTGTGGGATAAACTTAAAGAAAAAAAATAGTAATACTTTCAAACTTAGTCTTTTGACGGCCCGAATTCTACATTCAATAGCCCTTTAGCAAAAGTTAGAATGCAAGATATGCACATCGAGGCCTTTGCACACCCGTGGGGCAGTGTTAGAGAAAAATAAGCAACAATCACATTCAAATTCAAGCACCATTCTGGTATCCCCACCCCCAGGTTGGTCTTACGGAGCGCAGTCTCCGCGTCCGTCGCGTGGTGGAAGAAATCCTGATCCCGGGTTGGCTGAGCACCTTCCAGGGTAACATAGTGGACCTCCTGAAGGCCATACGGCTGGATAACGCACACGACGCTAAGGACTCGCAGTACGTCGCCGGGAAACTGCTGGAGTCGCTGTTCAAGTGAGTTTGTTTTAGTTTTGTATCTCTATTTTCAGAAGTTATTTCTTTATTTTAAACTTCTTAAAGTATGATGTCTTAGTTATTTCCTAAAATGACTATGTTACAACAGAAATAATGGGCACTTATTTTTAACCGACTTCAAAAAAGAAGGAGGTTATCAATTTGATGGTATGTTTTATCCTAAAAGTTTTTTAACTGAGTCACTATAAGTGTCTAAACACACTATGCCGAGGATACGCGACGGAAATTCGGCATGATTACGCCTGCAATGCTATTTGAATTACTGGCGACACATTATGCCGAAATTACGTTGCGTTATAGCGTACAGCCGAACTATAGTCGGGCGTAAGTTCAGCCGAAATTCGGCGGCAACGTATTCTGTAGAACACACATTATACGCGACCGAAGTTCTGTCCGGCTGTTTAGATAACACGACACGATGCCACGACAGCGCTCGAAACACTGAATATACACACAAAATTGCGCAACTGAATTTCTACCGCGTAAGTTCGGCACTTATGGTGTGTCATATCAGCCGAATACGTTGGAACGTAAAATCAGCCGCGGAACTTCGGTCGCGTACGTTCGGCATAGTGTGTTTAGACACTAACACTATTATTAAACTCAAAAGTGCCAAAACAATTATTAAACATGGCAAATATCCTATTTTAAATCCTATTAAATTAATATCTATTTTCTCCTTTACTAATCTTGAATGATGATTCGGAAGAGCATTTTTTAACTTGTATCCTTAATTTACCCTGATGAATAAAAAAAATATTCTATCAGTTATAATGGACTAATTATTTTGATAAACCTATTTCTCAACCATCCTCCACCTTCAAGGTTTAAGTTGTGGGCGACAAGCTTACTTCCTTCTTACTACTTTCCCTACATTTCGGTGCACATTAACTATAATATTCTATTCTATCTACAGACGTCTCCCGATATCCGAGCTGCTAGAATGGCTGCCAACAGACAGATCTCTCCGCCTCATTCCTGCCGAAAAGCTGAACAAGGAGACGGCGTGGTACTGGCGCCATCTGGCGGAACATCTGCAGAAGATCGATGATGATGAGACCCTGGAAACCATTCTACCGGACTTGGTTGTGCTTACCGGATATATTAGAGCGTAAGTGCCCTTAATTTGAGTTTAAAAAACTACAATACTTCTCATTTTATTAGATCAGCCACACGCTGGACGATTGAAGGAGGACATCGTCATCGAGGTCGTGTGCCGATCAGGGCCTCAAGTCTGCTAATTTTATTTAACTCACATGCTATTGATATTCAATTGAGACTCAATCACGACTCCGTTACGATTAGAACAAATTTGGTATTCTGCAAAAACTTGTATATGCTCAATAGAGTCGTAATGGAATCGTAGTATAATTGTAATTGACTCTCAGTTGAACAGTTATAAGTATTGTCATTAGAGAGTAGAATACCGATAAAGTCCACAATTGATTTACAATTGTAACACGATTGAAGAGCAGACTAGCAAATATTCTGATAGCAGTTCAATGGAATTTCACTGGAAAACCATTGGTCTTAAATTAGTAGCAGAATACCAAATGTAGTTAAAACTGCTACTGAGATCCAATTGATATTCAATTGAATCATTACTAAATTAGCAGACTTGGGGCCCTGATCATGTTCGCGGGGCAAACATGGCCAGAAATTGCCCAAAATAGAAGGAAAAAAGAGGCCTTTGCCCAGCTGTGGAACACAAAATATTTTACCTTAAAAGGAAGTAGTATCAAGCCTTAAATATAGCACGAGGGAATTGGTTTTGTAGAGGTTCTGGCAGTCATACCTATACTACAGCTTGGCAAAAAAAAGCAGAAAACCGGAAGTCGCCACTGTGCTCTCGCTACCAGCATTTTGAATTATTTTATTTTTTGTTTTCACTTATTACGTTAGTTTTATGGCACAATAATAAATCTAATAAACCTGCCTTCTTTGTTTACATCAAATATCATAGATTTTGGAACGTTGTCAGAAACAAAAATATTAGTTCCGTTTCAATCCGTTTTTGTAATCTAATTAATTCTTTTTTACACAGGATCGTCGAGTCTCCGTGCCCATCAGAGACCGAAGACCCAGTAGGTTTCAGCACCCGGCAGTATGTCCTACATGAGCTGGGCACCATGCTGCGTGTGTACGACGCCACAGACCCGGCCGGCAGGAGCGCGCTGCAGGCACTCGTCACTGATGTGCTCACTGGTAACTACATGTCTCTAAAGTTAGAGTGAACAGGCTTTTTCTGGGTAAGCTCGTTCCATCGTCGACCTTGTCTTAGGCTGCTTGTACACGGCGCATGTAACCCGCGTAAGTAAAGATGCGGGTTTGCGGTTAACCTGCGCGAGTAACATGCGCAAGCTACTTCATCAAGTTACCCGCGTGTTGCTTGTACACGGCGCATTCTACTCGCGCAAGTAAAATTGCGGGTTTGCAGTTTACCTGCGCGAGTAACATGCCCAAGCTACTTGATCAAGCTACCCGCGTGGGCCGTGTACACGGCGCATGTAGCTTGAGCATGTTGAGGCACTTGCGCGGGTTACATGCGCCGTGTACTAGCACCCTTAGTCACTCTTGACCTAGGCTAAGGTCAAGAGAAAACCCATTACGCATAAAAAAGTTGAAGGTTCTCCGTGGATTTTAGTCAGTACAACAGACTCTGAGAGTCTCTTCTGTCCCGCCCTGGGAAGGGCGGACTCATTTGCTGATTTTACCACTATAAAAAAGGGTCTTAATAATGTCACGGATTGTTCTCACATTCATTTAATTCAATATTGATTTCGGCTTACGTTTAAGGCCTATCCGCACACAACAGTGCCGGCACGTCCGTACCGTGGCGTGACGCGAAGTGACGTGATCAGTGTCAGTGAAATATGATATAGTACCATACATTTTCTACGAAGCTATCCGTACTCATCTGTGTCAGTGCCTTTCAGTGATTTTCGTTCACTCGTATACAACGTGTAACGTTAATAGCGCATAACCTCTCGCGGGGTAACTCAGCCCATGTTACTGAATAATGTTTGTTCCAAGACTTCTGGAAAGTTCAGTAACATGAGTTGAGTTACCCCACGAGAGGTTTTGCGCTATTAACGTTACACGTTGTATAAGGATAGCACATCACGTCACGGAACATGTCAGCACTGTTGTGATAGGCCTTAAACCTTGAAAACCAACCTGTAGGTATTATTAAGTAGCCTAATTACTCTTGTTATCCGTGCCCAGGCGACTACGGACCTCTAAACGCGGACGTGATCCGTGCCTTCGTGTCTGCCCTGGAGCTGGTGGTCCCTGAGGTATCAGGTCGTATGGAGGTGATCAATGGTGTCATCCAGTCGCTACGTGACCCGCCCGAAGTCGAGATGCCGCCTCCACCGCCGCCCCCGCAAGTTGATTGTACTGAGGCTAAGTTACAGGTAATTAATTGGTTAAACTTACGAATGACTTCGTATGTGACGTCCACAACCCAGTAACTGGAGATTATAAGTAATTAATACTCGTAAATCAAAAAGTAAAATACACAAGTATGAATCAACAAACCTCACACCGCACTGAATGTGGCCACCCCGTCCGCGTTGACGCTAAAAATGTTAAAGCAGAGCAGACGAAGGTCTCTGCGAGTTACGGCAGAGGGACACTGGCCAGGCAGGAGTCCTATTCCTGTTATTATTTTAGCGGGTTGGAGTCCTGGTGATCTGTAATACAGGTTAACACCTTTAGTTCCGCACACTACCTCAATACAGGTTAACACCTTTACGACTGTCTCATGGTCTGAGACAATGAGACGGCCGAGGTGTCCGTGGGGATTTGGCACTCCTGCCTCAACAAAAAAAACCCAGTAACTGGGTAATACGATACCCGGTAATACGAGACTAGTTGTCAGACTTTCTAGCATCTGACTAAAAGTGGTTGCACATTTTTGTCCTGCATGCATCGTAAGCGCCACATTTTGCATTTTGTTGTATGAAATCTGATTCGCGTCAGTATTGATCGGATCCTGAGAGCATTTTTCCGATTTTATGTTACTGCGAGGAGTGCGGCGTGTACGGCGGTGATATATTATGCAACCACTTTTACGCGGAAGTAGCATTAAACAGCGTGGCAAATTAGAGTACAAAACCTGAAGTCGCCACTGTGCTCTCGCTACAAGCACTTTGAACGTTTTTTTTTTCACTTATTACGTTAGGTTTATGGGACAATAATAAATCTAACAAACCTGCGTTCTTTGTTTACCATAATATCAAAGATTTTAAAACATTGTCAGCAAACAAAAACATTAGTTCCGTTTCAAGACGTTCTGGCCAAGCTGTACAGTTGTCTCATTATTTCTCAGAGAGCTCGGCTGCGAGTGTCCTTGAACGTCGCCATTGAAGCACAAGAAGAAGCAGTACGAGATCAAAACTACGCTCTAGCGGCGGAATGTAAAGCCAAGGTAATTTGTGTGTACAAGCTTTAACTAATAAGAAACTTACAGAATAATGGGATAGGCCGGACAAAGCTACTTGTAGATGGCGCGACCATAGTTAAGTCCTAATCCGACCATTGAGGTAGTACTGTTTTGAAGTACCTATAAGATTTGAACCAATGAAGTTGCTTGGAACAAGCTATACTAGCGCAATTCGTTTCCCAGTTGCCATCCCCATTGGCGCGGTGTCTAGACTCTCACGTGATACATTTTACTTAATAATTTGTTTTATCTAGGTGGCAGACATTCAAAAGAAATTAGATGAGTTGTCCATTCAACCAGCGCCGGCGCCGGTTCCTGTACCTGTTCCGGTAAGTTAAAAGTCGCAATTATTTTAAGAATAGCATTTGCATGCGGTTTCGTTCGAGTTAATTTTGATCTTGGCAATAAAATTCGGATAGTATCCTCCTTGTAATAATTGTTTTTTTCTCAATTTGCCAAATTTCATAAAATTTTATGGACTTGTTAATCAAATACAGCCTTACTACAAAAAATTAAACATTTGTTGAACACTTGTCTAAAAAAAGTGTGACTGCAAAACGGACCATATTTCAACGTCAATGATCTGTAATTTTTTTATACAAAGTGTTCAACAGGCGTTTAAAAGTTTTTGTGGTACCACTGATAAAGTTTAATTTACAGACAATTAAAGAAAAGTTATCGGATGCAGCGACCCTCACTAAATGTTTGACGATACTAAACTGCGCACTCGACACGCCACAATTGAAGACCGTAACTCCGATAATGCAGATGATATTCAACGAGTTAGAGGTATGTACTCCTGAGCATCTTAAATATTATCAAACAAGTATATCTACTTCCCAGATATTTGATTAGTTATTGTTATTTAGGGAAGGTTCATAACTGACTTAAATAATTTAAAGAAAAAAACTAAAAGAAAGAAACAAGCCCAGTAGTTTAGAATTCACTCCTTCACACTCACAGTAAGGGACCATTTAAATTATACCAATCAAATCTTCCCAATGGGCCCCGACTTGTGAATGAGTGAATTCTAAACTATGTGGGCTTGTTTCTTTCTCTTTAGTTTTTATTTAAGTTATTTTTTTACGCAAGGTTACAAACAAACATATACAAGATACATAGACTGATAAACACATTACCCTCCTTTGCGTCGCGCAGTCGGGTAAATACGTCGAGCGTATCATCAAATGTTTTTGACACACTAACGTATCATCGATCGGTTGAATGTGAACGGTGAAGTGTTTTTCTATACATTTGTCTTTTCTCGCGTAACGCGACCGATAATACGCGACGCATGTTCCATCAGATATGGACCTTCCCTTAGACCTATCCCAATGAGGCGGCATGGTAATGGGGAAGGCCGGTCAAAGCTAATAATTGTAGATGGCGCCACCATAACTAAGTCCTAATCCAACCAATGAGGTAGTACTATTTTGAACTACCTCTATGATTTCAACCAACGACTTGACGATGCTTGGAACAAGCTATACTATATACTAGCTACTACTACTGTATACTAGCGCCATTAGTACCCCAGTTGCCTACCTCATTGGCGCGTGAGTGTCGAGAGATCGATTTCTGCACGAAAGTAATATTTGTATGATCATCAAGTAGTTGTCCGGGTTTTAGTATTTTTATATACGTGAGTTTAGATGTTTCTAAATGCAGACATGATACTGGAAAAATTTTAAGTGTGGAATGTTTATTTTTTAAAGCCATCACCGTTGCAACGGTAAGAAAAGTAGTGTTAGAAAAAAAAGTTGTATATAATACTCAGTCCTATCTTTCTCTGAGAGAGGGTGCCTCAGACTCCAAGTATGGGAAAATATAAAGGCTTATGACCTTTGTTTACAGGTGGACATTTTCCAAAACCCGGAAATTATCGAGACAGCTCTAGAAACGGTGGCCCTATATGGAATGTTGGACAAGGAGTTCGCAAAAGAAAATAAGGCCTTCTTTTTCGCAAATGTGAGTATGCTTGAATATTGTGTTTTTCTAGTTTTTAACTCTAGAAATTATACACAAAATAATAGATTTTTATAAATTTTTTTTCGCCCCTTTGAGCCTCGCCTGAGAGAAATATCCCGTTGTAAACACTAATACACTTCTCATCAAAAAAATCGAAACACTTTCGTTTTTATTGTTTTTGTCCTAATTTTTTACAAAAGAGAATTAATTCCATGAAAAAAAAAACATTACTGTGTAGCTGACAGTTTGGTCATTACAGTAAGAAGAAAAAAATTAAAATTCGAATTAATTTCATTTGTTTATCCTATAAATGAAATTAATCACTGTTTTGAGACAAATGTGTATTTAGGGTTGGAGTACGTTTCTCGTTTAAAAACTAAAAATTAGCGCTTGTCTTTAAACTTTCTGTTTCTTATTTCATTTACTGTGACTTTGGGACGTCTGAAAAAACTTTTTTTTCTAAAACATATGGATACTTCGCCCGCAGAAGCCGCCCAAGTGGTGGCATTGCTGGATTCTGGACTTAGTCAGCGTGTTGTGGCTGCAAGATTGCATCTAAGCTTATCATCTGTTCATAGAGTCTACAAACGCTATCGGGAGACTGGTTCGTTCACGCGCCGTTCAGGATCTGGCAGGAATCGGGTCACTTCTGAGCGAGATGATCGATTTATTGTAACAACTTCTTTACGAAATCGACGCCTTAACGCTTTTCAACTGCAGCAGCAGCTTCGCGTTGTACGAAGAGTAGCTGTAAGTGACTCTACAATAAGAAGAAGGTTGAAGGAACGCGGATTGGCACCGCATAAGCCAGCGAATGGGCCGAAATTAACTGCAGACCATCGAAGAGCGCGCCTTAACTTTGCACGCGAGCACCTAACTTGGTCATACCTTCAGTGGAGCAAAGTACTGTTTTCTGATGAGTGTAAAATTATGCTGTATGGTAACGACGGAAGGAACAAAGTCTACAGAAGAGATGGAGAACGCTTTGCACAATGCTGCATTGAAGAAAAGGTCAGCTATGGTGGCGGTTCGTGGACGGTTTGGGGAGGAATCAGCGCCGACGGTAAGACAGAACTTGCCTTTGTGTCTGGGCCACGGCTGCCTGCACTAAATTCTCATCGGTACATCGAACAGTGTCTTGAACCTCATGTGATGCCCTATGCACATTTTATTGGCAACGACTTCATATTCATGCACGACAATGCTAGAGCTCACACCGCGGGCGTCGTACGAGATTATCTTACCGAAGTCGGTATCTCCATTATGGTATGGCCAGCAAGAAGCCCGGACATGAATCCCATTGAACATCTATGGGATGAATTAAAGAGACGAATTCGAGCAAGAGATCCAGCCCCAGAAACACTTAGCCAGCTGCAAAATGCAATCCAAGAGGAATGGGATAATATACCACAACATGTGATCGTGACTCTCATCCGATCGATGAAGAACCGTATGGAAGCAGTAATAAGAGCTCGCGGAGGGAATACAAGTTATTAAATAAACGTTTCTTACATTTTTTTTTCATTTACGCGTGTTGTTTTACCCATTTCCTTCATATTCCATACAGGGTAAAAATTACTCATTATACAAAATACGAAACCTATGAAGACTTAATTTGAATTTAGAACATTAACATTAGGATTTAAAAACCTCATACTACTCACTATTAAATGACATTTTACATTTATTCCTAAATATACACATTTTTCTGATAATCCTTATCAAATCATAAACTGCGAGGTGTTTCGATTTTTTTGATGAAAAGTGTATTAGTAATAGTTACCTCGGATCAAAGAAATAAGCAGATAGAACGCTCCCCCATCGTCGTATCTCCACGTTGTCGTCGTGGTGGGGCTTTTAAACTAAGAGGGATACACCGGGGAAAGGCGCGCCGCCTGGAGGATCGAGCAGTTAGCTCGAGCTTTCAGGCGGCGCGGGCCCAGTCGTCTGAGACTGGGTCAGGGGGGGAAAAATGTTCACTTCCGGTACGCGTCTAGTCTATAGACGTAACCGTGAAGTGAACCGGGGAGGGAAATTCGGGGATAGGTTACAGAGGAACTCACCTCTTTAAAAAAGTGAAAAAATCATGGAAAAAAAGTGTCTGAAAGAATTATTACCCCAGGCGGGTACCAGCTGCTCCGCAGCTGGAGAATCCCGCTCCGGACACGTCCGGGCTGCCCCACCGTATTCTGGGGGGGGCAACAACCACTTTTATCCGTTTTCACCGGCAGTCGCCGCAAAGAGCCAGGGGGGCTCACGTGCCCGTGAGGAGGAGTCACTGGATCTCTCCAGTACGTCCGACTCACCGGCACCGAACACCGAGCGGGCACAGAGTGCCGCTCCGAAAAAGAAGGGGGCGATGGTGCTCGAGTCGGATTCCGACTCGGCATCAGACGCCGTGAGCTTCCAGAGCGTAGGCTCTGGAAGCACGACAAAGAGGGACGAAGGGAGCGCCGACAACAGGAGGAAGGAGTTCCTCAAGCGCTCCCGGGACAACGTCTCATCATCCGAGGAGGAGGCTGCCTCAAGCCGTAAAATCCCCACCAGTGTGCGGGGTAACGGCCGAGGCGGGACGTGCGGTAGAGGGCGGGAAGCTGAGCCCTCCCTAGAGAAATTGGTGGAGAACGCCATCCGCACCATTAAGGCCAAGCCTGGCAGGCCCGGTAAGAAGGCCACAAAGGACTTGGCCATAAGTAAGGCCACGGCCACTATAATGGCGGCGGTTTCGGGCGGCATCGGACGGCCTCCGCCCGCATCAAGCCCATCGGACGAAGTGTCCCAAATGCGGGAGGAGCTCGCCAAGCTCACGGCGGCAATGGAGGCTCTCCGTAAGGAGAACCTCCAGCTGAAAGCGGAGCTGGCCGGACTGAGGAAGGGGCGAAGCCGAGAGGAGGTCCCGCAGGCGCGGACACAGGCGCAGGCGCAAACGCGGCAGAAAGAGCCGCCGGCGAAGCCCGCACCGATAGACGACAGCAGTAACGCTGTCCTAAATCTGGTGCGGCAGGAGCTAGCGGCCTTCAACCAGCGCTTTACAGCGCTGGAGAACCGCGTCTTGCGCCCCCCGCTCGCTTCCTCCTACGCGGCCGTAGCGGCTTCCGCGCCGCCCAGGCCAGCCCCGGAGAGGCGGGCCACGGCGAATGCGGCGAATGCGAAGACGGCACCGCCCAAACAGGCCACGGCGAGAGCGGCTCCGGCGGCGGCGGCACCGGCTGGAGCGAAGGCGGCCCCGCAGAAGTCGGGGAAGAAAAAGGGTGTTCCGGCGGCGGCGGCGAGTCAGCCGTCCCAACATGTCCCGCCTACGCAGCCCTCGCGTCCTCCCCCAACCGATGCCGAATGGCAGGTGGCGGGAGAGAGCAGGGCCGCGAAAAAACAAAGGCGGCGACAGCGAAGACGGCAGCGCAAGCGAACCGTCGCGGCGAAACTCCGCGCCCCCAAAACCGCGGCTGTAGTAATAACTCTGCAGCCGGACGCGGTGAAAAGGGGCGTGACGTACCGCGATGTGTTCGCGAAGGCGAAGGAGGCGGTGAACCTCCGGGAGTTGGGAATCGACGGGGGCCTCCGGGTGCAAGTCACCGCGACGGGGGCCAGGCTGCTGTCGATTCCCGGCGCCTCCAGTGGTCCGACCGCTGACGCTCTGGCCGAACGGCTAAGAGCGTCCTTAGATGCGGAGGAGGCTCGGGTGTCCAGGCCCGTAAAGCGCACAGATCTGCGCATAATGGGCCTGGACGACTCGATCACGGAGGGGGACGTGGTGGCCGCCGTCGCCAGGGTTGGGGAATACCCTGGCGACCAGATCAAGGCTGGCACCCTTCGCCCGGACTTCGCGGGGCTGCTGTCGGTGACGGTGAGCTGCCCCGTGTCCGCGGCGAAAAAGATTGGGGAGGGCCGAAGGCTCTTGGCCGCGAAAAAACAAAGGCGGCGACAGCGAAGACGGCAGCGCAAGCGAACCGTCGCGGCGAAACTCCGCGCCCCCAAAACCGCGGCTGTAGTAATAACTCTGCAGCCGGACGCGGTGAAAAGGGGCGTGACGTACCGCGATGTGTTCGCGAAGGCGAAGGAGGCGGTGAACCTCCGGGAGTTGGGAATCGACGGGGGCCTCCGGGTGCAAGTCACCGCGACGGGGGCCAGGCTGCTGTCGATTCCCGGCGCCTCCAGTGGTCCGACCGCTGACGCTCTGGCCGAACGGCTAAGAGCGTCCTTAGATGCGGAGGAGGCTCGGGTGTCCAGGCCCGTAAAGCGCACAGATCTGCGCATAATGGGCCTGGACGACTCGATCACGGAGGGGGACGTGGTGGCCGCCGTCGCCAGGGTTGGGGAATACCCTGGCGACCAGATCAAGGCTGGCACCCTTCGCCCGGACTTCGCGGGGCTGCTGTCGGTGACGGTGAGCTGCCCCGTGTCCGCGGCGAAAAAGATTGGGGAGGGCCGAAGGCTCTTGGTCGGCTGGGTGTCCGCGCAGGTGAAACTGCTGGAACCCAGGCCTCTGAGGTGCTTCCGCTGCCAAGTGGGTAACCACACGGCATGCAAGTGCACCTCGGAGGTGGACCGCAGCGGCGATTGCTTCCGCTGCGGTCGGCCCGGTCATAAGGCCGGCTCGTGCAACGCCCCGCCGCACTGCTTCCTATGTGCGGCGGCTGGCAAGCCGGCCGATCACCGGGCAGGGGGCAAGTCCTGCGCCCCGCCCGCCAAGACCAAGAGCAGAGGTAGGCCCTCTGCCGCCGCTGTCCCCGCTACTGCCGCCGCCGCCGCAGCTCCTGCTGCCGCCGCTGCCGCCCCCGCCGCCGCCGCCGCCGCCGCCGCCGCCGTGGCCTTGCCCTCGAGGAGGGCCCTGGAGGAGGCCTCAATGGATTCAGATTAATGTCTCCATTGCGCTTCCTCCAGGCGAACATCAACCACTGCGCCGCTGCTCAGGATCTTTTGCTCCAGAGCATGGCGCAGTGGTTGATCAACGTCGCCGTGGTCGCCGAGCCGTATTTTGTCCTGCCCAGGAATGACTGGGTAGCGGACCTGGACGGCTCGGTGACCCTAATTTCGTCGGCCGCCGCTGGTACCCCGCCCCTCGATCGTGTCGAGAGAGGGCACGGGATTGTCGCAGCCCGGTTCGGGGAGATCGCCGTGGTAGGCGTTTACTTCTCCCCGAACCGATCTATCGCCGAGTTCCAAGACTCCCTAGAGGAGCTGGGAGACGTCGTCGTCGCCCTCGGTTCCCTCCCCGCGCTCGTCCTGGGGGACTTCAACGCCAAAAGTCCGGCTTGGGGTTCCCGGAGCACGGACTGCTATCGGGGCAGGAGGCTCGAGCGCTGGGCCCGTGCGCATGGCCTGGTGATCGAGAACCGGGGTTCCGTCCCCACGTGCGTGCGGTGGACGGGCGAGTCGGTGGTAGACGTAACGTTTGCCAGCGCCGCCCTGTCACCGCGCGTCACCGACTGGCGTGTTGTGGAGGAGGTGGAGACCTATTCCGACCACCGGTATATCCGGTTCGACGTCTCCACCCAGACCTCAGACGCGCCGGTCTCAAGTGGACGGAACCTGAGTGGTCCGCGATGGGCGCTGAAGCAGCTGGACCGGGAGCTATTCCTGGAAGCCTCGATCGTGCAGGCCTGGGTGTCACCACCGGACAGGCCTGCCGACGTAGACGACGAGGCTGAGTGGTTCCGGGAGGCCATGTCGGAGATCTGTGACGTGGCCATGCCCCGGGTCCGGCAAGGACGCGCCCGGCGTCAGCTGTACTGGTGGTCAAGCGAGTTGGCAGCGCTGCGCGAAGCGTGCGTTGCTGCGCGCCGCCGGTACACCAGATTCCGCAGGCGCCGCACCCGACCTCCGGATGCGGCGACTGTAGAGGCGGAGCTGCATGAGGGCTACAGGGCAGCGAAGACCGCCCTCCGCGACGCGATCTGGCGGGCCAAGGAATTGGCCCGCGAGGAGATGCTGGGGACTCTGGACGGGGACCCATGGGGCCGCCCCTACAAGTGGGTGCGAGAAAAGCTCCGCCCCTGGGCCCCCCCGTTGACGCAGAGTCTCCGGCCTCAGTTCGTGGAGGACGTGGTGAGCGCCCTGTTCCCTTCGCGAGGGGAGGAGTATGCTCCCCCGCCCATGGCTCCGTCTCCGACGGAATCTGAGGAGGAAGCTGACGCAAACGCGGATCACAGCAGCGACGACGACGTCTACGACGCTCCAGAGGTGACCGAGGTAGACCTGAGAGTGGCGGTACAACGGCTCAAAGCCAAAAATACCGCCCCAGGACCCGACGGCCTGCCAGGAAAAGCCTGGGTCCTGGCCTTCGGGACTCTCGGGCCTCGACTAGGGGGGCTCTTAAGCGCGTGCCTGGAGAGGGGCCGGTTCCCGCTTCGTTGGAAGACGGGGAAACTGGTCCTGATCCAGAAGTCCGGGCGCCCTGCGGACTCTCCGTCCGCATTCCGGCCCATCGTGCTGCTCGACGAGGTGGGCAAGCTCTTTGAGAGAGTAATTGCAGACCGCCTCGCCGGGCACCTGAATCGAGTGGGTCCGAACCTGTCGGAGAGCCAGTTCGGCTTCCGCAGGGGGCGCTCGACCGTGGACGCAATCATGCGCGTGAGAGCCCTCACGACGGGGGATGCAGTGGCCCGGGGCAGGGTCGTCTTGGCGGTGTCTCTGGACATCACCAATGCCTTCAACACCCTGCCCTGGAGTTGCATCAGGGAGGCACTCCGGTATCACCGGGTGCCGACCTACCTCCGCCGAATAGTCGAGGACTACCTGACGGACAGAGCCGTCATCTACCCCGGTCACCGGGGAGAGTGGAACCGGCGAGAGATGTCGTGCGGTGTTCCACAGGGTTCGGTCCTGGGACCGCCCTTGTGGAACATCGGTTACGACTGGGTGCTGCGCAGCGACCTCCCTGACGGCGTCAGCGTAATTTGTTACGCTGACGACACGCTCGTCCTTGCACAGGGAGAGTCGCACCAGGCGGCGGCCGACGTGGCGACGGAAGCGGTCGCGACAGTCGTTCAGAGGATCCGGCGGTTGGGACTCGAGGTGGCGCTGCACAAGACGGAGGCCATGTGTTTTCATGGCCGCCGTAACGCGCCACAGTCGAGTTACAGCATTACGGTGGAAGGAGTTTCAATCGGCGTACAGGGGACGATGAAGTACCTGGGACTCGTCCTCGACAGCCGGTGGAACTTCAGGGAGCATTTCCTGAGTTTGGCCCCAAAGCTGAACCGTACAGCAGCCGCCCTCAGGCGACTGCTGCCCAATCTCAGCGGGCCAAACGCTTCCTGCCGTAGGCTGTACGCTGGCGTCGTGCGGTCCATGGCCCTCTACGGGGCCCCTGTGTGGGCCCTGAGCATCCGGACGCGACCACAGAAGCTGGTCGCATGCCAGAGGGTCATGGCTATCCGAATGATCCGGGGATACCGCACGATTGCAAGCGAATCGGCCAACCTGCTTGCCGGATTGCTGCCTTGGGATCTGGAGGCGACTGCCCTCCAGCGCGTCTATGAGTGGCGCGTGGAGGCGCAGCGCCGGGGCGTGACCCCGCTGCCTCGCGAAGTCGAGGCGCGGCGCGAAGACCTCCGGCGCGATCTCAGGGCAGTATGGAAGGAACGACTGTCGCGACCGACGGCCGGGCACGCCGCAATTGCGGCGGTAAGACCCCTCTTTGAGGAGTGGCTGGAGAGAAGTCATGACGTCCTGACCTACCGCTTGACGCAGGTCCTCACCGGACACGGAAGTTTCGGGAGGTACCTGTGTCTGATGCGAAAGGAGGAGACGCCTGGGTGCCACCACTGCGAAGATCGCCCGGAGGACACGGTGGAGCATACGGTGCAAGACTGCCCAGCTTGGGCGGAGCACCGACGTGTCCTCACGGCTGCGATAGGCGGAGACCTCTCGCGCCCGGCATTGGTTGCGACCATGCTGCGGGGCGAGACGGAGTGGGAAGCGGTCAGCTCCTTCTGCGAGGCAGTAATGCTCGTCAAGGAGGAGGCAGGCCGCGAGCGAGAGAGGACAGCGTCCTCCCTCCGCCCCAGCCGCAGTGGTAGGCGCCCACGGCGACGGACGTCGCAAGATGATCTGCGGCCACCGTAGGCGCGGGCATGCGGGCAGCGAGTAAAGGGCAACTCGCTGCCCGACCAAGGACCATGCCCGGGTCGACGGCGCGTTGTGTCCCACGCGCGCCTCAAAGAGCGTCAGCATAATGACGGGGCCCCCCTCTCAGAGGGCCAAAGCCTGCCGGGGTCGCGGGATTATTCCCTCACCGTAACCCCGGAACGTAACAGGCTATGAAGGACACCGTGGATTTTAGTCAGTAGAAGTCTGACAGTCCCTCCCGCCCTGCCCGGGGTTGGAGGACACATTTGATGATTTTACCACGCTAAAAAAAAAAAAAAAAAAAAGATAGAACGCTCAGAACACACGAGTGTCTCCATCAAAGTTAATACAAAATCAAATTGAATTACATTCCATAA
Organism: Agrotis segetum; assembly: GCA_036375495.1. NCBI lineage: Eukaryota > Metazoa > Arthropoda > Insecta > Lepidoptera > Noctuidae > Agrotis > Agrotis segetum. Next base: position 10,508,466 of record JAQSVV010000039.1, read on the forward strand.
TGTTTTCTTTGTTTTTGAGAACAACTTTAACGATGGTTAAAGAAAGACACGATACAGTATATTTTTAACCGACTTCAAAAAAAGGAGGAGGTTATCAATTCGACTGTATTTTTTTTTTTTTTATGTTTGTTACCTCATAACTTGCGACTGGGTGAACCGATTTTCATGATTCTTTTTTTATTCGAAAGCTGGTGCTTCCCGTGTGGTCCCATTGTTGTCCCTTTGTCCCACCATTTCAGGATCTGATGATTGGATCTTGGAGAAATCGAGGGCAACCCTCAAATTTTATTAGCTGACACATAGTTTTTCGCAAATCTTATGAAGTAATTCAAGTACTTGCGTATGGAAATCATCATCTCATGTAGCTGAGCTGATGATGGAAGGTACAACTCCTCGAGTAAGAAAATTATGTTTGTGTTCACATATCTCCGGAACTATAAGTCCGATTTAAGTAATTCTTTTTTGTTGTACTAGGTATCGTTCAACTTAGGGAATACTGCAAATTTCATCAAAATCGGTTCAGCAGTTATTGAGATACAATCAATGAATGAAAGAGATGTTAACGATGTTATTACCGGTGCTACGGATTACAAAATTCTAGTGCACATGTAAGAAAATGATGTATTTGACAAGAATTTTGGTTGAATATTTAAACTAAAAAGAGTAAAATAAAAACTTTTTCAAAAAAAATGTGACCACCTTCAAAAACAACCACAAAAAAGAGTAAAATAACCTACAAAACTTTTCTTTCGGAAGTCGGTGGCAAAAGAGACAATGAAATTAATAAAAAAGTCACCGACTTCCGAAAGAAAAGTTTTGTAGGTTATTTTACTGTTTTTTGTGGTTGTTTTTGAAGGTGGTCACATTTTTTTTGAAAAAGTTTTTTTGCAAAATACAACAACGACGCGTAGCTTGGTACGACGCGTAGCTTGGCACTGTCGCAACTTTGTATTCGATTTTGATTTTGTATTGACTTTGGTGGAACCACTCGCGTATTCTGAGCGCTCTATCTGCCTATTTCTTTGATCTGAGATAGTTACTATGTCACTCCAAAAACTTATATCAAGAATTACTTTTGTAACAATTATTCGTCTTTCCAGTTGATCGATACTTCGAACGAGCGCACAGTATCGACAGTACTCCGCTGTATAGTGGACCTGCTGTGCGTGCACGGCGCGCGACTGTTTGAAGACGAGACGAACCAGGAGGATACCACAGTCAACACCACCAGGAAACGAAGTACTTTCCATAGCGCTATTGATGACGATGGTAAGGGACTTTTAGTATTCGTCAAGTTGTTGATACAATCATCGGTTTTTTTTTATATAATATTCCACAACTATCACACAACGCCATCTAGTCCCAAGCTAAGCAAAGCTTGTGTTATGGGTACTAGACAACTGATGAACATACTTATATTTCTAAATACATACATACTATAGATAATTACACCCAGACACAAAACAAATGATCGTGCTCATCACACAAACATTTGTCCTGGGTGGGAATCGAACCCACGACCTCCGGCATAGCAGTCAGGGTCACTAACCACTAGACCAATAGGCCAGTCAAATTCAAATCATTGATACAATCTTCCTGCCCTATCCTATTCTATTTGTGTCGGCGTAACACGTTTTTTTCTTCCATTCTTCCATATCAGACGTCACAGTATCATTTACCCCGTTTTCTTTCAAATCAATTCTTAGACAATCCATCCATCTTTTCTTTGGCCTTCCTCTTCTCCATCCATCAACATTCATATTCATACTCATCACTCTCTTAGTTACATGAATGTCATCCCTCCTCATCACATGACCATACCAAGACAGAGGGTCCCTTTTATTTTTTTCTGTAACAGGCGCCACTTTCAAACTTCCCCTTATAAACTCATCCTTGGATTTTTCCCATATTCTTGTCACTAAGTTCTCGTTACAACATGGCGTCATGATCATCATCATCAGCCTATAATGTTCCCACTGTTGGGACATGCTATAGGTCTCCTTTTTGTCAGTGGAAAATGGCGCCAAGGCCTTCCTATTCGTAGTCTGAATGCATAGTACCTACAGTCAGTTTCACTACTGTATTTGTTTTTTTTTAAACACATATTTCATAATGTTATAAAATATTCCTTAGAGGGTGCTCCCACATCTATCGACCGAGCACGCGGCGGAATCCTCGAGGCGGCCGCGTGCGATCGCATTGTCTCGGTCTAGCAAATGACAGTTCTAAGCGACAGAAAGAGAAAGGGCGACGGAAAAAGCTGATTCCGCGTCGATAGATGTGGGAGCACCCTTAGAGATCATGCTGTGGTCGTTTTAGTAAATTAATTATTATTTAAAAAGTGATTTATTTTTACGCTTGGCAGAAGTTCTCAGAAGTAAAGATTTTTAGCGTTGATAGAAGACATAGGATATTTTTTTTTTTTTTTTGCAGGAAACATTTCAGAATCTGCCATATCAATGTCGCCAGCTCATAGCACGGTCATCGAATTGCTACTCAAAATTATGGATAGCACTGTAAGTACATTTAGTTTACGTAAACCGCATGTAAAAGATTACTGCGGGTTTTAAACGGCCACTTAGCAATATTCGTAAAGATACACTACATGAAAGAATAATAGGGGATTAGCCAATGGCATTGTTGGAAGTGTACGAAGTTTATTATTACGTACGTTGCTTATAATTGCTGTGTTAGACTTGCTGTGAAGAGCGCGATAACGCACAAACTGAATACAGACACCAACCCATCCACAGACCAACCTCGGCAAGCCGGGCTTATCCCGGAAGATCGGCCTATGCGGCTGTAATTATTTAGCCACCAGCTCCTCTGGTATACAGTATTGGCTATTTTACAATTAAAAAAATGTCAATCAAAATTGATGAAGATAACCCTTACAAAAATCACCAAACGTCACTCGGTCGGTATAATTTTACAGGCGTTATGACGCCACGAGCTCGCAAACCCGAATTTCTAATAGTTTTAATATTGTCAATACACATTGAATTTAAAAAAAATACGTTTTCATCATTTTTAGGGTTCCGTAGTCAACAAGGAACCCTTATAGTTTCGCCATGTCCGTCCGTCCGTCTGTCCGCAGTTTAGCTCAGAGACGCACAGTACTAGAGAGCTGTAATTTGGTGTAAATATACGGATTTGTTGTGCCGAAAAAGTGGTAAAATAAAATCTCGTAAAATATTTTTTTTAGGGTACCTCCAGTACTTACACGTAAAATGAGGAAATTTTTTTTTCTCGCGTACCCCTTAGTGTGGGGTATCATTAAATAGGCCTTTAAAAAATAATGATAGTTTCCATTAACAATTTTTTGGTAAAAAAATTCGTTTGTGAAATATTAAGCTTTAAAGTGCTAAATTTTGCTCGATTCGAGTGTCCCCCCCCTCTACCAGCTAAACGGTTATGTTTGGGGGTGTGAAAAAATTCACAATTGTAGTATATATAACGAAGTTTAAAAGAAAATTATCATGACTAAGTAGACTTTACAACTTTACGAGTAATAGTCGACCAACTTATAAAATGTACTTGGAATCATATTTTCTTAAACAAAATGTATCGGAGACAACTGCAAATGTAAGTTTGTCAACTTTATTTTTACAGCTTTTAATAGGTATGTTTTTTGGGGATAGATAGGTTTTTATCGTCAACTATTTTTAACTAAATTCAAAAAAATGAGGAGGTTCTAAATTCGTTGTAATCTTTTTTCTTATGTACTTTCCCCGATTTCTCAAAGACTTCTTGACCGATTTTGAAAATTCTTCTTTTTAAAATTAAATTCAGCGAATCAGTTTAGTTAGTTCGCATAAGTATTTTGATGGGCAACTACGGAACCCTACTCTGTGCGTGGCCCGACACGCACTTGGCCGGTTTTTTAATACTCTATTTAAATGATGGACTAAACAGATTTTAAAATATTTATGCTGTTAATAAACTGTCCATTACAACGTCTTAAAACCAGGCAACAAGCCTGGTTTTAAGGCCAGTGAGTGAACGAGATGGCGCTAGACGACTTGTATAGCTCTGTCACTGTCACTCCCCGGAATAAGTCTGGTTTAATACCCCCTGTTCAAATAAGACTATAATCAAAAGACTAAGCTGATAAAATTATGTGTCGAGTATGTTATAAAGGAAACTTTTATGCTGTGACAATTTATCAGTGGTATAATCTTTATATCGTAGCAGTAAGGCTGATTTTCGTATTTCTATTAATCAACTAATTTATTTCCAGTGTGTAGCATATAGACTGATCATAGTGGAAGGTCTGTGCCGTCTCCTACACTTAGGACACCTCGAATCTCCCGCCATACTAAGCAGACTACTGTTACTTTGGTTCAATCCAGCTACAGGTATGCTAATTTGGTCTTTAATATTTCAAAAATATGGTTGAATTTTGCTTAAAACTAGAAGCATAGTGTATCTAAAAAGAAAATTGATCTTAATAGTTCAGATATTAAAGTGGAAATTGCTTTGAATCTTACGTGTATTAATACACTTTTGTTTTCTCTCATATAGTTGATGAAGATATGTTGAGACAAACTATTGGCGTCTTCTTCCAAACGTTCCCTATAAGTGTGGATGGTGCGCAAGAGCAGATTCAGGTACCTTTTTAAATCTTTTTTTTAAGTTCCTGATCTTTACACAATTTAATAGACAACATTATTGAAAAAATCCAATAAGTTCGTCATTATAATATCGAAAATAATTACGCTTCTAATTTTTTCTTTTGTGAATAACAAGCCTAATATGACGGAAATAGGACGCATATAATATTCTCAATACGTCACTACTAGATATAAGTTTTCATAGTTCTGACGTCAGTTGGCGGCCACTTTTTTTTTAAGGTGGTAAAATCATCAAATGAGTCCTCCCGCCCTGGTTGGGGCGGAAGGGACTGTCAGACTCTTACTCACTAAAATCCATCTGTGTTCCTTCGGATGCCCTTTACGTTCCGGGGCCACGGTATCCTGGGTTAAGAAAAAACCTGCGACCCCAGCAGGCACTTGGCGTGAAACACGACGCGCCACCGACCCGGGCTTGGTCCTTGGTCGGACGGCGAGCTACCCATTACTCACCGTCCGCAAGCCCGCTCCGTCGCTGTGCTCTCTGCTGATCAGAGGGACACGTGTTGGAGCATCCACACGACAGGCTATTCGCATACGGGCAAAGAGACCACTTATGCACACAGTGCTTAAGGAAGAGTTTTTGCCCGCATCCCAGGGTGCACCGGCCCGGAAAACTGGTCTTCTCCCCGGACGTATCCGAGAGGGAACTCCAGTCCACGGACGCACGTGGAGGTTTCCTGTCTTAGCACCCCAGTAGCCCGCCACTTCCGATTTTTGATGCGTTTTATAGTTATCAAATTCGTTGAAAGAAAGAAAGAAAATTGAGTTTATTTGGCATCAAAACTTAAAACTAATTAAAACTAAATAAAAAAACTACAAAAAAAAATGTATGTCTAATTGTTTTCAGAACTCTTATTATGGACTAGTAAGATTTGATATTTTTTGATCCAATCACCATGCCTATAATAGCCATACTAACGGTATTTCCCGTCGATTTCCGCGGTTGATATAAACGTCTATTGACGCTATAATTTACAACTTTTTCCGTAAGTGTGGCCTAAAATAAAAACGAATTGTCTTCTTCAATAATTATGCCTTTACACATACAGACAGACAGACATAATTATTGAAGAAGAAAATTTGTTTTTATTTTATCCATTATGCTTTCTGGGTACATCGTTTTCACACTTATTTTTATTAAATATTTGATATCAAAACATTGTAAAACATTATTGAAAAAGAGTAAGTATGGAGTTTCCTGCCCATTCTTCTCCATACAAACCTACCTTTACGAATGGCTGTAGAATCAATCCTATTTCCTTTAATTTTAATAATCGACGTTCAGAAGTGCCTCTTTGATGGCTTATTTTGAATGAGAAGTTTTCTTTTTGGAGTTTAAAAAAAAAAGTAGTTTCCAAGAACTCTATAGATGCCGTTGAACTGACGGCGTTACTCTAGGAAAAAGATGTATGCCTTCATTTTTGCACAAATCTACGAGGCAAAGACTTCTCTTCTTTGTCTCTTGGGACATTTTCTTTTTGGCGTGGAAAACTCATAAATTAAAAAGACTGGTAAATGATATTTTTTCTTTTTCCTTGTTGTTATTTATTTTCAAAATGCCATTTGTGAGATGTGATGGGACTGACAATGACATGACATGTACTTTTTGTTTTACGATCTCAAAATTACATCCAAGTTAAACAAAACAAAAAATGACGTGACGTTCCGTTCATTGCGGTAACATATCAAGTTCAGCGCCATCTATCGATTGACTAGGGAAAACATAAAAAGAAAATCCCTCATTGAAATTATTGATTTGACTTTGACTTTGGACCCAAAGTAAAATGTTCCCATTGTTATACAGAAAGCAACGTTACCTACACTGCGTGCCCTTGCCAACGCACCTTCCAGTTCGCCGCTGGCTGAGATCGATCAAGAGGCAGTCGTCAGGTTCATCGTATCACTCACTAGAGTTAACCATGAGGTAAGTTAACCAACCATACCATTTTTTCATAAATTAAAACATTACAGCACTGTTTGTCAATTTAGGGTGTCGCGAACCTTGTAAAGGATTGGGGAACCTACTGCAGTAAAAAAAAAAAACAAAGTTTAAAAAGATTTATTAGTGAAAGTCTATTGGCGACGCATTCGGTATAAAAAAAGGTTGCACTCCAGGAGTGCCGGTAGAAGTGAAAACTTTTTTGTTACTATGTTTTATTTTTAATTTGAATGACGTCTTACTCATTTTCGATCAGGGTCACGTGACCCTGACGCGAGTTTTGGTCACGTGACCCTGACGCGAGTTTTAAATTTTTTACCCATTACAGAAAAAGTGTACAACGCCGCTAAAGAAGTTTTCACTTCAAAAAAGTATTTTAGGTACTTAATTATGTATTCATCTGAACTCTAAATTATATTGTAGGATTGAATATTTAATTGTCGCAAAATAAAATAGGTACTTAATAAAAACAACGGGTAGAAGTCGCGAAATATTTCTTCCCTCAGTAAACGATGCTTTACTTTTGTGACCTATCATAAGATTGACTTTAGCAAGTGTTTGGTGACCTATCCAAAGTCAGATCTCGACCATCATTGCTTAATCTTGGTCATCTATCGGAAAACTGACCTTGGAAAGAATTGCTTAACTTTGACACATACTAAGTCAGATCTAGACCAGTGTTGGTAAATCTTGGTCACTTTGGTAAGAGTTGTCTAACCTTGGTGTCCCATCCAAAGACAGAGTTCAAAACACGGTGCTTTACTCAGGTCACCTGTCATCAGATTGACCTCAGCAAGAGGTGCTGAACTTAGTTACCAATCCACACTCCACAGACAAACCTCTGCGAGATTTGCTTAACTTTAACCAAATTCCTTTAATAAACTTTCAACTTTATTTCGAAAGCATAAGGTTGAAAATCTATTAAATAAATTTGACATCGATCAGACTTAACGAGCGATTTTTGTCGTTATATTTGTCGAGACTGCAGGCCAAGGTCTCACCTAAAACACGTCTCAGGAAGTCAGGAGCATGTCCCATGTGTGCTCGACGGGATTGATCTAAAGACAATTTTCTGCGTGCGTGTGTAACACATTGTGATATAGACTAAAGAAGCCCGTGCTTGTAACCGCTTGCAACAACGCGCGTGCCCCCGCGCGCCATCCGTCGCACGGACGCGGGCCCGTGCTTTCTGCGACGAATGCCCGTGCGGCACCGCAGTGCTTTTGTATGGGACCGCGCGGGCATCCGCTGTACGCAGCTTTTTTTGATCCGTACATTGGTCATAAACGCATTAACTCTTTTAATTTTGTTATAGCTTGCGGACAGTCAAGGCGGCATGGCGCTGGTGCTGTGTCAGTACATAGTACGTCGACCGACTGCGCCAGAGGTGGGACTAGCGTGCCGCGTGCTGGCGCTGCTGAGCAGCCCGCGCGACGCGCACCTCGCGCACGAGCTGGCGCACATGCTGCGGGATCTGTGTCTAGTGAGTATAGTATAGCTAGCGGACAGTCCTGTGCCAGTACATAGTGCGGGGCTGGCTGCCGCGTGCTGGCGCTGCTGAGCAGCCCGCGCGACGCGCACCTCGCGCACGAGCTGGCGCACATGCTGCGGGATCTGTGTCTAGTGAGTATAGTATAGCTAGCGGACAGTCCTGTGCCAGTACATAGTGCGGGGCTGGCTGCCGCGTGCTGGCGCTGCTGAGCAGCCCGCGCGACGCGCACCTCGCGCACGAGCTGGCGCACATGCTGCGGGATCTGTGTCTAGTGAGTATAGTATAGCTAGCGGACAGTCCTGTGCCAGTACATAGTGCGGGGCTGGCTGCCGCGTGCTGGCGCTGCTGAGCAGCCCGCGCGACGCGCACCTCGCGCACGAGCTGGCGCACATGCTGCGGGATCTGTGTCTAGTGAGTATAGTATAGCTAGCGGACAGTCCTGTGCCAGTACATAGTGCGGGGCTGGCTGCCGCGTGCTGGCGCTGCTGAGCAGCCCGCGCGACGCGCACCTCGCGCACGAGCTGGCGCACATGCTGCGGGATCTGTGTCTAGTGAGTATAGTATAGCTAGCGGACAGTCCTGTGCCAGTACATAGTGCGGGGCTGGCTGCCGCGTGCTGGCGCTGCTGAGCAGCCCGCGCGACGCGCACCTCGCGCACGAGCTGGCGCACATGCTGCGGGATCTGTGTCTAGTGAGTATAGTATAGCTAGCGGACAGTCCTGTGCCAGTACATAGTGCGGGGCTGGCTGCCGCGTGCTGGCGCTGCTGAGCAGCCCGCGCGACGCGCACCTCGCGCACGAGCTGGCGCACATGCTGCGGGATCTGTGTCTAGTGAGTATAGTATAGCTAGCGGACAGTCCTGTGCCAGTACATAGTGCGGGGCTGGCTGCCGCGTGCTGGCGCTGCTGAGCAGCCCGCGCGACGCGCACCTCGCGCACGAGCTGGCGCACATGCTGCGGGATCTGTGTCTAGTGAGTATAGTATAGCTAGCGGACAGTCCTGTGCCAGTACATAGTGCGGGGCTGGCTGCCGCGTGCTGGCGCTGCTGAGCAGCCCGCGCGACGCGCACCTCGCGCACGAGCTGGCGCACATGCTGCGGGATCTGTGTCTAGTGAGTATAGTATAGCTAGCGGACAGTCCTGTGCCAGTACATAGTGCGGGGCTGGCTGCCGCGTGCTGGCGCTGCTGAGCAGCCCGCGCGACGCGCACCTCGCGCACGAGCTGGCGCACATGCTGCGGGATCTGTGTCTAGTGAGTATAGTATAGCTAGCGGACAGTCCTGTGCCAGTACATAGTGCGGGGCTGGCTGCCGCGTGCTGGCGCTGCTGAGCAGCCCGCGCGACGCGCACCTCGCGCACGAGCTGGCGCACATGCTGCGGGATCTGTGTCTAGTGAGTATAGTATAGCTAGCGGACAGTCCTGTGCCAGTACATAGTGCGGGGCTGGCTGCCGCGTGCTGGCGCTGCTGAGAAAGTATCGAATAAGTATTCGTACGATTTTCACGCTCCAAGAGATCTTTGTACAGCTATTATAATTTTTAGAGGCTAAATTGTTGACATTCATTACCTATATTTTCATTTACAGAAACTGCCAGACAAGCAGTCAAGTCGTAACCTGACACGTTACTTGGGCGCTTTAGAAGCGGCCGAGCGGGCTAGTCTCAACAAAATGTCGCATACAGGTAAACATTTATCTTCTTTTTTTAGGGTTCCGTAGTCAACAAGGAACCCTTATAGTTTCGCCATGTCCGTCCGTCCGTCCGTCCGTCCGTCCGTCCGTCTGTCCGCAGTTTAGCTCAGAGACGCACATTACTAGAGAGCTGTAATTTGGTGTAAATATACGAATTTGTTGTGCCGAAAAAGTGGTAAAATAAAATCTCGTAAAATATTTTTTTTTAGGGTACCTCCTGTACTTACACGTAAAGTGAGAATTTTTTTTTTCTCACGTACCCCTTAGTGTGGGGTATCATTAAATAGGTCTTTAAAAAATATTGGGAGTTTCATTAACAATTTTTTGATAAAGAAATTAGTTTGTGAAATATTAAGCTTTAAAGTGCTAAATTTTGCTCGACTCGAGTGTCCCCCCCCTCTGCCAGCTAAACGGTTGTGTTTCGGGGTGTGAAAAAAAAATTCACAATAGTAGTATATATAACAAATTTTAAAAGAAAATTATCATGACTAAGTAGGCTTTACAACTTTACGAGTAATAGTCGACCAACTTATAAAATGTACTTGAAAAACATTTTTCTTAAACAAAATGTATCGGAGAACATGCTCTTCAACTGCAAATGTAAGTTTGTCAACTTTATTTTTACAGCTTTAATAGGTATGTTTTTACGGTATGTTTTTTGGGGATAGGTAGGTTTTTATCGTCAACTATTTTTAACTAACTTCAAAAAAGGAGGAGGTTCTAAATTCGTCGTAATCTTTTTATTTATGTATTTTCCCCGATTTCCCAAAGACTCCTGGACCGATTTTGAAAATTCTTTTTAAAATTAAATTCAGCGAATCAGTTTAGTTAGTTCGCATAAGTATTTTGATGGGCAACTACGGAACCCTACACTGTGCGTGGCCCGACATGCACTTGGCCGGTTTTTTTTTTAAATGCACAGCGCCGTGGCACTTTCTAAAAACATCAGATAGGGAATAAAACAACATTCCCAATGGGAAATCCTGTTGAGAGGTATAGCCAATTCACCATTTCTCATTTGTTTTTTCAGGAGTAACTGAAGGAATGACTATGCAGGAGGATTCATTGGCGCCACTGGGAAGAACTACATCGTCGTTGCGTAAGTAAACATTATTATGGGAAAAGTTTTACTCCGACGTGACCTATGAATGTGGGATATAAAAATGTAGTCACAAGTCTTTTACACATAAGTATGTACAGTACCTGTCATCATTAGAGCAGTGGTGGCTTAGTGGTATCGGTCCCGACTTACGAATTGTAGGTCGTGGGTTCGAACCCCGCCAGGCGCATTACTTTGTGTAATTTATTTCTTCACCACTGCTCTGAAAACGGTGAAGGAAACATCGTGAGGAAACCGTCATGTCCTAGAACCAAAAATTCGAGGACATGCGACATCTACCAACCCGCACTGGGCCCGCGTGGTGGATTATGGCCTACTCCCCGAGAGGAGGCCAGTGTCCCAGCAGTGGGCACATTATTGATGACATGTTATCACTCTAATTTATTCAAAAAATAATTGTGTAGCTATCATCAAATCATTCCTAACCATTCAAACAATTGACAGAAATTAAACAACGATTAAAGATAAATTTTCATATTGTCTTTCAGCTCAACCAATCGCAAGAAGCACACACGTGGTCGTCAATGAGACAGTGGAAGAGGAACCAGAAATAGACGAGACTTCTCCTATGGACGCCATGTCGAGGATCTCAGAAGGTAAGTTAAATTTGTAAGTTGATAAATTTGTTATTCAGTGCCATACGTACAAACATACAGGTCGAACTGAGAACCTGCTTTTTTTTTAAGTCCGATAAAATCACGTCAGGTCACAGAATACTTAACTTATTGATAGTACTAAGTACAGAAGTGCCACTTCCCAAAAACAAACAAGTATAAAATCTTTGCTCGAGAGAATAAAGTAAAAAAATATACGGAGCGCTGTGAACCCCGTCACACCACCCCGGTCCATGGTGCGCGCGTAAAAATAGTAATTGTAAAATTAGTAATTGTTTACTAATTTTTATTTTCAAAGCACAACCTCAAGCTGAGAGCAGTAGAGCAGTACGCGAATCATCGGAGACCGACACGGGTCCGACTGTGGAGCCGCCTGCAAAGCAGTCGGCAGAGCCGACCGACGTAGCTTCCGATAGTAGCAGTGGTGTGTCACCCGTCAAGAAGGCTAAGGTTACTAAAGGTATGTGTAGGGAACTAGTGATAATGAAACGACTGGAGCCGATCGGTTACCTTTTATTACTGATCATCTTATGCTAATACTTACTAAGTATAGTCGACAAAGTTGAATCATGACCCACCATAAGCTTATTATCTAACAGGCATTCAAATACAATTAGGTCCTCATTCGCGTAAACATACATATCCATGGTAGCGACTTCGATCTTTGTCAATTTGACGGATTCAAACGATTTTTTGTTAAAATGGGCCATGCATTTCATCGTGGGCATTCAGCTTTGTCGATTGTACATACACCTCAATGTCAACTTCGAAGTTATTTTATTTACAGTAGGTGAATTTAACGCAAAATTGAGCTCTGTATTATAATTTCTGTTACATATATGTGTTGTGTATTTATGAAGCTTTTATTTTTTTCAAGCAAACAAACTTGCAAAAAAATAGAAAAAATAATTTGATATTTAGTTTTCGTGTTACAGTTCTGCAGGTCTAAAAATTATGATGACAATCGTAAACCGAAACATTTTAGTCCATTGCTCAAATAAAAGGGTAGATAATAGCGAAGTAATAATTTGATCATATTTCTATTATGATTTTCTTAAAGTGGTATGGTGTGTAGTGTGGAACAATCAAAATCTTTTATATTTTCACACAACTTTTTTAAAGACATCTAGTGTTACCTCTCAGAAAACGGAAAGTTTATCTACCAAAAAAATAAGTCGGGTTTTCATTCCTGACGCTATAACTCCAGTACACACGAACCGATTTCCACGGTTTTGCATTCGTTGGAAAGGTCTCGGGCTCCGTGAGGTTTATAGCAAAGACTGGTGGCGAAACGGAGTTCACCAGGTTTGCTAGTGGTTTGTAAAAATCAAGAGTCTATGGTGTACCTAATTTTCTGACCCCACAAAGAACGTCGAAAGTCTTGCAGTGAAACGAAATAATTTATTTTTCAGCCAAAAAGAAGAAGCTATCAATAACTCGACAAACCAGCGGCTCAGACTCCAGCAAGCAAGCTAAAGAGAAGACTGGGAGAAGTAAGAAGGATGTTAAAGAGGAGAGTGAAAAGGGAGTCAAGAGGAGTCGGTCGCAGCGGTCGCTGGTCGATGTTGAGAGAGGTACGATAGAAAACATAATAACAGCGTAACGTTTATCTTCCTCTAGAGCTCCGCGGCACAATTTTGTGCCACTAAACCTCGACCGGATTTTAAACAGTATTTAATTTGTATAAAGATAAGTATGGATTGGATCTTGACAGTTCCCGCCCAAATTCTAACGTTTATACAACGGTTTGTGAAAGGTAGCTTACACAAATTAGATTTTGAGCAAAACTGATTTTTCTCTTTTTTTTTTCTAAAAAACCTACCTTTATTTCGATTCATTTAGGATCGGTGCGCAATCTTTTTTATTTAATAAAAGTGACTTTCAACCATACGACAAGCCTGATAGAAAGCAGTTTCCGTAGTACTTAGATGGGCTTTTTCAAGCCCTTTCTTCCAATATTTTTGATCAGGTACATGGTTATCTCAACACGCATCTCCCTTCTAGTTCTACCATCATTTAACGCTGTGTACTCGTTAAGCTTTACTTTTTAAACATAAATAATGTATTTGTTCCTACTCAGCTAAAGCCAAAGCCGAAGAAAAAGCCGCCAAAGAAAAATCCACAAAAGAAAAAGTCACTTCAGCTCCTTCCAAGAAACCAGCCAGCCTATCACCAAAGAAACCAGCTCCTCCCGAAGAATTCTCATCTCCTCCTTCAGACTTGGACGTGTCCAATGTGACTGTGAGGAAATCTACTAGAGGACTTCAATCTGGATCCAGTTCTGAATCTAATGGATCTGGGAAGAGTAAAGGGAAGAGTAAAAAGGCAGTGGAGAAAGAGAAGCCAGGTAAGAGTTTTTGATATGGTCTTAAGGCCTATCCGCACACTACAGTGCCGTTCCGTACCGTTCCGTGACGTGCTATTCATACTCGTATTACGAGTGTACGAACATCACTGAACGGCGCTGACACTGATGAGTACAGGTAGCGTCGTACAAAATGTATGGTACAACATCATATTTCACTGACACTGATCGATACGGCACTGATCACGTCACGGAACGGTACGGTACGGAACGGAACGTGTCGGCACTGTTGTGTGCGGATAGGCCTTTAATAGGGAAGACATTATTGCTTATTCTATTCTAGGTGTTGCCCGGGACCTCGTACGCATTAGGATCGTGAGATTATTTTAGATTTTTTTGTGAAAAGGTTTCAAATTCCATTTTTGAATGTGTATGTGAGATAACAGATATTCGATAGCCGTAATTCTCGTCGTGAATTCTCTGCACAATACCGACACTGATCGGGGAACAGGCGAACGCGCGTGAACCCCGCGAAAACCATCCACATTCTTGTTCACGCCTGTTCACGGGTGTTCACGGCACTAATGTGGAGCCGCGGTCATAAGTTGTTCCCATTCATAATTCCAATGGGGAAGGCAAGTTAAAGCTTATTGTAGATGGCGCCATCATAGCTTAGTCCTAATCCGACCAATGCCGTAGTCTAATTTTGAAGTACCTTTAAGATTTGTAATGATTTGAACCAATGACGATGCTTGGAACAAGCTATACTAGCGCCATTAGTTCCCCAGTTGCCATCCCCATTACCACCCTCCTTGCTCTTTAAATACTTGTTTCATAATAAAGCTGTTCTTGCTTTTAAACTGGATATAAATTTAATTGTTTCAGCTCCCAGTAAATCAGTCCGCACAACTCGTTCATCAGCTAGTTCAAGACGCAGCAGTGCTGGCTCTTCACGATCAGTGCTCGACGACTCAGATGACACCATGCTACACACCATCGTATACGAACCGGAGTTTGTGAGTATACTTTTTCTTTATCGTGGTAAAATCATCAAATGATCTCCCACCCAGGGAAGGGCAGGAGGGACTGTCAGACTTGTAAAGCCCTTTAAGTTCCGGGTTCACGGTATTCGTTAGTCCCTTGATGAGACGGCTAGTAATCATCATCATCATCAGCCTGAAGACGTCAACCGCTGCACACGAGCTACTCGCAACACTCACAAACGCCGCCACGAGAAGCAGTGCCGGATTAGCCATATAGCAGGAGGCAGCAAATGCTACGGGCCCCGCGCCTAGTGGGGCCCCGCGCCTGTGCCCAAAAAATAATCACAAATAATTATGTAATACACCTTGGCTATTCTTAAAGTGAGCGATTGGCCACACTGTCACTACTAACGCCTCGTTGCAGTCGTCTCCATACGCTCTGTATAAATCATTACATGGCTATATTGAAGCAATGCTATGTGGCAATGCAATCCACATTGAGGCATTTCGTATTAGGGGCCAAAAGTGCGGGGGTCATGAAACTTATTTCATTACCGTGACCCCGGAACGTAAAGAGCTATTGAAGGACACCGTGGATTTACCGCTAAAAAAAGAGAAATGTAACTTTAGGGCCCCATGGTTACATTTGCTACGGGCCCCGCACCGTCTTTATCCGGCACTGACGAGAAGCTAGACGCAGCTACAAAGGTAGCTGAAGCGCGCGACAGCCACTTGTGGCCGGTGGTCGACACTTGCGGTCGTTGGCTGCTACTTTTTAACCAATACATGCCTTAGACGTTATGGCTTAGAATATCTACTCAATTTCAGAATATATCTATTTTTTTCCATTCTATTATAAAGTAACTAGCTGTGCCCGCGACTTCGTTCGCGTGGATGTCGGAACTTAAAAATGTATTTTTTATCAAATTGACAAAGTTTCATACAAACTTTCATCCACCATTTTATTCCCTTGGGGGCAGAATTGATCAAAATCCATTCTTAGCGGATGCCTACGACGTAACATCTACCTGCATGCTAAATTTCAGCGCGATCCGTCCAGTGATTTGGGCTGTGCTTTGATAGATCACTATGTCAGTCAGTCACCTTTGAGTTATATACAGGGTGAATTTTTCAACTGGGCGTGGATGGCTATTTCCGAAACTATGAGGAATATCTAAAAACATTGAAAGGAGTCTCGAGGCCGATTTTGACGAAAACTTAAACTGTATCATTGGATTTTAGAAAAATCAATCATCTTAGCCAGGAATCGAACCCGCTGATTTTGGAAATAAAATCACACCCTATATTATGAAGCCATTCGATAGTGTTGCTGATAAGGATAAAATTCTGTGAAGTAATCATAAACGGCAAACTTAAGGAAAAGGTATAATTAAATAAAAACTGAACAATCTTCAAAGCAATGACTTAATTCGAAACATAAGTTAACCGTTTCTTCTTTGAAACATTGCTATTTTTTATTCAACTCAATCATTTATTATTGCTGAATGCAGTGAGTTTATTGAGACGTCAAATCCAGTATAACATTGAAAACAATGAAATTTTATAATTTTGAATGAATATGGCTCAGTAGGAGGAAAGTGACATAGAAAAACGCAATTTTATAAAAAATAACTATTCCCTTAAGTTTGTCGTATATGGTTACTTCCCAGAATTTGATCCTTGATAGCAACACTATCAAATGGTGTAACAATACAGGGTTATGATTTTTTTTCCAAAATCAGCGGGTTCGATTCCTGGCCAGGATTATCGATTTTTCGAAAATCTAATAATGCAGTTTTAGTTTTCGTCAAAATCGGCCTCGAGACTCCTTGCAACGTTTTTCGATATTCCTAATAGTTTCGGAGATAGCCAACCACGCCCAGTTGAAAAATTCACCCTGTATATTTAGATTACCAATACTTGATCATTTGTTTCGTATTCGCATAGAGCATGGTGAACCTCGTTTATAAAAGGTCATTCGTAATTTCGTGACTTTTTGACCAACCCTAGTCAAAATAAGTAGTCCTATAGAATAACGCTCCATAAATCCCGTTTAGACTATGTAAGAACTTTCAGGCAAGTTTGACATCATCGCGGTATTGTTTGATCAACTGAATTCACTGTCCGCAATATAGAAACATGCATGCAATTTCTTGCATTGTGTAAATGAGGCTTTACACTTCTTACTTGGCTTAATCGACTGCCGATAATAGTTTTATTGTCAGTAATGTGCCTATGCCCTAAGTATTTGTGTAGACCCATTTCTTCATAAATCAAAATTTTGGTTGTCAATATTTTAAAAGTTTATAAAAATCATTTATAATTTCAGGTACAATCAGTATTGAATGATTCAAACGAGCTGTCGGAAACCAGGCGTGATTCAAAAGCGAACATCACCATTCCCGAGACACCAGATGCCAGTGAAGAGTAAGTTCTTTTTATCTAACTCGAAGGCTGAGGCTATACTGGGTAGCGATTTGCGATGCGACTGGAAGAGCGAAATGATGTACACGCGGTATCTCTGATGAACAGTGTAGCCATATACGTGAACATTCATTCACTTGTTTAAATCGCTCTTCTGTCCAGGCCTATTATAGCCTCACTCTAAGGCTCGGTATCCACTAAAGCGGAGAGGAGATGAATTTGAATAACCAATCAGATC
Organism: Agrotis segetum; assembly: GCA_036375495.1. Classification (NCBI taxonomy): domain Eukaryota; kingdom Metazoa; phylum Arthropoda; class Insecta; order Lepidoptera; family Noctuidae; genus Agrotis; species Agrotis segetum. The sequence goes on from JAQSVV010000039.1 coordinate 10,525,904, forward strand.
TTCACATCTCCTCTCCGCTTAGCTTCAGTGGACATCTGATTGGTTATTCAAACACATCTCCTCTCCGCTTTGGTGGATACCGAGCCTAATGCTTAGTCAACAAGGATTTTTTGTCTCTATGTGAGCCACTTTTTGCATTCCGTAACGATCCGTTCACGACCTTGCCGCTGTAAGCGATGGCTTAGCGCGATGTGGCCTGCAGTAAGGGCGTGGACCCATGTCTACGGTGCGGCGCCGTTTGCCGTGCAACGGTACGGCACCGCCGCCGGCAAATAGCGCGGCGCGGTGCCACGCCACTGCGTACCCAAAAATTTGTCGTCGTTTTAATAGCAACAGGACCAGGATACGACTTTCGCGTTCCATATCAAGCCAAAACTATAATTTTGGTATACGTGCTGAGCGGGTACGTAAGTGCACTCGACGCCGTAGCGCGGTACGGCTCCACGCCATCCGCTGGCGTCGGTGCCGTGCCGTTGCACGGCAAACGGCGCCGCACCGTAGACATGGGTTCACGCCCTAAGATCATGTGTACAGAAATGTTTAAAGCACGCCACGAGTCGCTGCTCATAGCGAAAACGTGCGTTGTTTTCTCCCAGCGAATCGGTACAGCGGCGCGCGGTATTCCGAGCTGCAGGAGTAAAGTCGTGAACGGAAGAGAGGCTCTTTCGAATGGACTGTATTGTTTGAATTTTCCATAGTGGGCTGAGCGGAGCGTATTAAGGCGGTCTTTACACGAAAAATTAACAATGCTAGTTACATTGTTAATTGTTCGTCTTAGTACCAAGCGTTGAAAATCCAGTCGGATAGGCCATCACCTAATCTTGTCCCTCTCTTACAGATCCGAACCCGAACCAGAAATACCGAAAAAAGGCAAACGAAACGGCAAAAAGAAATAACTTAGTCATAATTAATTAACTTAGTAAATAAACCACCTATTTTCTTAACTTAATATTTTATTTTTAAAGTAAAACTACCGCGAATGTTGCTTGTCGTTCTGTTGCCAGTTTTTATGCCAGTCTTGGTTCTTGCTCTGCCACTCTGGTTGCCAGTTCTTGTCCCACGGCTTCCATCTGTGTTCCCAGCGGTAGTTCTTGTTGGTTTCGTTCTCTGGTTGCTTCGGAGTGGAGCCTTGGTAGCCGGGGTAACCGTTGTAGCCGCCGGCGCCGTGGTGCCAACTGAAGAAAGAGAAAAGTGAGTTTTGTTACTGTATTTATTTTATTCTTTCCGAATTCAGATATTTGCTAAATTACCCATTTTGTTTGTGATTTTTTGGATTGCTCGTTGGTTTATAGCCATAATTTAGTAGAATTTCGTTTAACATAAAATTAATCAATACTCATAATTTAAATAATCATTTCACAGAATCACACTAACTCAGATCAAAGAAATAGGCAGATAGAACGCTCAGAACACGCGAGTGTCTCCACTAAAGTTAATACAAAATCAAATCGAATTACATTTCATAATGTTTTCTCTGTTTTTGAGAACAACTTTTACAATGGTTAAAGACACGTGACGGCATATTTTGGCAAACAACAACAACGACGCGCAGCTTGGTACGACGCGTAGCTTGGTACTGTCGCGACTTTGTATTCGATTTTGATTTTGTGTTAACTTTGGTGGAACCACTCGCGTGTTCTGAGCGCTCTATCTGCCTATTTCTTTGATCTGAGCACACTAAATAGACGTTGAAAGAAAATTAATTTAATTATGATTGACTCCTACATTTTACGGCATAATCTATTGAGTAGACAGAACCACACCGAATTTGATTGAAATGCGTGCAGCAAGCAGAAATAGTTATCGTAAGAAACACGTGCGATATTTTCACACCAAATGCAGTGCAATTTGAGTGCGTGTACAGTGCATTTGGTGCGTCGCTACATTGTTTGATCAGTACTTAAATTATTTATTTGTTGAATCTTAAACGTCGTACCACAAAAAGTTAAACATCTGTTAAAAACTTGTCTAAAAAAAGTGTAACTGCAAAACGACCCTCATATCATAGTGAAATGCCGTTTTGGAGTTACACTTAAGACAAATGTTCAACAGTTGTTTAACTTATTGTAGTAAGGCTGTATACATTTAAGAGCGTATATTCTGAAAGTTGACAACGTCGCAAATGGTTGTCAAATATTTACGTGTTTTAATTAATTTTACTAATTTACTGTATGAAAATAAGAAATATGGCTCTGTAGTGCACTAAAAAATTGATAAGGGAATGCAATAATTATTATCGTAACATCGAATGTATAGTTTTAGACGTAAAAAAAGCATTTGGAAACATTCCAAATGCCATTTATACACCTGAAAAGGTTACAAAATCAAATTCAGTGTTTTAATTGCATTCCTATATCAGTTTTCTAGTGCACTACAGAGCCATATTTCTTATTTCAACATTGCCAAATTAGTTAAAACTTGTAAATATTTGACAGCTATTAGCGACGTTGCCAACTTTCTGGTTACGCAGCCTTAACAACCATTTGTTTAAAAATGTATGGGATTTTAACAAAAGTAAGTTGAACTACTGATCAATCAACTCGTCTGAAGCGTTTCACACGTTACTAGACCTTCTTCTGCCTGCTGTGTGTAATGCTTGCGCATCGCACCTGCATCCGGCGCGGCTCCACCTTTAATTAATTCGTTGGCTCTTTTACTGTCGCATTTATCAGTGTAAAGGTATGATTCCAATCTCGGCAGCACATAGCGTACTCTCACGGTACTGCGCAGCAGTGCTGCCTACCGCACTTCCAAGCGAACGGGGCGACACTACTGCGCAGAAATGCTGCTCGAAATGTAAAACAGTAGGCGACAGCAGACGACAATCGATATAGCTCAGCAGTCATTTTCAACTTTGTACACTAGCTCATAAAATTGAAAATCTATTAGTGACTGCTGAGCGATAGCGATTGTTGTCTGCTGTCATCTGCTGTTTGTCCATAGGGCCTTTTTGAGAGGTGTACACTAGACGTTACACTAGCGGTGTACGCTAGCGGTGTACGCTAGTGGTGTACACAAGCGGTGTACGCTAGCGGTGTACACAAGCGGTGTACGTTAGCGGTGTACACTAGCGGTGTACGCTAGCGGTGTACGCCAACGGTTTACACCAGCGGTGTACGCTAGCGGTGTACACCAGCGGTGTACGCTAGCGGTGCACACTAGCGGTGTACGTTAGAAGTGTACACTAGCGGTGTGCACTAGCGGTGTACACTTGCGGTGTACACTAGAGATGAACACTCGCTGGCAGATCAATAGCTCCATTCAAACATTGCCAATATCGGATTGGCATAGTGGAATGGCTCACCAATTAGCCTCATATAAGTCCTCAATCTAAATAACTGCAATACCGAAGCAAAACAAGCCAATTAAACTTACTCATGATGTCCATGTCCGTGATGATCAGCTCCTTCATGGCTGGCGTAGTTTCCGCTGACATCTTCAGAGTTTTGAGAGTCTTGTCCGAACCTGTTACCCAGCTGGCCTTGAGCCGGAGACTTCTTTGAGAGCTGGTGACGTGTTACTACGAACTCAGCACCGCGCTCCGCTATCATTATTATGGGAGCCATTGTGTTACCTGTAAGTTGAAAAATACTGTGTTAGGCTGTTAGATATTGGAGCAGGCGAGACGCGTGTGGGAGAAGACAGCGTCCACCTCACGATCCAGCCGCCGCAGGAAACGCCCAGGGTAACTGACGTCGCGACGATTTCCGGCCACTGTAGGCGCGCGTATGCGGACGGTGACTAAAGCTTCATTTAGACGATGCAAGAACTCGAACGCGAGTTGCGTTACATTGCGGAATTTATAGGTAGAACAAATTCAGTTAATGAAACAAATGCCGCAATGTAGTGAAACTCGCATACGAGTTCTTGCTCCGTCTAAATGGCGCTTAATGAGTGATGAGTAATGTACTCGCCGTCCGACATGGACCATGCCCGCGTTGACAGCGCGTCGTATTCCACACAGGTTCCCTGATATTCCGCACAAAAATATACGTTTTTAGCTTTGGAGTACAACAGTAGCTCGATCACAAGATTACAGTATTTTATTTTCAGCGTTCTTGAAATATTTACAGCGTTTCTTGTATGGAAAAATGGAACAGCGCCTCTAGTGTGCAAAGAAGGAACTTATTTTTTCTTGATATTAATGTCAAAGTTCCAGTTTACTTCACAAAAACTGGAAATTCATGATAAGGCCTCAGAACATTTTCTAACTGTTGGCAAAATCAAGTAGGTATGGAAAATATTGAACGAAACTTACCAGAAGGCAATGTTGGCATTATAGACCCATCCGCGACTCGAAGACCTGTAACGAAAAATATTAGTTGATTTAACTATTTAATTATTTGACACTTTCTTAGGGAGAGAAACACCTCTGGAGCGTCGTAGACGTCATCGTCGCTGTGGTCCGCGTTTGTGTCAACTTCACCGTCAGATTCCGTCGGAGACCGAGCCATAGGCGGAGGAGTATGCTTCCCTTGCAATGGGAACAGGGCGCTCACCACGTCCTCCACGAACTGTGGCTGGAGACTCTGCGTCAACGGGGGGGCCCAGGGGCGGAGCACTTGTAGGGGCGGCCCCATGGGTCCCCGTCCAGAGACTCCAGCATCTCTTTGCGGGCCAGTTCCTTGGCCCGCCAGATCTCGTCGCGGAGGACGGTCTTCGCTGCCCTGTAGCTCTCGTACAACTCCGCCTCCACGGCTACCGCATCCGGAGGTCGGGTGCGGCGCCTGTGGAATCTGGTGTAACGGCGACGTGCGGAAACGCACGCTTCGCGCAGCGCTGCTAGAACCGCAGTGGTAGACGCCCTCCGGCCACCGTAGCCTCGGGCATGCTGACAGCAAGTGAAGGGCAACTCGCTGTCCACGCGCGCCTCAAAGAGCGTCAGCAAAAATGACGGGACCCTTCTCAGAGGGCCAAAGCCTGCCGGGGTCGCGGGGATTTATTTCCTCACCGTGACCCCGGAACATAAAGGGCTATTGAAGGATACCGTGGATTTTAGTCAGCACAAGTCTGACAGTCCCTCCCGCCCTGCCCGGTGTGGGAGGACTCATTTGACGATTTTACCGCGCTAAAACAAAAAAAAAGGGAGAGAAACAATCGAATATTACACTGTCATCATATCTGTAAGCTCTCTACTCTCTAAAGACACAGCGCCGAAACTACGGTTTGTCTTTGGTGAATTCTCAGTTTTATATTTTAGAGATTTAAGTTAAAAATTAATTCAATAAAATTGTCGTCGAGCTAAGGAAAAGCTGAACACTAAAAACGGAGCAATAAAACAGCAAAATTACCTTGTATCCCATGCACTTTAAGCTGCATATCCACCACGGCCATGGGGTCTGAGTCGGGTCCCATCTTGGCGGTCCCCACCTGATGGTTCTCAGGCGCGGTGTGCAGCTGTGACAGACACTTGAAGAACTCGTCCGAGGGGTCCCGGCCGCCTCCCTCGCACTCCTCGCCGTATCCTACTGTGGGCATCATGCCGTATTTTTCGCGGAGAATCTGGAAATTAAAAGTTTGTAAGTAGGTATTCTAAGTAAATAAAACGGTGGGTAGGTGAAGTTACATAAGAATAATAAGATGATTGCAACAAAACTATGTAACTCTGGCCTTGGGTTCACACCATACAATATCGTTGTTCAGATATTGGAACCATTCATTTCTGTCTAGGCTTCCGTACCCAAAGAGTAAACCGGGACACTTTAACTGTACTATCATCTGTCTATGTGTGTATTGTATGCCCGTCTGTCACCAGGCTGTATGAGTGAACCGTGACAATTAGTAAAAAAAAGAAAAAATATCTAAGTAGGCGCCCAAACACGGAGGCACAGAACCCACCGTGTGCGAGTCTTACTTAGACTTGGCCGGTTTTTCAATTGAGTGCATATTTTCCTTTACATTTGAATAACTAATGGCTAACTCTAATTGTGATGTAACAGTAATATGATATTTTTCCTTTGTAGCTGGTTTTAAAGATCTTTTATACCTACCGAGATAAAACGCAAACCCCAAAGCGCCCCAATGGCACAATTTTGTGCCATCACACCCCGAACGATTTTAAACTGTATTTTTTGGAAAAATAAGTCTTAAAACCGGTCAGGGTTTGGTGGCACAAAGCTGTGCCACGGTGCTCTAGAGGTTTAACCAAACTTACTGTAGTATTAGCAAGTCTATAAGCGATCCTCGCAGCATCAACCAGCACGTTGAGCTCATGGTCTTCGTAGAAGTAGTTTGGCTGCATTATGGGCGGCTGCGTCGGGTCCACCGACCTGATAGAGACGAACCCTCGACTGCGAGGTTGCAGGGCTATTGCGGAGATCCTGTGTAGAAGAGACACTTGTTAGAAACGCTTGTTTTGTACTGATATGTGATAGTTCTGGCAGAGTAAGGGACTTTACTCATGGCGCGCTGCGATATCCAATTGCATCGATTGACGATATCGGTCAGATATCACACAAGCGTCCGGCCGAAGAAAATGTATGGACGATCGCTAGTGTTTGCTCATGGAGACGCACAGATTTACGATATCGCTTACAGATCTCGATTTCGAATTGCATGTACGTACTTATGACAATGCACATGATTCTGTGTCCGAAATTCGATTGCGCAACTACTCGTCTCGTGCGACATCTTTTGTCTTTGTTTTGCAGCACCTTTATGTCATAATAGTAAGATGGATTTTTGAAGTGGACGGTCGAATTGCATTGCATCACTCCAGTAGTAAATACGTGCGACTTTAAATCGGCAATCGACTCAATATCGCACGAATCGCGTCGCGTCGCATTGCGCAATGAATAAAGTCCCTAACAGTAAAGCAGTTGGCCCGCTCTGCGAGTCTTTCAATTAAAATCTCCATAATATGCGGTGAAGGCAATTCCTTCAGCTTCCCAGTTAATTATACAATAAAAGAAAGTAGAAAGAATAATTTATTCGACACAGGCCAGGCACATAAAGCTCTTACAAAAAATACAAAAAAAAACCGGCCAAGTGCGTGTCGGGCCACGCACAGTGTAGGGTTCCGTAGTTGCCCATCAAAATACTTATTTAATTTTAAAAAGAGGAATTTTCAAAATCGGTCCAGGAGTCTGAGAAATCGGGGAAAATACATAAGAAAAAAGATTACAAGGAATTTAGAACCTCCTCCTTTTTATGAATTTAGTTAAAAATAGTTGACGATAAAAACCTACCTATCCCCAAAAAACATACCTATAAAAGCTGTAAAAATAAAGTTGACAAACTTACATTTGCAGTTATCTCCGATACATTTTGTTTAAGAAAATATGATATCAAGTACATTTTATAAGTTGGTCGACTATTACTCGTAAAGTTGTAAAGCCTACTTAGTCATGATAATTTTCTTTTAAACTTCGTTATATGCACTACTATTGTGAATTTTTTCACACCCCCAAACATAACCGTTTAGCTGGTAGAGGGGGGGGACACTCGAATCGAGCAAAATGCGTAAAACCCACATCACGCCCGAAAATATACAGCACTTTAAAGCTTAATATTTCACAAACCAAGTTTTTTATCAAAAAATTGTTAATGGAAACTATCATTATTTTTTAAAGGCCTATTTAATGATACCCCACACTAAAGGGTACGCGAGAAAAAAAAAATCCTCACTTTTCGTGTAAGTACTGGAGGTACCCTAAAAAAAAATATTTTACGAGATTTTATTTTACCACTTTTTCGGCACAACAAATCCGTATATTTACACCAAATTACAGCTCTCTAGTACTGTGCGTCTCTGAGCTAAACTGCGGACGGACGGACGGACGGACATGGCGAAACTATAAGGGTTCCTTGTTGACTACGGAACCCTAAAAAATTGGTGTCTCACGGCTGTGCCAAATAGGCTCGGTTCAGCAGAAAAGCCAAGCTACTAGGTGCCTAACGCTGGTTTTTAACTGGCCTTTTTTAGTATGGCTAGAGTGGGCAACCTTTCTTAAAACAGCAAGTAAAACTCACGTGACATGTCTCTTTTCTGCAGTATCGTCCAATGTGTGAGGTTCCACAATAACTCCATCTCCACATGACGCGTAGTAACCTCCGAAGAAGAACTGCACGTCGGGGTGGCGACCTCCGGCTGACGCTAGACGAGAGTTCACCTTGCCTGTCAACTGTAACACGAATTATAATAATATAATAATATTCCACAACTATCACACAACGCCATCTAGTCCTAAGCTAAGCAGAGCTTGTGTTATGGGTACTAGACAACTGATAAACATACATAAATATTTCTAAATACATACATAATTATTATAGATAAATTTATTAATTTAATTAATGATAATATAAGGTCGTTCGGACTGATTAGGTTACAGAAAGCAAAGAAACAGTTTTTTTCTGAGGGTAGAGCGAAAAAACAATACCAAAATGAGCAAGTTATTCGTGAGCTGCTGTTTTGTTTTTTTCAAAAGATCCTTGATTCGGAATTAACGCCAATTTGATTGCAAAATTACAAATATGATCTTAGTAACATCTGGTCTCCGAATCATCTTTTAGTTTTTGCTTCGATTTTCTTAGATTATGTACTGTAGCGGACATAATACTACAAAAAGAACAGCAGCGAAATGAAGACAAACATAGAATAATCTAGAAATCAGTACCCTTAGCACGAATTTTCAGTATTTGAGACGTAAAGTAAACTGCATAGAGTACATTTGTATGTAAACTGGAACTTTGAACAATTTCAAATTGACAATTTTCAAGGAAAAAATTAGTTCCTTCTTCGCACACCAGAGGCGCTATTCCATTTTTTCAAACAAAAACGCTGTAAATACTGGAAAGGCGCTGTAAAGTAAAAGAGTGAAAACTCGTGATAAGGGTAGGAGGTACTGGTCTGAGTTTTTTCAAGGTTTATGCTTTAGATAATACAAATGTCAAATAACCTTTTTTTCAAGAGGTAATATCACCAAAAGAGTCCTGCTCTAACGGAGCGTAAAGGATTTTCAGATCCACCTCAACATATAATAAGCTAGAAACCAGGATAATAAGAGCAGACAGCATTATCTCACCTGTGACATTCCAGTACTAGACAAAGGTCCAGTTCTACTCAGCAAGTATTCCGTAGCCACATCCCAGTTCAAGTCAGGGATCTTGGGTTCCTTAGTCAGCGTAAAGTCCAGGGTTACTCCCACGTGGTTCTGCAGGTTCTGTCCCACGCCAGGCAGGTTCATGATGGTGGGGATGTTGAACTTGTCCAGGGTCTCTTTGGGACCGATACCGGATAGCAGCAGGATTTGAGGAGTGTTCAGAGTACCAGCGGTGAGGATTGCCTGGAAAAGCATAGTGAATTTGATTAGAAACGTAACACTGGCAGTCTCCTTCGCACCACTTCCACTTTGGACAGACGACCTTATAAAGGTCGCCGGAAGACGCTGGATGATGCAGGTCGCTTCCAACTGGTATATGTGGAGATCTAAAGGACGTCCTACGGCTGAGATGATGATCATGATGAGTCTCCTTCGCAACATTTGAAAAAAGTTTCTAAAAATTAAAAAAAAAATCCAAACGGTAACACGGGGTAGTAGATAAAAGGTCTTCTTACTGAACTACTTAGATAACCTAAAAAGTCAAGAATATTTCAATTTCTGTTGAATTTTGTCTCGTAAATGGTTCAATCTAGAAGTGTCTAGGTCTACCAGGTCCTAATGCGAATTCTACACGTAAGATCCATATTGTAAACTGTCGGATTACAAAGAGTTGTTGATTATGTTCTCTGTTAAAAACAATGGGTGCTATGTTAATTACTGTGTTTAAAATCAGCTGATAAATGTTTTAAATGATTGATCAATTTTGATTGATTTGTTACAATCCTTCATATTTTTTGAATTTTATTAATTACTGACGTGTAGGGTGGTTAAATCACAATATTTTATCACTGGATTTCTGGATCAAATAAGATAATAATACTCGTACAATAAAATAATAAACATCATAACAGTTTTTTCACAAAAAACCCATAGCCATAGATTACCTTCCATTTTTTTTAGCATATTTAATTTGATTTATTGCCGTCATATAGAGTATTGCCTACCTCTTTATTAACACCAACAGTTTTCGCAGCCCCATCCTTGATGTACTCAACGGCGGTGACCTTCTTCGTGACTGGATCTATGATGACGCGGGATCCCAGGGTATTGAGCATCACGTGAAGATTGGCTCGTTTTGACGCGGGTCGGAGGAAGGCGCGGGCAGTGGAGTAGCGGGTACCTCCGCTGTGGAGAACAAGATGGATAAGTGTTAAGATATGGTTGCAACATGCTGTACGAGATGTCTGATAGCATCTTGCTTGAAAAGAGAACGTGGACTCTAAGGCGTTAAAAATTGTTTTGCTAGGAGATAAGACCTGGGCATGCGGGCGGCGAGTAAAGGGCAACTCGCTGTTCGACCATGGACCATGCCCCAGTCGACGGCGCGTTGTGTTCCACGCGCGCCTCAAGGAGCTTCGACATAATAACGGGCCCCCTATAGAGGGTTGCGGGACATACATAATTATACCGCGACTCCGGTACACAAAGGGCTACCGAAGGACAACGTGGGTTTTAGTCTGTACAAGTCTGACAGTACGGGGTGGGAGAGGACTCATTTGATAAATTTACCACGAAAGAAGTAAGACCTCCAAAACCAACAAGAACATTACTCTCTATTATCAATTTCATACAGCATTCCACTGAAAACCTATAGATAGCTACAGCTATTCCACAATAGATTTTCTTTTATCGTGGTTAAAACATCAAATGAGTCCGCCCACCAACTGTCAGGACTTGTACCGACTAAAATCCACGGTGATCCTTCAATAGCCTTTTACGTTCCAGGGTCACGTTTACCTGATGAGACAGTCCCGGGGCTCCATTCCACTAACGAAAAGGCTCCTGTCGTTGTTCGTTACAGGATCTGGATGCTTCTGAGGGCGCTAAACTCGCGACCCTAGTTCTAGACAGACTCAATGGGGGTGGCAACTGGGAAACGAATGGCGCTAGTATAGCTTGTTCCAAGCATCGTCATTGGTTCAAATCTTATAGGTACTTCAAAATAGTACTACCTCATTGGTCGGATTAGGACTTAGCTATGGTCGCGTCGCGCCATCTACAATTAGCTTTGACCGGCCTTCCCCATTACACGCTTAGAAGAAGCACGTATTCGTGATTAGTCTTCAACGAGTGGACAAATTAGCCATTCTGCACCATACTTTCGCTTATTCTCATTACCTAGTAATAAAGGTAGGATTTGGATGATATTTTCCTGAAGTTACTTAGCATTGAAGAGGAAGAAGCCAGGGACAGTTTCTGCCATGATGACTACATCATCGGCAAAACGCATCACTCACCTTAGTGATGTATTCGCCATTGATGTTGATGCCGAATCCGTTCCATTCCAAGAGCTTGAAAACGTCCTCCAACGTGTTCGTGAACAGTTTCGGAGAAATAACGTCTCCCTGTTATACTTACTCATTCAAAGTTTGGGCGATGGTGAATCCTGTGTTAGTTTCTCCGTTCAAGTCACTGGTGGGTGGGTACCCCAGCTCGATGGCGCCTGACACAACGTCGTGAGCAAACTGTGGCGCGTGACGGAACTGCAAAAAGAAAAGAAATGAATTCATAAATACTCATTTCAGGAACCTCGTTATTAAGAAAACAATCTAAAGCCCGTATTACAGAACGTCACTCAATACTCAAGTACTTTTGTTCCGAATTAAACACGATTTAGTACTCTAAAAATCCAATCCAAAATTGAAGATTTCGCTTGTAGCGCAGCCTTAAAACTAATTTCAAGGCATTTGATTGGTTGAAATGGAGATCAGTGCTTGAGTTTCGTTCTGTAATACGGGCCTAAGTAGGTATCTTTGTGAGTTTTGTTGTTACATTCTGTGGATGGACTTTAAAGTCGAGAGATTGATCAACTTGGTGTTAAAAGTAATCATGTTGTGGGCCTTGAGTTTGAAACTAAAAACCAGATTTTGACTCTAAAGATAACTAGAATCAGATAAATGCCGAAAAACGTGTGAAAATCGGCAAACAAATAACTAAATTAGAATTAAGATTTTTCATGGACACTTCCCACCTGGTTGTATCTGAAATGCGAATGACTAATTTAATTGACTATTGGCTAGGTATGCAAACTTGACCGATTCGTTACGATGTCTAATTTCGCTAACTTCTACCTGTAGCGTCGAACAAAATTGAAGGATTACCATCGATTTTAAAATGACACATCCGTGCCTAACGCCACACGCAAAAGAAAGTGATGGCACTGAAACGTGCCCTCCGCAAACTTGTCGATTTATCGTTGCAGTTTGAACTGTACCGACTAATCGTAACGATTTATCGTAAGGTGTGTAGCATCCATAATCGGTTAAGGTGGTTGCGTCGATGTTGCCCGCGAAATTCAAATTTTCTTAAGTTTTTTTGCAATTTGCAGGCCAGTGACATGTTGTAACTTTATCAAAATATGAATTGCGGCATTATTAAGTATAATTTTAAATATAAAAATTATCCAAACATTCGCTCCATCAGCTCTCACATAGAAAAGCTGCATCTAAGTTAGATTTCGGAGATTTTAACATGTTTTGATAATTTGTATACCTATTTTAAATTATACTTGTTAATGCCGCAATTCAAATTTTGATAAAGTTACAACATGTCACTGGCCTGCAAATTGCAAAAAACGTAAGTTTGAATTTCGCGGGCTGGTTGGAGCATTCCCCTTAACATTATTTATTTCAAGGCTACCCTAAATGTAATAATAGTTCTCCTAAATCTCTACGGAGATTAGCTATCTATGCGGGATATATTAGGTATACTTCATGCACAAGAATGTGCACAGGCATAGGTGAACTTTTTATTCCTTTACTCTTATCCTACTACTATTATAAAGGCGAAAGTTTGTAAGTATGGATGTATGGATGTTTGTCACTCTTTCACGCAAAAACCACTGAACGGATTTGGCTAAAATTTGGTACACACATAGTTTATAATCTGGATTAACACATAGGATAGTTTTTATCCCGATTTTATGTTCCCGTGGGATAACTTTCGAGCAGTAGCGGGTGAAGCCGCTGGCAACAGCTATAGTATTATATAGTCCTGCCTTTCTCTCACCTTCTGTACAGGCAGCGGTCCTCCCCGACTATGGTACTGCGCCGACACTCCGTTCCCGATCTCCTTATTATCCTCACTCCTCAGAAAGTACGGCAGCACCTCGTACCATGACCAGCCTGTAGCACCATTCACTGCCCAGCCGTCGTAGTCAGCAGGCTGGCCTCGCATGTACATCATGCCGTTGATTACTGAACATCCACCTTTTGAGGAAGAAGGAGAAATGTATCTATCAATAAGTGGGTAAAGGACAAAATGGTGAACCTAAGTAGCTTTACGCACTCAGGTAACCTTTACCACGTCGTCTTAAAGAAAGATTAACTGTAAAGAAAGAGACAGATCTATACAAGTCGTCTATCGCCGTCTTTTTCCCACACTGGAATAACTTTCGTTTCGAGGGCCTCCAGTACCTACCTATACTTAAACCAGGTCTCGAGTATAATATAATCCGAAGCGACCGCACCCGTACCATACTCGGTAAAAAAACAGGCGCGGATACTTGGGACAGGTGCCATTACCAGCACTCGTTTGCAACATTTATATTATAACGCCTCCAGCTTGTGATTGAAATAATCATGATCTATAAAGAAACTTACACAAAATAACAGGACATTATTATTATTCTTTATCTTAAATTATAACAGCCGCCTCGGAAAGCACGTTACGCCAAAAATTTAATTTATAGTCGTAACTGTATAAAAGTCAGAAGCTCGAAAGTCAGACAACCGAGCTTACCATTTACCTAGTTGTTGAAGTCAGATAAGCATTCACTTCATGTAAAATACTGATATTCAGCTGAATCTGGTTGAACTGACAGGATAAGTAAATGATGAATATTAAGTTAACTTACCTAACATCTTCGCCCTAGGCCAGTAGCAGCTCCCTCCCTCATCTAGACATGCTTTCTCCTGCTTTTCAGTGTGGTACTGCCAGTCAGTGTCATCTCGCGACCAGTATGCTGTCACCCAGGATGGCACTCCTGACTGCGTCGGTTCATCACCACCTGCTTCTATTAGGAGCACCTGGAAAGAAAAATACGGTGGTCATTAAACTTATTGATTTGTGATAAAAACAGTCTGACTGCTGGCCTTTTAGAGAGACAAGAGTCACTCGACGAGCAATGGAAAGAGCTATGCTCGGAGAGTTCTTTGCGGGATAAAATACGGAACATGGATATCCGGCGAAGAACTGGAGTTACCGACATAGCTTATAAAATTTGCAAGTTGAAGTGGCAATGGGCAGGCCACATCGCTCGTAGAACTGACAACCGATGGGGAAGAAAAGTTCTCGAGTGGCGACCACGGACCGGAAGACGCAGCGTAGGCAGGCCTCCCTCTAGGTAGACCGACGACAGCGTGAGGGTCGTGGGCAGCCGATGGATGCAAGCATGGGAATACGATGGATAAACCCACGACCTACAACTCGTAAGTCGGGACCGATACCACTGTGCCACCACTGTTCCAACCGACGGATGCAAGTGGCAAATTGTCGTTCGGCGTGGCGGTTTAGACCGCCACGCCGAAGGGGAGGGAGGGGGAGGTCTGTGTTCAGCAGTGGACGTCTTCTGGCTGATGATGAAGATGATGATAAAAACAATGTACTTAGGTATTAGGTTTTTTTTTTTGTCTTCCCGCCCCGTGTGGGGCCGAAGAGATATCAATCAATGTTGCTATAAATTGTCGGCTGTGTTAACCACAATTGTTATACCTACAAAAACGGTTTTTTTTACATTAGCTAAATTAACTTACTTTGTCTTATAATATTTCTGACACTTTAGCTTTCATACATTTTAATACGGTTTGCTGATCAAAGCTTCCGCCAGTTCCGATATGAACCAACCGTAACAAACATCTCAGAATAACTTAAAATACTAGTTTAATTAATGGTTTCACGCCAAATTAAAAGCATTAAAATTCAAATTACGTTTTAATTGAGTGGTTTAGGCTCAATATTTTTTTAAACTGCCTTAATCTGCAGTAGAAGCACAGAACACGTACATAGAAGTACATGATCATAATCAAGGTATGAATTAAAAAACTTTTTCCAAAAAAATGTGACCGCCAATAAAATTTGAGGGTTGCCCTCGATTTCTCCAAGATCCAATCATCAGATCTTGAAATGGTGACAATGGGACCACACGGGAAGCAACAGCTTTCGAATAAAAAAATAATCATGAAAATCGGTTCACCCAGTCGCATGTTATGAGGTAACAAACATAAAAAAAAAAAAAAATACGGTCGAATTGATAACCTCCTCCTTTTTTTGAAGTCGGTTAAAAATGTATAAAACTGCACCACCACTGCTTGACATACCTACAGCTAAATGAATGATTAACAAATAGGTCTGGTGCATACACTGAAAAAAATAAAACGTGACTTTCTACTGTTCTTGGACAGTAAAAAAAAAAACGGTTCCGGGAACTTATTTATACGTTAAAATAATTGATTACGGACAGTGCACTGAAATGGGCAAAAACAGTAAAGAGCTAAACAGTTATTTCAACTGTATGAACATTAAAGTCTACTGAAACAAACAGTTCCTTGTAAGTATTGCCGTTTTTAGAGCTTTACTGGTATCGTAGCAGTTATTTTTACTGCTTCTGAACAGTTATTGTAGCATACAGTAAAGAGCTAAACAGTTATTTCAATTGTTTGAACATTAACGTTTACTGATATCATAGCAGTTATTTTTACTGCTTCTAAACAGTTTTTATAGCTTACAGTAAGGAGCTAAACAGTTAAGAGCTAAACGGTTATTTCAACTGTATGAACATTAACGTTAACTAAAACAAGCAGTTATTTTTAGTATTGCCGTATTTAGACTTTACTGAGTTCGTAACAGTTATTTTTACTGCTCCTGAACAGTTTCTGTAACATACCATAAGGAGTTAAACAGTTAATATCAACTGTTTGAACATTAACGTTTACTGATATCATAGCAGTTATTTTTACTGCTTCTAAACAGTTTTTATAGCTTACAGTAAGGTGCTAAACAGTTAAGAGCTAAACAGTTATTTCAACTGTATAAACATTAACGTTAACTAAAACAAGCAGTTTTTTTTTTATTATTGCCGTATTTAGACTTTACTGATATCGTAACAGTTATTTTTACTGCTCCTGAACAGTTTCTGTAGCATACCATAAGGAGTTAAACAGTTAATATCAACTGTTTGAACATTAACGTTTACTGATATCATAGCAGTTATTTTTACTGCTTTAAACAGTTTTTATAGCTTACAGTAAGGAGCTAAACAGTTAAGAGCTAAACGGTTATTTCAACTGTATGAACATTAACGTTAACTAAAACAAGCAGTTATTTTTAGTATTGCCGTATTTAGACTTTACTGAGTTCGTAACAGTTATTTTTACTGCTCCTGAACAGTTTCTGTAACATACCATAAGGAGTTAAACAGTTAATATCAACTGTTTGAACATTAACGTTTACTGATATCATAGCAGTTATTTTTACTGCTTCTAAACAGTTTTTATAGCTTACAGTAAGGTGCTAAACAGTTAAGAGCTAAACAGTTATTTCAACTGTATAAACATTAACGTTAACTAAAACAAGCAGTTCTTTTTAGTATTGCCGTATTTAGACTTTACTGATATCGTAACAGTTATTTTTACTGCTCCTGAACAGTTTCTGTAACATACCATAAGGAGATAAACAGTTAATTTCAACTTTTTGAACATTAACGTTTACTGATATCATAGCAGTTATTTTTACTGCTTCTAAACAGTTTTTATAGCTTACAGTAAGGTGCTAAACAGTTAAGAGCTAAACAGTTATTTCAACTGTTTGAACAGTTACGTTTACTGATATCATAGCAGTTATTTTTACTGCTTCTAAACAGTTTTTATAGCTTATAGTAAGGAGCTAAACAGTTAAGAGCTAAACAGTTATTTCAACTGTATGAACATTAACGTTAACTAAAACAAGCAGTTCTTTTTAGTATTGCCGTATTTAGACTTTACTGATATCGTAACAGTTATTTTTACTGCTCCTGAACAGTTTCTGTAACATACCATAAGGAGATAAACAGTTAATATCAACTTTTTGAACATTAACGTTTACTGATATCATAGCAGTTATTTTTACTGCTTCTAAACAGTTTTTATAGCTTATAGTAAGGTGCTAAACAGTTAAGAGCTAAACAGTTATTTCAACTGTATGAACATTAACGTTAACTAAAACAAGCAGTTTTTTTTAGTATTGCCGTATTTAGACTTTACTGATATCGTAACAGTTATTTTTACTGCTCCTGAACAGTTTCTGTAGCATACCATAAGGAGTTAAACAGTTAATATCAACTGTTTGAATATTAACGTTTACTGATATCATAGCAGTTATTTTTACTGCTTCTAAACAGTTTTTATAGCTTACAGTAAGGAGCTTAACAGTTAATACTACAAATTGTTTGAACATATTTTCTAATAGCCTATATCATCCCACTGCTAGGCATAGGCCTCCGCCGAACACTTCCAAGAATCCCGGTCTTTCGCAGATTCCCACCACTCCCGGCCGTGAGATCGTCCTGCCAGCTTTTACGTGGCCGACCCCGTCGTCGTCTTTCATCTTCTGTATTTATGCCGAGGAGTTCATCAGTATTTTTATTGCGTACCTACCTACCTACCTATATTTGCCATCGGTCCGGGTTTCCCCGGATTTATCTTAGTTTAGAGGGCATCCGGGGAGCGTCCGGGCCGGGCTTTAAAAGGACCATGCCCAAATTAAAAGGGAGCTCTTCCCCAGTTACGCCCAGAATGCAGATGTATATCTTTTCATAGCACTTTGAAGGTAATACTTTTAAAATATCTAGATTGAATGTCTTATAAAGTGCTATTTCAAAAGTTATGTAAACATTTAATACTAAATCTAGATCTCCCAAAAGTACCATTAAAAACTACTGTACGGCATAGACAAGTATTGTAGGTATTCCGGGGGCAGAGCTACATACTTTGGGCATTATACACCGTGACTTTTTAGTCGTCTTACAAAAAGGGTCCACTTAATGTATCCGACCTAAAATACCTCTAGGCAAGTTTTTTTCTTTTAATCGTTAATAATATTTTTTTATTTTTAATAAAAAGATACATTAGAAATGTGAAACACCCTGTTAAAATGTTTACGTATCGAGCTGTAGAGTATACCTACCCAACGCAATAGTATTAATTATAGCATTCTATCTCCATTTTCTATGAGACAAGGGTGTTTCTGACTACGTCTTGCGTCATAAGATCGAAATAAAATTTATTTTGAAAATTTTCAGATCTCTTGAATACCAAATTTTTTATTATAAACGTGTTCTAGTCATTGGATACATGAACTGGGCTGCTTTTGTAAGACGACTAAAAAGTCACGGTGTATAAGTGAGAATGTTTGTAGCTACAGTCTAGAGAAAAAAAAAACAAATCAAACGCCTAGGCAATATATAATAGCAATGTCACGTAGAAACGATTTTATGAAAAAAACATAATTGAAAAGTTACGATTTACAATGAAAATATAACTTTTGAACCAGCGCGTTATATAGCATTCAATCTAGATATTTTAGAAGTACTCAAAGGGCTATTAAAAGATCTACATTATGGGCACCACTGGGGCACAAATGGGCATGGTTCTATAAACATTACAAGAAAAATAACACGAGACAAGTAGGTAAGTACCTACCTACAATCAATATTTGTTACTTAACATTCGTAAAAATCCAATCCAAATCCAAACTAATATTATAAATGCGAAAGTAACTCTGTCTGTCTGTCTGTCTGTTACGCTTTCCCGCTTAAACCTCTCAACCGATTTTGATGAAATTTGGCACAGACAATCTTTAGACCCTGAGAAAGAACATAGGCTACCTTTTATTGCGAAAAAGGGGATGAAGAGATCAGAGAATGTCGAGTCCAAACAATCTCCACATTTTAACAAATAATAACAAAACAGCAAACGTTGTGTACAAAAATGTTTTAAATTAGGTCATTTTAAAATATTTTTGTACACAACGTGATGCTGGCCCCTGGAAGTGTCTCTTGGACATAAAGGACCAATAAATTTTCCTGGGTACTTTCTGCCACTTAATGGAATACATAGGTACCTTATACCTACTGTAAACAGATATTTTATAATTTTTTTAAACATACCTACTCTCTTTTAACCAAATGCTATACCCAAATCTATACCGTTCCATTAATATAATCCTTAATATTCAAATTAATTTACTATAACTGTGTAAATGTTTGTTTCACGGCTAATTTGCTGAGCTGTTTGTTACAAAATTGGATATGGATAGTCTGAAATCTGAAAAACAACATAAGCTACTTTTTATCAAAACACCACGCGGGCGAAGCCGCGGAAGGAAGCTAGTTACGACATAAAAATAAAACTGACTAAAGTTACGCTATCATAAAGTTAAATTATTTTAAAATTATAGTTAATTTCTTTGGGTATAAGAGATCACGTAGGTAATAATGAAAAAACTAATTATTTTGAGTTCCCTCAATTCCTACTGGATACCATCATCAGAACAAGATTATGATTTTGGGAACAAACCTAATGTAATACCGTTTGAATCATCTCAATCGGCCGAGCTGTCTTCGAGAAATCGGTGTACAAACATAAAAAAAATATATAAATATACAGCTTGGCCAGAACGGATTGAAACGGAACTAAAATTTTTATTTCTGACAGCGTTTTAAAATCTTTGATATTTGATGTAAACAAAGACCGCAGGTTTGTTAGATTTATTATTGTGCCATAAAACTAACGTAATAAGTGAAAAAAAATGAAATAAAATCATTCAAAGTGCTGGTAGCGCGAAGACAGTGGCGACTTCCGGTTTTCTACATTTTTATGTCGAGCTGTAGGTAGGTACGCGACGAATTGATAATACCTGATTTACCTAACTCAAAAGTGAGCGCGGGTAAAGGCGGAGCACTCATATTACCTATCTACCTACCCGATGCATCTAAGTACTCCAGATTATCAGACTGTTAGGTTAGTACATACCATTCAAATACCAATAGGTTAAATAGGTACATATATCAGACCCTACTCTTTAACAAAAGCAATTTTGCATCTCTGCCTAACTAAAGTACCTAAACAAAAGAAAAGTATTTTTATGGCCTTTCGCCATGTTTAATACATTTATTAGCACTCTTGACCTTGAGCGCTCTTAACCTAGCAAAACATTTAAAATAACTGTCTCTAACGTGATAAAGCGAGCGCGCGGGACGCGGGCGCCCCCCTGGGCGAACGCACGTTGTTTGTTGTATCATGATTTAGGGATGTAGCCCTCCTCGTCTCAAGTTTCGATGTCAATTAAGATAATAAGACATTCTTGACAACTATTAATTTAGGTAGGTACCTATTTTCACGGCAATGCTATGGTTCCCAAAACTTGAACACGTTTTTTTTTAAATAGTGGTCGTGTGTCTAGATGCTTTTTTTTTTAGGTGGTAAAATCATCAAATGAGTCCTCCCGCCCTGGGTGGGGCGGAAGGGACTGTCAGACTCTTACTGACTAAAATCCACCCGTGTTCCTTCGGATGCCCTTTACGTTCCGGGGCCACGGTATCCTGTGTTAAGAAAAACCCGCGACCCCAGCAGGCATTTGGCCCCGTCAGTTTGCTGACAACTTCCAGAAGGCACGTGCGAAACACGACACGACGCGCCACCGACCCGGGCTTGGTCCTTGGTCGGACGGCGAGCTATCCATAAATTGTTCTTAGCTATTAAGCCTACATGTTTACCACCTAAACTCACATTGTGGACCTATTGGACTCGAATTTTAACTAGATATCTCGCAACAGGAATTTGAATTCGGTTACCTTGCCCTTACAATTATAAAATCGATAATGTTTAGTTTACCCATCCCTAGCGCTTCACAACGAAAGTTTAGTTTCGTTTCTGACGCGCGCGCGCGCCGCCGCCGTGTCCAGTTGTCAGTTCGTGGTTCGTCGGCTGTGCGGTGTAGCCGTGTTTTGCATGGCTTGACAAAACCCACCAAGTATGTTTGTGAAGTGAATTAAAAAAAAGGAACCAATATGGAATCGGAAACTATGGTGGTGTTTTGAGAAATATCTCGACATTGGTAAGTAACTTAGATAAGTACCTACTTGCTTTGCAGCGTACGTTCCTTACCAATTTAGGGCCATGACATGGCTTGTTGGAGTCCATTCACGTCTAAAAGAGTTTAATTATGTATGGTAATAATAAATAACCTGTGTTGTATGTATTAATGCGTTTGTTGTTTCATAATATGTATAATATGTATGTACCTATGTTGTCCCCAATGTTCGCCGCTTTTGTTTGTGTGTTTTGGTAGGTATAATATTGCATCCTCAAGGTTATGAGCAGCTAATAACTAACACAATTGCATTGTGGTAAATTAAAATTCTCTGGGTCGTGTGTCAAAATATTATATTGGTTCTAATTACTAACTAATAGGTATTGGGAGTGTTTAAGGCAACCATACAATGAAATTATAGGTCCCGCATGCCCGCATGGGTTATACTTATGTAATATAACCGTGCAACTGCATTCGCTGTGTAGGCACATAACTATACTCTCAGTTTAATAATATCTAGTGTTTAAATTTCGGTACTAAATCCCCCTAATCCATGTTTTTTGCACCAATAACAAAGCTTAAAGCATTGCACGTGAATAGATTTTCCGAACAATTCCATGAAATCGGCGGGCTGCGTCTGCGCGCTGCCTCCCAGCGACCACGTGGCTACTCGGGCACTGCGGCGCGGCGCGCGGCGGCCATTTTGTGGTGCCCGTGAGCTCTGCGGCGTGCCTGCCGTCTCAACGCGTGGCTGCGAGCTGTGAGTTGTGACTGGAGTGACGCCTACCGGGCGTTTGGTTTGATGCACATTTACTAAACTAACTACTTATTTCATTGTTTGTGCTCGGTTAGTGTAGTATATTTATGGCAATCATGAACAAGGATACGTGCAAGTTTAGTGAACTAAGTAATTAGGAAACGCGGTAATATCAGATGATTCGGTATGTAGGTACAGGAAATGAAAAACCTAGAATCTTCTCTTAGTACCATAAATTTAAAAGAGGTACACGGTTAGAAAATTGCCAAGAATTATTTAGACAGAAGCCCGCGAAATTCAAATTTTCATGTGTTTTTACCCGACTGCGCCAGGAGGGTTATGTTTTTCGAGGGTATGTATGTATGTATGTTTCTTTGTGTTGTTCTGCAGCTTAGACGGCTTGATGGATTTTAACTTGAGAGGTGTCGTTAGATTCGTCTTAAACGTGAGAGTGTCACTGGGTACATGAAACTGGCCAAGTGCGAGTCGAACTCACGTGCAAAGGGTTCCGAACTAAAACTTTTGGAACGAAGTTCCTTATCGCGCGTTGTGAAAGGGGGCTAGACGGAAAAAATTCTTACGAAAAGTTGTCACGACACTTTTTGCTATAGTAAGCTATTGTAAGCTGTGCGGCGTCGCATGTTTCTCTGTCTGTCTCTCTCTCTCTTATAGAAAGCAAGCCAGATATTTTCATTTCTATTTCGCATTGAACAGTGTGGTGTCGCGACGATTATTTTTGTTGAGTGTATACAGGTTTTTTGTAAATAAATAATAATAATAATGAATCCTTAATGAAAAAATATCGAGGTTTTCGTTATGGGTGTCGTTTTCATGGTTTTCCAGGGTGTTTAAACCGATGGTGCAGTCAAAATGTAAATCCAAGATGGCGGCTGCAAAAAATATCGAGGTTTTCGTCATGGGTCTCGTTTTCATGGTTTTCGAGGAAGTTGAAACCGATGGTGCAGTCAAAATGTAAATCCAAGATGGCGGCTGCAAAAAATATCGAGGTTTTCGTCATGGGTGTCGTTTTCATGGTTTTCGAGGGTGTTGAAACCGATGGTGCAGTCAAAATGTAAATCCAAGATGGCAGCTGCATAAATTTATCGAGGCCCATTCAAATTATACCAATGAAATCTTCCCAAGGGGCCCCGACTGTGAGTGTGAATGAGTGAATTCTAAACTACTGGGCTTGTTTCTTTCTTTTTAGTTTTTTTACGCAGTCGGGTTTTTTGTTTTTTTAAATATTTATTTTTTTGCAATTTGCTTATCAGTGACAAGTAGTACAAGTAGTACAACTGTAACTTGTAACTTGTTCAAAATATGTTTCGCGACAAAAACAAGTATAACTTTATATATAAGAATGATCATAACATTCGCTCCATTCACTTTCACAAAGATTTGGTCAAAATGAGTTAGTTTTCGTATTTTTTACCAACTTTGACCAAATCTTTATGAAAGCGAATGCAGCGAATGTTTTGATCATTCTTATAATGTAAAGTTATACTTGTTATTGTCGCGGATCATATTTTGATCAAGCTACTACTTGTCACTGATAAGCAAATTGCAAAAAACACATGAAAATTTGAATTTCGCGGGCTACTACTGAGGAATCAATGATATTCAAACATTAATTGAAGACACTTTTGAGGATTGTTCCACCTGTGTCCTATCCTGGATGTTTTCACCGCACTTTAGTGGGCTCTTGGAGGCAGGCGTAAAGGCAGCTAAATATCATTTAAAAAGAACAGCAGCTAATGTGTCTCTAACTTTTGAGGAGTTGTCAACTCTGTTCACACAAATAGAGGCGATCCTAAATTTAATTAGATATAAATCTTTGTTATTTTAGAACATGAAGATGACTTAGAGGCGCTGTCTTTGCTCGATGATGAGCAAATCCGGGTGCTAATACCAGCTGAAGCTGAGCTACCAGCAAAAGAGCGCTTCTGAAGTGGAATGCTTCCAAGCTAAATTCGGATGTAACTGAGTGTAGTAAAGTAAGCAACCAATAAATCATCTATACTCGTAAAAATGTAGGCATACCTTGGCATCTATTTTTTGTGAACATAAATGTTTTTTTACAGAATTATGAAAATCTTGAAAAACTTGTGGAAGTGTACGGAGAGAATATTGGTGGACTTACAAATTCACCAATAAGTTCGGCATTATCGTCACCAAGCACCTCATCGTCATGCAAATCCATGTCCCTCGATGTAAGTTATCTGTCAATTATCACTATTCGACCCCTAGGCGTCAATTGCCGCTCACGAACGGCGGCATGAAAATGGCGGAAAATCGGCAGAGCGACGCTTGAAGCCGTTTTGGTTCGTGTAGCTGCATTAGTTGGTCTATCTCTCTCATGTTTATAACATTTTGCGCAAGGAAAAAAGGGCTAGCAATAGAAACGTTTCGTTCAAAGACGACGTAGGTACACCTACAGGTTTCCTCGCAGTCAGATAACACCTCTGTGCCCCCCACAGAGAAGAACGGTCTTAGGTGCAAATTCTTCATTTGCGAGCAAGGTCATTAATAACTTTAGCGATGAAATCGATTTGCACTTGGACAGGTTAAGCAAACTGAAAGCCAAATTTCATGAAATTATCAAATAATGACCTTTCATTGAGTCGCGTGGAGGGAAATGTTCTGATAGTTATAAAATTAGAATTATTCGTCAAAATAGTTTTTGTTGTAAGCCATATAGTAACTGTTAATTGTTTCATGGCTCAAAACAACCCAGTTTTGAGTTCTGGTTCAATTTAATATATGTACTTATTTTTTATTTTTAACCGACTTCAAAAAAAAAGTAGGTTCTCAGTTCGACCTGTATGTATGTATGTTTGTCGGCGATTATCTTGCGTTTGGCTGTACGGATTTTGATGCGGTTTTCAGGAAAGTGTTCATTACATTCTGGAGAAGGTTTTAGTATATAACACTAATAGATATCCCGTGACGTTGCCCACGTGGATCCATTTTTGCTTGCTTAGATTGTAGATTTTAAGAGACGATTGCATGTTTGTCCGCGATTATCTCGCGTTTAGCTCAACCGATATTGATGCGGTTTTCAGAAAAGCGTTCGTTACATTCTAGAGAAGGTTATAGTATATAACAAAAATGGATACCTTGTAAAGTTGCCCGCATAGATCCGTTTTTGTTGCTGACTAGGATTGTAGATTTTCAAAGACGCCGATTGTATGAAGATTTTTGTTGAATATCTAAACTAAAAAGGGAAAAATAAAAAACTTTTTGAAAAAAAGAGAACCGGCTTCAAAACCGAACACAAAAAAACTGTAAAATAACTTTTCTTTCGGAAGTCGGTGGCCATAGTAAATGAAAATAAAAAAAAAAAACTTTAAGTCTCTAAAAGTCGGATCCCTTTTTTTCAAAAAGTTTTTTATAGTTTATTATCTTTATGTAATCAAAATTTTTAATTGCATTGTACATTTAAGTGATTGTTGCACTAATGAAAAATAAGTTATTGCATGATGATCTTTGTTTAAAACCAGTGTGAACAATTGTTGGTGAACCAATAAATAAATAAAATAAAATCACGAAATCGACGTGTGAGGGAGGGCCTTGTATCAGCCTAATAGTTTTCGTGTTTGGGCGGAGCTTTAGGTGAATCGCCTTTCAAACTCATAGCTCCCAACTGGGATATAATTTTAATAATTTTATTTGATTACTAGGTAGCTGCGTTATCAATAAATCAACTAAACTAAACACTAGGCCAATGAGGCGGTCTAAAACTAAAACTGAACTAAGCTTAAACTAAGACTAAACTAGGTCTTAATAAGGTCTTTTGTAAGTCTAAGACTATACTCTCATTTATTAACAATTTTCCCTGTTTTCAGAGTCTTACAACGCTGCTCGAAAAGACTCCCGATGGCCCACAGCTTCTAAAAGAAAGGCAACAACCATTGGGAGAACATAACCGTAAGGTACTAGTTCGAGAAATAGCTACACACTTCGAGCAAATCCGAAGGCCCCCGTAACAGCCGAAACATAATTATATTACTTGGATAAAAGAAATAAGTAAGTTTAAATAATTACCAGCACACATAATTTATGTACAATCGACAAAGTTGAATCATGACCCATTTTGACAATAAATCGTTTGAATCCGTCAAATTGACAAAGATCAAAGTCGTTACCATGGATATGTAGGTTTACGCAAATGTGGACCTAACTGTATTTGAATATCTGTAGGAAAATGAGCTGGTGGGTCATAATTCAACTTTGTCGATTGTACATAGGTTCATTTCATGCGTGAAATCAGTAAATCAGTTTGTGAAACCATATTAAAATATCGACAATAAGTATAATTATAATAAGTAGCGACTCCTATTTTCGCACATTTTTTAATTATGTTACTTGTTTTACTTACAGAGAAAGTGTTTCCAAAAGAGAATAGCAGCATTTATTATACAAAACCCAATGGGTCATTGGGACGAGCTCACGGTCGACTCTTTGATGCCATTACCAATTTAAAGGCAAAATATCGCCGTAACAAAGTCTTTGAACCAAGGGCACGTCGTTCACTTGAAAAAACATTAACACCGAAACCTTCTACCAGTTCATCTAGCGACAGGTCTACAACTCATTTCGATGACTTGATTGCTGCTGACAATGATGATGACACTAACCAGGAGATTCAGGAAATGATAGAATGGCTAAAAAGCAATGTTCATAATTACAGTTCATGTGAAGAAAAATGGAATAAAACTAATAAGGAACGACTAAAACGCATTTTATCAAATGAAAACGTATCATACATCCAGGAATTTCCCTGCATTCGACGCTCTTGGGGCTATACCTTGGTATGTATTATTATCACATTATTAATAAAAACGCAAAAGTTTGTGTCTGTTTATGTTTGTCACCTCATTAAACCAAATCGCCCAAACAAATTAAGATAAAGTTAATCAAGATCCACGAGGGCCATGACCTACATAAAATTATGCATTAGTATAGGTACTAAAAAATGTTAATATAATAATAACATAGGTTCCTATTATCACAGTATTTTGGTTTCAGCTAATTTCCGACTTCCATGCTTGGTACCCAGGAAACGAAACCTCATTCGATGACAAATTCCCTCTGCTTAAAGTAAAGTTGCTTGTGGCAATTGACAAGATCTCAAGAAAGAACACATACCTGGCAGAGTTGAAACAGCTCGCTTGCGGTGAGTTGTTTTTGTGTAATTTTTATTTTATTACCTACTGGACTAGCTGCACCCCGCGGTGTTAATCGAGCTTACCGGGAATAAAAGTAGCTTGTGTCAATCCAACAGGTCTAAGTTGTCTCCATATCAAATTCCAGTTTTTTCGAGTTGTTATATTGGTAGTAACTACTCGTATTTGTAACCATAAATACATTTTATTACTCCAGTTATTTTGGTATCAGAGTTAGAATATGAGATGTCTCGAGTCAATCGAGTACAAAATAATAAAACAATTTTTCGAACATATTTTTTAATTACTCGTACTTTATGTAAATTATTTATTTTTCAGACCCAGATCCTGAAACGAGCAATCTTGCGGTTCTTCTGCTAATTCCGCATTTGCTTGGACCTACTATATAAGGAAAAAGAAAAGGTCAGCGGTAGAACTGTGCGAAAACTTCATCCTTTATATTGAAGAAGAGCAAGAGCTTCAAGAACAGCAGAAAACACGCCAGGAAAAGTACTTAGATCTAGGGTTAACAATTCAGCCATTCATAATAATAGTTGCAGGCCCTCTGAAAAAAATTTCAGCCAGTTATGTGATTGTCGACAATATTGTTTATGAAATGCCAAACATTATTAAGGCCTCCTATTAATTATATTTGAACTAACGATACTCTTCTGTGGCAGTAGGTAGTTCGGTTTGTAATGAAATGGCTGGACTGGAATGGAATGGAGTGGAGTGGAGCGGAGTGGAGTAGAGCGGAGCGGAGCGGAGTGGAGCGGAGCGGAGTGGAGCGGAGCGGAATGGCGCGGAGTGGAGTGGAGCGGAGTGGGGTGGAGTGGACTGGGGCGGAGTGGAGTAGAGGGGAGCGGAGTGGAGTAGAGGGGAGCGGAGTGGAGTAGAGAGGATCGGAGTGGAGTTGAGCGGAGTGGAGTAGAGTAGAGGGGAGTGGAGTGGAGAGGGGTGGAGTGGACTGGACAAGACTGGACAAGACTGGACAAGACTGGACAAGATCGGACAAGACTGGATAAGACTGGACAAGACTGGACAAGACTGAATAAGACTGGACAAGACTGGATAAGACTGGATAGGACTGGACAAGACTGGACAAAACTGGACAAGACAGGACAAGACTGGACAAGACTGGGCAATCCTGGACAAGACTGGACAAGACTGGATAAGACTGGACAAGACTGGACAAAACTGGATAAAACTGGACAAGACTGGACAAGACTGAATAAGACTGGACAAGACTGGATAAGACTGTACAAGACTGGACAAGACTGAATAAGACTGGACAAGACTGGATAAGACTGGACAAGACTGGACAAAACTGGACAAGACAGGAAAAGACTGGACATGACTGGACAAGACTGGACAAGACTGGACAAGACTGAATAAGACTGGACAAGACTGGATAAGACTGGACAAGACTGGACAAAACTGGACAAGACAGGACAAGACTGAATAAGACTCCACACCGCTCCACTCCACTCCCCTCTACTCCGCTCCTCTCTACTCCACTCCGCTCAACTCCACTCCGCTCCCCTCTACTCCACTCCGCTCCCCTCTACTCCACTCCGCTCCCCACTACTCCACTCCACCCCACTCCACTCCACCCCACTCCACGTCACCCCACTCCACCCCACTCCGCTCCCCTCCACTCCACTCCACTCCGCTCTACTCCACTCCACTCCACTCCACTCCATTCCATTCCAGTCCAGCCATTTCATTACAAACTGAACTACTGCCACAAAAGAGTATCGTTAGTTCGATGCTTTTTATCAACCGAACTACTGACACCAACATTTTGTACTAGTCCGGTCAACCAGGGGAGCGGAGTGGATCAGTAAATCAGTTTGTGAAAAAAATATAATAATTATAATACCTACTTATTGTCGATATTTAATA
This sequence comes from Agrotis segetum, assembly GCA_036375495.1. Lineage (NCBI taxonomy): Eukaryota > Metazoa > Arthropoda > Insecta > Lepidoptera > Noctuidae > Agrotis > Agrotis segetum. The sequence goes on from JAQSVV010000039.1 coordinate 10,554,898, forward strand.
TGGTTTCACAAACTGATTTACTGATTTGACGCATGAAATGAACCTATGTACACAAATTATGTGTGCTGGTAATTATTTAAACTTACTTATTTCTTTTATCCAAGTAATATATGTCGAGATATTCTCAAAGCCCCACTCCTTTAAACAAGATTCCATATTGGTTCCTTTTCTTATAAATTAATAACGTACACAAGCGGATATTTCACGGAGCACGCACAGACTTGGTAAATGTATAAGGTCTATCTGTATATGTATAAGGTACATGTATATGTCGAGATATTTCTCAAAGCCCCACTCCTTTAAACAAGATTCCATATTGGTTCCTTTTCTTTTATATTTAGTAACGTACACAAGCGGATATTTCACGGAGCACGCACAGACTTGGTAAATGTATAAGGTCTATCTGTATAAATGTATATAATAAGGTACATGTATAAGGTCTTGGTATATGTATAAGGTCACTCTGTTGTATTGTAACCAAAATATTTACACTTAGATAATTTAAAGGTACATAAATAAAGTTGTTCATAATGATAAGTGTTAATATTTTGGTTTGTATTCAATTTATAAAAGAGTAAATATAAGAATTTGAGATGATTATTTTCAGACTAAGTTCAGTAGCAATTACCCTTGCCTCGAACCTTGTTTTAATTTACTTAATTCTAAAAATTTTAGATATTATATTGTTTGGGTATTGTACTTAAATTTTGGACTGAACTGACTATGTGCATATAAGGTCTGTCTGTTCATACACGAAATCTCTTAAGGGGTCATTGTACTCATCATTATGATGAACTTTTACTGTGGGACCAAAGCCTGAATCGCGATAAAAAAAATCAGCTGTTCCATACATTTTGACGAGTTAAAGCGCACATATTGTAGGGAACAGTTGATTTTTTTTCGCGATTCTGGGTTTGGTCCCATAGTAAAAGTTGTTCATAATAATGAGTACAATGACCCATTAAGAAGTTTCGTGTATGAATAGATAGACCTAATATATTAATTTACCTTTAAATTATCTAAGTGTAAATTTTTTGGTTTGTATTCAATTTATAAAAAAAGAGTAAATATAAGAATTTTAGTAGTTTAAAAGATGATTATTTTCAGACTAAGTTCAGTAGCAATTGCCCTTGCCTCAAACCTTGTTTTAATTAACTTAATTCTAAATATTTTAGATATTATTTTGTTTTGTACTTAATTATAAATATTGTACTTAAATTTTGGACTGAATTGACTATGTGCATATAAGGTGTGTCTGTTCATACACTAAATCTCTTAATAAATAAATGTCTCAAAAAAAATATTTTTTATTTCACGCCACCTATTACTGTACACGTACAATACTAGTTACTGTACCTGTACAGTTACAGGTAATGTGAAGGATAATATTTTTTGTGTATGCTCAGTTACGGGTACGGTTATTGCCCAGTTACAAGTAACGTGAATAATAGTACTTTTTACTGTGCATGTACATTAAAAAGTACTGTCCTTCACATTACCTGTTACTGTGAAAATCATTACCCCTTACTATGCATGCACATTAAAAAGTACTGTCCTTCACATTACCTGTTACTGTGAAAATCATTACCCCTTACTGTGCATGCACATTAAAAAGTACTGTCCTTCACATTACCTGTTACTGTGAAAATCATTACCCCCTACTGTGCATGCACATTAAAAAGTACTGTCCTTCACATTACCTGTTACTGTGAAAATCATTACCCCCTACTATGCATGCACATTAAAAAGTACTGTCCTTCACATTACCTGTTACTGTGAAAATCATTACCTCCTACTGTGCATGCACATTAAAAAGTACTGTCCTTCACATTACCTGTTACTGTGAAAATCATTACCTCCTACTGAGCATGCACATTAATAAGTACTGTTTTTTACATTACCTGTTACTGTGAAAATCATTACCCCCTACTGTGCATGCACATTAAAAAGTACTGTCCTTCACATTACCTGTTACTGTGAAAATCATTACCTCCTACTGTGCATGCACATTAAAAAGTACTGTCCTTCACATTACCTGTTACTGTGAAAATCATTACCTCCTACTGAGCATGCACATTAATAAGTACTGTTTTTTACATTACCTGTTACTGTGAAAATCATTACCCGCTACTGAGCATGCTCATTAAAAAGTACTGTCCTTCACATTACCTGTTACTGTGAAAACCATTACCCTCTACTGTGCATGCACATTAAAAAGTACTGTCCTTCACATTATCTGTTACTGTGAAAATCATTACCTCCTACTGTGCATGCACATTAAAAAGTACTGTCCTTCACATTACCTGTTACTGTGAAAATCATTACCTCCTACTGAGCATGCACATTAATAAGTACTGTTTTTTACATTACCTGTTACTGTGAAAATCATTACCCGCTACTGAGCATGCACATTAAAAAGTACTGTCCTTCACATTACCTGTTACTGTGAAAACCATTACCCCTACTGTGCATGCACTTTAAAAAGTACTGTCGTTTACATTACCTGTTACTGTGAAAATCATTACCTCCTACTGTGCATGCACATTATAAAGTACTGTTTTTTACATTACCTGTTACTGTGAAAACCATTACCCCCTACTGTGCTTGCACATTAAAAATAACGTCCGTCACATTACCTGTTACTGTGAAAATCATTACCCCCTACTGTGCTTGCACATTAAACAGTAACGTCCGTCACATTACCTGTTACTGTGAAAATCATTACCCCCTACTGTGCATGCACATTAAAAAGTACTGTCCTTCACATTACTTGTTACTGTGAAATTCATTACCCGCTACTGTGCATGCACAGTAAAATCAACTGTTTGCTTAGTCGTATGACAGTAATAGGTACTATCATAGTTCAGTTATCTGAATTTCATTATTACTGTCTTACAAACAGTAAAAATAACCGACCAGAAAACAGTAGCAGATGCACAGTAAAATCTACTGTTATAACTCAACTGTTTTTTTTCAGTTACTTTTACTGCTTTGGACAATAGGCTCTATTTTTACTGTCCAAAACGGTGAATATTACCGAAAAATCGGTTGGTATTACCGATTTTTTTTTTCAGTGTAGGTGAGATAAGTATCTATAGGTATCTATATCTACATCATTATGTAACAAAAAAACGGAAAAATTTTAAAATAATACGGATACTTTTTTCAAACAACAGCACACTGTGGACTTGTGGTTGGGCTCGAGTGTTTTGTACAACCGCATTTTTTTAGTTTTGTAGAATCCCCCTTTAACAATAGAGGCCACTGTTCAAGTGGGCTAAGTAGGTAGGTATTGTCAGATTTACTATACTTACGTCTTGTAGTATTCTGTGAGGCCCATAATCCTTCTTTTTTGTATCCGAGATAATTATTTAACTGCCACCCACCATGTTTAATTACCCATATACAAGTAGATAAGGTTTTTGCTATATTTTTTATCAACTTCGCCGTTTGTTCAACAGGTTTTGTAACATCTTCACTTCATTAAGAAGATGGTGGAAAACCCCAGAATTTTATGTTTGAAATTATTTTTAAAATACGAGTAATAGTACGTTAATTGTTCGTAATTAATCTTTCGATAAAATAAATAGATTCATAGATATTATTATCTCATGAGCAAATAAGATAGACCTCCGCTTCTCCGAAGCTTTTCTATAGTCACGGCAAAGATTTAAGTCCATGCCTTTAGAAAAATGTAAGTAAGCACATATTATGTACAATCGACCAAGTGGAATTATGACCCACCATAAGCTTATTTTCCCACAGACATTCAAATACAATTAGGTCCACATTCGCGTAAACATACATATCCATTGTAACGACTTTGATCTTTGTCAATTTGACAGATTCAAACGATTTATTGTCAAAATGGGTCATGATTCAACTTTGTCGACTGTACATTAAGTTCCACGAGCTTTTAACGCGATCCAGTTTAGGCTGTGGGAAAGAGAGAGCTATACAAGTCGTCTAGCGCCATCTCTTTCCCACAGCCTTAAGACTCACGCTTCAAGAGTTCATGGTAGGCCACCTGGTGTAATCGATAGAGGCAGCAAGTTTTCACATCTAGTAGCCTCGGGCAGTAACAAATGATCTTATTAATATTAAAAGAGGGGTTTGCTTGTACGTATTTAGGCGTGTCCCGGGACGAATGGTCCAATTCTATTTTATTTTCAGGTAGGTCGCACTAACACGTAACATCACTCAAGAGTGATACATAGGTAAAGCTACAAATTTATACAATTTTTGTGTAGTAAGTCAGACATATAGTAAAACCGCGGGCGGGCGATGGCATGCACCACGGTGGGGGTCGGGTGCCAAAACATGACACCAAGACACGCACAAATTCGAAGGCAGAAGCTATGTAGTCGGAAGGCAACTAAAACTTGAACTTTTAACGAGTTACTCGGCCATCCTAATCGAAGGACTATCTACTAAATCAAGAACAATCAAGGAAGAAGTCACTTTAGACAAAGCTCGGCGACCTTGCATTGATAAAATTCATGTTGTTACAACAATGCATAGCAAATGGAGGCAAGTCATGGGCTCGAGCGTGAAATCGACGCGAATGTCCACGGTCCATTGTTCTAAGCTGTGTCTAAAAGCCTAGAAACACGATTTGTTGCAGACGAATGTTTGGTAGATTTTGTAGGAGTGCAGAATTTGGTTTTTGGTTGACAAATATGTACTGTAACCGTGAATTCAGCTAAATAAAAAAAAATGGTTGTAGCTTACAGGAAATTTCTCTTGTATCGTGGGTTCGTTTATAAACATAGAAACACATTCACAAACATCCAGACCCGAAACAACTACTTGCAGTACCATACAAATATTTGTTCCGTGCGGGGATCGAACCTGCGGCACATTCACTAGTCCATCGCTCAGCCACTACTGCTGACCCACCGTGCCGTCAAACCGAAACCGAAGTCAATGTGCAATTTTTTTTCTGGCAGTATTCTTATACCTACATAGAATAGGTACAGCCACGAGCAATAGTATAGATACACTTTTTTTTTAATTTATTTATTTTATCCTTTATTTCAGGCATCTAAAGGCCCATAAAATAATAATACATAATTATATAGATATAAAACAATAACTATAAACTAATACATATAATATTATTCCATACTTAAAACTACTGTACACGAAGTCACGGCGGCGTCGTGTTTCGCTGCGAGGTGTCGCGTAGCCGGCCTCGGAATCGCCGATACAGCACACCTTTCGGCCAGAACTCTTCCTTGAGAAAGGTCGCCAAATCATGGGTCGGAACGCGCACCACAAACGAATTAAAATTGGTGTTGTGGCGTGCCTCCAACTTCTCCACCCTCAAGTCCCAGTTGGTCTTCACCCGTATGTACTCCACGATGTCCTCCGTCTTCGTAGAGTAGTGTAGTGTTTTTAGCGTGGTAAAATCATCAAATGAGTACTCCAACCCCGGGCAGGGCGGGAGGGACTGTCAAACTTCTAATGACTAAAATCCATGGTGTCCTTCAATAGCCTGTTATGTTCCGGGGTCACGGTAAGGGAATAATCCCACGACCCCGGCAGGCTTTGGCCCTCTGAGAGGGGGGCCCCGTCATTATGCTGACGCTCTTTGAGGCGCGCGTGGGACACAACGCGCCGTCGACCCAGTATAGATACACTAAGAAGTTTTCAAAAGTAATGTTCTGGTATCATATTATTGATTGCAAGTTTTGCCTTTTCATTAGACTTTTACTTTGGAAGCCATGCCAAAATTTAAACCAGTATTTTACGAGTAAATTGCGTTTGAATTTTGTTAAATATATACATGTTATAGCTCGTGACTGTACTCTTTATTACACACACTGCAAATTAAAGATATCGCAAGATAGATAACTTTTAACTAGGGTGACATAATAGGTGGTCTTATCGCTAACAGCGAGTGATCTAGGTAGGTAGCTCGGAACTATGGTAATCCCATCACAAGATAAATAAGGTAAAAGGACATACCTTCCATTGAGGATTTTCAGACAGTCGTGCAGCCATGACAGCTCCCGCAGTTCCTCCACCAACCACCACGAAGTCGTAGTTCTCATCAGGCTGGTCTCGGCTGGTGACCCTGTTGCAAGGATCAGCCAGGTCACAGCGGCCGTTGACATAGGCTTCTAAGATCGTCATGAATAATAGGAACTGGTTCGGACATGATGATACCATGGAGGGACCAACTTCCCTTATGGGGCATCCGCATGCCTGTGAAAAGAAAAAAAAAGATTAGGACCTGTTGCTTACTTGTCAGTCAATACAAGGTCAAGGTTACGGTTAAATATTCTTTTATCAGTAATTAGTGTGCTACAGCCAATCAGCAACTGACACCCTTTGAGGCGCGCGTGGAAAACATCGCGGCGTCGACCCGGGCCGTCAGTCGCCCAAAACTCACTGCCCGCAACTTAAGGTGATTGCGTCGATGTTGCCCGCGAAATTCAAATTTTCTTACGTTTTTTGCAATTTGCAGGCCAGTGGCATGTTGTAACTTTATCAAAATATGAATTGCGGTAATAATAAGTATAATTTTAAATATAAAAATTATCAAAACATTCGCTCCATCAGCTCTCACATAGAAAAGCTGCATCTAGTTAAAATCTCTGAAATCTAACTTTGATGCAGCTTTTGTATGTGAGAGCTGATGGAGCGAATGTTTTGATAATTTTTATATTTAAAATTATACTTGTTACTACCGCAATTCGTATTTTGATTAAGTTACAACATGTCACTGGCCTGCAAATTGCAAAAAACGTAAGAAAATTTGAATTTCGTGGGCTGGTTGGAGCATTCCCCTTAAGTAAACGCTACATTGAACAAGTGCAGTTTTCATAATTTTAGAAGGCAATTCCCTGCGCATCATCAAAATGACCTTGACCTCTGTACAAAATACGGAAGTAGATTTATCAACAATTAAGGAAAGAAGCACACGCAACGGAAGAATTTATGTCACAATGAAAACAAAGGCTTGTTTATATAATGACATCCAGTGATTGAATGTAAACGAGGATTATCAACAAGTACTAACATAAGAAGTCAATTATTGATTGATTGAATGTAACGGTAAAACCATGGCTATACCTATCTCTTTTCTAGGGTAAGGTGAAGAAATAATCTTGAACTGCGTAGGTATTCCACAGAATATTATACTTAGAGGCTCTCCTATAGATAAGTAACTTTTTGATAGGAGAGCATATCTACTATATAAAAATAAGTCGTGTTTTCCTTCCTGACGTTATAACTCCAGAAAGCACGAACCGATTTCCACGGTTTTGCATTCGTTGGAAAGGTCTCGGGCTCCGTGAGGTTTATAGCAAAGAAAAAAACGAAGCCATCTGGTGGCGAAACGGAGTTCGCCGGGTTTGCTAGTACTTAATTTATTATCTTTGTTGTTTTCTATGTGTTTGCTCGTGGGTTCAATCTACTACAAAAGCAATGATGAGAACTAAAATCGAGACCCCACCCAAAAGCAAGTCGAAATCCTCCGCACCGAGCATATAACTACGAGTATGTTATGACGATAGGATAAAGTTGTCATGAATGCGATACATATAAGAATTTTATTGTGATTTATATTATGAATATACTAAAATGGCCTTTAGTACCCCCAGCCCAGGTCAGCAAAAGTGTAGTCCGGACCTCATAATATAGGTACATAGTAATCAATAGTCTAAGTTAGGTACTGATGAATCACTTTCCGAGACAAAGTGTTAGCAACTACACTGTTAGCAACTGCTGTTTCTCGTGAACATCGTGATGATGAGCCTTTGATTACCAGTCCCCATCATGATGATTTTATAATTGCCCACGTATGTTTACTTTATTTTACAAAGTAGGTAGTAAAGATCAATTAGCATGTAATTTATTGGCTTTTTAACATCTTCGTGATGGTTTTGAGTTCTAAGATCTGGTCATGATTTTTCTAGTATGTACTTTGGTAGTTGTTCGAGGTTTTAAGTTTGGTCAAAGCCTGCCGAGGTCGGGTGGACCCTGGAAAGGGCTATTGAAGGATCACCATGAATTTCAGTGAGTACAAGTCAGACAGTAGGTAATTAAGGGATGGGAGCCTTGTGGGAGCACTCCTTTAATGATCTTACAATTATAAAAAACGATCATATAGGAAGGGAGTGATATATTTTTAAAGAAATGAAACACGTTATAGAATTTGCGACGATTGCTATTTCTAAAAACACACGCTGATTCGAAAAGTTGTTCTACCTAATAATTATTTATTTCGGCAAAAAATATATGTGTAATACCTAACATAAATTAAATACCTACCTAAATAGATGTGAATAAATTACTAGTCAACAATTGCATTTGTTATTTACACATAAAAATTAAATAAAGAAAATAATAACATAATTATTATCTCACCTCTGGATCTCTTAGCATGTTGTTGCTGGCTTATGTAATAACACTGAAACAATGTAAAATATATACTTAATTAAGAATAAAGTTTAAAAAAGTATTCGACCAAATTCCAACCTTTATGGCTGCTACATATCTTACGATAAATCGTTACGATTAGTCGGTCGAGTACTCGAGTTCAAACTGCAACGATAAATCGCAATCGAACAAACTGTACAGTTTTTGTCATACACACTTGTCGATTTATCGTTGCAGTTTGAATAACTGTACCGTATAATCGTAACTATTTATCGTAAAGTGTGTAGCAGCCATTAAGTAGGCAAGGAGTAAATACAAACTGGCAAAATCAAGTTACGGCGGGCTACAATTTAAATATTAAAAACCGGCCAAGTGCGTGTCGGGCCACGCACAGTGTAGGGTTCCGTAGTTGCCCATCAAAATACTTATGCGAACTAACTAAACTGATTCGCTGAATTTAATTTTAAAAAGAAGAATTTTCAAAATCGGTCCAGGAGTCTTTGAGAAATCGGGGAAAATACATAAGAAAAAGATTACGACGAATTTAGAACCTCCTCGTTTTATTGAATTTAGTTAAAAATAGTTGACGAAAAACCTACCTATCCCCAAAGAACATACCTATAAAAGCTGTAAAGATAAAGTTGACAAACTTACATTTGCAGTTGTCTCCGATACATTTTGTTTCAAAATATAATATCCAAGTACATTTTATAAGTTGGTCGACTATTACTCGTAAAGTTGTAAAGCCTACTTAGTCATGACAATTTTCTTGTAAACTTCGTTATATATACTACTATTGTGAATTTTTTCATACCTCCAAACATAACCGTTTAGCTGGTAGGTGGGGACACTCGAATCGAGCAAAATTTAGCACAAAGCTTAATATTTTTAAACGAATTTTTTATCAAAAAATTAGTTAATGGAAACCTTATCATTATTTTTTAAAGACCTATTTAATGATACCCCACACTAAGGGGTACGCGAGAAAAAAAAATCCTCACTTTACGTGTAAGTACTGGCGTCTGTACCTAAAAAAAAAATTATACGACATCTTTATTTACCACTAAACGGCACAACAAAGCTAAATATTTCCAAATTACTAGCTCTAATAGTACTGTACGACTAAGTACGTCGTAATTTTCCCGGTTTTAAAAGAAGTATAAGGGTTCCTTGTTCACGTCATATTCACGTCAAGGCATACTATCATATCAAATTAGAAAATACAATTTGAAGATTTGTGCAAGTAGACAGCCGAATGACTTTATGAAGCATACCCATCTCATATTCAATTAAGATAATTATTATCTCATGTTGGGACGTTTCTAATCAAAGAGGGTAAGACTTTTAGGAAGTAGTAGAGAGAGTAGGTAATTTTTATTGACATAAATCCCATACATTCAAAATTATAGGTACCTACTAAAATTATGCACATCTACATAGATGTGCATAGTTTTAGTAAACAACGCAACAAAGCTAAATATTTCCTATATTTGTATACATAATTTTAAGTACCTTAGTAGGTACGTCGTGTTTTCCCGGTTTTAAAAGAAGTCACGTCATAACTACGTCAAGTCATACTATACAAATTAGAATACAATTTGAAGATTTGTGCAAATAATGACTTTATGAAGCATTGCATATAGCATTGTTTATGTATTGTATTATTATAATATTAGTTAAGTTTTATAATGTATTGTATTATAGTATTATATGAGCCTTGAAGCCTGAAGTAAATAAATAAATAAAATAAAAAAAAATTGCCAAAATTACTTAGGTATATAATTCTCGTGCGATCACTAATGAAATGAAATAGGCACGTACTAAGAAGGTATATTTTTAAAATTACGCCTGGTTTTGCTTTTTTGTTCATCTTGTTTGTTGGTCGGTCAGCAAGTAGGTACACCTAACATTCCTTAAAGAACCCTATACATATGAGTTAAAATCTGGTCTGGTAAAATTCCTTTTGCAACCCGTTAGAATTATCCCGTTCGTTAAATAGAACCCGGGACCCCACTTTTAGGCCGAGACTCCACCAAAGCTGTGCGTGTGCGAGTCGCGACGTGTTTTGAACAACAAATAGAATTGCGTTGCGTAGTGGAGCTGTGTCAATAACGCAATTCTATTGGTTGTTCAGAACACGTCTCGCTCGACACACCTTTGGTGGAGTCTCAGCCTTAGCGGTTGCGCTTGCGACCGCAACGATGAAGTCAAAACTGTACCATGTGGCTATCGATAAATACCTAATGCTAGATTTTGCCAGTGGCTTGGCCCGTTCACCCCCTCGTCCCCTTATTACCTACTAGCTGTTACCAGCGGCTTCACCCGCTACAACTCGAAATATATTCCACGGGAACATAAAATCAGGATAAAAACAATCCTATGTGTTAATCCACGTTATATACTATCTGTGTACCAAATTTTAGCCAAATCCTTTCAGTTGTTTTTGCGTGAAAGAGTAACAAACATACATACATACATCCTCACAAACTTTCGAATTTATAATATTAGTAGGATGTCACTCAAGATCAAAGCCGCTTTCAACTGGTGAAAGAATTTTTGAAATCGGTCCAGCAGTTTCGAAGCCTATTCGATACAAACAAACAATAAAATATTTCCTCTTTAAATGTTAGTGTAGATTTGTTTACTCCTCTTATATTAAAAGTTTACATAAATTATTACTTTGGAGGTTCATTGACACTTTCGTAATGTCGTAAAATATTGTTTATTCAAATTCGTGTAAACATAACAGTAGAAATGCAAAATTTGTTAATGGATTTATAATAAAACTTAGTTTTGCAAGCGTTCAGACATTATTTTTTGAGAAAATTTTGATAGGACCCATAAATTACTTTGGAATACTTAAGGCACATATTACTTAAGGTGCCATTGCAGCGGTTGCCTACAGTTGAATACCTCAAAAAATCAGTTCTTCGTCGTTACACTAGGATTTTTATTTTTCTATAAAATAAACGCTGCGCTGTACAGATGCCAGCACATCACCCTACCTCAATATGTCAAACTTTAGTCGATTTTCAACCTTATTACAATAGCGGAAGGTTAATACTATTCGATTGATTTAATTAGACAGATTCGAGTAGGTTGATCTGCTGGCGTCTGTACCTAAATAATATAATTACATAGGGTTGCCTTAAGTCAGAAGAAGTAAAGTTCATCGTTCTTCAAGGCAACGTAACATTACGGAAACTGGTATAAGATTGTTGCTTAGAAACCACCTGTTATTATATTGTGAGAAATATAGAATTAAAATGTCCTGCGGAATGTCGGAATACGGTAAATGTTTATTTACTGCTGATAACTGTTACAATGGCATTTAAATCAGATGCTTTTATTTATTAGGCATCGTAAAATTATAATAAATTAGCTGACTCCGCAAACGCGTAAAATAAATATAAATTATTTGTAGTCCAAAAAATAAAATATAAATATTAGGTAGGGGTGGATAACCCTTATCACTTAGGGGTATAAAAAATAGATAATAGCCTATTTTTAGACCTACTGAATATGCATATAAAATTTCTTAACCCGGCAGCACTCGCGCCCTCAAAAGTTACATAGACACTCGCGCATAGAGCATTTTGCTCACACTTTATAAGCAGTCATATTGTAGTTTATGACAATGATGCGACATATTATAAGACTAAAATATATTAAAACAATCATATTTAATCAAATCAAATATTCTTTTATAATTATACAATGTTTGATATACTTTTAATTTTCAGTTACAGACATAATAGCTAAATTCCCGTTATTTGAACCTACTTCTGATAAAAAATTGATAATAATTAAATTAAACAAAAAAATCATATGAAAATGGCACGGTATTAATCCTCATCATGTGCATGAACTTTACATAATATAACATAAAATGTAAACATGTTCGGAACACAAAAAAAATTTACAGAAAAACATGTCTTTTTGATTTGAGATTTCACAACAAATCGAGCAGATTACATTGGTTTTCTCAGTCCTAGAAACGCCAAATTCAAAGGAAAATTTGCTGAAGGATATGTGACAGGTTGTGCATGGTAGATCATCGTTGTATTTGGGGTTGTGTTAAATTTAGAACTAATTATTTCAAATTTTGTCTCCGGGTGCTAATTTTCTCACCAGAACATGTTGCTGTTGACTAACCATATGAAAATAGATAAATTTATTGATTATTATATTTTTTAATTATTAGGTAATCATATCTGACTATTAAATAATATAAAAATAGCAATAAATGATTATGTAAATATTTATTCTAAGTAAAAACTCAATAAAAAAATACTTGCACTGATACTCGCGCGATGAGCAAAACGCCGCAGGACGGGACCCTGCCGATCAAATCCTCTCCCTCTACTAACATAGGAGCACTAAGCACATGAAACCGGTATATAGGGGACGAGAGAGGACTAAAAGTCAGCTATAGCGTGAATGAGGTACCTAAGCACATTTTTGACAAAGTAACACGCTTTTTAAAGTTACCGTGAGGGAAATGCTCATAGCGCGAGTGCTCGCGGGTTAAAAATTGGTCAAGCCGTTTCAGAAGAGTACGGTAACTAACACTGACACGAGAATTTTATATATTAGTTTTAAATCTCAACAAAATCTACACTCGCGAGCAAAAGTTTGGAATCCATCCACACTTACTCAGATTCCGTGAGATTTTGAGTATAAGTATATTAACTAGTTAAGAATAGGTAATAAATAAATGGTACTATGATGGTTTTTGTGTTATAATCTGTTCAACTGAGAGTCAATTACAATTATACTACGATTCCATTACGACTCTATTCAGCTTATACAAGTTTTTGCAGAATACCAAATTTGTTCTATAATCGTAATGGAGTCGTGATTGAGTCTCAATTGAATATCAATAGCATGTGAGTTAAATAAAATTAGCAGACTTGAGGCCCTGCTGTGCCCTGAGTGAGAGGACTCATTTGATGATTTTACCATGCTAATAATACGACCACTGGCTTAATCTGATAGTTTATAATAAACCAGCTCTTGCTAGTGACTTCGGCTGCTTGTATCACGACAATTATGTCCCGGGAACATAATACCGGCATTAAAATGTACCTATGCTATGTGTTAATCCAGGGTTATTATAACATCCATCCACTCATATATCTATCCATCGTAACAAACTTTCAGGCTTAGCTTATACTCTACTGAGCTATACAGGAATCACTTACTTATGGAATTGATCCGGGATAGCTCTTTAAATAATAGCGTGATTTGAATGAATTTGTTATCAATTTGAAGATAACAGTTAAACCTTTAAAAGGCTCAGGCGCAAAATGTCCCTTTCGCAAAATGTACCTTTCGCGGAATGTCCCTTTCGCAGAATACCCTTCTACATTCAGTATTTGCCTCAGTAAAAAACTAGCCAAGAGGTCAAGAGCCAGGAGGTTTATAAGTATTGCTATTAGAGAGTAGAATACTGATAAAGTCCACAATCGATTTACAATTGTAACACGATTGAAGAGCAGACTAGCAAATATTGTGATAGCAGTTCAATAGAATGTCACTGGAAAACCATTGGTCTTAAATTAGTAACAGAATACCAAATGTAGTTAAACCTGCTACTGAGATCCAATTGATATTCAATTGAGTCATTACTAAATTAGCAGAATTGGGGCCCAGGAGGGACTGTCAGACTCGTACTGACTAAAATCCACTGCGTTCCTTTAACACCCCACATCAGTCAGTATAGTCCGTGAGGCCGTGACCCCAGTAGGCTTCGGTCCTCTAAGGGGGATTGCATCGGATTGCTGACAATTAAGCGCGTGAGGAACTTCACGCGCCGTCAACCCGAGCTTCGTTCTTGATCGGACGGCAAGTCACCCATTACCTACCCGCCCTTCACATGCCTGCCAACCCTAATGAGTAAAAGTATACCGTGTCATTTTCAATGGTTAGGTATCGCTGCCTCTTTATTTTCAAACAACGTGCAGGCTTTTGTGTCCATACTACAAATAATTTACAATGGTAACTTTCACTCATTTGACTTTTACGATTCAACTCAGGTGATACTTTATATATTTTCTTTTGTAAAGAAAATATTTTAAAACTGCGCTGACATACTAAGAATGAGATGATCTTTCTTTCTTTTTTCGTGTAAAGATGTGGCCAATCTCTGTTGTCAATCAATACTAGTAAGACGCCTCTGCGAACACCATAGGCCTCTGAGACTGACATGGTTTTGGACTTATTAATTTCCCGAGATTAGAGCGTTAAACCAAACAAACTGTTTAGGTATAAAATGTTCCGTAAAGTTTTGCATTTAAAATACTTATTTAGGGCGACTTTCACCAACGATTAAACATGTTCAAAATTTTATTTAAGCACAAAAGTCAATAGAATTTTGTGCTAAAATAAAATTTTAAACATGTTTAACCGTTGGTAAAAGTCACCCTTAAAGTTAATTATACTTAATAATTTTAGGGATGCATAACTATCCATTTACAACTTTGTCTCGAATAGATATTACCGTTTTCAATTGACGATTAATCAAAATTAAATAAACACAGTTAAAATTTTATCATCACGCTAACTAACGAGAGCGTAAGCAGAATTAAAACTATAGCGACCTTAATTGATTTAAAATTACTCAAATAAAATGTAAAAAAATTAAAAATAATAAATATTAATATTCACCTTAAAAAACTCCTATCACTAAATATCACAAGAACACAATCACAAAAATCACGAACGAACAAAAAAATAAAATAAATAAATGATGCGTACAAATGCGCACGCGCACGTGAGATGATGCGCGCTCGACAACGCGCACTGCGGGCGCAGGTTTTGTTTATATGGAGAAGACACGATTGGGCTGAGGGCTGATATACACCGGTGATGCGTGCTTCTGAACCGGTCCTTTTTTTGCGTGGTATAATCAAATGAGTCCTCCGTTACCAGGAGGGACTATCAGACTCTTAATGACTAAAATTCCACCCTGTTCCTGTAATTGCCTTTTAAGTTCCAGGGTCATGGATACCTACAGAACGTCCCACGACCCGGATCTATGCTATACCTACAGGTGTGATTTGAAAGAATTGACAACTCATCTGAATAGCCTAATATTCTACGCTAATTATTAACAGGTCGTTTTAAAACACTGTTTTAGGCTATCACGGTTATTTTCATAATTTAAAATGTGACTTACGGGATATCTTCCGTGATTGTTAACGATTTTGAGTTCCCGATATTTCGACGCTGTTGCAAGCGCCATGATCGCGGGATGTCATCCTTCATCCTTCCCAAGAGTGGTGTGGTTCAGGTCGACACACTGAAAACAGTTAAAGCATATGAGTTAATAAGATTAGAAGAATACCAGTTTATTTATTTACAAGAGAGACTAAAGCAAACTAAACTACTGCTAAATGCGCACTGATCGCGGGATGACATCCCGCGATCAGTGCGCATTTAGCAGTAGTTTCATGGCGCTTGCAACAGCGTCGAAATATCGGGAACTCAAAATCCAATCACAAAAAAAAACAATCACGGAAGATATCCCGTAAGTGACATTTTAAATTAGGTCGTTTTTAGTAGAATGCAATTAGAAACCAATATTTTACATAGCAACTGCCGATTTCATCACCTCAACTTGTCAGGATTTATTGTGATATTTACCCATTTTTTTGGTATCACAATAAATCCTGAAATCCCACCGCAATATTCCTAAACTACTGCAACACTTGTAAGCTATAATCACCAGCAAAGACAACCAGAAAGCTGCACGGAGACGGTGAAGCCTGCAAGTTCCTTAGTTAGAGAACTGTCAGTGGGTCATCACCTGCCGCATCGTCTTCTAAAAAATATCTTTCTAGAGAACAATATTACCACATCACTCTTTGGCCAGAACAAAAAGTGAAGACTATATAAGAAGTCGGTTAAAAATCTACGGCTATCAGCCGAGACGAATTGAACACGTGCCAATGCATGGTTTGGACATGTTAAAAACATAATAGATAGTCTATCAGATCTACAGAGAAACCTAAACAAGTGTACCTTAATTTTCTATCTCGGTTTTAGAATAAGCTCCAGAAATACCTACCTTGCCTGCCAGGGTCGAGAGACTAACGAGCTACCGTTACCCCGTAACTTAAAGGGCTATTAAAGAGGACACGGTAAATTTTAGTTTATACAAGTCTGACAGTCCCTCCTGTCCTGCCCTGCGTGAGACGCGCGATACTCATTTGATAATTTAACCACGCTTAAAAAAAGCAACAAAAATTCTAATCTACCTTCAAACTAGTACCAGAAGAATATTACTGTCGTGGGACTAAACAGACAACCGTGACCCTGGAACATAAAGGACTAATATCATGAACACTTTTTAATCAGTACGAGTCCGAAAGTCCTTTCGCTCCGGCCACAGCCCTCTCCCGGGGCTCATTTGATAATCTTACCGCGTAAAAAAGAGGGTAATATCACTATAGACAGATTTTTAAACTCACATGGTCACTATAATACCTAAGCTGCTACACACCTTACTATAAATCATAAATCGTTACGATTAGTCAAAAACTGTACAGTTTGTTCGATTTTTCTCATACACACTTGTCGATTTATCTTTGCTTGAACTGTACCTACCGACTAATCGTAACGATTTATCGTAAGGTGTGGAGCAGACATAATACAATAGAATTTAAAATAGGAAACTTACCATTTTATTATTTGTTGTGAGTTTCTGATATTTTGGAACTGTTGCAAGCGCCATGATCACGGATGAACTGAAATAATTACTGATAGATGTTTATGAGCAGAAATCGATTCACCCTCTTTCTTTTGCGTTTGGCGCCACTACCTACCACCGACACTTGTGTCACTGAGAATACGATTCTTCGTTTGTGATGTGAAGTCGTTTCAATACTCTTTTCAGTTTTTGTGATGTTGGAACTATAAAAAAAATAATACCTAAGAGTGACTAAAAATCTATTATGAATTATAAAATAGGTTAAATATAAATTAATGAACTAAATGCAATCTTTTCGGGGTGTATAGATGTACTAGTGAATGATCGAATCGGGCTCTTAGACATGGAGTTGACTTCTACTCTCAAATATTTATGGCGCCACCAAAAAAAAATGACAGTCTAAAATACGATTACCTATTAATTCCAGTCAGTAAAATGACAAGTGCAACTGTCACTGATACAAAGTAATTTATTACATTTCATTTATGTACAAATGTCATTTTACTGACTGGAAATAATAATCGTACTTTAGTTAGATTTTTTCGGTCATCTAGCCACCGCATCATGGCGGCTGCAATAGTGCCAACATACCGGAAAATCAAAACAAAACATAATAGAATGCTTCGATTTTTAAATTCTAATAAATCTATAAGCATGTTTACCTACTGTGAATTACACTTTACAACAGCGAGCGCCTTGGATTCTACCAGCCCCCATTACTCAAGCCTTGTAGCATTCAACCCACTTAGGTTAACATTGATAACAGAAGATTTCCCGCATTAGGCATGTCAGAAAAAGTTTAAAATGTATTTATATTTGCATATTCATAACTACTTTCCTTGTTATCTTCTTGTCCATGATCTGGGTTGGATACTGAGGTCGGAAAAATATGAGTAGTTTTTTTTTCTTTTAGATCTCATCATCATCATCATCATCATCATCAGCCTATTAATGTTCCCACTGCTGGGACACAGGCCTCCTCTCTGTGAGAGGGGGTGGGCCATAATCCACCACGCGGGCCCAGTGCGGATTGGTGGATGTCACATGTCTTCGAATTTTGGTTCTAGGACATGCCGGTTTCCTCACGATGTTTTCCTTCACCGTTTTGAGAGCAGTGGTGATGAAATACATTACACAAAGTAATACGCCTGCCGGGATTCGAACCCACGACCTACAACTCGTAAGTCGGGGCCGATACCACTGGGCCACCACTGCTCACTCGTAAGTCGGGGCCGATACCACTGGGCCACCACTGCTGCTTTTAGATCTAAACGTGTGTAATTGGTTACTTTTCAGCACCAATCAATAACAATGCAATTAGTCCGACATGACAGTTAGTTTTGAAAAAGATTTTTTTTTCTTCTTTTAATAAATCTGAGAATTTTCACAAAGCTAAAACACATTTAAAATCGAGAGTGGGGCTTGTAACGTCAGGACGCGCTAAAAAGACACCAAGGCATGACATTTTTTTTTTATTTACGTACCTAGCAAAAGAAAAATATGGGATCAAATATTTTATGGAATATGACTAGATATTTCTGGAAGACAGGCCCATTTTACACATTAAAAAAATTTGACAACACGTCATGGCGAGGTATAATTTTGTCGTCACAAGTCCTCCCTTATAATGCTTTTTATCTTTTTAAATATTTATTGAAAAAAAAAGGTTGCACTCCAGGAGTGCCGGTAGAAGTGAAAACTTTTTTGTTACTATGTTTTATTTTTAATTTGAATGACGTCTTACTCATTTTCGATCAGGGTCACGTGACCCTGACGCGAGTTTTGGTCACGTGACCCTGACGCGAGTTTTAAATTTTTTACCCATTACAGAAAAAGTGTACAACGCCGCTAAAGAAGTTTTCACTTCAAAAAAAACGTGTCTATTCTTTTCAGCATTAACTGACGAACAAAATAGATTGGGAACTGACAATCAAATTCTACAATCAGAAACAAAAAGCATGCTTCACGAATTCCGCTTCAAATTAAAATGCGTGTAAACAGTTGTTTATCTAACAGATGACGAACTATCATGACCACGAACATAACTTATATTGTTTACTCATTCCACTTCAGCGTGACCAGACAAAGTTAAGTCATAAAATGAGTCATTTTGTAAAACCAGAACTTTTCTTCACATGGATGACACTCGCATCTTCCCCAGACTTTTTAAAATTCATCTCATTACGTGTACCAAGAACAGTGTGACTTGCGATGTTGGGTTTTTCCAGTTTCCAAAAATATATTTTTGTGTGTTTATGTTTTGTTTTTGTTATGTTTTCTCACAAATTCAGTTGTGCAGGTCAGGTTTTCTCAAATATTGGGTCTAAAATATTTTTTTACTTAAACATAAAAATACTATAAACATAATACCTACCTACCTACTATACATTGTAGGGTTTTCCCAGTTTTAGAAAATAATTCTAGTGATTCTAGTAGTATACAGGGTGGAATTTTGTAATGCCACCTGGAGGGAAAGTACCCTTAATACTGCAGATAGAAAATTTTACTCAAAGGAAACATTTCTTTATTTTTGAATAGAAAGCAAACTGCATTCAAAGATTTTCGACCCGGGAATCGAACTGGCTAAAATCTGAAAAAATTATACCCTGTACTTTTATTGCACCGATCGTTAGGGTCAATTATAACGATGAAATCTCTCTAACAAACATGATAAATTAAATGAAAGGAAAACCAGGAAATCTTAAGTTAAAGCTCTCGTAACATGTAATATGGTTTCTTGGTTCAATTCCCGGGTGTGGGAGAAGAGAATTTTCGAAAATCTTTGAATGCAGTTTACTTTCTTTTAAAAAATAAAGGAATGTTTCCTTTGTGTAAAATTGTCTATCTGCAGTATTGGGTGCTTTCCCTCCAAGTGACATTACAAAATTCCACCGATAGGACCAAGAAACCATATTACATTTACGAGAGCTTTAATTTAAGATTTCCTGGTTTTCCTTTCATTTGATTTAACATGTTTGTTAGAGAGATTTCATCGTTATAATTGACCGGTGCAATAAAAGTACAGGGTATAATTTTTTCAGATTTTAGCCGGTTTGATTCCCGGGTGGGAGAAGAGAATTTTCAAAAATCTTTGAATGTAGTTTGCTTTCTAATCAAAAATAAAGGAATGTTTTCTTTGAGTCAAATTTTCTATCTGCAGTATTAAGAGTACTTTCCCTCCAGGTGGCATTACAAAATTCCACCCTGTATATCTGACATAGACATAGAGTACATTTGTATAGACATCGGGTCCCTGTCATTCTGAAAGAAACTAAACCAATAATGCAAAAAAAGCTTAACACATGGATTTTCATTGTATAAGGGTGTCTTTCGACCAGAGATGTGCTATTTAGCTGTGCTGCAGTGTGTAAAAGCTGAGCTACAAAACTGTGTGATCGTTTCCACTGATGCTACGATATGTAGCTGTGCGAGTAAGATGTGCTATGAAGATGCGCCGTCACAACAGCTTGAACTATGCGATGTATCGATAGTAGGGAAAACGACCCATAGCACACAGCCATAGCACGCAGCCATAGCACGCAGCCATAGCACGGAATCACGGATCCTTCCATATAAAAAACACATTTTAGTTGAATTCATTTCCACCAGTGCTGTGCTATGTAAAGCAAAGAATATGATTGGTGGATATCAAACGCATCCGCAGCAACGTAGCATAGCGCATCTCTGGTGAAAAAGCATCCGTAGGTAGGGACCTTATCCGCAACTATAGAACTACATAATTATAATGACATAACATCGTACACAATATTTTCAAATGAAATACGTTTCTATGTCCTATAATTATCGTACTATGGTTTGATGTGAATAGCGAGTAATTACGCGCTCTGTTTACCTTTTTTTATTTGAAAATCACTTCAGGTCATGATGTATTGTATAATGCTGTGAAAATAATACCTACACATAAAAGTATCCTTCGTAAAAAAGAAGTAGTAAGCCATAGATGGCTAGATTTAGGTGAGTCTAGGTACAGCTTTTTATTTTTATCATGGCAAAATCATCAAATGAGTCCTCCCACCCAGGGCTGGGAGGGACTGTTAGACTCGTAGGTACCAATAACCAAAATCCACGGTGTCTTTCTATAGCCACGATTACCTGATGAAACAGACCCGTGACAACGGCAGTCTTTGGCCCCGACATATTGCTGGCAGCTCATTGAGGCGACCCGGGCAGGCGGGCATGGTCCATGATCCGAACGGCGAGTCACTCACCAAGAGGGATTTCGTGAGTGACTCAGTGGGTGGTTAAGTTTTGTAACAGAATTAAATAGGAATAAATTATATTTTTATGTTTTGTATACCAAAACAAATAAAATAAATCTGCCGAATATTAGATATACTCGTAGATTCAAGATTACTGTGGTATATTGGAAGCACCTCTAATTTTATACCCATGGCTATTTAAAATGTTTACGGCTCATCAGATCTAAGGAAGCAATTATAGTATATTATGTAACTGCCTATTTCCACTCGGTATTATAGTAATAAAGATAAAATAAATCTGCAGAATAGTTATAGATTCAAGATTACTTTGGTATTTCTGACAAAAGCACAAAACAATTTAAAACAAAGCAATGGCTATTTTAACCGCGATTGAGTGCCTTTTCATCAGATCTAAGGAAGCCTTTTTAACTACATAGCTTATTATGTAACTGCCTATTTCCACTCGGTATTATCCTATAAAGATGGATTACTATTCGCTAGACGTTTATAAGACGGTATTTTCTGACAAAAACACAAAGCGATTATAAAACAAAGCATTGGTTTTCCTTAACCGCGATTGAGTGACCTTTTAACCATGAACTTAGCCACAACAGTTACGAGGGCCTTTTGCAATCTATTTTTATACTATAGAAAATTATTGATAGATAGAAGACTTAAGATTTGAAATGCTCATGCTCACTGCACGGCTTCGCACTTGTTGATAGAAAATAATCATCATCATCATCATCAGCCCATAATGTTCCCAAAGCTGGGACACAGCCCTCCTCTCTGTGACAGGGAGTCACAGAGAGGAGGCCTGTGCCCATAATCCACCACGCGGGCCCAGTGCGGGTTGGTGTATGTCACATGTCTTCGAGTTTTTGGTTCTAGCACATGCCGGCGACGGATTCCTCACGATGTTTTTCTTCACCGTTTTGTGAGAAGTGGTGATGAAATAAATTACTAGTAAACTTTCTCTTCTCTTCTATAGGTGTAAGGTTTGTTTTCGAATCAGCTGTATGAAACCGATTTACCGATTTTAAAATAAACTGTAACATACTTAGCAAAAACAAAATCTCTTCCTTCTACGAGTATATTAATCGTTTTTGAACCGATACGATGAATCATACCATTGGACAGTCAATATCATATAGTGAGAGTAAAAAAAAGTTTGGCTAACACCTATTTATATTTTCAAACACTGATTAAACCTTCTTATAACAAACTACTGAAAAAAAAAATTGCTGAATGAAGTAACGGAGTACTCACAACCGGGAAATGATTTTCAATTTTCAGGGAATCACACATAACAATTCCATATTTAATTTCCGTGATACTTTTGTTTAGACGCGGAAGCCAGACATCCCACAGAAATAAATAGTCCGACAATACATCACCATTACTAATGGCTGTTCCGGGTATTATGGTGTATCACCATAACATTATATAGTTCACAAAATGCACTGTCATTTCTACAACTATTGATTGATTTTCGTCTGTGTTAGTTTAGTAAAAATTTCATGGGTAAGGTCATTGATTTACCTGGATTTTGTCATGGATAGACGCTCCATGTAAAATGCTCTTGTTTAGGTGCATCCGGTTAAACTGGAAGTCGCCCCAACATAGCTTAAACATAGTAAAAAGTTTAAATTCATAGAGGCTGAATGTGCTGATTTTTGAAGTGGGAAGGTTTGAAAAATATATAAATTGTTAATTTGTAAAAGAATAAGTAGTTGAGACAAAAAAACTGATGAGTGCAATTTTATTATAAAGTGTTCTACCCAATCATCATCATCATAATCATCAGCCGGAAGACTGCTGAACATAGACCTCCCCCTTAGACCCCTCGCCGAACGACAATTCGCCACTTGCATCTCTTGCATGTCTGGGACAAATCCAGGGAAACCCTGACGGATGGCATGGCAACCCTGTGTAACTCCAATGTCTGTTAAATGGCTGCAGAGTGTAACTGCCAAGGGGTTGGTAAAATCATCAAATGAGTCCTCTCGCCCAGGGCAGGGCAAGGCGGACTAAAATCCACGGTGATACTTCAATAGCCCTTTACAATCCAGGGCCACGGTTACCTGATAGGACTGTATATTATCTCGCCTGGTGGTAGCGATGATGTGATCGAAGGTCTTGCGTAGAAGTTACCAATTTAAGGGCTTCACACACAGCAGCTATAATGTACATTAATGTACATTACATCCCGGGATGTATAGCTTTAAATTACCTTAAGGTATCACACACACAACAGGTAATGTAATGTATCTTTCCCTACATTTTCATAACATCCTTTTTGAAGAGAGATGTACGGAAATGTATTGAGATGTATTTATAAGAATAATAAGATGTATCGAAATATAAATGTATATTTTCGCATAGCTCAGTATCTTAGGGTTCGAAGATGTAAAAATATACATTATAGCTGTAGTGTGTGGTCTCCCGACGATTTCTGTGGAAAGATGTAATGATGATGATGTATCGTGCTATAATGTACATCTTTACATTATAGCTGCTGTGTGTGAAGCCCTTCACTCTTGCCACCTTTTTCATGCTAGGTATATTATGCTAATGAAATTGATGATGTCATGTATCAGCTGCTAAACTGTTGTTAATCATCATCATTTTTCCCTTCATCATCATGAACAACGCGAGGAACAACTAAGGAATAATAAAACTACGATTTAACACCTCCCACTTATTGTATAAATGTACGAGTATGTCTCAACATTCATACGTAATATAATAGCCTTGAACCAAGACGATGTAAATAACTGTCAAGTTCAAGTTCATTAACTTGCAAAAAAGATTAAAAAAAGGTCATTGTTGATTTTTACGTTCAAAAATATCAATTTCTAATATCGATTTTTAGTCTCGTGTGCGTAAAAAAATATCGTTCGATACACAATGAAGAGACGTGACAAGAATCGATTTGCATTGGAATGATTCTAAGATGCTCTACTATTGGTTTTCGAATAGATGCTTTGAATTAAGAACTCGATGTGGTAGGTCGTTTTGAAATGAACTAAAAATAGTGCAGAGGAATACGATCGAAAACAGATTCGAAATTAAAAACAATAAAAAAAAGTTTCCATAGGGCTTTTATTTTCGGTCACTAACTACATCTTTTTTTCTCAGTTTAACGAGACAAGGAACAAACTAGACAGAGAAGCAAGAGATCTAGAGTAGTATCTATGGATTAAGAGTGATATCTCGGTATTTAAAGTGATTTGTTGATTCGAGAACCCGTAGTAACTTGGAAGTCAATGCCTCCGCTGTTACGGTAACATTTACTCGGAGTAAAAGAATTCCTGTCGCGAGTTGTAACGGTAAACATCTTGTAGGACGCTGTCCGTAAAATAAAACATTTCACATCTTAACGTCGCTATTTGAGAGAAAGTTAATATTTCTCCTCTGAAGTATTGAGATCGGACCTTAAATATCAACGCTAACTACAATGTATTTTATTACTGTTCCAATTATTGGCACAACAGTGCTAAAAGAAATTAAATTACTGGTCATCTGATTCAAATAAAATGGCACTGGAAAGAACATGCCTGACAGCCTGACAAACTGTGGATCAAAATATCTTTGCGGAAGGCCATGATTAAGAGGAAGTGACGAACTGGACTGGACTGAGAGCAGTGGTGGCTCAGTGGTATCGGTCCCGACTTATGAGTTGTAGGTCGTGGGTTCGAACTCCGCCAGGCGCATTACTTTGTGTAATTTATCTCATCACCACTGCTCTCAAAACGGTGAGGAAACCGGCATGTCCTAGAACCAAAAATTCGAAGACATGTGACATCCACCAATCCGCACTGGGCTCGCGTTGTGGTTTATGGCCCACTCCCTCTCACAGAGAGGAGGCCTGTGTCCCAGCAGTGGGAACAATATAGGCTGATGGTGATGATGATGATGACGAACTGTACATGTTCCGCTTCAGCTAGAACTGGAAGGAGGATGCGTGGGTTTGGGAGGAGTAGGACTGAGCAGGCGTGAATAGAAAATCTTGAATTATATTTTGCTACAAAAAACATAGAGTCTATTTTCCCAGTGCTGGGCATTCATCTCACTTGTCTGTCTAGCTATTTTTTTCCAATATCTCAAAACACATCAGGTTCTTCATGGCATAACTCATTATCATCCGGGATTGCGGTTGTATTTGTGTCTTCAAATTAGAAAAAAAAATCGGTTGTCTGTAAAGTCGGTTTACTGACGATAGTTGAACGTGACAACGTCATAAGAAAATACTGCACATACGATAAACAAACAATTGAGACGCCGTTGCTATGGAACGCTACAAAGCGAGGTAACGCCGCATGACGTCATCTTTTTTCTGTGCGTGCAGCCGGCCATTATCACGTCAAAAAACACTATTCAAGGTTTTTCAGTGCCCTGTAGATTAGAGTAAAGTATTGCGGAAGTAAAACCCAATTTAAACCAGTAACCTAATGTAGTAGTGAATTAACAGAATAATAAATACAAAAAGCTCATCAAATCCGTCTAATTCATTCACAGTTGCGGTCAAAGACTCATTAACTGATGTTATGACACGTGACGAACATGAATTCGTTTGTTAGCCAAATTGCATGGAAGTTTCGACAAAAAGTAGGATAATTGTCTGCGAATAGGGTCGCTATCTTTTCTGGATAAATTAAACAATCCTCCTTCTAGCGCGATTGGATAAGAAGAGAGGGCTAGCAGCCTGGGTGCGACAACTATTTTATTATTTGTATAGCAATATAATATTACTGTTGTATGTAGGGAGACAACCGACTAGGTGGACAGACGATCTTGTTAAAGTGGCCGAAAGAAGTTGGATAGCCATAACACAAAACCGCCAGAAGTGGAGAGATTTGGAAGAGACCTACACTCAGCATTGGGTGACGAAAGGTTGAAGAAGAGAGAAGAGAGATATTACTGTTTGTCTAATGCTGGTCATTTGACTACCAAAATTCCCCCTCCCCCAACTGCTGGTAATACCCCGCTTCTCGTTTTTTCCTAAAAATGGATGTTCTTTGTTCTATTATTCAGGAAAAACTAGAATAAAAATAAGTTACTCGTGTCAATAAAATTACATCTTTGAAAGAATTTCAGGTAAAATGACAATTATTATCAGTTATTAGATAAGTACTCTTGTTTATGAACTTCTCCATTCTTACTGGTAAAATGGTTACCCTAATCACATTAAATGATTTTCCGCTTCCCCTTGTAGTCTTAAAGACCTGTAGCCAAAAAACTAGATGCAATTTGTCAAAACAACAACTTATTTTACTTGATTTTAAGTTTGAGATTTTAATACTTACTCGTACAGGTCCAAAGCCACGTGTCAAGGGAACGGAACCTAGCCTGGAATGCAAAGAACAACCTAGTGGACTTTTAGTAATTCAGAGTCTGACAGCTTCTTCTACTCTATACAGAGCAGGAGGACTTTTTTGAACAAGAATACCTACCACGATACAGGAGAAATTTATAATGTAAGCTAAAAAAAAGATAAAAAATTAAACAAAGGGGTCGAACAGGGTCGAACATCGATCAGACAATTTAAGTCATTATAGAACTCCATAAAGGAGCCCTGTGACCACAAATAAACGAATAAATTCTGAACGATGACGCATCCAAACCATATCTCACCGGCCATTACAATTACCTACAAACGTGACAGAAAAAAAAACTAGTTTTACAATAATTATTTTATGCTCATCTTCCGCTAATAAACAATAAATCTAATAAAATCATCTAATCTTACGTCATGGTATCAGTATGTTCGAGTAAACCCACACTCGGGGCAAAAAGCTGGGAAAACCCACACTAGTTTTCTCTTTCGTTGGAAAACCCACCTTACCCACCACGATTTAACGTCACCAACGGACATCGATCACAAGGAAATATCTGTAGTGTCATCGTGTTTAATCTTATGAGTACCTGGTCTATGTATAACTTTAAGTGGTGTATCAATAACATATGTGTTACTTCCTCCATTGTTATTGAACCGGTCATTACAGTTTTTTTTTATCGTATTAAAATCATCAAATGAGTCCTTGTAACCAGGGCGGGACGCAAGCGGGACGGGAGGGACTGTCAGACTTGTACTGACTAAAATCCATGGCGTTCCTTCAAAGGCTGGTCACGGTTACCTGCTCAAAAATTACACTTTCGTTGGAACGAATATAAGATGGTTATTTGAAATTCAAACGGTTCCGTCGTACGAGTATTCCAGGGCAGCGGTAACCTTTAAAGCCAATTCCATGAATCTACACATAAACTATAAGTTATTTTTATGAACACTTAAGTTTATTTTGGTTTTTATTGCAACTATCATACCGCTGCACATTGAAATCGGGTACACTTTCCGAGTTTACGGACAAAAGTGAAATCAACCTGTTTTCATTCTGAAACAGGTCTTCGGGTAACTGTAGTTCTGATCCTTGATGTACGAATTTATTAATTTATAGCATCTGTTGAAGATTCCTTTTATTTGTAGCATTTAGATCTATCCATAAGCACTGTGGGTCCATACCTGGGCCTGCAGTCTCGACAAATATAACGACAAAAATCGGTCTTCAAGTCTAATCTATGTCAAATTTCTTTAATAGATTTTCAACTTTATGCTTTCGAATTAAAGTTGAAAGTCTATCAAATGAATTTCGTAACGATACAACTTAGCTACCGATTTTTGTCGCTGTCTAATGTAGAGACTGCAGGGGCTGGTCGCTTAAGTAAAAACTCTTATGGAACAATTTTTTTGAATGATGGCTCTTGTGGTATCTATCTGTACCTATCTGTTGCATTAAAGGCGCTCCCTCACCGCGAGCATTCACCTTTAATGTAACAATTTGATGCTCTATTGCCTTCGAATATTCGAATCTGTAACGTTACATTACAGGTGAATGCTCGCGGTGATTTAAAACATCAGAAACCGCTAGCGTACGTCTAAAACAACAAACAGTGTAAAGCGCCATTTAGACGGAGCAAGAACTCGTATGCGAGTTTCATTACATTGCGGCATTTGTTTCATTAACTGAATTTCTTCTACCTATAAAATCAGCAATGTAACGCAAGTCGTGTTCGAGTTCTTGCATCGTCTAAATGAGGCTTAAACGTGATTACTTAAAATCATATTGCAATATTCTTACCAATAAAAGTTTTGGTCGAGTTAAATAAAACAGGCGAGATGTGTTGTCTAGAATTTTCAAATGGATCTGGATTTAAATAAAACATTAATTATGTATATTATATTTGTACTAATTTAATCTTCGTTTTTTATTGTTTGTAGAGAAATTTTGATAAGTTTTTAGATCATAATAGTTTGCTCTGATTAAAATGTAAAAAGGCAAGACGACAATCTCAAAAGGCGCTTTATAATCACAAATAAAGCCATTTTAAATTTATACATTAGGTTACTTTATTTTTCTCAGTAATACACAATGAACCACTTATAACACCCATGATAATATTATACCCATATAGAAACACTAATTCACACAAAAAGTTAATTGCAAATCGCTGGCTGATCTGATCTGACATTTGAATGGACCTCTTAGAATGCACTTAAATGCATCGCCAAAGACGAATACATTATTGTAAGTCAAGATTAGATACGAAAGGTATTAGCCGTTTGACGTCGTGGTTTATCCAGAAAATTAGATCACCGTGAAGGTATTTAGGGACTACAAAAGTAATGGTTTATTTAAGTATATTTAGAGGAAACTGAACTTCGCGGCAACTGTGGCAAGCAAGCTGCATTTCTTAATGGCTTAACAAAGACATTAATTAAACTATATACGAGCAACAGACGGGACATCACTAAGAAAGTTGTGATCCAAAACTTTTTACCACTAGGTAAAAAGTCGCTCAGTCTAGTAGTTGCGTTGCTATGAAACGCTAGATAGTGCTACTGAGTACTGACGCACGGCATCAACAATTTTGTATGACAATTTTCCCAATGCCCGCTCTATAAGTTCTTTTAACTCTTTGTGGCTTAATTAAACTTTTCTCTGGAGCTGTTACCATCAGTCTACGTCCCGTTCAGTTCATGACTACCACCGACATGTTGCCGGCTGCAGCCGGCGCGTTGACGGCTGCCGCGGACGCTTTGACGGCTGCCGCGGACGCTTTGACGGCTGCCGCTCGACAGGAGTCGTTAGGGGTAGAGGTTTATTATCGTTGACAAGATGCCGATCGTCTGTAGGTATTAAGGCTTAAACAGAGTTCTACCTATAGTATTTTTATTCGCCATTAAGAGCCTATGCACACTACGTTTAACGCGATACAGACGCGAAACGCACGCAAATCAGACGCAGCCTAAAACAAACGGCAAACTGCTGTGATGAAAACGCGCCATCGACGCGAGTTTCTAAAACGCATTGCTCCGGCGCGTTTAAAAAACGTAGTGTGTATAGACTCTAATATGTTTATATCTATGCTATGCGAGCGAGCACATTGCTTCAAACTGGATTCACTTTCAGATTCTAGCCTAATCTAGGGGTTGAATCTGGATAAAGAAAATATTACCAATGTACGGAGTTCCACGTTCAACCCTCAAGGGTTGAATGTGGAAACGTTTAAGGGTCGAACTCGGAAGAGGGTACAAAATCTTAGGGTCAATCAAACCCAGGACCACACACTTAGAAGTAGCAATGTCAGCCACTAGACCGCCGACACAGCCAGATAAGTCTATAAATATGCCATTTATTCAATATCAATAAACATAAAATAGATACCTACTAATTGCTGATTCATTTAATTGCATCTGGTTATCAAGTTCTATCATTTTCACATTTATCTTTTCATTCATTAAGGCTGGTACTAACTGAAATATAGAGCAGTCAAAGTAGGTTAGGTATTTCAATTAACCTTAATAAATGGATGCATATTACTATTAGCCTTGTTTTCTAAATGATTTTCTTGACGCTAGTCGTAGCACGTGTTGACACTTATGTAACATTAAACATCTGTTTTCAAATATTTCCCTTCTATAATTATACTTACGGGGGAATGGGACAAAAGTATATCATGCATTTATTATTTTTGACTTGGACCCAATGGGAATTTATTTAAAAACATTTTAGACATTTTATACATTTTCATGGATCCGGTTAGAAAATCTGGGAAAACCATGAATTCAGACTGACTGTTATACTGTTGTTCCATACACTGGTTAGGAATAAGTTTTAAAGCTTATACCTTTACGAAATTATAAAGTTGCGTTTCTTTTATTCATTTTTCTGAACTGCCTGCTGAACTAGCCTTAATGAAAAAATCAATCTCTAAAATACATGCAGTTCTAGGTCTCTCAAGTGTAGTGTACACCGGCGACCCAGTTGACATGTGGGTGACACCGCGAGTGGGAACGGTGGCAGTGTAACCGACACCTAACACCTAGATAATACTCACCCGCTTACATGTACTGGCCATGAAGAATGCACATCGACCTTTATTGAGAGACTAGCTGACCCGTGCCCACTTCGTTGGGCATTAATATTTTAACTTGTGATGAAACTATGAGTGTGGTTCGGTTAGTACTTAGTGCTATGATTTATTTCCTAACTGCCAAAAGGAGGGTTTTGTTTTTGTTGTATACTGACTGTGACTGCCCGCTGTCTTTCTGTTGCTAGGCGTTGCGCATGTTCAGCGCTAGATTCCCGAGTGATTGCGATATTCATATTCTTTGGTTAGCGAGCCGCTGCGAGCGCTTAGTGCTCGACTTCCTATCCCTTGTTGCAGAGACATGCTGCCTTAAGTCACTGAAACGCTGCGCACTTTCAGCGCTAGATTCCCGACCACCTATAATGTTCTCCATTTTTGGAAATTGCTTGGCAAGCCGCTGTGAACGCTCGGAGCTGGATTCCCCAGCGTGTGCTTGCGAAATATTTTCTCTATTCCTCGAGAGGCGCTGATGATTTTCAAGAGCAGACTCTTCCGTACGGCGAACTCGATCTGCTCTTGTCTGGGATGTCTGACTGTCTGACGGGAAAGTTATAATGTCTTAAACAATCACTGAAACTTTCCGATATCCCAAAAACAGAAATCGAACTCGAAGAATGAGAACGAAGTAGCCTATTTGTGTTTTAAGAAACCGAAGACCAACACTTAATTGCACAACGTCATCTATAGGTAAATAGATAAAACGTCCGTACAAAGCGTGTTCTAATGCGGTTCGTGAATTGTCGGCGGCATTTTGCGATTTAGTAATTTTATGTTATCTTGGAAACTATTTAACCAATTGACATACTATTTTGGAAAAATCGTATCTCTATGATGTTATTGTGATCATAATAATATTTTTTTCGATAAGGTTTAATGTTTTGTTGTGTAAAAAATCGTCCAAAGGCAAGTACATCGAAAATAACTTTTTTTAACTCATAAAAGCTGCTATATCTGCTAAAATATATAAAAGATAAAAATATGGTGTCGCGGACTTTATTGTAGAACTATTTAAAACGGACATTTTTGCCATACATTGTTTTCAATAATATACAACTGTTAAGGCAGCGCATGCTAATAACTGTGTTGGTAGAGCAATTTTTTTCCGCCCGGCTTGACTAAAATTGAGATATTTCGGCTAATATACATGATATCTTTATAATTTATTGCCTATAGCACTCACGGATAATGTAGCTTTCTACCAGTGAAACAATTTTTAAAATCGGTTCATTACTTCCGGAGATTACCCCCTACATACAAACTTACAAACATACAAACTTACAAACTTACAAACAAATGTTACCTCTTTATAATATTAGTATAGATATGTCAGTTTCACCTTTCATCGTACGAAACCCCAATAATTCTTACTCTTAGGACTCTCATATCTCTCATATCTCAGCATAATTATAATATATCCCTTTACAGTCTTTCCAATTAAATGCCTAAGCAGGCGTTGCACACACATG
This sequence comes from Agrotis segetum, assembly GCA_036375495.1. Classification (NCBI taxonomy): domain Eukaryota; kingdom Metazoa; phylum Arthropoda; class Insecta; order Lepidoptera; family Noctuidae; genus Agrotis; species Agrotis segetum. The sequence continues at coordinate 10,587,117 of JAQSVV010000039.1, forward strand.
CACAATTGCACAGAGGGTTTTGGAGGTTGGTATTTTAAGAGGACATGTTTCCGTGTGCTGATGGACTTGGATGAAATTACGAATTCCAAACTCCTCGGTCTTATCCCAAAGACAGGGTGCCATTTTAAAGACACCAATGGTAGTGTGTGACACAAATAACGCTGAAATTTTCATCAGCCAGCAGCCTAGCCTTTTCCCAACAATATTCGGGTCGGCTTCCAGTCAAACCAGATTCAACTGGATATCAGTATTTTACATGGAGCGACTGCCTGTCGGACCTCTACAACCCAGTAACTGGGTAATACGATACCCCATGGTAAGACTGGTTGTCAGACTTTAGAGCTTCTGACTAACACTAACGACTGTCAAAGATCTACAAACGACAGCCGGGACCATAGGCTTTACGTGCTTTCCGAGGCACTGAGGAAACGATAGATATGATAGATGGTCACGAATCCACAGACCAACCTTGGCAAGCGCGGCTTAACCCGGAAGATCGACGTGTGCGGCTGTGATTATTTAGCCACGAGCTTCTCCGCTGAAATCGAACCTTACTAATTATTGTTCCAAAACAGCTCGATGTGCTTTCTTTATGGCCGGTACTTCTAGATATTGTTTTCCAATGTTACAGGTATTTAGGCTAAGCTACACAGACGGATAGATTTGTCCTTTATGCCAGTCCTCTGTTTAGATTATGCGGGCTTGTGTGTTAGGGCTAATACTTAATGTGAATCATGCTATGGGAAAAGCCGTTTTATCTTTACCTATTAAAGAAAAGAAAGTGTAATAATTTATTATTATGTGTGTTTTTTAACCTTCTGCTCTTAAATTAAAATCAAAAGTAGAGGTATGCCCAATGTGGACATTGGGCACCCGCTGTAAAGGCACCTGAGCTTATGGCACCTTAACTATTCGCGTTGCAAAATTTTTCGCAAGTGCCAGGTGCCTAATTTGGAATACCTCCAAATAGTGACCTACATCAAGAACAATTCCTGAACCGAGGGTACATTTTTTTAATAGGTTAAATAAAACTTACCCTCGGGACTGTCTTACTTCTGGGCAAAAGTCTCCTGCATAACCTTCCACTCTTCCCTTTGTGCGGCATTCTCCGGCCAATCCATCTCGAATGCGTCTAGATCGTCACGTAAGCGTTTTCTGGGCCTCCCTCGGCAACGACGCCCATCCGGCACCCACTCCGTAGCGACTGGCCCATCGATCCCTATGCATAATATACAGGTGACTTTTTTACCACCGTGCACCGTCCAAAATTTTTCTAGGCATTAGGTATCAATCACTAACCCCATTTTTGAAAAAAAATCGGTACTTCAAATTGTCATATTAAATCATTTTCTCATCCGCTTTGTGTCACTAAGCTAAATGATAATGATATACACTTGCCGACGCATGAAACGGGCAGAGCGCACCCCGCTGACCCCCGGCCCCGACCCGTTACACCTGAGCGACACTCACAGCGCGGTGTCCAGCTTCATCAACTTTTTAGGGTTCCGTAGTCAACAAGGAACCCTTATAGTTTCGCCATGTCCGTCCGTCCGTCCGTCCGTCCGTCCGTCTGTCCGCAGTTTAGCTCAGAGACGCACAGTACTAGAGAGCTGTAATTTGGTGTAAATATACAGATTTGTTGTGCCAAAAAAGTGGTAAAATAAAATCTCGTAAAATATTTTTTTTTAGGGTACCTCCAGTACTTACACGTAAAGTGAGGAATTTTTTTTCTCGCGTACCCCTTAGTGTGGGGTATCATTAAATAGGCCTTTAAAAAATAATGATAGTTTCCATTAACAATTTTTTGATAAAAAAATTCGTTTGTGAAATATTAAGCTTTAAAGTGCTAAATTTTGCTCGATTCGAGTGTCCCCCCCTCTACCAGCTAAACGGTTATGTTTGGGGGTGTGAAAAAATTCACAATAGTAGTATATATAACGAAGTTTAAAAGAAAATTATCATGACTAAGTAGGCTTTACAACTTTACGAGTAATAGTCGACCAACTTATAAAATGTACTTGGATATCAATTTTCTTAAACAAAATGTATCGGAGACTACTGCAAATGTTAGTTTGTCAACTTTATTTTTACAGCTTTTATAGGTATGTTTTTTGGGGATAGGTAAGTTTTTATCGTCAACTATTTTTAACTATGTATGTAAATGCAAAAAAGGAGAAGGTTCTAAATTCGTCGTAATCTTTTTTCTTATGTATTTTCCCCGATTTCTCAAAGACTCCTGGACCGATTTTGAAAATTCTTCTTTTTAAAATTAAATTCAGCGAATCAGTTTAATTAGTTCGCATAAGTATTTTGATGGGCAACTACGGAACCCTACACTGTGCGTGGCCCGACACGCACTTGGCCGGTTTTTATAGATAACATTGAGACATGATATCTCGACATTTTTGTATTGACTGATACAAAAAGAAAAAACACGTATTCAATGATTTTCGCCAAAGATTAATATTTTAAAATTTGGATGGTGACTAAAAAATCACCCTGTATAGTTTATAAAAAATAAATAAACCAAGCAGTATTATAGCCCGCATCAGCAATTCGAGTTTTGGAGTGTATTGTGGTATTTCGAATTCGATCGCTACGTTTCCATTTTTTTTTAACTATTTATTTAAGATGGTAAGCGATGATGTGGTCGACGGTGAAGCTCGCTTGCCTAAAAGGAACCTTTACACAAAAAAAAAAGAAAAAAAAATACAGTCGAATTGATAACCTCCTCCTTTTTTTGAAGTCGGTTAAAAAGAAATATAGTAATTTTCATTTACGATGTAAATAAAATATAGAAATCTACGACTCGCTGATTTACTTTTCGCCTTCATTGACAAGGTCCTGATTTTAAATAGGTTTTATTTTTTAAATCGATAAATTATTAATGAGTCCTCTTACCCTGGTTAGGGTAGCAGCCATGTTTTGATGATCTTATAATTAAACAAAAACGCATGGAACGTTAACCAAAGCCAGTTTTTCTTGAGAAAAACAAACATTCTTTTCTGATACAAAGAGAGCTTCAATTACTTTCTTTGAAAATGAAAAATAACTTTCACAACTCTTTCTCAGATACAGAAAATTTATGTAGGAAGAATATTTCAGGCTTTGCAGTAAATTCAGCGCCTGTGAATTAATGATAAGTAAAAGCAACGGTCTAAGTTTTCTTGCAGATTGTACAATAGGTACAAAGTAAGTAGGTAAGTCAACGAAATTACCGACAGGTATTTTAAAGTAAAGTATTTTTATCTAATATGTCTTATTAGTAATAGTATTTTGGTCTGTGTATAACATAATACACGTTCTCGAAAGACTTTTAACATGAAAATCATGTTGAAAGTAAAAGCGCCTACATAATTCAATCTAAATTGCGCTTACTCATCCTAGGCGACCGCTAGAAGGCGTTGCAAAATCTTCTTCATCATCATCATCAGCCTATAATGTTCCCACTGCTGGGACACAGGCATCCTCTCTGTGAGAGGGAGTGGGCCATAATATAAAATTATCATAACCGGTCCAGCATTTTGCAAGTTATGGGCTTAGCAACACATTTTAGCGATCCATTTTTAAATTATGTAAGAAGATTTTGAGCAGAGGAGGAGGGAGGAGCAGTGGTGACTCAGTGGTATCGGTCCCGACTTACAAATTGTAGGTCATAGGTTCGAACCCGCCAGGCGCACTAAATTGTGTAATTTATTTCATCACTACTGCTCTCAAAACGGTGAAGGAAAACATCATGAGTAAACCGGCAAGTCCTAAAACCAAAAATTCGTAGACATGTGACATCCACCAACCCGCACTGGGCCCGCGTGGTGGATTATGGCCCACTCCCTCTCACAGAGAGGAGGTATGCCTCCCAGCAGTGGAAACATTATAGGCTGCTGATGATGATGTAATTACACAATTGCTCGCTTGCGCATTTTAAAAGCGCCAAGTAAAACTGATTAGCAATGTTTTGCAGCGCCAAACCAGCAACAAATCAAACTACAGGGGGTTCTTTAATAACATTATAGTTCTTGCAACAAATATCTAGTTCAGTAACTTCGTACCTAAGTATACCTAAAGAATATTCAAAGCCACGCCCTTTCGGAAAGCTATTCAACGTTACATAAGACGCTGAACGTAACTGCTCTACTATCAGATAACCAGCAATGCGGGAAAACGTTATTGCATAGCAAATAATATATCTTTTAGATAATCTGGTAACTTTGAAGAGACGTGTTACCGTTTTAGCAGTTTGTCGTGGTAGGGTTACGCAAAACAATTGAGTAATGTCCCAGGCGACAATATCAGTATCAACAGCGTGCCAGATTTGAGTAATAGTATCGTTTTCGAATATTGTACTTGATCCATTGAAGCGGCTTACCTGAATGTCCTTTCTTTGGTATTGTTCGTCATGTAGTTGAGCTCCTTGAGTTACACGATAACTGACAAATGCTTGCACTTTCTTGAAAGGCTCAAATCCTTAAAAGACCATCTCAAACACCTGCATGGTCGTCGTATGATTTGTCTAATGTCTGGACTTTATAAGAGACAGTGACCTCTGAGTTTGTTTCGGATGTTTCTTCTCAGCTTCTCAAGTATTCATATTCAATTTTTAGTGCGCTATTTAGAGCCATTACATTTCTATTTTTTTTTCAGTAAAATTGCCAAATTGATTAAAACTTGTAAATATTTAACAGCTACTTGCGAAGTTACCGTTTGGCGCGCTCTATACCTTTTTTTTTTGCCCTTTTGGCAACAGTCGGCGACTGTGGATGCCAGTGTCGAGTAGATTATTTAATCACTTTGAACATAATACAGAACCTAGTCTACAACTGAGGTGGCAATTTGAAGTATTTTGCTATTTACGGCAGCGTTCATAACTACAACTTAATAATTAATAATAATTGACACCGTTTTAGTAAGGACTGCATTCTACATTCTGCCATTAAAACTTCCATTTTAGTGTCCCTTTGTAAAGTAATAACTTGGGAGTACAAAAAGGCGACCATAATATTGAATATCTGTTATTTTGAAGGTTGGTTTTGAGCAACAGTATAATGTAATTATCCTATTTTACGAATTTTATCGTTATTCATAACAATGACTCGCAGGTCAGTTTTTCCAGGGTGAACAGTTTAAGATTTGTACAATTTGAATTCTGTATGTTTCACTCTTCGTCTCACGTTTACCAACTAGAATAGATTGGTAAGCTATCTGTAGCCAAGTCATGCCATGACACCAAAGACAATATAGAGGCCTGTTTATGGACCAAATGAATCATAGATTAGTTAAGAACTTAACATTACCTAGAACATGGACTTCTTGACCTCAGATCAAAGAAATAGGCAGATAGAACGCTCAGAACACGCGAGTGTTTCCACCAAACTTAATACAAAATCAAATTGAATTACATTCCATATTGTTTTCTTTGTTTTTGAGAACAACTTTTACGATGGTTAAAGACACGAGACGGCATATTTTGACAAAAAACAACAACGACGCGTAGCTTGGTACTGTCGCGACTTTGTATTCGAAATTTGATTTTGTATTAACTTTGGTGGACCCATTCGCGTGTTCTGAGCGCTCTATCTGCCTATTTCTTTGATCTAAGTTCTTGACATTTAATTTCATTTTAACTCTGACCTTAACAAACTCATGACCACCGGCCAGACATTTCCAAATCGTTACAATTTGGTGGGAACTACAGCATGGTGCCATTTGTGTCCTTAAGCAGTAAATCTAGTTATTTATGGCCCAGTACCGGATTGATCCAATAAAATCAGATCCGTTTAGTTTCTCATTAGTATGCATAACATTGTACGTTTATCTGAACCGACGTTAAAGTGTAACTTAGCTTGTTTTACAAAGTGTACTGTTATGTTCTCGTAGTTTTAAACAGAGTTGGTGAATTGTTCCAGCGCTATGGTTTTTCATTTTTGTCATTGGCCAAATATCCGATTTAAAATTGTCCAATCAATTTTTATGTGCTTGTTTACGAGATATTTTTGATTTTGGGACACTTCAAGGCTACTACTTCCAGCAACTTTGAATGAAAGTTAGAAGTCAATGGTGGTGACCATCAGTATTTTGATTCGGAGAATAACTTCTAATTTTGAAAATACTCGTATAATATGTCATTAAAATTAATCAGAAAACAATAGCGTAGAAATCATTTTCTTATATGTTTTCCTCCACATCAATGCAAGAGACAGAACAAACCAGGACAATAATGGATCAAGACTAAATAAGACATTGCCTCAAAAAATCCCGTTGGGTTGCCGATGTCGGCTAAGTCACGGAGAACAGATTTATGACGGACGCACTGAACCGAGAAGTATGGCAGTAAAAGGTACAGTTCTACACCCAGGACTGTGTGATACCGTCCTGAAATTATGTTGATGATGATGATGAAAAATCATGTAAATAAAGGAACATTTTACAACAAGGATAGGCCAAGTTACTTCGTTTGTTAGCGTTATGGGTGAAAATTATCGCTATTCCAATGAGGAAGGCTAATACTACAGAGTAACACATTCTACGATCCTGATAGCTATTAATTTAATTCTTCCTTGTATACGGGTACAACGGACCTCGTACTGAAACACATCACAACGGTGACCGTTCCTTTGTAGGGCATCAGTTAGTAACACAAAACAGATTCTTTCATCTTTCTGTCAACTTATTTGGATTCTGGTGATACTGAAAGAATATATTTGAAGATGTATTTTTTCTATGATTAATATTAATTCTTTGACTTTATTTAACAATTACTGATGTTCTTTATTTAGATGTATATTTATTTTCCAGTCACAATTCTACAATCACTTCAAGTAACTCATTAGTTGCCAGGAACTATTAGACCCAACCCACGTAGTTATGATATTATACTTGATCCAGTTTTGTGCGCTGTGAAGTAAAATAATTACTATAAATAATAACACTTGATGTATTACTGCTTGACATGGTATCACAGTTCCAAACTAAGAGATAATACATTTTGGCGATATAGTTGGCCCAACGGAAGTGGTTGGCTTCTACGGTTTTGATTCCCGAACAGCCCTATAGACAAACAGACGACGACAGCAGACGATAACGACGACAAATCTATTGAAGTTTACAGATCGTTTTCGTTTGTTTCGTTCGTTATCGCTCAGCAGTCGCAAATACATTTTCAACTTTATACCCTAGCGCATAAAGTTAAAAATCTATAAAAGACTGCTGCGCGATAACGAACGAAACAAACGAAAACGATCTGTGAACTTCAATAGTTTTTCAATTTTACGCGCTGGGATATAAAGTTAATAATGTATTAGTTACTGCTGAGCGATAAGGATTGTCGTCTGCTGTCGTTTGTCTATAGGGCCTTATTATTTCTGTGGCTTGCAAGTGGTTGTTCTGAGTCTGAATGTGTTTTACGAGATTATTATTATGTTGTTGTAAACACTGATCCTTGACGCTGGAAGAAATTCCTGGTATGGGGAGGAATAAAACGACAAAAAATAAAATTATTAGATTTTTTTTTATTAATACATTTTCAAGTTCGTTCTACAAGAGTTTGCATTTATAATACACAGTTCACATTCAACTTTATACAGTTCAACATTTTTTTTTTTGGCTTTTTTTCTGGTCGTTTTGTATAAAAAAATAGTGTGTCAGGCAGTAGTGAGCTTGGGTCAGAGGTAGGGTTTAGTGCCAGCCGCCGTGGTGGCCCCAGGGCTCCTCAGGGGCGGCGGCGGCGGCGTGCGCGGCGTGCGCGTACTGGGACAGGTGGACGGCACGCGCGTGTTGAACCTCGGGGGTGTCCACCACGTATTGGCCATCGTGGGTCAGCTGGATGTGAGCCTGGGGGCAGATATTGTGGTTAGATGAAGGGAAAACAGGCGTTTGAAGTTACCGTGTCTTGAAACATGTGTATACAATCTATGTTAATTAATGCTACGTTTCATTGTCATCTGTCATTTTCTCGATCATGGGGATTTTGAAGAAAACATCATAGTAAAGAACACTATATATATATAAATACACTCCATTTTGATCATAATTATTACTTATAAGTGAAGCACATTTTGTCATGGTATGTAAGAGAATTCGCTTTATGGCTTAGATGATGCTGCTCTCGAACTCATAATCTTTCTCTAAAGGTTTCAGCATGAATAAACATAAAACTGTTCTACACGTCTGACTTCAAATAATTCAGGAAATTACCTGAGGACCAGTCCATTTGCCGTAACCAGCAGCGTAACCCGCTCCGTGTCCAAGACCACCGTAAGCAAGAGGGGCGAGGGCCGCACCAGCTCCGTAGCCGCCGTGGCCGAGACCGGCGCCGTAGCCGCCGTGGGCAGCGTTAGCGTGGGCCGCGCTGTGAGCCGCGATGTGGGCGGCCTTGAGGTGGGCCACCTCGGGGGTGTCTACCACGCGACCGTCATGGGCTAGGGGAGCGGGGCCGTATTTCAGGAGACCTGGCGAAAAAGGGGTTGGGTTAGTTGATGATTTATATGCAACAGTGAAGGGACATTGAAGTTTTTATCAGCAAACCGGCTTCAATATCATCAAAGTCTTTTCATAATACTTAATTGAGAAACTTTTTCGTTTCGCTCGTTTTCACTTTATCGTTTGCCCACTAGGTGGGCAGACGATTTTGAAGGCCACAGGATCACGCTGGATGCAGGCCGCTTACAACCGTTCCTACTGGAAGTCCAAAGGGGAGGATTATGTTCAGCAGTGGACGTCTTACGGCTGATATGATGATGATGATGAGAAACTTTTATCTAAGTTTCTACTTCCTTTTGCTTCATGTTTTCAGAAACTTTTGAATACCCAAGGCGAAGCAGCGATCATTGCAGGCTGGTTTGTCAAAACGAAAAGTACTGCTACTTAGTTTCAAAACACAGTAAATTCTATTTATCAACTAGCCTGCGGCGGGTGCACCGTAATGCGCGCCGGCACCGTAAGCGGGTCCGGCAATGTAACCTCCGGCGGGAGCCCACGCGCCGTGCGACGTGGAGGCCTGCGCGTGCGCCGCGGCGTGGGCCGCTTTGGCGTGCGCTACCTCGGGCGTATCCAGCAGGAATTTGCCATCAGGGCTCAGCTGGATGTGCGCTGGTGGGCCCGCGTAGTAAGAAGCCTGGGCCAGGCAGAGGGTGGCTGCGAGGATAATCTGAAAAGAGGGAGAGAAGGGTTCAATATGGTTGAAATTATTATAAAGCATTGGTTCATAATGTACACTTGTTTAGAAAACTATCTTAGGCAGCGAAACCGGGCTCACTGTACGATGATAAAGTAGCGAAAAGGCACTGTTTTTCTTTCATTTGTTTTGCACGTCTTCGGTTTATGCGATATGTAGCCTGAAAGTCTGAAGTAGGAGGGATTTTTTTTTCTTTGGCGAAGTAAAATCATCAAATGAGTCCTCCAACCCTGGCAGAGCGGGACGGACTGTCAGACTCGTACTGACTAAAATCCACGGAGTCCTTTAATAGCTCTTTACATTCCTTGGTCATGGTAATTCATGAGTCCCGCGACCGAAGTAGAAAGGCCTTAAAGTAGATCGCCGGATATAAGTAACAGCGGATAAAGAGGTATTTAAGTAAGATATGCTATGTTTATCTCCCCTGGAATATTTAAATTGTAGGTCTGTCTTATTAGGGGACGGTAGAGCCATGTCAAAGAACCCATTTGTCAAATTGTAGGCTTATATCAGTAGGCGCCAATGAACAGTGAGAACCACTTGATTAAAGGTGTGGTTTGTCTAGTTAATACCGTGATTGTTGAATAATTGGACTATAAAATTAAGGAGCTATCAAGGTTCAGCATTAATTGGAACATAAATGCCATAAAGTGTCTTGACAAATTATTCATTTATTGTTTTTTATTGTTTGTCTAATAAATCATGACAAGTAGATACTTAATGCTTTATTGATTTTTTTTTTTAAATTAGCATCGAATTAAAACCTCCTTTTTTGGTCGTTTAAAAACAAAACTAAAGTGCATTCAATATAAATTATAATTGATCATTTTTCGCCTGACATTGTCGGTAAATAATAATTATCGGAGCGTAACTACGAGTTTCGCGGTTTCACGCGGGCAGTTCCGAAACCTCGTCACTTACGCAGCACCTGCGCTGGAGTCACTCACACGTGAAAGTAATTAGACAGCTTACGACAGCTCACTCACGGTTAATAGGTAAAGTGATTACTGGGTGAGAAAAAGACCCTTGGTAGGGTATTGCTAAGAGGATGCACGATTTTTTATAATTATTGAGACAATCCCAACGCATTAGCCCCAAACCACTGCAACTCCTAAAAGCCAGAATAAACAGTGGCTACTACCAGAAAAAGGAGTGACAATGCAACTCGACGTGATCCGGAGGATGTATTAACTTTCTTAGATCTTGCAACGAAATTAATCAGAAAAGAATAGTGGAGGAGTAGGAAAATACTTAGTATCCAAGATTGATTGTCATTTGTTTTCTGAAGTCATAATATGTTTCTGTGTTCTACAATCCTAACTATTTATAAGGTTTTTTTTTCAAACAGGAATACTATGAAGTGATAATCATGCAATGGATTGACAATTTAGCTTGCCAAATAAATGGTCAAAAAGATTGACTTCTTAAAGTCAAGACTACCACAGCACAAATAAGAATGGCGTTGTTCTATATTATCAACTTTCCTTTATCAAAATTACTGGAAGTATATGTCAAAACATGTCTGCTACATTTCCGAGGCACAAATTGCATACAGGCTGAGCCATTACAACTCACGCTTGACTGGGCGCGGCGCGGCGGCGCGGGCGCAAAAAGTGGCAACACTCAGTTTTGACATGTCGTTATTATGTCTATTACACGGACGAACGACGGCTATCGTAATGTTGCCAAAGGATATTACACTAGTTTTTAATATAGACTTTATGAATTTCTGTTAAAAGTCCAGCAAATTGGTCTGTTCTGGGTTTGAAAAAGTCTCCGAGGCTAAACATTTTTTATTTATTTAAATCATCACATATTTCTTCTGCCCTGAGTGGAGTGGTAGAGACTGCCAGTCTCTTCAACATCATACTTTGTCATCTGATCCTTCGGTTGCTTTTTGTGTTACAGGGCCACGGTATCTCCTGCTTAGATAGTTCCGCAACCTCGGTACTCACTATCTGCCTAGCCTTTTCTAACATAGTTGGGGTCAGCATGTTTAAATGATAATGACTTGATATCAATTATACATGCAAATATGTAGAGCCATTCCCGTCTACTAGTCCATCATTTAAAGTAAACAGATCGGCCATGTTCTTATCAATACAAAGTGTTACTTCAAAACTATGATTAATTGCAAACCACAACGAGATTAAGATACAAAATCTATCATAATCACAATTATCTCGCCTAGTTTACGTCCAGCCAAGATATTCTAATACTAGAGCGATTACTAAGCACGATTGCATCAAAATTGTAATCTTATAAAATTAATTCAAGTATTGTTCTAACATCAGAATTCACACGAGCTTCATTTTTCTATTATCAGTCACAAATGTCAAGCCATCGCATTGTTGCATCGTGAACCTAATTTCAAAATGGACACCGAATTAACGCGTGTGAATTTGTAAATTATTGTGTTACTTAGGTAATGTTTTAGCAATTATAGTTACTGAACTATTTAGAAGTAGAGTAATGCATTTGATGTTGTTGAATTTAAAAGAGGTTTTTTGAAACTAAATGAATTTGAAATAAGAATGTGGATTTAAACCAGAGACATTTTTTTTTGTTCTTTTCGTCCCTCTTTGGGACATGCAAAGGGAGCTGAGCCCACAGCCAAATTAAACCAGAGACAAGATATCGATAGAGCACTGACATTGACATCGATACATCTTTGTGTCTTGGACTTTGCTACCATAAAATATCAGGACACGATGCACCTTTATCGAGCTAAATTGGGCATTTAACACCGATGTACCCATTCTTAAAGTAATGTTTGAATAGGTATCTTGTACTGGAAATATCTTCTTAGCACATAACTCAACAAAAGAATTTAATTGATTCCCAATTAGTTTCCAAAATTATTGTAACATCGACGCAAACATTACAAACTCCTTGTAATTCAATAATTCATGTCCAACATTTCTGGCGCGCCGTCGTAAAGTAGCTTACAGAAAGCACGGTGTTTTGCAAAACTACTGCTTGCAGCTAACTAGTTACGCGAAAGGCGTGGCACGCACCGACTATGGCCGCCATTGCAGATGACAGATTAAACAACAACAGCTTTAAATAAAACGGACAACCGATAAATAGCGCTTTGTCCAACAGAAACAGATAGCTATCGAACACCATAGATTACATTACAGAGGGCCGCGCGAATGCTGTTCTCGTTTTTCAAAAATCGAACATGGTCTTTATGATTAGACAACGGCCAGTCTTTTTTTTTGAGCTTTATTTATAGGCAATGGTAGATGGATTAAAGCCTTACAGAAAAATAGGTTTTAACATTTTCTTGTAATCCTTAAGATTCTAGAGTAGGTATCTAAATCATTAGTTGTGATCTACTTTATACAACAACGTTAGGAATTTTAATGAAACCTCTTGTCCAATTAGTCCCACGGCTACTAAGATCATTTGTCGAACATGACATATTAAAGACATAATAGGCGAAGGAATTATTGCACAGTGTCTATATTTATTAATTAGATTTGATAAAACTATCAATTTCCTTCTACCTTTGACCTAATTTAGACATAAAAATTTAAAACTTAAATTAAGCTATTTTGTTTACGTCTGGTATTGAAAGACCCATTATTGGAACGATATACGTGTAAAGGCAATTGTCGAAATAAATGGGTTTGAATTGAAGCTGACTGACAATAAAATATTCTATTTAAATAGGATTGTATATTATTTTGATGTAAAATATTAACTTATTGGCTTTGTTGCTTTACCATTTAAATATCAAAATCTATGTTCTCATAGTAAAGGCTGAATGGGCTCTACTTTAGCTTCATATCGAATTTTGAAATTCGAATGCTACTTACCAATTAAATATAGGTCCGTTTATGTATTACAAAGTTTTTAATTTTCTAACCGCAACCCGAAACGCGATCGAATGTGGTTTACTGTGATCTTAAGTGTCTGTATCGCGTTTCTACCGATAATAATACAAGTATGCACGTAATATAATATATTGATACTGAATATGAAACCGCAGACCGCTATAATAACTTGTTACAACCAAAAAACGTTTTTATGAAACGAAATAGAAAGTGGCAAGTGCGAGCGTTATCAAAGACAATAGGTTCTTTTTTCTTGCCTTTACTTGACAGCCTGTGACATTCTTATTTTAAATTCGAGTAAGGAAATTTATTTAATTGCTAAGGTCGAAATTATTAATGCGAAATACTTTTGAAACATTACTTTGAAATAGTATTTAATGTAATACCACGCCCTGTTAGGCTAGTTATAAAACACTTTCCTGCTTATTATGAACAAACTGCATGAATTAATCTACGGTAGTTTGAATTTTAGCTAATAATCCACACATACTTGGGTAAATTATAAATTCTAATAGTTCAATTTCACGTTTAAATGCAATTTCCTAAGCGCTAAACGCATAAAATTGCAATTCATATTTTAATTATCGACCTTGGTGCTAATTATCTACGTTATTAAACTTAAAGTCATGTGGGCGCAACATTATATGGAAAGGCATAATTGTATTATAATTGATTATATCATGACGACCAATACTATAAAAAATTGGACAGTTTGAAGATGAACCCGAGAAAGATTTTAAATTAAAGATTTTTTTTTATTTCCTGGTCAAATAAGTAACACAAATATCAATGAATCAACATTTAACAATGACAATTACAAATTCTATCGACCCAAACCCGAGATAAATATGTATGTGGTCATAATTCAGCACTTGTTCGCGCGCACGGCGCAACCCGATCGTTGGACAAGTGATCGGCAGTGTAAATAGCTACAACTGTTTGATAAACAATCGTCTCTTGCGCAATGTTGGGCCACAGCCCTCGTGCTGAAAGGTCTAGATTAACAACTATTATTATTTAGATATGCGTCCATTTGTAGGCCTGTACTTATTTGAATGGAGAATGTTTTGGCAGAATGATTTATTGTCATTGCATTTCTGCTTTTCAAATTGACAAGTTCGATATTCAAAAGTGAGTAAGAGACACGAATTTATGTTTTTAAACGCAAAGGGATTTAATGATACAGCATTACGTTTATTTGCCACAGACAAAGGTAATAACACCGGGTAATAGCTGAACTAGTTTGTGGGCAATCTCTCAGGTTCTGTTATTAAAGAAAATTTAAGGACATCAGACAAAGCGAGCGCGCCCGTAATTTGTGGGCGTGGGTCTCATATCGACTCGCCTTTGCATTCTGTTGCAAAAGAGGCCATTTTGCAATAGATCGGAATTATCATTCTGCGAACTAGTGCACAACCGGCTATTGCAATGATGTTGCAAGAGGAAGCCGAGGGCGTGAGGAAGTGTTATGGTCGCCATTGGTGGTCGAAGGTCACAGAAAAAAGGGACATTGAAAATAGAAATTTGTCACGCTCGAGTTCTTATTGATATCGCACGACTTTTTGTTGCGGTTACGCATGTTTGGGTCAAACCTTTTACTGGTAAACTGTATGGAGTTATGAAATGTTATAAACATGGCTATTATGGCTTTTTTGGATACTTTTGTTATAGTAATAATGGAAAGTGCTTTTATAAACTCAATGATCGTAGAGGAGATTTTCGAAGTCATAGATTTAGCCACTATTAATATTAGTTATGCTACAGTCGTAGAGCGGACGCGCTTCCCGCCCACTCATTAATAAAACGGAATGAAGACGCGCGCCCGCCCAGTGCGCATGCGCGTCTCTATGACATGTTTGGGCGCGAAACCTGATCTGTCAAAAGATGCGCTGCTCTATTATCAGTTTTTATTGCTTTTGGTTAGTTTTCATGTCGGATTATTCTTTTAATTTTTAAATCTATGATCAACCAGAAACGTTTAACTACAAAGTTACTCAATTACCAACAATTACTACATAATAACTGTACATATATTAATTTAAGCCGACCGTACACTATTGGCTAATGAAGTGAACAACAAAATAATATTCAAATATTTGACGTAGGCGAGTTTAGAAAACGGATACAGAGTATTAATCATCACTTACATTGTTTTGAATCGTCCTTGACATAATTAAAACTATTACAAACACCTCTTAAGTATGAATAAATTGCGTAGAAACGTTCTTTTTTCAAAATGGACAAAATCTTGTTTTTTTTTTAACTTTCAATTACGTGTTCTTTTCTAGATCGATTTTCAAACCAGAATCTGCTTGGACCATATTCAAAAAGGGTCCCATTTTTTGGTCAGTATATGACCAAGATCGAGAAAAACTTATTATTATTGACATCTTAGTTCGATTTAGGTTATGGAATAATTATTGTCGTATGCCAAAAACTATACATCAAATTTTTAAAAAAATTTAGCCTAGTTTTTAATTTTAGGGGTCACTGTCATGAGGTTTCATCTTGTAATTAAAAATTCAAGGATTATATCACTATGTGGGATGAACTCTATTGTTTTACTGCATTACATATTAGATTCAAACATACAAGTACTTTATATATTTGCATACCAAACACAAGGTTGAAGATTGATTGACAAGCTGCAGTTCACTGACGAACTATTTTGTTTTTATTCGATCGATAAATGTAATAAGATTTGAATTCTAAGTAAATACTTTGTGATTGGTTTTTGATGACCGTGTTAGACTTTTAACAAGTAGATGGACTTCCTCTTACTACTTATTGTGACATTATTGAAAAGTGAATTTCGTTCAGATATTTTTTGTCTGATAAACATCTTGGGCACAATTGCAGTATTTTCGGTAATAGCAGCAAAAACTGTTTCGGACTACATAATAGATGCTTTTTAAATGCATTTTTTTTGCAGTTTTGTCACAGAAAAACATCTTTTTACTTATTTATTTGAACTTTTCCTTTCTATATTTTGATGAGCACTGACAATTTATATTATTAAGATACAAGCTTCTTTAGTATTTTGAATTGAGAACAAATCCAACAATAATCTTTCTTCCTTTCCTTGCCCTTCGAAACGCGGAACCACAGACAATCCACACCATAGACAATTCAATGTAGAACGAATTGATTTTTCATTAATTTGAAACTTTCCTTGATTAATGTTTGTAAGGAAATGTCAGCCGCGCCGGAGTATTGTTCTCAGCATTATACTAGGTATATTAATCTTATATAATACGATACGAAGGGAAGTCGAATCGAAGGGATATTCAAATGTTAGGAGGGGTGAAAGTGGGTGAGAAACAGTTTCCTTGAATATATTTATTAGGTCGTTTAAGATTTATTATTGTTGTTTGAGTTATGAATGAAAAAGGGGACTGAAAATTGAATTGCTGATGAAGATGAGAAATTAGAGTACAGAAGTAAATACAGAGAGAGTTATTACTATGAAGTATAGTGTTAAATATGAAAAAATATTTTTGGAGGCATTGCGAGACTGAATAATGGGTTTTGGAAAATGTTTATAAGAAAGTATAAGTTTACAATAGTATTTTTGGGGAGCCAAAAGGGCTGCAAAACATAGGGGTGGATATGCAAAAATGCTTTTTTTAATGATTAGTGGAGCCAAGATGTGAATCTACCCTCAAACTAAGAAAATATTTTCAAAAACCGAATGAAATCAAAATTGAACCGCAAAAAAAGTAAAAAATAACAAAACACTTACCATAGACTGCATGATTACTGTGTGTATTACTAAGGTTTAGAGATCTCAAACGAACTAACTTAAGCGCTACTGTTAGACAGAACTCGCCTAGAAATTTTCGCCTAAGTGAGCGACGTGTGAATGCAACCACCTTCCGAGTCGGAATGCCGATTGGCCACAGCACGCCCCTTTATATATGGAACACCCCGCTTTGGCGGTTCGTAATTGGAAACAATTAAGTTGCGAGCAAGTGCAATGCTGTAATTTTTAATTGTAAGATGGGCATACGTTTTTCCGGCGGAACGCGTTCAAAAGATTGGAAAGAAATGGAACGAAGGTGATATGGGATCCTCTTTTTTTGATCAAATGTTGGCCACAATCATTTGTATAACTAAAGCTGTTATTTCGATACATTTGTTCTGTCAATAAAGTATATAATGGAGATAAAGGATGGCTTAAGCACCCGTTGAGTAAGATAATGGGAGTCCCCTATTATATTGCCATTTGTTACTTGTTTATATTGTTGTTGCTACACACAACTAGATACGTTTTGTGGTTAGGAAATGTAGTTAAAACCAATATTGTACATTAAGTACTGGCCTATATTCCATATAGATAGAAATACTTTCAAAATTATCGATTTTGCAAGAATGAAGTTCGATGAAAAATATGTGAAATTTAGTAATTGTTATCATGGTATCGTAAGTTCTATTTAAGGAAATTATCAGTGGAATTTATCGGTATTAGGTTATTTTGCTAGGTAAGGCAAGGTGAACGCGGTAACAATGTAGACGGTAATCGACACATACCTTAAATTAACGGCTAACATTTCAGTCTAGTCCTTATCTATTTGTAATTTTACTGACGAGAAATTAGGTCGGGAAAGATCATACATAATTTTGTTTTAATACGCAATTCTATTAATAGCTGATTAAATTACAGCTGCAGCAATAGCCGCTTTTCAACGTTAAGCCGCGCTTGCCGAGGTCGGTCTAAGGATGGATGATCAGGAAAGCATGTAAAGCCGTTAGTCCCGACTGTCATTTGTAGAGATGACTGACAAGCAGTATTACCAACGGGTATCGTATGACCCTGTATAATCGTATAACTCGGTTGAGGAGATTAGATAGGCAGTCGGTCCATGTAAAATACTGATATTCAGCTGCATCAGGTTCGACTGGAAACCGACATCAACATAGTTGGGGAGTCCATTCCTCTCCACGGGAGGACTCATTTGATACTTTCATCAAGTAAACTGTATCAAAAGTAAGATGGCAATATAAATTAGTAGTTTAAAATCTTGTTTTGTATGAAATCCGGAAGTTATACTAAGATCCGTATGGTTGAACTTGAACTGGAATACCTGTCAGCCAATTACGCTTGTGTATTGTGATGTATTGTCATGGTATTTAGAACGGAGATTAATACTAAGAAAAAAAACCATTATGCTTGTTTACTCATGTTTTTAAAGTGACACGCTTTTAAGTTTTACTAGAACTTTCGAATTTGTGCCAAGTTCATGGCAATAAGCCCGAATCTTAATGAAGGCTTTGATATATTGTCTGTCAAGCTGCGGACAAGGCAGTTTGTCTAAAATATTAAAATTGGGACAAAAACCTTAACTGAATTAAAATAAGGGTCAGATTAGTATGTTGCAGGACTGTCTTAATAGAATACAGCAGCCATGGAACGTAAAGGTCATATGAAAGAATTTGGTGTTTTTTTATCAGGAAAAATCTGACTGTCCGTTTCGCTCCATATAGAGCGGGAAGGGTCAAAAACGTCTGTTTCGTTTGATATCCCACATAAAAGGTCGGTGTGAGTGTGTCAGTTATCTTCTTATCCCTTGAAAGGTATCAGGATTGTTGTTGCCCTTATTTTTGTAATTTTTGTGTAAATGATACCAAACGGAGATCAAAGTAGGAAGGTAAAACAGATTTCTTTAGAACAAAGAAGTCGGCGATTATTTTAACAATCGCACTTTATGAGATCACGCGTTGATGTCTTTCGTATGTGAAATTTGAAGTGTGCGAGAACTTTAATATTTTTATGGGTAAATCGAATGAAAATGGCCAAAATTGTTAGTTTATTTAATTTAAATTAACATAAAACAGAAATGTCGTCAAAAAAATGATAATCGAATTTTAAAATATTTAACGAAATTAAAAAAAAAATTAGGCTCATAAACTTTTTTTGTAGACCTGTCATATTTTATTACATTACGCTTGTACGCATTGTTAGAAACTAGTATTTGAAGTCTAGCTCAGTTCTCCTTCTTCACCTGTCTCGATGGCGGTTGTCATACTTTACGCATAAACGAATGCAATTGTTACGCTATTTAAAATGAAAGACGACAATTTCGAATAAAATCGGCCAGTTGTAAATAAGTCTCGCACTGCAAGAGCTATGTCTAACTACATAATAAAATATGAGGGAAAGTATGATGTAATAATTTTTTGCTTATGTAAAAATGTTTAATAGAAATACATATTGCTCTACATACAAACTAAGTCAGAAAAGTAATTAAGTTTCGCATTTTTATCATTGCACTTTAAAAAAAACATGACTTTAATTCATAAGAAATAAAAAATGACGACGGAAGGGACTGTCAGACTCTTACTGACTAAAATCCACCCGTGTTCCTTCCTACGCCCTTTACATTCCGGGGTCATGGTATCCTGGGTTAAGAAAAAACCCGCGACACCAGCAGGCTTTTGGCGCGAAACACGACGCGCCACCGACCCGGGCTTGGTCCTTGGTCGGACGGCGAGCTACCCATTACTCACCGTCCGCAAGCCCGCTCCGCCGCTGTGCCCTCTGCTGATCAGAGGGACACGCGTTGGAGCGTCACGAGTGACACGACAGGCTGAAGAGACCCCTTAGGCACACACGAGTGCCTAAGGAAGAGTTTTTGCCCGCATCTCAGGGTGCACCGGCCCGAAAAACTGGTCTTCCCCCCGGACGTATCCGAGAGGGAACTCCAGTCCACGGGCGCACGTGGAGGTTTCCTGTCATAGTACCCCAAAATCAACCCACTAGCGACGTTTTGACAACGAACACGAACTAAGAATGAATGATATTACGATTTGAAAGATAGCTTCTTAGAGTCCGCACCACTCATGACATATGGTTTGTGGTTCTATATTTTTATGCAATTTGTTAGACACTAGCGCCGCATCAAAATGCCTTCAGTCGTGGCCCTGTATTCGTATAATATCAGATTCGCAAAATATCAGATTCTTAAAATATTAGATTTCAAAATAGCAGATTCTCAAAATAGGCGAAGTATAATCAAGAGAAAAAATGCATATTTTTTTTTTTTTTTAAATATTAGAGCAAAAACACCCAGACTTATTTTTCTAACAAAAATTGTACTTGTAGCCGGCATGTAGAAGGGCGGGTATTTTTTTTGTTTGTTTATAAAAACAACACTAGAACTAGACTTCCCTCACAAAATTGAATCCATTTTCAAAATAAACCCAAACATAGAATGGTAACGCTCCGAGGCGAAAAAAAGAATTAAAAAAAATAGTTGCTAACACATATTACAAATATATTTTTCACATGAATGTAAAATTTCGGCTATTTTGAGAATTTGCTATACAGATTATCTAATATTTTAAGAATGTGATATTTTGAGAATCTGATATTATGCGAATAACGAGTCGTGGCAGGTTTATTGTTCGTTCCCGTGTTTTCGTTGACAGACTTGACGTTGGACGGATCAGTCTCCTGGGAACTCACTTCATCCTTGAATGAGGCCTAGAGCAAAGCCATAGCTAATGAAAAACGATCGATATAATTTAACCTAACCCAACTAAGGTTAAGTTATCAATTAGGTAATGTTCAATTATAACCCGGAATCGAATTGTTGCCCTACAGGTGATAGGCCCGCCCATTATTACAATACTGCCTGATACCATCATTGGTAGAGAGTGGGTGTATTTAGTTTACAATCCATAATAATTCTAGTATTTTGTCATGTCAATATTCTAGTATATTTTGTTGACAGACCGAATCAGTTTTCTTTGAGTTCCTATCAGTTTTAAAGACTGAAAATTCCTATTGTTTATAAAGGACATTAAGTCAGCAACAGTATTTTTATGTGTCCCTGTGAGGGTCACCTAAAAAGCTACTTTACTTACAAAAAATAATTAGACCGAAAGATATTTAAACTCCGCTCCGCTCATCTTCACTTTATGCAGAGTGTATTATCAAGACAACACAGCTTCATAGAGTGGTGACCTCTAAAGGTAACCCTGACTATGACACCACAGTATATTCGCTTCATCTTAGCCGTGAATTCTGTTAGGCGTGGTGTACATTAATGAAAGATCTTAATCAGTACACTTATGAATATGACTTGTGGTCCTAGTATGTTGTCATAGAGGTGCTTTGGAAAACAGTGCTAAGCTAGCAGGAGGCTACTAAGCCCCTTCGTACACTAGGCGACTCAAGTCTCAGACACCTTACGACTTCGGTATCCATTGACACGTGCCTGTGAACGAACCTCTAAGGCTTTGTATTCCGATAGTCGCTTGGATACCGAAGTCGTAAGTAGCAGTGTACGAAGGGGCTAATTCTTTGCTACCTATATATATCTCGGGCTCGCGGGACTAAACAGCTACCGTGACCCCGAAACGAAAAGGGATGTTGAAGGACACCGTGTATTTAGTTTAGTCAGTACAAGTCTGACAGTCCCTCCTGCCCTGCCCTGGGTGGAAGGACAAATTTGATGATTTAACATGGTAAAAAGACCTGTATTATTTTACTTAGACGTCGATAAAGTCAGTTTTATAATCCGTCACTAATTACTTTCGCGTTCCTAGCAAAAAGATCGGTATTAAACATTCTTAACATTGCATGTACTTAACTCATTAATACTTTCTAATAATTATTAGATAACAAACTCTTTTTAATCGCCTGACGTTATTGTCTTTCGTACATTTTATAACAAGCTGGCCGGTTGCATAGACAATTAATTAATTTTTTAATTATACGGCTTAACTTTTTTGTTATTTGAAATTGGAATAGCTAAAATGTACGGTTTATTTCGGCCAGATCCCCTGAGGGTTATTTTTTTTTAATCGTATGTCTGATCTTTGACATCTTAACTTTATAATTCCGGTGCTTGCTCTTTTTGACTGGTAAGTAAAGTCAGGATTAAAACAGTTGGTATATTACATGGGTCGATATTTAATTCGATTTATGTGGTGACTAGCCGCCGCATCGCTTTCAAAATTTAATCGAAAACACTATACTAGTCGAATTGCCATTAAGACTGTCACTTTCTGCCGCACAGGTGATTCTATCTCTATTCTACCAAGAAAAGACAAAGTTATGTCATCGTTATTCCTATACAAATCGGCTGTTTTTTTACACAAGTATGACAGGATTCGTACACAATTAAAAAATAGAAACATAAATCTCTTCTATATTTTAAACATTGCTATGCTTAGATCTATAAAAATATTTTAGGTTCTGTCATTTTGTCTATTCTCGGGTCGACAAAACCCGTTTCTACGGCGCCATGCTACGCGTGCTGCCCGCATCGATCAAAAAATCGACCCGTGTAAATGCTCCATTAGCGACAAAAGTACGTTTTTTTTATGACATAAGAGTTATCTTTTACGTGAAAAGCCTCTGAAAGAATCAAAGTGCAATGTAAAAATTCATGGAAAGATTTTCCCTACATTTTATCACATTTTTTTTAGCGTGGTAAAATCATCAAATGAGTCCTCCAACCCCGGGCAGGGCGGGAGGGACTGTCAGACTTCTACTGACTAAAATCCACGGTGTCCTTCGATAGCCTGTTATGTTCCGGGGTTACGGTAAGGGAATAATCCCGCGACCCCGGCAGGCTTTGGCCCTCTGAGAGGGGGGCCCCGTCATTATGCTGACACATTTTATCACATAGGGTGTGTATCAAAAAGGCCTCTAAATTATATGCTCAAGCAATAGAGTGATAGTTGATAAAAAAACAAATTGAACGCAATGGTTGACCTTTTTAAACCCCCTGATGTTTTTTCGAGATTTTATAGGCATGATCTCCTTGGTGAATGTTACTAATAATTATTAATGATGTGGTTTTTCATTTTTATAGTGGTAAAATCATTAAATGAGTCCTCCTAGGGTAGGACGGTAGAACTGTCAGACTCGTACTGACTAAAACCCATGGTATTCCTTCAATAGCCAACGTTCAAGGGTCACGATTACCTGATGAGGCAGTCCCGCGGCCCCGGCAAGTTTTGGCCCTCTACAAGTTAATCTCTTATAGTACGTATTATATCACAACCTTATATAATTCATAGTCATACAAAATTTTACAAAAATATGAATAATTCATGTTATAATGATGAATGGGACCTGCGTTGTGAATACATTGCATATCATTATGTGTTAGTAGCGATGGCAATTAGAGAAAAATAGAGTCAAACTATTTAGGTGAAGGAAATAGATAATGTACATACATACATACATACTTTTATATTAACGACTTATTGATTGATAAGTTGGCTCTCATAAATGTACTTATCTACATTAATAATTATAATCCCTGTAAGTGTGTTAGATTGAATTGAAAATGTTTTGATCAGTTGCTTTTCGCAAAACAATAATAATATGGGATGTGGAAATAATATTTATTACATTTTATAATATTTTCCACAACTATCACATAACGCCATCTAGCCCCAAGCTAAGCAGAGCTTGTGTTAAGGGTACTAGACAACTGATAAACATACTTATATATTTCTAAATACATACATATTATAGATAAATTACACCCAGACACAGAACAAATGATCATGCTCATCACACAAACATTTGTCCTGGAAGGGAATCGAACCCACGACCTCCGGCGTAGCAGTCAGGGTCACTAACCACTAGACCAACAAGCCAGTCAATTAATGATGAAAATAATGATAATATCATTATTAAGATATCACTATTAAGAGATACTTTGTGTCAGTATATTATACTGACACAAAGTATCTCTTCATACTTCTTAAACTTCTTATTTAATGATCCTAAATGCTAATAATTCCCGATGACTACACGACCTGCAGTTACGCCCCTCAGTACCCGTCATAGACAAGCGACAGCGCAGTGCGACCACGATACCTATCACGAGTGGGTGGCCCCAAATATTTAGTCTAATTGTCCTGCGCTTGAGCTGGTATTCCGCTCCATTGTGCGCGGGATTGACTGGCTGGGGATCTATCTTACGGTTTTATGATCTGTTAATTATTGGGCTATTGGGGGATATTTTGGGAAATGCTGACTCCAATTTTTTTTTAGATAGATTTCTGTTTTTTTATTATTTTAAAATATAGATCCTTATGTTGGAGGTCTGTGTCCTACAGGAAATCCTTCCAAATAGATTCGTAGGTACTAAAACATATCGATGACACTGAAAATATACTATTATGCCTAGAATTTACGAGTACTCAATGCTGGAACAAAAGTATAGCTCTTGTGTCAAAAAGTGTTTGATAATGTCTAGCCATTATCATATTCCTGGAAATATGATAATGGCTAGACTTTGGATAAGTTAGACTGTAATTGAGAAGTTATTCTACTTCATTCTATATAGTGATAAAAACGGAACGTAGTCAACCTTTATAGTTTCACTAAAAAAATAAAAAAGTTTTTAAGGGTTATCGACAACCTGCCGGGGTAGCAGGACTATCGGATAACCTCTCGGATAACCGCTCGGAACGTAAAGGGCTATTGAAGGACACCGAGGATTTTACTCAGTACTCGTACACGTCTGACAGTCCGTCCCGTCCTGTTCTAGGCAAGAGACTTAATTTGATGATTGTACCACATAAAATAAAGCATAATCGATAAGTTTGTGATAAAACAAAATCAGGAAGTAACTTTAACAAAACAAGATTTATACCTACGTAGCTGTAAATTATCAATTCAACAAATAAATCAATAATGCCTCTTGCAGTTAAACGTGCCAAAATAATCTCAATCTATTTTCGTAGCAGACAGAAATTAAAATCATTTATCGTTCTTCCGACTATTTCAATCTGAGAGTCTGACAGATGGCCACTCCCTGGCGCTCCCTAGCCTTGATCCACCCACGTCCAACATTTTACGGTAATATAGCCTTTATATTATAGCCATAAGGGTGGTTTTTGCACGCTAAGTTGTCAGTTACGTTGACCGTAAGTCCAATCGTGGAGATTCTGGGGCTTTTGTGGTGATGTAAGGTCAATGAGTTGACATGTCAGGTTAATTGATTTATTTTTAATTGTTTTTTTTATAAATTAAGGAAATAAGGTGGGCTTTTGAAGAATGTCCAAATTGGTTAAGTGTAAGACTATTATGATTTCACGTTAGCCCCGTAGCACAATTTTGCGCCACCAAACCCCTACCGGTTTTAAGACTTATTTTTCTAAAAATACAGTTTAAAATCGGTCGGGGTTTGGTGGCACATAACTGTGCCACCGGAGCTCTAGAGGTCGCAAATACAAAAATTAGAGTACCTGTTTTACAGCTCTCTCATTTTTGTCAGCTTGTAAGTATGATCTGTATACAAAAAAATAAATATTTCCGCAGAGTCATGTTTGTAAGAATGCACATAATTACTGACCTTTTAGATTCAACATAAAGCGCATTGCATTCGCATGTCCACAGACATTCCACAAAAAAATGACACCTACTCTATTTACAACAAACTTCGGTAATTAGATCCCAACCCGGAAAACATCCAAAAAGATCACTGACAAACTGAATTATAAGGAAAAACCAGTTTTATTTGACACTCCTGCAATTGAAATGTCAATTAATAAAGATTACCATATAACTTACATTATTGCTTGTATGACTGATAATGTTTTTATTGCAAAAGTAATTATTTAAGTTTTATTTACTGCTCGACCCTGCGGCGACAGTTTAAGGATTTTTATCGATGTCGTAACTGTGCAAAAAGTGTTGAAGAACAGTTGTTACGGTTCCTTATTGACGTTCGTCATAATTTTTTTTAAGCGTGTTAAATTCATCAAATAAGTCGTCCCACCCCGGGCAGGGGACTGTCAGATTCGTACTGACTAAAATCCACGGTGTCCTTCAATAGCCCTTTATGTTCCGGGGTCACGGTAATGAGATAAATCCCGCGACCCCGGCATGCTTTGGCCCTCTAGAGGGGGGCCCCGTCATGATGCTGACAATCTTTGGGGCGCGCGTGGAACACAACGCGTCATCGACCTGAGCATGGTCCATGGTCGAACAGCGAGTTGCCCTTTACTCGCTGCCCGCATGCCAGCGCCTAAGGTGGCCGGAAATCGTCTGCCGACGTCCGACGTCGTCTATCACTGAAGAATCTTTCACCTAAATTAATAATATTATACCTAGAACTGATAGCCCATGACTGAGAAAATTGCCAAGAGCCTTGACCACCATCTAAGGAGGCTCTCGTTAGGCAGCTGGATCAAGGGCCTGATTCAGTAAGCAGTTCTTCTGTTTTGTTCTTGTAAAAATATTTACAATATAATGAATAAGGAAAACTAATGAATAAAGAACAAAAATTATACCTAAATGGGAAAGTTCGAATGATAGTAACACAATCACGTCAAAACGAAAGACCTGGATGAAAAATGGTACAGTCATAAATATTAATTTATAGGAAAGTTTTTATCCCTATAAGTAGTGACCGACCGAAATTTCGGTTTCGGTTTCGGTTTCGGCCGGTTTCGGCCAAAAAATCTAGTTTCAGCCTTAGTTTCGGTTTCGGCCAAAATATAGCCGAAACTTTCGGCCCTGCCGAAACTGAAGTGTTCGTTCATTTTCGTGCGACGTCAAGGCAGTGACTGTATTTGAAACATAAATTAACGGTTTCTTTTTTGAAATAATGCATTTTTTTTAACTCAGTAATTTCGTATTTCTGAATAAAGGACGATTGTTGAGACTACAACTCCAGTGAAAAATTGAAAACGATGATTTTTTATAATTTAGAATACGGCTCAGTAGAAGTTATAGAACAGCAAAATAGCAATTTCTTAAAAATCAGCTATGACCATAAGTTTTTTTTTTACGGCTCGTTGTGTTCCATGCGAGCCTCAAAGAGTGGCAGCGTTATAACGGGGGGCCAAAGCCTGCCAGGGTCGCGGGACTAACGAGTTACCCCGGAACGTAAAGGGCTATTGAAGGACATAGTGGATTTTAGTCAGTAGGAGTCGTGAGTCTTTCCCGCCCTGCCCAGTGTGGGACTGTGAGGACTCATTTAATGATTTTACCACGATAAAAAAATATGTCCATAAGTTTTCCGTATTATTATTACTTTCCAGAATTTGATCCTTATTAGCAACACTGAATTCCCATCCTTATTAGCAATGGTGTAATAATACAGGCTGTGGTTTTTTTCCAAAATCTGCGATTTCGAATACTTCCCAGGATTTTTGTTTTTTTTTTTTAAATCCAATGATGCATTTTTAGTTTTCGTCAATATCGGTCTTCAGTCATCCTGTATATACACTTTTTCTTATGTGTTAAAAAATTTTAAAAAAAAAATTAGAAAATAATCGAAATTTTAAATGTGTTAAAAAGTTTCGGTTTCGGTTTCGGTTTCGGCCGAAACTGAGAGCAAGGCCGAAAGTTCGGTTTCGGTTTCGGTTTCGGCTGAAAAATCAGTTTCGGTCGGACACTACCTATAAGTAATAGGATCTTGGGGAATAGTTTTTGACATAGTTACCCGCGAATGAAGCCGCTGGCAACAGCAAGTACTTTATAACAATATGAAGGGTATTTTTTAATGCATGACGTGGTCTCCGAAAAGCTAGACAAACGTATACATCTTTTAATAAAAAATAATTTCCATACAAGTAATAGTTTCCTTGTATCATCCAGCATTTACAAACATCATCTAACTACCGATGAAATTAAGGTTTTTGTCATTTAAGGGGCAGATATTCAGAATCCTAACTTGTTTTATTTATTCTACAAGAGTAACAACAATGCCGGGGTTGCGGGACATACGTATACCGCGACTCCGGCACACAAAGGGCTACCGAAGGACACCGTGGATTTTAGTCAGTACAAGTCTGACAGTCCCTCCCGCCCTGCCCCGAGTGGGAGGACTTCCTTGATGATTTTAACGCGATTAAAAAAAATCAAGTGTAGGGCAAAGGTGTAATTAATGCTTTACGTCGTTCTTCGGTTCACTTCTACCCCAATCCCTCTTCAGCAACATGGCGGCCATATTTAATATTTCAAGAATAACCTGGATACAACCATGAATGGGTACAGTGAACATAAAGTTCAACACTAAATAAAGCAAAGGCGTTAGTTTTGCGGAACAAAAGGTCGACAATCGAATCCTAATTCCGTCATACAGCTATACATTTCCAGCTATCCATATGTATGAAGGTTCACAGAAGGCTATATAAGTAACAGGAATAAAGACTTAAGTACCTCATTAATGTAATGGCTAACGATTTCCATAAAAGAGTAATTAAAGACATACTTTTATGTATTGATCGATGTTGAACCAATTAAGATCATGATCGCTCACAAATAAATAAAAAATAAATAAAACAAATAAATAAAACAATACTAACAAAAACGCTAACAAATAAATAAAACAATACTTAATACGATTAACACTACATTTGGTGTTACTTTTCGCGAAATGTCACCGTAAGGGTGGCTTTCCACTATAGATTTTCTATGTAGCTGTGCTGCGAGGATGTAAAAGCTGTGCTACGAAACTGTGTGACCGTTTCCACTGATGACGCTATGTAGCTGTGCGAGTAAGATGTACTATAAAGATGCGTGGCTGCGCCTTGGAGATATGTAGCTGCGCTATGGAGATACGTACCTAGCTGCGCTACGAAGATGCGCAGCTTGAGCTATGAATATGCGTATCTGACAGCTAGAGAAGATGCGAGCTGCGCTAGCACACAGCCGTAGCACGCATCCTTCCATATAAAAAACATCTTAGTTGAATCCGCTTTCCACCAGATGCTGTAGCTATGTCAACCTATGAAGATGCGAAGCTGCGCTATGTCAATATGCGCAGCTCCGCTATGAACGTAGCATAGCCGCATCTCTGAAGATGTGTAGCTGCGCCATGAAGATGCGTAGTTGCGCTATGAAGATTTCGCGCTAGGTACTTCGCTAGGTGGGATTTCGGTGCAGCTTAGGCTATGCGAAGTATCGACAGTAGAGAAGATGACCCATAGCACGCATCCTTCCAAAGGTCACGGGATCAAGCCCCGCTCGTGGATCGAATTTTCCGTTTCCATAAAATGCTGTGCTTTGTAAGACAAAGATTGATTAGTGGATATCAAACGCATCGGCAGCAACGTAGCATAGCGCATCTCTGATGGAAAAGCAGCAAAAGACGTTAGAAATGGATTGAAGGATTTGACGCTAGGTGCTCCGTAGGTAGGATTTCGGTGGCTCGGTTGACAAGAGAGAGATGTACTGATTCCAGAGGTCACGGGATCAAGCCCTGCTCGCGGATCGAATTTTTCTTTTCACGCAAAAACCACTGAACTTTGGCTAAATTTGGTACGACAGATAGTTAATATAACCTGGATTCAACACATAGGATAGCTTCAAATCCAGGATTTTATGTTCCCGTGGGATAATTTTCGAGTTGTAGCGGGTGAAGCCGCTGGCAACAGCTAGTACGAAATAAATTCAGAAAGCAATACGCTAATGAAAATAATATGTTTATAAAAATAGAAATACGATGTCTAATAGACCACACAACATGCAGACCTCATTCTTCAAACATCCACAAAAAAAAAAGCAATCAAATAATTAGATAACAATACTAACAGAGCCACGGGCTATTAGGCACGACTGTTCTCAATCACGCCCTTGATTTTTCTATTACAACTACATACGGCCGAACGTTCTAGATAACTACGCAAAATGGCTTCCAAATGTCAAACGTTTTCTCGCAAATCGTGACCGCATACACCTGATTGTCTACAAACGATAATCTAAGAGATACAACTAGTTTTAACTAAAAAAAAACAAAGATTAGTTTTTAAACTCGACTTGAATAATTATATTATTTCCAAATATTACGCGTTGTTGAATTTAACGTTCAGTTTAGAGTTGCAAAAGTCTGAGTAATAAGTTTTAGTAATGCCTAAATTTATTAATATGTCTGTTGTTATGTAAAATTTACAATTGTTTAGGTATTGTTTTGAAATAATTAGTTAGACGTACATTTCATGTGAGTTTAATTATTGCAGAATAAATTCCAAAACATGAATGAACATAATTGTGGCGAAAAGGCATTATTTCACTCTTCTTGAAAGTGATGAAACGGTATCTATCCAACACAACCGCTACTTTTCATATTCACCCACCCTCCTATTAATAAACGTGGACTAAAGTTACGCCAAGGTTAATCCTTAAAAATTTATGGTTAATACGGTTAATCCTTAACCTTTACTCCACGTTTATTAATAAGGGGGCCAATGTTTTTACAGTCCTAGATAGACTTACGAATTGTAGATCGTGGGTTCGAACTCCGCCAGGCGCATTACTTTGTGTAATTTATATTTATCACCACTGACGGGGGGCCAATGTTTTTACAGTCCTAGACATCCAAATCAAATCAATTGTGTTGGAAATAGCTGTTTTGGTGTCATTTTCAGCAGTGACAGCAGAACGATCTCATTCTGGTGGGAACCACTTCCTAGCGAGCCACCCCGAGCAATGGCACCAAGGTTACCTATAACCCGCGGTGACGGCTGAGCAGTCCCACTGGCGGTGGTAGGCTTCACCACGGCGGCTTGGCTCGTGGCCACCATCCTGCAGAGTCCGGATAGTTTTGTCAGTGTTCCATCGGTGCGCAAGGTCCCGTTCATTTTAGTTCAGCTCGTTCCATCTTTGCATCTTGGGTCGATTGAGTATAAGAGCAAATTAAAAAAAAACGTCATAAAACAAAATAGGATCATCAGCTGCTTTGAAAAGCCTGTTCTTGTCCTGATCTTACCAATATTAGGTTCGGCTTCCAATGTAACCGGATGTAGCTGAATACGAGTTTTTACATAGAGTTATATAATAGAAAGCCTACACAATATAATCACGAAAAAACGTAA
Organism: Agrotis segetum; assembly: GCA_036375495.1. NCBI lineage: Eukaryota > Metazoa > Arthropoda > Insecta > Lepidoptera > Noctuidae > Agrotis > Agrotis segetum. Next base: position 10,617,924 of record JAQSVV010000039.1, read on the forward strand.
AGGTTTAAGATATAAATGACAGAAAGTAATTTATATTTTTTAATGTTGTTATAATCTAGGCTATGTTAGATATTACACAACTTTATTGTTAGTAACAACAAAATTATAACATTTATAATAATGGAGTTAAGATTATTGCGATTGTTATCTAAACCGGGGATTTATAAAAAATAAAGTAGAAACAGCTCACAATTTATTATGCTAGGCTTGGTTGTCTATCAAATATTTCGCTCACTTTACATTTCTTTTTTGATATCAAGTGAAGTGATTTTGTCAGGTGGTTGATCGATAATAATGGCCGCCAGTCGTTCAACTAATTTCTATCAAGTGTTTGCTGTCAACATGACAAATCGACTGTTAAGAGTTAACTGAACGATCGTGTGAACAATATTAAAGTTTGTGACCACAAATTGAACGAACGTTTTGTTGAAACCCATGTGATATTTTTTTTTTACGTGGCAAAAGCATCAAATGAGTCCCTTTCACCCCGGGCAGGGCGGGAAGGACTGTCAGACTTGTACTGCCTAAAATCCACGGTGTCCTTCAATGGCCCTTTATGTTCTGGGGTCAAGGTGATGGATATAAGTCCCGCGACCCCGGCATCCATGTGATATAGAGAAATAAAAATCAGATAGGTTGATTGTGTGAGGATTATATGACATCGCGGGACCGTAAAGGTAACCATGACCGTGAAACGAAAAGGGTAACTGAAAGAAAAGGGTTACTTTTCAGTCAGAGTCTGAAATCATTACACTCAAGATAATTTGAGGATTCATCAAAGGATTAGTGTACCTATACGACATAAAAGGGAGTAAAAACCAGATTAACAACAGAACTGCTGCCAATACAGCAAATGTTAGCGTTATGGTTGCCCGGGGTCGCCGGACTCAGGGGTCGCAGGACTAACGAGCAAAGTGCTATCGAAGGCCACCGTGGATTTTAGTCAGTACAAGTCTGGCAGTCCCTCCTGCCGTAACCTGTGTGGAAGGACTCGTTTTATGACTTTAAAAAAAAATGTTTGGCAGGGAAAATTGGAAGATGAAAACGTGTGACACCAACTCAAATAAAATGGAAAACGAGAAAGAAAATTGGCTGATGCCCAACGTGATTCTTCCACATACCGATTTAGAATTGAAATATATTAAGGATATACGTTGTTGTGACGTTGTGCCTCACAGAAATATTAAAAACAGGAGAAGTGGTAAGGGGGCGTGTCGTTGAAACCTTGTCCTGAGCGTTTTGGCCAGAAATTGACTTGGACTACTTTATTTATGTTTCCTTTATTACTCCGACTGTATTGTTTTTCATTAAATACATTGCTCTTTTACAACGATCTCACATTATCACTGAGTGACTGGACCAGCAATGTAAAGCTGACATAACGATACTTCATCAAGCCGTAATGTCGCGTGGTGCGTCCGTTGTATTGGAGCGGGAATAGTACCGCCCACCGCGTGTCGCGACAACACACAATGATAATTGTTAGTGTGAGTAAGTTACACGGAAAAGAGTACGCTGTGGTTTTAAGAATAAGGTTTATATTTAAATGACTGAGTTATCGATGGCGCGTGTGTGCACTTGTTCGTAGTATTGTTTTGATAGAACTACATATGCAATATTATCGTTATGGTGGGGCTGTTTCGGCTTCACTAGTTTTCTATACATTTTAAACTCCACGCCATATCTCCTTCTTTAAGATATCTGTGTTGTGCCTATATAGAATCAGTTGTATAAGTGTTTATAAATGTTCTGCGGTCACTAAACGTGTGCCCCACATTCGCTTATTATGGTCTATTGTGATATTATTGACTTATTCACTATAACCACCATATACCATTAACAGAAAATAGTGGCTTATCATACTCATTACATTATTATACATTATTTATAGAAGACGCAAATGCTATTTCTTTTTTATATTGTTGAAAAAGCCTTGAAAAAACGACTGAAAATTCGCTGGGGACTTTAACAAGTCATAAAATATAATCTTTATCGGTAGCAAGAAGATTGTAGCTTAAAAAAAGAAGTAGCAATAAAATTGTACATTCTACAATGCACATTAACTTATACAATGGTCAATAAATATGCTAAAAAACAAGACATCTTTATCAATAAAAGAAAAGAATCCCGATAACGTTCGATACGGATAGCAAATAAGAATATCTTTATTTAAATTAAACAATTAATTCATATCAGATAAAAGATCTGGGGGCCTACCATATCCTCTTCGAATATTGTTTTAGTATTGGAAAGAGATGGAGCTAGACATGTTTTGTAACTCCATCCCTTTCTCTCACTGGTTTTTTTTTTGTTAATTAACTGCTTACGTAGGTAATTATAACACAACACGGGAACAGCTCGTAACTCATAAAGGTTGGTTTATGTAAAATTGCTGAAAAAATGTGTAAAAATCACAATAGAGTAATCACGTCATGATTTTAAAAAATGTTGAAAACTGACATGGGTACACAATAGTATCCGCGAACGCCGCGTAAACCAATGAAGTTATATATACAAACTATTTTTAAATCTCTAGCTACTCCCCACGGTTTAACACGCTGATCGGCTCTTATTGCGCGTAGTGTGATTTCTAATAACCATTGTCTTGGTTCGATTCAGGTTGGGCTTCAATGTTATTGTATTTTTCATTGAAAAAATCTCTTGTTTTGGTGAAACGTTACCTACACTAGACCTATAACCAGCATATGTAGCCTTCGTCGATAACATAAAAAAATTTTTCAATTCAAACCAGTAGTTCCTGAGATGCGCGTTCAACCAAATAGATTCTTTGGCTTTATAATATTACCAGCCTTTGCCAGCGGCTTCACCCGCTACAACTCGAAAAGTATCCCACGGGAAAATAAAATCGGGATAAAAACTATCCTATGAGTTAATCCAGGTTATAAACTGTCTGTGTACCAAATTTTAGCCAAATCCGTTCAATAGTTTTTGCGTGAAAGAGTAACAAACATACCTACATACACGTACATACATACTCACAAACTTTCGCATTTATAATATTAGTAGGAATATAGATAAAAAAATAAGACATAATATAAACTCTACCTATTCGTGCGAAGTCGGTGCGAATTGCCAGTACTAGAAAAATAGATGGTGGTACAGACCCTAGTCTCCAAAACAATAGTCCGGTGGGTTTTGCCTTCGGTCAGGAGAATGCGCAGTGCCATGACTGTTGACATTCAAGGCGCCTGCCCATCGTGGGACACACTGAAACGGAGCCAAGTGTCAAGGGTTACGGTCGGTAACCATTGAAGTGACCAGTTGTAGAACTGGGTGGAATTATACCGGGAAATATTATGAGTAAGTAGAGCAGTCTTTGTTGTCAATCTATACTAATAAAATAAAGCTGTATTTTGTTGTGCTCCAAGAGCGTCAGCATAATGACGCGTTCAGCATAATGAATGCGTCAAAAGAGCGTCAGCATAATGACGGGCAGGCTTTGGTCCTCTAGAGGTCACGGGATTCATCTCATTACCGTGACCCCGGAACACAAAGGACTATTGAAAGACATCGTGGATTTTAATCAGTTCGAGCCTGACAGTCCCCCCCGCCCTGCCCGGGTGGAAGGACACATTTGATGATTTTAACAACTAAAAAAAAAAAAAATGCCAAACATATTTTTTTAAGTAGGTATTTATAGAATTTAATTTTGTTCATAGATCACGATTCAAATGTTTAATGTATTGTACGCTGCTTTTAAGTCTTCATTTGACTGTTTATGATGCAAATAAGTATTGGGTATATTAAAATGGATGAGATGGAAAAGACCTATCCTCGGCCAACACTGGGCAAAGTCCCACTGTAGATGATGATGATGAAGGCAAAAGGTTTAGTTACAGATCAAAGAATTCAAAAATCTATTTTTGAATGTTATAAAATTTTCAATGATCTTTGTTTTGGAACCAAACAAATCTGTTGGATAAAATATATGTTATAAGTTTTTAGACGTCACTATTAAATATTAGGGTTCAAAAACAAATAATGAACATGTAATTAATATCCCGTTTTAAACTCTAATATTTGTAAAATCTACGAGTATGTTTTCTGCCGACTTTTTGCTCGTTGACATGTTATCTATTGTTCTCAATCTCGATCTCACGGCTTACATTCAATACAACTTCATTTACATATGAGTTTACTGTGTTCTTATGTTTGTTATAAATTAAATGGCACCATAACATAATCCATGTGTTATAAAACAATCATCTTTATAAGGTCAAATTAAATTAGATAGTAAAACTCAGCTGACATTACGCGTTTTAATTTTTGAAAAGTTTTTCATTTTTATTTGAAACATTTTACAAAAATTAAACTTAAACACTACACAATATTACAAATTGTAAAACGAACATAAGACATAAAAACTATCCAATATCGCTTAGATCTGAAATGGATTATGGCCCGGTAATCACGAAAGCGGAATAGAGAGATGCCTAATTTTCCTGTAAAAAGAACTCTAGAACTCATCTGCACAGAGGCGTCTCTAGCCCTTGTGACGCCCGTGTGCAACTAGTACCGGGCGCCCTCTAGTCTAGCAGGAGAATATCCGTTCGTTATATTTTCAAACGGAAATTAATTCGGATGCAAATGGTGCAATTTTAAATGATGTCGGCGAGAAAAAAGTTTTTTAGGAAGGAAGAGATTAAGCGGCAATTACATTGTCCTAATTGTGATATTTCTCGAATCTAAATAGAAAAAAGGGGTAAAATTATTGACTTAAGGGGGATGCTCCAACCAGCCCGCGAAATTCAATTTTTTTTTTACGTTTTTTGCAATCTGCAGGCCAGTGACATGTTGTAGCTTTATAAATATACTAGCACTTTGCCCGCGACTTCGTCTGCGCGTGTTTCTAACTTCGAACTCAGTGAATTTAATTCCCGCTCACCCTACTTATAGGATACTTTTGGAAAATCTAAAAATGCTCTAGTTTTGGAGCCTATTCAATACAATACAAACAATCAAGCGTAGAAGGCAAATGATTTTCCGATTTTCACCCCGCTAGGGGTTATTGCGCATCTTTTATTCGATTGAGAGATACTTTATGCACAATTTTGAGTTCATCGAAGTAAGCTGTAAAATCCTTCCCTTTTTAAAACTTACTCTTTTCACCAATTTAGGGGGTGATTTTAGAAAAACCCAAAACTGGAGGGTAGTTTTGAAAAAAGAATAATGTCCATCTTTTTTATTTACTTATACTCATATTCGTACCAAGTTTCAAGTTTATAAACCCAAGGAATAAGATTTTTCATAGAAACGTTTTCACCCCTTTTCACCCCCTTAGAGGTAGATTTTCGCAAAATCCTTTCTTAATGCTCACCTACATAATAAATTGCAACTACCATCAAAAATTCAGAGTTCTACGTTTAGTGGTTTAATATCCTCCCTTTAAAACTTGAATACCCCTTTTCACCAACTTGGGAGGTGATTTTCGAAAAATCCAAAAACACGTGTTTTATTAATTCTTATCTAGTATATAAATACTGATTTTCAAATTCATTGGCTCACGCGTTATGATTTTCCCATACAAACTTTAAAATCGTCTAGATTACCAATGGAGGGTAGTTTTAAAAAAATTGTGGTGCTAATCTTATTTATTTACTGGTGTTCTTATTTGTGGTAAGTTTCAAGTTTATAAACCCAAGGAATAAGATTTTTCATACAAAAGTTTTCACCCCTTTTCACCCCCTTAGAGGAGGATTTTCGCAAAATCCCGTCTTATTGCCAATCTACATGGTAGACTGCAAATGTTGTCCAAAATTCAAGTTTCTACGTTAAGCGGTTTCGGCTGTAGTCGTGTCAAAAGAAAAACCCCTGTTCTTTTATATATGTATATGGATGAGTTGCGGTAATAACAAGTATAATTTTAAATATAAAAATTATCAAAAAACTCGCTCCATCAGCTCTCACATAGAAAGGTGCATCATGTTAAAATCTCCGAAATCTAACTACGATGCACCTTTTCTATGTGAGAGCTGATGGAGCGAATTTTTTGATAATTTTTATATTTAAAATTATACTTGTTATTACCGCAACACATATATTTATAAAGTAACAACATGTCACTGGCCTGCAAATTGCAAAAAACGTAAAAAAAATTGAATTTCGCGGACTACATCGAAGCAATCACCTTAAAACATTATGATATTTTATCAAAATAGGAAGTCAGAAGCTTGTAGATACACCGCGGCGTCTTAGTTCTTCTTGTAGTAAAGCACTTGCATTGACGAATAATTTTCCATATTTGTTTTGTATATAAACTCAATTTTTATAATAATAAATCTTGTTTGTTTTTTGTACAAGGTAGACAGTAATCTGACGTGGGGACCAACTATCGCAGCGCCATCTACGATTAGCTTTGAGTTGCCATCCCCATTCAATTCGATTCGACGAAATGCATGTGTGTTCTACAATAGTAGAACGAGCGACTAACGGAGTGCTATTCTATAAATTGTTGCTAATAAGGAACAATGTCTGGGAAGTATTTGTTTAAAGAAACTTAAGGAAATAGATTTTTATGCTTTGCTTCCGCGCATTACACGAGCGCAGGGTCTTTGCGAGCGCCGCCCGGCATCGACGCATCTTTGGTGGTGTCGCATTAGAGGGCACTCGGCGCCCCCTTGAACCCGGCGCCCGCGTGCACCGCACACCCTGCACTATAGGTAAAGACGCCTCTGCATCTGCATGCCAATAGAACTCACATTTTTTAATAATCTGCTGACAAATGATCTGCCAAGTTCACGCACACTAAAATATTGTGCCGGAAGCGAGCTAGCGGTGCTAGTGCAGATTTGAACAGTCCTGAGTCTAAAATCAATTCTCAGTTTCGCAATACATAAGCTTTAATGCAATTTTCATTCAAGAGAAATGATTATTACCACATAATACATGCATTTAAGCACCACTTTTAGGCACAAAACCGCTAAAGGTAAAAAAAAAGATTAATTGCATGTACGAATCTTCGGATAAAACTAGTTCTTATTAAATCGATACAACAATCCAAATATGGATTGAACATGTCTGTATGCAGTTTCCAGTCGATATGTCATACACGAAATTATTATCGATACCCCGCTGTTTTATTAATTCTTCACACTTTACCAACTTATCAACGAAATAAAAAATGGCAGAAATTAAGTTGTTATTTTTTATCGTTCACATCTTATTATTGTCTCAATTAATTTTAATAAGAGCTTGTTCTTCTTTGAGGATTTTCAAAAATATTTTGGGGTCTAGGTGAACTGCGAATCCAGTTTACCTGGACAGAATAACTGCATGTAATCGTCATTGTATAATCATTGTGGTGTATTGCACCCATTTTTTATTGTGATTTATGATCATCCAATGACTCGTCCCACCTTGGGTTGTTCGGAGGGACTGTCAAGGGCTTCACACACAGCAGCTTTAATGTAAAGATGTCCATTACAGCACGATACATCTCATTACATCTTTCCATAGAAATTCAAAGATGTAAAAAAATACATTATAACTGCAGTGTGTGGTGTCCTGACGATTTCTATGGAAAGATGAATGAGATGTATTGTGCTATATAATAAATATGTACATCTTTACATTATAGCTGCTGTGTGTGAAGCCCTTCAGACTCGTACCGACTAAAATTCTTTGCCTGCATGGTCACAGATAACTGACAAGACAGTCACGCAACCCCGGCAGGCTTTGGCCCTCTAAGGCAGGTCCCATCATTTTGAGAACAACTCTATGAGGCGCGTGGAACACAACGAGCGGTCGACTCGAGTATGATCCATGATCGGACGGCATGTCAGTTATTACTCGCCGTCCGCATGCCCGCAATCCAGTTTATCTGGACAAAATAACTGCATGAAATCATTATTATCAAAGAGCGATGGCGCGTGGCGTATTGGGTATCAAGCTGAACGATCGTATTCGAAATACCGTAATACGCTGCAAAACCGGGATCGTTGATGTGGGCAATAAGACTGCCAGGTTGAAGTGGGACTGGGCGGGCCATGTCTACAGAATGCAGCAAGATCGATGGGCTAAGGTCGTTACACAGTGGGTGCCGGACGGGCGTCGTTGCCGAGAGAGGCCTAGGAAACTCTGACGTGACGACCTAGACACCTTCATGACGGATTGGCCGGAGAAAGCCGCTCACAGAACAGATTGGAAGGTTATGGGGGAGACCTTTGCCCAGCAGTGGGACACCATAGGTTAAAAAAAAAGTAACATTATTATCATTGTAGCCTTGTTGCAATTATTGCTCCGTTTCCAAGAGTCCCTACACATTTGTCTGATATGTGTTAAGCATTTGTGAAATTGTGATAGCTTTAGACAAAATGGACCTTCCAGAATCTCGGTATATCAATGAATGCATGCAAGACACAAAACAGTTCTCTATAACAATGTGGTACATAAAAAGCGGTGACACATATTTTCGAATGAACGACATCGAGAAAATTACCTCAAGTCGCTAATAGAGAGAGATGAAGTAGGTATTCCTACTATCTCTCTCTCTATCTAGCTATCGTGTAATTTTAATTTCCTTCGACATTTTTTCTTAGATGAAGGCAGATAGGAACTGTCTACCAGTTCATTAAGAAAATATCTAGTAAAAGTGATTCAAAATCTAACCTGAAAGTAAATAATTCCACTTCCTATTCATTAGTATGTTGTGCCCTAAAACTCTCGCCCGCGAACCAGACACTTGACAGCTAATTTCTAAAGGCCGGCTCCCACGACAAATCTACACAACTATGCAACACGGATATCATACTAATAGAGTACGTAATAAGAGCTACATTGCGTCACACAATGTCCTATTACTGAGAGGAAGTATTCATTCACTAGCTGTTGCCAGCGGCTTCACCCGCTACAACTCGAAAATTATCCCACGGGAACATAAAATCGGGATAAAAACTATCCTATATGTTAATCCAGATTATAAACTATCTGTGTACCAAATTTTAGCCAAATCCGTTCTGTGGTTTTTGCGTGAAAGAGTAACAAACATCCATACATCCATACTTACAAACTTTCGCCTTTATAATAGTAGTAGGATAGGACGTTAAAAACCGTAGCGTTTACTCCATTGCATAGGTTTTTACGCAATCCGTGACGCATGTGAGGTACAAGATCTTATGGCTTTGTAGAGCAGAAAATGCAGTGTAAGTGGTGCGTGGAAATAAAATAAATTAGGAATTAGTTGCGATCCTAATGTGCATTGGCTAACGATACTATATTAATGTACTTAGAGATAACGTGCAGATTATGCCTAAAACGAAAAAACAACTGTAAATGAACCAACTATGTGCCGGCCCACGATTCAATTGGTTTTTGGCTATTTCTTCCCAAAAAAATAATAAGTAACGCAACTCAATGATTAGTTAGACATTATGCATCATCATCATCTGCCTAGCCTTTTCCCATCTATATTGGGATCGGCTTCCAGTCGAACCAGTTGCAGCTGAATATCAGTATTTTACATAGAGAGACTGCCTATTGGACTTCCACGACCCAGTAACTGGGTAATACGATACCTCATAGTAAGACTGGTTGTCAGACTTTCGAGCTTCTGACTGTGATTAACGACTGTCAAAGATCTACAAATCACAGCCGGGACCAACGGCTTTACGTACTTTCCGAGGCACGGAGGAAACTCGCTCGGACAAATGGTCACCCATCCACAGACCAACCTCGGCAAGCGCGGCTTAACCTGGAAGATCGGCCTGTGCGGCTGTAATTATTAAGCCACGAGCTCCTCAATAGTAAGACATTATGCATGACGTATGGATAAATTATTATAATGTGTTTAGACCTTATTTGTTGTTTTATTGAAATACCTATTTAGTTCGGTTCAACATCCATTCAAGCAAATCAACCATGTAAAACTACAACGATAAGGCCTTTCATTTCCATCATCCGATATAAAAACGTTTGTTAAACGGTGACCATGTATCCACCACTTTCTTTTCAACTTGACCCTGAAAAAAAAAACACATTATTACGAAACCGAAATTCCAATATCTACACGTCTAATCGATTGTAGTTAAAAAATCTTAATTATAAAGGAACGGTAATTGTATCCATAGGCCACTAGTTGCACACCCAGCTTGCATGCACTTTAGCAACTGTGGCATTGCGTCCATCATACGTCACAGATCTATTTACCAACCCATTTACATTAAAACCACACGATTTTCTACCTTTAGGAGTTGGAATAAGGATGGGGTGAACCGCATGTTACGTTTTGCCTATGGGTCTAGTCGTACCAATCCGCTGCATGCGTGTGAGCACTCTTTGATTTCTCGCTCCATTTATCAAAGAGCTATTAATCAGTTATAAGCGTTACAACAGTTTTTTTTTATTACGTTTTTGCAAATAGCCATGTTCCTATGATGCTGAATGAAAGTGAAGCTGTCTTCCGATTTCTATTTCCATCTTTCTTTTTAGTCAAAGAAAGTTCAATTTTGAGTGAAAACAGAAAAGAGAAAAGATGTGATGTGCTATAATTAGCTCATTTCTTACAATGATAGTCCCTTTCGCATAGAATATTTGCACTTTGCTTCATTGTTCCACGACTGCTTTTTGATATATCACTAATTTGCTCTCTCATTAACTCGATATTGCCAGAATGATGTTTAGGTACTATTAGTATTAGAGTAACCCATGATCTTACTGAACACAACTTTGATACTAAAAGTGATGGTTAAGAAAATATTCCAACTGTAGCATTTAAAAGAGTTCAAACAGCAGCGTCTCTATAGGTACCATCTTTTATAAAATCGAAGTTTGATGAAGACAGGCGTCAAGACGTGGTTCCTCCTTCGATGCGCCAACGTTCGTTACAGGGGAAACCAATTGATGAAGCCAACTGTGCAACTACAAGAGTCATCATCGTCAGCCTATAATGTTCCCACTGCTGGGACACAGGCCTCCCCTCTGTGAGAGGGAGTGGGCAATAATCCACCACGCGGGGCCAGTGCGGGTTGGTAGATGTCACATGTCTCCGAATTTTCGGTACTAGGACAAGCCGGTTTCCTCACGATGTTTTCCTCCACCGTTTTGAGAGAAGTGGTGATGAAATAATTTACACAAAGTAATGCTCCTGGCGGGGTTCGAAAACACGACCTACAATATTCGTAAGTCGATCGAACCGATACCATGGGCCACCACTGCTCTCCACTACAAGAGTACAATTGCCATTCAATCTATGGGTGGTGCAGCCATTATGTGTCCAACCATATCTACAAATAGCACAATTAAAGAATGGTAGTCGGTTGTCATTATTATATGCCGGAACCCCCAATCACGAAACAACGAAAACACAAACTAAAACCACTTAACAGAACAGTAAAATAATTACAAAGCACTTAAAGAAATTAAATCGTTGGTGATAATTATGTACCAACAGCTTATCTGTTTCAATAATCGTCAGTAATTAGCCAATTTTGCTAACTAGACCACAAATATAATCGATCGAAAAGGTAGAAATATTCGAAATTGTCGGCTTGCTACACCCTTATTGCGAAATGAAGAGGTTTGTAAAAATATAAGAACGTAAAACATTTTGTCACACCATTAGTACGTCCTACGATTTCTTATTATGCAGATTTTTTACAGTGTTTGTGTCTAAATTAATATTAATTTTCAGTTGTTTTCTTAATTCTGTAGTATCGGGTCAGAGCCCATTCGTACCCTAAGATTCGCACCCTGTGCCCACTCGTACCCTGGAAGTTTTGAGGGGCCCACTCGTACCCTGAAGAATATTTATTTTTATTCATTCTTCTAATATAAGTACATGTACATCCTGTATACTGCAGCTTGGTAGTCCTGGTACAGTCGCGCAGAAAAGTGTAAAATAAAAATATAATAATTCGGTAGATATCATGTTTATTTCAAATAAGATTAAGTTTAATAAATGCCTCTAGGCTCTAGGCATTAAGTCAGTCTTCAAAATAATTTATCAACTTTTAGTTTCTTGTACATTTGTAAATATTTAACAAAATATATGATAACTGTAATAATCAGTAAAATAAAACTGTGTAATTATTTAAATAAAATTTCAGTAATAACTGAATTTTAGATAAATTTACATCCAGTGTACAAACAAATAAACAATTAATTGTTAGTATTTTGTACAGTCAAAGAGATCTACAAAATAATGCAATATTACAATAACTTTGTATAAAAGAAATATAAAAAGTAAAATCAGTCTTTATCCACTACGTAAAACTAACATTTTTACTAACAACAAATACACATGCAAAATCACAATTTCCTAGAAACTAACAAAATACAACTCTTTTTACAAAAATCAGCCTTGATTGACCATCATTTAAATCAAAATTAAATATAAAATATGCAAAAAAAAACACATATCATCAGTAAATAATCACTTCTTTTTTTTGTATATTTACCAACTACATAGATAATGCAAAATCATAATAACTTAAATCTTATTTGCTTGCGCGCAGATACTCTGGCTAAGTCTACCCCTCCCGCTTCTGCATTCCACACCCCGCCCACATCTGGAGAGTACTTACCAAATTTTAACGCAATTTTTGCAGCAAAACAGAATTAATGTTAGAACGTTCATTATTTTTAACCGACTTCCAAAAGGAGGAGGTTCTCAATTCGGACGTTTGTATTTTCTTTTATGTTTGTTCGGGCATAACACTATATATATATAGGGTATACTTCCGGAATGGTCCCATTAAAATTTTATCGAAATCGGAGTAGCACTTATTGAAAAATCAACAAAAACCTATAAAGTTTTCAACTTTGTCTACACCGATTACTCCGAGGTTTCTGCCATTTGGCCCATACAATTTGGGTTGAATAGTGAAACTAAAAAGGATAAAATAAAAATAAAACTTAAAAAAAAATGTAACCGACTTCAAAAAAACCACATAAAAAGTTCAAAAAAACCTACAAAAAATTTTCTTTCAAAGGCAGTGAGAAAAAAAAAAGTTTATTTCGTTAGGCGAACTTCATTTAATAAAAGACCAAAGACACATTGAACAGTCTCGTATTCACAGTCACTTTCAAGAACCAATATGTCACAGAGGCAGCCATAACATACAAACAAAACACCTTATCTAATTTTGTAACCCGTTTTTTTGAACAAGCCATTCGTAGAGAGACAATTTTACATCGATTTTATTAAATTAATTCCGTTAATAAACTGTTCACAAGTGTACTCTGTGAACCGTTTCATAAGTAAAATATAGCTAATTTTATCTCAGGGGACCAATAGGCACCTGAATAGGTGCCGAATCTTTAACTTATATTGTATTATATTAGAGGGTACGAATGGGTACCTTAAAAATAATATATTTTATTAAAATATTAATTGGTACCCTACCAGGAGACCAATGGGCACCTATAAAGGGGCCGAATCCACAACTTTAATGCTGGGGTACGAATTTTAGGGTACGAATGGGCTCTGACCCAGTATCGGGTCAGAGCCCATTCGTACCCTAAGATTCGCACCCTGTGCCCACTCGTACCCTGGAAGTTTTGAGGGGCCCACTCGTACCCTGAAGAATATTTATTTTTATTCATTCTTCTAATATAAGTACATGTACATCCTGTATACTGCAGCTTGGTAGTCCTGGTACAGTCGCGCAGAAAAGTGTAAAATAAAAATATAATAATTCGGTAGATATCATGTTTATTTCAAATAAGATTAAGTTTAATAAATGCCTCTAGGCTCTAGGCATTAAGTCAGTCTTCAAAATAATTTATCAACTTTTAGTTTCTTGTACATTTGTAAATATTTAACAAAATATATGATAACTGTAATAATCAGTAAAATAAAACTGTGTAATTATTTAAATAAAATTTCAGTAATAACTGAATTTTAGATAAATTTACATCCAGTGTACAAACAAATAAACAATTAATTGTTAGTATTTTGTACAGTCAAAGAGATCTACAAAATAATGCAATATTACAATAACTTTGTATAAAAGAAATATAAAAAGTAAAATCAGTCTTTATCCACTACGTAAAACTAACATTTTTACTAACAACAAATACACATGCAAAATCACAATTTCCTAGAAACTAACAAAATACAACTCTTTTTACAAAAATCAGCCTTGATTGACCATCATTTAAATCAAAATTAAATATAAAATATGCAAAAAAAAACACATATCATCAGTAAATAATCACTTCTTTTTTTGTATATTTACCAACTACATAGATAATGCAAAATCATAATAACTTAAATCTTATTTGCTTGCGCGCAGATACTCTGGCTAAGTCTACCCCTCCCGCTTCTGCATTCCACACCCCGCCCACATCTGGAGAGTACTTACCAAATTTTAACGCAATTTTTGCAGCAAAACAGAATTAATGTTAGAACGTTCATTATTTTTAACCGACTTCCAAAAGGAGGAGGTTCTCAATTCGGACGTTTGTATTTTCTTTTATGTTTGTTCGGGCATAACACTATATATATATAGGGTATAACTTCCGGAATGGTCCCATTAAAATTTTATCGAAATCGGAGTAGCACTTATTGAAAAATCAACAAAAACCTATAAAGTTTTCAACTTTGTCTACACCGATTACTCCGAGGTTTCTGCCATTTGGCCCATACAATTTGGGTTGAATAGTGAAACTAAAAAGGATAAAATAAAAATAAAACTTAAAAAAAAATGTAACCGACTTCAAAAAAACCACATAAAAAGTTCAAAAAAACCTACAAAAAATTTTCTTTCAAAGGCAGTGAGAAAAAAAAAAGTTTATTTCGTTAGGCGAACTTCATTTAATAAAAGACCAAAGACACATTGAACAGTCTCGTATTCACAGTCACTTTCAAGAACCAATATGTCACAGAGGCAGCCATAACATACAAACAAAACACCTTATCTAATTTTGTAACCCGTTTTTTTGAACAAGCCATTCGTAGAGAGACAATTTTACATCGATTTTATTAAATTAATTCCGTTAATAAACTGTTCACAAGTGTACTCTGTGAACCGTTTCATAAGTAAAATATAGCTAATTTTATCTCAGGGGACCAATAGGCACCTGAATAGGTGCCGAATCTTTAACTTATATTGTATTATATTAGAGGGTACGAATGGGTACCTTAAAAATAATATATTTTATTAAAATATTAATTGGTACCCTACCAGGAGACCAATGGGCACCTATAAAGGGGCCGAATCCACAACTTTAATGCTGGGGTACGAATTTTAGGGTACGAATGGGCTCTGACCCGTAGTATCGAATTAGCAAACTTATTGTAATGTGAAAATATTATACAGTGGATACTATCGTTTTTCAAGTAAAATGGATTTTTACAAGAAGTGCGCAGTAAGTTGCAACTTGTAAGTTGCACTTGCAACTGGTGCATGTTATAATAAAATTATCACCAGATGAATGAACGTGAGAGGGAGTATGTAAGGATCGTAGCATAAAAGGTGAAGTCTTGTAGTTGATTTTACTAGAAAAATACCATATTTTCTTAGTCTATAAAGTTAAAATTAAAACTTGTCACTTTTTGATAACAATGCCGAGTATTTTACTGTAGTTAGTACTTCTTTATGTCCACTCACCTTTCTGCAATGCACCTACAAGGCGTCTCCCAACTTGCGCCACAGCACCCACCACCAGGTATCACTTTAATTCAATTTTACCGGATCTTAACGTATCCTTATAAGAGCGATTATGCAAATATCTATGTAATTATGAAACACCGAGTAATATGCAAAGTGTGTATACTAGTTCTTTGGCTTACCAATTGTAATGTGAGATTAATCTAGTGCAGCTTTTACACAAGCATTTGTCTTTGAGGGAAATACTCTGAAGTCTGAACCTGTGCTATAATTTAAGTCAATAAGAACCTTTATAAAGAAAGGAAAGCTTTCTGAAACTCTTTCTGCTCCTCCCCTGACTGAAGGCTTTAGAGTCATTTAAGGGATCCACAGGAGAGACCAGTTGAGCAGTAACCAACCTTAGACCTAAAACAAAAAAAAAAAATTTCAAAAAAAAAAACCGACTTCAAAAGCAACCACAGAAATGGATAAAATAACCTACATAATAACTTTTCTTTTTTAAGTCGGTGGCTTTGATATTACCGACTTCATTGTTTATTTCATTGATTTTCGCCACCGACTTGAATTGATAACCTCCTTTTTTTTTGAAGTCGGTAAAAAACACTCGAGGATGACCATAATGTAGTCTAGACTCGAGTCGATAATGTTCTACATATTTCAGGACAAAAAGTCAAATAAATCAAAAATAAGATCCTTGCTTTGTGCAGGCATGCGGTAAGGATGTAAGAAATAAGGTTGTAGTACAGTAACCTTCAGTGAGTCAGTGTAATAGTGTGTAATTATGATATTTACCTAAGAGTGCAGTCTGTGGGAGTGGCTGTAATAACATCTGTAACTGTTGTGAGCCGTTCTGTGACTAATATGATCTAATAATCTAGTTGTACAGCGTGTTCGGAACGCTCAAGATACAGTGAGAGACTTTTTCACCAGAAGTCTTATAATTATGAATTTTCAATTATTGTGACATAAAGTAAACTTGAGTCAATTTGAAAATATCAAAGTTCCAGTTTACTTTACGTAAAAATAACTGAGAACTCATGATCATAAGGCCTCAGACTTTGTCTCTGTAGCCTCTAACTTAGACTAGTATCAAGAATAAAAAAAAACAAAGTAATTCACTGTTTATTTTAGGCAATCGTGTCAAAAGACATTCTGAATATCTACCTAAAAGCAGATCAGGACAGCCCGTTTTGCATTTCCAAAATGCGCCTATAGCAATTCACTGCAGTTGCGTAACCCAACCACCTAATCGATTCATCGTGAAATCGGGAACATCTAAACATGTAGGTAAACACTTTTGTATTTTATTCGTTAGTTAAAAATTAAAAGGTTCACAGTCTGCGGTTGATCAGACCGCAGACTGTGAACCTTATAATGTAACTAACAGTGTCACAGTCATCGTCATAAACATTTACCTTATTCCATTCATTGGTGAATATAGGTATCTTCTTTTTTGTGCCATTCCTTCATGTCTGCACGCCTCTACTCAAGGGTAAGCCCATATTTTTTTTTAATTATCCTGCATTGTCCCACTGCTGGGCAGGCCTCCCTCCATTCCTTCCAATGGCCAAACCCGTGGATCACCTAGGTATATTCCCAATTACCGAGAAAGATCCTGTTCGCCTCGCCCATCTCCTTCGTGGTCTGCCGTCACCCCGTTTCGCTGTTTCAAGGCATTGAAGGGCCTACATCTCGTTCGGCAAACGACAAACATTATCCAATTCCAATCAAGTGGGGCAGCGTATCTGTTTCTCTACAGCACGATGGCCCATCTAGAAGTACTACTTACGGTGGAGCAGTGTTCATTAATAAATTGGATCACAGTCATGTTTACGAGCAAGACATTAAAATATTGACCTCCATCTATCATAGAATAATTTTAACGATAAATGCAATAAAAATATGTCGTAGATTGTAAAATGTTAAATTGTTATAATGCTCGTGTAGACGCTCGAAAAATTTATGAGCAGCATTAAAAACGTTTTTTTCTTACTGCAGTATTTTTCAATGGTATACCTATATTATAAAACTTAAACTCTTTTCTCCGAAGAACTTGGAATTGGCACAGTTCATGTATATAATAATAATAATATTCCACAACTATCACACAACGCCATCTAGTCGCAAGCTAAGCAGAGCTTGTGTTATGAGTACTAGACAACTGATAAACATACATATATATTTCTAAATACATACATATTATAGATAAATTACACCCAGACACAGTACAAATGATCGTGCTCATCACACAAACATTTGTCCTGGGTGGGAATCGAACCCACGACCTCCGGCATAGCAGTCAGGGTCACTAACCACTAGACCAACAGGCAATATGTGTAGGAGAAAGTTACAAAGCAAATAAAATTTGTCGACAGGGCTTGACGCTGTGGCTGGGCGAATGCTGTGTGTAGTGTGTTTAATTCAACAAAATATTTGGATGATCTACGAGTAGTTGGGTCCAGGTTTGGGTCTTTGTGTATGTGGGTTTCTATACATTTGTAAACACACCCACGATACAGGAGAACGAAGTGCGGGCAAAGTTAAATAAATGTGATCTACAAATTAATAATGCTTCCTGGTCTGAATGAGTTTTAATGTTTGTAAAGGACTACTGGAGACGCGAATGTGGAACAACGATTTATAATAAAAGTGGGACACACTTTAACTAAAAGGTTCGAAAATAGACTTTCTGAAGTACCTAACTTAACGCTAAATAGGTCATAACCGACATAATTGCGAAGTTAATAACAGAGCTAACTACGAAGGTAGTGCCAAACAAGTTCCTCTACTTATGTTATTTCTGGCACAGATATAATATTTTGAAATGTCAATCAATAAAAATAAAAAATAAAACAGGCGTAACCTGCCAGTGCCATAGATTTGTACGACATGCAATAATGCACAAACTATTAGTTCTGCCCAGAGGCTACATTTGTAACGAAATGTTAAACGAAACACTACCTAGTTATTTGTGGTTTATTTAAGCAAATATCGACCTCATTAAATGTTAAAGAAAACATTGCAAAATTCTAAATTACAGATCTACAAAGCTAATTAGTCGGAGTAAAGGTTGTTGTACTGCTGTGATTATCAAAGAATAGGTTTAAATAATAATTTTTGGAACAAATTTTCAAATGTACACAGAAATAATGAAGATTATTCAAATACTAAAATAGATAAAATATAGATCAAAAAATATCCGTATCTACTTGCTTCAATCATAATAAAACATCTAAAAAAGAGATTCCCTTTTTTTCACGAAATGAGTCCTTGATAGAGCAAAAAGAACTGTGAAACTTGGCTGAAAACCAACTTGTTCCTTCAGTTGCACTTTTGAAATCAGAAGTCAACAGGAATCCCACCAGAGGCACTCGTCTATAATCACATTTGTCTGTTGTATCCGAAAAAAACCGCTTAAAATAAGTACTGCGTTTATCTATATATTTATCGTGCACTATTTACACGAACCCTTTCGACTGACTTTTGACCCCCTGTAGCTCAGTACCTATTGCAAGTAGCTCTTCAATAGGCCTTTATATTTGTGCCTGGGCCGCGGTTACCAGGTGAGATAGACCCCGTTTGATGTATTGATAGTAAAGTTCGTAGAGACAGAATCTGGATATGACTTTACTAGTAATATTTTACCACAATTTTTTTTGCGATAAAGACACTGTTTCTCGACACTCTGTATATCGCATTAGCAACATTAATAAAGCATTAATGCGGCCTCTGCCACTCGTGCGAAAATCCGCTGCAGCATAAATAATCACAATCTTACAGATCAGGTGATTATCAAAACAACATGAATGTTTAATATTTTAGTTATTTAATGTATAACGAGCTGGAAAATCAGCTGGATACGCCCAACATCGAATGAGACATAAGCTAAGTAGCGTGATAGTCACTTGTTCCAGTGCGACTTGTAAGCCCCTTTACAGTACATGTGTAATGAAGATGTTAATCCATTTTTTATGTGACGATTTTCTATGTTACGTCAACCCATTTATTTATTACGTTATCCAATTTTTTATGTAACGTCAACCCATTTTTATGTTACGTTATCCCATTTTTATATTACGTTATCCAATTTTTTATGTAATGTTAACTCATTTTTTGTGTTACGTTATCCCATTTTTTTAATTCCTATTAACCCATTTGCTATCATATTACATGAATTTGTGTTTTTTTTTCTTGTCAAGCTTGTGTACCTACGTGAAAACTTGGAATCCTAGTTCTAAAGACATGTTTGAGACTTGTGCCAGACTGACTTGGCCCAGAAACGCCTTGCGTGGTTATTTCAGACACAATATCACATCCTCGCAAGATAAAGAAAGAATTACTTAAAAAATGTCGTCCTACTTTCGCATTATTAGCTTATTCAGGGAATTTCGACATTATAAAATTATTACGAGGACTAACACTTTTTCTAGACCCGATTATAACATATCTGCCCATACAAATGGGCATTTCTACGGACACGGTGATTTTTGCTCAATTCCGTGGGCAATTTTTTTTTTCACATTATGACTAATTTTATATCACCAAAATAATAAGCATATTTTTCTAAACAAAATGGTGCTAATTTGCCAATAATTGCTCCAGTATTTTATGAAATAAATATTGAGTGCCATGGAATTGAGAAATGTGACCACTTTGATAGCTCAAAAAGAACTTGAATTTAGAATTACACATATTCTACGTAACCGGGAAAGACAAATTCAATTTTTTTAAAACATTCAAGAACATATTTTAGCAGTTTTTAGGGTTCCGTAGTCAACAAGGAACCCTTATAGTTTCGCCATGTCCGTCCGTCCGTCTGTCCGCAGTTTAGCTCAGAGACGCACAGTACTAGAGAGCTGTAATTTGGTGTAAATATACGGATTCGTTGTGCCGAAAAAGTGGTAAAATAAAATCTCGTAAAATATTTTTTTTTACTCTACCTCCAGTACTTACACGTAAAGTGAGGATTTTTTTTTTCTCGCGTACCCCTTAGTGTGGGGTATCATTAAATAGGCCTTTAAAAAATAATGATAGTTTCCATTAACAATTTTTTGGTAAAAAAATACGTTTGTGAAATATTAAGCTTTAAAGTGCTAAATTTTGCTCGACTCGAGTGTCCCCCCCCTCTACCAGCTAAACGGTTATGTTTGGGGGTGTGAAAAAAATCACAATAGTAGTACATATAACGAAGTTTAAAAGAAAATTATCATGACTAAGTAGGCTTTACAACTTTACGAGTAATAGTCGACCAACTTATAAAATGTACTTGATATCATATTTTCTTAAACAAAATGTATTGGAGACAACAGCAAATGTAAGTTTGTCAACTTTATTTTTAAATCTTTTATAGGTATGTTTTTTGGGGATAGGTAGGTTTTTATCGTCAACTATTTTTAACTAAATTAAAAAAAAGGAGGAGGTTCTAAATTCGTTGTAATCTTTTTTCTTATGTATTATCCCCGATTTCTCAAAGACTCCTGGACCAATTTTGAAAATTCTTTTTTTAAAATTAAAATCAGCGAATCAGTTTAGTTAGTTCGCATATTATAAGTATTTTGATGGGCAACTACGGAACCCTACACTGTGCGTGGCCCGACACGCACTTGGCCGGTTTTTTATGTTACGTTATCCCATTTTTTAATGCCTATTAACTCATTTTCTATAATATTACATGAATTTGTGTTTTTTTTTTTCTTGTCAAGCTTGTGTACCTACGTGAACACTTGGAATCCTAATTCTAAAGACATGTTTGAGACCTATGTGGTTCCCAGAAACACCTTGCGTGGTTAATTCTGACACAGAATGTCACATCCTCGTAAGATAAAGAAAGAATTACTTAAAAAATGTCGTCCTACTTTCGCATTAAGTTATTCAAGGAATTTCGACATTATGAAATTATTACGAGGACTAACACTTTTTCTAGACCCGATTATAACATAATCTGCCCATACAGATAACTGTGGGAAGACCTAGTTACAAGCCAGACGTCCCCCACACAATGACAGCGCACTTGTCAAATGTTGCCAGCAACATACCACGCTGTTAGCCCCGTTATGTGTTGCCTAATACATTTTATTGCCAGCCCAATGAAATAGCCACGTATTGTAATGTTTAATTAGATCGTAATTGTTTCTTGGGTTCGCCGGTGGGCAAATATGGTTAATTTGTTATACGGTCGACTGGCTAGGTCATTTTGTAGTAAATTGTTTTAGATGTTGGTAAATTGTTGAAAAGTCCTTTGGTTGAAGGCACAGGCATTGAGTTAAGTGGCGATTTTGTTTTTAATCCGGACCGTGGTCCTTGACCAGATGGCGAGCTACCCATACTCACTGACTGCTGACTCGGTGACGCCTCTGGGTTTTTCCTGCGGCGCGTGGCATAGGCCGTAAAGTGAACGATGTCCCGCGTTCTCCTTCGCAAGTATTCCTGTTTCGCAGAAGGAGGTGACAGATTCCCATTACCCCTCTCTCCGTTTTATGGCCTGAACCAGTGCCATAGACGTGAAAGGTCCGAGAGGACACGTCAGTGATCCAAGCAGCAAGCAGCAAGCGCGGCAGACCTCTACCATAATAATATGCTACACCGTGGACAGGGATACCACCAAAGAGTAAAAAAGGTGATTGTTTCTATTTTATTCGGGTCCTTCAACTTATTTGATCGAGTTTCACAAATCGTTTACATCACTTTCTTTACTCTAACAAAAATTAAAGTCCTAAGTTAGATTAGAAACCACCATGTCCACTGGCGCAATTACTCCGGAACCAACATACTAGTTATTAGAGAGCAGTGGTGGCCCAGTGGTATAGGTCCCGACTTACGAGTTGTAGGTCGTGGGTTCGAACCCCGCCAGGCGCATTACTTTGTGTAATTTATTTCATCACCACTGCTCTCAAAACGGTGTAAGAAAACATCGTGAGGAAACCGGCATGTCCTAGAACCAAAAATTCTAAGACATGTGACATCTGCCAACCCGCACTGGGCTCGCGTGGTGGATTATGGCCCACTCCCTCTCACAGTATTAACTGTGCTATTGGGTTACCCCTCGTCAATTGGTCCTTCGAGCATGATGGTTATAATAGACGAAAGTAAAGCATAATTAATTAGTTGTAGTGATAGAGGGCATGCTCCGATTGTTCATGTTGAAACGTCGGAGGAAAGAGTGACGAAACGGAAGTATTTAGCATCATGGTAACGAAATAGGAAATAACATATATATCTAGATCTGATGGAATTTGTATTGTGGAATAAAGGGGACTGTTTCGTGATCTAGTGCTCACAAGTCACAACCATGACCAATGACCGTAGAGTTCGGACCTTCATGGGGAGATTTCAAATTTTGCGCTGAGTTATTATTAGTTACTGGGCAGTCGTTCCACGTACAAAATACTGGGGCCTTACCAGTTTAGGCTGAAGTCGTCTAGCGCCATCTCTTTTCCACAACCTAAACTGAATCGCGTTAAGAGTTCATGGTAGAACACCTGATATAAAAACTGCAACCGATTTGACCGGGAGTTGACCCCAACAAAGTATGAGAAAAATTCGAGTCGACATTTTGTTTTCTGGAATTAGTATTGATAGAAATCGAGATATAAGTGCTTGAGTTTGAGAATACAAACATTACTCCCAGACTGATACGAATTTTGTATCGATCCGTTATCGTGTCGCTCCCGTATCTCCATCTATAAACATCTCCGCTATGCGTGCGACAACCTACGTCTATTCGATACAAGCCAGCCGTCGATCTATCCGTGCTGCGTTCAAACGCCTCAGTAACTCGCCCGCCACTTGTAAAACACTCGAAAGGAATTCGATACAAAAGGTCCTCGCACATTATCTTGTATTACGTTTTAAATGCCCTAATTTGCTTGACCGCAAGTAGAATATGAAATAGCCCGAGGTTATAGTTTATTACTTGTGTGCAAATCTGATTCATAGAACAATGAAAATGTTCAATGAATGTTGCAGTATACGAAATGTTAGCGATACGTAGTTTTTGATTAGGAAGTTTCGCAATAAATACTTACTTACCTTTTAATAGTGACCGACCGAAATTTCGGTTTCGGTTTCGGTTTCGGCCAAAATATAGCCGAAACTTTGCCGAAACCGAAACCTGACGAAACTCAAGTGTTCGTGCATTTTCGTGCGTCGTTCGATAACATTCGTAGCCAACACGTGCTTGCTTGACGACGACGGGGCCCGGCGCTGTTCGCCAGCGTTCATTTAATCGTGAGTTGAGGTTATGTTTTTCGAGTTTACTGCCAAGAGCGAGTCTTGTATATTCATGTAATAATAAAGTATATTTAAACTTATCAATCGTCAAGGCAGAAAATATAGATTATGGCTCAGTAGAAGTAAAATAACATAGAAAAATAGCTATGGTTTTTTTTCCAAAATCTGCGGTTTCGATTCCTGACCAGCACTATTGATTTTTCTAAAATCCAGTGATGCAGTTTTCGTTTTCAACCAAATCGGTCTTCAGTCATCCTGTAATTCCTGTATAATAATTATACAATTCTTCTTAAGTGTTAACAAATGTAAAAAAAAAACATAAAATTTTAGAAAATAATCGAAAATTTAAATGTTTTAATAAGTTTCGGTTTCGGTTTCGGCCGAAACTGAGAGCTAGGCCGAAAGTTCGGTTTCGGTTTCGGTTTCGGCTGAAAAATCAGTTTCGGTCGGACACTACCTTTTAAATTATTAAAGGTCCTTGTAGTTTACAACTTGATGTGTAATAAAATGAAAACTAGAGCAG
This sequence comes from Agrotis segetum, assembly GCA_036375495.1. NCBI lineage: Eukaryota > Metazoa > Arthropoda > Insecta > Lepidoptera > Noctuidae > Agrotis > Agrotis segetum. The sequence continues at coordinate 10,642,245 of JAQSVV010000039.1, forward strand.
TTTTAATAAGTTTAGACGTAAATATGATTATTATTAGGCTATAAATAATTTACGATCAAGCGAAACTTAGCAAGAAGGTAGTAATAATTCACTGTCAATTTGTTATAACTAATGAACATATAATTGGCACTACACTGATATTGTAGATTATTTTTAACTGTCATTCAAAGTAGATATTCTAGATAACCTAGTATCTGAGTTCTCGCAGACCGTTTTCAGATATGTGGGTCACACCCAGGAAACATTTTAGGTGTCACCTCATCACCTCAGTTCTAAAACGTGACAAAAATATACCGATATCTAAGTATTAATGATATTTAAGGGAAGGATAAATGTTTTAGTGTAAGTAAATCATACGGAAAAAGAACGTTGTAGTGTAAAGAATTAGGTGTACAATTTAAATGACTGAGTTATCGATGGGGCGTGTGTGCACTTGTTCGTAGTATTGTTTTGATAGAACTACATGCGCAATATTATCGTTATGGTGGGGCTGTTCCCCATCGTCGTATCTCCACGTTGCCGTCGTGGTGGGGCTTGCGGTTTCAATGATCTCTGGGCATCTGCGCTCAGAGGGAGAAACCAACCAAGAGGGATACACCGCTCCACCACGTGTTCCTCTGCCTATCAGAGGGCACAGTGGTTGGAGTAAGAGCGGGCCCGGCGTGCACTTACCCTGCCACCGGGCAGGCAAGAGGAGGTCTTGCACTCCCGCCTCCTCTTGCCACCGCTATTCTCGTAGCCCCGAAGATTGTCATGATCACGTCTATGACTTTCGACGGGGGTCGAGGGCCTTGGCTTAACCGCCCGGGCCGCGAGGAAGAAAACCTCTATAAAATATTACCCCGAACCTCCAAGCGGCGGCGCACCGCGAGGGAGGTTGACAGCTTGGTTGACGGGTAGCTGTGGGTAAAATCAGCGGTTAGTGCGAACCCTGTTTTTTGGTTGGATGGTTGGATACCTTTTTTACTCGTGGGAACAAATATGGATAATTTTTTACCCCGCGCCTGCAGTTTACGCAGGAGCGCTGGGTCGCGAACGTGCCTGTGGGGAGGAGTTGGACGTGTCCAGCACGTCCTTCTCACCGGCACCGAATAACGAGCGGGCATACCTTGTGCCGCTCCGTCGAGGAGAAATATGGTTAAGAGTTTTAACTCTGAATCGGACGTCTCCAGCTCCCGGATAGCCTCTGGCAGCGCGGAAAGCTTTTGCCGGAGGGACTCGGACCGTAGGGAGTTAGAAGCTTATCGACGGTCCAAGGGTGCCGAATCGTTCCGAGGAAGAGCTTGCCTCGGCCCTAAGATTAACGAGCGTGCGGGGTAAGGGCCGATTCAAGACTTCGGGGAGGGGACGAGTCCCTTGGAGAGCCCAACACAAGTCGCCTCTGAATGAGTCTCAAGCTCCCGGAAGTCAAAAAGCGTCCGCGATTAGGAGCGCCATGAAAGAAGGAGAAGACTCAGGACCGATCGAGGAGTTCCTGACCTCCATCGTGGCAAGGCGCGACTTTATGGCAAACGTCCGTTCAAGGGACGATTTGTCCTCTAAACGGAGATCACCACGAGCGTGCGGGGTAACCGCCGCCATGGGGGCTCTAGAGGACGCCGTCTGAGGGCCGAATTGGCCGGAATGCCAGGCGGCCGGGCTTCGGGGAGCACCACAAGTCCATCGATGAAAGGCCGGCCAGCGAGCGTCGGGGGAGAACCCAGTCCTCACCCTGGTGCGGCAGGACGCCGCCTTTGAGCGGCGGTTCTCCCTCTGGAGAGCCGCGTGCTGAGGAAGCTGGCGTCTTCGACGCTACCGCTTGCCGCAGTCGAACTCCCCCCCGACGACGAGGCCACCTCAGGGAGGGTACCCGTGTCGGATCGCGAAAGGAGGAGACGGCCCCGGTGCGGTCGGCCCCTGCGAAGATCGGCCCCGGCGGGGCGAGGACGGCTCCAGCCGGCCCAGCCAGGCTAGGCCGGGCCCTTCGGGGTCGGGCGGCGACCGACTCCGACCTCGACCTCGACGTCAGCGAGGCCAACACTGGCGATAGGCGGAGACTTCTCGCGCCCGGCATTGCAGTTGCAGGCCATGCTGCGGGGCGCCGACGGAGTGGGAAGCGGTCAGCTCCTTCTGCGAGCCAGATGCTCAAGTAAAGGAGGAGGCAGGCCGCGAGCGAGAGAGGACAGCGTCCTCCCTCCGCCCCAGCCGCAGTGGTAGGCGCCCACGCTGCGACGGACGTCGCTCGATGATCTCCGGCCTCCGTAGGCGCGAGGCATGCTTGGGGCAGCGAGTAAAGGGCAACTCGCTGCGGGACTGCAAGGACCATGCCCGGGTCGACGGCGCGTTGTGTCCCACGCGCGCTCTGGCCAAAGAGCGTCAGCATAATGACGGGGCCCGCCTCTCAGAGGGCCAAAGCCTGCGGGATCGCGGGATTATTCCCTTACCGTAACCCCGGAACGTAACAGGCTATGAAGGACACCGTGGATTTTAGCTCTCCAGTAGAAGTCTGACAGTCCCTCCCGCGCCTGCCCGGGGTTGGAGGATTCATTTGAGGATTTTACCACGCTAACGGCGGCCAAAAAAAAAAAAAAGTGGGATGGGTTCGCCAAAAATTTAGTAACGGGAACTCAAGCGAGTTCCCGTTACTAAATATTTGGACGAACATTGACACTGATGCAGTCATAGATCGTCAAGTGTAGAGGTGACAGACAGGTCATTTTTTTTTTTTTTTTTTTTTAGCGTGGTAAGCCGGCCGATCATCAAATGAGTCCTCCTCCACCCCCGGGCAGGGCGGGAGGGACTGTCAGACGCCTACTGACTACCGCCGCCGCCGGTGTCGCCTTCATAGCCTGTTACGTTCCGGGGTCACGGTAAGGGAATAATCCCGCGACCCCGGCAGGCTTTGGCCCTCTGAGAGGGGGCCCCGTCATTATGCTGACGCTCTTTGAGGCGCGCGTGGGACACAACGCGCCGTCGACCCGGGCATGGTCCTTGGTCGGGCAGCGAGTTGCCCTTTACTCGCTGCCCGCATGCCCGCGGACAGACAGGTCATACGATGCAAAATAAAACATCTTCACTTCATGGGAATTTACGTACGTAAATCCCCATCTGAGTTCATTTTTCCTACGACAAATTTGAGTTCACTTCACAGTCTAATAGGCTATTATAATAATATGTTTTTGGAAAATTATTTAAGGGAAAAAAATGATTAATATACGTAGATGTTAAAATTATAACTATTTGAAATCTTTTCATACTTAGGCGAATGTACAATGTGTTTCAATAGCTACATACTGGTTATAAATAATAACACTTATGACATGTGACAATTTAATTCATAGATTGCTTGATAGCAAAAATATTTTTATTGAAGTGAAAACTTCTTTAGCGGCGTTGTACACTTTTTCTGTAATGGGTAAAAAATTTAAAACTCGCGTCAGGGTCACGTGACCCTGATCGAAAATGAGTAAGACGTCATTCAAATTAAAAATAAAACATAGTAACAAAAAAGTTTTCACTTCTACCGGCACTCCTGGAGTGCAACCTTTTTAGTTTCTTAAGTGTCAGTTTTGACATTTCATAACAGTAGTTAATAATGGCTGCCGTCTCGTTATGTCAGAACTAATTGTCATAAGAAACTTATCGGAAATGTAGAACAGGGTTGGGCGCTTGCACCTTCGGGGCACATTGATAAAATACGTTAAAATTATCTATTACTGTAATTAAATTGAACCATTTTTGTCCAATTCTTGCGTAATACTCTTTTCGATTTTATGCACTTGATTGATTGTATTCAATTAAGTGAATAACGCACTATTTCGAAACTTATTGCAGCTTTTTAAGTTAACTTTTGATACCACATGTCTTCAGCCATGACAAAAAATTATAGATAAAGACAGATGAAAGTTGACGACAGTAACTATACAAGATATTAAAGACAATATCTGACAATAGATTAAGTCCGCCTTTGTACTCTGTGCATAAAGTTTTAATAAATAAATAAATATCTCTAGTCCTCTACACTAGAAAAATCTTTTAAGTCTTTTAATAAGTAAGTTCAAAGCATAGAGGACTTCGATCCGCCCAATTAAAACTATGCTCAACCTCATCCCAGTTACAAAAAATGTATTCGAGGTCATTGAAAAAGGAGTTGGGGTTCGTATAAACAATTAAAGCTTTATAAAAACCTTGGACCTGATTCTTTGGAAAAATCTCAGAGCCATTGATTTTACTGAAACCAATACAAAGATGGTTGACAGCAATGGAAAAAACCTTTATAAAAGTCGTTAAATATTACCAACAGACACTCCAATTTTATTTATTTTTATTTTACGGAAAGAACGCATCTAGAAGCTATACAAGGAGTTTTTGTTACAGAAAATAAAGTAGAAATGAACCAGTTTATTACCGTACAATTTTTAAAACATGCTCATTTACCCGGATATCTCCATCCGGAATATAATTATAAATGTCTGTACGTGTGAATTGAATGATGTATGAACGTTGCCTCGCAAGTAGCACCCAATGACCATTAATAACGTACCTATTTGATTGATTTTGACAAATATGTTTATTGATTTATTTTTATGGTACGCACGATTGAATGGTGTTAATTATGGCTCTGTGGATTTGGAACAGTATTACACTTGAAGTAAGTGCGTACTATTTCAAAATAATTGTTTAACTGTATAAATGGTAATATTTTACAATTATTTTATAATATACTTTTTATTAGCCATTGATGTTTCACAGCTGCGCAAAAGCTTCCCGCATTGACTTCCACTTACTCTTTATAAGCGCCATCACGAACCAGCCATCACAGAAAGCGTTCCGGTCATCTCACCATTATTGTACTTATTTTCTTAGAAAAAACATAATTTCGTAAATATAAAAAAAAACACAACCATTTTTTGAAATGATGAAATGGGGTCAGCTATCTTTAATTATAACTCACTGTGTCTCACCATCATCTGCCTAGCCTTTTCCCAACTACACACATCAAAAGTGTCTAGGGATCAACATATATTTTTGCAATAACTTTTCTCCTGATTGATATTAATTAAAATGTTCTTTAAGGATTCATCAAATAAAGTGTTATCGTTTGTCACAGTAACGATAAACCAAGTCACCTTTGCATTCGTAAAGAAATTTGCCATTTTCCTAATAAAGGGATTTTTGACATTTGAACCACTACCCAACTAGCAAACAGATCCTATGAGCAATTACTCTTACGACTATAGATCGTAAGACAGCCGTATGAAAGATCCCATAATTCAAAAAGCCATTTAAAAGCAGCTCTCTCGACTTTTTAGCCTTCAGCGCTTTTTAGCTCTATGAGCAACCAACCGTAAGTCCTATGAAAGCTCTTTGAAAGCAACTGAATCGCTAATTTGTCGTAAGAGTAGCTTTCATGATGCTATCTTTCGACATGTATTTCTTACAGCATATTTATCGAGAGAACGCTGTTCATTCGACTAAATAGCACCTCAGTTACTATACCGACACTTAATGTCCTAAGATAGCTTCTCACACGGCTTTCATTCCGCATAATTTTTGAAGTTGAGAAAACGCTTTCAAATTATCGGAAATTCAGCGCCAAAAGTTGCTCAAAACATCATTTGAAAGCCTTCTTACAACATAATTGTGATATGGAACGCCATTTTGTATAATATCTGTACGTACGTACCGTATTGCGTTACGTCAAAAATGGATTACAATTGGTGGAAAAAATTAAAAGAAGCGGACTTGGGTTCCGACGAAAAGTGAACATGATTTATAAAAGGTTAAAACAATCGACATCTGCATTGGCAGCAACCAGAGAAGATGAGCAAACAAAATTAAATATAAATGCGGGTTCTGTAGAAAATATTTTTGATATTTGCCAACCGCCAACTACTTAGTAGTTCTTCTTTCGAAAATTAAAAAGTTAGAACTTAATGAAAAAGTTAGACAAAGATGAATTTGAAAGATAATTACAACATAAATATTTTTTTTATTTTTTGTTATAATTTATAATTAAAATATAGAATATTTTGTTTATGTTTAATTATCTTTCAAATTCCTCTGGAGTATTAATAATATGACAGTATTTTGATCTAACATTAAGGATTTAACATCTTGCGCTAAGGAACCCCAATCTAACTGCAATGGCGGTCCTAGAAGTCGTAAGATTGAATCCGCATTTCCATCTCTCGACTAAAAAGCCGAGTGAATGCTTTTTGATGATAAGTGAATTGCTAATAATGGCGAATTGGATAAAATTATTAAATTAATATTATTTTTAATTCATAATTTACTAAGAAATGTTACGGCCCATGAAAATATTAACTAAAATGTAAGGAATATAGACGAAAAATTTAATTCCGCATATGAAAGTAGCACCTTTTAGCTAACTTTAGGTCACGAATTGTCATATGACTTTGAAATTGTATGGCACAAATAATAATGAAAAGTTTAATACTAAACATTAAACTATTAATTTTCATTTCACAAACACCCATGCGCAGATCGAGAGTCGATCAAGATGTCGTAAGAATGCCAGTTGGATGCATTCACTCGATCATAGAGTCGAGAGATTGCAACCGCACTGCTATCTTACGATAAATTTGTCGAATGAAAGCGCTTCTTCCGATTAATATGATTCTAAATAGCTTTCGAGTTGCGATTATTTCTATATTCTTTCGACAATTTGGCGATTCAAAGATAATCTTACGATGTTCACAGCACTAAATAGCTGAGAGAAGTGCGCCCAAATCGCGTCGAGAGAACGTGGTCGGATCCATCTCTCGACTTTTTCTCTCGATCAATAACCGAATGAGAAACGTGCTGCTGGCATTCTTACGACATCTTTTGCTAGTTGGGTAACATTAAAGTTCGAAAAAAAGACTGAAATAACAGTTTTCTTTAAAATTTTATTGGGTAACTTAAACAATTAATAATCCGTGTTTCTACCGCGAACACTAACAACACAAGAACATCGGTTTGGCATACTCAAAATGAGTTCATCCAAATCACGCTGTGGAATGGCCGCCCATGTTCGTTGCAACAACAAAAAAAGGTCTTCTTGCGACTGGATACCCTCCATATTCGGCAGAGCTCTTCTCTGTAGCATATCCCATGCATGCTCAATCGGGTTCAAGTCTGGCGACTGAGCAGGCCAGGGCAGGACATTGATGTTAGCTGCGGCGAGAGTCTGTCTTACAACTCTTGCGGTGTGCGGTCGTGCATTATCATGCATTAACTGAAATAAGGGACCGATTTGCACTTGTAGAGGAACGATGACGTCTGATACAATCGTCTCAGCATAAAGTTGAGCGTTGAGGTTGCCTCTGATCCAAATCAACTCAGTTCTTCCGCCGATCCAAATACCCGCCCATACCATGATGGTTCCACCACTATAAGGATGGACTTCCTGGCAGGATTTTAATCGCTGTTGGCGTCCAGGGGTTCTCCAGTGTCGTATACGTCTTGTATCCGGTCTCATACCAAAACGAGACTCATCAGAAAAGCACAAAAACGCCATTGTTCTTCTGCCCAATTTCTGTGTTCAAGAGCCCATTGATATCGAATCCTACGATTGTGCATTGCTATAGGTGGTACCCGTAGCGGTCTTCGGGAATGAAGGTTCACTTCATGCAAGCGGTTTCTGACTGTTTGGTCGCTAATTAAGTTCCCTGAAGAGCGATGAAGCCTCACGGCTAACATCATGGCGGTTATTGTTGGAGCTCTTCGAGTTAATAAAAACTGTTATGCGGTCAATGGTTTGAATGTATCGGTCTTGTCTCCGTGTGGTGCAGCGATACCGTCCTCCATGGCGCTCAGCCACGGTACCAGTGCTTCGGTAACGTGTCCAAAGTCGACTGATAACACTCTGACTTGTATTCAGAGCTAGAGCCACAGTACGTTGCCGGGACCAGCTTCTATCATTCCCACGGCTCTGAGCATTTCTTCCCTGCTTAAATGACGTCGCCGCTCCATAATAACGTTGGTTTTAATCAGTAGTAGGGAAACAGTAGCACTAATAATGTCTTCAATGCGTTGTATGTTTTTATAGGGAAAATATTGACAACTGATTTTCATCTTTTACTCGAATTTGATTTACAGTTCCTGATTCAAATTATGAAATGCACCAAAAAGGATCCATATAAATTTATAAAATCATAAATTTATTACAAAGCCACATCTCAATCTCAAGAAATCCGCATAAAAATGCTTGATCCCTAGACACTTTTGATGTGTGTATATTGTAGTCGACTTCTAATCGAACCAGATGCAGCTGATTATTAGTATTTTACATGGAGCGACTGCCTATCCTCCACAACCTAGTAATTGGGCATTACGATACCACATGGTAAGACTGGTTGTCAGACTTTAGAGCGTCTGACTTACAGTAACGACTGTCAAAGATCTACAAATGACAGCCGGGAGCAACGGATTTACGTGCTTTCCCAGTCACAAACTCGCTATGACAGATGGTCACCCATCCACAGACCAACCTCGGCAAGCTGTGCGGATAATTATTTAGCCACGAGCTTCTGACTGTGTCTACTAAACTATAAATTATGTAGGTTAAAGTGAAGGACGAGATTACAGTCATTTAGCGAGACAACATACAAATTATTAGTTACTATTTCACAATACAAAGCCATAATCGCCATTGGAAATGCAACTGTCAGCCTGTAAATACTTCAAATGCCAGTCCGACACTATTGATTAGGTATTATCATTATTTATCTGTCTCTCTGGTCGCTGGTGCGAAAAATGTCTAAGCTGTAGATTAGTTGATTGTTTACCGAGATTGTAGGTAAATTGGAGGCTGAGGTAATAGTGTTTGTTTATGGTAAAGTTATAGTTAAAGCCGTATAGTAAGTATTGATACAAATACCTAGTAATAATGTAGGTATTTCAGTTGCTGATTTTAATGACAGTTTTGGTTTCGTATCGCGGATGAAAACCTTTTAGAGGCCTTATGAGAAAATTTTCGTATTTTACTTACAACTTTTTTTTGCGTGGTTAAATCATTAAACAGGGCAAGGCAGGAGGGACTGTCAGACTTCATCATCATCATCATCATCAGCCTATTAATGTTCCCACTGCTGGAACACAGGCCTCCTCTCTGTGAGACGGGGTGGGCCATAATCCACCACGCGGGCCCAGTGCGGATTGGTGGATGTCACATGCCTTCGAATTTTTGGTTCTAGGACGGTCGGTTTCCTCACGATGTTTTCCTCATGCGTGATGGTCTATTGAATTGTCGAAAGATATAGTACACACCCATCTTTTGATAAAATATTATAGTATCTTAGCCGTGTTTAGCACGCTTAATTACTAACAAACATGCCTACATATTTAATTAAGACACAAGCTCAACCTTAAGTTAGATTCTAGAACAAACAATTCTCATATTTATATCTATCAAATCCAATCTTTATTATCTTAATAAAAATCAAGGAAATCTTATCAGAACAACATTAAAAGCGACCTCAGATTCTGCGATTCTGCGATTCAAAACATCCGACGCTTTTCCAACTGAGTTATCGAGGTTCAGGCCACGTCAAATTTTCAATCCACATTTCTAACGTCTCAAGGTGATATTTCGCGCCATACGAAACCTCTCGTGGGGTAACTCAGCCCATGTACTAAACAATGTTTGTTCTAAAACTTTTGGAAAATCGCAAAAAGAAACACAACATTGTTCAATAACAATAACATGGGCTGAGTTATCCCACGAGAGGTTTTGCGCTATTAACGTTACACGTTGTTTGTGTATATAGGTACTTGAAGTATTTCAGGCGGTTATTGTATGGCTTTAAATCGCCTCTAGTAGAGCGAGGAATCTCTTTTTCTATCAAGTCAGCGTCAAATTCCCCTTTTACTTCTGTCACAAAACGTAAAAAATACTCATATTTCAGCTTCTGGTTTCAAACCTCTGTGACGTCTTAAAGCTGGAGAAATTCCACAGGAGAAAAGTTTATACGGAATCCGTCTAGCGCCAGTGCCTGTGAATTCACGCCGGAATTCTTGCTGCGTAGGAATTCCCATGGCACAAGACCGAAGACACTTTGAACTGGGGAATTTGCTGTCTCAAAAGCAAAAAAAAAAAAACAAAATCAAAGCATTTATTTCAAGTTGGCCAGTTACAGGCACTATTCATTTGTCAATGACAATAAAATAAAAATGAAATTAAGCACTACTTTATGGTGCTACCACAGAAATATTAAAAAATTACTCTTATTATATCTATGGGTGCTACAGTCCCAGTCAAGACATAATAACTGTGAAAGTACCGTAGATCTGACTATCCAAACAACTACTAGGTAATAGAATTGCTATTGTTTTGGTTCAGTTTTTAACAAATTATTACATTACTAATCGTAAGACACAAGCTCAACCTTTAGTTAGATTCTAGGACAAATAATTCTCATTTATATTAAATCCAATCTTTATTATCTTAATAAAAATCAGGGAAATCTTATCCGAACAACATTAAAATCATTACAATTACATACATAATGAATAGATTGTAATAATTAAGAAGTCGGCGACTGTTAACGAATGAATAAATACTCTTTGAGATCACCTCCGAGTCGCGGCTAGTGCATAATACAGCGATAACATAATTTAAACTTTTAAGACTCTCATTAATACCAATTTGCCTGCAGGCGCACTATTAAAGTTCTAGTACTATCAATAAATTACTAGTAAATGTCGCAAGTTCTTTTTAATAAATGGAAAAAAAAATTGTAGTACAGCACCCTTTTTTTTTTTAGCGTGGTAAAATCATCAAATGAGTCCCCAAAACCCGGGCAGGGCGGGAGGAACTGTATTCAGACTTCTACTGACTAAAATCCACGGTGTCCTTCATAGCCTGTTAAGTTCCGGGGTCACGGTAAGGGAAAATCCCGCGACCCCGGCAGGCTTTGGCCCTCTAGAGGGGGGCCCCGTCATTATGCTGACGCTCTTTGAAGCGCGCGTGGGACACAACGCGCCGTCGACCCGGGCATGGTCCCTGGTCGGGCAGCGAGTTGCCCTTTACTCGCGCCCGCATGACCCCCTGCGAAAGAGGTGGCCGGAGATCATTTAGCGACGTCCGTCGCCGTGGGCGCCTACCACTGCGGCTGGGGCGAGGGAGGACGCTGTCCTCTAAATCGCTTGTAGACCTGCCTCCTCCTTTACGATGGGTACAGCACCCTTAGCACGAATTTTCACCACTCGAGAACTTTTATGTCAGCGTCATTCCAGTCATTTCAGCATTGTATTACGGACCGGAACAGCGCCTCTCGTGGGCGAAGACAGAACTAAACTTTGAATCCTTGAAAATGGACCGACAATTTGAAATTGTGAAAGTTCCAGTTTATTTTACATCTCAAATACTGAAAATTCGTGCTAAGGGTACAGTTCGGAGAATTCATGGTAAAAATAAATTCAATAAATAAAACAAAATAAATATTTACCAGTAATTTCTTTTAATCCTAAATGGAATTCACTGTTTGGGTTCATTTTTTAATTGATTCATTACTGAATCGTTTTGGTTCGTTCTGAAAAAAAAGTCCTCGCGTTAAGAATTCATTCGGTATTGTGGGTGCCATAGATCGCTTTTTCAGAAAGGCTAGAAGGGCCTACGATGGATCAGAATTATCAAGCTGCATGTCAGACAAGGGACTTGATAAATCTTCCACAAAATCTGGTCTATGTTTGTGCCTTATTTGTGTATTTTTTCATTTTATGTACCTACTCGTGTGTTATAACTAACATAGATTTTAAGATTGTACTGTTTTTACTAACACGCTATGGGCCGTCGACGCCTGAAAATAAACGATTTTTTTATTATTATTTATGTAGGTGGATGAAAAGATTACGATATGATACTCATAGACGAGTGGTGTGATTTGTATAGCAATTTTGTATCGATATTGCGACATAGATAATTTTTTCTCGGGTCCAGCATTAGGTCAAGTTGTCCGCTTTTAAACTATGTTTATTGTTTTACTAAATAAAGAAAAAAATCATAAAATATATTCGGTTTTAATTATAATTTAACTAATTGCTCCTCAATTAAAACTGACCTCAAGATGACTATCTACTGTAGACGAACTATTTCGCAACTAATGAATGCACATGTGCTAACAGGTGTAGATTCACATGATAACGGTAACATACGTTATCAAAGCAGAATAAAAAAATAAACATAAATCTTGAGCCTGTAATAGTCGGTTAGGTAGTGTCGAAAACTAGACGTGGTTATTACTGTAGGATGCTTTTTTTATTGTGGTAAAATCAAATGAGTCCACACACAGGGCAGGGCGAGAGGGAATTTGATACTCATACTGACTAAAATCCACGGTGTCCTTTAATAGCCCTTTACGTTACAGGGTCACGGTATGAGATAAGTCCCTCGACCCCGGCAGGCTTTGGCCCTCTAGAGGCCCCGTCATCATGCTGACACTCTTTGGGGCGCGCGTGGAACATCGCCGTCCGTATGCCCCCGAGATGTAAAATGCTAATTACACAAGTGCGTAATTTACCTACTATTACGACGAGTGAGAGAAGCGTTGATTTTTTCGAAAATCTAAGTTTTCTTTATACCTACCTAATATTGTTCCAATTGTACAATGAGTAAAATTCCTCATAAATACGAACAATTGTTTAAATAACTACGTTTTTCTTGCTTAAGTACTTTTTTAGGCAGAGATTAGGGCCCGGTTTAGCGGAGACGAGAGATGTGTTTGAATTACCAATCAGATGTCCACTGAAGCTAAGCGGAGAGATGTGGACATCTGATTGGTTATTCAAACACATCTCCTCTTCGCTCCGCTTTGGTGGAGTCCGGGCCTAAGGGGATTCTTCTTCATTGTCAATTCTGGTGTGGTCTCTTCTGAACCAGTCAATCATAATTACCTGAGTTCAGTAGTGCATGAAACAAACTCGTCATGACCGTCGAGGTCGTCGGATCGATTCCCGGATGCGCATATTACAACCGTGCGAATATCCAATAGCATGTCTCTAGGGCTGCTACATTATAACTTGATATGAAGCTAATATAAAAAAGACCGATTTTAATTTTTTTAAGATAAAAAATAGGAATATTGTCATGGATACAAAGCAAAACAAAAGAAAGTAAGGTTGTAGAATAAATTCCCCTCAAAAGTTTGCTCAAGGAGCTTCGACTGTAAAAAAAAACCGAATTGAGAACCTCCTTCTTTTTTTGAAGTCGGTTAAAAAAAGCGTAATAAAGCGTTTCTACGGCGTTTCTGTGGCGGTCTAAGGGGGAGGCGTATGTTCAGCAGTGGACGTCTTCCGGCTGATGATGATGATGATGATGAAAGCGTTTCTGCAATGTCAACAACGCGCAAACGATAGCAAAGGTACTGCAGGCGTCCATAGACTACAATGACCACTTTCCATCGGGCATCGAGTATACTCTTTATCACCTAAATGGAAGTAAAAACTTCAATTTTTCTTTTTTACGGTGGTGGTAAACTCGCCTAGAGGTATTTTAGGTCGGATACATTAAGTGGACCGCTTTTATAAAACGACTAAAAAGTCACGGTGTATAGTTCTAAAATATAGGCTCTCTCATAATTACAATTAAGTCGATAATAATTATTAAATCTTAGTATCGTAATAGGCGCCAGCCAAATTTTATTTTTTGATTTAAAATAACGAGGCTTCATGTCTAAAATAAAATAATTTGACTAGATAGGACAATAAGAAAAAAAATGTTCTATATCAGAAAAAAAACTAAACAATGTTTTTGTGCCAGCCCTACATAAAGGTGTGTACGTACAATACGATTGTTATTTTATCAGAGCAACGCGGAACACTCGCTAATGACCGTACCCGGGTGATAATACAACCTTTTTAATACATAATATACTCCCATATAGATTATAGTCCTTGTTTATAAACCATTATAGACCATTTGAAACCAGAAGTATCTCTAAATGTTGGCATTATTTCACTGATTCACTCTTTATTTCCTGTTATTATTTTTCAATAATAAAATTAATAACGTGGTACTCCCAGGCAGTTTAGTGATTGTTTCTTGATATTATAAGATTTTTTCTTCATAAAATTTGATAATGTCGATTTTTTAAAAATCCTATTTTTGGCTGTGTAGAATATCACAAACAAACAGTAAGAACTAAAGAGGTTGTAAATAAATCCAAAAATTTTACGAGAAAAAGTTTATTATCCAAAAAAGTTTGGACTACTGTAAAATAAAGAAAATGCTAGCTGGTTTGTATGAAAAGAATGATTTACAGCCATTAACCATTTAAAAAGGAAAACGCAAATGGCATCTACCATTATTTTGATAGCAAATGACCAGTTCGAGTTTAAATCATGTACGACCAAAAAGTTTGAATTAGTTAATTTTTTTTTTGTGAAAATCATGAGGGAGATAATTTTATAAACGGTAATTATTATTAAATGACTACTAAATATTAATTTATGATTTATTAGCCAACATAAAAAAAAACTGTAACTGCTATATTTTTTCAATGTTACCAATTAGGTACCTATGTACAAATAAACAGACCCACGTCAAATCTGGGTGCAGCAAATAATTATGTAACAAACTTAAAATTATCATGTTCAATAACTAACTACATGTAATTCGAATCACTCTTAACTCATAATGATTGTAAAACGTATAATTTTTCACACTTGTAATTATTGTATGTGCAAAGTTATTTTTACGACTTGATAGGTTGATTCCGACGGTAATAATTATTGTTGGTAATGTGATAAGGCGTGGTCGTCAGTGGTCGGCAGAGGTGATGGACAACTTGTCGTAAATCATTTAATATTAGATTTTTCAAGTTAGGTATAGCTTTATTTATTTTTTCAATACATTCTGAGCTTTGACAGATAAAATATAGGTATACTGTGATGCAAACTTTTTAATTGATACCTACTTCTTTTATAATTTTATATCACTGGCCATTTTCTGTCAAATAACATTTTTAACTCTAGTACTGAGATGCCATTAGTACCCCTGAATTTTGCTAGGGTTTTTGCACTAAATTAAAAGTATTTGAGTCAGGCTATAAAATGATATTTTCTTAAATTCTTTTTTTTTACAAAAAAAAAATGGCGTTTCCTAAAGGTTTAGGTGCATTTCAGCCAGTATTGTTATTTTCCATTTGATATAAACTTATTTAGTTAAATTCATGATAATGATTATTACTGTGTTACATTAAAACTCTTTTAATAATTTTTACTAGTAATGCGGGGGCCATAACGGGAAATGCCTTATGATGTACGTACATTATTATATTAACAACTGTGGTCGCTAATGACCTTAGATGTTGAAGAGCGACCTTAAATAAATTAAAAATAAACTTTTCTAATAATTTTAACTAGTATTCATGATACGGGGGGGCACACTACCGAGACATTATGAAGGCCGAGGCGTATTACATTGTAAAATATGAAACCAGCTGACTGAGACATTTAATTTGTCTCTAGTTACCGTATCACACTTATACGCATCTCTAGCTACTATAAAAAAGTAAAAGAAATAATCAAATGTCACGCGAGAAGCACCGGAGAGTTTTCTACTAAAATTACTTACTGTATTTAAAACACCGTAATTTCTTATTTTAAGGGAGTTTTTATTTAGTTGGTTATCATCACCATTTTATAAGCTCATTTTACAAGAAAAATTATACTATGTCGCCAATTATCGATGGTCACTACTAGATAGATACACATGTCCACAAGACCATGTTTTAGTCTGCAACTCAGAACTTTCTCGGAAGAACTCTATAAAACTAATGATGGCGAAAAATTCATGGTAATTACTTACTACAGGATGGAATGAAATAGAGACTAGCGCCGCCGCGTCTAAAGGGCTTCAATCGAGGCGCGGACTACGTGATACAGGGTTATTTCTTTTAAATTGGCCAAAAGGGAGAAATCCGCATCCATTAAGCTATTGTCAAACAGACAGGGCGAAGCGAATGCGATACGAATGCTGTCTTATAAAAAAGCGAAAGCGGTTCCATAGTTTATGTAACAGGCTTCAAACAATTCTGTACATTACAAACGAAAACGTTTCGGCACGCTTTTCAGTTTGACAAAGGCATAAGAGTTTTCCCGTATCTCTTATGGATGTGGATTACTCCCTTTTGGCCAATTTCAAAGATAGACCCTGTATGTCGACCCATAGACTACATTTGTATGTAACTGATGTCTACCTCTTCGCCCTTCAAGTCACATTTACCTCCGTCTGTATAAAACACACATTAAAAATATAAATTAACGTTTCAATGATCTCAATAACTTATTTAGTTACGTTGTTCTCGAACTGTTTCCGCATACTTTGTCAAAGTGCTAAGCAACGCCTCCGTAAAACAACAAGTAAAGGTTAAGCTGAATAGAAATGTTTCCAGAACTTTGTGACAAAATAATACTTACCCGATTAGTCAATAACCAACTGTTGAATATTCAAAAGCTGTCTTGAATTGAAAGATTGGTTTATAGATAGAGGTGTGATATGAGAATTAAATCCAGTGTTTCCTTAAGTCTGAAGTTATTTGGTTTATGCCCAGTTTCATTAGCAACAATTGACGGCATCTAAATGATTGTCTAAATTTCTAAAGTGTTATTCAATTTCAATGCTCCCAGCAGTAATATGGTAGAAATTTCAGAATCTGGTAGTATATTTTTTTTGTCACTGGCATCTTGCAGGTCAACCTTTAAGAGGTTGTGTGCTGCTTAACCGGACTTTCCTGTGGTTGCCAAAGATGACTCTAAGGCCTCCAGCCAGGGGCTTACAACTAAGTTAAAATTAAGTGACTACACGCTAAGGGCACTACCCCCTGTGGGGTACGGATCTCGGCTTAGGGCGTCACTGAGAGAGGACAGCAAGGGCAGGCTGGATCTAAATGATTCATTATTAAGGGGCTAATTTAAAACTACAGGCTCAGCATCGCGGGCTGGCTCTTGCAAGGGTCGGGGGTGGCATTGACTTGGGCGTCGCGACGGGTAGCCTCGGCGGCGAGGGCGGAATGACGGTGTCGGTCTGTGTCTGTGTTTGTTTAGCGTACTGGTTTCCCTACGGCTCTCCTAGAGGAGGGTGATGGGGTCGTCGAGGGTGATGAGGGTATGCCTTGGTCGGCGAATGGTACTAATACGCGATGGATCGTATCGAGTGGACGATGCGATTAACGGATTGGAAGAACTAACAAAGTGCTTCCAATATACTTATATGAATGCTCGCGAACAGAATTCTCACTTGAAGTAATGTGTGTAATCGTGATTCCACTCTACTTATCGACTTTAATGTCTCATTTATAAGTATCTACGTAAATCGTTTTATCTGCTTCAAACGAACAACCAAAATTCAGGCAGAGAAAGTGCCTAATTGGAACTAACATCGCGCAAACGACGGCAGACACGTTATATCGTCAAAGAAACCTCTAAACGGTGATTGGTAAAGTCACGTCTTGTGTGTATACAAATTGGCAAATTCTTTTTAGTGTCATCATCATTATATCAGCCGTAAGACGTCCACTGCTAAAAACATAGGCCTCCCCATTAGACTTCCAGTAGGACCGGTTGTAAGCGGCCTGCATCCAGCGTGATCCTGCGGCCTTCATAAGATCGTCTGCCCACCTAGTGGGTGGACGTCCTACGCTGCGCTTGCCAGCAGTGTCATACAGATACATAATTTGAGCATTCATAGAGATGGTGGATACTACAGACGGGACACGCGGATGTGTAAAAGGCAACGGAATGAGTGGTCACATGTTAGTGTAGTGCGGGGATAATTGTATAGCTATAGCACAAAAAACCACCAAAAGTAAAGATGCTTTATGAAAGCATAATATGGTGAGGAATGTTTTGTAAGGACGGCTATACGCCAAAAAATCGATAGAAGGATATGGTGGTGGCGAGCAAGCGATTAGATTAGTAATAGATAAATATTATGTTAGAAGACATGCGCCGACTCCAACTCCCTTAATAATAAACGTGGACTAAAGTTACAACCAGGATAATCGTCGGACTAACAATACATTTTTAAGGATATAACTTTGGCGTATTACCTCTTGTTTTATTAATAAGGGGGCAAATAAATTGGGATAAGAGAAGGAGAATGATAATGATCCACTCTGCTTCGCAACCACATTTTTCAATTTAGGTATTTAAATAGCGAACAAAATATAAGTTGTAAAGCTGGCGTCGCGTGCGGATTTACGATAATTGGATTAAATCATTAAACGTATTTGAAATTTATCAGTGATTTCCTCTTCAATACTGCTCTACGTTATTTCTGTTATGTTACACACTATATCTATGATGATTCGTATCGCATTAATTGCGTCTGTGATTCTTTATTGATTGCCCACATGCATAAATTTTGTTACATGCTTTCATCGTTTCATTGGCTTAATGTGGGTTTGTTGCATAATTAAGTATATTGTTGCTAAAATTTAAGTAGTTCTATAGTGAGTTTTAAGAGAACTATTTCAACAATATGCTGCACAGATAATATGGAAACTGAGACAATGAAAAAATAATGAGAATAATCATCATCATCATCAGCCAGAAGACGTCCACTGCTGAAAAGCCTCCCTCTTAGACCGCCACGCCGAACAACAATTCGCCACTTGCATCAATCGGTTGCCCGCGACTCTCACGATGTCGTCGGAACCTTTGCCTATGCTGCGTCTTCCGGTCCGTGTTCGCCACTCGAAAACTTTTCTTCCCCATCGGTTGTCAGTTCTTTATAGAGCGATGTGGCCTGCCTTTTGCCACTTCAACTTGCAAATGAGCTATGTCGGTGACTCTGGTTCTTCGCCGAATATCCATGTTCCGGATTTTATTCCGCAAAGAAACTCAGAGCATAGCTCTTTCCATTGCTCGTTGAGTGACTCTTAGTCTAAGGCCAGCATTCGAAGACCACGTTTGCGTTTTTATAAGAATAAAATCAATAATAGGTACGAGTATAATTATCAAGTGTCAATTTTCCAAACAACATTTATGATAATATGACACCAGGTACTCTTTTAAAAGACTGTACCTAGCCGAGCAACAAAGAACCACATAATTATTTTATAAAGTGACTTAAAGATCAAGTCCACAATAATCATTAGACAACAATTAGGTAATACTTACGTATAAAAATAGTTAATGAATCAGATAAAAGTAGTATTGCAGCAGTTTGCTTGTCGTTGCCACATAGTAAATGGACATTAGTATAAATAAGTGTAAGTGTTCAATTCTTCGATCCGAGCCGCGCCCACTGCGCTGCGTGCGTACTGACGTGGGCGAAAGTGCTCCACAATGCGCAAATATGCTGCGCGAACAAATTGACAGCTTTTGAATTATGTTGTTGTTCAAATATGCACCCGGCGGTAGCTTAATTGACAGTCCAAATATTAAATATGTGCATATTCACACCTTGTTTGTGTATTGACTAAATCAATTTAATGAAGTCAGGCTGCAATCTGTGTAAATTAAATTGGGTACGTGTTGTTTGCTAACTAAGCAGAAGCGTTCATTAAAGTTTTTAGTAATTTATCGACTGTTAAACACTTACCTACGTGATGATGAAAATTGATCGACGAAATTATTTAACCCTATTTCTAAGCTACTGGGTTCCCGGGGTCGCGGGATTATTCCCTTACCGTAACCCCGGAACATAACAGGCTATGAAGGACACCGTGGATTTTAGTCAGTAGAAGTCTGACAGTAGGGTTGGAGGACTCATTTGATGATTTTACCACGCTAAAATCAATAGCAATTTTACCACGCTAAATTCAAGTAGAATCAATCCCATCCCATCCCTTTCCTTAATTTTAATATTCGACGTTTAAAAGTGCCTCACTGATGGCCTATTTAAAATAAATGATTTGACTTTGACTTTGACTAAAAAAAAAAAAAAAAGGTACTGGGTTCATTGGAAGATTTGAATCAACCAAACAGAAACACACTTTTCTTTGCTTCCACAAGGCCTGTAGGTATAATTATTTTGGTTTTACAAAATTATGATCATAGTGGATCCTGTCAGACACTGCAAAGGTAGGAGAGAGGAAGGGCTTTTATTTGACTACTTAGTTCAATATTGTTTCTTTGTTACCGGAAATGTAACTCTAACAATTGGAGACAACATTTCACATAGAGTGACAGCTTAGTTGACCGGCAGAACCCAGTACAGACAGAGTTTGGTATTTTTTACCCTACATAGAGCAGAAGGGACTGTCAGGCTCTTACTGAATAAAACCACTCTAGTGCCTTACTACAAGATCTTAACGCTGTGAGAAAAAGACAGAGCTATACAAGTCGTCTAGCGCCATCTCTTTCCCACAGCTTAAACTGGATCGCGTTAAGAGCTCATAGTAGGCCACCAGGGTGGCCTCCTGGCTCTTCACATCAATCTGCTTTCCGGTGCAACAATACCCTATTAACACTCCAACCGTCATGAGCCAATTTTGTTTCCGGGCGTTTTTAAAACTACTGTAACGCCAGATGTCGCCAGCGATGCCAGGCAAGCCTGCCAACACCAGCCAGCCAGCCAGCCAGTCCAGCTCGCCACGTCACTGCCCTACCACGTGAGCTATCCCCGCCAAATTCTGAGCGGAGGGGGTGAAATAGCCGCCAGCCGGCGAGCTATATAAAAGCGAGGAGCAGTGATTTTGGTGTGTCTGTTTATAACGATAATTGTAAGGGAAAGCTCTGCCCAAATAAAAAGCGTAAATTAAGTATTTTCTATTTATTTTCATCTTTGTCGTTTCAATTCAGAAGTGTGATAAAGAAAACCTACGTTAAAACGACGCTCTGCTACACATTAATCTCGACGGTCGTCTTATCTGGAGGACGAAGATTCTGCTTTGGTTAGCCAGACTTCTGAAAATAAAAACGAAGAAAGGCGATGCACACCACCCGCAAGGAAAATATTGAAGTCTCCTTGCACAAGAAGTTGAAAAATCATCAACCATGATCTGGATCACGAAGTGTCTACCCTCACGTCGGAAAGAACACCATGCCGCATCGTTTATTCCGTTAATGATCGAGTTTCAAGAAGCATTCTTCTCGCTACCAGCAACGCTTCTCGGTGGAAATGAAAGCTACCTCAAAGTCGTCAATAGCGGATCCAAGGACATCGCAGGCAGGACGGATTCGTCATACTTCGCGCCGAGAGCTGCCAGGAATCATGCTTAAACAACCAGGTCAGTCATGCCATGCCAATGTTTGCAAAATGCCATTAGCCAAATGTGTTTTATATTTGAGTGCCTCGTGTGTCGATAAATAATCATAAAATGCCATTGGTGACCTTGACAAAACTAGGGTAAGCCTGATAAGCAAATCTGATTGTAATCAATTTATTAGTTTACTAGCTGTTGCCCGCGACATTGCACGTGCATATCCCGTTTTATTCCCGTTCCCGTGGGAATATCCCGTTACCGTATAGCCTATAGCCTCCCTCGATAAATGAGCTATCTAACACTGAAAGAATTTTTTCAAATCGGACCAGTAGGTCCTGAGATTAGTGCGTTCAAACAAACAAACTCTTCAGCTTTATTATTTACCTACTATAGTAAATAGTAATATGGAATATAGTATAGATATAATATTAGTATAGATTATCTCGGTATAAAACTGCTTTGCTAGCTATACTAGGGAGCTGGGAAGTTGGAATATACAGATTTAGTCCAAATGCGCATTAAGTACACGTAGGCCTTAGGAATAGATAAGCACATCACAAACAAGAGATTGTTAGAGTCAAAATTAATGAGCCATTGAGCCAGCAGGTATTATAAAAAGAACCCGAATTGATGTATGCCTCTCCTATTGTTTAGTTATGAGAAAGAACGGAGATAGTTGCCTATGTGTCGATAACAGAACCTTAAATGCATTAATTGTCCGCGATAGATAACCATTTTAATATAATATCGATAAGCAAACTAAATTATCTGGTAAGAAGTACCTACTTCACCAGTCTGAATGTAGTCCAAGGGTACCCATAAACTCAGCATCCATCCTAAAGATACATTTAGCGCTCCCTCAGTTTTTATGCGCTGAATTAACAAGTTCGTAGATAGTTTAGTAATTTCAAAGTAAATTATCAAATAAAAGTAACTCCAATAATGTCGTCAAATGATCGGGGTCAAACGCAGAATTTTTATTTAATTATGTACATGTGGGTAAATGTAAATTTTTACAAAACATGATTTCTTATTTAGCTGTGTTATTTAGTGATGAATTATTATGTTCATGGCATTGAACCGGGTGAATTTAAGTTTGCAGCTGTGTCTCAATTTCCCGTTCTGAGTAACATACACAAAGTGCGTCAGTTCATTGGACTATGTAGCTACTTTAGGAAGTTCATCCATAATTTTGCAATAATGGCTCGTCCACTAACGGAAATAAAAAAAAAATAAAAAAAAATGATGAGATGTGGGTATGGTATAAAATCTTAGTTTTGCCAATAGAAATTCACACGGATGCATGCAAGTTACCCATAGCAAGTATTCTTTTACTAATACGGATAGGCGGTAGTTTGAGCTCTGTCTTGTATTTTAGTTGCGTCACAAGAAAAGAAAAAAAGTGTTTTTCACAGCGTTATTACGAAGTTTTAGAATCTGTGTTGTGTAAAAATGTCCGTGTAATTACGGATTGTAGTGCAGTTCGCGATACAATGACTAACGTGATCTTATTGCACGCATTGCCTAGTGGTGACTTTCAATTCGAGACTTCAAAATTGCCGTTGACTATTTTATAGACCAGGTAAGCGCTTAGAGCATATCAACGCCTTGTGCAGGAATCCGATAGATGCCGTTAATGTGTTCCGTTTAAAAGTAAACTGTTGGTTACGAAGAGTGCAACGTATATTGATCTATTGTAAAGTGGGTGCACAGATAGTGATACTGTAAATAATTATGGGCTGTCTCGTAAAATGCTTTACGATAACCGATCAGTGTGCCAAATTTCGCGCGTAGAAAATATTTCAAATGCATCAAAACGATGGCCATTACATATAGGAAATATGTGACGTCGTGTTTACATTGTGCGTACGATAAAAGAGAATACGGTTGAAAAGAAGGCAAATTACATCGAATCCCTAAACCTACTAAACCAATGAAAATGGTAGACATCGATAATTTGAGCCCTTTTGAGCAAAATTAAAAAGGGGTGCCAATAAGTGTTAGTTTTGACAAATTCTTTCTCTAAATTCGTTGTTTCTGAGCCTATAACACGTATTGTCAATTCTGTAAAGACAATTACCGTCTTATTACAAAATAAAAGCGCGTAAAAAAAAGGGTTTAACTAAAAACCCAGGATTGAATCTCGTAAAACGGTTTGCACAAACGTTATTACATGTCGTGGTTTTGTGATAAACCATGGTCTAACAGTAGTAGCTGTCAAATGTGTGTGAAAGTTTCTGATAGTAACTTTTTCATTGTGTTGTTGATTTTATGTTAATTTCAGCCAAAATGTATTTAAAAATTGTAGATTTAATTGTTTAGACAATGGTTCAAAAAAAAACGGCACTAGGTCAGGTCAGGGTTTAATCTATGTTTTGTATACGGAGAAATTTAAACCGCGGTTCCGCAGACAAGCCTGAACTTGGTAGTCCAGGTTTAAACTAAGGTTTATTCAGTTTTTGTGATTATTAGAGTTTAAACGCATTTCTAGTTTACTTAGTTTCCTAGATCACGTAGTTTCTGTCCATGGTAAGGCCTTTACCAGTAGATACTTTAAGAAGTTCGCAACAGAAAAACAGTTAAAGATAAAGATATTTTATTTGTTCAAAATATGCGTTTACACACAAATTAAGCATGCAAGTACTTATAATTTAGTTTGTCCGTACATGTTTTACCTGGTGAGGTTCACAAATTTTGCTTTTTTTCACAATTTACTAGATAAATTACAGGTTTGTCTATTGTTGTACGTGTGAAGTTAAATACATGTTAACAGCTATTGCGTGGCCTAGGTGTAATGGGCAGGTAGAACGCTCTAATTGCACAATTCGATGCGTTGAGAGCCACGGAACCTAGCGAGGCCTCTTATTTGGGACAATAGTTTACCAAAGTCATATGGAGTATTAATAATACTGTTAATGATTTAGCAGGCTATAATTTATACGAGTTAATGTTTGCTCGTGTAGGTAGATCTGAATGTGATGTTTCCATCCCTGGTTGGTTTACGAGTCAGTGCGATCTAGACGCAATAGGGCTATATTATAATCGAATTAGAACAGCTAGCAAGAAAATGAAACGTAACTGCGATAAAGGCGTAAAAATAGCACAATTTACAAAAAAAAGCGATAAGGTACAGTTAGTAAGTACGTACTTTGTTGCCAGGCTCAAACTCCTTGCTGCAATAAGGTTAATTCCAGCCCGTGGTTAATTCTAAGTTAGATGATCTATATTCTGGCCCATGTGTTATTGCCTAAGGATTTAGGTGATATATAATAGCTGTAATATATAAATGTCTTAGAGGATACAAGAAGTTCACAGGCCCAATATGCGCTGATTTATTACGACCATATCGTAGCATTGCTTTTATACCCGATAGCGCCAGTAGTGTGAATCAACAGTAGGAAAACGAAGATCTCGTAGATCTCCTAGACAGCTAAATTATAGTCCATGTTATCGATATGCCATTTGCTCTGAGCTGACTTGTAATCACTGTTTTGTTGTTCCCATTGCGGGAGCAATTGTTCCAGGATGGCCGATTGTAACGCCAGATGTCGCCAGCGATGCCAGGCAAGCCTGCCAACACCAGCCAGCCAGCCAGCCAGTCCAGCTCGCCACGTCACTGCCCTACCACGTGAGCTATCCCCGCCAAATTCTGAGCGGAGGGGGTGAAATAGCCGCCAGCCGGCGAGCTATATAAAAGCGAGGAGCAGTGATTTTGGTGTGTCTGTTTATAACGATAATTGTAAGGGAAAGCTCTGCCCAAATAAAAAGCGTAAATTAAGTATTTTCTATTTATTTTCATCTTTGTCGTTTCACTACATAATAATCATATTTTGTTTTTCGCCCCACCCTTTGCCCTTGTTTTTCCTGCATTTTCATCAGTATGACATTTGGATACACGTGGCCAGTGAAATATTTTTTTTCTAGACTGAGTGATAAAAAGATACACATGGTGGCTAAGGCGTCGCTCCCACGAGACCTAGCTACTGAATATTTGTATTTGTGTAACATAAAACAAGCTGATTTCTAAAAACACCCTAACCCTTTTCGTGGTCGTTGTACCCGGGTCGCTATCAAACACAAAGCGTTGTAAGTTGGCCGGTGGGCCGGTGGGCCGTTGGCCGAGAGATAAGGGTTATGTAACGTACGCAAGGTAGCTCCACTTTCATTCTCCTTCAATACAATTTCACTGCTTCATACTAATAAACATTTATATAGGTAGGTATAACGTTCTATTCATAATGAAATGGTTGTATAGTTTCGTGTGGTGGCCTTTTCTTTGTACATTTGAAGGTGCAGCTACTGGCAGATAGGTAACCGTCACGCAAGGGGAGCGTCGCCGTTACGTCGTAGCCGCGTCGCCACCACGTCGTCGCCGCGTCGCAGTTTTAGTTCACATGGCGGTTGTCATAGACAGCAGAATTCCTATCATCAGTTTTCACTTTTTAGCTTAGCTTAAGTAAACTGGAACTTGGGCACGCCGCAATTGCGGCGGTAAGACCCCTCTTTGAGGAGTGGCTGGAGAGAAGTCATGGCGTCCTGACCTACCGCTTGACGCAGGTCCTCACCGGACACGGAAGTTTCGGGAGGTACCTGTGTCTGATGCGAAAGGAGGAGACGCCTGGGTGTCACCACTGCGAAGATCGCCCGGAGGACACGGTGGAGCATACGGTGCAAGACTGCCTAGCTTGGGCGGAGCACCGACGTGTCCTCACGGCTGCGATAGGCGGAGACCTCTCGCGCCTGGCATTAGTTGCGGCCATGCTGCGGGGCGAGACGGAGTGGGAAGCGGTCTGCTCCTTCTGCGAGGCAGTAATGCTCGTGAAGGAGGAGACGGGCCGCGAGCGAGAGAGGACAGAGTCCTCCCTCCGCCCCACCCGCAGTGGTAGACGCCCACGGCGACGGACGTCACTTGATGATCTCCGGCCACCGTAGGCGCGGGCATGCAGGCAGCGAGTAAAGGGCAACTCGCTGCCCGACCAAGGACCATGCCCGGGTCGACGGCGCGTTGTGTCCCACGCGCGCCTCAAAGAGCGTCAGCATAATGACGGTGCCCCCCTCTCAGAGGGCCAAAGCCTGCCGGGGTCGCGGGATTATTCCCTTACCGTGACCCCGGAACATAACAGGCTATTGAAGGACACCGTGGATTTTAGTCAGTAGAAGTCTGACAGTCCCTCCCGCCCTGCCCGGGGTGGGAGGACTCATTTGATGATTTTACCACGCTAAAAAAAAAGAAAAAAAAAGTAAACTGGAACTTCGACAATTTCAAGTTGACATTTTATCAAGGAAAAAATTAGTTACGTCTTCGCGCACCAGAGGCGTTGTTCCATTTTTTCATACAAGAAACGCTGTAAATACTGTAAAGTAAAAGAGTTAAAACTCGTGCTAAGGGTTTTTTTTTTAGCCTGGTAAAATCATCGAATGAGTCCTCCCACCCCGGGCAGGGCGGGAGGGACTGTCAGACTTGTACTGACTAAAATTCACGGTGTCCTTCAGTAGCCTGTTATGTTTCCATTCCATGCATATGCATATTACGAAATTGAAAATACAACAGCTTGCTTTTATTTATTTAATCATTCCATTACGATTATCATTCAAGTACTTTGTACTCTGCAAAGTAAAATCAAAAAAGTTCGGGAAATTCCAAAAATTAATTAATATTAAAAATTTTCCCCTTTCTAAGATTTTCTCCTGTATCCTGGGTGCATTTACAAATTTGACTCAGACCTAGAACAACTATTTGTTGATCAAACAAATATTTGTTCCGTGTGGGGATTGAATCCACAATACGCTGAACAAACGCGCATGCGCGCGCAGCAGCCGATCACTCAACCACTGTGCTGACCGTACCTTTTTTTTTTTAATTGGTAAAATCTTCAAATGAGTCCTCCCACCCCGGGCAGGGCGGGAGGGACTGTCAGACTCGTACTGACTAAAATCCACGGTGTCCTTCAATAGCCCTTTATGTTCCGGGGTCACGGTGATGGAATAAGTCCCGCGACCTCGGCAGGCTTTGGCCCTCTGAGAGGGTGCCCCGTCAGTGCGCTGACCGTACCGTAATATAAATTTTGACTACGGAACCACACTGGTCTTCTTTATTGATGTCATTGAGTGTATGTTTGTTACTCTTTCACGCAAAAACTACTGAACGGATTTGGCTAAAATTTGGCACACAGATAGTGTATAACTTGGATTAACACATAGGGTAGTTTTTATCCCGATTTCATGTTCCTGTGTGGTCCATAATTTTGGAGTTGTAGCGGGTGAAGCCGCTGGCAACAGCTAGTAATGCAATAAAGTGAAAATGATTTTATAAATGTTGTAGTTAAATTGTCTAACGACATTGGAACGTGTCGCAGGACTGTCTCGTCAGGTAACCGTGGCCCTGGAACGTTAAGGGATGTTGAAAGAACACCGTCGATTTTAGTAACTACGAGACTGACAGTATCCCGGTCTGAGTTCCCAGGGGTCATTTGATTACATTACCAGGAAAAAGGGGGCTGTTGAAGGAAATCCGTGGATTCAATCAGTAAATACGAGTCTCCGATCCCCCCGTGATTTTTGTAAAATTGTATTATAATCAAATAGAAATATAACATACTAGCACTACGCCCGCGACTTCGTCCGCGTGATTTTCGAAACTTGCGTTTGTGATTTTTTTTAATTTTCTTTGCTATAAACCTCACGGAGCCCGAGACCTTTCCAACGAATGCAAAACCGTCGAAATCGGTTCGTGCGTTCTGGAGTTATAGCATCAGAAAGGAAAAGCCGACTTATTTTTATATAGTAGATTAATAGGTTATTTTGACATGTGGACATTTTAATTAATACATACGGCATACTTTTTGTGCGATCGAGTCTGCGGCGCACAAAAAGTCTGCATGGCGGATTTTTCAGACTTCTTTTTCTGTACTTCATGTACAAAATAATACCTACTTCGCGATCTCTGCACGATTTCCATAGCGTCTACGTCCTTACAGCTCTGCCAACAGAATGATCGAAGATGTGCCTCGTGTGCGTTGAGTCTGAAAAACCCGCGACCGACTTTTTGCGCGTCGTGTGCGTTACTGCATATAATT
This sequence comes from Agrotis segetum, assembly GCA_036375495.1. Lineage (NCBI taxonomy): Eukaryota > Metazoa > Arthropoda > Insecta > Lepidoptera > Noctuidae > Agrotis > Agrotis segetum. The sequence goes on from JAQSVV010000039.1 coordinate 10,670,455, forward strand.
GCATAGGTTTTTTAACCACAGACTAAAAAGTGCGTCACGGATACTCTGTGGTCTGCGCTGCACCATAAACGAATTACCCTAATTAACAAAGTCTCTAAAAACATAAATTTTTGATCACTAAGAATCTTTTATTCATTACAAATACCTACATTTTATTGTAAATGTTCTTGTTAATTCGTATCCTGATTGCACTTATTCATAATAAAAAAATATCAATTAAAATGTGTCTCACATAGTTTCAATTCTTTAGTTCCAACATGATAGCTTTATTAAACATCAGAAACTGTGCCGTTGATGTAATGTTTTGTACTTATTTATCTATTAATTAATTAATAATTCCACATTTACTTTACATTTATTTGGCTGAGTTCTGTAATAGGCAGCATAAAAAAATAATATGAAACAAAGAGTGTTCCAAACAAGAATTGTTTTTTCATTTCTCATACTCGGAAAGTAGTGTTTGTTTGATCAGAGTAGCGGGTCGAAAACGATGCTTCCCTCCCTTGGGCGGGAAAGACTCATAGTAATTGCTTCCCTCCCTAGGGCGGGAATGAATTTTAAAAATAGAACTAAAATTGGTTATTTAGTCGGCTATAATTTTTTTTACTGGAAAGATGTACATTATAGCACGATACATCTCATTACATCTTTCCATAGAAATTCGAAGATGTAAAATTAAGAAAAATATCGATTAAAAAAAAATGCTGCGGTCTTGTGAGTGTATACGGCCAATGTGAATTAAAAAAAATACCTATTAAAGTAGAATGGCCCGCGGCGGCGGCGCCGGCGGTGACGCGGGCGGTGTGTTCCATATTCGAAATTTAAATTAAAAAAAGACTATTAAATAGGTACTACTCATGTTATTACTATCAATAAATATTTTAGAAAAACTACTATTGTTTACTTTCCTTATATTTGAAATGAAAAGTAGAGTGTTTAACACGGGTGAAAGTCATCAATTCCCACTCGGACTATAGCCGCCCTCGCTTCGCTCGGGCGTCTAAATACCTCGTATGGGAATTGATTTCTTTCCACCCTTGTATAACAATCTACTATTATTTTACTCGTAGATGATAATTGTTAATGAAAATGAATTGTTTCATGAGAAAGTAAATACAACTATCTTCTTCTTTTGTGATCAAGATCTATTATGTATTAGGGATATTTTATTTTCATTTCTCATACTCGGAAAGTAGTGTTTGTTTGATCAGAGTAGCGGGTCGAAAACGATGCTTCCCTCCCTTGGGCGGGAAAGACTCATAGTAATTGCTTCCCTCCCTAGGGCGGGAATGAATTTTAAAAATAGAACTAAAATTGGTTATTTAGGGCGACTTTCACCAAAAGTAAAACATGTTTAAAATTTTATTTAGTGTCAAAATTCTATTGAATTTTGTGCTTAAATAAAATATTAAACATGTTTAACCGTTGGTGAAAGTCGCCCTTAGTCGGCTATATTTTTTTTTTTACATAATTAAGAAAATTATCGATTAAAAAAAAATGCTGCTGTCTTGTGAGTGTATACGGCCAATGTGAATTAAAAAAAAATACATAATAAAGTGGGATGGCCCGCGGCGGTGACGCGGGCGGTGTGTTCCATATTTGAAATTTAAATTTAAAAAGACTACTCATAGTACTACTCACTACTCATGTTATTATTAAATATTTTAGAAAAACTACTATTTTTTACTTTCCTTATATTTGAAATGAAAAGTAGAGTGTTTAACACGGGTGAAAGTCATCAATTCCCACTCGGACTATAGCCGCCCTCGCTTCGCTCGTGCGTCTAAATACCTCGTATGGGAATTGATTTCTTTCCACCCTTGTATAACAATCTACTATTTACTTCTTTGCCCACTACCACTTTGCCGCTTTTCACTAGGAACTTTTCCTGTGTCGCGGGTGTGTATAAATACAAAAAAAAAAAACTCTAAAAAACCAAGAAACCAAAGAACTATCTTGGAGGCTACAATCACGTGTTCAGTTTGTGATATCCCTATAAGTTATGCTTCTCTAACATGTTTAACGCCCAGAAAAATAATGAACACAAAATTAAATGATTAAAACCATCTTCAGACCGTTGTAGGCATACTAATGAGTATAATATCAATTTTGCAGTCTAAAATCAGAAAATTCTATTGTTTCAGCGCAAAGAATTTTATGTTCAGAGTTCTAATTTGTGCTGATTTTTTTTCTTTTTTGTCTCAAACTTGATAAGGACTCTTATTTGAATTTTGAACGGTATGAAACCCGGTCATATTCAAAACATTGATCGATATTATCTCTTTAACAGAAAGGCACTTCGTTGCGAAGTCCAGCAGGTATTCATTCAATGAGCTATAATTCCGGACATTCGGCCTTTAAACGAGATTGACCTACATTTTGACCTTTTGTACCACACCCTAAACCTTTGCTTTGATCTGCAACATGTATTTAATAGGTAGGTAGTAAGTATTTAACGTAAGAAACACGACCACACAGACTTGTCTAATCGTTTACCTACTTTTTCGTAATTTTTCACCGACTAGAGAGGTTCTCAATTCGTTTTGGGAAGTCGAAGACTTTGTTTCTTCTTTACATAACTTCTTTTCGAAGTCGAACACTTTGTTTCTTCTTTCCATGACTTCTTTTTTTTTTCTTTCCAAACTTCTTAACGAATCCAAAATCAGTTTGTTAAGAAACAAATAAATGAACTTTCTATTAAAGACACAGAAAAAATCGTTGAAAGTAGCGAAAGTACCTAGTACCTATCCAAGCGTTTTACCGAAAACCTAGACATCTGTTATTATTCACCTAAGTTTTAAGTAAATGGACTCAAATACCAGAATATATTAGCAATATTTATAACACATTAATTCTACGGCAAATGTCTTTGACACTATGCTAATTTGTAATTTGTGGTAAAATATTGATTTCTAGGTAATTTTCAATTAAACTTTAAATATGAAATAATTCAAACTGGACTGTTCTATTGTAGGTCGTTTATTATTTGATTTTATGAATTGAAATAAGAGTATGCAAAGGAAAAGCTTATGTACAGACGCAAGCACATCAAACTATCTCAAAGTGTAAAATTTAATAGTTTTTCAACCTTATCACAATCATCATCATCATCATCATCTCAGCCATAGGACGTCCACTGCTGAACATAGGCCTCCCCTTTTGTTCTCCACAGATACCGGTTGGAAGCGACCTGCATCCAGCACCTTCCGGCGACCTTTATAAGGTCGTCTGTCCACCTTGCTGGTGGACGTCCTACGCTGCGCTTGCTAGTCCGTGGTCTCCACTCTAGCACTTTTCGACCCCATCGGCCATCTGCTCTGCGAGCAATATGGCCTGCCCATTGCCACTTCAGCTTGCTAATCCGGTGGGCTATATCGGTGACTTTAGTTCGTCTACGGATCTCCTCATTTCGGATTCGATCACGTAGAGAAACACCTAGCATAGCCCTCTCCATAGCTCGCTCTTCATAGCTTATCACAATAGTGGAAGGTTAATGTTGGATTGGTAAAATTTCACAATTGGGGTGGGTTGAACTGCTGGCGTCTGTACTTGCAATTTTATTATAACAAAATTATTATAACAATTAATTTAGATCCGACTCATAATTGACTGGTTGAGAAAGTCGTTTATTTTGCTCAAGTAAGTAGCTAATTAAAATAAAATCTTTACGTAAAACGTTAAAATTTTGTAATTTTAAGAGACTACAAATTATTTCATATTTTAAATATAAAATACCTATACTCCTTCGATAGTGAATGTTAACATTTAAATCGGCGAAATAGTTATGAAAAATTTTCAATAAAGTAATATAACAGCTTTGAAAAATTTTAATAAAAGTTCCTTTTTTTGTTAAAAAGGATACATCTGTGCCATTTTATAAAATAATGATACTTTGTTACTGAATTGATAAATCGTAGTTACTTGTCTATATTAGCGCACACATTGCTAACAACATTTTATCAGACGCAACTGCTGATAATTTGAGCATAATTATTTTGCATAGCTATAATAATTATCAGAATATCAACGCGTGGCTAAAATCAGAACTAACATTTCGTTTTTATCAAAGAAACGATCTTAAACACCAGCGCCCTCTGTTTTAATGAAAGGAACTTTAAAAAAAAACGATAATAACGTGTTATAACGATAGTTATAACGATATGTCATGTCATATAACGTGTTACTATTAACCGTTAATCGTTATTTTTAGAACGTCTCTAAATTAATATTATCTGTGCTATTACGATTGCTATGCGATTGCTTGCGATTGCTCAACAACCAGAGAAAAGGTGAAATAGTGTTTTCATATTGCAATTTACAACTTGAACACGAGACGCAGTAAACCAAAAATTGAGCTCGAAGCATTAGCACGGGCTTTGATATATCTGTGTGCCTAGCGTATTGATTCTAAGATAGACATACCTACCAATTGAGTTACCGTCGATAGTGAGTAGGTAAGCTACAAACGAGTGCAGTCGAATTGAAAACTTTAAAAGTGTGTGACTTTTCAGTGCGATATTTCTTCTGAAACTCAACTTAAAATCAGAGGTAAGTGACAAAAGTTTCATAATATTGATACATCGAGGTAGAAACCCGCAGCTATTTGCCTATAAACATAATCTGCTCAGCCTTTTCCAAACTTTGTTGCGATTTGCGTCCAGTCTAAAGCCGGCCATACACTTACCTACCAGTATTAAGATATTATTAGGCTTAAACGGGATGCCCCTGGAAACTAGTATTTTACATAGATCGACTGCTTATCTGACCCTTACAACACAGTACTGGGTAATACCCATACTATAGAACATTCTTATCTAAAGCTAGTAAGTATCTGTACCTACCTATCAATTTTATCAATTTTTTTCCTTGTAAGATAGCATCCAATTTGCATCGTGTAGGTAAACATAGCAATGAATCATTCTCAGTATCCTCCTCATTTAGTCACTGTCTATTATAACATAGGTACTTATTATGTTTACCACTGTTGAAAACTCGCCGTGTCGATGAATTTACATTCTGACCTTGAACTGGTCTTGCGTTGAAATAGGCATTTGAACTTAGAATAGAATGACCTTGGCACCATAATATTGTGACTGCATGCACACATTTCATAAGATAAGTTCTTATTGACACTTAAATCTAAGTAACATTTTTGTTTGTAAGTTTGTATGTGGGGGGTAATCTCCGGAAGTAATGAACCAATTCTAATAATTGTTATACTGGTCGAAAGCTACATTATTCATGAGTGCTATAGGCTATAAAATTATAAAGATAGCATGCATATTAGCCATAGATAGCGTTGTGCAATGACGTCATTTTTCTAAATCGCGGTGTTATATAATTATTATGTGTATAATATTTTCCGAGGATTAATAACTCCCTCCAGTTAAAAATATTTAACTTTCGTCATTAGGTAGATGAATTGTACACAGTTGGTTGGATGTTTTTGGACTTGAACATTGTTTTGGGTGCTCGGCTTCTTAAAACACAAATACAAGTATTATTGTTGTTCTCATTCTTCGAGTTCGAAGCTGTGGTATTTCTGTTTTTGGGTTATCGGACCCGGACAGTTTCAGCGATTGTTTATAATACCTAAAAGGAAACCACAACTTTCCCGTCAGACATCCCAGACTGGAACAGCTCGAGTACGCCGTACGGAAGAGTTTGCTCTTGAAAATCATTAGAGGAATAGAGAAAATATTTCACAATGCACACGCTGGGGAATCTAGCTCCGGTTCACAGCGGCTCAACAGATGTAACAAGTGTTCAACAGATGTTTTTGCAGTAAGGGTGTTTTTAACATCGTGCGGATTTCGTCACGCACGCACGCGGGATTGCCCCGCATGGCTTGGTATGATTTCAAGATGATTTTTCCAACTAGGCGTGGATAACCGAAATTATGAGGAATATCGAAGAATACTGTTACAGGGAGTCTCGAGGACGATTTTAAATAAAAATGAAACTGCTTACGTGGATTTTAGATAAATCAATGGATAGCAACAGAACCCATTGATTTTTCAGAAAAAACACATCATGCATTTTTACACCATTCGCTAATAAGGATCAAATTCTGGGAAGAAATGACATACGGTGACTTAAGCCTTCTACGGAGGATCCCGTCAGATTGCTGAAAGTTCCTTATAGCGTGCATAGAACTCGAAACGCCATAGATCCGGGCATGGTCCATGGCCAGACCAGCGAGTAACCCATTATTCACCGTCCGCATGCTCGTGCCTACGCTGGTAGAAATCGCTTTGCGACAACCGTTGCCGTGTGCGTCTCCTACAGCGGATGGTTCGCGAGGTGAAGGCTATCCTGTCCCTCACGCATACCGCCTCCTCTTTGCTAGCACAATTGCTTCGCAGAAGGAGGTGACTGCTTCCCATTCCGTGTCACCCCGCAGCATGGCCTCGACCAATGTCGGGCGCGAGAGTTCGCTTCCGTGAAAACGGCGGTGCTCTGCCCAAAATTCGTCCTGTATATTATGTTAACTTCTTTTCCAGATCATCACAATGCCGACCCTGACGCTAGAAGGAGACACACTTGGTGAAAAGCACCGCTCCTTCAACAAGCTCGTCGAAGATACAACTGCTAATGAAAACTATGTTTTACGTAACATCAGTGATGATGACAGCGACTTAGAAAGTCTTCTGAAAATAGAAATCGCCTGTAGAAACAGAAATGTAGAATATATTATCGAAGTTATGAAATCTAACGACATGCTGTATGCGGCGACAGCTATCAAAAAGTCCACGTGGCTAATCACCGAGCCGCAGTACGCAAACATCATCAATCCAGAGTACCTACACACACAACTATTACCTAGCATGAACACCAAAACATTTAACAAACTCATGCTTCACATTAGACTCAATCTGAAAGATGAAAGTCGAGTCGAAGCCTTTTATGAATATCTGACAGCAAAGGAAAGCGCGCATAAGTGGTTGGTAAACTGTTCGATCACTTTCATAGAAGACGTAATAAAAAACAAGCGTCTCATACCACTATCTATTTTTAAACGTTTGTGTAAGAGATCTGCTCATTTCATGAAATACTATACCCGAGCAGAAGCCGACCCATACGAAGCGAAACAGGAAATACTATTTTTGTTAAAATCCCATACTGAAGACGTTTTCAACGTGCTAGAACAAGATGACGGTAACAGTCCAGCAGGCCTACCCTGAACTAATTAAAAACGATTAAAAAGCAAGACATTTCAGTTTGAGTTCATAAACTGCATCGCTAAAACTCGTACCCTGACGTCCAATAAGCTGAAACGTTTTCGGGGAAAAAGAGACAACGCTATTTAATAATAGCATTGTCTCTTTCGACGCTAATATCTAATTGGCCATGCCATCTGACAGCAATTGTGCCAAACTGAGTCGCAAGTTTTGGTTTCATTCATTCAATTTTGTACCGCTTTGGTACCTTGATGTCATAAAGCAGCTCAACTGAAACGCTCAAGTTGTCAAAATAAGCAATCCAATAAAAGTTACTATTTCTTAAGATAAACTGAAACGTTATTGATGAATAGCAAGTTTTTAGAGGATTTTTTGCAAAAACCGATGTGAGTGTACTTTAATCTTTCTTTTAAAGTTATAATACCTATCCTACATAAATTTTTTCAACCACATTTGGTTTTCTGTAATAGTCTAATGATTTATTTTATTGAGTTTTTGAACGTAAGAGGCTCCAGTTTCGCGGTCAGTTGGACCCCTTCAATAACGATGATGCCGAATTCATTAGGCATTACCTAGTCTATCCAAAGAAACAAAGTTTGTCAAAGTCGTTTTGAAATGTTTTTGGTGAAAAAGAGACAACGCTATTTAATAATAACGTTGTCTCTTTCTCACTAACAACGTTTCAGCTCAAAATTGCGATCTTTCATTCACTTATAACAATCGAAATATCGCTGAGCGTATTGGACGTCAGGGTACGACTTTCAGCGATGCAGTATAGGAACTCAAACTGAGATGTCTTCCTTTTTAATCGTTTTTAATTAGTTGCCACAGTACATAATTATTTATTTACCTTTTGCTATTAAATACAAAAAAAAAAACTACGTGCAATAATAAAACCTTACATTTAGGATTTTGCTAGAGTAGAAAAAAACGGGAAAAAATAAGGTATTTTATTTTGAATTAAATTTCAAAGTTTTCATTTTTTAATTTGCGCATTTACTAAATGAAACGGTAGCCTTTGACACAAAGACCTCGAAGCCATTCCAGAAAAAAAACGGTAGCCTCCATGATGATGTTGCGTCATTGTTGACGGAAGACAAGGCGGTAAGTTCGAAAGACTATGGCTAGGTGGGGCGGAAGGTACTGACAGACTCTTACTGACTAAAATCCACTCGTGTTCCTTCGGATGCCCTTTACGTTCTGGGGCCACGGTATCCTGGGTTAAGAAAAAACCCGCGACCCAAGCAGGCATTTGGCGCGAAACACGACGCGCCACCGACCCGGGCTTGGTCCCTCGTCGGACGGCGAGCTACCCATCACTCACCGTCCGCATGCCCGCTCCGCCGCTGTGCCCTCTGCTGATCAGAGGGACACGCGTTGGAGCGTCCACACGACAGCTATTCGCATACGGGCGAAGACCCCGTAGGCACACAGTGCCTAAGGGTGCTCCCACATCTAACGACGGGGATTCGGATTTTTCCGTCGCCCTTTCTCTTTCTGTCGCTTAGAAATGCCATTTGCTAGAGCGAGACAATGCGAGCACCCTAAGGAAGAGTTTTGCCCGCATCCCGGGGTGCACCGGCCCGAAAAACTGGTCTTCCCCCCGACGTATCCGAGAGGGAACTCCAGTCCACGGGCGCACGTGAAGGTTTCCTGTCTTAGCACCCCCGTCATTGCATATTGGATAATCGAATACCACATAAACTGATTCTGACGTTATCAAAATGGCTTCAAAGCATTTGCGTCAACTTAAGCGTGAAATATGATAATCAAAATAATAAAATATAGGTATATTTTTAGGGCACTAATGGATTTAAGATTTTTTTTGTAATTTTTTAGTACTTTATTATCCAGTTTAATTCAAATGAGACACTTTTTGAAAAAAGGTTTAATACCCTAGTGTCAGTTTGTCTAGTTATTCTTTATGTAATCTGTGGAGTTGTGATTGTGGTTGTGATTTCAGTGGAAAATTTAAGTGAAGTGGGTTTTGATTTCAAATAACACTTTATATACCATAATTCAAAGAATGTCGTAAGTATTAAACATTGTTTTGTTTATTTACTGAAACTAAATAATTCCTTCGAGAACCTAATGATTTATTAGAAAGACAGCTTCTTGAGGAAAAGCACTTTCGAACTAGATTTTAGTTCGAAAGTGCTTTTCTTCAAGAAGCTGTCTTTGTGATAAGAAATTTAAGTTATTTTCTGCTGCATTCTAGTCGAAGAAGGAGAGTAACATTCAATCAGCTGGAGACGTTGTGGGAGTTTATAAACGACAATCAAGCTCTCGCAACGGGCTTCAATAAAACATCCCAAGCTGGAGAGCATGCAAAAAAGATGTGGATAATAGAAGCAGACAGCTTAATTCTCACGGTGATGGTGGAGAGAAAGATTGGAAGGGTTGGTGTAAGGTAAATGAATTTCATATTATGTTTTATGTTACTGAAATTGCTTCACAATATTGTTAAATACATTCAGGTACTAACATGCGCCATCTTTTCAGTACTGGAATGACTATAAGTGCAAGCTTAAATCTAAAGTCGCCAGCGCACGCACATGCAGCTACCCCGCCCCCTCCGCTAGCGCAGACCCCAGCCCCTCCATCAGCCACAGCAGCGGCGCCACACGCCTCGTCTACTCAGCGCCGAGTTGTACCCATGTCTTCAGCCACAGCAAGGCAGACAATGGTTAACATGTCTAGAGAAAGACTTAGGATTGAAGACCGAAAACACAATTTTAGAAAATGTATTCCTCGAACTCGGAGAAATAAAAGGCATTTTAAATAATAGGTAAGAAAATAAGTTTCTATTTTAAAATAGGACAGCGTCCACCGCACAGCCCAGACGCAGTGGTAGACGCCCACGACGACAGATGTCGCAAGACGATCTTCGGCCACCGTAGGATCGGGCGGTGAGTAATGAGCGACTCTCTGTCCGAACATGGACCATACCCGACACGGGCATGGTCCATAGGCGCGTTTGTTCCACGCGCGCCTCAAAGAGTGTCAGCATAATTACGGGGCCTCCTTTAGAAGGCCTGCCGGGGTCACGGGATTTACCGAATTACCGTGACCCTGGAACGTAAAGGGCTATTGAAGAACACCGTGGATTTTTGTCAGTACAGATGTGGCAGTCCCTCTCGCTCTGGCCTGGGTGGGGAGCACTCATTTGATGATTTAACCGCAATAAAAAAAGAGTTGATAGGTATTTTTTTAATTAATATTATCACTGTTTTGATGAATCTCTGGTTTTATTTAAAACCCAACCCTCAACGTCTACAATATATACAAAATGAAACAACAGCTTATTACATTATAATAACTTTGTTTTTCAGGCTTCCCGGATTGCCCACAGCCGATGAACACGTCTAGCTCTTGGCTGCTATGCACAACATCAACATAGTCATGTTGCATTTGAGCTTCTTGGTGAACCTCTTCATCTGTCAGTTCTGGCACTGAAAATTAAGCCCGAATGTAAAATTATATTTTTTAGTTTAAGAGCAAACAAGTCAACATTTTTTCCATAGAAACTTGTTTGGGGTTTTACTCCACTATTTGACAAAGTATATCCAAAGTTAAACATGGTATCGTTTTGTCTCCTTATAAATTTTGTCGGTACGGAAGCAGAATTGTAAAATATGAAACCATTAAAAAGTTACGAGCTCCTAAAGATTCATTATTTTTTGCTAATTTTAACACAACTTTGGGCGTAAATTTGAAATAAAAGAAGCATCAATTTCCAAAACGAAGCCTGTACCGACACAGCAAATTTATCGAAGAATTTAGTAAATGTTTCTTGAAATTGATTGATGCAGTGGTTGTTTCATAAAACCCCAAATTCCAAAGGCCTTTTTGTATTTTATCACGTGCGCCTTTTACTCGTGAAATATCGTGCATCTCACTGAATAGTTGCCTTCGGTGCGGTGCGGGAGGGTGACGCGCACGCACACATGCATACTATGAATAGACATGGCGCCGCGCCCGGCTGTCTCCGTATGACGTGTACGTTGACAACCTATAATATCTATGGTTTACGATAATACTCTTTTGAACCTGGCTTGAATTTTGGATTTTGATTAAGCCGATATTACACAGGTAAATTTCGGTTCAATATTGCTTTCCATTCCATTGCTTCAATGGCATTGACGCATCTAAACACATTTCGATTTGATTGTCTAATATCATTGAAAGTTTAGATTTTTAATTGCCTTTCAATGGAATGGAACCAATATTGATCAATCGAAATGTCGGTTAAAACATGTAAACACGAACATTGAACAATGACCAATCCGCGAACGGCAGCGAAGGAATCGGACGTATAGGATTGTGTAGTTTCTAGCGTGCGCTAATGTTTATAGTTTTAAAAATGGTTTTTGAGTGGCGTGACAATCATGTTCCTCATTTTCTGGAACTTTTTCAAAAATATGAGTGTTTGTGGAATACAAAATCCAACTATAATACTTGTGACGCTCCTATGGTCGCTCTTCGCTAAATCCACGGACGTACCCACCAACGCCGAGTTTTTTTTATTTAGCAGTTTAGCTCATTCATTAAATACACTGACACACAGAGCAGTGGTGGCCCAGTGGTATCGGCCCCGACTTACGAGTTGTAGGTCGTGGGTTCGAATCCCGGCAGGCGCATTACTTTGTGTAATTTATTTCATCACCACTGCTCTCAAAACGGTGAAGGAAAACATCGTGAGGAAACCGGCATGTCCTAGAACCAAAAACTCGAAGACATGTGACATCCACCAATCCGCACTGGGCCCGCGTGGTGGATTATGGCCCACCCCCTCTTACAGAGAGGAGGCCTGTGTCCCAGCAGTGGGAACATTAATAGGCTGATGATGATTAAATACAAATAAGGGAAACACCTGCACGCACGACTTGACGACGCGACATCGCTAGGCAAATGAACATTGAATGTCTTGTTGACTGTTTTGTTTGTAAATAGGAAATATGTGCAATGTTCAATGCTTTTCAACGGAATTGCTGTCAATTTAATTGAACCGTGTAATACCGCCTTTAGACTTACTTTATCTGTTTGACTTGAAATTGTTTGGACTCTGAATTATTATAAATTGGAAATATTGGAATAGCTTTGAATGGATTTTAGTGCCAGTAAGATTGTGTTGGTTCATTGTAGAACACTTGTAAACAAATTAAAATCAACATTGGGTAAGTCATATATTTTGTTACAACTAATCTCTAGGTACTTACATACTCGTATTTGATGATCTTTTATGACGTGGTAAAATCTAGTAATATAGTTCAATGGGTATAAAATCATCAAGTGAGATCTACCACCCCGGGCAGGGACTGACAGTCTTTTACTAATCAAAATCCACGATACTGCGAAGATCGCCCGGAGGACACGGTGGAGCATACGGTGCAAGACTGCCCAGCTTGGGCGAAGCACCGACGTGTCCTCACGGCTGCGATAGGCGGAGACCTCTCGCGCCCGGCATTGGTTTCGGCCATGCTGCGGGGCGAGACGGAGTGGGAAGCGGTCAGCTCCTTCTGCGAGGCAGTAATGCTCGTAAAGGAGGAGGCAGGCCGCGAGCGAGAGAGGACAGCGTCCTCCCTCCGCCCCAGCCGCAGTGGTAGGCGCCCGCGGCGTCGAACGTCGCTCGATGATCTCCGGCTACCGTAGGCGCGGACATGCGAGCAGCGAGTAAAGGGCAACTCGCTGCCCGACCAAGGACCATGCCCGGGGTTGTGTCCCACGCGCGCCTCAAAGAGCGTCAGCATAATGACGGGGCCCCCCTCTCAGAGGGCCAAAGCCTGTCGGGGTCGCGGGATTATTCCCTTACCGTAACCCCGGAACATAACAGGCTATGAAGGACACCGTGGATTTTAGTCAGTAGAAGTCTGACAGTCCCTCCCGCCCTGCCCGGGGTTGGAGGACTCATTTGATGATTTTACTACGCTAAAAAAAAAAAAAACAAAATCCACGATGTCCTTCAATAGCACTTTACGTTCCGGGGTCACTGTTACCTAATAAGACTGTCCCGCGGGGGCGGGGCAGCAAAGCCGAGTTCGGCTGTAGGAACACCAAGGCGATATAAATAAGTCTCCACCGTAAGGATTATTTTGAGTTTATATTTAAAAAAAAATGATTTTGTTGGTGCGTAGTTTTGCTTGATAATTTAACCCTGAATCCATGTTTAGATCAACACGAAACGCATTGACATCGATTGATGATTGACATGTTAATGTAAACGAAGAACAGTTTAATTTCACGAAAGCTGGAGGAAGTCTGTAGTCAGCTGAATCAAGCCATAGATTCAGAAGGCAGTTCTCCTGGTCACAGCGCGTATTGTTAGAAGGTTTGTCTGTCTCCGATGTTGATGGGATAGCTATTTTTCTTTGTTTTTATACATAGTTTAATAAAACTGTTTAAAAATTTAAAGAATAAAATATAATTCAAAGCCCAAAAATGTGTTCATACTTTTTATTTTCAGTTTAATAAATAATCAACAAATATTTACGAAACAGTTTATTTTATTTGTTTTATTCAATAAATATAGTTATCTTAGCCGTATCCGGTAATAGCGATCCAGGTACTAATTTTCTTCTGTTTCTGTAAATAAAAATAAGTAATGCAAAGAACTTTCAGTAATCAACTTAGGTACAACCCTTGTAGCAATCTGCATTACTCGCTCTACGTTTTATAAACATGTTAAAAAAAACGTTTCATGACACACATGTCATATGTCACAATGTCATGTGATGACGGCGCGGCGAGGCGGACGGTGTATGCATCGTGTAACTTCGTTTTTATTCGGAATGGATCGGAGCGCTTTATGTGTGGGTGCAAAGCAGACGTGCGTAAGGACTAGCGTCTAACTGCTCATCACTGATACTATCTCTTTCGGGCACGATGATAGGTGAAACAACATGCTTTATGGCCCCGCCTGTCAGTGAGTTCGTGTTCGCACAAAGAGCCACCTTAACCCGGCGCCAATGACGTGAAAATAATTACGGCGACGATGACACCGGGTCATGGTGACCCGGTTTTTATTTTATATCTTTAATAGTTTATTTTTTAGTTGTCTTTATTTTAATTATTGTGTATCAAAAAAGGGGATTATGGTTAGATACTGAAATAAAAATAATACTTATTAATCAAATAAATCAACATTTATTAACATTTTCAGTAACACATGCGAAATCAACTATAAAAACGTAATATGTTGATATTTTTGAATTTTTAGTTATTCATTATTAGAAACATTAGGGATTTATAGTCTTATTGACTAAAAAAGAGATAAAAAAAACTTATTATGTAAAAAAAATATAGTGATAAGTCTTCTTCTTCCCCGATCACAGCCATCGAACTGCTGGTATTATTGCAGTATGATTCAAAGTGGTCTGGACATACAAAGATGCGACATGCCTTACAAGTGTGCGATGTTTTCTTATCCTTCTTTGATGAACATATTTGACAACTTTTTCGATATCCTGGAACTTGCATTTTATTTACTTTAGCCGTTGTTATTACGCTGAAATAAGTGGTCATCATCGTCAATGTCCGGAGCGGCCCGGGAATCTACAGGATTCCAGGAGGAATCTTCATTGTCAGAAACCGAGTGTTCTAACAACACCATTATTCTGTCCAGATCATTTTTACTGATATTTTATAAAAAATCTAAAAAATAACAAAGAAAATTAACATTGAACACTAAAGTAACGAATAAAAGTAAGTCACAAAATTACGACGTCAGCGATGACGCTGGGTCATACTTACCCGTTTCAACTTGAAGCGCGTGTATCTCAATCCGCGAACATTGTCACACAGATCATATGAACGAGGCGGGTACAGGGGGGCTGTATCTCCAGCTACACGAACTTTCAAAACATGCGACCGACGCATAAAAAAAATATGTTCGTTTAAAGTTGCCTCGGGTCAATTTGACCCAGCGTCATTGGCGCCGGGTTAAGAACAAATTGTTGACACAGCACCTATACTAGGGGCGACTTTCACCAAAAGTTAAACATGTTTAAAATTTTATTTAATGTCAAAATTGTATGGAATTTTTACACTAAATAAAATTTTAAACATGTTTAACTTTTGGTGAAAGTCGCCCTAGGTGTAGCCAACAACAATTTACAAACAACAATTAGGGTAACAATTTGTATACAACAACAATATGTATTTGATTTTATTTTATTAAATAATGTAATTGAAAAGGAAACTTTTATTTAACAATTATTTATATTTCATCATGAATCATTCCCAAGAATCCTCTGCCTTGAATCTTGCGGGCAGTCGGGCGGTGGCGGCGCGGGAGCAGGGCAGGCATGGCAGACCCGTTCTCGAAACTAGCGGGCAGATCGCCCGTGACTATTGGCACCGTGCACGACGGCGGGCGGCATAAGGGTCTCAGCACACATATGGGATCGGAAAGGGATCGTCACCGTATCGCCTCGAGCCGTTCAGAATGGTTTGTATTAAACTCCCTACTGCAACGCACACTAATCGGAATAATAACGTAATCGCCTCGCCTCGGAACAGGCTCCGAACTTGAATTCCCGCGCTTACGGCTCATCGTCCCCGCGCTTACGTTTCTCCGTCCCCGCGCTTACGTCTCACCGTACCCGAATCGCTCACATCTCTTCGTCCACCCTTTCCCCTTTCCCCTCCCGCGACTTGCCTGCTAAAGACGCCGCCATTCGCAAGGAGTATTTCATTCGTGTTGCGCGTATGTTGTTACGTCAGCCAGGGGGCGGCGAGGCGTAAGCGCGGTGTCGCCTAGCCGTAGCCGAGTTGACGTACAGGCGCTGCTGATACGCTTTCGTTACGTGCATACGGTAGGTTGACGCCTGGTTGACAGCGAGGCGAAAGGCGTTACGGTTACGATCCCTTTCCGATCCCATATGTGTGCTGAGACCTTAATGCGATTATAAAAAATAATTATGTAAAGTTGACAGAGCTGAATGTACTCTGAGACAAAGCTGTCGGCACTTCTACTATTCGCCACAATGAACGCTGCAATCGAATAGTACTGCCCCCACCTGTACTTCGCACCCAGCGAATAGCCGCGTACCTAGCGTTGTGATTGTGTCATCAAGATATTGGTTTTTATTCGCGAACGAATTGTCTGAATAACGGCGGCAACATCTTTTTCATTCAAATTTATTCCTAAGGGTGCTTGTACACGGCGCATGTAACCCGCGCAAGTAAAGATGCGGGTTACCCCCGCGAGTAACATGCGCAAGCTACTTGATCAAGCTACCCGCGGGGTGCTTATACACGGCCATGCGCCGTTTGGCCGTGTATAAGCACCAACCTGCCAACTCGCGCAAGTAATGGTGGGGGTTTGCGGTTTACCCGCGCGAGTAACATGTGCAAGCTACTTGATAAAGCTACCCGCGGGGTGCGTGTACACGGCGCATGTAGCTTGAGCATGTTGAGGCACTTGCATGCGCCGTGTAGAAGCACCCTAACGCTCGATTTATTGTGGGCAAAAGAACGAGCGGGCGGTCACCGTTTGACATAAGTACACTGCTCGCTGCCCGCTCCCGCCCCGCTGCTGGCCGCGCCACTGTTTTCGAGGGCTGGTCCATTTTGATTTTACGCATAAGATCCTGCTGTTACCACGCCGCCGCCACCGCCACCCCGCTGCCTACAAGATTCAAGGCACAGGCCTGAATGCAGAGGGACGATACACGTGTACTGCGGAAAGTAGTAGCGTCAACTGGTGGAAGTGGAAGCATCTTTAGGTTTTACTTTATTATTCTTCGTGCTGAACAATATAAACCCAAAAAATATTGCTTTGCTTACTCTCTTCCTATGGTATTCCTCTCCTCCAATGTGCTTGGGAAAACAATGTATTTATTTCTCATTTGAGGAGAATTTAAACCATTGTTTATTTCATGCAATACTGATGACACCGTTTGTTGTGCCACTGAATGACCAGCTACGTCTCCAACTAGTCTTTGATAAGATCCTGTGGCATAGAATGCCAGTACAATCTAAACCTTGAACAAATTACAACAATGATTGTACACCCTAATAGTACACATTAATGTAGTTGTAAAAATTGGATAGACTTAGGTATGCAGTTTCTCAAATCTTTTCTCATAAACAAACAAAGACATACATAGGTTAGGTTTATGAATAAATTATACGAAAGAGACAAGAAGTTATTTATCTACCTTGTTCTCTATACGGTTAAATCCGTTGGCTTGACAGGCTCCTTGATCAGCGGGCTCAACTCTGAGCACAAATTGAGCACTACGGATACTTTGGATAGCCTGTAGCGCCTAATGAAAGGGTCCAACGGCCGCGTATCTGAAGCCTCTTAAGTTTTGTGCGTAATGTGAGGCAGAATCTTCCTCCAAAAACTCAAACAACAGTAGATCATCACACATCTGTTAGAGAAAAACACATGCGGTAAAAAAGGCACCTATGTTATGTATTTCAGACTGTCACAGCAAGATTAAAGTACACTTTACTTTGGTTTTGATAGAAATTCACTAAAACAGCTCCAAATAACCTTATATTCGTCAAGAATCCAACAAACGTTTCAGTTAATATGAGAAAAATAGTAACAGTGACAGTTTGAGCGTTTCAGTTGAGCTGCTTTATGACATCAATGTACTAAACCAGTACAAAATTGAGTGAATGAAACCAAAACATGCGATTCAGTTTGGCACAATTGCTGTCAGATGGCATGACCTACTAGATTGTACGTTAAGCTGTTGTCAGGGTACGAATTAGAAGAACAGTTCAGTTCAGGTCATGAACTGGATCGCGTTAAGAGCTTGGCGTAAGGCCCCTGGTTTGGGAAAAAAGAAAACAAAACTCCTATTAAATAAATATTCACAAAAAATATTTGAAAATTTTCCAAAGTATGAAAATAGACTTGAAACAACTGAAGTGGTGCGATATATAAGTAAAAAAGAAATAAAAACATTTCTTTGTGAGCAAGTAAAAAAAGCCGAAGGATATAACTTGTGTTATTTTACAACCTTGAAAGTATTTCTCAACAAGATGCCAGAGGAAGAAAGGTTTGATTTCGTAAAGAAAACTTTTATAGATAAAACTGAGCTGGAAAAATTCTGTCCAAGCTACAAAGACATTGATATCAACTGGCATATAAAACATTACGAGTGGTATGAGTTTGCTCCAACAGAGGTTGCATGGAGAGAATTACAAACTCTGTTACGTAAAGACAAGCCATCTTCTGAACGAATTACAACGCTCTCAACTTTGATCACTGGTGCAGGAAAAAACCTACAGCGAATTAAATCGTTGCTACAACTTTTCAGAGACAACTACATTAGAGAAAATTTCAAATTCAAGATTCAGTTTATCAATAACCTGCTTTCACAAATATCTACTCATAATTTTGACGTCGACACTTGGAATCTTTTGGATCAGTTGTTCCACAGTATGGATGTGTACACCGAATCAAATAACAATGTACAATTGTGCCTCGAGTCCATACTTTTATATAAAGTTGTACGTGATGAACAGATACCAGAAATAGTAGAAAAAAAGATCAAATTCAATACTTTTAGAAAAATTCAAAGTAAGCTAAATGAAGAACAAAATAACAAACTGTTCAAGTATCTTTTTAATTCCGTTATGAGAAAGGTTCCTCATGAAAACATATCAGATGTGTCACACTTGTCTGAAAGTATAATTCACATAAGTAATGCGTTGACTTTGTTAAGAGACTGGAAAAGAGATATCAGTGAGTACCCTAACATACTAGAAAAAATTCGCCACTTGGTCAAGATAAGACAAGAGAACAAGTGGCAAACAGATATGTCATATTTGTACAATGTGAAGAAAGCGTGGCGGAAGCACATGTTCGAGGAGTCGTTGTCACTGTGTCAGAGTGAGGAAGTGTGCGTGAACGCGCTAAAGCACAAGCCGCAGCTGCTGACGCAACACGACAAAGAAATAGATACGTTGCGAACTCAAGGCGCTGTCTCGTTGCAACGTCTGCTCGCCAAACTGCGCGTCTACTGGCCGCACTCACTTGCCGAGCACTGGATTGATGCCTACTTGCTACATCTCAACAAACCCACTGGACGGAAAACCGTCATCAAAGGTCTTTTTGCGCTTCTTCCTCAATATCGACTTACAGAATTGTTGAAGAAATATACACCTGATGATGAAAAGTTAAACTGCCGTGGAAAACTATCTCAAGAAATAAACATAAGGAAAAACATTGCCAAACATTTGCACTTGGCCAGGCCAATAATTCCCTTCGGTACTGTTTTATGGTACGCCAAAGGAGATTACTTAAAGTATACAGTTTCTTCTCTAAATTCAATATTGTCCAATATGAGTGTGGTTGCAAGTCGTGAGCACTTACCGAAATTATTGGATGCATCAGACTCCTTGCGAAAATTTGGACTTCAATTCGCTGCAAAAAAATTTGAGCATCGTGATCACATATCAATATTTTTGGAAATATGGAACACTTCTCAAGACACTTTAATTCGAGCAGCCCTTGTTAAGCACACTTACACTCGAATAACTCTTATGGCTTATAATCCTGCTGTACAAAAAGAACTCTGGGAAATACTGAGTGCATTTATCGATGCCCTGTCTGCAGAAGAGAGTGCAGAAATCTACAAAATGTTTGGTGAGGTGCGAAATGTTCCTATCACAATACGAGAGCGATTTTACATGAAAAGTTATGAGTTTCTAACCTCTCTGCCTGCTAGCGCAAATTGTGAGACCTTTGTGAACGATTTAATAGATTATGCACCAAAAATAATGGACCGTCTCGACGAAGAATTCGTTGCTAATAAAATGCTTTCTCCAGCTGGAGCTAAATTTTGTGCGTTTGAAAGTAAACTTTTGGAAGTATTTGCTTGTTACTTGTTGTGTGGTAAAAGTGAGGAAGATCAGCTATTAAGATTCAGAAAAGTGCTTGAGCCAGCTATGGAAGAAGCTTTTCAATTGTGGGATAGTACGAATGCAGGCGAATACTATATTAGAGACAACTTCAAGAATTTTTTAAGCTTCCTGTTTTTTTATTGTAGAGTTTATTTTGTCACTAAAGAAGCTTTACCCGTCCGACCATTTATAGAAATAAAAACTAAAATGGAAAACGACTTGCCATTTTTAGATAACTATGTATTGTGTACTAGTTGGAAACTTATGACAGAATACGTAAAGATCATGGACGATCACAAATCTGTATTGAAAGACATGTTTGATTCAAGCAAGTTATCAAAATTAAATTTCAGTTATAAATATGTATATGGTGAAATAGCAAGTGTTTGGAAAGATATTCATGTTAAAATATCGCCTTCATTAGGTCTTGCTATTGTAAACTGTTTGAAAGAAGACACTGAACGATATAATAATATAATAACAATATATCATCTCTTTACCAACGCTTTCGAGAAAATGTGTAATGAATTAATTTCAACGAATGATAGGGGAAGTGGCAAGTATTACTATGAATATCCGTATTACATACTTGTAACTGCACAGCATATGCTTGATGATCAAAATTTTGCTCCTAGTTATTTCGTGGTTTCGGAGATTATCCCCAAAAATTATGAATCAAATGATATAAGATTAGCAATAACTATGAAAATGGAATCACACCCGTCTAAAGAAGTACGAATGCATTATTATAATGACTTTCGGAATCATCGCAGACAATAGAACTGCGCAGGTCCTTTAGTTAGTTTCGTACGTTCATACGTATCTGTGGTCGTGTTTTCGAAAGAAAGTAGACCCCCTGATCACTTGCACGATTGCAAACTCGTCACTGATGCCACGTCACCACAGCGACCACACAACAGTAACAGTTGGCTGTTAATATTAAGTTATGACTGTGATTAGTGATTTAAATTATTGTTTAAAAAATAAAATTTATACCATTTAATTTCGTGTATATTTTTTTAATTAGAATTCACAGACCTATTGTTATTTCTAAGAATGAATAAAAAATTAAAATTCTAAAAAGGACACAAATCAAGATAGTCTGCAACGCTTTTGAAAAAATTCTGTTTGTATTATCATGTTCTTAGGCACACTAGCATCGCCAGTGCTCATTAGGGCTAAATCTGTAAGCAGGTCAATCTTCAATGTTGAGGCATGTGTTGAGGATAATGACGCCCGATACTTTTACTACTAGTGCAACCATCCACTGACAAAAAACAAAAATATAAATTCATATAATGACATTTATGCAATTAAAATAATTTATATTTACCCGACTGCGCTAGGAGGGTTATGTTTTTCGAGTGTAGGTATGTATGTTTCGTAGTGTTGCTCTGCAGCCTAAACGGCTTGATGGATTTTAACTTGAGAGGTGTCGTTAGATTCGTCTTAAACGTAACGTAACGTAACTGGCCAACGCGAGTCATACTCGTGTGCAAAGGGTTCCGAACTAAAAATATTTTTTTTTTAAATCTGTCATTTTCTATCAAGTGGGGTAGCAAATTAAAGGATTTTAAAAATGTTTTATCAAAATATATGTAACTTATATGTTTCAATTTCATTTGGACTGATAAATGCTAACAAAAACTAAAAATAGTACCTAAAACAAAATAAATATTTAAAAAAAAAACAAAAAACCCGACTGCGTAAAAAAACTAAAAAGAAAGAAACAAGCCCAGTAGTTTAGAATTCATTCACACTCACAGTCAGGGCCCCTTGGGAAGATTTGATTGGTATAATTTGAATGGGCTTCTTTAAAGGGTTTTTTGGGTTCTGTTTGGGTTTCTTTAATTATTTTTTTTTCTCAATATTGAATCCTTGAATGAGCGATTAACAACTTTTTTGGGTTCTGTTTGGGTTTCTTTAATTGTTTTTTTTTTCTCAATATTGAATCCTTGAATGAGCGATTAACAACCAAATCAGTTGAGCTGATTGACGATATTGCTCACAGATCTGCTCGGTATCGTACTTTAAATGCATTGTCATGAACGGCTTCTCATCTCATTACAACTTTCCATAGAAATTCGAAGATGTATAAATATACATTATTGCTGCAGTGGTCTCCTGATGATTTCTATGGAAAGATGTAAAGAGATGTAGGTATCGTGCTATAATGTACATCTTTACATTATAGCTGATGTGTGTGAAGCCCTTAATGCACATGATTCTCTGCTCGAAATTCGATTGCGCAACTACTCGGCACTGGCGACATCTTTTGTCTTTGGTTTGCAGCGCCTTTATGTCGTAGTGGTAAGCTCGATTTTCACGGATTGCATCTCACCTCTCCATTAGTAAATACGTGCGACTGGAATCGACAATCGACTCGATATCGCACATATCGCGTCGCGCCATGGGTATAGTTCCCAATGATCACTTTGTTACGCGCTTGTCAACCAAAACACCTTTCTTAAAAAAACGTGTTGATTTTAAGATCAATTAATTACAAATACCAAAGAGCACACATACATAAATTTCTTTGTCTACGTAATTTAAATATGGTCAGTCATGCTAGCGATAGAGGAAGCGGGACGTCGCTTGGGTCCTTTGCTACCATGACTGCTTCGCTGGAGGAGGCGACCTCGTCCCAGTCCGTCTCGCCCCGCAGCATGGCCTACACTAGCCATACTTAAAGTGTGCTCCGCGGAGCCCTGGAGCTCCGTTAAACCTTTGTGGGGGCTCCACTAGAATGGCAGCTATCAAAACAAAATACCGCAATTGATTAATAAGAAACAATTACATATACATCTCATTAAATAGATTTTTTTCTTTTATTATAGTGCATATAAAAAATCGAAGATGTAAAAATATACATTATAGACTGTCGTGTGTGGTCTCCTGACGATTTCTATGGAAAGATGTAATGAGATGTATCGTGCTATAATGTACATCTTTACATTATAGCTGCTGTGTGTGAAGCTCTTTAAGTAACTAGAAGTTGCAGTTATGTTGCAGTTGCGTTTCACCGTGTGTTTAGGGCCTTACGGATTCAGAGATTTAGTATAAATGCGAAACCTGAATCAAGTTGAATGAAGTTTGTTCAGAATCAAGAACTAAATCGATTCGCATTATTTTTACACCATGTCATATTTTGTTCCAAAAACATTTTAATTAAAAGTTGTCGCCAGTTAATTACAATACAATTTCTGTACAGTTAGGTATAACCAAACTATGTATTATCAATAAGGTTACTAAAAAGGAAAGGGGTTCTTTTAACGTGGCAAAATCATCTAATGAGTCCTCCCACCCAGGTCGGGAGGGACTGTCAGACTTGTACTGACTAAAATCCACAGTTTCCTTCAGTAGCCCTTTATGTACGGTACCGGAGTCGCGGTATGCGTGTGTCCCGCGACCCCGGCAGGCTTTTGGCCCTCTAAAGACCCCGTCATTGTGCTGACGCTCTTTGAGGCGCGCGTGGAACACAACGCGCCGTCGACCCGGGCATGGTCAATAGTCGGACAGCGAGTCGCCCATTACTCGCCTACGGTGGCCGAAGATCATCTGCCGACATCCGTCGTCGTAGGCGTCTACCACTGCGGCGTGGGTGAGGGGTAGGCTCTGTCCTCTCTCTCGCGCGTCCTGCCACTCATAAACGCGCAAAAGAAAAGCGGGTTGAGCGAGGGTACAGCGCCCCACTGCGATTTTAGCATATTTTTGAACGGACAACCAGGTATAACATTTAACAAGCTTATAACTTCAGACTAAATTGTCCCGGAAATAAAATGTCTGAATCTGGCAAACCTGAAGTAGGAGCAGCCATGCAGACGGCGAGTACTGTCACCGTCCGATCGACCGAAATGTGCCGATTTTCCAAAAGCAAAATTTTATGGAAATGTGTTACATAACCTATTGACATAGAACCACAGAAAAGAAAAGCCGCCTAGTCCACAAATATTAACTTTTCACGTTTTGTTCTCAATTTACATTTAATTGTGAATATCCTATCCTCACGGGCAAATACTTATCCAGCACGAATCGGTACTGACAGTTATGGTTTATTTTGGCAGTCAAATCCGTAATAATGACCTGTCTACAACATCCACCTGCTTCTTTATAAAAGCACCATATCTATTACCCATATTTCTTTTCCAGATCACACAATGCCGCCCTTGACGCTAGAAGGAGACACACTCGGTGAAAAACGCCGACACTTCAACAAGCTCGTCCAAGATGCAGTTACCAATAAAAACTATGAACTAAGTAGGGTTAGTTACAATGACAGCGACATAGACAACCTTCTGAAAATAGAAATCGCCTGCAGAAACAGAAATGTAGACTATATAATCGAAGTAATGAAATCTAACGACATGCTGTATGCGGCGACAGCTATCAAAAAGTCCACGTGGCTAATCACCGAGCCGCAGTACGCAAACATCATCAATCCAGAGTACCTACACACACAACTATTACCTAGCATGAACACCAAAACATTTAACAAACTCATGCTTCACATTAGACTCAATCTGAAAGATGAAAGTCGAGTCGAAGCCTTTTATGAATACCTGACCGCAACGAAAGGCGCTCATAAGTGGTTGGTAAACTGTTCGATCACTTTCATAGAAGATGTAATAAAAAACAAGCGTCTCATACCACTATCTATTTTCAAACGTTTGTGTAAGAGATCTGCTCATTTCATGACATTCCATAACCGAGTAGAGGCCAATACATACGAAGCGAAACAGGAAATATTATTTTTGTTCAAATCCCATACCGAAGACGTTTTCAATGTGCTAGAACAAGATCTTGTTAACAATCCTAGTTTGGGAAAAAAGAAAACAAAACTCCTGTTAAAGAAATATTCACAAAAAATATTTGACAATTTTTCAAAGTACATGTATAGGCTTGAAATGTCGGAGGTGGTGCGATATATTAATAAAAAAGAAATAAAAACATTTCTCTGTGACCAAGCAAAAAATTCCGATGGATATAGTTTGTGTAATTTTAGTACCTTGAAACTATTTCTTAACAAGATGCCAGAGGAAGAAAGATTTGATTTCGTAAAGAAAACATTTATAGATAAAACTGAGCTGGATGCATTCTGTCCAAGATATAAAGACATTAATATCAACTGGAATATAAATCTTTACGAGTGGTATGAGTTTGCTCCAACTGAGGTTGCATGGAGAGAATTACAAAATCTATTAGGTAAAGACAAGCCACCCTCTGAACGAAACTCGGCTCTCTCAACATTAATCACTGGTGGAAGAAAAAACCCACAGCGAATTAAATCGTTGTTACAACTTTTCAGAGACAACTACATTAGAGAACATTTCGAATTCAAGATTCAGTTCATCAATAACCTGCTTCCACAAGTATCTACTCATAATTTTGACATTGACACTTGGAAAGTTTTGGATCAGTTGTTCCACAGCATGGATGTGTACACCGAATCGGATAACAATGTACAATTGTGCCTTGAATCCATAATTTCATATAAAGTTTTACATGATGAACCCATACCAGATATAGTAGAAAAAAAGATTAGATTCAGTACTTTTGGAAATATTGAAAGTACGCTAAATGAAGAACAAAACAACAAACTTTTCACGTATCTATTGAATTCCGTTATGAGTAAGGTTCCTCCTGAAAACATGTCAGATGTGTCACACTTGTCTGAAAGTATAATTCACATAAGTAATGCGTTGACTTTGTTAAGAGATTGGAAAAGAGATATCAGTGAGTACCCTAACATACTAGAAAAAATCCGCCACTTGGTCAAGATAAAACAAGAGAACAAGTGGCAAACAGATATGTCATGTTTGTACAATGTGAAGAAAGCGTGGCGGAAGCACATGTTCGAGGAGTCGTTGTCACTGTGTCTGAGTGAGGAAGTGTGCGTGAACGCGCTGAAGCACAAGCCACAGCTGCTGTCGCAATACGACAAAGAAATAGACACGTTGCGAACTAAAGGCGCTGTCTCGTTGCAACGTCTGCTCGTCAAGCTGCGCGTCTACTGGCCGCACTCACTCGCCCAGCACTGGATTGATGCCTACTTGCTACATCTCAACAAACTCACTGGACGGAAAACTGTTATTAAAGGTCTTTTTGCGCTTCTTCCTCAATACCAGGTTCTAGAACTGATAAAAAAATATAAACCTGATGATGAAAAGTTAAACTGCCGTGGAAAGCTATCTCAAGAAATGAACATAAGGAAAAACATTGCTAAACATTTGCACTTGGCCAGGCCAATAATTCCCTTCGATACTGTTTTGTGGTACGCCAAAGGAGATTTCTTAAAGTATACAGTTTCTTCACTAAATGCAATATTGTCTAATATGAGTGTAGTTACAAGTCGGGAGCACTTACCGAAATTATTGGATGCACCAGAGTCCATGCGAAAATTTGGACTTCAATTCGTTGCGAAAAAAATGGAGCATCATGATCACATATCAATATTTTTGGAAATATGGAACATTTCTCAAGATACTTCAATTCGAGCAGCCCTTGTTAAGCGTACTTATACTCGTATAATTCTCATGCCTCATAATCCTACTGTACAAAAAGAACTCTGGGAAATATTGAGTGCATTTATCGATGCCCTGTCTGCAGAAGAGAGTGCAGAAATCTACAAAATATTTGGTGAGGTGCAAAATGTTCCTATCGCAATAAGAGAACGATTTTATATGAAAAGTTATGAGTTTCTAACCTCTCTGCCTGCTAGCGCAAATTGTGAGACCTTTGTGAACGATTTAATAGATTATGCACCAAAAATAATGGACCGTCTCGATGAAGAATTCGTTGCTAATAAAATGCTTTCTCCAGCTGGAGCTAAATTTTGTGCGTTTGAAAGTAAACTTTTGGAAGCATTTGCTTGTTACTTGTTGGGTGGTAAGAGTGAGGAAGATCAGCTACTAAGATTCAGAAAAGTGCTTGAGCCAGCTATGGAAGAAGCTTTTCAATTGTGGGATAGTACGAATGCAGGCCAATACTATGTTAGAGACAACTTCAAGAAATTTTTAAGCTTCCTGTTTTTTTACTGTAGATTATATTTTGTCACTAAAGAAGCTTTACCCGTCCGACCATTTATAGAAATAAAAACAAAAATGGAAAACGAGTTGCCATTGTTACACAACTATGTATTGTGTACTAGTTGGAAACTTATGACAGAATACGTAAAGGTCATGGACGATCACAAATCTGTATTAAAAGACATGTTTGATTCAAGCAAGTTATCAAAATCATATTTCAGTTATAAAAGTATGTATTATTATGATGAAATACCAAGTGTTTGGAAAAATATTCATGTTAAAATATCGCCTTCATTAGGTCTTGCTATTGTAAACTGTTTGAAAGAAGACACTGAACGATATAATAACATACCATCAATTTATCATCTGTTTACCGAGGCTTTCGAGAAAATGTGTATTGAATTAATTTCAACGAATGATACGAGAAGTGGCGAGTATTACTACGAATATCCACATTACATACTCGTAACTGCACAGCATATGCTTGATGATCAAAATTTTGATCCTAGTTATTTCGTGGTTTCAGAGATTGTCCCCAAAACTTATGAATCAAATGATATAAGATTAGCAATAACTGTGAAAATGGAATCACACCCATCTAAAGAAGTGCGAATGCATTATTATAATGACTTTCGGAATCATCGCAGGCAATAGAACTGCACAGATCCTTTCTTAAAATCAACACAATTTAACTTTAATTAAAGAAATCATCCGTCGACAAAAAACTTTGACGTTAGTTTCGTACGTTCATACGTATCTGTGGTCGTGTCTTCGAAAGAAAGTAGACCCTGATCACTTGCACGATTGCAAACTCTTCACTGATGCCACGTCACCACAGCGACCACACAACAGTAACAGTTTGCTATTATGGTGATTGCGTCGATGTAGCCCTCGAAATTCAATTTTTTTTACGTTTTTTGCAATTTGCAGGCCAGTGACATGTTGTAAATTTATCAAAATATGAATTGCGGTAATAACAAGTATAATGTTAAATATAAAAATAATCAAAAAATTCGCTCCATCAACTCTCACATAGAGAAGGTGCATCGTAGTTAGATATCGAAGATTTTAAGATGATGCACCTTTTCTAGGTGAGAGCTGATGGTGCGAATTTTTTGATAATTTTTAATATTTAAAATTATACCTACTTGATAGTACCGCAATTCATACTACCGCAATTCATATTTTGATAAAGTTACAACATGTCACTGGCCTGCAAAAAGCAAAAAACGTAAGAAAATTTTAATTTCGCGGGCTGGTTGGAGCATCCCCCTTAACATTAAGTCATGACTGTGATTAGTGATTTAAATTATTGTTTAAGAAATAAAATTTATATAATTTCATTTCGTGTTTTATTATTTTATTATAATTCACAGACCCATTTTTGTGTCCAAAGAGGTGTTAATTCTAAAAACCGGCCAAGTGCGTGTCGGGCCACGCACAGTGTAGGGTTCCGTAGTTGCCCATCAAAATACTTATGTGAACTAACTAAACTGATTCGCTGAATTTAATTTTAAAAACAAGAATTTTCAAAATCGGTCCAGGAGTCTTTGAGAAATCGGGGAAAATACATTAAAAAAAAGATTACAACGAATTTAGAACCTCCTCCTTTTTTTGAATTTAGTTAAAAATAGTTGACGATAAAAACCTACCTATCCCCAAAAAACATACCGTAAAAACATACGTATTAAAGCTGTAAAAATAAAGTTGACAAACTTACATTTGCAGTTGTCTCCGATACATTTTGTTTAAGAAAATATGATATCAAGTACATTTTATAAGTTGGTCAACTATTACTCGTAAAGTTGTAAAGCCTACTTAGTCATGATAATTTTCTTTTAAATTTCGTTATATGTACTACTATTGTGAATTTTTTCACACCCCCAAACATAACCGTTTAGCTGGTAGAGGGGGGGGACACTCGAATCGAGCAAAATTTAGCGCTTTGAAGCTTAATATTTCACAAACGAATTGTTTTATCAAAAAATTGTTAATGGAAACTATCATTATTTTTTAAAGGCCTATTTTATGATACCCCACACTAAGGGGTACGCGAGAAAAAAAAAATCCTCACTTTACGTGTAAGTACTGGAGGTACCCTAAAAAAAAATATTTTTCGAGATTTTATTTTACCACTTTTTCGGCACAACAAATCCGTATATTTACACCAAATTACAGCTCTCTAGTACTGTGCGTCTCGGAGCTAAACTGCGGACAGACGGACGGACGGACGGACGGACATGGCGAAACTATAAGGGTTCCTTGTTGACTACGGAACCCTAAAAATGAATGAAAAGTGAAAATTCTAAAAAGGATACAAATAAAGATGGCATGCAAGGCTTCTGAAAAAAATCTGTTTGTAGTTTCATGTTCTTAAGCACTAGCATCACCAGTGCTCGTAAGGGTTAAATCTGTTAGCATTGAATGAGCGATTGACAACCAAACTACACACATCAAAAGTGTCTAGGGATCAACATATATTTTTGCAATAACTTTTCTCCTGATTGATATTAATTAAAATGTTCTTTAAGGATTCATCAAATAAAGTGTTATCGTTTCTCACAGTAACGATAAACCAAGTCACCTTTGCTTTCATAAAGAAATTAATTTGCCATTTTCCTAATAAAGGGATTTTTGACATTTGAACCACTAACATTAAAGTTCGAAAAAAAGACTGAAATAACAGTTTTCTTTAAAATTTTATTGGGTAACTTAAACAATTAATAATCCGTGTTTCTACCGCGAACACTGACAACACAAGAACATCGGTTTGGCATACTCAAAATGAGTTCATCCAAATCACGCTGTGGAATGGCCGCCCATGTTCGTTGCAACAACAAAAAAAGGTCTTCTTGCGACTGGATACCCTCCATATTCGGCAGAGCTCTTCTCTGTAGCATATCCCATGCATGCTCAATCGGGTTCAAGTCTGGCGACTGAGCAGGCCAGGGCAGGACATTGATGTTAGCTGCGGCGAGAGTCTGTCTTACAACTCTTGCGGTGTGCGGTCGTGCATTATCATGCATTAACTGAAATAAGGGACCGATTTGCACTTGTAGAGGAACGATGACGTCTGATACAATCGTCTCAGCATAAATTTGAGCGTTGAGGTTGCCTCTGATCCAAATCAACTCAGTTCTTCCGCCGATCCAAATACCCGCCCATACCATGATGGTTCCACCACTATAAGGATGGACTTCCTGGCAGGATTTTAATCGCTGTTGGCGTCCAGGGGTTCTCCAGTGTCGTATACGTCTTGTATCCGGTCTCATACCAAAACGAGACTCATCACAAAGCACACGAAACGCCATTGTTCTTCTGCCCAATTTGTGTTCAAGAGCCCATTGATATCGAATCCTACGATTGTGCATTGCTATAGGTGGTACCGTAGCGGTCTTCGGGAATGAAGGTTCACTTCATGCAAGCGGTTTCTGACTGTTTGGTCGCTAATTAAGTTCCCTGAAGAGTGATGAAGCCTCACGGCTAACATCATGGCGGTTATTGTTGGAGCTCTTCGAGTTAAGATTTGAATGTATCGGTCTTGTCTCCGTGTGGTGCAGCGATACCGTCCTCCATGGCGCTCAGCCACGGTACCAGTGCTTCGGTAACGTGTCCAAAGTCGACTGATAACACTCTGACTTGTATTCAGAGCTAAAGCCACAGTACGTTGCCGGGAACCAGCTTCTATCATTCCCACGGCTCTGAGCATTTCTTCCCTGCTTAAATGACGTCGCCGCTCCATAATAACGTTGGGTTTAATCAGTACCTAGTAGGGAAACAGTAGCACTAATAACAAAGACATTAAACTATATATTTGACTAATAATGTCTTCAATGCGTTGTATGTTTTTATAGGGAAAATATTGACAGCTGATTTTCATCTTTTACTCGAATTTGATTTACAGTTCCTGATTCAAATTATGAAATGCACCAAAAAGGATCCATATAAATTTATAAAATCATAAATTTATTACAAAGCCACATCTCAATCTCAAGAAATCCGCATAAAAATGCTTGATCCCTAGACACTTTTGATGTGTGTAGTTGAGCTGATGATGGTGTGTCTAAAAGAGCTCGCCATCCTCATTGTGGTTATTTTTTTTTATTAGGTACTTCCTAGATATGGTCCCTCAAAGAGGGGTTCTAGACTACGCCTTTTTCACCGACTTTATTCTATAATTGATTGGACGAAAAGCGGTTTGAGATTATGTTCCTAAAATCTGTTTTTCTCAAAAATGGTGCGATACTTTTGCACTTGAGTGATTGAAGGGAACACCCCATCCCACCTTCCTCCGCCTGCCAAAAGATACTAAACAACCCCTAATTCTATAAAGGTAGAGAAGAGAGAAACATAATAATTATGTAGTTAATAATGTGTGCGCTAAATGCGAGTGTACTACGTAGGTAAGTTCCACAAATGGACAATTATGGGATTAAAATTTAGAGCTTTTAGCTGTAACAGGAGATGGCGATGTGTGGCTAAAATCAGAAATAGTATTTTGTTTTTGTTAGATGTAAAATATTTACCACTGCACCCTTTATCACAATGAAGAAAATGATAATCGAGCCCATTAAAAAAACGATTACACTTACAACGTGCATAACGGTTATAACGATATTTTATAACGAAAAACGTGTTATTCTTTAGTCAGACATTATGTTATCTGTAGAACTTCTCTAAATTAAGCTTATCTCAGTATAATGTACTCTGTGGCTTATCTGTATTTCTGCTTCGTTTGTTAGTACACTACATTAGTATTATTGTCAAACACTTGGAAAACTGACATGTAATTTATTTACAACTTGAATTTTCAACGCAATTTTGATTGACTTGAGCGCCGAGTGTACCTACTATCGAATTTCTGAATCATCTGTGTCCCTCATCGTATTTGGTTCTGGTCAGAACCAAATAATTATATTTATCAAATCAAGTTCTTGTAGTTAGTGCGATATCTTTAAGTGGACGTGAAGTTGAATTATAAATATTAGTGCGGTATTTCTTCAGAAACTCAAAATAAAATTACGAGGTAAGTTAAGTAAAATTACAACTTTTCTAATGTGGAATTGTGGATACAGTGAGTCAGATAGGTACTCGACAAGTATTTGTTTATCAATATAATTCTAGTCTTCAATACGGATCATAACCTAACTTCCACAACTCTGTTAGTTCGAGGTATAATATTTGGGATTCCTCTGAAGAACATTACTGTCTAAAAAGCAGTTTTTACAGCCCTCGAATCAAATTTCGCAAATCTCTATAAAGATTTTGAAATTAATCACAATGGAAAAGATTCATCATTAATGGTGATGTGCCCTGGTATCATAACATACATTTTAATCACTTTTTCCTTATAAGACAAGAACTAAACCTTATCGTGTAAACAGCAGTGAATCATTCTCGGCATCCTCTCCAAGCTATACAAAACCATTTTGTCTTGGACTCACTTTATATGATCTTTCCGCACATTGAACGGTCAGCTTACACTAGTTTTTATAGCTTTATGTGTAGTCGTGTGTACTACTTATGTAACATGCAGTTGTCAACAATCGTTGGTGGTGGTAACGGTTTGACCTTGACTTGGTCCATAGTATAAAGATAGGTAGGTACAACTCAAGACCACTAAGTTGCTTTCCCACTAAGAACACGATGACTTTGGCGCCTTATCGTGACTCATTGTGTCTTCTTGAACCCTTTTCTCAAACTAATCCGTTTTATAAATAGGTAAACAATTATCATACTATGTACTTATTATGCAAATTACTTGGGATTATTTTACAATAGTCAGAGAACTTTTATCTGAAGAATAAAAATGGCGGTTTGACAGCTTATTTAGAGAAAATAATAAGTCAAACCGCTATTTTAATTCCTCAGATAAAAGTTATCTGACTAATAAAAAACCCGGCCAAGTGCGATTCGGACTCGCCCATAAAGGGTTCCGTAGCAGCAAGTACCTAATATAATATAAAAGTTCATGTAGTTGGTTGTAACTTTGAAAGGTAAATTGCGGTTTACGATTAATGACGTATTTAAAAAAAAAACTTAATACCTACTTGATCTCGTTCAAACCAATTTTCAATTGAAGTTTGCATGGTAATGTACATCACACATTTTTTTAGTTTCTTCATTCTCTTATTTTAAAAGTTACAGGGGGAACCAACATTTTACCACTTTGGAAGAGTCTCTCGCGGAAACTGTTAAGTTTAGAAAAAAAATGATGTTAGTAACCTCAACATCATTTTTAAAGACCTATCCATAGATTCCATAGATACCCCGCATGGTAAGGTGAAAAAAAAAATCTGAAAATTATTTTACATAAGGTTTTTTTGGTACAATTAATTACTTATTATCGTCGTAATCATTTGGCGCCAAGGGCATCCTGTTCTCAGATAAAAAGCATAGTACAGACACAGAGTTAATCTAATATCTTTAAACGAGCAATTCTTGTATATTTATATGTAATCAGGATCTCGGAAACGGCTCCAAGGATTTTCATGAAAGTTACGGATTAGGGGTTTTTCGGCTCAAGGAATCGATTTATCAAGGTCCCAGATTTGAGAAACGCTCGGTTCCCATGATATAGACATTTTAAAAACCGAGCGAAGCTCGGTCAACCAGATATTAGTATTTTACAGTCAGCATCAAAAGTTGCTGTCTAAATTCAGATTTTCAAAATCACTGTACACCGTAATAATACGGTGGACACTGATTTTGAAAATGACTGACTGTACAAAAACACTGACTTGCGGCTTATTGTGTAAGTATTGCACAATGTTAATTCTATTATCATCAGTAGCTCAACCAACTCGGTTTAAGAATAGATGTTAGAATTGGGATCCTCGTCGCAGATATCGCTAGCAGCAATATGGCTTCTTTCAAAATATAAAGTAAAAATGTTCATCCTGTTTCTCGGGTCTTTTATGTACTTGCAGTTTTTAAAAGAACCTAATTAAACCGAACTTCGGGGTGACCATTTCGTCAATCGTCTTCTTCTGGATCAAAAGCACAAAAATATACAAGAACCGCTTTTTTTTTTCGTTGGTAAAATCATGAAATGAGTCCTCCCGCCCCGGGTGGGGCGGAAGAGACTGTCAGACTCTTACTAAAATCCACCCGTGTTCCTTCCTATGCCCTTTACGTTCCGGGGCCACGGTAACCTGGGTTAAGAAAAAACCCGCGACCCCAGCAGGCATTTGGCGCGAAACACGACGCGCCACCGACCCGGGCTCGGTCCTTGGTCGGACGGCGAGCTACCCATCACTCACCGTCCGCAAGCCCGCTCCTCCGCTGTGCCCTATGCTGATCAGAGGGACACGCGTTGGAGCATCCACACGACAGGCTACTCGCATACGGGCAAAGAGACCACTTAGGCACACAGTGCCTAAGGAAGAGTTTTTGCCCGCATCCCAGGGTGCACCGGCCCGAAAAACTGGACGGACGTATCCGAGAGGGAACTCCAATCCACGTGCGCACGTGGAGGTTTCCTGTCATAGCACCCCACACAAGATCCGCTTAGATAAAATTCCCAATAAACTTCAACCTAAACTATTTGTAAGTCTCGAATTTAAGTATAATTATTTGATTGAGTAATTATTCTTAAACTATCTTTTGCCCGCGGTTTCACCCGCGTCATGTTAGACATTTGGCCCTATGGTCCTATCCCCATCAGAAATCTCGAGGAGCGCATAGAACACGATGCGCCGTGACTCGGACCTTGGAGTTTTTCGCCAGTTAATTACAATATAATCACTGTACGGTTAGGTACTGACCAAACTATGTATGTATGTGTTTATCAACAAGTGTTAAGTGTACGATACAGGAAAGCGGGTCGAGTGTAGGGTACCGCGCCCCGCCGCGATTTTAGCATTATAATATTTTTGAACGGACAACCAGTTAACCAAGCTTATGAGAAATTATAATGAATTTCGTATATTTTCCTACAGACCGAATTGTCCCGGAAATAAAATGCTTGAATCTGGCCAACCTGAAGTAAGAACAGGCATGTGGACGGCGAGTACTGTACTGGGTGACTCACCGTCCGATCGACCGAAATGTACCGATTTTCCAAAAGCAAAAATTTTGGAAATGTGTTTTGTAACCTTTTGACATAGAACCACAGAAAAAAAAGCACTTAGTCGACTAACTAAATTAACTTAACTTCTAAATTAACTTTTACGTTTTGTTCTCAATTTTCATTTAATTGTGGACATCCTACACTGGCAAATACTTATCCTGCACGAATCGGTACTGACATTTATGGTTTATTTTGGCAGTCAAATCCGTAATAATAACCTGTCTACAACATCCACCTGCTTCTTTATAAAAGCACCATATTATCTATTACCCATATTTCTTTTCCAGATCACACAATGCCGCCCTTGACCCTAGAAGGAGACACACTCGGTGAAAAACGCCGACACTTCAACAACCTCGTCGAAGATGCAATTACAGATGAAAACTATAAATTAAGTAGAATCAGTTACAATGATAGCGACATAGACAACCTTCTGAAAATAGAAATCGCCTGCAGAAACAGAAATGTAGACTATATCATTGAAGTTATGAAATCCAACGACATGCTGTATGCGGCGACAGCTATCAAAAAGTCCACGTGGCTAATCACCGAGCCGCAGTACGCAAACATCATCAATCCAGAGTACCTACACACACAACTATTACCTAGCATGAACACCAAAACATTTAACAAACTCATGCTTCACATTAGACTCAATCTGAAAGACGAACGTAGAGTTGAAGCCTTTTATGAATATCTGACAGCAACGGAAAGCGCGCATAAGTGGTTGGTAAACTGTTCAATCACTTTCATAGAAGATGTAATAAAAAACAAGCGTCTCATACCACTATCTATTTTCAAACGTTTGTGTAAGAGATCTGCTCATTTCATGACATACTATACCCGAGTAGAAGCCGACACATACGAAGCGAAACAGGAAATATTATTTTTGTTAAAGTCCCATACCGAAGACGTTTTCAACGTGCTAGAACAAGATGACGGTAACTATAGTTTGGGGAAAAAGAAAACAAAACTCCTATTAAAGAACTATTCACAAAAAATATTTGACAATTTTCCAAAGTACATGTATAGGCTCGAAATGACCGAGGTGGTGCGATATATTAATAAAAAAGAAATAAAAACATTTCTCTGGGAGCGAGCGAAAAAAACCGATGGATATAGTTTGTGTTATTTTAGTACTTTGAAACTATTTCTTAACAAGATGCCAGAGGAAGAAAGGTTTGATTTCGTAAAGAAGATTTTTATAGATAAAACTGAGCTGGAAGCATTCTGTCCAAGCTACAAAGACATTAATATCAACTGGCATATAAAACATTACGAGTGGTATGAGTTTGCTCCAACAGAGGTTGCATGGAGAGAATTAAAAAATCTGTTAGGTAAAGACAAGCGACCCTCTGAACGAATCACAACGCTCTCAACATTAATCACTGGTGCAGGAAAAAACCCACAGCGAATTAAATCGTTGCTACAACTTTTCAGAGACAACTACATTAGAGAACATTTCAAATTCAAGATTCAGTTCATCAATAACCTGCTTTCACAAATATCTACTCATAATTTTGACGTTGACACATGGAAACTTTTGGATGAGTTGTTCCACAGTATGGATGTGTACACCGAATCAAATAACAATGTACAATTGTGCCTCGAGTCCATACTTTTATATAAAGTTTTACATGATGAACCGATACCAGAAATAGTAGAAAAAAAAATTAAATTCACAACATTTGGAAATATCCAAAGTAAACTAAATGAAGAACAAAACAACAAACTGTTCACGTATCTTTTTAATTCCGTTATGAGTAAGGTTCCTCGTGAAAACATGTCAGAATCATCACACTTGGCTGATAGTATAATCCACATTAATAATGCCTTGACTTTGTTAAGAGACTGGAAAAAAGATATCAGTGAGTACCCTTACATACTAAAAAAGATTCGCCACTTGGTCAAGATAAGACAAGAGAACAAGTGGCAAACAGATATGACATGTTTGTACAATGTGAAGAAAGCGTGGCGGAAGCACATGTTCGAGGAGTCGTTGTCACTGTGCCTGAGTGAGGAAGTTTGCGTGAACGCGCTAAAGCACAAGCCACAACTTCTGTCGAAACACGAAAAGGAAATAGACACGTTGCGAACTAAAGGTGCAGTCTCATTGCGACATCTGCTCGACAAGCTGCGCGTCTACTGGCCGCACTCACTCGCCCAGTACTGGATAGACGCCTACTTGCTACATCTCAACAAACCCACTGGACGGAAAACCGTTATCAAAGGTCTTTTTGCGCTTTTTCCCCAACACCAGGTTCTAGAACTGGTGAAAAAATATAAACCTGATGATGAAAAGTTAAACTGCCGTGGAAAGCTATCTCAAGAAATGAACATAAGGAAAAACATTGCTAAACATTTGCACTTGGCCAGGCCAATAATCCCCTTCGATACTGTTTTATGGTACGCCAAAGGAGATTACTTAAAGTATACAGTTTCTTCTCTAAATGCAATATTGTCTAATATGAGTGTGGTTGCAAGTCGTGAGCACTTACCGAAATTATTGGATGCACCAGACTCCTTGCGAAAATTTGGACTTCAACTCGCTGCAAAAAAATTTGAGCATCGTGATCACATATCAATATTTTTGGAAATATGGAACACTTCTCAAGATACTTCAATTCGAGCAGCCCTTGTTAAGCATACTTACACTCGTATAGCTCTTATGGCTCAAAATCCTACTGTGCAAAAAGAACTGTGGGAAATATTGAGTGCATTTATCGATGCCCTGTCTGCAGAAGAGAGTGCAGAAATCTACAAAATATTTGGTGAGGTGCGAAATGTTCCTATCACAATACGAGAGCGATTTTACATGAAAAGTTATGAGTTTCTAACCTCTCTGCCTGCTAGCGCAAATTGTGAGACCTTTGTGAACGATTTAATAGATTATGCACCAAAAATAATGGACCGTCTCGACGAAGAATTCGTTGCTAGTAAAATGCTCTCTCCAGCTGGAGCTAAATTTTGTGCGATTGAAAGTAACCTTTTGGAAGCATTTGCTTGTTACTTGTTGGGTGGTAA
This sequence comes from Agrotis segetum, assembly GCA_036375495.1. Taxonomy (NCBI): domain Eukaryota; kingdom Metazoa; phylum Arthropoda; class Insecta; order Lepidoptera; family Noctuidae; genus Agrotis; species Agrotis segetum. Next base: position 10,708,620 of record JAQSVV010000039.1, read on the forward strand.
GAGTGAAGAAGATCAGCTACTAAGATTCCGAAAAGTGCTTGAGCCAGCTATGGAAGAAGCTTTTCAATTGTGGGATAGTACGAATGCAGGCCAATACTATGTAAGAGACAACTTCAAGAAATTTTTCAGCTTTCTGTTTTTTTACTGTAGAATTTATTTTCTCACTAAAGAAGCTTTACCCGTCCGACCATTTATAGAAATAAAAACAAAAATGGAAAAAGAGTTGCCATTGTTAGACAACTATGTATTGTATACTAGTTGCAAGCTTATGACAGAATACATAAAGGTCATGGACGACCAGAAATCTGTATTGAAAGACATGTTTGATTCAGGCAAGTTATCAAAAAAACATTTCAGTTATAAAGAAATACATTATGATGAAGATATAGCAAGAGCTTGGAAAGATATTCATGCTAAAATATCGCCTTCCTTAGGTCTAGCCATGGTCAAGTTTTTAAAAGAAGACACTGAACGATTTAACATACCATCGATTTATCATCTATTTACCGAAGCTTTCGATAAAATGGCTCTTGAATTAATTTCAACGAGTGACACGAGATGTGGCGATTATACCTCTGAATATCTAAATTACATATTTGTAATCGCACAGCATATGCTTGATGATGATTTTGAACCTAGTTATTTCGTGGTCTCCGAGGTTATACCCAAATACTATGAAACTCATAATCTAAAATCAAAAATTTTTAAGAAATTGGAATCACATTCGTCTAAAAACGTGCGGATGCATTTTTATAACGATTTTCGGAATTTCCCAAAGGAAGAGAACTAAGTTTGCTCATTTCTGTGTATTTGTTAGTTGAGTTTGTTCTTACGTGTTTGAATTGCCCCCAAGAATAAGAAAGTCATGCTTTTTTGTTACTTTATCGATGTTTTTATCATTTAATTTACACTTTAATGAGAAGAAATCAACAGAAACGGCCCATTGAAAATACCACCATCACTGTTACATCACCACCATTGTTACTTTCCAAACATCAACCAATTACCGAGTTTATTTTTGTACTGTACAAACTATGTACCTATAAGTGTAACAATGTTTAAATGTAAACCAAAAAAATTACCTTAAACCTAAAAAAGAAGTTGTTATTGTATTAAATAATATTTCATTGTGTAAAACAAATAAAGTGTTTATTTATTTTTCCTCCTTTTTATGTCTAAAAATGACAGCTAACGGTGTCCACCATTTTGATTTGTGTATAAACTAACAAGTCGAGATGGCCGTAAACGTTTGTCTTTTCGTAAAATCCTCTGTGTATTTTCATCTTGAATTTATTATGTAGGATTTGCGGCATAGTCCCGCATTGTCCCTCAATTTATTTACCCCCAATCATGAGAACAGCGGAATTTTACTTATTGAAATATAAAAAAAACCGCCCGATATCCTTAGTGATAGCGACAATGAAACGGAACTAGTGCACTACGAAAACAATAATAATTGTCGTCTTACTACAAGTTTTCTTTCTTTCTTTTTCTGTCAAATACCAATTCGACGTTGATTTAAAGGTCGTTTTGCAGTTACACTTTTATTAGACAAGTGTTCAACAGATATTTAACTATTTTTGGTACGTAATGAGTTTGAAATGATGTTTATTTATGCAAGAACTTTATGTAAGTATATATCAAGACTTACACGTCTTTTCATAAAACTAAGAGAGGCCAGTGTTTCTTACCTGACTACTCTGAGAAAAAACAGCCGAAACAAACTCAGAGGTCAGTCTCATAAAGTCCAAACATTATATTATTATGTACCGAATCGATCAAATTTTACCAATCAAACATTAACCTTCCAATGTGATAAGGTTAAAAATCTATTATAGAAAATTTACAGATTGAGGTAGGTGTGCTGGCGGCTGTACCTAGATCAGTTTATACGCTTGCACTAAGCAAGTTAGTGTCTGAAATGATATTTTGTAGAAAGAACCACACACATTCGAGTGGGCCTGTCCAGTCAGTGCAAGCATTTGTTAGCTATCGTGTAGCTCGATTCAGTCATAACTCAAGGAGCTCAACGACACGTGATCAATACCAAAGAAAGGACACTTTTATAAGCCGCCTTTGTTACTCAAAATGACAGTCAATAACTGTCTAAATTATAACGCGAGGACCCATGTGGGTCCTAGCATTCACAAACTCGGGGTGTTATGACAGGAAACCTCCGCCCGTGGACTGGAGTTCCCTCTCGGATACGTCCGGGGGGAAGACCAGTTTTTCGGGCCGGTGCACCCTGGGATGCGTACAAAAACTCTTCCATAAGCACTGTGTGCCTAAGTGGTCTCTTTGCCACAAACTCAGAAAAATTGTGTAAGTATAAAAATTACAGTTTATATGAAAATATAAAAAATCATACATTTCATATTAAAAAGTGTGTTTGGTTTCGAACTACCGATACTTGAAGGGGCTACTATTAACTCATTTTCATCTACAAAGCCGCCTTAAAAAAAATTCTAACTCCAACACCTCGCGAATGGCGGCCATTTTAGTTTTTTGCCTCCATTTGCCTTTAATCTCGCAACTAAAATAATAAAGGAAAAATCTTTAAACACATAATTTCCACTTCATCATAATTTTTTAACCATAAACTATGAAGTTTAGTAAAATAAACTTCCAGAAACGGTTATAACAGCTACGAAATAACGTTGTACAGTTATCGTTATTTATGTTATCTGTTCCCTATAAAAAAAAAACTTCTTGTCAAGAGAGTGATTCATAAGAGTTTTAGTTTTCGAATGCAACCTTATTGCAATAGTAATAAAGAACAGTTTATTGCTTACCGGTAAACGAGTGAGGTATTGGAAACACCGGCTTCTGAGTCATGCTTTTTTTATACTTGTATTGAGCTGAAATTACACCAGTTTGCGTAATATTTATTGTTGATGGTGCGCTAAAAGTTCTACGGGAGTGTGTTTTAATGTGTTGTAAGAAGTAGTTCAGTGCGGCAATTGTTTTGAAACTCAACGTGAAGGTGGAAGGTGACACAAAAGCAGAGGTGTAACTTACTTCATTACATCTACAAAGAAATCATGAAAATACCGAAAACTGTTTAAGTTTAACGCTAAGGTCAGTGATTATGTTATTTTACTATGTAGTATAACTTTAATAGTGCAAAACCTCTCGTGGGGTAACTCAGCCGATGTTACTAAAAAAAAAAAAAAAATTTTTCATACTGACTGTGCTGATAGGCCCGATCAATTTCTCATTTTGTACGAATTTTTTTTTTTTTTTTTTGCGAATTTCCAAAAGTCTTAGAACAAACATTGTTTATAATCATGGGCCGAGTAACCGAGTTAGGTACCCCCACGAGACTTTTTGCGCTTGTATACTTGCGAGAAACTCCGGTCCTTGTATAGTACGAGTACCTACGTGAAGTACGTCTATGAAATTTAGTAAAAAATAAAAAGGTACCATTTTAAAAGCCTAACATTAAATTGATACCAAATATTCATTACAATCACGACATTATTTTTAAGGAACTATCCCGTATAAACTTCAAGTTACTTTAGTAATTCTGTAGTTTTGCTGGCTGTGTAGATGTTGTTCTCGTGAAATCAAGTGGACGCACAATCGACGTCATTTTTTTAGGGTTCCGTAGTCAACAAGGAACCCTTATAGTTTCGCCATGTCCGTCCGTCCGTCCGTCCCGTCCGTCTGTCCGTCCGTCCGTCCGTCCGTCCGTCCGTCTGTCCGCAGTTTAGATCAGAGACGCACAGTACTAGAGAGCTGTAATTTGGTGTAAATATACGGATTTGTTGTGCCAAAAAAGTGGTAAAATAAAATCTCGTAAAATATATTTTTTTAGGGTACCTCCAGTACTTACACGTAAAGTGAGGATTTTTTTTTTCTCGCGTACCCCTTAGTGTGGGGTATCATTAAATAGGTCTTTAAAAAATAATGATAGTTTCCATTTCACGTTTGTGAAATATTAAGCTTTTAAGTGCTAAATTTTGCTCGATTCGAGGGTCCCCCCCCTCTACCAGCTAAACGGTTATGTTTGGGGATGTGAAAAAAATTCACAATAGTAGTAAATATAACGAAGTTTAAAAGAAAATTATCATGACTAAGTAGGCTTTACAACTTTACGAGTAATAGTCGACCAACTTATAAAATGTACTTGGACATCATATTTTCTAAACAGAATGTATCGGAGACAACTGCAAATGTAAGTTTGTCAACTTTATTTTTACAGCTTTTATAGGTATGTTTTTTGGGGATAGGTAGGTTTTTATCGTCAACTATTTTTAACTAAATTCAAAAAAAAGGAGGAGGTTCTAAATTCGTCGTGATCTTTATTCTTATGTATTTTCCCCGATTTCTCAAAGACTCCTGGACCGATTTTGAAAATTCTTCTTTTTAAAATTAAATTCAGCGAATCAGTTTAGTTAGTTCGCATAAGTATTTTAATGGGCAACTACGGAACCCTACACTGTGCGTGGCCCGACACGCACTTGGCCGGTTTTTTAATGTGAGGGCTACTCGCTGTCCGACCATGGACCAATAATTTATGATACAGGCTCTTAGTGTGTGTACGTGGTAGAAATCAATGTCTGACAATAGGTTATCCTAAGCGAAATTCGGCATGACCCTGATTTTGACCGTCTTCTTCTCGTTCAAAAACACAATGTTGTTCAGTTGGTACTTGAGTAGGTAGGAGTGTACCTACATAACGGGAAACTAAGAACAATGCCCTAGAATCATTTTCCGACTAGCCATTTTCTGACTTGAGGCACCCCGACTCGGACAAGTTAGGTTAGAATTTAGGAGGAATACAGGGTGGAATTTTGTAATGCCACCTGGAGGGAAAGTACCTACTCTTAATACTGCAGATTGAAAATTTTAATCACAGAGAATATTCCTTTATTTTTGAATAGAAAGCAAACTGCATTCAAAGATTTTTGAAAATTCTCTTCTCCCTCATCCGGGAATCGAATCATTTTTTTTTAATAATTAAATTAATTTAAGATTTCCTGGTTTTCCTTTCATTTAATTTATCATGTTTGTTAAAGAGATTTCATCCTTATAATTTTATTGACCCTAACGATCGATGCAATAAAAGTACAGGTTATAATTTTTTCAGATTTTAGCCGGTTCGATTCCCGGGTGGGAGAAGAGAATATTTCGAAAATCTTTGAATGCAGTTTGCTTTCTATTCAAAAATAAAGGAATGTTTCCTTTCAGTTAAATGTTCTATCTGCAGTATTAAGAGTACCTACTTTCCCTCCAGGTGGCATTACAAAATTCCACCCTTTATATTAATAAGTGATAGATCGTTGGTGAGTTATATCCATTTAGTATTTTATAAACATTAATATTACAATACTATAGTTATTACAAAAATATGTAAAACGATCATTAGCGATACTAACCGTCTTTTGACCGTACTTATATAGAAAGTAGTTAAAATTAGTTATAATGATACCCGTACCCTGACATTTACATCTCAATTTCTGTCCAATGTGCCTCTGAACTTAGGTTAGTAAAACTTTTCTCATTGACGCGGTATGTCCTACGATGAATCCCGTTGGAACAAAGCATGGGGATAGAAACACCAATAAAAACCGGCCAAGTGCGTGTCGGGCCACGCACAGTGTAGGGTTCCGTAGTTGCCCATCGAAATACTTATGCGAACTAATAAAACTGATTCGCTCAATTTAATTTTAAAAAGACGAATTTTCAAAATCGGTCCAGAAGTCTTTGAGAAATCGGGGAAAATACATAAGAAAAAAGATTACGACGAATTTAGAACCTCCTCCTTTTTTTTAATTTAGTTAAAAATAGTTGACGATAAAAACCTACCTATCCCCAAAAAACATACCTATAATAGCTGTAAAAATAAAGTTGACAAACTTACATTTGCAATTGTCTCCGATACATTTTGTTTAAGAAAATATGATATCCAAGTAGGTACATTTTATAAGTTGGTCGACTATTACTCGTAAAATTGTAAAGCCTACTTAGTCATGATAATTTTCTATTAAACTTCATTATATATACTACTATTGTGAATTTTTTCACACCCCCAAACATAACCGTTTAGCTGGTAGAGGGGGGGGACACTCGAATCGAGCAAAATTTAGCACTTTAAAGCTTAATATTTCACAAACGAATTTATTTATCAAAAAATTGTTAATGGAAACTATCATTATTTTTTAAAGGCCTATTTAATGATACCCCACACTAAGGGGTAAGCGAGAAAAAAAAAATCCTCAGTTTACGTGTAAGTACTGGAGGTACCCTAAAAAAAAATATTTTACGAGATTTTATTTTACCACTTTTTCGGCACAACAAATCCGTATATTTACACCAAATTACAGCTCTCTAGTACTGTGCGTCTCTGAGCTAAACTGCGGACAGACGGACGGACGGACGGACGGACGGACGGACATGGCGAAACTATAAGGGTTCCTTGTTGACTACGGAACCCTAAAAATGGAACGAATAGAATATAATTAATACACATTCTATTTTCCAGATCATGAAAATGCCGCCGCTAATGCTAGAAGGAGACACACTCGGCGAAAAGCGCCGATTCTTCAACAAGCTCGTCGCAGACGCGATTGCTAATGAAAATTATGAATTATGTAACATCAGTAGTGATGACAGCGATATAGACAACCTTCTGAAAATAGAAATCGCCAGTAAAAACAGAAATGTAGACTACATTATCGAAGTAATGAAATCCAACGACATGCTGTATGCGGCGACAGCTATCAAAAAGTCCACGTGGCTAATCACCGAGCCGCAGTACGCAAACATCATCAATCCAGAGTACCTACACACACAACTATTACCTAGCATGAACACCAAAACATTTAACAAACTCATGCTTCACATTAGACTCAATCTGAAAGACGAAACTCGAGTCGAAGCCTTTTATGAATACCTGAAAGGATCGGATAGTTCTTACAAATGGTTGCAAAACTGCTCCATTCCTTTCATAGAAAATGTCATTAAACACGAACGCCAAGTACCGCTATCTCTATTTAAACGGCTATGCAGGAAGTCGCCCAATTTTGTTGAATATTTTCCAAGAGTTTTAATCCCCAGAAGGGTAAGATATAATGCATCTAAACAGGCGATACTCTCTTATATAAAGTTACATACTGAAAAAGTTATGCACACATTAGAACACGATGAAAGTTATTATTACTACGAAATCAAAATGAGTAAAAAGAATACTGAGTTTCTTATGAAAGCACACTCTCAAAAAGTATTTGATAAATTTGAAAAGTATGTAAACATTATCGACTTAGCCGTGGCAGCAAAATATTTAAATAAAATCGAAATAAAAACATTTCTCAAAAAGCAAATGTTATCTGAGAGATGTAGGTATAGTTTATTTGATGACAATAAATTGGGTTATTTCATTAAATATATGCCAGAAAATGAAAGATTTGAATTCGTGAAAAAAACTTTTATCGATAAGACTGAACTGGCAGCTTTCTATCCAGATTACACAAAGGACCACTTGTCAATAAAGACTTTCAAGTGGTATGAGTTTGCCCCGTTTACAGTTGCGTTGTCTGAATTACAAAAGTTGATACGTAAAGAAACCTCATCCTCTGAACGGTGTGCCATGCTCTCAGTTTTGATCACTTGTGCAGGAAGAAACCCGCACCATATTAAAACATTGCTAAAATATGTGAATGAGAATCACATTAATGAACCATTTACATTTAAAATAAAGTTCATGAACAATCTGCTTTCACAAGTATCTACTCTCAAGTTCGACGTTGAAACATGGAAAATTTTAGAGCAATTGTTCTTCAGTATGGAAGTGTATAGTCAATGCGATAACGACGTACACATATGTCTCGAAAATATAGTTCTTCATAATGTTTTACATGATGAACCTGTGCCTGAAAACGTTGATCAGAAGTTGCCATTTAATACTTTTCAAAGATTTCAAAGTAAACTAAATGAAAATCAGAGAAGTAAAATGTTTACTTACTTGTTTAATTCCGTTTTAACAGAAGTAAAACTTGAAAACATTGAAACCGAATCGGATTTTAGAGACACAATAGAGCAATTGAACAATGCGTTGACTTTGTTAAAATATTGGAAAAGGGATATCATTAAGTATCCATTCGTTTTAGAAAAAGTCCGAAAACTAATAAAGATTAAGCAGGAATACATGTGGAAAACTGATTTGTCATGTTTGTACAATGTAAAGAAATCATGGCGGAAGCACATGTTTGAGGATTCGTTGTTACTGTGCCTGAACGAGGAATCGTGCTTGAATGCGCTGAAGCACAAGCCGGAGCTGCTGATGCGTCACGAAGAAGAAATAAACACGTTGCGAACTAACGAAGCCGTCTCGCTGCGACGTCTGCTCGCCAAGCTGCGCGTCTACTGGCCGCACTCACTCGCCCAGCACTGGACCGATGCTTACTTGGTCAATTTCAAGAAACCCGTTGGACATAAAGCCGTTATTAAAGGTTTATTTACACTTCTTCCAAAAAATGAAATTATAGAAATTGCGAAACAACACATTCCTGATGATACAAAGGTAAATTGGGGTACAACTGACCAAATTGAAATAAGTCTAAAGAAAAATATCGCCAAACATTTACACATATCCAGACCGCTGATTCCCTTAGACACAGTTCTGTGGTACGCTAAAGGAGACTATTTACAACATGCAGTTCCATCACTCAATGCTATACTGCCCAATTTGAATGAAGCTGAATGTCATTATTATTTACCAAAATTGTTGGATGCACCAGTTTCCTTGCAAAAATTCGGACTCAATCTTGCAGTTTCCAAACTCAAATCTAAAGACCTTAAAACTATATTTTCGAATGCTTGGAAAACTTCAAAGAATCTAACAATCCGATCAGTACTGTTTAAACACACTTACGATCAGATATGTAAGGCTAATAATCCAAGTATGCAAAAAGAACTCTGGCAATTACTAAGTTCTTTTATAGATAATCTTTCTGCAGAAGAGAGTGCAGAAATCTATAAAAAAATTGGATACATTCTAAGTGTACCTATTAGTATTCGAGCAGAATTGTACATGAAGAGTTACGAGTTTTTAACCTCTTTGCCAGCTAGCGCTAATTGCGATGACTTGGTAAATAATATAATTGATTATGCACCAGGAGTAATGGAAATACTTGACAAAGATTTTGTTCCCAATAAAATGCTTTCACCAGTTGAAACTAAATTTTGCTCGTATGGAACTAAATATTTAAGAGTATTTGCTTGTTACGTACTTTGTGGGAAGAGTGAGGAAGATCAGCTCCGGAGATACAAACGAATAATAGAACCAGCTATGGATAAAACTTTCCAACTATGGGACACGTCCCGTGCAGGCGAATATTACATAAGAGACAACTTCAACAAGTTTTTACAATTTTTGGTTTTAAATTTTAGAGTAAACGTCATTACTTCGAATAACAAAATCATACCTGTCAAACTATTCATAAAGATAAAAACTAAAATGGAAAAAGCATTATCATTAGTAGAAAACTATGTTTTACTGACCAGTTGGAAACTTGTAACAGAGTACGTTAAAATATTATACGAGCACAAATGTGTGTTTCCTACATTAGAGCCGAACTATTATGGATGGATAACACATGAAATGGATTGCGTTTGGAAAGATATTCATATTAAAACATCGCCTACATTCGGTCCTATCATTGTGCAGTTTTTGAAACAAGACATCGAACGATTTAATTGTACAACTATTTACTATCTTTTCGCCAAAGCTATTCATAAAATATTCAAAGATTTATTACAATTTAGAGATGTGGATGTACTTGAAACGTTACGACACATGCTCAATGATAATGATTTTGTTGAAAGCTATTTAGTTGTTTCTAATTTGACCCCAGAAAATAGTTCTTTCTGGAGTGACTGTAAACCTATGCGATCAGAAATACGTAAAATACTGGAATCACATCCATCAAAAGCGGTGCGAATGCAGTATATAAACGATTTTCAGAAAATTCCAGAAGACACTGCAGTTGTAACTTAACTTAATGATGATGTTTACTTGTTTGTAGTGTAGCTATTGTCCATAATTATAATGATCGTATTGAGTTTTGTTACTTTAGCGTTTATTCTAACTTTGTTTTAACTTAAAAGGTAATAATAAATAAAATAATATTGACTATTTAACGCATTGTTTGTTTTATTTCAGTAAGTACTTTCTCTATCTGAAATCACAGCACTTATTTCAAGAGGGCCGTGTACCGGCAATTTTGAATTTCCAAAATAATAAAGAAAATAATTAAGCTGAGTAGCTTGTCCATTGACAGAATTTTTCAATCACAAAATTATTAGAGATACTTTGTTACATCATTCATGTAGAGATTCTACATAGGTACATCACGTGACAAAAAAAAATTAAAAGAACTAAAGTTTAGTTTAAAAAAAACTGAAATCCGAATATAGGTATATGGTAAAAAGAGTCGCAAGTTCCAAACAAAAGTTCCAAACAAAAAAATATATTTGAAATAGAAATTCAGAAATACGTATGTGTACATAAAGGATCAACGTTAAGCCTTGATCGTAATGAAAAATTACACGTGGACACAGAGGCGGCCTTACCCATTGCGAGGCCCCGGGCGGCAAGTCTTTGCGAGGCCCCTTGCCCTTTATAAAAAGTATGTGATGCGAAAGTTGGTTTGATTGTCATGTTTGAGGACAAATGTTATACAATTTAATAAATGTAATTTGAGTTTTAAAACATTTTACAGTTCATACAGGAACTTTGAACATCCGGGTTTGCGCAAAATGCGAGTAGTTCTGATTTTTGCAGACTTTGTTTGCCTTTTTGGCAATTATTACCTTAAAGAACTAGTTTACTACTTTGATGAAACTTAAGCACGACGTTTTGAATTAGAATAAATTTACTAAAATAAGAGACTAAAATGGTTTCTGTAGACCCAAAAGCTTCCGAGTTAGCGCTTTTTAAAAGTATCTCAAATCAACGTTTTTTTTTTACAACAAATGTGGCGGCAACTGATATCATGGCTTCAGTTGGAATATTTTCCAACTTTAAGTATAACTTTTTTCGAAAAAGAACTTTGAAGGGGTTTAGGCTTAGGCCGCACTACGGTTAAACCGCTGTAGTTTTTAATGGCGTGAATTTGTACCCCTAGAAAAGTAATACAAGTAAAGCGGCCCGCGACTGATTTTAAAACCGTGATTTCCTATAAAATGTTCGCGGGTAAAAGCCGCGGCAAAACTGTAATCAATAGAACTTAGTTGACGCGTACACAGTTACACACTAGCGCGCCGCAGACGCCGACGCTCTGTAAGGCGGTAGACCGCCTTGCAGAGCAGAGCAGAGCGCTGGCGCGCAATTTCAACCACGTCTTCCACCGAGTCGGAGTTTGTTTTAAACGAACCAGAATACGAATTTATTAGAATGAACTCTTAAGTTTTGATAATTCTTATGAAATAAACCTTTCTCAGATCTACGGCCTATAAGTGGCTGGATCAAATATTTTTCGAAATTTGCGTTGACGTCTTCTGTTCTATTTTTTATTATCAGAGCAACAACACGCACTACTACCTTGAAATCCATTTTCAAACTACGGGTGTGTGCGTCTCAAGCGGTTTAGCGGTGATAGCGATTAATCGTCCCGACTTTATTACGAGTTGTAGGTCGCGGAATCGAACCCAGGTTACTTTGTGTATTTATTTGATCACCATTGATCTCAAAACGATGAAGGAAAACATTATCAGGAAAGCATGTCGTCTTACCAAAAATTTGATTATATGTGACGTCACCAACCCGCACGGGGCCCGCGTTGTGGATTATGGACCCCTCTTATAGAAAGGAAGCCTGCGTCGCAGCAGTGGGAACATTATAGGCTGATGAAGATGAAGAGTGAATATAAATACCTCAGTAGACCTAATAGTCTCCGAGATAAACCCTCCCAACATTTTTTTTTTTGAAAAAGTCACAAAGTCAAAAATTGGTGTCTTAAACATTGCAAGAAATTGCAAAGTTCGAAAAAATATAAATTTTGAAAAGCTAAACTCAGAAACTACTGGGACTACAGTCACAGATATAAATCGGTTGTCATATTGTAGCAAAAGGCATTTATAAACCCGTTCTGAGAAGTTATTATCAACAACTAGTCCTTTACGGTCATAAACGGAAAAATTTCAAAAAAGAACGAAAGTATCGTTCGGTGTTTGAGGTCTCAAACTTTGATTATTCATTGGGCCCAGTGGCGTGGCTAAACGGGGCCTTAGCAGACCCTAGCTAGCCTCGTACATGACGGGGCGTCGCGCTTAGAGATTTAATAAAATAAAATAAAATTTACAACGGCAATCTCAACTTTGCTACAACTCAGTAAAGCAGTATACTTTAACTTCTACTACTATATCTAACTGACAACGGATAGAGCCAAAGCTGATGGCGCCGACGATCATATTAAGGTCTAGCAATTCCGCTTCTCGCGAGGCCCCTTAGTTGTATGATAACTTGGTTACTTTTTATTCCTAACTGTGAACAGAAAAAGGGCAAAGAGGCCTCGCAAAATCTTATCATCAATTCATCAAAAAAAAGGGCCTCGCACGCGGTGACCAACACGACGGGCTTAAAAAAACCACAAATCTGCGCGATATTTTTCATCCTCCATCAAAGAAAAGGGCCTCGCAGATGCGTCTTGCCCTCCATGATTCGGTCTTGCTACGTCACTGATTGGGCCAACATCATAAACAAATCTGAACCACCGGATTAAACCTAAACTAGCCGTACGTTCAGACGACAAAATTATTTTACTAAATAAAATATTTACAAAATTAATCAACTCTGAGATGATAAATTAAAAAATGGATGTTTTGATATTTTTTAAAACTAAAATGTTATTTGATTTTCCTATAATATAATTGATTAAACAAAATTTTTTAATTAAAAATTACTAGTTTTTTCTTTTGCTTGATTTGTTGCGCGAGGCCCCCTGCAAGCGCGAGGCCCCGGGCGGTTGCCCGGTTCGCCCCCCCCTAAGGCCGCCACTGCGTGGACAAAGTTCAAAAACCCTTCCAACCCGTTTAAAGCAAACTCATCAAACATGGACAAAATATTACAATTTTATAATTTCTATCCTATCTCATATAGGAGGTACATTGTTTTCAAGTACATCGAATGAGTAACAAACTAGTTATTTCGATATTAATAGATAACGTTATCTTTGGATTGAAAATCATCATTGTTATAGTGATAGCCTGATAAGCAGTGAATCGAATTGTGCGCACTGCTGTTAATACCTATGATGTTTAGAAAATGAATAGATACCTACATTATGTTCTTCCGTGTTTATATGAGTGTAGTAAATGCACCCACGATACTGGAGGAACCTTATTTTAAACCAATTCAAAAAAAAGGAGGAGTTTTGCAATTCGATTGTATTTTTTCATGAATATGTCTGTTTGTCTTTTTTAATATGGACTTCATATTATGGATTACTGTCGGATTTATTTTTTCTCTGAAGGGATCAAACTCCGAATAGATTCAATGTTCCTATTACATAATAAAAATTGCGTAGCCAGCATTATTTGATTACCATGTACTTCAGAGCTTTTGAATATGGTCGTAATAACTCCGAATATCTATAATATTTGTAATTCGGCACATTAAGTACTGTCATCATCAAAAATGTGGTATTACACAGGTAATGGGGACGTTGAAAGGTGCAGGTACGTATTAAGGTGATGCACAGAACTGGACCTAAGACCGGGCCTTGCTGTACTCCATGTTAGCTCTAGGTTCGGAGCACTTTGCATTACCCACTCCCACTTATCAAATTATTTGGTGTAGGAATGGCTCTGTCAAAGTAAATATTTGCTATATCCTCCAACAAACTCCCATTTTTCAAGAGGAATCCTCCTGTACAGACCGTATCAAAAGCTTTTTCGTAGTCTTAATAAATAGCGTCGAGGATTTTTCTTAATTACTTTTATTTTTGATGTTATTTTGCTGTTTTAGAATAGCTTTTTAGGTGAAGTTTCTCTTAATTTGCTTAACATATATAATTAAATAATAGTAAGGTAAATAAAAAAGACTTTATAACGAAGAAATAACAAAGAAACTATATTCTATCATTGTATAAACGGTTTAAAGTACCTACTTAATAGAATCGATACTGAGTATAATTATTTGCAAACTGTCTGTGCGCAGCGGAGCATAGGCAGATAACCACAGAGAATAGAGAGTATATATAGGTTTAAACTTGCTTCTAAGCATGCTCTTTTAATACTAGCATGTGTGGTACACGGTAAGACACGTCTATGAGGAGTGGCTGGAGACGCATGGCACGGCGCCCTCACCTTCCACTTGACACAGGTCTTCACTGGACACGGAAGTTTCGCCAGGTGCCTGTGTCTGATTGCGAAGGAGAAAACGCCAGCACGCGTAGCATGGCGATTCTATCAAGAAAAGACAAAGTTATTTATCGTTATTTCTACACAAATCGACTATCTTTTTGCATAAATATGACACCATTCGTACACTTTTGAAGAAAAGAACGTTTATTTTTCATATTGTTTTACATTACCATGCATAAAACGATAAAAATATTTTTATGTTCTGTCATTTTGTCTATTCTCCCGTCGACAAAACCTCTTTCTACGGCGCCATGCTACGCCTGCATGGTGTCACCATTAGAGGATCGTCCAGAGGACACGTGGGACTGTCTCGTCAGGTAACGTAAAGTGCTATTGAAAGATTACCGTGGATTTTAGTCAGTACAGTCCCTCCCGTCTCGCACTGGGTGGGAGACCAAAGTTGATGATTTTACCACGATCAAAAAATATGTGTGGTAGGTATCTCTAGTTTTTACAGCCAATGTTGATGTCTTATCATTATTTCAATGCACACACGCAGCTGAATGTTTGCCTAACAACAATAATGACGTGGGCTAAGTGGGCTGCCAGCAAACCGGGCGGCCCCTTCTGAGTCATTTCGGATTGCAATGAGTTTCACCACTTCATGTAAACATTACGATTGGAAGTGGTTATAAGTAGGTTTTCGTGTAAAAAGGTACCTAACAAACGAACTTACTTTCGCATTTTTAAATCACGTAAGTAATAAATAACAAAATCTTATTTCGTACTATCAAAAACAGTAGCTGTATATTGCGCAGCGAACTAAGTATCTGTATATTAACAAAAACTAATGGGAAACGACTTAACAATGGCCGTTTTTTTATACAATTTTGGATTTCCTTGATAGAGAATACATAGTTAATGTCAGTTAACGAGTATTACTGATTTGCAGACGGAGATGTCCACTTATCATGCCCCAGTGGACAGTATCATGTGGCTGGAAAGGAGATTTCCGCCGCATCTCGCTTCCATAAGGAAATGACAGTGTCTTCCAAGCGGGGTAGACCATTGAGCGAGATGGGACGGTTGGCTATATGAGCTAACCCAGCTCCTTCCAGAAGCTCAGAACTGTCCTGGGACGTTCACAGGCTTCTTGGAGCGACCTTGGAGTGCCAAGGTTTTGTGCCCGTTGGTTAGCAACGCCCTCGCATTCCAGGATTACGTGGGTTACCGTTACATCCGCGTTCAGACAGCCACTACACAACGGCCTGTCTAAAAGACTGGGATAGATCGTTTGCTCTACCATGTTCTCCGGAAGCTCTTTAGAAAAGTTGGAACTACAGACAAGCAAAACAATAGGTACTATCAATCGTCCCAAACTGACAACCATTCCTAGGTGGTTCTACCAGTGTAATTTTATTCTAACCGTGTAATTTTAAGAATTGTAATTTTATTCTACCCGTGTAATTTTAAATATTGTAATTTTATTCCATACATATCTAATTATGTAATTTTATATAGTTAAGTAAGTAGTAAACATAATTATTATGCATGAGGAAAATGATAAAGAAATGTCGATTAATATATTTTGGGAATTCCGATTACAATACGAGTATTTATATTGACTATCGATGACGCAAGGAGGATAAACTGCATGACAACAAGATATTACTTAGGTATAGGTACACCCGCGGTCGCGGGATTATTTCCTTACCGTGACCCCGGAACAGAAAGGGCTATTGAAGGACACCGTGGATTTTAGTCAGTAGAAGTCTGACAGTCCCTCCCGCCCTGCCCGGGGTTGGAGGACTCATTTGATGATTTTACCACGCTAAAAAAAAAAAAGGTATGGGTACACAGTTCATTATCTATAATCGTCTAATAGGGTAGTTTCCAGGGTCAAAATAATTACATTCTATTTAGTCCATATTTTAGATTATAAAAAAAACTAGCACTTTGCCCGCGACTTCGTCTGCGCGTGTTTTTAACTTCGAATTCAGTGAATTTAATTCGCGTTCACCCTCCTTATAGTATAGGATACTTTTGTAAAATCTCTAGAAGTTTCAGGGCCTATTCAATACAAACAAACAAAAACACGCTAGGGGTTGATTTTTTAAATATAATAAATACGTATCCTTTATTCGATTGAGAGATAATTTATGCCCAGTTTAGAATTTATCGAAATAAGCAGTAAATTCTTCCCTTAAAACTTAATCAACCCTTTTCAAAATTTAGGGGGTGATTTTCGAAAAACCAAAAAATGGAGGGTAGTTTTGAAAAAAGAACAGTGTTCATCTTTTTTATTTACTTATACTCACATTCGTACCAAGTTTCAAGTTTATAAACCCAAAGAATAAGATTTTGCATACAAAGGTTTTCACCCCTTTTCACCCCCTTAGAGGTAGATTTTCGCAAAATCCTTTCTTAATGCTCACCTACATCATAAATTGCAACTACCATCCAAAATTCAGATTGTGAAGTTTAGTGGTTTAATATCCTCCCCTTAAAACTTGAATACCCCTTTTCACCAACTTGGGGGGTGATTTTCGAAAAATCCTAAAACACGTGTTTCATTAATTCTTATCTAGTATATAAATACTGATTTTCAAATTCATCAGCTCACGCGTTATGATTTTTCCATACAAACTTTAACAACCCCTAGATTACCAATGGAGGGTAGTTTTAAAAAAATAATGGTGCTAATCTTATTTATTTACTTGTATTCTCATTCGTGGTAAGTTTCAAGTTTATAAACCCAAGGAATAAGATTTTTCATACAAACGTTTTCACCCCTTTTCACCCCCTGTAACGGTTAGCGGGTGGGTTGAATAAAAGAACCCACCAACGTTTACAATAAATTTATTATAGGTCGTGGTTCACAGCCGTCACTAGGTATTTAATCGTTCCGTGGAAGTAGGCGCACTAAGTACTGTCCTGGCTTATCGCGTAGTGCAGAGACGCGATGGGCGAGGAGTTGTCCCGAGGTGAGAGAGACCCCAGGGACAGGATGGTGGATGCGCCGGCTGGTCAGCTGTGTGCGGCTAGGTGCTGTGTGTGCGCAGGCCTCGAACGTTCGGTAGCGTGAGTCAACGGTCGAACTCAACGAACGTTGAGGATGGGTATTTTAAACCCCAATCTTGTTCCCTGGAATCAACGTCCAGCGGTAAATAAAAGGTCCACTGCAAATCCTCTCTGATGATGACCCCGTAGCGTAAGCGAAAGCCTAGGACGTAAAGCGCTTGAGGCGTTTGTGAGTTTGGTCAACATCAGAACGGAGTTTACATGGCAGGTACACAATATTAAATTAGCGTGAAGCATTAACACAATATTATTTATAGGCCTACGAGCGTATGGAACATTCGAGGCTTAACGGAATAAAAACCTAACAAAGAAAAATTAGAACACAAAATAATAAGTCTGTAGGTAACTGCTCAATACAAAAAGATATAAACACAATAGCTAGCAGTTATAAAGGTTTGGTTTGGCAACTTACCCTTAAACCGGGGTGAACTTACACAGAATTTAATAATATATCGAATTTAAATATTTATTATTTGACTAAAAAACTGTCTAAGTCTGGGACGAGTAAAATTAGATAGTCCTAGTATAGTGAGGAACTACGTTTACTACTACGTCCAGCGTTCGCGGTAATTATTTCCGTACTGTGTTACGTTCCAGCTGATTGCTACAAAATGCCTCGCTCAAAGAGAAGGGGAATTGGACTTTGCACGTGTGAGAGCGAGACAGCATAAGCATTGCCACTCACTTATCCGCAGCTAGAACATTCCACAGTTCTGTCACTACAGAACTGTCAAATGTTACTACCAGTTTAGAACTACCCACTTATAAATTACTTTTTGTCTCGACGTAATTCAAGAATATTTACTAGATACCTACAAATTTATATTAATGAACTATTTATAGTTTTGAAATGCAACGTTGGTAATCCACAACGTTACAATACCCCCTCGCGCAGTCAAGGATTTTGTCTTCTATAATGACAAAATCCGCACAAAGAATTAGATCTAACTATTGTTTTACCTATCAAAAAATCATCATTCGTACTTCTCACAATCATAACCAGCGGCAGCTATTGTATTCAGTGATACGAGAGATAGCTGTCGCACAATATAAAATATATAGGAATCCTGTTGTCATTAACCTGATGCCTTACAATAGTTTTCTTCAAAGATGAAAGTGTACTAAGCGAGAGAATAATGCAATCCTATGTATCGAGTTCAATAAAATATTATTGTTAAATTATTTCTTTTCCTTTTAACCATCTACCGACCAATACTAATCCACCTACCAGTTTTAAATTTTAATGTAAGTAATTGAATCTAAAATTAGATGATAAAATTATGATTTTTGGTTTAAGGCTTATTTACGGAGTTACCAACCGCTCCTGCAAAGGCTTATTTAAAGAGTTGCGACCGCTCTATAGTAAACAACACGAATGGTGTAGACCATCAGTAATAAGTGAAGAAGCTATGTCCTTTGGTTTTGCATTTTGATTTATGGTTTATTTAAGGAGTAATCGACCGCTCCCGCAAGGGCTTATTTAAAGAGTTGCTACCGCTCTAAAGAAGAAAAGCACAACCATGTAAAGAAAAAAACACAACCATGAATTACAAAACCAAGGTGATCGATGGGTTAGAGCCACGATCAATATAATAAATACCTTCGGTGTAGGGCCGATAGGTATAAAAAATTAAAATATAATGAATGGGGTAGGCCATCATTATACATAAATAACTATAGGATAGACCAAAAGTTATACCAAAGAAAAAAAAATTGGTAGGTTAGATAGGTTCGATATAGTAATAGGTATTCAAAAAAAAAAATATTAAAAAGTTAAGATTTTAAAATTTACGGGTATATTTAAAGAATGTCAAAATAATAAAGTTAAAGTTATAATTTATTAAAGACTAACTAGAATGTCAAAATTTAGTTAAAGTTATAATGATAAATGACTAACTACTATGTCATAATGGAAAGAATGGTCCATATTTATCTATCCGTTTATGTAAGTCCCGTACCGTGACTAAAGATGATTCGCCTCTAATGATCACTAAGTACTCGAGTTCAGACTTATGAAGCGACATAAACTTAACTGGATAAGCCATGATTTAAAAATTTTTCAAAAGAGAAAAAAAAAAATTCAAAGTGTAGGGTAAGTGCCAAAACCAAAAAAAAAAAATTCAAATCGAAAAAATAAAATTAACGGTTATATGTACCAACACTCCGTCTGTTACAATTTGAATTTAAAAATCTAGTAACGTTTTGGTTGAGAACAATCTAGAAAACAAGCACAAAAAACAATTGCACCGAAATAAAAATAAAAAAAACACACAAAAGGAGTTAATGCAACCAATGTGTACGCTTTACAAAAGGTTAAGCTTTAAAAGCAATAACAATTTAAAACAAATTGAAAAAACAAATTGACAGAATATTGACAGAATGAGGTAGGGTCTGCAATAATATGTACTTAGGTTTTACAAAAGTTAAGTTATTTCAAATTATTAATATTGAAAAAAAAATGAATTGAAAAAAAAAATATTGGTATTGACAGAAAAGGTAGGGTCTGCAATAACCAATAAAAAAAAACAATTTACCTATTTAAAAGAAAAGAAAGTAATAATTCTTTTATAGGCAGACGAACCCAGGTGAAAAGGTTGTATGTGCCTGTAATGGAATCCCGGCACCCACACCCTACAACCGAAACAAAAATGATTTGCGGTTGCAA
Source organism: Agrotis segetum (assembly GCA_036375495.1). Lineage (NCBI taxonomy): Eukaryota > Metazoa > Arthropoda > Insecta > Lepidoptera > Noctuidae > Agrotis > Agrotis segetum. The sequence goes on from JAQSVV010000039.1 coordinate 10,728,673, forward strand.
TAAGTGTGGTGGTAGTACTTCCCCGGACGGGCCTTCACAACGGCCCTACTACTGCGATGAGTTTAAAAAAATAAATAATTATATCTTAATAGTTTAAAAGAAAAGTAAAAAAAAAAATCGTTACTTCCTTTTTAAACAAGTAGAAAAAAAAATGTGTAGGGTAGGGTACACTTTGGCTGCGTTAAACCAAAAAACGTTTCACAAAACACAAAAAAAAACACAAAACACCAAAATTACACACTTACTACCTCCACAGAACAAAAAAAACCAAGCGACCTTAATAAAAAAACCACGTAAATGGGCGCCAATGTAACGGTTAGCGGGTGGGTTGAATAAAAGAACCCACCAACGTTTACAATAAATTTATTATAGGTCGTGGTTCACAGCCGTCACTAGGTATTTAATCGTTCCGTGGAAGTAGGCGCACTAAGTACTGTCCTGGCTTATCGCGTAGTGCAGAGACGCGATGGGCGAGGAGTTGTCCCGAGGTGAGAGAGACCCCAGGGACAGGATGGTGGATGCGCCGGCTGGTCAGCTGTGTGCGGCTAGGTGCTGTGTGTGCGCAGGCCTCGAACGTTCGGTAGCGTGAGTCAACGGTCGAACTCAACGAACGTTGAGGATGGGTATTTTAAACCCCAATCTTGTTCCCTGGAATCAACGTCCAGCGGTAAATAAAAGGTCCACTGCAAATCCTCTCTGATGATGACCCCGTAGCGTAAGCGAAAGCCTAGGACGTAAAGCGCTTGAGGCGTTTGTGAGTTTGGTCAACATCAGAACGGAGTTTACATGGCAGGTACACAATATTAAATTAGCGTGAAGCATTAACACAATATTATTTATAGGCCTACGAGCGTATGGAACATTCGAGGCTTAACGGAATAAAAACCTAACAAAGAAAAATTAGAACACAAAATAATAAGTCTGTAGGTAACTGCTCAATACAAAAAGATATAAACACAATAGCTAGCAGTTATAAAGGTTTGGTTTGGCAACTTACCCTTAAACCGGGGTGAACTTACACAGAATTTAATAATATATCGAATTTAAATATTTATTATTTGACTAAAAAACTGTCTAAGTCTGGGACGAGTAAAATTAGATAGTCCTAGTATAGTGAGGAACTACGTTTACTACTACGTCCAGCGTTCGCGGTAATTATTTCCGTACTGCGTTACGTTCCAGCTGATTGCTACAAAATGCCTCGCTCAAAGAGAAGGGGAATTGGACTTTGCACGTGTGAGAGCGAGACAGCATAAGCATTGCCACTCACTTATCCGCAGCTAGAACATTCCACAGTTCTGTCACTACAGAACTGTCAAATGTTACTACCAGTTTAGAACTACCCACTTATAAATTACTTTTTGTCTCGACGTAATTCAAGAATATTTACTAGATACCTACAAATTTATATTAATGAACTATTTATAGTTTTGAAATGCAACGTTGGTAATCCACAACGTTACACCCCTTAGAGGAGGATTTTCGCAAAATCCCGTCTTATTGCCAATCTACATGGTAGAATGCAAATGCTGTCCAAAATTCAAGTTTCTGCGTTTAGCGGTTTCGGCTGTAGTCGAGTCAAAAGAAAAACCCCTGTTCTTTTATATACAGGGTGAATTTTTCAACTGGGCGTGGATGGCTATCTCCGAAAATATGAGGAATATCGAAAAACGTTGAAAGGAGTCTCGAGGCCGATTTTGACGAAAACTAAAACTGCATTATTAGATTTTCGAAAAACCGGCCAAGTGCGTGTCGGGCCACGCACAGTGTAGGGTTCCGTAGTTGCCCATCAAAATACTTATGCGAACTAACTAAACTGATTCGCTGAATTTAATTTTAAAAAGAAGAATTTTCAAAATCGGTCCAGGAGTCTTTGAGAAATCGGGGAAAATACATAAGAAAAAAGATTACAATGAATTTAGAACCTCCTCCTTTTTTTGAATTTAGTTAAAAATAGTTGACGATAAAAACCTACCTATCCCCAAAAAACATACCTATAAAAGCTGTAAAAATAAAGTTGACAAACTTACATTTGCAGTTGTCTCCGATACATTTTGTTTAAGAAAATATGATATCAAGTACATTTTATAAGTTGGTCGACTATTACTCGTAAAGTTGTAAAGCCTACTTAGTCATGATAATTTTCTTTTAAACTTCGTTATATATGCTACTATTATGAATTTTTTCACACCCCCAAACATAACCGTTTAGCTGGTAGAGGGGGGGGACACTCGAATCGAGCAAAATTTAGCACTTTAAAGCTTAATATTTCACAAACAAATTTTTTTTTCAAAAATTGTTAATAGAAACTATCATTATTTTTTAAAGGCCTATTTAATGATACCCCACACGAAGGGGTACACGAGAAAAAAAAAATCCTCACTTTACGTGTAAGTACTGGAGGTACCCTAAAAAAAAATATTTTACGAGATTTTATGTTACCACTTTTTCGGCACAACAAATCCGTATATTTACACCAAATTACAGCTCTCTAGTACTGTGCGTCTCTGAGCTAAACTGCGGACAGACGGACGGACGGACATGGCGAAACTATAAGGGTTCCTTGTTGACTACGGAACCCTAAAAATCGATAATCCTGGCCAGGAATCGAACCCGCTGATTTTGGAAAAAAAATCACACCCTGTATTATTACGCCATTTGATAGTGTTGCTAACAAGGATCAAATTCTCTGAAGTAACCACAAAAGTATAAAATCTAAAAGCGTGAGTCCTTAAGCTGTGGGAAAGAGATGGCACTAGACGACTGTATAGCTCTGTCTCCTTCTCACAGCCTAAACTGGATCACGTTAAGAGCTCGTGGTAAGGCTATGATTTTCAAAGAAAACGCTCATAAAATTTTAGAATAATTTTATTAGTAAAAGCTCCCATACCACGGCGTATCTTACAATCAACTAGTCCATCCTCGTCTTGACGTGCTTCTCAGTGATCTTGTCCTTCTCGATGATGTACACTACCGCGCCCCACCCGGAGATAGCGTCGCGGTCGGCAGCGTTGACTAGCGCCTGAAAAGGTAAAAAAGTATTTAGTTGCAAGAAAGATAAGGTGATTGCGTCGATGTAGCCCGCAAAATTCAAATTTTCTTACGTTTTTTGCAATTTGCAGGCCAGTGACATGTTGTAACTTTATCAAAATATGAATTGCGGTAATAACAAGTATAATTTATATAAACACGAATGTGAACCTAATTGTATTTGAATGTCTGTAGGAAAATAAGCTTATGGTGGGTCATGATTCAACTTTGTCGATTGTACATACTGTAGGTGCCCATTCCAAAGTGTATATTCCCCATTCTAAAGTACTGTAAATGCCCATTCCAAAGTGTAGATCTCTATGGAGCAGATTCCAAATTTCTAGTCCTTATTATTCTAATTGGCTGAACTGAGTTTGATGAAACTTCACATGCGTAAGCAGGATAAATGGGTCTTAAAAGATATCAGAGATTTTCTAAAAATAATGTTAAGCTAAATTTTGAACTTTCCATAGCAACATAATTGAAATTCTTTTTCCATTTCTTTTTTAAATAAAACTGTTTTCTGATAAGTGTTTAGACCTTTTGAGAATTTGGTATAACTAACTATCCTCGATACCTACTTCTTTGTCAAAACATTCTCCTCTACTGTACACTTTTGCATGAGTTTTCACTTTTTTACTTTACAGCATCTTTCCAGTATTTACAGTGTTTCTTTTATGAAAACAAAAACCCCTGTTCTTTTATATAATATAGATGGAACAGCACCTCTGGTGTGCGAAGAAGGAACTATTTTTTTCTTTGAAAATCGTCAATTTGAAATTTTTGTAAGTGGTAAGTGCCAGTTTACATTTCAAATACTGAAAACTCGTTCTAATTTTGATTATTCAAAATAATCTTACCTGTGAGATGGTTTCAAACAGCTCATCGGGTGACAAGTTGGGCTCCCACAGAGCTTCACACATACCATACAACTGTTCTGAACAGGTACCTGACACCACAAAGTCCTCAGGCTCATTGGGGCAGCCAATCTGTTGAACAAAAAAATAAATAAGTGGTAAACAGACATAAATGAATAGAACATAGAGAAGAACAAAGTCATAAGCTGCTTTTTTCTCAAATCAAGATTTAAAATGCCTATTGTAGAAGAATTTATGAAAGTGGTGTCTTGTGTGAAGTGCAATCTTGATAATTCTACTTGTACTGTCAGCCAGGGTAAACAGTGACGCAGGAGTAAATTGCAACAAAACTGAAAGAGAGATATTAAAAGAGACAGAATCAATTTTTTTTTTAGCCACAACTTGATACAGAGCCATCTAGTCCCAAGCTAAGCAGAGCTTGTGTTATGGGTACTGGACAACTCGCACCTTCGATGCAACAAAGACATAACAGCTCGTTTTTAGGGTTCCGTAGTCAACAAGGAACCCTTATAGTTTCGCCATGTCCGTCCGTCCGTCCGTCCGTCCGTCCGTCCGTCCGTCCGTCTGTCCGCAGTTTAGCTCAGAGACGCACAGTACTAGAGAGCTGTAATTTGGTGTAAATATACGGATTTGTTGTGCCAAAAAAGTGGTAAAATAAAATCTCGTAAAATATTTTTTTTAGGGTACCTCCAGTACTTACACGTAAAGTGAGGATTTTTTTTTTCTCGCGTACCCCTTAGTGTGGGGTATCATTAAATAGGCCTTTAAAAAATAATGATAGTTCCCATTAACAATTTTTTGATAAAAAAATTCGTTTGTGAAATATTAAGCTTTAAAGTGCTAAATTTTGCTCGATTCGAGTGTCCCCCCCCCTCAACCAGCTAAACGGTTATGTTTGGGGCTGTGAAAAAATTCACAATAGTAGTATATATAACGAAGTTTAAAAGAAAATTATCATGACTAAGTAGGCTTTACAACTTTACGAGTAATAGTCGACCAACTTATAAAATGTACTTGATATCATATTTTCTTAAACAAAATGTATCGGAGACAACTGCAAATATAAGTTTGTCAACTTTATTTCTACAGCTTATATAGGTATGTTTTTTGGGGATAGGTAGGTTGTTATCGTCAACTATTTTTAAGTAAATTCAAAAAAAGGAGGAGGTTCTAAATTCGTTGTAATCTTTTTTCTTATGTATTTTTCCCCGATTTCTCAAAGACTCCTGGACCGATTTTGAAAATTCTTCTTTTTAAAATTAAATTCAGCGAATCAGTTTAGTTAGTTCGCATAAGTATTTTGATGGGCAACTACGGAACCCTACACTGTGCGTGGCCCGACACGCACTTGGCCGGTTTTGAATTTTACAGGAGAAGAATTTTAAAATTTTTTTGCAAGTTTTTCCTCAGTTCTGGATAACTATACAAAGAAGGTTTGAAATCTTTACATAATTAATTGTTTATTTAGTTGGCTATAGTTATACGTAAAAATCTTGTATTTCATTACCAAAGAAGTCCTAATAAAAGACATAACAAAAAAACCGGCCAAGTGCGTGTCGGGCCACGCACAGTGTAGGGTTCCGTAGTTGCCCATCAAAATACTTATGCGAACTAACTAAACTGATTCGTTGAATTTAATTTAAAAAAGAAGAATTTTCAAAATCGGTACAGGAGTCTTTGAGAAATCGCGGAAAATACGAAATTAGAACCTCCTCCTTTTTTTGAAGTTAGTTAAAAAAAGTTGACGATAAAAACCTACCTATCCCCAAAAAACATACCGTAAAAACATACCTATTAAAGCTGTAAAAATAAAGTTGACAAACTTACATTTGCAGTTGAATCCGATACATTTTGTTTAAGAAAATATGTAATCCAAGTACATTTTATAAGTTGGTCGACTATTACTCGTAAAGTTGTAAAGCCTACTTAGTCATGACAATTTTCTTTTATACTTCATTATATATACTACTATTGTGAATTTTTTCACACCCCCCAACATAACCGTTTAGCTGGTAGAGGGGGGGGACACTCGAGTTGAGCAAAATTTAACACTTTAAAGCTTAATATTTCACAAACGAATTTTTTTATCAAAAAATTGTTAATGGAAACTATCAATATTTTTAAAGACCTATTTAATGATACCCCACACTAAGGGGTACGTGAGAAAAAAAAATAACATCCCCACTTTACATGTACAGGAGGTACCCTAAAAAAAATATTTTTCGAGATTTTATTTTACCACTCTTTCGGCACAACAAATCCGTATATTTACACCAAATTACAGCTCTCTAGTACTGTGCGTCTCTGAGCTAACCTGCGGACAGACGGACGGACGGACGGACGGACGGACGGACGGACATGGCGAAACTATAAGGGTTCCTTGTTGACTACGGAACCCTAAAAAGGGTCCTGAACAGTGACTTTGTTGCACCAGGAATTTAGTTTTATGACTGTTATGTTTTATGCCTTAGTAGCTCAAAAATTTTGAGCGAAAAAAAATAATTCTCTATAAATAATGTAAATGTTTCTGGCCAGCCCAGAAAAAGATGGCGAGACGAACTAGACGTTCACCATGAGAGCTGGTTCGAAGCGGCCCATGAAAAGAATTCGTGGAAGGAATTGGGGGAGGCCTTTGCTCAGCAGTGGGACAGTATAGGCTAATTAAAAAAAAATAATAATAATAATGTTGAGGTCTTAAAAACAGATAAGTTTTTGTTGCTCCAACGTACATCAAACAGTCGCGGGCGCGGGGGCACTACTTACAATGATACGTTGTCGGCCCAAAACGCATGGAATAACCGCCTATAACCACAAAGGCACTTCTGCCATCTAGTATAATTTCGAGATACTTTCGCGGATGTCTTTGTTGCCCCAAATATAGGCATTTAGAAACAATTTGGAATACTTAGGTCGATTTTGCATATTTGACTATTTGTGCCCTTGTTGCACCGAAGGTGCGCTGATAATAGTAGTTTATGTAACTGGTACATAATGAGGGGTATTATACACGATTTATAATAGTATCACACGAGTGGTATAATACCTAGTTATGTACAGTTTCATACACTACTTTATCTACTCTCATTGAACACGAACATATCAAATAAAAGATAAAAATTAATAAACACTAATAATCATCCACCATGTCATCCACCGAAACACAAACGTCAAAATCCCAACATTCCCTTAGAAAGCGCGCGCAGCCACAGATAAAAAAGTAAAAAAATGTATCTATGATCAGTAATCTGTATCATAATGAAAAAAAATTAAATTATAACATTGTTTTGTTAGACAAACAGTGTTATAATTTAATTTTTTAATTTCATTACGATACTCTATGGTATAAAGTATGTCATTTTATAAACTCGTTTTGAGTTTTGTATTTCGAAGTTTACGATATGAGAGTAGATAAACATACTTATATATTTCTAAATATATGTTATAGATAAATTACACCCAGACACACAACAAAAATGATTGTGCTCATCACACAAACATTTTTCCTGGGTGAGTACTTTACATGGAGGGACTGTCTATAGGACCACAAACCAGTAACACAACACCCCATGGTAAGACTGTTTGTTAGACTTACAAGCTTTTGATTTGTCTAACGGCTTTATGTGCCTTCCCAGGAACTGAGGAAACTCACTATAACAGAAGGTCACTCATCCACAGACCAACCTTGGCAAGTGTGGCTTTACCGCAAAGATTGGCCTCTGTGAGGCTGTAATTATTTAGCTATGAGCTCCTCTCCTGCATAAGCTGCATATTATCCTATAGTGAATAAATGACTTACCAGATCCATATTGCACACATAGGGTTGGTTATCATGAGGGTCCAGTCCAGCAATGACGGGCTCAATGAAGTAGGGTCCGAAGCGCCTCTCGTACAACAGGTTGGACAACATCGCCGATAAAGTCTTGGGTCTCATCACTCTGTTTTCTTTCAGCTCATAAAGGTTCATTCTGGAATGTTACATATTAATCAGGTTTACACAGTAATACTTTTTATAATTGTGGTAAAATAAGGGTGGGACTGTCAGACTTGTACTGACTTAGATCCTCGGTGATCCTTCAATAGTCTTTAACTTTCAATGGTCGCAATTACCTGATATTTCAGTCCAGCAACCACAACCTACGCTATGCCACACTCCACCACAGACATACTTAATGTGATAAATATATTGAACATAACTTGGAGTTAACATTTACAATTGTAATTTTTCAGGACAATAGTCCCTTGACATGAATTGAAAACAGGTCTTCAGGTGAAGACGCTGTGCAAACACAGAGAACACAGAGTACAGCACTTTTGATACTTATGTGGAAAATAAAGACATGTAGAAATTACTTAGCAATATTTTCTTACCTAAACTTTAATCTCTGGAACACGGTCTGTGTGTCAGTAGCTAAGCCAGGGAGACCGACGTATAGCGTGGGTCCCAATTGATACACCTTTGGGAAGTTGGTGGATACAGTCTGGGCCTGAATACCATAGCGTTTGTCTGTAGCAATCGCCACGCAGTCCTTCCCCTTCATTGCAACCACAGCGCCTCCATTATAGGCTAAAATAGACTGAAAAGAATTGGGGTTTAGAGAGAAAGAAAGGAGAATGACAACACACCGAAATCAAGATATTTTTCAGAATAAAACCCTTTAAATGGTTGGTTATATCGAGGTAATGTGAATTTCTAATGGGTTCGAACTTATTACGACTGTGTTATAGTTAAAACCAAGTTATTTTATAACAAAATCAAATTATGCCTCGTAATGCTCATGACGCTATCATAACCAATTTTCACAGAATTCTTACATTAATTGTGTAATAACCGCTGTTATGACCTAGATATTGTAAAATACACTTACCATTTTGCTTTATGTAAATAAATCCAGCTATTTTCTAGTAAAAACACAGCAATAAACTTTACACGGGAAACCGAAAAAGTGACAATTCATCGGCGACAATTTGAATCACAGATTAAATATTAAAAACAAAGGTTGTCATTGACAATTTGTGGTAGACTTTTTGTCTTTGGGTTTAAGTGGCTTTCTCAGTCTGAAAATAAAATAGGGCGAAGCCGAAGCCCAGCCAGCTCGTCTTCTTCATCGAGGTATAATTAATTGTAAGAAAAGGGCTTCGATTCGACATAAACTTAACTAACGAATACCTTCGGTACAGACGATGGCACATCAACTTGTCCCAATCCAATATGAACCTTCTGCTTCTGTGATAAAGTTGAAAATATTTTCTATTAAATCTATTAAAGTTTGAAAGATTGAGGTTGGTTGATTGATGTGCAACAGATTAAAATGAATAAAACTTTAATCAAATCATTCATTTTTTATTCCTTATTATTTAGGTCATAAAAAAACAACAAAAATCCCTAGTAAAATGTTTTGGGCAGTGCAGCTTTCAATTCTTTAGCGTAATCATCGAGCCGGGCGGTCATATTAAATCCCCAGTGATCTTTTACTTGACGACAAAGATTTAGATCCATTTTGACAATAAGAAGACCGTCTTTATCTCTTGATAATCCAGGAGTTCTGCATCCATTTGGAGCTGTGATATAACTCGATCCATAATAACTTCTAGTTATATTTTTCTGGTCAATTTTAGTCGAGAATTTTTCAGTACCAACTCTATTGAGGCTACAAGTAAAATAGCTATTAGCAATCGCTGCGGTACGGGCTTCTATGCCCCAAAAAGATTCTCCAAATTCAGAAATGGTTGCTGCCGGGTTAAACACGATTTCTGCTCCATTGAGCCCAAACATTAACCAGTTTAGAGCATGGTGGCGACCATAGCAAATATTGACAGCAATGTTAGCATATTTCGTCACAAAGACAGGATGACCAGTGTTACCAGGTAAATAATAAGAGGTTTCACTGAAACTCCCAACACTGGGTAAATGGTTTTTGCGATGTTTCCCCATAAAGATTCCATTTTCATTTATAACAACTGCCGTATTCCACCACACTCCGTTGTCACTTTCCAAAATAGGTGATACAATAACCATTTCGTATTTTTTAGCTAGTTTACTCAGAAATTGGAAGCTTGGACCATTCTCTACTCTCTCCGCAAATTCTTCCCATTCTTCTTTCTCTCTGGTACACAAGAAAAAAGGCATGGACCATGCTTCTTGTAAACACAGAATCTGGACACCCTCAGAAGCTGCAGCATCAATAAGCTTCTCAACTTTATCAAAAATTGCAAGTCTCTGTTTGTCTATGGGTTCATTAGTAGGCAAAACAATTGAATGTTGGATTAGACCGACCTTGACGATTTTCGGATTTCTAACCTCTTTTGCAGCATCAAAAGAAAAGGCTGCTACTTCAAATCCATGCACCTTACCTGCTGCTAACGTCGAATCTTCTATTTTCAATTCACAATGATCAGTTCTCCCATAATGTATTCTATTGAATTCTTTTAACTGCTCCGAATTTAAATTATTTTTGACAATTTCGTCCAAACTTTGCACTGTTTGGGAGCCCATGTTTGAAGTAAAATGATATAAATAGCTCTGGTATATAAACAAGAGATAAGTTGCGTAATAGTGTTTGCGATGTAAATAAGCGAGGCCTGAGTTACAACTAATCAATGTTTAACATAATTATCGGCTCGCGACTCGTTACATATTTACCACATAAGTAGGTATTATTCGAAATTTGTCAACATTGAAATGATTGTTTTGCATATTTAGATTGGGTACTTGGGTGTTTTAGCTTATGTATAATAATATTAGATTAGATACCCACATGGTCTTATTTGCCATTTAGCGACAAAAAGGGTTTAATTAGTTAGTGTTTTGTCGTTATTTTTTCCAAGCTTTATCTACTTAGAGCGCAGCTTTTTTTTTCTTTATCGTGGTAAAATCATCATATGAGTCCTCCAACCCCGGGCAGGGCGGGAGAGACTGTCAGACTTCTACTGACTAAAATCCACGGTGTCCTTCAATAGCCCTTTCTGTTCCGGGGTCTCGGTAAGGAAATAATCCCGCGACCCCGGCAGGCTTTGGCCCTCTGAGACCCCTCTCAGAGGGCCAAAGCTTGCCGGGGCCCCGTCGGGGGTCGGGCAGCGAGTTGCCCTAAACTCGCCGCCCGCGTGTCCGCGCCTGCGGTGGCTGGAGATCGTCTAGCGACGTCCCCCAGATAGCATTTAAATTTGCTGCAAGTTTGTTCTTTATTTGATATTTAGTTGTTACGGCAAACTTGTTGTGGCAAATTTATTGCGAATTAGCTGTAAACTTGTGATATTATTAATGATATGGCAAGTTTGTTTCGATACTGTTGCAATCTTGATATGTAAGGACAAGGTAAACATGATCTGTCAAGTTTGATCCAATAATACTGTAAACTTGACACGATACCCGAACTGGAATCATCAGGTAACAACTATTTTAAAAGATCTCACTTTATTCCTAGTGGATTTTGTGATGTAAAATTGGTGTAGTTTTGTGTCTCAAGAGTCCACGCCCCTGGAAAATACGTGGAATAATTTTATTGAAACAAAGCGTGATATTAAGTGGAGTTGAGAATTTTATTGTAGTTACTACCTCATAGACACTTACCGAGAAGGCCGAATCGATTTATTTGCTGCCAGATAGGTACTCCGATAACCATTAGAATGTGTTACATCCGTATTCTAATGTAAAACAATAAAAATTAATACCACTGAAGACTAGGCTGCATGGGCTAGATCCCTTTGCCTGTTCCGAAAGGAACGAATTTAAAAAAAGTAACGACGTAGCTGTCAAAAAGTGGCGGCATTTGTTTAACTTCATTGATTGTTTCGTAGACAGAAAAGTTTGTTTGTTTCTTTCCGTTTCTTTCCTCGATTTGTGAACGTGCTTCTCCGTGTTATTTGTGATTGTGATTTATCGACGACTCTGGCTGTGATTTTGGATTTCTCTTACGTTTGACTTTGGCTGTGTTACTGGACTCGATTGGATTGCACTCTTGTTGGACTAATTAAATCGTCTTGATAAAATATCGGATATCCCTACTGACGGTAAGTTTGTGGGCTGTTGCTAAAAATGTTGTTAACAATTTCCACGTAAATTTGCTCCATTCACCCATATTTGTGTGAGATAAGTTTTTGAAATCATACATCTCTTAATTTTGTAGGTTAGTACCTACTTGGCAAAAATGTCTCGAAAACCGTTTGTACAAATGTCGAGACAAGGTCGGTTAAAGAGAATTAAAAGAGAAAATATGACAATTGCTTCAGCAACTAGAGGTGACAACCAATCAGAAGGAGAAATATCATACTATCATCAAGAAGCTGCTGGGACAAACAATCTGCCCTCCCCTATTGTTCCTCACAGCTCCACTTCCCCTCCAACACAAATGCCATGTCATGCTGATAATAATAATCCTAACACCATCTATGAGAATACTCTGTCAGATTCTGACCGTGAAGAATCTCATAGATCCGATTCTCCGAAAACTCAACTGCCATGTTATGTTGAAAATAATAATAATTCTGTTTTTCATAATATCATCAGTGAAGATCCTCAGTCAGATTCTGATCATGAAGAATGTCATACTCATGACAATGACATATTTGTAGATCATTTAAGAAATTGGGCTCTTAAATACCAAGTAACTCATACGGTAATATCTGCATTATTACTTATATTGAAAAGCCACACCTCTTTAGAGTTGCCAACTGATGCCAGAACTTTACTGAAAACTCCAATAACAGTAATCACTCGTCAAGTTGAGCCTGGACAGTACTCACATATAGGTTTAGAAAAACAATTGAGAAATATATGGGGTTATGTTACTGAATCTGTAAATGAGTTGTGTTTATTAATTAACATTGATGGTTTACCTTTGTTCAAAAGCAGTTCTACTGAGTTCTGGCCAATTTTAGGCTTGGTTTCTAATATTCCTTCAATAAAGTCAATAGTCTTCCCTATTGGCGTTTATTGTGGCACAAAGAAGCCTGTTAGCTGCACTTCATTCCTACAGGAATTTGTGACTGAGGCAGTTCATTTGATTAACAATGGCTTAGATGTCAATGGAAAAAATATTAAAGTTATTGTCAAAGGTTTTGTTTGTGATGCTCCAGCAAAGGCTTTTCTATTAGCAATTAAAGGGCACACTGGATATTATTCATGCACAAAATGCAAACAATCTGGCGTATATATGCATAGTCGCATGACATTCCCTGAAATTGATGCACCCCGTAGAACCCATCAAGAGTTTCTAGAGATGCATGATGAGGATTTCCACAATTCTAGAACCCCATTAACTGAAATCCCTGGAATAAATTTTATTAACAGTTTCCCACTAGATTATATGCATCTTGTGTGTCTCGGAGTTGTGCGCACTCTTCTTTACTTGTGGATGTTTGGACCAGTACCATTAAAATTGCCTCGTCAAATTTTAAATTCAATCAGCACTGACCTTGTTTCTTTTGCTGGACATATACCTTCAGAATTTAACAGGAAACCTCGTTCTTTGGATGATGTTAGAAGATGGAAAGCAACTGAATTCCGTCAATTTCTTTTATACACAGGACCGGTAATACTTTTAAAGTTAAAGTTAAGTTATTTATCACATTATAATAACTTTCTTTCCCTAACTGTTGCAATGACTATATTGTTAAATCCTGAATATTGTTTTGTGTACAATGAGTATGCAAAAAATCTGCTGAAACACTTTGTTAAGACTTTTATGGAATTATATGGTCCACAATTTGCAACACATAATTTGCATGGCCTCACGCATATCAGTGATGATGTAGTTGAATTTGGTGCACTTGACTGCTGTTCAGCCTTTCCTTTTGAAAACTTTTTACAGGTTTTCAAAAGAAGTATCAGAAAAGGCGACAGACCTCTCCAACAAATTATTAAAAGGTTTGGGGAAATAGCAAACACAAACCAATGGATTAAAAATGCATCATCATGTAATTCCAGCTTGCCATGTTTTGGAAAACCCCATTCAAGCGGTTTAATTATGCCAGGCTGTGATGTTTCCCAACAGTACATGTCTGTTAAATTTCAATCATTTGAAATAACTACAACACACCCTAATTCTTGTTGCTTTTTAAATGATGGGACGGTTGTAATAGTGCGCAACATTATATTTTCAACAATTAAAAATAGTATGGTCATACTTTGCCAAGAATTTCTAGTGAAAGAAAACTTCTTTAGTGCACCCTTAATAGATAGTTCCCACATAGGTATTCATATAGTAAAACAATTGTCAAATCTATGTGAAAGACCGCTTACTGCCATAAAGGGAAAGGTTGTGTTGCTTCCTTTCCAAAATAATAGTCATGTTGCTATAAAACTGGTCCATTTATAATACTTCACCTAAATCCTGCCTTACCCTGTCCCTCTATCCTGTAAATAAAAAAAAAATCCATTCCTTTTTATTTTGTTTGCCATCATCAAGCAGGTACATAATTATTGTTTTGCAATTATTTTAAACACTTTTTCAATTTCAATTGTTTCCTGTTACGTAACTAAAGTATTTTTTCAGAATGCGGATAATGGAAGAGGACTTTAGATTTGTCATTGTCACCTTTGTGGATGAAAATAATGCTCCTGGCATTGTTGCTTCCAATTGGATAAAAGAAGATAGACATACTTGCTTTTATCCCAATGTACGCACTGAAGAAATGAAAGAAAAGCTTTTGCGGAAAATGGCTGCACCTGGCGATATGTGGCAACAATATAAAATAAAAATTCTTAAAGGATATGGTATGCAATAAATTCTTATTTACAATAGGTATGTATACCTAATAATCTTTATTGTTGGCTGGTGCAAATAATTCAACTTTATTTTTCTTTAGAAACTTATGGGGATGCACGACTTCATTTAAGAAAAGCAGAAGAAACATCAAATTTAGATTCCGATGAAGAAGTAAAAAAGAGAAAAAGGAAAAGGAAAATAAATGTTTATCTACCAGAAGACTCTGAAGATTCTTCCGATGAACAAAACCATCAACCATCTACAAAAAAAAAACTTGATGCCGCAAGATACCCATCTCCCCCGAAACCTAAAGCAGCAGAATCTTCAAACACTAATATAATAGATGACAACTTCATTGCGCGACGCCCACCCAGCCCAACTGTAATGTTTTCCAGCCCAATTGCATCATCATCTCGTGCCCATCTATCTGTGGACAGTCCAGTTGTTACCAATCAACCAAAAATGTGTCCATCTGGTAATATAATTTTAATTTATTTATGCAGTATTCAGGGGATGTTAATGATATTTTAATTTTTATATTTTTGTTACAGACTGTGCGACAAGCAAACAATTGGCAATACAGCAAAGTCATCTCATCCAGATGGTGACTGACCTGTCGAAACAAGTGTCAGAAATTTATAGAAAAGTGGACCTGATTTTAAGACGGCCAGAAGAGCCATTGACTCCACAAAGGCAAGATCCTTTTTCACTGCCACAGTTTTTAACAAACCTGCCAGTAAATGACGATGACAGTTTCTGTCATTTAAATGAACAAGTCAAAAATAGTGACAATAAACAGGCAATGGTAAGGGCAATATTCTATTAAATATATTACCAGGCCATAAAATTCCATATACTATTGTTTCAAATTAATAGTCATCTATGTACAGACGCCAGCACATCAACCTACCCCAATCTGTCAAATTTGCCCAATCGAAAATGAATCTTTTGCTTTTGTGATAAAGTTGAAAATCTATTAAAGAAATTTGACAGATTGTGATAGGTTGATGTGCTGGCGTCTGTACCTACTATTTACCCATGAAGCACAGACTTGCGTTAACTTACTTCAGTAGTTGCACAGCTATCAATTGACTTTGTATTCTTTGAGCTTATATAAGAAAAAAAATAATCAAATTAAGATGCACCCAACATGTATACAAGTACAGACGTACCATATTATTATGCCATTACCTACATTAAACATATATAGTATTTCTTTTTTCAGATACAATTCCTGGCAGGTATTGGCGGTAAAAACCTCCGTTCTTTCGCCACAAACATGCTTAGAAGAATACTGCTGGATGAAGTAGCTGAGCAATATTCTCTGACGGGGAAAAAAATGAAAAACTCAAGCAAGAAATCATTTCTTGACACAGAAACTTGCAAATTAATATTTCGTAAGTACTATTGTAATTCTGTTTTTTTTTATTATTGTTTTTTATTGTTTTAATTCTTACATAGCCAACAGTCACATTACGAAACATGCCGCTTAAGGTCAATTATAGTACATTACTTTAACTGTTTTATTTATATTTTCAGAAATATGTAAAAAAGTGCATGGAACAGCCACCGACGATAAGCTGAAGGAGATAATCAGTGACTGGCTAAACCAAGCCAAAGTAAGATTGTCAAGAAGGTAAAATAACTCTCTTATAATAATAGTCTGTAGAGCGGGTGTAGATATAGTCTAGTGGGGCCTACTGGTACTGGGTTCGAACCCCGGCGTTGATCAATCAAATCAAATCAAATTTATTTTCTCACCACAATATACATAAATCATTTGACATTGTTCAGGTTCCACAAAGACACAATTCAGACAGTATATATTGTGGGAGACTGGTGCCTAAGCTAGGCTCGTGGCCTGTGTTTCAGGACACCAGGATCCCACCCCTTTGCATTTTCATTATAAAATTATGTGTTTATTAACCGCGCTGAAAGTATATAAATTGATCATACGACATTTTTGTGGTTACTTTAAATATAATATAATTTTATTGCAACGAAGAATATTTATACTTAGGTTTAGTGTTTTTAGTATAATGTTAGTAGATGTATAGTATTGGTGTGTGTGTGTGTGTGTGTGGGTGCGTGGTGTGTGGGTGTGGGAGTGTGTGAAATTACGTGAGCTTAGGTTTGTGTTAGAAGGTTTTCAGTATCATTATAGTTTAATTTGAGTAGCCAGTCAGTTAACTTTCCTTTGCATTTATTATTTTACTAATAACAGCCATTTTATTTCGTTGTTTCAGGGTCGAGAGACAAAACAAAATCAATCATGATGGAGTCAGTCTACTAGAGTGAACAGGCATCTTCTGGGAACGCTCGTTCCATCATAGACCATAAGGTCTGAAGCGATGGATAACCATCGCTTTCCATCAGGCGTGATCAAGACCAAGAGCAGGCCCAGTCACCAATAAAAAAAATCCCTTTCTGTACTACTTTTTTATACATTTTTTTTCGACGTCTATTATATGATTGTGTTTCTATAACTTTATTATATACCCTATAAGTGCAATGGTGAAATAAACCTATTCAATTTTAATTGATTTCATTTCGTACTTTAATTTTTTGATTCTTCATGAGGCCTACTCGCAAACGACGGCACAATTTTTAATATTTTTGTCGTAGTGGTTCGCGTTCGCGAGTAAACCCCCTTAAAAAACACCAAAACTTATCGCTTTGTTGCATATTATTGATTCTGAAACATAACTCCGACAAACGTTTCTCCGCTGAACGATTCGCCGACACAACGATTCATTCCTGGACGGTTCGACGACAGAACCTTTCCACGACGAACGTTTGGCCGACAGAACGATTAAGTCATGAGTATTGTGTTTCATGAAGTATAAATGAAGCCATTTAGACAAAGCCCTGCTGCGCGCCGGGCTTCTGTTTGTGTGTTCAGTTTAAAGGAACTTAACTAACCGAACCTCGGGGTGCCCCGGATTTAGTTACTAGTATTATTATGTCAAACCATGTCTTTGTCGACGAATCGTTCTTCGGTGAAAGATTTTGTCGTCGAATCGCCTATGAATCAATCGTTGTGTCGGCGAATCGTTCAGCGGAGAAACGTTCGTCGGAGTTGTTTCAGAGTGCATATTAATAAGGATCTGTCGTAGCAATAAACCATTGTTGATTACAATGTATGCAACAAACAAGCAAGTACCTATGTGACAACATTGTAGGTAATTTGTCAAGACAAAGAGTTGGCAAGTTGGCATTGGCACACATTATACAAGTTTGATGGGCGGAAACTAGACATTTGATATAAGTTTGATATAAACTTGCCACAAGTATGTCCTTTGCCTCGTCAAACTTTATGCAAACTTTCACATTTGATATTTAAAACTTACTGCAAGCCTGAAACAAGTTTATATTGCTATCTGCCACCCGCGGTGGTGGACGCCCACGGCGACGGCCGTCGCCGTGGGCGTCCACCACCGCGGGTGGGGCGGAGGGAGGACAATGTCCTCTCTCGCGCGCGGCCCGCCTCCTCCTCGCGAGCATTACTGCTTCGCAGAAGGAGGCGACCGCTTCCCACTCCATCTCGCCCAGCAGCATGGCCGCGACCAATGCTGGGCGCGAGAGGTCTCCGCCGAAATTCCTGCTGACTTACAAAAATTAAAAACGTCTAATCTTCAAGCGCATCCCGTTGTTTTCCCGTTACCAGGCTCTTAGAATTTGACATCAGACGTTTCAGATCTTCGATTTTGACGACCTCGTTGTCGCTGGCATAAGCAACAGGATCCGCGTTCGAAGCAGAAGGCAGAAGCCAGTAGAATATTGAATAATGGATTTGAAATTTGCCCCCGATTTACATGAAATCTCATCCAACTCCTATCATCAGATTCTGACTTAGATCTTGGTCATCAGATTATTACTATACATCATCCTCTATGTTCTGGAATCACACAAAAAAAAACAGAATCAATCGTAACAGCTACGAAATAACGTTATAGGTGCAGATATCGTTACGTTATTTATGTTATCTCTAACACACCTTCCACAGTAATCAATTTTGTGAGTCTGTGGTTAAAAAATATTGTGAAAGATAGTGATTCATTCATTTATTTACTATTTATTTTCATTCAATATCAAAGTTGCTAACTTGTGAAACGTAAAATATTTTGAAAACACAGGCTTCTGAGTTTATTTGTCTGACTGGGTCATGTTATTTTATAACGAGTTACACAAGTTGTGTAATAATAACTATTGATAGAGCGCTGATAGTTTGTTGTGGATATTGTGTTTTAATGTGTTGTAAGAAATATTTCGGAGCGGCAATTGTTTTGAAACTTGCTGTGGTGACTCTTAAAAACAAGTGCAGACAATACTGATTCGACTAATAAAAAAAAACATACAACAGGATTGAGAACCTCCTCCTTTTTTTGAAGTCGGTTAATAAAGCAAATGAATTATATATCCCTGTATAAAGTCAAGGTCAGTGTGATAATGTGTTTTGTAAGTTAGGTATCTACATATAAACGTACGTTTTAATAACAAGCAATGTGTACAGGTACATTCATAGTTAAGTACTCGGTTTAAAAAAACAGGAACAACCTATTTCTTTGATCTGAGCGTACTGACTATAATCCACGATGTCCTTCACGTTCCGGATCTTCCTAGACCTTTACGTTCCGGGGTCACGGTATTATGTGAGTCCCGCGACCCCGGCAGGCTTTGGCCCTCTAAAGGGCAGCCCCGTCATCATGCTGACATTCTTTGAGGCGCCCGTAGAATACAACGCGCCGTCGTCCCGGGAATGGTCCATGGTCGGACAGCGAGTCGCCCATTACTCGCCGCCCGCATGCCCACGGTGGCCGGAGATCGTCTGGCCTGGCTACGTCCGTCGCCGTGGGCGTCTACCACTGCGGCTGTGGTAGAGGGAGGACGCTGTTCTCTCCTGAGGTAGAGAACAGCGTCCTCCAGCGTGAGCGCGGCGCGCCTCCTCTTTCGTTAGCAGGACTGCTTCGCAGAAAGAGGCGACTGCTGCCCACTCTGTCTCGCCCCGCAGCATGGCCACAACCAATCTCGGACTTGAGAGGTCTCCGCACGCCGTCGTGAGGACACGGCGGTGCTTAACCCAAGCGGGGCAGTCCTGCACCATAATTATGCTTTACCGTACTGTCCTCCCCAGACGTTTCTTCCTTCCTCATTCGACACTGGTAGATCCCGAAATATCCATCTCCAGTGAGGACCTGCGTCAGGCGGAAGGTCTATGTTCAGCAATGGAAGGCCGCTGATATGTTGATGTGGAGCGACTGCCTCTTTGTAATAACAATCGCGAGAGTTAAGAAAAGATTTCTTAAGAACTTAAAAATTAAAAAACATAACAATTTTTTTTTTATATATTTAACTTATCTTTACATATAATAAAATCGTAGAGCTGTCATTCCTGTACATTGAATATTTTTTTCTTTTTGTATTTTTTTCGAGATAAGGGATCGATTCTGATGCCAAATCAACTTATTTGTTTTTTCGAAATTTTTTATGTTTTTTTATTTGATCTATCTCTTAAACTACTGCAAAGTTGTCGATCAAATTTTCCTCAAATATTCCTAATAATATGCTTCTGTTAATAGGCTATGTATTATTACGCTATTTTTCCTGGGAGATAAGCAATTTTGAATTTTGTTGTTTTTATCTGTTTGTTGATAGTTGGAAGCTAAACCACTGGACATTATTTAGTAAATTTTTCCCCAAATATTCCTTAAACTGCTCTTCTATTAATAGGATATGTATAATTACGCTATTCCCTTTGGGGGATTAGCAATTTTATAATATGTTGATTTTCAGTCATTGTTGACATTTGTATAAGAACCGCTATTTGAAAATCACTGTCAGCGTACTAGCCAGTCTGGTTGCTATCCTGCTTGACTTTCGTGCAAGGGGTCTCTGGATCAAATCTCGCAGTTTCTTTTTTTCACTTTTTGAGTTTTCTTATATTTGTCCTGAGAGTTTCAAATAATTAAAAAAAATGTGCATACTTTTATTTCAATATTATTCGCGATTTTAAATTATTACTATTTTTTTTCAATAGTTCTCTAGGATATAAATCTACACTGACTTAAATTGTAGGTAGTAAGTTGGATATTTTTTTAAATTGTAATTGTTTCGAGGTGTGGAATTTTAAAGATTAGAAAAATTGTATTTATTTATTTTTTGAATTGGTGTTCAAACCAGTGCATAGATTCTGTTTTAAACGACGACAAGTTGTACTCATCGAGTCAGATAATTAGTTATTTTTTAGGTATCACGCGGAATGCTAAAGGGAGAAAAGCAATGCTATCGTACGTTCAATTTGCAGCGATACTGTAAATCAACCCAAAAATGATAGTCTAATGTTTAAAATAAACACGGTTCTTTGAAATTAATGTCGCTCAAATATGGACGTTTCCTATGCAAACTATGTACCTAGATATAACATTATTGATCTAAACTAATAATAAAAATGCAAGTATGTTTGTTTTTTACCTTTTCACGCTTTACCACCTACTGAATCGATCGTCCCAAAATTTAGCGTATACGTTGTCAGGAGTATAGACACGGATATAAGGTATCTTACATCCCGAATAACAGAA
Source organism: Agrotis segetum (assembly GCA_036375495.1). Lineage (NCBI taxonomy): Eukaryota > Metazoa > Arthropoda > Insecta > Lepidoptera > Noctuidae > Agrotis > Agrotis segetum. The sequence goes on from JAQSVV010000039.1 coordinate 10,749,862, forward strand.
GAGAGCTGTTGCCGAGAAAACAATTACGGTCATATTCCAGATGGCGTCACACGATCCGTATTGTTTCTCAAATTCTAAAATAACGCAAGCGAAGCCGCGGGCAAACACTAGTAATTAAATAAACATAACAAAAATATTATTTATACTTTCGTGAAAATTCAAAATAGTACGTACATAAGAACCCATAATTACGGAAAGGTCGAAAAAAAAAAACTCACACTAATTATTCACAATACGTTTATTTTTTACAGGTACATAACAATGCCGCCACTGACGCTAGAAGGAGACACACTCGGTGAAAAGCGCCGACACTTCAACAAGCTCGTCGAAGATGCGGTTGCCAATGAAAACTATAAACTAAGTAGGATTAGTTACAATGACAGCGACATAGACAACCTTCTAAATATAGAAATCGCCAGCAGAAACAGAAATGTAGATTATATCATCGAAGTGATGAAATCTAACGACATGCTGTATGCGGCGACAGCTATCAAAAAGTCCACGTGGCTAATCACCGAGCCGCAGTACGCAAACATCATCAATCCAGAGTACCTACACACACAACTATTACCTAGCATGAACACCAAAACATTTAACAAACTCATGCTTCAAATTAGACTCAATCTGAATGATGAAACTCGGGTCGAAGCCTTTTATGAATACCTGAAAGGATCGGACAGTTCTGAAAAATGGCTGCAAAACTGCTCCATTCCCTTCATAGAAAATGTTATAAAAAACGAACGCCTCATATCACGGTCCCTTTTTATACGGTTGTGTAGAAGATCTCCTCATTTTATGATATACTATAAACGAATCTCGAATTGCAGTATACATGCCGCTAAAAAAGCAATATTATTTTTGTTAAAATCACACACTGAAGAAGTAATGAATGTACTAAAACAAGATACACATGATTACTGTCCTGAATTCGGGAAAAGGAAGACAGAGTTCCTTATGAAGAAGAGCCCGAAAACAATTATTGACGATTCTGAAAAGTACATTTACGCACTCGATCTGTCCGTGGTAGCGAAATATTTCGATAAAAGGGAAATTAAACCTTTTCTTTATAAACTAGCAAAGAAGAATTTTGCACATTATTTATTTTATAGTGACAGACTGGGATATTTTGTTAAAAATATGCTAGAAGAAGAAAGATTTGAATTTGTAAAGAAAACTTTCATCGATAAAACTGAACTGAAAGAGTTCTCTCCAGAAGGCGAAAATGATTTGTTTAACCCCTATTTAAAATCTTACCAATGGTATGAGTTCGCCCCATTTAACGTAGCATTTCAAGAATTAAAAAAACTTATACGGAGAGAGACCTCATCCTCCGAACGATGTGCCATGCTCTCAGTGTTGGTGACCTGTGCGGGAAGAAACACGCAGCATATTAAAATATTGCTTGATTTTATCAAAGAGAAACACATAAATGAACCATTTAAATTCAAGATTCAGTTCGTCAACAATCTGCTTTCTCAAGTATCTACTCATGAATTTGATGTTGACACTTGGTATATTTTGGATCAGTTATTCCACAGCATGGAAGTGTACATCGAATCAGAAAACGACGTGCAAAAGTGTTTAGAATCTATAGTTCTATATAAAGTTTTACATGACGAACCAGTGCCAGAAATTGTAGAACAAAAGATGCAATTTAATACTTTTGAAAAAGTCCAAAGCAAACTAAATCTAAAGCAAAGAAGCATATTATTTAATTATTTATTAAATTCCTTACTGAAAGAACTTAAAACAGAAAATATTACAAATGAGTCTGAGTTCAGTGACACTACAAAGCAATTACATAATTCCTTGACTTTACTTAAAGATTGGAAAAAAGATTTAGATAAATACCCGATCGTACTTAATAAAATTCAGCAACTAATTAACATAAAACAAGAGAACAAATGGAATACAGACATATCGTGTTTATACAACGTGAAGAAATCGTGGAGGAAGCACATGTTCGAGGAGTCGTTGTCACTGTGCCAGAATGAGGAAGTGTGCCTGAACGCGCTGAAGCACAAGCCACAGCTGCTGACGCAACACGACAAAGAAATGAATACGTTGCGAACTAACGACGCTGTTTCGCTGAAACGTCTGCTCGCTAAGCTGCGCGTCTACTGGCCGCAGTCACTTGCCCGGCAGTGGACCGATGCGTACTTGATCAATCTCAACAAACCCACTGGGCATGCAGCAATCATTACAGGTCTATTTACACTTCTACCAATAAATAAAGTTATAGACATTGCAAAACAACATATGCCCAGTGATACAAAAGTGGATTGGGGTACTATTGACCGGATCGAAATAAGTATAATGAAAAATATCGCTAAACATTTGTATATAACAAGACCGCTGATTCCTCTCGACACAGTTTTGTGGTACGCGAAAGGCGATTATTTGCAACATACAGTTTCATCACTAAATGCAATATTGTCACAAATGAGTGAAGTTGAAAGTCGGAAATATATACCAAAATTATTGGATGCACCGGTCTCATTACAAAAATTTGGACTCAATCTTGCAGTTTCCAAACTTAAATCAGAAGATCTCGAAACAATATTTTCCAAAATTTGGAAAACTTCGACGAATCTCACTATTCGATCAATTTTGTTTAAGCATACCTACAACCAGATGTGTAAAGTTAATAATGCAAGTATTCAAAAAGATCTTTGGAAAGTGTTAAGCACATTCATAGATAATTTAACTGCCGAAGAGAGTGCAGACATCTATAAAAATATTGGTAAAGTTAAAAATGTTCCTGACGTCATTCGAGCGGAATTCTACATGAAGAGTTATGAATTTTTAACCTCTCTTCCTGCTAGCGCTAATTGTGAAGGTCATGTGAAGGATTTAATTGAATATGCACCAAGAGTAATGGATGGTCTCGATGAGGACTTCGTTATCAACAAAATGCTTTCACCAACTAAGTCTAAATTTTGTTCTTATGGCAGCGAAGTTATAGAAGTTTTTGCTTGTTACGTATTGTGTGGTAAGAGTGAAGAAGATCAGCTAATAAGATTCAGACGAGTAGTAGAACCAGAGATTGATAAAGCATTTCAGCTGTGGGATAGTTCGCGTTGCGGCGATTATTACATTAGAGACAACTTCAACAAATTTTTAAGCTCTTTAAGTTGGAACTTCAGAATGTATTATCTTTCTAAGAAAACAATGCCCGTCCAACTATTTATAGCAATAAAAACTAAAATAGAAAAACAACTGCCACTGGTCGAAAATTATGTATTATATACTAGTTGGAAACTACTAACAGAATACGTTAAAATAATGCACGAACAAAAATCTGTGTTGAATGAAATATTTGAGTCAAACATGTTTTTAACATCCCATTACGGATACAGGTGGTCGTCAAATGACATGAAAACTATTTGGAAGGACATTCATTTTAAAATATCACCTTCCTTGGGTGCAGTTATCGTGAAGTATTTAAAAGATGACACTGAACAATATAACGTGCCAACTATGTACTCTTTGTTTCACCAAGCTTTTGAAAAAATGTTTGATGATTTTTATTTTCAAGATCAATTGTTTATACTTGAAACCCTTCGGCATGCTATGTTATATGATTATAATTTTGTTCCCAGTTCTTGTTTGATATCAATGGCGACTCCCAAGTATATTTTTATTTGGAACAAAAGTAAAATTCGATCAGAAATACGTAAACAACTAGAGTCACATCCATCATTAGAAGTCCGTATGCGGTATTATGATGATTTTCTGAAGCCTCCGACAGAAGATGATGAAAATGATTGCGAGTGATATCACAAAGTCTTTGTGAATTTTGTGTGAGTGCTATCAAATCTTGACTTATAGTCATATTAACTATATGAATCTCCAAGTGCCGTCCTTTTGTAATCTTCTTTTCCTAAACATGTTGATATATATTTTAAACGTGTTGAGATCTTTTTTCTACAATTAATATTGTCTGGGTTGTAACAAGCTGATTGGCTTAGTTTTCTTCATCCAGTAAATGTTCCAGACCTGATGTCTGTCGGGTCAGATAGTGTGAGCGTATGTATTTCGTCTTTCATAAAAATTAGAAAATTGAATAAATCATTTTTGTATCCGTCTTTGTTTGTTTCATTAAGGTTGGACCTCATCTGGCAGCAAGGAATCGCCTTATTCCGTCGACCTTTCTCTTTCTGTCGCTTAGAACTGCCATTTGCTAGACCAAGACAACGCGGCCGCCTCGAAGATTCCGCGGCGTGCTATCGCATTATGCTTTCCGTCTAAAGGGCGACGGAAAAAGGCGATTCCGTGCTGCTAGATGAGGTCTAACCCTTACCCTCGATGTAAAAATTCTACCAAACCGATAAGAACTGGTTTACAAGTTTAGTCATTGAAGTCACTCTCCTGTAAAGTTTCCTCAATGTCCAGAGGCCTTATCATGACTTTTCAGTTATTCTGGTGTAAAGTAAGCTGGAACTTGCACCGACTTCCGAAAGTAAAATTATTTTGTAGGTTAGTTTACCCTTTTTTGTGGTTGTTTTTGTTTAGAACAATTTTATTTTTCAGGAAATTATAAAAAAATCTGCCTCACCATACAAAATTATAAACTTGACTGGACAAATTGTATGGAGATGATTTTTTTTTCTTCCTGAATAAAAGAAAATTGTGGAGCATGTTCAGTTTCGTTTACTGAGCAAGCCCTGAAAGTTTCTGGAGGGCTGTTCCAACACCCAGTATACTCCTTACTGTTATGAGTTCACCTTCCATCATCAGCTCAGCTACAAGAGATGATGATTACCATACGCAAGTAAGTACTTAAATTACTTACTTCTTAAGATTTGTGAAAAACGATGTGTGAGCCTATAAAATTTGAGGGTTTCCCTCAATTTCTCAAGGATCCAATCATCAGATCCTGACTTGGTGACTATGGGACCATTTCAAAAGTATCTCCTTACATACAAAAGACAGGAGTACAATTAGTAGTCGCTACGTTGAATCTATCGAAATATGTTGTGGCCTCTCTGCAACGATGTCGAATTGATTTGCGCTCTAACGAGTCTCGTTATTTTTATTCTGCGCTCAACATCATCTTCCTGACCCTTTCCCAACTATATTGGGGTCGGCTTCCAGTCGAACCAGATGCAGCTGGATATCAGTATTTTACATGAAGCGACTGCCTGTCGGACCTCCACAACCCAGTAATTGGGCAATACGATACCCCATGGTAAGGCTGGTTGTCAGATTTATGAGATTCCATTCCAACAGTTACAACTGTCAAAGATCTACAAATGACAGCCTGGACCAACAAAAACCAATAAAAGCCTGGCTTTACGTACTTTCCGCACGGAGAAAACAGAAGACAAGATTGTAATTGAGAGTGCTTGTACACGGCGCATGTAACCCGCGCAAGTGCCTCAACATGCTCAAGCTATACATGCGCCGTGTACAAGCACCCCGCGGGTAGCTTGACCAAGTAGCTTGCACATGTTACTCGCGCGGGTAAACCGCAAACCCGCACCATTATTTGCGCGAGTAGCATGCGTCGTGTATAAGCACCCTGCGGGTAACTTGATCAAAGTAGCTTGCGCATGTTACTCGCGCTGGTAATCCGCACCTTTACTTGCGCGGGTTACATGCGCCGTATACAAGCACCCTTATTGACCGACCTTCAATGCGCAGCCTTCAATGTCAATGTCAAAGAAAAGGTTTGATACGCACAATCGAAAAGAGGCCATAAAACATGACAGTCAGATTATAAAATTGGTAAACAAGGATTATTGTGTTTGGGCGGGAGGAAAAATGACGGCGGCGGCGGCGGCGTCTAGCGGGCGCGCCAGGGACACATGGGATGCCCCAGGGTTCCCAACTTTGACGCTTTCCCCCTGAATTTAGGGAGATGAGATTTTTAGGGAATATATAGGGTGACTGGTAATTAGTGAATTATACTTAAACACGTGATTGTGCTCATGATAAACAACAACTTTTACAATGGGAACAAACCTGAAAACTCGAAAAAAAAATCAGCAACATTTATGTTTGTCTAATGTACTGAACAGCTGATATTTTTTTCACGATTTCGGCTTTGCTCCCATAATATGTTTTTTTTATTATCATGATTTTTAAGGGTATTTTAGGGTCTTTTTGATTCGATACTCGCCTTGCATAACTAGGTTTAATCGATACGTTTCCTTTAACTCAGCTGCCAACAATAAAATTTCTATAACGGTGACCTTAGATTATTATTAGGCAGTACTTTAACCACAGGTTGCAAACAAAGTATGATAAAAACCCGATTTTATAGTTAATACATTCACTCAAATAGTGTTTTTATTGATTTATCTATTTAATAATTGTTGCCAGGCTTGCTCTCGAGTAGTGAGGTTATATCTATCCTGTGGGAACATAATTAAAAACAAAAATTATCTTATGGGTTGATCCGTCATAAAATTAAATCAAAACCCGTTCAGTAGTTTTTGAGTGAAAGAATAATAAACATCATCCATTCATAAATCCTTTAACTTTCGCGTTTAAAATATAGGCTGAAATAAAAAAAAATGGCACCAATAGAGGCGAACAAACAAAATTGAAGAGAAATTCTTAGTAAAAAAACCGGCCAAGTGCGTGTCGGGCCACGCACAGTGTAGGGTTCCGTAGTTGCCCATCAACATACTTATGCGAACTAACTAAACTGATTCGATTTAAAACCTCCTCCTTTTTTGAAGTTAGTTAAACATACCGTAAAAACATACCTATTAAAGCTGTAAAAATAAAGTTGACAAACTTACATTTGCAGTTGAAGAGGATGTTCTCCGATACATTTTGTTTATGAAAACATATTATTATCCAAGTACATTTTATAAGTTGGTCGACTATTACTCGTAAAGTTGTAAAGCCTACTTAGTCATGATAATTTTCTTTTAAACTTTGTTATATACAGAGTGTTTCTTTAAAATGGGACAAAAGGAAGAAATCCGAATCCATAAGAGATACGGGAAAACTTTCTTAGAAACCTTTAGCTCTTTTTTGATGTTGACAATTTTGGCGTTTTTATTTTTTTGGTCAAGTGTGAGTTGTCCACAGAAATGAGTGAAATTGGCCAAAATTTTTTTTTGTGCTATTCGACTCTGTTTCATGTAAGGATCATTTCATTGTATCACAAGAAAAAAATCGGGACGGCAGAAGTTGGTCAAAAATTGCAAAATATTTTTTCATACAAATTGTTTGAACGAAAAAATTATCACTTTTTTTTATGATGTTATTTCATTTAGTGTCTATTAAGGATCATTTCATTGTACGGGAAGGAAAATGTCTGGGCAACAGAAGTGGGTCAAATCTAATGAAATACAGACTACTACTGATAAACTTTATGCTGTTAGAAGAAACTTTACTGTTCTTTTGACCCACTTCTATTGCCCAGACATTATCCTTCCCATACAATGAAATGATCTTTAATAGACACTAAATCAAATAACATCATAAAAAAAAGTGATAATTTTTTCGTTCAAACAATTTGTATGAAAAAATATTTTGCAATTTTTGACCAACTTCCGCCGTCCCGATTTTTTTCTTGTGATACAATGAAATGATCCTTACATGAAACAGAGTCGAACGGCACTAAAAAAAAATTTGACCAATTTCAATCATTTCTGTGGACAACTCACACTTGACCAAAAAAATAAAAACGCCAAAATTGTCAACATCAAAAAAGAGCTAAAGGTTTCTAAGATAGTTTTCCCGTATCTCTTATGGATTCGGATTTCTCCCTTTTGTCCCATTTTAAAGAAACACCCTGTATACTACTATTGTGAATTTTTTCACACCCCCAAACATAAGCGTTTAGCTGGTAGAGGGGGGGGGGGGGGCACTCGAATCGAGCAAAATTTAGCACTTTAAAGCTTAATATTTCACAAACGATTTTTTTTATCGAAAAACTGTTAATGGAAACTGTCATTATTTTTTAAAGGCCTATTTAATGATACCCCACACTAAGGGGTACGCGAGAAAAAAAAAACCTCACTTTACGTGTAAGTACAGGAGGTACCCTAAAAAAAAATATTTTACGAGATTTTATTTTACCACTTTTTCGGCACAACAAATCCGTATATTTACACCAAATTACAGCTCTCTAGTACTGTGCGTCTCTGAGCTAAACTGCGGACAGACGGACGGACGGACATGGCGAAACTATAAGGGTTCCTTGTTGACTACGGAACCCTAAAAATGGTGATTTTAGGAGAATTTTTACTAGAATTAAAGGGCAAACACTTTTGGGAGCTGGTAACCCCGGCCGATTCCTCTTCTAGTTCTGCATTGATTTTCACGTAAACGTCGTTAGTACGTTGTGAAAAGTACTCGGCTCAGTACGGCAGACACTTCGGAGCTCATCAGCAAAGAGGTAAGTCATTTCGACTATTATTTATGTACTATTTCTTCTTTCTTCCTTGGCCGTTCAGTAGATTTTCCGGTGTTTTTGTGTGTATTTCATATTTCGAATACAGCTGTTAATTAAGTAACGAAGGTAATTAATGTAAACAATACCCTTAACACGAATTTTCAGTATTTGAGACGTAAAGTAAACTGGAACTTTGACAATTTCAAATTGTCAATTTTCAAGAAAAAAATTTAGTTACGTCTTCGCACACCAGAGGCGCTGTTCCAATTTTTCATAGTTACAAGAAACGCTGTAAATACTGTAAATTAAAAAAGAGTGAAAATTCGTGCTAAGGGCCTACTGACGTAAGTGCGGCCAGTGCTCTATATTAATTGATTGCTGAAACTATAGGACAGTCAGTGGTGTGCATTACTTGATAATATAATAAAACATATTTTCAACACATTTGCTCGAAAAATGTATTTACGAAGCCTGTATACATTGTTCGAAAATTAAAAATTACGCACCATACAACTAGTACAGTCAAATTAGGTCATTTTTTAATAAAGATTGGAATAAATTCTCTGGAGAGACAAAAACATTTCTGATGATTTTGTATGAGTCAAAGATCAAGTTTAAAAAACAGATTTCATTTACCCCCCCTACGGAAGGGGGTGAAAACTGACTTTTTTTTTGTTTGGTCATAACTTACCAGAGAATACAGGTGTACTCAGCGTACTTTTTTACATGCTTTAGTACACCTCAATCTACATGATTACATTTTATTTATTTTAATCGGACCAACGCAGTGCCAGAAAAAAAAGAAAAACTAAGAATATTTTTTTTTGGTCATTGCGGCCTCGGGAAAAACTGTGTAGTTTTGTAAACTGAGGAAAGGGATATACATTTAGACCTAAATACATTATTGATTTTGAACCCTAGTGTGACATTTACGGAAATTAGTTTTTCACGTTTTTCTGCCGCTGTACTTCGGGGGAAATTTTGATTGCTTCAAAATCATCACAATCATATTAATTTGGTTTCCTTTATATTTGCACCCTATAAAAAATTTGCATTTTTTTAAGGAACATACATTTTTCTAGTATTTTAGTGATAGTCAAAGAGCAATTATGCTATGGAAGTGACAAGCGCGCGACACGGAATAATAATAAACTGACAAGAAGTGACAAGCGTCGTCGTAACGTATGCGCGTTGTGGGATGTGTTTTACGAGGAAGGAGTACTTTCTGATTGTCAATGCTCTGTTAGTAAGTAATAGTATACAAACCAAAAGATTTTTTTTTTAATACAAAAGCAGCTTTTTAATCGAAACAAAAAACGGCAGTGGCCTCCAAGTAGGGCTTGCAAGAACCGGTTCTTTTTAAAAACCGGTACCGAAGTTTCGGTACTGGACATGGACCCAAGATTTCCCGGGAAATTCGGTACACACATCACATAGTGACTTTGCTCCTTCTACTATAAATAAATATCATTAAACAAACAGTAGCTAAACAAAAGTATAATGCTTTTTCGAGATGAAAAAAAAAACCTCGAAAAGAAAAGAATGTAACATACGCTATTTCCTTTAAAAGAAAGGTAGTATCATAAAGAAGTAAAAGCTTTTTACAGATTAACAAACAAAAAACTATAAAATACACAAAATCTGAGCATGATTAAAGTTATTCTCTTTAAAATTAAAGTATTGCAATAAATGAAACAAATCAAAAATCTACTGATATCTATACCTAAGTAGATTTTTGATTTTTTTTCATCTTAACTGACCTTACTTACATTGCTGATTAGTTTTATTTATGAAATTCTAATTATTTTCAAATAAAATGTTTTATATCAACAATATTGTAAAAGAATAGTTTATTGGATATGATACGTTACTATATATTGATACAACCTTTTTAAAAAAAAATCAAACCTCCGAAACATCTAACTGAAAAGCTAAAAATAAATTTTGAGGGGACGCCAAACAAACAAACATATAGATAAATTAACTATTTGAAGAGCAGAATAGCTCGTTGTATAGCTTATCGTGGTTGAATAGCTCGTAGTAGCTATTCGTTGACTGTTTCTTTGGCGCCGCCTCAAAATTTATTTTTTGCTTTTCAGTTCGATGTTTCGGCGGTTTGATTTTTTTTTAAAAGGTTTTATTTTTTACTTTTGAGTTTCCTATCTCGTGTCAATATCTGTAACTAAAAAAAAATAAGTTTTTTAGTATACACTTTTTTATTTTTGTTAATTATTGACGACCTCCTACATCTGCTTTCTGTCTTCATTCTCAAATTCTCAACGACTGTCATACCCCAGCTACGTCCAAAGTTCTCATCAAGATGAGTGAAATAAGCCCAAACATGATATAGCTGTTGTTAACTGTTAAGAAACTCTTGGGACTGACTTCATAAAATAACAGGGATCTGGAGTTGATCTGATGATGGTGACACCATCATGTTATGTTTCCACATCTCTGCTATACATATAATAATGTCCTCAGAACTACAAGTGTTAACTTTATTTCAACAGAATCGGTTCATAATTGAAAATTCTGTAGGAAGATTGACAATTAAGTCCTTTTTTTCTACCCTTAGAGACCGATTTTAGTTTTGAAATTTAAATGGGACAAACTTTGAGATATACTCTTTCCAACAAAAAAAGAATTTTTAAAATCGGACCACGTTAGGAAAAGTTATGCGTGGTCATACATAAAAAAAAATATACATGTCGAATTGAGAACCTCCTCCTTTTTTTTCGTCGGTTAAAAACAAGAAGAAAAATAATAAAGTACTGAAAGTACCGAGACTACGGGTAACCGGTACCGGATTGGTTAAAAAATTCCCGGGATTTCCCTGTATTTTCGGTACCGGGATTTCCCGGTTGCATGCCCTACTAAGGGTTGCAGAACCGGTTCTTTTTAACACCCGGTACTGAAGTTTCAGTACTGGGACATGGAACCGGGATTTCCCGGGAAATTCGGTACTTTCGGTACTCGCGTACAAATGTCGCTATTAACTTATCGTATGAAAGGCACGAGTGCGTGCACACTACATAAAATTATTTAAATCAGTTCTTCAATTCTAAATCAGTTGAAAATTGAATTCATTACAAATATGGGTGTAATGAGTTCATTTTTCAACTGATTTAGATAATTTTATGTAGTGTGCACGCACTCGTGCCTTTCATACGATAAGTTAATAGTGACATTTGTACGTGGGTACCGAAAAAGCCGAATTTCCCGGGAAATCCCGGTTCCATGTCCCAGTACCGAAACTTCGGTACCGGGTTTAAAAAAGTCCAGGTTCGGCAACCCCTAATTTAAACGCAGCCCAGCAGTATCTTCTCTACTCAGTAAACCTTCACGACAAACAATGCAATACACTTCATAATCCATTTTTCACATTTATTGAACACAGCTACTTAAAAAGACTGTTAAATAAAATAAAAAAGAGGAGATGATAGTAGGAAATGAATTTGCGTAGAGCATGGATCGCTTCTTGCCACAACAATGATGAACAATTGAACATGCATGGGTGTCCTCGCCCCCGCCCCACCGCGCCGCCTCCCGCTTCGACCCCGCGTTGGCCTTACGAACGCCACGAGGCGCAATATATATCCACGTTAACTCTACATAAACTTCCAGTTATATATTTCTTATTTTTATTAGGTGCGAATGTAGTATATTTAGAATACATTGTATATTAAAAAAAAACATGACTACAATAATTTACCCCGAAGTACAATTACAAATATTGTAAAATGCCTGTTTCCTAGGGGTGCAAAAGGGTGCTAATGTAACTAGGTGGGTGCAAAGAAAAAAGGGTGCTTATTATGAGTTTGCACCATCAGACTAATTTCCCTTGAGGCGCAAATTAAAAATAATAATTTATTAGCGTTTCTTACACCTTACACTTTTTTAGTGAAAAGTATTTATCCACCAACGGGGTATCTACATTATATTTAAACATACCAAAATAAGTTATTAATGAAAATTCTAAATTTTGCGACTTTTATGATAATACCTAATATTAAACGATGTTCCGTACATAACAGGAATAGTGCAAATTAACAGAAAACTTATATTCATGTCTTCTAATGATTCCACAAAAAATTACAACTACACGAGTTCCTTCCAATCTTTTTGCTAATTTGACTGTACTAAACGGAGCGTGCGGTAAAATAGGTACTCTCACCTAAGTACCTACTTTACCGCACGCTCCGTTGTATAGCACCGTGCGTTTTCTTTACGGATTTTTTTTTTTAATTCCATAAAAGAAAAAAATAATTTCACCAAAAAGTTTCACATTATGAGAATAAACAGCCTGACGGATCGAACCTCCTTGGAAGCGCTTTTGCTCAATACGTTGTCTCACTTTAATACTTATGAGTAAATGAGACGAAAGATGTAGTTCTAATTTCCACCACGTGCATGTGGCGCCATTTTTCATATTAGGAACTTCAAAAATTGTTGCGACTTTTCTACTGTTAAATAAGGTTTTTTTAAATTACATATTGTACTGTTTTCTCGCAAATGTGTTGAAAAACATTGTATGACACACGTGCAGAAATTGGTATTTACAAACTCGTGACTATGGTAAACCCTCGGCTTCGCCTCGGGTTTACATTCGTCTACTCGTTTGTAAATACCAACTTACCGCACTAGTATCATAAATAACTATTTCAACACATTTGCTCGAAAAATGTATTTACGAAGCCTGTATACATTGTTCCCCGAAAACCCGAGGCGAAGCCGAGGGTTTACCATAGTCACGAGTTTGTAAATACCAATTTCTGCACGTGTGTCATACAATGTTTTTCAACACATTTGCGAGAAAACAGTACAATATGTAATTTAAAAAAACCTTATTTAACAGTAGAAAAGTCGCAACAATTTTTGAAGTTCCTAATATGAAAAATGGCGCCACATGCACGTGGTGGAAATTAGAACTACATCTTTCGTCTCATTTACTCATAAGTATTAAAGTGAGACAACGTATTGAGCAAAAGCGCTTCCAAGGAGGTTCGATCCGTCAGGCTGTTTATTCTCATAATGTGAAACTCTTTAGTGGAATTATTTTTTTTCTTTTATGGAAATTAAAAAAAAACCGTAAAGAAAACGCACGGTGCTATACAACGGAGCGTGCGGTAAAGTAGGTACTTAGGTGAGAGTACCTATTTTACCGCACGCTCCGTTGTATGGTGCGTAATTTTTAATTTTCGAACAATGTATACAGGCTTCGTAAATACATTTTTCGAGCAAATGTGTTGAAATAGTTATTTATGATACTGGTGCGGTAAGTTGGTATTTACAAACGAGTAGACGAATGTAAACCCGAGACGAAGCCGAGGGTTTACCATAGTCACGAGTTTGTAAATATCAATTTCTGCACGTGTGTCATACAATGTTTTTCAACACATTTGCGAGAAAACAGTACAATATGTAATTTAAAAAAACCTTATTTATCAGTAGAAAAGTCGCAACAATTTTTGAAGTTCCTAATATGAAAAATGGCGCCACATGCACGTGGTGGAAATTAGAACTACATCTTTCGTCTCATTTACTCATAAGTATTAAAGTGAGACAACGTATTGAGCAAAAGTGCTTCCAAGGAGGTTCGATCCGTCAGGCTGTTTATTCTCATAATATGAAACTTTTTGGTGGAATTATTTTTTCTTTTATGGAAATTAAAAAAAAAACCGTAAAGAAAACGCACGGTGCTATTACAACGGAGCGTGCGGTAAAGTAGGTACTTAGGTGAGAGTACCTATTTTACCGCACGCTCCGTTGTATGGTGCGTAATTTTTAATTTTCGAACAATGTATACAGGCTTCGTAAATACATTTTTCGAGCAAATGTGTTGAAAATAACTATAGCATGAAATAAGCAGTAAATTAACAGTGATAGTTGCTAATTAAAACTTGATAATAATATTATGAGCACGTCTCTTTTTTTAACGTGGTCAAATCAAATGAGTCCTCTTACTGAGGGCAGGGCGGGAGAGACTGCCAGACTCGTACTGACTAAAATCCACGGTGTCCTTCAATAGCCCTTCATGTTCGGGGGTGTCGGTAAAGAGTAATAAGTCCCGCGACTCGGGCAGGCTTTGGTCCTCAAGAAGGGGGCCCCCTCATCATGCTGACACTCTTTGAGGCGCGCGTGGAACACAACGCGCTGTCGACCCGGGCTTGGTTCATGGTCGGACAGCGAGTCGCCCATTACTCGACGCTCGCATCGCGCCTACGGTTTCCGGAGATCATCTGCTGACGTCCGACGAGGCTTTGTGGCCTATAAAGAGCTATTTGAAATTTTGAAAAATGCTTGAGGCGCGCTGATTTGCACAATACTAATTCTTCAATTAGGTATCCCTGAAACAAAGAAATGCTAATCTGGCTGAGCAAAAGTGGTTTTGAACGAAGCTGCCGTCTTAAAGCCGTTTTTAAACGTAGTTAAAGATTTATTTTACAAAAAAAAAGTGTTTGAGGCATTTCCCAAACCACTCCTGAAAGCCAGAATCAACACTGTCAACCACCAGAAAAGCGCCGAGACAATGAAGCTCGACGTGTCCCGGAGAATGAAATTAATCAGAAAAGAATAGCGGAGGAGTAGGAAAAAAACTAGTAGTCATGTAATTTGTGCAGTTAAATAACATTTTATAAATTATTTATTTGCTTATACAAAGGTAAACCTAAACAGTAACCTTGACCCGATTTTGGTTTCGAAAAACATGAGGCGTCGCGCCGCGCCGTTTGGCCAGTCGGCGCGCCTCCTCGCCAGGCGTGGCCGCGCCGACCGCCACCGCCGTCTAGTCAGCCCCCCTAGACAAGTCGCAAACGATAATCGTTAACGCTCGGTTCTCCCCAATAGATTTTCAACCTTATTCCTTCGAGTCTTTAGTTGAAAATCTATTGAAGATTTCATGGCGTTGTCGTTCGTTCCAGTCGCTAACGCTTAGAAATCCTAAATAGATTTTCAACTAAAGACTCGAAGGAATAAGGTTGAAAATCTATTGGGGAGAACCGAGCGTTAACGATTATCGTTTGCGACTTGTCTAGGGGGGCTGGTCTAGTCTATGTCGTTACTCGTTATCTTTAGTACCTTGTTTGTTTGCTAATGAACGATGACGATGGCGACTTGTCACGCTGACGTCAGCGTGTAATATTGATGAACAAAAAAGCTGCGGTAGCTGTAGGCCTATATTAAGGCGACGCCGCGCCGCGGAGGTAAACTTACCCCAATCTGTAAAAATTTTACCACTCGAATATTAACCTTCCATAAATTGTGATAAGATTGAAAATCTATTAATAAGACAGTTTGATGAGCATGCCTGTACAAGTAAAATGCGTTTGTTCGAATTTAGTGGTTAAATAAGTGGTCGGCATTCAAACAGAACTTCTTGATTTCAAAAATATTTCATTTTTGGAGTTGGTGAGATACACCGTTTTGCTGTCCAGCCCGGAAAGCGGCTACCTACATAACCTGCGGTGACTGTTGTGCAACCCCACAGGCAGTGGCAGACTTCAACAGGCTTTTTAGACTTTTGACTATGACTTTGATCTTATGAACAACATTTGTAATACTCGGGACTTCGGGAGCAGTTGACAATGCCACATAAAGTAAATGTTTACAACGGGCCATGATTTTCAGAGTGAATTTATTTTTCCGACTTTGACTAAACAGCTTAGGAATAGGTATACCAGAAATTACCCGCATGATTCATTAATGAAGAAAGCTAAATCTTCTTTTTATTTTTAATATTTTTTATTAAACATATCCCTAACTCCCTAGTATGTGGCACATCCTATATAACTAACCCATTCACAGAATCTTTGTTGCTAAATAATTTAGCAAAGGCTATATTTTATTTCCAGTTCCATAATGCCATCGGCCACGCTAGAAGGAAACACACTTGGAGAGAAGCATCGACACTTCAACAAGCTAGTAGAAGATGCGATTACTGATAAAAACTACGATTTACGTAAAATAAGTAAGAATGACAGTGACATAGACAACCTTCTGAAAATAGCCATCGCCAGTAAAACCAGAAATGTAGACTATATCATCGAAGTAATGAAGTCCAACGACATGCTGTATGCGGCGACAGCTATCAAAAAGTCCACGTGGCTAATCACCGAGCCGCAGTACGCAAACATCATCAATCCAGAGTACCTACACACACAACTATTACCTAGCATGAACACCAAAACATTTAACAAACTCATGCTTCACATTAGACTCAATCTGAAAGATGAAACTCGAGTAGAAGCCTTTTATGAATACCTGAAAGGATCGGACAGTTCTTACAAATGGCTACAAAACTGCTCCATTATTTTTATAGAAAATGTCATAAAAAATGAACGATTCATACCACTACCTTTCTTTAAGCGATTATGTAAAAGATCAGCTCATTTTCTTTCATACCATTCAAGAGTAGAATTTCACAGTGTGAAAGAGATAAAAAGAGTCATTTTGTTTTTGTTAAAGTCCCACACTGCAGACGTATTAACTGTACTGGAAGACAAAGAATTGGGTGATTTTCCTGACTTGGGAAAAAGGAAATCAAAAATACTTATGAAAATTTGCCCGCAAAGAGTTTTTGATAATTTTGATAAGTATGTTGACACAATCAATCTGTCTGTAGTAGCAAGATATTTAGATAAAAAAGAAATAAAGGATTTTCTTCATAAGGAAGCGAAAACATTGGAACCTCGATTATTCGATCATAATACACTAAGACATTTCATTAAGAACATGCCTGAACAAGAAAGATTTGAATTTGTAAAGAAAACATTTATCGATAAATCAGAGATGTCGTTGCTATTTACAGAAGAAGGAAGACAAATAATAGAATCCAAAATAAAGCCTTACAAATGGTTTGAATTTGCCTCATTCGACGTTGCCTTTTCAGAATTAAAAAATCTTCTAATTTCCGAAAAGTCACCATCCGAGCGTTTTGCCATGTTCTCAGTTTTGATCACTAGCGTCAGAAAAAAACACATTACAACATTGCTCCAGTTTTTCTTAGAGAACTACTTGAATGAAACTTTACAATTTAAGATTGAGTTGGTCAACAATTTGCTTTCACAAAGATCTGCTCAAGAATTCGATGATAAAACTTGGAAAGTTTTGGATCAGTTGTTCAACAGTATGGAAGTATACACAGAATCGGACAATGATGCGCAAATGTGTCTCGAATCGATAGTTCTACATAAAGTTTTGCACGACGAACCTATACCGGAAATAATTGATCAAAAGTTGACATGTAAAGCTTTTCAAAACGTTCGAAGAAAATTAAATGAAAAACAGAGAAGCAAAATGTTTACATTCTTATGGAATTCCTATATGACAAAAGTTCAACCGGAAAACATTGCAAATGAGAGCGATTTTAGTGAGACTATAGATTATCTAAAGAATACTTTGACTCTGTTGCGAGATTGGGAAAAAGATATCACCGATTACCCAAACATCCTCCAGAAAATTCAACAACTTATAAATATAAGACATGAGAACATATGGATAAGCGACATGTCGTGCTTGTACAACGTGAAGAAATCCTGGCGAAAACACATGTTCGAGGAGTCGTTGTCACTGTGTCTGAGTGAGGAAGTGTGCGTGAACGCGCTGAAGCACAAGCCACAGCTGCTGACACAACACGACAAAGAAATAGACACGTTGCGAACTAACGACGCTGTCTCGCTGCGACGTCTACTCGCCAAGCTGCGCGTCTACTGGCCGCACTCACTCGCCCAGCAGTGGATCGAAACCTACTTGTTACATCTACAAAAGCCAACTGGCCAAAAGGCTGTCATTAGAGGTCTTTTCATGCTTCTACCCCAAAATCAAGTGATAAATATGGCTCAAAAATATATTCCCACCGATTTCAAAATAATTAGGGGTGAAACTAATCAAGCAAATATCTGTATACGAAAAAATATAGCTCAAAATTTGCACGTAGCTAGACCACTGATCCCCTTAGATACAATTTTGTGTTACGCAAAGGGAGATTATTTGCAATATGCAATGCCGTCACTGCTTTCAGTTCTGTCCAAATTAAGTGAAACTGAAAGTTTTAGTAAAAACTCACTCCGAAAATTATCAGTACGACTTGGATTTTCAAAACTGGAACCTAAGAAACGTAAATCTTTACTCATAAATATTTGGAACAACACAACGAATTTTAAAATTAAGTCTGTTATTTTTACAAATACTTACGGACTCATGTGCCAAGTTACAGACGTGGCAGCAGTAAAAGAACTATTTAAATTACTGAGTATGTTTTTCGATCAATTATCTCCACGTGTCGGTAGAGAAATATATGAATATTTAAATAGTAGTGCAGTAGAAAAGGTTCCCGTAAGTGTACGAGCAGAATATTTCATGAAAAGTTACCATTATTTAACTTCATTGCCTGATAGTGACAGAGTCGATGTTCTTGAGACCTCTATGAATGATTTAGGAAATTATGCAGGGTGGAAGGACCCTGACATAATTGACTTGCTTGATAATGATTTCATAATCAATAAGCTTCTATCGCCAGTAGGAACAAAATTTCGTGATATTCATAACCACTTAGACATATTTGCATATTATGTTTTATATGCGCACACTGAGGAAGATCAGCTTCAAAGATTTAGAATGCTAGTACGTCCAATAATGGAAGAAATTTTAGTATCGTGGCGTAAGGGTGTTGCGGAGTATTATAAGGATATAAGAGTCATCAAAGAATTCATCGATAATTTGCTTGCGTTGCATAGAGGTTTTATTTTGACCAGAAGAACTAGCGCGGCTAAATTGTTTAACGAGATTAAAGCTGTCATGGATACGAAAATGCAATTGCCTGAAAACTACACGCTGTACACTCATTGGAAACTAGCAACAGAATACGCTTTATTAGTGGAAAAACAAATTACTGTAATGGGAAATGCATTATGGACCGGTGATGACGATGAAATATGGAATCAACTTAACGCCGCCATGATTCCTGAATTAGGTTCAATAATAGGTAATTGTTTAAAAGAAGATATGAAGACATATTTTCCATCAATATGGTTGCTATTTGTGGACGTTATGCAGCAATTTGAGGACATTCATCGCAGCAATTTTGAACTGGATATATATAAAAATATGTTAAAGGCAGATAATAACAATAATAATTTTGCACCTAATTATGCAGTAGTTTCCCGGATCATTGCTAGTACTTTCTATGATAATATTAATATTAATCCAATGGCTGTTTTACAAGCAGTAGAAATACTTAATACGATTAAATCTCATCCATCTCCAGAGGTACAAATCCACTATCACAATGATTTTAAAGACATTGTGGTAATTCAAATTGATGATTAGACAATTTTTTTTCGGGTGGAAAATGTTTTTATAGCCTGACTTAATGTATAAATAATCAAATTTAATACTTGCAGTTCGAATGCTTCGATTATTCCGTATTTCACTATTCAACTAATGACTTTGGTTAATATTTTTCCAAATTCTAAATAGTATTTCTTATTGTTGTTGGTTCTTGCAAACAAAAGAAACGAGGTAGAGGAAAACGGTGGTGACTTGATCTGGCCTACCACCTTGCCTTGAGTCTTGACACGATTGTGGGGATATCACCACTACTCGATCACTAATTTGGAAGGAAGCACAGCTTACTGACGTTACTGACTACGTAGTTTCTCTCAGGCCCGCCATTGAATCTAACCTTAGCACGAGTTTTCACTCTTTTTAAAATTCACAGCGTCTTTCCAGCCCCCCTAGCCAAGTCACAACAAGTCGTAAACGATAATCGTAAACGCTCGGTAGTTCCCAATAGATTTTCAACTTTATAGCCTAGAGCCTAAACTTGAAAAACTATTTAAGATTTCTGAGCGTTAGCGATAGGTAAGATCGAAAAAGATAAGCAAACTTCACTAGATCTTCAACGTTAAACCCAAGCGCATAAAAGTTGAATATCTATTAAGGCCTACTCAGCGTTTGCGTTTATCGTTTGTTACATGGCTACAGGGCCATTATTTACAGCTGCAGCGTTTCTAGTATGAAAAAATGGAATTCAGCGCCTCTGGTCCGAAGAAGAAACAAATTATCAAAGTTTCAGTTTACGTCTCAAATACTGAAAACTGGTGCTAAGGGTACTGAACTGCCGCAGTGCGTAATAAACTGCAGCCAAGAAATACACAAGAAAATAATTAGATTTAAGTAATTTTCCGTTTTTTCTTCAAAAATTGTTCTTCAAGATCTTTGTTTTAAAGATTATGAATTTAGTTTTATGAGATAAGATATTTAAGACTAGTATTCCTTGTCTAAGACGCATACTTAAGTATCTAGCTACGAGTATTTTTATCTTCGGTGGTTTTAAACCGTAAAGCGTGTCCGTAACGACACCGTGAATTTTAGTCAGCACGAGTTTGACAGTCCCTCCAGCTCTGCCCAGGGTGGGAGGACACATTTGATGATTTTATCACGATAAAAAAAAAGCTAAATCTACGAGTACTTGGATGCATGTTATATTTCAAATTTTATAACGTTATTGTTGATGTAACAAAGCTATTCTTAGAACTTTTAAAATTGGTTTCGCTATTAAAGATACCTATATCTACTTGATTATTATTGTATTTCATTTGCTATATAATAAGCCATATCTCTCCTCGGTTAAGTAAGTAGTAAATAAATAATTGATAAGTTGAATATTAACTATTCTGTTACGGATCCCACAATATAGTTGGCATAATTAATATTTATTTTAGTTAATTTACTGAAACTTAGATTTCTCCCTGTTGGCCAATAAAAAGAGAGCCTGTATATTACTCATATCTTCCTGCACTTATCCCATTTTCCTTGTGGCCGGCGCAACAAGTTTTTTTCTTCCATTTTTCCGCTATCAGACGTCACAGTATTTTACTCCTTTTTCTTTCATATCATTCCTTAGAAACTCCATCCATCTTTTCTTTGGCCTTCCTCTGCCTCTCTGTCCATCAATATTCATACTCATCACTCTCTTAGTCACGAGTGTGCAACCCAAACCCGTATATTAGTGAAAGTAATAAATGCCAGCGGCTTCACCCGCTACATCTCGAAAAACATCCCGTGGGGGAACATAAAATCGGGATATAAACTACCCTATTAACATAATTAACACAATCTAAATTATAAACTATCTGTGTACTGAATTTCAACCAAATCTGTTCGATGGTTTTTCTGTGAAAGAGGAACAAACATCCTTCCATTTCCCAACAAACCTTCACTTAGTATTAAAGTATTATTTCGGAATACGAAATGATGAATTATATTATACAGGGTGTTTGGTCCATCGTGTGCCAAATTGAAATGGTCGATAGAAGGGGTCATCTTAGGGCACTCGATTCACAATTCTAGCGAATTCACAAAGTTGTTAAAAGATTTTTATGGCATGTGGCACATCATTAGCAAGGGGATAGATTGGAGAATTAATGAGGGAGTTGGAAGATCCCGGTCGCTTCTGGTTTTTTTTCTGGAGCCATATAAACAGCTGTAACATGTACAGCTTTAATTTATGTTTTACCTTTGCGAGTGAATTAAAACAAAACTAGGTGACAAATGTCACTAATTTTGTATTTAAAAGTACTCTTAAACAATACACATCTAAATAAAATTAAAATCCAGAGTCTACGACCGATGAGGGGTGTTAAGAGGTCTGAAAGGATAGCAGATGAGCCCTTCTATCGACCATTTCAATTTGGCACACGATGGACCAAACACCCTGTATATTATGTGAATCTTACCTACTCAACTTCTTCCACTCTTCACAACATCAAGCTCTTTGTAACCCTTTTCACATCCTTCCAGCGCATTTGAGGTTTTCGTTGAGGGCGTTTTTCTCCCCACGGCTTCTATTCGAGAAGACGTTTGCACCAAGAGTTTTCTTTCCGGTCAACATGGCCAGCCAATTCACTGTGTTCGGATAGAAAACGGATCAGGATAACTGATGTATGTGGCTGTGGATCCTCCCACAATAGCCTTTAATGTCTTCCTCACCTTTCTGTATTCTTGTAATCTTCATTCTTTGCAGAAGCGGTCTTTCCAAGGTATGACATGCGCTTCCTCTGAGTATCAGGACGGCAAACAATCAGTTCACTTTTAAGTTTAAAGCTCGCGAAGAATTTCTAAAAAGCTAGTAGGCTAGTAGGTAGTTTCGTTTTCATATTAATTTTTTGTTGATTTTTTCACCATTTATTATTTTCTTCTCTTTCTATCTCTCTTTACGTTGTAGGTAGGTATATATTATTGGATTTATTTATCTAAGTATCTATTTATATGTGTATGTTATCATGAGTGTTAAATACGGATCCCTAAAGCCAGAGGCGTCTCTAGCCCTTGTGGCGCCCGTGTGCAACTAGTACCCTGGCGCCCTCTAGGTAGGAGCGGGGCCAAAATGGAATACTAAGGGACTTTTACTCATTTCGGCACTCGATTCGTGCGGGTGCCGGGGAAGCAAAAATGTATGAAAACGTATGGCTCGCTTTTGCACTTACCGGCGTTCATACATTTTTGCTTTCCCGCACCGGCACTGTGCCGGCGTCGACGCCGGTGCCGGTGCCGTGCCGTCTGTTGGAAATACGCTTATTGGGAAACACTATGACGATTGTCTATACATTTTCTTCGGCCGGACGCTTGGGTGATTCTGATCGATAGGGCGTTTTTCCATTAGCCGGCCCGGCATGACCGGCACCGTCGTCGACAGGGCTTCGTTTTTCCACTGCGCCGTCTCCACGCCGGTCGCCCGGTGAGTGATACAGCCGTAGTCACATGGACTTCAGCATGACCTCAAGTAGAGTACAACGTGTAGATTTAACAATAATGTTATTATCTCTTATCTTTTACATCTACGACGCCAATACCAACGCAGAGACAACGAATTTTGGATTCATCCAAACGCACACACAAACTAAATTCGAGTCTCTCTCCCTCTGTTCCGCATCCTCCTACCCCGTCTCGCGTCCTCCTACACACCCGCGCATTCACACGTACTCGGCTACAATTCATATACAATAAGTACACAAGCCGATTTGACACGGGCCGGCACCGACTGGAAAGCTTGCTGCCACGGGGATGGTGACGGCGCCGGCAGAACTCAACACCGGGCCGGCGCCGGCGCCGGTAAGTGCAAAAGCGAGCGTTTTCATACATTTCTGCTACCGCGGCACCGGCACGGTGCCGTCGCCGGTACTGGTACCATTCCGGCTAATGGAAAAACGCCCATTTATCGTCAATCGATGCAATCCGATATCGCGTCGCACCATGAGTAAAGTCCCTAACAGTATTTTCAAACGGAAATTCGGATGCAAATTCAAAAGTTATTGTGTTTTAAATAGAGTAGGAAAAGGAGTAGCCTTGCTTTGCTAACGCGCGCCCAGCGGCGGCCATAACACGAGCGCACAGGGCCTTTGATAGCGCCGGCTGGTATCGACGCATCTTTGAAGATGTCGTGTTAGGCCGAGACTCCACCAAAGCTGTGCGAGTCGAGATGTGCCTCGAACAACCAATAGAATTGCGTTGCCGGAGTGGAGCTGTGTCAATAACGCAATGCTATTGGCCGCTCAAAACACGTCTCGACTCGCACAGCTTTGGTGGAGTCTCGGCCTTAGGGGGCGCTCGGCGCCCCCTTAAACCCGGCGCCCGCGTGCACCGCACACCCTGCCCTATAGGAAAGACGCCTCTGCCTAAAGCATATTGTCGACCTCGTAAATTCCTGCCGACACCCGGCTGTTCTTCTGATACGGGAAGAGTGAGAAGCATGCTCTCTTTCCCGCTCAGCTGTCCCTTTGGTGTGCATTACTTTAACCCAAAATGAAGCCACATCCGGAAGCAAAATATCGTCCATAACGATTGCTTCGACTAGGTCACAGGGCCGGGGTCGCGGGATTATTTCCTTACCGTGACCCCGGAACAGAAAGGGCTAATGAAGGACACCGTGGATTTTAGTCAGTAGAAGTGTGACAGTCCCTCCCGCCCTGCCTGGGGTGGGAGGACTCATTTGAAGATTTTACCAAGCTAAAAAAAAAAAAGGTTACAGGGCCGCACCGTGCGCCGCTGATGCGCCGTGTACTTGGGGCAGTTCACACAGTGATGGCAAGCGGGAGTCTGCTCCCAACCTATGCGACGCAGTTACTACCCGAAGCACCCATGTTCCGTAACCACCTGCGTCAGCCGCAAGCTGAAGGTGCAATACCGCGTTTATTATAACCACTCCTCCATGACTGGCCCTACCTAATCCCTCATCTGGGTTTCGCAAGCCGTTCTCTCCATTCAGCCACTAAAATTTGATGGAGCTCGGTTCTTCGGTCCTCAACTTCCCGTGAGACCGGCCTCTGACCGCGCATGTAGGTCAGCGATATAAAGCCGGAGATCGTCCTGCGACGTCCGTAGCCGAGGGCGTCCACCACGATAAGTATTAAAAACAGATACCTACTGACAAATATCATATTTCTTTTCCAGGTCACAATGCCACCCCTGACGCTAAAGGGAGACACACTTGGCGAAAAGCGCCGACACTTCAACAAGCTTGTAGAAGATGCGATTACTAACAAAAACTACGATTTACGTAAAATAAGTAAGAATGACAGTGACATAGAGAACCTTCTGAAAATAGCCATCGCCAGTAAAACCAGAAATGTAGACTATATCATCGAAGTAATGAAATGTAACGACATGCTGTATGCCGCGACAGCTATCAAAAAGTCCACGTGGCTAATCACCGAGCCGCAGTACGCAAACATCATCAATCCAGAGTACCTACACACACAACTATTACCTAGCATGAACACCAAAACATTTAACAAACTCATGCTTCACATTAGACTCAATCTGAAAGATGAAACTCGAGTCGAAACCTTTTATGAATATCTACAATTAACGGAAAATGGTCATAAGTGGTTGAGAAACTGCCCCATTCCATTCATAGAAGACGTAATAAAAAACAAGCGTCTCATACCACTATCTACTTTTAAACGTTTGTGCAAGAGGTCTGCTCATTTCATCACATACTACACTCGGGTATCGGCCGACCAATTCGACATAAATCGAGAAATATTATTTTTATTAAAGTCCCATACTGAAGATGTTTTAAAAGTACTAGGGAATACTACCATAAATCCGGATTGGGACTACACCGATATTGGCGTGGGAAAAAAGAAAACAAAGATCCTGATGAAAAAATGTTCTAAAGAAATATTAGACAATTTTACAAAGTATGATTATGCTGTTGACATGACCGAGGTGGTACGATATTTAAAAAGAAATGAAATTAAAACTTTTCTCTGTGAGCAAGTGAAAAAAAACAATACATTGTGCTACTTTCATAACTTGAGACTATTCCTTCATAAGATACCAGATGAAGAAAGATTTGGTTTCGTAAAGAAAATTTTTATAGATGAAACTGAGCTGGCAGCATTCTGTCCACGTTACAAAAAGGAAGATATCAACTGGAATATAAAACTTCATCAGTGGTATGAGTTTGCTCCATTTGAAGTTGCGTTGAGGGAACTAAAAATTCTTTTAAGTAAAGAGATCCTACCTTCTGAGCGAATCAACATGCTCTCAACTTTAATCGCTGTTGCAGGAAAAAACCCGCAGCATATTAAATCATTGCTTCGATTTTTTAGGGACAACTTTATTAATGAATCACTTAAATTCAAGATTGAATTCGTCAATGACCTGCTTTCACAAATTTCTACTCTTAATTTTGACTGCGAAACTTGGGACGTTTTGAATCAATTATTCTACAGCATAAAGGTGTACACTAAACCAAATAACAATGTGCAACCGTGTCTGGAAGCCATAGTTTTATATAAAGTTATGCATGACGAACCAATACCAAAAATAGTTGAAAATAAAATAAAATTTCAATCTTTTGCAAAAATCATAAGTAAACTAAATGAAGAACAAAACAATAAAATGTTTACGTATCTACTTAATTCCGTTATGAGAAAGGTGCCACGCGAAAACACAGAAAAAATGACCACCATGGGTCAAAGTATAATGCAGTTACATAATGCCTTGACTTTGATTAGAGATTGGAAAAGAGATATCAGTGAGTACCCATACATACTAGAAAAGATCCATGTCTTGGTCGAAATACGAAAAGAGAACGAGTGGCAAACAGATATGTCATGTTTATACAACGTGAATAAATCGTGGCGGAAGCACATGTTCGAGGATTCGTTATCACTGTGTCGGAGTGAGAAATCGTGCTTGAACGCGCTGAAGCACAAGCCGCAGCTGCTGACGCAGCACGACAAAGAATTGGATATGTTGCGAACTAACGACGCTGTCTCGATGCGACGTCTGCTCGCCAAACTGCGCGTCTACTGGCCGGACTCACTGGCCCAGCACTGGATCGATGCCTACTTGCTCAATCTCAACAAACCCAGTGGACAAAAAGCAGTTATCAAAGCTCTATTTGCGATTCTTCCTGAACACAAGATTATAGAACTAGCGAAACAATATATTCCTGATGGTGTGAAATTAAACTCTGGTGGAAATAATAAGAAAGAAATTACCATTGCTAAAAACATTGCTAAACATTTGCACGTAGTCAGGCCGATAATTCCCTTCGATACAGTTTTGTGGTACGCTAAAGGAGATTACTTACATTATACAGTTCCTTCCCTAAATGCATTATTGGCCAATATGAGTGTTGTTGCAAGTCGCGAACACATAACTAAACTATTGAATGCTCCAGTCTCTTTGCAAAAATTTGGACTTCAACTCGCTGCTAACAAACTTGATCATCGTGAACACATATCAATATTTTTGGAAATATGGAACACTTCTCATGATTCTTCAATTCGAGCAGCCCTTATTAAGCACACTTTCACCCGAATAGTTTATAAAGCTCATAATTCTGCTGTACAAAAAGAACTCTGGGAAATATTGAGTGCATTTATAGATGGTCTAACTGCAGAAGAGAGTGCAGAAATCTTTAAAATATTTGGTGACGTTCAAAATGTTCCAGTCAATATACGAGAATCGTTTTACATGAAGAGTTACGAGTTTTTAACTTCTCTGCCTTCTAGCGCAAACTGTGAGATATATGTAAAGAATTTAATAGATTTTGCACCAATAATAATGGACCATCTCGACGAAGAATTTGTTGTTAATAAAATGCTTTCTCCGCCTGGAGCTAAATTTTGCTCCTATGAAAGTAAGCTTTTGGAAGTATTTGCGTGTTACTTGTTGTGTGGTAAGAGTGAGGAAGATCAGCTACTGAGATTCAGGAAAGTGCTGGAACCAGCTTTGGAAGAAGCTTTTCAATTATGGGATAGCACGAGATCACGCCATTACTATGTTAGATACAACACCAATAAATTTTTAAGCTGTCTGTTTTGGAACTCTACTCGTAGAATTTATTTTTTCACAAAAAAACCTTTACCTATTCAACTATTTGTGGAAATAAAATTGAAAATGGAAAAAGATTTGCCAATTTTAGACAACTACGTCCTGTATACTAGTTGGAAACTAACAATAGAATACTTAAAGGTGTTAGCCGAACACAAATCTGTGTTGTTCGACGAATATAATACAAGGAAGTTCTCTGAATTTGATTTTAGTTACAAACAAATATCAAAAGAAATGAGACGTATTTGGAAAGACATTCATATTAAAATGTTACCTTCATTAGTTCCATCTATTTTAAAGTGTTTAAAAGAAGACACTGAACAATATTGTAATATATCATCAATTTATAGTCTGTTTGCCGAAGCTTATCAGAAAATGTCTGTAGAATTAACTTCAAATTATGATTTGAGAAACGCTCATCATAGCGAGGTATACCGAGAATTCATGCTTGAAACTGCACAACATATGCTTCATGATAATTTCGATCATACTTATATTGTGATTTCTAAGATTTTGCCTAAAATGGATGATGAAGAGTGGTATGCTGGCAGTATTCCAATTTTGTGCTACATACGAATGAGAATCGAATCACATCCATCTAAAGCAGTGCGAATGCATTATTTTAATGATTTTCGGAATCATCTTGGTTAATGTTGTTGTTTCAAAAAATGTGCTGTTCCGTGCACTTGGTTAAAATGTACCTACTTCGTTTGTTTCTACTTGTATCGCATTTGAATTGCTGTCAGAATAAATAAGAAGGAGCTTGTCAGTTTTTTTTATTACTATACGATATGAACCAACCCGCACTGGGCCCGCGTGGTGGATTATGGCCCACTCCCTCTCACAGAGAGGAGGCCTGTGTCCCAGCTGTGGGAACATTATAGGTTGATGATGATGACGAATGACTTCCTATGATACCACAACCCAGTAACAGGGTAATACGATACCCCTTGGTAAGACTGGTTATCAGACTTTCTAGCTTCTGACTAAAGGTGGTCGTACATTTGTCAGCAATGCATGCGTCGTACGCGCCACTGTTAAAAATTCGTCACGTCACCTTTACTCCAATCTGTCGAATTTTCCCAATCGAACTTGAACCTTCTTGTTTTGTGGCAAAGTTGAAAATGATGAGGGTATCTGTGCGGCATTGTACTGCTACACTGTTACATACTGTACTGTACACACAGATGCTAACCCCTCAAGAATCTTAACATGTTACACTGTCAGAATATTTAATTATCCTACTTTCTACTAATCCTACTTATATCCTATTATCCTACTAATATTATAAACGTGAAAGGTTGTTTGGATGGATGGATGTTTGTCACACTTTCACGCAAAAACTACTGAATGCATTTGGATTTTCTTTAATTTATTACTATTACGAGTATTATATTTTTTTTTTTTGATAGTTTATAACCTGGATTAACACATAGGATAGTTTTTATCCCAATTTTATATCCCTGTGGGATGATTTTCTAATTTGTGCGGGTGAAGCCGCTAGCAAAGCTACTATCTTCTACATCCTACTACTATTATAAGGCGAAAGTTTGTAAGTATGGATGTATGGATGTTTGTTACTCTTTCACGCAAAAACCACTGAACGGATTTGGCTAAAATTTGGTACACACATAGTTTATAATCTGGATTAACACATAGGATAGTTTTTATCCCGATTTTATGTTCCCGTGGGATAACTTTCGAGTAGTAGCGGGTGAAGCCGCTGGCAACAGCTAGGTAGTATAATATAAAAATGGATCGCCAAATATGTTGCTAAGAGCAAAACAAGAAAACGGCTGGACCGATTCGGATGATTCTTTTTTTGTTGTGTTTGTGACCACCAGGACCAGGTTAATAAGGACTAAAATATTCTTTTTTTTAAAACTTTCTGTTAGGCGACGGTTACACGTAAGGTATTTACTGTGATCCGTCAGTATAGTATTTATTGATGGATTTCAGTTTTTACTGATGGATTAATACACCAGCCTACACGTTCAATATTTATTACGTCAGTATTGTGTTCGGTCTCCTGCTGTTTAAACGTCTAAAATGGCAACAGAGCTGAAAGTAAGTAGGTTGCGTGGCTATTATTTTAGCACTTAGTTTAAATAAAAAGGTCAAGCGAAAGCGATGGGCAAAGAATGGTTATAACAAAGGGAAAGGTACACACATTTGAATTTAATGGCAGAAATTAAATTACATGGTGAAATGGATGATTACGAGAATTATTTTCGAATGCCCCGGGCAGGGCCGAAGAGACTGTCAGACATGTATTGACTAAAATCCTCGGTGTCCTTCAACACCCCTTTATGTTCCGGGGTCGGTATAAGATAAGTCCCGCGACCCCGGTAGGCTTTGGCCCTCTAGAGGGGGCCCCGTCATCATGCTGACGCGTGGAACACAACGCGCCGTCGACCCGGGCATGGTCCATGGTCAGACAGCGAGTTGCCCTTTACTCGCCGCCCGCATGATCGCGCCTACTGTGGCCGTACCGGAGATTGTCTTGCGACGTCCGTCGCCGTGGGCGTCCACCACTGCGGGTAGGTTGGGGGATTGGGGTAAAGTGAAAAGTCTGTACATATTATATATCACAGATTATTGTTTTTAGTTTTGTCATGTTGGAGGATTTATACATATTATACCTACAATTTTTAAATTTCTGTTTATTGTGAATGCGAGGAGTCGAGGACCCACATACTCGCATTCACAATAAATCTGTTTTTCATCCCACCTATTCGAAAAGGACGACTTGGTTCGCCTTTAAGTGCGCCCAAAACTGGTGTTTTCTATAGGGAACGTTTAGCGGGCAGAAATGAGTTTTTAATCCTCTTTATAAGTGCGCCGGAAAGAACATTGCCGCGCACTTTTTGAATTTGGAACACCTAAGTGCGCCGCAAAGAACATTGCCGCGCACTTTTTGAATTTGGAACATCTTAGTGCTCAGGGCTGCGTTTAAATCCTTTATCCAGTTTAAATTTATACTGACTAAATGTCAAACACCCCGTTTAAGTACACAGCGAGGTGAAAAATGAAGCCAACTAAAATTTAATCTGCCCCGTTTACGGTCGTCCGCTGGGATAAGTTTTTACTAAATGGAATAAATTTTTGCGACCTTTTTACCTCGCAAAATTTTATCCTGCTGTCAGATTGACATTAAGTTTTGTTGTTTTGCTCGATTCGTGCCGTTAAAACGAATATTATTTTTATTTTAGAGAGTGAATATTATTTGTGGATTATGGATTTATATTACACCGGCAAATTGATTATTTGTTCAATAAACTGAGCTGTCAATTGAATTTGACAGCTAACATTGACAGAAAGTTATGACTCCGTTCAGCGAACACTCGCTAGTTTAATTTTTTTCAGGCGAAACATCGCCGGAAGATTTAAACGCACCCCTGCACCAAAGAAATCAAACGCAAATAGTGTTTGAATAAAGACTGGCTGGAATGACGGCCCATAGTCACGCCGCGTCGCTGGCTGAATAAAAATTATAGATTGTTTGTTTTTTCGTACAGTGGCATGGATGTATTAACTGTAGGTTGTAATTTAATGTTTTCCACGATGCGTTCACATGTTTTCGCCTCGTTCTCAATGGAATCTTCTATATAATTTTCATAATTGCGAAAATGTCTCAAATGTAAATATGTATAAGTTTTTAGTTGTTTTAATATTAGATAATTTCAAGTTAGTTGTTGCATTTTTTTTAACCCGTATAATAATATTACAATAAAATACGAGGCGCTTTTTATTTTCTCATAGTGGGTGATGAAAAGTAGAGTGTATCACTCGGGCGCAAAATATATTTTTGGCTCGGGCGGCGTACTTTGAATCCCTCGCTACGTTCGGGATTCTACCAAAGAATCCCTCGCTACGCTCAGGATTCTACAGTAGAATCCCTCACTTCGCTCTGGATTCAAAAAAGCGCCCTCGCCGTAAAAATATTACTTTGCTCCCTTGTCATACAATCTACTATTTCACACCACCTGCTCGTAAATGCCAAATTATATGTCTGCTAACCGGCCGTAAAGCAAGGCATTGTTCCCTCCCGCTCGAGCCGGGAATAATATTGTACTGAATTTCATTTGATTTTCATTTGATTTGAATTTGGAACCTCAAACAAACTAGTAGGTATGAAAACTTTGAACGAAGGAGTTGAAGCAGCGGCGGCTGCCCCCACTGCAGACTGCAGTCCCCACTGCAACAGCTGATCGCTTGCTGTGGTGGGCACCACAGCATGCTCATGTTCGAAGGTTGTCGTACCACATCAAATTTCAAAATTTGAATTTATTTCCTCGCAGGTGGTGTGAAAAGCAGAGTACTCACCTCAGGAATAAAGCTGCCTTTGTCTTGGGCTAACTTAAATCCCTCGCAACACTAAGGATTCATAGCTTAATTCCCTCGTTTCACTCGGGAATTAACACTTGAACCTCCTCGCTGCGCTCCGGAGGTTCACTTCCAGAATCCTTAGTGTCGCTTCGGGATTCAATACGCCCGTGACGTAAGGCACTGCTTTATTCCCTTGGTGCGTAATCTACTATTATTTTAGACAATTATTGACTGCCATTTTGAGTAACATAAGCGGCTTACAAAAGAGTCCTTTCTTTGGTATAATTGATCACGTGTCGTTGAGCTCCTTGAGTTATGCGTCGAGCTACACGATAACTAACAAATGCTGTTTCTTCTCAGAGTAGTCAGGTAAGAAATACTGGCCTCTTACACGTCTTTTCATAAAACTATAAAGGGCTGATTTTTTAAACCTGCCGGGGTCGCGGGACTCATCTCATTACCGTGACCCCGGAACATAAAGGGCTATTGAAAGACACCGTGGATTTTGCCTGCCTGCCCTGCCCGGGGTGGGAGGACTCATATTTTGATGAATATTGACACGCTAAAAAAAAAAGATATCGGTAGTTTATTTTCATATAAACTGCCATTGTTTATATATATCAGTCTTTCGACTGGTATCAGCAGCGTTGCCAGACCGTACCAAAAAGTACGGTTTTCCGTACTATTCGTCATACAATCGTACCACAACCGTACCTTGGCTAGACCGTACCTTTTTCGTACCTTTTCTTAGGTATAGATGCGATTTATTTTTCACTACAAAGGTAAAAAACAACTAATAAAAGTAAAAGAAAATAATGAGACTCGTACTTTTTTCAACTTTCTGACACATTTGATTCTAAAATAATGGGCACAAATTACATAAATGAAATTTTCTTAGTTCCTAAAACATTATATTTCATATTTTTTGACAAACACCTTGTTTTTTTCTGTAGAATATGAGTAGACTATGGCATTTTTCAAAATTCTAGCGAAACCGTACGGGTCGGAATTCTTCTGCAAGAACTAGATCAGTTTTTTTGCTTCGAGTTCATTCTATAATTGATTTACAAATGAATTTGTTCAATATTGGCAATCGGTAATAATGTTCTACTTCACCATGTCCCTTTTTAATATTCGATTCCATATCGCTTTTTTTCCAACCTATGATCACAGACAGCCAACTCGAAGAAGAAAAAAACTGATCTAGTTCTTGCAGAAGTATCCTGACCCAACCGTACCTTGAAGTTAAAAACCGTACCTTTTCAGAAAGCCAACCGTACCTTTTTGGAAAATCATACTGGCAACGCTGGGTATCAGGTATTCTAGTTGGGAATCTTCATGCAAATGTAAGAGAAGGATGTAATCTGCTTGCGAGACGTGGGTTAATTGTTGAAGGATTGGTCATCACAGTCATAGGATACTATATTAAGATTTCTCCTGTAACTTTCACTTTCGGAAGATAACGTCCGCCGAGTAGGTACGTGGTATTGTGCCTTGTTCAACTTACTTCACTGTCAAAAACTGACGTAATACTCGTAGCTAATGGCCATCAGTTCTCATCAGTGCTCGGAGTTCGTTAAGAAGGTTAAAGCAATGAGGCGCGCCGACATTGTACAATTTTTAGGGTTCCGTAGTCAACTAGGAACCCTTATAGTTTTTACTGTTTATTGTGAATGCGAGGACTCAGATGCTCGCATTCACAATAAAGCTGTTTTATTTTAGAGTGGCTAGCTGATTTGAAAAATCAGCCCTTAGTTTTATGAAAAGACGTGTAAGTCTTGTTACAATGTACAGTCACGAGCAATAACATGTAAACACTTAACAAAATTCAAATGTAATTTACTCGTAAAATACTGGTCCCCACTGACTTTGAAATAAGACCTTTTTCATTATAATACGAGTACATGGCTTACAAAATAGAAGTCTAATGAAAAAATCAGAAGTTTAATCATTATGGTAGCAGAACATCGCTTTTGAATACTGCTAGTAGTGTTTACATACTTACTATTGCTCGTTGTACACTTGCATAAATCAACATCATTTCAAAATCATTACATTTCATATTCAAACTCTAACCATCGTACCAAAAATAGTTGAATATCTGTTGATATAATAAAAGTGTAACTGTAAAAGTGTAACTGCAAAACGACCTTTAAATTAACGTCGAATCGGTTTTTTACAGTTTTTTCAAACAATTGTCCAACAGATATTTAACTTTTTTTTTGTAGTAAATGACAATAAAATTCTTTTCGTAGTGCACTAGTTTCGTTTCATTGTTGCTATCATTAGGAACATCGGGACAGTGGTAATTTTTTTTATTAATTTAATCATTCAAATTCCGCTGTTCTCCTGATTAAGAGTACAAATAAATTGGGGGCAATGGGACTATGCCGCAAGTCCTAATAAATCCAAGATGAAAACACACAGAGGAATACACAAGTCAAAAAAATGTAACCGTCTTCAAAACAAACACAAAAACCGTTAAAAATAACCTACAAAAAAACTTTTCTTTCGGAAGTCGGTGACAAAAAGTCAATGAAACAAAAAATAAAGTCACCGACTTTCGAAAGAAAAGTTTATGTTATTTTTTTATGTTATTTTGAACTGTTTTTGTGTTTGTTTTGAAGACGGTTACATTTTTTTTTTTTGAAAAAGTATTTTATTTTATCCTTTTTAGTTTCACTATTCAACCCAAATTATTGTCAAATACATATTTTCTTACATGTGCACTAAAATGTTGTACTGCACCACACTAAATGAAAATTTTATGGGACCAAATGGCAGATAAATACTGTATCGAACAAAAAAAGAATCATCGATATCGGACCAGAAACCTCGGAGTATTCGGCGTAGGCAAAGTAGAAAACTATTTAGGTTTTTGTTGATTTTTGTTGATATTTCAAAAAGTTCTAGTCCGATTTTTTTTTCTTTTTTTTCGATTTTTATTTTTCCGAAGAATTTTTCAAATCGGTTGTTAAACGACGGAGTTATGCCCGAACAAACATAAAAAAACCTTCTTTTTTAGAAGTCGGTTAAAAAAGTGGAACCCTTTTTCAGTAGAGATAATAAAAAGTACGCAAAAACAAAAATAAATAAACACTTTATTTGTTTTACACAATTAAATATTATTGATTACAAAAAAAAACTTATTTTTTAGGTTTTAAGGTAATTTGTCATTGTTACACTAATACATAAATGGTAAAACAACCAACTATTGACCCTCTAAGCAGTTTTTCTTGCTTATTTAAAATAAACGAATGTACGAGTTGCAAGTGGAAATGGATGCTTATGGTAGATAAAATAAACATTGGAGAATATAACTAAAACATTATTAACAGTCATACAAAGGTAAAAAGTGTTTTTTTTTCTCGAGTTTAGCATGACCAGTTATCAACATGAATTTTCGTCATGTAAATGACCAATTTTTAGACCTGTAGTATAAGTATAAACCTAAATATTATTTATTATGAATGTGATACGAGGTTTTATTTGATAAAAAACAAACAAAGCTAGTCTTATTGGCCTTCTTATTTTCTTTTTTCACACTATTTAGGTCTTCAGTCTTCAAACGCGGCCAATAATATTCTTGCACTTAGTTTTGAAGTTTTGTTGTAGTTTTTATGACTGTTTGTCCAAGTTTTCCTCTTTATTAGTAGTTATTTCATTGTTCTGTATTATGTAGCAGATATAAAAATGCTCGCGTGCAAAACAAATTGAAAGAATACGGCTGTAGTTCTACAAAGTGAGTTTAAAAAGTTTGAATTGATATTTTCTCAATTATATAAGACGGTTTTAACTTTTTCAACTAATGTAGAAGACCTCACAAATGAAGAGAACATAGATACAAATCGAATACTAGCCCACACTTTGCCTCGGATATGATTTAAGTCACTTTGTTCAAATATGCAGGTTAGAATAACTTTTGTCAACATTTTATGCTTTAAACCAATTTATGGCTGAGGCATTGCTCCTCTTATGTTCGGTAATTGTCCCAGGGGATCATTTACTGACATAAAAAGTATCCTGTGTCCAGGTACACCCACCTAACCAGAATTTAAATATATCTACTTGCCAAATTGTGTCAAAATCCATTCAACCCTTCACTTTTCCTATAATAGTAGTAAGTTTAAAATATTCAGGAAGATTCAGAATGTGACCAGTAGACCGAAAATTTATAATAATAATAATAATAATATTCCACAACTATCACACAAGGCCATCTACTCCCAAGCTAAGCAGAGCTTGTGTTATGGGTACTAGACAACTGATAAACATACTTAATATATTTCTAAATACATACATATTATAGATAAATTACACCCAGACACAGAACAAATGATCGTGCTCATCACACAAACATTTGTTCTGGGTGGGAATCGAACCCACGACCTCCGGCATAGCAGTCAGGGTCACTAACCACTAGACCAACAGGCCAGTCAAAGTATAGTAAGTCAAAATTTAAGTACCTTACTCAAATTTTGTTAGGTTCTCAGGTTACTAAGTAAGGTATTTTTTTATGATTGTGATTATGCAGATGCACCTTTAGGGGTGCCAACGCCTATGGGCATAATACAGATGCATTAAAGTTAAGCTACCTCACCAATAAAAATGAACTATACGTACAAACCGTGGTGTCAGTAACTGGTAGGGTAAAGTACCCAACTGCTGACCTCCCACCAACTATTGACCGCATAACAGTTTTTATCAAAAATAATAATAAATCTTCTTGCAGTGCTGCATAAAGAATACAGATAAATGAAATATAATTTATCTTGTAATATATTGGCGTTACAGAAAATTTAAATAAAGCAATATTACGTCCGTAAACCTATGATAACAAAATACCCTCCTAAAATCATCAAGAAATTTAACAATTTGCTAAGCTGACGGTTGTTTTCAATGTCATTTTATTTCAGTTTTACATGATAGATTCCTTAGAGTTTGGTATTTTTTGGTTATTTAAGACAGACACAATGCTTTTCCACTCATGATTTTCAAGTTTTAATGAGCGTTAACTTGTTAAAATGATGAGGTCAATATCTGGTACACTCAAATGTATGAATAACCTTGAAGAAGAATTTAACATGGCTTGTCAATAGCTGGTAATTAACCAAATGTACGAGAATACCAGTTACTGACACCACGGTGTGTTGTGTACGTATAGTTCATTTTTAATGGTGAGGTATGTAGCTTAACTTTAATGCATCTGTATTACGCCCATGGGCGTTGGCACCCCTAAAGGTGTGTATCTGCATAATCACAAACAAAAAATACCTTACGTAGTACCTGAGAACCTAGTTAGAGTGAGGTACTTAAATTTTCGGTCTACTGTCATACTCTGGATCCTCCTAAATATTTTAGACTTTTAGATTTACTAATATTATACGAAAAGTGAACCGCTGAATGGATTTTGACACAATTTGGCAAGCAGATTATTTTAAAACCTGGTTATGTGGGTGTACCTGGACGCAGGGTACTTTTTATGTCGGTATATGATCCCGTGGGACAATTGCAGAACATAACACGAGCAATGCTCAGCCACAGGTTGGTTTAATGCATAAAATGACAAAATATACCCCAACCTGCATGTTTGAACAAACTGACTCAAATCATTTCCGAGGCAAAGTGTGAGCTAGTTTTTTTATTTGTATCTATGTTCTCTTCATTTGTGAGGTCTTTTACATAAGTTTAAAAAGTTAAAACCGTCTTAAGTAATTAGGAAAATATTAATTCAAAGACTTTTAAACTCACTTAGTAGAACTAAAGTGTGTTCCGTGTTCTTTCAATTTATTTTGCCGGCGAGTATTTTTATATCTGCTGCATAATACAGTGAAATAACTACTAATAAAGAAGAAAAATTGGACAAAAAGTGATAAAAACTACAACAAAAAGTGATAAAAACTACAAAATTTCAAAAATAAAGGCAAGAATATTTTTGACGGCGTTTGAAGACTGAAGACATAAATAGTGTGAAGAAAGAAAATGAGAGGGGCTATAAGACTAGCTTTGTTTGTTTTTTATCAAATAAAACCTCGTATCACATTCATAATATAAAATATTTGAGTTTATTCATAAACTACAGGAGGTCAAAAAAATTGTCATTTGCATGATGAAAATTTGGTACAAGCATGTTGATAACTGGTCTAATGGCCTGTTCTCGCTGAACTCAAAAAAAAAAAACACTTTTTACCTTTGTATGACTATAAATAATGTGTTAGTTACATTCTCCAGTGTTTATTTTATCTTCCCAAAACATTCATTTCCACTTGCAACTCGTACATTAGTTTATTTTGCGAAAGAAGCAAGGAAAACCGCTTAAGGGGTCAATAGTTGGGTGTTTTTCCCTATATTCGTACATATGGGTAATGACCATATTATTGACTATTGACATATATATGACATATACTATTGACATGTCAAAAAAATGGTTATTCATACATTTTGAGTGTACCAGATATCGACCCCATCATTTTAACAAGTTAAGCGTCATTCAAACTTGAAAATCATGTAGAAAAGCATTGTGTCTGTCTTAAATAACGAAAAAATACCAAACTCTAAGGAATCTATCGTGTAATGTAAAATTGAAATAAAATGACGTTGAACACAACCGTCAGCTTAGCGAATTATTAAATTTCTTGATGATTTTAGCAGGGTATTTTGTTATCATAGGTTTACGGACGCAGTATTGCTTTGTTTAAATTTTCTGTGACGCCATTATATTACAAGATAAATTATATTTCATTTTCTGTATTCTTTATGCAGCACTGCAAGAAGATTTATTATTATTTTTGATAAAAACTGTTATGCGGTCAATAGTTGGTGGGAGGTCAGCAGTTGGGTACTTTATAGCCCAAGAGCCTGTGAACCCCAGACCTACGTCATTTTATAAAGGCTGAAAGTTTGTCAGCGGATGCTCCCAACAGTGGTAAGACGATGGACCAATTATGGAGTTTGGGTTATGGTGGCTTTGGCAGGTAAACGGTACTGAAGGTGCGTAAAATGTAAGTTAACTTACGTCATAGTATAAAAGCTGATTTTTATATATAATACTCGGGTAGTAAGTAGATGATGTTTCCTCAGCAGCCAGACACTTATCATGGTGGCAACCCCTTGCCAGACACCCTTAATGTTCAAGAAATTATATAAGTTTACTTACGTCATAGTATAAAAGCTGATTTTTATATATAATACTCGGGTAGTAAGTAGATGATGTTTCCTCAGCAGCCAGACACTTATCATGGTGGCAACCCCTTGCCAGACACCATTAAAGTTCACGAAATTATAATTTAACTTACGTCATAGTATAAAAGCTGATTTTTATATATAATACTCGGGTAGTAAGTAGATGATGTTTCCTCAGCAGCCAGACACTTATCATGGTGGCAACCCCTTGCCAGACACCCTTAATGTTTAAGAAATTATATAAGTTTACTTACGTCATAGTATAAAAGCTGATTTTTATATATAATACTCGGGTAGTAAGTAGATGATGTTTCCTCAGCAGCCAGACACTTATGATGGTGGCAACCCCTTGCCAGACACCCTAATGTTCAAGAAATTATATAAGTTTACTTACGTTATATTATAAAAGCTGATTTTTATATATAATACTCGGGTAGTAAGTAGATGATGTTTCCTCAGCAGCCAGACACTTATCATGGTGGCAATCCCTTGCCAGACACCATTAAAGTTCACGAAATTATAATTTAACTTACGTCATAGTATAAAAGCTGATTTTTATATTTAAAAGTAGTAATTAGATGATATTTCCTCATTAGCCAGACACTTAACATAGTGGCAAACCCCTTACCAGACATCATTAAAGTTCACGAAATTATAATTTTACTTACGTTATAGTATAAAAGCTGATTTTTATACATAATACTCGGGTAGTAAGTGGATGATGATTCCTCATTAGCCAGACACTTAACATAGTGGCAATCATAATTTCGTGAACTTAAGAGATGTCTGGCAAGGGGTTGCCACTATGTTAAGTGTCTGGCTAATGAGAAATCATCATCTACTTGATACCTACCTAAGTAATATATATAAAAATCAGCTTTTATACTATAACATAAGTAAAATTATAATTTCGTGAACTTTAATGATGTCTGGTAAGGGGTTGCCACTATGTCTGGCTAATGAGGAAATATCATCTAATTACTACTTTTAAATATAAAAATCAGCTTTTATACTATAACGTATGTAGGTAAAATTATAATTTCGTGAACTTTAATGGTGTCTGGCAAGGGGTTGCCACCATGATAAGTGTCTGGCTGCTGAGGAAACATCATCTACTTACTACCCGAGTATTATATATAAAAATCAGCTTTTATACTATGACGTAAGTAAACTTATATAATTTCTTGAACATTAAGGGTGTCTGGCAAGGGGTTGCCACCATGATAAGTGTCTGGCTGCTGAGGAAACATCATCTACTTACTACCCGAGTATTATATATAAAAATCAGCTTTTATACTATGACGTAAGTTAAATTATAATTTCGTGAACTTTAATGGTGTCTGGCAAGGGGTTGCCACCATGATAAGTGTCTGGCTGCTGAGGAAACATCAACTTCTTACTACCCGAGTATTATATATAAAAATCAGCTTTTATACTATGACGTAAGTAAACTTATATAATTTCTTAAACATTAAGGGTGTCTGGCAAGGGGTTGCCACCATGATAAGTGTCTGGCTGCTGAGGAAACATCATCTACTTACTACCCGAGTATTATATATAAAAATCAGCTTTTATACTATGACGTAAGTTAACTTACATTTTACGCACCTTCAGTACCGTTTACCTGCCAAAGCCACTATTACCCAAACTCCATAATGGTCCATCGTTCTTACCAGTGTTGGGAGCATCCGCTGACAAACTTTCAGCCTTTATAAAATGACGTAGGTCTGGGGTTCACAGGCTCTCGCTCTATTACCCTATTTTTGATAAAAACTGTTAAGCGGTTAATAGTTGGTGGGAAGTCAGCAGTTGGGTACTTAACCCTAGTTTGTACGGTAAAAAAATAAACTGAAACAATTTAAACAGTGCACG
This sequence comes from Agrotis segetum, assembly GCA_036375495.1. Classification (NCBI taxonomy): domain Eukaryota; kingdom Metazoa; phylum Arthropoda; class Insecta; order Lepidoptera; family Noctuidae; genus Agrotis; species Agrotis segetum. Next base: position 10,790,954 of record JAQSVV010000039.1, read on the forward strand.
GGAACTGGTGGATACTTTGGAAAGTAATTAATCTGGGATGGTGGTGTTTTCAATGGATCGTGACTGCTGATTTCTTCTAATTATAGTGTGAATTATAATGACAAAAACATCGCTTTATTAAGGGGATAGGTCAGTAAAAATACGGTTTTTATTTTTTACTTTTCTTCGTACATATCTGGACTACAGATCTTACAACTTGGAATATAGTTATTGACTATATGATCTAAATTCTCACAAAGTTGAAAACACGATTCAATTAAATTTTCTCGATACAAAAAAAATGCAAAGTTCGGTCTATCTAATTTATTTTTTGGACATTATGGAATAACTACTATGAGTTATTGAAAGGATGTTGTTTTAAATTGTATAAAATACTAGTGTCTAAATTCTGTAAAGACATTTTTTCAATTAATAACAATTTTAATTCATAAAAAGACGCCAATATGTTTGGGCACATACGCCGTTTTATTCTGAGCACACATTCACTATCGTCCTCTCATCTTTTGCCTTTTAAAAGTAGTGACATCACTTTCGTTCCTTGACGAATCAGTCAGCCAGCGTGGCTCTTACAGGCTAGACCTGCGACACTTTTTTTCAGATCGCGGCTGTCAGATTTTCGTAATAATAAAATTGGAACGGATAAAATGATCGAGAAAATAAAGACGAATGATACGTAGGCTTATAGATTATTCAAAACTATGTTCCGCTGTGTTCAATGGGACGTGTTTTAAACGGACATGACTGTAAATAAGTCACGTAAACTTTCTATTTTAAATAACACATTATTTTGATGAATAAATAAAGAATAAAATAAACCAAACTTACTGAAAATCAACGCAGGAAATTCCTGACGACCCCTACTGAGCAAACAAGGGAAATGTTAGAATACGTATGATTCTATAAATTACAAATTTTCCTATCAATATAATAAATTACTCACAGTGATATTATATCAATGCTATCGTGATATCGTACTATTGTTGTCGGATGGTTCCTCTGTGTCTATCCTCCTCCCATCTAATCTTTATGCATCTAAATACCATTTCACATGAACTAATGATAAATGCATTGATTTGCAGTCAACATTTTGAGATAATTTATGTAACTGAAAACAACTTCTAATCGTATCAAATTGCGATATAGGATAAGAAGCACTTCACTTTTATTATTATTTATTTAGTTTCGTCACAGATTTATAACAATTTCTAAGAAACAGGATTAAAATAAATTAAATGAAAACTGCTGTTGTCATTTTGAATAATTCAAAATTACTTGTCAACTACAAATAAGGCATAGCACCCACCACCCAAATATCGCCTGTGATGAAAAATCGGTGGTCATTGCTGTCTCACCGCGTATTCGGTACAAGTTGCTTCTCGCTCTATTTATTGCTTTGGAGTAAAAAAAGATCAGTACTGGGTTCATGCTTTTGGAGTCGATAGATAATATCTCTAAGGGTTTCATTTATCCGGGCACGCCGCAATTGCGGCGGTAAGACCCCTCTTTGAGGAGTGGCTGGAGAGAAGTCATGGCGTCCTGACCATGGACCATGCCCCGGTCGACGGCGAGTTGTGTCCCACGCGCGCCTCAAAGAGCGTCAGCATAATGACGGGGCCCCCCTCTCAGAGGGCCAAATCCTGCCGGGGTCGCGGGATTATTTCCTTACCGTGACCCCGGAACAGAAAGGGCTATTGAAGGACGGCGTCGATTTATCAGAAAAGTGATTATTACAACATTGTCCCAAAAAAATACTGTAGATAAGATAGTATAGAATGAAGATTTAATTATAAAGAGGTTACTGACATTAAATTGTTCTAGTGTTTGTCATTACATCAAAATGCATCAAAAATTAGTACCAACACCAGATGGTGGAGGACAGGGTGTCAAGCACCCTTAGCTTTCCACTCTCGAACATATAAAGATATCACGCAACCAGCTTTGTGACCGCACGTTAATAAAAGGAGCGTGTGTTTGGGGCTTTTTTTAGAGTGCTAAAATAATCGAATGAGTCCTCCTACCCAGGGCACGGCGGGAGGGACTGTCAGACTCGGAATACTTACTAAAATCTACGATGTCTTTCAATAGCCCTTTACGTTCTGGGGTCATGGTATTCGCTAGCCCACGACCCAGGTAGGCCCTCTAAAAGAGAGCCCCGTCATTGCCATTGTGCTGACACTCTTTCAGGCGCGCGTGGAACACAAAACACAATATGCCCTTGCCCGTGCGCGCGTGTGTTTGGGGCTTAACGATAATGGGTATTGTCACTTTCGTAAGGTATGCCAATTATCATTCATTTTCTACCAAAATAGTAGTTTTGTTCGTAATCTCGGGACATCAAAATGTTATAAAATAAATTTAAGACTGTGAATGATAAAAATATTCACAAAATATTAATCCATATCAATAAAGATTTCTATCATTTTGTTTTAGTAAATGTTTCGATATCCTTATATCAAAATATTTCTTCTAGAGTAATATATGTATTTTGCGTAAAGGGAACACTTTATGAAATGTCGAAGTTGACGAAATGAAATTCATAAAACTTTGGATTGCGTTAATTTCGCGATACTAACGCCTGCTGGTGGCGGTGCGTGGCAACTTTTCCGACTCATCAAACGATGCTTTCGCTTGACCATACGCCGTTAACCAAAAAGCGTCTTGGCGGTAAATAAAACACATAGGAACAAACTCAGCTACCAAATACACAGAAATGAGAAAAAATTTTAGTTCTATTCCTTTGGGAAATTCCGAAAATCGTTATAAAACTGTATCCGCACGCTTTTAGACGAATGTGATACCAATTTCTCAAATATTTTAGATTTTAGATAATGATTTTGATAGTATTTGGGTATAACCTCGGAAACCACGAAATAACTAGGTTCAAAATCATCATTATCAAGCATATGCTGTGCGATTACAAAAATGTAATCTAGGTGTTCAGAGGTATAATCGCCACATCTCGTATCACTCGTTGAAATTAATTCAAGAGCCATTTTATCGAAAGCTTCGGTAAATAGATGATAAATCGATGGTATCGTGTTATATCGTTCTGTGTCTTCTTTTAAATACTTGACCATGGCTAGACCTAATGAAGGCGATATTTTAACATGAATATCTTTCCAAACACTTGGTATTTGATCATAATAATACATATTTTTATAACTGAAATGTGATTTCGATAACTTGCCTGAATCAAACATGTCTTTTAATACAGATTTGTGGTCGTCCATGACCTTTACGTATTCTGTCATAAGTTTCCAACTAGTATACAAAACATAGTTGTCTAACAATGGCAACTCTTTTTCAATTTTTGTTTTTATTTCTATAAACGGTCGGACGGCTAAAGCTTTTTTAGTGACAAAATAAACTCTACAGTAATAAAACAGGAAGCTTAAAAATTTCTTGAAGTTGTGTCTAACATAGTATTGGCCTGCATTCGTACTATCCCACAATTGAAAAGCTTCTTCCATAGCTGGCTCAAGCACTTTTCTGAATCTCAGTAGCTGATCTTCCTCACTCTTACCACACAACAAGTAACAAGCAAATGCTTCCAAAAGGTTACTTTCAAACGCACAAAATTTAGCTCCAGCTGGAGAAAGCATTTTACTAGCAACGAATTCTTCGTCGAGACGGTCCATTATTTTTGGTGCATAATCTATTAAATCGTTCACAAAGGTCTCACAATTTGCGCTATCAGGCAGAGAGGTTAGAAACTCATAACTTTTCATGTAAAATCGCTCTCGTATTGTGATAGGAACATTTCGCACCTCACCAAATATTTTGTAGATTTCTGCACTCTCTTCTGCAGACAGGCCATCGATAAATGCACTCAGTATTTCCCACAGTTCTGTTTGTACAGTAGGATTATGAGCCATAAGAGCTATTCCAGTGTAAGTGTGCTTAACTAGGGCTGCTCGAATAGAATAATCTTGAGAAGTGTTCCACATATCTAAAAATATTGAAATGTGTTTACGATGCTCATTTTTTTTTGCAGCGAGTTTAAGTCCGAATTTTCGCAGGGAGTCTGGTGCATCCAATAATTTCGGTAAGTGCTCCCGACTAGCAACTACACTCATATTAGACAATATTGCATTTAGAGAAGAAACTGTATACTTTAAGTAATCTCCTTTAGCGTACCACAAAACAGTATCGAAGGGGATTATTGGCCGGGCCAAGTGCAAATGTTTAGCAATGTTTTTCCTTATGTTCATTTCTTGCGATAGCTTTTTACGGAATTTCAACTTTTCATCAACAGGTTTATATTTTTTCACCAGTTCTAGAACCTGGTATTGGGGAAGAAGCGCAAAAAGACCTTTGATAACGGTTTTCCGTCCAGTGGGTTTGTTGAGATGTAGCAAGTAGGAATCTATCCAGTGCTGGGCGAGTGAGTGCGGCCAGTAGACGCGCAGCTTGGCGAGCAGACGTTGCAACGAGACAGCGCCTTGAGTTCGCAACGTATCTATTTCTTTGTCGTGTTGCGTCAGCAGCTGCGGTTTGTGCTTCAGCGCGTTCAAGCACACTTCCTCACTCAGGCACAGTGACAACGACTCCTCGATCATGTGCTTCCGCCACGATTTCTTTACATTGTACAAACATGACATATCAGTTTGCCACTTGTTCTCTTGTCTTATCTTGACCAAGTGTCGGATCTTTTCTATTATGTAAGGGTACTCACTGATATCTCTTTTCCAATCTCTTAACAAAGTCAAGGCATTACTTAAATGAACTATAATATCAGCAAAGTGTGACACAACTGACATGTTTTCACGAGGAACCTTACTCATTATGGAATTGAAAAGATACGTGAACAGTTTGTTGTTTTGTTCTTCATTTAGCTTATTTTGGATATTTCCAAATGTTATGAATGTAAACTTTTTTTCTACTATTTCTGGTATCGGTTCATCATGTAAAGCTTTATATAAAATTATGGATTCAAGGCACAATTTTACATTATTATCGGATTCGGTGTACACATCCATACTGTGGAACAACTCATCCAAAAGTTTCCAAGTATCAACGTCAAAATTGTGAGTGGATATTTGTGAAAGCAGGTTATTGATGAACTTTATCTTGAATTTGAAATGTTCTTTAATGTAGTTATCTCTGAAAAGTTGTAGCAACGATTTAATTCGCTGTGGGTTTTTTCCTGCTCCAGTGATCAATGTTGAGAGCGCTGTGTTTCGTTCAGAGGGTGGCTTGTCTTTACCTAATAGATTTTTTAATTCTCTCCATGCAACCTCTGTTGGAGCAAACTCATACCACTCGTAAAGATTTATGTTCGAGTTGAGATTAATGTCTTTGTAGCTTGGACAGAATGCTTCCAGCTCAGTTTTATCTATAAAAGTTTTCTTTACGAAATCAAACCTATCTTCCTCTGGCATCTTGTTAAGAAATAGTTTCAATGTATTTAAATAACACAACTTATATCCTTCCGTTTTTTTTACTTGCTCACAAAGAAATGTTTTTATCTCTTTTTTATTAATATATCGGACCACCTCGGTTGTTTCGAGTCTATATAAATACTTTGGAAAATTGTCAAATATTTTTTGGGAATATTTCTGTAATAGGAGTTTTGTTTTCTTTTTTCCAAAACTAGGATTAATACAGTCATCTTGTTCTAGCACGTTAAAAACGTCTTCAGTATGGGATTTTAACAAAAATAATATTTCCTGTTTCGCTTCGTATGGGTCGGCCGCTACTCGGGTATAGTATGTCATGAAATGAGCAGATTTCTTACACAAACGTTTGAAAATAGATAGTGGTATGAGACGCTTGTTTTTTATTACATCTTCTATGTAAGTGATCGAACAATTTACCAACCACTTATGAGCGCCTTTCGTAGCTGTCAGATATTCATAAAAGGCTTCAACTCTACGTTCGTCTTTCAGATTGAGTCTAATGTGAAGCATGAGTTTGTTAAATGTTTTGGTGTTCATGCTAGGTAATAGTTGTGTGTGTAGGTACTCTGGATTGATGATGTTTGCGTACTGCGGCTCGGTGATTAGCCACGTGGACTTTTTGATAGCTGTCGCCGCATACAGTATGTCGTTAGATTTCATTACTTCGATGATAAAGTCTACATTTCTGTTTCTGCAGGCGATTTCTATTTTCAGAAGGTTGTCTATGTCGCTATCATTGTAACTTATCCTACTTAATTCATAGTTTTCATTGGTAACTGCATCTTCGACGAGCTTGTTGAAGTGTCGGCGTTTTTCACCGAGTGTGTCTCCTTCTAGTGTCAGGGGCGGCATTGTGTGATCTGGAAAAGAAATATGGGTAATAGATATGCTTTTATTAAGAAGCAAGTGGACGTTGTACACAGGTAATTACGGATTTGACTGCCAAAATAAACCATAATATGTCAGTACCGATTCGTGCGGAATAAGTATTGGCCATTGTAGGATGTCCACAATTAAATGTAAATTGAGAACAAAACGTGAAAAGTTAATATGTGTTGACTAGGCGGCGTTTTTCTGTGGTTCTAATCTATGTGAATAGGTATTATAACATAACACAACATCACAACACAACATCTAAACAAATAAACAAAAACGGAGGGATTGTTATTTACACAAGAACAGCCTGGGACAGCAGTACTGCTATCGTAGAGTCAAACCTCGCTGACGCCGACAGTATATTAATAAAAACCAACAACAATTTAAGCCTCCTAGCCATTTACCGGTCTCTCTCTTTTACAAACACAGAACCATTTTTTAACTCGCTGGACTCCGTCCTGCTAGAACCCAAAAATCAACAAACACTTATTGTGGCCGGCGATATTAACTTAAACCTAAACGACCCAAGTTACAATCAAATCTCTAACTACGCTTGTCTCTTGGCCTCACACGGTTTATCCCCAGCTATAATCTCCCAACAAGATCCGGAACTTGTATCGATCACATATTTATAAAATCACCAGCAATACCTTTTGGTCTCGTCTGCAACCTATCTATTACCGATCACGACCTAGCCATGTGTAGTGTCCCCATTAAACCTAAACGCCCTAAAATCATTAAACGATGGAGACTCAAAACTGACTGGACCGCTGTAGCAGGAGAGATCACGAATACAAACTGGGATCCCGTTACTAATTCATCCTGTGCAAACACCGCCGTAAACTACTTCAATGACATTATCTCGCGTGCCACTGACAAACACACTCAAATTGTCAAGCTTAGTCGCAAAATGACCAACATCCGGCCCTGGGTCACTCCCGGTCTAATTAGGTGCATGAGACAGCGCGACAAACTTCATCTTGAATGCAAAGCCAACCCTGACGATCACACAAAACATCTTATTTACACTAGATATAGGAACTTCGTGCACACACTTCTTCGGAAACTTAGAAACCTACACCACAGACAGCAAATTGAAGAAAACCAGAAAAACCCAAAAAAGCTTTGGACGGCCATAAAACATATTTGTGGAACTGAATCTCGTAAAAACTCTTATTGCTTCCAGTATCTCTCCAACTTCAGCACTTGACAACTGCAACCGACACTTCGTCTCTGTTGGAGAAAAACACGCAGCCAATATATTAGACAAACTCTCTACCACTTACCTCTCATTCATCGAATCGAACATAATTCCGAGCTCTATCCCACAATCTTTCTATTTGCATCCGACTGACGAAGACGAAGTGTCCAACATAATACGCATAGACAGCGCCCCTGGACCAGACCAACTAAATGTTCCATTACTCATAAATTCCCGTGAAAGTATAACCAAGCCACTAGTGCACATCTTTAATTTAAGTCTGGAAACAGGTGTATTTCCTGACTGATGGAAAACTGCTGCAGTGTCCCCAATTTACAAAAGTGGCCCCAAAGAAAAACCTGAAAATCACAGACCTATTGCCCTGTTGAGTATTGTCTCTAAAATTTTGGAAAAAATTGTTAACAAAAGACTGGTGAATTTTGTAGAGAAGCACAACCTCGTCTCAGATGGGCAGTTCGGATTTCGTCAGGGAAGATCCACCGAAGACGCGGTCTCATTTTTGACAAAACAAGTTGCTCACCACATAGAAAATGGAGAACGCTGTGTCGGTGTCTTTCTTGATTTGGCAAAAGCCTTCGACACGGTGTCACCAGGACTGCTTCTGAAGAAACTCGAGGCGATAGGTATAAGAGGAACACCTCTAGAATGGTTCCGAAGCTACTTAACATCGCGGTACCAATATTGTAAAGTTGGCACACACCAAAGCAAGTTACTCCCTATAGCGTTCGGCGTTCCGCAGGGCAGTACCCTTGACCCAACATTATTTACGCTATACATTATTGACGTAGTAAATCTCCCGCTTAGAAACGCTACAGTGATAGCCTACGCTGACGACACAGCCATCGTCTTCCATGATACGTCATGGGACCGAGTGTACCAACTGGCGGAACAAGGTCTCTCCCAGATAGCGCAATCACTAAACACTAACCTACTGACACTAAACACCAGCAAAAGCAAATATATTGCATTCTCCAAAACTATCTCCTCCAATGCCTCCCAAACTATGTCCCTGAAAATGGGGTGCTATGACAGGAAACCTCCACGTGCGCCCGTGGACTGGAGTTCCCTCTCGGATACGTCCAGGGGGAAGACCAGTTTTTCGGGCCGGTGCACCCTGGGATGCGGGCAAAAACTCTTCCTTAGGCAGTTTAGGCACTGTGTGCCTAAGTGGTCTCTTTGCTCGTATGCGAATAGCCTGTCGTGTGGATGCTCCAACGCGTGTCCCTCTGATCAGCAGAGGGCACAGCAGCGGAGCGGGCTTGCGGACGGTGAGTGATGGGTAGCTCGCCGTCCAACCAAGGACCAAGCCCGGGTCGGTGGCGCGTCGTGTTTCGCGCCAAATGCCTGCTGGGGTCGCGGGTTTTTTCTTAACCCAGGTTACCGTGGCCCCGGAACGTAAAGGGCATAGGAAGGAACACGGGTGGATTTTAGTCAGTAAGAGTCTGACAGTCCCTTCCGCCCCACCCAGGGCGGGAGGACACATTTGATGATTTCACCACCTAAAAAAAAAAAAAAAAAAAATGTCCCTGAAAATACACACCTGCCAACAGCAACACAACACTGTCTCACACCTGCCACACCAACACTGCGCGTGCACAGCCCTAGAACGCACCGACACGATTAAATACCTCGGAATTACGATCGACAGCAATTTAACATACAAAGCCCACATTAACGTCCTCTCCTCCAGAGTACGAAAACTAATACACGTCCTAAAAAAACTCCGCGACGGTACCCCACTCGACATTCTACGAATGGTTTACACTGCACTATGTCAGTCAATCATTCAGTACTGCATCCGGATTTGGGGACGCGCTGGCAAGAGCACTTTTATAACGCTAGAGAGAGCGCAACGGGCACTAATCAAGGTTGCACTAAAAAAGCCCTACAGATTCCCCACAGACCTTATCTACCATGACTTTCAAGTACTCAGGGTACGACAATACGTTCTCCAAGCGACACTCAAATACCACGCAATGATAAAAAAACGGCCCGACTATGAAGACATAATAAACAAACGCGTCTTTAGAGTACCTATACCAAATGCTAAATCCGAACTAGCTGGACGCTGTACCTATTTCTCACTACCCAACACTTATAATAAAGTTTGGAAAATCTGCAACCTAAAAGAGTGCTCAACTACAACCTGTAAGAAAAACCTAATTTCGGCACTGTTAAAATTATCATACGAAGATACCGAAGCCTTGATATAGCACCTACACAAACATACATACACACACATACACACACACACACTCGGTCACTTACACAATAACAATCAAGCCCAACATTAATCTTTAAATGTACCTAACATTATTTTGTGTTAACTGTACGAATTCTTTATTCTTTTGTCATTTCTTTCAGACTACTTTTTAATTATTTTTTCTTTCGTTTTGTTATATGATGTCACAACATTGTCAAACTATTATGTACCTACTTATCTGATAAATTTTGCACTCCAGAGCCACAAGATACAAACAGACGCTTAGTTTGTGGCTCACCAAAAATTGACACAAATAGTAACTTTACTTTTTGATAAATAAAATTTATTATTATTATTTCGTTTATTCATTTACTAAACTCATATTATTACATTTTTAAATATTTTTAAAAAACAAAACCGTAAAAAAAAACATTTAAAAATATAAAAATAGTAGTCCGCCGGTGTGGGAGCAGGGTCCAAGCTACCGGTGGTTAGGGCTCCAGAGACAGGAACCTCCTCACAATACGAGCCGTATCAAGGAGTACTGCCTTCTGAATCTGGCCCTTGATCCAACTACCCAACGAGAGCCTCGAGAGATGTTCGTGGAGGCTCTTGGCCATCAGGCCATTGGCAGTCACGACGATCGGCACAATGATAGCCGAGCTCACATTCCACATGTCGACAACCTCGCGCGCCAGATCGAGATATTTGATTTGTTTATCTTTCTCTGCTTTCACGAGGTTCTCGTCATGCGGGATGGCAACATCGATTATCATTGCACGGCGCGCTGATCTGTCTATCACTACTATGTCAGGCTTATTGGCGACAATAGTCCTGTCAGTAATGATAGGCAGATCCCAGTACAACGTGACATGGTCTTTCTCGAGAACTGGGTCGGGCACATACTTGTAATACGGTACTTCAGAATCAACAAGATTGTATTTCAAAGCAAGTTGCTGGTGGATAATCCTGGCCACTAGGTTATGCCTATGCAAGTACTCGCCGTTAGCAAGACGAGAACAACCAGAGATAATATGTCTGATCGACTCACCTGGACGGTGGCATGCCCGACACACGTCGACCGTCCCGTCTTTCATAATATGTCTCCGGTAGTTGTTCGTCAGCATTATTATTATTTATTATTATTATTTCCATAAAATTTTGCTTTTGGAAAGTCGACAAGGCGGTTTTTTTATTCTGTGGTTCTAATCTATGTCAATAGGTATTATAACACATTTCCATAAAATTTTGCTTTTGGAAAATCGGCACATTTCGGTCAATCGGACGGTGAGTCACCCAGTACAGCAGTACTCGCCGTCTGCCTGCCTGCTCCTACTTCAAGTTTGCCAGATTCAGGCAGTTTATTTCTGGGACAATTCGGTCTTTAAGAAAATATACGAAAATTGATTATAATTTCAAACAAGTTGTAAGCTTGGGTACCTGGTTGTCCGTTCAAAAATATTATGCTAAAATCGCGGCGGGGCGCGGTACCCCCGCTCGACCCGCTTTCCTGTATCGTACACTTAACACTTATTGATTTACATAGTTTGGTTACTACCTACTGTAGGGATCGGCGTGTGATTTCTTGAATGAAAGGATTATTTGCGAATTAAAATTATATTCATTGACAAACGCACATTTTCTACCATGACTATTGCCACAGCAACTTCCTCAACATCTTCCTCAACATCTCGTTTAGCACGTGCTAAACGAGATGCACGAAGTAAAGAAATATGTAAAGATGTTGAGGAAGTTGCTGTGGCAACAGTCATGGTAGAAAATGTGCGTTTGTCAATGAATATAATTTTAATTCGCAAATAATCCTTTCATTCAACAAATCACACGCCGATCCCTACAGTACCTAACCGCACAGTGATTATATTGTAATTACCTGGCGACAAGGTCCAAGGTCCGAGTCACGGCGCATCGTGTTCCACGCGCTCCTCGAGGTAACTGATGGGGATAGGACCATAGGGCCAAATGCCTAACATGACGCGGGTGAAACAGCGGGCAGAAGCTTGTATAAGAATAATTACTCAAATAATTAAGTAGGTATACTTAAATTCGAGACTCACGGATAGTTTAGGTTTATGGATATTGCAGATTTCATCTAACGGTTCTTGTATATTTTCGTACTTTTGATTCAGAAGACGATTGGCGAAATGGTCACCTAGAGAATCGGTTTGATTAAGTTATTTTAAAACCCGCAAGTAAATAAAAACCTCGCGAAACAGGATGTATATGTTACTTTATATTTTGAAAGAAGCCATTTTGCCGCTAGCGACATCTGCGATGAGGTTTGCGCGAGGATCCCCATTTTACCATCTATTCTTAAACAGAGTTGGTTGAGCTACTTCAACGACGATATAATACTAGACTCGTAATAAAAGGCGACCGATGTCTGCCAACACATTAGGCAAAAAAGTCTTATAACCGTCGTGACTCGCCAAGTTCGAATTAGTTTCGACCACCTCTGTGAGCTGTAAACACGTCCGCGTGCTCTTGTAAAAAACCGAGAAAAATGAAATATCAATGGCCCCGTGTACAATACGTTTTTGTGATAAAAAAAGCCAGACTTCTAGTTTCCTAAAAGACGGTATCACATTTCATCGGTAAGTTAATAGTTCCATAATCTAAATGAGATTAAATTTCTGACAAAATTTATCGGGGTTCAACTTATACTGGTCGTACTTGTATGCATGACACATTCGCGGAGCGCGCGTTGATGTCTTTTATGATTGCGTCTCTTTCCTTTGAAAGTGATTTTTTTGCTATCTCTTTTCCTCGATTTTAAGTAAACATACTTAGTGATGTCCCAAAGCGTACAACCACTTCTGTTGTCGATAAAGCAAAAAAAAAACCCTATTAATATTATTTATTTATGCAAAAATATTTTTTTAATATGTAATAAGAAATTACAACAGATTCATCTGATAAATTGTGAAACTTTAATTTATTAATTTTAGATACCCACGCGATCTCGATTTAAAAAATAAATGGATAAGTGCAACCAGGCGAGAGAACTGGATCCCATCTACTTATAAAAAAAAAGACAAAATCTATTTTAAACCGACTTCAAAAAAAGGAGGAGGTTATCAATTCGACTGTTTTTGAAGTGAAAACTTCTTTAGCGGCGTTGTACACTTTTTCTGTAATGGGTAAAAAATTTAAAACTCGCGTCAGGGTCACGTGACCCTGATCGAAAATGAGTAAGACGTCATTCAAATTAAAAATAAAACATAGTAACAAAAAAGTTTTCACTTCTACCGGCACTCCTGGAGTGCAACCTTTTTTTTTTATGTTTGTTACCTCATAACTTGCGACTGGGTGAACCGATTTTCATGATTCTTTTTTTATTCGAAAGCTGGTGCTTCCCGTGTGGTCCCATTGTCACCATTTTAGGATCTGATGATTGGATCTTGGAGAAATCGAGGGCAACCCTCAATTTTTATTAGCTGACACATAGTTTTTCGCAAATCTTATGAAGTAATTCAAGTACTTGCGTATGGAAATCATCATCTCATGTAGCTGAGCTGATGATGGAAGGTACAACTCCGATTTAAGTAATTCTTTTTTTGTTGTACTTGGTATCGTTCAACTTAGGGAATACTGCAAATTTCATCAAAATCGGTTCAGTAGTTTTTGAGATAGGGAAATTCTAGTGCACATGTAAGAAAATGATGTATTTGTATTTGGCAAGAATTGTGGTTGAATATTTAAACTAAAAAGAGTAAAATAAAAACTTTTTCAAAAAAAATGTGACCGCCTTCAAAAACAACCACAAAAAAGGGTTAAATAACCTACAAAACTTTTCTTTCGGAAGTCGGTGGCAAAAGAGAGTAAAATTAATAAAATGTCACCGACTTCCGAAAGAAAAGTTTTGTAGGTTATTTAACCCTTTTTTGTGGTTGTTTTTGAAGGCGGTCACATTTTAAAAGTTTATAGTTGTCCACGACACGGATAGGTCGGTTATAGATAGATAAATGTAAGAAAAATAAAAAACAATAACCGACCTATCCGTGTCGTGGACAACTATAAACTTTTAAAATGTGACCGCCTTCAAAAACAACCACAAAAAAGGGTTAAATAACCTACAAAACTTTTCTTTCGGAAGTCGGTGGCAAAAGAGAGTAAAATTAATAAAATGTCACCGACTTCCGAAAGAAAAGTTTTGTAGGTTATTTAACCCTTTTTTGTGGTTGTTTTTGAAGGCGGTCACATTTTAAAAGTTTATAGTTGTCCACGACACGGATAGGTCGGTTATTGTTTTTTATTTTTCTTTCAAATAATATAAAAATCTTGAGCGGTAACAGAAAAAAATTAGATTAGCGTCACTTGAGATACAGCTTGGCAAATTAGAGTAGAAAACTGGAAGTCGCCACTGTACTCTCGCTACCAGCACTTTGAATGGTTTTTTTTTTCACTTATTCCGTTAGTTTTATGGCACAATAATAAATCTAACAAACCTGCGTTCTTTGTTTACATCAAATATTTTAAAACGTTGTCAGCAAACAAAAAGATTAGTTCCGTTTCAAGACGTTCTGTCCAAGCTGTAGGAAATACTAGAAATTTTGTTAAATGTTTTTTTATACGCTTTACCCAAATATGCATAAAAATAAACACAGTCTGTTCAGGGGGGTGATTTTCTACGGATAATACATTTTATTCTTATATTTTATTTCATCTTTTACTTTCTTCTTACTTCCTTTTTACTTGTAAAAATATTATATTATCTCTCTATATGCTATGCGATGACAGTACCTCCCACACCATCGAAATTTATAAGATCTGTTAATTCATGTCAATACGAAATGTGATAAACATTTCGGCTTCCTTTTCATCAAAAATAAATAAAACTAAAAAATTACGTCACTCCCGAGAGTCCCGAGTTAGCTCACAACTCTAAAATATCGCGCTGCATTCAATTTGATAAGCCTCACCGATACTTACTCTATGGGCCTCACCAAAGACCTCGATCATTTAGCTTATAATAATTACGGGAACAATTTTAAAACATTGTTTTTATTCATTTTTACATTTTACCTACATGATTCAATCTTAATTAGAGTTAAGTATGTTAAGACATGTTTTATTAAATACAATTAAAAACTATCGATACTTTCTTGTTTGAATTAACACTGTCCCATCCCTAGTGACATGCACTGACGGCGCATTGACCTTTAGTTAGCCAATCAGAACGCAGTACCCCGTCCCCCTCGCTTACGTAGTACCTCAGCGAGTTGGCAGAATAGTTTTGTTCGTTAGATCGTGCAATGAGTAGTCTAGTATTATATCGTCGTTGAGCTACTTATAGGTGATAATAGAATACCATTGTGCAATACTTTACACAATAAGACGCAAGTCAGTGTTAACATAAACCGATGTGCAGTCAGTCAGATTTTTAAAATCGCTTTACTGAATGTGGTCAGTCACTTTTGATGCTGATTGTACCATACAATTAAATTCTGTAGGTACTACCTATGCTTTTTATCTGAGAACAGGATGTCCTTAGCGCCAAATTATTACTACGACAATTAAGTGTACCTAAAAAAATCTTATGTAAAATAATGTTCAGCCTTTTTTATTACTGACGTTATAATTATAGTTTTTGTTATTTGCATATTTGGTATTATGATAATTGTTTACCTATTTGAAAACGGATTAGTTTCAGAAAAGGGTGCAAGACGTCACAATAAGACACGATAAGGTGCCAAAGTCATCGTATTCTTAGAGACTTCTCATGACGCCATGCGACGCGACGCGATTTGTGCGATATCGAGTCAATAGGGTAGTTTCCAGGGTCAAAATAATTACATTCTATTTAGTCCGTATTTTAGATTATAAAAAAATATTGGACACGTATTTTTTCTTTTTTCGATTAAACAAAAAAGAACAAAGATAATAGCCTATTTAAGTTACCTGTGACGTCACTCTGCGCGAAAAATGCCACGCATCGTGACGTCACACGTAACTTTAATAGGGTATATCTTTGTCATTTTTGGTCTAATTTACAAATAAAAAAATACGTGTCCCTTATTTTTGAATAATCTAAAAGACGGACTAATTACATTTTTTTAGGAAACTAGCCTATTGCCGATTGAAGTCGCACGTAGGTATTTACTAATCGAGGGATGCGATGCAATTCGAACTACAAAAATCCACCTTACTACTACGACTCGCGCATTCGAATTTTGAGCAGAGAATCATGTGCATTGTCATTAGGACGTACATGCAATTCGATATCGAGGAGATCTGTGGGCGATATCGTCAATAGAGGTACGTGCGACTCCATTAGCAAAAACTAGCGATTGTCCATACATTTTCTTCGGCCGGACGCTTGTGTGATACGAGTATCTGACCGATATCGAATTTCAATTCGATATCGCGTCGCGCCATGAGTAAAGTCCCTTAGTGGGAAAGCATACAATTCAAGACCAGCTCAAGGTCAAACCGTTACCACCAACAACGATTGTAGACAATTGCATGTTCCATAAGTACCTAGTACATACCTACATGAAGAGGATGCCGAGAATGATTCACTGACATGGGCGTAGCCACGGTGGGGCAGGTTGGGGTGCTTGCCCCACCCTGACTCCGACTTGTTAGGTGTCTTTTAACCAAAATTAAAATATCTAGGTACTTACCTAATACCCTAGAGCTAATATCTGAGCGGGTTACATGCGCCGTGTACAAGAGCACCCTAATATCCGTAAGAAACCTCACACTCGACAATCCTCAGAAGACACAAAAAAAAATCTTGCCCCACCCTGAGCACATATCTAGAATTTTGCCCCACCCTGAGCATATGGCTGGCTACGCCCATGTTCACTGATGTTTACACGATACGATTTTGTTCTTATCTCTTAAGGAAAAAGTGATTAAAATGTAGGTAATTATAATATGATACAGAGCATATCACCCTTCATGATGAACATTTTTTATTGTGATTAAATTCGAATAGAGATTTGCGAAACTCGATTTGAGGGCTGTAAAAACTGCTTAAAAAACAGTAATGTTCTACAGAGGAATCCCCAATATTATACGTCGAACTAACTGCATGGGCTGTGGAAGTTGGATGATGATCGGTAGATAATGACTACGAGTATATTGATATACAAATACTTTTCGAGTACCTATTTAACTCACTGTTTCCACATTACAAAAGTTGTAATCTTACTTAACTTACCTCTGATTTTATTTTGAGTTTCTGAATAAATACCGCACTAATATTTATAATTCAACTTCAGTTCCACTTATAGGTATCGCACTAACTACAAGAACTTGATTTGATAAATATTATTTCAGAATCAAATACGATGAGGTACACCTAGATGATTCAGAAGTTCGAGTGTACACTCGGAGCTCAAGTCAATCAATTGTGTGGTTTATTGCGTCGAAAATAAAGATTCAAGTTGTAAATAAATTACATGTCAGTTTTCCAAGTGTTTGACGATAATACTAATCCTATGTGATACTAATGTACAAGTGTAAATACTTACAATCGAAGCAGAATTTACAGATTATCAGAATCAGCTTAATTTAGAGAAGTTCTACAAATAACATAGTCTGACTAAAGAATAACACGTTTTTCGTTATAAAATATCGTTATAACTGTTATACACGTTACAACCGTTTTTGGGTTCCGTAGCCAAATGGCAAAATACGGAACCCTTAAAGATTCATCATGTCTGTCTGTCTGTCCGTCCGTATGTCACAGCCACTTCGAAAGTATAAGAGCTATCCAGTTGAAACTTGGTAAGTAGATGTATTGAGTGAACCGCATTAGGGTTTTCACACAAAAATAAAAATAAAACTAATTTTGGGAGTTGCCCCTATACTTACAATTGAAACTCAAAATATTTTTTTCACTGAACCCATACGTGTGGGGTATCTATGGATAGGTCTTTAATTAAAAATGATATTGAATCAGTTTCCACGAGAGACACTTCCAATTCCAAAGTGGTAAAATGTTGGTCCCCCCCCCTGTAACTTCGAAAATAAGGGAATGATAAAACTAAAAAAAATATACGATGTGCATGCAAACTTCAATTGAAAATTGGTTTGAACATGTAATTACCTACTTTTTTTTTAATACGTCTTAAACCGCAGTCCGCAATTTATCTTTCAAAGTTAAAACCAACCAACTACAAGAACGTTTATAGTTATACTTGCTGCTACGGAACGGAACCCTTCATGGGCGAGTCCGACTCGCACTTGGCCGGTTTTTAAAGGTTACGTGGTCAACAAGGAACCCTTATAGTTTCGCCATGTCCGTCCGTCCGTCCATCCGTCTGTCCGCAGCTTATCTCAGAAACGTCCAGTATTAGAAGCTGTGATTTGGTGTTAGTAAACGGATTAGTTGCGCCGAAAAAGTGGTAAAATTAAATCTGGTAAAATATTTTTTTTAGGGTACCTCCTGTACACGTAAAGTGGGGATGTTTTTTATTTCTCGCGTACCCTTTATTGTGGGGTATCATTGAAGAGGCCTTTAAAAATATTGATAGTTTCTATTAACAATTTTTTGATAAAAGATTCGTTTGTGAAATATTAAGTTTTAAAGTGCTAAATTTTGCTCGACTCGAGTGTCCCCCCCCCCCCCTCTACCAGCTAAACGGTTCTGTTTGGGGGTGTGAAAAAATTCACAATAGTAGTATATAAACGAATTTGAAAAGAAAATTATCATGACTAAGTAGGTTTTACAAGTTTACGAGTTACAGTCGACCAACTTATAACCACTCCTGAAGTATCTCCTTTCGAACAAAAAAATAATTTTGAAAATCGGTCCACGGATGTGTTTCGAAACAGAACCGGTGAAGGTGTTTAAACTAATAAAAAAATTATGTTCTTTTTGTGTACTTTCCTATACAATAATGTTAAAAAAAAACCCTGATCTTCCTTCTGCGTCTTAAATCTTATTTCTTGGGTTTATAAACTTGAAACTTGGTACGAATATGAGTATAAGTAAATAAAAACGATGGGAATTATTACTTTTTTTAAAGCTACCCTCCATTTTTAGGTTTTCCGAAAATCACTCCCTAAATTGGTGAAAAGGGATGATAAAGTTTTACTGCTTGCTTCGATATACTCAAAACTTGACATATTAATTATCTCTCAATAGAATAAAGGATGCGTATTTTTATTTATATTTCATAAATCAACCCCTAACGGGGTGAAAATCGGAAAATCAGTTTGTCTACTACGATTGATTGTTTGTTTGTATGGAGTTTTTAGAATTTCTTAAAAGGAGGGTGAGCGGGAAATAAATTCACTGAGTTCGAAATTAGTAACACGCGCAGACGAAGTCGCGGGCAAAGTGCTAGTTACCTCATAAAGCAAGACAGCTGTTATCATTTATAAAGATTATCCTAGCAATATTTTATATAGCCGACATGGTTGACGTACTGGCTGAGCAAGCGAGCGGTTGCTGCGCTGCGAGTCACGGGTTCGATACCCGCACGGGCAAATTTATAGGATGACCTGCAAGTAATTGATTCGGGTCTGGGTGTCTGTGTGTGTGAATTTCAATGATTGTAAACGTACTTGGATAACATATTTTCCTAAACAAAATGTATCAGAGAACATGTTCTTCAACTGCAAATGTAAGTTTATCAGCTTTATTTTTACAGCTACAATAGGTGGGTATGTTTTGGGGATAGGTAGGTTTTTATTGTCAACTATTTTTAACTAACTTCAAAAAAAGGAGGAGGTTCTCAATACGTCGTAATCTTTTTTTTCATGTATTTTCCCCGATTTCTCAAAGACGCCTGGACCGATTTTGAAAATTCTTCTTTTTAAAATGCAATTTAGCGAATCAGTTTAGTTAGTTCGCAATTTCGCATACGTATTTTGATGGGCAACTACGGAACCCTACACTGTGCGTGGCCCGACACGCATTTGGCCGGTTTTTTTTTATATGGGCTTGATGTAATTTTCTTCATTGTGATAGAGGGTGCTGGTACTAAACATTTTACATCTGACAAAAACAAGATCCTAGTTCCGATGTTGGCCACGCACCGCCAGATTCTGGTACAGCTAAAAGTTCTAAATAATCGCATAATTATCGCATTACTAACTACATACACATTATGCTAGACTCTCTTACGGAACTTTATAGAATTTGGGGTTATTATTATTATTATCTTTTGGTAGGCGGAGGAGGGTGGGACAGGATGTACCTCTTCCTTGGTATCACTCAAGTGAAAAGGTAACGCACCATTTTTGAGAAAAACAGATCGGTGGAACATAACCTCAAACCGCGCTTTTCTTCCAATCTATATATATATATCTATATATATAAAATTCAAAACTGACTGACTGATCTGACAACGCACAGCCCAAACCGCTGGGCCTAGAAACTTGAAATTTGGCATAAGCCCTCCTTATACCACGTAGGTGAGCACTAAGAACGGATTTTGCGAAATTCGGCCCCTAAGGGGTGTTTTTTGGGGTTGATAGTTTGTATGAAACTTCGTTACTACAAGCGCTAGGAAATTGAAATTTTTAATACAGGTTCTTTTGAGGACGTAAGAGTTACCTATGACAGGATTTTGAGAAATTCGACCCCTAAGGGGTTTGTTTTTAGGGTTGACAGTTTGTATGAAACTTTGTTATTAGAAGTGCTAGGCGTCTCAAATCTTGCATGGTGGTTCTTATTAAGACGTTAACTCTCACTAAGGAGGAAATTTTGTTAAATTCGTCCCTTAAGGGGTTGTTTTTGCTGTTGAAAGTTTTGAGACTTTGTTACTACAAGTGCTAACCTCAAATTTCGCAACGGGTTCCTTTTTGGACGTATATGCTCACTATGACGGGATTTTGAGAAATTCGACCACTAAGGGGTTTGTTTTTGGGGTTGATCTTGATGGTTTGTACGCAACTTCGTTAGGTACTACAGGTGCTAGGAATTTCAAGTTTTGCATCGGGTTTCTTTTATGGACGTAGATGCTCACCATGACGAGATTATGCAAATTCCGGACCATAAGGGGTTTTTTTTGGGTTTGATAGTTTGTATGAAACTTTTTTATTACAAGTGCTAGACGTCTCAAATCTTCCATAATTGGTTCTTTTTAAGACTTAAATACTCACCAAGGTGGACATTTTGTGAAATTCGACCCTTAAGGGGCTATGGTAATTGTGCATTGGGGTAATTTTTAGTAGGTGCCCACCCAAGACGGGGTATTGCGGCGTGATAGAATTTTTGTTGAATATTGACTTAAATTTTTCAACAGTACCTCTTATAGAGGGTGGCCTTGACTAGAAATTCACAAAAACAAAGCTCGAAAATCACGCGGACGAAGTCGCGGGCGTAGTGCTAGTCAATTATATACCTAAAAGGCGAAGTCCGGAAACCGTTTTTGAGGGACCATATCTGGGTGGTGAAAAAGATATAACTTCGCAAGGATGGCGAGGTCTTTTAGATGGGTTGATGTAAGTTCGCCACAAAAAATATTCCCCTCGAAGAAAAGTTCTGATCCTGTTCTCTTAGTTCTTTCTATTCTATTTTCTTATACTCAATCGCAGGAGCATAAGAAAATAGAATAGAAAGAAAGAAACTCCTGGAAAGAAAGAAAATTGTGTTTTAATACAAATAAAGTTATAGAGTAGGTAGTAAAAATAGACGAAATAAAAACTTTACAATTTAAAGCTAAAGAGCCTCATCTCAGCATAATGCCAAATGGCAACACAAAGTTTGCCGGATGACGCTGATTTTCAGCTGCAGCCCACTTGCGCTTTTGAATAGTAGAGACACAGACATACGCCATCTCCTGTACAATATGGAAACGTCGAGAGGCAGACTAAGGAGTCGGAATAGTTTCCTCAGGTCGACAAAATCTGAGACTACAGAAAACTTCCAGCAGGCTACCAACAGCCACGGCCGACTTGGAAGACCGGAAACCACGTTTGCGAAGCCAGGTAGGTCTCTGCAAGTACAACATGGTCCGGGGGTACTGTGATGAAAAAAGGTACGTCTGCGGAGCCTCATCCCAAACTATAGCCCATCTCCTCACTTGTATTTTGAGTAATTCCACTGGCAATCTAAGGGACCTATCCGCCACTAATGCCGTATAAGAGGCAGAGTTTTGGTCGAAACTTATTTAATTTTTAGGAATCATCGACACTATGAAGAATACGGCGTCAGCAACTTTCCTTTTAACTGCGTAGTACTGGTCACTGTGGTGAATCAATTATTTTAAGCATTATACAACACTAGCGACCCGCCCCGGCTTCGCACGGGTGCAATGCTGATATTAAATACACTACAGAAAAACTGTGAACGTTGTATATAAAAACATAGCGGCCCGCTCCAGCTTCGCACGGGTATAAATTATATAGCCTGTGTGATTAAAATCGATCCAGCAGTTTTGATTTATTCATTAATGCCCGTGGCCCGCACGCGTTAAATTTGGAGTAAAACAATCCCCCTTTCCCTATACCATGAAGATTTCCTGCTATCTTTGGAATATCTAAATTCATACACTACATTTTTACTTATTTACTTTTTACATTTTTAACTATTTATTTTATTTTTACAACATATTACAGAATCACTACATAGTAGTATAAAACAAAGTCGCTCTTGCCGCACCGGGCGGCCGGCCGGTACCGCCGCAAACGCTACGTCCCGCAATTTTTAAATCTGTAATATCTTCGAAAACATTCACTTAAATCATACGGTGTAAAGGGCCATATAGATCTATATTAAATGAACAATGTATTCAAGGTATTTAATTGGTTAAGGATTAATGCTGTATTGGTTAAAATCGCTTCGAAAATTAGCCATTATTTGTCGTAAAAAATAAAAGTCAAAAAAAGTTATTGTGGGTTATCCATAAGAGATAGACATATACCATCGCGGACTTTTCTGTAGACCTTTCAATGTGTACAATACTTAGTACATTATTTTGATAAAACTCGTAGGGTTCAGCCCGCGTTTGCAATGTAAGCGGAAAAAATGTAATTATTTACGACATCACATTAGAAACCTCAAAAATAACAGTACTTCTCCACTATTTAATGGATGTTATTATACATATAAACCTTCCTCTTGAATCACTCTATCTATTAAAAAAAACCGCATCAAAATCCGTTGCGTAGTTTCAAAGATTTAAGCGTACAAAGGGACATAGGGACAGAGAAAGCGACTTTGTTTTATACTATGTAGTGATGACAACAGCTTGAAAATTGCGAAACTACACAAGAAAATTTGAATTCCGCGGGTGACCAGTACAAAATCACCATAGACTGATAGGTTACACAAAAAGTATAACGTTATAACGTAATTATAACCGTTACCGAATAATCGTTACCTGGTAGCGTTATTTTATATCTGTGATCAGCTCTCACTCAGCTGACTGTCAATGTCAATGTGAATAGTAAACATTGGGTTGCTAAACAAAGTACATTTAAAGCCCATTAGCCGGCCTCTTCTGAGTACTTCTGAGTCATACCACATATTAGTCATACTAGGAGTCTACGTAGTCTGTGCATTCAAATATAACATTGAGTTCACCACTTCATGTAAATATCGATTTTAATATTACATTAAAGCCTTGAAACTATTCGTGAAAGCACGTGTTTCAGTGCGACGGACTGTGGAAATCTCGAAGCATAGCAGCGAAGAAAAGGTTAGTGAAATTAACTATTAATTTCTACTAACAGAATAATGTGTAACGTCATCGTTCAAAACAGAACAGACAGCTGTGTCATTTGATACTGGCACTCAACAAAACAAAAGAGAGCTAGGTTTACGGGGTTAACCCAACAATAATGAAAAAGTGATGAAAATTGAAGTGATACTGTAATGAAAAATCTTAAACATATTTTTTTGTTTGATTGCCAAACTGCGAGAACCAGACCCCTAACTTTTAGATAATTATTTTGTTAAAATAATCGTTGGTTTGTTAATCTTACGTAATGTAAAGCCTACTATTTTATCTTTATCTTAATAATATTGTTTATTAATCATCATTTCAGCAGTTGGCCCCGGCTGTCATTTGTAGTTCTTTGACAGTTGTTACTGTTAGTGAGAAGCTCTAAAGTCTGATAACCAGTCGTAACCATGGGATATCATATTACTCCATGTAAAAATACTGATATCTAGCGGCATCTGGTTGGACTGGAAGCCAACCCCAACACATGTGGTTGGGAAAAGGCTAGGCACATGACGATGAATCATTTCAGTGTACTTAAAAAGTTTTAAACTGGTTTGTCAAGTTAGCCCAATTGCTCAAAAAAAGTGTCTAAGTACCTAATTTTAAAGAAAATTCCATAGAAATAATCCTTCAAAAGTATATATCATAAACTGTAGATCTTTTATAGTTATTTCACTTGTAATTTTGCATCATTGTCCTAAATAAACCTACTGATAACTTATGTTATCTCAGGCGACGGAATCATTACTCCGACAAAAAAAAAACAATTTCAAAAAATTAACGCATATGCTGATTGATGCAAAGGTTTCTGTATTGTGTAGCTAAAAAGAAATTCAGACTCGGGAGTTCTGATGTCATTATACCTGTAAAATTAAACTGACCTTGAAAGTTATGTTTTGTGATTTTTATCTTCATAAATTTTTGGTTTATGAGAAAAGAAAAATATGAGTCAAATATTTTTTGATAATCTAATGTGTGGACAATTTTTTTTTTTTGCTCAAAACCCCTATAGCAGAATTGCAGCTAAATGGCATTCAAACACATTATGTTGTATTGTGCAATTCATTTAGTTATACTGACGCGACGGCATGGCCAGTTTGGTGGTTTAAAGCCCATTGCCTCTACATCACCCACTAGAATTTCCAATTCTAAATCTAACTACTGGTCCAACTTCAAAAATTCTTTCACCAGGGGACTTGACTCTTGACTTGACACCTGGTGAAAGAATTTTTGAAATTTGACCAGTAGTTTTTGGGCCTATTAATTAAAAACAAACAAAGCTTTCCTCTTTATAATATTAGTATAGATAGTATAGACAGAGAGTTCTGCGTCCCAACAGAGAGAACATTATCTGTAAAAATTCTGTTGAATTTATGGAATATCTGTTCCTACATATTTTTGACAGGCCCCTGGAACAAAATATTAATTATGCAGTACAAATGATACAAGTATACAATTACACACACATCATCATCATCATCATCTCAGCCATAGGACGCCCGCTGTTGAACATAGGCTGCTAGGCATGCTAGGCATGTTTGTGTATGTCAGTTACGATGTTTGCAAGAATTACCTATTTTTTTTAAATTTGATTTTTCGCCATTTTTATACTTATGTACCTACTTAATATTATGTTATTAAATGTAATATTGCATTCTGTTTTTTCGGTGAATCTACTAATTAAATATCATAATTTGTTATTTACTAGCGGGCCGCTAGTAAAGAATAAAGCAAAGTTTAAATTCCACCGGCAGAACCACAGACTAGGGCAGAACACACTTCACCTAGATAGTGTTATGGATGTAATTGCTAAAAAAAACGATGTATTACGTAACATTAGTGCTAACGACAGTGACAAAACTTGACCTCTATAGGTATTCCCAAAACTGACGGAAAAACTAAAATACCGGAAACTACCTATTTAAATAATGATATTATAACAACATCTGAAAAACTACCTTCTGTCTTCCCTGAATTTTATTTTTGCGCATTAAGAGTGTGCCTAGTGTTCCGTGTGTTACATTATTATGTATTGTTGGTGAAAAATGTAGCAAGGACAATATTTTATTTCCAGTTCAACATTATGACACCGGCCACACTAGAGGGTGACACCCTCGGAGAGAAACACCGACACTTCAACAAACTAGTTGAAGATGCTATTATTAATACAAACTACGAATTACGTAAAATAAGTAACAATGACAGCGACATAGAGAACCTTCTGAAAATAGCCATCGCCAGTAAAACCAGAAATGTAGACTATATCATCGAAGTAATTAAATCTAACGACATGCTGTATGCGGCGACAGCTATCAAAAAGTCCACGTGGCTAATCACCGAGCCGCAGTACGCAAACATCATCAATCCAGAGTACCTACACACACAACTATTACCTAGCATGAACACCAAAACATTTAACAAACTCATGCTTCACATTAGACTCAATCTGAAAGATGAAAGTCGAGTCGAAGCCTTTTATGAATACCTGAAAGGAACGGAACAATCTCATAAATGGTTACAACATTGTTCCATTCCTTTTATAGAAAATATTATAAAAATCGAACGCCACGTACCACTATCTCTTTTCAAACGGTTGTGCAAAAGATCTGCACATTTTCTTGATTACTGTGCATTCGTAGAGATAGGTAAAATGAGACTGGTCAAAAAAGAAATTTTGTTTTTATTAAAGTCACATACGACAGATGTACTGAACATTATAGAAGACAAAGAAATATTTGATGACATCCCTGAAATAGGAAAAAAGAATACAGAATTCCTTATGAAAAATTACCAGCATAGAGTTTTAGACAATTTTGATAAGTATGGTCAAAATGTCGACCTGTCTGTAGTAGCCAAGTATTTAAATAAGAATGAAATAAAATCTTTTCTTTGTAAACATGCAAGAACAATGTTGGAATACCGTTTCTTCCTTTGTCATGACATCTTAAGACATTTTATTATGAACATGCCGATGGATCAGAGATTTGAGTTTGTAAAAAAACATTTATTGATAAAACTGAAATGGCATTACTATTTACAGAGCAGGAAAGAAGGGATTTCGAACGATATTATTATGTAAAACCTTTTCAATGGTATGAGCACGCCCCTTTTGAAGTTGCACTGCCTGAAGTACAGAAACTTATACGTAAAGAGAACTCGCCCTCTGAAAGATGTGCCATGCTCTCAGTTTTGATAACTTGCACACGAAACAACCCAAAACATGTCACAACTTTGCTTAAATTTGTCAATGAAAGACACATGAATGAACCGTTCAAATTCAAGATTCAGTTCATCAATGATCTGCTTTCACAAATATCTACTCACGAGTTCGATATTGAGACTTGGAATTTGTTAGATCAATTTTTCCACAGTATGGATGTGTACACCGAATTAAATAACAACGTACAACTGTGTCTCCAATCCGTAACCCTTTATAAAGTTCTGAATGATGAACCAGTGCCGGACATTGTACAACAAAATATGACATTTAGAACTTTCAAGAAGTTTCAGAATAAACTAAATCAAGAACAAAAGAGCAAAATATTTACATATCTACTTAAATCCGTAATAAAGAAGGTGCAAAATGAAAATATTGCCCAAGAATCAGATTTCATTAAAACTGTAGACCAAATTAAAAATGTCTTAGTTTTGTTAAGAGATTGGCAAAAAGATATTAATAATTACCCAATCATACTTCAAAAAATTCAGGAGCTTATTCAAATTCAACGAGAAAACAAGTGGAAAGCAGACATATCGTGTTTGTACAACGTGAAAAAATCGTGGAGAAGGCACTTGTTTGAGGAGTCTTTGTCTCTTTGTTTGAGTGAAGAAGTGTGCCTGAACGTGCTGAAGCACAGGCCGCAGCTGCTCATCCTCCACGACAATGAAATAGACACTTTGCGAACTAACGAAGCTGTCTCGCTGCGACGTCTGCTCGCCAAGCTGCGCGTCTACTGGCCGCACTCACTCGCTCAGCATTGGACCGACGCCTATTACCAGAAATTGAATCAACCTGCTGGACAAAAAGCCGTTGTCAAAGGTCTCTTCATGCTACTATCGCAAAATAAAATAGTAGATTTAGCAAAACACGAAGCTCCCAAAAATTTCAAGATAACATGGGGAGAAACTGACCAAACAGAAATCAACATACAGAAAAATATTGCAAAAAATTTGCATGTAGCGCGACCGCTGATTCCTTTAGATACGATTTTGTTGTACGCTAACGGTGATTACTTACAATATGCAGTGCCCTCACTCAACGCAATTTTGCACAATATAAATGAAGTCGAAAGCCGAGAACATTTGCCGAAATTATTAAATGCATCAATCTCTTTACAAAAGCTTGGACTTCATCTTGCATATTTAAAACTTAATCCTGACGCTCTAAAATCAATATTTGTAAACGCTTGGAAGACTACTACTAACCTTACAATCCGCGCTGTTATTTTTAAGCACTTATATAATAAAATACGCAAGGTGAAAAACCCAACCATTGAAAAGGAACTGTGGGAAATAATATGTATATTTATTAATGAGTTGCATTCAGGTGAAAGTGCTGAAATATACAAAAAGTTAGGGAACGTTGAAGCTGTTCCTATTAGTATTCGAGCAGAATATTTCATGAAGAGTTACGATTTTTTAACATCTTTGCCTGCTAGCGTTAACTGTGAAAAATACGTTAAGAATTTAATCAAATATGCTCCTAAAATAATCAAAATTATCGATGAAGACTTTGTTTGTAATAAATTATTGTCTCACGCAGGATACAAATTATGTTTGTACGAAAGTGAATATATTGAAGTGTTTGCATGTTACGTGTTGTTCGGCAAGAGTGAGGAAAATCAGGTTCAGAGATTCAGTAAAGTAGTAGGTCCAGCTATGGAAGAAGCCTTTCAGTGCTGGGATAATAAGCAGTCTGGTGAATATCATGTCAGAAATAATGTTGATACATTGTTAAGACATATGCTTGCATCATTCACAAAACATGTAACTGTGAATAATATACCTATACCTGTAAAACTATTTGTAGAAATAAAAATACATATTGAACAAAATTTGTCTGTGCTAGAAAACTATGTGATGTATACTTCTTGGAAACTAATAACAGAGTATATTAAGTTAATTCATGAATACGCTACATCAGCTAGTCCATTCGGATCCAATAAGTGGACAGAATCAGATTTTACTGATAGGCGGAAACCTAGCAGAGAATTAGACCTTTGGAAAGATATTAATTTGAAAATAGCTCCTTCGTTTGGCCCAATGATAGTTAAACGTTTAAAAGAAGACACCGAAAAATACAGTTCAACCATTTATTTTGTTTTTGCCGAAGCTTTAAAAGCAATGTTCGATAAGTTATATTTTCAAGACAATTTTTTCGGATTAGAAACTTTGAAAAACATGTTATTGGAAAATGATTTTGTTCCAAGCTATTTAGTTGTCTCCAAGACTGTCGGTAATTTTTGTGATAATGATAAGACGAAACGTAAGATATCAGAAATACAGAAAATGATTTTATCAAATCCATCTGAAACAGTTCTGTTACATTGTTATAATGATTTTCGCAATATAGCAGAAGACTAATTTTCCTGCATGTTGTTTTGTGACTATTAAACCTATTCATTGACAAAATATTAGTAATGAAATAACATGAATTTAAGTGAAATGACCGTATAAAATTGTTTAGGTGAATACAGTTTAAAATTAATTCTCCAATGGAAGCAACGCTGACGCAGCGTTGAAACCACAGTCTGTATTTAGTGGATTTTAAACTTAATGATTAGAGCATAGAGTCTATAATTGGGGATTGCGATTTGAACACTGTGCCAACTCTTGCTCCTTTAGAGAATTGGATGCCAGGAACGGTATTCCAGATTTATAGAATTCTGTTAACTAAAACTAATTATTGTTTTCCTGAACAATTAAGATGTTGATGTTGTTCAATAAGTAACTTCTCGTAGATACCTACTTATGAAAATGTTTTTCACATACATATATTATTATGGTATTATTCATTTTTAACTATTAAAGATACATTTTTAATATTTAACATTGCATTTTATTTGTAAACTAACTAAGTATAATGATCTCATATATTTTACACAAGCATTTTATGCGTGCGTAATTATTATTTCAGCATAATTTATTATTTAACAAAATTAAAAATGTAAGTAACCGGATGTGTTCCGTTTCGATAATATTGTTTTTCGTTCGTTTATTGTTTGCCATAGGTAACTAAAAGAAAACATTCAGTTTACCAGAAAAATAAATTCTGTTTTCTTATTAAACTGAAATAATAACCTCAGCGGATTTTTTGCAAATAATAATAGCGAAAAGGTTAATTTATTAACCTTTCATTTAATTTAATTACCCACCAAAAACATTCTGTAAACCAATAGCCAAGTCTCGATAGAGCTGCTTGTATATCTGTAAAAAGAAATCAAATCTCTAGACAAAGTTGAGCCAAGTCCAAGATTCCTTATTGCAATTTCTTTATTATTATATTTAGGGCTTATTTTTCAATAGTCAGATTACTCATAGCTGAGGAATAAAAAAGGCGGTTTGACAGCTCATCTCTAGAAAATATGTCAAACTACCATTTTGATTCCTCAGATAACAGTTAACTGACTATTGAAAAAATCAGCCCATAATGTTATGTGACTTGTCTACTAACGTGTAAAAAATGTTCAACCGTTGAATATTTTTTTATCCGGACTCATTTTGACATTACCACGTAAAGAAACTGCTCTAGAAAATAAAGTTGGAACTCCCTTACAAAGTCGTCGACGAGCTCGTCATCGTCTTGTAGAGAATAGTATAGCTGTACGACTGTTATTATTAATTAGCCACGAGTTCCTTTGAGTTATCTATGCATATTGTAGCTTCATAATACTCATCTTTACCGATTAAAACGGAATGTCCAAAAGATTACGATTAGATAATGATTTTCCTCATATCGGGGATACTCGGGTAGGTATCCTTGATATGAGGAAAATTATTATCTTATTAATGTTTTAACAATGACTAACATTGTTATTAAGAGCGTATATTCCGAAAGTTGGCAACGTCACAAGTGGTTGTCAAATATTAACAAGTTTTAATTAATTTAACATTGTTACTGAATAAGAAATATGGCTGTGTAGTGCACTAAAAAATTGATAAGGGAATGCAATAATTAATATCATAACACCAAATATATAGTTTTAGATGTAAAAAATGCATTTGGAAGCTTTCCAAATGCCTTTTATACACCTGAAACGGTTACAACATCAAATTCGGTGTTTTAATTGCATTCCTATATCATTTTTAGGGTTCCGTAGTCAACAAGGAACCCTTATAGTTTCGCCATGTCCGTCCGTCCGTCCGTCTGTCCGCAGTTTAGCTCAGAGACGCACAGTACTAGAGAGCTGTAATTTGGTGTAAATATACGGATTTGTTGTGCCAAAAAAGTGGTAAAATAAAATCTCGTAAAATATTTTTTTTTAGGGTACTTACCTCCAGTACTTACACGTAAAGTGAGAATTTTTTTTTTCTCGTGTACCCCTTAGTGTGGGGTATCATTAAATAGGTCTTTAAAAAATAATGATAGTTTCCATTAACAATTTTTTGATAAAAAAATTCGTTTGTGAAATATTAAGCTTTAAAGTGCTAAATTTTGCTCGATTCGAGTGGCCCCCCCTCTACCAGCTAAACGGTTATGTTTGGGGGTGTGAAAAAATTCACAATAGTAGTTTATATAACGAAGTTTAAAAGAAAATTATCATGACTAAGTAGGCTTTACAACTTTACGAGTAATAGTCGACCAACTTATAAAATGTACTTGGAAATCATATTTTCTAAACAAAATGTATCGGAGACGTATATTGCGAAAGTTGGCAACGTAAGGTTGTCAAATATTAACAAGTTTTAATTAATTTAGCATTGTTACTGAATGAAACAAAAAATATGACTCTGTAGTGCACTAAAAAATTGATAAGGGAATGCAATAATTAATATAATAACACCCAATATATAGTTTTAGATGTAAAAAAAAGCATTTGGAAGCTTTCCAAATCCCTTTTATACACCTGAAACGGTTACAACATCAAATCAGTGTTTTAATTGCATTCCTATGTCATTTTAGTGCACTATAGAGCTATATATCTTGTTTTCATACAAAAAAGTTGCCAAGTTAAGGGGGATGCTCCAACCAGCCCGCGAATTTCAATTTTTTTTACGTTTTTTGCAATTTGCAGGCCAGTGACATGTTGTAGCTTTAAATATATGGGTTGCGGTCATAACAAGTATAATTTTAAATATGTTAAAATCTCCGAAATCTAACTACGATGCACCTTTTCTATGTGAGAGCTGATGGAGCGAATTTTTTGATAATTTTTATATTTAAAATTATACTTGTTATTACCGCAACACATACCTATATTTATAAAGTTAAAACATGTCACTGGCCTGCAAATTGCAAAAAACGTAAAAAAATTAGAATTTCGCGGGCTACATCGAAGCAATCACCTTAATTAAAACTTGTAAATATTTGACAGCTTTTTGCGACATTGCCAACTGTCAGAATAAGCAGCCTTAAGGAGGTAATCTAGCAAACTGTAATCCGTGTTTTTCATTTCCTTTTGGTGGTCAACGAAAACTAATCATTTAAAATTTGGTAACATACTTAAATGTAGTAAAACGCAGCAAATACGGTATGTACTTACTCTTTTTTATTTTACAAAAAAAAAATGTTGCAAGATAGATTATTACAACTTTTAATTTATAAATGGAACTGATACACTTAAGGGTGAACTTGCATCTGAGACCTTAAACATTTCTGTATATAAGTTAGAGCATACTTGAAGTACTTATATTTACCTACTGCGTTTATTGTATACCTAGTAAAATAACAAACCGCCTCATAATGTACGAACGAAGAACTATTAAGGTTTGCGTCGATGCCGCCGCAAAATTCAAATTTTCTTGTGTTTTTTTCAATTTGCAGGCCAGTGCTGGGGTGTATGTTGATTAAAATACTATTCGCGGCTGTTAGACGTATTTAGTTACAGAATTATAATCAACAAAGTCATCAATACAACCCTCTAAGTTCATAAAGCCGTAGGAACAAAAATAAAAACAGAAAAAGTCATTCCTACGGCTAATTCTGTAACTACATACGTTTTACAAAAAAGAAAAGAAAAATTGATTTTCGCGGGCTACATCGACGCTATCACCTTAAATTCACTCAAATTAACATCAATATAACGTGTTAACGTCACAAAAACTGAAAAAAGCATGATCGAGCCTCTGAAGTGTAAACAACAAAAACTTCTTGGTACCTATTTTTATGGATGACAAATTAAAATGAAAATCGCAGATTGAAACACTACACACAAGAATTAATAAATCAGTATATGGGCATTTCTACGGACACGGTGATTTTTGCTCAATTCCGTGGGCAATTTTTTTTTTCACATTATGACAAATTTTATATCACCAAAATAATAAGCATATTTTTCTAAACAAAATGGTGCTTATTTGCCAATAATTGCTCCAGTAGTTTATGAAATAAATTTTGAGTGCCATGGAATTGAGAAATGTGACCACAGAATTTAGAATTACACATATTCTACGTAACCGGGAAAGACAAATTCAATTTTTTTAAAACATTCAAGAACATATTTTAGCAGTAAGTTTATATTGAGTCTGCCTTGAGAGAGATTCCTTGAGTTATCATGCTTAGTTAACTTACTTTTAGTCAAATCATTTAAATGAGCATTTTCATTAAACTTATATGGTAAAATGTATTCTATTAAGCATTTTCGTTAAACCTTTAAATTACAAACAAGAGACATGAAGTATAGACGTCAAGTCAGTTCCATTTATCAAACCGCAGAAGGTAATAGACATGATCGAAGTTTTCGGGTGTTTAATAGTCAGGTCAATTTTTTACTCAAAAATTACTGAATGTATTTTAATGAAACTTTGCAGCAATATAGTTTATACATCAGAATAAAATATAGGCTATCATTTTAGGATCTTCCGAGGCTCGAGTAGCTAGTCGCGGTAGTATTAGCTAAAATCAGATCTTGCAATTGCAACGTCAACTCTAGATACTTTAAACCTTTTATACAACATTAAAGACACATAATGTATGGTGTAAACTACTTTACCATGACAAATTGTGAAGCAAGTGACTTTAAACCTCATATAAACCGAGATTAGTTACATGGGTAAACCATCGTTCTCAATTCCGTGGACACCAGGACACAAAATTGAGGGCCACGGAATTGAAAAAATATCGTACTAATCAAAATAACTTATTGCTGTTACAACTTCAAACAAATTAAATGAAAAAACCATGCATTTGTCTAGTTAAACTTCAGTCTAGGGAAACAAAACATGTTTAAAAGTAAAACATTCAAAAGATATCTTTGACACGGTATTGAGAAAAGACTCCGAACTAAAGTCACGGAAACAGGTTCTCACCTTCGAAAATCGAAAAAAACAGCAGCACACCACAGATGTACTTACATGGCCTGCTCGGGAGCACTTGACAGTTTACAAGAATCGGATGGTGATGTCCAGTTCGCGGGTATTTAGTATCGTAATCAAGTGTTTTTTGTATGACACGGAAATGACTCATTAGACTGGGACAAATCTTTACGCATCCACAAATGTAACAAATAAGCAATTATAGGTTTATTTATTGTCAATGTCTCTTGGTTAGCTATCCATATACCCAAGAATATCAAAAGTTTGCTTGAAATACAGCTCCATTTAAAAATATAAAATATTTTACACTCGATTTCGGAAAAGGGACAGGTCAAAATCAGTGAAATTACACCCGTTTTTTCACTTTAGATTTTTTTTTAGGAAAATTAAGAAGTAGTACGGAATTTATGTTATGCTCTCCACTTAGAGTATAGATTGGCTCGTACGCTTAAAAATTTTGGGATGTGTATGTAACTTCTAACCATGTTTTTTTTAAAAGGACAAAAAATTTGCCTTCTTCGTAGAAATGCCCATATATATTAACAATAAATTATATACCTTGTTAACGGTTTAGTTGCTTAAATGTCTTTATGAAAATAGAATGACACTTATAAAGCACAAAAGCTGTGCATACGGGCTAGATATTTGTTTGGGCTTCAAATATAACGACAAAGTGTAAAGCATTTTTCCAGGAGTACAAAATTCTGTCCCTCAAGCGTCAACCAAAATAATATTTCTGGATTGTAATGATTTTTTAAACTCGATCGAAACTTATTACAATAGGATGTCTCGGGGATATTTATCAAATCAAATTGGTGCATGGGCGAGAGCATGGGGCATTGGGCCAATCTTTTTACTTCTGACTAAGTTAGTGTAATTTTTTATTTATAAAACATAACAGATAAGCAACCATAACCTAAATAAACCAAAGACTATTTTTTTTCAGCTCAACATAATGTCATCAGCCACGCTAGAGGGAGACACACTCGGCGAAAAGTACCGACACTTCAACAAACTAGTAGAAGATGCGATTGCTAATACAAATTATGAATTACGTAAAATTAGTAACGATGACAGTGACATAGACAACCTTCTGAAAATAGCCATCGCCAGTAAAACCAGAAATGTAGACTATATCATCGAAGTAATGAAATCTAACGACATGCTGTATGCGGCGACAGCTATCAAAAAGTCCACGTGGCTAATCACCGAGCCGCAGTACGCAAACATCATCAATCCAGAGTACCTACACACACAACTATTACCTAGCATGAACACCAAAACATTTAACAAACTCATGCTTCACATTAGACTCAATCTGAAAGACGAAACTCGAGTCGAAGCCTTTTATGAATACCTGAAAGGATCGGACAGTTCTTACAAATGGTTGCAAAACTGCTCCATTCCTTTCATAGAAAATGTTATAAAAAATGAACGGCTTATGCCACTACTTCACTTTAAACGACTGTGCAAAAGATCTGCTCATTTTCTTTCATACCATTCAAGAGTAGAGTCTCGCAATATGAAACGGTTAAAAACGGAAATGTTGTTTCTGTTAAAGTCCCACACTGCGGACGTATTAACTGTACTGGAAGATAAAGAATTGTTTGATTTTCCTGAATTAGGAAAAAGGAAAACAAAGATACTAATGAAAACTTGCCCACAAAGAGTTTTAGATAATTTTGAAAAATATGTTGACACAATCGACCTATCAGTAGTTGCAAATTATTTAAATAAGAAAGAAATAAAATCTTTTCTTTACAAGCAAGCGAGAACATTGGAACCTCGATTATTCGATCTTAATACATTAAGACATTTCATTAAGAACATGCCTGAACAAGAAAGATTTGATTTGTAAAGAAAACGTTTATCGATAAATCAGAGATGTCATTACTATTAACAGAAGAAGGAAGACAAATTATAGAATCCAAAGTAAAGCCTTACCAGTGGTTTGAATTTGCTTCATTCGAAGTTGCCTTTTTAGAACTAAAAGAACTCCTACTTTCTGAAAACTCACCGTCTGAGCGGTATGCCATGTTCTCAGTATTGATCACTTGTATCAAAAGAAATAACATTAAAACATTGCTTCAGTTTTTCCTAGAAAACCACTTGAATGAAACATTACAATTTAAGATTCAGTTTGTCAACAGTCTGCTTTCTCGAGTTTCTACGCACGAATTCGATGCCGATACTTGGAACGTTTTGAATCAGTTATTTAAAAATATGGAAGTGCACACCGAAACGGAGAACGACGTACAAACGTGTCTCGAATCTATAGCTCTACATAAAGTTTTACACGACGAACCTGTACCTGAAATCATTGAACAAAAGTTGTCCTGTAATACTTTTCAAAAAGTTCGAAGAAAATTAAATGATCAACAGAAAAGCAAAATATTTGCTTACTTATTAAATTCCGTTTTGACAAAAGTCCAACTAGAAAATATTGCAAATGAGAGCGATTTTAGTGAGACTATAGATCATTTAAAAAATACTTTGTTTATATTGAGAGATTGGGAAAACGATATCACCGATTATCCAAACATCCTCCAGAAAATTCGACAACTAATTAAAATAAGACATGAAAACATGTGGAAAACTGATATGTCGTGTTTGTACAACGTTAAGAAATCCTGGCGGAAGCACATGTTCGGGGAGTCGTTGTCACTGTGCCAGAGTGAGGAAGTGTGTCTGAACGCGTTGAAGCACAAGCCGCAGCTGCTGACGCAACACGACAAAGAAATAAATACTTTGCGAACTAACGACGCTGTCTCATTACGACGGCTGCTCGCCAAGCTGCGCGTCTACTGGCCGCACTCACTCGCCCAGCAGTGGATCGACTCCTATTTGCTACATCTAAACAAGCCTACTGGACAAAAAGCTGTCGTAAGAGGCCTTTTCACGCTTCTTCCCCAAAAACAAGTAATAGAAATGGCTCTGAAATATATTCCCACCGATGACAAGATAATTCGGGGTGAACCTGATCAAGCAAATAACAATACACAAAAAAATATAGCACTAAGTTTGCACGTAGCTAGACCATTGATTCCTTTAGATACAGTTTTATGTTACGCAAAGGGAGATTACTTGCAATATGCAATGCCTTCACTGATTTCAGTTTTGTCCAAATTAAGTGAAACTGAAAGCTCAAGAAATAACACTGTTCGAAAATTATTAGTACGACTAGGATTTTCAAAACTTGAACCTAAGGAACGCAAATCTATAATCTTAAATATTTTGAAGAACTCAACAAATTCTATAATCAAGACTGTTATTTTTAGATATACTTATGGTCAAATGTGTCGAGTTAAAGATGTGACCGTCGTAAAAGAACTATCTAAATTACTGAGTTTGTCTTTGGATCAACTGCCTCCACGTGCCAGTAAAGAAATAATACAATTTTTACGAAGTAATGCGATAGAAAAGGTTCCCATTAGTATACGAGCAGAATATTGCATGAAGTGTTACCAATATCTAGCTTCGTCACCTGAAAGTTTCAAAGAAAATACTCCTATTCACAGCTGCATGGAAGATCTACTGTATTATTTAAGACGAAACTTTGATATATTACAATCATTTGATGATGATTTTGTTGTCAATAAACTACTGACGCCGGTAGGAACAAAATTTCGAAATACCGATTGCTACTCAGAAATATTTGCACATTATATTTTGTATGCGAACACAGAGGACGATCAGCTTCAGAGATTTAGAATGCTAGTACATCCAATAATGGAAGAAGCTTTCATGTCGTGGCAAAAAGGAGCAGCAGAGTATTATGACGAAATGAATGCGGTCAAAGAGTTCGTCGATTATTTGATTTGGCACCAGAGAGACTTTACTTTGACCAAAAGAACTAGCCCGGCTAGATTGTTTACCGAAATTAAATCTGAAATGGATAAGAAAATGCAACTGCATGAAAACTATGCAATGTACACTAATTGGAAACTAGCAACAGAATACACAGTATTAATGCAACAAGCCATTTTGATACTGGGAAATGACTTGTGGACCGGTGATAATGACAACGTATGGAATCAACTTAACGCCGCCATCATTCCTGAATTAAGTTTAATTGTAGTTGATTGTTTAAAGGAAGATACTGCGAAATATTTTCCATCCATATGGCTGCTATTCGTTGACGTAATGGATGAATTTCAGAGCATACATCGCACCGATTTTGAAATGGAAATATATAAAAACATGCTAAATCCGGATCGTAATAATAATCATTTTGCGCCTTGTTATGTAATTATTTCTCGGATGATCGCCAAAGATTTCAGTAATATTCATAACGATCCAGTAAAACTTGTAAAAGCAGTAGAACTACTTGATAAGATTAAATCACATCCTTCTCCGGAGGTACAAATTCACTTTCGCAATGATTTTAAAGATATTGTGATTGAAGATTAGATAGTATCTCTGTTTGGATAAACAAAGTTCTAATTTTTAACAGTATGACTGCTGACTTAACCATTTTATTATATTCTTGAAGACACTGCAACTATAGCTGATGCTTAATGATGACTGACTGTTTATTGTAACTGAATGTTTGGCTGTGCCCTAATGATTATTTTGAATTCTGTTACTATTGTTTGAAACTGTGTAATTTTTTATAGTTTCATAAGTAAAATGTTTTTTTCTTTCAATGTTTGTTTTACCTTTATTTAACGCAAAGCTAAGGAGTGGCGCCGGCGAGATCCGGCAAGATCTATTGCTGGTAATGATGTCCTGGGTTCGATTACTAGGTCGGGAAATATATACCTACATTCGGTTTCGGTCTATACAAACTTAAAGGGGAGGTAGCTTGTTCAATTCTGTCACTAAAATTTTACCACACGTAGAGTCGGAAACCA
This sequence comes from Agrotis segetum, assembly GCA_036375495.1. Taxonomy (NCBI): domain Eukaryota; kingdom Metazoa; phylum Arthropoda; class Insecta; order Lepidoptera; family Noctuidae; genus Agrotis; species Agrotis segetum. The sequence goes on from JAQSVV010000039.1 coordinate 10,829,629, forward strand.
GCCCCCATTGGATGGTTACCATTTCGGTATTTTGATGGAATTGGGTTTTAAGACCCAACTGGGGTAATCAATAAAAAAAAATGTAGTTGAATATACCTAACAAAAAATAGCAAAGGGCAGAACATCAGATTTTTCGATAATATACCTCATTGGTTTTTAATTCGCTGAGTTTACCTAAATAATCATACCAAAAACTCGTTCTATGACACTTGGTTTAGGAGATATCATTGTTAGAACATGGGTTGCTCAATTATTTATCTTGGAGTTGAATGGTATGAATGATTGAATGCAGCAAAATGTTTATTTTGAGCCAGCTACCAGGAAAGAGCTGCTGAAGTGTATACATTTTCTGAGATCGTTGTTATTTTAATCCAAAAGTAACAGTCAGTTTAGTTTGCGCGTTTCATTAGAAGGGATCAAAAACAAAAATGACTACCGTTCACTAGAGGTTGGGTTCCGATTCCGACCCCCACATGTGCAGTGTTTCTTTCAGGTACTACTCCGGGGGGGCAAAGCCCCCCCGGAGTAGCCTTACCGCCCCCCCGGGGCACTTGGAACTGAATACCATTACGTATGTTCACGACGAATTTCCCGACAATTTGGCAAATCATTTAAACCTATAAAGCGAGCTGCTTTCCGTGGACCACGGGAAGCATACAGTATAACATAATAATATCGACAGTCAGAACAGAACACACGTGGTGTGTAGCAAGGCGAGTCGGCAGGCTTGTTCGAGAGAAAGCGGAGTCCGCATTATTTTAAGAGGTGCAGTCTGTTTAGAAAAAAATAGGGATACTCTTTGTTTAACGGAATTTTTGGAAAAAGTTGTTGATTTGTATGCAAGAAAAAAGCCACGAAGAATAAGATTTTTGTAAAGAATAATATGTTACTTTGACAATTTTGGTTCAGCTTAGTTAATCTTTTAGTTATTGTGTAGCTTGATAGCATTTTTCATTCATTAAAATATTAATACCTAATAACTGGAATTAATTTTTGACTGGCCTGTTGGTCTAGTGGTTAGTGACCCTGACTGCTATGCCGGGGGTCGTGGGTTCGATTCCCACCCAGGACAAATGTTTGTGTGATGAGCACGATCATTTGTTCTGTGTCTGGGTGTAATGTATTTAGAAATATATAAGTATGTTTATCAGTTGTCTAGTACCCATAACACAAGCTCTGCTTAGCTTGGGACTAGATGGCGTTGTGTGATAGTTGTGGAATATTATTATTATTATTATTATAATTTTAAATATTACTTTGTTTTAATTATTTAGTGTCTCTTAACCTGGAGAATTTTGCCTGAAAGAAACACTGCACATGTGCTAAATTTTATTGTTAAGCTACCTTCCCTCTAATGCTACAGACACCGGACACATTGTTGCTAGAATGTGAAATCTAAGCTACGAAACTTTGACCGTCTCCGTTGATGCTAAGCAGCTAAGCGCTTAGCGCCGCCACAAACTAGCTGCGATAAGAAGATGCACATCTCGGGCTATGCAATATATCGATAGCAGGAAAGGATATAAAACATATCTTAGTTCAATCCTTTTCCACCAGAAGCTTTTAATAGAAAAAATAACTAACTACAGCTTGGCCAGAACGGATTGAAACGGAACTAAAATTTTTATTTCTGACAGCGTTTTAAACTCTTTGATATTTGATGTAAACAAAGACCGCAGGTTTGTTAGATTTATTATTGTGCCATAAAACTAACGTATTATAAGAAAAAAATAAAATCATTCAAAGTGCTGGTAGAGCGAAGACAGTGGCGACTTCCGGTTTTCTACATTTTTATGTCAAGCTGTAAAAATATTAAAAAAAAAAACATTAGCTCTAAATAGCAACAACGATTATAGTTAAAGCGTTATAGCCGTTACTGGGTATCGTTATTAAAATTTGTTATCTGTGCAAGTGTGTACTACTCCTTCCTTGTAGTGCTCAGCTCAGCTGGTATATAACTGATTACTGGCTGACTTCAATATCAAAACAAACTTGCAATACACACGGACGAAAAGAGACTTTATAACAATACAGTTAGATAGCAAAATTGAAAAACAAAGATTTTATCTGTGTACTGCTAGGGAAGTGTATGGCGTATGGCCCCTTCTGACTCATTAGTATTGCATTGACTTTCACAACTTCACGTAAACTATACGTAAACATTGTTAGGTTAGTGCGTTGAAACCAGTTGAAACTATTTGTGTGAAGTTACTCGTTTAGTGCGACGAAACTGGAAATTTCGGAGCATAACAGCAAAGAAGAGGTTAGTACCTATTATTGACTATCCTAATAATTGATAGGTATCCATAATATATTATAAATTATTATTATAAAGCAGAACACTGATAAAACCGCGGGGAACTGCTCGTCAGGGTACTATTATAATAGAGGTTACGATGCGTTAGTTAATAACGTCATACTCCAAAATAGACGGCTGAATCAATTAATAGGCACCACATAAAATAGAATAACTATAGTTTTTACCCAACTTAGGTTATTTAAACCGAGGTCGTTATGTTTCTACTATATTTTCCTTCGTAACTGACTTCAAAAAACCGGCGAAGTGCGCGGCGGATTTACCTATTCCCGTTGAATCCCACTTAAGGGGGATGCTCCAACCAGCCCGCGAAATTCAAATTTTTTTACGTTTTTTGCAATTTGCAGGCCAGTGACATGTTGTAGCTTTATAAAATATGAGTTGCGGTAATAACAAGTATAATTTTAAATATAAAAATTATCAAAAAAACTCGCTCCATCAGCTCTCACATAGAAAAGGTGCATCATGTTAAAATCTCCGAAATCTAACTACGAATCGCAATACAAATCCTTAGAGGTTCGTATACAGGCAATGGATTCCAAAGTCGTAAGGTATCGGAGACTTGAATGTACGAAGGTCGAAGGTTTATCAATATCGAACAATAATTTACAAATTGTGGACTGATTATCATAATTATTTTTTTATTCGAAATCTCTCATTTCTGAGGTGCTGCCGCTATAAATTAGATTCTGTAGGGATGGGCTTGGTATGTTCTCCGAATACTTGAAAGACACCTAGACCCATTTCGAAAATTCTTCTTTTTGTTTGAAAGCCAATAAGTACAGTATCGCCATCGGTTCTGAATCTGATGATAAGATCCTAGCTAATCAAGGAAACTCTTCAATTAAGTACAGCAAATCAACTGCGATTGCTGCTATTGCATAATTATCTAATTATTTATCAATGTATGCATGTATTAAGGGTACACTTTCCCTCCAGGTGGCTTTACAAAATTCCACCGATATGGACCAAGAAACCATATTACATGTTACGAGTTTAATTTAAGATTTCTTGGTTTTGCTTTCATTTGATTTATCATGTTTATTAGAGAGATTTCATCGTAATTGACCCTAACGATCGGTGCAATAAAAGTAAGTAGCCGATTCGATTCCCTGGGAGAAGAGTATTTTAGAAAATCTTTGAATGCAGTTTGCTTTCTAATCAAAAATAAAGGAATGTTTTCTTTGAGTAAAATTTTCTATCTGCAGTATTAAGAGTACTTTATAGGTATCATATATATGCATATCAAATGAAAGTCCTTAAAAAAATATCATAATCTGTAAACCATTTGAGAAAAAATGTTATTGAAACTTTACAATTCGAAATTCAACATTGAAGTTCTTTAAAGCCAAAAAACAAATTTCGTTTTTCAAAAGAAAACAGCTCTGCAACAGTTTGCCGCTTGAGGTCCAGTTATGCCAACAAAGAACCTAAAATGAGAAAGAGCGGAGAGCTATGTTTTCTACTGAAAGGGAAATTCGTTTTTGACTTTCAAAATACAAATAAAAGAGATTTAATTAACAAGTACATAAATATTAATTAAACTGAAATTGAAATAAAACTAAACGATTATACAGCATCGAAAAATTCATCCGCAATTCTGTGAGCTGGCAATGTGCCCAAGATATTGGCAAATTAATTTATTATTTATCTACCTATCTATATTAAAACTTTTTTCAAAAAAAAATTAACCCTTTTTTTATTTTACTCTTTTTAGTTTAAATATTCAACCCAAATTCTTGTCAAATACATCTTTTTCTTACATGTGAACTAGAATTTTGTAATCCGTGGCACCGGTATTAACATCGTCCATGTACACATGCTAATAAAATTCCCTATCTCAAAAACTGCTTAACAGATTTCGATGAAACTTGCAGTATTCCCTAAGGTGAACGATCCCTAGTACAACAAAAAAAGAATTTTGGAAATCGGTCCACAATTGGCGGAGTAATTGCGTAACAAACACGCAAAAAGTAATGTCATCCAAGTAGCCGAAATCAATAAAAATACTCACAAAATAAAAAGTACTGAACCACAATTCGATGAAAAGTTTTTATGGGACCACACTGCAAGTATACTGCATCGAACAAAAAAAAATCACAACTAATCGGACTAGAAACCTCGGAGTAATCGACACACTGCAAGTATACTGCATCGAACAAAAAAAGAATCACACTAAAAAAAAGTAATCGATGTACATACATAAAAAAAAAACACACCGACCGAATTGAGAACCTCCTCCTTTTTTTGATGTCGGTTAATAAATCGTGACGGACAATTGTAAAGTTTATATTTCTGTGTGAATATAGAATACAATTCGTTCTAAAGGACAGTTTAGTGTTTTCTTTGCGGCACACGGTACGATCAGAGAATCATACAAACAACATAAACACAAGCCATTATATTATCATACTGTTTCTCCCAAATCGGTTAAGTTAAATGTTGTATGGCAACCGAGAGACAAAATGGTAAAGACATAATTATGTGACATACACACTCACTGGGCCAGCCAGTGGGCTAGGGGTCCATTCTCTCTCATAGAGTGGGAGAGTATGCCTAACAACCATGCCCTCTTTCTCTTTTTCAATGCCGCCATTTGACCTCGCCCGGTCAGTCGCACAGTGACTTGCCGCGTTGATGGAATTCAGCCACACTGAATGAAAGTGAATCAATCAATATGAGTGACTATAACTTAGCGCCATTTCGCCAAGGGGGAGGCTTGCCACCGCACCAGAGTCCGTGCGGTATTCGCGGAAAATAATGATGGCCATGCCGTTACCACTGGGCCATAACTACAACTTGCCACTCACGCTTAATAAAGCAATTAACTCAAATAATAATGTACCAAGGACAAAATTTCATTTCCAGAACAACAGTAATGACACCGGCCACGCTAGAGGGAGATACACTCAGCGAGAAACACCGACACTTCAACAAGCTAGTGGATGATTCTTGTACTAATACAAACTATGAGTTACTTGAAATAAGTGACGATGATAGCGACATAGACAACCTTCTGAAAATAGCCATCGCCAGTAAAACCAGAAATGTAGACTATATCATCGAAGTAATGAAATCTAACGACATGCTGTATGCGGCGACAGCTATCAAAAAGTCCACGTGGCTAATCACCGAGCCGCAGTACGCAAACATCATCAATCCAGAGTACCTACACACACAACTATTACCTAGCATGAACACCAAAACATTTAACAAACTCATGCTTCACATTAGACTCAATCTGAAAGATGAAACTCGAGTCGAAGCATTTTATGAATACCTGAAAGGATCGGATAGTTCTTACAAATGGTTGCAACACTACTCCATTCCTTTCATAGAAAATGTTATAAAAAATGAACGGCTCATGCCACTACTTCACTTTAAACGACTGTGCAAAAGATCTGCTCATTTTCTTTCATACTATTCAAGAGTAGAGTCCCGCAATAAGAAACGGTTAAAAACGGAATTGTTGTTTCTGTTAAAGTCCCACACTGCGGACGTATTAACTGTACTGGAAGATAAAGAATTGTATGATTTTCCTGAATTGGAGAAAAGGAAAACAAAGATTATTATGAAAACTTGCCCGCAAAGAGTTTTAGATAATTTTGAAAAATATGTTGACACAATCGACCTATCAGTAGTTGCAAAATATTTAAATAAGAAAGAAATAAAATCTTTTCTTTACAAGCAAGCGAGAACATTGGAACCTCGATTATTCGATCTTAATACATCAAGACATTTCATTAAAAACATGCCTGAACAAGAAAGATTTGATTATGTAAAGAAAACGTTTATCGATAAATCAGAGATGGCATTACTATTTACAGAAGAAGGAAGACAAATTATAGAATCCAAAGTAAAGCCTTACCAATGGTTTGAATTTGCTTCATTCGAAGTTGCCTTTTTAGAACTAAAAGAACTTTTACTTTCTGAAAAGTCACCGTCTGAGCGGTATGCCATATTCTCAGTATTGATCACTTGTGTCAAAAGAAATAACATTAAAACATTGCTTCAGTTTTTCCTAGAAAACCACTTGAATGAAACATTACAATTTAAGATTCAGTTTGTCAACAATCTGCTTTCTCAAGTTTCTACGCACGAATTCGATGCCGAAACTTGGAACATTTTGAATAAGTTATTTAAAAATATGGAAGTGTACACCGAAACGGAGAACGACGTGCAAACGTGTCTCGAATCTGTAGCTCTACATAAAGTTTTACACGACGAACCTGTACCGGAAATCATTGAACAAAAGTTGTCCTGTAATGCTTTTCAAAAAGTTCGAAGAAAATTAAATGATAAACAGAAAAGCAAAATATTTGCTTACTTATTAAATTCCGTTTTGACAAAAGTCCAACTAGAAAATATTGCAAATGAGAGCGATTTTAGTGAGACTATAGATCATTTAAAAAATACTTTGTTTATATTGAGAGATTGGGAAAACGATATCACCGATTATCCAAACATCCTCCAGAAAATTCGACAACTAATTAAAATAAGACATGAAAACATGTGGAAAACTGATATGTCGTGTTTGTACAACGTTAAGAAATCCTGGCGGAAGCACATGTTCGAGGAGTCGTTGTCACTGTGCCTGAGTGAGGAAGTGTGTCTGAACGCGTTGAAGCACAAGCCGCAGCTGCTGACGCAACACGACAAAGAAATAAACACGTTACGAACTAACGACGCTGTCTCATTACGACGGCTGCTCGCCAAGCTGCGCGTCTACTGGCCGCACTCACTCGCCCAGCAGTGGATCGACTCCTATTTGCTACATCTAAACAAGCCTACTGGACAAAAAGCTGTCGTAAGAGGCCTTTTCACGCTTCTACCCCAAAAACAAGTAATAGAAATGGCTCTGAAATATATCCCAACCCATGACAAAATTCGGGGTGAACCTGATCAAGCAAATATCAGTACACAGAAAAATATAGCACAAAATTTGCACGTAGCTAGACCACTGATTCCTTTAGATACAATTTTATGTTACGCAAAGGGAGATTACTTGGAATATGCAATGCCGTCACTGATATCAGTTCTGTCAAAATTAAGTGAAACTGAAACTTCAAGAAATAATCCAGCTCAAATATTATTAGAACGACTAGGGTTTTCAAAACTTAAATTTAAGAAACACCATAAAACGATCGATAATCGTCAAATAATCGAAAATAAACGATCGTTCATCTTAAATATTTGGAACAACACAACAAATTCTATAATTAAGACTGTTATTTTTAGACATACTTATGATACAATTCGTCGAATTCATGATTTATCCACCATAAAAGAACTTTTTAAACTACTGAGTATGTTTTTCGATAAATTATCTCCGCGTACCGGTAAAGCAATCGTAAAATATTTAGGTAGCCGTGCAATAGAAAAAGTTCCCATTAGTGTACGAACAGAATATTTCATGAGGATTTACCAATATTTGTCTTCTTTGCCCGATAGTGTCAGAGCCGGTCCTCTTGAGAGTTGTATGCGAGATTTAACTTGTTATGTTGGATGGAGGCATCCTGATATATTACAATCATTTGATGATGATTTTATTGTCAATAAACTGTTGTCGCCAGTAGTGAAAAAATTCCATGATTTTGAATGTATACCAATATTTGCACATTATATTTTGTATGCCGACACAGAGGACGATCAGCTTCAGAGATTTAGAATGCTAGTACATCCAATAATGGAAGAAGCTTTCATGTCGTGGCGAAAAGGAGCAGCAGAGTATTACGATGAAATGAATGCGGTCAAAGAATTCTTCGAACAGTTGATGAGGAAACATAAGCACGTTATTTTGGCCAGAAGACCTAGCCCCACTAAATTGTTTACCGAGATTAAAGGTGAAATGGACAAGAAAATGCAAATCCCTGAAAATTATGCGCTATACACTCATTGGAAACTAGCAACAGAATACGCTATATTAATGGAACAACATGTTTCTACAGTGGGAAATGAATTGTGGACCGGTGATGATATTGCCATATGGAATCAACTTAACGCAGCCATCATTCCTGAATTAAGTGCATTTATAATCAATTGTTTAAAGGAAGATACTGTGAAATATTTTCCATCAATATGGTTGCAATTTTTAGACGTTATGGAGGATTATGTAAACAACAACGAATTAAAATTAGAAATATATAAACACATGCTAAATGTGGATAGTAACAACAACTATTTTGCACCTTGTTATTTAGTAGTATCTCATATGATCGCCTATGATTTCACTAATATTACCATCGATCCAGTTAGAAGGATACAAGTAGTAGAAATGCTTAATAAGATTAAATTACATCCATCTCCAGAGGTGCAAATCCACTATCACAATGATTTTAAGGATATTGTGATTGAAGATTAGATACCTGTTCGGTTAGACAAAGTCTATCCCAAATTGAAGTAAATGTGTTGTAAAAGTGTACAGTACCTACTAAAATGATGCCCAACTTATCAGATATAATTCGTTTTGCTAAAGACATATCGCTTCTTTTTAAAATAGATAGTAATATACGCATGTAGGTAGGTGTTCTGTCAAAATAGGTCGCTGCTGACAATCTGTTACTGAAGGCCAATAAAGTAGAAGTTTTAAGTTCTCGTTTCCAAAGTAGGTCTAAATTTAAAACTTGACGGCAACAAAATGGGCCCTCGTGAGTCTCTTAGAAAGAATTTCAAGGAAATTGATATTTTAACACTGGCTTCACAGTACATTTGAGAGAATATTCTGTATGATTGCAAAAATCTAGGAATTCAAGACTAGAAGCGATTTTCATAAATTATCAATACACGCAGTAAACACGAAATTGTAATGATTCTTCTTCTAAGCAAAGACGAGCAAGTCGTTCCTTGTAAAAAGCATAGGTACGTTTTTACAACAAATTGCCTGAGTCAGTCACTGAACTAACTGAGGGAAAGTTTAAAACCTATATTAAACGTGTCCTTATTAAAAAAACATTTTAAAACAAACAAAAACACTCAAACTAAGTACGTTGTTGAAGAAGACCAGAATTCAGCCCATTGACTCAAAAAGCTAAAATCAGATAGCAGTTTGAACAAAAACCACAGAAAAAATACGTTTGGTCGGAAAATTGACAGTAACAACCCTTATTTTCTGGTTAGACAATAATTAAAATCAGAAAGAAAGAAAATTGAGTTTAAAGACACTGTGGCACAGAAAATTTGTTCTGTAACTTGACAACCAGATGTTTTTTACAAATATTTTGAGAAATATGCTTTGAAAAACAAGGGAAGTTTTCAGAATTTTATGAAACTTAATTTTCCAAGATATGATCAGTTTTATAACAAATTTGTATTCACTAGATTCACTCGTTCATATACTATCAGAAAAGTATGTATTCTGAGTGGTGACTACGTTAATTTCTAACACTATGCACTTAGTGAGGAAGAGGTGGAAATATTTGAAAAATCTTTAAAGTTCGATATCTCCAAAACCAGTCAGTTTTGACCCTTATGTTGTCGGGGTTAAAGTTGTTGCAAATTAGATCTAGTATCAAGTACAAATCACCCTGTATATGAACCTTTCACTATTAAAGAGAATACTTGTTTAAGATTGTATTTCATTTGCCTCTTACAACCCTGTACTTAGTACATTGTAATCTAATGGCTAAAAGCTACTTAGTTAATCCCAAGAAGGGGTTTGGCGCCCGTAATGGAAAGAGGGTGCTTATAGTTCGAGTGACTAAATAAGTCTCTTACCCGAGTTAAACAAAACACTGTGCTCTTTTATAAAGTTTCATTACGAATACAAGGTAATTAAAAACAGAGAACATAATTATAATATAAGAGCTAAAGAAAAACGAGTTTTTATTACTAAAACAATGAAAGTAGTTGATAGCCTGATGAGCGGGTTGAAAGTTATGCTTTGCAGCTCTATGGAGAACCGCCTTCGACTATAGCTGCCAAATTAACAATTTTGACATTTCTACTGAAACATGTTATAACTTTTATACAATCACTGAATAACGGAGCGTTAAAAATTAAAATAACATAAAGTTAGTAGTAAAAGAAATCTGATATGGCAATGGGCGGGCCGCATTGCGTGTAGAACGGATAAGCTTTTTTTGTACGCCATTAAAAAAAATGGCCCTATTCACTCATTGTTGTGGGCATCTAAAACTTGACGAAAACAATAAAAATTACTCTCATGGATACGGGTTTCCCTACAGGTCAACATAAAGAATAACCCAGTACTCATCATAACGTATTTTACCGATTGCAAAGGAACGTCCCAAACTCCGAATGATTCCGATAAGATAATGATTTTCCTCATTACATATAAGTAGGTATACTTACGTATAGATTGTTAGTCATTGTTGATAAACCAGCAGATTTTGGTGTGAAAAACGTGATAGTAACAGAAATACTAATATCACTAAAGCCTGGTGCGATATAAAATCATATTATATACAGTTAAGTTTTTTTCTTTTTAAATAATTTGTAAAAATCTGTTTACTGTTTTAACCTAAACTAAGTTTTCTCTTCGTGTATAGGAACAGGAAAGTAAGTCTTATTTACCTTACTTGCAAGTGGCTAGAGCGAATTGCAAAATCTTGTCCGTCATATATCTATATCTATATATATGTATATAAAATTCTAAACTGACTGACTGATCTGACAACGCACAGCCCAAACCGCTGGGCCTAGAAACTTGAAATTTGGCATAAGCCCTCCATATACCACGTAGGTGAGCCCTAAGAACGGATTTTGCGAAATTCGCCCCCTAAGGGGTTGTTTTTGGGTTTGATAGTTTGTATGAAACTTCGCTATTACAGGTGCTAGGAATTCCAAATTTTGCATGGGGTGTCTTTTTAGAACGTAGATGCTCACTATGACGGGATTTTGCGAAATCCGACCCCTTAGGGGTTTGTTTTTGGGTTCGATAGTTTTTATGAATTTTTTTAGTACAAGTGCTAGGCGTCTCAAATCTTGCATGGTGGTACTTTTTAAGATGTAAATGCACATCGAGGTGTAAGTTTTGAGAAATTCGACCCCTAAGGGGTTGTGTTTGGGGTTGATATTATTGAGATTCAAATTTTTACATAGGGGTTCTTTTTTGGATATGAGTAATACCTAAGACGGGATTTTGCGAAATTCGACCCCTAAGGGGATTTTTCGGGGTTGATAGTTTGTATGAAACTTTGTTACTACAAGTGCTAGGCGTCTCGAATTTTGAGAGGGGTTTTTTTAAGACTTAAATGTACACTAAGACGTATTTTGAGAAATTTTATATTATGTATGGGGTTTTTTCGGGATCGTTTGGAGACTCAAATTTTGCATAGAGGTTCTTTTTTGGACGTAGTTGCGGATCTTTTGTGAAAATAGACCCCAAGGGGTTGAATTAGGGATTGATATTTTGTATGAAACTTCGTTTCTCCAAATGCTAAGAGTATTAAATTTTGAAAGGTTTTTCTTTTATGACGTAAATGCACACCTGGGCACTATTTTCTGAAATCCTACCCCTAAGGGGCTGTTTATGGGGTTGGCAGTGTGTAGGAAACTTTGTTGCTACAAATGCTAGGAGTTCCAGCATGGAGTTTGTTTTAGGACCTAGGTTCTCACTAAGACGGAATTTTATAAAATTCGACCCCTTAGGGGTTGTCTCTGGTGTTTGTAATTAGAGAAGTCAACATTGCAGGGGGTTTCTATTTAGGATAGAGAGGATGATACGATATACGATCCTTAAAAGTTTGTATTGGGGTTGATAGTTAGGAGTCTTAAATTTTTAGGACATATAGAGAGTGGCCGGGACCAAAAATTCACAAAGGCAAAGTTCGAAAATCACGCGGACGAAGTCGCGGGCGTAGTGCTAGTGTAGTATAAAAAACTGCGGAAACAAACAATTGAATCACAAATATGAGAGAAATATACCTACATATGATCTACTACCTACCTAGTTTATCCAGGAAGACACAAGAGTCATTTGTAGAGTAGGAAAACATTAAAAAAAGACCCCTTCCCCCAGATCTTTGTTTCTGTTGTGTTAGCTCATAGTCAGTCCTTACTGTTTTGGCTATATTTTCAAGTGATTTTATATTTTCAAAGCTAACTCTAACAATAAATGGTTATAAAACCATTATCTGAAAATCTTTTGCTCTGCCACTTTAGACTAGAGGTCTTAAGCGAAGAATTCTGAGCTTGAGATCCGGGTTTTTCCATACGGAATTTCTCAGCAGCAGCCACGGCGGCGGCGTCTAAATTTGTGATCAGTCGATAGCAATAGGCTTGGCCCCTTAATCATTACTGACGAAATGGGTGTTACTATTAAAGAATGCTTCTCTTCGGGGATTACAAGTGTGATGTTGCGAAACCCTTCCTTCGTCTTATTACATTCTTTTTTAACATTAAGAGCAGTGTTCGGCCCATTACTTATTATCATCTCGTTTACACAGCATCAGTTTTTGATAAATAATCTAGTAAAGACTTTATTTTATTTTCAGATCAACACAATGTCACCGGTCACGCTAGACGGACTCGGCGAAAAGCACCGACACTTCAACAAACTAGTTGAAGATGCTATAACTAATCAAAAATATGATTTAAATAAAATTAGTAACGATGACAGTGACATAGACAACCTTTTGAAAATAGCCATCGCCAGTAAAACCAGAAATGTTAATTATATCATCGAAGTAATGAAATCTAACGACGTGCTGTATGCGGCGACAGCTATCAAAAAGTCCACGTGGCTAATCACCGAGCCGAAATATGCACACATCATCAATCCAGAGTTCCTACACACACATCTATTACCTAGCATGAACACCAAAACATTTAACAAACTCATGCTTCACATTAGACTCAATTTGAAAGATGAAACTCGAGTCGAAGCCTTTTACGAATACCTGAAAGGATTGGAGAGTTCTTACAGATGGTTGCAACACTGCTCCATTCCTTTCATAGAAAATGTTATAAAAAATGAACGATTCATTCCACTACCCTTCTTTAAGAGATTGTGTAAAAGATCTGTTCATTTTCTTTCATATCATTCAAGAGTAGAATTTCAAAACGTGAAAGAAATAAAAAGAGAAATTTTGTTTTTGTTAAAGTCTCAAACTGCGGACGTATTGAGTGTACTGGAAGACAACGAATGGGGTGATTTTCCTGAACTGGGGAAAAGGAAAACAAAGATACTAATGAAAATTTGCCCGCAAAGAGTTTTAGATAATTTTGATAAGTATGTTGGCACCATCGACCTGTCCGTAGTAGCAAGATATTTAGATAAAAATGAAATAAAATCTTTTCTTCACAAGCAAGCGAGAACATTGGGACCTCGTTTATACAATTATGATACGTTAAGACATTTCATTAAGAACATGCCTGAACAAGAAAGATTTCATTTTGTAAAGAAAACATTTATCGATAAATCAGAGATGTCATTGCTATTTACAGAAGAAGGGAGACAAATAACAGAATCCAAAGTAAAGCCTTACCAGTGGTTTGAATTTGCTTCATTCGAAGTTGCCTTTTTAGAACTAAAAGAACTTCTACTTTCTGAAAACTCTCCGTCTGAGCGGTATGCCATGTTCTCAGTATTGATCACTTGTGTCAAAAGAAATAATATTAAAACATTGCTTCAGTTTTTCCTAGAAAACCACTTGAATGAAACATTACAATTTAAGATTCAGTTTGTCAACAATCTGCTTTCTCAAATTTCTACGCACGAATTCGATGCAGAAACTTGGAACGTTTTGAATCAGTTATTTAAAAATATGGAAGTGTACACCGAAACGGAGAACGACGTACAAACGTGTCTCGAATCTATTGCTCTACATAAAGTTTTACACGACGAACCTGTACCGGAAATAATTGATCGAAAGTTGACATGTGAAGCTTTTCAAAACGTTCGAAGAAAATTAAATGAAAAACAGAGAAGCAAAATGTTTACGTTCTTATGGAATTCCTTTATAACAAAAGTTCAACCGGAAAACATTGCAAATGAGAGCGATTTTAGTGAGACTATAGATCATCTAAAGAATACTTTGACTCTGTTGAGAGATTGGGAAAAAGATATCACCGATTACCTAAACATCCTCCAGAAAATTCGACAACTAATTAAAATAAGACATGAGAACATGTGGAATGGCGACATGTCGTGCTTGTACAACGTGAAGAAATCGTGGCGAAAACACATGTTCGAGGAGTCGTTGTCACTGTGTCTCAGCGAGGAAGCGTGCCTGAATGCGCTGAAACACAAGCCACAGCTGCTGACAAAACACGACAAAGAAATAGACACGTTGCGAACTAACGACGCTGTCTCGCTGCGACGTCTGCTCGCCAAGTTGCGCGTCTACTGGCCGCACTCACTCGCCCAGCAGTGGGCCGATGCCTACTTGTTACATTTAAACAAGCCTACTGGACAAAAAGCTGTCGTTAGAGGTCTTTTCATGCTTCTACCGCAGAAACGAGTAATTGATATAACTCACAAATATATCCCTGCTGATTACAAAATAATTCGCGGTAAAACTGATCAAGCCTATATTAGTATACGAAAACATATAGCTCAAAATTTGCACGTAGCTAGACCACTGATCCCCTTGGATACAATTTTGTGTTACGCAAAGGGAGATTACTTGCAATATGCAGTTCCATCACTGATTTCAGTTCTGTCCAAATTAAGTGACACTGAAACTTCAAGAAATAATTCAGCCCGAAAAATATTAGTACGACTAGGGTTTTCGAAACTTGAACCTAAGGTTCGTAAATCTTTAGTTTTAAATATTTGGAACAACACAACGAACTCTATTATCAGGACTGTTATTTTTAGACATACTTTTGACACATTTTGTCGAGTTAATGATTTAACCACCATAAAAGAACATTTTAAATTACTTAGTAAGTTTTTCGATCAATTATCTCCGCGTGACGGTAAACAAATAATAACATGTTTAGGTAGTAGTGCAGTAGAAAAAGTTCCCGTATGTGTACGAACAGAATATTTCATGAAGAGTTACCAATATTTATCTTCGTTGCCTGATAGTGTGAGAGCCGGTGCTCTTGAGAACTGTATGCAAGGTTTAACGTATTATATAAGATGGAACCCTGATATTTTTCAATCATTTGATGATGATTTTATTGTCAATAATTTGTTTTCGCCAGTAGGGAAGAAATTCCGTGATACTGACAACATACAAACATTTGCACATTATATTTTGTATGCGAACACTGAGGAAGATCAGCTTCAGAGATTTAGAATGCTAGTACATCCAATAATGGAAGAAGCTTTCATGTCGTGGCGAAAAGGAGTTGCACAGTATTACGATGAAATGAGATTCGTTAAAGAATTCTTCGAACAATTGATGTGGAAACACAGAGAAGTTATTTTGGCCAGAAGACCTAGCCCCACTAAATTGTTTACCGAGATTAAAGGTGAAATGGATAAGAAAATGCAACTCCTTGAAAATTATGCGTTATACACTCATTGGAAATTAGCAACAGAATACGCGATATTAATGGATCAACAAATTTCTACAATGGGAAATGAATTGTGGGCCGGTGATGATAATGCTATATGGAGTCAACTTAACGCAGCCATGGTTCCTGAACTAAGTTCAACTATAATAAATTGTTTAAAGGAAGATACTAAAAAATACTTTCCATCAATATGGTTGCAATTTTTTGACGTTATGAAGGATTATATAAATTACAACGAATTTAAATTGGAAATATATAAAAACATGCTAAATGTGGATAGTAACAACAATAATTTTGCACCTTGTTATTTAGTAGTATCTAAATTGGTCGCCTATGATTTTAGTAATATGATCAACGATCCAATTAGAAGGATACAAGTAATAGAAATACTTAATAAGATTAAATTACATCCATCTCCAGAGGTGCAAATCCACTATTACAATGATTTTAAGGATATTGTGATTGAAGATTAGATACACAGGGTGAATTTTTGAACTGGGCTTGGATGGCTATATCCGAAACTATGAGGAATATCAAAAAACATTTAAAGGAGTCTTGAGATCGATTTTGACGAAAACTAAAACTGCATCATTAGATTTTCGAAAAATCGATAATCCCGGCCAGGAACCGAACCAACTGATTTTGGGATCACACCCTGTATAATTACACCATTTGATAGTGTTGCAAACAAGGCAAGGATCAAATTCTAGAAAGTAACCATATTATGGCCAACTTAAGGAAAACGTCTAATCAAAGAACTGACCAATCTTCAAGTCAATGACTGTATTCGAAACATAACCGTTTATTCTTTGAAATAATGCTATTTTTTGTATAACTTCTCGTATTTCTTTTTGCTGGATACAGTGCGATTGCTGATACGTCAAATCCAGTGAAACTTTAAAAACAATGAAATTTTGGAATTACGAATAGTTATTCAATAGAGGGAAAGTAACATAAAAAAACAGCAATTTCGTAAAAATCTGCCGTTTCCTTAAGTTTGCAGTTTCCTTAGGTTATGGTTTTTTTTCCAGAATATGATCCTTATTTGCAACATTTTCGATTGGTGTAATAATACAGGGTGTAATATTTTTATAAAATCAGCGACTTCGATTCCTGGCCAGGATTATCGAATTTTCTAAAATATAATGATGCAGTTTTAGTATTCGTCAAAATCGGCCTCGAAACTTCTTTCAACGTATTTCGATATTCCTTTGTAGGGACATTTACTGTATCATTCTAGAAAACGGATTCAAGTAGCTGCGTCCGCAAGTGTTAAAAATTCAGCCTGTACATCTCAGTAATACCGAAATAAAATTGTTGTAAAAAATGTACAGTCGACTTGAATCATGACCCATTTGACAACAAATCGTTTGAATCCATCAAAATTACAAAGATCAAAGTCGTTATCATGGAAATGTAATGTATTTACGCGAATGTGGACCTAATTGTATTAGAATATCTCTAAGAAAATAAGCTTATACTGGGTCATAATTCAACTTGTACATTGAGTACATTACTCAAATGAAACAATGGGAAAGGCCGGTCAAAGCTAATTGCTATTGGCGCCACCATAGCTAAGTCCTAATCCGACCAATGAGGTAGTACTATTTTGAAGTACCTATAAGATTTGAACCAATGACGATGCTTGGAACAAGCTATTCTAGCGCCATTAGTTCCCCAGTTGCCATCCCCATTGAAACCTAACATTTAGGAAAGTTCAAAACACCATTGTATTTTTAGCAGACCAATTGATTCCAATGCAGAAAATAATGGTCATAACATCTAAAATTAATCAATCTGTTTTATTAATTTTATAAAATTAAGAAGTAACATTAAATGTGAACCTTCCACTTACTTGTATAAGATTGTGTTTTATTTGCCTCTCAACACTCTCTTCGATTTAATGAACGGTGGACTGTTCTGGGTTCATCGTTAGACTTGAGATCCCACACATCCTGAAACATTCCAGAACCATCTCGAAACATCTAGGTCAATGTAGAAGTTTATAGAAACTTCCAGAACAATCTTTAGTAGAATTGTCGAAAACCTTGTGGAAACCTCTAGATGCTTTCGTCGTTTTCGATGCCTTACATATATTTCACGAATGGGGTTATAAAATAGAATACAACAGAAAAATATTTATTCGAGTACGTAGACACACAAAAACTACTTAGAGACAATATTTTTATCTGAATAGCATATATTATCTAGACGAAAGACAGTCAGGCTTGTATTTCAGCTGGCTGGCACCCCGCAGTCACAGACGGTCGAGGTTAGATAAATGAAATTTAATATAACACTAACACAAACCATGCATACCAACAAACAATCACTACAAAGACACCAAAGCCAGTGAACCAAATTTATTTCTGAATTTATGTTCTCGAATTTTTCACCTCCATTTACTACATAGCGTGGGTCAGCACTCTTATCGCAATATAGGCTGCCTATAGAAACGTCATCAGTGACATTATTTTCCAACTTATGCTTCGACGAAGTTTAGATCTTACAAGAACTCAAAATCTTGGATCCAGCCAGATGTCCAGAACCTGACGGCATAACTTAGTATTTCTTACATGCTACTCACATCTGTAAACCGTTAGCTATTTCATAAGTATGTGCATTGCTGAAGAGGTATTTCCAATGTAGTCGAAATGCGCAAACATCACACCTGACTGAAGATTGGCTCAAAAGGCAACATACAATACATACCGTAACATCTCTATTCTCTTTGCCTTGTCAAAGTTTTTTGAGAGACTCTTCCATAATGAAATATATTCATTATTCCACAACATCTTTAAACAACAGCTGCACGGCTTCGTTAAACCTTACCACAAATCTTCTGTCTTTCTAAGATTTTTTGTTTGATAGTCTTGTGACCTGTGAACACAGCTTATCAGATTTTAGCAAAGCCTTTGACAAGGTAGACCATGAACCGCTCCTAATAAAATTGCCTTCAATATTATGATTCGAAGTAATTTGTTACAGTGGTTTGCTTCGCAGGTTTCCAAACGCTGTCAAAGACTGGTAATCAACGGATACAGATCAAAAACTATCAGGGGCGTAGCTACCGCCGTATCTGCCGTATCAATTTTACGGGGCACAAAAAAGTTAAAACTTAATGATTTAGTAAATAAAATAGTTATATTTTACTTTCACACTTTATTTGTCTAATTTTGTCTAATCTATCTCTCTGTGTTTTTATTATTATTATTATTTGTATGTACCTAATACTGTTTTAAGCACGATTGTCTATTAGAAATCTCGGGAAGATCCATATTAGTATCAACATTTCGATGCAAGTACTAACTCTACCTAATTCCGACCTCTGGACTGATCAGTCGCATCTTGACTGGTTTTTTTGATGACTTTTGTCTAATCTTTAAAATTTTTGTTTATATTTCGGCGTAGATACATAGAAATGCATTTTTTTTTTGAGTGATAAATCTTTACTCTACCTAAGGGCCCCCAAAAAATTTTTTATACGGGGCTCCGCCAAGGCACGCTACGCCTCTGAAAACTATCGTAACAAACACTGTTTGAACTGTATCCTCTATCCTTGGGCTGTTATTATTCAACATATTTTGCAACGATATAAGTTTTTAGTGTACGCAGATGACCTGAAGGTCTACAAATCCATCAAAACCGTATATCGTCCATTTTTCAAATTGTTTTTTTTTATTATTTTATTTTACTAAATTATTATATTAAAGCTGTCGCGTACTAAAAGATCCTAGCGATCAGCTTTCTCTTTTTCTAAAATTTTATATCTACTTTAAATATGGTAGTTGTAAGTTCCTATAATAATGTAACCGCCTGTTGTTTCTTTTAATAAATAAAAAAAAAAAACTGAAGATATTATGACGAGTTGATGGTCATGAGCAGACGACGTGGTCTACACTCTTTCGTATGGAGCATTTACACGGTTCAATTTAGAGCCACCGCATAGGTACTGTAAGAAACTGTCAGAAAATTCTGGTGCTCGCCAGATGCACCCCGTATACTACCAGAAATGATGGTCTGAATGAAAGTCAAGCGTCTGCATGACAATCAGTTTTTGATACTTATTTCTGCATGCGATGCGACAGTAACTAGTTCCACACCTAGTCACAGATAAATCGAACCGAAATGTGACTTATCATTTAGCCCTATTAAGTGTTTCAGGCGGTAGAGTGTAGAAGCGCTTAAATCACTGTAACGCGATTTTTATTTTTCGACACACAAATGCATAAGTACATTGAAATTAGAAAATACAGACAATACTCATCGTTTCCTGTATTTTGCATAAAAATTATATAAATATTAACCCTCCAGGTCATCACCATGTCGCCGCGCATGCTAAAAGGAGACACACTCGGCGAAAAGCACCGACACTTCAATAAGTTAGTCGCAAATGTTATCGCTAACGAAAACTTTGAATTATGTGGGATTAGTAGCGATGATAGTGACATAGACAATCTACTGAAAATAGAAATAGCAAGTAAAACCAAAAATGTAGACTATATCATCGAAGTTATGAAACTCTAACGACATGCTGTATGCGGCGACAGCTATCAAAAAGTCCACGTGGCTAATCACCGAGCCGCAGTACGCCAAAATCATCAATCCAGAGTACCTGCACACACAACTATTACCTAGCATGAACACCAAAACATTTAACAAACTCATGCTTCACATTAGACTCAATCTAAAAGATGAAACTCGAGTCGAAGCCTTTTATGAATACTTGGAAAGAACGAAAAACAAAAGTTCTTATAAATGGTTGCAGAACTGTTCTCTTCCATTCATAGAAAATGTTACCAAGACCTGCCACATACCGCTACGTCTTTTCAAACGTTTTTGCAGAAGATCTGGTCTTTGTCTAAAATTATATTCGCGAGTTGAAGAAGCAGAAATGCAGGACGCGAAATATGAAATATTTTGTTACTTAAAGTCTCACACAGCACACGCTTTGAAAGTATTGGAAGACTTTCATTATTTTCCCATATTGGGAACGAAGAAAACAAAGCTTCTTATGAAGTTATGCCCAGAAAGAATTTTTAACAATTTTCATAGGTACGGTGTTAGCCAACAGCTCGACCTGTCTGTGGTGGCAAATTATCTGAAAAAGACAGAAATAAAAGATTTTCTTAGTAGGCAAATTAAACACCATCCGTATTATTACACTTTGCGACCCTTCATTAATAACATGCCCAAAGAAGAAAAGTTTGAATTCGTAAGGAAAACTTTTATCGATAAAACTGAACTATTGAAATTCTGTACGGAAGAAGAAAAAGACATGATCGAATTATATATAAAACCTTACCAGTGGTATGAGTTCGCCCCATTTAATGTAGCATTGCAAGAATTAAAAAAGCTTATACAGGCAGAAAACTCACCGTCTGAGCGAACCACACTACTTTTATTTTTAATCACATGTGCAAGAAGAAACCTGCAACATATGAAATCATTACTTAGATATTTCAAAGATAAACACATAAATGAACCGTTCAAATTCAAGATTCAGTTCGTCAACAATCTCCTTTCACAAGTATCTGTTCATGAATTCGACGTTGAAACTTGGACAATTTTGGATCAGGTATTCCACTCTATGGAAGTTTATACCGAATCAGACAACAAAGTACAACTGTGCCTCGAGTCTATAACTCTCTACAAAGTTCTGCATGATCAACCGGTGCCAGAAATCATAGAACAAAGGATGACATTTAATTCATTCAAAAAAACACAGAGCAAGCTTAGTCTGGAAAGTAAATCCAAAATGTTTTCGTATCTCATCAATTACATAAAGATAAAGCTAGACAATAAGAACATTACTGATAAACCTGCTTTTGAAGAGTCAACGGTCTTGATTGTCAATGCCTTAACCTTATTACGAGATTGGAAGAAAGACATAATGAATTATCTATTCATAATCCAGAAAATTAAAGATCTCAATGAGATTAATCAAAAGAACCAGTGGAAAACAGACATGTCCTGTTTATACAACGTAAAGAAATCGTGGCGGAAGCTCATGTTTGAGGAGTCATTATCATTATGTCTGGGCGAGGAATCGTGCTTGAACGCTTTGAAGCACAAGCCGCAGCTGCTGATGCGTCATGACAAAGAAATGGACACGTTGCGAACTAACGATGTTGTATCACTTCGACGTCTGCTCGCCAAGCTGCGCGTCTACTGGCCGCATTCACTGGCCCAGCTCTGGATCGATGCCTACTTT
The DNA here is from genome assembly GCA_036375495.1 of Agrotis segetum. Classification (NCBI taxonomy): domain Eukaryota; kingdom Metazoa; phylum Arthropoda; class Insecta; order Lepidoptera; family Noctuidae; genus Agrotis; species Agrotis segetum. The sequence continues at coordinate 10,851,588 of JAQSVV010000039.1, forward strand.
ATGCATCTTAATAAGCCTACTGGCCAAAAAGCTGTCGTTAGAGGCCTTTTCGCGCTTTTACCTCAAAATCGAGTAATTGATATGGCACAGAAATATATTCCCGACGATCACAATATAAATTGGGGTGAAACTGACCAAGCAGTGATCAGCATTCGGAAACATATAGCTCAAAATTTGCATCTTGCTAGACCACTTATTCCCTTAGACATAATTTTGTTGTACGCAAAGGGAGATTACTTACAATTTGCAGTGCCATCAATTAATGCACGTTTGTCCATTCTGAGTGAAACAGAAAGTCGTAATTATCTGTCGCAACTTTTGGAAGCCCCCGTGTCTTTGCAAAAATTCGGCATTAACATGTTCCTTTCAAAGCTCGAAAATGATGAAAATCGATTATGGATCTGAAGTCAATCTTCTTCAAAATTTGGAGCACTACAAAGAACCTTACAATCAGATCCGTTCTTTTCAATCACACTCATGCCCGACTATGTGAAATTAACAATTTAAGTCATGAAACACATCTGTGGGAGTTATTAAGTTATTTTCTCGATAATTTATCTGAAGAAGAAAGTAGAGATGTATACAGTTTACTGGGCAACACTGAAAATATTCCTTTTAGTGTACGACCAGATTATTTCAAGAAATGTTATACAGTTCTGAGTTCTTTACCTGCTAGCGTTAATTGCGAGATCTTTGTGCAAAACTTACTAAAATATGCACCCAAAATTATTAATTCACTTGACGAAAATTTCGTTGTAGATACATTATTGTCACCAGCAATACCAAAATTTTGCAATAGAAGCAGCAAATTCATAAAATTATTCGCATGTTACGTACTGTGTGGTAAAAGTGAGAAAGATCAGCTTCGGAAATTCAAAAAAGTTATTGATCCAGCTTTAAATGAAGTTTTTCGATTGTGGAATGATGGAAATGTTCAGAACAACTTTAACAAATTCTTACGCGCTTTGGTTTGGCATTTCAGGATATACTATTGTACTAGAAAAATACCTATACCTGCCAAGCTGTTCGTTGAGATAAGAGCCAAAATGGAGAGAAACCTGTCTTTATCGAATAATTACATACTTTATACTAGTTGGAAACTTATAACAGAATACGTTATATTAATAAAGAAGAAAGAATTATCGTTTAATGACTTTGAGTTACTTGATTCAGAGCAAAACTATCAGAAAAGGGTTCATTATGGCAGTAATTTAGACAGGGTTTGGAGTTGTATTCATAACAGGACAATATGTCGTTCATTTGGTCAAATTATAGTGAAATGTTTAAAAAAAGACACCAAAGAATATAATTGCGAAACTATGTATAGTCCGTTTTCAACAGCTTTCAAAAAAATGTTCGAACTATTGGGCACTTCTGATGAAAATTTCAATGAGGAAATCTTATACTATATGCTGGGTGATCGCGAATTCATTCCTAGTTATTTGTTGGTTCTCAATGTGCTTCCTAAGCATAATAGATCGAAACGATCATCAGTAATAAATAAGAAAATAGAAACACATCGATCTGCAGTCGTACGTATTCACTATTACAACAATTGTGAGAGATTTTAGGGAAATTTTATTATAATATTTACTGCTACTCAGTACTTACTAATGTAAAACCACAAATCTAGTTGTTCAATAAAGCTTTATGTAATAAAAATGATATCTATTTGTTTTATTTTTGCGACCATGGCCGGGTCGACGCGCGACGGCGCGTTGTATTCCACGCACGCCTCAAAGAATGTCAGCACAATGCCGTCATTATGCTGACACTCTTTTATGCGCGCACCAACCCTTTAGAGAGCCAAAGCCTGTCGGTGTCGCGGGTCTACCGAATTACCGTGTCCCCGGAACGTAAAGAGCTATTGAAGGACACCGTGGACTTTAGTCAGTACAAGTCTGACAGTCCCTCCCGCTCTGCCCTGAAAAAATGGGTGTTTTATAAGGTTTTATGAGGCACACAGCATAGGCGCTCTATCCTCTTCATGAAGAAATTCTCATGACCTTAAAAATTTCGTCCATGCATACAATGCTGTCCCAAGCATAGAAGCTAACGATTAATTTTTAAATCAAGCACTTTATTTGTAAATACGGGGTCATAAGTACATAGGTACATGCTGTGCAGTGTGCAGTAGGTATTTTCACTATGAATATCATATCAACCTTCGATAATAATAACTTTAACGTAATATACCAACAGAGTATTCAGTTTTATAATATCTATACTTTTATCAGATATGTATTGTATAGTCTGAAAATCCGACTGATTGAAAATATTTTAGAATTTACTGACTCAGCGACTCGGCTGTCCGTGATTACCGACAGCTCATTTTTCAAATGTCGGATTTTTTGCAGCTAAAAATTTGAAGTCCGCCCATCTCTAATTATTATCTGCTCACAAAAACTGATACGTCAGTGCTTTTATCATTTGAAACAGAGTAATAAAACCGAGTACACTGCTGTCATAATTTGTAACTACAACATTGACAAAAGGTACGTTACAGAACTTTTTTTTATTACAACGATGATTAACTTATGTTCATACTTATTTTGAGGAACTATTCAGTAAAAGCAACCTAACAATAACCTTATACCAATGAAATTAAAGTTCACAGCGATTAATTTATTTGTGAGTCTGCTTCCACTGACCAAGTCTCTGTGAACAGAATGGTATGATGCAAAATCAAACATACAACAACTGTAATTTTTCTGTGTTTCCTAAAATGAATAAAATACTATTTTAAGACCCTTTATTAATGTTGTCCACTTATTTACCCAATTTTAATCATTACATTATCTGTTTTCGTAATCGAACACATTCATATAAAGTTGGCTACACGGTTCGTTCCATTTTGCACCAGTGATTCTAATAAAATTATTAGACCATTTGTAAAATTATCAAAAAATATTCGACCAATGTTTTTTCTTTGTTGCGTAAACATAGGTATATTGACAGAGGTGCAATGCTTTTTTATTGAATTCTGACGTCACGAGCCCAATCCTAACTCTCGAGTTTTAATGCATGATAACTTTACAAAAGAAAAAATACCTGGCCGTTATTTTTCAAATCTTAAAAGCTATTGTCAAACAGACAGGCGAGGCGAACGCGAAGCGAAGCGTTTTTAGAACGAAGTACCTTATCGCGCGTTGCGAAAGAAGGCTAGACGGAAAAAATTAAGACGAAAAGTTGTAACGACACTTTGCTAAGGTTGCCGGGCCGCGCGGCGGCGGCTTGTCCTTTCTTTACCACGCCCCGCATCCCGCGCCTGCATCCCGCGCCCCGTACCCCGCACCCAACCCCTGTTCTACGTGACTCTTGTCGCATTGCGGCGTGTGCATGTCTCTCTGTCTGTCTCTCTCTCTCTCTTATAGAAAGCAAGCCAGATATTTTCGTTTCGTCTTTCTATTTTGCATTGAAGAGTGAGGTGTCACGACGATTATTTTTGTTGATTGCATGCTGTAACTTCGTTCCATCCGGGTGTCCCTTGGCACCTCTCAAGTTTTGTTTGTAATGTATGAAATCGTTTGAAGCCAGTCACATAGACTACCGGATCGCTTTCGCTTTTCTGTGTGACTGGATTCAAACAATTCCATACATTACAAGTAAAAACGCTTTGGATCGCATTCGCTTTGCCTTCGCCCAGATTGTTTGACAATAGCTTTAATGACGGGCCTCAATAGCCAATTGATAGAAAACAGTTTTGAGACCAAAATAAGTCTTGCTGCGCAAGGTCCAAATTTTCATTCGTTTCTTAATAACGTCTTATGCGAAGTTCAGCGCCATCACTACACCGGCTGCCTACCTCGTATGAATCGGAAGGATGCTGGCTAAAGTCTCTAAACTTTCGTGTAATTTTTTTTTCTTCCCTGAAAAGTTAAGGCTTATGTATTTATTTTCTTTGTAAGTTTGTAACAAAATATTTTTGAATTCCAGGTAATGATTATAATGCCGCCACTGACGCTACAAGGGGACACACTCGGAGAAAAGCGACAACACTTCAACAAGCTTGTCGAAAATGCGATTGCCAAGGAAAACTATGAGTTAGCAAACATCAATAGTGACGACAGCGACATAGACAACCTTATGAAAATAGCCATCGCCAGTAAAACCAGAAATGTCGACTATATCATCGAAGTAATGAAATGTAACGACATGCTGTATGCGGCGACAGCTATCAAAAAGTCCACGTGGCTAATCACCGAGCCGCAGTACGCCAACATCATCAATCCAGAGTACCTACACACACAACTATTACCTAGCATGAACACCAAAACATTTAACAAACTCATGCTTCACATTAGACTCAATCTGAAAGACGAAACTCGAGTCGAAGCCTTTTATGAATACCTGAAAGGATCGGACAGTTCTTACAAATGGCTACAAAACTGCTCCATTCCTTTCATAGAAAATGTTATAAAAAATAAACGTCTCATTCCGATATCAGTTTTTAGACGTTTGTGTAGAAAATCTGCTCGTTTTCTAAAATTATATACGCAGGTTGAAGACGCAAGATTGCAGGACGCAAAAAAAGAAATTGTTCGTCTCTTGAAGTCTCACACCGCAGAGGCCTTAAAATTACTGGAGAACTTTGATTACTTTCCGAAAATGGGAAAAAAGAAAACAAAGCTACTAATGGAATATTGCCCATTAAATATTATAAACCATTTTGATAGATACAGCTGTGAACAGCTCGACCTGTCTGTGGTGGCACAATATTTGAACAAAATGGATTTAAAAGCTTTTATTTTTAAATTAGTTAAATGTCATCAAGATTATTATGTGTTGCGACCTTTTATTAACAAAATGCCCGAAAAAGAAAGATTTGAATTCGTAACTAAAACTTTTATCGATAAAACTGAGCTATTCAAATTCTGTACGGAAGAAGAAAAAGACAGCATCGAATGTCATATAAGACCCTATCAATGGTTTGAGTTCGCCCCATTTAATGTAACTTTGCAGGAAATAGGAAATTTTGTACGTGCAGAAAACTCACCTTCTGAACGATCTGCCATGCTCTCATTTCTAATCACATGTGCAAAAAGAAACCTGCAACATATTAAATCATTACTTAGATATTTCAAAGATAAACACATAAATGAACCGTTCAAATTCAAGATTCAGTTCGTCAACAATCTCCTTTCACAAGTATCTGTTCATGAATTCGACGTTGAAACTTGGACAATTTTGGATCAGGTATTCCACTCTATGGAAGTGTATACCGAATCAGACAACAAAGTACAACTGTGTCTCGAGTCTATAACTCTCTACAAAGTTCTGCACGATGAACCGGTGCCAGAAATCATAGAACAAAGCATGACATTTAATTCATTCAAAAAAACACAGAGCAAGCTTAGTCTGGAAAGTAAATCCAAAATGTTCTCGTATCTCATCAATTACATAAAGAAAAAGCTAGACAATAAGAACATTACTGATAAACCTGCTTTTGAAGAGTCAATGGTCTTGATTGTCAATGCCTTAACCTTATTACGAGATTGGAAGAAAGACATAATGAATTATCTATTCATAATCCAGAACATTAAAGATCTCAATGAGATTAATCAAAGGAACCAGTGGAAAACAGACATGTCTCGTTTATATAACGTAAAGAAATCGTGGCGGAAGCACATGTTTGAGGAGTCATTATCATTATGTCTGAGCGAGGAATCGTGCTTGAACGCGTTGAAGCACAAGCCGCAGCTGCTGACGCGTCATGACAAAGAAATAGACACGTTGCGAACTAACGACGTTGTATCGCTTCGACGTCTGCTCGCCAAGCTGCGCGTCTACTGGCCGCATTCACTAGCCCAGCTCTGGATCGATGCCTACTTTATGCATCTTAATAAGCCTACTGGTCAAAAAGCTGTCGTAAGAGGCCTTTTCGCGCTTTTACCTCAAAATCGAGTAATTGATGTGGCACAGAAATATATTCCCGACGATCACAATATAAATTGGGGTGAAACTGACCAAGCAGTGATCAGCATTCGGAAACATATAGCTCAAAATTTGCATCTTGCTAGACCACTTATTCCTTTAGACATAATTTTGTTGTACGCAAAGGGAGATTACTTACAATTTGCAGTGCCATCAATTAATGCACGTTTGTCCATTCTGAGTGAAACAGAAAGTCGTGATTATCTGTCGCAACTATTGGAAGCCCCAGTGTCTTTGCAAAAATTCGGCATCCAACTTGCCATTTTTAAGATTAATCCCAACGATATAAAGTCAATTTTCTTCAAAATTTGGAGCACTACAAAGAACCTTACAATTAGATTCGTACTTTTCAAGCACACTCATGCTCGACTATGTAAAGTTAATAATATAAGTCATGAAAAACATCTGTGGGAGTTATTAAGTTATTTTCTCGATAATTTATCTGGAGAAGAAAGTAGAGATGTATACAGTTTATTGGCCAGCACTGAAAATATTCCTATTAGTGTACGACCAGATTATTTCATGAAGTGTTATACAATTCTGAGTTCTTTGCCTGCTAGCGCAAATTGCGAGGATTTAATAGAGCAGTTAATATATTATGCGCCGAAAATTGTGGATTACCTTGATGAAGATTTCATTACTGATAAGTTTCTGTCACCTGCAATACCAAAATTTTTCACCTTTTGCAAACTAAGCACTGAATCAGTCTTGATTGTATTTGCAAGTTACGTATTGTGCGTTGAAGAAGAGGAACAGCAGCTTCGAAGATTCAGAAAATTGTTAGATCCAGTGTTCAATGAAGTTTTTCAGCGTTGGTTCGATGGAAATGTTCAATACAACTTCAAAACATTCTTACAAGCTTTGGTTTGGAAATTTAGAGTTTATTACTGTACAAGAAAAATACCTATACCGATCAAGCTGTTTGTAGAGATACGAACTCAGATGGAACACAAATTGCCTTTCCTTGAGAACTATGTATTTTGTACCAGTTGGAAACTTACAACAGAATACTTTATATTAATGAAGAAAAAAGAATTTCTGTTCCCAAACTTTGAGTTTCTCAAATCGGAACAATATGAAAGAATCTGGCATTCAAAAGAAGTGGACAATGTGTGGAGTAATATTCACACAACTATTTCTCGTTCATTTGGTACAACAATTGTTCAATTTTTAAAAAATGAAATCGAGAAATATGACTCTCCAGCAATTTATAGTCCATTTACAGACGCTTTTGAAAAAATGTTCAATCTGTTATCTTTTTCCAATAATGAATTTATACTAGAAACCCTAAGTTATACGCTGAATGAAGACTTTACGCCTAGTTATTTGATGGTTGCAAAGGTGCTTCCTAAATACCATGGATTCAAGCGACAAATTTTACGTAGGAAAATAGAATCACATGAATCTGCAGTCGTGCGCATGCATTATGACAGCAATTTTCAAGGAATTCTGCAAGATTAATTATTTTAGGTAAATTTAAATAAACGTTATTTAAATGAAATGGTTATTAAAGCTTTTTTTTTAATTTGTTTTTTTTTTATCGAAAGTTTGGTGATCAGTTCTCATATTGGATGTTCAAACTATCAAAAAACTATATTGTGACTTCAAAAGGTGCGAAATTGGCCTTACAGCACAGCATAGAGAAATTTTTATGACAGCGGCAAAGGTGTGCCGTTTGAAGAGACAAGGAGGTCTCAATTACACAATCTAAAAGCTATAGCAGGTGCAATAGCTTTACTTAGAGTAGCAGCTGTAAGTACGCCTTAGGTATTAGCCAAATACTCTAAGTATAGCCAAATTGAATATTATGCGAGTCACTGGGCACAATATGAAAGAGGAGCATATTCAAGCTCTCAACAACCTCCCTAAAAAGTCATCGAAGGAAGTGGCTGTGGGCCACAGCCACTTTCTTCGTGTTAAACGGCCGCTTAGAATTCGTGAAAGAATAATAGGCAAATTTCGTTTGCTGGAAATTCACGAAGTGAATCTGTGGCCGTTTTTGACCTTGGCTTTTGCAAAACCATCTACAAATATCTGGTTGACCGAGCTTAGCTCAGTTTTTAAAATGTCTATATCTTGGGAACCGAGCTTTTCTCGAACCCGGGACCTTGATAAATCGATTTCTTTGGGCAAAAAACTCCTAATCTGTAACTTTCATGAAAATCCTTGGAGCCGTTTCCGAGATACTGATTATATATAAATATACAAGAATTGCTAGTCTAAATATATTAGATGTACTGTACTGTAGTAGGTACAGTTGTATTGTATCTTACAATAACTGTTTTTTTTATAACGCGTTATAACCAGTTACGTTATTCGTTTTGTGTTTTTATTTTGTATTATCTGTATTCTTGAACAAGCATGATTCACCGCTAGTTGTCGGTGCTAGGAACATTGAGTTTACAACAAACTCTTTTAGGACTTAAAATTGAATAATAGAAAGTCATTGCATAAGCTTTTTATAAGCTTACACAACTGTGTGAAACATGTACCTGCTGGATTTTCGTGACACATAATCGTGTTGCACAATATTATTTAATTTGAAACTAGGTGGCGCCGGGGACACTCAAATCCAGTACTGTGCGGCACCTCTTTGGGAAATCACCGAATAAACGGAGGTAAGTTAAACGTTAACTTGTTACTTTTTACCTGTTATGTTTACATGACGTCATCATCAAAGCGCTGCGCAAGGTCTTGGTTGGTCAAGGTACCTAGGTACTTGTACTGCAGGTTATTTTTTTTCATTGACATAAATAAAATACAAGCTACGAAGAATGTTGATGTCATTATTTTGCAATCAAGTTTAAAAAAATAATATAGCTAAAGCTTTATATTTGAACATACCTAGTGAACATTGACTAGGTAATACGCCGGTTATTTAGCAAATATAATTTAAATTTTCCGAATAAAAATATTTTGTAAATATCCCGTTATATGTGTATACCTAAACCCGCTAGTCCCATTGTGGAATTTGAGAATGTAACTACTAGGATAAGGTGAATAAATGGTCAGGCGATTCCATATTTTATTTCCTCAATATAATTATTATAATTTAATAACTCAGTTTTGCTATATAATTTTGTTATCGGCTTCATTATCTGAATCAGGTAAAATTACGATTTAATCAAACCCTCGATGTATGATTAACAGACTACATAGACATTATAATCATTGATATATTTTTATTTACTCTCGTATAGTTAAAATCAAAATACAAAACTCAAAACCAGTTTATATAGATATACCTACTTTACAAAATAGAATATAGAAACGAAATTAAAATACTAGTTGAAACTGGTACATAATGAGGGGAATTATACTCGAGTATCACTCGAATGTAAATACCTAGTTATGTGCAGTTTCATACAGTACTTTATCTACTCTCATTGAACACGAACATGTCATATAAAAGATAACGATCGACCATTAGATTGACACAGTTTATTTATTGGTTATTGTAAGTGTTCATTTTTTTACTTATTTTTACATACTTTTTTAAAGTTAGGGAAAAAATAGGGGTTAGCGTAAATTCGCATGAAAAATAGTATTGATCCTGTTCTCCTAGTACGAGTTGTTGGAGTGCGCCTTGCGTGGAGAAGGGTTTCGGCGATCGTAAATAACAAGGCCAGATCAGTTGCACGGTGATTCCTCAATATATTTATCAAAATATGTTGCAGAAAATCTTGTGATTGTCGGAATACATATAAATTAATTAATTGGTAATTACACATCACAACGGAGAGCAAAAGGTGACATCACAGACAATGAACAAAAGAAAAAACGTCAAAGTCAAAAATGACATTGACAACTGTCACAGTGTGAAATATGTGAATACATAGATGCAGCAAACAGATAATCAATATTCAACACTTCCCCTTATTCACATATTGTCTTAAGCTATACAATGTATACATGCACAATGCAAATTAACATGCAAACAGAACATAAAATCTCAAATAACATTACAATCCAAATAACATTACAATCCAATGAACATTACAACAAAACCTTAATTAACATTCATCCTGTTTACAAATTCTTTATGCTTAGTCGAACCCAGCGGCTTAGTTAGTACGTCAGCAATCATGTCATTACTAGGCAAATATTTCACCTTGGCAAACCCCTTCTGAACCAAATCCTTAATAAAATGATATTTCAAATCTATATGTTTTGTTTTCTTGTGACAGTATTCCTTAGCTTCTAATAATTTATGGGCGCTTTGATTGTCATTATATAAAATAACGTCGATATCCTTACATAGAATTTCAAACAAAAATTTTTCAGAAAACATAAATCTTTCATGACATCAGTTATCGCTAAATATTCCGCCTCTGTACTGGAAAGGGCAACGCATCTCTGTTTCCTTGATTCCCAATTGATGTTATTTTTACCTAATTTTATCACATAGCCAGTGTAAGACTTACGGTCTAGCACATCGTTGGCCCAGTCTGCATCAGCATAGGCAGTAACATATAAATCAGAGCTTCTATAAAAGCATAGGCCATGATTCAATGTCCCTGCTAAATACCTGAGGATTCTCTTGGCAGCAAGCCAATGTTCTTTACCAAAACCATGATTATATTGACTCAACTGGCTACACGCAAATGATATGTCAGGCCGAGTACATACTGCCAAGTACATAAGTGAGCCTAAAAGTTCTCTATATTTATAAACATCATTACTAAGAAGCTGATCAGGCTCAGGTTTATTCAATTTATCATTTACTATCATTGGGGTGGAAACAGGCCTACAATTTTCCATCCCAAACTTACACAATAATCTTTTGATGTACTCAGACTGATCCAGTTTAAGCATGCCCTTATTCCCATCTCTGGTAACTTTCATACCTAAGCAAATCTGTAGAGCTCCCAAATTTTTAACATTAAATTTAGACTCTAACAGATTATACAAAGTTTTTGTGGCTTCAACATTATTTCCAAAAACATAGAAATCATCCACATACAGGGCAACTATTGTTAAACATTTATCTTCTTTCTTAATATAGATACAAGGTTCACATTTTGATTGCATAAAACCATTTTCCAACAATACTTGATTTACTTTCAAATTCCATGCTCTACTGGCTTGTTTAAGCCCATAAATGCTTTTCAACAATAAACATACTTTGTTACTACCATCATTAAAGCCTTCTGGTTGTTCCATGTATATACTCTCTTTCAGGTCACTATTTAAAAAAAGCAGTATCAACATCAAAGTGGTCAATATTTAAATTATATTCTGTAGCTATAGCAAACAACAAACGCATAGTACTATGACGTACAACCGGGGAAAAAGTGTCATCATAGTCCACTCCATATTGCTGTGAAAAACCGCGTGCAACAAGACGGGCTTTGTATCTGCTATTACCTACATGGTCACATTTCATTCTATAAACCCACTTACATTTAATAATATTTGTATTTTCAGGCCTAGGAACTAATTTCCAAACTTTGTTGGACATAAGAGCTTCATGTTCCTTTTCCATGGCATTATGCCAGTCCTTATAGCATGGTGATGACATAGCTTCACTGTAAGAATAAGGTTCACTTACCTCCTGTACCATCATAGAGAGGTCGAAGTCCTGATACCTATCAGGCATCTTACCGCGAGTGCTCCGTAAAGGCCTTTCAAAAGAAACCACTGGAACTTCTGGTTCTGGGCTGGACAGAGGCTGCTCAGCGCTGGACCAGGAAAGATCAGTGCTGCCAGGACCTGTTAAATCGCCCTCATCTACAGTGCCATCTGCAGTTACAGAAACATTTTGATTATTATCAGAGTTATCATTTATATTAGAATTATTAATATTTATTCCATTCATATTAGAATCATTCATATTTATACCATTCATATTAGAATTACCAATATTTATTCCATTCATATTAGAATTATTCATATTTATTCCATTCATGTTAGAAATATTTATACCATTCATATTAGAATTACCAATATTTATTCCATTCATATTAGAATTATTAGATTCATATAAAAAATATTTATCTAAGCTCTCCTTTTGCTCATGAGAATCATTGCTCAAATCTTTCCAAAATTTATTTTCCAAAAATACTACATTTCTTGAAAAGATTATCCGCTTAGGTTCTGTGGGTTTAACTAGTCTGTATCCTTTTGTCGTGTCACAATAACCAACGAAAATATAAAGATCAGATCTGGGGTCTAATTTATTACGCTTGCTCTCAGGTATAAGCGAGAAGGCCACACAGCCAAATACTCGCAGATGGTTCAGTTCAACATTGGAACCTGACCTAGACCATATCTGCTTGGGACACGATCCAGCCAAAGCACTAGTGGGACATCTGTTTTTTAAATACAATGCAGTCATTGCTGCTTCCCCCCAAAACTCATTGCTTAGGCCTGAATCCATTAACATACACCGGACCTTTTCCATCACTGTTCTATTTAGCCGCTCTGCCACTCCATTCTGTTGAGGGCAATACGGCACAGTGATCTGGTGTACAATCCCCTCAGCCTTTAAATATTCCGTGAAAATATTGCCACAATATTCACCACCTCCATCTGATCTTAAACACTTAATGGGAAAACCACATTGTTTTTCAACAAGAGATTTAAAATAAATAAATTGTTTCATTACCTCACTCTTGTGCCGAAGTAAATAGCCCCAACTCATTCTACTGTAATCATCGGTGAATGTGAGAAGGTATCTTGCACCACCATAACTGCACACAGGCATGGGTCCACATACATCGGTATGGACGAGTTCAAGCGGAGACGTGGCACGTTTCGCAACACACTTGGGAAATGACATGGCCACCTGCTTCCCCTGCAGGCAACCGATGCACTCCCCGAGCTTCTGTTCCTGAAACTTGACAATGTTTTTGTTCCGCAGAACACGCATCCCACCATAACTTAAATGACCAAGCCTCTTATGCCAGATAGTAGCTGGCACTGCTGCTACCATTGCACTCTGATCTCTCTGAACTGCCTCCAGAGAAGCTGAAGAATGCTCCACGTGCGAGACCTTATTACACGAGATGAAATCAAGTTTATAAATACCATTGGAGTTGGTGGCATGACCTACACTTTTTCCCATTATTTTACAATTTTCATAAATGTGACAACCTGTATCATTAAATATTACATTGTAACCTTGATCACATAATTTACTAACAGACAATAAATTGGACGTTAACTCTGGGACAAGCAAAGCATTATCTACAATTTTATGGTTATTATCCAATAAAATCTGTAAAGTTCCTTTACCAACACTATCCACTTGATCACTATTAGCAACGCACACCTTACTTTTAGTTTGCACTAAGTTCATAAAATTTTCACTGTTGTTACTCATATGCATCGAACAGCCAGAGTCCACAATCCACTCATGATGACGCACAGACATTGCAGTTGCAGTCGTCAGTAAAGTCTTCTGTTCCTCACCTTTCTTGGCCTCTCTGTCCTTTTTCAATTTAAAACATCTAGCCTTGATGTGTCCCGTTTTTTTGCAATAGTGACAAACTTTTATCTTCTTATTTGCTGCATAGGCTGTACTCGATACTGGATTAGAAGTGTCATTGCAATTCCTTCTATGATCCTCCTGTAATAATCGAGTCCGCACCAGTTCACTTGATAGTGTATTGCTTATGTTTGCTGTCTCCAGACCCGACACAAGCACATCAAACTCAGAAGGCAGGCCACTAAGGAGAATTTCCGCCAGTTCGCAGTCCTCTATCTTTTTTTCTATATCCGCGAGCTGTTGTGATAGGGTCATAATACCATTAATGTACTCACTCATGTTGGAGAATTCAGAGTAATTTGTGCGGTAAAGTTTTCTCAGTAGTAAAATTCGTCTATAGAGCCCCTTATCTTCATAAATTTGGGATAGTTTATCCCATGCTTCCTTAGCAGTCTTTGCATCCCGCACATTCTGCAACAAGCTACTGTGAATAGTGTCCGACCGAAACTGATTTTTCAGCCGAAACCGAAACCGAAACCGAACTTTCGGCCTAGCTCTCAGTTTCGGCCGAAACCGAAACCGAAACTTATTAAATAAATTTTCGATTATTTTCTAAAATTTTATGTTTTTTTTTTACATTTCTAACGCTTAAAAAAAAAGTGTATAATTACACAGTAATTACAGGATGACTGAAGACCGATGTTGTCGAATACGAAAACTGCATCATTGATTTTAGAAAAATCAATAGTGCTGGTCAGGAATCGAAAACGCAGATTTTGTAAAAAAAAACACACATTATATTACACCATTCGATAGTGTTGTTAATAAGGATCAAATTCTGGAAATTAATGTTATACGGCAAACCTATGGAACAAATAGGTTTCTAAGAAATTGCTATTTTTCTATGTTATTTAAATTCTACTGAGCGTTCTGGGCACTTTCCCCATTGGCAACGATGTGGATGAGTTTTTTGACGCCCTTTAAATTTTAGTTTTAGTTTTTGTTTAGTTATTTCTGTAAATATTTTACTCTTAATTTTAGTTTTTTATATATAGTATGTCCTTATATTTTAGTTAGATCTGTAATAAATAGCTAAGTGATTTTATGATTAGAGTCGTTCGGATGTAATTGAGAAACAAACAGCCACTGAGCCATAATCTATATTTTCTGCCTTGACGATTGATAAGTTTAAATATATTTTATTATTACATAATAATAATATTCCACAACTACCACACAAAGCCATCTAGTCCCAAGCTAAGCAGAGCTTGTGTTATGAGTACTAGACAACTGATAAACATACTTATATATTTCTAAATACATAGGTACATATTATAGATAAATTACACCCATACACAGAACAAATGATCGTGCTCATCACACAAACATTTGTCCTAGGTGGGAATCGAACTCACGACCTCCGGCATAGCAATTAGGGTCACTAACCACTAGACCAGGGTAGGCGAACCAATGGCACGCGTGCCATTGATGGCACGCGACACAATATTTTGGGCACGTCGACGATGAGAAACCGTTTGACAGATGAATCTAGTTCAGCATGCATTTTGCTAAAAGTAACATCTTACAACCCTAACATAAATTATTTGTCATCTAACCTGCAGCAACAGAAGTCACACTAATTTTACTGAAATTTAATATAAACATACCAAAATGTACCTTGCTTTCTTTATTTAATAAAGAGTTTTGATAGTATTTATAATTAGTGTCCGACCGAAACTGATTTTTCAGCCGAAACCGAAACCGAAACCGAACTTTCGGCCTAGCTCTCAGTTTCGGCCGAAACCGAAACCGAAACCGAAACTTATTAAATAAATTTTCGATTATTTTCTAAAATTTTATGTTTTTTTTTTACATTTCTAACGCTTAAAAAAAAAGTGTATAATTACACAGTAATTACAGGATGACTGAAGACCGATGTTGTCGAATACGAAAACTGCATCATTGATTTTAGAAAAATCAATAGTGCTGGTCAGGAATCGAAAACGCAGATTTTGTAAAAAAAAACACACATTATATTACACCATTCGATAGTGTTGTTAATAAGGATCAAATTCTGGAAATTAATGTTATACGGCAAACCTATGGAACAAATAGGTTTCTAAGAAATTGCTATTTTTCTATGTTATTTAAATTCTACTGAGCGTTCTGGGCACTTTCCCCATTGGCAACGATGTGGATGAGTTTTTTGACGCCCTTTAAATTTTAGTTTTAGTTTTTGTTTAGTTATTTCTGTAAATATTTTACTCTTAATTTTAGTTTTTTATATATAGTATGTCCTTATATTTTAGTTAGATCTGTAATAAATAGCTAAGTGATTTTATGATTAGAGTCGTTCGGATGTAATTGAGAAACAAACAGCCACTGAGCCATAATCTATATTTTCTGCCTTGACGATTGATAAGTTTAAATATATTTTATTATTACATAATAATAATATTCCACAACTACCACACAAAGCCATCTAGTCCCAAGCTAAGCAGAGCTTGTGTTATGAGTACTAGACAACTGATAAACATACTTATATATTTCTAAATACATAGGTACATATTATAGATAAATTACACCCATACACAGAACAAATGATCGTGCTCATCACACAAACATTTGTCCTAGGTGGGAATCGAACTCACGACCTCCGGCATAGCAATTAGGGTCACTAACCACTAGACCAGGGTAGGCGAACCAATGGCACGCGTGCCATTGATGGCACGCGACACAATATTTTGGGCACGTCGACGATGAGAAACCGTTTGACAGATGAATCTAGTTCAGCATGCATTTTGCTAAAAGTAACATCTTACAACCCTAACATAAATTATTTGTCATCTAACCTGCAGCAACAGAAGTCACACTAATTTTACTGAAATTTAATATAAACATACCAAAATGTACCTTGCTTTCTTTATTTAATAAAGAGTTTTGATAGTATTTATAATTATTATTTTGCCAATAATTAGAAAGTCAAAATTATTTGATGGCACGCGAATGACCCCATTAAACTTTTTTTTAGAAAAAAATGGCACGTTGATGCATAAAGGTTCGCCTACCCTGCACTAGACCAACAGACCAGTCAACAAACATGAATATACAAGACTTACTCTTGACAGTAAACTCGAAAACATAACCTCAACTCACGATTAAATGAACGGTGGCGAACAGCGCCGGGCCTCGCCGTCAGGCAAGCACGTGTTGGCTACGAATTTTACCAAACGACTCACGAAAATGCACGAACACTTGAGTTTCGTCAGGTTTCGGTTTCGGCAAAGTTTCGGCTATATTTTGGCCGAAACCGAAACTAGGGCCGAAACTAGATTTTTTGGCCGAAACCGGCCGAAACCGAAACCGAAACCGAAATTTCGGTCGGTCACTATTTATAATTATTATTTTGCCAATAATTAGAAAGTCAAAATTATTTGATGGCACGCGAATGACCCCATTAAACTTTTTTTTAGAAAAAAATGGCACGTTGATGCATAAAGGTTCGCCTACCCTGCACTAGACCAACAGACCAGTCAACAAACATGAATATACAAGACTTACTCTTGACAGTAAACTCGAAAACATAACCTCAACTCACGATTAAATGAACGGTGGCGAACAGCGCCGGGCCTCGCCGTCAGGCAAGCACGTGTTGGCTACGAATTTTACCAAACGACTCACGAAAATGCACGAACACTTGAGTTTCGTCAGGTTTCGGTTTCGGCAAAGTTTCGGCTATATTTTGGCCGAAACCGAAACTAGGGCCGAAACTAGATTTTTTGGCCGAAACCGGCCGAAACCGAAACCGAAACCGAAATTTCGGTCGGTCACTAACTGTGAATGCTTAGACATATACGGGCCAACGCTTTCTGAACATGCCCGGGATCCGTGTCGTCCCCTGTTACAGCATCCCACAGATTTTCTAGTACCAATACCATCCGCATACAGAATTTCCACGTCGAATAATTTGCCACACCTGATAATTTTTCAATGTGTGATATTCCAGGTGTTTTTGAGGAATCATTATCGCCCATTATAAATCGCCTTCTTGATGAAACCCTTCTTGTTTTTCAGTTGTAAAATTATAGCAAAATTTCTAACCTTCAATTTTGGGCCGGATAACCTGTTGGAGTGCGCCTTGCGTGGAGAAGGGTTTCGGCGATCGTAAATAACAAGGCCAGATCAGTTGCACGGTGATTCCTCAATATATTTATCAAAATATGTTGCAGAAAATCTTGTGATTGTCGGAATACATATAAATTAATTAATTGGTAATTACACATCACAACGGAGAGCAAAAGGTGACATCACAGACAATGAACAAAAGAAAAAACGTCAAAGTCAAAAATGACATTGACAACTGTCACAGTGTGAAATATGTGAATACATAGATGCAGCAAACAGATAATCAATATTCAACACGAGTAAGTCCCTAATACAAACTTTCTACTCAGATTCCACATTGTGTCCTCGTTTTCGATAGTTCTGTGCTGGATTTTATTATTTATCTAGCTGTGCCCACGACTTCGTTCGCGTGGATGTCGGAACTTAACAATGTATTTTTTTATAAAATTGACAAGGTTCATACAAAATTACAACCCCTATTTTACCCCCCTTGGGGGTAGAATTGATCAAAATCCTTTCTTAGCGGATGCTTACGTCATAACATCTAAGTACCTGCATGCCTTTCAGACCGATCCGTCCAGTGGTTTGGGCTGTGCGTTGATAGATCACTATGTCAGTCAGTCACCTTTGAGTTATATATATTTAGATAGATTGTTCTGCTATCCCCGTGCGGAAAAAATGGATCGAATATACAATAACAAAAAAAAAATGGATGGCATTTTTTTTTTTAATAGTTCATCTTTGAAATATATTTTTTACGACTGTAAGCTGCTGAAGTCCATTTTTCCAGTCAAGAATCTGCCTCTCTAATTATTATTTGGCTTTATTCATTTGTAAAAGCTCATGTCATTCTGAAGTCTTCATAAACCAAGAATTTAACATAAATTGGAATAATTAGAATTGGATATTAATTCTAAGAGCTTTATTTAAGAATCGCTATAGAATTTCCAAGTTTGATTTCATTGCGGAGCCCCACAGCTCAACGCCGTATGTCCAGACGGGGTTTTAAAACTGCTTTGTAGATGAGTTCTTTAGTCTCTATTGAGACATGTGATATTCTGCCTAAAAACCAGGTCAGATTTCGGAGTAAGATGTTTGGCTAATTTGTACGTACTTTTTATCGTGGGGAATTATTTTTGTGGCTAACTTACTACAACCGCAGTTTCACTACAACGCTCGTTATGGAAACAAAGAACTGTGTCTAGATGAACAGACGATTCCTTTTTTAAATTTTGGATTTTTTGACATCTTTTTCGTTAATTTGCTTAAGAGCCCTTTGGTCTGGTAACTAGTAAACTTAAGAAACTACACCATGAAAACATTGTGAATAACTTCTTACTAGATATCTCTAAAAACAGGCATTCGTGAGGAGACTCCAAAGAATTTTGTGGGTAACAATGTTAATATTTCATTTCCAGGTCTTCATAATGCCGCCATTGACGCTTGAAGGAGACACACTCGGCGAAAAACGTCGACACTTCAACAAGCTCGTTGAAGATGCGACTGCCAATGAAAACTATGAATTGTGTAGGATTAATTACAATGATAGCGACATAGACAACCTTCTAAAAATAGAAATCGCCAGCAGAAACAGAAATGTAGACTATATCATCGAAGTGATGAAATCTAACGACATGCTGTATGCGGCGACAGCTATCAAAAAGTCCACGTGGCTAATCACCGAGCCGCAGTACGCAAACATCATCAATCCAGAGTACCTACACACACAACTATTACCTAGCATGAACACCAAAACATTTAACAAACTCATGCTTCACATTAGACTCAATCTGAAAGATGAAACTCGAGTCGAAGCCTTTTATGAATACCTGAAAGAAAGGGAAAAGTCTTACAAATGGTTGGAAAATTGCTCCATTCCTTATATAGAAAATGTAATCCAAAATGAACGCCACATGCCACTATCTCTGTTTAAACGTTTATGCAGAAGATCTGCACATTTCCTAAAATTTCATAAGCGGGTTGAACCAAGCAGCATATATGAACTGAGAAATGGAATTTTATTTTTATTGAAATCTCACCCAGCTGACGTATTAAACGTAATAGAAGACTCCTACTTACCTGAATTTGGAAGAAAGAAAACAGAAATACTCATGAAAACGTGCCCGCAAAGAATTATAGACAACATTGGTAAGTATGCTGATAAAATCGACTTGTCTGTAGTAGCAAAATATTTAAAAAAGGAAGAAATAAAACCTTTCCTAAGAAAACAAATGAAAGAAAATACCTACGAGTCTTGCGATTTTGAGAAAATGAGACATTTCGTAAAAAACTTGCCAAAAGAAGAAAAGCTAGAATTTATAAAAAAAACTTTTATCGACAGAACTGATCTAAGTTTTCTGCGTTCAGACGATAAAATGGTAGAATACAAAATAGACAAAGCGTACTTCTATTGGTATGAGTACATTCCATTTAATATTGCCTTGCCAGAAATGAAAAAACACATACTTGCAGAAAACTCACCCTCTGAACGATTTGAAATGCTCTCAGTTTTGATCACTTGTGCAAGAGGAAACCCACAGAATATTAAAGAATTGCTCCGGTTTTTCTTTGATCGACACATTAATGAACCATTCAAATTCAAAATTCAGTTCGTTAATCATTTACTTTCAAAAGTATCTACTCATAAATTCGATGGTGAAACATGGAACATTTTGGATCAGTTATTTCACAGTATGGAAGTATACGCCGATTCAGAAAACTACGTGCAAAAGTGTCTTGAATCTATAATCTTATATAACGTTTTGCACAATCACCCAGTCCCAGAAATTATTGAACAAAAATTTTCATTCAATACATTTGAAGACAAACGGAGAATCCTGAATCCAGAACAAGCTGAAAAAATATTTTCTTATCTCCTTAATTACCTACAGACAAAAATAAGAAGTAAAAATATTTCAAATGAATCTGATTTCAGTGAGACCGTAGATCTTTTAGAGAATGCATTGACTTTGTTTAGCGATTGGAGAAAAGATATTCGTGAGTATCCAAGCATCCTTCAGAAAATAGAGGAACTAATAAAGATAAAGCAAGTGAACATGTGGAAAACAGACATGTCCTCTTTGTACAATGTGAAGAAATCCTGGCGGAAGCACATGTTCGAGGAGTCGTTGTCACTGTGCCTGAGAGAGGAAGTGTGTCTGAACGCGCTGAAGCACAAGCCACAGCTGCTGACGCAACACAACAAAGAAATAGACGCGTTGCGAACTAACGACGCTATCTCATTACGACGGCTGCTCGCCAAGCTGCGCGTCTACTGGCCGCACTCACTCGCCCAGCAGTGGGCCGACGCCTACTTGTTACATCTAAAACAACCTTCTGGAGAAAAAGCTGTTATAAAGGGTCTCTTTGCACTTCTTTCTCAAAATCAAATAATTGACATTGCAAAATTACATGCACCTGACAATTTTAAGATAAACTGGGGCGAGACTGACCTGACCGAAATAACCATACGAAAAAATATTGCAAAACACATACACATAGCTAGACCACTGATTCCTTTGGAAATCCTTTTAAGTTATTCTAAAGGCGATTACTTGCAATACGCGTTGCCATCACTTAACGCCATAATGTCCAAATTGAATCAAATTGAGAGCCGTAAACATGTGTTAATGTTATTAGAAGCACCAGTCTCCTTACGAAAGTTTGGCCTACATGTAGCGTTTTCAAAACTTGAACTCAGCGATCTTAAAACATTGATCTCGAATATTTGGAATATTACAACTAATTCAACAATTAAATCCGTTATTTTTAAGAACACTTTCCGTTTTCTATGTAAAGTTGAAAACGTTAACCCCCAATGCGTCGTGCAGTCGGGTAAAAAAGAAACCGTCCAAAAAGAACTATGGTCGTTATTAAGTTCATTTATCGACAAATTACCTTCGAAGGCAAATAAAGACATACTCAAATGTTTAAGTAAAGTCGATTTTGTTCCCATATGCGTGCGAGCTGAATATTTCATGAAGAGTTACACGTATTTAACTTCGGTGCATGATTCCACCTTATGTGATAGTCTCGTGAGTGGATTAGTGTACCATGCACGTTACCATCCAAGCTTAGTAGATTCGTTCAACGACGATTTTGTTTCAGAAATATTGTTGTCACCAGCAGGTACTAAATTTTGTATGTGTAACAGTAATTTCATAGATATTTTTGGGCGTTATGTGTTGTGGGGTAAATGTGAGGAAAATCAGCTTGAGCGATTTAGAAAAGTTGTGAAACCAGCAATGAAAGAAGCTTTTCTTTCGTGGCGTAATACGCACAACGATGAATATTTCGTCATTGCTAACTTCGACGAGTTCATTAAATATTTATTTGCAGGTTTAAAAGAATTTACTTTGAGTAAGAGATACTCTCCCGCTAAATTGTTTACAGAAATTAAAATAGCAATGGAAGAGAATATGAAAATATCAGAAAATTATGTACTGTACACTAGTTGGAAATTAGTAACAGAATACGCTATACTAATACAAAAACACATTTCTAAAATTGCAAATGTATTGTGGACCGGTGATAACGAAAGTATATGGAAAGAAATTCGTGTTACAACATATCCTGAGTTAGGTGCGAGAATTGTTAAATGCTTGAAAGAAGATACGGAGCAATATTATCCATCAATATGTTTGATGTTCAAAAACGCATTAGATAAAATGATCGACGGCGTATTTTCTTATAATTCTGAGATTAGACAAGAAATATTAAGTAACATGTTGTGTGATCAAGATTTTATACCTAGTTTTATAGTAGTATGTCAAGCGACCAACAAAAAACATCTTTCCTCAGATTTAGAGAAAAAGACTCTGTTAGAAATACGTAAAAAAATTAAATCACATCCATCTATCGAGGTGCAATTGCATTATTACAATGAATTTCAAAATTGTCCGCTTGAAGAGGTCTGAAGTACTTAATTACGTACAATAATTTTCTTGAACGCCTTATACAGGGTGAAATCGAAATCATGGGCAATATTCTCATCTAAGGCTCTTCTCACGATGCTTATTGCATTACGGCTAATTAATTGCAAATCAAAAATATTTTAATGCAATTATGGATACTTTTGAAAATATAATAAGTCACACACATAATTTTTTTTATTGTTAATCTTACCTAATCTTGCTGCGTGTATACTGTGGGCTATTTGATTTGTTCTTAAATATACGACCGTACCGGGACATCAGGCTACCACAATCTGTCAAATTCCATTTATAGATTTTCAACTTTATAGCAATAGTTGAAAGTTCATCTTTGTTTTAGAAAATCTTACAGATTGGGGTAGATTGATGTGCTTATAATTTTAATTGTGCTGTTTTCACAAATGACCATAATTCAGAGCATTTACAAATGTCATTTATTTATATTGTTAATAAACTAATATGAAGAATTTAAAAGAGTTGTATTATTTATTGTTAACCTCGCGTTTTGAAGTGTCTTATCTTAATTTACGGCACCTCTAGCGTCGATTAAGAAGAACGTCCACAATTCATATAACATTTACGCAGCCCCAGTGTTCAAATGCTTAAATAAGCGTTAGCAAAATGTCAAAGTTACTAGCTGTTTTCCCCGATTTCACCCGGTCTCGGCATCCTTTACGCACCATGACACACCAGTATAATTCCTAGGGGACCCTAGGAATTATACTGGTGTGTCATGGTGCTTTTACGAACATTTTTAACCGACTTCAAAAAAAGGAGGAGGTTATCAATTCGACTGTATGTTTTTTTTCTTTTTTTTATGTTTGTTACCTCATAAGTTGCGACTGGGTGAACCGATTTTCATAATTCTTTTTTTATTCGAAAGCTGGTGCTTCCCGTGTGGTCCCATTGTCACCATTTCAGGATCTCATGATTGGATCTTGGAGAAATCGAGGGCAACCCTCAAATTTTATTGGCTGACACATAGTTTTTCGCAAATCTTATGAACTAATTCAAGTATTTGAGTATGGAAATCATCATCTCATGTAGCTGAGCTGATGATGGAAGGTACAACTCCTCAAGTAAGAAAATTATGTTTGTGTTTTCATATCTCCGGAACTACAAGTCCGATTTAAGTACCTAATTCTTTTTTTGTTGTACTAGGTATCGTTCAAATTAGGGAATACTGTTTTCAAGTTTCATCAAAATCGGTTCAGTCGTTTTTGAGACAGGGAAATTCTAGTGCAAATAAAGAAAATGATGTATTTGTATTAGACAAGAATTGTGGTTGAATATTTAAACTAAAAAGAGTAAAATAAAAACTTTTTCAAAAAAAAGTCACTTTGCAAGAGACAGTAAAATTAATAAAATGTCACCGACTTCCGAAAGAAAAGTTTTGTAGGTTATTTAATCCTTTTTTGTGGTTTTTTTGAAGGCGGTCACATTTTAATTAACACACACCTATTACTCGGAACAACTACTTGTAGCTCATAGATACAAATACTTATTTTAAGCGAGAATCGAACCCGCGATACTCAGCGCGGCAGTAGATCGTTCGACCACTGCACAACTGGAGAAGGCGTGCGAACATCCGGAACATCATAGCGCTCGCTCAAATGACGCATGACGGTGCGGTTGGGGCAATACCTAGTGGTTGAACGATTGACTAGTTTAAGTAAATTAAAATGTTTGTCAATGTACCATGAAACAGGAATAATTCCTGGGTTCGGTATATACAATTTGATGTGAGTTTTCATTGATATAAAAAAATATGCGGTACTTTTATGAAGAGTTTGTTTGTTTGGTTTTAGGGGCTTAATCTCAAGAACAACTGGTTAAAATTAAAAAATCTTTATGTGTTGGATAACATAAGTTACATGGCGGAATTACTGCCTTTCAGAAATTTCAAATCTTGTTTTGGGAATAGTCTACTCCTGTCAATCGTTTCACCATTTTTTGTATAATAGTAGATTATTAACCAAGGGCTGTATGACATCAGTTGCATACGAGGTTTTTGGCGCCTGAGCGAAGCGAAGGCGCTAATTAACCCGAGTATGCAATTGATGCTTACGCCCGAGATAAATACTCTGCTTTACATATCGATTGTGAGGTAAGTAAACAACAAGACAGCAGGTTTCAATAAACATTTATTAAGAAGAAAAAAAAACCGGCCAAGTGCGTGTCGGGCCACGCACAGTGTAGGGTTCCGTAGTTGCCCATCAAAATACTTATGCGAACTAATTAAAGTGATTCGCTGAATTTAATTTTAAAAAGAAGAATTTTCAAAATCGGTCCAGGAGTCTGAGAAATCGGGGAAAATACATAAGAAAAAAGATTACGACGAATTTAGAAACTTCTCCTTTTTTTGAATTTAGTTAAAAATAGTTGACGATAAAAACCTACCTATCCCCAAAAAACATACCTATAAAAGCTATAAAAATAAAGTTCACAAACTTACATTTGCAGTTGTCTCCGATACATTTTGTTTAAGAAAATTGATATCCAAGTACATTTTATAAGTTGGTCGACTATTACTCGTAAAGTTGTAAAGCCTACTTAGTCATGATAATTTTCTTTTAAACTTCGTTATATATACTACTATTGTGAATTTTTTCACAACCCCAAACATAACCGTTTAGCTGGTAGAGGGGGGGGGGACACTCGAATCGAGCAAAATTTAGCACTTTAGAGCTTAACATTTCACAAACGATTTTTTTTATCAAAAAATTGTTAATGGAAACTATCATTATTGTTTAAAGGCCTATTTAATGATACCCCACACTAAGGGGTACGCGAGAAAAAAAAAATCCTCACTTTACGTGTAAGTACTGGAGGTACCCTAAAAAAAAATATTTTACAAGATTTTATTTTACCACTTTTTCGGCACAACAAATCCGTATATTTACACCAAATTACAGCTCTCTAGTACTGTGCGTCTCTGAGCTAAACTGCGGACAGACGGACGGACGGACATGGCGAAACTATAAGGGTTCCTTGTTGACTACGGAACCCTAAAAAATGTGTATTTAATTAAAAATTATTTTAATAATTATATGTATTATGTAAAGTATAAAATACATATAATAAATTAAAATATGTCACTAGACATGTTTAAAACTTTTGAAAAAGAACTCAAACAAGAAAATTTATTATTTTCGCGATGCTTTCGCGCCTACTAGTAGACTGCCTTTTTTTTTTCACGCACGCAAGCGCGTCAAATCTTGCTGGCCAGTTTGATTTTTACATCGATTTCATCTAACATACGATGTGGAAACAAATAGTTCCATATTTAAAATAAAATCTTTATAAAATAAATTGTCTAGATTCCGATTCGAGTAATTAATCGATACCGAGAAAAAAAAAAATAACTTTTTAAAAATATTCTTCGTGCAGTATGAGTATGACAGTTCTTTTTTCAAATTCCAAAACCTATGCTGTAATGATAGTCATACACCCCGGCATTCAGGGGTGTAAGGGTGTACTTACAGAGCAAGAGATATGTAAATTATTTAATTTCTCTATACCTAATTGTATGAACGAACTATTTCATATAATTTACATTTAAGGGGGATGCTCAAGCCAGCCCGCGAAATTCAATTTTTTTTACGTTTTTTGCAATTTGCAGGCCAGTGACATGTTGAAACTTTATAAATATTTGTGTTGCGCAAATAACAAGTATAATTTTAAATATAAAAAATATCAAAAAACTCGCTCCATCAGCTCTCACATAGAAAAGGTGCATCATGTTAAAATCTCCGAAATCTAACTACGATGCACCTTTTCTATGTGAGAGCTGATGGAGCGAATTTTTTGACAATTTTTATATTTAAAATTATACTTGTTATTTGCGCAACACAAATATTTATAAAGTTACAACATGTCACTGGCCTGCAAATTGCAAAAAACGTAAAAAAAATTGAATTTCGCGGGCTACATCGAAGCAATCACCTTAAGTCGAAGACAAGAGGGCCTAAGGGGGCCCTGGGACCACACCTACTGAACGACTGGGTCCATTCATGGTTCACCCACCCGACTGACAAGACAAGCGGGACTGTTGGTCTAGTGGTTAGTGACCCTGACTGCTAGGCTGGAGGTCGTGGGTTCGATTCCCACCCAGGACAAATATTTGTATAATGAGCACGATCATTAATTTGTTCTGTGTCTGGGTGTAATTTATTTATAATTGTACCTATGTATGTAGAAGCTTATACCTAAGTATGTATATCAATTGTCTAGTACCCATAACACAAGCTTTGCTTAGCTTGGGACTAGATGGCGTTGTGTGATAGTTTATAAAATATACACATGATTACATGTAGTGTTGTAGATATTTTTGACTCCACTAATAATTAATCAACACTTGTTTTCAGTAATTTCAATAACATGAAAATAACTTGTATAACGATCAACAGTTCGCGATAACGACTCAGTTAAATAACGATTTAACACAACGAAACGATTAACGTTATTTAATATCTGTGGTTACCTCTTGGCCTCTGACTTGCTTGTAGTCCTGTCATTTTATGTAATGTAACACAAGGTAACATCTGCACGGTAAGACTATTGAAATTGGAACTCTAACTAATTAGATTTAGATAATAAATTTGCTTGAGTTTTCTTTTGTTACTACGTTATTACGTAAATAGAAAGAATCAGTTCATACTTCACATCAAAGTTTTGTTGTGTACTTGGCCGTACCGTACATACACCGGCCGCCCCGCCTAGGTACTTCATTCGTGTTTTCGTACATTGAATTACCTGCATCTAATCTTAATCTTTTACGATAGGCAGTGAATATTCTTGGAAACCAGTGAGAAGTTTCACTTTGTGCTAACATCATAGCATCGGAGATAGGTACGTAACATTATTTTTTTATAACGCTTTACGATTCCGTCGTCACTGCGCAAACCGCCTGGGTTTTACTTTGAAGCGATGAGGTCATCTCTTTTCAATAATCAAAACAAAAAAATGGCTCGCTTGTTCTATTTTTGGCATGAATCACTCTAAATACATTCTTCCGCGGCCGGAGCCTAAGTGGATAATTATCGCAGTAGGTACTTTAGGTAGGTATACTAATCAGGTCATAAATTACCTACACTGGTAGAAAATACCCGAGGCATTAACTCAACCTTTATATGTGTAGGTAATTAATAAAATGTTCTCCTACGATTTTTTAATTTTTAAGGATTTTCGAGTTGATGCTCGCGATATTTCCCATTAGTGTGGCCCGAGTGTAAACTCATAAATTCAAAACTAATAGGGAATAGGGATCACTCAAAACTTTCGAGCTACTTTCTTACGAGCCCGTATCTTCGTTGACGGAAATAAAGTGTACGCCCCTAGCTCCGAAAGTTGAGAATGTATTAGTGACTGCTGAACGTTAGCGATTGTCGGTTGCCGTTTGGCTATAGGGCCAGTAGCTCCTGAGATAAGCGCGTTCAACCAAAAAAACGCTTCAATTTAAAATATAGGTAAGTATAGAAAGGTATAGCCAGAGATATCGCTATCTACAAAATATCTTCAAATATTTGTTCACTATAACTTAAAATCATACACACACTGACTTCATTAGGTAGTATTGGTACAGCAAGCATCAAAAGTTGCTGACCACATTCATATGGTCTCTCTCACACTCGTGTGGTCAGCAACTTTTGATGCTGACTACACGAGTGTGTTACGTGAAAACCTTTCCCATAATCGTAGACCACCTAAAACAGATATTCCTATAATAGCTACATAGTTGAAAGATACTTTTCGTTTTGTTAAATACATGTATTTCAAACATCTATTCCTGGCAGACAACCTTGGACTGTACTCAGATGCAGCTAGTGTATTTCAGTACTAACTGATTTTTAAATAGGTATAGCAAACTCATCGAATTCTGTGGCTCGCCTAGCTCGGTGATATTTGGTTTGAGCACTATCGGGGGGCTGTACGAGTGAAATGTGTTTCTTGAAATACCAGCCCCCCTAGACAAGTCGCAAACGATAATCGTTAACGCTCGGTTCTCCCCAATAGATTTTCAACCTAATAAGGTTGAAAATCTACTCGAAGGAATACCTTCGAGTCTTTAGTTGAAAATCTATTGAAGATTTCATGGCGTTGTCGTTCGTTCCAGTCGCTAACGCTTAAAAATCCTAAATAGATTTTCAACTAAAGACTCGAAGGGATAAGGTTGAAAATCTGTTGGGGAGAACCGAGCGTTAACGATTATCGTTTGCGACTTGTCTAGGGGGGCTGAACAAC
The DNA here is from genome assembly GCA_036375495.1 of Agrotis segetum. Taxonomy (NCBI): domain Eukaryota; kingdom Metazoa; phylum Arthropoda; class Insecta; order Lepidoptera; family Noctuidae; genus Agrotis; species Agrotis segetum. Next base: position 10,880,250 of record JAQSVV010000039.1, read on the forward strand.
TAACGATTAGTTGGCATTATACCGCTCACTCGAGCCTCCCCAAATTTTAAAGACGCATTTGAACTTTATTACTGATGCATATGGCAGTATCTTATAATTAGGCAAGTCACAGAATTGGATGAGTTCACCCTACTCCGTTCTCATACATAAGCCTTTTTCCGATAGATAAGCAAAAGATACGGAACGCCGCTTACTACGATCGAAAAAGGTACTCCTTTCGCTTTGACATCGTCCATACATCTGGTCCATCGATGACCAATAAATTAGTGAAAGACGATCTACGTTATTCTAGTTACGAACCGGACGTTTCTGAAGATCCACAACACTAATCTGTGTAGACCCTCTTAAGGACGTCTCCTGGCTTTGCCAATCACGTCTGCTTTATAACTCCGCTCCGTTCTCATTTAAATGTATGTTCAGGTAGCGCATCATACAACGGTTAAGGTTACTGCACCATACCCAAAAATATCACCCTTTTATCGAGGGTGAAGGAACGACTCATTTTTTATAAACTTTTCCTTGAACCCGTTTTCATGGACATAGCCAAACAAAAAATGTTTGATTGAAGTCTCTATTCTTCTTTTACAGGTACGCGCCATGGCACCTCTGGACTTGGAAGGCGAAAGCCTCGGGGAGAGACATCGAAGCTACAACAAACTACTAGAGACTGCTATTACCAATAAACAACCGGTTGCAGACTTCACATTCGATGACACAGATGTCGAAAACTTATTGAAAATAGATCTGGCGTGTAACAACAGAAATGTTGATTATATTATCAACGTGTTCAAAAGTGGTGATATGCTGTGCGTGTCTCGAGCGCTCACACAGAGCACCTGGCTGATCACCGACCCTCAGTATGCACACATCATCACCCCTGACTATCTGCAAACACAGTTGCTCCCACACATGAGCACAAAAGCCTTCATCAAGCTCAACAAACATATAAGGCACAATATAAAAGATGAAGCACGTGCTGAACTATTCTATCTGAACGAAAAGAAACCTGTGGACGCCTTAAAATGGTTACCACGCTGTTCAGTTACTTTCATTGAAACTAACATCGACAAACATATTGATCATTGTAAAATTAGAACATTTAAGCGGCTTTGTGAGAAATCCTCTAACGTCTATGAGATCGCGATGAAAAAAATACAATATTACGAAAGAATAAGGTACGCCCAAGCTGTTACGTTCCTTTTGAAAGCTGATGTTGATAAATACCTAGATATATTAGAAAAGGATGATAGTTATAATAACCTCCCGAAATTTAATGACAAAGCTACAGATATCATTATGAAGAGTTCTCCAAAAAGAATCGTGGATAATTTTGATAAGTACGTAAGCTATATAAACATACCGACATTCTCTAAGTATCTCAAAGCAGATGAAATTAAAACATTTTTGTATACGCAAGCTAAAAAAGAGAATGATAATCGTTATCATTATTACAATTTGAGAAAATTGTTCAACTACGACTCAATGAAATACTTCATTAAAAGGTTGCCTAAAACGCGAACAATTTGATTTCGTAAAAAAAGTATTCATTGATAAAGAAAATGTGGAAGCTATTGAAGAAAATTTAAAGGTTGGTACGGAACCATACGATATGAGAAAGTTATTTATCGCAGTGAAAACGCCTAGTTACGTTTGGTATCGTTTTGCAAGTTTTGAACGTGCATTTGAGGAAATCACCAGAATTATATCTAAAGATTTGGATACCCGTGACAAAGCTCCCATGCTGAAGGTACTAATGTCATGTGCTGATCACAACTTACAGCACATCCAAACTTTACTGGAGTATTACCTTGACAAGCACAAGAAAGAAGAGACTCCTTTTACTTGGAATTTTACTATAGAGTTATTGAACCACACAAACATTCACCAATATGATGAAAAAACTTGGAATTTGGTTAATGAACTATTCAAAATTTTGAAAATTTATGACGAATCTAACTCTCATGTTTATGGAGGCGCCAATGTTATTATTGAATCTATTATAGTATATAATCTGCTACATGATCAAAGTGTACCTGCTGCTATACAAAAACGTTTCTCATCTGGAACTTTAATTTCATATGGAAATAAACTAAATGAAGAACAAAAAGAAAAGGTATTTCGTTACTTATATGATATTCTGATAAGCAAATTTAAACCCATTACTAAAGAAGAGGAATTCTCTGAATCACTCAGAAATATAGAGAGTATTTTAAAGTTACTGAGTGATTGGAAAAAACAATTGACAGATTATCCTTTAGTAACAGACAAAATAAAGGAGTGCTTAAACATAAAAAGAGAAAAATCATGGAAGGAAAGCATGGTACCAATATACAACTTAAATAAGTCCTGGCGAAAACTCATGTTTGAAGAATCTGTTGCAATGAATCCATGTGAGGAGGTATGCTTGAACGCACTGAAACACGACCCGCAGCTGCTACAGCGGTACAAGCAGGACGTGGACACGTTGCAAACTAACGACGCCATCTCGTTGCGACGTCTTGTCACCAAACTACGAGTTTACTGGCCGCACTCACTCGCCAAGAACTGGATCGATGCCTACTTTCAGAATCTGAACAGAACCGATGGCCACAAAGCCACTGTTCGTGGCATTTGTACCGCATTGCTACACAAACCTTTACTTGAATTTATAGAAAAATACAAGCCAGCTCAAGCCAAAATTGATTGGAATGGAATTGACGATCGTGTTCTTAGTATTCAACGATTCATTGCTAAAAACATGCACATCGCGCGTCCGCAACCTTCTCCCGACACTATCTTGTGGTACGCTAAAGGTGACTACTTACAATTCGCCCTGCCATCACTACTAGCCATATTTTATAATTTGAATGTAAACCAAAGTCAAGAACATATTCCGAAGCTTTTAGATGCCCCAGTGTCCGTCCAAAAACACGGCATCAGACTTGCGTATAGAAAACTGGACCACGAAACAGTCAAAAAAATATTCTTTGATTGTTGGAAAGCGTCTAAAAACGCTAGCATACGAGCTATAATATTTAAATTCACTTTCGAACTGTTGTGTCGTGAAAAAGACCCTGAGAATGCTGTGAGTCTATGGGAATTAATAGAACTGTTCATTGAAAACTTAACATTTGAAGAGGACAAAAAGATTTATGAATTGATGTGTAAAATTGAAAATGTTCCACTAAATGTGAGAGCGAAATATTTAATGAAAAGTTACAAGTTCATGAAAAGTCTCAGTGAAAAAGTTAAAGAAGACGATCGCGCACATTACCAAGTACTATCTTCACAGCTGGCAGAACATTCTCGCGAGATAATGGAAGATATGTGCCCAGAATTTGTAACGGATATCATACAAGAATTTATTGAAAAAGTTTTTTTCGGCACTGGAGACAATTGTGAAACAATTTACTCATCCGGTGGAATGTTATCTGTGCTTTCTGCGTACTTGCTGTGCGCTAAGGAAGAAAATATTCAAACAGAAAAATATGAAAAAATTCTTGTGCCCCTAATGCTGCGTGCTTTCTCCAAGTGGGATGAAAAACGGGAAAGAAGTTACTACATCCGGGTGCACTTTCAATATTTATTAACACGCCTTTCCGATGACTTGAAAGAATATGTCGCAGAAAAGAAAATGGTAGTTCCAGTGAAAATGTTTTTAAGCATACAAGATAAACTGGCAAACACCTTGTCTGTCTCAGAAAACTATATGTTGTTAACAAATTGGAAGTTATCAGTTGCTGTGGCAAAACTGGCTGACGAATCAAATTCTGACAGCAAAGACTGGGAAACTATTGTAACTGAAATAGCTCCTGAGTTTGGCAAAATTTGCTTAGATTATTTAAAAGACGATGTCAAGTTACATTTCCCTTGTATTTACACACTTTTCTCCAAAGTGTTAAATAAAATATTTTCAACATTAATTACGGATGAAAAGAATAAGGTAAAAATTTTCGAAGGCATGCTCGCTGATACGGATTTCATTCAAGGCTACCTGGCTACAATAGAAAACAGCTACAATACCTACAATTATGATAAGGAAAACTATGGAGATCTATGGAAGAAAATATTCGAACATCCTTCCGTGGAAGTAAAAATGCATTATTATTATAGAAAACGAGACGAGAGACGTTACTGAATTAATTGAACCACTTTTGTTAATTTTTTGAATAGTATTAATCATTGTTTCTGCTTTTAAACTAACTTCAAATAGCTTTTTGTGGTTATTTAATAATTAGGTATACATACTGTTATTATACTTTATTTTAGGCATTGAAAAATCTTTTTAAATGAGATGTTAAAAGATTAGTGGTACCACCCATCCATTGTTGTACCTCAAAAATCTACCTTAAAGGTGTACACTATTTTAAGTATTATTTTCGCACAAGTGTATTTAATACTCAAATAGTATTTTTTATGCTTTTAAATTAATGTTTTTTAGCTTTTTCATTAAATTTGAATAAAAGAAATAAAAAATAATAACTTTTTATATAATTTGTTTGAACATCTGGGGAGACATTGGTCTAGTGTAATACCTATTAGCCCCTTCGTACACTAGGCGACGCAAGTCTCCGATACCTTACGATTTTGGTATTCATTGACGCGTGCTTGTGTTCGAACCTCTATGGGTTTGTATTGCGATAGCCGCTTGGATATCGAAGTCGTAAGGTATCGGAAACTTGAGTCGCCTCCTTGTGTACGAAGGGCCTTACTCGTTTATTATCTGTGCTGTGGTCTAGCGGGGTCGCAAGTGCTAAGCAAAGCCCGACCTGGCACTCGAATCCAGAAGTTCTATTTCCAAGACGAGCAATATTATTGGGATTTTCTGTGTTGAGTTTGAAGCATGTGGCATGGGCCTCAAACGTACCTAGAGAAAATGTGTGACGGCGTGGTTGCAGTGGCTGAGCGATGGTACCGTTACGCTACGTATCACAGGAACGATTCGTGGTCGCGGGACTGTCTTGTCAACGGTGATCCCGGAACGTAAAGGGCTGTAGGTCACCGTGGATTTTAGTCAGTACAAGTCTGACAGTCCCTCCCGTTCCGCCCGTCATTCATGCCCTCATTTGTTAATTTTATCGAAAATAAAAAAAGGTTCGATTTCCGCACGCAACAATAATTTGTATGATCTACAAGTAGCTGTTACAGGTCTAGGCCTTTATGTATGTGAGTTCAAATGTTTGCACGCAAACGATGCACGATGATGAATGTGTGCGTTACGCTGTGGAGTTAAGGTTGAAATTGTTATGTTCAGTTTTAGAAATACGCTTCGATGCGCTTCGACTCTGCGCTAGTATAAATCGACCCTAACTTTAAAGTCCCCGTTTTCTTTATGTCACAAAAACGGGAATCTTGTGTGCTAGTGCCTCAGTTGAAGTAGGTAATTTCTTTTCCATGGGTAAATGGGAAATAATAGTCATCCAGTTGTCCAAACATCATTATAATGTAGGCTTACTTATTCTAAATCGCACATTTTGCCAATCTTATATTACCTTAAACTAAGCAAAATAATGTTTGCAGAAGACTTGGCCAATAGTAAAATATAGTTTTCACTAAAATATTATTGTTACATACCTCCAAGATGAAAATATTAATCTGAGCTTGGAATATATAACTGTAATATTTTAAAGAATACATGTTCCGCAAAATCACAGTGGGGCAGTAAGAGTTACAGCCTTGTTATCTTTCACGTCCACGCGTTAGACTGGATCACATTTATGCTAGCAGAATTTAGTATTACTTTTTGTTAAAATAAACGATTCATCTGCTGTAGTCATACAGTTATAAAACTACAATGTATAAAAGCGCAATTTCCAAAAGAATTGGCGACACAGGTGTGCGCTGTGCGAATCCACGCGAGTAAATGAGCAGGTAAATTCCGCTTCTATACAATTTTTTTAAATCTACGGCTTACATTCATTCAAGGCGAAACCTGTGTTATGTACATTACAGTTTAGTTGAATGTATTACTACCAGTATCTTATCCTACTTACTAGGTATGTTGACAAACATAGCTGTGTTAATAATAAAATACTGTTTATTACAACACAGGTCAATTTTATCTTAATAATCCGTATGTCAAGTGTTAGATTCTGCAGTTATTTTATTTTCTGACATATCAAATCATTAAAGTGGAATCAACTTAATGGTCTAAAAATAATATTAAATCATAATTCAATGATGATCTTATGATTGAATGTTACGATAAAGTACATATTATTATTGTTTAAATTCAAACAAAAGTAAAAAAAAATATCTTGGACTCCCAATGATTTTATTATCTTTTATATCTACAGAGAGTCACAATGATAATTAATCCTATGTCACTAAGTTTTTAATTTTAAGATAAATGAATTATACTTGAATTAACTGGGTGCAAAGTTTTTCTCTCAGATGATGATACCTAAAATGATCACAGAAAATAAAAACTCCCAATATTGATATTGTTAAAGATTCAAACTTTGTGTGTTGAGACAAAAGTTATTGAAAAAGTGTGAAATTTGATGAAGGAATAAAATTATTCCCTGCCAAAAAATAAGCATCAATACCAATAAATGTATGTAAAAGATTGCCTACAGTAGTCCCTAGTCCTCAGCACCAGCCTCGTCAGGTGCAGGCGTGTGCCACGTGAGCCTTTCTTCATAGAACTGTATCACAACCTGCGGGCACCGCATATTCGCCTGCTTTGCGGGTACTAAGTCTGCTTCATCTGTCCCCTGCCACTTCATGAGGAACATCAGCTCACCACTACTGTCTGTGGCACCTGTAACATTTCAAATTATATCTTACTACTATTACAAATTAATGTGAAAATTTATGAGGATGGGATGGAAGACTTCTTGTAATTTTCATACATTTTATAGGGACTCGCCACACACGGTAGACGCCGGTGGCCGCCACAGGCTACAATCGTCGCTGCTCGCTCTTGTGGCCCGTACCAGCCACTAATCGTCGACAGAAAACGCCGCCACACGCCACTAGCGCGATTCCGCACCCCTCCCTACCTTACTTCAGTAATGCATTGGTTAAATAGCAGCCAACGACCGCAAGTGTTGAGCACCGGCCACAAGTGGCTGTGGAGCGCTTCAGTTTCTCTGTGGCCACTTCTACCTTCTCGTGGAGGTGGTTTGTGGTTGTGACCAGAAGCCCGTGTGCAGCGAGACTTTCAGTAATATAGTTTACTGATTATAATGATACAAAGGTTATAGATTGAAAGACACTATGAAAAAGACCCAACACCCGTTGGTGAAGTTGCATACGGAATCTCATAATTTTATCATTTTGTTGCTCAAATGCTATATTTGATTACGCTTAATTTTATGAATTAGGTACTTATGTCCTGCAAACTTGTTTCTTTGACATAAAGATATATACAATCTAACTAGTTTACATGAAACCATTTGGTCTTTCATTGAATAATTTTATCTGCTTTAATGAAGCAGAAATTGCGAGAACAATATTGTTATGTTAATTTTTTCTTTTTGAAATATTTAGTGTCATTATTGGTAATATTGAAAACAATAACAATGCGTTTTGGGTTTACATTTTAGGTTCACGAAATACATGCAATGTGAAATTATGTGAACGTGAAAATTTTCATGCAAAATATAATCGTAAGCATACATTGTGGTACACAAAAATACTAACCAATAATCTTTTCAGGCTCCAAGCCACGATCAAAGCCAGATGCTTTCTTGTCGTCACTCTTTGCCTTCTTGGCACCTTTCAAGTCGGGTGTTGGCACAGCAGATTTGCGCTTCTTTGCATCCTTGTCTACTTTTGCAGTTTTGCCCTCTGAAATTGGATAACATCTTATCATATCATAGAAAGTTATTTGATTGCCGTTCAAAAACTTCAGTCAACATTCTACTGATGATTGTAGATAAAATGATAGCTCAGGTTATTTTCATTTTTGAATACCCACCAGCTTCCTTCTTTTTTCTAGCCTCTTCAAAGGCTGAAATGAGATCTGGACAGTCAAGATTCTCTTCTGGCTCCCAAGTATTGTCTTCATCACTGTAGCCCTTCCATTTCAGGTAATATTCAACCTGGAACAGTTTACTTATTTTTAAATTTGGAATGAAGATAACGAAGGAAATAAAACGTATTTTTTGTTGTTTGGAAACACAAATGGGAGGGACGGCATCGAAATGAGGTTTTTTTTACCTTTCCATTCCGCACACGACGGTCAAGCACTTTCTCGACTGAGAATTCTTCTTCACCCTCAGGTTCACCATCCTTCTTCCTTTCAGCCATACTTATAGCTAAAGCAGAAACAAGAACATGATAACTTACATTTTTACGTTTTCTGTGAATGTTTAAAAACCGCGGGAATGAAGGAAAAAATAAACAATACGGTACATATTCATTACATAGGTATGTAACCACCAAACCATAGTTGGTGTAATCCTGTGTAACCCTTTCACGATGTCTAAGTCCGTCCGGTAAAATAACATGTGCATGATGGAAGGAAAAAACGCTACAAAATTATTAGGTCTCAAGACAGAATAACCTCTGAATTCTTTTATGTGGAACAAACCATCGGATTTTCCGGAAAAATAAACAATATCTAGAGCTACACTAGACAGGTTTTTGAGAATGTACTTTTTGTAGAATGTGTTTAGATTTGTAGGAGCACCAATTCGGCATCGTGTCCCGCCATTTTGACTCAAGATAAACCAAAAATTGTTGAGTCGCCGAATTAATTCACAATATTACAATCGAGACTGCAATTAAATTTAACGCAATATACCACAACACATAAATTAAAACTTTATTGTTTCACGAAAATACACACCTTTCTAGGAAATAAAAGATACACGAATTTCGGAAAATAAAAACCGGCGTCGATTGGCGTACCACGTACCACAGATTATGGTAGTTTTTGTTTCTGTCTGGCATGGCTTCTGGGCCTTCGTGACGCCCAGTAATGTCACGCATGTGAACCAGTATAATAACGAATGAGGAGAGGAACTTGTCATTTGCTAGTCTAGTATACTGGTTCGCAGAAGGAGGTGGCTGCTTCCCATTTCCTCTCGCCCCGCACATGGCCTCAACCTCAATCAATGCTAGGTGCTAGAGGTCGCCCCCACCTGTCCCTTCCCCGTGAGGACAAGTTGGTGTTCTAAGGGTCGATTTATACTAGCGCATAATGTGTGCGTTACGCTGTGGAGTTACGGTTGAAATTTTTATGTTCAGTTTTAGAAAGACGCTTCGATGCGCTTCGACTCTGCACTAGTATAAATTGACCCTAATTATGCGGACCACACCTCCAACGTGGTTGCATTGCTGAAATATAATTTAACGCTACAAATGCTTTTACAAGGTGAAGTGGTAACTTATTATTTTACAGAGTGGCTTAACTACAACAATATAACCGACGAAAGAAAAACCGCCACAATCCACCAGACATTGATTTTGGAAGTCCTTCCAGGATCTTAGCTCATGCTTGTTTGATGTAAGTACATACATAATGGAAGTGATTTCGTTCTCCTTCTTCACCCGTGTTGAAGGTAGAACCTGCCTGCGTCATGGTGTGATCATGGTCGTATTATAGCGGCAGTAATTAGAACAATTTGAAACTAAAGTTTTTGACAAACTATAATCATGACTCTATTGGACTTTACTCATGGTGCGATGCGATATGCGATATTGAATTGCATCGATTGACGATATCGGCCAGATGTCACCAGAAATCACACTTGCAAGCGTCCAACCGAAGAAAATGTATGGACGATTGTTAGTGTTTGCTAATGGAGTCACACGGATTGATGACATCGTTCACAGATCTCCTCGATATCGAATTGCATATATAAGCCATGCATTGAAGAAAGGAACTTTTAATAGCGGTTTGTACTTGAGTTGACAGATAGTACAATCAGCATACAAGATTTCAAGTTAAAGTTTTTTTTTATTCAAATATAAGAAAAACAAGAATTGAATTGTCCGTAGCACCATAACTATTTTTAATCAACTTGTATATAACAACGGAAAAATACTCTAAAGGTCATGGCACACTATAACGGCACGGCAACGGTACGGCTCCAACCCAGCACTTTGCCTGTCCTTCGAATTAGAGCCTTAAATCATGTGTCGCATAGTAATATTTCATAATGTCATATTAAAAAGCCAATTGATCGGCGGGCTTACCGCTACCATACAATCGGAGTCCGCGCGCTGCAAGCGAACAGAGCTTGCGGCGGGCTAACTTTTAGCGAAACAAATGCCTTATAAAAATTTGTTCACGGGGACAGCAATGCACATTGCAGACGGCCGGCGCGCGGACTGCGAGCTTAACCTTTAGACGAACAATAACGGCTATAGCCTAAACGAGGTGATGCATGCAGTTGCGGTGCTGGTACAATGTGCCATGACCTTAATAGAAAACTATAGTAAATATTCATAAAAAAGATAACTGACTGACTGTAGCAGAGCGTGTCAAGACGTCGACTATGTGTTTTTTTTTTCTGCTTACGCTACGCTTGTGATTCACATGCTTCTGTGTTTGAAATTCGATTTCGCAACTACTCGTCTCGTGCGACATCTTTTGTTTTAGGTTTGCAGCGCCTTTATGTCGTAGTGGTAAGGTGGATTCTTGAAGTTCACGGTCGAAAACACTCCATTATTAAATACGTGCGACATAAATCGACAATCGACTCGATATCGCACGAATCGCGTCGCATCGCTCCATGGCATGAGTAAAGTCCCATAAAGAAAATAAAAGTAACCCAGTTATTTTAGGACATGTTACATTTAAGTTTAGAATCACAATTTTTTTTATATTAATTTTACAAGTTACAATATTTTTGTTTCAATATTTTTGTCTCTGCAAATATCGACTATGTAGAATCGATATATCTGTGTAAACTCGATTCAGGAATCGCTATTTTTATTGGTAGTAATATATTTATCTGTATGTATCCAGGGGGCGTCAACTTTGTATGGGCAAATGTTAGACAGGTACCCGGGGCAGAAATACTTCATTGCCAGCATAAAAAAATTATGAAGTATTTTCAAGTTGTAACACAGAAATAATTTATGTGACTAATTTTTGTTATTTTTTTCTAAATGGTAGTTTTTACCTTCTAGTAGTCCATGTTTATGATTATGCAAATATTTAATAGATAATTTTTGATGACTGAAGTTTTTCTGATTTTCATTTATCCAGTAAAATAACTAAACGAATAATAGTCGGAAATTAAAATAAGTCGAAAATATAGTAGTTATTTTATAATTCATACTACAACACACGCCCGATGTCCACAAAAACAAAAAGTTCTCTTGAAACTTCCTTGATTTTGTTCAATTTTGTTTTCAAGTTTCATTTGCTGCAAATATTCAGTATTTCTGTATTTGTTTAGCCGAAGTTATCAGTTGAGTTGAGGTGTTCCTTCGTTCAGTGTTTATAAAATGTTTCACAAGTTCTGAGACAGAAACTCTATTGTGATCAAAAAGATACTTTGTTGTGTGCTTTGAAACTTTGTAAAATAAATGAAAATAGAAGGAAATCTTACATATTATGTGGCTATGTGACTGTTCCCCAGCCGAACAAAATGTGAAACTGTTCCGCTGTCCTAAACCCGGAGTTCGTAACCTTATTCGGTAAGTAATACTGCCCTAGTCATAGTTCTAGGGAAATTTTGAGACAAAGTATTGTTCTCGTAAACTAACTGACCTAACAGCAGTAATGACCTTGTGACACTGGGTTGATTTTTTTCATCAGTAGTTATTTTCGATTGTTCATAAAATGCTTAGTACAAGATTAATGGATGGGTTAACCTTTTTCAATCTAGTCTTGTAGATATCTATGTCCTCATCCTTCATAATTGCATATAAAGATTTCAGCAGTTTGCAGAACTATTAATGTGTTATTGTTTTCACTTTCAGTTGTCTGCTGTGGGCAAAGTACATTTTTCCAGGACAGTATAAATCTTTGGAAAATCAGATAAAAATGTACAATGAACATAGAAAGCTGTGTGAAAGGCAGACTTTAAAGATATCAGAAAGGCGCAGTTACTTCCAACTGCTGTTCCATGTGATATAAGAACTGATAATGCACAATTCAGGTTTGTTCCTATGTATTAATGAGTACTCTTTAAATAAATAATGGTTGTATACAAAATTGAATTAATGGAGTTAAACTTTATTTCAGATTGGTAATAAACTTATTGATCCAGCCAAACTACAAGCTGATCCATTTATGGACATGACAAATATCCAGTATCCCAATATACCTGAAATATCTACAAAAAAACCGACAGAAAGTACAAAAACCATTTAATGCCATAACAGAAATGTTTACATGCGTTGAATGTTGCGCTGCTGTAATTAATCAAAGAGGTATTTAATAAAATAAGTCATGTTACTGGTCTCAAGGGAAATATTTTAGATTATGTGAATAACATTGTTAATTTTAATTGAGAAAATTAAAATTAACAATTGCATTGTTCACAAAGCAGAAAATAATTTTATAATATGCATAAAAAAGTTCTGTGTTGTGATTCTGTGTGTGCATTTCCTAAATTATCTGTAGTTCCTCCAAAATATTTAATCATATCATAATGTATAATCAAAATTCTTTCTACAAAAAGTCATTTAATATTATTTTAGTTGTTGATATACTTCTGGTTTTATTTTTTGTATCTAATAGTACTTTTAGTCATAAGAAAACGCATTTGCATAACAACAAGACTACAAGCTGGAGGTGGCCACTTTGAGAGTTGCTCAAAGTAGCCACCTCCGGCTTTAGATATTTTAATAGTCAGTTAATATCGGAAAAAATTACAAAGGCCTTAATTTTGTGCTTGCGCATATGTTATGTTCAAACAACAATTAGAACAGCATAAACTGTGCTCATATAAATTGTGAAACAGTTATAATATAATAATAATAATAATAATTATTATTATTATTATATAAATTGTGAAACAGTTATGTTAATAATGCTGATCTACTTTCTGTTGAGTACATTTTGGTAAATTGGTTTTTATGTAACCTCATTGTAATGTCTCTGTAAATGTAGTTTAAACAAAAATCTGATTTATTCTTTAGCAGAATACAGACTTAATCACTTGACTTGAACTATTGAAGCTAAAACATGTACACAATATATTAGGAAACTTTTGAAATAAATAATTTATGACACTACATTGTTTACTGTTTTATTTTGCACTTTCCAATATTCACTCTTAGGTTTTTTGGTAGGTTCATTCTCAATTAAGAAAACTCAATATTGAGTTTTCTTAATTGAGAATGAACTTACCAAAAAACCTAAGAGTAAAATTTTAAAAATAATCTGGGATGGTACTCAACCGTTTGAAATTCCCGCGATATTGAGTGTTTTCTTTGGGCTACATATAGATGGCGCTGGCTGATACTGTTCTACAAAATAATGTACGGAGTTGACATTCTTCTCCGTTAGGAGTATATATGTTCTGTGGTATGTATCTATGTATGTCTCAATACGGGAAAGTTGTAAATAATTTTCATTAAAATTTTGACGAAGCTCCTTCATTAGAAGCGTAAGATAAATAAAAAGTGACCTAATGATTACAAAGTGAGTTTTGAAAGTGATGGGAAACCGTAAGTGGTGTGCCCTATGAAACAAAAAACTATCATTGCGCACGATACCTCAACGCCATTTTGAAGCGAAATTTTGTATGTAAGTGCCAAGTATTTCGCAATATTTTCAATTCTCACCCTTGTAAAGGGGGTGCATTTGATAATTATCGACAACAGTGAATGTGAAACACGCCTGAGGAGGTGCCACAATGTGATCAAGTGCATTGACGGATGCCCAGAGTCGGTGGTTGCGACGAGGTGGGTTGCGGTGCCGTATATCTGGAGCTCGCATTAATTAAATTAATAGTGGTATATTGAACTGACAAATTGTTAGCGGACGAAGTGAACAGTAGGCAGTAAAGTGTACATTCTTTCTGTGGATTTTGTATGTAGTGGTGAGTGCGGAGTGGTGTATTTCGGCGTGGCGAGCGTTATCGGTGGCGTTTCCGACTGTTGCAGATAGCGGGTGGCGCGGAGGATGGCCTGGCCCGACGGGAGTGCTCTCAATAACTGACGGACGCTGCCGGCTTCCAGCTGGCGCAAGCAGTAGGTTCAATACCTTGTTTTCATTCAGATAAACTAGACAAAACATTATTTTGACATTGATTTTTTCCATGTCATATGAGCACTAAATGCTACGATTTCTCACTAGATAGGCCATTAGAATATGGTTCAGGTACAGATGTTACAGTATTTTCCCAGAGATTTTATCTGTTTCAAGTTTTCCCAGAGCTTGAGTTCCACTTTGATCCCCTGACATCTGCAATATGATAAGTTTTCACTATTATTATGTGTAAACTTTCCAATTAATTTCTTGTTTGATATTGAGCCAACCAATCAATGAATAGTTAAATCCATTTTGCTTTGGATATTCTTACCAAAATACAAACAAAATCTACCACAGAATGATAGCATGACCAAACTCATTTGTGCACAGTGGTCTTTCTTAATGTCATCAAGAACTAAACACTGCTGATACAATGTCTGAGCAGCACTAAAAGAAAAAGGGCGAATGATGAGTAGCATATGCTTAGACAGCTGTCAAAATGCAACACTCTCGTCTGAACTCAGCATGGTTTCAGCTGATAATTTAGTCAGCACAGGCTGAATGCTGTTCAGCATTTTCGATTTCTGTCCAGATTTTGTATCGGCTAACCATACCCAGTATCAATTATTTGGTCAGATGTTATTGTTGTTAACAGTATATTGGTATATTAAGGTTATGTTTCAATAAATAAAGAAGACATTACAGATAAGGAAAACAACAATGTTACTTAGTTTTTGAAATACTCATGTTAAGTGGCTTTAGAACGGACTTCCTTAGTGTCTCAGACTTTATTTGACTTGTAACTTTTGATTTGACTATACTTGTCTTGAGATTTGGATTTTGGACCATATTTTGAATCAATAGCCCAAAGTATTTGCCTCTTTCTGTATTGATTATTTCATGTTTAGAACTTTAGCAATAAAGGCCACTTTAGCTGAATCATAATAAGAATATTGTGTTAAAAAATAAATGATTTTTATAAAAAAGATTATAATTTGTCAAAAATACCACTTACAACTTTGAGTGCCACACAAAATAAGGTTCAGCTTGTTTGATTTTGTGTTAATGTAGAGTTAATCTAATTCAAATATTATTTTCAAAACTGACAGATTTGAACGTTTGGCACTGCGGGCCTGTTGGCCCCTATTTGTATGATAATAGTAGGGCTCGTTTGCCTCCATAAAAATTCAATAGTGACAAATCAATGTTTTAGTAATTGTTTGTGTGTAGGAGCCATCTTCAGAACAAATGTTTTTTTTTTGTGGTTTGATTCTACATTGTAATAATCTACATTGGGCATAATCTCCAAAGTATCACAATTTATGATGATGTGAGGTCTTCTGGGTCAAGGACCCAAACTTCATTCAAATGAAGTTGAAGGCAGAAGTTAGTTCTTGGAAATAACAATTAAGCTTAGACCATATTATAGGACAAAACATGAAAGCAGTTGAAAATGGCTTCAATTATAATTGGTTAAATTGTGCAATAAGTATTTAGAAACAATCTCAGATGGTTAATGATACAAACATGTTCCAGATAAAAA
Source organism: Agrotis segetum (assembly GCA_036375495.1). Taxonomy (NCBI): domain Eukaryota; kingdom Metazoa; phylum Arthropoda; class Insecta; order Lepidoptera; family Noctuidae; genus Agrotis; species Agrotis segetum. Next base: position 10,895,879 of record JAQSVV010000039.1, read on the forward strand.
TGCCACGGCCTGGCAGTCTGAAAGACCCAGACATTGCTGAATTATTCAGCAGACATGATCCGGAGAAGATCTTTGAGGACCTTCGTGAGATCGGTCATGGGTCCTTCGGCGCGGTCTACTATGCTCGCTGCAATCTCACTAAAGAGATTGTGGCGATTAAGAAAATGTCATATGTTGGGAAACAAAGTGAGGAGAAATGGCAGGATATCTTGAAAGAAATTAAGTAAGTAATTTGAGTGATGACAACATTTTTCCCATTCCTAAATATTTCACGAACTATCTTCATAAATCTTAATTCATGGACTCTGTTTATTATCAACCAAAAAATATTAATCACCAGCAACTTAATCTACTATCTTCTATGTTCATCACAATGACAAAAATTAATATAAAATTCATTCATCCTAATATTTTCTGACCTGTTATGGTTAGTTTATATCAACATTTTATAATCCGAACAAGATAAAAGTTTTGACTCTTATGGTGCATCTATACAGGCAATATTTTTACTACAAAATGTGACTACAGCATTTCTGGCGAAGTCAAAATTAAGGTGCATCTAAACAGCTGATATTTTTAATGCAAAATGTGACTACAGGGTTTCTGGCCAGGTCAAAAATAATTTCAATATTTCTGGCCAATAGAAAGACTTAAATAGGATATCTTGGCAATATGAGAGAACCAGCATGGCTCTTACGTTTTGTCACGGACAGACCAAAAATGTGTGGCAATGTGGCCTAGTCACAATCAAAATATTGTCATATATTGCATGGTCTGGCTGCAATTGCCAGCATTGATTGTATTAAAGTCATACAGTGCAGTAAAAATAAGTCAAGGAAAGTAGGTAATATTCTTGATTTGTATTGCCAATATTCCTGATAATATAAAATAAAGTGTAAAAAAATATAAACTACCATTATAAATGAGGAAAAGATGTAGGGAGTAGTTGATTTTAATATTATGTTATATACCTACGGCAAATATAAATAATATTTGCACTGCTAAGTTTCCTAAATGAATAATATCCTAACCTAGTGTAAATTATGGGTTTCTATACTTCAAAATAAAAGGAACCCTTTCTGGATAACTTTGTTGTCCATCTGCAGACACCTTCTTTCCCAGGAATGCATGGATGTATTACCTATTATTTATATGTACCTGAAATCAACGACGATATAATACTAATAACAGGCGACCGATGTCTGCCAACACATTAGGCAAAAAAGTCTTATATTCGTCTCATTTCGACCAATCCTGTGAACCGTAAACATACGTTGAGACAGCACAGACCTTAAGTTAGCCAATCACAACGCAGTACCCAGTCCCCCTCGCTTACGTAGTACCTCAGCAACTGGCAGAATAGTTTGTGTTCTTTAGATCGTGCATGCGGAGTCTAGTATTATATCGTCGTTGCCTGAAATTAATATCAAATACTCAAGTCTACACACATAATATCAAAATATAGTCTATTCAAAAAATTCTATGTCTAAGTAAACCTACCACCTAAGTTCACATTGTGGAATGCAATAAATGACACAATGAAAAGATACAGCCTTTTTATGTTGTGTTTTACCTCATATCTTGGAAAAGGTTTTGCAGTTCATTTTGTTCATGTTCAACAGATTGGGATGAAATTGGGTACACAGACAGATTATAGCCTGAACTAACACCTGGCATATTATTTTATCTTATAATATAAGGTAGGCAGAGGTGTACAACACCTAACATCAAATAATGAGAATTCATCCGGGAATCAAATCTTTTTGCTCTATCTTGATGAAGGAAAAAATGATATAGGCCTAACAAATTCTTTTCATTTTATAGGTTCCTGAAACAGCTCGAACATCCAAACACTATAGAGTATAAAGGGTGCTACAAACGAGAACATACAGCATGGCTGGTCATGGAGTATTGTGTTGGTTCTGCATCAGACATCATAGAGGTAAAGGTTTTCTTACACTTTTATTGTTTCCTATATCTAAATCATAGTCGCGGGACACATGTATACCGTGACTCCGGTTCACAAAGGGCTACTGAAGAACACCGTGGATTTTAGTCAGTACAAGTCTGACAGTACCTCCCGCCCTGCCCTGGGTAAGAGGACTCATTTGATGATTATACCACGTAAAAAAAAGAAAACCTGAGAATTTAACTTAGTGGACATAATTCAACAATAATTTCAAGTAAATAATGTAGAAGTATTTCAACTGTTAAGAATCGGCATTAAGCGTTTCGAAACGTCTTAATGCGGACTGGAAATAGTGCAGGAGTGGAATTCTTGGCCTGTGTCTGTGTTTCTGAACACATACAACCCTTTTGTTATTGTTAGGGGCTTTCTTTTCCGCATTTGGACTTATAAGTGGTCCATTATGCGTGAGGTGGGAAGATTGGCTATATGGGTCAACCCAGCTCCTTCCAGAAGCTCAGAAGTCTCCTGGGACGTTCAGACGGGCTTCTGGGTAAGCTCGCTCCATCGTCGACCTTGTCTTAGTCACTCCTGACCTAGGCTGAGGTCAAGAGCAAACCCATTGCACACAAAAAAAAAAAAAAGAATGTGTGTTCACCATCTCCATTCACCCCTTTACAGTTCTGAGTAAACTGAAGCAAATTAAATATGTTGCCTATTGAAGAACGTGAATGAAATATGTATCATTAATTAGTTCAGTCATTCATCACAATCATCATTCCAATAAAATTGTACCAGGAAAATGATAGTCACATAATCAAATGGTTTGCTCATTAAATACCATGTGACTTTAGAATTGAAGGTATTTTGCATAATGCTATTTTATGCTCATAGAACTTCCAGTTTAGAATCAATTTTATTGAGTACAAAAACGACTATTCCCTGACATTGTTATCTTAATTTCTGTATGATATACTATTAATATGTATTGGAAAGATAGCAATTTGTTTAGCTTTCAAAAATGTAACCAAATTGAGTCTTGAGAAAAATTAACCAAATTGAGTCTTGAGTATTGAGAAAGGTCTGAAAAGAAATGACCAATATGATACTTATTTTATAATTTATTATCTACATTATGACGAATAAATTCATTGACATAGGAATAAGCTAATCATAATCATTTTATGTTAATCTGAATTGCAAAGTTTTCTGATAAGATGTCAATCACGAACGTATCGAAACATCTACTCAAGATGCGTTCACGTATGACGTGCAGAGATTTAGGACAGAACTTACGACGACGTTATGTCCGCTTTTACAGAATAAAATAAACTGGCAATTGATGTAAATCTCATTAAAAACCCTGCTGACTCATAAAACATACGAGAGATAAGAAAATTAAAGATAATTAGAATCATCAGAATTATCCGGGAAAAACGAGAAATTTTGTGACCCAGATTTAGTAGGAAGCCAACGAGAACAGCTGAATTCCATTTCCAACATTTCGCCTAAAGTAGGCAATAACTGTGCCAATAAGGAAAATTATTGTGTTATCGTGACAAGATTGCATACTTGTACTTCTTTACTCGGCCTTGACCTAGCGTAATTTAAAAATGTATTGAGTATCCTCGTTCCTCGGTGCAGACTTTACGTAATAGGTAAGCATCAAGAACGTAAGAGTCATACCAGAGAGTAAAAAACACTTCTTAATGCTGCTTATTCTGATACTTGGCAACGTCGCAAAAAGCTGTCAAATATTTACAAGTTTTAATTAATTTGGCAATTTTTCTGTATGAAAATAAGAAATATCGCTCTGTAGTGCACTAAAAAAATGATACAGGAATGCAATTAAAACAGTGAATTTGATGTTGTAACCGTTTCAGGTGTATAAAAGGCATTTGGAAAGCTTCCAAATGATTTTTTTACATCTAAAACTATGTATTCGGTGTCATGATATTAATTATTGGATTCCCTTATAATTTTTTTAGTGCACTACAGAGCCATATTACTTATTTTCAGACAGTAACAATGCTAAATTAATTAAAACTTGTTAATATTTGACAACCATTTGCGACGTTGCCAACTTTCGGAATATACGCTCTTAAACAAAGCAGTATGAATTTAGATGAGTCAGTCAGGCGGGACACTTGTCTTTATAATATTTCATTGATGAAAATGTTTACAAGCGAATTAATGACGCGAGACTGAGCTGTGCTTGAACCGTTTCGTCACTGTGACGTCACGAAGCGTCACACAATGCACAAATTCCATAAACCTTATTTTTGTGGGTTCCGTAACATTTTCAGGAATTGCCGACCGATTTTAATTGAGAGACCTGTAAATTATGGTTTTAATATCTCAAACCGTTGCGGATATTTTTTCTGACGTTACACACTCGATTCTTTGAATTCCGATGAGTAAGTTTTACATGTGAACAACTTACATCCGAAAATTTTTATTCTAATATTCTTGATGTATGCGCTGTTAGTTATCTTTGATTTCCTAGAAGGAATGCAAATCGACTCACTGACAATTCTCATTTTGAGTCACCTATATTTATCTTTGGGGGCATCATATAAACAGGTAATTAGCATATTCTGATGATTTTAATAGCAGTACTCAATTCCGCCGTATTATCAGGGACTGAGCACTGAGCAGTGGTATCCCGGTCTCGTCTTACAAGTTGTAGTTCGTGGGTTCGAACCCCGCCAGGCGCATTACTTTGTGTAATTTATTTCAACACCACTGCTCTCGAAACGGTGAAGGAAAACATCGTGAGGAAACCGGCATGTCCTAGAACCAAAAATTAGAAGACATGTGACGTCGTGGGCCCGCGTGGTGGATTATGGCCCACTCCCTCTCACAGAGAGGATGCCTGTGTCCCAGCAGTGGGAACAATATAGGCTGATAATGATGATGATCCGGAACTTGGAAGACTATCTTCTTGGTCCTAACTAATCTTGCATGTATTTAATTTAGCCATTTCTTTTACTCTTTCGTCGTTGTTGCCTCAAGAAAACTACCGTTTTCCTTAGATTGTCCTTGTATTTACGTTGCGACACGCTAAACAACAATTATTGATTTAACAAATAAAATACTACTTCAAGAAACAAAGTATTTGTTAATGTATCGTTATGTTCCACAAAATGTCAAGTAGTGTCGGGATCCGCCACTAGTGGTATAATGAATGCGCGCCGCATGCCGACGCGTTCCACATGCTAATTAAATAAAATATCATTAATGTCATATTGTTTCCTGTTTTTGTGTTACATAATACAATCTGACTTCCGACATCGTGGATCGTGCTTCACTTGACACTTACTATTATTGCTTTCATTTTACTGGTTGTTTGTTTTAATAATCTATACAAATATTATAAACTGGATTGAGTGTGTACAGATTTCTTACAATGTTTATTGATTAATATTTTCTGAATTTAAAATGTCACTTACGGGATATCTTCCGTGATTATCTATTTGTTTGAGTTCCCGATATTTCGACGCTGTTGCAAGCGCCATGATCGCGGGTTGACTGGAGATTGCGGGTGGATGAAAATAAATTTGTTAGGAGCAGACAAATCTCTCGAGAAAAATCCCTACTACCCTCTTCCTTTGTCTCTTGTTACGCGCACTGCTGGAACTCGACACTAAGTCACGGCAAAACACACTCACAGTATCAACAAGTTTTTTGGAGTCTTTATAACGATGCCGGCTGCCCTTTATGAGCATGTTCACAACTGGATTCCACGTACTCGACAATTTGAAGCCATCCTCTCGATTGAAATTCTTGTGTTTTCTTATTTCAATTGCTTCTCTGTCCGTGTCCGTCCGTGGACAAAATACTAGGCTTGTGAAATTCAATCCAGTGATTGGGCCATGACTGTAGCAGATGTTCAGCTATGGCAGATTTTTGCTCATCGTTATTTTTATATCCCGTATGTGAAATTTTAAATTTAGAGACAAACCGTGAAAGCTTAAAACAGTGTTTATATTTTCTGATTTCCTGAATGCGATTTTTATGCGCTTCGAAGATTCTCTTCAAAGGAAAGGAGAACGAGAATCTTCTGCCCGTGTCTCCAAAGTGGAGAGTATTATTTGTAGATCTTTGACAGTCGTTACTGTTAGTCTGAAGCTCTAAAGTCTGACAACCAGCCCTACCATGGAGTATCGTATTACCCAGTTACTGGGTTGCGGAGGTCCGATAGGCAGTCGCTCCATGTAAAATACTGATATTCAGCTGCATCTGGTTCGACTGGAAGCCGACCCCAATATAGTTAGGAAAAGGCTAGGCAGATGATGATGATACAAATATTATAAAGCTGAAGGGGTTGTTTGGTTGAACGGGCTAATCTCAGGAACTACTGGGTCTAATTGAAATAAAAAAAATTGTTTTAAATAGCCTATTTATGGAAGGCTATATAACATCACGCTACAATCAAAAGGAGCTGAACAGCGGATGAAACCGCGAGGAAAAACTAGTTATAAAGTATATCTGAAAAATATCGAGCTTTATAATAACAAGTGATTGCAATAAATCTCAATTCATTCACTGATACAGTCATATCATTAATGCAACAGTCACTGAATATTTATTAAACGCGACTGGATGGCGAATGCCTGCTACCGTTTTTTTTACGTGACATCAAATCAAATGAGTCCTCCCCCCCTGGGCAGGGCGGGAGGGACTGCCAGAGTCGTACTGACTAAAATCCACGGTGCCCTTCAATAGCCCTTTCTGTTCCGGGGTCATGGTAAGGAAATAATCCCGCGACCCCGGCAGGCTTTGGCCCTCTGAGAGGGGGCCCCGTCATTATGCTGACGCTCTTTGAGGCGCACGTGGGACACAACGCGCCGTCGACCCGGGCATGGTCCATGGTCGGGCAGCGAGTTGCCCTTTACTCGCTGCCCGCACCCAAAAAAAGAACTAGTGCTCGATACTGGTTGTCAACTGGACGGGAGAGGGGTGTGTATTGCTGGGAATACAACTTAATTCAAATGTCTCTAGGTGCACAAACGGCCTCTCCGCGAAGAAGAGATCGCCGCGATCTGCGAGGGAGTCGTATGCGGCCTATCGTACCTGCACAGCCTGGGCCGCATCCATCGTGACATCAAGGCCGGCAACATCCTGCTGACTGAGAACGGCACGGTCAAGCTGGCGGACTTCGGTAGCGCGAGCATCAAATGCCCCGCCAACAGCTTTGTGGGCACGCCGTACTGGATGGCGCCGGAAGTCATACTTGCTATGGATGAAGGGCAGTATGATGGAAAGGTTAGTTTGAAAAAAATACAAGTAGCATAAAATCATAACCATTATTTTGTTAATGTAAGGTACATGTGGCAGTTAACATAATATATGGGCTAGCCAATATCGTCATTGACTAAAACATTATAGTCATTTTATACAAATGTGGTTGCGAGTTCAACCAATATGTCGTTTTCAACTCATATGTACTTGCTAAGTTTATTACTTTTGACATCACTGACTTCGGTCGGCAAACATCGTGAGGAAACCTGGTCTTTAAGTCCAAAACCTTGTCAGAGGCCTGTGGTGTTCCCAAAGGCGGCTATTAATTAACTCTGGCAGAAGAGGGTGGCCATGACCCGGGCTTGGTCCTTGGTCGGACGGCGAGCTACCCATTACTCACCGTCCATAAGCCCGCTGCGCCGCTGTGCCCTCTGCTGATCAGAGGGACACGCGTTGGAGTGTTCACACGACAGGCTATTCGCATACGGGCAAAGAGACCCCTTAGGCACATGGTACCTGAGGAAGAGTTTTTGCCCACATCCCAGGGTGCACCGGCCCGAAAAACTGGTCTTCCCACCGGACGTATCCGAGAGGGAACTCCAGTACACGGGCGCACGTGGAGGTTTCATGTCTTAGCACCCCAGGAAAGCATAGGCTAATAAAAAAATATCTTTAACTCTGTAAATGATATTCCAGCTCCCAGATATCAATATTAATTGCAGGCAATTGCTGTACAGTTTGTCAATTAATTTATAACAGTTGTGATATTACTCATAGTGTCTTGATTGTGAATGTTCTGATTTATAAATTTTCAACCAATTTATAGGACGCAGTATCTAAGTGATGATAGTGATACAGATTTTATCACAACCATCACGGGTACTATACGAACCAGCGCGCATCAATATTGAGTAAAAAAAAAAGATTAAGCAGTTTTGCAGCTGAAAGTCGTGGTTCCACTTAGCGGTCAACAGTTCTGAACTAGCAAATGGACACATCAGAGCGAGCGATCGTTCGTTCAGCAACATTCGGCTTAACTCCGTAAACGAATGCTCGGTCGCTAAAGCTTTCTATGAAAACGACACAACAGCGAACGGACGCAATGCCGTGTTTGACGTGCCCGTTGGCTAGTGGTGTGAACTAACAAGCTCTTGTTCAGAATAAACGTTCGTTCAGCTTCTCTGAAAAAAAGGAAACATTTGCGCTAATCAATATGTTTGCGCGACAGCAAAGTGGAAACGAGTCTTTATGTGTTGCAAGTATCACCAAAAATAGAACCAGTATTACCAAAAATAATGGTGTTATCCAGTAACAGTTTTTGATTTGGATGGCACTAGCTCCATTCAAGAGACAAAACAAGAAAACTGGTGTTCAGCGGCAAAAAAGACTGTCTGGAAACCAACCGCAATATAACTGTTAAAAGCCATCAGGATGAGTCTGTTGATGAAAATGACGCGCAGTCAACTGCCTCGTTGGTCTAGTGATCGCAAGGGTCACTAATGTGGAGGTCCTGGGTTCGATTCCCAGGTTGGGGAATATTGTTATTAGGCTTATTCCATATTGATTTCCTCAGTAGCGGTCATTTTTGCTTGGTTGATAGCAATAAAATCGCTTAGGTTGCCTGTCTACAGGATTGGACCAAAGCTGCGGTGTGGAGAAACATAGAAATATTAATTATTACATATTTATCTGATCTTGTGAACAGGCAGTCTTGCAAGAGTCTTTAACATATCTGGCAAAAAATGGGTGTCTTCGGAGATTACTTTTCGTGAAACTAACCGTGACTATCAACTGTAATTACCTAAAACATGTGTCTGAATACTGTTTTCAGGTAGACGTGTGGTCGCTAGGTATAACGTGTATCGAGCTTGCGGAGCGAAAGCCTCCGTACTTCAACATGAACGCCATGTCCGCGCTCTACCACATCGCGCAGAACGACTCCCCCACCTTACAGGTAACTATCATCTATGTGCCATTGTTAAATGAGGACTGTGTTGCTATGAAATTGCATGGGTGGGAACTGCTATTTAATGGTAAAAAGGAGATGAATCATTGTGTCTAGTCAGTGTTCTTGACAGATTAAACAGAGGTTCACATTAAAAGGGGTTTGCAACTTTTAGTACGGACCTTGGCATCACTTTTTTTTTCTTTTGCTAGTGATGAAACTTTGGCTATAGACTACTACCTACCTAAGAAGTCCATAGAAAAAAAAAAGTTTCTAAACCTTAACCAACCAGAGATATGGCGGTTTGTATTTTGTTCTAATGTAAAGTTATTTTTTGAAGGAATCCATAGATTTTTTGATGTACTAGCTTTTGCCCGCGACTTTGTTCACCCCAACCACCTTTATGTTTAGTCTATAACCGTTTCTAGAGTCCCATCTATTTTTGTACCAAAATTCATCAACATCGGCTCAGCCGTTTATATGTAAAAATGTAACCGACTTATATAACCAAACACAAAAAAGTGTAAAATAACTTTTCTTTCGGAAGTCGGTGGCCATAGTCAATAAAAAAAAATTGATGCCAAAAACTTGCAAACCCCTTTCTTCTCTGTATCTTATTCCTGATAGAGTTTTGTTAGATAATTCGCCTTTTCCATCAAAATTCTGTTGCATTTCTGGTTTCATGCTTACCAATTGGATTTTCATATCATTTGTGTTGTTTTTCTATGATTTCTAATCAAAATATTTATATACAAAAAAGTACGTATTACAGGCGCCAGAATGGACGGATACATTCCGCTACTTCGTGGAAGCTTGCCTACAGAAGAACCCTCAGGATCGTCCGTCGTCCACTAAGCTGCTGTCACATCCGTTCATCACGAGGCCGCGCTCGCCCAACGTGCTCGTGGACCTCATACAACGGACCAAGGCCGCGGTGAGAGACCTCGACAACCTCAACTACAGGAAGATGAAGAAGATATTGATGGTCGACGCCGATAACGAAAGTGCTATAGGTATGTACTGATTATATTATCTCTTTATATTTAGAAACACTTGACCCACTTTGTTGTTCAGTATTTGACCTTCTTATCGTTCACAAAAGATTGATGTTTTTGTATTGTTTAAATGCGCAGTATTGGATTTTTTTAATAACATGTTATTTTTTGATGATTATTACTGGAAGCCAGTGATATAGATGTTTTCGAAAGTCATAGCAACAAAAGTTGACACAAAGATAACCAATTTGAAATTTAAATAATATAATTTGGAAGGATACCATATGAATAAAGTTGACTGATCATGATATGATATAAACTGACCATGATCATAATTAAGTAGAGAGAGACAGTATTTTACAAACGAAGTAGCACAAACATCCAAAATGCTTTCTAATCAGACAACACCAGTCTCTCCCTCCCTACCCGGGGTGGGAGGATTCATTTTTGAGGATTTTACCACGAAAATAAAATCAGACAAAACAAAATCGACTTTCTTGAGTCTCCTAATGTTTTTCAAACTAGAGTTTCACTTCTTGGATTGTTGGGATTTACAGATGCTCATGAATTTCTGTGTTCCAGCCATTACTTTATAACTGTTCCCGGCGGTTTCATCCGCTGCTCAGTTCGAGTTCCTATTGGTTGTGGTGTGATATAAAAACCTAAAGCCTTCCTCGATGAATCCAACACAACAATATTTTTTATTCCTGAGATCAGCGCGTTTAACCTAATAACCTCTTGAGCTTTTTAACATTAAACTCTATAGCTTTATAATATTAGCATAGATTACCAGCTTAAAAAAAAACAATATGATTTGTACAGGAGACAGTGAAGAGACAGCGGAAGAACGTTCGGGTGGCGATAGTTCCAAGTCAAACTCGGCGACGTCGGAGCACAGCGCGGCCGGCGCGTCCAGCCAGAGCTCCTCGTCCGGCAGTCTGCGGCGCAGACCACACCCGGTAACATGACAATCTATTAACACTTAGTGCGAGTTTTTTACGTTGACGCGTTTGACCCTCTCATTGGTTGAGAGTTCTCACGACCTTGGAGCGGACCAATAAGAGCGCCGAACGTAGTAAAACAAATGCGTCAACGTAAAAAAACTCGCACTAAGCACACTGAATATAATGGCCAAAGAGGTCGTAGGGTTCGATTCCCAGGTCAGGCAGTGTTATTGGATTTTTCTATTATGAATTTCTCAGTAACAGATGTGATCTGGAGTCCGGATTTGAGCCTGGTTGATGGCAATAGCCTCCTATTACAACATTAGACTTCAATATATCTGGCGAAATTCAGGTACCCATCCGCCTAGTGTTTCAAGATTAGCTTGATTTAATGTTTTGTGAAGCAACAAATTAAATAAGGTCATAGATCCGTCGTCAATTAGTGATGGCTAGCGCAACTACTGCTCACAAAGTTCAAATTTTAGTTGAATTAGGCTTTTTCATTAACTAAATGTTGAAACGCGTTCACAATTTTATTCCTACAACTTAGCAATCCAGTCGCCCGCATGTGCTTGCAGTATGAAACCTCAAGCACACGCGGGCGCCGTGGCTTGCCTCGCGTGTCGCAAGCTCCGTACAGTTTGCTCTCGAAGCAAAGATTTTACATTGTTTGTTTTTGGGAAGTGACACTTCTGTCTTCTATTAAGTATTTTGTGGTTCTAGTTGGAAATTGCACAGGTGATAATGTCGATGTTGTGTGTTGTTGCAGCCGGTGAACGCGAACCACCACCAGCACCAGCAGCAGCCGCAGTACACGCACCTCAACCATCAGCACTCGGCTCACTCCGCCAGGTACGTACCACACGTACATAGTTAAGTAGTTAGATGCATAGCATACTATCCAGAGTTATCTGGATAGTTATTGCTGCAAAAGCAAGTTATTGCTGTACAGTACTATCACAAAAACAATAACACAAGTGGTTACTGCAAGTATTGGTTTTGAAACATCTACAATGTTGGAAATAAATGTAATGTCGTAAGAGCTGTAAGCATGCTGGGTTTTCAAGTTTCAATCCTGAAGCGAATGGTCCTTATGATATTTTCCTAGTAAATAGTCATCATGGGGGTAAATGGTAATGCTTGTATAGAATTAGTGACTTATATTAGTTTCTGTAAATAGAAAATGTTTTGTGTTTAAGCACTGAGCTTCTAGTTGTTATAAAGCATGGTAGACTAAGGCTGTTTCTCCACCAGAGATGCGTTATGCTACGTTGCTAAGGATGCGTTTGATATCCACCAATCATACTCATTATGTGTGTGTGCATTATGAAAACAAATGAATGTGATTGGTGGATAACAAACATATCCATAGCAACGTAGCACAGCGCATCTCTGGTGGAAAGGCAGCCTTAGCCCAGTAATTTAGCATCCATAGTGAAAAATAACGCATGGTTGTTGTGACTCATTGTCAAATATTTAGTATGTTAGTATGTAGATATAAGCACGCACACGTAGCGCTTACAATATGCACGTCCCGCACTAGATAGAGCCGCACTTGCCTTTCAGAGTTCGCAAGAGCTGGCTTTTCTCATGTTGCTGTTTCGTACGCAGAGAGAGCGAGAGCCCTCTGCCGGGCGCGCACGACGACTACGTCAACAGAGACGCGCTGCGAGACTACGCCAACAGGGACTCGCTGTGCGACGACTACGGCGACGACTACGCCAACCGCGAGGCGATACGAGAGGCGCGCGAGCGGGAGCGGGAGCGAGAGCGAGAGCGGCAGGCGGGCGACTACCGCGAGTACGTCAACGCGCCCGCCGCCTGGCAGGACGGCGACGACAACCGCAACACGCAGCGCCGACAGACCAACCGCAGTCAGTACACCACATGTTGCGGTTAACATGACTACAGCGGTCGTTGGACTTTTCCTAGTGTCCTGGCACAAAACAATTTAACAGTATTGTTAAACATTGACAGAAATGTTGAGGATAATGTGACGATTCAAAGAAACACGGGTCAATGACCGCTGTTAACATGCTAAATCGCAACAACAACACAATACACTCCAAAGTCTATTCATCATACACGTCCATCAATAAAATCAAGACCTCAAGTGTAAAAATATGAAAAAAATGTCTATCCACAGTACAACTTGCTCGAGCGACCTAAAGTATCCTATATTTATAAACAATTTGCAGTACTATTTATCGTTTAAATATTTCATATTGCTTCAAACTAATAGTTAAAAAAGCTAGGTCAATTCTATTTTTAAATGTTGGCTGTTGGCACTTGATATCATTACAATGTCGATTGCAGCATCACTGCTTACTCTTGTACTAACGGAGACGCGTTGAACTATTCTAAACTCTTACTATTGAGGCCTGAAAGTGATAATAGCGTTTATTAAAGACCGCATCAATACATTGAGGAACCTTTATGGCACTTCGACAAGATATCGTATACGACAAATGATGTTAATTCTTGTCTAATAAAATATGTGGCAGGTATAAGCAACAACGTGTCGGCGGCGATGTCGCTCGTGTCGGAGCACGGCGCGAACAACTTCGCCACGATACGAACCACCAGCATCGTGACCAAGCAGCAGAAGGAACACAACCAGGTAGTTAACTATTCTTATGATAGTATTTCTTATAATATAAAATACTTCCTAAATAAAACAGTATGAATATTATGCACTCTGATTTAGGGTGCTTGTACACGGCGCATGTAACCCGCATCGTGATCAAGTTACCCGCGGTTTGGTCGCGGTTTGTTTGAAAATCTTATTCTTATGGCGTATTTATATGTACTCGTGCTATAGTAAAGGTTCGGGCTTGCGGAATATTACTGCGCGCTGATTTATTTAGGAATAGGCGATGTATTTGTGATATCTGGTGATCTGTGTAAAAATCAATTGCTTTTTCTACATTTTATTTTGGTAATTTGTGGTGGGTTTGCTCTTGACTTTAGTCCAAGTTAATGGTGACTGAAACAAAGCCTACGATAAAGATGATTTTTGAGGAAAGAAAAATTAGATTGCAAGCGGGATTCGAACCCACGTCTTCTGGATAGGTTAATGCGTTTAAAAATAATTAATATTAAAAGCCTACGATGCCGCGATGGGGCGAGTTTACCCAGAAGAAGCATGTTATTAATTTGGATTTCGTCTTTGAAACAGTGAAACGATACTTGTCTTAAATATTGCTAATGTCCACAGTTGATGGTAAGAACTTTTTTTTTTTTTTTTTTGAGGTGGTAAAATCATCAAATGAGTCCTCCCGCCCTGAGTGGGGCGGAAGGGACTGTCAGACTCTTACTGACTAAAATCCACCCGTGTTCCTTCCTATGCCCTTTATGTCGGGGCCACGGTAACCTGGGAAAAAAACCCGCGACCCCAGCGCATTTGGCGCGAAACACGACGCGCCACCGACCCGGGCTTGGTCCTTGGTTACCCATCACCACCGTCCGAAGCCCGCTCCGCCGCTGTGCCCTCTGCTGATCAGAGGGACACGCGTTGGAGCATCCACACGACAGGCTATTTGCATACGGGCAAAGAGACCACTCGGGCACACAGTGCCCAAGGAAGAGTTTTTGCCCGCATCCCAGGGTGCACCGGCCCGAAAAACTGGTCTTCCCCCTGGACGTATCCGAGAGGGAACTCCAGTCCACGGGCGCACGTGGAGGTTTCCTGTCATAGCACCCCTGATGGTAAGAACTTATCATCAGTAAGTTCGCCTTGTTATTTGCCATATCCACTTATCAACAAACATTTATCACAGTGTTATCCTGTGCTGTAGATGGATATAATCTGAAAACCGTAAAAAAAAACCAAGCTTGTACAGGATCCTCGAAAACTCAAAGCACAAGCTCAACTCACACTTATTACTATTATTAGCTAGAATTGTCCCACTGCTGGGCAAAGGCCTCCCTCCATTCCTTCCAACGTTCGCGACTTTGCGCCACCTCTTTCCAATTTTCAAGGAAGACATCCAGCTCGTCCCGCCATCTCCTTCGCGGTCTACCGCGGCCCCGCGTCGCAACTCACACTTGCGCTGGTTTTTTTTTTTTTAAGAGCAGATAAGCAGGATATTGATTGGTTTCAGGAGATGCACGAGCAGATGTCAGGCTACAAGCGCATGAGACGCGAGCACCAGGCGGCGCTGCTGAAGCTGGAGGAGCGCTGCAAGGCCGACGTGGACGCGCACAAGGCGCAGCTCGACCGCGAGTACGAGGCGCTGCTGCAGCAGCTGTCCAGGGAGCTCGAGCGGCTGCAGGTACGTACTTGTGGCATGGGACTTTCAGATAACAGCATGCACAATTACAGGCTAGCGCTAAAAGCTAGTTTATTGGGTACAAGCACTATCAAGCAGGGTTGTTATACTTCTATCATCATCCATTCAAAATTTGCTCTTTGGGTCTAAAACGGCCACTTAATAATATTTCAAACTAATATTATAAATCAGAAAGTTTGTGAGGATGTATGTGTGTAAGTAGATAAATGTTTGTTACTCTTTCACGCAAATACCACTGAACGGATTTGGCTAAATATTGGTACACAGATAGTTTATTACTTGGACTAACACAGGATAGTTTTTATCACGAATTTATGTTCCCGGGGATTTCGAGTTGTAGCGGATGAAGCCGCTCTCAACAGCTAGTTCCAAATAAAAGTGTACTTAAAGTGGCCATTTTAAAGTTGCAAAGCTCTTACTATTTGTGTCAAAAATTTATCACTTATACCTGTTACTGTTTGCTCTAAAAATCCTATCATATGGCTCGTACAAAGATCATGGTACATTGAAAAAATATAATTCATACCACAACACTACTCTTTTTCAGACAAAGCACGCACAGGAACTAGAACGCAAACAGAAACAGAACGCTGCGGCGGAGAAGAAATTAATCAAAGACATCACCGCGAGACAGGAGCAGGACCGCAAGGCGTTCGAGACACAACGCAAGAGAGAGTACAAGGCCAACAAGGAGCGCTGGAAAAAGGAACTCAGCATGGACGACGCCACGCCCAAGAGGCAGCGGGATGCCACGCTGCAGTACGTATCTGTCCAAACAGCTACCTATTTTTTTATCGTGGTAAAATCATCAAATGCCACCTCCCACCCAAGTCAGAGCAGGAGGGACTGTCTGACTCGTACTGACTATCCACGGTGTCCTTGAATAGACCTTTACGTTCCGGGTTCACGGATATTCGTGAGTCCCGTGACCTTATACAGCTACTTAGCGGGTTGCAAGTGGAGTCCAGCTTAGAACGTGCTTGGTTGACTGCTTACATTTTGAAATAGCATATAGTACAATATTCAGGCATGTTCACTGTTTCCTCGGCATAATTAGTTCGAAGAGTGGTGATTCAATGGTATTGGCCCCGACTTAACATTTACGACGTTGGTCGTTGGTTTGGACCCAGCCATAGGCATTACTTTGTATTATTTATTTTATCACGACTTCTATGAAAAATTAAGATATATGACATGTTCTAGCATAATGGGGAAGGCAAGTGTCAAAGTGAATTTGACGTTTTGGTCACAAAAGAACTGTCATTTTCAAAGGAATTTTAAGAAAAAAACGATTTATTGATGTAAAATGACTACATGTTGTGTAATAGGCAGTAAAAATGATGGAACACACAAGTTTCTTACAATCCACACTATCAAGAAATAATGAGTAGCTGCTGTGACTGCTGTGAGAACAAAAATTGTATAATCACTAAGGAAAAGCTTTATAATAAACAAAATTATCTACCCTTGCGAAGCCGGCACAGGCCGTTAGTTGAATTTATTAATGAAATTCTACGATTATACCGTAACTAAACAATCGAATACACCTTTCAAAATTATATCTAATTTTCTATTGGAGGTTAAGTACTGCATCGCTCTTTATCATGAAACGGTTCGTCTGGTGGAAGAATTATCACCAGAACCGAGATTTGTGATAGTAGTGGTATTAGGAAGTTAAAATTCTTATCATATTGCTCCAATCTATAAAATAGATGTAAATTAGATGAAGAAGACAAACACAAAACTTGATGTCATTTTTCTCAATAAAGAATATCAGAAGCAGTATTATCTTCTTTGTAGAGGCTAGCACATGTAATACCTACTTAAAAATACAATTTTAAATCCTAACTACAAGTAAATGTGTGTTTAATGTTGTAGAATCAAATTTCTTGCCTCTCAACTAAATCACTTTTTTTTCCTCTTGTAGATGCACCGCGGCGTCTTAGTTTTTCTTTTAATAAATGCACTTGCATTGACGAATAATTTTCCATATTTGTTTTGTATTTATACTCAATTTTTATAACAATAAATCTTATTTGTTTTTTGTACAAGGTAGTAATTAATCTGACGTAGGGGACCAACTATCATAGCGCCATCTACGATTAGCTTTGAGTTGCCATCCCCATTATAATTGGCTTTCTTCTGTACATTTAAATTTTTAGACTAATGTATTAGCTGTAAGTTTCTTAATAGTAATAAAATGAAATAAACCCACACTGGGCCTGCATGGTGGATTACAGTCCAATTCATCTCACAGAGAAGATGCTTGGCCAAGTAGCGGGAACTTTAAAGGCTTCCCATCATTGGGAACATCATAGGGTTCCCAGCAGAACATTGTAGGCTGATTATGATTTGAAGCCGACGAACAAGATAGGAGGAATTACGCTATAATAATGTGACTTTGTTCCAGATCTCAGAAAGACAACTTGAAGCAGGCCGAGGCGGCGGAGGAGATGCGGCTGGTGCGGTCGCAGCGAGAGTACCTCGAGCTGGAGCTGCGGCGCTTCCGACGACGTCGCATGCTGGCGCTGCATCACAAGGAGCAGGAACTGCTGCGAGAGGTACTGATCACTAGCTTAGTCTTAAGCTTCGGACAAGCAGTGACTATTAAAGATTACAGATCGTTTTCGTTTGTTCCGTTCGCTATCGCTCAGCAGTCTTTACTAGATTTTTAACTTTATGCGATGGGGTATAAAGTTGAAAATGTATTAGCGACTGCTGAATTTTAACGATTGTCGCTTGCCGTTTGGCTACAGGCTCAGTTAAGAAAAGGCAGATAATGATGATGTTTTTGCCCAGAATCGCTCTCTCCGCTCAGTGTCCTTTATAGGCGTAATCAGTACTTATCTTGTATGGTCATCGTTTGCAGGAGCTGAACAAACGACAGAACCAGTTAGAACAAGCGCACGCCATGCTGTTACGTCACCACGAGAAGACGCAGGAGCTCGAGTACAGGCAACAGAAGGGCGTGCATGCGCTTAGGTATGTACGCAATTTATATGCAAACTTATTGCGCATTAGCATATCGATACACCACCACGGACTAACAAGCGCAGCGTAGGACGTCCACCAGCAAAGTGGACAGACGACCTTATAAAGGTCGCCGGAAGACGCTGGATGCAAGTCGCATCCAACAGGTATATGTGGAGATCGAAAGGCCTATGTTCAGCAGTGGACGTCCTACGGCTGAGATGATGATGATATCGATATCGGTCTAGTTCCAGTTCTGGGACATGAAATCCCAGTGCGAGTTGGTGAATGATAATGGAGCTAGTACAACCCTGTTACCTCCACAGTAAATTTAATAAATCGGAGTTTGACGAGTTGGCACAGTGGCTGAGCAGCGTGTCGTAGTTTCAATCACCGTACGGAACAAATATTTGAATGACCTACGATTTGTTTCTCGGTTTTTGTGTATTGTTTTTCTATGTTTGCAAACGCACCCATGACAGAAGAAATTCATAGTGTGGGGCAACATTTATTCCACCAACCGACCACAGTTCTACAGTTACACGAATCTTTTCTCGGTAAATTGGCGAATTTTTAATTTGAATTATGATTTAAACTGTCCATTAATGTACAGATGATTAAACACGTCGTCAAGTGTTTTAAATTTTTGGTTGTGCATTATAGAGAAGAGCAGTTGTCGAATCAGCACGGCACGGAGCTGGCCAACCAGCGCGAGTACATGCAGCGAGCAGAGCACGAGCTGCGCAAGAAACACGCGCTGCAGCTCAAACAACAACCCAAGAGCCTCAAAGTATGTACGAGCATGTTTTCTAACCAATGTTCAATCGACAAAGTTGAATTATGACACACCATAAGCTTATTTTCTGACAAACATTCAAATACAATTAGATCCACATTCGCGTAAACATACATATCCATGGTAACGACTTTGATCTTAGTTAATTTGATGAATTCAAACGATTTGTTGTCAAAATCATCATGTGGTTATGAATTCATGATTCAAGTTTATCGATTGCACTTAGTTGTAGGTCATAGTAGATTTTACGGGACTGGGTTTTTGTGTGTTTCTATATTTGTAAACGAACCCACGATACAGGAGTAATTCCTAGTGTAGTAGAAACGTTTAAAAAAATTAAAAACATAAAAATGCTAAAGTGTGTTTGTCACGCTTTCACGACTAAAATGCTAAACCGATTTTGTTGAATTTTGGTAAAGAAATAGAAAATACAAAATATTTTCTGATGGGTAATTCACAACCTCTGTGAATTTGGATTGATCCTTGACTAAATATTACTCTTATAATCCTAGTTTGGATTGATGGATATTTGTTTTGTTAACTAGAACGGCTGAACACATCTTAAGCAAGATAAGGTACGCAGATAGATTTTTGTCGGGAATCCTTACCTTTTATCCCCGGTTCATGTTCCCGTGGGTTTTTTTACTATCACGCGGGCGAAACTGCTAGCAAGAATAAAAAAAAAACATTACTGTACAGTATTGTATTTTTTCCAAACTATCCATAATTTTTATTCTTACAGCAAAAAGAGATGCAGATACGCAAGCAATTCCGTGAGACGTGCAAGATACAGACGCGTCAGTACAAGGCGCTCAAAGCGCAAATACTGCAGATGACCGCTAAGGTAAGGTTTTTTTTTATTTAACGATACGTTCGCGCTTATCCACAATTTCACTTGATGGGAAGCGAAGATGTGGTGCACGACTGTCAAGCGTTTTTTCATGTAGTAAACCCTCCTTTGGAAAAATATCTAGTCTTAGCTAATATTAGGTCTATTTTGTATAGTAAGGACTATTTTCGGTTTGTCAGTCTATTGCTGATCTCCTAGAAAGTTGACTTCAAGAAGAATGTTATGGTTTTTCTTCACATTTATCTTATACATATAAGTAAAATTGGAGTGTCTCTTTGTAATATTGAAGTAACCGTTTTTTACTACATGCATATGAATATAAATACGGTACATACGCCAAAATTTCATTTTTTACAATTTTGGTCTGTCTGTAATGGCTAATCTTCGAAATGGCTGGGCCGATTTTGACGGGACTTTTATTGGCAGGTTGCTGATCTATTAAGGAGTAACTTAGGCTACTATAAGTACTGACATTCACGCGAACGAAGTGCGGGCACAGCTTATAATAATTAATGCTAAACTGATTATAACTAGCCTACTCCACCGTCCTAAGATCGCGAAATAATGGGGATGGCAACTGGGGAACTAATGGCGCTAGTATAGCTTGTTCCAAGCATCGTCATTGGTTCAAATCAGTTCAAATCTTATAGGTACTTCAAAATAGTACTACACGTCATTGGTCGGATTTGGACTACTCTATGGTGGCGCCATCTACAAATATCTTTGCGTTGCCAACCCCATTGCGTAAATTTCTTTTTTCATACCAGAATAAATTGATTTTAGCTTGTTTTGGAGTAACTTTTAATATTCGTGTCTACAGGAGCATCAGAAGGAAGTGATAAAGACGTTGAAGGACGAGAAGCGTCGCAAGCTGGTGCTGCTGGGAGAGCAGTACGACCAGAGCATCACCGAGATGCTGCAGAAGCAGACCGTCAGGCTAGACGAGAGTCAGATGGTAAGTGTTCCACTCTCTCTTCCCTCGGCTCAGGCGCAAAACGTCTCTTTCGCAAAATGCCACCTGGTCGTAAAACGTCTCTTTCGTAAAATGTCTCTTTCGCAGAATGTCTCTTTCGCAAAATGTCGCACCTGGGACTTAAGAATAAAATTTTGATTTTCAAAACAAAAATCATTTATTTAAATTATCTAAAAATGTTTGTACTTAAATTTACTTAAGAATGTAAGCCAAATAAAAAAAAAATATTTTGATACAGTTAAAAACCATAATTGCACTTATATATTTTAAATAAATGATTTTTGTTTTGAAAATCAAAATTTTATTCCTAAGTCCCAGGTGCGACATTTTGCGAAAGAGACATTCTGCGAAAGAGACATTTTACGAAAGAGACATTCTGCGAAAGAGACGTTTTGACGACCAGGTGGCATTTTGCGAAAGAGACGTTTTGCGCCTGAGCCCTTCCCTCTTTATGCCGCCGAGGACAACACAGAAAGAGGTGGCGAGACTAGTTGGGACTCATACTCAGAGCTGGTTCGAAATGGCGCTGGACAAAAACACATAGAAATACTTGGGGGTGGCCTTTGCCCAGCAGTGGGACCGTGTAGGCTGAAAAAATAACGTTAGGAAGCTTGTACACGGCGCATGTAACCCGCGCAAGTAGAGGTGCGGGTTACCCGCGCGAGTAACATGCGCAAGCTATTTGATCAAGTTACACGGCGCATGTTACTCGCGCAAGTAATGGTGCGGGTTTGCGGTTTACCCGCGCGATTAACATGCGCAAGCTACTTGATCAAGCTACCCGCGTGTACACGGCGCATGTAGCTTGAGCATGTTGAGGCACTTGCGCGGGTTACATGCGCCGTGTACAAGCACCCTTAGGTTCGCGTTTGACGACTGTCTCGCTTGATGGTAAACAATGATGTGGTCGACGGTGAAGCAAGCTTGCCTAGAAGTAACCTATTCACTCTTAGGTTGAAGACCACAAGGTTATGGCTGGTAACACAGACCCCTGCAGGGAATTGAGCTCCTTATCTGTGTATCCTTTCTATCCAATGCTGAGAGTAGGCCTCTTCAAAATTATATTTTGTTTCATGGCTGGATAGCCAGTTTATTTTGGTTTCTAAGCTACTTGCTAAGTTTTAATGATGTTGTGTAAACTTATCACTATACCATGAAATAGTCTTTGAAAATTGATATCTTATGTTATTAAAAAATCTGTCTGTAATATTCAAAGTTGCAAAATAATAAACCATAGCCAACTTTTTGTTTTTCACGTGATTGTGAAAACGAGTGTTGTTTTTACAGATGGAGTGCCAGCAACTGAAGATGCAGTTGGAGCATGAACTAGACATGCTGACTGCTTACCAGAGCAAGAGCAAGATGCAAGCTGAGGCGCAACGCAACCGGGAGAGACGCGAGCTAGAGGAACGCGTCGCCGTCAGGAGGGCACTGCTCGAGCAGAAGGTACGCTACACTCACACGCTTCCCCCCGATAACCGCTGATTACACGATATTTAATTTTAATTGTCTGCCGGTGAGACTCGATCAATTGATATACCATTTTTTTTGTAATTTTTTTATGTCACATGTAAATAAATTGAAATACCTATTCGGGATCGACAAAAAGAAGTGGCGAGACGACCTGGACGTGTACCTAAAGCCTGGTTCGAAGTGGGAAAAGACAGGAGCTTCTAGCAGCTGGGCAGGCCCTTTCCCCAGCAGTGGGACAGCATAGGCCTATAAGAAAATATACATTACCCAAGGGATAACAAAACAATAAGCAGTAAAATGGGCGCATTACGGCTGTAAATTCTGTTCAGCGACTATCGTCGTATGGTGTAATGTGATTCCGTAGATTGGCTTGATATGTTATAGTTTTGGCCATTTGGCCAATAAACTTATAACTTCTGGAAAGAGGCAAACGGCAGTTTCGGCTATATGACTTTTTCGCTCATTAGTTGTCGTTGACTAGTACTTGCGAAACAATGCTTCATTGTGTCGCATGAAGAACACAGGTGTGTTGTTTACTACATAATTAATGTCTTTGTTACAGATGGAGTCGGAGTGCGCGCAGTTCGTGGCGGAGCGCGCGGAGCGGACGCGGCTGCTGCACGAGAGACACGAGAGGGAGCTCGAGCACTTCGACAACGAGAGCCTGCGCCTCGGCTTCAGGTGAGACACATACTCACTCTAAACTTTATATGCCAGAGATACACACAGTATTCTAATCACAAACAGGCTGCATAACAATGAGTGCAGGTCTAAAATGAAACAGAACTTGAAAGATTTTAGTTGGCACCTAAAGGAATCCTTATGATAGAGGCAATAATAATAAGTATTTATTCTTTGTGCAGCGCGATGGCGATCGCGGAAGGCAGCCGGGAGGGCTACGGCGAGGAGGAGCAGTCTCTGTCGGGCTCCATGCTGTCGCTGGCGCACAGCAACTCGTCCGCCAGCTTCGCGGCCGGCTCGCTGTAGCGCCGCGGGAGAGCCTAATGCTGATGCCAAACATAGCGCTTGTACACGCCTCGTGTACGCTTCAGTAGATCATTGCTTGCGAGTATTCGTGATGAAACTCTGTATTATATGTGACGGGCGCGCGGTTGTAGCACCGTCCGTGTTCGTGACTCGCTCGCCACTGTGATAAGGCGAAGGGAAGATATAATATTGACGGTGCGGTAATCGTACTTTATAGAGCGTTATGACGCTCACAAAATGTTGTGGACCCCGGGTGTAAGTATTGTAAATTTTTCATCGCGAATTATTGAAGTGTCATACACTCACTGCGCTCTCTAGTATTTTGGAGCAGTTACATACGATCGATTGTTGTTATTATCGTTAGCAATGTTCACGGGCTACCTCATTAGACTTGTTACGAAAATTATATGTGTTGGTTGATTGAATCGTGTGAGTATATTTTGGTCCGCAGAAGTATTATTTCGAGTATGGGCACGGTACAATGTTTTGGCACCAGCATTAGCACTCCACGTCCCATTCTTATTACTGAGACTGTCTGCCCTCCCGCGGTACGTAAATTCATGTTAATTGGCAACATGAGATTATAATAATACAGGGTGAATTTTTCAACGGGGCGTGGATGGCTATTTCCGAAACTATGAGGAATATCAAAAAACGTTGAAAGGAGTCTCGAGGCCGATTATGAAGAAAACTAAAACTGCATCATTGGATTTTAGAAAAACCAATCATCTTAGCCAGGAATCGAACCCGCTGATTTTGGAAAAAAAATCACACCCTATATTATGAAGCCATTCGATAGTGTTGCTTGAGGATTTCTGTGAAGTAAACGGCAAACTTAAGGAAAAGGTATAATTTAAAAAAAAAACTGATCAATCTTCAAAGCAATGTGAAACATAAGTTAACCGTTTCTTCTTGAAACATTGCTACTTTTTATTCAACTCAATCATTTATTATTGCTGAATGCAGTGGGATTATTGAGACGTCAAATCCAATTTAACATTGAAAACAATGAAATTTTATAATTTTGAATGAATATGGCTCAGGAGGAATAAAGTGACATAGAAAAACGCAATTTTATAAAAAATAACTATTCCCTTAAGTTTGTCGTATATGGTTACTTCCCAGAATTTGATCATTGTTAGCAACACTATCAAATGGTGTAATAATACAGGGTGTGATTTTTTTTCCAAAATCAGCGGGTTCGATTCCTGGCCAGGATTATCGATTTTTCGAAAATCTAATAATGCAGTTTTAGTTTTTGTCAAAATCGGCCTCGAGACTCCTTTCAACGTTTTTCGATATTTCTCATAGTTTCGGAGATAGCCATCCACGCCCAGTTGAAAAATTCACCCTGTATACTGTTGGACACTACTAATATTAGCCAATTTTTTATATTTTTTTGTTACGTCTTCCAAAGTGAAAAAGTACGGCCGTTTGTCAAATGGTTCGGGAGGGCATTTCCTATTTTATTACACTATTAAGTTTATTGCACTCCATAATTAAATAATTATCTCTTAGCTACAGTCGAGTCGAGGAATAAACTGGGAAGTTGCGGTACGCAATAGTAGTATTTATTTGTATTGAAATAATATTACCATTGCTTGCTGTAACATGACACAAACATTATTCCCGACCCAGTTGTTAATGCATCATCATGTTTCTGGTGTTTTGGCAAATACTCAGAACTGAATACATCTACATTTGTACATACATAATATTATGTAGCTTTCAGTTATATATTTTAGTTAGATGGATCACTGTTAAAGTGAATGATTATTTATTGTAATTGATATTGCATGTTTAATTTAAAAATAAATAAATATATTAATCAAATGTTTTAGCCATCAATCGAAAAATGTGCCTAACTCTGCCTAAATGTTTTTCGAAATATCGGAAACATGCTGTTACATGAATACAAGTGAAGATATGATGGTAACAAAGAGGTTATACGCAAGTCTGTCTGCATATGTCTGAGGTTATTTAAATGATGCATCGATGTGAGAATGAGACGCTTTTTTCTATTAGAGATTTACTCACAGAACGACACTGTTCCGTTGGCTTGTCAGCCGTCACGGCGTTAGATAACTTAACGAAACATTAGTTGTAATCTGGGAATACGATAAAATACGTGCTCGAAATGTACACACATGTAACACACCTAACATTGTTCTCACACAAGAATATTAAAATTAACACTTGAAATGTAAAACTTAATTTATTCGCGTCTGAATATTCGATCTCTTAGACATAAGAAATTTTATCATCGTTTCTAGAATATTATTAGACCGTCCATCGTTAAACCGCAGCACACATACTACAACGGAACAGTGTCCAGTAGAGGGCATGATTAAATTTTAAAATCTAGTATTCCTGATCCAATCTTGTATAAATATGTAGTTTATGGTAAGGTTCCACAGTGGTTCTAGCAGATTTTTCATCTTGATGCACTAATGAAACAAGATTGAAAAATGTCAATACGGATACCGCGACCACGTCAAATGATAAGGTAAACTTTGCAGAGGAACCAAGGAATGTTGATCCTCAAAGTGTACACTTGCACGTTTGACACTTGGCATTAATTAGATGACGTAGTCAGAGAGGACTCCGAGCCGCGCGCACTCCGCCCCACCTCACTGTTCACAGAGGATGTTATTATTTACAACATTAGATAGACAAAATTCTAATATTCATATCATTAGTTTTTACTTTAGGAACCATTTTTGCATATATTTAATGTAAGTTGAATTCGTTGAAGAGCTGACTGACGGTATTTGTTTATTGGCCTAGTATTGAGTTTATTAAATGTTTAAAAGGGTTTTGTAACGAAAACGTTTATTATTATGCTTATTTTAGATGATTTTTAGATTTTAAAAGGATTGTAACACGCTTTACTAAATCATAATAACAATGTGCAGGTGGTGCGTATCGCGCTGTGCCACTGCCGGTCGTTGTGTAAATATATAAAGTATGTATTATTGTGAATATGTATTAGCGAGCACACATTTGCCTTACGGGCGGAGGAGCGCGCCGGGCTCGGCGTTATGTATATAAAGAACAATAATTTAATATTATAAATAATTTGTTACTTTTGTAAGGTGCGAGTGCGGTTTGTGTACATTGGAAGTGCGACGCGGCGGACCCCGTGCGGGGCCGGCTATGTGCTATTTTCTTTATTTAGTGTCCTAATACCCTATCGTATTGTGTACTAAGCTTACCAGTCAAATATGTATAGCAAATGTATTATTTAATTTAAAATGGAATATAGTCATAAATACCCAAATTTAGTTAATACTATTTTTAAAGTATTTTTTATTATTTTTATTAATATTCTTTTCCTAAAGCATCACATGATGTGATCGTATTATTTGAGTTTGTTGGAAGTTTCTTGACGGATTTCAAGTATCGAAGCCTAAGTGATTTAGGTATAAATTTATAATATACAAAGCGTTCGACAAAAGTTAGCTGTTTTACGTGAATATCTTTACACAACGCTATTTACTTCAATCATATAATTATAAAATTTGCTTCGATTTCCTAGATAATGCAAGATAATGGTAAATGGCATTGTGAATAGGTATCACAGTATTAGTAGACTCCACATTACCCCTCCTGAACTGACCAAATATATGACAATAATCTCTAGACACAGCCTAACTTGACTTGTCACCCTGTCTCTGTACATAATAGTAGACTGCGAGCGCGCGGAGTGGACCTAACCGTTGGAAGTACTGAGCTGTACATACACGCTTAAACATGTTGTTCACACATTTTGCGCAAACGCCTCCTCAAAATACTCAATATAGTTATATAATAATAGATAATATTGTTTGGTAAAATGTAAGTTATCTTGATATTAAAACACAGTAGTAAAACTACAGACGTGCGCTTATCCTGGCACACGTTATCAATCGGCTATCTGAGTGACACTTATTTGTGACATAATGCCGGTACTACTCCGCCACGTTACGTCCACTGTCGATCTCCGCTAGTGTCGTGGCTAATTCGGGAACCGAAGCACTAAGGAATTGAACTGTAAGCTGTAACTTCGCTTGGGTGCAATAGATGGTCGGTACTTAAAGTTAGGCGCGTAGTATTTTGCTCGCTGTCATAGTGCTCGGCCTGAACGCTGTCATAGAGATCGTGCCGGTTTCGTCGACGCGAGACATACACCCTCTAGCTGCCGGAAGGCTCGGGTATAGTGCGTAGGCGCGTCTTTTTCCTATTCCAACCTCCCACCACTTAGCTGTTCTAGAGTTAGATGTTATCAGTTATCTGTCACCTTTCAACGGTCACTATCTACAAAATAATTATTATGAGATAGAAGTACCAAACTCGTAGTTAGTGGTCACGTATTTTGTAAATTGTAACTATACAATTTTTATATTTTACCATTGTATAGTCTTTTATCACAGATAGGTAGTTAGAAATATTGTGACCGATGTGACAAGGTGCGCGCGCGCGGCCGCTGGTTATTGATATAGTTTGCGATTGTTTGCGGCTCGCTCGGTGCACCGTTGTTTTCTTTTTATTTTTTGTTACATAATATTTAACAATGAATTTCTAGATTCTAACTATTATCACTAATAATACTGTAATATAATCTGGTTCATGAAAAATCAAACCGAAATAAATTAAATGGAAAGAAAATCATTTCTTTGTATTATTTACATTTTACATCAATGCTCTCCTCATGTGTGTGGTCACAGAAAAATAAATGAAAGAAACGGCTAACTGTTTAGAAAATCTATTTCTTTTTTAAAATAAAATGTGGAACAAAACAAACAAGGATATACAACAACGTTACCGAAGTACATTATTTTTATGATTATCTTGAATAATTAATCCTAACATTGATCTTAATATTACGGTTTCGTTTTTCATTCATAAATGCTATCAAAAATAAGAAAAAAGAAACTAATTTCTATACTACAACACTAAAGCCGTGTCTCCACATTGCGCTGTATAATCACTGTAAATAAAATATAATAACCTCAGATCAAAGAAATAGGCAGATGGAACGCTCGGAACACGCGAGTGGTTCCACCAAAGTTAATACAAAATCAAATCGAATTACATTCCATAATGTTTTCTTTGTTTTTGAGAACAACTTTTACAATGGTTAAAGACACGTGACGGCATATTTTTTCAAACAACAACAACGACGCGCAGCTTGGTACGACGCGTAGCTTGGTACAGTGATTCGATTTTGATTTTGTATTAAC
Organism: Agrotis segetum; assembly: GCA_036375495.1. Taxonomy (NCBI): domain Eukaryota; kingdom Metazoa; phylum Arthropoda; class Insecta; order Lepidoptera; family Noctuidae; genus Agrotis; species Agrotis segetum. The sequence continues at coordinate 10,924,476 of JAQSVV010000039.1, forward strand.
TTTGGTGGAACCACTCGCGTGTTCTGAGCGCTCTATCTGCCTATTTCTTTGATCTGAGATAATAACCATCAATTTAATAACGGCTTGTTAAATAATGCTGTGAAGACTACGGAAAATATATTGTGCAATAAGTTTAAATAACATGATTTCTGATTAGCAGGCAACAAGAGCACAGTTACGAGTTTCCGAATTCCCTACAAATCATTATAAAATCCAATGACAATTTTAATATCAAAATCCATTCATAACAGCAAAGATTTGTCTTTAGATGTTAATTACATAGACAGATTTCATAAAGTCAAATTGATATATTATTATATTTTTAGCTAAATTATTTTCTATGTAGCTTTAAGTATACCGTTTCCTAGTTGGAAACTTGAAAGGCATACTGGACATCGAAGCACAATGCCGCAATACATTTTATGCCTAATCCATTAAAAGTCCTAAAGAAATGATTGAAACATTGCATTAAATTAGATTTTAGGAAAATCTAGCGATTAAAACTGGGGCATTGATAGGATTGGATAGCTACCCCATTGATTCCTATACAAAAATACATTTTCGTAATCGATAAAGGCAGTTCCTAAAGGATGTAAATGCGGTCGTTGGAAGCAGTTCCTGGATGTGCTGGTCTACTGCGTAGGAGAGAACTGCGTAGGCTCCAGGATGCGGCAGTGCATCTCACGGATGAGCGGGACGGTGTACGCCACGCACTCGTCCCAGCCGGGGTTGCGCCACGTGCTCTCACGAGTCTCGCGACGAGCTTGCAGATCTTTGTAGCCTGAGAAGTAGAGGATACAAATCTCAAACAGCCAGTCCTGAATTTATGGCAACAATCAGTCAGCCGAAATTAGAGGTTTTTTTTGCGACAACGTGGTACAATGCATCAAATGAGCTCCAACCCCGAAGGGCGGACTGTCAGACTTCTACTGACTAAAATCCACGGTGTCCTTCATATGTTATGGGATGGCAACGGTAAGGGAACTAATGGCCCCGGCATAGGCTTTGGCCCAAGCATCGTCATTGGTTCCCATCATTATAGCTGACGCTCTTAAAATAGCGCGTGGGACCACATCGCGTCCGATCAAGGACGAAATTAGAGGTGCGAAAACAGGGAAAATGCACAAACCCTGAAACGGCTCAAAAATGGCCAAACCACTGAAGCTTGCACTGGGCGCATAATATGCTAGTTACAGTACTGACAACAGTTTGCAACAGAGTTGCAGCAGCAAATAATCACGTTGCTGCAACAATGCCACACAACTATTTTGATATTCGAGGCTTTAGTAATCTGGCTATGATAGAAAATACTTACACCAAATGTGATGTACATTGTAGAGGCGTCCGATCTGCGAGAAGTATCCAGCGAAGGCTTCGTTTTGAGAGCGGCGATATGTGAGACCGCGGGCCCAGTTGTTACCCCACTCGATCATCGTGCCAGGCTTCAGACTAGATAGGAGAACGTACTTAAGTATATTTAGAACACGTTACAATGTGAGCCACTTACTGCATCTCATCAGTAAATTAAGTTTTGATTATTTCCCAGAATTTGATCCTTAGTAGCAACACTATTGAATGGTGAAATGATAGTGTGATTTTTATCCAAAATCAGGGATTTCGATTCCTAGCCAGATTATTAAATTTTCTGAAATCAATTATGCACTTTTACTTTTCGCCAAAACCTGCCTCGAGACTACATTTCAACGTTTTTTGATATTCCTCATTGTTTCGGATATAGCCATCCGCGCCCAGTTGAAAAATTCACCCTGGCATCACTTAATACATTTTTGTACAGACTATTATAATTATATTCTATGTACAGGGTAGCAAATGAATTAACGCTGACCGCACGCGGATAGTCAGCGCTGATGGGTTAATATGCTATGTAGTAAGCAACCGTCAGCGCTCAGCAGTCAACATTACTCAGAAACGCTACCTTACTACATAGCATATTGACCCATCAGCGCTGACCATCTGCGTGCGGTCAGACGTGACAGAAAAACTCGCATAGGAGGTCGAGTATATCACTGAATGGAGGACCAAACCTGTAGGAGCGAATCTCATAAATGTTGCTGGGTGCGCGGGGCTCTCCGTTGGGCCAGAAGCTGAAGGCCAGCAAGTACTGTAAGTGTCGCGACCTCACGAAGTTACCGCGCTCTACTTCCAAGGCCCGGTAATCCTGTGTAAAATAATAAAAAATGTTTAAAAAACAGACCAAATAATCGGCCAGCGAATCGGGACACGCACTTAAATATAATTTTATTCGAAGGGTGGAAACATCCTTTACCACATTCTGAGATACAAAAGACATAAAAAAAAAACATGGCTGTTGTGGGGGAACCCCCTTACATATAATTTTATTCTGATTTTGAGTAGGTATTTGTTGATATAGCAGCAATAGGAAACATCTGTAAAAATTTTAACTGTCTATCACGGTTCATGAGATACACTGGTGAGAGACAGATGGACAATGGACGTTTAGATAAAAGGTCCCGTTTTACCCTTTGGGTAGAGAACCCTAGAAAACTCGATTAAAAAGGCCTTTCTACAGTAGTGGGATAATATGGGCTGATTTAAAATGGAATAGGTAGGTATCTACTTTAAATAATAGTCATTTTTTTTTGTTTTGTTTTGTGTTATTTTTCTGCTAAAGTGGCCTTTTAGATTAGACCCCCAGGCTACAATAAAAACAATACTGATAAGCACTTACATAACAAATTGCAGACAATTAGCAATCATTATGATAACTTACATTATCCTCTTTGAACAAGATCTTGGCTTTGTCAATTTTCTCGAACCCTCCAACATATCTCCACAAGTGCAGAGCCTGATCCATGTCCCCCACAGACACGGTCCATGATCCCACCAGCTCACAGCCTAGGTCTGCTTTGTGGGAGTGCACAAACTCCACAGATGTTTTACTAAAAGTTGATGTAACATTACTCTCTCATAATCAGAGGTCGGAATTAGATAGAGCTATTTTAGTACTTGCATTTGAATGTTAATATAAACATGGATATTGTCTATTATATATTAACATGAATGTTAATATATAATAGACAAACTCATATGTAAAACAGTATTACTATTACTAATAAATAATAAAAACAAAGGATAGTTTAGACAAATGGTGAATAGGTAATTTTTTTGTTTTTATTTAATAGATCACAGGTTTTTTTCCGCTGTTTAGAAGTTATTCTGGGATTTGGGGCATATCCACTTTATTCTTTTGCTTTACGAAATCAGTGTAAGTACATGACTACCTGATTCAGACCTATGCTCATAATACAAGTGGACATTAATTCTGCAGTGATAAGAGCAAGGAGATGGATTGAAGAAAAAATTATAAAACTTTTTTTAAAGTGAAGTTAATGTTTTCATTGGTGCTAAAATTGAAAAATGAAGGATTTATTATGCCTGAGACAGTGTTATTATAGAAATACTCGGATACATGACTGATGTAAAGGGTCAAGGTTTTACCCAGATAACGTTTACTATGTAGTAGGTATCTAGTAGGAATTGTAACGAGTTGTTACTGTAGGTAATATGCAGTGTTCTATTTACAGATTGTTGCATAATAGCCAGTCTCTGTTCACTGCTAGGTCACAAGCTAGTGAATAAGTATCTAGTTATGTACCTACTTATGTAAGAATATTTATGCAAACACATACTAATTTTGCAAGTATTTATCCATGGAGTCCGGCCTTATGTTATGTGTGTGGAGCGCATAAATTATCTCCTTGTCGCTGAGCATCCGACTGTGGGACTCCTTCGTCGGCTCTATCCTCCGCACCAGCAACTTCGAAAACCATCCATCGTCGGCGTTCGATAACCGTGCACTTGTTGAAATCAACCTACAAAAATAAGTTGCATTTACGCGAAAGTTCTAAATTTAAAACCGGACACTGTACAGGACGACAATACGAAAAGTACCTCGAATTCTTCGGTATAGCTGAACTTAAACTTAACACTCTATTTAGGGAATTCATTTTGGGAACAAAACACGCTTATATTCGATTCTAAACTACTAAATAAAAGGTTGATAAAAAGTAATTCTTGTTATCAATAATTGACAAAATCACTTGAAGGTTATCTTGAAAATAGATTTTGCATAAGTAGTGACACCTATTATGAGTGACCGAAACTACAATAATATTTTGTTTCAAGTAAACGGAGCCAGAACCACTTTCTTTGTAAATATTATGAATTCATTGATAATTTTGAGCTTTTGTCTCTGTCAGTACTAAACAGTTTGTATAAAGCTATTTCATTCGCATGCTTCGCAGAAATCATGACCTGGACCAAGTTCAGAGTTGTCAAAATGTCATGGATTTTCCTGTACACGCAACAAGGATTTAATTTTTTATTGAATTTCAATTTCACTTCTTACTCTCACTACCTATTTTCTATTACTTAAACAACTGTAAAAGAATAGTTGTTTATGAAACAGAAAATACTGAGCTAGATAAGAAATATCCAACCAATCAAATGTGTAATCTATTTAAATGTTTTACAGTTTCAGTAACTGGTAAATACTATCATGTAAAAAGAAACGTTATGTTTATTGACTGATGGCCGACAATTTGCTGACAATAGATAAATTGTCATTTCATAATTTACGAATTGATATTTTTTTATTCAGACAAGTGAATTCAAGGCTTTTTTTTTAGATTCTGCATCGCCCGTGAAAAACCCCGTCATGGGTGAGTAGTCTCTGAAAATGGAATGTTTTTTTACGTGCAAAACTTGTTTGTAATAGTGGGCGGTGTTGTCAGAAGCAGTCTTGTGATTATGTCGGTTTGTGCAGCTTCCAGTGAGGTGACAAAGCTTCAGCAGCACCTGACGCTGCTCAAGGAGGAGTATGGGAAGCTGCAGAGCCACTGCGCGGAGGTGGAACGCAAGTATACGCTGGCTGCAGCGTCTGCCGGCGACCTGAGCGAGACGAGCTTTGTTGCTCGCTTGCTCATGACGGTGGCTACTCTGTACGGCAGGGAGACATATTCCGACATCACCATCAAGTTGCAGAGCAAATCGATGCCGGGCCACAAGTTTGTGCTAAATGCTCGTTCTGATGACTGGAATGAGGAAGCCCTCAAAAATCTCGAGGAATTAGGTGAGTTTTGCTTTATTATGCACTGATGATTTGGATTCAGTTGGGTAATATCTGTAACTCTTTGGGATAAGTATGTTTCTGTTCAACAATTTCGATGTTGTATTTCTCCTTCCTGGAGTCAAATGGCATGAGTCATCAATATCAATAATGTATTTGTATTTCAGACTGGACTAACCTGCCCGACGACATAGGTGCTGCACTTCTGAAATGGTTGTACACGGATGTGGTTGACTTGTCCCGAGGAGACAGCTTTGCTCTTCAGCTGATGAAATCTGCAGCCAGCTTCAAACTACATGGATTAGTTGGAAAGTGTGAACAGGCTCTCATAGCTACAGTTGGAGTTAGGTAAGCAAATAATAATATCTCCTTTTATATAGATTTTGTAAAGTACTACACATGACTAAATATAGATTTTGTACAAGAGTACTGATAAGCAAGAGGCAAGTGGATTATATCAATAGTATGTTTTTATGTAAAATAAATATTTAACATTGTTATACACTTATATTACTGGTATAAACAGGAAAGATTTTAAATTATTTTTTTAATTTAAACTCGAAAATGACCGGAACAATTTCAAATGTTTATTCAACATTATAAAGCATTTTTTTAAACTGTTTGATTGAAATTGCATGAGGAGTGCAGTTTTGTTTAAAGCCACAAGACGTGTTATCTAATATTGGTCCTAGAAGATGAACATATATTTCACGTTTTTGTACATGTTTTTGAAACCAGATAGTTACATGAAATTCAATACTCCTATAATCAGAATGTGTCCTCATTTTATGCTGCTATTGGGCCCGGTATCAACCAAAGCGGAGAGGAAAGGAGATGTGTTTGAATAACCAATCAGATGTCTGTAATAAGCGGAGAGGAAATGTGGACATCTGATTGGTTATTCAAACACATCTCTCCTCTCTGCTTTGGTGGATACCGGGCCTTATACAGTCCTAAAAAGGAATCAACTTTCCTGTTAATATTTTGCAACATTACTTTGTTCCACTGCAGAGCAATCTTCCAGTCTTTTCTATTTGCTAAACTAAAACACATCTAACTGTGCATCACTTCTTAGACTAAATCAATGACACAATTTATTACAAACCTCTTTCTGTGTTATTTCCAGGTCGTGTGTTAAGTTCTACTCGGCAGCTGATGAGATTGGTGCCTCAGCTCTCAAGGAGCATTGCTCAGGACTTATATCTGCACATTGGGATGACCTCACGGGTGAGACATTTTATCAACTACTGTCTTATGATCAGAAATTATCACACCGGAAAGTCGTAAATATACCCATTTGTTGATCTAGTTTATAAAAATTTGTTCCATAGTTTTTGTGTGTGTGAGGGTAACAAACATCCATTCATCCATCCTCAAACACTTTCGCTTTCATAACATTATAGATATAGTTAGATGGTACATTATTTGTTTCAACTAGTGATGTAGCTCTAATTGTTGTGGTAATAAGAGTGATGTAATTAGCAGTGTAGTGCAACATTGCGAATGGGAATACAATAGGGTTACCTTAACCTACATTAACTTACAACGTGTAACGTTAAATGCGCAAAACCTCTCGTGGGGTAACTCAGCCCATGTAACTGAACAATGTTTGTTCAAAGACTTCTGGAAAATTGCAAAAAAAAAATTGGTTTTTCATACAAAATGAGATATTGATCAGGCCCATCAGTATGAAAAATAATTCAATTTTTTGTGAATTTGCAGAAGTCTTAGAACAAACATTGTTCAGTAACATAGGCTGAGTTACCCCACGAGAGGTTTTGCGCATTTAACGTTACACTTGTATAAATGTTATGAGCACCACCTGTGATTGGGGATTTTCTTGAAGGTACGCTGCCACGGGGGAAAGTGGCGTGGGGCGGGGTCTCGACAGTGCACCGCGGCTATGTGCCAACCTAATTTTTACTCTAAAACCGCAAAAAGCCGCGAATATTTATTCTGCGTGACTTTTACGCTGCTTTCACATTTGCGCGACAGACGCTGCTTATGCGCGGCTGTTCATATAAAATGTGAAGAAATGTGCTTCTGCCGCCGCGCTACTGTCACGCTGCTAACCTCCTATTGTGAAAGCGGCCTTAAAGTAAGGGAGCTACCCCATGACGCGATTCATGCGATTTGCAATTTCTGCAAGCTAAAAATGAAAATCGTCCTTGCTCCTACGATATAATGATGCAATTCGGTTGTCTTGACGTCGTCGTGGCGAGCGTGTTTTGTTTTTCAACTACCCATCGCCAACCACACGTTTTATGTCATATGTCGTAGTGGCAAGGATGATTTTCACTTGTAGGAATCGTTTGAATTGCGTCGCATCGTGTCATGGGGTAGATAATAATAATAATAATATACTCTTATAATTTCAATGTCTGACGGCCCTTATGAAATACAAAAACCCTAATATAACTGTTATGTTTAGGCGAGGACTTCGCGCACATGTCGTCTGCACTCCTCTATCGCATGCTGAAGAGCAAGACGTCGCAGCCGCTGCACGGCGCCGTGCGACTGCTGCGGGAGGACGTCGTGTTCCTGTGCCTCGTCGAGAACCACGCCAACGTGAGTACGAGCATGATTTTACACTGTACAACATGCTGGCGCACTTTTGTTGGCGATCCAAACGCACTTGCGACTTTTCGTCTGTTCCACTTGCCCTTAGTAGTATCAAGTAATCGAAAAGTATTGAGTTATGCTTATTTTTAATTCGACTTATTTTGAATTATTGGTGACTAGGTGATCGCTGCTCGTCTCTTTTTGGTCGTAAATTGATGTTTTTGTCATTAGTAAATTACTACATCAAAAAGCTCTCTTACAACAGATGCATCGCCTGTTCTTATTCAGAACTAGCTGACCCGTGCCCACTTCGTTGGGCATTAATATTTTAACTTGTGATGAAACTATGAGTGTGGTTCGGTTAATACTTAGGTAGTGCTTTTTTTTATGTGGTAAAGTCATCAAATGAGTCCTCCCGCCCTGAGTGGGGTCAGACTCTTACTGACTAAAATCCCACCCGTGTTCCTTCCTATGCCCTTTACGTTCCGGGGCCACGGTATCCTGGGTTAAGAAAAAACCCGCGACCCCAGCAGGCATTTGGCGCGAAACACGACGCGCCACCGACCCGGGCTTGGTCCTTGGTCGGACGGCGAGCTACCCATTACTCACCGTCCGCAAGCCCGCTCAGCCGCCGTGCCCTCTGCTAATCAAAGGGACACGCGTTGGAGCGTCCACACGACAGGCTATTCGCATACGGGCAAAGAGACCCCTTAGGCACACAGTGCCTAAGGCAGAGATTTTGCCCGCATCCCAGGGTGCACCGCCACCCGCCCGAAAAACTGGTCTTCTCCCCGGACGTATCCGAGAGGGAACTTCAGTCCACGGGCGCACGTGGAGGTTTCCTGACATAGCACCCCAGTACTTAGTGCTATGATTTTTTTTCCTGTCTGCCAAAAGGAGGGTTTAATTTTGTTCATACGTAATTGCACAACGCCATCTGTAGGCAAATAGACCAAACGTGCGTACAAAGCGTGTTCTAACGCGGTTCGTGAATGGACGGCGGCATTGTGCGATTTAGTAATTTTATGTTATCTTCGAAACTATTTTACCAATTGACATACTTTTTTGTGAAAATCATATCTCTATGATGTTATTGTGATCATAATAATATTATTTTCGATAAGGTTTAGTGTTTTGTTGAGTAAAAAAACGTCCAAAGGCAAGTACATCGAAAAAAACTTTTTTTAACTCATAATAGTAGTTTATGTAACTGGTACATAATGAGGGGTATTATACACGAGTGTGAGTTTATAAAACGAGCGAAGCGAGTTTTATAATAGTATCACACGAGTGGTATAATACCTAGTTATGTACAGTTTCATACACTACTTTATCTACTCTCATTGAACAAGAACATATCAAATAAAAGATAAAAATTAATAAACACTAATAATCATCCACCATGTCATCCACCGAAACACAAACGTCAAAATCCCAACATTCCCTTAGAAAGCGCGCGCAGCCACAAATAAAAAAGTAAAAAAATGTATCTATGATCAGTAATCTGTATAATAATGAAAAAAAATTAAATTATAACATTGTTTTGTTAGACAAACAGTGTTATAATTTAATTTTTTAATTTCATTACGATACTCTATGGCATAAAGTATGTCATTATAAACTCGTTTTGAGTTTTGTATTTCGAAGTTTACGATATGAGAGTAGATAAAAGCTGTTATATCTGCTAAAATATAAAAATATGGTGTCGCGGACTTTATTGTAGAACTATTCAAAGCGGACATTTTTGCAATACATTGTTTTCAATTATATACAACTGTTAAGGCAGCGCATGCTAATAACTGTGTTGGAAGAGCAATTTTTTTCCGCCCGGCTTGATAAAAATTGAGATATTTCGGCTAATATGCATGATATCTTTATAATTTATAGCCTATAGCACTCACGGATAATGTAGCTTTCTACCAATGCAACAATTTTTAAAATCGGTTCGTTACTTCCGGAGATTACCCCCTACATACAAACTTACAAACTTACAAACAAATGTTACCTCTTTATAATATTAGTATAGAAGAATCAGGCTCGAGCCCCGCTCGCCTTCAAAATGTTTGATTTTCGAAAAAAAGCTACGACCCAGGCGTTATTGCGAACAAATATTCATAATAAATTACTTCGTCATCATCACTATCATCATCAGCCTATAATGATCCCACTGCTGGGGCACAGGCCTCCTTTCTGTGAGAGGGAGTGGGCCATAATCCACCACGCGGGCCCATTGCGGATTGGTGGATTTCACATGTCTTTGAATTTTGGTTCTATTATATGCCGGTTTCCTTACGATAAATAATTCATTACTTACTTCAATAAATAAGCGATCGAATAGGTAAAAATGCAAAAGCACGCCTTTAAAACTTGGTACGTAGAGAGGCGGTGCCTATAATCAACAGGTACAGTCACGAGCAATAGTATGTATACACTAAGCAATATTCAAAAGCGATGTTCTGCTACCGTTTCGATTAAACTTTTGCGTTTCCATTAGACTTCTATTTTGGAAAACCATACTATTACGAAATAGAACTAATTTCAAAATGGAAACCAATATTTCGAACTTTGTTAAGTGTATACATGTTGTTGCTCGTGACTGTATACGGGGCAAGTATATTGCCTCGTTACTTATTATCGAGTGAAGCTGGTAGCTGCTGAACTACTTTCAATAGCCGATTATACGTAATTACTAGATTACGGAAATCGAAGCTTTAAAGCAAACGAGAACAAGATAAAACGTAAGAACTCTAAAAGCTATTTGTAGATAATTCTGCATTAAGATATATCCAAGTCTTGTATGGGGAGCGGTCGAACAGGTCCGTAGGCCCTTATGGAATTTACTTTACGAATTACCTTAACAAATATACATATATTATGTTAAACATAAAAAATGTGCATGTTCGTTTGTTATGGATAAACCCAAAAACTACTTAACCGAATTCTGCTTCGCGGGCATGCGGGCGGCGAGTAAAGGGCAACTCGCTGTCCGACCATGGTCCATGCCCGCGTCGACGGCGCGTTGTGATCCACCCGCGCCGCAAAGAGCGTAAGCATATAGACGGGGAGGGCCAAAGCCTGCCGGGGTCGCGGGACTTATTTCATTACCGTGACCCCGGAATATAAAGGGCTATTGAAGGACACCGTAGATTTTAGTCAGTACGAGTCTGACAGTAAGGGGTGGGACGACTCATTTGATGACTTTACAACGCTAAAAAAAAACCGAATTATTCTTCATTTTAAATTCTTTCTTCTCATTTAGCGAGTTAAATTAGCTTTTACAACTTTATGGTCAAACTGCTACTCAGGCAAAACCAGGGCCCAGTATGAGTCAATTGATAAAACTAAAACTAGTGTGGGAATGATTTAATTGAATTATTACATTACATATAAGTTTGAGTATCACATAGCAATATTACAAAATTATACCTAAATGCTAAAATTAAATACAATTTAAACTTATCAACATCCTGGCTATAATAAGTACGACCAGGCGAACATAATAAGTACGTATAGAATAATACAATTAAAATAAAATTAAGTAATGACTACCTACCTAACATTTGTGAAGGAATCACAGGCTGTCATTACACTGCTTATTTCTTACTTGTCCTACTTGGTAAACAAGGGCCAAAATAAACACTCGATTTCAAAGTATTTTGGATTTCTATTCTACAAAGATTTTCAACGGGATTGACCAAAGAGATTTACATTGGGAAAATTGTCATACAAAATTGTTGATGTCGTGCGTCAGTAGCACTATCTAAGCGTTGCATAGCAACGCGACTACTAGACTGAGGGACTTTTTACCTATTGGTAAAAAATTTTGGATCACACTTCGTGATGTCCCGTCTACTGCTCGTATATAGTTTGATGTCTTTGGGATTGACAAACAAATCTGTAACTTTTATCAATTCTATACATTTTTGACGTTTTATTGACTATAGAATGCCATGAAGATCGTAATTTAGAGGGTTGTTGTAAGTTTGCTACAAAAATTATTCTCCTCGATAAAAAGTTTTGATCCTGTTCTCCTAGTACTTTCTGTTCAGATTCCACATTGTGTCCTCGTTTTCGGTAGTTTTGTGCTGGATTTTGTAATTTAATTGTTCTGCTACCCCTGTACCGATTAAAATGGGTCGAATATACAATAATCAAAATTATAAAAAAAAAACAAATTCCTTTGGGTAATTTATACATAGAATAGAATATACTTTATTGTACACCAAAATGAAAAAAATACAAACTTACAATATTGTTAATTTTAAGGGTACAACGGCGGTCTTATCGCTTATAGCGATATCTTCCAGACAACCTTAGGATGGACTTAAAAAACTTTCATCAAAAACGAGGGTAGGCAATAATTAATAACAGATAACTTACTTACTTTTTTTCGTGGGGAATTATTTTTGTGGCGAACTTACAACAACCCAATTTATTATGACAATATTTTTATTTACCAAATAGGATAAGTAATTAACAGCCCACTTTACATAACATTGACTAGCTAAATGCATATTATTTTAAACAAAGCACCACTGTTGAAGCTCTTTGGGATTATGTTTATAACTTTGTAAAGATTAGTAACCTAAATTACTGGCAGTATATAAAGACCCGTATGGAGGTATTAGGGACCTTACAAATAGCCTTAATTGAACATCATTTACAAAAAAGACACCGTTATTTTATAGCGATGTATACAAGAACATACCTAAACTGCAATATCTATTCTAATTTAAAATGTAATTATGTTTTAAACGCATCTTCTTACTAGTTTTTTCTAAAACATGGGTCTTCTGGTCTCACCAGGAAAAATAAAAAGTTCCATTACTAAATAATATCGGCGTATTTATAGAGAATGAGGAATCTCTTTTCATGTTTTCCCTAGTCAATGGATAGATGGCGCTGAACTTGATATGTTACTGCAATGAACGGAACGTCACGTCATTTTTTGATTTGATTCACTTGGATGATATTTTGAGATCGTAAAACAAAAAGTACAAATCATGTCATTGTCAGTCACATCACATCACACAAATGGCATTTTGAAAATAAATAACAACAAGGAAAAAAAAATTCATTTACCAGTCTTTTTAATTTATGAGTTTTCCACCCCAGAAAGAAAATGTTCCTGTCTCGTGGATTTGTGCAAAAATGAAGGCATACATCCTTTTCCTAGAGTAACGCCGTCAGTTAAACGCCATCTATAGAGTTCTTGGAAACCACTTTTTTTTTAAACTCCAAAAAGAAAACTTCTCATTTAATTATACGCGCACTCCATTTATAACTTACTCTGTGGCGCGATACTTGAATTTGCCTTTACCTATCCTTGCAAGGTTAAGTTGCAAATAAAATAGAATGCAATACAATCTATACGTTAAATACCTAGACAGTATTTATAACAGCGTATGACTAGACTGCTAAGCACTTCGTTCACGATAGAATCAAAGATTTAAAGCCTCCTCTTCACAATCGGCCATGATGGCCGTGTTTGCCGAACAGAAGGAGACGGCGCTATACTAAGAATCGAGATAGAATTATTTGCATCTTGCTTTTTGGTATAGCGCTGTCTCCTTCTGTTCGGCAAACACGGCCATCATGGCCGATTCTGAAGAGGAGGCTTTAGAGTGGTCCGTCCATTAATTAGAGAGAGACAGACTGCTTCTAACCTCTGTGCGCGAAAACCATTGGAACAAGTGAACGAAGAGCTCTATGACTAGCCAGTCAACTGGTTATTTCTTACATTAGGTCCACACTAACGGCAAATACCGTTAATTAACGTTTATGGCGTTAAAGGACGTTTTATTGTCGGGAAAATCAACGGGAAATTCCGTTAGTGTGACCCGACTATTTATAAGACGCAGAATTATTGCCATAATGGCCACTGCTAAAACTTTTGTTTGTACAGCATTTTTAATATCAAAAATCAACGGCACTGACTGGCCCGACTATTCTAACTTAAAATATACAGAACTATTGCCATAATGGCCACTGCTAAAACGTTTCTTTGTACAGCAGTTTTCTGTGCACCATTGCATCGATCCCCCCTGCAGTAGCAATGTGTGGTCTTCGTGGACCGCTCGACATCGGTCGGGTCTTCCGAACAAGTTTCGTCGTACACCTCGTATATGTCTGTGACTGCATGAAAATCAACGGGAAATTCCGTTAGTGTGACCCGACTATTACATTTCTAATTTAAAAGAGGCAGAATTATTGCCATAATGGCCACTGCTAAGACATTTGTTTGAACAGAATTTTTCTGTGCGCCATTGCATCGATCCCCCCTGCAGTAGCAATGTGTGGTCTTCGTGGACCGCTCGACATTGGTCGGGTCTTCTGAACAAGTTTCGTCGTACACCTCGTATATGTCGGTGACTGCGTGCCATTTGCCGTTCTCTTTTCTTTGTTCCCCTTCCGTTGTTTGAGGCGCACAACCCCGTGCTATACTCATCGATGTTACTGTAACAAAATGTTTTAATTAGGTCTAGTTTAGAATCCAAAGGGAAGTTTTTATCTCTGACTCAAAAAGCTTCATCTGCCTAGCCTTATCTACCCCAACTATGTTTGGGTAGGCTTCCAGAAAACTAGGTGCAGCTGAATATCAGTGTTTTACACAGAACGACAGCTTATCTGACCTTTTCGATAATAGGCTATTTATATTGGAAATTTATAGAATAAATATTTAAACAAACAATTATTATTGAAATTAGATATGAAAAGTTTTATTTATATGACTCTGAATCATGAACTTATAAGTTTGATTCGTCACGTCACGTTGACTCTTTACCTTTAAATTGGCAGCCGCAGTTTAAGAATTGATCAGTCAAATGAAATCTGGGGTTTGTGAAAAAACGCCTAAAAATTACTAAAGGGTTCATTTCAGTACTTCTTATTGCAAAAAAAACCAAAACTAAGTTAAATTAATGCCATTAACCGTATTATTTTATCACCAGACTGCTTCACAAGGAGAATTATGGGTTTCCAATTAAAATAATTCCTACTTTTTTACTAGAAACGAATATTCTCTTTGTATTTTACATTGTAATTGGCACTGTTACATAAATTACGTATGAAGTGACGGACAATCATTGCATTGTACGTCCCGTAACACATGTCATTAGATTAGAACTCCAACTATGCGTTTTAGGGTTAACGAAATTATAGCTATTTTGGTAGGTAGCATAGTCCAATGGGTAATTATATAAACATGTCGATTTGACCCTCCTTTTTATCGTCGGTTAAACATGTGAATGAAAAATAGATTTATAAGACTCTCTGCCTAACCCTTCGATGATTATAATATGGCCTGATTTTGCCAAGATAAATTATTGTAATAATTAAATTTATACATATAAAAAAATTGACCACAAGTACTAGGCACTTGTCTTTACAATGTCAATTCTATTCAATCACGTGTTTATTTTTTATTTTTAGCCTTGCTACGTCCTCTCATTTTCAATATAGAGATGATAATTGTTTTTCACATTAGAATAAACATAAAGCAAATTAGCGTTTACTTGTAAACGTTTCGCTGTATATTACTAGTTACTTTAAAGTTAAAATTATCTTTTTTGCTGTAACATTGTATGAAAGAGTCCCTTTTATTAAAGTAACATTACAATGCGTAGTGTGCGCTATGGTGCACTCCACACGTTTAACCCTGCGCGTGCTGTGCGCTCTCCATTCGTGCACTTCTCATTAGCATCGACATTCGACGGGAACTGATAATAGTGATAATTCGTGACTCACATGTCGATTCACAAAATTGTTTGCGATTCTTCCTATTTTATTTATGACAAATTAGAACTGGGGAATTTCGTTGAGAATAGTTAGATAATTGCATGTTCCTGGAAACGGGAATAATTGATAGGCAAAAATATATACGAGTGGCCTGAAAATATATTCTTAGTAATTGTCATTCAAAAGACACATTTACCTGTTAATTATGTGGTTAATTTCATTCATTTCATGATAAATGATCTTCGCTATAGTTTTTTTTATTAACTATAATTAAAAAAAAAAAAAAAAAATTTGTTGATCAATAAAATATGACATTATATTTTATCAGCCTATTGCCGTCCACTGCTGAACGTAAGCCTCCCCCAAAGAGCGGCAACCCTCCCGGTCCTGGGCAGTATAGTAGCATTCAGTAACGAGGTCTTTGAAAATATTAAAATAAAAAGTTAATCTATTTGAGTCAAGTTTTTACTGAGATAGATTAGGTATTGTTGAGAAATATGCACAAACAAAAGCTCATCGATTAGAGTTTGACTCGTGACTGAAATAGTAGCCTTTGGAAATACGCGTCCTGGGCAGTCCATCCGCTGCCAGCCACATTCTTCAAGTCATCGACCCATCTTGTCACAGGTCGTCCTACTCTAAGTTTGCCCATTCCCGGTCTCCACACTATATTAATACTTTTTTAAATCTTTTCTTAATTAGCTTAGAAGCAAGAAGAAAAGTCGATTAGCCATTTATCCCTGACACGAGACGTAATACAATGAGCAGTTTCTTATGAACTTTTGATATTAAAAGGTTAGGCAACAAGTCTTAATACGTTCTTCTTTATGTAAAGTGACATTTAATGTACCACATAAAGTTGCGCCACGAACTGGCCACATGACACATATTCCTTTAAAGGAGCATTTCGTAAGGAAGCCGCCTTAACGGTACCTCGACACATTCTTTTTATTGTCCACCACTTCCTTCATGCACTTGTTTATTGATTCCTATAAACAGAGTATTGACTGTATGAGTAATGGGCTATGGGCCTACGTTACGACTTTTTTTATTATTCCTTGGTTAAAATGGTCATAAATTCTGGAAGATTTCTCTCGCCAACCAGGGTTTTATACCAACGACTGCGTTTCTGGCATAGTTTACTTACTGAAAACCATGGTATCTTTCAGTAGGACTGGCCATAAATGGTTCTTAAGCCATCCCTTTACGCCCCGTTCACGAACTTGCCGCTGTAAGCGGTGAAAAGTTGGAAACACACCACGACGCGCCGCCAATGGCGAATTCGCGTACCTACTTACAAAGTGATTAATGTCTTATTTGCGCCGCCTATAGCACTGCTCGCCGCTTAGACCAAAGATGTAGACTTGCCTTACTCAAAGATAAAGAAAAGAAACAAATTCCATTAAAGCCAGTGCCAATAAGTGTTCAAATATATTGACGAACTTAGTAAAAAGCAATAAATCTTCAGTAAATGATAAATGGGATTTATTTAAGGCGTGTATCGTTGATCGGCTAACAAAGTGTCGATCACGGGTCATTGCCACTTAGCCTCACGGGCGGCTGTGTCTAGCTCTATTAATAACCTTACCTTAGTGAATTAACATTTTGCGGCCATTACCATAATGGTGTATCATTTTTATCTTAATAACTGTGCTTGACATGGTTTTAGCTTTTATACTTAGAGCTCACGTTTTATTGTAAGTATCTAGAAATAGCTACCTAGAAATCATCTTCCTAATATTATTAATATGTGGACTGATGGATGTTTTTCACTCAATCACGCTATAACAGCTGAATCATTAAGCATGGATTACAGTTGATATCGTATATAGGATACCTATTATCCCCTCGGATAATAGGTATCCTATCCTAAAGGTTGACTGGTAGATAATGCCTTGTGGCATTAAGTCCGCCTTATGTACCTCAATTGTACGTGAAAGTTTAAATAAATAAATAATTTATGCTAAAACGAGCGAAGTCACTGCCTAACAATATAGCTAATAAAACATATCGATCGGATAATTTAGACTAAAACGAGCGAAGCCACTGCCTAACAGTAGCTAATAAAACATTTGAAACATCTATGCTTGACTCAGACACATAACATTCCATGCTTTCAACATTATGACTGGTATGTGATTAAGACATTCTGTCTTTGAAGTGTTAAATATGGTCATTTTAAAGATGTCGATACATCATACAGCATCGTTCACATGATTCAGAACTTAAAATAGGACGTGTCTTAACATAATTCTAGTGTTCTGGCTGTTGTAGCTAGGTACTTGTGTTCGTATATTTGTTGTTTTGATAAGCTCGCGTGGGTAACGTAATGTTAGGTAATGTTTAGAAGAGATATTAGTTAAAACTCGACTGCTCGAAAATATTTGTGCCTAAATCTAAATTTGGCGCACATTCATCAACGTTTCTTTGAAATTTTGAACCCTATTTTACTGCGAGCATAAGGTTCTGTTTAAAAAGATCCAAATTGAACTGGGTTGATGATCTCCAGAACTCGTATTGGTTTTTCTATTGTCCTCTATGCCAAAAAAGGCAGGTTCGAAACCTTCCTAGTGATCAAAACCTAGATGGTCAGTAGCATTGACTACCATTTGCAATTGCTCTTTAAAGATCTTCAATTATAGCCTTTATATACAAGGCTCCATCTTAAGACCAGCAGAAATACCCTAAAGTCAACAATACTGCAAGTGAGGAAAAATCCATAGAGCAAACAAAATGTCTAGAAATCTAAATATTAAAGTCTAGCTTATGGCAGAGGCTTCGTCCGCATGGAAGTCCAAAATTATCCCACGGGAACTTTATACCGAGACGGAAAGTGTAGTTAATCCAGGTAATTAACAATTTGTGTCCTATATTTCATTCAAATCCGTTCTTCTGGCGTGATTAAGTACCAAACCATCTAAATGTTTGCATTTAAAATTATAAGAGGACAAGGTTTTAGGCTGTCAAAGCCTTCATTACTATATTCTTAACCCCCGACGGAAAAAGAGGGGTGTTATAAGTTTGACGTTTCTGTCTGTCTGTCTGTCTGTCTGTGGCACCGTAGAGCCCGAACGGATGAAGCGATTTCAATTTAGTTTTTTTTTTACTTACAACCATCAGCGAACTCTAGCGTAGTTATTCTCTTGAAGCACATGGTGGACTTGTCGCATTGCACGAGGTACTTGTCGCTTTGCGCAAATTGTGTGTGGGAGCATGGGCAAGGGTCTGTGTTCTTCGATGAATCCGGGTTTGGACAGCATGTGTAGCACTCGAGGCTCCATGATACTGTAAGAAAATCATTTTGTTTGGTTAGAATTTGTTCTTCAGATTTCTGATAGATCTCTTGCCAACATAACTGAATTTTCGGGCACGCCGCAATTGCGGAGGTAAGACCCCTCTTTGAGGAGTGGCTGGAGAGACGTCACGACGTCCTCACTTTCCGCCTGACGCAGGTCCTCACTGGGCAAGGATGCTTCGGGAGGTACCTGTGTCTGATGGGGAAGGAGGAAACGCCTGGGTGCCATCACTGCGAAGATCGCCCGGAGGACACAGTAGAGCTTACTCATTTGATGATTTTACCACGTTAAAAAAAAACCATAACTGAATTTTATAACTTGCAGTATAATGAGACGTAACCTCTTGACTCTTTTAAAATATGTATGTTGTTGGCCAATCGTTGGCCACTTCGTGATATGCCGAGGCGAGACATGTCGTGATATTCCGGCACTTCAGGATGTTTCCGGTAAAAAGTGAGGATGGATCGACGAGAACAAAGTATTTTTGTCGTTAAAATGACTTGGGGCACTCCGGGGCAGTGGAGAAACATGTTGTATTATCGATGTAGTCCTGCTTCGCGGGGCTCCTAGGAGGGTTACGCGAAGGGAAAATTCACCAGCTTTAGTCGGAGTACGATCAGTGGACACAAAACTAATTGCAATGAGTTGGCATAACGCTTCAACTTGATATTGTATCAATATTTGTATGTATTCAGCTTCAGTGATGATGAATATATACCACATTTTAAAAGAGTAACCATGGAGTTTCTTTCCGGTTCTTCTCCATGGAATCGACCAACCCGAACCGAGCACTTGTTGTCGACGTTTTATAAATGCCCTCATGGGCCTATGTGAAATAAAAATATTTGATTTTGATTATGAACCTAGCTGATGTCCATATATCTCTTCAGGTATACACGTCCTTTTTGATACAATTTTTATTTTATTTTTATTTAAAGCTCCATCGCCTTTTTATAGTTAGATGGGTTGCATGCCAAGCGAACTACACTAACACCGTTACAAATTAACAACTTTAATGGCGTTACATCGAACCTTATTGCAGTTTACTTTAATTTTAATGAGATCATAAACTGCGATGCAAAGGTTTTCTGAGAAGAGATGAATGAATCTTCTGATGTTTGATTCCGTTTCTGACGTTGTTCAGCCATGTTTCAAACTTTGTAATGACAGGATATAATACAAAAGTCCATTGTACTTAAGGGCGTAACCCTCCACTAATGGATTATTTTAATTAATCGTAAAATACTAATGCTATAATGTAATAAATCGCAAACCATGTTTTAGGTACTCATGTGAATTCTTTGCAGATAGCGTCACATTAATAATATTATTAGTAATACATTTTCATTACAAATTCCAGTCTTCAATTGTCCTTCTTGGTTGCTTTCATACAATATTTTCATGAATTATAAGTACCTACCTACTTCTTACTGAAATTTCAGCTTTACGAGTATATAGTTAGTTGCTCATATATTATATTTTTTCATTGTAATATTACCATTTAGGTAAAAGGCTTTTCAAATCTTTGTTGGGTTAATGGTTATAGCCCATTTTCTCTCAACCACATTTCTGAGACCACAGCACTATCACCGCCCAACCGTGTAAAGTGTTCTATATTAAATGTAATGTCTATATAAAACTAGGAAGTGGCGACACAAACGTCTAGAACTATTTATAAGTTCCATACAAAGTTCTAGAACAAAGCTGGAATTGCAGCAAAATCTTTGAGACACCCCGCGGTTGATTAACGAACATCGTTTTAAACAATTAAAAAGCAGTTTAAAGAAATATTTTTATTCGTCCGTCTGTATTTTGTTATCAGTAATTAAAGTTAGCTTTTATCTTGTTGATTCAGCTTGTTAAGACTTGAGATCAGCAGGATTCGCAGGCGCCAGTGTATTTAATTTCGCATTCGTAAACCCGATAATACAATTTGCATTAGAAGATGGCCGAG
The DNA here is from genome assembly GCA_036375495.1 of Agrotis segetum. NCBI lineage: Eukaryota > Metazoa > Arthropoda > Insecta > Lepidoptera > Noctuidae > Agrotis > Agrotis segetum. The sequence continues at coordinate 10,945,135 of JAQSVV010000039.1, forward strand.
TTGCCTTGATTAAGGATTACGTCTAACAAGCTGTCGAATAAGTATGTGTAGAGAATGTGGTTTGCACTTGACCCACTATTTCTATACATTTACTACGACGCCTCATTTAAAATTGACCTTTATGTCCTCGTCTCGTCTGGTTACCTTTGCGAATATTTTATATTCAGATTTGCCTGTGTTGCATCTGCGTCTGTATTTTTCCTTGTTTTCCTTGTTCCTTGGCATTCGCATTATCCTGTCACTATTGCTTCTAGGTAAAACACATTGCCCTATTTCTTATGGGTTGTTGTAAGTTCGCCACAAAAAAAAAAAATACGCCTAAAAAAAAAGTACTGATCCTGTACTCCTAGTACTTTCTGTTCAGATTCCACATTGTGTCCTCGTTTTCGATATTTTTGTGCTGGATTTTATAATTTAATTGTTCTGCTATCACTTGAATGTACAATAACTAAAATGAAAAAAAAAAAACCTTTGGCTAATTTATACATACTTTTTATCGTAGGGTATTTAATTTTTGTGGCAAACTTACAACAACCCATCTTACTGTCCATATAATAAAAGGAACACACCCCAGTCGCCCTCACCGTTACCGGTCAAATTGAATGTGAATTTTATCGTTCCATCTCTCGTGCGTCAGAACTTTGTTGATCTGCAGCTGAATTAAATCCTTAACACACACACACCTTAAGTTCATTCGTTTAAGACCCAAAATCTAGAGCACCATAAAACGTCAAAAATTGGGACGTATCAACATTACAAAATTTTATAGTCAGTGAGTGCTGCATATGGAGTTTTTGATGTTGCTTTTCGTTCTTGAGCGAAATCTTGTCAGCTTCAATAAAATGCACATATTTAATCGGGTTCTTCGCAGTCTAGCCACCACAAAGTGCATTACAAATAACAATTGACGTTCGGGATCCGGGAACTTGAGCGGGATATCCGAGATTTACATTTCCTATTCGTTGCTACAGACGTACCGCGGCGCTACTTTTAATATTATACGACCTTTGAATAGTTAAACTTAAAAGAGCCTTCATTACGCCTACTGCGGTGACAGATTGAACCATATGCGAATCAATAATGAGGTTCGATGCCCACATGATATTAATTTACTGATAATATATCCATGTCTGGCCTCTTCGCATTTTATTACCTATTGTTTTTTTTGTTCTATATGTCACCAATACAATAACTATTTTTTTTTATCAGTGCTCACGTTTTATTTATTTTTCAAGGCTTTTTCCGTGTTGATATACAATTCTAATTAACACAATTCATCTTGAGTACTCTTAAGTATTTGTTTAATTGATTATGGAAAAGGAACCCGAAGAATCCAATATTCTCCATAGAAATGTAGTATTTTCCAAGGTACAGCTTAAGAGCCAGTTCACAAAATTCGAACGCTCGAGTTTAGGTAAAAGACGGCAGCAATGTTCATGTGTGCGTAGCTGTTCACACATACACAACGCAACCAGTGTAGCGCTAGTGTTGAGACGGACTAAACAATTTTGAGCCGATATAATCGTAATGCACTTTGGTTACATTTCTGGAAAAGTTTTTTTTGTTTATTCAGTCTATTAGACTGTTAAATGGTATAGAACGGAAAGCATCTCGCGCGTTGATTGTTTGAACGGCATGTGCCCGCCACAATATTTGTTAGATGTCGAATGTTAAACTGTTCCGGTGATTTATTTAAATTTTGTGTTAAAATAACCTGTCAGTTAAAGTTAGTTATATTTTATTGTTGTGGAAGTAAAACTGAATCTGCAATTAACCTAAGAAGTGAAGTTTGAACAATAAATAAGTTTTGGGGCTGATTTTTTAATAGTCAGATAACTTATATCTGAGCAATAAAAATGGGGGTTTGACAGCTTATCTATAGAAAATAATTATGTCAAACCGCTATTTTCATTCCTCAGATAAAAGTTGTCTGACTATTAAAAAATCAGCCCTTTGTCCTACCTAACCTAACCTACTACATTTTCCGAGTTTTCATATTTTTTATGAATGAGAACCTTTTAAACATCTACTACAAGAACACAGAACGAGCTACTGTAAGAAGTTCTGAGTGCCGCGTAAAGACGACTTGCGTTTATTTCTACAAAATTACGAGTGTATTGCGTTGTGTAGGTATATGGCTGTTTGAACTAGGCTTCATCATAAGCAGAGATTTTGTTTTTTAAACGTCCTGCTTATTTTGAAAATTAAGAATGATTTTTATCAATATCGAATTCTATATCCGCGTGACCGTTTAATAAATTCGTAAATCATTTGTAAAAAAACCAAAATGGTTTCTGCTACAATTTCTCATAATAAGCGTTTTTCATAGTTTTCGTCTTCGAGGATTTTGAATCCGATAGTACTGTCAAAATGTAAATCCAAGATGGCGGCTGTTAAAATATCGAGGTTTTCGTCATGGGTGTCGTTTTCATGGTTTTCGAGGGTGTTGAAACCGATGGTGCTGTCAAAATGTAAATCCAAGATGGCGGCTGCATAAATTATCGAGGTTTTCGTCATGGGTATCGTTTTCATGGTTTTCGAGGGTGTTGAAACCGATGGTGCAGTCAAAATGTAAATCCAAGATGGCGGCTGCATAAATTATCGAGGTTTTCGTCATGGGTGTCGTTTTCATGGTTTTCGAGAGTGTTGAAACCAATGGTGCTGTCAAAATGTAAATCCAAGATGGCGGCTGCTTAAATTATCGAGGTTCTCGTCATGGGTGTCGTTTTCGACTTCACCATCGGTTTCAACACCCTCGAAAACCATGAAAACGGCACCCATGACGAAAACCTCGATAATTTTTGCAGCCGTCATCTTGGATTTACATTTTGACTGCACCATCGGCTTCAACACCCTCGAAAACCATGAAAACGACACCCATGACGAAAACCTCGATAATTTTTGCAGCCGCCATCTTGGATTTACAATTTGACTATACCATCGGTTTCAACGCACTCGAAAACCATGAAAACGACACCCATGACGAAAACCTCGATAATTTATGCAGCCGCCATCTTGGATTTACATTTTGACTGCACCATCGGTTTCAACACCCTCGAAAACCATGAAAACGACACCCATGACGAAAACCTCGATAATTTATGCAGCCGCCATCTTGGATTTACATTTTGACAGCACCATCGGTTTCAACACCCTCAAAAACCATGAAAACGACACCCATGACGAAAACCTCGATAATTTTTGCAGCCGCCATCTTGGATTTACAATTTGACTACACCATCGGTTTCAACGCCCTCGAAAACCATGAAAACGACACCCATGACGAAAACCTCGATAATTTATGCAGCCGCCATCTTGGATTTACATTTTGACAGCACCATCGGTTTCAACACCCTCGAAAACCATGAAAACGACACCCATGACGAAAACCTCGATATTTTTAACAGCCGCCATCTTGGATTTACATTTTGACAGTACTATCGGATTCAAAATCCTCGAAGACGAAAACTATGAAAAACGCTTATTATGAGAAATTGTAGCAGAAACCATTTTGGTTTTTTTACAAATGATTTACGAATTTATTAAACGGTCACGCGGATATAGAATTCGATATTGATAAAAATCATTCTTAATTTTCAAAATAAGCAGGACGTTTAAAAAACAAAATCTCTGGTTATGATGAAGCCGAGTTCAAACAGCTATATACCTACACAACGCAATACACTCGTGATTTTGTAGAAATAAACGTAACTCGTCTTTACGCGGCACTCAGAACTAACAGCACTGCGATGTCCGCTCAGAAGCCTCGTAGATGCGCGTGTTTGTGTGAGTGCACCGTTTCGAACGTTAGTACGTAGTTTCCGTACTATCCATATTTTTACTGTGCTACGGGGCAGAGAAGGGCCACTCAAAACGTGTGGGAGCGTATCTTTGCAAGTTACAACCACGATCTATACACGTCATGTAAATATATCCCATAAATAATATACGCCCCCACGTTTTGAGTGGCCCCTCTCTCAGCCCCGTAGGGTTATTTTATTTTTTTAAGAAAATCAAAAATGTGGGTTTTTTCATATTTCGGACAGCAAACCCTTTCATTTGATACCCATATCAAGAGGGTGCATTTCAAATAGCCAATCCGCCGTCTTGGATGTCCGCCATTTTGGATTTGAGACAAGTGACTATTTTTTTCATATTCCTGATGACAAACCCTTTCATTTGATATCCATATCATGGGGATGCATTTCAAATAGCCAATCCGCCATCTTGGATGTCCGCCATGTTGGATATAAGACACGTGACTATTTTTTTCATATTCCTGACAGCAAACCCTTTCATTTGATACCCATATTATCGGGTTGGATTTCAAACAGCCCGACCGCGATCTTGAGGAGGCCGCCATATTGGATTTTTCACCACTCTTGCGCCCCATTGCAAAAACTAATAAAACAAAAACGGATGGTTATTTAATGCACAAATTCTATAAACTACTATTATAATTACAAAAATACTTTAGTTTGATAAAGTAACGAAAATCTTACCTTACGAAAAAATAAATGGAGAGAATCAAAATGTGGCAGTCGCAGTATAGTATTCCGTTCACGATACGTACGCTCTAAAATCAGGACGAGGAAAAAAGTGACACAGGTCCTAAGTCGACGGGCGCTGGAGCCGTACTGATCGCAGCCCGGTTATGTTTCGTAATTTATGCTAGTTTAGAGTGATTTTAAAAACGATATTATGTTTAATTACATGAAGGGATTTTAATGAAATTTAGAAATTAGTTTAGTCTGTAAACATAGTTTATATTTACATATTTTTTTAAATGTAATTATGCTTTGTTCGAACCAAAAATGGCGATAAAACAGCGATATAAAACGTAAAAATTGACCTCAGACTTTATTTTTTTACTAATTTGTGTTATTAAAAATATAAATTCTACTACGTTTTTTCATGACAAAAACGTATGTCTGATGACTTGTGTATTTTTTTTGGTTAAAATTATAAATATTAATGGTAGATTTAGGAGTCGCAAATCGACTCTGCGTTGATTTTTCAGTAAACTACTTGTCGGAGATTAATTACCACAAAGTTAATAAAAGAGTTTTTTGAAATATTTTACGATTTTTTACAACACGAAAAACTGGTCTTTCTTTTACAGGTATTCAAAAATGTTGGAGTATTAATTAATTTGGTAAATTCGACGACCACAATTTTAGTTCTACGCGCAAGCAGGTAAAAGGGGTCTTAATACATACGAGTATTTATACAGAAAACTTACATTCTTATTTGTTGAACTTGATGGTAATCTAGTAAAAAAGGCTATAATTATTTAAATATAGAGCACTGTTATTGAAAAACATTTTTTTAATAATATTACGTGTAAAATAATAACAATGTGCTACACAATTATAACAAATCGCATAAGTATAAAAACAGAAGAAAGTACTATTAAAACACTCTCACTTACATTTCCAAAACATCGTAAACGTCAATAATGAAGCGACTAGATCCATGTTTATTAATGGAACACCACTTATAACGACAACTGTACACTTAAACTACGAACTGTTATTTTTTTAAATTACATTTACGTGTTATGTATTTACAATGTTGCGATTGCGGCGCATGTGGCCGGCAGGGCTTTACACTCAACTGAAATTGGCACCTCCGTACTCAACTCCATGATTCACAGGAAGGAAGGCCAGTGGCAAAACGGGACATGTCCAAAACCTAACAAATTGCACTCTTATGTTCGCGGTAATAACGCTGAATCATGCGATCGATTCTGGCGCCGGCGCGACACTGACCAACATTTGGCGGTTCCACTCTGTGTCGGTTCATTTTGTTTCTCGCTTTGTCCCCGGATTCCGGTGTTTGGTTTTTATTTTAGAACTCCTGTAATAAAATTTGCAAAAAATGTATTCGGCTCACGATCGCGACTTGCTATCTGGTAGTTAAATTATTTTTGAAATAATTTATGAACAAAAACATATTCCCACGTTTTTTCTAATAACGAGTCACACGTTAATTAATAACAAAAAAATGCGTATTGTTTCATAGAAACTACGTTTTAATTAAGTTAATAGGATAGCCAACGCACCACGATCGAATTCAGAATTTTTACCATTGCTATTGTTATTTGTTTTTGCTAATTTGTGACATTGCCAGTTCATAATTAACTCGATGAGAGATTTATCTTCAACTTGACCTATTTTAACAGACATACTATCTATGAAACGGCATTGTGTTGTGTGGTCTTTATTTTTTCTATTATTTTAAAAACAAAAGTAAAACTAAGTTTTCTTTATACCTCAAAAATCAAGAAAGATTTAATTATGCAAAACAAAAATTCGTACTATGAACTATTTTTACATTTGTTTATTATTCTTTCCTAAACGGATGTTGAACCTGCTTTCTGGAATCTAATGCTTTGTTTACACCTGTTGACTGGTTAATCTCTTTTCTAGACTTAAGTACTCTTTGCACATCGACCATGATAAGATTATTTATATATCTACGGTATCAGTTGTCTGACATTGAATTTATATCAGGTGCATACAAACGCGTCTGAAAATATTATGTTTTTGGGTTACACCCTTTGCTTTAACTCCATTGCGAAACGTTTTACGATTGATATGGTCGCCTCGCAACATCCTCTAATATTGGCGATAAAAATAACATCTGTTTGCAATTTTTATAAGGACTAAATTCCAATGTATCACTTGCGCTTTTATGTGTGTGAGGTCAGCACTTGTCTACTATTCGGAGCTTCTTGAACATTTGTAGGTTTTTTTTAAATATCGGTCTTATACATATCTGTCCCATTGCTAGGCAATGGCTTCTTTACCTACAGAGAAGCCATGAGCAGACACCACCACGCCTCTTCAAGGTGGGTTGGCGATATCAGACTTACGTATATATTGATTGTTTTTAAGAACAGGGTTTTATGATAGTAATTTTTTTGACTGATGTCACTGATGCCCAATGTGAACTCGGGAGGAACCTTATTAATAATATTATATGTATTGACATGATATTTAGACAATTTTAGACAAACCGCAAAGTAAGACTTTTAGAGAATTCGCCTTTTTGAGAACTTGCCCTTTTGGACTCGGTTGCTTAAGAGAATTAGGCTTTTTGCGCCTAAACCATCGTGCCATACTCGTGCAAAAAAAAGTCGAAGTGTTTAACGATGAAAAAAATAGAGAGAGTAAAATAGAGATAGAAGTTTCTCTGTTCCACCAATAATAGACAAGGTCATGCTACGCGTGCAGAATACGGCAGCCCAAACGCATAGGGAAACAGGGGTAGACTTTCAGTGAGAAAGAGTCTGACAGATCATTCCCCTGCCAGCGAGTAGATGGACTCTGAATGATTTCACCACGCAAAAAAAACCTATGGCATGTTATATTTTTCATGCATGATTTGCGATCTTAATACCCTTGATAATGCTCCACCTCCCAACTTCATATTTCTAAGTTTAAAGGTTATCCAACGAAAATAAAACTACTTGAATATCGTAGAGCTGTAACAAATAAACAATTAATAACAATATTAATTATCTCCATAGAGCTGTGACACTATCATGTGTCAGTACTAGAGCAGTATTCGAGGTTATCACTCGTATTGTTCTCATGTAGGTCGATGATAGCGGAGCAGGCGACAGTTCCATTGATCGTGTGATCGAGACGTGGGTGTGTCTCGTGGTTCTCGTGTCCCGCTGCTATTTGACTCGCCTGTCTAGTCTAGAATTAATTTATAGGGTAATCGTCGAGTCTCCGTGGAATTAGCATGAATATTTTATTAAAATTAATTAATCTGTTGATTAGCACTTTGAATAAAAAAAGTAACCCCTGATACCTATATTTTTCCTACTACTCCACTAGTTCCATTGGAGGATCCAAGACAGGTAAATTCATCGTCCGGAACACGTCGAGCTTCATTTCTTCGGAACTTTTCTGGTGGTTGCCTCTGTTGATTCTGGCTTTCAGAAGTTGCAGTGGTGTCGGAATAGTGTGGTGGGTTTGTCCAAAAAAAAATCCCTTAAACATGAGTATCATTCTTTTAAAGTTGAGCAACTTGTGTTCGATCTTCCTTGAGAACAGTATAGGGCCTGTAAACCAGTACCTATTGGAATTTATATATTGCCTTCAAATTATACCAACGTCTTTGGTTCTTATCATTGAAAGTTTTTACTAGGTACTATTATTATGAAAAGAGATAATTATTCTAAATCGAACTTTGCCATTTATGGACAAAAGAAATCAGGAACGGGTAAATCTTATAAATAAACACACATGCATGACACCATAAAATATTTTGTAATTATGTATGACTGTTCCTAAAACATCCATAATATTATGTATTAGGAATTTTCTAGTTCTACTGATGGCATACTGAAATTCCACAATATGGTTCTTATAAATGTTTAGTGGTTTGAGAGAGATGCAGATGACATCATTAAATAACTCATTGCATTCCATTTTGAGGCGTCATCGTGCAGTTTTACATTATCTGTTATCACCGGCTATTTTTGTGCACATTGCCGCCATTATTCAGACATAAATATTACCTATAGAATATAATTTATACTAAGTTTTTATGTTGGTTGTGATTCACGTTTGTCGTGATTCAAGTGTTTTTGCTGTTTTATTTTATTTCATTTTTTGTTCTTTTATTTCACCTTTAAATATTAGTAGGTTCAGTCACATTATAAAGTTAAGTATATATTTTTTAAAATAAAATAAAACTAATATTCATTAGCAATTCTGTATTTTATACATGAAAATTCACAAGTCAGACATAAATTATAAGACTAAATGCGACAGCCGCTTAAAAACCATTTTCATAACATTCATACTTATTGTATTAGTGACTTTTACAATATATAAATAATCACAGCATTCGCTTCTCATTGTCATTGCACAACTGGGGAGAAAATCACCAACAGTCTAAGATAGAGAAATTGTGAAAAATTTAATTTATATTATGTTTACAATGCAAAAACTTGGCTGTTGGTCCATCAATAAGTTTACGGCCTTTTAATTAGTTGGCACAAGCTGTATTCTAAAATGGTTGAAGCAGTCACTAGCAAAAAGAAAAAGAAAAGTTTAAAAAGAAAAGTTACCAATCTTAAAAAATAAGAGACAGATTTTTGAAAATTACAATCAAAACTTCATGTTGTGCATGAAGTTTTGATTGTATTTTTGGACACAACAGAGCAATTAAAATCTAAATAATAAAGTATTTACAACTAAAATGATATTGCCATATAATTGGAACATTGACCTTTACTTTTCCTGTTTATTTATTTATTGGTACACAATTTAAATCTTCTGGGATGTTATGGAGTTCCTAGTTATCATACCTACCTACGTACAGGCTGCTGGTCCAGGAAAACACTATCAATTCTTACAATTAAACACAATTAACAAAACCTGGAAATATTGGTAACAAAGTAATAATTATGATTGATTAATTTTTAGGTACCTAAACAATATGTCCGGTTTCAATTTATACAAACTTAAAGGGAAGGGAGTTTGTTCTGTCTGTTGTTCAACATGTGAGGTCGGAACCCAACCACTACTGAATGGTTTCCTTTGTTTTGTATTTAAAGCGAAAAATGATACAGAAATAAATTTACAGACCGATACCGGACAGGGATACATTGTGTTGGTAATTAATATGTGAATGAAAACTATTTGTTCCATTCTAGTTCATGTAAACCTAACATTTCAATGAACTAGGTATTACTACTTAGTTTCAACCACTGAACGAATGCATCATCATAATTCGTAGTAAGAAGAAAATTCTGAAAGCTAATCGCAAAATATTTCATAGGTATAAAAATTATGATTGAATATTTGAATATTTTATGTTCGTTGATGTAATTAAAAAATTTAATCGAATTTATATAAATGAGAAGGTCAACATTTCCATATTACATAAGCCTGCCATCATTATATCGCAACGACTGGTTCGTGAAAAAAACAAACAGGCTTATGTTAAACTTGGTTAATGTAGAAGATTTTGGTACCTAAGGTGCATCGTGCATAAATATGTAGTATGCAAGATATAGTCAATATTTCTAAACATATGACTTTGTGAATATCAAATATTCAATTATTTATCGTCAATACACCACAATGATCTTTTAATAAGCACCTAGGGTGTTTACACAACTAATTTAAATAAATATATTAAACAATTCCCCCAATACAATATATGAATCGACAAATAACTTTTGTGCAGTAACAAAATTCATTTATTAATTAAATACTTACAGATATACATACAAAGATTATAATTAATGTCTTAAATTAAAAAGTCACTATACCCTTTTATTTGTATCACAAAACATTGCGAGCAGTTGCAAGACACGGAGTAGTAAGTATATGGAGTGTTCGAAAGGTGAAAATATTCAATTTTAATGTATGACTGCCATACATGGTCAATTGGTCATTGTTCAGTCATCCTCACACCAGTAAAAACAATATGTCAACCGTCTGTGAAGACTGATACCCCGTCTGATCCTGAGATGTCCAATTATCCATGCCTACGAAGACGACGAAACAAGACAAATCGTCAGAAATAAAGTCTCTTTGTTTCATGAATGTGTGTCTCCAATTCGAACTGGCGTGGGTTTCATCTGTTTAGGTGGATCTCCCCACATATGGCAGCCTTAATTGCAATGTTTCGGGGTATCGACTCTCACAGTTTATTGTCCTTGGCACAACGGCTTCTCGCATACACTTATCACTTCTTGCTTACTACTCTGCGTTGCGTGGCAACTTCACGTAATATAATTTATTCCTAATTGTTTCTATGGCTACTACCTAAGGCTGTTGATGTATTTCATGAGGTTGAACACTACTATGACGCCCATGATGTCCGTGTAGCCTTCGTGGCTTGTGCTCGGTGATGCGTTGCAGAGGCTGTCGCGGCAGTAGCAGAATCTGAAATTGAACAAATACATGTTAAGTAAATGATCAGAATGTTGAATGTCGGCATAAATGTAGATAAATATTAATACGGAAGGAAATCCAAGAATGGGCGTTTTGACGGTACGCCCCTATTTGTAACTAACCGAAAAAAATGGAAAAAAACCAAGCGAACTGACCTAGGCATATGACATTGTTTTATAATATTACTGACCTCTAATAACTATTTTTTTCCTAAAAAAAAATTTAACTGACTTCAAAACATTCAAGCTTACAAAAACATCGTATCATTTATTTTCCAAGTGTGAAATACTTAGGCAATTTGTGCAAATTGACAACATTATAAAGTTAAAGAGTAAATTGCTGAAAGTGGCTCGTAATGTCGATGGCGTGTCATTACTTCACTACGCAGCAAATCGAACAAGTTATTGCCGGTTTATTAGTAGTACACGTTTACGTGCTCCATGTATTTGACGACTGTAAACAATCTTCTCTTTGTCTCTTTTTATTTGCCTTAGCAATTTTCACAATCAAGTCTTCCATCACTATAAATATGTTTATTATTTTCTACAAAGAGTTCTAGCTCGTTTAATTTCTGTTTTTGTAGAACTTGCTGTGGAACTGCACTTGTATGTTGTTAAATCTCTATTTTTGCAAAAATCACAACCATTTAACATGACCAGATTTAGAGCTCAGTGTTGTAATATCTCTGATTAGTAAATCTACTGCTTTAGGAAACTATGATAACTTTTTTTAGCGAGGTAAAACGTCAAATGTGTCCTCCCACCCAGGGCAGGACAGGAGGGACTGTCAGACTTGTACTGACTAAAATCCACGGTGTCCTACAATAACCCTTTACGTTCCGGAGTCACGGTAATTCGTTAGACCCGCGCATAACTGCACTCGTCTAATATTTTAATTGTAGCTTCAATTACCTTGTAGGTGTGCTCCTCTCTCCCTTGTCGTCCGAGTCGATACAGCCCTCTTTGTAAGGCTCCAATATTTCCATCTTCGGCGACCACCTTCCGTTCTTGTAATCCTGGTATTCGTGCTTCTGTGGCGCACAGTCTCGTAGTACGCCGTTTATTCGCACTGAAATTGAAAACATTTTCATTTGAGATTTTTTATGGAATGAGTGTGAAGGATGTTAATGACCAAGAAGTATATGACTGCTGTAACTGCGATAAGATTGACTACGCCGTCTCTACATGAGTTAAAAGTGAGTGATGATGATTACTACGGAATATAACATCGAATTGAAGATATCGTTACACATGTTAAATTTTGAATTCGATTGCAGTTAGTTCAAGTAATGATGTGTCCATTGTGCAGTCATAATTACTTAGTAAACAGGTTAAACAGGTTGTATAGTGTAGCCGCCCGGTTTAAAGCAACTTTACGATTTTTAACATCAGTTTCATGACAGAAAATCAGTGTACGTTAATTACAAGTCAATGCTTGGAGGAGTAATTAAAACACGTGACATGTTTATTTTTATTGTCTGCTGTAGCGTTTTAATGGTTTACGCCTTCGTTATGATTTGCACTGATTACTTCACACCCAAAAACCTTGAAAGTAAAACATCTTAGGTTTAACAGGTACTACATAGATTTTATCACCACAGCAGCCTTTAAATATAAGACAAATATTTCTTTGGGAAACAGCTCGCCTATCTTTGTTACAGATAACAAACGAATTACACCAAGATAACAACTCAATGCAAATTCAAGGGTACATTGCCTGTTCAATGTTTTGCTTGCGTATCATTAACATGCTTTATAATTTCAAGTAGCTGTGTTCAATATTCGTGAGAATATTCCTTGACACCTCCGTCTTTTTGTACTGTGTAGTTATGGTGCTGTTTTGCCAAATCATTGTCTTTTGTCCAAATCGCCTTCACCTTGAATTTTCTATTGCTGGCCAGTCATACTCAACCACCTTGACCGCATATCATGTGCTTATTGTCAGTCAATACTTAGCCCTTCGCTGTTTGTTAGCTTCCATCGCTAATGGTGTTCGTCAACAAACTTATTAGTATGTGAATATTTTGCTTGTTAGCGTGTATTCACACGTACCACAACCACACCACGTCGCAGCGACAAAATGTGGTCAAGCTGTGGTTACGTGTGAATAGTGTCGCAGCGGCTTATTGCAGTTGCGTTGTGGTACCGACAAAATGTCGATGTGGTTGCGTTGTCGCTGTCGTTGCGACGTGGTAACCACATGGTCACGCTGTGCTAAAGTTCAGTACTAAACGCAGAATGAAATCTGTTGATGACGTCATGTCGTGGCGATGTGCCGATCGGTGCCGCCGTCGGTCGGTAGCACATTGCCGTCGCGATGTGGTTTCTTATGAGGTCGCATTAGGTACAGGTGGTCTCATCAATTCAACGGCAAAATGTTCTCACGTGTAACCATGAATGATGTAACTAAGGTTCTGTAATAATTTTGGCGATTTAAAAAGAGTGTCCATGGAGTTTCTTGTCCGTTCTTCTTCATAGAGATCTATGCTTTGGAATAGGCATCGACGGTACTTTCTCAGTTTTTATGTCTTGTGCTTGGGACTGTAGCACCATAATTTTGTAGCGTTTAATCACAATTTTTTATTTGACCTCGACAATTCAAAAGTGCCTGTAACTGGCCTACTTGAAATGCTTTGATTTTTCACTAATCCTCCCAGAAACTCTGAACAGATTTTTAAAATAACACATCAGAAACTATAATTTCCTCTATAAACACATACCTCCATTCTGTATATCAAGGTGGAACTCCTGCTTCATGCACATAGTGGAGTAGGGGCACTCGACCACAAACTTGTCGGAGTGGTCGAAGTGCACGCAGAGCCGCTTGGTGGTGTTGTAGTACTGGCCTGGTGGCGGGTTGATCAGGCACTGGTAGCACTGTAGCGATGATACTCCTGGAAATAATGCCACGAATAATTACAGATTCAGTTTTAACCAACGGGTAACCTAAGGTCCCATTGATCCAAACCAAATTCAGTTTTGGACCAATGGGACCTTATTTGACAGAGCTGTTTCTTTTGAACTGTAAGACACTTAAATTGTTATCACAAAGTCTATTGATTTTATTTGTAGTTTAAAGTAAGTTAGCTTCGTCATCATCTGCCTAGTTTTCTTCCAACTATATTGCGGGGTCGGCTTCCAGTCAAATGGGATACAGCTGAATATCAGTATTTTACATAGAGCGACTGCCTATCGGACCTCCACAACCCAGTAACTGGGTAATACAATACCTCATGGTAGGACTGGTATATTGCTGATTCTAGTACAGATTGTGTTCTAAAGCTATAAGGCTGCATGCTACATTAACAAAAAAGTGTAACTCTGGTACGGTAGTACAGAACTCTTCGCATGCAATGATGCAAGCCCTACCACATCGCCAGTTTTTTGTAAAAAAAAAACCGGCCAAGTGCGTGTCGGGCCACGCACAGTGTAGGGTTCCGTAGTTGCCCATCGAAATACTTATGCGAACTAACTAAACTGATTCGCTGAATTTAATTTTATAAAGAAGAATTTTCAAAATCGGTCCAGGAGTCTCTGAGAAATCGGGGAAAATACATAACTTTCACATTACGACGAATTTAGAACCTCCTCCTTTTTTTGAATTTAGTTAAAAATTGTTGACATTGACGATAAAAACCTACCTATTCCCCAAAATACGCTATTAAAGCTGTAAAAATAAAGTTGACAAACTTAGTATTTGCAGTTGTCTCCGATACATTCTGTTTAGAAAATATGATTCCAAGCACATTTTATGGAGTTGGTCGACTATTACTTGTCGGAGTGGTGTGCAAAGCCTACTTAGTCATGATAATACTTTCTTTTAAACTTCGTTATATATACTACTATTGTGAATTTTTTCACACCCCCAAACATAACCGATTTATTTGGTAGAGCTGGGGGGGGGGACACTCGAATTGAGCAAGTCTAATTTAGCACTTTAAAGCTTAATATTTCACAAACTGAGTTTTTTTATCAAAAAATGGGGTGTTAATGGAAACTATCACTATTTTTTAAAGACCTATTTAATGATACCCCACACTAAGGGGAAAGCGAGAAAAAAAAATCCTCACTTTACGTGTAAGTACTGGAGGTACCCTAAAAAAAAATATTTTTCGAGATTTTATTTTACGACTTTTTTGGAACAACAAATCCGTATATTTACACCAAATTACAGCTCTCTAGTACTGTGCGTCTCTGAGCTAAACTGCGGACGGACGGACGGACGGACATGGCGAAACTATAAGGGTTCCTTGTTGACTACGGAACCCTAAAAATCATTAGTTTTACGAATTGCATGAACCAAACACCTGTACTCTTAACGAGATTGTTATGTCTACTTGTCTAGTGTAGATTAGTTAGAGAATTTGCAGCTGGTGTTCATAAGAGTGATGGGTTAAATGAAATTAATTTATTTTCAGCTCTCTTTTAGCGTTAATGCGTAACCGATATTTTAACTCATTTATTCCTGTTCGTCGTTGGATCAGTCGACCTACATTACCTTTTCTTAATATTTTACAATGATCTTGGTTCAACATCCTCTACATCCCTGTTATTTCCTTGTATTTTTATTTAATTCTCTGTCCGCCATAAAAATCGCAACCATTCCTGCTTCTACTAAGCCCCCACTGTAACTGACCTTTATAAAACATCGCGTGTTCGAAGCCAAGTATTTCCTGCCGTCAATAACTGAACTGCGTCAAGTACATTCAGGAAATCAGGAGTCACACGCAAACGTTTACTAATCCTAGCATTTACATTGAAAATTACACTTTAAGGTATTCTGCATCGTGGTTTCCTTGTGCATTTCCTTTACTGTTAAAATTATTCCTTTTAAATCTTCATTTATAATATGTATTTGCTTTTTAACATTCATACTGCATTCTTCGTAGTGTCAATGATTCGAAAAACCTGCTACATTTACGTTATTGATGGCGGCCAGTGACAGGTCCTATAAAGTGCTGATGGAATTGCACAAAGTACAAAGGGAGGAGGTGGCCCGGTCCATTGTTTGTGATGAAGCTTCGCAGTCGCACTTTCCTTCATCAGTATACCCTCAACGAGCCATGTTGTACTTGCAGCGACCAACTTAGCTTCGCAATCAGTTTAAGGTCTTCGAAGTGGGCCATAATAGTGACATTTCATTGACGGTATCACATACCAGATGATCGGATACAAATGGTCCATCCTGAGTGAAGTACTCACAAATATGAGCATCTTTCACTTAGAGACTATCTCAGAAGTATTAAAAAATATTGTTCCTAAATCTCCTGATTGCCTCGCATACCTAAATGTTGTTGATTTTCTTCACATATTTTTTTTGACAAAAACATCTTGTATTAACAGTTTTGATGGACACACATAGTTCTATTAATTCAAGGTCCAGCCGCCTACTGCAGTTTTATTGATTGTCACCTGCGACCTGACTGACATTACGAATCATTGTTACTAATATGACACGTGGGATGAGAATCATTATGATCTTATCGTGCAATTTGCCTTGATGCTTCATTCTGGATAGATTGTAAGAATTTACATTATCACTGGAGTCGGACCTACTCCTACCTAAGCACGAAACCCGTAGCTTCGGCTATAGTTTCTGGCGTTTCATATTCTTTATCACATACGGTCATAAAATTAGTGGTACAAACTAAAAATTGGTGACGACATTATAGAAACAGTTGTCCGACTCCCGATGTGTTGTCAAAACTTTGAATTCAGAACTAATAGGGAGGGAGTGTTGTTCACTCAAAACTTTGTAGCTTCTATCCGTACTTTCGTTGACGGATTAAAGGGGTAATACAATGTCGTCAATTCAGGATCCAATATTCAGGATACGATTTAGGATAAGAAATTTTGTCGCTGAAGCTCGGGATTCACGTGCTGATGTTACTCATCCTAAATGCGATTACACTTTCCTGGATTCAGGACGTCCTGAATATCGGATCCTGAATAGTTCAAGAGGATATACATATAGTCCTCGTGTTCTCGTCATTTGAATTCAATATTCAATCTCAATTAAAAAGAGATTGAAAGCTAAAATGGCGTGGATTTTGATTGGCATATATTTGACACAGTCATAAAAGCTAATAGGATAATGTTTGATGGATTAACTGAATTAAATGTCACTTGTAACAGGATAGTCATTAACTCGAAATGTTAAGGTTATTGTTATAAGATATGCTGTTTACTATTGCTTCATGGTTATTTGAAAATTTGTTTGAAAAGGTTAATTGATTTGTTCAGTAATTGATTGTAAATTTCAGACATTTTTATGTCCTTGACTCTTGCAATCTTCCACTCCTTTATGTTCTAATCGTCATTAAACGAACACATCTTCTGTAATATAAAAATCAATCGCTGAATGTGTTTCCAAGCGCAAATCTCGAGGGCAGCTGATCCTATTTCGCTAATTCTTTTTGATTAAGTAATATTCCTTAAAGTTTGAAGTTGTACGAGGATGATTCTTCGAGAGAAAATAAAAAAAAATGCCTAAAAAAGTCCAACACTTTTCTATGTTCCCATACAAAAGATTCGTAATAATATTTGAAAAGTCATTTTGAACTTTAAAACTATACCATAAAGTTTAACCGTCGTACCACAAAAACTTTTAAACGTCTATTGAACACTTGTCTAAAAAAATGACAGATTATGGCGTTAAAATAAGGTCCGTTTTGCAGTCACACTTTTTTTAGACAAGTGTTCAATAGATATTTAAGTTTTTGTTGTAAGGTTGTAGGTGTTAATGGAGGGGTTGAGGGAAGGCAAAGCAATTAAGGGACGTTGTTATAGGCGGTACGAAGTTTGCTGGACCAGCTAGTAGTCTAATAAAGTTGGCAAGTAATCGTTAATTTAAATGGAAACCTAAGCAAATGTTTTGAAAACATTAACTGGTATTGCAGTGATTTGCTAAATAGTCACAACACTGTATTAGCAGTGTGTCTGCTTAGGAATGCACTTAATGCAGTGCATTCGGCAAATACGTGTTGCGTCAGCGCAGTGTCGCGGGTGGCTCGTACAATGATGAGTCATCTTCATGTGTTTCTCGCATCACTTATAACTTTTAACTTGGTCGCGGGATTATTTCCTTACCGTGACACCCGGTTTACACAGAATAGGGCACTTATTGAAGGACACCGTGGATTTTATCAGTAGAGTCTGACAGTAAGGGGTTGGAGGACTCATTTTGATGATTTTACGCTAAAAAGTAGCATCCGAAACATCCGAGTGCACTCGGTCCGAAATCACTTTTAACTTAAGAGCCCATACTACCTCAAATGGCTTAGCAGAATCCTGTGATACATCAAAAATACTGTAGCATTAATTTTGGAATAAATATACCTATGGTAAAGTTGAGGATTAATGTTAGGTCTTTTGTTTGGCGAAAACATGATTCCATAAAATTTTCTCTATAGAAAAAAAATCCCAAAGTTACCTCAATTTGAACAATAAACCGCTTAAAATAAAATACTTAAAATTTGATCATGAAACTTTTTATACTAACTGAAGTAATTATAAAGCGGGTCTTATGTTATTTACTTTCTTGAATTTTCTTTTTTTTTTCACAGTAAAATAAATAGATTTTGCGTGTAGAAGCTAAAAGAAAGAGCAAGCAATAGTGCGTGGTACAGTAGGCGTTCAAAAGTGGTTAGGCACGCTTTAAAGTCAATAGCTTGACGTTTAGTTTGACTTATGACCTTCTATTTTTAAGAGACACATTCATCATCAACTACTGATTGTATAGGATTCATAATTTCAACGTGAATAGTATGTGTCCACTTGGTCCAGTGGTAAAGCGTACCGCCTGACGTATGCGGTGAACGGCAAGGCGTGAGTTCGAACCTCTCGCAGTGATATTCTTTTTGTAAGTTTTACTCAATTGTTAAATATTGTAATGGGACAGAAATATGATTATAATCGTTTGTTCACAATTTCTGTGAGGTAGACGAAGTTTTAGGAATATTTAACTTGACCGAAATCAAGTTGTCGTTAGATTATGGTTGTTGGTTAGTGACGTGTGATTATATGTATAGATAGCGATATATTTAAGTATTCTCAAAATGCCGGCGAATATCAATATTGAGGCAAGAACGAAATTTATTGAAATGTCACGTTGAAGTTCATCAAATGAGTTGACTGTTGTCAGATTCGTATGAATCTGATATCACAAATGTAACATTTATGTTTGTTAATCATAAATAAATAAAACAAAATTAACATTTTAATTCAGCATGACTTTGTTTATTTCCACCAAGACCAAAAAAAAAACATAAACACGTAAAACTAATATTTGACTTTTTTTTAAATAAATAATAAGCATGAATAAATTGTAAATTAACATGAATAACTAACAAGTTATTGATTAATATAATTATAATGATTTAAAAAAAAAAACTAAAAATTAGCTAAACACATTATAAGACTCAGATCTCATTGATCATAACTCCGCCTAGCCCAACAGCTATCAGTTATAAAATAAGTAAATTAAAAAATTCGAAGTGACGATAAAACAATAATTATTATCCAATTTCATTAGCTGATTATAACGACTAAATTACGTTTAATTATATTTAAGAACCTAAAGGGTTTTTTTATAAAGTGCGGCCTTATTAAAGTATGTTATCCCATAAAAAAAAAATATGTGTAATTTTGTCTTTATGTTAACAAAAGAAATATTAAAGATAATAGGTATGACTATTTATTAAAGCCATTTGAAATAGTAATAGTTCAGCAGGCTAATTTCTCTATGCGTTCCAAGGCCGCGGTGCCTTGTTACTATTTCCAACAATCGTCGCATGGCACTGCGGTCCTGGAACGCAAAACGCTATTTGCCCTTTGCGTTCCAGGGCCTTGGTGCAGAAACAGGTTGGTCGCTCCACCAAATGCGAATTACTAAAAAAAAATATATGGAAATATGTTCTATTACTGAAATAGAACCACAAAAAAAAAAAAACCGCTCTGCACAAAAATACCCTTTTGAGGACATCAGTTTAATTTTCGTTTTCTTTATGAAAAGAATGATTGAAACTTAGCCTCAAATCTAAGCCCTAAATTAATAAGAACTGTGAATAAAATGATGTTTTCGCTTACAGTCTATTAACAATGAATACAACAAAACTGCTATATAAAAATATGGTCGTGCTTTTAAACGTTTCTTTTATTTATATAAAACAAACGGTTTTTGGCTGATAATTGGTGTAATTTTTGTCTTGAGTGCACGGTTATTCATTTCGTGTTGAATTAGTTACTCATTGGGGGAAGCTATTTCCTTCGTATTCATTCACCATCATTTTATTATGATGTCTGACAACCGTCGGCGTCGGTGTTGGACTTTGCTATCGACAAGCTTAGTATTAGCGCTTGTCGTTCCTCGTATCTCATATCCACAGGACTGCCAGTATTTCACTAGAACAAAACATGAAATACTATTATTATCTTTATGCAAAATGCAACTGTTAATTTTTTTTACCTACTTAAAGAAAAATCTATAAATAACACATATTACTTTCAAACAAACCTATTGTAGGGAATCTTATCTAATAAATAAGATATTAACATGTGAAATAACTAAAAATTTAATGTTAATACTCACACTTAGTCCGGTTTAATTTGATATTTGTATTGTTTCATCCATATTTATGCACGGCTATAATATTCACCCTCAGTGATTATAATTATTATTCCCACTGTTAATATTTCACAGCAAAACAATAACATTAAAACAGCTTTATAGATGTAAACAATCGTCACACAAAATAACCAGGAATCAACAACGTTCTATTAAGAGACTTAAAACGAACTAACATAGTTATGTCTACCTCACAAATCGAAATAATTTACTTTTGTGACTTTTGTTTTGTTTCCTCTGATCTACCTACAAAACTTATTATTATGATGATAACGGTCGACACACAACACTAATGACTAGTATTAGTAATTATTAAAAAAAAAACAATTTTATTTATCAAATTTCTACAAAAACATGCATGAAAAATAACAAAAAGAATATAGCAATTATTTAAAAACATTAAATAAAATAAAAGTAATTAGAAAAAAGCGAGGATCGATCCTTCGACAGCAGTGATGGAAACATCCGAGCACGTTAACCACTGTCATAATAAAACTGCGCCAGCATTACTTGTAGGAAAAGGTTGAAATTATGAAGTATACCGTAAGTTCCTTTGATTTGTATAAGTAACAACTTATAATAAAAGGTCGTAAGTCGCAGCAAAGCATCAGGCCATTGCTTTCAGAAATCGACCCAGGAATTTGGAATTCGACTGTACGTGCAAGTGCGAGCGAGTAAGATTATATTGAAGTACTATGGAGCCTTAACCGTACTGCAATCTGCACTAATAATCCTTATAATATTGTAACCGTGAAAGTTTGGTTGGGTGGATGGATGCTTGTTACTCTTTCATGCAAAAAATACTGAACGGATATAGATGAAATTGAGTACACAGATAGTTTATAACCTGGATTAACACAGGATAGCTTTTACCGTAATTTTATGTTCATGTGGGAAAAATTTCGACTTGTAGCGGGTGAAGCCACTGGCAACAACTATTAGTAATTGTATAAAGAAAGTATGTTGAATAAAGGGAATAAACTATGTAACTGCTGATCGGAAACAGAAAATTCTTTTTACTAATGGAAAACTAATTTTTCACGAGTAGCATGTCTTCAAAGGATAGTTCCCGAACGAAAGTCAAGGAAAGCTGCTGGCAAAACCATTATTTTACTTGCCTGCTGATACAGTTTCAACTGAACTCATAATAACGTTATTCTTAACGAAAGCACAAGAATGGACTTTTTCTGTTTTTGTTTTTGGAAAAACATGATTCGAGTCACAGGGATTTTTGCATTACCGTATTTTATATTCAAAACAGCATCATGTAGGTAAATAACGATAGCACATACGTTTATCAAACGGCACATGCTAGTCACGATCTTAATACTGATCCAATCGGGTCGTTGACCTCTACACATGCCTCCATTTGGAAATAACGCCTGAAATCTAAAGTACTTTAAATTCTAGTTGGTAAAGTCAGTACTAAAATTATTATAAAAAATTATTTTGTTTGAGTCATAATTTTATTTAAATAAATGACATCTAAAGTCTAATAAGTTAGGTATACGAATGTAGTTTTATCATTTTGTTTGTATTTTGAGTGAGTCATAGAGTTTTGTTATGCCAACTCCCACGCAGGATCACATTACGCATGCGCCAGCGGTGAATGGTCCTTCTATGAATCGAACTTCGCCTGCTTATGTCGACAAATAAGTGTATAGTTGACCTAACTCTAAAAACTTCTTTAAATGAAATGAAATATGCACTGGTAAGGACAACAAAAATCCCTAGTGTATTTGTTATCATTAATTAATAGTACGTTATTTATTATTTAATGTACACAGAAATGAACTTGTAACGACAGAGCTTTCGCTATAACGTATAACTCGGTATTTATTTAAAACTAGTGTTTGCCCGCGGCTTCGCTTGCGTTATTTTAGAATTTGAGAAACAATACGGATCATGTGGCGCCATCTGTAATATGAACGTTATTGTTTTCTCGGAAACAGCTTCTGTTATTCGGGATGTAAGATACCTTATATCCGTGTCTATACTCCTGACAACGTATATGCGAAATTTTGGGACGATCGATTCAGTAGGTAGTAATGCGTGAAAAGGTAAAAAACAAACATAATTGCATTTTTATTATTAGTGTAGATCAATAATGTTATATCTAGGTACCTACATAGTTTGCATAGGAAATTTGAGCGACATTAATTTCAAAGAACCGTGTGTATTTAAACATTAGACTATCATTTTTGGGTCGATTTACAGTATCGCTGCAAATTGAACGTACATACGATAGCATTGCTCTTCTCCCTTTAGCATACCGCGTGATACCTAAAAAATAACTAATTATCTGACTCGATGAATACAACTTGTCGTCGTTTAAAACAGAATCTATGAACTGGTTTGAGCACCAATTCAAAACATAAATAAACACAAATTATAGAAACCCTGATTTACCTACAATTTAAATCGGTGTAGATTTATATCCTAGAGAAGTATTGAAAAAAAATAGTAATTATTTTAAATCGCGAATAATATTGAAATAAAAGTATGCACATTTTTTTTTAATTATTTAAAACTCTCAGGACAAATAAAAAAACTCAAAAAGAGAAAAAAAAACTGCGAGATTTGATCCAGAGACCCCTTGCACGAAAGTCAAGCAGGTTACCGACCGGACTGGCTAGTACGTTGACAGTGGTTTTCAAATAGCGGTTCTTGTACAAATGTCAACAATGACTGAAAATCAACATATTATAAAATTGCTAATTCCCCAAGGGGAATAGCGTAATTATACATATCCCATTAATAGAACAGCAGTTTAAGGAATATTTGAGGAAAAATTGACTAAATAATATCCAGTGGTTTAGCTTCCAACTATCAACAAACATCTAAAAACAACAAAATTCAAAATTGCTTATCTCCCAGGAAAAATAGCGTAATAATACATAGCATATAAACAGAAGCATATTATTAGGAATATTTGAGGAAAATTTGATCGACAACTTTACAGTAGTTTCGGAGATAGATCAAATCAAAAAAACATAAAAAATTTCGAAAAAAAATAAAAGTTGATCTGGCATCAGAATCGATCCCTTATCTCGAAAAAAATACAAAAAGAAAAAAATATTCAATGTACAGGAATGACATCTCTACGATTTTATTATATGTAAAGATAAGACTCATATAAATAATTCAAGATAAACAATGCAAAAGGAAATATTACGTAGCTTATGAAACTTCTAAACTATTATAACAGGTACCGGCCATAAATAATTAACTTGTAGCGCATGTGGTGATACCTAATATCAGGTATCACCACATGCGCTGCCCATTGACAAGAATCTTTGGAATGAGACATTCAAATAGATTTATACATACTCATAATTACTAAAAAGTACAGCATTTCAAGTCTGAACTTAAAATCGGTCTTACAATTAAACCTACTAGATGTTAGACTTGCAACCCTGTACCAGTGTAAAATCTAGTAGGTTTTATCTTTGATGTGTCGTAATTACAATGTTATAAAACATACAGAGCGATTGACACGGTATTAAGATGAGAATAACATGGTTCATATTTATTTTCTTATTAGTGAATTGTTATTGTGTCAGTGTGGACTACTTTCTCGGTAATAAGGAGCTAGAACTTGAAGATGTAAAAGCAAACACACTCGAAAATAAAATGGAAACAGCAAGACGAGCAAATGAGAATGAACCCGCAGGAACCACTGATAGGATTGACGAATCAAATTATGAAGAGTATGATGAACTTTCCGATATTGAATACCAGATGATGAAAAGAACTTTTATAAATAAGGCACCCATCAGACAAAATGATTTTGACATGAATTCTAGTCTAGGAGAATTTGGCTATGATTCTAATGGTAATTTGCGACAAGGTGTCAATTACATATCACAAGCTAAGTCTTTTGATGATATTATTAAAGAGTATGGAAACCATGATGAAGCTACAGGTTCAGCGTACGTAATACTACGTGGTCATAATAAAACTATAAGTGTCGAAGCCCAAACGGTACTCGGTTTGGGTGACATGACGGACTTTAAAACAACAACTTTTAAACAACATTTTGAAACTGAATTCAATAGTGTAGATGAAAATGAATCGGATAAGTTATCAATTGACTTTTATAATGTAATACCGGCCACAACCGTAAGTGATGGTAATGATGACCTTTTTGATGCTGATAGCTTTAAAAACAACAGCATTTGGTACGTACCAGAGAATAGTCCATGTTGGGACCTGCCTATACTCTACGGCGAAATGGGACGAACACCCTTGCTTGATGCCTCGCAAGTTTTTCTTATGTATCCAGGTAAATTAAAAAACGTAAAGGAAACAAAAGAAGAGCAAATACAGCCCACCCGATCTCTATACATCCCGTTGTCCCAAACTATGAACAAGTGGTGTGCTGCAGAACCTTGTTACGGCGATCACACTTTGTGCCTCTTTTCGGATAAGACTAATTCTAAATTTTGCAGAAATGGCTACACAGTTTCAACTCCAACAATGGTTGAGCAGATAGGATTAGTGAATACTATAAATTCAATGCGGAACCGCATCGCAAATGGGGCATCATACAAATATAAACATTTGCCGAAAGCAGCAAACATGAATCAATTAATATATGACTTTGACTTGGAAAGTATGGCAGCGGCATGGCTTCACCAGTGTCTGCCAGGCCCCGCAGCTTGTTCTGCTCTCGATGGGAACTATGTAAGGCAACTTGAGTGTACCAAACACGCAAAACATTGTTGCATAAGTTCTTTCAAAACTGAGAGGGCTTCTAAGTGGTATGTTTCGGTTAAGATAGCACCCATTTTGATTTTACACAATCTCAACTGCATTGATTGAACTATATCATTTTTTACAGCATACCAAAATACGAATGTTATGTTGATGCTATTATTGGCTGTATTCACGTGTGGTTTTGGAAAGCTGGAGACGCACTTACTACGACAGATGTTGATTGTGGTCATATAACACCAGCCACGTTCCAAACAGCCCAGATAATATGGGCGGAAACCACTAAAATAGGTTGTGCATATGGGAAAAAACTTGATGGAGATGTACGAGTTGTATGTAACTTTTCTCCTGGTGCGCCATTCTATATTGACACTCAATTCTTCTGTGGTTTCGTTGCTCACTATGCGGTTACGAATGCTCACGAAGAGAATATTACTTCTCCAAAATTCTTGGATAACCTAGGAATTAATTTATTTCCAATGAATAAGTATAACAATACTCTAAGTGAACATATTTATAACCGCGTTAATTTTTCTTTAAGATTTTCAGAGTTAGATATTCTTGGTAAAATTTATAACACAAAATGGATGCGAGGAAATTTGAAAAACAGTATCAACCACACTATAGGTTTGGTTGCTCAATTGGTTACGAAATACATGTTTGGTGAAGATTCTGGATCCAAGTGTGATATGAATGAAGCTATTTATGCGGCCGGTGAGCCTGGCTCGAAGTGCGTGGAACGAGGGAGACGTTACCACGCGTTGTGCTATGACTTTCGCGACCCCACGCCTGGGTACCGGCTGGTGGCTGTGCTGGCACCGGTCGCCTTGTTCTCCCTTATACTGTACGATTTGTTTAATGGTGTAGTGAGGCAAACTAATTATTAACAGTCATAATGGTATACTGGACAAGCTCGTGACAAATGTGGTGCATTTCACTGTCGATGTCGTAGAAAGAAAATAACATCTAAATGTAGAATGGAGAGATGAAGAACGTCACAACCGTATTAAAGAAATTCTAAGTTATCTTTTGATTGTATGTTCACATAGTTGTTTTAATCATTAACATCGATCTTGATCGCTGCCAATGGGTACTGATTCTGAGTCAGAGCGTTTATACATTGAAACATTATAACTCGTAATAAATTCATGTCTCGTAGTTGATACTCCGGTTAAATGTTAATTGAATTATTAGTCATTGGAGTGACGACTAAATCGACAAATAGAGGTGTTGGTCCTATAAGAAAGGTGAAGTTTTGTATGTCCTTCTACTTTTTTGCGTTTGTTAATCTTAATTTAATAGTAATTATTATTTTTTGTAATAATAAAGCTAAAGTTTTAATGTCGGTATTGTTTGTTATTGATAGCGAAGTCAATAGAACAATGTCCCCAAACTGAAACTTCACACTCGATAAGTTTGGGTCGACAATTTCATTCGTTTTTTCATCTCTATATACTCGTATCTGTTACTTACAATGAAGTGCAGTATATTTGCATTGTCAATAAGCAGTCCTTTATCAATATTGATTTATCATTTTTTCCGAATCTGTCCTTCAAAAGTTACAAAAGCAATGCGGACGAAAATAGGTCGTATCGAATATGTATAAGAAGTCTACCACAAGCAAGCAAGACACGATAAACGGCTCAGTCATTCTAAGATTGCGAATGTTTCGACTTCAACGACCTTACCATTCAACTCGTTGTCTACTTGGATTATATATTTTACACTCTATCATTTTAATAAGCAAGACAATGGTATAAAACTATTTAACATATTTATTATAACTTGAAATAATATTAATAACATCTATGCCATTACGCAATGCGTTATCGTCGCAAAAGAAATAATACTTGCTCTGTAGTCTTAAATTCGCAAACCTCAGTTTAACAAGATTCACTGGAGCATACAAGTAAAATTCATTACTTCCATAATAGCGCAGTACATAATCAGTGACGAGTAAATTAACACTCATGTCCGCGCGAATGAGTTTTACATTTCCCTAATAACTCTTCCGAATTTTACTCTTTTGACTGCAATGTACTTGTCCAGCTGACTTCCGAACTGTTGTTATCCATCTGACTAACGAAAACTTAGTCTTCAAGTCTGGGTGGAACGTGAAAAAACACATACATTTAGAGCCTTCCGTTATTTCGTTTCGGAAATTGTCAATAGTACTCAATATGCTGTTGGATTGGCTAAAGCAACTGACCATGGTTAACAAGCAAGTGCGTCAATAGCTTGACTTGTTTTACTTGTAAAAACTAACCGTGAATCGAAGAACAAGATAACATTGTTAAACAATACTAACTGAAAAGTCTGATAAACTGCTTGTTAAGCTTAATAATTTAATTGACTAGACCTCAATACGCAATCATGCATCGTGACTACGTGAGAATTCATTTGAGGTTAGTATAATATTAGTGCATGAATTATATGCTGTCAGCAGATTTTGCTTGCGTAATATTTTACAGCGAACTTCTTATTTCTCAAGGCATCTTGTATAATAAAAATGGATGGTACGAACCTGTTGTTATCAAGGACAGGATAGTGTACACCACGGCTAGCATGCAATACTCCATGCTCGTTCTTTTTGCAGCAAAGATTATCTTTCGCGATTTTTAATAAAATCGCACTATCTCTATCATCCGGTGTCTGCTTCTTGACGTTATCGTTGCTGCCATTCAAAAACCTGAAAATAATAAATGCATTGAATTAAAATACAATAACGCTCAAACAATAATAATGAGAATTTCACAGTGAAATCCAAATTAGAGTATGTAGAGTCATCACAATTTTCCGTACCAATATCCATTACGATTTTAAAAATTCCAGGCTATAAGTGCCGAAAAAGACTTATTGGATCATTATTACTCTAGGTTCAATATCGTTTGCTGGTATTACACCCGGCAACACGTTCGTTACTGTAGCGGTGAATTGGCGCACTTGTGTTGTTTTCAAGGTCCTGACACGCTTGTTTAAGGCCTTTCCCCCGTCTGGGATTGGCTTTCGACCAATGATTTTTGTTATAATTATATTTTAGGAAGTATATTAGTTATTTTACCTAATATTTTTGGTAAAGGATGTTAAAGTTATTCGAATTTAAATGGCCTCTGGTATATTTTTTTCCTAAATCTAATTTTTCGTGGTGGTACTTGCGATACTCAAATACAACATTAATTTGAATCATAAATACCCATCTTAAGCTATCGACATTATTCTCTATAATTATATGTTTATCAACGGGTGAAACATTGTATCTATTGTTGGAACTCCAAGTAAGATATACGGTGCTTCATTAATTATGCTATATGTACATAAAGTAGAACACACCATAGCGCATTTCTACTTACATAACTAGAGTACCCAATTGGTTCATTTAAACGAGTTCGGCTATAGGAAAGAAAAGCGGTACAAAAGCCGAAAGAATTTCAACATTCGGCCGACTGTTGCGTATGGGCAGCGCACTGATGCAGTGTTCAACCATGAAATTGAATTATCTGAACATTTTGTTCACCATTGCAGTATTTCACAATTGTTGAACTGATTTTCTGTTACAGTTTGCAATGTTGCATGTGCCTGGACTATTACTTAGTTTGTACGACTATTATTTGGTACGGTGTTAGAGATGAATTCAATTTATGTCTAAAGTGATCATCAATCAACTTTGTCTATTCAAAAGTCAATTGCGGAGATAGTAAAAAAATTGTTACGAATTATTTCAGCCTTGAAGTGTTTGGTCTAGACTTGCGTAGTAAATGCGTTATCTGTTTTTATAGTAACCCTACGTTTCATTTAGCATAACATATCAATAATGATATACATGTACTTAATATAGTAGATACACCCTCATCCCTCTACTACACCCACTTTTTGCTAGTAATGTTAAAGTCCATGCAGTCTAGGCCCTGTTTAGCCAATTGCCAGTAACTTGGGGGGCACTAATACAAATTCCGTGGCTGCTACCGAGGTATTATGGATGGATGATAAAATCGTATTTTAAATCATGTAAAATATTCAACATTTTCGATTTTATTTAATGTTGGTAAGCACTTATCGTTTCGCAAGGTGAACGACAGTGTCAAGCTGTTGATCCGTGTGCCCTACCGATCACCGGTGTGTAAAGCTTAAAGTGACAATTTGCTATTTCAAACCCGTTCTCATTTCATTTTTGATCGCATATCTGTGAGGCATACAACCTTATGCCTGTATTACACACGCCAGAAATTTGCACCCAAGTTTGCAACTGAGACATTCCATTGCTTTGGTGACCGGTGAACAATTGAATGATACATTGTGATGCCTGCTTCTTGCATACTTTTAAGCAAGGCATGGCATGTGTATTACGGGCTTTAAGTAGTTATGTAAGGGATATTACGTAACAAAATAGTTTCAAGATCATGATTACCTATCTCATGAATATTATGTTATTGCAAGGTAATTTAAATAAGTATAGAATCTACTTGAATTTTTAAACAATCTCGTTTATTTAATTAAGTAGTCTTTAAAACTTTTTATAAATGAATGAAGAGCTGCTTATTTTTGGTTGCCAACGAATTAAGTTAGCACAAGTTTTGTTATGTTTTAACTTTTAAACAAGTAGAATCTCTTTTAAATTCCGGTTTTGTATCGTGTATCTTTCAACATTGCACTGTGAATGCGGCGATCGTTACATCACTTTTTTATTTTGTCTGTAACAGGTTAAGGACATCCAAAATTTTGGTGCAAATTAGAATTACTAAGTATAAAGAATTGTGAGTCATAAATATCTCTCGTGTTAAACTTTTAATAAGTAATTATACTTGGAAATAATATGTTTTCTTGTAATGTAACAAATACAGTAGAATTCTCGGAAATATGAGTATTTTCCTTAAAATAACAGCCATAAAGGAAGGTAGGACAGTCATTATTTGTAATAAACAGTGCGTCGTAAAACATCAACAATTTAAACAAGCTAGAACTGAATTCAAAAACATATTATGTATGTGTACTGTACTGCCACTACGCATAATTTGCGTAAATTATTACACAAATATTCACTGAATATTGATTAATGACGTGAATTTGCAAAAAAAAAAGTTTTACGTTAACTGTTTATACCCAATTTTATACCCAATTCAAAAATACTTTAATTTTTGAATTGGGTATAAAAATATGTGTAGAAAAATGAATAACCAGGTTTAGGCAAGGTTCGACGAGATCAAAAATGTTGAAATTATCGGTGTATGAAAAATTTTGCATGAACACTAAATGTTTCGACTAATATTTGTTCAAATAAGCGTTTTGTGAATAAAATATTGCTACATAAGGTCAGATTTAGCAATGCATTCTATTCCATTGTGCCAAAATCATTACGATACGGTGCATATTTTATTGCAACAAGCCGGTGCAATGCAATCACGTAACTTTTTGGCATCTTAGGTTTTTTTAATAGACATTTAATACAGGGCTTTGTATATTTTCTGCCTACTCCCATGAAAAAAGACGAAAGTATCTGTAACATCCTGAATACTTACCTCATCAAATATGTCCTCCCGCCCTAGGTGGAAACGAAGGATCTGACAGACTCTTACTCACTAAAATCCCTGTTTATTCAATTGCCCTTTACGTTCCAGGTTCACGGTAACCTGCTAAGACAGTCCTTCGACCATAACCTGAATACCTCACTTAATCTTTTTGGATGAAATGGATGCCATCTGGACTTATTTAACTTTAAGTTGAGTTCAGTAGCTTTTACAATATAAGGAATTTATTAACTGAAGGCAATTTAAAACGAGCTGTGATTCGAGTCCAGTGCTACCTAAATTGAGATGTCAACCAAGATTAATAAAGAGATATCTAGGACATCTTGATGTTAGCTGATTTTCCTCGCAAGACTTAAAGTTATTAACGTATCTGATACAAGTTATGTAACGTGTGTCATTATTTCTGTTTACCTAATAAGCAGCTTTAACTTAAATACATAATTATCACGCTTGTAATATCTGAAGGATCGCAAAGGTGCACCCAATAGTATACCCTTATTTCACCAGTTAAATTTAAATCCCGTGAAATTGGGGGCTAGCCAGTTACCAACGGGGCACAAGGCATTCCGTGACTGCTACTGAGGACTTCCAACATAAAAAAACAAATAACAGCTGACCTGAAACCTGAACCCAGTAGAGTAGTTGTTCTAGTAGTCCCGCTTGCGAATACTCGACCAAGAAGCAGAAAAATAAAGTAGATTATTAATCTGCCCTATTTATCTAGGAGACAAATAACCATGACTTTAATAGGGCAGCATATGTCCCTATTAAATAAAATGTAAATCAGGATCATCTTGACTTTCCTAGCCAAGGTTGAAAGGAATTGCACTAAAAAAACAGGTTATATGAAAACAAAAATCAAGTCAACAATCTAAATAAAGACTTGCAAAATGTGACTAAGAGACTGATAGGTAATGAATGTTGATGAATGGAGAGCAAGAGGAAGGCCAAAGAAAAGATAGATGGATTGTCTAAGTAATGATATGAAAGTAAAAGAAGTAAATGATACTGTGACGTCTGATGGAGAAGAAAACGATGACGCAGTAAAGAAGATAATTATGATACTAAAAGACTTGCAAACAACGGTTACGAGTAAGGCGTAACAAATGTTGACTCAATCAGCATACTTGCCTACAATTAACTTCAAGTTCAGGGCATTTGATTGGATAATAGTGAAACAATTAATTTCTACTGCTGACCTTACCAACACTTGGTACGCAATTAAGGTTAAAGTTTATTCCGGACTGTTTTGTCGCAAGTATGTCTATGAATAGACACGCACGAGTAAGTAACTCGTGTAATAGATACTCCAAATATTTATCAATCGATTTCGTTCTCGTTTTTTTTTCATAGTGTGCAGTATGTCTGTCTTTCACAAGTTTTTTTTCTTTGAATGTAGTGACCTCGCAGAATTGAGATGGTATCGATTGTGCCAATTAGCACGTTGTCCATTATGAAAATTACCAATTGACCAGTCCCACGCTCTGAAAATCTTGATGGTCAATTGATCAATATAGGTACTTAGCCTTTTATATTCCCATTGCTGGGACTCGTGTCTCTTCTGTATGAGAGGTAGCTTAACCCAATACAGGTCCTACGTCTAAGTTCTAATTATGGTAAAAGATAGATTTATTTAAAAAAAAACTCCTGTTATATGTCCTGTCAGTATACTACCTACCCCAGGAAACGATCCAGACCAATTGGAACATTTCCGTAATAGAATGCTTTGTCATTCAAATATCAATCGAAAGCTGAACTAATTGCAATGCACTTAGGAAGCTGACCTTCATAATTTTATAGGCCAAATAATGTTTCACAAAGCCTACTAAAGAAACCTTAATTTAATATTTGATAACGCAACAACGATCAGAGTTATCGAAACGGTCGTTAAAATCAAAGCGTGAATACGAAACTGGTAATCTATGACATTTTCATAATATTGGCTCAAGAATTTCTTTAGCACACAATTTATTTTGATTATTCCCATTAATGCTGCGCGACAGTGTCAAGGACTATTGAGTAGTGCCGGTTACTATGTTATAAATTATTAAGCAAAGGTTACATCAGCGTTTATCATAATTAGCTGTTCTAAATAACGAACACACCTTGACGAATTCGTGTTAATGGCAACAACAACGTGAGAGCTTTTTATTAAATAAACATAATAGCTAGTGAATCTCCACGATCAAGATTAAGAAATATTGGGATTGGTACTGCATTCAAAACGTTACACAATAATGAAGTATGACATTCTTGATATGGTCAAGACCAGACTGATCATCGATTAGTAAGATAAACTTGTCCTTACTTTAGATGATTGAATACACCAACCAGAATCTGACCTGAATAGGTGTTGAAATCACAAAGAACTTGTTCGTTAAGTAATTGTTGATAAAGGGAACATGATAACAATTACAAGCGGAAAACATATTACCAGGGACCATTCGATCATAAGCCCTTTAATTTAATACCAAAATTAATATGTGTGTATGTAAATTAATGAGCTGTGGAATTACTGCGTTTCATAAACTAACAGAACAATGGATAAAGTAGGTATGTAAGTAATGTCAGCGAATGTCAAAATTAATTCAACGCCTTTAATTGTTACCCATAGTACGCAAACAACTTACTAAGCCATGATTAATTATAATGTAATGGCCTTAAGCTTATTATACTTAATTGTAATCTTTTGTGTGATTGAATCCACAAGGCTATGCACAATTAATGAATTATGGTCTCCTGCATAACTGTCTGTAACTCGTCTCGTAAGATTTATGTAAGGCACACCTTGACCTTCCCTCCATAATCTATGCATGACCGTTATTTACGTTTTCAATTGCTAAGTTTTGCAATACCCACTTGGCATTGACTTTATCTTCAAATTTTATTCTGAAATTCGCTATACTGTTAACTCTTGAGATATTTGTGCATGAGATCATGTTTGCAGTGGACAAGTTTTTGATTCATGACCAATAGTCGAATTGTTACAAATTGCAGGGGCTGTATTTGTAAATAGGAGTATTGTTTAGGACAATCGAACCACTTCATATTGCACTGAACTAATAAACATCGATGCTATAAAGATCTAAAATTAGATTTTGTTTACGAGTTTCCAACTTGACAGACCGGCTTGGTAAACTTCGAAGGTGGTGCAAATTCGAAAAATATTTTATTTGCATACAAAACACTACTTACTGTTCAATATATGTACACTTTTATGTAAATACGACACTTAGAGCAAAAGCTTCCTTAGAAAATGTATATTGTTATATTTTGCACTAGTTTTCACAGCTTCGATTTCGTAATTAAACACGTGTGTTCGTTTATGTTGCGAGATTGATTAAATATGTGCACGTGTGGCTCTGCGCACAGACGGCGTCTGACTGGCCGGCCAATGCCATGACAATAGTGCAGACATTTCTCGCGCAAGGACTTGTGTCATAGAACGTAACGTAGGACGCTGACTGGACACTGTGCGCAGACGCACACCTAATCAGATCTGCGTTTGTCGCGAGTCGCGCCTGCGGCGCCGGCGTTGAGCAAGAGCAACGAAAGTATCTTGAAACGTGGTCACCGTATTGTTGTAAAACAGACATTGCATACTGAATGACCCTATGATAACAAGTTTCTTTTTAAACTTCGTTGGTTTAAAACGTTTGGTAAAAATAAATGTAATAATAATGAAGTAAATATTTAGCAACTAGCGCAGTTAGTTTTTTAAATAGATTATGTATCTTTGGCTGTCCAACTGACCAACCCACTGTGAACTTATTCTGTGCCTACAGTGTGATATTTAAAAAACGAGTTTACAAGTCTGAATAAGTCGGTTAAATTGTCGGTGACATTGAACACAGCAGAATGACAATAGCATTAAATTCAAAAGACGAATCTCAATAAAATAAAAATCTGGTAATTCTAAAAGAATCAATAGTACATTACTGCCGCGGCCTATAATGGCTACTTTGCTGGTCGCGCTGATGATGGCCGACAGCGCAGCCTAGCGCAGCTCCAGGCCGACACAGCGCGGTCAGCATGCACCACTTGATGGACGAGCTGAGATAAAGGCCGAGGCCGGAGGCCGAGGCCTTTACAGTGAGGACAGCAAGGGCTGCATGATGGCCAAGCTGGAAGGCCTAGAGCGTGGCTAGGCTAGCTCGAGGCAATCATAGCGTGACCAGCGAAGAGTCATAATGGGCCAAGGCTTGTATAGTGCTTTACTCAAAAATGCAAGTACCTAACCTAAATAAAACCAGCAAGTGATTTAAATAAAATACATATAGGTATTAACTAGAAAATTAATTAAAATAACAATATGAAAAGTACAGTTACTAAAATTCAACACCGGGTTTCCGGGTTTCATATTACTTACTAATAGTTTGCGATAATTTTAATGCGGTGTTTGACTGTTAGGTATATTTTCTTCAATTACTTAAAGCAAAAAAAAAGTCACTAAATAAAAATTAAAATTTCGCTGAACCGCGCTTTTGTTACTTCTTTGTATTTTTTTTTTAAATATGGAATACAATCTTTTTGTGCCTACCTCTTTATATACAAACAGCTGTGTTTTAAATAAAATCTTTTTGCATTTGTTTTTTTAAAACGTTGAAACGTCAAAATAGCGGCCGGCAATGTATTGCCGACCTGTAGAGCGGCCAGCAAAAACATTACTGGCCGCTCCTTGAAACACTCCGGCAAAGGCGACTTTGCTCAAACAAGGTTGTCAAAATAATGACCACATTACATGCATTTTTGAGTAAACGTAGTTACGCTAGCGGAGCAGAGTGCGCGCTGACACGCACGACACGTCGTTAGATCATTACATCAACCGCTATCATCCGGCCCATCGACAATAGACCAATTGAATCGTCCCTGACACTCCAATACGTCACTTCGTATGTGAACGCAGATACCTAAAAGGAAGAGGGCATAGGAGAAGTCCCTTACATACTCTTGTTTTTAAGCGTCGTAAAATCATCAAATGAGTTTTCCCACCCCGGGCTGGGCGGGAGGGACTGTCAGATTTGTACTGGACGTGGGTATCTACCACTGCGTCTCTTACATAGTCTTAGGATCCTTCTTCGTTATGTAGATATAGAAACTGAACTTACAGAACTTCGATTGTAAGCGACTCGCATAACCGATTATGTTCATGATCTTATTTAAACTATTATAGAGACTATCGATCGGTTTTTAATTATAGAGTCTCTGATCTAATAAGAATTGCCCGCACGAATCATTAACATCTGTCTGCTTAACATTGTGCTGTTCAATGAATTCATAGAAATGCTTTAAGTGGAAATTCTTCATACAGCTGGTGTTTATTTCACTACATTCCATCTTACGTCATTCTGATAAGATTTCAGATATCTCAAGCAAGTCGCACTTCCCTATACTTAAATCATTTAGTCACATTATTATCCTTGGTTCGGTATGTCTGGCGAAAAAGTACCGAACAGTTTTTTTTTTAAGCAGTTTTCAGTTCCGTTAATTTAATTTTATTCAGAAACATTCTCAAAGTGTAATAGAGTAAGAAAATCATTTCATGGATTTCAATTTCAATTTTCATAAATATAAGCCGTAAAAAGAAAACCCACGTTATGTATTTCGCATCATGCTAACCGAGAAATAAGTAATTGTAAAATATTTGAATGAATCGCAAAGTTTGAGGTACTTCTGATGACGTCATCGATCGTTAAGATATTATCCCACGGTCACAATCTAGCATAGACGCGTCCTGAATTAAATAATTACACTTTAGTGTTCTGGTTCTTCCGTAATCTTTATAAAACAAAGTTGAGGAGAAGTACAACTAGCGCGGTGACAAGCCGTTAAACTAATTAAAGCATAATATAATCAACCTATAATGTTCCCAAAACGTTGCGCTGGTCACAAGTCTCTTCTCTGAGAGAGGTAGTGGAATGAAATTTATCAAAGTTCCAGTTCGGGTTGGTAAATGTCACACCTGTCGTCGAATTTTGGTTTTTTGCCATGCCCATTCCTAACAATGTTTCCCTTTACTGATTTGAGAGAAGAGGTGATGAAAAAAATTACACAAAGTTACGAGGCTGGATAGATTTAAGCCCACGTTCTAAGTTTCCACGGGGTCATAACTGCTCACACTATTACTCTACAAACGAATTATGACTTTTTAATATTGATACCCATTGCTTTAATTGTCAGTTCATATAATAATATGTTCAATATAATATGTAGATGTTGATTTCAAATTAATTAGAAAAAAAAGACGAAATAGATACGGCCCGAAAATAGAGCCTTGCGGTGCTCCAAGTCAAATTTTTACTTTGAAGACATAAAAATTTATAATCATTAAAAAGTATGTGTTTAGTGGGGTGCAAGTAGAGTTAAAAGTAAATAAGCTCAGCGCAGGATCTCATAGTTATGTCGGAAGGTTCGATTTGAGCGCTTACCTGTGCGATCCGTCTTGGCAAAGGCTTGACCGCAGTTGATTGTAGTAAAGTAAAGATGTATTGTTTTGATTAATTGGGTTTATGTGATAAAACATAAACGGAATTTCTGCTTTGAATGAATATACTCAAATTACTAGTAGTAGCCAGTTACACATTTTCATATGAATAGATACTTGACTAGTGTGGGAACATAGCAACAAATACATACGTTGGATACATTAAAAAAAAATCAAGATATTTTCGTGTCTGATGTTATTCATCGCAACATTTGTTAACAGATTTGTTGCTACATGGACAGTGACAAAGAAGTTACGTAAATCATCACTATGCTTATAAAGTCATATTTCAACTTTGTTTTGACAAACTACATAGGTATAACTTTATTTTTATTCAGTGGTTTAATGTTAATTAAATTAAATATTTAGTGTAAGGGACTTGATCGTTGTAATGGAAATAAATTAAATGATGTTCTGCGGCCTGTCGAAGTGCTGGATAAAGGATTTAAAATATGAAACTAACTAGCTGTTGCCAGCGGCTTCACCCGCTACAACTCGAAAATTATCCCACGGGAACATAAAATCGGGATAAAAGCTATCCTATGTGTTAATCCAGGTTATAAACTATCTGTGTACCAAATTTTAGCCAAATCCGTTCAGTGGTTTTTGCGTGAAAGAGTAACAAACATCCATACATCCATACATCCATACTTACAAACTTTCGCCTTTATAATAGTAATAGGATGATACTGTACTGAAGCACAGTAACTAAGTTAATTCAAAAGAACAGCGGAGGAGTAGGACAAACATAATTATTAAAAATATAGCTTTCAGTGCTAGGAAAACACCAAGTCAACTTATTATGCAGTAACCAAATTGAATTACTCATGTGGACACTGCCCCTATGATAAATGTTTATATTCATAATCCTTAGGGTTCCAGGGCACCACAGTCAAACAGAATCGAATGTTCTACTATGTTACAAATTGGCACAGCATTATGTAACCGAGAAAGTGTATTGTAATTCATCAAGTAATATTAGCGCGTGAATATGTGCCACGCATCACTAGCGAGGCACACTCGCTGTATTTTAATTCAGTTCCTCGGCATGTGAAGGTTGGTTCAGATTCTTATTCGTTGTAAGGTGAAGGCCACTGAGTGAGCGGTTGAAGGATTTAGTTCGCAGGTGTTCAGCCTTATCGGTCAATTACTTTTCTGATTTGCATGTGATATTACAGTCATTATAGCGACCACTTCGCTCCGAACTGTTTAACGAACCCACACTAAAGACACTACGTTATTTTTGTAAATAGTCAAACCATGTAAATCCATAAATAACAAATTAAAAAAAGAAAATCTTAAATATCTTCCAATTTATTTTCCTGTAACAGTAAAATAAAACATGAAACAGTTCGAATTGAATCACCATTGATATCCTTACTCATGTTCGGATGCAGTAACCTAAATATAAGTTTCTAAATAACTTGTTATTATTTTCGAATGAATAGGTTGCGGGACACGGAAGCATAAGGAACTGAATGAAGGTTTTTCTTCAGTCAAGGCTGACAGT
The DNA here is from genome assembly GCA_036375495.1 of Agrotis segetum. NCBI lineage: Eukaryota > Metazoa > Arthropoda > Insecta > Lepidoptera > Noctuidae > Agrotis > Agrotis segetum. Next base: position 10,983,919 of record JAQSVV010000039.1, read on the forward strand.
TCCTTCTGCTGCTTTGATGATTTTCCAACTTAAAAAAAACAATGGTTAGTTACAAACATAGCCGTAATCAGTCAAACATTACAGTTTATACACAAACATAGCACATCGATTTTAAAAAAAAAGTTAGCCTTTGTAAAGTTCGTCTGTATGTCCACAAGTATGATACCTAGTCCTTTCTACAGCTCCATGTGTCATATTTATATGCGAGTGCGGTATGTGATTCACTATGCATCTTCGCTTATCCGCTGTCTTCGTAGCCCGACTGCAGCTTACAAATGAGTAATGAATGATGACAATTTATTTAGATGCTTCCGCTACGTGATTGTTTTCCTTACATTGTTACTTAACAACACGTAACAATTCTTGTTTATAGATCGATGTGGTGATCGCCGTTTAATACTTGACAATAAAGTGGGAAATATACACAGCTTTGCTTAATCACATTATCTCTGAACAGGATATATTTCCCTTAGTTTTCCTCCTCTTTTAAAAAGTAATCGTTATGTCTAAAGCAAGCTGTTCCTCGAGGTTTTAACCCAGCTGCTTAGCTCCGATTGGTCAGCTATTCTATTGGTCGTATGCCTATAGCCTTCCTCAATAAAAGGCTTTTCAACACAAACATATTTTTCAAATTGTACCAGTAGTTCCAGGGATTAGCCCGATCAACCAAACAAACCAACTCTTCAGCTTTGTAGATGGATTACTGTGGACTGCTTGGTGGGACCTGTAGGTGATTTCGTGACATTTTTTTTTCAGATCGGTATGACAATGTACTTGGCCGTCAATATTCAAAATTTTCTGCAAATATGTGACATCAAATTGACAAGATTTCGTAATCGTTTTCTACTTCATGTTAGACAGTCTCTTGCCAGGATAATATGGCAACTGTCTTCTTTACTCGCTTGATGCCAAATAGTTTATAGGCTTTCTCTATGTCAAGCCAGCACTTGCCTTGGAACACAACCAGGACGAGGTTTATGTTAGCACCACCAGCGAGCGGTATTGTTTGTCATCGACTCATTCATATGGATTTACTGTAATCATAGTGAATTCATGGAATATGTCGTCCATGCCCTCTTATTAGGTTTTTGCCGAATTTGAACTAAGGCATACATTTTAGGGTCACAGGACTATCTCATCACGTAACTGTGACCCTCGAAGGATCACCATGAATTTTAGTCAGTACAAGTCTGACAGCGTCCCCAGTCCAGGGACTGGAGGGACTGTCTCATTTGATGATTGTACCACGATAAAGAAAGGCAGTTATTTTTAATAGTAAGACGTTGACGTTAATGTCGTGTGCACTTATGGCATCCATATTTGCGATTGTACCAATAAGTCCATTCCATTTCTTTGTTACAGTTAACAGACATCGTAAACGCAATGTCGACGCGCGGGGAGCTCCCCCTAGAACTGGCACTTCGGGGGCGAAGCTCCTCAATAGCCACGACGTTGCTTCAGCACTGCGCAGACGCAGACGCGAGAGGACCCCGCGGGAGGACCCTGCTGCATCGAGCTGTTGATGCCAGAGATGCCTTCTCAGCCAAGTTTCTCGTTGATAATGGAGCTGATCCAAATTTGACCACGAAGTTAGTAATATTTGTCTACAGCTTGACAAAAAACTGTAGAAAACCGGAAGTCGCCACTGTCTTCGCGCTACCAGCACTTTGAATGATTTTATTTTATTTTATTTCACTTATTACGTTAGTTTTGTGGCACAATCATAAATCTAACAAACCAGCGGTCTTTGTTTACATCAAATATCAAAGATTTTAAAACGTTTTCAGAAACAAAAAATTAGTTCCGTTTCAATCCGTTCTGGCCAAGCTGTAAATAGGCGATAATTTTGACCGCAATTCAGGGAGTTTTAAGTGTCATGTGGATCTGACTCATATACGAGGCCAATGGGTCGAGGATAATGGGAGTAATGACATATACACAAGACCGCTATTTAATTTTAGCACGTTGCAGTGAATTCGTATTATTTCAAAAACGATCTTCAATTTTTTTTATAATTAGCTATTTCCGTTTTCTTGTTGTTTTAACGTGATTTAGAGTAAGTAATTAATTAATACAATCCACATTAATCCACATCTTTTATTTCATATACTACATATTACCACAGACTACAACACTCTCCCTCGATATTACTGTTTTTTTTTTAAACAAAAAAAACAGACTACAACTCTTGTCATGATATGCGACCAAGAAAATTGAAATGACGTCAACGATTGTTAATGTTTCAAGTATTGAAGTAATTGTCTTGCCGTTGCCACTATTAGAATTACCATAAACAAACTGCACAAAAGGATAATAGTCCATGTATTTTCTGTATTTCTAGCTGTCCTGTCATTTATGTATACCCGATCTGAAATCCATCCAAGTTTATGACGGCTACATTACAGCCACTGCATTTAAATAACTTCATTGATATGATCAATCATGTAATGATTTCATCCTACGTTTCCTTAGAGAGGAGGGTGACACCGCGCTGCATCTGATAGCATCGCTCACGTCCAGCTCCTGTGATGAAGAGACCATGGAACAGATGGCAGAGATAGCTGACGTCATGGTGCAGAAGAGTGCGGATATCAACCGACAGAATAGAAAGGGATTGTAAGTATTCTGACTATCTCAATAGAACGCAAGTTCTCGTCAGCCTTACCTGACCTGAGCCTGTAGCCAAACGGCAAGCGACAATCGTTAACGTTCAGCAGTCACTAGTACATTTTCAACTTTATACCTCATGGCATAAAGTTGAAAATCTAGTAAAGACTGCTGAACGATAGCGAACGAAACAAACGTCATTTGGCTATAGGGCCTGACTTGCATTCATCCTTTTCCTTGGCGAGTCTTAATACGCACATGCACAGCTGTATCGTGTCATCATCAGCCTATAATGTTCCCACTGTTGGGACACAGGCCTGCTCTCTGTAAGAGAGAGTGGACATGATCCACCATGCGGGCCCAGTGCGTGTTGTAGATGTCACATGTCTTCGAATTTTTTGGTTCTAAGAAATGGTTTCTCTACGATGTTTTCCTTCACCGTTTTGAAAGCAGTGGTGATGAAAATAAATTACACAAATTAATGGTCCTGGCGGGGTTCAAACCCACGACCTAAAAGTCGTAAGTCGGGACCGATACCACTGGGCCATCACTGCTCATTGCTCTTTCGTTTATCTCGTGCAAATCCTTGAAGGTGCAGGTGGTTGTGTAGGAAAGGAGAGGGGAGATCGATATCTTGTGGAGGAACTCCACGTTGGCATTCTTAATAAAGGGGAACTAAAATAACGTCCAAATTCAAGATTCAATCTTATTTTAGTGACAACCAGTATAACCAACTTGTCATCAGAACTGAAAATACAGGAATTATTTTCCTGGTCTTCTCTTATATCCAGCCCTTGCTTTAGCTGTAATGTCTGTATAACAATGTCCTGTGCCCTTTTATTTATTTGTAAAGCCCTATGAGCCAATAAAGTTGTTCGGTATGCTCCGTACGTATACCAATTACGTGCATATTTAGCGGACGTGTTGCGGACCTTAAGTTATGCATGTCCTTATTCAACTTAATTGAATGGCCCTTCGAAGCCGAAACAGTTAAATGACAAGCTTATTTTATACTTTCACTCTTGATATTTGCGTATAAAGTTTATAATTGCTTGTAGCACACCACTCCACCAAGCAGTTATAGCAAGAAACCAACGGATATTCGACCTACTTCTCAAACAGCCAACGTTAGACACGAACCTTCGCACCCTAGCAGACGAACACCCGCCCCTGTACTACGCACTAGTCGACGACAGACGAGCGTCGATATCATCCAGCGAGACTCTAGTCATGAACGGATCCAATCCTTTCGACACACCGGTGACGAATAAAAACGCCTTTACTGAAGATCCAGTGGAAGGGAAAACTGAGAGCGTTGTCGAAAGAGGTTTCGCTGCTAAACTGTTAGAGAAGGGATGTCAAGCTAATCCGTTGTATTCGGGAGCTGGAGATAGTTTGCTTCATATATTGGCGCAGGGATGGTTTGAGGTAAGTCTCAATTTGCTATATTAACGATTAATTTATTCCTGTTTTACAGAGAAAAAGTAGAAAAAGTTTTAGTATCGCTCCTGATTTATTATCCGTTGATTTAAAGTATGCTGAGTCGAGCGTTATAGATAAATAGATAATACTCATTATTATGCACACCTTACAAATTTCAGCTATATGCGGTGGGGTAGCAACTGGGAAACGAATGGCGCTCGTATAAGTTCCAAGCATCGTCATTGGTTCAAATCTTATACTACTACGGTACTTCAAAATAGTACTACCTTATTGGTCGGATTAGGACTTAGCTATGGTCACGCCATCTACAATTAGCTTTGACCGGCCTTCCTCATTCACAATCCTACTACTATTATAAAGGCGAAAGTTTGTAAGTATGGATGTATGGATGTTTGTTACTCTTTCACGCAAAAACCACTGAACGGATTTGGCTAAAATTTGGTACACACATAGTTTATAATCTGGATTAACACATAGGATAGTTTTTATCCCGATTTTATGTTCCCGTGGGATAACTTTCGAGAAGTAGCGGGTGAAGCCGCTGGCAACAGCTAGTATCTTCTAAATATGGTCTTTTGAGCGTCGATTTCATTTCAAAACGCACAATGAGACGACTCTTTTAGATCACTCGCAGAACCCATTTACCTTGTTGTATATTAGGCTTGCTTTCCCAACACATTAGGAAGATTAGAATGAGTGCCTGAGAATCTTTGATAGGGGTATCATACATTCTCAGAGCACTTCATTCTAATCTTGACTTTAATTGCAAGGAATCAGCGGTGTTCCTGGTCTCTCACTTGAACGGCGAGTTGAACCACACCAACGAGGCCGGTATGAGCGCGTTGCACGCGGCTTGCGCCAACGGCCTCGCGCGACTCACGGCGGCCTTACTCGAGCACGGCGCCAGGCCTAACTTGCAGACTGCGTATGGGGAACAAGAGGATACGGTTTATAGGTAAGATTAGTGAAGATAGTTTTATATTATACTCTTTATTGTATACACCCTGCAAATTAATAGTTTATTTTAAATTCTCTGTAGCTGTCATCTTTCTGGATTTATTGATCACTAACTAATTTCTTTTATTTTTTCTAAATTACAGAAAAAGTTGTAATTTTCCATAGGCATATATTGTATATCGCAATTACATAGATTTGCTTTATAGATCAATTTAATGGCGACGAGGTCTATAATGCTAGCACTAATTAAAAAAATGATAATTTCTTAATTAAATTCTCTTATTGTCATAATATATTAGCTGCAACAACCAACTTACGTTAGCTCCAACAATAAACAACAAACCATTTTATATTAGATCCAACTCACTCTAAAGTTAGAAGAGCAATTGTAACATTAGCTGAAATATTAATCTTATCCACGTGGTTTTTAATAGATGAATATTTTCTGCAAATCATCATCATAATCAGCCTATAATGTTCCCACTGCTGGGACACAGGCCTCCTCTCTGTGAGAGGGAGTGGGCCATAATCCACCACGCGGGCCCAGTGCGGGTTGGTAGATGTCACATGTCTTCGAATTGTTGGTTCTAGGACATGCCGGTTTCCTCACGATGTTTTCCTTCACCGTTTTCAGAGCAGTGGTGATGAAATAAATTACACAAAGTAATGCGCCTAGCGGGGTACGAACCCACGACCTATAATTTGTAAGTCGGGACCGATACCACTGGGCCACCACTGCTCTCTTTCTGCAAATAAAACATCAATATTTGTTTAGACAAACGCCCCTACACTTGGCGGTACTCAACAACCATGAAGGCGCAGTACTGGCGATCATAGAGCACAAGAAACTCATAGACAAAGGTGACATGGCGGCCACAGACAGAAGCAACACTAGTCTATTACCCAACCTTAACTTGAAGAACTCGGATGGAGACACGCCCGTCAGTCTAGCACTCACTGAAGGTAAGACTCATAGCCTAAAAAACTTTTATATCTGTATCTATAGTTTTGCCTTACAAGTTTTTATCTCTAGAGAGGCTAAAATGCACGCCTATCATGGCGGTTCTATCTCTATTCTACAAAGAAAAGACAAAATTATTTCATCGTTATTTCTATACAAATCGACTGTTTTTTTTTGCACAAATATGACACCATTCGTACAGTATTGAAGAAAAGAACGTTTATTTTCCATGTTTTTTAAATTACAATGCTTAAAACGATAAAAATATTCCGACGTTCTGTCATTTTGTTTTGTCTATTCTTCCGTCGACAAAACCTTTCTACGGCGCCATGCTACGCCTGCTAGAGATAAATTGAATATTGAAAACGTTCCTAAGGCGACATAGCAATAGCAATCGTGTGCAATAGTTTTTAAGTTTATTGTTTTAAAATATGTATTAGTTTATAGTTATTATTTTTATACTTATATATGTATTGTGTTTTTATGGGCCTTGGTTGCCTGAAATAAAGGATAAAATAAATAAATAAATAAATAGCACCCATAGACTGACATAACACCAATTTTATTATGAAAGTACCTAAATAATAAAAATCTTCTCGTCTTGTCATGTTATGGTCATTTATCTTAAGATTCTAAATGTTAAAAAAAAATGTGTGTATGAGTACTCTCTGACCTCTGTAAGCCATTATGAAAAATTGACATCATTTCAGAGACACTTTCACCAAAACTTAAAATACATAATCTTATTAGCAGTTTTTTTTTTACCTTTAAGAGCGTATATTCCAAAAGCTGGCAACGTCGCAAATGGTTGTCAAAAAATATGAACAAGTTTTAATTAATTTAGCATTGTTACTGAATGAAAATAAGAAATATGGCTCTGTAGTGCACAAAAAAATTGATAAGGGAATGCAATAATTAATATCATAACACCGAATATATAGTTTTAGATGTAAAAAAAGCATTTGGAAGCTTTCCAAATGCCTTTTATACACCTGAAACGGTTATAACATCAAATTCAATGTTTTAATTGCATTCCTATATAATTTTTTTAGTGCACTACAGAGCGATATTTCTTGTTTTCATACAGAAAAATTGCCAAATTAATTAAAACTTGTAAATATTTGACAGCTTTTTGCGACGTTGCCAACTTTCAGAATAAGCAGCCTTAACCAAAGATATTTTTTTAAATATTCATAAATGTCTTTGCGTCCCGGGTCGTTGCCACGCGCGCCACAAAGAGTGTCAGTACAATGATAGGGCCCCACTTTAGAGGGTCAATGGCCAAAGCCTGCCGCGGTCGTAGGACTAACGAATTACCCTGACCCCGGAACGTAAAGGGCTATTGGAGGACACCGTGGATTTTAGTCGGTACAAGTCTGAATTCTGGGTGGGAGGACTCATTCGATGATTTTACAACGCTAAATAAAATGTCTTTGCCTGTGACAGATCATTAACACATATTTATTTATTTTATTTATTTATCAACACATCATCACTATTATTACAGGATTTTCCTAATTCAATAGTGTGGCCGCAAAATTACATTTTTAGTTACTACCTACATAAAATGTACATTGTAGTTTTTGTGAACTCACTCAGAGAACAAGTAAAAATATCAATCATTTCTGCACGCCCTAAACCCAATGGAACGCTTCATTGGGTTTTTATTCAGTAGATTGGTCCTACCACTGGGGAAATGTATTGCTTCAGGTCACAAGAACCTCGTGGCCCCGCTGATCGAAGGCGGCGCAGACCCCAACATCCGCAATGGAAAGGGCTTCACACTGTTACATCAAGCTATCGTGGAGGAAGACTCGAGGACGGCCATTTATCTGCTTGATCATGGAGCCGATATGGACGCACTGTGAGTACATGTAGAGTTCGAAAGATATCGTAGATTTTCTTTGGAAAGAAAAATTCGACGTCACTAATGACGACAATGGTGACGTTACGTCCAACGTCACCTTGAGACGTTAGATATGGATTGAAGAATTTGACGCAGGAGGTAAGAATCCCGTTAGCTTGTTTGGTTCAAATCCTACGCGAGGTTTGAATTTTTCTTTCCAAAGAAAAAATTTGAAATTCGCTACGCATGCCATAATGCGTTTAATATTTAAAAAAGACTAGCTGTTGCCAGCGGCTTCACCCGCTACAACTCGAAATTATCCCACAGGAACATAAAATCGGGACAAAAACTATCCTATGTGTTAATCCAGGTTATATACTATCTGTGTACCAAATTTGAGTCAAATCCGTTCAGGGTTTGCGTGAAAGAGTAACAAATAAAACATACCTACATACACATACATACATCCTCACAAACTTTCGCATTTATAATATTAGTAGGATATCGTAGATGTTTATGCGATTCCATCGGTGTGTGGCACAAAGCTCGGTTTTCTATCTCGTTCTACCTTTCATTTTCGACCTTGACTGAAGGATTACAATTGCTGTAGATGTTTCCCATAATCACATAATTTATTGTTGTACAAAGATGTTTCTTAAAAAAATCAGCCATGAACTTTAATTGACCAGTACACCATGTGAATTATATGATAATTGAAATGTTCTTAATCTGTTAATAAATTGTATAACTGGCAGTGTTTAATAAACTGGCACATGAAAGTTAATGATTAATTAATTTGTAACGATTGTGACGAACCAACGTCGCGGTCTTAACAAAACATACTGTATTGTTACCACCAGCCATGTACGGTACGACTCCCTGACTTAGATTTGCCGACCGAACGAGTAAACCACGAATTGGCTTTAGTAGGTGGGACTGACTGAATGTTTTTACTGTATTTATTAGGGTTTTACAACAGCTTCTGTGTACTGTACTACTCATTTATACTACTAGTCTGTCATAATCACAGTGTAATCTCTCTTCTCTTTTTCTGTTTGCAATAGGGTATCTCGACTTGATTAGTGTTGCTGTTAGAGGTAAAATAACTAGATTTTAGCGAAAACTTGATTGTTGTCTCCCACAGGACGGAGGCAGGCGAGACCCCCCTACAACTAGCGATCCACTGCCGCCTGGGGCTGGTGGTGGAGGCGCTGTGTGTGCGAGGAGTGGACATGAGCCGGCTGGACGCCAACGGAGTGCCGCCGCTGTGGGCCGCGCTCGACTCCGCGCAGGAGGAAGTCGCCAGTGTATGTATGACTGTACAGGGGAGACATGAGCCGGCTGGACGCCAACGGAGTGCCGCCGCTGTGGGCCGCGCTCGACTCCGCGCAGGAGGAAGTCGCCAGTGTATGTATGACTGTACAGGGGAGACATGAGCCGGCTGGACGCCAACGGAGTGCCGCCGCTGTGGGCCGCGCTCGACTCCGCGCAGGAGGAAGTCGCCAGCGTATGTATGACTGTACAGGGGAGACATGAGCCGGCTGGACGCCAACGGAGTGCCGCCGCTGTGGGCCGCGCTCGACTCCGCGCAGGAGGAAGTCGCCAGCGTATGTATGACTGTACAGGGGAGACATGAGCCGGCTGGACGCCAACGGAGTGCCGCCGCTGTGGGCCGCGCTCGACTCCGCGCAGGAGGAAGTCGCCAGTGTATGTATGACTGTACAGGGGAGACATGAGCCGGCTGGACGCCAACGGAGTGCCGCCGCTGTGGGCCGCGCTCGACTCCGCGCAGGAGGAAGTCGCCAGTGTATGTATGACTGTACAGGGGAGACATGAGCCGGCTGGACGCCAACATAATTAAGACAACCAGACACTAAATTTTTCATCAGTGTGTCAGGAAAATCCAAGGAACCCCAACACACTTTTTTGTATTTATTTTCACCCCTCGTTTACCTTCATGGTTAGAAGAGGAACTCAAGTGGAATGGATTAGTTTTTGTTCAAGTTTATTTTTATTTTTTTTAGATCTTGGTCAGAAACGGAGCAGACGCAGATTGTTGGGGCACTGGACCTGATGGATGCTTACAAACGTTATTACATAAGTAAGAGCATTTTTTGTCGTTTTTTTTTTATTTCACGACAGCGATGAACACAGTTCTAATAAATAAAATTACACGACTACCGAATTAAAATATACTATATTCAATAATATTCATAATTCATAAAAGTAAGATTATTAACAACTGAGTCAAATAATCAATACACTCTAATCGTACTCATTAATATAATGGCATAACTAGTGCATCGTGATGGCAACTGTTTTTCTAATTTAACAAATCTCCGCGACAAATTGTGCTGAGTACTACAATACGGCTTGACAAAAAACTGTAGAAAACCGAAAGTCGTCACTGTCTTCGCGCTACCAGCACTGAATGTTTTTTTTTTCACTTATTGCGTTAGTTTTATGGCACAATAATAAATCTAACAAACCTGCGTCTTTGTTTACATCAAATATCAAAGATTTTAAAACGTTGTCAGAAACAAAAAGATTAGTTCCGTTTCAATCCGTTCTGGCAAAGCTGTACGTACATTTAAGCGCATTTCACACAGAGAGCGGGCGCGGGTCGGGCGCGTTTCGGGGCGGGAGTACGGCGGGTCTAGTTCTTTGTATTTAAATGGAAGACATCACACTGAAAGCGTGCGTGGGTCGGGCGCGGGGCGGGTCGTGCGCACGCTTTCAGTGTGATGTCTTCCATTTAAATACAAATAACTAGACCCGCCTAAATGCGCTTTATGGTCCTTCGAGCCGGATGAACCGAACACTCCAATCCTTTTTATCCCACTAGAGCAATCGACGAGAACAAGGAGTCCCTGGCGATGTTCTTGATCCGCTCGGGCTGCGACGTGGAGTCCCCGCGGCGACTGGGACCCAACGGGGAGGGGGCCGACGTGGCCAACGAGAAGCACTCGCCGCTGCATCTGTGTTGTACTTGGGGACTCACTGACGTCATACAGGTACCCCTGAATCTTATTGACCTGGTGCCTTACCACAAGCTCTTAATGCGATCCAGTTTAGGCTGCGGGAAAGAGACAGAGCTATACAAGTCGTCTAGCGCCATCTCGTTCCCTGAGCATAAATTGAATCGCGTTAAAAGCTCTTGGTACGCCACCTGGGGGGAGGTATTACAACGTCTTAAAACCACGCTAATTCCGGCGAGTGAAAGTGATAGAGCTATACAAGTCGTCTAGCGCCATCTCGTTCACTCACTAGAACAAGCCTGGTTTTAAGACGTTGTAATGCCCCCTCTGCAGCCGTTTTATAACGTCTTTAAACCCCTTTTCTTCCCCATCGGTTATTAGTTCTACGATTCACTTCTTGAATCAATAAAAAAAGAATAGCCAATGACGTTGACTGGAACTAGTCAAATGGGTCAATGACACTCTAATCGTACTCATTAATATAATGGTTAACTAGTGCATCGTAATGGCAACTGTCTAATTTAACTAGTTAAATCTCCGTCGACAAATTGTGCTGAGTACTACAATACAGCTTGACAAAAATCTGTAGAAAACCGGAAGTCGCCACTGTCTTCGCGCTACCAGCACTTTGAATGTTTTTTTTTTTTTTTTCACTTATTGCGTTAGTTTTATGGCACAATAATAAATCTAACAAACCTGCGTCTTTGTTTACATCAAATATCAAAGATTTTAAAACGTTGTCAGAAACAAAAAGATTAGTTCCGTTTCAATCCGTTCTGGCAAAGCTGTACGTACATTTAAGCGCATTTCACACAGAGAGCGGGCGCGGGTCGGGCGCGTTTCGGGGCGGGAGTACGGCGGGTATAGAACTAGTCTATGTATTTAAATGGAAGACATCACACTGAAAGCGTGCGCGGGGCGGGTCGTGCGCACGCTTTCAGTGTGATGTCTTCCATTTAAATACAAAGAACTGGCCCCGCCTAAATACGCTTTATGGTCCTTCGAGCCGGATGAACCGAACACTCCAATCCTTTTTATCCCACCAGAGCAATCGACGAGAACAAGGAGTCCCTGGCGATGTTCGTTGATCCGCTCGGGCTGCGACGTGGAGTCCCCGCGGCGACGCCCAACGAGGGGGCCGACGTGGCCAACGAGAAGCACTCGCCGCTGCATCTGTGTTGTACTTGGGGACTCACTGACGTCATACAGGTAATCCTGAATGTTATTGACCTGGTGCCTTACCACAAGCTCTTAACGTGATACAGTTGGCTGGGGAAAGAGACAGAGTTGATACAAGTCGTCTAGCGCCATCTCGTTCCCTGATTCGTAACTCTCATCCCTAAGCTCTGGAACTCAGACTGGAAAACTGGTTCAACGTCCCACGGATGCCGGTCCCGTTGCGTGGGTGACGGAGCGCGCCTAAGTCGCGACGGACGAACTCGCGCGGGTCCCCGCACGGGTGCCCGCGACTTAGCACTTTTGTGGGCATCCGCTTAACGCAGTTTCGGCCCTTAGTGCCCAATTTTTGTCACTGTCTAATGTCGAGACTGCAGGGGCTGAACGATATCGTCAATCGATGCAGTTCGATATCGCATCGCACCATGAGTAAAAAAAAATCCCTTATGAATTCTCCTTTCCAACAGACACTTTTAGAACATGGCGCAAACATAAACTCAAAGGACGCAGAAGGCAAGACTCCCCTCCACATAGCGATAGAGAACCAACATGCGGGTATCATCTCACTATTACTGTCTCAACCGGGCATCGAACTGTCAGCCCGGGACAACAGAGGTGTGTCCCCCTTCGCCGCTGCGCTCACTGCGAGGAACAATAAGGCGGCGCAGGCTATATTGGAGAAGAATCCTTCGGCCGCTGAACAGGTTAGTTTTTATCGAATTTAGTTACCTCTCTCCATACAGTTAAGTACGTTTGCCGTATATGATTGCTTCCCAGAATTTGATCCTTATTAGCAACACTATCGAATGGTGTAATAATACAGAGTGTGTTTTTTTTTCTAAATTAGCTGTTTCGATTTCTAGCCAGGATGGTTGATTTTTCTAAAAATCCAATGATGCAGTTTAAGTTTTCGTCAAAATCGGCCTCTAGACTTCTTTCAACGTTTTTTGATATTACTCATAGTTTCGGATATATTCCACGTCCAGTTGAAAAGAAAATGTTTAAGCGACGAGTTGGTATTTCTAGTCAATATTCACCTACCAAAGTTTTTTTTATTAACGTGGGATTTGTAACAAACTTTCCTCACTTATATCGAAATGTACTATTTTACTCCTCACAGGTTGACAAAAAAGGCCGCAACTTCCTCCACGTGGCAATCCAAACCTGCGACGTTGAAAGTGTCATGTTCTTACTGTCAGTTGAAGTGGACGTCAACTCGCGCGTGCAGGACGCCTCACTAGCGCCACCGCTGCACCTGGCGGCCGCGGCGGGACACGAAGTGTTGCTCAGGAGTCTGCTACTGGCCGGAGCTAGGCCTAACGACCGAGATGCACACAAGTATGTACTCCTTATCTATCTATCTATATATATAAAAGAACAGGGGTTTTTCTTTTGACTCGACTACAGCCGAAACCGCTTAACGCAGAAACTTGAATTTTGGACAGCATTTGCAGTCTACCATGTGGATTGGCAATAAGACGGGATTTTGCGAAAATCCTCCTCTAAGGGGGTGAAAAGGGGTGAAAATTTTTGTATGAAAAATCTTATTTCTTGGGTTTATAAACTTGAAACTAGGTGCGAATATGAGTATAAGTAAATAAAAAAGATGGGCATATTACTTTTTTTAAAACTACCCTCCATTTTTAGGTTTTCCGAAAATCACTCCCTAAATTGGTGAAAAGGGATGATTAAGTTTTAAGGGAATGATTTTATTGCTTGCTTCGATAAACTCAAAACTTGACATATTAATTATCTCTCAATCGAATAAAGGATACGTATTTTTATTTATATTTCATAAATCAACCCCTAACGGGGTGAAAATCGGAAAATCAGTTTGACTAATATGATTGATTGTTTGTTTGTATTGAGTTTTTAGATTTTCTTATAAGGAGGGTGAGCGGGAATTAAATTCACTGAGTTCGAAATTAGAAACACGCGCAGACGAAGTCGCGGGCAAAGTGCTAGTTTTTAATAAAATAGAGTATTAGGTCAAGTGTTTTCTTTGCTTTGTCGTTTGTAATCGATGAGTGCAAAACAAGGAGTTTTTCTGAAGAGGTTGCTACTGACCGGCTGCAGTGATGGCGGTGTATATGCGTTGGTATTGGTTAATGCAGTTCGCGGCTCCATAATACCCTCGCCTACGGCTCGGTTGGGATTTCCGCCTCGAATGCAATAACATAGTTTCTCCACTTGTATCAAAATGTAGTATTTCCTTGTTATTAGGCGCACAGCCGCTGCATGTGGCAGCGGGCGCGGGCCACGAGGCCATCGTGTCCGCTCTGGTGTCGGGAGGAGCGGAGTACAGTGCGGTGGACGCGGCGGGAGACAACGCGCTGCACGTGGCCGCGCGGGAGGGACACGCGGCCGCCGCACGGGCGCTGCTGGCCGACACGGATATAGATGCCGCCGCTACCAACCTCAAAGGTAACACTCTACAACGCGCTGCACGTGGCCGCGCGGGAGGGACACGCGGCCGCCGCACGGGCGCTGCTGGCCGACACGGATATAGATGCCGCCGCTACCAACCTCAAAGGTAACACTCTACAACGCGCTGCACGTGGCCGCGCGGGAGGGACACGCGGCCGCCGCACGGGCGCTGCTGGCCGACACGGATATAGATGCCGCCGCTACCAACCTCAAAGGTAACACTCTACAACGCGCTGCACGTGGCCGCGCGGGAGGGACACGCGGCCGCCGCACGGGCGCTGCTGGCCGACACGGATATAGATGCCGCCGCTACCAACCTCAAAGGTAACACTCTACAACGCGCTGCACGTGGCCGCGCGGGAGGGACACGCGGCCGCCGCACGGGCGCTGCTGGCCGACACGGATATAGATGCCGCCGCTACCAACCTCAAAGGTAACCTCTAGGGCTCAGGAAATATGTCATGCCTGAAAAGAACGATGTTCAAACATTCGAATCAGTGGCATTTTTGTAGACTGACTCTATTTCGACTTTTGACTCTGATCGTCCCGGTGATCCTGTGTAAAGTGGGATCTTGGAACAAAAAGTTATATTGGGTTTTACCATTAATAATTTGCCGAGAAGTTGACAGGTGACCCTCGGATTTTAGAAAACACGTTGCCACTACTGGTTATGCGCGGACTGAGGATAATTAAACAGAGAGGCTAATCCACTCGGTTTAGGAGTCGTAACCAAAAAACATTCAGGACACACACATTTGTTATATTGATCTCCTACAGTAGAAGCTAGGATAAACTTATATAATAACAGTAATTTACTTCAACAGGTAGAAATCCATTGCACGAGCTATGCTGGTGCAAAAAGGACAACGCGGCGACGATTTGCGAAATATTCTTAGAATTTATGCCTAACTATCCGATCAATAGGACTGACTTACAGGTACGTTAATTATAATTTATTTTAATTGTAATTTTATTTCTTGTGTTTATTGTTTCTGTATGCTTTGGGTTTAAAATGACTGAAACAAACAGTATTTAATTTAGTAAACCTACTACTTATTCAAATTAAGTAAATATTTTTAAAACATTTAGTGTTGCTTGAATTTTACTCAATTGTTGTGTTAACAAAAACAAAAAAAACAGATTCGTTTTGTTTTGTTTACCGTGGGAACATTTTAATTACATCTTGATGAAATAGATTTAAATTAAACTTGTAACTTTTGTTATCGTAACTTGTCTTTTTTTCTCAGGGTAACACTCCGCTATTACTAGCATACATGAACGGGCAGGGCGCGATGTGCCGGGTACTAGTGCGAGCCAACGCGTGCCTCGCTCAAGAGAATAAAGACGGAATATCTATATTTAATTTTTTATCATTATGTACAGTTACTAGTGAACTACTTATTTATTTGGCTCGCCACCTAAGGGAACGTTGAAGGAAAACATCGGTGAGGACACCGGGATGATTCCTAGTGATTTTTATCTTTTAAATAATTCGTGACCACATGTGTACATAAAGTAATGAAACTGTACATAACTAGGTATTATACCACTCGTGGTACTATTATGGGCCACTTCGCTCGTTTTATAAGACTCACACCTGTATGTACCCCTCATTATGTACCAGTTACATAAACTGACTATGATGAACATGATGTCTAGCTTGTAACTTAAGTAACATAATTGTTAACAGTTCTGTCACGAGACTGACTTATCAAGTAAACCTGGAACGTAAAAGGCTATTGAAGGATCTCCGTGGATTTTAGTCAGTAAGTCTGCCAGTCCCCGAGGAGTCATCTGATGTTTTTATTTTTCTTAATTTGAACCCTGACTAAACTAGAAGAATACTGTTTCTTAGGAGGCAGTTTCTTCGCATGAATGTACCTAGTATAAACAAACAAGATTCTGAGTGTACAGTCACGAGCAATAACATGTAAACACTTAGCAGAATTCAAAAGCGATTTTCTCCTACCAATAATGATTTACCTTTGAGTTTTCATGAACCTTCTATTTTGGAAGCCATACTATTACGAAACAGGTCTTATATTAAAGTAGAAATCAGTATTTCGTGAGAAAGCCGCGTTTGAATTTTGTTAAGTTTTTTATTTTATTGCTCGTGACTGTACCAACCGGCACGGATAATACTGCATAGGTAGAAATCAGATTAATAAGAAATGTATCTCTATCTGATGTGTTGTGCAGGTTGCAACGAAACAGTTACTGCATCGTCTGCTAGACGTCCTGCCAGCAGAGGCGCCTTGGGCGGAGTCCGACCTGTGCCAGGAGTGCGGGACCAAGTTCACACTCACCATGAGGAAACATCACTGGTAACAAAATACGCTTTTATTTATAACTGCTGGATTATTTAATGAGGTAGTAAGATGCAGGATGTATAAAAAAACAATGTTTTCCCCGACGGCATCGTTTATACCCACATCTGTAGAGTGAAAATGTTTAGTTGAGTCTTCCTATACGGAAAAGTGGTGTAAAGCCTTTTTTAGTCGATGCCAGAAATTGCATAACAGTTGTATGCAACTTTGACTACATTGTGGTATTTGTTTGATCAACTGAATTCGTTGTCCATTAATAATCCGCAATGCATTCGAAACTTGCATGCAACCCGCATTCAATGGGGAAGGCCGATCAAATTTAAGCTAATTGTGGATGGCACCACCATAGCTAGGTCCCAATCCGACCAATGAGGTAGTACTATTTTGAAGTACGTATAAGATTTGAACTAATGACGATGATGGGAACTAGCTATGCTAGCGCCATTAGTTCCCCAGCTGCCTTCCCCATTTCTAGCATCGTGCTAATTGGTCTTTACTGTATGTAGTATGTCGTATGAATATATTTAACATTTCGCAATAGCGTCATAGGGAGAGACCTTTGTTAGCAGTGAGATGACACAGGCTGACAGTAACAGTAGTGTAGCTTTTACAAATGATATAATTTTTTCCCCAGTCGTCACTGCGGCCGCATGCTGTGCAACAAATGCTCCAGTCAAGACGTGCCGATCCTCAAGTTTGGTATGAACAAGCCGCAGCGAGTCTGCGAGATCTGCTTCAACGTCCTCCAGGTCGGCGCGAGTTAGTGACACAGAGACACTGTGTCGAGTTCGGTACTGACGGAGTACGCTCTAGCTGAACAGTTGGAAAAGCGTTTGTGCACTTAACAGATTCGTATTCTTCCCCAACGGATGCGGTGTACGATTACCTGACACTTCAAACAACGCGTGATCATTGGTCACATTAACAGCTAGTTTATTCATCGACAGCTAATGAGAAAATGCGAAACGCATTTATGAACTTTACAGCTGAACTAAAAATCTAGATTTGCCATAAATACAGTATTGTAGCAAATCTATAACTTGTCATAAATTAAAAAATATTTGCCACAATTTTGTATTATGGCAAATATTTGACTTTTACTTATTATCAACATCGCGTCGTAACTCGTATGTCCACATATAAACGTGAAGAGCTTTTTAAAACAAAACGTGTAATTTTACTGAATGAAAATACTGCTTCTATTCAGGCCAATGAAAACACGTTCCGTTTTAAGTGCTGTTACAAAGTGTCACACAAACAATCTGCGATTCCATAGTTCAGTTAGTCCTCCGCTAAACGTGAGATTTTATAATTTTTTATTGCGTAATTGATAACATCACATTCTCGTTACTAGAAGTTAGAACAAGCAATGACTTACGCCGGCCATATACGGAGAGCTTGAGTAGCACGTATCGACTGCTGCAAGCTTTGATTGCGTAGGAAACTAGCCCTCTACGGAACCGCTCGATCAGTTCTGCAGTCGGCAAACGCAACCTTCGTGCGCGGTCAAGCAGTCGTTAAGGTGATATCAGACAGTTCACTCGAATGATTGTTCACTCGAGTGAAACTTAAGGTGATATCAGACGGTTCACTCGAATGATTGTTCACTCGAGTGAGAGTGCATTAGTGAACCGATCCAACACTGTTGGATCGGTTCACTAATGAATTCATTCGGCACTCGTGTTTCATTTTTTGTTCAGACATTTCATTTCGAGTGAAATGTACCGAATGAAAGGTGAAAATGAACAAAAAATGAACCGTCTGAAAGTGCCTTTAATAATTTATTCGGCACTCGTGTTTCATTTTTTGTTCAGACATTTCATTTCGAGTGAAATGTACCGAATGAAAGGTAAAAATGAACAAAAAATGAACCGTCTAAAAGTGCCTTTAGGCACCCACTGACTGCTAGAGGTGTCGACTGCTAACGCGCAGTTACCTCCTCCCGCACTCTTCATTCCACGTAGCGAGCGCCTCCCAGCTGTTTTTTTTTTTTTGAGCAACTTTGTTCCGACTGCTGCAGCGATTGAATTTGACAGGACAAGCAGTTGATGTATGTTGATATCTTTTTTTTTTTTTTTTTGGGACAAACCCAACACACTATTCCCAACCACTGCAACTCCTGAAAGCCAGAATCAACAGTGGCAACCACCAGAAAAGCGCCGAGACAATTAAGCTCGACGTGTCCCGGAGAATGAATTTACCTGTCTTGGATCCTGCAACGAAATTAATCAGAAAAGAATAGTGGAGGAGTAGGAAAAAATATATGTTCCCACTTCCCTCCATGCAAGCAGGAGACAGAACCAAACAAGGCCAATAGGCACAAAGGGACATTACAACTGGGAGAAGCCCAGTTGCCTAGCACCACGGGTAAAATGACTAATATTAATGGGTCCTAAATTGTGAACTGTTATATTTGATTCCAATAATAGGTATGGCAAAAACGCTTGAACGCACGGAAGTTTGTTCGAGTTTCCACAAGGTCCGTATAGTAAACGACTCCAGATGTAGCCTGTACAGTATCCAACATAATATTGCGTTCGTTCTGCCAAAGAATACACTCCCATAGAATATGATGTGCTGATTGTTCATATTCACAATCTGGTGTTGAACATTGACAAAAAGGCGAGGGAACAAGCTTGAAGAAAAATAATTTACTTTTAAAGTTACCATGTCCCGTGAGAAATTGGGCAACACAGTGATCCACCTCCAGCCACGTCCTAGCCAACCGCTCGCGAACGGATGGAAAGAATTGGTGGAGGTGCCGCCCCTTGATGGAATTATCCCACCTACATTGCCATTCGGATAAAAGTTCCTCCCAAACGTCACTTTGTGGTTTGAATAACCTAGATATTTTAGCACGTTCACGT
Organism: Agrotis segetum; assembly: GCA_036375495.1. Lineage (NCBI taxonomy): Eukaryota > Metazoa > Arthropoda > Insecta > Lepidoptera > Noctuidae > Agrotis > Agrotis segetum. Next base: position 11,003,508 of record JAQSVV010000039.1, read on the forward strand.
TGCGGTAAAAAATCAGCATCAGTGGTCTCCCGTGCGGAATAGTACATTGCAGCACGTCGCTGCACTTCAAGGTCGACTGGAAGAACACCAGCAAGTACCGGTAAAGCTTCAGTACTGACGGTCCTGTATGCTTTACTTAAGAATAACAAAGCCAAGCGCTGACTCTGAAGCAATTTACGCCGTGCCGCCCCTATGGTGGCCCTATCGGCCCAAACAGGTGCTCCGTAGCACATACAGCCCAAGTAAGTGGCCCCGTAAATAGTTTTTAAAGTTAAAAACGACAAACCCCAAGTAGATTTTGATATTCTCGTTAAGGCATAAAAGTTATTTTTAGCTTTTTCCCCAACCGTTTTTATATGATCTATGAATGTAAAATTTCTCTCTAAGACTAAACCGAGATAGCACACTGATTGCTTCTTTTTAACGGGAACATTGTTGAATTTAATACTAGGCCACGATTTAAGGTCTCCTTTTAAAAGGAGCTGATAGGTTTTATGTGGTTTTATGTTGATATCTGGCTAACTGTTCAATCTCTCCGTTTGTGGCCGGCCTAACTTTGATTAAGAGGCTAGATCATCCCTACTCGCTTCGTATATAATTTCCTATAATTTGTAAATCTTAGTATGTATACATAATACCTAGATATTTCTTTTTTAAATGACATTTAAGTTAAGGCACAGATTTAAAAAGACTTTCTTAAAGCCTGCTCTACACTACTCGCGAAGTTGTCTGTGTCATCATTGTGACCTTTGACTCGGTCGCACAAACCGACAAAAATGGAAGTCGCCCGAAGCGAGCCGAAGTTGCACCAAGCGAAGCGAAGTGCCCTTCTACATTATCGTATTCGGTCAACTTCGACCACCTTCGCGAGTAGTGTAGAGCAGGCTTAATGGTTAAATAGATAGCAATATGATAATATTATAGCATTGTTATGAGATACAATGTGATTTAGTGAAGCTTCTAAGGTCACAGTTAACGGTTCGATGCGAAGTATACTCTACTATTTAATGCCTAGAATGTAATCTATACAAGCCAAGAGCGCGTCCATTAGATATTTAAATTAAGAAACACTAAATTTGCTTAAAATAGTGCCTCCACTTTTATTACGACACATCTTGATATATTCATGCCCGTTTCTACTAACACAAAGACAAAAAACTTATGCTTTCGTTTCCGAACTGAGGGTCGGGTACCAACTTTGAATACGGTTTTACGTAAAAGGCATTTAGGTGTCGGTTTTTTTTTTCTTATTTTGTCGTAAAATCATCAAATGAGTCCTCACCCAGAGCAGGGCGGGAGAGACTGTCAGACTCGTATTGACTTAATCCACGGTGTTCTTCAATAGCCCTTTACGTTCCGGGGTCACGGTAATGAGATAAGTCCCGCGACTAATTTAGGTGTCGCTTAGTGTTAGTGAAAACGGGCACTAGTTTTGTATCCCTAAATTATGCCAAAGTTTTCTGTGCTTTTGTTTCCGACAATTTTAGCTTTAATATATAAATTGGTTATATTGTATTGTTAGTTTTATTATTGTTGAAATTTTATGATGTTTATGGTGTTCACACATTAAAAATTTCACTGAAAAATGATTTTATATAAATTATATGATAGTTTTAAAGCAGCTGTTGACACGGCACGTCTTGTAAGATATTTTAGTTTTATGTTAGTATCACAAATCACGAATGTTAACTTTTATCACTTACCGTTTGTAGGGGGTCTATATAGGTATGGCATGACTGCAATGATGCTATTTTTTTTTAACTCGTATTGAAATTTTCTGTGTGACCATTATAATCAAATTATTTTATCGAAACAACAATGCATTTCGTACTTTTAAAGTCAATTTTCATTACTTTAGCTGTAGGGATTTTATATAGAAAGTAAAATGTATTCTTCTATTCCTTATGTTAAGACACATTTATGATTATACTATAAAATGTTTACATTTTGTAAAGGTATAATTTTTTTTATTAATATATTTGGCATTTGGCTTGACATTCCGATTATTTAGCACGAGTTTATTGTAATAAATACGCTGTATTATCACTTTATGAACATCTTTTTTGTTGAGTGCCATTTTACTTGTGATGTTCCAGAGCATTCTTTATTGAGATTTATTTTTGTATTATTACGAAATTTAATATTATTTCTTTTCCAAAATTTTATATTTGCTGTAATAAAAAATATTACACATATGCATATTGCTTTTTATTGTTGATTATAGTTGATAACTAGATTTTCTAATGTTTATAATATTGCATTTATTAAATAAAACACGAATATTAACGGCGATTATTTATTTACAAATAAACAATAAACTTCAACTCTTCCATCTTCACACTTGGTACATAAATAAATTTACTAAAACTACATCTACCCTTTGTACCTGCAAGTTCTATTAAATCAAGTTGTAACATAAGATTGGGTATTTGGTATGGCAGTTTAGGGTAGGAATTAATATTAATTTACTTTAGCCTTTTGAAGAGGTCCTTGGTGACGCAATGGTCAAGGACATGCAGGTAGTCAATGAGTTCCTCCTCGCAAGTTTCTGCGGTTTGGGAGCGTGAGTTGACGCGGTCATTGCACTCCTGGTATTTTGCCCAGTGGTTTTGGGCATCAGGCTTTTGTGCACAAGACTCCTGAAAATGAATGGCCACATATTAGTACTTGGGCTGAAATAGTTTATTAATTTATCCAACTACATTATTTCTATTCAAGTTATGAGATACATGTAGGAGAAATAAAACTAGTAAAATATACCAGATCTATACGAAAATAGTACTACGATCACAACTACAACAGCTAACTAAAATGAAAATAAGTAACAACTGAAGTGAAATCAAGGTGACAAAAATAAACAAATTAAACCTTTAGATCTTTTATAAACTTGTCCTGACATTGTTTCTAAAAAGAAAAAGCTTGAAATTACTATGAGTATATTCTTATAATTTATGACTGGTTTTCACACAAAGCTGCCAAAGTTAAAAAAGTCTTTTCTTAGCCTTGTTGCAAGACTGTTTCGGAATTGTGACCCTGGATCGTGATAGTGCAATTGAAGAAACACCATGTATATATTACTCTACACAAGTCTGACAGTCTCTTCCACTGCACTCTGGGCGAGAGGACTCATTTGACTTTCTTAAAAAGAAATAAAATGGCTTTCTTCTCTACATTCAATGTAAATAATGATTCAGTATGCAGTAACAAATAGATAAGTCCCAATAATATTTATGTACTGAACTGTCTATTTGGTGAGAATTTCAAATGCTTGTAAAATTAAATTGGATTTCTTTCATAACTTTCTTTGATTTGGATTTGGTAATAATGGCGTGTGGCAACAGCCCGGACACATCACGCATCTAGTAAATCAATTCCCTCTTTCTCCCAACACCCATCTAATTCAGAAGTTTACCCTATTTCTAAGTATAATGAGGAACCCAGCTACTCACACCATAATATAACACAGGTAAGAAATGGTAAGCTTATTTCCAAGTACTAAGTGTTAACTGAATCTGTAGCTATGGCATTTTATAAAATACTAGACCTAGTAAGCCGGTTCTACCAATTTGAGCCAAGATATAAAATCTCCACAAAAATCATCCATCTCAACGTAACATTTGTTACATTCTGGAAACTCTACACACTACAACTTACACTTAGGTCATAGGTGTATAGTTTCATTCTTCATAGGTCCTATGAAGAAGTTTTCAACAAGAATTTCCTGTTTTGATAAGCCTAGTGTTAAAACTTGGTTATAAAGACTGAGAGTAATTAGAGTCCATAGGCATTTGGCAAAACTAAAAAATAAGGAGTCTTACATGATGGTAGACAGGGTCTCCCACCAATAGAGGTTATGTTTTGGGTATGATCTTCAGTAGCACTGTGTTGGCATAACTTATATAATACAAAATTAAAGGCTGAATATCTAAAACGTACCCTTAGTGCGGTCTGAGGATCAACCAATTCTTCCTCCTCAGCCGCCTCCTCCTCCTCAGCCTTGACTACAGGAATAATTTTTTTCTCGGACATCTTGCCTGAAAATGAGATTCACTGAATGACACAAGTTTCAGCATATAACTATATGATAATTATATGTTTAGATCACTTAATTTCAAGAGAGAAACGTATTTTTTAGCGAAAAATTACCTAAATCGATGATGCAACGACCGATAGCGAGTAAAGCAATGTTGCCAGTAATACACATCCATTTGTTTAATAAAATTATTGATTTCATCTTTTTGTTGTATTATAATCTTGAAAAACACCTCTTACCTGATCTGGACGATTATTTATCAAAACAATCAAAAAAGGTCTGTATAAAGCAATATTTCTTAACAACGCAGTGGGAGCGTTTTCAAGTTCCTAAAAATATTAAAAATTTGTTTTACAAAATGGCAATATAAAACTGAAAAAAAAATAGTGACAATGACATTAAACAAGTTGGCAACGTAACGGTACTAATATCTGCCTATAAAGTATGAAGTTTTTAACGTAATAGTGCGTACAGAAAGTAACTCTCTAAATTGTATACTTTATGAATAAACATTGTGCCAGTAGTCAACTGAATATTTCATTTTATTGTTTATTGAATTAAAAATAAAAATACATTTACTAATGATTTGATTATAATTTTATATATTATACGTGTTGTTTGTATTTAGAGTAAAAGTATAGAATGTGAGTATGTTTTTATAAACTCGTCAGCTCCGAACTGGTCGTCACCATGGAGAGAGCTTGCTGTAGAAAATTATTTTATATTTCGATAATGTGGTGTTAAAATAGTGAAATTCTCATAGCAGCTATGCTCAATGTAATAAAGGAATTTGAGTTTATATAAGGTTTAAAATGATATTGCTTCATACTGCCAGTATTCGGCAAAAAATTGGAAACTATACGATTTTGTAACATATTGTTTTAAAAACATTTCAGGTTCGTTCTCATGGAAAATAAGTACTCTGACATGTTTATCCAATTTTATTCCATTTATTGATACTATAATTTAGTACCAATTGTTGATTTTACAGCAGAGTTGTTGATTTCTTGTAAAAGTATAGGTTATGTTTTATAAAACATTTTTCTGTTTTGTCTTGCAGAATGAATGGAGGAATGGAGCATAAAACGCCAGCTCACAATGTGGTGCTTCATAAAGCGCCTAAAAACTATAAATTGCTCATGGACCCATTCCTGGTGAAGGGAGTAGCAAAAGTGTATAGATATGATGGCACTGTTCCTGGAGATGCAACTTATCCACCTGTTCAGTGCAGAGACCCCCGGTCTCAGCTCTCAAGAATGTGGAATAGACTAGAACCAGCTGATCTGCCTGTCCCTAGGTACCCAAACACTGTTGTATTTACAATCATACATATTGACTTAACAAAAATGTCTTGCAGTCTATATTATATGCAATATGAATTAAGATACACTATTTATAACATTGTATCACAATGAATTAAAACATAGATATTGCTTTTTCTAATGCTGAATTCACTTTATTGTAATTTACAGCATGAAATCTTATTGGTTACTCGGTCGACAACAAAACTTGTTTACATACAACTTGAGCTTGACATCTTCTATTTTTACATAAAACTAAGTCTTTAAATCATAAAATCTTGAATGAAATATAAATATATAGTGAAAAAAAATGGAATTTTGGTTATAATCTTCATTGTTTTTATTATAGCCATAGTTACAGTAGTGCCAACATTACCTGCTAGTTTGACATCTAATGTGAAGCGGGAATTTCAAACTGTGTGCTAATGCAAACTTATTTTCAGGTTCAAAATAGATAAAAATTATGTAGGAATACCTCCACAGCTGGAAATAACTATAGGAAATTTAAATGACAACATTGATAAAGCATTTTTGGCAGACATGATGAATAAAGTAGGCCCATGTGAGGAATTAACAATATTCTACCATCCAGTCACAAACAGACACTTGGGATTTGCGAGAGTAGTGTTTCAAGATGTAAAATATTCAAAGTTATGTGTAGAAAAATATAATGGAAAATCAGTTATGGGCCAGGTATGTGGAAAACTTGAAACAATATTTTCTTTGAGTAGCAGAAATTCTCAAATCTTTAAAATGTTGTGCTTATCCCCAATATATCTTTCTACGTGCAGGTGCTTGAAGTCTTCCATGATGCTTTTGGCAAGAAATGTCAGGAAATGTTTGAAAATAAGACTGTTGATAAGAAGCCGCAGCTGGTGGCTCCTCCGATCATCACCAAACCACCTCCAGTCATAGTTGAAGAAGTGAGGCCCCCTAAGGTAGACCCTACACTCAGCAAAAGATTAGAGGAAACAAAAATTACTGAAAAAGTAAGTAACCTATTATGTATGGTCTATTTATTACTGAACAGAAAATGATTGTTATTATATAATATTTTTTAATAAAACGGTAATAATATAGGAGCTAGTGGTTAAATAAGCAGAGCCACATTGGTTCATCTACAAAGTTAACCAGAGATTGCAGAGAGTGATCTGTGAATGGGTAAACATTTTTCAAAACATGTTTTGTCTGTGCCTCGGAAAGCATGTAAAGCTATTGCTTCTGGTTGTCTTTGGAGATCATTGAAAATTGTTACTGTTGTTAGAAGCCTGAAAGTCTGGTAACCAGTCTCACCAAAGAGTATTGTATTACCCAGATATTATGTTGCATAGATGGGATAGGTACAGGCGCGGTCCGAAGGGGGGGGGGGTCACAGGGGACATGACCCCCCCCAAAATCTAAGGTCACATTGAAAAATCTCAAAAAATTGCCAAATAATAAAAGGAAATTTCTAATTATTCTTTAACGGCGATAAATTTATAGTTTGCTGACATACATCTTGTGCAATTTTATTCCAGATACATCTTTTTTTATTAGTGAAGTGAGTGACCCCCCCCAAAATTGCAGGTTGCGACCGCGCCTGGATAGGTAGTCCCTCTACGTAACATACTTATATTAATTTGTTGCATCCAGTTTAACAGAAAGCCAATCTCAACATAGTTGGAAGATTTCCAGGCTGATCAATTTGAATGCATTTTATATCCATTATTATGATTGCCATTATCACAGTTTGGTTTGTCTTAAACTGGCTTTTTAGTTTAGGTATATAATCAGAGAAATTTATTTCTTTTTAAAAATAGAATTTTCAGCCTGCCATTACCTACTTGAATTTGCCACTTCATGCCCTTCAAAAGGTTACCTACCATTGTTATAACCAATAAAAAAGCCCATATTTGGGGTTAACTATTTCTGTTTAGTTGGTACAGTTTTCCGTAAACATTTTAGGAACCATACCCCCGTTTCAAGGAGCCTGTAGAACATGCAATGTCACAGCACAGTGACAGCAACACACGTTGGTCTGACGAAGAAAGAGAGTACCGACATCGACACCGCAGCCGCAGTGAGAGAGACAGGGACAAGGATAGAGACCGGGAGAGAGGGGGCGAACGGTAACTATATTATTCATGTTTGGAGTTCGTTGTCTGTTATGTGATGTTGAGAAGCAGAGTGTGTTATTGGTATATTATCCAGTTCATTGAACAAAGGGATCTAAAATGGTGGCAGTCAGCATATAAGATTTCAAGTTACAGTTTTTTTCAGATTTAACATAATTAAAATACAATAATTTCTCAAACTTAACTAATTAGCTAATATGCCATTTATGATTATTCGTAAAATGAGCACCAATGGCCGCCTTTGCTCACATACTCCATTGTCTTAAAGAACTAATGAACAATAATAGTTGATCAAAACACAGTTAAAAAATACATTGAAATTCAGTACCTATTTAGTTAAATTGTATGCAAGAAATCATCGTGAATTCGGAGTTTTATCAATTTACTACCAATTAGTGTAATCTGACATCAGTAAATTAGGAGAAACTGTTCCTTGATCGAACGCTGATAAACAATAATACATTGCATGTAAATAGAACAATAAAATTTATTTTTAATGACTTATTATTAATTATTATTATAATATGTCATTTCAAGTTATTATTATTAATGTGTCTTACTATTTCACAAGCAAACGATGCAAGAGGAAATGTCGTCGAAGGTATACTAACATTTATTGTTGAGTGAATGAGTTTTGTTACTTTTCTATTCCACAATACAGAGTGAAATTATTTTGATTATTTTTATATTTTTTATAAGACTTAGATTGCTGTGCTAGTGATGTAGTTAGAATTTTTTATTTTATTTCAATTGGCAGTCAGAATTGTATCTCATTGCTCTTTTTTATATTAAAAGTGAAAACCGTCAGTGTTTTTCAACATGATTGTGTCAAGTAAAACGCCTATGACTAAGTACCATCACTGTACATCACTGTACAAGTCTCGTTGTGGTGACTCCTAGCATGACAACTTTCTTTTTTTTTTTCTGCCGTGGCTATCGCAAGACTCGTTCCGCTTGAGCTCGTTACCAAGGTTCCTGTATACAGGGTGAATTTTTCAACTGGGCGTGGATGACTATATCCGAAACTATGAGGAATACCAAAAAAATTTGAAAGAAGTCTCGAGGCCGAATTTGATGAAATCTAAATCTGCATCTTCGGGTTTTGTAGTAGTATTTTTCATAACTAGACTTTTTTACGTATGCCATATATGGTTACATCTCAGTATTTGATCCTTAATAGCAACACTATCGATTGGTGTAATAATACAGGATGTGATTTTTTTTCCGAAATCGGCAGGTTCGATTCCTGGCTATTTGATTTTTCCAAAATCCAATGATGCAGTTTTCGGTTTCGTCTAAATAGGCTTCGAGACTCCATTTAGCATTTTTCGATATTCCTCATAATTTCGAATATAGCCATCCACGCCCCGTTGAAAAATTCACCCTGTATATTTTATCCTTGTCTTACGTCCGCTTGAGCTCGTTACCAAGAAGTTCCCGTACATGTTTTATCCTTGTCTTATGTATGATTGTGTAACAGAGAGAGATACCGCGAGCGGTACGCACGAGGCACCAGCGAGACGAGCGAGACTCCGTACGCGGGCTCCAGCCACGCCACCGAGGTGCCGTACACCCCGCACACCGCGCACCCGCCCCCCGCCGCCATATCATATGACCCCTACTACCAGCAAAGGTAACATATTTATTTATCCGTTTTAAAATCGATCGAAATCTACTAATTATCTTGTTTCTGCGATTGTGAATGTCAAAAAACTATTTATTTAATGCAATTTTTGAGAACTGTGGAAATACACTGTCAAAGTGAATTACTGTGTCTGAAGAATTAAAACGCCTTATACTTTTAGAAACTAATAATTTGTTTTGGTTTAGTAGATGGTAATTCTGTGAAATGATGAAAACTTAGATTTAAGAAAATTTTAAACTGTCTCTTACATCTGAACTAATATTTTGAAGAGAACAGATTTAAATTTTGCATATTGGTTTGAAAAATTACCGGTTTTTTTTATTCTTTGTCCTTTAAAAAATGACTATCATAATAATTATGATCATTGATCAGACCTCAATCACTTGTTAGCCAATAAAATTTATGAACCTTACTCATTGGCTGGTTCCTCTCTGGTTTCATGACTGATGACCAAATAGTCTTTCCATAAAATAAAAAATCAAAATCAAGAGTCATTTATTCAAATTAGGCTGTTTAGCAGCACTTTTTAAAGGTCAAAGTTACGTAAGAAAGTCCCCCAAAGCGATACTTCCTAGTGTTTTGGCTGGGAAGAAGAAGTGGCGGAACAAACTCCCCAGAAACACATCTGTATGGTTAGAAGAACCAATATTTTATACAATTTAATAGAACATTCACGTTGTTTCAATTTTAAAGCAGTGATATTGATTGTATGTTGCGATGTTCTAGCTACGGCTACAGCTACACGGCGGGCGCGACGCCGGGCGGCAGCAGCGTGTGGTGGGGGGACTGGAGGCATCCGCACCACACACCGCACCACCACTCACATGTGAGTTACTGACCTTACAACCACCAGAAAAAAGCATTTACATAGAATACCTTTCTTTTAAATATAAATGAATATTTAAAAATAAAACTGCTGACAACCTCGTTGGTCTAATAGTCGCAAGAATATACATATATAATTAAAGCGTGAATAGTAACGCTGTGGGAAAGAGACAGAGCTATACAAGTCGTCTAGCGCCATCTCGTTCTCTGAGAGAAACCACTCACGCTTTAAGATGTCATAGTAGGACACCAAAAGGGGTATTACAACGTCTTAAAACCAGGGTTATTCCGGTGAGTGAAAGTGACAGAGCTATACAAGTCGTCTAGCGCCATCTCGTTCACTCACCGGAACAAGCCTGGTTTTAAGACGTTGTAATACCCCCCAGTTTTTGGGTTTTTCCTTTTTAAATTTCACAGTAGCAATTACGGACTATTGATTTATGTCTAGCTAATTGCAATAGTAAAATGTTAAAGGTGTGCCACATACAAATTTCAGACAAATTTCTGCCTAACCCTACGGGGATAACAGGTGTGATAATTGTACATTCTAAAAAGGATAATAAATAAACAACTAATTTCCTTTTCAAAATTGTACACAAAGTTTTCAAAAAGCATTGCGACAGCTTTAAACATGTACATACAATGAATTTGCTGTTTGTTGTCTTCATAACTGTGTGTAAATCAATACTAACAGATCCAGGGCTTATAACGCGGTTTTCATTTCTCTTCATAATCTTTCATTTGTACATGAATTCATTATCGCTTGTTCATATCAGCTCTATTAAAGTAATTCATTATGAAATGACATTCATAAATTGTAAAATTTTCATCGTTGTAATATTTTCTGCCATCTTTGGGTATCAGAAATTCAGAAAGAATGGCCCAAACAGAAGCCATGTTTTTAAACTGCTTAAGATTGTTACATAAGCAATCCGGGCAACATTTATTTTATTAGTTTGAAAATAACTCGCTGTATTGTATCTTTATTTTTCAATGTAGCGTATTTTGGAGTGGGGCCGCGCTGCTAATATAGCGATGAAGGAGAAAGTTTTGCGATGTGATGCAAAACTTTCTCCTCCATCGCTATATTAGATTTTCTATAAGACCATTAATCATGATTATCATTTGATGTTGAGTTAAGCGGGACTACTTTTTTTTTTGCTTTGTGATGAACTGCGGCCCGATGCGACTCAATACGCTAGCTTTTAGCCAATATTAGTGCCTCGTGTATACAAATAAAGTCGAACTTGATGAAATGTAAAGTCGGAGCGTCGTTCGTCTGCGACGCCGTCGTGGGCGGCGCCGGCCACGCCTGCGTCCAAGGACCAGCACTCGCCCGAACAGCGCGACAAGGAGCGCAAGGAGAAGGAAAAGGTCGGATGCCACTTGCAAACATGCTTACAACATAGAGTATTTAGTACACGGATGTCTGATTACCATAAACATGCGATGGATACAAAAAGGGCGTATTGCTGTATTTCGATCGTAGGCGTTTAAAAAGTGTCTACAAAAGGATCCCTACTTGATCTGCCTTTTATGTAGACTTTTAACCATTATTAAATACAGCATAATTACGAGAAATTTAGTATATAACGGTTTCTACGTTGAGAGTAAAATCTATATAAAACGTAAATATAGGAGTAGAAATTAGCTTTTGATTTTTTCTTACTGTACTTATACATGTCATTATTCGTGTCTGTACTTTTTAAAAGGATACTTAAAAATTAGAACGGGCCTGGTCACATGTGCTATATTCTGTTGGAGTATCAATTGGCAAAAATAACCATTTATTGGATCCCAACTAGCGATAATCGACAACGCGGCAGGCCCAGGAGATGGCGCTGCTGTGAGCTCGACTCATTCTCAAAGGATAGGCCTATAATCGGACAAGGTCGCGAAAGGTAGAAAGAGGACACAGAGGCTTTGAAGATCCAGGGGCACAGACTGATAATCATCTCAAAATGAATGATGTAACAAAGGATTTGTAATATTTTGGCGATCTAAAAAGAGTGTCCATGGAGTTTCTTGCACGTTCTTCTCCATAGAGATCTAGGAACTAGGAACGGGCACCTACGGTACTTTCACAGTTTTTATGTCTTGTGACTGGGACTGTAGCACCGTAACTTTGTAGTGTTTAATAATATTTTTTATGTCTTTGAAAATTCAAAAGTGCATGTAACTGGTCTACTTGAATTAAATGCTTTTGATTTGATTAAGAGAAAAAATGATGAGATTTCCCGGTAGAATATCTGACTATCCGTGTACTATGTATTCTGTACTTGCACTGTAGTGGGCGTAGGTGTCACAGTTGACATATTTAAGCTTGATCTAATCTATAAACTACGTTACTTGACTGCTAAAGCTCTTGTTTGAAATTTGTTTCGAATAAATTGCTATATAGTGATAAATGTATGAAAAAAAAATTGAATTTTATTATTTGTACTACAATTAATTAACTTCCTTGGTGATCACTCGTTTTTCTGTAGTTTTGTCGGTGCACTGGTGTTATATTGTGCATAAAATGTTATATTAAGGCCGAAACTCCACCAAAGCTGTGCGAGTCGAGATGTGTTTTGAACAACCAATAGAATTGCGTTGCGGCACGGGTTGCGGAGTGGAGCTGTGTCAATAACGCAATTCTATTGGTTGTTGAAAACACGTCTCAACTCGCACAGCTTTGGTGGAGTCTCGGCCTAAATGTCTGTAAATGCAAAACCTACAATAGTTTTAAGCTTAGAAATAAGTATGTAGTAAGCATGCACATCTCATTTTGCCTGCTTGCATGAATCAATCATGATACAAATTCATAAATTATTTCGTTGCATGTTGCCATTTCATTAGCTTTAAATTGCATGGGTATACATTTGTGTAGATTATGTCGTTTGCATGTCATTAATCTATCTTTTTTTATTCAAAAATGTAATTTTTAGATATTGATATAATTAATACACTAGAAATTGAATACATACATCATTTTGCATTAAAAAAAACACATAATTCAATTATTATTTATGTTTGTGCACTCAGTTATCATAACTTCTGTAACTGTAGAAAAACTTTCCAGATAGCTCCCAACTTTTCTTGTAATTTACACCTACATTTACAATAAAAAAAAAATACAATATCTAGAAAATCGTAAATTATCACTATCTATTTTTATTCTTTGCCTTTTCTGGTAATTTAGAGTATACCTAGAGTAAAAATCATTCTCCATACCACAAAATCCACTGTTACCATCACAGTTGTATCATCAGTATTGGTAAATACCTTAGGAAGTGCCTCTGGAGCCTAAAGCCGCGGAGGTAGTGGAACCTCGTCCGCCGGAAGACATCACGGACAGCAAGGAACCCGAGCCCAAGCCGCCGCCACCCGCTGAAGAACCGAAGAGCGTCGATCTGGATACCAGGTACGCACTAGCTGAGGTAGGTTTTTATCTAGTGAGGATTCCTCAAGGGAATATTTCATCATCATCATCTCAGCCGTAGGACGTCCACTGCTGAACATAGGCCTCCCCCTTCGATCTCCACATATACCGATTGGAAGCGACCTGCATCCAGCGTCTTCCAGCGACCTTTACAAGGTCGTCTGTCCACCTTGCTGGTGGACGTCCTACGCTGTGCTTGCTAGTCCGTGGTCTCCACTCTAGCACTTTTCGACCCCATCGGCCATCTGCTCTGCGAGCAATATGGCCTGCCCATTGCGACTTCAGCTTGCTAATCCGGTGGTGTATATCGGTGGCTTTAGTTCGTCTACGGATCTCCTCATTTCGGATTCGATCACGTAGAGAAACACCGAGCATAGCCTTCTCCATAGTTCCTTGAGCGACTTTGAGCTTTGAGATGAGGCCGATAGGAATATTTATTTAGTACATATTGTTGGGTGTCATTTATCATTTATTGACTCCTAATGGGTAGAGCGTAAGGCACTGTTAAGTATAGGCACCTCCTGAGAATGTTAGTGTAAGTTAGCACCCATAGTTCTCTCCTCTTTTTTCAATTAACTGTTTGAATATGATTCAAAAGCTACCAATTTAGGATCCTACATTTGGTCTCGTGAATGACACGTCTAAACTGGAACACCATGGATTTTAGTCAGTACTAGTCTGACTGTCCCTTCCGCTTCACCAAAGGCTCAGGACTCATTTGATAAAATTTTACCACGATAATAAAAAAAGGAAAAACATTGAGCTGTAATTCAATAATTCGGCATTCCTCTTCTTAGAAATTAATATCTGGATGACCGAGCTTCGCTCGGTTTTTAAAATGTCTATATCTTGGGAACCGAGCTTTTCTCGAACATGGGACCTTGATATATCGATTCCGCCAAAAAACCTAATCTGTTACTTTCATGAAAATCCTTGGAGCCGTTTCCGAGATCCTGATTATATATAAATAGATATACAAGAATTGCTCGTTTAAAGATATTAGATTAGATTAGATAGATTCAAACAACCAAACTGTGAGACCTCGTCAGAACAAAATTGGACACATGTGCGTCAACCGTTGTGTTAATTTATGGGCAGACGTGTTTGTTCCCATTTTTCTGTCACATCCTTGTATGACTGATTGTAACATACTATCAATGTCGCACAGAATAGCGATGTTACTGAAGGGAGCGAGTACGGGCGGAGGCCTCGCGCCGCCCTTCCTGGCGCTCGGGATCAGCTCGGAGGAGGAGGACGAGGACCGACTGCCGCCCAACATACCCGACATCGACACGCACAACCCGCCGTCCGATGATGATGGTAAACTAACTTCTTTATATTGAAGCTGATGTTTATCATGGTTAGAGATGGATTTATGAACATTTTTGGTGCACTGAATAAGAATAAACGGCCAATAAATGCCCGTTATGTTATCGTTGAATAAATGCCTTGTGTGTGGATATGTTTCTGCTTAACTTTCTACCAAACATAGTTATTAGTTTTTATCCACAGTATTTTTAGGCTTAAAATTATTTATGCCCACTATGTAAATTTTATACCCTTTATGGCATTTTCACGAGAACTTTCAAGATTGTTTCTATAAATTAAGGGAATTCATGTTGTACCTGTGTGAGGTAAATGTATTAATATTAGATCAGTAATGCAGCAACAATATCAAAATCAAATATGCTCTATTGGCAAAACACTGAAAAAACTCGCTGCAGAACAGACTATCCTGTTCGAATTTTCAAACATCAGTTGACCTGCTTGTCACAATTTTTATAAGATCTTACTTTTATTTTTCCACCATAGGTTCAATAAGTGAAGACCGTGAGAGTATAATATCCATGCGTTCAAACAAGGACGTTGACCCGGAGCCTCTGTCCAACACACCGTCGCCTTTCCTCGCGCGGGAGAACTACCTCGAATGCCTCCAGAATACGATAGAACGGGTAAGATAGACTTACTGATGCTCTCATACAGAATTTTAAGACTCATTTTTATTAAGGTTTTAACGATATTTTGACTCCCAGTGGGGAAGGCAAGTCAAAGCTATTGTAAATGGCGCCACCATAGCTTAGTCCTAATCCGACCAATGACGTAGTACTATTTTGAAGTACCTTTAACATTTGAACTCATTTGAACCAATGACGATGCTTAGAGCAAGCTATACTAGCGCCATTAGTTCGCCAGTTGCCATCACCATTCTCGTATATATATTTTTTCAAGCTGTTTTCTAAACACAATCTCACACTTTTATAAAGCTTTAAGCATACAAGTCTTATTTTATCAAAATTTTTAAGTATCGATTCAAGTCGCGTCTGTCGAGTTTCGCTAGCTTATTTATCTTTTAGGAATCACAAATACCTCAGCCTGGTCCTCGCGGGAGGAAGCTGCCTCAGATACCTCAGCTGGACAAGATCGGCTCGGACATATCATCGTCTGAGGACGAGCTGCTGACCGGCGAGGAACCGAAGAGGTCGCCCGAGGAACAGAACCGGTTGCAGGACAACCTGGATGATGATCAGGTGAGGGAGTATTCTTCAATTCTGGCACTTATTCTGATTGTTGTACACTATATTATCCTTTAGCATTAGCGGGCCGTAAGGTTCTCGAATGGAGATTGGTGGACAGACGATCTTATGAAGGCCACAGGATCACGCTGGATGCAGGCCGCTTACAACCGGTCCTATTGGAAGTCTAAAGGGGAGGCCTATGTTGGCAGTGGAAGTCTTACGGCAGATTTATGATGATGATGTTTTTTTTTTAAATCCCTGGCAACGTTCAGGATTCTACTAAAGAACCCTCGCTACGCTCAGTATTCTACTGTAGAATCCATCACTTCGCTCTGGATTCAAAATAGCGCCCTCGCCGTAAAAATACTATTTTGCTCCCTTGTCATACAATCTACTATTTACTCCTACAAAAAATTTGCCTACTCCAAGGGTCCAAAGTTGAGTAGTATAACTGGTAAACTATGTCAGTTTTCTTTATAGCCAGATTCTTGAGGGAGATGTCATAAAAATTATATTAGGTAGTAAAGTCTGTATTCTGCACATACGTTGTATAACTACAACGAATCTGTTTGCATTAGATCAACCGGTCAGACTTTTTTGTGCATTAATTTCCATCCAGGAGAGAGCCGTCAGAGACTAACACATGTTATTCTAATATAACAAGTCAAAATGGCGCTGCTCTGTCTTTCATTGTTACTCATTACAGTAGATTTTGATCTCTATTTCCAAACAACTATCGTTCATATTTGAATACCACCACAGATGTCGCTCTCGTCGCTGTCGTCGACGGAGGCTAAGATTGAGGAGCAGGTCCCGGCCGAGGCGTACTTCTACCCGCCCACCACTGCGCCGCCGCCGCATCACTACTACCAGCCTATGTGGCCGCCTACAGGTAACTTATTGTATTGAATGTACTATTTATTTCATTTTTGGCACACTTATGAAGTTCCGTAAATATTACAATATCTGGTTGACTGAGCTTCGCTCGGTTTTTAAAATGTCTATATCTTGGGAACCGAGCTTTTCTCGAACCTGGGACCCCAAAACCCCTAATCTGTAACTTTCATGAAAATCCTTGGAGCCGTTTCCGAGATCCTGATTATATACAAATAAATATACAAGAATTGCTCGTTTAAAGATATTAGATTAAAAACCATAGTGAAAAAATACAAAGTGCACTTTGCTCTTTAAACATTTTTTTTAGTATTCGATTCTGAAATGCAATTTGGACATCATTCCTTTAGCTGTCAAAAGTTAAACAAATCTAGCTACCAAAGCTTTTATTTTAAACTTTGACATAATTTTAGTAATTTTTTTAGTTGGGTCCTTTTTTTGATAGGTTATAATCCCGACTCTTGATTATTTTGTTTAGGAACAAAGAAAAAATAAACACATTACCCTCCTTTGCTTCGCGCAGTCGGGTAAAAACACATTTAAATAGAGATGGAGCCATGCAAAACGACAGTACTATCTCTTTTTCCCCAGAAGAACACAAATGTCTTTGATTATTTTCTGCTTGACGCCTGTAAAAAGCTGCAAAACGACAGTACTATCTCTTTTTGTGCTTAGGGCGTAATTTAGATAAATAACATCATCTTGTTGTCCAGCGTACCCTCCGCCGGGCTACGCAGGTCCCGAGCTGGGCGTGTTGCCGTACTCGGGTCCGTTCACCGCGCCGCCCGCCATGTTGCCGCACTACGCCACATACGCACCGGAACCTGCGCAACCTGCGCAGGTAACATAGATACCTACAAAATTTCTATTTACCACTTGGACTTTACTACCGATTCCAACTAAAAGTGAAAATCAACTTTACCACTACGACAAATGACTTAAAACACGTTGTTATCTACGCGTAGATGAAAAACAAAACACGATCGCCGCGACGACGTCAAGTCAATCGAATTGCATCATTATTGCCTAGTAGCAAGAGTGATTTTTACTTTTAGTTGTAATCGATCGAATTAAAATCTCGTCGCGCCATGGGTAAAGCCCCTTATTTTTGCTAATTGCACGTTAGTATCTGCTTTACAGACTTAAAATTATGTACAGCTTACGTTACGTTTTTAAAAACGTTAACTTCTTAGAAAAAAATAGTTCACCAGGGGTTTTTCTTTTGACACGACCGCCGAAACCGCTACGCAGAAAGGAATTTTGGACAGCATTTGCAGTCTACCATGTAGATTGGCGTAAGTTGATTTTGCGAAAATACTCTAAGGGGGTGAAAAGGGGTGAAAACTTTTGTATGAAAAATCTTATTCCTTGGGTTTATAAACTTGAAACTTACCACGAATAAGAACATTAGTAAATAAATAAGATTGGCACCACTATTTTTTTAAAACTACCCTCCATTGGCATTCTAGGGGTTGTTAAAGTTTGTATGGGAAAATCATAACGCGTGAGCCGATGAATTTGAAAATCAGTATTTATATACTAGATAAGAATTAATCAAACACGTGTTTTTGGATTTTTCGAAAATCACCCCCCAAGTTGGTGAAAAGGGGTATTCAAGTTTTAAGGGGAGCATATTAAACCAGTAACTTAGCAATCTGAATTTTGGATGGTAGTTGCAATTTATGATGTAGGTGAGCATTAAGAAAGGATTTTGCGAAAATCTACCTCTAAGGGAGTGAAAAGGGGTGAAAACGTTTGTATGAAAAATCTTATTCCTTGGGTTTATAAACTTGAAACTTGGTACGAATATGAGTATAAGTCAATAAAAACGATGGTCATTAATAGTTTTTTTATAACTACCCTCCATTTTAGGGTTTTTCTAAAATCACCCCCTAAAATGGTGAAAAGGGGTATTTTACTGCTTGCTTCAATAAACTCAAAACTGGACATAAATTATACTCGTATCTCAATCGAATAAAGGATGCGTATTTATTTATATTTCAAAAATAACCTAAAGCGGGGTGAATCGGAAAAACCGTTGTCTACTGCGATTGATTGTTTGTTTGTGTTGAATAGGCTCCGAAAGTACTAGAGCATTTTTAGATATTCCAAAAGTATAAGGAGGGTGAGCGGGAATCAAATTCACTGAGTTCGAAGTTAGGAACACGCGCAGACGAAGTCGCGGGCAAAGTGCTAGTTGTTCATACACTAGAAGCACTTCATTTTCCATACAATACACCCCGTAAATACTTCAAGAGCGCTAAGTTAGTAAAATACGGAAATCTCGAGATAAAGCGTCCACAGGTCCGCATCGTACGTGTCGGACGCATCTCATCAAACGGATTTCTGTGTCTGCAGCGATCGGATTGCCGACGTGAGTATCAGCAATCGGATTGCCGATGCCACCTTCATCGCTTCCACTGATTGTCATTCTGTTCCGTATGACGTCATCGGTACGCATCGCATTTAGAGGAAACAGCAAGGGCTGGAGAATTGAAAAATAGGTATTTGTAATTATCTATATCTATTGCTGTCGCACAGTGCCCACAACAGAGTTACAGAGCGCGATAGAGACAACAGCAGCTTGGACCGAAAATACCTTATTAAATGGCACAAAATCAACGATTCGTAGTCCCCTGATTACTCCTCCAAAACTTAACCGATTTCACTACTTTTTTTCTTTAAAAAATAAAGAAAGGCATTGACCGTGTTCCTATGTTTTCCTTTTTTTATATATTAATCTCGTCAAATTTGTTTTCTGGATATTTGAACACAGCGGAAAATCTGGCTATTTTTTTAGGATTTTGAATATTCATATCTCTTTTAATATTTAATTTATGGAAAAAAGGAAAACATAGAGACATGCCAATAGTGGTCATAGATTTTTTGTAAAAAAATTATTGCTCTACTGGCATTATCCAGGAAGAAAACAGGGGACGGGGACTACGTTTGTATGGAAAAACGACCGTGCTGTTTCCTCTTAAGGCATAGCCGATGAGCTGTCCGTACGATGCGGATCAGTCGACGCAGTTGTATGAGTTTTCATACAAGGCAAACTAAAATCCGTTACGTACGATACGTCCGATACGTGCGATGCCGAACTGTGGACGCACACCAGTATCCATCCCCTAGCTGCAGTAACATATTCTTGTTTTTACACAAATAAAATACTAAAGTATCGTCTGCTAAATAGTAAAAAATAAACCTGCTTTTTCAAATTCCTCAGGAGCTAGACAATCCCTACTACCCCACAATAAACAGCGTCATAGAGCGAGTGAAGGCAGAACTGAAACAGATTCTAAAGAAGGACTTCAACAAGAAGATGATCGAAAGTACCGCGTTCAAGAGCTTCGAGGTGTGGTGGGACGAAGCAGAGTCGCAAGATCAGGCAGCCCAAGCCCAAGGAGGACTCCAGCCAACCGTTACAGGTACAGAACACTACTGTAAGTACATCAATACACCTTTTTTTTGGTGGAGGAACAACCTGCCTGTACGCCATTTGAGCTGATGAATAAGTATCTACCTAAATCTTCGGTCAAACACAGCGACTAATCGCTGCAAATGACTACTTGCCGCGAGTATTCGCTGCAAATGTCTACTCGCCGCGAGTATTCGCTGCAAATGTCTACTCGCCGCGAGTATTCGTTGCTAATGTCTACTCGCCGCGAGTATTCGCTGCAAATGTCTACTCGCCGCGAGTATTTGTTGCAAATGTCTACTTGCCGCGAGAATTCTCTGTAAATATCTACCCGCGGTGAGTATTCGCTATGTGTGACAGACTATTCACAGCGAATAGTCGCCGTGGTTTGAATTGAGCATGTTCTATTTTACTCGCAGTTTTCTCGATTAGTTGCTGTGTCTAACCGAAGCTTAAGCGGCTTTGAAATAGAGTCGATAATTAATGAAATTTTATGTGTACCTCTGTCGCTTGTATACACTTTTGTTTATTGATTGGCGACGTTATTTCAACGGATGCAAAGTCGATATTAGCTTGATAGATAGCATACAAAATGATTCTTCTGCTTTCAGGATATTTCAAACAAGAAGGAAGAGGCAGTGGACTCAATAAAGTGCATCATGGAGTCTCGTGAGATAGGCCTGGAGTTAGGTGGCTATGGTTCCGGTATCGGACTGGGACTGAGAGCTACCATACCCAAGATGCCGAGCTTCCGGCGGAAACGGAAGATACCATCACCTGTGTTCATGGATGACGACTCCTCCAAGAGGCTTAGTGATCAGGCACGGATTTTTAATTACTTCATCGTATCATCAATCTCAAAATACGGGTATTACAGATTTAATTTTGAAAAATTTCTTTATTTTTGCAGTCGGTAAAAAAGCTGACGGGCTACTTAGATTTTTTTAGTACACATCCTATTCGCATATAGATACCCTTCTCGCAAAAAAAAATATAAAAAAATATAACCACGTGTTGTGTTCGTAGGAGGAGATGGTACAGAACTCAGACGAGGAGAAGGAGGTCCCCACAAGTCCGCGCAACAGGACGACAGGCTCGTACCTGTCGCGGAGTCGACGACGGCCGTCCAGCAGCTCGTCCAGGTCAGAATAATAGATATTACTTGAATAAACCATATTTTTTTACATGTAGGTGAATCAGATGATAGTCGTTTTGACCTGAGAAAATGAGTAATATATAGTATTAAAAGAACAGCAGCGCCATCTATACAGAGACTGAGAAATTAAGATGTCTACATCGCGCAGTCAAAGTTATCCTTAGCATTAGAAGACATAGAATATCCCAACTACAAATGTCGGGCAGAAAGCCCACCAGACACAACACCCGTCTGGTTGGAAGGTACCTTCCTTTTCACCGGGTAGCGAGGAACTTTCCACTCGGTTCTTCCTACCCCCTAATTGTCTTAGGCCCTAAGACAATCTGCGCACACGCATATTACATATTCGTAACCTGAAGGGTTACTATGACGTCTTAAAGCAGGCGTAACTCCAGTGTACAAGTTATCTAGCGCCACCTTGTTCCCACACTAGAATCTCTCACTTTAAGATGGTATCGTAGGCCACCTGATTATGGTGATACAGCTCAATGGATACTTCTGACCCAGAAGGTAGAGAATAGTGTACAAGTGTATGCGCTGGTACAGGCTCTTTTCACTTTCACATTACGCATCTCAGTGTTACATAACGCGTTACGCTTGAAAAGTAGATTAAAACTTATTTTTAATGATTATTCATACTTATTTTCTAAGTCGACAGCATTTACAGTTAAGAGTGAGTAAACTCTGCATATGTGAATAAATTCGTCCCAAAAACGAACCCTAAAAACACAATTATAGCCGAAGGACCACTCATCCGGTTCGAAGGACCGCTCACCCGGTTCGGAGGACCACTCATCCGGTTCGAAGGACCGCTCATCCGGTTCGAAGGACCGAACAATATTTTACCCGAAACAATTATTTCCATTAGATCTTCGTCATCATCGTCAAGTAGATCGTCGTCGTCCACGGGCTCGGAGCGCAAGGGCCCGGCGCCGCGGATATACTCCGACACGGAGGACGACTCGGATCTCGACGAGGCCGAGGTAAATACTTACTGCTGTCGTTATGAGGATGTGGTTGTATACTAGTTACATACTCATGTTGAAAGTTACCGGTTTCAGCTCAGATTTATGTTGGTTTAGTTTGTAATGTTATTTGGAGTATGCAGTATGTCATATCTCAAAAAGCTTTATTTCAAAGTCAATGTTACATTTTTTTAAATTGTATTATTATGGTCAAAAATCACATCTGCTAGTTATGATTGTGAAAAATATGTATAGTCGACAAAGTGGAATCATGACCCATTTTGACAATAAATCATTTTTGAGTCTGTCAAATTCACAAAGATCAAAGTGGATAAATATGTTTACGCGAATGTAGACCTAATTGTATTTGAATGTCTCTGGGAAAATAAGCTTATGGTGAGTCATAATTCCACTTGGTCGATTGTACTTTCAATTTGGTATTCGGCATAATCATGACTTATAAAACGGTTTCTAGCCTGACATAATTGAATGATATAATGTCTTAACGTTATAACATTCGTAACGTATTTTGTAACTTTAATTTTTACGTAACTGGGAACTTCGGAAACAACGCGGTTTTTTTTTATTTAAAAAAAAAAACACATTTTGCATTTCCTTTGCATAGTAATTTCTAAAGCAAAATGTACTCTTATACGACCACAATCTCACATTTATTATATTAACCCTGGACGTTTCAAACAATTAACATTATATTGCAGCCTTCCGAGGCGGTTGAGAACGATAAGCCGCTTTGGAGAAAAATGGTAACAGACATCATAAATAGACCTTATGCCGGATCCACACGCTTGCCGAGTTTGCCAAACAGAAGG
Source organism: Agrotis segetum (assembly GCA_036375495.1). NCBI lineage: Eukaryota > Metazoa > Arthropoda > Insecta > Lepidoptera > Noctuidae > Agrotis > Agrotis segetum. The sequence goes on from JAQSVV010000039.1 coordinate 11,026,629, forward strand.
GGTCGGCGCTATACCAGAAAGCAAGACGCAAATAATTCTATCTCGTTTTTTAGTATAGCGCCGTCTCCTTCTGTTTGGCAAACACGGCAAGCGTGTGGGATCCGGCATTACATGTGCAGTAGCCGGCCGATCATATGACACATCGAGGTTAAGGGAGCTTATCCATGATGCGATTCGTGCGATTTGAAATTTCTACTTAAAAATGAATATCGTCCTTGCTGCTACGATATAATGATGCAATTCGATTGCCTTGACGTCTTCGTGGCGAGCGTGTTTTGTTTTTTATTTATCTGTAGACAACCGAACGTTTTATGTCATATGTTGTACCTATTGGTAAGGACAATTTTCACTTGTAGTCGATTTCAATCGCGTGACATCGCGTTATGGGGAAAGTCTCTACGGTCTCATGGCGCGATGCAAGGCAACGCGATTCGAACGAATTACAACTACAAGTGAAAATCAACCTTACCACTATGACATAAGACTTAAAACACGTTGTGTTATGGGTAGATGAAAAACACGATGGCCATGACAACGTCAAGTCAGTCGGTTTGACTTTATTTCTATAGATAAGCTGTCAATCCGCCATTTTTATTTCTCAGTTAGAGGTTATCTGGCTATTGAAAAATCAGCCCTAAGTACTATAGATGGGCTGAGTTCTCCTTATTTTTTTTCTTTTCCCCTACTTACAAATGTTGCTAGACTTTACAGCTTAGTACTAATTAGTCTTTTAATGAGCGTTACGCGCCAAGGCCTTGATACAATTCAGAGTATTTCCGTTTCATTTTCAGTCCACCACTTACGGCATTCTCAACTTTGCCACTGTGATTGGGGTGCTTTGAGCGTTTCTTATGTGTTTAAACGTTTGAATCACGCCACGAGACGACGCTCATATATAAATTCGAGCGGATCGTACAGAATCGTTCCTGGTGAAGTATGGGCATTAACTGTGCTCCTCAAAATGTTGGCGTGCATCCCCTTTGTACAGCGATGTGACATTACTCTTACAAGTCGTGAACTCCTTCAGATTTCAAGGGTGACTACCATAACGTCTTAAAGCGAGAGTTGTTCCACTGTGGAAAAGAGACAGCTGTACAAGTCGTCTAGCGCTATCTCGTTCCCGCAGTGGAACTACTCTCCCTTTAAGACGTCATGTAGTAGTTCATCTGACTCCATACAGCTCTCTACAGGTAGATTTCCCTTGAAACCCTGCACTATGATTGGTTTTCTGGTCACGCGCCAATGGAGCAATACGTTTTTGTTATACTGAGATGCAAAACTTGCTGTTTAACTACCGTGCTCAATTTTGAGTTTGCGGTGGCTTAGCAAATTTTATAATACTTTGAAAGTTACAAGGTGCCTCAGAGTTACTGGTTTGTATAAAAAAGAAAACCGGTAAACCTAGTTTTTTACGGTGTAAAAAGCATTCTAAAGAATCATTGAGATAGGATAACATTTAGAGGTAGGAAAACGTTTTCTTTTTTAGTACGGATGAGCGCTCGGTAGACGATCCTCTTAAATCGAGAGTAGTTCCACTGTGGGAAAGAGACAGAACTATAAAATTCGTCTAGTGCTGTCTCGTTCTCATAGTGGAAATACTCTTGCTTAAAGACGTCATGGTAGCCCACCTGACTCCATACTACATACATACACATACAGGGTAATTTCCCTTAAAACCCGATGTGCCATATTTTCAGCTGCCAACTGTAACGTAGATGATCATAGAGTTTTGTTGGATTTGGATATCGTAGAAAGTTGTTCAGTGACCTTTAGGTAGCTGGAGGAAATATCAGTGGACGTCTTGAAGCCAGAGTGGTTTCAGAGAGGGAAAGAGACAGAGCTATACAAGTCGTCTAGCGCCATCTCGTTCACTCACTGGAACTCTGGCTTTAAGACTTCATGGTAGGCCACCAGGCTTGCTTATAGATATTATGTTGTTTGTTGTATTTGAATGTTCGTAGAAAAGATGAGAGCGATGAACTCGCTCATTGTCAATACATACAGGGTGAATTTTTCAACTGGGCGTGGATGGCTATTTCCGAAACTATGAGGAATATAAAAAAAAACGTTGAAAGGAGTCTCGAGGCCGATTTTGACGAAAACTAAAACCGCATCATTGGATTTTAGAAAAATCAATAATCTGGGCCAGGAATCGAATCAGCTGATTGTGAAAAAAAAAATCACATATGATAACTTCCCAAAATTTGATCCTTGTTAGCAACACTATCAAATGGTGTAATAATACAGGGTGTTTTAATTTCCGTTAAAATTGGCCTCGAAACTCCTTTCAATGTTTTTCATACGAGTATTCCTCATAGTTTCGGATATAGTCATCCACGCCCAGTTGAAAAATTCACCCTGTATATTTGACAATCCTTATATCACTAGTTTTGTTACACTGCCTGACTGTTTTGTAAATCATGGACGACTCTCTCGACTTTATCGGCCTTGCTTTATATGCCACTTGAAAATACTCAAATGTGCATGGTCTTCCTCTATTAAGACAGTTACCTATAAAGCTTATAACCAAACTTGTTTTAGCCCCTTAAACGAGTTCTGTTTTTGATAGCCTAGTTTGTGTCCCACTGCTAGGCAAAGGCTTCCTATTTTGCTTTCCAAACATCTCTATTTTGGACAATTTCTGGCCCTGTCTGCGACTGTGTGAAAAGTGAAAATCAACCTTAGAACTATGACATAAGACATAAAACACGTTGTTATCAATGGGTAGATGAAAAACAAAACACGATGGCCATGACAACGTCAAGTCAATTGAATTGCATCTTTATTTCTTAGTGGCAAGGTGGATTTTCACATGTAGTTCTTGGCGTCATGGGGAAGCTCCCTTAGTCGACAGTTCCACAGATATTTGATCCAGTCAGTAGTGTGTGCATGCGGTAGTCCTACATGTGTGAGTGTACTTTGTTTGCAGCTCAAGGTGGTGTCCAACAAGGAGCGTCTGCGCAGGGTGTACTCCTCCTCGTCTGACAGCGAAGAGGAGAAGAGTAGAAGAGGTAAGAGTACTGTGGAATACACTTCGCTATCTTTATAACATGTCGCGACATACGGAACAGTGCTACAAAATTATCATCTCTTGTGTGAAAATGTGTTTTTATTTTGTGGAAAATGACTAAATAACTGTGACACTTGAGCTTTTCTGCTATTTTTAATAACAGTAAATTGAATACCCTCCAAAAACCTCTGCTGCCAATTTCTCATGTTAAAGTAGTTTAAAGCCTCATTTAGACGATGCAAGAACTCGAACGCGAGTTGCGTTACATTGCGGAATTTATAGGTAGAACTAATTCAGTTAATGAAACAAATGCCGCAATGTAGTGAAACTCGCATGCGAGATCTTGCTCCGTCTAAATGGCGCTTAACGTTTTTGATCGGATTTTCTCATAAATAATTTATGATCTTAGAAAAAACCCCTATCCCTCAAATGGAAGCGTGGGAGGGCGAAGGCTCGGGTGGCGAAGCTCCCGCGGCCGCCAGCCCGCCGCGCGACCTTCTGCTGGACAGAGTGTACTCAGACTCGGAAGAGGAGAGAGAATACCAGGTAAGGACAGACTTTAAAGGTGGTCATAAATAGCACCGCCGCACGCGCCGCTTTAACGATGCAAATGCGATGAACGCCGCATCTGACGATGGCGTCATATAAATCAGCATCTTTTCTTCAATCTTCGGATGCTGACAGCATTTTCCGATTTCATGTAACGAATTTTAAAATAAGGCGAGAACTGCAGCGGTCCGTGCGTTGTATTCTGTTTTGGAACTGTGAACATGCGTTTTTAGACCATGGCATCACATTGCCGAGCTTTCTTTTTTCCATGTACTATTTCTTGCCGGTTCTTCTCCATGGAAACGACCAACCCGAACCGTGCCAATTTTTTTTTTACCTTCTCGCCGTTTTATAAGTGCCCACTGAGGCCCATGTAAAATAAAAATACTACTATGTCATCATTTTCCATATCGGATTTAATTTGACAGGAGAGAAGAAGACGCAACACAGAGTATATGGAGCAAATCGAACGGGAGTTCCTCGAAGAACAGAGACGGAAGATGGAGCCGGATACGCACCCGCTGCCTGAAAAACCACCCGACGAAAGGTACGGCTAATTATGGTTTCAAAGATTGTGATTGAATTGTAGGATATTTAAAAGCGCTTAAAACACTTTTGTAATTGAATTTGTTAGGAAAACTTTCATCAAAAAAATATCTACTAGAACATACCATAAATTTGTGTGCAACAAATCTAGGGCAACCCATTATCATCTTCCTAGCCTTTTCCCAACTGTATTGGGGTCGGCTTCCAGTCGAACCAGATGCAGCTGAATATCAGTATTTTACATGGAGCGACTGCCTATCGGACCACCACAACCCAGTAACGGCAATATGACACCCCATGGTGAGAAGACTTTAGAGCTTCTGACTAACAGTAACGACTGTCAAAGATCTATAATAACAGTCTGGACCAAGGGCTTTACGTGCGTTCCGGGGCACGGAGAAAACTCGCTATGACAGATGGTCACCCATCCACAGACCAACCTCGGCAAGCGCGGCTTAACCCGGAAGATTGGCCTGTGCGTCATCATCAGCCTATAATGTTCCCACTGCTGGGACACAGGCCTCCTCTCTGTGAGAGAGAATGGTCCATAATCCACCACGCGGGCCCAGTGCGGGTTGGTAGATGTCACATGTTTTCAAATTTTGATTTTATTGCATTGCTGGTTTCCTCACGATGTTTTCCTTCACCGTTGACGAAATAAATTACACAAAGTAATGCACCTGGCGGGGTTCGAACCCACGGCCTACAACTCGTAATTCGGCACCGATACCACTGGGCTGCCACTGCTCTCGGCATGTGCGGCTGTAATATTATTTAAGGCAACCCAATCATTATATTCTATTGAATTTACTTCTCCAGTAAACCGGACGCAACGCCAGAAGAACCTGTATCCCCCATCAAGAACCACACGAAGTCCCCCGACAGAGACATGAGCAAGCGAGATGTGTCGCTGGAGGACGGCGAGCTCAGCGACGACTCCGCGCCGCTGCAGGCCAGGCGGAAGCGGGAGCGGGCTGACAAAGCCGACAAGCGGCAGCGGATCGTGTCCTTCAGCGACCACAGCACTACTGAGACTGCTGTCAGCGTTAATGGGGTCAAAGATGTGAGTATATATATTGTGTGTTCTGAGTATATTGCGTGTTCAAATGTATAAAGTTCCTTATTAATGGTAAACTTTCTCCGCGCGCCGCTCGCGCTAGTACCGATTTGTATGGAGAATACCACGATCGCTATGCGCGGCGCTTTGTGGCGTGCTTCATACATTTCTAAACATTGATGTTTCTGTTTGCCACCCCGCGCTAAGTCATTGCTCACAGCTGTAAGACCATAAGCGGGCCTTTTTTTTTAAACATTGCCTCACACTCTTGTGTCGTGGGTGGGTTTTTCAAACGTAGAAACTCATGTGAATTTATGTGTTTACACAAACACTAACCCAGACTCACAGGCGGAAAAAATACTTGTAGGTCATACAAATATTTGTTTCGTGCGGGGATCGAACCCGCGCTACGGTGCTCAGCAGTCAATCGCTCAACCATTGCGCCAACCGTGCTGTCGAAATCGGGCCGTTACTTCTATGCACTCGTAGACCATACTTACCAAACAGATGAGAGAAATGAAGTTTTCAAATCTTTCTAATGTTGTTATGAAAGAAAAACGTTCACTAAAATGTTTATTTTAATTTGTCAGGCAAGCAGCGCGCTATCAGAAACGTCATCCCCTCAGTCCCAAGCGTCCCAGGCGTCGCAAGCGTCGCAGGTGGCGCTGGACCACTCGTACTGCCGCCCGCCGCCCGACGACACCAGCGAGAGGAGACCCTCCAACCATCTGCAGCATGATCACGGTATTAACATTTTTCTGATAAAATGGAACTTTCGAGAGATCTTAGAACAAAGAAGTCAATAGGCCACAAGCAACTTCAAGGGCCTCCTAAAATTGACATTCTCGGCCTTTGTTTTCTGTTTATCTGTTTTTAATAATACTCGTATTATGGTTCAACTTATCCTGATAGCGTTTTATATTATATTAGAGTTTTACGGCTCCCACTATACAAACATGCATTTGTTGGCCCCAATATCCAACTTGTAACACTTGTATCATCATCATCAGCCGGAAGACGTCCACTGCTGAACATAAGCCTCTCGCTTAGCACTTGTTTAACTGATCTTTATCACTGTCGTAGTGGAAATTATAATATCACTTCTTAGCCAAATCTAAACGGGTATTAGTGACCCTATAATCCCTGATGAGACAGTCCCGCGACCCTGACAGGCTTTAGTCCTCTAAAGGGGCCCCGTCATTGTGCTGCCAGCTCTTTGAGGCGCCCTTGGAACATAACGCGTTGTCGACTTGGACATGGTCAATAATCGGAAGGCAAATCACCCATTACTAGCCTGTCGGGGTCGCAGGACTAACGAATTACCATGACCCCAGAACGTAAAGGGCTATTGAAGGACACCGTGGATTTTAGTCAGAACAAGCCCGACAGTCCCTCCTGCCCTGCCCTGTGGGGACTCCTTCGCTAGCATGACTAGCCGGCAGTCATTAAATGAAACAAAACAAAATGATATCTGTTTCATTCTTAATAACATTTTTCAGGTTACACGTGGATGGCCGAGCCGGAGAGTGCGATGTCACCGCCAATGGAAGAGAAAGACAAAGATGAGAGGGAAAGAGAAGAGAGAGAGGTGCCGCGAGAGACTAGCAAGAAGGACGGCAAACGACCATACAAGAGGAAACACGAGCCTAAGAAACTCGCTGAGATACAGAACAAGTACGTACTTATGTTTTCAATAACTCTTTTAAAAAGTTAATGTCGCAACTGGTCGGTAGAGTCTTCCGTTGTACATTAGACTCTATGGCAATTACATTATCGTTGATTCTCCTTTAGACAAAACGGCTATGTTTTCTAGGAGCTAGCTGTACTACGGAGGATTCTACAATGCGACTGAATGACATTTCGTTGTACCTTTACTGATGTCACATGCAAACATATGGGGTGGGATCAACACTCGATCATTTCATCATCGTAATGACAACTCATGGTAGAGGTTCTGGTGAAATGAGGGTTTATTTTGAAAAGGCTAGGTCCAGGTCCTACTCTCGGAAAAACACAGTTTTAATTTTAATTTTACTAAAACTAAACAACAAACCTTTTCGTGCAGACTGTACTCAGTGCGCTCTCCGGAGTACTCGGCGGCGTCGTTCCCGTCCGTGTCGTTCAAGGCGCGCGACCTGATGGCGGAGATGCAGGTGATGTACGAGTTCCTGACGCGCGGCATCGACCGCGAGGACGTGCGCTACCTGCGGCGCGCGTACGAGGCGCTGCTGGCCGAGGACGCGCACGGCTACTGGCTCAACGACACGCACTGGGTGGACCACCCGCCCACTGACGTCTGCTACTCGCCGCCCAAGAAGAAGTCCAAGAGGCATAATAATATCTATGAGGATCTACAGGTGACTTGTTTTATTTTTAACTAGACGTAACCCACCCCCAAAGAGTACCTGCTTAATGACAGGGCCTTAATAGGGCGAAAGCCTGCCGGGGTCGTGGGACTTACGAATTACCGTGACCCCGGAACGTAAAGGACTATTGAAGGACACCGTGGATTTTAGTCAGTACGACTCTTAACAGTCCCTCCCGCTCTGCCCTGGATGGGAGGACTCATTTGATGATTTGACAACGAAAATAAAACCCGTAAACCACCACCCACATATATTCGTCGAAAAGTTGACAAATTATAAACTAAAACCTTCCTTGATTTTCAGCAATGGATAGTGGTACTATCCATTGCTGAAAACAGCATGTAAATCAGTGCGTTTTTGAGTTTATCGCGAATAATCAGACGCGACGGAGGACTTTGTTTTATAATTTATGTTCTGAAGTTACTGATTATATTTTTTGTCGTAAGCGTAACGCCTCTTCTTAGTGTGTCGATGAAACCTTCTCTCCTCTTCTTTGATTTGACTGCCACAAGCGAGTCTCCCGATTGTGAAGTTCACTTATTAACTCTTGTTTTGTTTATCTTGTTTTTTAGAAGTTTCTCAGTTCTGTTTATCTAATACTAGCACTTTGCCCGCGACTTCGTCTGCGCGTATTTCTAACTTCAAACTCAGTGAATTTAATTCCCGCTCACCCTCCTCATAGGATAATTTTGTAAAATCTAAAATGCTCTAGTAGTTTCGGAGCCTATTAAATACAAACAAACTATCTTTTTTTTTTAGATTTGCACCCCGCTAGGGGTTGATTTTTGAAATATAAATAAATACGCATCCTTTATTCGATTGTGATATAATTTATACCCAGTTTTAAGTTTATCGAAGCAAGCTGTAAAATCCATCCCTTTAAACTTAATCACCCCTTTTCACTAATTTAGGGGGTGATTTATAAAAAACGAATAATGCCAATCTCTTTTATTTACATAAACTCATATTCGCACCAAGTTTCAAGTTAATATACCTAAGGAATAAGATTTTACATCCAAAGGTTTTCACCCGTTTTCACCCCCTTATAGGTGGATTTTCGCAAAATCGCTTCTTAGTGCTCACCTACATTATAAAATGCAACTACCATCCAAAATTCAGGTTTCTACGTTTAGTGGTCTAATATCCTCCCCTTAAAACTTGAATACCCCTTTTCACCAACTTGTGGGGTGATTTTCGAAAAATCCAAAAACACGTGTTTGATTAATTCTTATCTAGTATATAAATACTGATTTTCAAATTCATCAGCTCACGCGTTATGATTTTTTCCATACAAACTTTAACAACCCCTAGATTACCAATGGAGGGTAGTTTTAAAAAAATAATGGTGCTAATCTTATTTATTTACTTGTGTTCTCATTCGTGGTAAGTTTCAAGTTTATAAACCCAAGGAATAAGATTTTTCATACAAACGTTTTCACCCCTTTTCACCCCCTTAGAGGAGGACTTTCGCAAAATCCCGTCTTATTGCCAATCTAAATGGTAGACTGCAAATGCTGTCCAAAATTCAAGTTTCTGCGTTTAGCGGTTTCGGCTGTAGTCGTGTCAAAAGAAAAACCCCTGTTCTTTTATATATATAGATGATGATGGCTGATGATTGATTTGTTTGATCTATTATTCCATGACGTGTGATAACTACTCATTACGTAATAATAAAATAAAAAAGCTGTTCGAGCTAATCATCAACCTTTCTTACCAATATTCCAGGGTCACTCGAGTGGTTCAGCGCGAACAGAAGGCTACTACAAGATGGACGCGCGGCTGAAGGCGAAGTACAAGTACCACCACGGACGTAGCTCCGCCACTGCGTTACACGATCACATCGATGACAAGAAGGTGGCCAAGATGCAGGGACTGTCCCGGGAGGCCAGGTCCAACCAGAGGAGACTGCTCACTGCCTTTGGTAAGTAACTACTTGAATCATGATTTTACGTGTACTAAGGGTCAGCTCAGACCGAGACGTGACGCTGCGCGCACATTTCAATAGAGTTATTCAAAATGTAACTCTATTTTCTACACGAAAAGATACACCTTTCGCAACGCAGCGCGACGTTTCAATAGTTATTCAAAATCTGACTTTGTTTACTACAAGAAAAGATACAAATTTGAAGTATAGTTGCGTCACGTCGCTTCGCGTCGCGTCTCGGTGTGAACTGACCGTAAGTGACGTAGCGTCCGGGGTCTTTGGACGGACTGTCTAAACGGGTACCTAACCGTAACCTTGGAATGAAAGGGCTTTTAAAGGAATACCGTGGATTTTGTCAGTACGTGACTGATAATTACTTCTGGTCTGTGAAATGAATCCTCGTTTGATGATATTTACACTTGTAAAAAATTGTGTTCCTATAAACAGGAGTGTAATAGTTCGAAAAGTGCAGAAAAAGCAACATCTTTTGGACTGCGCAATAATGGCTTTCCCCAAACCAATATAGTATAATGCGTGAGAACCCATAGTTCATCTCTGTTGATTGATTATCCTCTTGTACATTTACAGGTACAGATACAGACTCTGATTTGTTGAAGTTCAACCAGCTCAAGTTCAGGAAGAAGCAGCTCAAATTCGCCAAGTCGGGCATCCACGACTGGGGACTGTTCGCACAAGTAAGTTGTCGATACAAAAATGACATCATAATTATATGTATTTAATACTAGCTGTGCCCGCGACTTTGTCCGCGTGGTTGTCGGAACTCAACAATGTATTTTTTTTTAAGTTTTTTTTTTCTAATATAAAAGTAGCCTAAGTTACTCCTTATTACATCAGCTACCTTCCAATAGAAGTCCCGTCAAAATCGGCCCAGCCTTTTCAGAGATTATCCATTACAGACAGACACTCCAATTTTATTTATATGTATAGATTGAAAGATGGTTAGTCAACCACGTATAAAAAACACTTATTAAATGACTAAACGCGACATTCCTTCCCCAGGAGCCGATAGCAGCGGACGAGATGGTGATAGAGTACGTGGGACAGATGGTGCGACCCATCGTGGCAGACGTGCGGGAGGCGCACTACGAGGCCACCGGCATCGGCAGCTCGTACCTGTTCAGGATCGACCTCGACACCATCATCGACGCCACCAAGTGCGGCAACCTCGCACGGTTCATCAACCACAGCTGCAATGTAAGTACTCATAAAACAGTAGCTGTACCACTGATGTAGCGTTGGCATTCGTGAACATGATTAGATGTAATGAAAGTTTTGATAAGACCCCAGTTGCGACTGCAGAGATCTTAAATGTCGCGTTATATTACATGACTATACTTAGCTTCATTGCTTGGTCGCGGGACTTACGTAGTACGTAAAGGGCAATTGAAGGGCACCGTGGATGTTAATCAGTACGAGTCTGACAGTCCCTCCCAGTCTGCCCCGGGTGGGAGGACTCATTTGATGATTTTACCACGATAAAAAAAAACTCCTTCGCCCTTGGGACACATCTCTACTTTGGTGAAATCGATACATAGAATTTTACATCAATTTCACAATAAAACTGTTTCATAATCTCCTTTCTTTTACCAGCCGAACTGCTACGCGAAAATAATAACAATAGAGTCTCAGAAGAAGATCGTGATATATTCGAAGCAGCCGATCGGCGTCGACGAGGAGATCACGTACGACTACAAGTTCCCGCTCGAGGACGAGAAGATACCCTGTCTGTGTGGCGCGCCGCAGTGCAGAGGGTTCCTCAACTGAACACCAGGGACGAGCGCGGGAGTACCACTGTGTGGGGAGTGCGGCAGCGGAGAGGTCGGCCCACAGGCAGCTAACAGACTACTCATATATGTTGTGACTTTCTATTACAATAAGAAGTCTTTTATATTACTTTTTGAGGGAGTGTTAAATGTAAATATTCACGCCTGTATGCCTATTTCTCTCGCTGAGTGTACATACCTCCATTGCTCAGCTTACAACTTGCCGGTTCAATCACGAGGACAAGTCTGATAGTCTGAAGCAAGCTTACATCCGTCAGTTTGTTCTCAAACGTAGAAGTTTAATGAATTTAGTTCCTTACAAATAAGCGATCTGATGTATCTATATCAATGTGTTCATGTTCATTTATCTCACGATAAATTGATCGGTGTATGGCAGGGTAGCTGAACAAGTGTTGGAGTCATCTCGTAATGTCGGCAATAATAGGATATCGCAATAATACATCAACAATGAACTGATAAGTATATTTATAAGCTATACAACCTGTACTTTGTAAATGTGAAGGCGCGACGGCAACGATTGGAATTAACTTTTAGTGTTGTGATTTAGACCAGGTAGGATAATAGAATATATTCGATTCTGTCCTTACCTACCTCTCAGAGTAGATCAATATCAGATAAAGATATGCGTGTTCAGGGTTCAGTTTCATATCTTCCATAATATTAAAGTAAGGACTAAGTAGCCAACTTTCTTTTCGATCAGTGGTGGAGCGTGGCTCCTCCGTTATTACGTATATTGTACCAGCCGCTACGCAAGTCTGAAGGACCTCTCGTGGTTATGAAAACTGCCTCAACTTACGTTTTTTTGTCATTTTATGTAATATATGCGTGTCTGTGTGGCTCTGAAGTGTTTGTTTATTGTATTTAATGTGCGACCCAGTGAACATATGATGTAATTATGAAACTAGCCGCAGCAACTGATTCTGTATTATATTATGATATTTTGACTGAGTCTAACTATATGATTCACTAGGCATAGAATGTCTGATAGCGAGCTGTATAATTATTTGTGTTGTACATTATGTGTGTAAAGAGATCTCTGCTATTACGTCAGATTTGTGTAGTACACTTTTTAAGTACATCATCTTGTTAATAACTTCGAAGAGAATTCGTAACCAAATAATATGGGGTGTTACGACTACTGTTTACGGTAAGAAACTGTCTTGTAAGTGTTGTGCGAGTAGTGATTGTGACGAATATAAACTGAATAATAAGTATTGATGTGTGCTCGCATAAACTTTCCAAATTCCACTTCATATTATGTAAATGTAATAAGATTGTAAATAAAAAATTCCAACAATTTTAACACTGGTTTTTAATTTAATCGAAATTGATTCGCATTGGCACCCAATTTCAGTCTAGCGTAGGTATATCTAATATCTTTAAACGAGCAATTCTTGTATTTTATTTATGTATAATCAGGATCTCGGAAATGGCTCCAAGGATTTTCATGAAAGTTACAAATTAGGGGTTTTTCGGCTCAAGGAATCGATATATCAAGGTCCCATGTTCGAGAAAAGCTCGGTTCCCAAGATATAGACATTTTAAAAACACATAATAGCTGTTGCCAGGGTCTTCGCCCGCTACAACTCTAATATCTAATCATGGGAATATAAAATTTGATAAAAACTCATCATATTATATGATAGTGTTTAATCCAACTTACTTATATAGTAAAATAAAAATAAATAGTTTTTGCCTGAAACAATAACAAACATCCATCCGTCAAATCTCACAACCCTTCTAGAATATTATTAACAAAAATAGAATTCAAAAATAGAAAATAGATTCCATTTCCGTTAATTTAATATTTGTGGCAAGTACCCTCTCTTGAGAAGACGACTACAGTATAGCGCACGCAATCGTACTGTGGCAATCCGTTTCAGTCTCGGTTCGGTCAACATCGAGTGATGTTCAGCGTTCGGTATTCTTAGAAAAAAATGTGCTTCTTAAGAAAATGTGCCTGTGATGTGCTATAAACTGATATGAAAATATTAAGCTGGCCATTGACGATCAGTCCAAAACATAAAACTGCGGCATAAAACTAGGGCGTCACTCCAAAATTTGACCGTCAATGGCGAATCGTCACTCCAGAGTTTTAACTGACGACTCGCCACGGAAATTTTCCGTGACTACCATAAATCCAAGCGGCGCGTCGCGCCAAACTGACCGTCAATGCGCGATCGTCATTCCAAGGCTTCAGTTCGCTCGAATCGCTCGCTGCGATCGTGGTAACTGAAGCTAAAAAACGAAGAGTGGCTTTCAATCTCTCATGAGGGCTAATAGCTTCTCTCATATTAGTATCCTGTTTAGCAATATATGGAGTTACAAGTTTCAAAAGCTTGAAATATGTAGTTTCGTCCATCCTTAAGTAGTTTCTCCAGTCACTTGGTTCTAATGATAACTCATTCAACAAATTGACGTGAGTGAATTGATTCCTTTTTCTAAGCCATTCCTTCATCCATTGCTTTCTTTCACGTTTCTCGGTTATTATATGGCAACAAATAGTAGCCACAGTTAAAATTAATGTTTCTTCTTCAGAACCAGAATTCATTTTCTACACAAATATAAGTACCTAGTTCACTTTTCGTCAGCTTTGCCCCGCGGCCGATCGAAAAATGAAGAGCCGGAGTGACGCCAGTGAATGGGCAAATCTAAATGGAGTAAAACCATTTGGAGTGACGCCCTAGTTTTATGCCGCAGTTTTATGTTTGGACTGATCGTCAATGGCCAGCTTTATCCCGTGTTATTCATTTGTGCTGGGTAATCAAAATTCAAAAGTTCTGTATACTTTATGGCAGAGTTACGGTTGTTATACCTTTTTTTATTGGCGTGGAAAATCATCAAGTGCCTCCTGCAGCTGTGGTCGGAATAGACTCACGTAGTGACCAAGAACCAAGCTGTTCTTCACGTTCCAGTATCGCGGAACCTGTGACCTACCCGCAAAACCGAAGAAGGTAAGATAATTAATTTGTTTCACTAAAAATGCAGCTTTTTTACCCGACAGCGCCAGGAGGGTTATGTTTTCGAGTGTATGTATTATGTTTCTGTGTGATGCTCTGCAGCCTAAACGGCTTGATGAATTTTAACTTGAGAGGTGTCGTTAGATTCGTCTTAAACGTGAGGAGTGTCACTGGGTACATAAAACTGGCCAAATGCGAGTCTAACTCGTGTGCAAAGGGTTCCGAACTAATTTTTTATTTTTTTAATCTCTCTCATTCTATCAGGTGGGGTATCAAATTAAAGGATTTTAAAAATGGTTTACCAAAATACGGGTTATTTACAGAGAACTTTCCACCTATTTTTATATTAGAAATGATCATATATGTTTCGGGTTATTTACAGAGAATTTCCACCTATTTTTATATAACATATATGTTTCAATTTAATTTGGATTGATAAATGCTAACAAAAATAAAAAATATTTAAAAAAACAATAAACCCGACTGCGTAAAAAAACTAAAAAGAAAGGAACAAGCCCAGTAGTTTAGAATTCACTCATTCACACTTACAGTCGGGGCCCATTCAAATTATACCAATCACATCTTCCCAAGGGCCCTTTTGTATCAGCAAATCAATCCGTCAATAACGGTGGTCAGGTCAGTGGGTAATTTGACAGAAAAAAATCTAATTAGTTCATTTCGACATTTTCTCTATAGATGGAACAATTTCTGTGGTTGATATAAAAGGTCCGTACTGTTTTTGAATGATACTTGGAAAATGTCTCGTCCCAAAACGGATTTACGACAACTTCACCTCCCAAAGAACATGGTGAGTTTTGCCACTCTGTAGTTTTTTTTTTTAATAATAATAATAATATTCCACAACTAACACACAACGACATCTAGTCCCAAGCTAAGCAGAGCTTGTGTTATAGGTACTAGACAACTGATAAACACACTTATATATATTTCTAAATACATACATATTATAGATATATTACACCCAGACACAGAACAAATGATCGTGCTCATCACACTAACATTTGTCCTGGGCGGGAATCGAACCCACGACCTCCGACATAGCAGTCAGGGTCACTAACCAATTCTTCAGAATTCGCGCGTCTGCAATGAACAAAAAAAAAATCTAATTTCATTTTACTTGTGAAGAACTTGACGCTTCGACTCTGCGCTAGTATAAATTGACCCTTAGTGACTCGCTGTTTCACCTCCGCTGCTCCGCTGTTGTATCCTTGATAAATTGACTATCAAACACAAAACTATTTTTATAGAAACAGTAGTTCCTGAGATTAGCGCGTTCAACCAAACAACCTCTTTAACTTTTTATTATTACGGTCTTCTGCCCGCGCTTTCACCCGCTGCAGGCCCTTGGGCCTTATGGAGGCACCGTCAATTTCCTTGCGGAGTGCGTAGAACACGATGCGCCGTCGACTCGGGCCTTGTCCTTAGTCGGACGGCGAGTTATCCATTACTCGCTCTCCGCAGCGTATTTCCCTTTCCGTGTTCAACTGGCGACACCGGTCTCGCGAAATCCAGTAGCTCAGTTGACGCGAATTGAACACGGGATCGTAGGATTCCGTAGTAAAACAAAAGCGTGTTGATTTCGCGAGACCGATGTCGCCAGTTGAACACGGAAAGGCAAATATGCCTCTCCGCAAGCCAATGTCTACGGGAAACTGGGAAGTAATCGTCTACTGCAAACTTGACGAAAACGTATAAAAACAAAAAAAAACTGATAATTCTTTAAGGTATAATGACTGTATTCAAAACACAATTTAACTGATTTCTTCCCTGAAATAATGCTATTTTTTGTTCAACTCAAAAATTTCGTTTATCTGAAAACAGTAGGGATTTGTGAGACGTCAAATCTCAATCTCAAAGCTCAAAATAACAGCAAAAACCAATTTCCTAAAAATCTGCTATTCCCAGTTTACTGTAAATGATTACTTCCCAGAATTTTATGTGTTTTTTTTTTATAAAATCAGCGATTTCGTTTCCTGCCTAGGATTATTAATTTTTCAAAAATACAATAATCTAATTTTAGTTTTCGTAAAAATCGGCCTCGAGACTCCTTTCAACGTTTTTCGATATTCCTTATCGTTTCGGATATCTGCCATCCACGCCCTGTTAAAAAATTCACCCTGTATACAGGGTAAATTATTCAACTGGACGTAGTTGGCAAGTTTTTCGTATTTATGATTACTTCCCAGAATTTAATCCTTATTAGCAACACTATCGTATAGTGTTGCTAATAAATAAAATCAGCGGGTTCGATTCCTGGCCAGGATTATTGATTTTACTAAAATCCAATAACGCAGTTTAAATTTTCGTCAAAATCGGCCTGGGGACTCCTTTCAACGTTTTTTAAAAGTTCAGCCTGTATAGCCGTCCTCGATAAATGGATTAAATAACATAAAAATAATTTCCAATAAAATTCTAACCAATACTTCCGGAGATTAGCACGTTCAATCAAACAAAATCTTTAAGCAGGTCGTAGTAGTACTGGTACCTAGGCAGGGAGCTCGACATTCCTGGTGGAGTCCAGAACTGGAAAGACACCGACACAAGCTGAGAAGACTGTTCAACAGAGCTAGGAACACACGATCGCCAGTAGACTGGGACCGCTATACAACAGCTCGTAAAACATATAAAAAACTAATACGCCTCAGAGGGAAGAACAGTTGGAGGCGGTTCTGTACTAACATTGAAAGTAACAACCAGGCAATGAGGGTCAAAACCTGCCTTGCTCAAGAGACAGACCACTCAATAGGATGCCTGAAAAAGCCAGATAACACATACACAACAAATGATGCTGAGACAAGCGAACTACTTCTAACCACCCACTTCCCAGGATGCCAGATTGCCACCCAGCAGAGCTGGGATTCACACAGAGAGAGGGCTGCGAATGAAATGGATTGGGAGGTGGCGTTAGTAGAGGTAATCGACAAAGACAAAGTAACGTGGGCAATTAACACCTTCCTACCTTTCAAGGCAGCAGGACTAGACGGTATTTTCCCGGCTCTGCTCAGGTGGAGCCAAGGTTTACTGGCTGACTACCTTGTAAAGGTTTTCAGAGCCTGCCTGGCCCACCGCTACATCCCCTTGAAATGGCGGGAAGTAAAAATAATCTTCATACCGAAACCAGGTAGGGGCGACTACACCCAACCCAAATCTTTTAGACCTATAAGCCTCTCCTCATTCCTCTTGAAGACTCTGGAGAGGCTGGGAGATAGGAAGATTAGGACCCAAATTTCGGTACAACGACCCCTACATCCTAATCAACACGCCTACTGTGCAGGCAAATCAACAGAATCAGCACTCCATAGCGTGGTCTCACGCATAGGAAATGCTCTTAAAGACAAAAACTCAACCCTAGGTGCTTTCATTGATATAGAAGGTGCTTTTGACAAAACCAACTTCGTCAGCATCAAACAGGCACTTGCCACACACGGTGTTGCGCGAACACTCGTAGAATGGATAAACAACATGTTAAAATACCGTGCTATTCAATTTACCGTGAACACCACCACACGAGGTATCGTGAGTAGGGGCTGCCCACAGGGTGGGGTGCTGTCACCACTGCTGTGGAACTTAGTGGTAAATGAGCTCATTGCAGAGCTCAACGCCAGCGGCCTGTACTCGGTGGGATACGCGGACGATATAGCAATTCTAATCTCGGGGAAATTTGAGGGCGTCTTATGCGATCTCATGAGAAAGGCCTTCAAAATAATCGAGTGTTGGTGCACGAAGCACGAACTATCGGTTAACCCCTTAAAAACGGAAATAATAATGTTCACTAACAAGAGAAGTCTTGGACCTCATAGGCTTCCAAAACTCTTAAACACAGAACTAACGCTCAAGGACGAAGTCAAGTACTTGGGGGTGATCCTGGATAGCAAACTGCTCTGGAACAAGCATCTTGACTACAAACTTAATAAAAGCACAATTACACTATATCAATGTAAAAAAATGTTAGGAAAAACATGGGGGCTCTCTCCAAGGATTACTCTGTGGATCTACAAAACGCTGATCAGGCCAATGTTGGCTTATGGTGCTCTAGTCTGGTGGACGAGAACTGAACTCTCGACCACCATTACCAAACTACAACGCTTCCAACGACTGGCCTGTTCAATTCAATTCAATTCAATTTATTTATTAATTTTGTGAACATAGGGTCAAAGTTTTACAGATGTTTACAGTTATAATGTTGTTCCATGCTATGTCCCGCCAGAAGGCATACAAAATTCCAAGATAGTACCTACGAGTAAATTACACATATAATATTATTAGTCTAAGTAACCAATTGAGATTAAATAAGGTAAGTCACAATTTTAAAACTTCAATGTCATGCCAAATGCTACTATAATAATACTATAATAATAAATAGAATAATTATGTCAAGATTGATGTCAACAAACAATTTAAGACGTCACATAAACAAAAATAATGTCACAGTTCCGTTTAAAAGGGAAATAACAAATTAAATAATAAAGGTAAATATCAATTAATAATAGCATACAGACGGATTCAAACCTTTATAAATATTATTTAAATTTATCATTTAGATATTCAGTAACGGAATAATATGCCTTGTCACATAATAACTTAAAAAGCTTACGTTTAAACTCATTTATATTGTTACTTGATACAATTTCATCAGGTAGTACATTATAAAGTTTCGGGGCCATTGCATAGATACTATTGTATAGAAATTTGGTTTTAGTTTTCAAAGGGTGCAACTTTTTAGAGCGTCGTTGACTTTCGATGGACTTGTATAAATGCATGTTATTTTTTACAAAGATACAGGCTTCATAGACATAGAGCGAGGGAACAGTCAATATGTTTAAATTTCGAAAATGTGGCTTACATGAATCTGTTCGTTTTATTTTACATATAGCTCGTATACACTTTTTCTGTGCTAATAATACCTCGTTGGCTTTAGTAGCATTGCCCCAAAATATAATGCCATAACGTAGAGTAGAGGCGACATACCCATGATAAGCTGTCAGGAGGGCTGTTTGATTCGCAATTTTCCCCAGCATATGAAGAGCATAGGAAAACTTACTTAGCTTCCCACATACATTTTCGATTTGAGTTTTCCAAGACATGTCGTTATCTATATATAGTCCAAGAAATTTTGTAACATTTGTTTCTAGTATTTGGTCTCCTTTATAGTTTATTTGAAACTGTGATGGTAGTTTTTGTCTAATTTTAAAATTCATAATTTTAGTTTTAGTGAAATTTATTTTAAGATTATTGTTATTTAGCCAGCCAACAATAGAAACAAGACTAGTGTTTATATCATCTTCCAACTCTTTAATACTACCATTATTATACACAACCGTGCTGTCGTCAGCAAATAAGGACATTTGGTGTCTTATTACTTGGGGAAAGTCGTTAATAAAGCAATTAAACAGCAAGGGTCCCATCACACAGCCTTGTGGAACACCGTAGCTAAGAATTCTGGAGCTAGATGAGTAAACTACTTCAGTTTTAGACTTAATATCCACTTGACTAATTTGGGTAATTTGCCTTCTGTCCTTTAGATAAGATTCTATAAGATTAAGCACGTTACCTCGAATACCATATCTATAAAGTTTATCTAATAATATCTTATGGTCCACACAGTCAAAAGCCCTAGTCATATCCATATACATTGCCATTACCGGTTTTCTGTTATCCATATTCTTATGTATTTTTTCAAGAAAATTGTAGACGGCCATATTAATGGTTTTTGTCTTCCTGAAACCCATTTGTTCCTTGCAAAAAATGTGATGTTTTTCAAAATAGTTATAAATACGATCATACATAACCTTCTCAATGATTTTTGAGAAAATTGGAATAAGAGCTATAGGTCTATAATTGCCCATCTTAAGGTGTTTTGTCATCTTTTTTATGTAATGGTTTGATAATAGAAACCTTTAACTTGTGCGGAAAAATACCATTTAGAATACAGTTATTTATAATATTACTTAAAACAGGTGCTATAAGAGGAGCGACTGCTTTAACTACCCCTGTGTTAATTTCATCATATCCTGTACTATTGGTGTTCTTGAGGTTGTTTATAATAGTAATGATGTCCTTTGGTATAGTTGGTTCCATGAAAAAAGATTTATGTGATCCAAATGTACTAACATTATTATGAGTCGGATAATTACTATCATTCGGTTCAATTGAGTCTACAAAATAATTATTAAATTCCTCTGCTATCATTTTAGGGTTTGTAATATGTTTGTCATTAACACTTATCACATTAATATTAGCTTTAGGAATATTAGGTTTCATACTATTTATTACTTTCCAAGTTGCTTTGGATTTGTTGGTACTTGTTCCGAAATAGCTATTTTGAGCTCGTTGCGTTAATTTGATTACTTTTTTAGCCCCTTTTTGTGAAAGATTTAAACGCTATTTTTGCATCAGTGTTTCGTGTAATCTATATTGCCACAGTAATGTTCGTCTCCTCTTACTACAACGATTCCCTCTGTGATCCACTTCGGCCTTGCAACTGTTGATATTTTATGTTTAATACTTGGGAAGCAGAGATCGTAGAATAGTTTAAACAAATCATAAAATGAATCAAAGCTTCTATTTGCATTGTCTGTTTCGTAGACTTCAGAGAAACTAAGACTGGCAATGCGATTTCTTAAAGAGATTAATGTTTTCCTTGCTGTAATCACGTTTATTCACATAATAATATTTTAAAATAGATGTTCGCTGTACAGGAAAATTCATTATTTGTGCTGTGTGGTCAGACACACTAGCTCAAATATCTCACTCTTGCAGCGTCGTATATTGTGGAGAAAATTGTCTATACAAGTACCGGTGCTAGGCCGTGTAGGTTTTTTAAATTCTATCTTGATATTATATTCCTTTGAATTTCGACATAACGTTTTTCGATATTTTGAATCATTCGACATTTAAAATCAGTCGACATTTTAATCTTCGATTATTTTTATAGCGTAGATGTAACATTTTCGATATTTTGTTACAATCGATATTTTAATTTTCGATATTCTGAACATCGATATTTTAAGCGTAGATATTTTAATCTTCGATATTCAAATATGTACCCTTTATATCCCCTAAAGGGCGCCAAATTGGATTTGGTGACACGTCACCTACCCTACCCTATAACAGCGGACAACTGAGACGCTTCTAACGACACCTCTCATTTGTCAAGCAGTGAATAGCAGTTTAGAAGTTATGAGGGAACAAACATACATACATACTGGTCAAAAGGGTACATATTTGAATATCGAAGATTAAAATATCTACGCTTAAAATATCGATGTTCAGAATATCGAAAATTAAAATATCGATTGTAACAAAATATCGAAAAATGTTACATCTACGCTTAAAACGTCGAAGATTAAAATGTCGACTGATTTAAATGTCGAATGATTCAAAATATCGAAAGACGTTATGTCGAAATTCAAAATATCAACGTTTAATACACCGCAGTTCATAATATCTAATTTCATAAACTCTACGTTAAAAATACCTACTAGTTAAAATATCGAAAAAAATAACAACCTACCAAGGTAAATCGACGGAGCCCCGCTTCGCGGGGCTCCTATTTCTGTTTGCAAGGTTTAAAGTAACCTAACATGAAGAGGATGGCGGGGTCTTTCAGACCCCGCCACCCTCTTCGAACCTAACCTGTCCGAGTCGGGGTGCCCCAAGTCCCGAGCTCGCTTCGCTCGCTCTTGTGTCCTTAGTCAAATTACTACCCAACGAGGTAGCTGGACGGACTTCGGATGCCAGAGCGAGCGAAGCGAGCTCGGTCGGAACTTGGGGCACCCCGACTCGGACAGGTTAGGTTCGAAGAGGATGGCGGGGTCTGAAAGAACCCGCCATCCTCTTCTCGTTAGGTTACTTTAAACCTTGCAAACAGAAATAGGAGCCCCGCGAAGCGGGGCTCCGTCGACTTACCTTGTTACGTTCGATATTTCGGACATTCGATAATCTGTACTTCGATATTTAGATCTTTCGATGTAACTTTTGTAGATATTTAGATTTTAGATATGTTGGACGTAGATCATTTAATCATTCGATGTTTTAAACTTTCGATATTTTAATTTTCGATTTTATGGTCATTCGATATTTACATTTTCGATATTTTGAACATCGATATTTTAAAGGTAGATATTTTAATCTTCGATATTCAAATATGTACCCTGGTCAAAATCATAACCTTCCTTTTGGCTTTGCCGTAGTGGGGTAAAAAAAAGGTATATATCGGATGCGTTGAGTGGACCACTCTTCCAAGACTACTGAAAGTCACAGTTAAAAGATTTTTTTTTTAATGTTGCCATACACTAAGAATTTCTCTCCTGTAAATAGGTGTACTGAGTAGAGGTCCTGCTGCGTTTGCTATAGTGTAAGGTCAGTCAAAATGAAAATCTTTATACTTTAAAAAAATATATATTTTAACATGTCAAATTACGTAAACAAAGTTCGCTTACTTTCAAAACTAATCTAAACAGAAATCAAGTCGGTTATAAAATCACAGTAAATTAAGTAGACAATGCACAAGTAATTATATTAAAAAAAGTTTATATTGTCCAATTAATATTGGCTTTAAAACCTCATAATGCGTTTCTTACCATAGAAAATCGAGTTAATTATGTAATAAATAAAATGTCATACTATTAGTATGTTTTAACTAATATGCAAATGGTTATGTTTTATAAAAGTTGAGCAGCTAATGCATGGTATAAATAATTAAATAATATTACCTATCAAACATATTAACGCCTAAAATTAAAAATACTATTAAAATACTAACAATAGATCTACTTGGTTGACTTCACTCCTGCACTAAACATTCATCTCTCAGGTACATACAAATGTTCTTCTGTATCATTCAAGCTCTGTACAGGCTATAAGAAGACCCACCACCTAACCGAAGTTTTTAGCAAACTTCTATAAATTGCTTGGCGGTTTTTTGCATAAACTGTCAGAAAAACAATACATCATCTTCACATTTGTGCAAAAGAAATTGGACCTTAGTGCGACAAAGCAATTATGAAGGCGACTGAACTTTTTGGTATGACAATTTAAAACACTATTGTGTAATATCCATGTTTGTGCAAACCCTCGGCTTGGTGATGAATCTTGTTGCAACCGTTATACATGATATACGACTGTATAATCAGACTCACTACTCTCTGGAGTTTGACTGGCAATATAAATATCACTGGAAGCGTACTTGTCGTGTGAACATCTCTGCACACAAGTCCGCCGGGCCCTTCGGCGAGGCCGGCTTGTCCTCACTCTCGTCATCCGACTCCGTGTCTGAATCAAACTCTGAAATAGTCGCGGGTGATTTCCTACCCATTGACACACGTTTCAAACCCACCTCTGTTGTCAATATTTCTTTGATGACGTCATCCGCTGTCTGCTCTTTACGATTTTTGTTTCGCAGTTGCCGCGCTCGCTTCCTGATGTCTGCCAGGAATCCTGTCGTCACTTCCACACTTTCTTGTGATACGTCTTGCGGCGTTAAATCTGTCATCGACGGCGCTGTCAGTAGGTCAGTGTAGGAGCCTTCCTTTGAGTCGGATATAGTGGCTAGGGACTCGACGGACGCACCGATACTACGGAAAGCCGCCAGTCCTTCTATTATGGACACGTTATATCCGTCGTCATGTTTAGAACCTATGATTATACCTCTTGGTGCCGTGCCCAGTAGCACTGGCTCCTTTATCTTCAACGTGTATATTTCAGGCAAGTAACAGTCGGAAGCGGTGGACGCTAGCGAAGTAGAGTCACAGGTGCAGGGCGGCATCCGGTACGCGTCCTCGTTCAGGTACACGATGGTTATCTTGTCGTCTCCGATCACGTACAGGAAGGGGTTGACGAACTCCCAGCTGTGCACGGCGGAGCTCCACTTGGGGTCTTCGTTGCGCGTTCTTTTGCCGTTCTCGTCGACGAACACTCCGCATTCCGCGTAACAGAGGAGTATTTCAGTAGGTTTATCTTTTATAAGTAGAAAGGCCTTGGGCGGGGAGCGGCTTTTAGCTGCAGCAGCTACAGTGGGCTCGTCCATACCGAATGCCTCTAGCGCACCAGAGGGTAGCTTCACTTTGAGGGGCTTCTCGCCGGCGATGTACAGGGTCCTGGTAGTGAGGAGCAGGGAGTTGACATGTCGGTCCACAGTGAGCGACCGCGCCACCTTGAACTCCGAGGTGGCAGCTTCATATCGCAGGAGGAACACCCGTCTTCCGCACGCCACAGCTGCGCACGGACCCTCCACGCTGTCGCCCGCGATAGCCTGCAACGTGACAAGCTGTGTGAGTTTTTTTGAGTTTATTGTTAAATGTTGTGTAAGAAAAAAGACTCGCTCATCTTCATTAAAGCTTGAAAAAAATGTCAACTCGAAGTTGTGTGAAAGTGTGTGTAGAAGAAAGTGTAAGAAAAATAAATAGAGTATTATTTACCTTGATTAAGTGCGGCGGTGTGTCGGAGGGCAGCTGCACGTGCTGCACGTCGAGCGCGGGCTGCAGGCCGGGCGCGCGCCGCAGCGCAGAGCCCAGCGCCAGCAGCCCCGCGTGCAGCAGCGCAGCGCCGCGCAGCAGCAGCGCGCGCCCGCCCGCGCAGCACGCCAGGGACACGCCGCCCGCCGCGCCCGGCTGCAGCCGCACCGGCCCGCGCAGCGAGTGCAGCCCGTCCGCACAACCTGAAGCAACAACAACATTTTGTTCAAACACATGCGTGATTCTGGACTGTCTTCTGCTTCTGCATGCTGCAGGTGCGTACTCTATGCTCAATATTATCCGATTTCACTTATATGTACTACGAACGAATCGCCCAACTCGCTGGCCACTGGCGCTAGTAGCGTGGGCGAGTAGCCGGGCGAGGCGGGCTCGGCCAGTACCAGTACCAGCTAGTGAGTGTGACATACCGATAGCGACAGCGTTGGGCGCCACGTAGAGCGCGGCGGCGGGCTCGCTGGCCACTGGCGCCAGTAGCGTGGGCGAGTAGCCGGGCGAGGCGGGCTCGGCCAGTACCAGTACCAGCTAGTGAGTGTGACATACCGATAGCGACAGCGTTGGGCGCCACGTAGAGCGCGGCGGCGGGCTCGCTGGCCACTGGCGCCAGTAGCGTGGGCGAGTAGCCGGGCGAGGCGGGCTCGGCCAGTACCAGTACCAGCTAGTGAGTGTGACATACCGATAGCGACAGCGTTGGGCGCCACGTAGAGCGCGGCGGCGGGCTCGCTGGCCACTGGCGCCAGTAGCGTGGGCGAGTAGCCGGGCGAGGCGGGCTCGGCCAGTACCAGTACCAGCTAGTGAGTGTGACATACCGATAGCGACAGCGTTGGGCGCCACGTAGAGCGCGGCGGCGGGCTCGCTGGCCACTGGCGCCAGTAGCGTGGGCGAGTAGCCGGGCGAGGCGGGCTCGGCCAGGCGCAGGCGCGACACCCACTGAGCTCGGTCTGATATGTTGCTGCATACAACCGCTGCTGTCGAGCCACGGTCACTGTTGTCTAGCTTTATCTGTAAAACACAACGAATTAGTCAAAAATAAAAGTAGTAGTCTGTCCAATATAGGGATTATCATGAGCTCGTAATAATTGTAATTAAACCAATTTCAGGTGACTTACAACAAAAGCCCTGTTGGCCTCGTTGTGCGGCAAGTTCCTGGCGTCGACGGACATCAGTCGTCCTCGCAGCTCCCTGTTCCCGCTGGCCAGCACCAGGCAGTCGTCCACGCAGCGCGCACGCATGCGCTCGCGACTGCCGTCCTTCCTACAAGAGAACACGACGAAATCAGTGAGAAGGTAAGTTGTCGTGAATATTGTAATCTTTTGCAATACGATGGCTAAAACAGAACTATTTAAATTAAAGTTCCCGTTCACGATTTGGTGGTCTTCCATGACGAAGTGAGACTTATTAAAGTGTGTGACAGAGATAGAGCTATACAAGTCGTCTAGCGCCACCTCGTTCTCACACTGGAATTACTTTCGCTTAAAGACGTCATGGTAGGCCACCTGACCGCTGTGAGCTGTGGCTTAGCGCGGGGCGGCGAACAGTAAAATAAAATTTAAAGAAATGTTTGAAACACGCCACGAGACAGAGTGATTCGTGAAACGGCGCGCTATTTAAAGCTGCGGGAACAAAACGAACTAGTGCGACGCCACACAGCGGTGTGGCTGTGCGAGAGTGAGCCACCGCCCCGTGTACTGTTTAGACCTAAGTCGTGACCACCAGGCTTGTTCTGGCGAGTGAAAGTAACGTAGCTATACAAGTCCCGGGCACGCCGCAATTGCGGCGGTAAGACCCCTCTTTGAGGAGTGGCTGGAGAGAAGTCATGGCGTCCTGACCTACCGCTTGACGCAGGTCCTCACCGGACACGGAAGTTTCGGGAGGTACCTGTGGCTGATGCGAAAGGAGGAGACGCCTGGGTGTCACCACTGCGAAGATCGCCCGGAGGACACGGTGGAGCATACGGTGCAAGACTGTCCAGCTTGGGCGGAGCACCGACGTGTCCTCACGGCTGCGATAGGCGGAGACCTCTCGCGCCCGGCATTGGTTGCGGCCATGCTTCGGGGCGAGACGGAGTGGGAAGCGGTCAGCTCCTTCTGCGAGGCAGTAATGCTCGTAAAGGAGGAGGCTGGCCGCGAGCGAGAGAGGACAGCGTCCTCCCTCCGCCCCACCCGCGGTGGTGGACGCCCACGGCGACGGACGTCGCGCGACGATCTCCGGCCACCGTAGGCGCGGGCATGCGGGCAGCGAGTAAAGGGCAACTCGCTGCCCGACCATGGACCATGCCCGGGTCGACGGCGCGTTGTGTCCCACGCGCGCCTCAAAGAGCGTCAGCATAATGACGGGGCCCCCTCTCAGGGGGCCAAAGCCTGCCGGGGTCGCGGGATTATTTCCTTACCGTGACCCCGGTACATAAAGGGCTATTGAAGGACACCGTGGATTTTAGTCAGTACAAGTCTGACAGTCCCTCCCGCCCTGCCCGGGGTGGGAGGACTCATTTGATGATTTTTCCACGTTATAAAGCTATACAAGTCGTCTAGTGCCATCTCGTTCACTCACTGGAACAAGCCTGGTTTTAAGACGTTGTAATACCCCCCCCGGTGGCCTACCATGACGTCTTAAAGCGTGAGTATTTCCGCTGAGGGAAAGCGACAAAGCTATACAAGACGTCTAGCGCTATCTCGTTTCCACAGCTGAACTACTCAAGTTGAGACGTCATGGTAGGTCACCAGACCATAAAGCAGTTTTTCCTTTTATGGCCTTTAAATTCTGTCCTCAACCCGCAAAGTGACGAAAGATATTATTATAATGGGAAACTTACCAAACAACTAGGAGTCCTTTATCTTCAGATCCATCAGGCATGTCCATACTTTTCTTTCTGAAACATGGAAGTAATCATAAGTTTACCATCTATTTGATGTTAAACAAGTTATTTTATATGAATTGTTTATTTACCCGTTAACTTGTTTGGATTTCTCGCGCTTCGGCGTAGCTGGATAGCTGGAAATTGTTTTTGATTTAGCGTTAAAAATAATCATCGTCATAGGTTTCAACAGTCGATTGCAAATGGGCCACAATGGGGAAGGCCGGTCAACGCTAATTGTAGATGGCGGCACCATAGCTTAGTCCTAATCCGACCAAAAGCTATACTAGCGCCATTACTTACCCAATTGCCAATCCCATACACGCAATCAATGTTGCCTCATAAATAATATGTACCTCATGTCGTTTCCGTTGCAGGCGGCGAGCTTAGCGCGCAGTCTCTCCACCTCTTCACGTAATTCTCTAAAAAGACGCATTATTAATTAATTAGAGGAAAATGAAATATCACAATTATTATTATTAAACTAATCACTTCATAGTACAAAACAATGTCGCATCTGTCTGTCCAGATCTTTCAAACTACGCAATGGATTGCGATAAGGGTTTTTTTAAGTCATAAATGGTAGTTAGTATTATCATTTCAGGTATTACTAAATAAAGAAGTAAAACAAACTGTTACCTGTTAGCTCTCCTGAGCGGCGGCGAGGCGGCAGGCCTGCGTCCCGAGCGCCCGAACAACTTGTTACTGAGCGAGCACTTCTTGCGGCCTGCTTCCTCCACCTTGGCCTGCAACGAAAGGTACACATCAAAATAAGGGGATCAACTTTGACATACTTGAACCTCCTCTCCAGCGTACACTACACTCGATGAGCTTGGCCTGCTGCCTGAGCGTGGCGTCTGCCTTGGTCTCCCGTGTGCGCCACCAGGCCGACGCCGCCTCCTTAATATATTCAGTTCTCTACCTGCAGGAAGTCGATGAGCTTGGCCTGCTGCCTGAGCGTGGCGTCTGCCTTGGTCTCCCGTGTGCGCCACCAGGCCGACGCCGCCTCCTTAATATATTCAGTTCTCTACCTGCAGGAAGTCGATGAGCTTGGCCTGCTGCCTGAGCGTGGCGTCTGCCTTGGTCTCCCGTGTGCGCCACCAGGCCGACGCCGCCTCCTTAATATATTCAGTTCTCTACCTGCAGGAAGTCGATGAGCTTGGCCTGCTGCCTGAGCGTGGCGTCTGCCTTGGTCTCCCGTGTGCGCCACCAGGCCGACGCCGCCTCCTTAATATATTCAGTTCTCTACCTGCAGGAAGTCGATGAGCTTGGCCTGCTGCCTGAGCGTGGCGTCTGCCTTGGTCTCCCGTGTGCGCCACCAGGCCGACGCCGCCTCCTTAATATATTCAGTTCTCTACCTGCAGGAAGTCGATGAGCTTGGCCTGCTGCCTGAGCGTGGCGTCTGCCTTGGTCTCCCGCGTGCGCCACCAGGCCGACGCCGCCTCCTTAATATATTCAGTTCTCTACCTGCAGGAAGTCGATGAGCTTGGCCTGCTGCCTGAGCGTGGCGTCTGCCTTGGTCTCCCGTGTGCGCCACCAGGCCGACGCCGCCTCCTTAATATATTCAGTTCTCTACCTGCAGGAAGTCGATGAGCTTGGCCTGCTGCCCGAGCGTGGCGTCTGCCTAGGTCTCCCGTGTGCGCCACCAGGCCGACGCCGCCTCCTTAATATATTCAGTTCTCTACCTGCAGGAAGTCGATGAGCTTGGCCTGCTGCCTGAGCGTGGCGTCTGCCTTGGTCTCCCGTGTGCGCCACCAGGCCGACGCCGCCTCCTTAATATATTCAGTTCTCTACCTGCAGGAAGTCGATGAGCTTGGCCTGCTGCCTGAGCGTGGCGTCTGCCTTGGTCTCCCGTGTGCGTCACCAGGCCGACGCCGCCTCCTTAATATATTCAGTTCTCTACCTGCAGGAAGTCGATGAGCTTGGCCTGCTGCCTGAGCGTGGCGTCTGCCTTGGTCTCCCGTGTGCGCCACCAGGCCGACGCCGCCTCCTTAATATATTCAGTTCTCTACCTGCAGGAAGTCGATGAGCTTGGCCTGCTGCCTGAGCGTGGCGTCTGCCTTGGTCTCCCGTGTGCGCCACCAGGCCGACGCCGCCTCCTTAATATATTCAGTTCTCTACCTGCAGGAAGTCGATGAGCTTGGCCTGCTGCCTGAGCGTGGCGTCTGCCTTGGTCTCCCGTGTGCGCCACCAGGCCGACGCCGCCTCCTTAATATATTCAGTTCTCTACCTGCAGGAAGTCGATGAGCTTGGCCTGCTGCCTGAGCGTGGCGTCTGCCTTGGTCTCCCGTGTGCGCCACCAGGCCGACGCCGCCTCCTTAATATATTCAGTTCTCTACCTGCAGGAAGTCGATGAGCTTGGCCTGCTGCCTGAGCGTGGCGTCTGCCTTGGTCTCCCGTGTGCGCCACCAGGCCGACGCCGCCTCCTTAATATATTCAGTTCTCTACCTGCAGGAAGTCGATGAGCTTGGCCTGCTGCCTGAGCGTGGCGTCTGCCTTGGTCTCCCGTGTGCGCCACCAGGCCGACGCCGCCTCCTTAATATATTCAGTTCTCTACCTGCAGGAAGTCGATGAGCTTGGCCTGCTGCCTGAGCGTGGCGTCTGCCTTGGTCTCCCGTGTGCGCCACCAGGCCGACGCCGCCTCCTTAATATATTCAGTTCTCTACCTGCAGGAAGTCGATGAGCTTGGCCTGCTGCCTGAGCGTGGCGTCTGCCTTGGTCTCCCGCGTGCGCCACCAGGCCGACGCCGCCTCCTTAATATATTCAGTTCTCTACCTGCAGGAAGTCGATGAGCTTGGCCTGCTGCCTGAGCGTGGCGTCTGCCTTGGTCTCCCGTGTGCGCCACCAGGCCGACGCCGCCTCCTTAATATATTCAGTTCTCTACCTGCAGGAAGTCGATGAGCTTGGCCTGCTGCCTGAGCGTGGCGTCTGCCTTGGTCTCCCGTGTGCGCCACCAGGCCGACGCCGCCTCCTTAATATATTCAGTTCTCTACCTGCAGGAAGTCGATGAGCTTGGCCTGCTGCCTGAGCGTGGCGTCTGCCTTGGTCTCCCGTGTGCGCCACCAGGCCGACGCCGCCTCCTTAATATATTCAGTTCTCTACCTGCAGGAAGTCGATGAGCTTGGCCTGCTGCCTGAGCGTGGCGTCTGCCTTGGTCTCCCGCGTGCGCCACCAGGCCGACGCCGCCTCCTTAATATATTCAGTTCTCTACCTGCAGGAAGTCGATGAGCTTGGCCTGCTGCCTGAGCGTGGCGTCTGCCTTGGTCTCCCGTGTGCGCCACCAGGCCGACGCCGCCTCCTTAATATATTCAGTTCTCTACCTGCAGGAAGTCGATGAGCTTGGCCTGCTGCCTGAGCGTGGCGTCTGCCTTGGTCTCCCGTGTGCGCCACCAGGCCGACGCCGCCTCCTTAATATATTCAGTTCTCTACCTGCAGGAAGTCGATGAGCTTGGCCTGCTGCCTGAGCGTGGCGTCTGCCTTGGTCTCCCGTGTGCGTCACCAGGCCGACGCCGCCTCCTTAATATATTCAGTTCTCTACCTGCAGGAAGTCGATGAGCTTGGCCTGCTGCCTGAGCGTGGCGTCTGCCTTGGTCTCCCGTGTGCGCCACCAGGCCGACGCCGCCTCCTTAATATATTCAGTTCTCTACCTGCAGGAAGTCGATGAGCTTGGCCTGCTGCCTGAGCGTGGCGTCTGCCTTGGTCTCCCGTGTGCGCCACCAGGCCGACGCCGCCTCCTTAATATATTCAGTTCTCTACCTGCAGGAAGTCGATGAGCTTGGCCTGCTGCCTGAGCGTGGCGTCTGCCTTGGTCTCCCGTGTGCGCCACCAGGCCGACGCCGCCTCCTTAATATATTCAGTTCTCTACCTGCAGGAAGTCGATGAGCTTGGCCTGCTGCCTGAGCGTGGCGTCTGCCTTGGTCTCCCGTGTGCGCCACCAGGCCGACGCCGCCTCCTTAATATATTCAGTTCTCTACCTGCAGGAAGTCGATGAGCTTGGCCTGCTGCCTGAGCGTGGCGTCTGCCTTGGTCTCCCGTGTGCGCCACCAGGCCGACGCCGCTTCTGCCGCCTCGCGCGCCGCCGCCAGTTCCTCCTGCACACAACACATAGTTAACACTCATAAGAAGCGCAATTGCATCGGAACGGAAGTATGATACTGTTCCCTCGATCGAATTGCGAGACCAATCTTTAAGCTTCTCGAAGGTTCCACAAGATTCTCGACAAAACTTGAAATCTAGGTGGTTCGAGACGGGTCTGGAATGTTCCAGAATCTATAGGTTAGTCCTATACATTCTGTAGAAGTCCATGGATGTTTCCAGAACTTTCGACCATCTTCTAGGAACATCCTGACAAACTGACCCTCGTCAATTTGGCTTTGACTACGAACGAGGCGACTCGAAAGTGAACTGGAAGTGAAATCTACAAGTGACTTAGTGTGTTTTAGTGTTGAATAGCGTTTAGTGATTGTTGTATGTAGTGATTTTTATGTCATTAAAGATTATTTGCTTTTAATTGGTGTTGATTAATTTATCCCCTACCCAGTTCATATCAATATCAAATCAATGCTTTTAGTTACTGATACAAGTTTTAGTCTGTTACAAGCTTTTATAGGTATTGTATTTTTGTTAAGTAAATAAAGAATTAACAAGTACAGCTAATAAATTCTAAACTTAGTAAACTCTATTTTTCGTTACATGTTTGATAAATAAACGAAGAGATTTTTTATCATACCAGAAAAATATATAAGTTATTTCATGGAGGACTTGCAGCTTACAAAATCATATCAAATGTAACAAAAAAGGGGTAATGGTCTCTAGACAGCCCATTACCAGTCCGAACAATTAGAATAATTATAGTAAAATATCTAGGTATGATGCGAGCACAGACAGAAGCACACGATTTAAATTAAAGTTGTCAGTTTTGCCACATACAAAAACAATAATAAAACAACAGACAAATGTCAAAAGAATATTTTACTCATTTTGTTCTATCTTTGGGCTAGTTACTGTCTAGTATTCAGAATGACATCCGCTAATGTATAAGCTTCAATACCTGTACGTCAGCGAGGCTGGCCTGCAGCTGCAGCGCGTGCGCGTGGTGCTGGTGCGCGCGCGTGCGCAGTGCGGCGCACTCCTCCTGCAGCTCCCGCACGCGCCGCGCCGCGCTCGTCAGCGCCGCGTCGCCGGCCGCTCGCTCGCTCTCCAGGGACGCAACCAGCGCTTCCAACTCAGCCACGCGCGTCTCGCGAGCTTCTAGACGCTCCTAGAAAAACATACTTACATTTAAAGTACTAGTCAACACCCCGCAATGTTATTAAATTCAGCGTCAAATACCACTGAAACACAAGAAGGGGACAGTCAAAGACGTACAGTTAGTAAGGAAAATAAAGATGAATAAGCTTCACTTTTTACACGCACAACACACGAATTGCTCAAATACAAGTTCTTCGAAAAATATGACTCGCTTTTAATTTTCCTAGCTGCTGACTTCCCTTCAAAAGTTTGAATAATAAAACTCTTCGTAAAGAAATCCATCCGGATGCAAATGGAGATGATTCTACACCCGTGTTTACTCGGAAGCGGTCCATTGTAGACTGATGATAACAACAATTAATTATTTTCGATAACTTAACAGTTATGACGACATACTGTCAACAAAACATACGATGTGCACACAAACGAACACACGAATGACACTAAGCAAGACGATAATAACCAAAGAGGTTTTCATCATCTTGAGGCTTCGTATGTTCTACGATAAAGTTTGAAAAGGAGATCCCCTAAAATATCAGGGAATCAACGATTTTGCGTGCCTGGTCGCGCGCGTCCTCGTGCTGCAGCGCGGCGCGCGTGGCCGCGGCCCCACGCTCGCACGCCGCCGCCCCACACTCGCACGCCGCCGCCCCACACAGGTCAGCACATACCCTGAGCAGCAGCAGCTCGTCCCGCGCGCTGCGTGCCTGGTCGCGCGCGTCCTCGTGCTGCAGCGCGGCGCGCGTGGCCGCGGCCCCACGCTCGCACGCCGCCGCCCCACACAGGTCAGCACATACCCTGAGCAGCAGCAGCTCGTCCCGCGCGCTGCGTGCCTGGTCGCGCGCGTCCTCGTGCTGCAGCGCGGCGCGCGTGGCCGCGGCCCCACGCTCGCACGCCGCCGCCCCACACAGGTCAGCACATACCCTGAGCAGCAGCAGCTCGTCCCGCGCGCTGCGTGCCTGGTCGCGCGCGTCCTCGTGCTGCAGCGCGGCGCGCGTGGCCGCGGCCCCACGCTCGCACGCCGCCGCCCCACACAGGTCAGCACATACCCTGAGCAGCAGCAGCTCGTCCCGCGCGCTGCGTGCCTGGTCGCGCGCGTCCTCGTGCTGCAGCGCGGCGCGCGTGGCCGCGGCCCCACGCTCGCACGCCGCCGCCCCACACAGGTCAGCACATACCCTGAGCAGCAGCAGCTCGTCCCGCGCGCTGCGTGCCTGGTCGCGCGCGTCCTCGTGCTGCAGCGCGGCGCGCGTGGCCGCGGCCCCACGCTCGCACGCCGCCGCCCCACACAGGTCAGCACATACCCTGAGCAGCAGCAGCTCGTCCCGCGCGCTGCGTGCCTGGTCGCGCGCGTCCTCGTGCTGCAGCGCGGCGCGCGTGGCCGCGGCCCCACGCTCGCACGCCGCCGCCCCACACAGGTCAGCACATACCCTGAGCAGCAGCAGCTCGTCCCGCGCGCTGCGTGCCTGGTCGCGCGCGTCCTCGTGCTGCAGCGCGGCGCGCGTGGCCGCGGCCCCACGCTCGCACGCCGCCGCCCCACACAGGTCAGCACATACCCTGAGCAGCAGCAGCTCGTCCCGCGCGCTGCGTGCCTGGTCGCGCGCGTCCTCGTGCTGCAGCGCGGCGCGCGTGGCCGCGGCCCCACGCTCGCACGCCGCCGCCCCACACAGGTCAGCACATACCCTGAGCAGCAGCAGCTCGTCCCGCGCGCTGCGTGCCTGGTCGCGCGCGTCCTCGTGCTGCAGCGCGGCGCGCGTGGCCGCGGCCCCACGCTCGCACGCCGCCGCCCCACACAGGTCAGCACATACCCTGAGCAGCAGCAGCTCGTCCCGCGCGCTGCGTGCCTGGTCGCGCGCGTCCTCGTGCTGCAGCGCGGCGCGCGTGGCCGCGGCCCCACGCTCGCACGCCGCCGCCCCACACTCGCACGCCGCCGCCCCACACAGGTCAGCACATACCCTGAGCAGCAGCAGCTCGTCCCGCGCGCTGCGTGCCTGGTCGCGCGCGTCCTCGTGCTGCAGCGCGGCGCGCGTGGCCGCGGCCCCACGCTCGCACGCCGCCGCCCCACACTCGCACGCCGCCGCCCCACACAGGTCAGCACATACCCTGAGCAGCAGCAGCTCGTCCCGCGCGCTGCGTGCCTGGTCGCGCGCGTCCTCGTGCTGCAGCGCGGCGCGCGTGGCCGCGGCCCCACGCTCGCACGCCGCCGCCCCACACTCGCACGCCGCCGCCCCACACAGGTCAGCACATACCCTGAGCAGCAGCAGCTCGTCCCGCGCGCTGCGTGCCTGGTCGCGCGCGTCCTCGTGCTGCAGCGCGGCGCGCGTGGCCGCGGCCCCACGCTCGCACGCCGCCGCCCCACACTCGCACGCCGCCGCCCCACACAGGTCAGCACATACCCTGAGCAGCAGCAGCTCGTCCCGCGCGCTGCGTGCCTGGTCGCGCGCGTCCTCGTGCTGCAGCGCGGCGCGCGTGGCCGCGGCCCCACGCTCGCACGCCGCCGCCCCACACAGGTCAGCACATACCCTGAGCAGCAGCAGCTCGTCCCGCGCGCTGCGTGCCTGGTCGCGCGCGTCCTCGTGCTGCAGCGCGGCGCGCGTGGCCGCGGCCCCACGCTCGCACGCCGCCGCCCCACACAGGTCAGCACATACCCTGAGCAGCAGCAGCTCGTCCCGCGCGCTGCGTGCCTGGTCGCGCGCGTCCTCGTGCTGCAGCGCGGCGCGC
Source organism: Agrotis segetum (assembly GCA_036375495.1). Classification (NCBI taxonomy): domain Eukaryota; kingdom Metazoa; phylum Arthropoda; class Insecta; order Lepidoptera; family Noctuidae; genus Agrotis; species Agrotis segetum. Next base: position 11,062,161 of record JAQSVV010000039.1, read on the forward strand.
GTGGCCGCGGCCCCACGCTCGCACGCCGCCGCCCCACACAGGTCAGCACATACCCTGAGCAGCAGCAGCTCGTCCCGCGCGCTGCGTGCCTGGTCGCGCGCGTCCTCGTGCTGCAGCGCGGCGCGCGTGGCCGCGGCCCCACGCTCGCACGCCGCCGCCCCACACAGGTCAGCACATACCCTGAGCAGCAGCAGCTCGTCCCGCGCGCTGCGTGCCTGGTCGCGCGCGTCCTCGTGCTGCAGCGCGGCGCGCGTGGCCGCGGCCCCACGCTCGCACGCCGCCGCCCCACACAGGTCAGCACATACCCTGAGCAGCAGCAGCTCGTCCCGCGCGCTGCGTGCCTGGTCGCGCGCGTCCTCGTGCTGCAGCGCGGCGCGCGTGGCCGCGGCCCCACGCTCGCACGCCGCCGCCCCACACAGGTCAGCACATACCCTGAGCAGCAGCAGCTCGTCCCGCGCGCTGCGTGCCTGGTCGCGCGCGTCCTCGTGCTGCAGCGCGGCGCGCGTGGCCGCGGCCCCACGCTCGCACGCCGCCGCCCCACACAGGTCAGCACATACCCTGAGCAGCAGCAGCTCGTCCCGCGCGCTGCGTGCCTGGTCGCGCGCGTCCTCGTGCTGCAGCGCGGCGCGCGTGGCCGCGGCCCCACGCTCGCACGCCGCCGCCCCACACAGGTCAGCACATACCCTGAGCAGCAGCAGCTCGTCCCGCGCGCTGCGTGCCTGGTCGCGCGCGTCCTCGTGCTGCAGCGCGGCGCGCGTGGCCGCGGCCCCACGCTCGCACGCCGCCGCCCCACACAGGTCAGCACATACCCTGAGCAGCAGCAGCTCGTCCCGCGCGCTGCGTGCCTGGTCGCGCGCGTCCTCGTGCTGCAGCGCGGCGCGCGTGGCCGCGGCCCCACGCTCGCACGCCGCCGCCCCACACAGGTCAGCACATACCCTGAGCAGCAGCAGCTCGTCCCGCGCGCTGCGTGCCTGGTCGCGCGCGTCCTCGTGCTGCAGCGCGGCGCGCGTGGCCGCGGCCCCACGCTCGCACGCCGCCGCCCCACACAGGTCAGCACATACCCTGAGCAGCAGCAGCTCGTCCCGCGCGCTGCGTGCCTGGTCGCGCGCGTCCTCGTGCTGCAGCGCGGCGCGCGTGGCCGCGGCCCCACGCTCGCACGCCGCCGCCTCCGCCTCACACAGCCGCGCGCGTGTTCCCTCTAACTCAGTGCGCACGCTGTTTAGTTGTGTCTGTTAAACAAAACATGTCTTCAAAAACTCCTCAAGCTCTACTAGTACACGACATCCTATTCTGAAAGAAGACCTTTCGCTGCAGTAGAACAAAGTGGCTCCTTATGAATTGCTAGTTACACAAGAATGAAACTTATTTGTGACGCTTAATATATAACATGGTTCACTTCTGATCCGAAATAAATGAAATTTTATTATGTTTAGAAAATAAAACAAACGACATACCTCGAGATCCTTATTCTTCAGTTCATGTATATCGGCTAACTTCTCAAGGTCAGTCAGCTGTTCCTCCAACATGCCGCACGCCTCCTGCAGCGCTTTGTTGTTCTGTCAACAAATAATAATTATTGTTATTGTGTGCCCTAATACTACATACTTAATTTAATTATTTACCATTCCGAGTAAATATAAATATGCACCGATCGTATTGAATTGGAAACAATACCTTTTCGAAGTATCCATCGAATGACAATACTTTAGCAACATCATACATCTGCTACCACAGATTGGCAAGTTATATCACGAGAAACTAATGCAGTCACATTCAAATTTTTCTCCCCAAGGGAATTAAAAAATAAGCATATTACGGCACCTATATAAATGTATGCTAAGCCCGCAATATCAGACAACGTACCCTGACAAATACAATTGAAAGCTACAAATTGGTTTTGATTAACTTTTTACACGTCAAAAAGACACTTTTTCTTTAAAATGGATGAGGCCGGTGCTTTCATTACTACTGCGAGAAGAAACATCCGAAACAAACTCAGAGATCACAGTCTCTTGTAAAGTTCAGACAATTTTGTATTGGTAATCTTATATGAAAACAATGCAGGTGTCTGAGATGGTCTATTGAAGAAAGAACCACACAGATTTTACTGGACCGGTCCAGTCACTGCAAGTGTGTGTCGGTTATCGACTTATCAAATTAGCTACCAAGTGCTTTGAGCAGACCATGAGCATTCAGATAGTTATTTGTCAACATGAAAGAAGAATACAGCTTTATACAGTAGAGTACCGCAACAAAATGCTTGTTAATGGCCGTGATGCACGTGTCGGCGGCGCGGCACCTGCCCTGCACGAGGTCCGCGGCCAGCGCCAGCCGCACGCGCCGCGCCCAGCCGCCCGCGCCGCCCGCCCGCAGGTACAGCGGCTTGGGTCGCACGGGGGGCTTGTCGATGGGCTTGCGCTTGTTACGAGGGAGCGGCTCCATACCACTGTTCACTACTTTCGTCGTTCGAGGTGTTGATGGGATTTTGAACGTCGCCATGGTTTCGGCTGGACAAAACTACTACCTACTAGTTTTTTTTTTTTAACTTTTGCACTTATTCAAATATTGTTTTAATTGATTTGTTTTTGTTTAACTACGCAATATTAGGACAGATGATTTTTATTTTGTAAATGAATACTGTTTAAACCGATTTATAAAACACTGTTTTCTTCTTCAATTGTTTAGTGACACACAACACGACACTAAAACAAAGTATTGTAAAATTTAACCACAAATTAATATAGAGACTGAACGGAAAGGGCACGCGTAGTCACCGCGGACACAAAACTGACGACGATGAGTCGTGCACAGATCATCAGAAGCCCAGACAATGATGTTTACACGACGACTCAGTTGTGGCATTCACACAACAAGCAAGTTTTGACTTACAGCTGTAGATGTAAAACAAACCCACCAAACGAATATACAAATATTGATTACATTATCAATCCCATTGTTTGAGAATGCGCTCAGATAAAATACTGCAACTATTGTTGTCAAAGTCTAGATTCAAAATAAGCTGGTATCAATGCGACGTCTTTGCTACTATTATTAAATCCAATAAAACAAGTAGACCGTTTATGCGGAAATCCCCACTACATCAAAATAAGGCAAGAACTGTCCCCCGCCCAGCCGCACAGTCATTTGAGCAATTATTGTATGAACAACCCTAATGATTATTTTGATATCGTGATTTTGTTACCTGTAATTCCTCCATAAAAAAAAAAAAGATTACTTACATACCTGGTTCCTAAAACAACTATGGGTTATGTAGCCGACCACTACACGAATATCTCGCCAACTTTATTGGCGAGGCGAATCACGAGCATGCACGTGTTAATCTGGTAGAACATCTGACCTGCACGAGCTCCGTGTTGTGTCTCCGCACCTCCTGCAGCTCGTCGCGCAGCTGCGCTCTCTCGCGGGAGGAGAGCTCCTCCTGCTCCTCCGCGTGCAGTCGTCTCTTCTCGCTGTACTGCAGCTCACTCTTCAACTTGCGGATATCGTTGCGGGACCTACCGAAGAGAATGCCGAATTTTTTTGTTATGTTAGTTGGTATTGATCCTACTGTCAACATAGCAGGGTCAGTCTTATAAAAAGCTAAATTTTTTTTCGTTAAACGATGGAATTTTTGATTTAGATATTTTATAATCGTGTCTTATTTTCTGTATTACGTAATGCAACATTTAAAATAGATGTTTGTAAGAAAATATAAAAGCAATAGAAAATAACGTGACTGTATTTTATAATTGTAGGTATGCATGAAAAATTGACAAAAATATTAAAAAGGTACAGTCACCGTCATTTTGAAATCGTCGAGTGAGCACAAAAAGGCATTCTCGTAAAACAATGCGTACTAAAGAGTTTAATGCGAGGTAAAATAGTTACCTACGTATTATGGTTATACACAGAGACGCATTGGTGACAACTCAGAAGTAACATTATAATTAACTTTTTAAAGTGCCCACACGATTGCCACATATACTCGTAGGGTAGCGGGAGTAGCGAATTTTAAGGCTAATAATATATGAATACCGTCGACACACAAAGAAGAAGACAATATGAGTGATCTAATAGATCTCTCCTAAGATTATATTGCGATGTTTATTTCAATATTTCATTTTTTTTTAAACAATCTTTTGATTTTTGTTTCCTATAATTTTACGACGATGAAAATACTGAAGACACATTGAACTCTTAGCTGAATCTACGAATAAACAATTAAGATTATAATAAACACGCTAAGAAGTAAAGATGTTGCCAATTTATCAAAACAAATAATTATTACATCTAAAATAATAATACACACGTTTTGACTCGGTAAACAGGCGCCATCACTCCACCATTTTCATTTTATTTTGATCGTATTTTGTATCTACTCCAACTTTATCTTGATCTATTCATTTCAAACTTGACATATTTCAGTTAAAAATAACCACACTTGCACGCATTCTACCGACATTACTAATAATAAACTGGGTTAAATTGATAAGTCATCTTAAATTCTCAAACAGATTGTCGAAATGTCTTATCGCACGGATGTGTTTACAATCAAATGTTACGATTATGACACAGTGCTTTTCGTGAGAAAAACACTGTTATTTTTTGAAAAATACAAATTGCACATTATGCAACGACTACAGTGTTCAAAAGTAATAATGACTATAAACCAATGATGTTGCTTAGGATGTAAAGGCGACAGGGTGGGCGCGATTTAGTCAGTTCGAATCACATTATTTGTAATTCGTGGTCTTTTGCAAACCATAATACGCATACTGTTCTGCACCATTGATTGTGCTATTAATTGCCGCCAAATTAAAGACTTATGAGGAAACTGGTCTGTCCTACACTGGAAATCTAAAGATATGTGTGGGTAACTTCAGATTTTAAAATGTCCAGATTTCGCCTTCAAAACCAAACGAAACGTTTTTCGTGAAACCACTTATTTATAAAGGTGTGAGTAAGCGCCACGCACACTTTGTTTCACGTAGGAATCAAACGAAGGGGATCATTTTTCTCCCTTTTTTGGTTTTAATTTTTAGTGGCCGACAAAAATGGGCCATTCTATACTCTTAATCGGTAACGTCATCAAAGATGATTGGTTCCTAGCCTCCTAGGTGACTAGCTAGCTATGGAAGCCGTATGAATATGATAGCTGTGCCAGATTATACAATGTGACGAGATAAACGTGTGTGTGGGTGAGATAGAATAAATACTACAATCTCTGTTCAGTATATAAACAAAGCGTTGCCATAGTAACCACCCAAAGCCAAGTGCTGCATGACTGAATTAGCTAAATAAAAAACAATTCTATTTAATGTTGTCTCTTAATTATCCTTGTTTGTTTCTCTTAGGAAGCTTACCCAAAGCGCGATTCGACCGATTGCAGCTTCAAGTAAAAATCAACCTTGCTACTAGACAATAATAATGCAATCCGATTGACTTGAGGTCGTCGTGGCGATCGTGTTTTGTTTTTAATCTACCCGTTGACAACAGCGCATTTTATGTCATATGTCCTAGTGGTAAGGTTGATTTTCACTTGTAGTTGGAATCGGTCGAATCGCGTCGCATCGCGCCATGGGTAAGCTCCCTTACAAAGGTCGGAATCCTAGAAGTAGAAATAATATATGCTGCCTGCCTGCCTTTTTCCAACTATATTGGGGTCGGCTTCCAGTCCTACCAGATGCAGCTGTAAATCAGTATTTTACATAGCGCGACTGCCTATCGGACCTACATAACCCAGTAACTGGGCTATACGATACCCTATGGTAAGACTGGTTGTCTTTGTAAGACTTATGAAATAATATAGCCTGGTTATGTTAATAAATTTGTTTATCTAATCTAATATCTTTAAACAAGCTATTCTTGTATATTTATATATAATCAGGATCTCAGAAACAGCTCCAAGGATTTTCATGAAAGTTACAGATTACGGGTTTTTCGGCTCAAGGAATCGATTTATCAAGGTTCCAGGTTCGAGAAAAGCTCGGTTCCCATGATATAGACATTTCAAAAACCGAGCGAAGCGCGGTCAACCAGATATTATTTATGACATACCTGTCAACCTCAGCCTGCACCACTTCGTGTGTCTTCGTAAGTTGTTCGAGCTGTGTCCTGAGTCGCTCGGCCTCCTTCGTGGCCAGCTCGTGTTCCGGCCGCAGCTTGGCCAGCTCAGTGGTGAGGTCGCCCGCCTTCTGCTCGGCCGCCTTGCGCGCCTCGATGGCGTGCGCTAGACGTTCCTCTGCGCGTTTTAGATCGCGAGCCGTCGATTTTGCTTCAACTGAGAGTTCATTAAATTCACGTTCCTGGTGAAAAAGAAGTTATTTCAGACTTTGGTTTTAAGACTTGGAAGTTTTATTGAAATATGAACCCAAAACCAACAATATAAGTTACCTTTCGCCATCTCGCTAGATTAGCCGCTCTAGCTTCTTGGCGCAGAGTTGCCATTTCTTCCGCACGAGTCTGAAAACAGAACACAATTGTTAAGAAGTCTTGTAAATAGAAATACCTAAACCTTCTGTTATTGAAAATAAAGTTTATTATTTAATGTAATTAACACATACTTGTAGTTGAACCTCGGCTCGTTCTAGTTGCTCCTTCAACAAGGATATCTGCGCCTGCGCCTGCATGTCGCCGACGCTCTCAGTGTCGCTGTGCGTGTCCTTGCGCGCGTCGCTCCGAGCGCTCACTTGCTCGCTGGCTGCGCGCTCGCTCTCAGGCTGAGCGGCACTGTTCGCGGCGGCTGCGCATGCGACGCATGACCGCTTCTCTAAAGCGCTCACTTCTCTTTCAAGTTGTCGTACTAGTTGTTCTAGTGTGTTCACCTGTGTAACAATCCAATCATGTTTGTTGTTAACTCGGGAAAATATCGTACACGTTATTTTCTTTCTATATATTTTTTTCTTAAATCAAATAAAATTCAGTTTAAGAAATCAAATCAAATCAAATCGTTTATTTCAAGTAGGCCAGTTACAGGCACTTTTGAATTGTCAAAAGACAAAATTAAAATAAAATAGTTTAAAAAATAGTTACGGTGCTACAGTCCCAGTCACAAGACATAAAAACTGTGAAAGTACTGTAGATGCCCGTTCCAAAGCGTAGATCTCTATGGAGAAGAACGGGCAAGAAACTCCATGGACACTCTTTTTCAATCGCCAAAATTATAACAAAATCTTTGTTACATCATTCAACTTGTGATGGTAGGAAGAATTTTTTAATGTATTTAAAATATTTAATATATCTCACTAATGTCAAGTTACATTTATATCAAACTAGATATCGATTGAAGGTCTGAGGAAGTACCGAAAACTTGAAAGTCCATGAAAAGTGTCTTTCATACCTTCTCTCTATGTCGTGCATCCTCGTGCAGTGCATTGGCGGCCCGTTGTTCTGCGTCACTGAGCCTCTCGTTGAGGCGGGCCTCAGTCCGCGCACACTGCTCCTCCAGCGCCGCCTCGCGACGGACAGACTCCTCCACCCCACGCTCTAACTCCTACGTAATAGAAGAACAGGGGATAAGTTTTTTTTTTTTTTTTGTGGGTGAATGTGGCCATACTTTAGTGTGAGTTTATAAACATAGCTTTGGACTTTGTTTGTTGAAATATTTCTACTTTCTGTCATTTGTCTTTTTTTCGTCGCGAAAATCCGTTTCTACGGTATCTGGTGGTTTTCTAACGATGTTTTCCTTCATCAATGTAATCACAAAAAAGACAGTGGAACTTACCCGGGTTTGAACTCATGATATAAGGATGATGGATGATGAAAAGTGATTAATCAAGGACCTAACAAAAGGTGCACATAATGTTTATAACTGCTTTTATAAATAAAATATTTGCACAACACTTCGCCACCGGTATAATTGTTACTATGACACATTATTGACAACAACATTATGTCCTTGCTTTATCTATGGTGCAACAAAATATCTACGTACCGGTTTTTAAAAAGGCCAAATGTCATACGATTAGTCCGCAGTTGCTGATAATAATTTGGGATAAAGTAAAATACTGTTACTTTAATTGCCTATTCAACTATTTTGTTATTATATTTTTACATCGGTTTGTGATTAAATATTTGGTTTTTTTTTATTATACAACATGTAACATAATTAACGCACACCCTCAGACACCCCAATTAGAATGTTATGTTATAATCATCATACATATATTGAATTTTTAATTTAACATGTAAATGCATTTGTTATTAACTAAATTAGTTATTTTGCAGTAAGGTTTATTTTTCTTTATTTTGTGAATGAATGACGGAATTTGCATTTATACAAATAAAATTGCTCTTTTAAGTCTTGTTGCCTTGATTTACGGTCTATCTTAGTTTGTTTTGACTGTACAGACGTTTAGGGGGAATTTCCGTAGTTTAAATTATTTTTGAAAAAAAATTATTACCTATATTAAAAATGATAGAAATCGATTCAGTAAACGATTCTGAACAAACTAATTTCAGGATGTGCGTTAATTATGTTACATGTTGTATAACAATTTTTACTCTAGTTGCCTACTCCTGACTCTTCTATATTTAAATTGTATTTATAATACCTCTTTTTAATTGTATTTGTATGTTACCTGTACTTGCGCCAGTAGCGTGGAGGCCCGCACTCGCTCGTGCGCCAGCTGCACCTGCAGCTGTATGTTACCTGTACTTGTATGTTACCTGTACTTGCGCCAGTAGCGTGGAGGCCCGCACTCGCTCGTGCGCCAGCTGCACCTGCAGCTGTATGTTACCTGTACTTGTATGTTACCTGTACTTGCGCCAGTAGCGTGGAGGCCCGCACTCGCTCGTGCGCCAGCTGCACCTGCAGCTGTATGTTACCTGTACTTGTATGTTACCTGTACTTGCGCCAGTAGCGTGGAGGCCCGCACTCGCTCGTGCGCCAGCTGCACCTGCAGTTGTATGTTACCTGTACTTGTATGTTACCTGTACTTGCGCCAGTAGCGTGGAGGCCCGCACTCGCTCGTGCGCCAGCTGCACCTGCAGCTGTATGTTACCTGTACTTGTATGTTACCTGTACTTGCGCCAGTAGCGTGGAGGCCCGCACTCGCTCGTGCGCCAGCTGCACCTGCAGCTGTATGTTACCTGTACTTGTATGTTACCTGTACTTGCGCCAGTAGCGTGGAGGCCCGCACTCGCTCGTGCGCCAGCTGCACCTGCAGCTGCTTCATTTGTTCTGACGACGTGCTCGCCAAGCGCTGCTTCTCTCCCAGACGTTCCTGTGTGGACGATAACACAGATTTTTTGAGCAATACTAGTATATGTTGTATTTTTGTCTAGGCTGCATGGGGAAGACTTCATTTCCTACTTTGGTTCTTGTTTATGTACGAAACGCGCCTCAACAGTTAGCCACTTAGCCACTGCGCTAACCGTACCGTCACATTCCAAAATTTTCATATTAAAAAACTTTTTCTAAAAAAAATGTGACCGCCTTCAAAAACAACCACAAAAAAGGGTAAAATAACCTACAAAACTTTTCTTTCGGAAGTCGGTGACTTTTTTTATTAATTTCATTGTCTTTTTTGCCACCGACTTCCGAAAGAAAAGTTTTGTAGGTTATTTTACCCTTTTTTGTGGTTGTTTTTGAAGGCGGTCACATTTTTTTAGAAAAAGTTTTTATTTTACTCTTTTCAGTTTAAATATTCAACCAACATTCTTGTCAAATACATAATTTTCTTACATGTCTACTAGAATTTCGTAATCCGTAGCACCGGTAATAACATCGTTAACATCTCTTGCATTCATTCTATCTCAAAAACTACTGAACCGATTTTGATGAAATTTGCAGTATTCCCTAAGTTGAACGATACCTAGTACAACAAAAAAAGAATTACTTAAACCGGACTTGTAGTTGCGGAGATATGCGAACACGAACATAATTTTCTTACTTGAGGAGTTGTACCTTCCATCATCAGCTCAGCTACATGAGATGATGATTTCTATACGCAAGTACTTGAATTACTTCATAAGATTTGCGAAAAACTATGTGTCAGCTAATAAAATTTTAGGGTTGCCCTCGATTTCTCCAAGAACCAATCATCAGATCCTAAAATGGTGACAATGGGACCACACGGGAAGCACCAGCTTTCGATTGAAAAAAGAATTATGAAAATCGGTTCACCCAGTCGCAAGTTATGAGGTAACAAACAAAAACAAAAAAAAAAATACAGTCTAATTGATAACCTCCTCCTTTTTTTGAAGTCGGTTAAAAAGAAAAAAGAAAATGCTGGGATAGCTTCGCAAAACAAAACTAGTATTAACTCATACCTCTGTGGTGGCTAAGTTCCTGGTAGCCTCGTCGAGCTGGTCCCTCAATCCTCTGTTGTCTTCCTCCAGCTGCGCCAGCTTCTTCTCCAGCGCCTGTCGCGCGCGCAGCTCCCGGGCCGCGGTGCCCTCTGCCGCCGCCACACGAGCGGCTGCCTCGCGGGACTCAGCGTCTCCACCACTCAAGGTCTGACGACGTATCGCACGCTCCTTCGCTATCGTGTCCTGGGAATATACAACCTTTATATGATTTTATGGCGTCTTCAAACTTGCCGTGTGAAGGTAGTGCTTCAGTTCTCCTATTTGGATTAACAAAGCCTTCGCACAGCACCCTATGAATTTTTTAATGCACCCTTGGGAATAAAACTACCTACCACAAAGGCTTTTTGTTTAATTATTAAAACAAACAATGCTACTTTACAACTAAGTACGTAAATGTGTTAAAATATACAGCAATACAAAGTAAACCAAATACAAGATGGAAATTCAGACATCACAAACTAGAGAAACCCGAAGTTACGACGAAACAGCTTTTGCATACTCCTGAAATAATATGTAAAACTAGTGCAGTATACATGTTCAACACTGCTGAACGGCAACAAATTTATATCTAGCACCACTTAGGCACTTACTAAATAATATCACGATATCTTTCACTTTGATACAACGTTGTTTCAAGTGATGGCTTGCACTGACCCTGACGGAACAAGATCGACAACTACATACAACAACATTCATGCTATGTCTACTGGATATTCCTTCACTACATACTACTCGCTACATACAGACACAGCCGGTGCACTCACAATGGGGCGCACGTTGATCTCCGTCAGCTTCCTGTGTCGCAGCTCGTACACATGCTCTATTATGTCCTGAATTATAAGGGAAAGTGTCCCTTCAGAATTTACACAAAAGGAAAAACAGAGATGATCTAAATATATTCACAAAAAAACTTGGATCTGTTCTCTCAATTTAAAATGCAACGTCAATAGGGATTGTAAGCTATTTCATATACTAGTTGTTTCGCTTGTTTTTTTTTGGAACGAAGTTCCTTATCGCGCGTTGTGAAAGGGGGCTAGACGGAAAAAATTCTTACGAAAAGTTGTCACGACACTTTTTGGAAAGAAGTTCCTTATCGCGCGTCGTCGCTTATTTTTGTTGAGTGTATACAGTAACTTCGTTCCATCCGGGTGTCCCTTGACACCTCTCTAGTTTTTTTTTGTCATTTACATGCATAAATCCAGACTTAATTGAAATATATATAGTGTAAAAACCTAATTATTCAATAACATTTTTCTTAATTCCTCTGTGAAATATATAAATAAACATTCTGCAAAGCCAAGGAAACAATTAGTCATGCTACAACTCACTGACTAACTTATAATATCACTAAAGTTATATTTTTATACGCAATAATGCCTGAGTCGCGTGTTCGCAAAGATATTTTCAAAGAAACGAAAAATCCAGTTCGGAAAAACGCGTTAGAAAAACAAGTGAACGAGAAATTCAGCTTTGTGAGTAGTGATTAAGGCGTCTGGAGTACCCATCCAGAAGACGCGGGATCGAACCCTACTCGAAGCTGAATTTTTAGTTTCTTTCATAATATCTTTATAATATCACTGTTCCGGACACAAAAAAGATCGTTATAAAAAACCAACCAACCTTATAATGCTGTTGCTGCGACCTCGCAGTCTCAGCCTCGGCCACCGCCCTCTTACAGTCAGCCTGCAGCTGCTCGAGCGAGGCCTCCATCCTCCGCAGCTGATCCCTCGCCGCGTCCCGCTCGTCCTGCAGCGCTGCGGCGGAGGCGCGCGCGGCCCGCACCTCAGCGCTGTTCCGCTCGTGAATACCGGCCGACAGCTCCTGGTTGGTGCGCTGCAGAGCCATGCGCTCCTCGCGTTCTACTTCCACTTGGCGTTCTAGACGTCTGAAAATAACCATGTTTTACTTAAATGTTAAAAAATGGTCGCGGGACTCACGAATTACCGTGACCTCGGGCTAAAGGGCTATTGAAAGACACCGTGGATTTTAGTTAGGAGTCTGACAGTCTGTCCCGCTCTGCCCTGCGTGGGAGGACTAAATTGATGATTTTAACACGCAAAAAAACTTTTTAAAAAAAAGTACCGACTTCAAAAACAAATACAAAAAGTTTAAAATAACCTTTCTTTCGGAAGTCGGTGGCTTTGATTTTTATTATTATTTCATTGACTATTGCCACCGACTTCCGAAAGAAAGGTTATTTTAAACTTTTTGTATTTGTTTTTGAAGTCGGTACTTTTTTTAAAAAGTTTTCATTTTACCCTTTTACGGTTTTAGACATTTATTTTCTCAAAAGATTTACAATCACTTACAGAGAAAATACAATATTATATAATCTTATAAATACATGAAGCCGATTTGCGCAGTGAGATGGTACAATAACTCAATTACAACAAATACATTAGAATTTAGCAACAGTTTTAGTAAATTCGTAAAAGGGTAGTTGTAGAAAATAGCTGAACCAAATCGCTCGACATATTATGCGCTAATGCGGGTTAGCGTGTATGAGCTGAGGAGTACAGTCATATAAAATACAATAGATGTTTATTAAGGCCCATGTCACATTGCTTTTTTTTTTTTTTTTTAAGTAGGCACTTGGTTGTCATATTGTTAGGTATGCTTCTAAATTTATATTTTTAAATCTTATTGGTAATATGGATTATTTTAATTATAACTAGATACAATGAATTATGTATTTTGATTACTTGAGATTTTGAGTATGTATTTATTTATTTATATAATTTTGTGTGTTAAGTCAAGAGGAGAGTGGTTTTTGTAATGCTGTACTATAGTAATTTTAAAGTTTTGTTTATATATTATGTATGGTAATTTTAAATGTTTGTTTATATTTATGTATAGTGTATGTGCGAGTATGTATATATTCTGTTATTTATGTTTACAATTTTGTGTGTTAGAGGTTAGAGTGTGATTTTTATGTCGTATACTATAATATTCTAGGGTAATGTAGTATAATATATAACATTCGTATGTGATGATGATGACAATGTATGAGTGAATTTTGAATAGTGTGTTCAATACAATGTAAAATAACAATTGGTACCACTTAACCGAATATAAGTGTTTATTCATGAAAAATCTTTAAAAATGTGGCTTTTCAATAGTTTTTTAAATGTAAATAGAGATTTCGCTTCTTTTATAATTTTAGGTAATTCGTTATAGAGTTGGGCCCCATCGTATAGAATACTCTTTTTTCCGTAATTTGTTCTATGGCTCCTTAGGCACAAATTATTAGCCTGTCTTGTCATGCGTTTATAGCAATCAATCCTTTTTGTGAAAGTAATTTGTGAGTGGATATCTTTAGTTAGGATTTTTCTTATAAGAATGCAAGTATTATATTTATAAATTTGGGCCAGATTGAATAGTTTTGTTTCTTTATAAATTTGAGTTGTTGGTGTCAGATACTTGTATCGAAACAATGTTTTAATAACTCTATTCTGTGCAACTTGCAATTTCTGCAAGTTTGTTTTAGTTGCTGAACCCCATACCTCTATTAAATAATCAATACGAGATTTGACTAAGGAATTATATATCATGTATCGAACTTGTCTCGGGAGACATCTCACTATACCTTTTAGCGCGCCAGTTAGTGAATTTATTTTATTGCGAATTTTTTCAATTTGCGGTTTCCAGGTTAGCTGACTGTCAAGAATAAGGCCTAAATATTTTTCATTGTTAACTTTAGTTATTTTTTCACCATTAATAGTAAGGGGACTATGGTTTCCAATTTTTTTGTTTTTAGCAGAGAAAATAACGTATTTCGTTTTTGCTGCATTAATAGTAAGTAAATTTGACTGTAACCAGATGTGTAATAGATCTAGATCATGCTGAGCTTGGTTCATTACTGCTTCTAATGAGTGACCAGAATAAAATAGGCTAGTGTCGTCGGCATATAAAGTTATATCCCCCTTCAGTCCAATCTCATAGATGTTATTGACATAAATGAGGAATAACAAAGGTCCCAAAATTGAACCCTGAGGAATACCACAGGTGATCAATTGAGGGTCACTTTGATGGTTATTAATTTTGACAACTTGAGATCTGTCCTTTAGGTAGGATTCAAACACCTCATACGCTTTACCAGTTACACCTATGTCCCTAAGTTTTGATAGTAGTATGTTGTGGCTTACGGTGTCGAATGCCTTTTTTAAATCAATGAAAATTCCTAATGTAATTTTTTTCTGGTCAATGTTAAGTCTAATATTGGTTACTAAGTCAATAGTCGCGGAAACAGTGTTCGATTTGGGGCGGAAGCCGTATTGCTTTTTGTTTAAGTAATCAATATTAGTTAAATATTCATACAATAATTGTTTATGAAGAATCTTTTCGAAAATTTTCGACATCACTGGTAGTACCGATATAGGCCGATAGTTACTGGGGTCTAGTTTGTTGCCTGACTTAAATATCGGCCTAACTTTCGCTACTTTAAGGCGGTCGGGGAAATGGCCTTCTTTTAAGCATTTATTTATACAGTTTGCTAAACTTTCTGCTATAGTGTCTTTAACACATTTTATGGATTTTGTACTAATGCCTTCTAAACCAGAACTAGTGTTAGAATTTAAGTTTTTTATTATTTTAACTACTTCGTCTGCAGAGGTTGGTTTTAACTCGGACAATTCATGATTGTTATTTTTAGGTTTATTATATGTTAATGTCTGCGTTAAGTTATTATGGTATTTTTGTGGTATTTTATTTGCAAGTTCAGTACCTATTGTTGCAAAGAATCTGTTAAAGTATTCGCAAATTTCTTGAGTATCTGAGATTTCTCCATTAGAGGTATTGATTTTTAAATTCCCAGGGTCGGCCATCTCTGTTTTGTTATTTGATAGTCTATTAATTAGTTGCCACATTTTTAAAGGATATTTCTGACAGTTCTCAAAAGCCTTAAAGTAATATTGATTTTTAGCTGTTTGGATATTTACAAAGGTATGATTTCTTTGTTTTATGAATTCTTTACGCAAGTCTTCGTCTCCGGGTGTTTGTTTTAAGCGGTGCCACAATTGGTTCCTTTTGTTTATTAGTGTTATGAGGTCCTTATTTATCCACTCTTTGCAAGGAGGGTTTAACATTTTTGTTTTCCTTATTTTGTTCTTTGCGATTGTTTGTAGCAACTGAGATTCTAGTTCTTCATAATCATCAAGTAGTTTTGTGTGAAAAATGTTTTTGATATCGTTCTGTAAGTTAATATAGTTAATTGATTCATATTGAGCTTTTTTTATAGGCTCGTTTCTAGGTCTATTTAGCTCAATATAAATTTGTTTATGGTCGGCTATGGAGGACTCAATAATAGACATCTGAAATGTGTTGTTCTGTAAGTTTGTACACACGTGATCTATGATTGTTTTCGATGATGATGTCTCACGTGTACAGTGTTCCGGGGTGATCTTATTCAAAACTTTTATATTGTTCTCTCGCAGGATTCCTTTGTATTCCTTTACAGTTTTCTCATTTGTTAGTAAATTTAGGTTTAGATCGCCGAAGACAATGACACGTTTTCTTCTTGAAAGATGTTGGTTATAATTTTCGAGGAACTTATCTGTGTTTGCTGCTGGTTGCTTATATATGGCTCCTATGTCCAGAGAAAAAGTGTCAATATGTACCCATAGAAAGTGATTTCCGTCTTCACATTGTTCTTCCAGTAATTCATGTTTTAAACTGTTGTGAATAAACAAAGATACTCCACCACCTCTGGCGTTTTTTCTGTAGTTATAGTAGTGAGTATAATTTGGCAGTTTTAACCTTTGTGCTTCTTCATCGCTTTTTATCCAAGTCTCTGTGATGATTATAACATGTACCTTACCTTCGAACGATTCTATTATACATCGCAGCTCATCCAATTTGCCTGCTTTCACTAAACTCCGGATATTTACATACAAAAATTTTAATGCTTTTTTTGTAATTATTATATCGGCATAATTATTATATATTTTATGAGTTACAGATCTATTACCTTTTGTTTCATTTATTGTATTTTCTCCAGTGTCTCGTTTTTTGGCTGTTGTCTTATTATTTTAGGGGTTCCTTTTATATATTTTATAATAAGATCATTTTCTCCTTTCTCTTTGCGTTGACGTAATTCTTCTCGTAGATTTTCCATATCCAGTTTTTGATTAGGTGTCTGGTCGGAGTAAATTTTAATGTTTTTATCCTTGCAGTTAGATTTATTTTTCAGTATTCCTTTAGCTGTTTCTGATGTTGAGAAGCAGACTTTTATAGGGCGTGTTTTCTTTCCGTCATATTTCCCTAAGCGCATTATTTTTTCCGGTTCAGGATAGAGTGGATATATGTCTGTTAATATTTTCTTCACTTCGTTTCTATCGGTTTCTCTCTTCTTCTCCATATCTTCTGAGTGCGGCTCTGAGATTCCAATAATTATTACATTTTTACTGCGCTCTATACGCTCCTGAAGTTCGATCACTATATTTCCATAGACAGATGTTGATGTGGGATGTTCAGATGGTGACGAATTTTTTTGAGCACTTTGAAGAACCTGTACATCGTTTTCAATACATTTTATTTTCTCCTGATTCTTATTGATTGTATTTGTTAGGTTTTGGATTTTGGACTTAAAGTTGTGGTGTTCCATAATTAGGTGGTCCGTTTTCGTTTTCATTTCAATAAGTTGTTCATTTATAGATGAGATATCTTTTTTTATAGTTTTGATATTTTCTGTCTGAGAATTACCGAACTCCTTTAATAATCCTATAATTTCCATTTTAAATTCTTTAAATTGGTTCGAGAAATCATCTTCCGGCGTTTTTCTTTTGCGCTGTGCCAAATACTCGTTATAATCAGAAGTATCCAAAGTTGAGAGGTCAGGCTGAGAACTACTATTCCCTGCAGTAATACTCATCTTGGTACTGGATTTATCAGTAGGTGAACGTATGATATTCATGGTGCGTAACTGTTTTCTTCCGCTCCGCTTATCGCTCCGCTCAGTTATTATGTGTGTGACCCTTATAATGCGGAATCGAGGAACCGGTTTAAAGCAAGCTTTTTAGTTTATTTATTACATATTCAACCCAAATTCAATTCAAATTTAATGAAATAGCTCCAAATATCACCATTTTAGATAAAAGTTCCCTGCACCTCCTTGGTTCCCCTATTTTGGCAGAAAGTTTCCCATCATTCATTGACAACAAAATTAAACATTTTAATGATATTTCGGAAAGACTCTCCCAAATTAGTATACATTCGGCCTTCACCCTAATTAGATATTGTTGTTTTGGTCCAAATTTCATGTATTTTCTTCGTTCATCCCCTCTTTTCAAACATCCACAACTCTTGGACAAAATTGACAAAATTATTCGTAATACATTAACATCCATTCTTAATGTGGCCCTGGATGACCGAGCGTGGCTTCAAGCCACCCTTCCAATCCGTTTTGGTGGGCTCGGTATCCGCAAAATTTCTAGTGTTAGCTTACCGGCGTTCTTGTCCTCTGTCCACAGCACTGAAAAGCTGACCAGGAGAATTTTGTCTTTCTCCCTGGTCGACCCTGAGGTGCCGTGTTTGACCGATGCCGAGGACGCCTGGAAAGTGGCTTGCCCAGATACGGATCGGCCCGGTAACCCGTTTTCCCAGAGACAGTGGGATGAGCCGCTCTGCAGGTTGGTACGGAATAATCTCATTAATACGTCCACCAATACTGCGGAGCGTGCCCGCCTGCTGGCTGTGGGTGAATGGGAGTCGGGCCTTTGGCTTCAGGCGCTACCGTCACCCAACATAGGTACTATGCTGGGTGACACAACCTTCCGTGTCGCTACTTGCTTGCGTTTGGGCGCTCCTTGTGGAGCTCCACATCGCTGTCAATGTGGTGAAGTAGTCGACTGCCTCGGGCACCATGGCCTTTCCTGTAGCAGGAGTGCAGGTCGGTTGGCACGACACGCTAGCTTAAACGACATAATCCGTCGTGCTCTTGTCACCGCCGGGGTGCCATCCGTCTTAGAACCCAGTGGTTTGGCACGCGACGATGGGAAGAGACCAGATGGTATGACCATAATGCCATGGAAGCTGGGTAGGCCTTTGGTGTGGGATGCAACATGTGTCGACACCCTTGCGCCATCCCATCTTCCTAGTTCAGCGTGTTGTGCTGGCGCTGCTGCTGCAGGTGCTGAAAACTCCAAGCGGCGCAAATACATTGGCTTAGCTAGTAGCTATGTGTTTGAGCCGTTTGGGGTTGAAACCTTGGGGCCATGGGGTCCGAGTGCCCACAACGTTTTTAAAGATATCGCCAGGCGTTTAGTCGACTCTTCAGGTGACCAGAGGGCTGGCCTATTCCTAGGTCAACGAATTAGCATTGCCATACAACGTGGCAATGCTGCCAGCGTTCTGGGCACTGTTCCCGTTGACAGCGATGTGGACGTATTTTTTGACGCCCTATGAACTTTCTCTTTTATTTATTTATTTTAATTTTTCCTGTACATATTGCTAGTAAGTTTTTATTTATAGTTTTTAAAAAATTTAAAGAAGTACCCAAATTCTTGTAAAATACAAAGTTTTCTTACATGATGTGCACTAATCTTGTAATCCGTCACAACGAAAAAATCCATATCTCTAAAACTACTGAACCGATTTTGATGAAACTTGCAGTGTACCCTAAGTTGAACAATACCTAGTACAACAAAAAAAGAATTACTTAAATCGGACTTGTAGTTCCGGAGATATGCGTGCACAAACATAAAAACATACACTTATGAAATTTGGTACATTTGTTCAGACACTGATATAGACTAACATATACGAAAACTGGGCAGTTCCGATAATATTACATACATACGGGTCGAATTGATAACCTCCTTTTTTTTGAAGTCGGTAAAAAAACAATCAAAACTAAAACACAGTATGAAAAGTTCTGACTTATAAGATGGCTAGCCGTAAATTACTTCCGATTGTACTAAAGTAAGGTAACACTAACTAAATGATCAATCAGTGACTGTGAAAAAGATGCTAAAAGATTGCTGCAGCAAGCAATTTTGATACACATTTTTGGTGAAATAGCAAATCTTCTCACTTGTTCTGCAGACTGAGTGCTGTGATCTCCGCCTGCAGCCGCACGCGCTGCCGCTCGGCCTCGCAGTCGGCCTCCTGCCTGGCTCGCTCCACAGTGGCGCTGGCGAGGGCCTCGGCCTCCGCCAGCTTGGTCTGCAGCGACGCGATCTCACGACTGCGCATCGCCGCTAGCTTCTCTGCTGACCTGAGTTTAAAAATTATAGAGATATTGAAGGAGTGAAGATATTTTACATCTAATTATTTTGAATTTAAATGTCAAATATTGACGACACTGACGTCTATTTTAGACGTTAACATGGCTCCATAGATCAAGAAAAGTTTTTATTGCAAATATAGATTTGTAGCCAAGTTATCCTACTACTATTATAAAGGCGAAAGTTTGTAAGTATGGATGTATGGATGTTTGTTACTCTTTCACGCAAAAACCACTGAACGGATTTGGCTAAAATTTGGTACACAGATAGTTTATAACCTGGATTAACACATAGGATAGCTCTTATCCCGATTTTATGTTCCCGTGGGATAATTTTCGAGTTGTAGCGGGTGAAGCCGCTGGCAACAGCTAGTAACATAAATAAAACATTGGATTCATTACTTTATCGTGTCATTAATGATCTTAGGATTCGAACTACAAAGTACTATAAAGTCTGAAATCGAACTAGAAAGTATTATAGTCAAAGACTAAAACCAAACACAAAGGTAAATAAATAACAAAAATTTTAAATAAAACATTGATTTGAACAAAAAAAAACACACTAATCGGACTAGAAACATCGCAGAAATTGTATTGTGTACATACACAAATAAAAAATAAATTAAAAAAAGCGACTGAATTGAGAGCCTCCTCCTTTTTTTGAAGTCGGTTGAAAATAAATACTCACTTAAAAGTAGCCAAATCAATAGCAGTGCAGTCATGTGAAGCATTGAACCCACCGCTGTGGTCTTCGTTGTCCTCTTGAGCCACGAACGAGTAACCTGCAGGGAACAACTTGGCCGTTAGACTAACACTAACAAATATGTGGCGGTGGATGCGGCCAGTTGTCGTTTATGTACGAATTGTCAACAAAACAAGCAAAATACGAGTCTTGTTGACAATTATATGAAATACACAACATTTTTGGAGTGTTTAGGGTGAACCACGCAATAGTCGTAAGTCTAAACAATGATCGGCAATTGGGCAACACAGTCATGCAAAATATAAATAAATTGTTTGTAAACTATGACTTACGCAAAATTAAAATGGTAAGAAGGAAATAGGTATATAAGTTATAAACACATTATGCTATGCGCGTGTTAGAAAATAAAGATGTGTGTGTGTGATTAATAGAATGTGTATGTCTGGTTTTATTGAGATTAATATCGACTTTATTAGGAAGTAGGTATATAAGTTATAAACACAGGCTCATTATGCTATGCGCGTGTTAGAAAATAAAGAAGTGTGTGTGTGATTAATAGAATGTGTATTTCTGGTTTTATTGACATTAATATCGACTTTATTACCAAGTTTTAGATATCAGGATGGTTAATGTTATTTATTTACTGTATGTAAGGTATCTCTAAGAAATTTTTAACAGGAATGGATTTACAAAGAAAAGCACAAAATCAAGAATATGTATTTAATACCAATCTACCTCCTTTCGCAAACTTTAGTTCTCGTGTACACAGCAACTCATTTATAAAACATACAATATCAGTAATATTCAGATCATAGTAAACATTGATTAACTTACATTTTCATTGTAGAACATTAGTACACAAATTAAAACTTTCAGCATCACTTTCTTGAATTCTCAATTACTGTATCACATTAATTAAATAGAACAACACTCAGAGCACAGCTTTTTCTTATAAAACAATCGGATAATAATGACCACCAATTTGACGGTACATCTGTTTTTATAAACATAGAATTGTACCACTTCCAACAAAAATTGCCGCCATTGTTGACGAATCACAGATTGTCATATATTTTAGCTAAATAACACTAACAAAACAAGCAATAATAAACAAATCAATTAGTAGAACCTTTTTAAAACTTGATTACTTAATTTAGAAATTTAGTTTTTATTATTTTGCAACCTTTATTAATTTCGATACAATATTTGAATATCAACTGATTTCGTTCGGAAATCAGATCATTGTTGCTTTAAATATATTACTATTTTTAATTACAAGGGGGGTATCATAAATAAATCTAATAATTTCACTGCAAAATTTAATCGTTGCGATTTTTATTCTGCAAATGAAATCGCAAACTAGTTCGTGAAATCACAAACCATTGCAGTGCGCGGATTCTAGAACATATCTATTGTTCACAGAAGGAACGAAATTTTTTTCCAAGGATTTATTTTCATAGTGCGCGATTAGCTTTAATATTATTTGTGTAAGTACGAGAAATAATTTACTAACCGACAAAGGGTAGTTGTCCGGCGAAGGGTGGGCGCGTGCGGAAGGGCGCGGCGCTGGGCGGCTGAGGAACACGCGCCGGGACACTGAAGTACGACGCGTCCTCCGAGCCACGCACACACGGCACCCAGGGAGGAGCCTGGAGGGAGACACATGTTTAGAGGAGCTCGTGGCTAAATAATTACAGCCGCACAGGCCGATCTTCTGGGTTAAGCCGCGCTTGCCAAGGTTGGTCTGTGGATGGGTGACCATCTGTCATAGCGAGTTTTCTCCGTGCCTCGGAAAGCACGTAAAGCCGTATCTTACCTATAGTCGCTTCATGAAAAATACATATATTCAGCTGCATCTGGTTCGACTGGAAGCCGACCCCAATATAGTTGGGAAAAGGCTAGAAAGATGATGATGATGATGACTTAATATGATGCTTAACTACAAGTGCACTCGTGGTGTAGGTTATACCTGGTCTCTAATGTTGTGTGCGGGCAGGTGTGCGAGCGCGGCGTGCTGCAGCGTGTCCAGGTACGAGTACCGCTTGCCGGGCAGCACGCGCAGCAGGCCGCACACCAGCGCGCGCCACTCGCGGGAGGATGTACCTGGTCTCTAATGTTGTGTATTACTATTTTTAAACAATGCGGGCAGGTGTGCGAGCGCGGCGTGCTGCAGCGTGTCCAGGTACGAGTACCGCTTGCCGGGCAGCACGCGCAGCAGGCCGCACACCAGCGCGCGCCACTCGCGGGAGGATGTACCTGGTCTCTAATGTTGTGTGCGGGCAGGTGTGCGAGCGCGGCGTGCTGCAGCGTGTCCAGGTACGAGTACCGCTTGCCGGGCAGCACGCGCAGCAGGCCGCACACCAGCGCGCGCCACTCGCGGGAGGATGTACCTGGTCTCTAATGTTGTGTGCGGGCAGGTGTGCGAGCGCGGCGTGCTGCAGCGTGTCCAGGTACGAGTACCGCTTGCCGGGCAGCACGCGCAGCAGGCCGCACACCAGCGCGCGCCACTCGCGGGAGGATGTACCTGGTCTCTAATGTTGTGTGCGGGCAGGTGTGCGAGCGCGGCGTGCTGCAGCGTGTCCAGGTACGAGTACCGCTTGCCGGGCAGCACGCGCAGCAGGCCGCACACCAGCGCGCGCCACTCGCGGGAGGATGTACCTGGTCTCTAATGTTGTGTGCGGGCAGGTGTGCGAGCGCGGCGTGCTGCAGCGTGTCCAGGTACGAGTACCGCTTGCCGGGCAGCACGCGCAGCAGGCCGCACACCAGCGCGCGCCACTCGCGGGAGGATGTACCTGGTCTCTAATGTTGTGTGCGGGCAGGTGTGCGAGCGCGGCGTGCTGCAGCGTGTCCAGGTACGAGTACCGCTTGCCGGGCAGCACGCGCAGCAGGCCGCACACCAGCGCGCGCCACTCGCGGGAGGATGTACCTGGTCTCTAATGTTGTGTGCGGGCAGGTGTGCGAGCGCGGCGTGCTGCAGCGTGTCCAGGTACGAGTACCGCTTGCCGGGCAGCACGCGCAGCAGGCCGCACACCAGCGCGCGCCACTCGCGGGAGGATGTACCTGGTCTCTAATGTTGTGTGCGGGCAGGTGTGCGAGCGCGGCGTGCTGCAGCGTGTCCAGGTACGAGTACCGCTTGCCATGCAGCACGCGCAGCAGGCCGCACACCAGCGCGCGCCACTCGCGGGAGGATGTACCTGGTCTCTAATGTTGTGTGCGGGCAGGTGTGCGAGCGCGGCGTGCTGCAGCGTGTCCAGGTACGAGTACCGCTTGCCGGGCAGCACGCGCAGCAGGCCGCACACCAGCGCGCGCCACTCGCGGGAGGATGTACCTGGTCTCTAATGTTGTGTGCGGGCAGGTGTGCGAGCGCGGCGTGCTGCAGCGTGTCCAGGTACGAGTACCGCTTGCCGGGCAGCACGCGCAGCAGGCCGCACACCAGCGCGCGCCACTCGCGGGAGGATGTACCTGGTCTCTAATGTTGTGTGCGGGCAGGTGTGCGAGCGCGGCGTGCTGCAGCGTGTCCAGGTACGAGTACCGCTTGCCGGGCAGCACGCGCAGCAGGCCGCACACCAGCGCGCGCCACTCGCGGGAGGATGTACCTGGTCTCTAATGTTGTGTGCGGGCAGGTGTGCGAGCGCGGCGTGCTGCAGCGTGTCCAGGTACGAGTACCGCTTGCCGGGCAGCACGCGCAGCAGGCCGCACACCAGCGCGCGCCACTCGCGGGAGGATGTACCTGGTCTCTAATGTTGTGTGCGGGCAGGTGTGCGAGCGCGGCGTGCTGCAGCGTGTCCAGGTACGAGTACCGCTTGCCGGGCAGCACGCGCAGCAGGCCGCACACCAGCGCGCGCCACTCGCGGGAGGATGTACCTGGTCTCTAATGTTGTGTGCGGGCAGGTGTGCGAGCGCGGCGTGCTGCAGCGTGTCCAGGTACGAGTACCGCTTGCCGGGCAGCACGCGCAGCAGGCCGCACACCAGCGCGCGCCACTCGCGGGAGGGCGGCGCCGGAGGAGCCTCCCATGGGAGCTGCGGGCACGACGAGCGCTCGTAACTGGACGACACAAACGAAATACACCTCAGCAGATTGGTTCAAAATGTGTACTATGATAAAATTATAAAAGAAGTCATTCATTTGATCAAAATCATTGAATAACGCCAGCAAAAAGAAAAAAAACAGAATTTGTTACCTTTGTATATTACTAAGTATCTGAGCTATGGAATCGTCGTCTCCCGACGAGAACGGTCGCCGCAGCGTGACCAGCTCGAAGGCGATCACTCCGAGCGACCAGTAGTCACAAGATGACTATAACAAATAAATATCATGCTCTATATTCACTCAAATTATTCAATTTAATTTATTAAATGCAGACTTCGTTACACTATTCAAAATAAGAATAAACTGCCATTCACATTTAACAACTTTCTAAATACTTTGGTTTAGACTTTTTACCATTACCTATTGATCTAAAAGTGAATTTAACATTAACTTTTTTTACCAATCCACATAATTATTTTTACCATTCCAACCATTTGTTATTGTGCACTAAATACAGTTTATAAAAATATGAATGTTATTTTATTACTATCCAACACTGTCATGCTAAGATGTTACGTAAAAATGCATCCAGGCACTACCTACTTGACAATTAATTTAATTAGGAACAATCTTATTAATACCAGAGATTCTGCATGTTGTTCTCATAATTAAAAAAATATATATATTGCTAATTTGCAAGTCCAATATTCTTACACATTAAAATAAAGACCAGAAATTGTTAATTGTCATTAGCTTGGCACTTTAGATATGCGAAATACTATTATGTAGTCTTTGGCTACTGTAAAAGTCTAACAGGATTTTAATGATGTTCAATTAGTTCACTATTATTCTCTATTTAGTTATCTGCTCTGCAAGACAATTTTTTATCTCAAAGTTGGTCCAACATGCAAAATCTTGTCCGTATAGTAAGTATAAGCACATGCAGGGGAGCCGACGCACAATGGCAGTGGTAACGATTCTGCCGCAGTACTGTTGACACACAGTGTGCGCCGCGCAGTCCGCCGCCGCCAGCAGCTCGGGCGCCATGTAGTCCGCAGTGGCCGCCGCCACGCCCGAGCACCCGCCCTCCGACAGCCGCGCAGACGAACCGAAGTCGCCCAGCTTCACGTGCCCGCATCTGTGTGGAACACAATGATATTACCTACTGAACTTACCTGTCCTAATTATTTCTATAGGCATGATAATATTTTTAAAATCCCAATCACATGGTTGGACTCACCTATCCAGCAGTATATTGTGTGGTTTAACATCTCTGTGTACATAACCCATGCCATGCAGTGCCTTGAGCGCGTGCGTCACCTCCGCCACGTAGAAGGCGGCGTCGCACTCGGGCAGCGGGTGCGCGCGTCTGGCGAGAAAGCCTGCCAGGTCACCGCCGCAGCACAGCTCCATAACGAGATACAGGTTGCTACTATCCTATTCAAGGATCAAATAAGAAATATTACAAGGCAATTTTTACAAACTTGTTTTGAAGTATTCTCTGTAGTAAAATGATTAAATTAGAGACACAGAGGGTTGTGTTTAGAGAATTGTTGCTACACTCAGTTACACTTTTTTAATGATAACATTGATCCAAGAAATAAACAATCAGCAAGATAAATAAAAGTTGAACAGGATGACTCTCTTACTTGAAAAGCATACTGCAGCTTAGGTAACCATGGTCCATTAGCCATAGCAAGCACATCCCGCTCATCATCGGCACGCTTGCGTGCTTGCTCCTTGCGCAGAGTCTTCATTGCATACACATCTCCAGTTTGCTTCTCTCGCACCATCTAAGATTATTAAGATAAAAATAAAGGGTCAAATAATTCTAAATATTTGTTTGATCTACAAGGTGTTGTCACAGGCCTAGGTATCTGTGTATGTGAGTTTATATGATTGTATACACACCCAAAATATTGGAAAAATTCCTACTGTGGTAAAACATTTTTTTTGATAAATTTTTCATGAGGGTTTAGTAACTTTCCAAAAGTTTATAAGTAACTAAACAGAAAATGTGCAAATATACAAAAGTAGTAGAATACTTTTAAATTTACAAGATTTCCATTTTAAAAGTTAAGTAGCTAACTTTAACACACTACAAAAAGAAAATAAAAAATGTAAAAAGGAAATAAAAGGGAAAAGAACAAAAAATAAGCAAACATACATGAACTTCACCAAAGTGTCCCCTCCCAATTGTTTGCAGCATCTCGAAGTCAGATATGCATACTCTAGTCCGACGCAACTCTGCCAGTGTGCTACGATCTACAAATGAAGGGATAAGAACATATTTTTTTAAATTCTATACATAGTTGGCAACTGTAATATTTAGTTAAACTTTTTATGCCATTACTACATAGACCAGCTGTAGGTACTAACATTTTAGTATATATTTTACATGATGCCAATGCAGAAACAGCTGTTCTCCTAAAGCTTTGTATTAATAATCTTAAATGCTAGGAAGCTTCCAAAGTGAACGTTTTAGTTGTTATCTTTATTTCAGAACTCTTACTAAGTATTGTCCAGATAATAAATAAAAGTTACCCCCAGAGGTTACCACCCGGTAACAAAGGATACCGAAACGACAACTTACATTTGTCCAAGAAGGTTTTGACCAAGTCATCGCTTTTCTTAACAGGGTCATCATTACATTCATCATAAAGAACTGTGAGAGCATCCAGCAGAGCTTCGCGGTCCACAGTTTTTCTGCTGAACCTTGCAGTCCCACCTGTCACTTTCCCTAATATCAGACGATTTAACCGCGTGATACGAACAGCGATTGCCTCTTTAGATGGCTCCATTTTAGACTAAACTACCACATAAGCCAAATTTCATTTATGTACACGCATACTTTGTTTATTGTTTACTATTTAATAAATTCCTCGAATGAAACAATATCAACAATGCATCGAGCCCGGTACTTTCGTCGTTATATTTAAAAATTGAATTTGCAGACTGAAAATGACAGCACTTCTTGGTGTTGCCATAATTTCACGTAGTTCAAAATTTATAAAAGCGCCATCTATTGTCTAGTAGCATTACTTATTCAAAATTACAACTTCTGAAATTCTCGTTAGCTGTATTGTTGCCATAGACATTTTGTTTTTTTTTTATTAACATCGGTGTTGCCAGTGCCAAAAATAGTGAAGTTGATGAAAGCGCCATCTATTGACGAATAGCTTATAATAAATTAAAATGTCTGATATTCTCGATAGCTGTATCAATAACCATAAACTATTTTTGAAAGTGTTAGTTTTCTGCTATTCGTCAATAGATGGCGCAGAACCAAAAGTTAATTATTTCACGTTTTTAATTTCAGGTAGTCCAAAATTTATAAAAGCGCCATCTGTTGTCTAGTAGCATTACTTATTCAAAATCACTATTTCTGATATTCTCGATAGCTGTATCAATAACCATAGACTATTTTTGGAAAGTGTTAGTTTTCTGCTATTCGTCAATAGATGGCGCAGAACCAAAAGTTATTTATTTCTCTATTTTATCGCAAGAGTACGGTTAGCCGATACAAAATCGAAAGAAATCGAAAATGCTGAACAGTTATAATGCTGACTAAATTATCGGCTGAAACAATGCTGAGTTCAGACGAGATGAAGCATTTTGACAGCTGTCTCAGTCTCAGCCTATGCTACTCAGCATTCGCCATTTTCTTTTATTGCTGCTCAGATATTCCTTTATCCTCGACAGAAAGAAAGTTTTTTTTATATAAATTTATTTAAAATGCTTCAATAATTTTATGGGCAGGTCAAAAATTTGATCCAAGGGAATCGGCAATACTGGTAATTAATTTTCCAAAAGTTGAATTTTACTCGAAATTTAATACTTACCGAATACCTTCCATCAAATGTTGCTACTAGGATTACATAACAGTGCAAATGAAACTAGTTTATTCTCTAAACGTAAAGATGACACATTTCCAGTACTATCTTCGTGTCACTTCACGTCTTGGTATGTATCTGACCTAAAACGCATCTCGTTAAGCGATCTACTTTAATGCCTAATTCGCCATACTCAACAATAATAAAGTGTAATGGGTATAATCTATTTTTGTAATATTGGCTGATACCATTGTCAGCAGACAATTTTGTAATGTTGGCTGATACCATTGTCTCCAGACAATTACCTAACGTCAGGAATGGTTTTCGATTAATATTTTAACTACTTTCAAATATATTCTTTGGCGTGTTTTCATATCTGTTGAAGGTCGCTCGGTGATAAAATCTACTAATCAACAGAAGGGCAGCCTCCCAGCTAAAGTGTGCTGATGTATCGGCCATTCCGAGGCTGGCTACGCGACTCCTCGCAGTGTAACACGACGCCGTCACTTCGTGTGCAGAAGTTTAATATATATTAGTTGGTTGATAAATGCATGGGTAGAGGTAGAGGAGGCCTTGTAAGCATGCCAGCTGTCTAGGTTTAGAGACCCTAAATAATAATTATAAAGCTTAATTACCTCTGAAGCGTGTTGCAAGTCGTGGGAACATAATAAGATTATAAGCACGATTACATAAATAAAAACGACAATTCCGCAAGGAACCTTAAAAGTGCAATAGGAGTTCAGAGGTAACTGCCATCAATCGGGTGCTACAACATGGCTTCTACTGCTCCTGAAAATTCCTATTGGAAAAACCGTGAAGTATCAGGAAATCAAACGCGGGACCTCTTGCTCAACAAGTCGTGCTTGCAACCACTAAACCAACGAGCAAGTTTTTTATTTGGAACTGTCTCATAAAAACACTACTATATTTTATTTAAGGAATACACGGGTAGTTATTATTTTAATTAAAATGGTATCTGATGAAATAACTGCAATTTAATAACTTCGTGCAAATTAATAACTTCCTCTCAATAACTTCGACGATCGAAATCGCAGTCTAGGTGTAATAATAAAAATCGATTGACAATTGATAGCCTTTTTTGGACCCCATGCTTACAGCATGATTTACTATCGATTCAGCTTGGTATAATTTGTCTTAATTCGATGGTTAATTAAATACCTAATTGTATCCACTATAGGTACGTCAAAGCATCGCTGCAAGAGTCACGTCTTCTCATAATGTTATTGAAAAGTATAAATTACTATCTAAACAATGACTGCCGTCATTACCTCATTACAGAGCGTCATTTGATGCTGCTTTCATGGCTCCGATAGCTTCAATGTTCAAGAATACACCAATTAATGTATACTACATAAGGAATTTAAAACTTGTGCTAATTTTAAGATTTTTACAATGTAGTTCATCGACAAACGGTAACTTCTTAACTATAGCGTGTATATTATGGCAGCAGCCAGAAGACTGACTGCAACTCCAAATATGTGCTTAACATAGATGCCATTGCGACTTTGCCAAGGATTTTCGAAGTCTTGGATTAGTTAGTTTAGCCTATGTGGGCTGGTAATTAAATATTGAACAAAGTATTTTTACTTGTTTCTTATAGTTATTTATACAATTTAATGCAATGTGACACAGCGGTAATGCGCTCACGTGCGGGTTGTGCTCACCCAGCACATTTCGATGCTCTTGACTTTACATTGACACACTTCAAGCCAATATAAACAAAAACTGCATAAAATCTCACGTATTGAACGTTTGAAACAAGAGAATTGAGATTCAGTAATAACTTAGAAATTAATTTGCCGCTGTAAATTAATTCACGGTTGAAAAAAGTACAGTATTATGGTACCTAGTTACAATATTTAGCGATATTGTATAAAGTATTTAGACGAATGATGTTAATTAATGCGTGTGATGTTATATTTGTGTGACGTAGCAGCCGGTGTGGTTGTCATCGGCCGCTGAACACTCCTCTCGTCCTTACGTTTTCTAACGTCGTCGTCGCGTAGTTTATAAAAGGTGGTGAGCGCTGCGCTGGCGCAGTTTTGTCCTTACTCAGCTGGAGTGCGCAATCTCAGCGGTCGGAATTAGAGCAGCGACTTAGCGGTAGAATAGAGCTAGTATTCTAAAGCAACAGTCGTGTACAAGTGAAGTGCGATGGCGTTTTTGCAAGGACCGTCGGCGAAGCAGGCGGAAATGATCTCGCAGGAGGTGGGCGAGTCTCCCGGGGACTTGGAGCGGGGCGTGCGGGACCTCCGCAGCATGCTCGCCGCGTCGCCCTACCTGCCCGATCCTGAACACGTTGGTAGGTCATACTGAAAACTATGTTTTCATATAGAATTGGAACTGTAATAAATGCAGTTTATAAATAAAAATGAAAAAAAAATCTGTGTGAAGAGGTTGGCTGCACGTAATTCACTATTGTTCTAAATCACAGTTTTTAACAACCATTTGCATAAAATACTTAATAACTTAAAACCACACGATTAAATCGATTGCAACTTTGCATAATTAATTTTATGATACTGATGAACACTGCTAAGTTATTGTCAAACTATGTAAGCCCTACAGTATTGTTTTCCTATGCGATTTTAAAAACTTTAGATAGGTATATTATTAGACAATAATATGCTGGATTTTTTCATCTGAAGACCTACGTTATGAAAATACTTAAAACAGCAAAACCGATGAATACAGCTTCAAATATGAGCTAAAGAATTTGTTTGGTTGAACGCGCTAATCTCAGGAACTACTGGTTCAAATTGAAAAAAAACTTTTGTGTTGGATAGTCATTTATTGAGTCAATAAATGACTTATTGAGGGATATAGGCGCAAATAAATCGGATCTGTGCAAGTTTGAACCTTGGCGCAGTGTCTGAGTGATTAGACTGCTGCGGGTTCGATTCCTGCACGTAGCTAATATTTGTTTGATCTACGAGAGGTTGTTCCGGGTCTGGGCGTTTGTGTGTGTAAATCTATAATTATGGGTAAGTAATATATGATATAACTACAAAATCTCTAAAACTTACAAGAGATAACAACTGAACATATAATTTTATTTGATATAACGACCTGTTATTATAATAAACGATTGACATAATTTTATAATGACTAATTTCTATAAGCATAACAATCAATGAATATAAAATCGTTTTGTATACCGCTCAAAAGACATAAAACTTATTTGGTCTAATTTGTTTTTTTCCTGGCAAGTAATTTAACACTGATGTACCTAGTAATAGTACCACATGCCGTGAATCTTCGACGGAGCCCCGCGAAGCGGGGCTCCTATTTCTGCGTACGGGTTTAAAGTAACCTAACATGAAGGGGATGGCGGGGTCTTTCAGACCCCGCCATCCCCTTCGAACCTAACCTGTCCGTGTCGGGGTGCCCCAAGTCCCGAGCTCGCTTCGCTCGCTTTTGCATCGTAGGTCAAATAACTGATTACTACCTGTCGTGCTGGCACAACGGAGCCCCGCTTGGCGGGGCTCCTATTTCGGGGTGCAAGGTTTAAAGTAACCTAACACCCCGCCATCCCCTTCGAACCTAACCTGTCCGTGTCGGGGTGTCCCAAGTCACGAGCTCGCTTCGCTCGCTCTTGGATACTACATTTTTCTAATAACAATAGCAATCGTGAAGGCGAACAATCAAAGTTCAAAGGACAAGCCAAAGTCATCAAAGAAAATAGTTTATAAAAACGTTAAATTATACGTTTCGAATGTTATATGTAATGATTTTCGCTTAATTAAACGTTATATCAAATAAAATTATATGAAATGAGTTTTAGAGTAACACAAACATTATATGTAGAGAAATTATATCAAACGTTGGTATATCTCACGTTGATTATATCATGTGAACGTTATTGAAATGAAAATATATCAAATAACTTTATATGAAATGAGACGTACCCTATAATTATATTTGTAAACGCTCCACGATACAGATGAAATTCCTAGTGTATGATGTTTAAGAATTCGTAGCGATGTTATAAAAAAAAGAAAACCTGACTGAAATGGCTGCACCGGTTTTGAAAAATTCATGTCTAAGAATAATGTCTACAAAACCTGCTTTCTTATTAAAAAACTTCATTCAAATGGATTTCGCTAATTTAGGAGCTACGGCATCATCATGGTCTTGCGCCGAGTTAAAAATACGTAGTCTAGACTCATATGGACCTGTTGGGAACGACCCGGCTATTTTACTCAAAAATATATGAATCGTATTTTTTTTTTGTTACGTGAACCAAAATTTACGAAAACACAACAATTTTGGTTATTATACGACGCTCCTATAAATCACAAAACGTCAATAGTTCGGTAAAATTTTACAGGCGTTATGACGTCACATTAAGCCCCCCCCACTCCCAATTTTCAATGAGTTTTCTCTTTATCATTATTCATTGATTTAAAAAAGGCAAACCAGCGATACTCTATTCACATTTCCTATTTATTTATGTTGTCTAAAAGTTGTTTACAATCTATACCTAGAGATGAATTCGATCATAGATTATATTATAGAATTTTTTAATATTTCTGTGAATTCGATTATGTTACACGAGTAATCGTTCTTAACATTCTGGATAGACTTGATTTCACGCCATTAAAATAGTTTGGATATAATTATAATAATTGGTCTTTGACCTTCTAATATCCAAGCAGACAAAGAAATACTTATTTTATTATAAATTGGACTTGAAGTTGAAAACATGATAAATAAAAAATAATCTAATTTAAAACCAGTCTTTATAGCCGGCATTTATGTATAAATATCTTGAATTATCAGTCAGATATTTATTTAATTTGATTTGAGATAGTTCCTTTTAGCAATGTGTGGGATATATTGTGTTACTTAAAAAAAAAAACTGACTTCTATAAAATACAAAAAAAATATTAAAATATGTTCTATTGAATAGAAGAAAGAATTTTCCAAGTTGGGTTCAAGCCATAAAGAAATCGGGGAACACTTTTGGTAATGAGGATTTTTAATTGGTTAGTATCATTAAGTACTAAATATATCGCCTCATGAATAATGTGAAGGTAAAACTAGCCATTTAATTAATTATCTACACATCTAGATGGCTAGCTGTACATAATCAAAATTTCTGTAATATTAGTCGTGCGACAAGGGCGTTATTATTTCGCGTCCTTTGATGGGAAAGGCGTGTTAGATTTCCACGTTTCCACCTAGAGCGGGGGGGAGCGAAACTGGGCTAATAAATAGTCTCTCTACATATGAAATGAAATGAAATGATATTTATTTTTGCAAGTAGGTTTTATCAACACTTTTACACGTCGTCTTTTTACAAACTAGATGAAGCCGGTGTTTCGTACGCCTGACTACTCTGAGAAGAAACAGCCGAAACAAACTCAGAGGTCACTGTCTCTTTTAAAGTCCAGACATTAAAATGGCAGTCATACGAGCGAGGGCCATGTAGGTTTACGTCTGAGATGGTCTTTTGATGAAAGAACCACACAGATTTGAGTGGACCTGTCCAGTCAGTGCAAGCATTTGTCAGTTATCGTGAAGCTCGACTCATAATCAAGGAGCTCAACGTAACGACGAACGATACCAAAGAAGGGACATTTGTAAATATTCTAAGTTTCTGACGTAGATTAACGATATTAGTACAGCTCTCGGTAAAACAGACAGGCGGAACGAAGTAACTAATGCATGTGCTTAGCTCATGTAAATAGGTACCTACCTACATTAAAATATACATAATGTCCTAGTGAAACGCAATAAATAAGATAAGTCTAGAACGACCGTCAATGAAAACTTAATACCGTGAGAATAACATGCCGCCTTCAAATTATTCACACACATTTATTTTCAGCAGTTCATACATAATGCAATCATTATATACATGCGTTTTTTCTAAATTTTAAGTAAGTACCCGTTTGTTGATAACTATGTAATTACTGACCGTGCCTTAATTAATTAAATAATTCGTCTCCAGGACGACCGTTTGTCACTAATACGTAATATAACATATATTCTGGGCTAATACTAAATTAAACGTCACCCAAATTAACTTACTGTTGATTTGAGTTTTATAAAAGCACAAGCAATAATGATAAATACTTCCGTTTTATATTAGACGTAGTTACACATGATGACATGACAATAGCTATAATTCCAGATTACAAGATAAATGGCGTAATAAAGGTTTACATAGCTCTATCTCGGACATTACTGCAGGCGCTAGGCTAGGCGTGAAGTATTCTATTTGTTATTGTATCGCCATGCTCACACACAACTATGGTTTAAATGCGTAAAACTATTAAACAACAACGTATATACTTAATTAAAACAGTAAGTACCAACACATTAAGGGCCCCAATTTGGTTTTTCCATAGAAATATTAAAAACAGTTTTCCCAATCATAATAAAGCCAAATTACGTCAGCATTCTGTTTTCTACAACAAATATATTTTAGTTTATGTGGTTCCGTCTGTCTTAAGGATAAAATGGAACCCTTATAATATAATTCGTGTCTGTTTGTCTGTCCGTCTATCGCAGCCAACTAGAAAAAACCTTTATGTAGGTAAATTAGTAGATAGACATTATGTAAAATATACATAAGTACAATATTTTTAAAATCAACAGTTATCAAATGATTTGAAGAATTAATGATTTGACCAAACCACCCATATCCTCATTATTGCCCAGCTTATAATTCGGAAACAAAATCCAAAACCATATTTTCGATTCAATTCAATTCAAAAAAAATGTTTTTTGTAATAAATATTATACTTAATACATATCTAATATAATTTAACATGATTTTCATATGAATTAGCTTTATTAAAGTTAAAGAAAGGATTAACTCCATTGGATGCTATTTTTTTTATTTGCATTTGACTTACGTATTATTTAATTATATTTATTAACTTTTTAACCGACTTCAAAAAAAGGAGGAGGTTCTCATATTTTTTGGACATTTCCCCTAGTCTAATGAATAATTTTGTATTTTTCAATGCTAAAAGAAAAAAATAAGTATTTGTATAAGGGCGTCCGATTTTATACTTCTTTAAGGATAGTTCTGTAATCTGTATGTTGCAGTTGCAATGTGCAGCCGAATTACTTATCGGAACATACATCCGTAATTAGTTAATTATGTAGTTACATGTTAAATGATTTGTTATTACTTTATATTATTACAAATTACTAAAGGCTGCTAACAGGAAGGATGTTAGGCAGCAAGATTGTACGGTTGCACTTCTTGATAACCTGGATATTCATGTTCTAACCTACATCTAGATCACTAAAACACAGATATTGTTATAGCGAGCTATCTCAGTACTTACCAAGACTGCTTGAGGACTACTTATATCTGATGATCAATCACTTAGGCAAGAAAGATGATCCTCTTATTACAATTATAATAATTAATGGTTGAACTGATAGGCTAAAAGGTAAACCAGCCGTAATTACAGAATAAGAACGTTGCAAGTATATGTTGCGAAGGAATTTAGTCACGGAAAATGAAATTGCAGAACTGCAAGTGGTTTTATGTTGAAATTCCTAGATTAATATCTGTCAAGCCTGGGCGAAAAACGAGGATAGAATCAACTCAGACCACAAATCTGGTACCTACATTACAGATATGGCATAGTAACCATAGACGTCATATAATGTCATAAACTCAACTGTTATGAACTTGGTATCATCAAATTCTTCAATGACACATCAACAAGCACCATAACGCTCCTGCAATACGTAATAGCAAGTAATAAATCCTTAGCTGTCTCTACGACCTACGTAATAGTGACCAAATTGACACAACCCGCCTCATTACTGAACCAAATCACACACAAGCATGAGGAACACCAAACAAAGTGAAATGTCATCGTTTTAGTCAATAGCACTTTTTCTCAGGAGTGTTACTTCATAGTGCCCAAACGTCGGATGCATTACAATACGTCCTGCGCACTGCGCACGTTGTTCTGCGCAAAATTACGTGCGCAAGCGACGCTCCTTGACCAAGTTAGCTAAAAAGTGTAATTGCAAAACTATTATTACTGATACTCGTGTAATTATATGGAAGAGGTCTATAATATTGTGTGACAGCAGTCGGACATCTCATTACCATAGAAATTATATGGCAAAGCTAGGACTGGCTGTGGATAATAAGGTCCTGAGTTGACTGACCGTTAGTAGTTCGGTTGCCCGAGACGGTTGGGCAGTCGAACTATCTTAGGAGTCAAAGGTGTAAAGATTTTGGTAGATGTAGGTACATTTAAGAGATCCTCGTTGATCTAGCCGGAAGTGCGACTACTGAGCATGAGGTTAGAATGTGATGATTCCTAGATATTTGTTGGAATTTCTCAGTAGCAGCTAGCAGCTCAAGTTTTTTTTTTTTTAATAACGAAACGTTACACCTCTGCCACTTCACCCTTTATATATTTTATATCTTCAAAAATACACATTTACTTTGTTTGGACTTTAAACTGGGTTTAGCGTTTTCACTAAAGAAAATCTAACTATCCCTTCTCTTCAAGAAATTAGAAAGGAGTTCGGAATACAAAGTGACTTGAGTGTTGATAAAATTATGCCTGTAGGTGAGGGTTCGGTATCAATGGTGTTTAAATTAAGTGCAGCCTGAATTATGGCGGTTACGTGCCTAGGAGCAACTCCTTCTTGAATACATAAACGGTACTTACTTTTTTAAGTGTTAACAATAAATTATTCTTTCAGTTAAATCTAGGAAATACAGTACAATAATCTTTTTAATGAATTATCAAACATTAAAATCCTACGTTAAAAAAAAAATTCAAGAATAGACAATCTTATGTAGACAGATATTATACCTACTATTGCAATTCAATACTTGTGCAACTTGGTACCTATGTAGATATTTAATAACAGTATCCGTCTAAGTACGTAAATCATTTGAATATACTGAGTGAATTTTAATCAGAGAACAACATACAACAACAATAATTATATTCAAAAATGCTAATGTTGTTATTATAAAGATGCCACAAAAAAAAGTACACGTTATTTATAATTTTATAAACCTATAATTATACTTTTAAAATAACTATGTTACGTAAATACATAATTATGTAACAAAATGAGGTCATTTAAATACAGTTGTTTTTGCATTTACACTCAGACACGGCTGTACTTTTTATAATCAAAAAAACTAATTGTTGGAAACTTTTAAACTCGTTTGATTTTATCTACAGATCGAGATTTTCCAGAAATATTAACAAAACCGGTTGGACTAGTCAAACTAGAGAACAATGGATGAAGATGATGTTTGAGAAAAATAATTAAATTGAAATAAATTAAATAAGTCGCAAAAACTCAGAATGGTAAAGTACTGTAGTACTGAACTGGTTCGCCATAACTACTTTATGTCATTAAAGCCATGATTAACATAAAACCTTGGTATTTAAACTCATACGACACGGCTTTTCATTTTCCCTGATCGATAATCGTTTCAATTTGTTTTTTTTTTCGGCACCACCTGCCTTTTTCTTTTATCGTTTATATTCATTAATGAAAATTAAGTAGGTATGTAGAAACAATGACGGTCTCGAAAACATAAAACTGTTATAAAAAGATTCAGATTTAATACAGACGAGTGTCTTAACCAATCAATGAGACAATGAAGAAAGGCCTCCTGGCCTACCCTGAACTAATTAAAAACGATTAAAAAGCAAGACATTTCAGTTTGAGTTCATAAACTGCATCGCTAAAACTCGTACCCTGACGTCCAATAAGCTGAAACGTTTTCGGGGAAAAAGAGACAACGCTATTTAATAATAGCATTGTCTCTTTCGACGCTAATATCTAATTGGCCATGCCATCTGACAGCAATTGTGCCAAACTGAGTCGCAAGTTTTGGTTTCATTCATTCAATTTTTTGTACCGCTTTGGTACCTTGATGTCATAAAGCAGCTCAACTGAAACGCTCAAGTTGTCAAAATAAGCAATCCAATAAAAGTTACTATTTCTTAAGATAAACTGAAACGTTATTGATGAATAGCAAGTTTTTAGAGGATTTTTTGCAAAAACCGACGTGAGTGTACTTTAATCTTTCTTTTAAAGTTATAATACCTATCCTACATAAATTTTTTCAAACACATTTGGTTTTCTGTAATAGTCTAATGATTTATTTTATTGAGTTTTTGAACGTAAGAGGCTCCAGTTTCGCGGTCAGTTGGACCCCTTCAATAACGATGATGCCGAATTCATTAGGCATTACCTAGTCTATCCAAAGAAACAAAGTTTGTCAAAGTCGTTTTGAAACGTTTTTGGTGAAAAAGAGACAACGCTATTTAATAATAACGTTGTCTCTTTCTCACTAACAACGTTTCAGCTCAAAATTGCGATCTTTCATTCACATAAAACAATCGAAATATCGCTGAGCGTATTGGACGTCAGGGTACGACTTTCAGCGATGCAGTATAGGAACTCAAACTGAGATGTCTTCCTTTTTAATCGTTTTTAATTAGTTGCCACAGTACATAATTATTTATTTACCTTTTGCTATTAAATACAAAAAAAAAAACTACGTGCAATAATAAAACCTTACATTTAGGATTTTGCTAGAGTAGAAAAAAACGGGAAAAAATAAGGTATTTTATTTTGAATTAAATTTCAAAGTTTTCATTTTTTTAATTTGCGCATTTACTAAATGAAACGGTAGCCTTTGACACAAAGACCTCGAAGCCATTCCAGAAAAAAAACGGTAGCCTCCATGATGATGTTGCGTCATTGTTGACGGAAGACAAGGCGGTAAGTTCGAAAGACTATGGTAGGTGGGGCGGAAGGTACTGACAGACTCTTACTGACTAAAATCCACTCGTGTTCCTTCGGATGCCCTTTACGTTCTGGGGCCACGGTATCCTGGGTTAAGAAAAAACCCGCGACCCAAGCAGGCATTTGGCGCGAAACACGACGCGCCACCGACCCGGGCTTGGTCCCTCGTCGGACGGCGAGCTACCCATCACTCACCGTCCGCAAGCCCGCTCCGCCGCTGTGCCCTCTGCTGATCAGAGGGACACGCGTTGGAGCGTCCACACGACAGCTATTCGCATACGGGTGAAGACCCCGTAGGCACACAGTGCCTAAGGGTGCTCCCACATCTAACGACGGGGATTCGGATTTTTCCGTCGCCCTTTCTCTTTCTGTCGCTTAGAAATGCCATTTGCTAGAGCGAGACAATCCGATAGCATGCGGCCGCCTTGAAGATTCCGTCGCATGCGATCGCATTTTGTCTCGGTCTAGCAAATGGCAGTTCTAAGCGACAGAAAGAGAAAGGGCGAGGGAAAAATCCGAATCCGCGTCGTTAGATGTGGGAGCACCCTAAGGAAGAGTTTTGCCCGCATCCCGGGGTGCACCGGCCCGAAAAACTGGTCTTCCCCCCGACGTATCCGAGAGGGAACTCCAGTCCACGGGCGCACGTGAAGGTTTCCTGTCTTAGCACCCCCGTCATTGCATATTGGATAATCGAATACCACATAAACTGATTCTGACGTTATCAAAATGGCTTCAAAGCATTTGCGTCAACTTAAGCGTGAAATATGATAATCAAAATAATAAAATATAGGTATATTTTTAGGGCACTAACGGATTTAAGATTTTTTTTGTAATTTTTTAGTACTTTATTATCCAGTTTAATTCAAATGAGACACTTTTTGAAAAAGGGTTTAATACCCTAGTGTCAGTTTGTCTAGTTATTCTTTATGTAA
This sequence comes from Agrotis segetum, assembly GCA_036375495.1. NCBI lineage: Eukaryota > Metazoa > Arthropoda > Insecta > Lepidoptera > Noctuidae > Agrotis > Agrotis segetum. The sequence goes on from JAQSVV010000039.1 coordinate 11,101,984, forward strand.
TCTGTGGAGTTGTGATTGTGGTTGTGATTTCAGTGGAAAATTTAAGTGAAGTGGGTTTTGATTTCAAATAACACTTTATATACCATAATTCAAAGAATGTCGTAAGTATTAAACATTGTTTTGTTTATTTACTGAAACTAAATAATTCCTTCGAGAACCTAATGATTTATTAGAAAGACAGCTTCTTGAGGAAAAGCACTTTCGAACTAGATTTTAGTTCGAAAGTGCTTTTCTTCAAGAAGCTGTCTTTGTGATAAGAAATTTAAGTTATTTTCTGTTGCATTCTAGTCGAAGAAGGAGAGTAACATTCAATCAGCTGGAGACGTTGTGGGAGTTTATAAACGACAATCAAGCTCTCGCAACGGGCTTCAATAAAACATCCCAAGCTGGAGAGCATGCAAAAAAGATGTGGATAATAGAAGCAGACAGCTTAATTCTCACGGTGATGGTGGAGAGAAAGATTGGAAGGGTTGGTGTAAGGTAAATGAATTTCATATTATGTTTTATGTTACTGAAATTGCTTCACAATATTGTTAAATACATTCAGGTACTAACATGCGCCATCTTTTCAGTACTGGAATGACTATAAGTGCAAGCTTAAATCTAAAGTCGCCAGCGCACGCACATGCAGCTACCCCGCCCCCTCCGCTAGCGCAGACCCCAGCCCCTCCATCAGCCACAGCCTCGTCTACTCAGCGCCGAGTTGTACCCATGTCTTCAGCCACAGCAAGGCAGACAATGGTTAACATGTCTAGAGAAAGACTTAGGATTGAAGACCGAAAACACAATTTTAGAAAATGTATTCCTCGAACTCGGAGAAATAAAAGGCATTTTAAATAATAGGTAAGAAAATAAGTTTCTATTTTAAAATAGGACAGCGTCCACCGCACAGCCCAGACGCAGTGGTAGACGCCCACGACGACAGATGTCGCAAGACGATCTTCGGCCACCGTAGGATCGGGCGGTGAGTAATGAGCGACTCTCTGTCCGAACATGGACCATACCCGACACGGGCATGGTCCATAGGCGCGTTTTGTTCCACGCGCGCCTCAAAGAGTGTCAGCATAATTACGGGGCCTCCTTTAGAAGGCCTGCCGGGGTCACGGGATTTACCGAATTACCGTGACCCTGGAACGTAAAGGGCTATTGAAGAACACCGTGGATTTTTGTCAGTACAGATGTGACAGTCCCTCTCGCTCTGGCCTGGGTGGGGAGCACTCATTTGATGATTTAACCGCAATAAAAAAAGAGTTGATAGGTATTTTTTTAATTAATATTATCACTGTTTTGATGAATCTCTGGTTTTATTTAAAACCCAACCCTCAACGTCTACAATATATACAAAATGAAACAACAGCTTATTACATTATAATAACTTTGTTTTTCAGGCTTCCCGGATTGCCCACAGCCGATGAACACGTCTAGCTCTTGGCTGCTATGCACAACATCAACATAGTCATGTTGCATTTGAGCTTCTTGGTGAACCTCTTCATCTGTCAGTTCTGGCACTGAAAATTAAGCCCGAATGTAAAATTATATTTTTTAGTTTAAGAACAAATTGTTGACACAGCACCTATACTAGGGGCGACTTTCACCAAAAGTTAAACATGTTTAAAATTTTATTTAATGTCAAAATTGTATGGAATTTTTACACTAAATAAAATTTTAAACATGTTTAACTTTTGGTGAAAGTCGCCCTAGGTGTAGCCAACAACAATTTACAAACAACAATTAGGGTAACAATTTGTATACAACAACAATATGTATTTGATTTTATTTTATTAAATAATGTAATTGAAAAGGAAACTTTTATTTAACAATTATTTATATTTCATCATGAATCATTCCCAAGAATCCTCTGCCTTGAATCTTGCGGGCAGCCGGGCGGTGGCGGCGCGGGAGCAGGGCAGGCATCGCAGGCCCGTTCTCGAAACTAGCGGGCAGATCGCCCGTGACTATTGGCACCGTGCACGACGGCGGGCGGCATAATGCGATTATAAAAAATAATTATGTAAAGTTGACAGAGCTGAATGTACTCTGAGACAAAGCTGTCGGCACTTCTACTATTCGCCACAATGAACGCTGCAATCGAATAGTACTGCCCCCACCTAGTACTTCGCACCCAGCGAATAGCCGCGTACCTAGCGTTGTGATTGTGTCATCAAGATATTGGTTTTTATTCGCGAACGAATTGTCTGAATAACGGCGGCAACATCTTTTTCATTCAAATTTATTCCTAAGGGTGCTTGTACACGGCGCATGTAACCCGCGCAAGTAAAGATGCGGGTTACCCCCGCGAGTAACATGCGCAAGCTACTTGATCAAGCTACCCGCGGGGTGCTTATACACGGCCATGCGCCGTGTATAAGCACCAACCTGCCAACTCGCGCAAGTAATGGTGGGGGTTTGCGGTTTACCCGCGCGAGTAACATGTGCAAGCTACTTGATAAAGCTACCCGCGGGGTGCGTGTACACGGCGCATGTAGCTTGAGCATGTTGAGGCACTTGCATGCGCCGTGTAGAAGCACCCTAACGCTCGATTTATTGTGGGCAAAAGAACGAGCGGGCGGTCACCGTTTGACATAAGTACACTGCTCGCTGCCCGCTCCCGCCCCGCTGCTGGCCGCGCCACTGTTTTCGAGGGCCGGTCCATTTTGATTTTACGCATAAGATCCTGCTGTTACCACGCCGCCGCCACCGCCACCCCGCTGCCTACAAGATTCAAGGCACAGGCCTGAATGCAGAGGGACGATACACGTGTACTGCGGAAAGTAGTAGCGTCAACTGGTGGAAGTGGAAGCATCTTTAGGTTTTACTTTATTATTCTTCGTGCTGAACAATATAAACCCAAAAAATATTGCTTTGCTTACTCTCTTCCTATGGTATTCCTCTCCTCCAATGTGCTTGGGAAAACAATGTATTTATTTCTCATTTGAGGAGAATTTAAACCATTGTTTATTTCATGCAATACTGATGACACCGTTTGTTGTGCCACTGAATGACCAGCTACGTCTCCAACTAGTCTTTGATAAGATCCTGTGGCATAGAATGCCAGTACAATCTAAACCTTGAACAAATTACAACAATGATTGTACACCCTAATAGTACACATTAATGTAGTTGTAAAAATTGGATAGACTTAGGTATGCAGTTTCTCAAATCTTTTCTCACAAACAAACAAAGACATACATAGGTTAGGTTTATGAATAAATTATACGAAAGAGACAAGAAGTTATTTATCTACCTTGTTCTCTATACGGTTAAATCCGTTGGCTTGACAGGCTCCTTGATCAGCGGGCTCAACTCTGAGCACAAATTGAGCACTACGGATACTTTGGATAGCCTGTAGCGCCTAATGAAAGGGTCCAACGGCCGCGTATCTGAAGCCTCTTAAGTTTTTGTGCGTAGTGTGAGGCAGAATCTTCCTCCAAAAACTCAAACAACAGTAGATCATCACACATCTGTTAGAGAAAAACACATGCGGTAAAAAAGGCACCTATGTTATGTATTTCAGACTGTCACAGCAAGATTAAAGTACACTTTACTTTGGTTTTGATAGAAATTCACTAAAACAGCTCCAAATAACCTTATATTCGTCAAGAATCCAACAAACGTTTCAGTTATTATGAGAAAAATAGTAACAGTGACAGTTTGAGCGTTTCAGTTGAGCTGCTTTATGACATCAATGTACTAAACCAGTACAAAATTGAGTGAATGAAACCAAAACATGCGATTCAGTTTGGCACAATCGCTGTCAGATGGCATGACCTACTAGATTGTACGTTAAGCTGTTGTCAGGGTACGAATTAGAAGAACAGTTCAGTTCAGGTCATGAACTGGATCGCGTTAAGAGCTTGGCGTAAGGGGGCTGTAGAAACTAAGTGATAGTCGTATGTTAACGCAAACGTATTTATAATGATTCCTAATTATTTAAGGTACTTCTGAGTCAATTTTCCTCAACATATAGCTCGGCACATTAATACTTATATCGCAACAGTTACTGAAGAAATATTAATTGCTGATCTGTTATTGACGCAAATATTTAGATGAGCATTCATATAATTATGTTTTTGTTCTATTTTTATATTTATAACTTCGTGTTTGGAAAAAACGTCGTTTTATAATATATTAATATACGTGCGTATTTGTTACTTGTTTTTAAATTGTCTCAAATGAGATAACATAAGTATTTCTTGTGAGACAATATAACGATAGACACGCTAGAAGCGAAAACTCCCATTATCAAAAAAAATGTAAAGAAACGCCTTCATCTATTTATTATATTAATTAGATTGAATAAATATTTCCATCCAATGATACATCTATAGTATATAATTAATTCCTACAACGTTTAGCCCGTTTGTCATACCGTAGCTGTTTTATAATTCATACACGAGCCAGTCAATTAGCGCTAACCACGCAGACGTGCTCATCACTTATGTTCACAACATAAACTACTTAGTAGTCTTCACTTGTAACATTTATGACCATAATTATATTATTTATCATGACCATATATTATTTATCGTTATAGATAGTCCAAAAAGTTTCAAAATGTATTGCCTTGACTCAAAATCGCAAGGAATAAGATCGGACCCAAAATACTTCCTTGGGGAACACCATACGTATTAATAGAAAACAGAGCGAGAATTCTCAGTCTAATACAGAGGTATAAGACTATTTGAGAAGTAATGTGTGTGTATTATCATTGATTGAACTCTAACCATTAAAATAGATTCACTTATACTAGATAATAATATGAAACGACAGTGCTAAAAGCCTTAATCAATTTAGAAAACACAACACGAGCATGTAATCTATCAGACTTATGATAATTTCAAGGTTAAGAGAAATAGACACTATAACAAGTGTGATAAGTAAATATTTCGCCTATATTTGGTTTGGCGTGGTTTATATCTTTTGGTTTACAAGGGATGTTTAAAATTACGTAGCAAATTATACCCTTTTATCATAATTTAATCAATGAGATTGGTGTGATCTATTTCTGATTTATTATGCTGGGGTATTGAATATTATACTTATAGGGAATATACCTAGTATCGTATAGCACTATAGTAATAGGAATTGTACTCATCACCATTAGCATCTTCTAACGGATCTATCCAGAATTTTGTCATTTTAACGGTTTTGTTTTTACAGATAAACGTATCCTGGAAGTGTTCGTGTGGGGGTGTCGCCTAGACTTGGACCGAGCTCGCTCGAAGCTGGAAGCATACTGCTTAGCCAGAGCACGGTTCAAGGAACTATTCGAACATCGGTCGCTCAACTGTCCACCTCTTATTGACGTATGCAAGTTCATGTAAGTCACTTGTGCTACTCCATTTGCCAGACTCTCTAATTTTTGCGAATCTTCCAGAATTTCCTTTCTGGTTTACTCGACTGCGGCGGACAGCTTGTAACGTATGTTTGTTCCTTTGTGGGATTATTACGAACCAAAAGCAAGGGACAATATAATTATTCTTTTTTGTCTTCTTTGGCATCTTAGCCGATTGTTATCTAAATTTTGTGAGTGTCACATGAAAAGAGTAAGAAGAAATCGTTATCGCCATAATCACACGCCACTTTCAATATTTATATATTCAGAAAAGAAAAAAAAGTGAAAGTCGGCAAACTATGCTATCTGGAGTATATTTTTATATTATTTATATAAAAATCGTTTAGATTTCTCTAATAAGTTTAATTTGATTCGTCAATAAAATTGTTTTCTGTTATAAATACCTAATTGTGTCATTTTTATACACAGGGACACAATAGTACTCCCGAAACTGACTCACGAAGGCTATCGGATCACGATCTTCAGGATACGTCCGGAGTACCCCGAGAGTGCAGCCGATGTGACCAACGCCATCCGCGCCGTGCTCCTCACCAGTGACGTGAGGATGTACGATGAACACAAAATCGCAGGAGACGTTTTTATTTATGAGGTTAGTATAGCAATAATAATTATGTTTATAGAGCGTTGCAACTAGGCCGCCTTGCCATGGCGACTTGGAAATCTCTAATCTAAGTCGGCGGGAGCAAAGATAGCTGTTTCTGGCATCTCAACTCTCCACAGTCAATGGCGCACCTTTCTATAAATATATCTATGGGCGCACCATACATCTTGCTCCTCATGACCTGATAAAAGTATTAGTGGTCTGATAGAAGCATATAAGACTGTTTTTAATATTTCTGTGATATAAGAACTGACTTATGGGGTGTACCAATACACGCAGTTTGAGAAGCTGTTTTGGACTTGGACTTGACCTTTCTAGAGTTTAATAGAAATCAGTATATAACCATAAGAAAAAGTGAGTATAGAGCGCGCACCAGAATACTGATGTCTACTCGTATTATACTTTCTTTATTTTAATTTAATGTCATGATATAGACACCAGCGCCGCGTCCAAAGGACATGAGTCGTGGCGAGGACTCTAGGTACATCTCCGTTTCATCAAATAAACTAAAACAAAAGACGCGCATATCAAGATTTTAGTTCTAATAAGAAAAATACAAAAATAAATTGGTTATTTTTCAATGAAACGTCGGCAAACTGCAAGACTAAAAATTTTAGAGGTCTCTTTCTGTTGCATGGGGGTCAAATCTTATACAGGTAGATCACGAATCAGACAACCTTATACCGTCATCCGCTTCTAGAACAGCTGGTTCCTATTTCCCAGTTGATGATTTATGAACATCATAATTTATAATTGCAATTTGATGTTTATAAACATCATCTGCATCTGAGTGGATTTCATTTGAATTACATAATGAAAGATTTTAGTGTTTAATTCTAATGTCACGGTCATTCAACTTATATGAGCATAATCTATCACAGTAGGCTAAAAATCACTTCAGTGATTTTTTTAACAATCTTTTGATTTGTTCCTATAATAGATTATTGAGAATGTGAATTCTTGTTTCGCTTGATGTCTTATTTATGTAAATCGAATCATTTGAGGATTTATTATTATTAAAAATCAAGTTTCAACATCCTCCCGCGCTGTCGTCGCCCCATATTGTACATAGATATTGTTAAAAAAATATTCTTTTACCTAAACATGTTGTTTTCACAATGACTACTGCAAGCTGCGCCTTGTTTTTTCTCTTTTCTCCAACTTATTATCTTATTATCATCGTATTTTCAACCAATTTAAATAAAACGTTAAATTTTAGACACATAATTATATAAATAAGTATTATAAATATATACCTACTTTTGATTCTATTCTATTCGTCGATGGCTAGACTGTACCTTCATCTTTTTGTTTGCGTTGGGACTGAATAGAAATTATTATTTTAAATGATGGTATGTACTTACATTAAATTTTGTTGCATTTTTTTAACGTTGTTTTTTCATATGTCCCAGGTGGCCAATGTCCGTGGCTCGATAGTGGCCCACGTGGCGGCGGCTGCCAACGCGGTGAGGCGCTCCATCCACCTGGCCCAAGCCGCCTATCCTCAGCGGCTGAAGAGGATCCACGTGGTGGGCTCCCCGCCGTTCCTCGCCTCCTCCCTCGCACTCATGCGCAACTGCGTCAACGAGAAGATTAAGAAAAGGGTAATTTTATTTATAACAATATCTTACTTCTTGCTAATAAATATCTGATATGATCGGCATGATCAGCGTTGTGGCTGGACTGTGCTGCGGGTCGTAGGTTCGATTTCCGACTATCGATTTTATAGCTTGGTAGTTGTTCCGGGTCTAGGTATTTATTTTGTGTGTAGGTTTTAAATGTATGTTACGCACCCACGAAACAGGAAAAAATACAAATATGAAGCAAGGTTGGATAGAATATTGTAACTTACATCCGTAGATAATTTAATTTAAAGACCTGCATCAATATATAGACACTCGTATTTTCTAGTTACTACCCATTTCCGCGATGAACTTATGATTTCGGTTATGATAAGTACTCGTATTATGACGTCACAATACTGTCTGCTGCACATAAGGAAACTAAGTTATTAATTTACCGCCTTCTTTACCTTGAGAAAACTACTATTAATAAAGATTATTTAGGATTTAAATTAATAACTATACAACTTCATTTAAATAAAAGTTTCGCAATCTGCCGGCTTACCTACTAAGTACTAATCATGCAGGGCATCAATGACCAATATTATATTATTATTGTTTCAATTCCACTGCTCAGCTCTTAATGGTCGCATCATCAAGTTTTTGCCCTATAGATTAATTCCTCCGTAAATGGAATACCTTTCCAACACATAAATATTTTGTCAATTCGAACCAGTATAAGTTCCTGAAATTAGCGCGTTCAACCAAACAAACAAACAAACTTTTCAAGCCTTCAGCTTCATAATAAATTAGTACCTAGATTGAACTAATTTCACAATTCTGACCCATTGATCTATGCGTAGTGTTCGTTACCCCGACTGCGCAGCATACGCTCCGTGGGTCGATCTCCAGGTTAAATTGGTTTTCGATTTCCACCTTTGCTTAGTTGCCGCCTGGATTTTAGCCCGGTTGTGTGCAAGAATGGGCTCGCCCCTACTATGTTTAGGGGGATAAAAACATTACTATAAATAAATGTGGACTACTAAAATAGGCCTTTCTTTCAGTGATTAGGTACATTTATATGCGTTATGTTATGCTAATTTCACCATTTCCCACAGTACTACCTGCACCCGAAAGTGGAGCAACTACTGGAGCACATCTCGGCGCGAGTGCTGCCCAGAGAATGGGGCGGAGAAGAAGACACCATAGATGAACTTGCGAGTAGATGGCGCCGGCGCATCGACGAGGTCAGCCCGTACCTGCGCATGTTTAACGAAGCCTGCTGCGCGGCCCCTACACCCATCAACGACGTCGACATTTACGGCACAGTTGGAGCTTTCAGAAAACTCGAAATAGATTAAAATTACGCACTAGAACAACACTATAAATCTTGGATATTTATGGGGTCTAAGTTCTGACTTCTAGGTCTTAGGCTAAGTTATGAGAAAATGGATACAAAATCTAGATGATGAGTCGCTGACGAAATACTGTCTCTAGAAATGTTACACTCGTTTGTTAAACTCTTTCACAACTTTTGACACTCGATTCAACAAAAATTTTGTAAAGAGAAATTAATAATATAATATAATTAATTAATAAGTGGGTAGTTGAAGCAACAAGATTATAAGAGTAACCACCAAAGAAAGAAGGCCAATAGTATTTCTGTAAGCCAGTGTATCGATGTTGTCTTTAATTTTTTAAGGTAGACTTAAATCTTATTATTTAAGTACTCAACGTTATTTTTAAGTTTGTCCCTGTTTAGGTTATAATTATGTGATATTTTGGAAATATGTCTGCTCGTTTGTTAATAAAGCAATGTAGAATATCAAGAGCTTTTTTATTCAAATATAACATTATAAATAAAGAATTTCATTAAAAAAATAAAACTTGAGAGGTGTCAAGGGACACCCGGATGGAACGAAAAAATATTGTACATATAAAGCGTCCAATAACCCATGCAAAATTCTTAGCATCGCATATATATGGCTACGTAACTGGCAGATCAAGAAATACTAGTTATATTACAACGGTAGGTCTAGACCTATAAAATAATAATCATCGAAAAAGGAAAGATAAGGAGCATTTACAAACATGCGAAAATTTTTAGTCAAATCATCAATAAATAAATGAGTCCTCCCGCCCTGTGTAGAGCGGAAGGAACTGTCAGACTCGACTCGTACTGACTAAAAATCTACGTGTTCCTTCAATAGCCAAAGGGCTTTTGAAGGAACACGTAGCGAAACGAAACTTAAAGACGTTTAGACAGTCCCGCGACCCTGGAAGTCGTCTCACGGCCTTTCCACTAATACTAAGCTGCACTAGGTACTATTATATATTCTGTGGCTGCACCTAAATGAAAACCACATGAAACCACTGTCGGAATCGCAAATCATCATACTGGATCAGTATTCTATAGAGTCTACTTTTTCCAAGACTTTCATTTTAGTATCGCTAAAGTTCGAGAAACCGAGCATAAATTAAACGTTTTGCTAAAAATATGGTAGGTATGGTATGCCATAAAAAACGCTGATCACGTTATAAAATCATTTAGCACCTGCCGTATATCACCTTATTATCACTTTTTACTCATTCACCTTGATATTAGTCTCCATGGTGAAGTATGGAAAAACTTGTTTGACTTTGGTAGCAGACTACGAACCGGTCTATTTTTCTAATGAATACCCTCTGGCCCTACACATTTTGTAACCTCTTTGACCCTTAATAGTGAGGCCCATGATGGGATTTAAATAAACGATCAAAATCTATATTAATATCAGTAAAAATATGTAAATATGTTGTCTAACGCGTTCGTTATCCATCATTTTTATATTTATCTAAACCAGTTTGTCGTGTGGCCTGTTGTGTATCCTGGTCTTCTATTTCCTTGTGCCGAATGCCGAAATCTACTTCCATGTTTTTTTAGTCATGACATACCTAATTATTATTGTGCGCGTGGCCCGTTTCAACACGAATGATGATTGGGAACGAATTGCGAATCTTTGTTTTTCTAGAAAATTAGAAGAACTCTTTGAACTCGAACTTCGAAGGCTCTCTAGTGCAGGTAGGTATAATATTTATTAAGTAAGTATACCTACTTATAGACGCCAGTAGCACATCAATCGAGCTACCACTAATCTGTCTATATAATTGATTTTCTACCTTATCTTTCAAATGAAACAATTTGACAGATTTGGGTAGGTTGACCTGCTGGCGTCTGCCAGAGTCACAATGTGGTTATGCCCCATCTTAGACCCGAAAGCAGATTAGAACAGATCTACGGAGTATCTTAACTATCGCCTCGATACAGTTAATGAAGATTGCACCAACCTTTTAAAAACATGTTGAAGCCGCGGTTAAAGAAATAAAACAAAACCAAGTAATCTTGCAACAAGTGGGTTTTTTTTGTGGTAAAAACAGGTAGCCGAAGAAAAAGTGTTTTACAAAATAATGTGCAGTGCCATCTGTCAGCGAGTAGCAGTAACTATATAGAATAGATCATCACCGACATATTGCAAATAGTTTTTTTATATCTACAAAAAAAGCGTTTTTTTTTTTAAATTAACAATACGTCTAATTGTAATATAGTTTTTACAATATAATTACATAAAATATAAAAATAAGAAAATTAAAGACCATTGCAAAAATTAAGTCTATGAACGCATTAATACAGCTGTCACTTTTCCATCAGATTGTCATCTTGTGAGTTGTCAAATTACGTGGCTGTAACGTAGGGAAAACAAGCTTATGTTCGCTTTTGATTAAAGAAAAACATATTTTAGGCAAATTACTATCAATTAAACAAAATGAAAAGTTCGTGGAGATCGCTTAGTTTCGCTATTTTGCTAGTGGCAGCGTTATTAAACACAGCAAACTGTTATACTATCACAGTCGATGCCCATGCCGAGGAGTGCTTTTTCGAAAATGTTGAAGCCGAGACTAAAATGGGTAAGCATCTATTAGCATATGACTCCCGACCAGTACACATTGCGCCGTTAATTGAGATTTACCTTCAATCAACTGTACTTTGCGCGACATATCTTCCCTCTCTTAGTCCTAATGTTTTTTTTTTTCTAACACGATAGATAGTTCGTTTTTCACCGGTTATAAAATGTATGTTGCACAAAATGTCAAGTGCTGATAACACAGTTATCTTTTACTTACAGAATTGCCTATCTTTAAAAATAACTTGAAACTCTTACTTTACTTGAGATTGGTTTTGTAACATATAAGTAATCTGAGATACATTGTCTAACTAGAAAGCTAATTAGCTGATGCCATATGACTACTAGGTATAACTGTACAACTTAAACCTATTGAATCTCATCACTAAGTCAATAGCAATTGGAAACAATAGTTATTGTTCATTTGAAATCCTTTATCTTTCTTCATATTTATGGCAAAACATTATTGTTAATGGCTAAATGCCCAAGCATTAAAATTGTTCATAACAATTCTTTCAGGTCTGACATTTGAGATAGCAGAAGGTGGCTTCCTAGACATAGATGTAACAATAACCGGACCTGATGGTGCTGTGATCTACAAGGGAGAGCGGGAGTCCTCAGGGATGTACACATTCTCTGCCCCCACATCTGGACGGTACACATACTGCTTCAGTAATAAGATGTCCACTATGACACCTAAGGTAAGTACAAATGTTTTGGCTTTTAAAAGGAACAGATATTTTAAGGCTGATTTAGAAAACATGTCCATGAAATCATAATAGTTAATCTTTTGTTTATAAAGCTGTCTCATACCTGAAGATATTTGTCCATTTTGTTCCACTTGAAACTATTTGCACAGATTGATATTGGCCTACACTAGCTACATATAATTTCCAGTATTCAGTATTTCAATCTATCAATTGGTTAACAGTAATGGATCTTGTATCAGCAATACACAAAATGTGACTTTCAAATAAGGGGATAGCTAGGACTTCAGACGGGACAGTACACAATATATTCCACAACTATCACACAACACCATCTAGTCCTTAGCTAAGCAGAGCTTGTGTTATGGGTACTAGACAACTGATAAACATACTTATATATTTCTAAATACATAAATATTATAGATAAATTACACCCAGACACAGCACAAATGATCATGCTCATTACAAAAACATTTGTCCTGGGTGGGAATCGAACCCATAACCTCTGTTGCATAGCAGTCAGGGTCACTAACCAGAGGCGGCTCGCCCTAAGGAGCGCTGGTGCAGTGAACTCCCTTCCATAAATAATTATAATAAAATTTTACTCCATAATTTCATTACTAATATTATTATTTAAAATCTATTGTAAAAAACGACTGTAAATACCAATTAAAAATAATACCTATACACATGAGGACCTATCCCATACATCATCATTTTCGTAGGCAACGCGCGAAGCGGAGCGCTCACGATTGCGCTCCAATGAAACAAAATTCAGTATACGAAATCCAACAGGAGTGAAAGAGAAATTTCGCCACAGGCCTGCACGTGAAACAGAAGATTTTCTATGAAGAAATAGCCAATTTTGGAGCGCCGCTCACGCGACGTTGCCGGACGGTTTGACCACATGTTTTACTGCCCGAGCCCGCTCGCCCGCACGTTAACAATTGCGCGCGGCGTTGCCTCTCTGTTAGCAACAAACTTGAACAAACACTAGAGGAGTCACCCAGAGTTCTGAGATGCAAGTTGTGTGCGAATGTAATTTTGGATTTTTAAAATTAATAATCACTTAATACGTGTTGAAATAGACTGTACTTATTAGTTATTTTAGTCTAACTAGTGAGTGTTAAATTGGACAATTATAATGTGGAGTTCATTAAAAGTTTTTAAAAAACGTTACAAATTCGGCTTGAACTTATCCTTACGCATAAATGTACGACAAAAACATATACGCTTGTGTTTAAATCCGAACAATATGTAAAAACACCGTGGTTGTGATGTAAGAAACAAACTAGGTATTTTGTTTTCCGTGTCTTTTATTTGAAGCGGGCACGGCCGGCGGAGTTGAGACTGCATGCTTGAACTGAAACGGGCGTTGAAGACCTAGCTCATCTTTCAATGAAGATGAAAGAACATTTCGCTACCATTTGTTGAATGAACTACAATTAGCGTATATGGGACGACAAGACATTCGTAAAGCACTAGATTCCGCGTACCGAATTCAATGACCATGTCGACGAAAACAGGCATATTTTACGAAGGTTAATAGATTCTGTAGTATTTTGTGGTGCATTTCAAATTCATTTGGTTCACACCAAAAAGACAGACGTATGCATTTTCTCTATAAGTAATTTTGTTTAAAACAATAAGTAATTTTGTTTAAAATAAATTGCATTACAACGCTGTGTATTTTAATTGTTTTTACCTTTTGTACCACATTTACAGATAATAAATTAGGAATTTTGACTTTGACTTTTCAAGTGAACACCCATACAATTTTGTCACGAGCCGCCTCTGTCACTAACCACTAGACCAACAGGCCTGTCAAAATTCTTAAGGATGCGGTGCATTTTGAGGCTAACAAATGTGATTTATCAAGTACATCAATACAATTTTATTTTGAATTTACATAAATGAGCAGACATCTAATTAATGTTTCTTATTTCAGGTTGTAATGTTCAACTTGGAGATAGGAGCGGCCCCTCAGGCTCAGACCGGTAACAAGGATGAGGAGGTGAACCACAACAAATTGGAGGACATGATCAAAGAGCTCGCCACTACACTCAAAACTGTCAAACATGAACAGGAATACATGCAGGTATGATTTACATTATAAACAAATGAGTGGAATAATTATTTCTAATCTCTAGTAATTTACAAATTTCCATCGACTAAATATCAAAAATACAGGGTGAATTTTCTAATGAGGCATGGAAGGCTATTTTTGAAACTATGAGGAATATCGAAAAATGTTAAAAAAAAGTCTCAAGGCCAATTTACAAAAATTTAAAATGAATCATTCCAGCCGGAACTGAACCTGATTTTGGAAAAAAATATCAAATCCTGTATTATTACAATAAACCAACTCTCAAATTGAAATGAAGCAGATGAAATTGATGTCCAACAGTGAAAAGAGGCTGATAATTATTATCACTATTTATACTATGGTACTTCTCTTTACAGGTGCGCGATCGTATCCATCGCGCGATCAACGAGAGCACGAACTCGAGAGTGGTGATGTGGTCCATCTTCGAAGCCTCCGTCCTCCTCATCATGACCCTCGGACAAGTGTACTACCTTAAAAGATTCTTCGAAGTTCAACGCGTGGTATAAAAGTGCCGAAAGCATTTACAACTGTACCTGGAAATTTCTGCAGAACAAGGAAATTTGTAGGTTTAGTTGAAGAAAGGATGTATTTCTTTCTAAGGTAATTAAAGCTCTTATGTAGTGTAAATTACACTTATTGAGAAATATATCCTAATTTTTATATATCTCTCTCCCATATTTACATTATAATTATCTCATTCATCACATAGTGAAAAACTTCACCTGTACAAATAAAACATTGTCATGTTTTGTCCGAATGCTATTATAAATGATGGATGACTGGTTAGTGTATGCGCTGAATTTCCTAATAGCCCAGAACAGGGCAACGAGTTTACGTCCAAAGGAAATAAATAATTTAAAAAACCAGTGCTAAATGATCGTGATTTCGTGACGACAGCGCCCACGCCTTTTGCTCAAAAGAATGGCGCAGACTATACATATTATAATGTCATGTATTTATATGTTCATTTCATATAACATTCGTGCTCACATAAGACGTATGTACACGCGCTAGTTTTTTTTAGCTATTTATAAAGTAGATATGGGAGCGAGTCAGAGTGGATTCTTCGCGATCTGAAGTGTGTGTGGGCCTGTGAGATGTATGTAGTTACGCGTTTGATGACTAAATAAATTAATATTGTTTGTATTATCGTGTTTTCTGTTACCTTCAGGATCCATCTTTCTGTAGTACATATTATTATTATACGAAAAACTGAAATAAACCAAGTCCATTTGTGTTTTAAAGGTAGAATTGATACAAATATTATTTAATAACAGTTTATTACATAATAAAACGTAACATTTGAAGTCCAGCAGCACCAACAGTTATTTCGAAGTACGAAATAATTCAGGAATATTCTTAATCTACAACTTGTACCCAATCATTGTAAGTACGAGTATTATAAAACTATGATTTTTGCTTACCATCTAAAAGCAATCAGATTGCTACTGTCTAACAATTCTCAATATTAAAAATAATATTATTTTTACTTACATCTAGGTCTTTTTGAAAAAATATATTCGCTTTTTACTTTGAGATTCACACTTGGCGAAAAGATGCATAAGTATGATACATGAGATTTGTCCTGAACCATGACCATGCTAATTGTAAACAGGTTACATTTTTATAAATTACAGCTTGGCCAGAACGGATTGAAATGGAACTAATCTTTTTGTTTGCTGACATCGTTTTAAAATCTTTGATATTTGATGTAAACAAAGAACGCAGGTTTGTTAGATTTATTCTTGTGCCATAAAACTAACGTAATAAGGGAATAAAAAAACATTCAAAGTGCTGGTAGCGAGAGCAGTGGCGACTTCCGGTTTTCTACTGTTTTTTGCCAAGCTGTAAATGACGTCACAGCATTCCTCAACTGGAATTTATATTTATCAACTACATAATTATTATTATAATAATATAATTTAAAAAAACTTCTTTCACTTTGAGTGTTACTGCAGTTGGGCAAGAAAATAATATAGTTGGCCATAAGTTCAGATTTTGTCTGAGTTTCTATTAAAAGAGGTATTTTATTCGCTCATCCACATTATAGCTGCATTGACCCCATAACGGGGTTTTTAAAAAAACATACAAGTTCTCTAAGAATAGATGTCGAGTCTACCAGTAACGAGAGCGGGCACCACGGCGCCGGCCGGCAGTCGCTGCAGCGAGGGCGTGGCAGCGGGCAGCTCTAACAACACGTTGGCACCGCAAGCACTCAGCAGACGACTGCTGCACTGTTGAGCGAATATACACCTTATTAGTGGGGACTTGGGATGTATTACTGAATGTTTTTGTTATCTGGTTTAAGTCTTGTTAGAAGTATAGGTGCTATCATTGTATCACATCTCTATCCGCCTAAAGAAGTTCTTTGCTAGACCTAGACGTAGACAGGTATTTTCATTAAAAATCACTTAGGGCCGTACACGGGCCATAAAATGCCGCCACACGCCACTCGCGCGATTTCGCACCCCTATCTCTTACCTAGGGTTGCCAGACGGTCGGGAATTGGCGGGATTCTCCCGACTTTTTGTATGTCCTCCCGACTCCCGACAAAGCAAATAATCTCCCGAAAAACAAGTTCAATAATTTTAAGTTCACATTTTCGTCAAACGAAACTTGCAAACCACTTGGGCGCTTGGCGCAGAGCGAAAAAACATCGCAATGCACTAAATCTAAGTTCAGTGTACCAATATTATTTACTTATATTTTTTTTTCCCGACCGTCTTCATCTGCCTATCCTTTTACCAGCTATATTGTGGTCGGCTTCCAGTCAAACCAGATTCAGCTGGATATCAGTATTTTATATGGAGCGACTGCCTGTCGGACCTCCACAACCCACTAACTGGGTAATCCGATACCCTATGGTAAGACTGGTTGTCAGACTTTAGAGCTTCTGACTAACAGTAACGACTGTCAAAGATCTACAAATGACAGCCGGGAACAACGGCTTTACGTGCTTTCCGAAGCACGGAGGAAACTCGCTATGACAGATGTTCACCCATCCACAAACCAACCTTGGCAAGCGCAGCTTAACCCGGAAGATCGGCCTGTGCGGCTGTAATTATTTAGCCACGAGCTCCTTTTATTTCTACCGACCAAAGCCCTAAAATCCCGAAAAATCGGTTATTGATCCCGATAACAGGCAGAATCGATCTGGCAACCCTACTCTTACCTCAGTAATGCATTGGATAAAAAAGTAGCAGCCAACGACCGCAAGTGTTGACCATCCGCCACAAGTGGCTGTCGCGAGTGGCTCGTGTGCGCGACACTTAACAAAATTGAGGGTGTAGAAACTTTTTCCTAAACATAAACAGGCTCGAAGAAGAGTTTCACGAAGATGTTCATGATAGTCTATAATAATATAGTGAATCGAAATATAAATTAAAGACAGGCCGACTTGTTAGGAAAAGCGTCGACTAGTAGACTGAGCTAATTTATGTGTAACTAGCGCCGACTTGCCGCCGCTATACAGCCTTCGACTAAAAGGCAGTTCGGCCGAAGTCATAGCCAGTCCATTTCTACTAGAAACCGAGCAACTAATCTGTCCATACCTGACTCCCCAGCATGGTAGCATAAGGCATGTCCCGGTCCGCGTGCAGCTCCAGCGACGCACGCGCGTACTCCGGGCGAGGGTCCAGCTGCGCGGCGTGGGCCAGGCGCACGCGCAGCCGCGCCCAGCTGCCGCGCACGCCGCACGACACGCGCAGCGCGCGGATCACGAACAGCAGCGCGCACACGTAGGCCGACACAGGGTTGCCTGGGAATGTATGACTAGACTGAGACCGAATGATGATATGGCTAGGAAGGAGATGACGGAAGGAGTAAGCGACGCTGCGATTCCAACTACAAGTGAAAATCAACCTTGCCACTAAGAAATAATGATGCAATTCGATTGACTTGACGTCGTCGTGGCGATCGCTTTTTGTTTTTCATCTTCCCCTATACAACCGCGCATTTTATGTCATATGTCGTAGTGATAAGATTGATTTTCACTTGTAGTTGGTATCGGTCCAATTGCAATCGCGTCGCGCCATGGGCAAGCTCCCTAATGAAGAATATTTACTTATGTATGTAATGTTATTATAAAGTATGGTTTTAAAACTACTTTAAAGACATTTGATCGTCTTGAGCAGTGCGGATGTAATGGGACTCCGGACTCAAAATAATGTTAAATATACTCTTTACATTTGCTTCACCTAGGAGGAGGAAATTTCCAACCAGTCCAGTCAAGGCAGTCATATTGATTATGGAAGCATCATTCTTCCTTAGTATTAAATGAAATTCTGTATTTCTAATATTTGTCACACTAATGTATTGTGTAATGTATACCGTACCAGGCAAAGCGAAGATGTATTTCTTCTTGCCCTCGAACTCGCAGGTGGCGAAGGTGCACGGCTTGCCTGGCTTCATGCGGACCCGCCCGTAGTGCAGGGTCGCGTTGAAGTCCTATGAACATAATACATAACAGATGGGTTAACTTGAAACTTCCCAAGTTCCCACAGCTTGGACACATGCCTGGGGGGTATTACAAAGGCGAGTGAAAGTGACAGAGCTATTCAAGTCGTCTAGCGCCATCTCGTTCACTCACCGGAACAAGCCTGGTTTTAAGACGTTGTAATACTCCCCCTAGTGGCCTACCATGTCGTCTTAAAGCGTGAGTAGATCCGCTGAGGGAAAGCGACAAAGCTATACAAGTCGTCTAGCGCCATCTCGTTCTTTGAGTAGGCCACCTGTTCTCTATGGGCCTGGAGAAAATTAGCATGGTGTAATGTATCACGCCATGCGGGTCTAGTTTTTTCGCCCATAGGCTACGTCTGTGGGAATGGGGAACGCCGGTTAAAGCTAATTGTTGATGGCGCGATAGCTAAGTCCTAATCCAACCAATGAGGTAGTAAGAACTATTTTGAAGTACTTAAAGAACCAATGAAGATGCTTGGAACAAGTTGTACTAGCGCCATTCGTTTCCCAGTTGCCATCCCCATTCGAACTATGCCTTGTCTATGCCCTCACCTTGAGCAACACAGGTTTGAGCAGATCCTTCTCGCCCATAGACACGCCGCCGGTACACACGAGCACGTCAGCTAACTTGAGCGCCGCGGATATGCCCGCCACTATCTCTGGCGGAGTGTCGCGAGCTATGCCACAGTCTATGCTATCGAAACCGTGCTCTCTGGAAAAATATAATGAAAACTTGTAAATTTTTGACAGCTATAAGCGACGTTGCCAACTTTCTGGTTATGCGCCCTTAAAAGGGTACACAGAGATATCTTTCAAGCAGGTTTCGATCCAGATCACTATCTGGATCGAAAACGGCTACTGAAAGAACAGGGAGTCAGTAAGTCTGACTACCTTCCGCTCCACACAAGGCGGGAGGACTCATTTTGGTGATTTTACCTACCCCCAAAAAAAAAAGGTGTAGATAGAGGTTTAAAATAGACATAAGTTCCAGTTCATCGTAAGTTCGACATTGTTGGAGATATTTTTTTTAAAAAAAACCTTTGCTCACACTAGGAATTTCTCCTGTATCGTGGGTGCGTTTACAAACATAGAAACTCACATCCACAAACACCCAGACCCGGAACAACTACTTGCAGATCATATAAATACTAATTGTTCCGTGCGGGGATCGAACCCGTGACACGCCGCGCAGTAGTCGATCACTCAGCTACTTTGCCAATCGTGCGTCAAATTAATAAAAATATCCAGAATTCCATACTTTGAATAAGTAGAATATCAATTCGAAAAAATTACTCCTAGGTTAAGAAATTGGATCGGACTGTAGTTACAGAAAGAAATAACAGTAAATAACATATTTTTGTCTTGATCTGTCTCGAAACACATGCGGCGTCTAAAATAGAACATTATCATACTTGTATCAAACTATCCTATTCGTCTGTCAATCGTAATGAATACTTGGCACACGACGTATTACGTGAAAATTATATGGACACTAATCTTTAATGAGCGTCGAGCGATATGAAGTTACTCGTAAAATTAGCGGTATTGTTTTGTGATTACTGCATTTAATGGTTTAGTACTTGTGCTCGATAAATTAAGGACAACATGAGGAAGAAGCAAATTATCCATGGAAAAATAATGTGCATACTTAATTATTTTTTTGCCGTTCCTTCCGTCTCCTTCCCAGAATTTGATCCTTATAAATACTAATAATAAACAATACTATCGAATGATGCAATAATACAGGTTGAGTTTTTTTTTCCAAAATTGTGTTCGATTCCTGGCCAGGACCAGGATAATGAATTTTTCTAAAATCCAATCATGCAGTTTTAGTTTTCGTCAAAAAAGCCTCGACACTCCTTTCAGCATTTTCCCGGGACTTCTCATAGTTTCGGATATAGCCATCCACGCCAAGTTGAAAAATTCACCCTGTATATTAGGCCATAGACGTTTAATATAATAATTCTGGATAAAACATAATTATTATTACTAATTTCTCACTTGAGTAACACTCTCAGCATGGTCCTATTAGAGTCTCGTATGTGCGCGGGTTTGAGCTTGACTTCTGAAGGTTCCTGTAGCTCGTTGCCAGTGGACAGTAGCGCCACCTTAGGAGGCGCCCGAACAGTCACATTTTGATACCCAGCGCCCGCCAATATGCCGATTTTGGCAGAGTCGAGAATTTGACCTGCAAGTCAACAAAACACAAAATATTTTATCAAATTAGTTGCCAGGTATTTGTGTTCGATCTGAACGTTTGTAGGCCATCTGAATGTTGCCGTTGCCACATCTTTCCCTACCAAAACGTCATTCAGCCGTCGCTTCTTCGTTTTCCTCAGACCTTACCTGTACAATAAAATTCACAAAAATCTATCTGTGCACCAACTAAACCAATACGACCTTAAAGTGACTATACAAGACTGGCTACTTCAGCAATCGTACACTGCGACAGAGAGTCTGTTGCAGGTTATGGCTTAACTAACACACATTATTCACAAACCGCACACATTATACACTTAAGCACCCTCACGCACACTTTCACACTCACACACACATAATTATAGGTAGGTACTAACATCATAAATGTAACCTCTTTTATGTTGTCATAGTTTACTTTTGTTTTTTTTTTTTTATTTTTTGTGTATTTTTGTTTTTATTTTCTTACCTAATCAATAAATACTGGTAAGTGGTACCTCACAATGATATTTGTAAATTGATTTCTGAGTGGAAACCTGGTGACCTGTAATACAGGTGTCTAACTACCTACCACAGGCACCAGTGATTCACATACAGCTTGGCCAGAACGGGTTGAAACGGAACTAAAATTTTTATTTCTGACAGCGTTTTAAAATCTTTGATATTTGATGTAAACAAAGACCGCAGGTTTGTTAGATTTATTATTGTGCCATAAAACTAACGTAATAAGTGAAAAAAATTAAAATAAAATCATTCAAAGTGCTGGTAGCGCGAAGACAGTGGCGACTTCCGGTTTTCTACATTTCTATGTCGAGCTGTACATGTATATTGTTTCTTTGTGCCAATAAACGTATTATTATTATTATTAATGGGGAAGGCCGGTCAAAGCTAATTGTAGATGGCGCGACCATAGAGTCCTAAGCCCTAATCCGACCAATGAGGTAGTACTATTTTGAAGTACCTATAAGATTTGAACCAATGAAAATGCTTGGAACTAGCTATACTAGCGCCATTGGTTTCCCAGTTGAAATCCCCATTAACAGAAAAAGACTTAAAGAAAAAAAAAACTCATCTTCCCACAATATTTTTAATAGCTTACAACTTCATGGCCAGTAGTTTATAACTTCATGCTCTAGTACTGGACGATCCTGGACTAAAACTATGTGTTTAAAAGTTTCTTTATAATGTGTACTTCGTAACTATCCAGTGTCTTATGGTATCTTCAAGTCTTTAAAAATCCCACTCATATCAATTGTGTATGCTGTTGAATTTTCAACTTTCGGTATTTGGCTGAAGTTTGCAAATCCAACACCGCACCTAATGTCCGTTATTCCATTCGTATAATAAGACCAACCTTTATCCACTAGCACAGTTCCCATGGCAATGTCGAAGCCAACGTTCCTGACATCCTGCTGCGGCTCAGGCGCCTTCAGGATCTCTACTTCCAGCTCAGTCATCAAGTCATCTGACGCTGAGATTAGTCTCGTGTCCTCAACCTAGAGATGGAAAGAAAAATGGTTTTTAATAAAAACTAAGGAATGCTGCGCTTCATTCTGGCACCTCTTTACTATACTGATGCCTGCAGCCTGTTAAATGTTAAACAACACATCTGTCTGTACGTTACTTGCTGGGGAGTTTGTTCCGCTAATTCTTCTTCCCAGCAAAAACACTAGGAAGTGTCGAAGAGGGGGGCGCTTTGGGTGACTGTCTTATGTAAAAATTGACCTTCAAAAAGTGCTGATAAATCAGACTAATTTGAATAAATAACTTTTGATTTTGAATGTAACATGTAAAGAACAACTGAATAATGACGTCTCTCAACATTAAGGCTGCTTATTCTGAAAGTTGGCAACGTCGCAAAAAGCTGTCAAATATTTACAAGTTTTAATTAATTTGGCAGTTTTTCTGTATGAAAACAAGAAATATCGCTCTGTAGTGCACTAAAAAAATGATATAGGAATGCAATTAAAACACTGAATTTGATGTTTTAACCGTTTCAGGTGTATAAAAGGCATTTGGAAAGCTTCCAAATGCTTTTTTTTACATCTAAAACTGTATATTCGGTGTTATGATATTCATTATTGCATTCCCTTATCAATTTTTTAGTGCACTACAGAGCCATATTTCTTATTTTCATACAGTAACAATGCTAAATTAATTAAAACTTATTAATATTTGACAACCATTTGCGACGTTGCCAACTTTCGGAATATACGCTCTTAAGGAGGGATTTTCTGTCACGCTAACCCCACGCGGAACTCGGAACACCTGTCGCCATGAGGCTTTCCAGATAATGTATCTTCCGTAAGGAAACCAAACTCAGCCACTGTGCAATCGTGTCACTACCGCGTAAGCACACTAAATTGAGCAGTATTTTTTGATTAACACCACACTCATAGATAATTATTATGCTATATTTACTATAGACTATATTTACATGTAGGTAAGAAGATACGAAAGTAAAAGGGTTTGAAGTTCAGGCGTGTCTTCATTCTTAGGCTGCCTTTCCACCAGAGATGCGCTGTGCTACGTTGCTACGGATATGTTTGTTATCCACTAATCACATTCATTTGTTTTCATAACGCACACACACATAATGAGTATGATTGGTGGATATCAAACGCATCCTTAGCAACGTAGTATAGCGCATCTCTGGTGGAAAAGCAGCCTTAGTCTGGTCACTTACACTTGGCTACACAGTGTCGGAAGAGCGCCAATTTATTTATAGCACACGAGAAATTAAGCGTAACAGATCATAATTGACTTGTTTTGATATTCTTTGCCGCGATGTATCATTTTTAAATGAAGAGGTAAAGTTTGAAACTCAATCGGCTTTATTACAAAACGTGGTTAAACTTAGACCAAGCTTTAAATAAAAAATGATTTTTTGAATTTCGAACTTTATTTCTATACTGTCGTAAAGGTATTAATACAAAAACCGAGTTTAGATCCCGGTCTAAGTTGTCAATGTGCATTTTAGAATTTTATAGCAGTTGGAATAAAGTTTGAAATTCAAAAATTGATTTTTGATTTAAAGCTTGGTCTAAGTTAAACAACGTTTTGTAATTAAGCCGTGTGTCTGTAATCTCTGGTACTAGTGAAACGAATTTGAAATTCTTTCACCGGAAGAAAGCCTCATTTTTCTTGAGTGACATATAATTGCCCCTGTGAGAAGCCACGGGGTGGTTCTCTAGTACTACATAGCAATAGAACTTGTTGGACCGGGGTACCGAATTACCGTGACTCCGGAACTTAAAGGGCCATTGAAGGACACCGTGGATTTAATTCAGTACATGTCTGACAGTCCCTCCTACCCTGCCCTGGGAGGGAGGACTCATTAATGTTTTCACCACGATACGAAAAAGATCTTGTTGGAATCCACTTCAAATAGTTTAGTTTGAAACCCAGGCTTGTTGAACTACTAAAAAAGCGGAAGTTAAAGTTAGGATAACCAAACAATTCAAATCACTTTGCTGAGGCCTTACCACGAATTCAGGCGATTCAGTTTCGGAAGTGGGAAAGAGATGGCACTAGACGACTTGTATAGCTTTGTCTCTTTCCCACAGCCTAAACTGGATCGCGTAAAGATCTCGTGGTAAGGCCTCTGGTCTTTCAAAACCTGCTTTCACTTTTTGACACGTTGCCGTTGGTACATTCATGTCGTCAATCTATTTATTAACACCACGACCCTTAATTATCAGACTGGAACGAAGTTTCATTGAAATAATCTGTTTGGGTAAATCGTTGACACTGAATCTCAATTCTTACGAGGAACCTGGTGAGAGAATAAGTTATATTTACGGTGATCTAGGGAGGCATAATGTCAACAGATCGTCAAATGGCAGTATGTTACTGGTACCTGTACAACGCAGTCGGCTCCCGCAGGTAGAGCCGCGCCAGTATTGATCCTAGCGCACTGGCCCGAGCACAGCGGCGAGGTGGGCGCGTCACCGGCCGTTACCGCCGTACGGACGCGGCGGACACCCGCTCCATCAATGCTTAGGCAGGCGTATCCTGGGGGAAGAGATCAGGATCATATGAATACGAGCTATGAAATTCGGTATAAAGGCCTTGTTGGATACCAAAGTTGGCGTAGTTTTTTTTTTCTTTTTTTTTTAGCGTGGTAAAATCATCAAATGAGTCCTCCAACCCCGGGCAGGGCGGGGGGGACTGTCAGACTTCTACTGACTAAAATCCACGGTGTCCTTCATAGCCTGTTATGTTCCGGGGTTACGGTAAGGGAATAATCCCGCGACCCCGGCAGGCTTTGGCTCTCTGAGAGGGGGGCCCCGTCATTATGCTGACGCTCTTTGAGGCGCGCGTGGGACACAATGCGCCGTCGACCCGGGCATGGTCCTTGGTCGGAGTAAAGGGCAACTCGCTGCCCGCATGCCCGCGCCTACGGTGGCCGGAGATCATCAAGCGACGTCCGTCGCCGTGGGCGTCTACCACTGCGGCTGGGGCGGAGGGAGGACGCTGTCCTCTCTCGCTCGCGGCCCGCCTCCTCCTTCACGAGCATGACTGCCTCGCAGAAGGAGCAGACCGCTTCCCACTCCGTCTCGCCCCGCAGCATGGCCGAAACCAATGCCGGGCAAAGTTGGCGTAGTTACTGAGCAATCGACTGCTGCGTAGTGTCGCCGGTTCGATTCCTGTACGGAACATATATTTATGATCTACATCTACAAGTAGCTAGTTGTTTCGGATCTGGGTGTTTTTTTTATTCATGAGCTTCTAAATACACCCACAATACAGGAGAAATTCCGTGTGGGGCAAAGTATTACAAAGTATATAAGATTTTTTGTGATAAGAACTAGGAGAGAAGGTAATTGTTCTGTAATCCATAAATCCAATTTCGATTAATAAAATGGCCTGAATCTAATTTTAAGTAATGTTTGAGTTTTGAGAAACATTCTGCAATATGGGCTTTAGTTCTATTTAGCACGGCATTGCGCTATTTTATTAATTAACTAAATAATACTACAAAATTGTAACATTCTTGACAAAAACTTATCACCTGCATATATTTACTTATGTGTATTAACACTTTCGAAAACAGGTGTGATAACATAAAAACCGGCTACCGTATTATAAAGAAAACGCATGATCATTATAGTTTCAGGGTCAAATAATTTCATGGCAACATCTTTCATGTACATGTACATACATTATCACATACGGATTCTGTAGTACATTATTATGTTGAAAGTAGCAGAATGCTTTAATGGTTTTGCAATAACGTTGATTTGTAATTTTACGCAACCAATTATGAGTTCATATTAGTGAGAAACTCTTGAAAAGGTTAATTATTTTGGCCTGCCTACATGTCCCCGTTTTCGAAAGAGTGACCTGTCTGAACTATCTTTTCTATTGGGTCCTGTGAGCCCAGGGCCCTGCAAAATGCAATTCTGCAAACATCATAACATGGCTCACTTTTGCATTCTACAGCGACAACCCTAAACTAACGGGGGCCCCGTCATTATGCTCAAACTCTTTGAGATGAGGCGTGCGTGGAACACAACGCGCTGTCGACCGTCAAAAGTCGTCCGTCGCCGTGGGCGTCTACCATTCCGGCTGGGGTGAAGGGAGGACGATGTTCTCTCTCTCACGCGGGCCGCCTCCTCCTTTCGCTAACATAACTGCTTCGCTGAAAGAGGCAACCGCTTCCCACTGCGTCTCGCCCCGCACCATGGCCTCGACCAATCCCAGGCGCGAGAGGTCTCCGCCTATCGCCGTCGTGAAGGAAGCTAACAATTATAGGCCTGTGTCAATTTTGCCAGTTTTCAGTAAGGTGTTTGAAAAGTTAATGCTTGAACAAATGCTATGTCACTTCAATAGAAACTCCATCTTTCATAATCAACAGTTCGGTTTCACCAAAGGTCGTTGCACAACTGACGCCGGTGTTACCCTATTGAAGAACATTTTTAACTCCTGGGAGGAAGCGCAAGATGCCATAGGAATCTTTTGCGACCTCTCAAAGGCATTCGATTGCGTAAACCATGAAACGCTTTTGCTGAAACTGGAACATTATGGAATTAAAAATACAGCTCTTGATTTACTTAAATCATACCTAAGAGATAGACAGGTTAAAGTTCAAATAAACGGTACAAACTCATTAGGAGCTAAAATGACTATGGGCGTGCCTCAAGGTTCTATTTTGGGTCCGTTCCTTTTCTTAGTATACATCAATGACTTACCCCATTTACTAAAAAATCAACCACAGATGGTGTTATTTGCCGATGATACATCGTTAATTTTTAAGATAGATAGACGTGCACAAAATCTAGACACTGTTAATGACTGTATTTCTAAGGTTCAAAATTGGTTTACTGTTAATAATTTAGTTCTTAATGAAAAGAAAACAAAATGTATTCGATTCACTTTGCCAAATGTTAGAAGTAGCGATTGCGACATTTTACTGAACGGAGAAAAATTGGATTTTACTAATCAGACAGTTTTCTTAGGTATTACGCTAGACGATAAACTACAATGGGGCCCCCATATAGCATCTTTAGCGGGGCGGCTCAGCTCAGCCGCTTATGCTGTTAGAAAGATAAGACAGTTAACTGACGTCGAAACTGCGCGTTTGGTTTACTTCAGCTACTTTCACAGCATTATGTCTTATGGTATTCTACTGTGGGGCCGGGCAGCTGACGTTGAATCCATTTTTGTTTTGCAAAAGAGAGCTGTCAGAGCAATTTACAAACTACGTCGTCGCGAATCTCTTAGGGAACTATTTAAAAAGATTAACATAATGACAGTGCCTTGTCAATTTATTTATGAAAATATAATGTATGTTAGGAAAAATCTTCATCTTTTTAATAAAATAAGCGATAGACATAATTTTAATACTAGAAATAAAGATAAAATTGATCAACCTTATTATAGATTGTCCAAAGTCCAAAAATCTTTTATGGGTTTCTGTGTTAAATGTTATAATAAAATACCTAGCGAAATTTTAACTCTAAATGAAAGAAAGTTTAAAAGTCACATAAAAATACACTTAGTAAACAAGCATATTATAAATTAGAAGATTATATCCAAGATAAAAATGTCTGGAAACATGCCGGTCCTGCTCCATAGTACAATGTAGGGCTTGAGCAGAATCAAACTTGGTTGAAATTTTAATGCTCACACACTGCCTTTATTGTATTTTTTTTAAAGTTGTAATTGCATTATTTTGTGAAAGTGTGAACACCGTGTACCTTTTAGCTGTATAATTATTGTTTTTTTTTATCCTTTTAATGATTTAATAGTCTTGACTTGAGTACATCGCTTTCACATTTATTTATTTTTTAAATTGTTATTTCATAACATTGTTAAACATTTTTGAAAAAGAGTAAGTATGGAGTTTCTTGCCCATTCTTCTCCATGCAACCTACCTTAGCGAATGGGTGTAGAATCAATCCCATCCCATCCCTTTCCTTAATTTTAATTTTCGACGTTTAAAAGTGCCTCACTGATGGCCTATTTAAAATAAATGATTTGACTTTGACTTTGACTTTGTGAGGACACGGCGGTGCTCTGCTCAAGCGGGGCAGTCCTGCACCGTATGCTCCACCGTGTCCTCCGGGCGACCCTCGCAGTGGTGACAGGCGTTTCTTTCCTCCTTATCAGACACAGGTACCTCCCGAAACTTTCGTGTCCAGTGAGGACCTGTGTCGAGCAGGAGGTGAGGACCCCGTAGGTGCGCCTATCCAGCAACCCCGTTTGAAGCATGACTGGTTTCAGTTCAGCTTAACACATGTTTTTGTATGATGCACGACTTTTTTTTTGAAATGGGAAAACATAATATCATCAACAGTCACTTAAAATACTTATGTGTTTTTGTGACATAATAATAAAATAAGTATTAATAACTTATCATAAATGAATGCACCTACAAAGATTGAAAAAAGATAAAAGTATTTAAAGATCATGCAATAGGATTACGTTCACACTCAAGTTGTGACATCCATTTATCTCTATTTAGATATCAATTAGACATCGTTATTTCAAGACAATTTTATCATTTCAAGGCCATGTTTCAAGGTGAGTTAATAAGTAAGAAAAAAACATCTTGTCTCTCTCATAATTAAACCTATAATTATGATTTTACCGCCAACGTTGGATAAATCCAACAAATATTTTCAGGCCCATTACGCCAGAGTCGGATATATGCGACCTCATGTGACAGAATATTCATTCGATTTTATTGCATCTATTCTATAATATCTTTGTTTATGTAGATAGACAAATTTAATATTTTTTATTGTACACCATAATATTCTACAAATCAGAGCGCTGGGGCAGGACAATTGATACGAAGTCTGCCGGCTAAAAAGGTTAAGAAAGATTCACATTATAGAAACTGTATAACTTACCGTCTTTAACAGATGCAGGAAAAGGTGGCATGGGCTCCTTGGCATGTAGTGTTTGTGCAACCACTCTGCCTAGCCCTTCTTCAATTGTCACTATCTCCAACCTCTCCTTCCATTCCGACATTACATCGTCAACTGCCTTCCATGCTTCAGCCATCTCTACCATAGGAAATGGAGACTCCCTAGGTCTTAAGGCTACTTTAGTAATATCCACATTACTGCTATGCATGCATGTGTGGTTGAACTGCATGTTGTTGTGAATATAGCTCACTTCCGCCACCTCATTGTGTATCAAAGATATAGCATGCGGCAAGATTGGTTTTACAACTTCAAAACATTCTGTGACTGCTTTTTTGCTGCCTGGGAAGTTGACAATGAGGGTTTTGTCCCTAATGCCAGCTACAGCACGGGATAATTGTGCCATAGGAGTTTTCTTCAAGCTTGCTAGAGTGATTGCTGTAGTGATACCCGGCACTTCTCTCTGTATGATTGCTTTTGTGGCTTCAGGAGTGACATCTCTAGGAGTCAATCCTGTCCCTCCCGTAGTCAACACTAGGTCCAGGTTAGTTTCACAGAAGTATTTGAGCTCCCTTTCAATGATTTCTCTTTCATCCGGGATGATAATTGTGTGAAGGTTGGCCTCAGGGAACAGTTCCTTGACAAAATCAGCCAGCGCAGGCCCTGATGTGTCTTTTGTGTTGTCTTTGAAACATGTGTCACTAATGGTGATCACTGCTACTGCTTTCACCATCTTGAAGAGCTACATGCAATTTAAAAATAATAATTTTGAATACAGCCATTATGTAAGTAGGTTGTCAAAAAAAAATAGTGAACAAAGTCACAGCCAATCAAATAAGCATCTAATAAACAATTCTAATTAGCATTATCGCAAAAATGCAACTAGTTATTTTGGTTGTGAAACAAAAATAAGTTGAACGTAAATAAAAAAAGTTGTTTACCTTTCAACTCCACCGGGTGAATAACTTGTGTTAATTTAACTGATACGCTAGTGAGTGAACCAACAAACTTTATTACATCACACTGATAAGTGATGCAGAAAAAAAAAACAATTAAAAATATAGAGAGTTCAGCAGTCCAACACCGGCGCTCATCAATCACAAACTATTTTTTTTTTCTGTAAGGAACTGTCAGCTGATTGACGTTGACAGATCAGCAAGTAAACAACCGCACGGCAAAAATAATGCGTTCAGTTTTATACAAAAGTATTTTAGTCGAATTGTGGTCGCAACTCTAGATATCAATTATTTTTAGGATGGACTGAGCGGTAGGTGTCTAAAATTAACCATACACTACATTACCTACATATCCTTGTATTATAGGAAAAAGATAGATAGTCATTCATCATTCCATCATTCATACAATAAATTAGTTTCCTCTCTTTCTAGAGATTATGGTCAATTTTATGTGAGACGGCTAGGAGGGAATGCGCCATTCATTCTCTAAGTCTATGCAAATATCCATTGGTGCAAATTAGTTCAGTTAACTCTTCATATCTTCGGCGTCTTTGAAAATCTACAATCCAAGTAAGCAAAAACGACTCTATGCGGCCAACTAAAAAACATTTTCTAAAAACCGCACCAAATTCGCTTCTGCCATACGCGGGATAGTCGCGGACAAACAATAAAAGCACTCTATGCGGACAAACATACAGGTCGAACTGAGAATTTAAAATTTTAAAATGTTTAAAAAATATTATTTCTTAACTCAAATAAAAGCAAAAGAAAAAATAATTGTAATTTAAATTAATCATTTAATAATTAAAAATAAACTAACATAAAACAATATTCAAGGCCCAAATACAGGCCCATTAAGGCACAATTTAACATTATAATAAACCAGTAATTTATCATGATACATACATCTTATATCTATTACGTAATTTGTTCACAACGTTCTTGTCTAATTGGACAGTAGTGCATGTGTCTATTAGCTTCTGGAACGGAGCGTAACGACGCAAAGCGGTCGAGTTGCCTACTATAAGAAGTTTGTGTTTCGCTCGAGTAACACTCACGGCGAGACGGCGCTGGTCGTTTAACACCTCGCCTTCCTGGAACATTAAATATTATGATTATAGCTAGTAGCGCGACAGAACTAAGGTACAACTTACCTTAGCTCTGTCGCGCTACATCCGAAAATGAATCTTATTTGCACATAGTTAATGTTCTTTTTTCTACCATAAGCTTTATATGATAAGGTTTAATTTCGAATGAAGCGTAATTTGGATAAACTTGCCACTGTGGCTTAACGTGGGGGAGGCAAGCAGTAAGATCATAATTATGTATGTAAATGTTTGAAGCACTCCATGAGATGACACTCATGGTAAAAACGTGAAGGGTACTTGGAGCGGCGGAAACAAAAGTACAAGCGATTGAAGGCGACGAAACAGGGCGATACAGACAGCGGTGCGTGATCCCCCTGGATATCGGCGAATACAACGCTCCGCAGCCCGTCATGTCCCGCATCGCTCAGACACTACTCGTGAATGACTACTACTACAACTACTACTAGATAGATAACTAGTACTGATAGTGCGCCATTGACTACCTCTATATTTTTATTTAAAGTTCATACAATGGGGAAGGCAAGTCAAAGCTAATTGTAGATGGCGCCACCATAGCTTGTCCTAATCCGACCAATGACAAGCTAAACTAGAGCCATTAGTTCACCAGTTGCCATCCCTATTCATGTAAAGGTTGTCTGGAAGAAATCGCTGTTAGCGATAAGACCACCGAAACCATACAATTAGAAATATTGTAAAACCGTTTTGTAACAATTTTGGTGTAAAATAAAGTGTATTCGATATTCGATCTATCTATCTAACGCTTTTTTAACAATTGTCAACAAAAGCTTACTCAAACACAAACAATTTTTACCAACCTTAACTTTCTTATCATCATTTTTATCGGGTCGTCTCGTGCACGAGTAGATGATGACCGACTTGTCCCTCCCTTGGAACTGGTCCACGGTACTGACTTCCACCGCGTGGTGTGTCAGACAGCGACGCAGGAGGGACACTTGGTCGCGGTAAGGCGCTATGACGCCTAAGTCCGAAGATTTTACGTTACCCTGTTGATAAATATAACATCTTTGAGGAAGTTACTAGCTTTAAAGGGGAGCAGGCCACTACCGCAGTGGTGTCGATCCCGACTTACGACCCCGCCAGACGCATTAATTTGTGTAAATTATTTACTAACCACTGCTCTCAAAACGGTGAAGGAAAACATTGTGAGGAAATCGGCATATCCTAGAACGAAGACATGACATCCACCAACGCGTGGTGGATTATGGCCCACTCCCTCTCACAGAAAGGAGGCCTGTGTGCCAGCAGTGGGAACATAAACATTATAGGCTGATGAAGGTGATGTCTAGCTTTATCTTCTTTATTATTATTATCCTTTATTCATCTTTGTTTCCTATTGTTTACATTTTTAAATATTTCTAAAAAAGAAAAAAAAAAACATTTAAAAATATAAATAATAGTGGCCCACCGGTATCGGGAACAGGGTCCAAGCTACCGGCAGTCAGGGCTCCAGAGAAAGGAACCTCCTAACAATGCGCGCCGTGTCCAGAAGAACTGCTTTCTGAATCAAGCCCTTGATCCAGGTGCCTAACGAGAGCCTCCTTAGGTGTTGGTCGAGGCTCTTGGCAATTAAGCCATGGGCCGACACGACTATCGGCACAATGACAGCTGAATCAACGTCCCACATATCGACAACCTCGCGAGCCAAATCAAGATACTTGATTTGTTTATCTTTCTCAGCTTTCACGAGGTTCTCGTCATGCGGGACGGTTATGTCAACAATCATTGTGCGCCGCTCTGATCGATCCACCACCACTATATCAGGTCTATTAGCTACAATAGTCCTGTCAGTGATGATGGATTGATCCCAGTACAGTGTGATATTACCACTTTCAAGAACTGGGTCGGGCACATACCTGTAGTACGGCACTTCCGATTCGACAAGGTTGTATTTCAGAGCAAGTTGCTGATGGATTATCCTGGCTACAAGGTTATGTCTATGCAAGTATTCTCCGTTAGCCAGACGAGAACACCCGGAAATAATGTGACGTATTGATTCGCCAGGACGGTGACATGCCCGACATATGTCAACCGTGCCATCCTTCACAATAAACCTCCGATAGTTATTCGTCATCATAACTTCATCCATAATTGCACAGACAAAACCCTCGGTTTCACCAAAGAGGTCACCGGATCGTAGCCAGGCCACGGACGCTGACAAATCTACATCAGGCCCATGTAGAGCCCGGAAAAAGCGTCCGTGAAGCTCCTTGCTCTGCCATACTTCCATGCGATCATTAGTGTCAAGCACCACAGGTTTGCGCCAGTTCTCTTTAGCCAAGGAGAGCGGGGTGAGGCCTTTGTCCACCGCCACTACATCTCGATGCATTCCCACGTCGGCTTTCAGGAAATATTCCCTGAGATTGCATACCTCGCGATTGTGGAGAGTCTTAGCGTTGAGAAAACCTCGACCTCCACATTTTCGCGGGATATACAATCTCATAACCGAAGACCGTGGGTGATGCATTCGATATGCAGTCAGCAATGTACGGACCCTCCTATCCAGGGCATCAAGTTCTGTTTGAGTCCATTTGAGTATGCCAAAAGAGTACATCAAGACCGGCATGACCCAGCCGTTGAAAGCGCGCACCTTATTACCACCTGATAGAAGGCTATTAAATACTTTTTTCAGGCGGCCAAAGAAGCGCTCCTTCAACGATTGTTTCATGCCAGTAACATTGATGCCCAACGCTTCTGACATACCCAAATACTTATAGGTTTCGGTTGCTGAGAGGGATCTAAGGCTTATGGAATCCGAGAGTTCGGTGCTCACGGATTCCACAATCTCCCCTCGCTTTACATGCATGACCGCACATTTGTCCACACCAAATTCCATCCTGATGGCGCTACTGAAGGTTTCAGTTACCTTCAGTAGCTTCATCAGTTGCAAATTGTTGGGGGCAAAGAGTTTAAGGTCATCCATGTAAAGGAGATGAGATATAACCTGACCGCCTCTCCTCAACCGAATGCCTAGACCTGAATCCTCCAAAAGTGTGCTAAGAGGATTCAGGGCCAAGCAGAACCAAAGTGGACTCAAACTATCACCCTGGAAAATACCTCGCTCTATCCTTATCGGTTCGCTAGTTCTCGGGATATGCCGACATCCCGGATAGCGAAGGACTGTCCTCCATTGCCTCATACACGACATCAGGAAAGTGCATAGAGTTGTATCAACTTTATACAACTCCAGCACCCTCATGAGCCATGTATGTGGCACCGAGTCATAGGCCTTCTTATAGTCTATCCAACATGTTGACAGATCCTTTCGAGAACGGCGAACCTGTTGGCTAATGGCAATATCAATGAGGAGCAGCTCCTTAGTACCGCGGGACCCGTTCCTACATCCATTTTGAGAAGCAGACATGATAGAATTTTCATCAATGTGTTTACTAATTTTAGCTCTCAAAATGGATGTAAGAACTTTATATAAAGTTGGTAGACACGTTATCGGTCTGTAATTTTTGGGTTCCGCAGTACTACCTGATTTGTGGAGCAGGTGGGTTATTCCTGTCGTCAGGAATTCTGGTAGCGATCCAGACTCTAAGGCTGACTGGAACAAAGCCGCCAGGCGAACGTGCGACCTTTTGAACCACTTGATCCAAAAGTTGTGCAGCCCGTCCGGCCCCGGAGATTTCCAGTTCGGTAACGGACGGACTGCACGTGCTACGTCTTGGGGGCTTATCGAAATTGCCCCCATTTCTATTATAGGATCGCACGCTCGCTCGACGTCTCCGGTCCATTCACCTTCAGTATGGCTGACAGGTACCGACCAGATACTACGCCAAAATGAACACATGGCGTCATCATCTGGCAGATCCCCGTCAGCCACACCTTGGTCTGGTCGCTCCCAAGACCTGTAAACCCACCTTTCATCTCTTTCGAACGTGCGATTCTGATTATATCGCTCCATGCGCCGCCTATACCTACGGATACGGTTTGCCCATGCATACACTTTCTGTTTCAGGAAGTCGATGCGCTCTGTGACACGGGAGAGGTAATCCCGAGGATTTATATCAGTCCCCGAGAACGCCCGTCTCACAAAGCGCATCACTCTAGGGCGAGTGTTGCCCTCCCTGAAACAGATGAGTTTGCCGATGAATGTTCTGGCCTCGCCAATACGTCGTTCAATCCTGTACTGCCATACCGGTATGGCTGGTTTAGGTCGTGTAGCTCTCTCAACCGAGAATTTTACGTGAGCTACACGACATGCCGCTACAGCCGCACAATACAGGATTGAATGAGCATCAGCAAGGTCTTCGCAGTTATCAAAATAGTTTGACAACTGCGAATCCAGACCAGCCACCAGCATCCTGTTTCTGTTATGCATGGGCAAACGAGGTATCCGTGGTCTAAGTTCAGGCGACATGAAACGATACTCTCGAATCGCACCTCATGTCATTGCTCACTACGTCGTCAGCGTGATTGTGTATTTCGTCGGACTGTGGAACCACAGCCTGTGACGGCGACGGGGCAATGACATGGCTCCTCTGCATTTCAATTCGCAAGCGATCAAGTACAGAGTCGTCCAACATACGGTTACGCTGGACGACCCGCACCTGATCCGACAGTCGTTGTGCCGATACGTTGACAGCTGGCTCAAGTACCTGAAACAGAGAGAGCATCCGAACACGGTACGCGGTCAGGTTGTTTCCTCCCTCCGTAGCCCCATAGTATGAGCGCATGACATTTTCATTAATGGATTGAGTCCATCGCATGCGCTGCACACTTCCGCCGGGAGCTGGGACCCTATCAGAGGCCGGTGGGCCTCGAGGTCCGAAGCATTCCGGTGGCCGGCGTCCTCCCCGTCGACGCGCAGGTGGTGGTGTCGTTGGCGGGGAGAAATACTCGTCGCTGGAGCTCGACGCAACTGCCACGGCCGGTGTCACAGCGTTCACGATGAGGCTGGGTTCCGGCGGCGGCGAGGCGGAGCTGAGCGACGAGCCCGGAGATGGTGGTTGTGTTTTTAAGATTCTTGCTCGGTTTCTTGTCAGCATACTCGTAGGTGACACATTTTATGCACATATGTTTCTCTTGATCTGCATTTTTGGAGTCCGGTTTTTAATGATAATAGTCTGATTTTTCATTTTGCACATTACGAAGAAATTAACTGCTTGAAAACGAGTAAATATTGAGAGAAATTGAAATTTAAATAAAATTGATGAAAAAATTATGTCACGTCACTTTGACACTCGAGCCACAGTTTATTATTATTATTATTACATTATTACATATAATAAAATCGTAGAGCTGTCATTCCTGTACATTGAATATTTTTTTCTTTTTGTATTTTTTTCGAGATAAGGGATCGATTCTGATGCCAAATCAACTTTTTTTTTCTTTCGAAATTTTTTATGTTTTTTTGATTTGATCTATCTCTTAAACTACTGTAAAGTTGTCGATCAAATTTTCCTCAAATATTCCTAATAATATGCTTCTGTTGATAGGCTATGTATCATTACGCTATTTTTCCTGGGAGATAAGCAATTTTAAATTTTGTTGTTTTTATCTGTTTGTTTTTAGTTGGAAGCTAAACCACTGGATATTATTTAGTCAATTTTTCCCCAAATATTCCTTAAACTGCTCTTCTATTAATAGGATATGTATAATTACGCTATTCCCTTTGGGGGATTAGCAATTTTATAATTATGTTGATTTTCAGTCATTGTTGACATTTGTATAAGAACCGCTATTTGAAAACACTGTCAGCGTACTAGCCAGTCTGGTTGGTATCCTGCTTGACTTTCGTGCAAGGGGTCTCTGGATCAAATCTCGCTGTTTCTTTTTTTCACTTTTTGAGTTTTCTTATATTTGTCCTGAGAGTTTCAAATAATTAAAAAAAATGTGTATACTTTTATTTCAATATTATTCGCGATTTTAAATTATTACTATTTTTTTTTCAATAGTTTTCTAGGATATAAATCTACACTGATTTAAATTGTAGATAGTAAGTTGGATATTTTTTTAAATTGTAATTGTTTCGAGGTGTGGAATTTTAAGGATTAGAAAAAATTGTGTTTATTTATGTTTTGAATTGGTGTTCAAACCAGTGCATAGATTCTGTTTTAAACGACGACAAGTTGTACTCATCGAGTCAGATAATTAGTTATTTTTTAGGTATCACGCGGAATGCAAGGGAGAAGAGCAATGCTATCGTACGTTCAATTTGCAGCGATACTGT
Organism: Agrotis segetum; assembly: GCA_036375495.1. Taxonomy (NCBI): domain Eukaryota; kingdom Metazoa; phylum Arthropoda; class Insecta; order Lepidoptera; family Noctuidae; genus Agrotis; species Agrotis segetum. Next base: position 11,139,548 of record JAQSVV010000039.1, read on the forward strand.
AAATCAACCCAAAAATGATAGTCTAATGTTTAAAATAAACACGGTTCTTTGAAATTAATGTCGCTCAAATAAGGACGTTTCCTATGCAAACTATGTACCTAGATATAACATTATTGATCTAAACTAATAATAAAAATGCAAGTATGTTTGTTTTTTACCTTTTCACGCATTACTACCTACTGAATCGATCGTCCCAACATTTTGCATATACGTTGTCAGGAGTATAGACACGGATATAAGGTATCTTACATCCCGAATAACAGAAGAGAGCTGTTGCCGAGAAAACAATTACGTTCATATTCCAGATGGCGCCACACGATCCGTATTGTTTCTCAAATTCTAAAATAACGCAAGCGAAGCCGCGGGCAAACACTAGTTTAAGGATAAAAATAAAGGTCTAGTCACAAATTTACAATATTACTAAAGAGTATCGCCTTTAAGAAACAGATGAATCTTCAATCAATTTACTACTAAAACATTATAAATGTTGCTATTTCAATCATCTAACAATAAATTATAGTCAGTTCCGCAAGGCAACCCAACGTAGCGATTTTTAGCGGGCATCCGGACTGCAATTAATGGGAGACTCGCCGTCCCATTATAGACCATGCCCGGATAGACCGGCGCGTCCTGTTTCACGCGCACCTCAAAGATCTGTCACCAATCTAACGAGTGCCCATAGAAGGCCAAACAGGTAACCCCGACCCTGGAACGTAAAGGGCTATTAAAGGAACACCGAGGATTTTAGTCAGTACGAGTCTGACAGTCCCTTCCGCTAAACATAGGGCGGAAGCACAGCATTTGATGATTTACCATGCAAAAAAAAAGCAACCGAATAGCCTCCTTCTATATAATTCCCCCCATACCCCACCTTTAAACCCATTAACACCGCCAAAAAAGCCGCTAAATAGTGAAAGCCTGACCAACCTGTTTCAAAGCGTCCACCAAGGCGATGACCACACACGCTTCAACAGGATTTGCGCAGGAGTTCTTGTTGTTAGTAAGTTCGAGACCATCGTCAACAGTTTCCACGTCTAGAAACAGCGCTGCGTGCTGCGGATCAGGACTACATGCCGTGGAGAGCCAGGGAGAGTCTGATAATTGAGGAATTTTCTGGAAAGCAATTGGATAAGCGCGTTTAATAAGAGAAAAGGGTTTTATACTTAGCAGTGGGTAGAATAGGGCTGAGTGGAGTGAACTTAGATTTTACTTAAACTATGTTCTTGTATAGCAGCTACAAACAAAAGTTAATTTTACTTCAAAGTCTTTAAAAATCACAACTCATTGAATGACTGGGTTTGAAAGTTTGTCCATAAAAACGGTTTTTCAATGACTGTGCTAGCCAAATTTAATGAAAAATCCTTCACAACCCAGCCCAAGCGATTACCAACTTTATAAGCTAGAGTATTCAATTGAAAATGCATCAAACGTTTACGTTTGTCGCTTGCCACTTGGCAATAGGGGCTGTCTGATTGTCGAATATACTCAATGTGTATGTCAAATATCACTTGTTTCTTTTAAACAAGGCTTCGATCAGTATGTCACGATGTTGATGAAGTTGAAAACCAGCGTCAGGCACCTTGTGGCCTGGCTTTATGCTGAACTGAGCCTGTTTGGCACAGCCGTGAGGCACACGCTACCTACATTCAGTGTATTCTAGTAATTTTAACTGTAATTGTGTGCTTGAGGCTTGCCAAATAAACTTATTTTCTTTTCTTTTCTAGATGTAATACTCAATATAACCAGTTACCTCTAAACAGCGAAAAATAGGATTCGAGGATGTAGTCAACATATAAAATCTTCTTCTTCAACCATACAACACGAAAAAAAAGTCTCACCAATACATCCACATCCAACGTAGCCGACGCGATGTTCTGATCGGCACACTTGAGCCGATCACTGTAGGCCACTCGGTTGGCGATGTCGGCCAGCGCCTGGTTCATACGATACTGCAGCTGCAAGGTAGACGTCGCTTGGTCGCACATCAGCCGGTGGAATAGACTCTCTTCCATGCCAAGACGTCTAGAATAGAGTAGTTTTATAGTTGGGTTAAAATATTGGCGGGTTTTGAATGAAAATATTGACCGCCACATTTATGTCATACTAGCTGATCTCCGCGGTTTCGGTAGTCGGAAACAGTAGTCCTGAGATTAGCGCGTTCAATCAAATGACTTTGTAAACTCACCTAACTTCGTATCTTTAAACACGAAACATGCGATAGTGCTATGCAATATACAGGGTGACTGGTAATTAGTGAACGATAGTTTGAAAAATTAAGTCTGTATAGAATACAATTTAAAAAAAAGTAACGTTTTACCTTGCTGCTCGACTCCTGACTACTGGCGGCAACTGCTCAGGGTCACCCACCAAAACAAACCTTTTTGCCGCGAACAAAGGGCGCAATACAGTACACTGTAATACCTGCAATCAAAACAGTTTTAAGATTATAAACCTTAAGTCTATGGCATTTAGTCCTATTTCCATTGCAGTTTGCAGCCAAGCTTTTACAAAATATTACCTGTGTAGCCTCATCAACTATGCAGAGGTCGAAAGTAGTTCGGGAGAGCATTGCGTGAGACGCTCCCAAACATGTTACTCCGACGACTTCCTGCAATATAAAACATTTATAATATAAACCATAACCGACTCTTGTTTTCTAAATAAAACACTTAAATTATACAGATATGTATTTTGTTTCGTGTAGGAATTGAATCCACAACACGCAGTTCAGCAGTCAATCGCTCAGCCACTACGACAATTGGGTCATCAAAAATTCCCATAAAGTTGACGAACTGATGTACTGGAGTCTATGTTTGCGGTACAGTTACTACTACAATTGATGAAATAACATTGATGCGATCAATCAGGTATCGCTTAATAACGACGCGATGTTGAAAACAGACATGCGAGTCAAGGAATCTTTTATAGCAGGACCACACTAACGGTATTTCCCGTTGATTTTCGTGAGAGTAATCTTTAAATGTATATTAAAGGTCGTTTCAAAAAAAAAAAAAAAAAACCGCGCACTAGGAATTTCTTTCAGAATTTCTTTCTTTCCTGGAAAGAAATTCCTAGTGTGCGGATGCTGTTACGGCATTATAGTATGGCCCTAGTGTTAGAGAAGTTCTTTATTAGGTGTAAACCCACAGAAATAATAAAATAAAAAAACATTTACCATAGAATCATAGAGCGCAGCGAGTTTCTCAGGCGTGTCGCAGTCGGCAGTCAGCGTCTGTTCGCTTCGCTTCTGTACCGCAGGAGCGATGCGCGACGACGTGCCCAGACGTAGTACACGCAACGAGTCTGGTAACCTGATAAAGGTAGTTGCTATTGTAGAATAACAACCCGTGCACGATTCTGGTCTAAGCGTTGAGCGGTGCGATGGCCAGCGGAAATAAACATTAGTTACTTTATAAGTACGCGAATCCGCTACAGGTGGTGTCTCGTGGCGTGTGTCAAACATTTCTATACATTTGATCTTATCGCTCGGCACCCCGCGCTAAGTCTATGACGATATAGAATAAGTCTATGACGCAATGACGTCGGAGATAGGACGATACTCCTCAAGTGGACTTGGGCAGGACATCTGGCCAGATGCGAATATGGCTGATGGCGATGGCCCCGCTCTGTTCCCAAACCACTGTTCTTAAAGCCAAAAGTCCGCCCAAAAAGAAAACCAGTCCCATCCAAAAGCCCGTTAAATTGACGATATCGTCAAAATCGCGAGTTAGCGACACACATATATGGATCAAGGGCACATAGAATCGATAAGTATGGCAGCAAAAAGGGGAGGCCTATAAACAGTAGTCGGTAATCCCAGGCTGAAATGATAATAATGACGAGGAGATGGGTGTCTATCCGGATTCAAAAGCTTTCAGCTTCAATTCGAATAAGAGTGAATATCTCCAATACAACTTCTAATTAAAATAAATAAATATTCCACAACTATCACACAACGCCATCTAGCCCCAAGCTAAGCAGAGCTTGTGTTATGGGTACTAGACAACTGATAAACATACTTATATATTTCTAAATACATACATATTATAGATAAATTACACCCAGACACAGAACAAATGATCGTACTCATCACACAAACATTTGTCCTGGGTGGGAATCGAACCCACGACCTCCGGCATAGCAGTCAGGGTCACTAACCACTAGACCAACAGGCCAGTCAAGTAACTACATAAAAGAATTACGTGAGAAAACCTGAATTATTTTAGTAGATGACAATAAGAATGTACCGACCTGCTAAGCACTGTATCGACTGCAGAATGCGTGTGCGCAGTGACGAGGACGCGCTGTTTCAACGCGACCAGCATCTGTATGAGCACGGTTATCGTCTGCGTTTTACCTGCAAGGAGCATAAGTTTATAATGGTTTGCGCTAACATTAAGATTAGAAAATTAATTGGTTCTGACGTCACGAGCTCCCCCCACTCTATAATTTTGATGCTTTATGTAAATACTAGCACTTCCCCCGCGACTTCATCCGCGCTTATTTAGAGCTTTGCTTATGTGAATTTCTTCTCCGGCCACCCTCTTTATGCAATACTTTTAGAAAATCTAAATCAATATGCAACTAAAATTCTATTCTCTCTCATTCAACCACAAATATCTCTTTAGAAGTCGGTTTTCGCAACATCCCAACTTAATAAGCTCCTACATCCTAAAGATATACCCTTGGGATAATTTGAGACTCGTAGCACTTGTAGAAACGAAGTTTCATACAAACTCTGAAGCTAAAAACTACCCCTTAGGGGGGAATTTCCCGTCATAATCCCGTCTTAAGTAGCACCTACGTCGTAAAAGAACCCTCCGGTGAAACACTAAAAACTCCTAGTAGGTACTTGTAATAATGAAGTTTCATACAAACTATCAACCTCGAAAACAACCCTTTAGAGGTCGATTTCATCACATCCCGTCTAAGTGAGTTCCTACTTTTTTAAAAGAACCCCCTTCCAAAAGAGACATCTATCTTTCAAACAACAGAAACCCCCCCTTTGGGATCCAATTTCAGAAATCTACCTACATCCTAAAAATAGCTCCCGCTCAAAAATTGAGACTCGCATTTGTCGTAACGAAGTTTCATACAAGCTACTAAAACAAAAAAAAAAAAATGTAGTGGTTGATTTATCCAAAACTCGTCTGAGGTAGAATCTACGTCCAAAAAACCCATATAAGCAAAATTTTAAACTTATCAAGAACGAAGTCCCGTCTTAGTGAGCATCTATTCCCTAAAAACCTCTATGCATTTTTTGACATTCCCAACACTTGTAATAACGAAGTTTCATGCAAACTAACAACCGTAAAAACATCCCCTTACGGATAGAATTTCAGAAAATCCCGCATAAGCAGTACCTATGTCTTATATAATCCCTATGTATTTGAGACTCCTATCTATCAACCCCAAAAACAACCCTTTAGGTGTTGAATCTCGCACAATACAATCTTATTGAGCACCAACGTTGTTAAAAAACCCCATGCGAATTTTTAAACCCCTAGCACATAAAGTAACGAAAGTTTCATACAAACTATCAACACCAAATACAACCCCTTAGGGGCTAAATCTTACAAAATCTCGCATTAGTAAGTAATTACTTCCTAAAAAGAAACTTTTACTTATTAAAAATTTGATACATCTAACTACCAACACTAAAACAACCTCTTAGGGGTCGAATTAGGCAAAAGGCCGTTGTAAGTAGTACGTACTTCTTAAAAAGTACCCCCAAGCTAAATTGATACTCCTCGTTCTTGTAATAACAAAGTTTCATATCAAACTATCAACTCCAAAAGCAACCCCTTAAAGGTCGAATTTCGCAAATTCTCGCCTTAAGTAGCACTACATTATAATAAGAACCCTAATTCAACATTTTAAACTCCTAGTACTTGTAATAACAAAGTTTCATACAAACTATCAACCCCAAAAACAGCCCTTTAGAAGTGAAAAACTAAGTCCCGTCATAGTGAGCACCTACGCCCTTAAAAGAATCCCCATGCAAAATTTTAAACCTGTATCTATCAACATCAAAAACAACCTCTTAGGGTTCGATTTCGAATCACTCCGTCATAGTAAGCATTGAAGTCATAAAAATAAACCCCCATGTAAAATTTGAGACTTCTAGCACTCGTAGTAACAAAGTTACATGCAACCTATCAACCCCAAAAATAACCCCTTAGGGGTGAAATTTCGCAAAATCCCGTCTTAGTGAGCACCTACGTCCTTAAAAGAATCCCCATGTAAAATTTGAAACCTGTATCTATCAACATCACAAACAACACCTTAGAGTTCGAATTTCTAATCACCCCGTCATGGTGAGCATCTAAGTCCTAAATGTAACCCCATGCAAAATTTTAAATTTCTAGTACTTGTAGTAACAAAGTTTCATACAACCTATCAACCCCAAAAACAACCCCTTAGGGGTGGAATTTCGCAAAATCCCGTCTTAGTGAGCACCTACGTCCCTAAAAGAATCCCCATGCAAAATTTGAAACCTGTATCTATGAACGTCAATAACAACCCCTTAGGGTTTGAATTTCGAATCACCCCGTCATAGTGAGCATCTAAGTCCTAAAAACAACCCCTATGAAAAATTTGAGACTCCTAGCACGTGTAATAACGAAGTTTTAAACAAACTTTCAACACCAAAAACAACCCCTTAGGGGTCGAATTTCGAAAAACCGTTTTCTAAAGTAGCACCTACGTCCTAAAAAAAACCCGCATGCAAAATTGGAAACTCCTAGTACTTGTAGCAAAAAAGTTTCATACAAACTGTCAACCCCAAAAACAACCCCTTAGGGGCGTAATATCGCAAAATCCGTTCTTAGCGGGTACCTACGTCCTAAAAAGAACCCCTATGCAAAATTTTAAACCCCTAGCACTGGTAGTTTCCGAGATTTCGTGTCCTATGAGTGAGTGACCTTTTGCTTTTATATATATAGATGCATTGGTTTAACGCAGGAAAATATACGTGTCATTACGTGTTTTTTCAAAACTCTAGCTGGCGGTATAACTAAATTTGCAATTATAGATTCTGTCAGATTACCTATTCAGCAAACATAGGCTATAAATACGATCAACACCCATCTTCTAAATATATTTAACTCAAAGGTAACTGACTGCCATTATGATCTATCAACGCACAGCCCAAACCACTGGATGGATCAGGCTGAAATTTGGCATGCAGGTAGATGTTATGACGTAGGCATCCGCTAAGAAAGGATTTTGATCAATACTATCCCCAAGGGAATAAAATAGGGGATGAAAGTTTGTATGAAACTTTGTCAATTTTATAAAAAATACATTGTTCAGTTCTGACATCTATGAACGAAGTCGCGGGCACGGCTAGTTGTAATATAAATACGTTATTTTTATATTTACCAGTTCCCGGCAGCCCACACATAAGTGCATAGTCCTTCGCCGCCAGAGACTTGAGTACGGCGCGTTGTTGTTGTATGTTGAGCGATTTCATGAGACGAGTGCCGATGCGACCCACATCGCGAGGTAATTTGGCTTCGAATTGTGGAGATTCCTTGTCTATTATTAACCTGGAAGTACATTGACAGTTGTATTTTTTTAACCTATAAAAATACAATTTGTCACTGAATACCAGAAAATTTGGAGTGACTGCCTATTTGACTCTAAATTTGAAAATCATTGTGTCTTGTGGTAAGACTGATAGTCAGATTTTCGGGGTATTGAGTACCCTATAACAACTTTCAAAAGATCTATGGGTGCTTGTTTGAAGTCTGCTGTATGTAGGAAAAGTTTTTGTGCCAATTAATTATATTTTTTAGCTGTTAGAGTTATTTTCATGATTGTTTGTTATTTTTTATTTAAGAGTGAAAGTGATAGAAAAGCGTGCGTGATTTCACAATATGGCACCATTACAGTTTCGTTCTTCTCGTAGTTACATGTTACTTTTCTGAGATCTAGTTGCAAGTTTCTGAAAAGAGTGAGTGAGAGAGAAGTTCTGGAAAGAGTGTACTTACTTCCGAAGTCTCTCAGCTCTGTCACTGTCCTCCATGAGCACTCCCAAGTTGGTCAGGTTCTGTACAGTGGTCGCATATGACTCGTATGTATCGATGTGGTACACTGTGGTTTTGTTCAGGCGACTGCCCACGTCCCTACAAGTACATTATGGGACTTTACTCATGGCGCGAAGCGATATCGAATTGCATTGATTGACGATATCCGTCAGATATCACACAAGCGTTCGGCCGAACAAAATATATGGATGATCGCTAGTGTTTACTAATGGAGTCGTACGGATTGACGATATCGCTCACAGATCTCCTCGATATCGAATTGCATGTACGTCTTAATGACAATGCACATGATTCTGTGTTTGAAATTCGATTGCGCAACTACTCGTCTCGTACGACATCTTTTGTCTTTGGTTTGCAGCGCTTTTATGTCATAGTAGTAAGGTGGATTTTTGAAGTGCACGGTCGAATTGCATTGCATCCGCTTCGTACATAGTCTTCCAAAAAGACAGTCACTTCTGGGACACAGACCTCCTCTCTCTGTGAGAGTGAGTGGGCCGTAACCCACCACGCGGGCACAGTGCGGGTTGGTAGACGTCACGTATCTTTTGGTTCTGGGACATACCAGTTTGCTTCACATCGTATAAAGTTGAAAATCTAGTAAAGACTGATGAGCGATAGCGAACGAAACAAACAAACACGATATGTAAACTTTGATACATTTTTAACTTTATGCAATGGGGCATAAAGTTGAAAATGTATAAGCGACTGCTGAACGTTAGCGATTGTCGCTTGCCGTTTGGCTATAGGGTCTGATCCGCAAATAGTGAATATCACTGCGAGTTTTATGCCGTCAGTGGCGCTACAAGCGCATAACGTAAGCAACGTCAAGTGTAGCTTCAAGTGTGTAGTGTATGACAAATTAATCATAATATAGTAAATGACATCATGCGCTGGTAGCGCCATCTGAGCCGAGCTTTGCTTGAAACCCCCCATCCTGGGTAACTAATGGCGCTAGTATAGCTTGTTCCAAGCATCGTTCAACTCTTATAGGTACTTCAAAATAGTACTACCTCATTGGTCGGATTAGGACTTAGCTATGGTGGCGCCATCTACAATATCTTTGCGTTGCCAACACCATTGAACTGTGTGTAGTATTTCCTCCGAAGTGATATAAATAACAATCATCCTACCTTTCTAAAAATATATGAATTTCTTTAGAATTTGACACAGTCACCACTCCTGCGGCGATCCATGGTCGATTTTCTATGCTGACGATTGAGAATTCACCTTCTTGTGGTCCTTTAGCTACAGAAAAAAAAATACAAGTTTATACTTTTTAAATTGTCATATTCAAACGAACCATAGACAAAAAAAAAACAGAACTTTACCTTTATCTTCATTTTTCCGTTGAAATATGTGCAATATCTGATCTTCTAAATATGTTACTGCCGTTAATATTAAATGGGCTGCACATGTGCCGCGTTTTTCTCTGAAAAATTTCAAAAGTACGTATTTCTAGGTTACCAACATGTTGGCAACCCTAATATCATTTCCTAAATGAGGTAAAATACAAACAATCAAGTTAGCATTTGGTGGCAATCTGTGGATTGACTTCGCTCCGCGCCCCCCATTAGGCTAATTAGCCTATAACCGTATTTTGGGATTTCTATCAAACGGGATATTGACACCAAAAAAAAAAATCCAGTTTTGCTGTATAATATCAGTTAGGATAATACAGCCTACTATAGATAGACAGAAAATCAACTCACTAGACTAGATCATAAAAACCATAAATACAATAGAAATTGCTCTACAAATAGACAACTATTTAAAGTTAGACCCTTAAATTTCTTACAAGAGTAAAATACTCTCACCTCTTTTCAACGCTATCAGTCCACAGCGCGTGTAAGGGAGACGTCACCATCTGCCCTCTCTCTTCCATCCTCAATAGCGCCGTCCAATGCAGGAAGTACTGGACATGTTTTGGTGACAGATGGCCCATCGCTTCCGTGCGCAGTTTTGATAGAGGGTGGGACTCAGACACGGTGGGCCGTCTGTATGCCTGCGATAAATTTAAAACGCTAAATATAAGATATTGTATACATTCCGAAGACCAAGAATTTTATTTCGAGTTATTTCACATTGTGGCATTTAAATGATAAGCTTTAACTACTATACTTTAAAATTAGTTGAAAGTTAAGTGGACGACTTTTTTCAGGACAAATTCTGATTCGTCTGAATTCTAAACCTTATTAGAAATCTGACACGCAGACAAACGGCAAGCGGTAAACGTGGATGGATTACTTAATAGTGTCTGATACATTTTCAACTTTATGCTCTTACACATAAAGTAGAAAATCTTTTAAACATTACAGAGAAAGACATCTTTTCGTTCGTTCCAATCGTCATTGCTAAGCAGTTTTTAATGGATTTATAACTTTATGAGCTTGGCTATTATGTTGAAATCTATTGAGCGTTAACGTTAGTCACTTGCCGTTTGTCTACAGGGCCGGATAGTCGTGAACTTCAACAGTAACGTAACATTGCTGAAACCTTCTGCCCCCTAGACAAGTCTCAAACGATAATCGTTAACGCTCGGTTCTCCACAATAGATTTTCAACCTTATTCCTTCGAGTCTTTTGTTGAAAATCGATTGAAGATTTCATGGCGTTGTCGTTCGTTCCAGTCGCTAACGCTTAGAAATCCTATATAGATTTTCAAGTAAAGACTCGAAGGAATAAGGTTGAAAATCTATTGGGGAGAACCGAGCGTTAACGATTATCGTTTGCGACTTGTCTAGGGGGGCTGTTTTCTTACCATAGATGCAGGGAGCATAGAGTAAGGTAGGGGCACTTGGCGCAGGCGTTGTGATGATCAACGGGTTCCGGTAGTTTCTGTTGTAACATTACTGACGCCTCCTCGATGTCCACCAGGTTCTCTGGTCAAACGAAATAATAATAACCCTGCGGTTCTTGTTTCGGACTTCCACAAGAGACTTGGCACTGTATTACAACCACTTACAGACTAAAATTAAAGTTCTGTATTTTTTAGATTTATGTCTTATCCTTTCTGGTATATAATAAGGTTTGTTGATTTTTAAGTAACGCTATGTCACAGTTTCCTGATTATATTTTTACCCGACTGCGCCAGGAGGGTTATGTTTCTAGTTTGAAACCTTTTACACTTGAAAACTCAATGGTATGAAGTCTCAAGTTTGATGTTTTTTTAATAAACCACGCATACAACACTGGTATAATCTAAAACAGATTTAAAAAATAATAATATACCTGGGTCGATATCCTGCGGCGATGTAGTAAGGTACTGCACTAGTTGATTACGTAGCATCACTAAGTCGCGGCGCTCCGGGTACCCACAGCTTACCTCACGCAACTCTACGCGATCCCTGCGTGTATAATGTATTAGGATATAGCATTATGAGTCTATAAAGGGCCATTTAGACGGGGAGAGTTTCACGACTCGAACATACGATAATCGAAGGAATATTAAATATTGTCTTCGTCTAAGTGTGTGACAGTGTCCATCTAGTTTAAAACAAAAGAACGGGGTTTGGATCGTTATTTTATATTAATTCCGAAATTAATATAAAATAACGATCCAAACCCCGTTCTTTAGTCTTAAGGCGGCGCTAGTCGCGAGCTCGAACTCACTGGCAGGCATGGTCAAAAACCATGATATTTCACCGGAAATCGAGCCATATTGTTCATGTGTGCGCGAGCGTCATCCCCCCGTGGAGAAAACAGGGGAAAACTTATTCAGTGAGATGCACGATCATTCAGAGAAAGGCGCGCGTCTAAAAAATCAACCCCAAAAACAACCCCTTACGAAAAAGCCTTTGGCTGTTGGGGTTTTATGAAAAAACCACTGCACCAATTGATTTCAAATAAAATTTATTAAATTCTTCGATAAATTTGCTGTGTCGGTACGGACTTCGTTTTGGAAATTTGATGCTTCTTTAGCTTCTAATTTACACCTAAAGTTATGTTAAAATTAGCAAAAAAACGAATCTTTAGAAGCTCGTAACTTTTTAATAGCTTCATATTTTACAATTCTGCTTCCGTACAGACAAAATTAATAATGAGACAAAACGATACCATGTTTAATTTTGGATGTACTTTGTCAATTAATGGAGTAAAACCCCAACGAAGTTTCTATGGAAAAAATGTTGACTTGTTTGCTCTTAAGGCATGGCTGTTTTTATTGGGCAACCAATACTTAACTTTTACAACCTGGTAAACAATTTATCTAAGCTAATACGAGTATCTTTAAACGAGCAATTCTTGTATATTTATATATAATCAGGATCTTGGAAACGGCTCCAAGGATTTTCATGAAAGTTACCAATTAGGTGTTTTTCGGCTCAAGGAATCGATTTATCAAGGTCCCAGGTTCGAGAAAAGTTCGGTTCCCAAGATATAGACATTTTAGAAACCGAGCGAAGCGCGGTCAACCAGATATTTATCAATTAAGTAACAACTTAATAGGGAATTAGGCTAGGCCAGAATCACCCGGGCACGCCGCAATTGCGGCGGTAAGACCCCTCTTTGAGGAGTGGCTGGAGAGAAGTCATGGCGTCCTGACCTACCGCTTGACGCAGGTCCTCACCGGCCACGGAAGTTTCGGGAGGTACCTGTGTCTGATGCGAAAGGAGGAGACGCCTGGGTGTCACCACTGCGAAGATCGCCCGGAGGACACGGTGGAGCATACGGTGCAAGACTGCCCAGCTTGGGCAGAGCACCGACGTGTCCTCACGGCTGCGATAGGCGGAGACCTCTCGCGCCCGGCATTGGTTGCGTGCCATGCTGCGGGCGAGACTATGACTCTGGGAGAAGCGGTCAGCTCCTTCTGCGAGGCAGTAGTGCTCGTGAAGGAGGAGGCGGGTCGCGAGCGAGAGAGGACAGCGTCCTCCCTCCGCCCCAGCCGCAGTGGTAGACGCCCACGGCGACGGACGTCGCTTGATGATCTCCGGCCACCGTAGGCGCGGGCATGCGGGCAGCGAGTAAAGGGCAACTCGCTGCCCGGCAAGGACCATGCCCGGGTCGACGGCGCGTTGTGTCCCACGCGCGCCTCAAAGAGCGTCAGTATAATGACGGGGCCCCCCTCTCAGAGGGCCAAAGCCTGCCGGGGTCGTGGGATTATTCCCTTACCGTAACCCCGGAACATAACAGGCTATGAAGGACACCGTGGATTTTAGTCAGTAGAAGTCTGACAGTAAGAGTTGGAGGACTAATTTGATGATTTTAAAACGCTAAAAAAAAAAAAAAAAAAGGCCAGAATCATGCAATAGGCTATTTTACTAATAATAAATTAGTTCGACCCGTATAATATATATTGATATAAATATTTGACCCATATTTTTTTCTTTTCTCACGTTAAACAAAAACAAAGAAGATGCAACACTTCTAAAAATATCTAAACGTCACTCGGTCGGTCTGATTTTACAGGCGTTATGACGTCACACGGCCCCACTCCCGAATCTCGGATCGTTTTATGTTTGTCAATGTAGTAAACTACCCTATAAACTCGAAAACTGCATCTCATACTAAATTATATTTTTTTGTACAGACGCCAGGAGGTCAACCTACCCGAATCTGTCAGATTTTACCACTCAAACATTAACCTTCTACCCTTGTGATAAGGTTAAAATTCTATTAAAGAAATCTGACAGATTGTGGTAGCTTGATGTGCTGGCGTCTGTACATTATGGTGTACCCTGTCACCAAAATTCATGTTATCTTACTTCAAGTACAGCAGTAGTCCCCGCTGTGCTGCCTGCGCGGGGTCCTCACAGTTCTGCAGACTGAGCATCATGCCGTACAGCACCAGCTGGCCGCGGTGCTCCGCTGACATGGACGCCTTGCCACTCTTCAGCTCTAGAGGAACTACAGCGCGTTGGCGACCTGGGAAATATTAGATTGTTTACCGAGGAAGCAAACATTATTTTAAAGTCGGAGTTTTTTTGAGCCTGAGCGCAGCGACGGATCTAAATTCATTCGAGTTTAAAATAATGTTGCTTCTGAGGCGGACACTCGACACTCGTACTTTTTATCATCCTCTATAGGAAAATATATCGCTTCTGCAGGAGTTGTCTGACTTTGTTACAGAGATGTTGGTCTGACTCTGGGACTGACTGAGACCCAGTCTGACCGAGTCTGAATTAGGTTGACTCTGAGTACGAGTTCAATGAGCGAGACAATACTATTGAGAATTAGACATGACATTTAATCAAAATCTTTGGCTTTCTAAGAAATGTATTTTTGAATGTTTTAAAAAAAAGAAGAAAACATGGTTATAACACTCTACAACGGCAAAAAAATTAAGCTATATTTGCTCTGCTTTTGCTTTTTTAGCATGGTAAAATCATCAAATGAGTTCTCCCACCCGGGGCAGAGCGGAAGGTCAGACTCGTACTAACTAAAATCCACGGTGTCCTTCAATCTTTACGTTCCGGGGTCACGGTAATTCGTGAGTCCCGTAACCACACTATACTATACATTACATTTTAATCAGGTACCGTTATCTCACCATTTCTCTCATGTATTGTAACTTGTACTGTGGCATCAATTTTACCCTTTAACCCCAATTTTGGGCAACACAAATTCTCTTCAATATCCAATACTTTATCAATATGTCCGGCCCAGTTGTTCTTGTCTTTTTTGACGGTCTGTAAACAAATAACAATAAATGCAGTTTGGGTCAAAGCGCGAAAATAAAATGTTAGAGCAGGACAAAAAATCAATACGGATTGAATTTCGTATCGTCTCGCTTTAACGCTATATCGCGCCTTAAATTTTTACGACTTTTTGACACTACAAGGAAATAAATAGCTTATTATATTCACAAACACAACATGTATCGACCCACAAGTGGGTAATTACTAATTACCCAGTTATGGGTTGCGGAGGTCCGATAGGCAGTCGCTCCATGTAGAAGACTGATAGTCAGCTGCATATAGTTCGACTGTAAGGCCAATGTAGTTGGGAAAAAGCTAGGCAAATGACAGAAGAATGATAAAGAACAAGTATTACAATAATAATTACCGCAACTATAGGAGGTTTATCGGCAATATAAGTGTTCATAAAGTCAGCCAGTGGCGGTACATATTTGTATATATTATTTCGAGCCTCTTCCTCGCTGAGACCAGCGTCATACAGTCTTTCCACAGACTCCTTTATAATACTGTCAGTCACTGAACGAAGTTGTTCTATTGATGTTATCTTTTGAGTTAGGGCTTTTTGTACTAGTTCGTGAATTAATATTCCTGTTGTCATCTGAAAAATAAACCATAGTAACGTCCTGTCCTAAATGCCTATGCATTCTGGCTGGCTGAATATGTGCGACTTGAAAAGCGAGCTCTGAATTAATTAAAGGAGTTCAAATTAAAAGAAAAGCTAGCACTGCTATTATTTTTTTATTATTGCAAGTCTCATAATAATTAGGTCGCGTAAATGTTTACGCACTGTGATATGGTGAGAGACCTCGCGATCGCTTAGAACGATAGATACCAAGTTCCACATTGAAAAAGACTGGTAGAGAATGCCTTAGGCATTAAGTCCGCCTATGTACCTTTTGTGTTGCATAAAGTTTTAAATAAATAAATAAAAAGCTTTCATATATCTTTATCAACGAGAAGATAGTCATTTATAAGCGAGTTCTTGGGTTGGGTATCAGTGAAGTTCAAATCGCTGTAAATTAACCTACTCGAGAGCAGGTGCGAACGGCCATTCGATATTAAAATATAAGAACATAAATCTGAAGGAACCGTAACTTACAGCCATATTTGCAGAGTCAATCCCCCTCCACCGTTCCTGCAGCACAGCCTTTCGCTTACAGAACACGCCAGCTACAACACTAGTGCTGGACACCAGGTGGTCTGGGCGCAACACTAGCAGCCCTGACGTGTTCGTTACACTGTAGTGACCCGAAGAGTCACGAGATGCAAGTATGCTGACTATGTCGCCAGGCAGTAGAGGAGTGTCGAGCCTGAAATATTTTTGTTTCAGTTTATAAATTCATTTCACACAGTAAAGTCGTATAAAATCCATTGTTGCTATCATCATCAGCCGGAAGACGTCCACTGCCGAACATAGGCCTCTCCCTTAGACCGTCACGACGAACGACAATTCGTCACTTGCATCCATCGGTTGCCCGCGACCCTCACGATGTCGGCGTCGGTCCACCTAGTGGGAGGCCTGCCTACGTTGCGTCTTCCGGTCCGTGGTCGCCATGAGAAAACCTATCTTCGCTATCGGTTGTCAGTTCTACGAGCGATGTGGCCTGCCCATTGCCACTTCAACTTTTATGAGCTATTTCGGTGACTCTGGAGTGCTATGACAGGAAACCTCCACGTGCGCCCGTGGACTGGAGTTCCCTCTCGGATACGTACGGGGGTAAGACCAGTTTTTCGGGACGGTGCACCCTGGGATGCGGGCAAAAACTCTTCCTTAGGCACTGCGTGCCTAAGGAAGAGTGCCTGGTCTCTTTGCCCGTATGCGAATAGCCTGTCGTGTGGATGCTCCAACCTCCAACGCGTGTCCTTCTAATTAGCAGAGGGCACTGCGGCGGAGCGGGCTTGCGGACGGTAAGTGATGGGTAGCTCGCCGTCCGACCAAGGACCAAGCCCGGGTCGGTGGCGCGTCGTGTTTCGCGCCAAATGCCTGCTGGGGTCGCGGGTTTTTTCTTAACCCAGGATACCATGGCCCCGGAGCGTAAAGGGTATAGGAAGGAATACGGCTGGATTTTAGTCAGTAAGAGTCTGACAGTCCCTTTCGCCCCACCCAGGGCGGGAGAACTCATTTGATGATTTTACCACCTAAAAAAAAAATGTCGGTGACTCTGGTTCTTCGCCGAATATCCATGCTCCGGATTTTAACCCGCAAAGAAACTCCGAGCACATAGCACTTTCCATTGCTCGTTGATTGACTCTTAGTCTCTCTAAAAGGCCAACAGTCAAAGACCACGTTTCAACGCCATATAATAATAATATGATCACTAAAACAAATGTTAAATTCTGATTGAATTTGGAAATGGAAAATGAAAAACTGTGGGCGTTAAATCTCACCATATTCCCTCAACAAAACATGTTGCTTTCTTGTCATCACTGCTCTTCAGTCTTAGTTCTGTTCTAGTAGTCATATTCTTAGCACTGAGTATCTCACAGCGCTGCATTGTGCTAAGATCGAGATCTTCAATACCATCCTGTGACATATTAAAATTATATTTTTATTTACTGCCACACACTCAGCCCGCCGACAGAACTCGGCGGCCTATATTAAAACTAAATCTTCTGGAGATTGAGTCATCATGCTGAAAGGATTAGTCAGCAAGACTCTGCATTACTGAGTGCTAGCTGGGTGCGCCGGGCGTTTGGATTAGCTGTACGATATTTTTAACGCCACTAGGGGAGCATACTTTCATGCAACCCAAAAAAAAAATGCCTGAAAACATATTAATAAAACAATGATAAGTCAACCTGTCAACAAAAGTTCAGTGTGCTTAGAGCGAGTTTCTTTGTAATAACTAAGGTATTTTTTTCTGTTGCTGGTTCAGAATGCTACAGGAGTTAGTTCAAATCAGACTTCCAAAAAAGGAATAGTTTCTCAATTCGTCGAAACCTTTTTATTTTTTAGATTAGTTGTGTAATACTTGTAGTATTCAAGACAAGCTATGAGTCAGCAGCCATCATACAACTGCTGTTGCCCCTTTTTAGATGAGGATAATATTAACTTTAAGTAGTTATTATACTATTTTGAGTAGAATGGGCAGTATGAAACATAAAATTCAATAAAATGTTTGCTGCTGGTTAGAAATACTTGTCATTTCGTGAATTATTTTGACATGGTTATGTAAGTTATAATATGTTAATTGGAGATGTCTTGTGTGTAGATTGTCTTAACATTCTTCAGACTTGGTTAAAAGTTAACTTAACATTATTCAGACCTAGTTAAAAGTTTAAAAAAAAATGACTCATTTGATAATCAACCCAAAATTCTGCAAAGTATGGGTATAGGCAGAGGTGTAAATACTCGTACTTAGTTGTAGAAACAACAAAACAAACTGTACTGAACATAAGCATACATAACAGACCCATAGAACCTCAACTGTATTGTAATTAAATAGCTGTGAACAATGCAGTATTTACTCTATCTTGCTACATTGCATTTTCATACCTCTTCAATATCATCGACATCCCAGTCATCATCGAAGTCACCACCAACATCCTCTGTGTTAAAATCCAGCACTTTTACGGTAGACCCACTTTTGGAAGGAGACATCACTTCTTTGAGGGTCTTCTCTGGAGTTGTCAATTTATTGATGGGTGAACAGGAGAACCCTAAAACATACTGATTTATCAGTATAGTATAAAACACATTCTGGTTTGTTATAAGTGAAAAAGAAGTCAGTAATTATCCACCAATCCGCACTGGGCCCACACGGTGGATTATAGCCCACTCCCTCTCTCCGAGAGGCCTGTGTCCCAGCAGTGGGAACATTATAGGCGGTTGATGATGATATGTAAAATAGTTTTGTGTACAAGAATTATGAACTTGGATTTCGAATTTACCAGTATGTTTACAGAAAAAATTATAGAGAATCATTCAAACCTTGCAGAGGACTTTTCTTAGGTGTTCTTCTGTGAGGACTTTTACCATTACTTTTAAATGGAGATTTTTTCTTTGGTGTGAGAACTCCTTGTCTAGAATTGTCTGACTTGATTTCATTTTGGAATACACATGATTCATTAATAATATTATTTGGTGATACATGATTTTGTTTTTCAATCACATTATCAGGAAAACATGAGAGTGGTGTCTCTTTTTTCTTATCACTTATGAGTTCATCTATCTTATCACCATTCTTGTTTTGTCCTTCAAAATGTGCCAGTAGATTCTTCTTTGGAGAGATGTTTGTATGTAGTATATTCTCTTTGTTAGGTGATCTTTTCTTAGGACTACTTTTAAGAGGTGAAGAACATAATCTATCATCAGTCTTGAGTTTTTTTGGAGTATTTGAAGTCGAGCCATTAGCTAAAATGCCTTTGGTTGTTGGTTTAAAGTCTGTGTCATCATCATCTATCAAAATTGGTGATAATGCCTTTCTTTTGACACTCTTTTCAGGACTTTTCGCTTGTATTTGACTTTTAGCAGTACCCGGCTTCTGACTTGCACTATTAGCACCATTTTTGAGGAAATCTGTTATAGATTTTTGATTCTTTGCAGGGCCAGCCTGTTGAGACTTGAAAAAATAAAACTGAGATTAGAAAAAATTGAGATATAACAAGGGTATAAGGTTTCCAAGAGTACCTTTTTCAAACTTAACGCTCTTGGCATATTGTACACATATTAAATTCAAGCAATTTCAAAGAAAACGTTTCTACTAAAAGCACAAAAACAGGTAATAATGTAAATAAATAAATCAGTCTTCTCCCGCGCTATTTGCTTTTGTGCTTTGACGTTACTTCACCAGCTGACATTGACATTTGTAAAGACAACAAAAATCACACAAAAATAGAGGTGACGGTGGGATTCTTTGGTGGTGATGTTCACGTATAATCGACTAATTTTCTAATGTCACTGAACGCAGCAAAAAAAAATGTGGTGTCAAATTTAGCCAACATGCAGAAAATATCTATCAAGACCGTTTGAGGTTAGGTCTCGTGTGTGTTGATTTGTTTTTATTTAAAGATGTACAGGTCCTAGGCCGTTCTAAATATTTAACGATGTCAAAAAGACCAGAACACCAAGCGCCACCTGAAGTTGTAAGCATTTTATTTTTAAATAAAAACTTGCTGGAAAATCCAATTGTTTACATGAATAATCAACAGCTTTATTCCTTGTTATTTTTAGTTCTACAATGAAGACGAAGCTCGAAAATACACTCAGAAGTAAGTTAAACTTATTAACAAAATCTAGAGCTGTCACACGATGCGTAGTTATTTATTAAAAGTTTAAATTTTTCAGTTCACGTATTATGGACATCCAAGCACAGATGACAGAAAGATGTTTAGAATTGCTATTGCTTCCTGAGGATACTCCGTGTCTTCTGCTGGACATAGGATGCGGTTCCGGTCTATCTGGCACAGTACTAGAAGAAAATGGTCACATGTGGATTGGCATGGATATATCACCTTTTATGCTAGGTATAATTTCTAAGTTATAAAATCAGCCAATCAAAACAATGAAGTAACTATTCAAACTTGCAAGTCTTAGCATCTATTATAACTAGATTCAAGTGTACTGTAATACTACATGAATGTCCTGAAATTGTAGCCCAGTATATGTTGCGGTCTGCTGACCATAAAAATGTATTTTTTTTTTGTAGTAACAATTTTGGTATAATATAAAGTGTTTTCTATCTAAACTTGAAATGTCACTTACTGGATATCTTCTGTAATTAACCACTTGTTTGAGAACCCAATATTTTGATGCTATTGCAAGCAGCATGATCGCGGATTGGTTGATTGTTGGTTGAGTCAAACATGTGGTTAATCACGGCAGATATCTTATGACATTTAAATTTTAGAAGCAAATTGTGATAGTTTAAAAAAGTGTTTTCTATCTAAACTCATACATTTCAGATGTAGCTAAGGAAAGAGAAACTGAAGGTGACCTAGTACTATCAGATATGGGTGAAGGAGTGCCGTTCAGAGCTGGATGTTTTGATGGAGCAGTCTCAGTGTCAGCCCTGCAGTGGCTGTTCAATGCTGATAAGAAGTCACATCACCCAGTCAAAAGGCTTCAACAGTTTTTTAGTTCTTTGTATGCTTCTTTGGTATGTTCAACCTTTTGTTATATCTTTATTTTAATATTAGCTGTGCCCGCAATTTCGTTAGTGTGAAATTATGAATATCGGAACTCAACAATTTATTTGGGATTTTTTCTAAAAGTAGCCTAAGTTAACTCCTTATTACATCAGCTATCTGCCAATAGAAGTCCCTTCATAATCAGCCCATCAGCCATTTCAGAGATTAGCCATTACAAAGAGACAGGGAAAAGTTGAAAAAATCATCAGTCATCCATAGATTGGAATAAAATAAACATCTTTTATTTACACTAATTAAATTTGTTCCAATCCCATGATTTATTCTGTTTTTTTCTAGCTGTAATTCTATTAATTTGTTTTTTTTTACTGCAGTCAAGATCAGCTAGAGCAGTATTCCAGTTCTACCCAGAGAATGAGGCTCAAATGGACTTGGTCACCTCTCAAGCCATGAAGGCAGGCTTCTATGGAGGTGTAGTTGTGGACTTTCCTAACTCTGCCAAAGCCAAGAAGTTCTTCTTAGTACTGATGACTGGAGGATCTGCCCCCCTACCACAAGCACTAGGTAATTATTAGTGGGGCTTAATACTTTATGAAATAAAAGACTAGGAGGATTGAGGGTTTACCAAGTAAATGGTGAAACCAGACTAAAACAATCAAAACAAAATTTGATTTTGTTCATCTAACTGAGACATCTCTGAGAATATATTTTCAATTTCCCAGGTACTGATGAAATGGAAAACAACCTTCAAGTCAAATATGCAAAAAGAGAAGCATCAAGAAATAGTAGAGGCAAACCACTCAAAAACACAAGAGCTTGGATTATTGAGAAAAAGGAAAGGAGAAGGAAACAAGGGAAGGACACAAAGGCTGACACCAAGTATACAGGCAGGAAAAGAAGTGGCCGCTTTTAGAAATAATAATAAGTTTTATAACAACAGTGTATATTAATTTAATAAATAAGCTAATTTAAAAACAATCATAATTTTTTTCTATTTTGTCTACCGTTTTACAACATATTTCCAAACAGTATCCACACCACTGCCTATTGTTTCTACAGGAATCATGTTTGGCAATGGGAACCGGCATGCCACCACTACTGTATCTTTGTTTGTCTCTGTCAATACTTTATGTTCAAAGTCCTTCATCATCTGTTCAACACCAAATATCACAATGTTGTTGTATGGCTTTAGATCAAATTTCCATAAATCGGTTTTAAAAAATTTGCTATTTCTGTATTCCGGTTTCAGTAACGCAACGATTCTAGAGTAGTAGACAAGCCAGGGATTTAATTCTACTCCATCTGCCTGAAAACCTAACTTGGCCGCAGTAAATACAATTCTCCCATCGCCGGAACCCACATCTAACAGTTTGCCACTGCGGCCAGCTAAAGCTTTGCTAACTGCAAGGAGTTGTTCAGTGGTAGCCGGCACGAAAGGCAAACAAACTTTCCTCAGCGCTGGTGATATAGTGAAAGGTATACAAATAATACTGACACCAACAGCTAAGCCTCCGGTAACACCAAGCAATATTTTTCCTGTGGTGGAAAGCTTTCCTGGATTGTTTGTTCCCGATTCTCTGAGTACTTCTAGCTCCATTTTATTATTGTAAACTAACATTTTTTATTAAATCTACTAGAAATTGAGGTTATTC